>CM072770.1:254349-2754349 GCA_036936925.1 Cenchrus fungigraminus | reverse complement strand
TGGTTAGAGCAACATTCTCTTCTTCTGTTATTTTCTCCTCCTGATCCCAACATTCTGGGTCAAGTGAGAACATTGGACTATCAGAGGGTCCAAAAAGTTCTTTGTAATACTCAGTTGCATGATTAATAATATCCTCATCCTTGTCAATTTTTCCACCATCTTTTTCCAAGTTAAAGATAATGTTCTTCCTTTTTTTCCATTTGCTTTCTTGTGGAAGTATTCTGAATTATTGTCACCTTGTAGCAGCCGGTTCTCATTAGCTCTTTTGTGCCAGTATAATTCCTCCTCTTCTAGCAGCCTCATCATTTCTGCTTGAATAAATGTTTTCCTTTCCAGCATCAGTGCCGGCAAGATATCATCTTCTTCCAATTTTTCTAGGCAGCTTAACTCTCTTTGAAGGATCATTTTGTATCTTTTTGTTTGTCCCTTAATATTAGCTCCCCACCCTTTCAAGACTTTCTTGACTCTATTCAGTTTGATGTACCATTTATCTGTTGCATTCCTTGCCGTCACTGGCTTTTCCCAGATTTCCTTAACTTTAGGAAGAAAATAAGGGTGTCTCGGCCGGGCTGTTTCAAAACAGAACTGTCTTGTTTTCCTACTCTTTTCTAGTTCAGTGCACAACAACAAAGGGTTGTGATCTGACATGTATTTTGGAATTTTCCTCAGATTTGTAAGGGGATATAGAGCTTCCCATTCAGTATTCATCAAGAGTCTATCAAGTTTCTCCAGAGTCGGATCTGCTTGATTATTACTCTAAGTAAATTTCCCACCATTTAAAGATATTTCCCTCAGCTCATAGGAGTTTATAATCCAGTTAAACATATCTGTGAACCTATTAGCCTGGAACACTTTGTTTTTTTCATCACTGAATCTGAGAATATTGAAATCGCCACCCAAAATAAGTGGTAAGTCACTTTGAGCACATATGTTGGACAGTTCAGTGAGGAACTGGTCTTTTTTGTCATCATGAGCTGGTCCATAGACCGTAACTAGTCTCACTTTCCTACTTGTCCTCTTATCAAACACCTCAGCTGATATTGCAAAGTCATATTCTGTTACTTTGATTACATCAAATCTTTCCAGCTTGATGCCACACAGGATCCCCCCAGATCTGCCTTTTGAGGGCTACCAGTGCCAGACATATGACCTGGTAGGATCTATAGTCCTAAAGAATTTTTCAGTGTATTTCTTTTTCATAGTTTCTTGTAGCCCTACAAAGTCAGCTTTGTACTCTAGCAGCAAATCCTTCATTCCAGTCCCCATCCCTTTTTTGGCAACACCTCTATAGTTCCAAATGATACCTATCATTTATTATTTTTGATCCAAGCTACCCCTTTCCTGAGATTGTACTTAGAGCTAACTCTAGGTACATCTCCTTCAAAGGGAGATACCACATCAGAAGGATGAGGATCTTTTCCTTTGGAATTTTTATTGTATTTATTTTTTATTTTCCTCTCTCTTTTTTTCTGATTTTTTGCTTCTGACCAATTGGTAATTTTCCTCATCAGAGGAGTCAGATCTCCATTCAATGTACTTCATCTCCTCCAAGGGGAGATTATTACTATTCTCTACACCTGGGTCACCTTCTGTAATGATAATTTTTCCATTCATATTTGCCCTGACAATTTCCAGGTCTTTCAATAAGTCAAATTTTTCTAGCTCAGAATTATCAATGTTAACACCTATTTTTTTGATCTAATGGCCAATTCATCATTATTAAGAACTGCAAAGGAGTTCTTGGAGTTTGTAGTGTTACCTTCAAGGTTCTTCTTCTTCTTTGTTAGCATTGCCTTCTCCGCTATCTTGATGCCTTGCATTCCCTACTCCTTCACCCTTTGACTCTGCCTTGTCTGCATCTGTTCCTGTTTTGAATTGTTCATTGCTGGCTGGTTGTCTTCTGTTGCCAATGTCTCATCTTCAGCAGTGGTCATCTCCATATATGTTGTTTTTTCTATGTTTGTGCCCTGCCCTTCCATTTCTTCTAATTCTGAAGTCTCCTCCAATGCCCCCCAGTCTGGAGATATCTGTCCTTCCCCCCTTTCTCTGAATCTCTGTCTTTTCCTGCTGTGCTAAAGTCTTCACTTCCCTCTTGGCTGCCCCAACTAGTCTTCAGCGCTTCTTGCACTTTGCTTTGAGCAAGGACTGTCTGCATCTCTTCATAACTGCCCGCTACCTCCTCAACAGCCATATTCTAGTTTTCCTTTTCAGGTTTGTCTTCTGATGCCCCCATCTCCATTGTTGTCACTGCTTCCTCTTCTGTCGCTGTATCCTTGCTAGAAATGTTATCTGGGACTCCTTCTACAGCGTTTTTTCCACTCTCCACTCCCCTGTAGCCTTGACTCAATGGGTCCTCCTCCTAACTAGATATCTCAGCTCCGGGTGGATCTTGTGCTCCCTCTTCCATGTTGGTTAGTTCCTTTTGTGTGCTCTCCTTGTTCTCCCTGCTTATCTCCTCTTCCTCCACAATTGTCCCTAGGACTTTTGAAGCCAATGTGTACCCCTCCCCTCCAGTGTTTCCTCCTTTGGTCATAGCAGCCTTGGCCTCAAGCACCACTAAAGGATCATGTTTGCTTCTGAGTAAATTCGAGCCATATTCATTTAAAGCCACATATCTTGTTTCATTTAGTTGCATTCTGTAGATGTTTCTAATATCAGACTGTTGGAAGGAACCAAAATTCTAGTGAGTTCCTTCAGGAGACATTAGGTCTTCAAAGCATATGCTTTCATCACTTTCCTGACTTGAGCTTATTTCTTTGGTTTGTTTCTCATCCACCAGCATCTTGTCCCCCTGGTCAAGTGCCTCCTGAGCTTCTTGTTCCAGATTCTCCTTATCAGCACCATTATCCCCTTCATGCATTGTTACCTCTCCTTTTTCTGAAGTGTGTTGTTTGTCATGTTGTTGAGTAGAAGTTCCAACTTCATCATCATTGGTGCCAATACTCCCTCCTTGAAACCCTTTTTCCATTGTTTCCTTTTGATTTCTTTGGAGATGGGTTTTCCCCTCCCTCATTAGCTCTTGTCCAGGTGTTCCACCCTGGTTGGTTATGGCCTTCAATGAGAACTTCCCTCTGGAAGGTGAAGTCATAGAAATGCATCTCCAACAGCCCCTCCACCACTGCTGGAACTTTAGAGATATTGTTGCAGCCAATCCTAACTCTCACATAGTCCCATCTCTTAAGGTTAGCCTTGTCAACTTCAAGTGGTATACCAACTAAGGAAGCTACCAGGCATGCTCTTTTGTCAGTTCTTTTTTCAACTGGTATTCCAGTGATTCTGAACCAAGCAGATTCCAACTTTGATTTTGCTCCAATGTTTGGGTTCCATGGCTCAACTTTGAAAGTGACACCTGGGACAGTACCCATCATCATCCCATTGAAAAAGGCCAGGTCCTCCACTTTTTTGCAGTTGGGAATTTCATTTGAAATTTGTTCTCAGCCACTTTTTTTGCAAACCACCTCTAGGTTGAGTTAGGTCCAGCTTGGGCTTTAAATTCTCCTTCAGGATTTAATCCAAGTCATTCAGGAATATCGTAGATATTCAGGAATTAGTACTATTAGTAATTAATTTAGAAACACCTTATTGCTCACAACTACTTTAATTACTTGCATAGTACTATTAGTAGTTAATCCAAGTCATTTGTACATTATATGACATCAGTATAGTTGCTTGGAAATGATATTTGTTCATCA
Organism: Cenchrus fungigraminus; assembly: GCA_036936925.1. Classification (NCBI taxonomy): domain Eukaryota; kingdom Viridiplantae; phylum Streptophyta; class Magnoliopsida; order Poales; family Poaceae; genus Cenchrus; species Cenchrus fungigraminus. Next base: position 2,750,657 of record CM072770.1, on the reverse strand, counting down.
ACCATGCTTGGTTTGCTAACATTTTTTGGGTATTTTTCAGTTCTCCGACGATGATGACAACTGTGGCTTCTCGCAATGGGTGGATCCCCCAGCCATTGACCCCTATCAGGATTACATCAACTACCTCTACGACATCGTCATCTACAACCTGAAGCGGCGCCTGGACGAAGCACTTGCTTCCCCAGATCGTCCCGCCGACAACCAGTGCTGCCCTTGTGCGACTTGTACTTGTGAATGCCACGTGAAGATGAGAGATTGGCCCCCTCCTCCTTCACCTCCACCACCACCACCGGGGTACTACATGCCGTCTCAGCAGTCCTCAGGCGCCGGTTCCCTGCTCTCTGGCCAGTTCTCGTACAACTAGTTTTCGAATGTAATCCAGTATCTAAATTCCCTAAGGCATGTTAGGATTAGAGTTGTGTCGTGCATGCCATTGCAATTTCGTTGGTGATTTATCTTTAATTTAGATGATGTCATTTCCATTTCATAAAAAAAAACCTACCGCCGTTTTGCGCGGCGGTAGGCCCTGACCTACCGTCAAGTGACATGGCGGTTGACCGCCAACTACAGCCGCCAACGCTGCCGACCTGCCGCCTGCTACCTTAAGAGAAACCGCCCTATTGTTTGGCAGTTAGGGTTGCTGCCATTTGAACTGGCAGCAAGCCCTTACCGCCGTTTCAAACGGCGGTTACAGGTCCTACCGCCGTGTGAAACGGCGGCAGGTTCCTGCCGCCAGTTCAGACGGCGGTTCGAGACTACTTTTGATAAATTTGAAACGGCTATTTATTTTTAGAAAATCGTCGAAAAAAATATAATAAAAAAATTCCTGACCGACTAACGTTTAATGGGCCCAACCCATAGTCCGGTAATTGGCCCATAAGGATGCGAGATGCAGAAGCCCAAGTTTATTCAGCCCATCAAATTAAGCTAGTCCATCAAGCGTCATGAGGCCCGGGACATCTTAATGGACCGTCTGCAAATCCTAACAGATTTGTTGTAATCAGCCTGGTGTCCTTTTGCCTTGGCTCCCTCCGGTTTGCGTTAACCTCAAGTCCGAGAGGATTAGTACCGCATCGTAAGGAGAAGGAAGCAATCCTTGCACTGCGCAAATAAAACAAGAGCCACGGCAAGCTAGCAACTCATACCTTTCTCGGCCTTTTGGCTAAGATCAAGTGTAGTATCTGTTCTTATCAGTTTAATATCTGATATGTGGGTTATGAACCCATAATGATATTAAATTTATTTTTTATGGGGGAGGACCTATAATAGTAGCTTGCTACTAGGGTTCTCATGTGTCGCCTTAGTGTTGCACTGTTGCTTAGGCTTGGCACACCCCAACCAAAACCAAATTCAAAGTTTAATTCAAACAATTCAAGTTAATCTCTCGAAGCAAATTTGAAAGTTAAATCTTTCTTACCAAAGTTTGAAAGTTAAATCTTTCTTACCTGAGCTTATGAGGACAAACATGTCACTTTTACGTATTGGCCTGCTGCTGGCTAAACAAACAGATCGGTAGGATATTTAATCATACAGAACGGAAGTATAAAGCCCAAACAAATTGATAATGGGCCTTTGCATCAGGGTCCGGAATACAATCCTAAATCGATTTTCCGGCACCCCTGCTGCCTGCCTGTGTGACTGGTTTAGTCCAAAATGATATCGTTAATTAAAACAACGATAGCTGGCAGCAAACATTCTTTTCTTATTTTTTCGAATTACACAATACATCGGAAACACGCACGCACACTCATTTCTATGAACACACGTACGTAAATCCTACCTTAAGGAGCATCTTCGAAGACCGGGTCGGCAAATCCTCCAGATTCACAAAGTCACCACAGGCACCTCGCTTCGCTGTTACGTGAACGTCGCCTACCACTGAAAGCACAAACGTCATTAAATCCTGAGAAATTCACTCCAACGGGGAGTCGAACTCAGGACTTGAGGTGCTACCGGGGCTCCTGAGAAATTCACTCCAACGGGGAGTCGACCTCAGGACTTGAGGTGCTACCGGGGCTCTTGTAACCACTAGACTACAGTCCCTTTTGCAACATTCTTTTCTTAATAATGACAACAAACATAATAATTAATGTTTATCTGAAAAAATATACTTACCTCAACAGTTAGACATGGAAGATTAGGAATACAATATCTGATAAAGTTGTGTGCGCCTAATCAGTAGCTATATGATCGGAGATCGTGTGTGCATTTGGTTACTAACACATCTGACTTGTTAAACGGAACATGGCTTGATGATCCTTAATTCTTTAGCGCCAGTATCTCTGTGACATGTGCTGTCATCTTGCACAAGCTCCCCGTTGGTAATCATCCATGTTGCCACCAGCAGAGAGCTGAACACAGAGTTCGGCACAGACGACGTTGCTCGGCAAGCTAAGAAAATTCCACGAAATTTACAAATCGGCAACGACCCGCAGAATGTTAGGTCCCTGAGAAAGATTGCGAGATGAAGTTAGCTGAGGAACTCCAAAAGACTAACTATCTTGACTTGATTAGCTAAAAAAAGAAAAAAAAATCAACAAAAACAGCATTCCAACAACCTTTTCAAACACCCCTCTAGCTATCATCGCTAGCTAAACCGGCGCCTTCGCTAGCTAAAGATGGCTAGCGCCCTCTGCTCGGTATCCCTGTGGCCCCACCTCCCACACGGTCCGCTCCTGCTCCCACCTCCCTCGCCCTCTGCTCCCGTCCCCCACCCGCCGGCCGTGGGCTAGGCGTGCTGCGGGCGTGGGAGGAGGTGCCGGCAACCACTGCTCCTCCTTCGCGACGCCACGCATGCGACCTCCCCCGCCAGGACCTCAATGGCCGAGCTCGAGACGCCTCCATGGATCTGAGCTCGAGCTCTAGCCGCCGCCGTCGGAGGGAGGCTGGATCTCGTGGCGCCGGGGAAGGGGAGGGTGGAGGACCAGCGGCCGGAGCTCATGGCGGCCGAGGAAGGGGAGGGAGGCTGGATCTCATGGCGCCGGGGAAGGGTAGGGAGCGCTCGATCCGGAGCGCTCAGGGGCTCGCCGACGCGCTGTCGTCGCCATGAGGCCCGTCGGTGATGGTGAGAAGGGCGGAGGAGGGGCGGTCGCTCGTTCCGCACTTCCGCGGCAACTCGTCGTCGCCGGAGGAGGGCGGAGGAGGGGGCGGCGCGGCCGCGTGGCTCGCCGCGCAGGGGGAGTCCGGGGGGGAGTGTGTTGTTTTTTACTCCTGACTGGTGGACCTAGTTGTAGGCCTAGCAGATGGCTAGTTATTTTAGCTAGTCTGTTGGAAGGAGAGATTTAGAGAAAGAATACTAGCTAAAAATTGAATACCATGGATCCAAGAAATACAGTAATAACAAAAAATTGAAACATAATATGGAGAGGAACTTTGTTGGCAAGTTGGCTGGAGAGTGAAATAGAGAGAGAAAAATATATAGTCATGCTGTTGGAATTGCTCTAAAAAATTTTACAAAGCGGCAAACGGCCGCACAGAACGGCAGAATGTTTGGTTCCCTGGAAAGGATTGGCAGACGTAGTTAACTGGGACTAGAGTCTGGGGCACGCCTCCGGCGTGCCACTATAATCATTCCATTTTTGAGTCACAAGTTTGCCAAGTTTTGATAGAAAAAAACTGTCTCTAAAACCACCAAAGAAGAGTTGAGCTTCAATTCAAAATGTAACATACAATAGCATTGAAAATAACAAGTTTGCCCAGTTTTGATGGAAAAAATGTCTCTAAAACCACCAAAGAAGAGTGAGCTTTATTCAGAATGCAACATACAGTAGCATTGAAAATAACACATCGTGGGAAAAAAGTATAGGCCAATTTTTTTTCAACAAACACAGAATGTATAGATAAAAGTTGATAGTCCATTCACGAACCGGATAATTAAGCATTTATAAAATGTTTGTAGAGTGACACAATTCTCTTGCACCCATAACAAAATTTGTACATCATTAACTGACACAAGACATGAAAACAAACACTTCTTCTAAGCATGCATATATCACATGGTGCAGCATAGCTCAGAGTCGATAAATGCGGAACACTTGGTAGCTACTCAGTAGAACACCTGGTAGCTAGTCAGCGGATAACTGAAAAATACATCTTGCTATGGTGAAATTTTGCTCCAGGTAATACAAGTAGTAACCTGAAGTCCATCATGTACTTTGATTTCCCAACTCTACCAAGCTGCAAGACCGTCTGCTTGCCATTATCCTGCGCTTATCTTGTCGATGATGTGATTCTGATGCTTTTACTTGGAGGGAAAGTGATGTGATCTGGATAGCCAACTGTAAATAAAATGTTACCTCCAAGGTCATCTGGAAGGTCTTCACTGATGTCTGCACCTTACCCCATCATTGCTACCCTGTCACATCTAGTATGAACACAACACATTAGATTCTCCATTTCTGAATCGCTCAAAAAAAAGATTCTCCATTTTTGAAGATGCATCAAATAAGTTGCTAAAACAATTTCTTACATTATTGAAAGGGGCTCTTGACCATAGCTGGTCAGCAAAAACTCTTTCTGCCAATCCTTAGGGAGTCCACTAATGTCCTGAATTTGAAAATTCCCAGAATAAGAATTGGCATCACTACAAAATTAACCCTGGCCAAGTCTTGCAATTTTATCAGCCGAACAAACTGACCTGAGCAGATTTATTGGTCTTGAGATGCATGGATGGGCTCGTTGGGATCCTTCTCTCATGCTTCTAAGACCCCCCTTGTAGGCATGGTGATGGTACACACAAACCTGTAGAAATAAATAAAAATGATGAAGAACCATAAGAGAGAATCTCTTGATTCCTGAATTGGTTGCCAATTTTGAAGATAGTGCTATAATTTATAAATAAATGTATATAAAAAACCATGGACGTCATTTGGGTAATGTTGCTGTGACTTTTGTAGTACCTCTAGAATGTTGTATTATCCTTTTTAATATACCAATAGCTAGTCGATCTATTATTTCAAGAATACGTATAACCCAGAAACCTAAGTCAAATAGCATAACCCAGAAACCTAAGTCAAATAGCATAACCCAGGTCCCAGAAACCTAAGTCAAATAGCAGTGGTAAAAAAATGTCAGGAGAAAATTCAAAGAAGCATGGCACATAATTTAATTTATGATGAAAATTCATAGTGAAATAAAATGCAAATAAAAGGCATGCAATGAAAGAAATTTATGTTCATAGTCACAAATTAACACCTTAACAAAGTAATTTTTATTTAACCTTTTAATTTATGAGTTAAAACATCTATAGTTGAAAATATAGGAAATCAAAGAAACATCACATAGCAAAACTACTAATTGTGCACTGTCCACCAAAAAAGGAGACTGTTTGTTTGGTAATGTAAGAGAAAAACAAGCTTTGAATACAAACAAAATATATATAGCGTTATCAAGCTTAACAATTGTACAATAAAATACCATAAGAAAAATTGTTTGTCGACTAAACAAACAAAAGTTTAGCTATATCAGAATGCCATTAGTTCAAGGAATATTCCCTAACCAAACTTATAAGTGGCCAAGTAGGATCATCAGACTTGACCTTAGTATATGTGCAGCAAGCTCAATGAATAACACAACCATGGACCTCTTTTCTGCAATGAATATGAATATTATTTTTCCACAACACTCATCCATCATCCAGCCAACCAATTTGCTATGTTGTTATTATGGTACTAAAGAAAGGAATTGATGAAGCACAGGGGGTGAATTATCTAGCGAAAGCATGAAAGAGCCCTAGGCAGACTGAGTGGCAATCATCTCAAGCCATAAAAGGTTAGAAAATAATATATTCTATTGTCATCGGTTCTTTTTCTTTGATTGTGCCCACTTATATGATTTCCATTCCTGAAAATGGATCTAATTATCATTATGCAAAACTTGGAAACACAGAGGGACAATAATTCACTTAGATAAAACATTTCAGACAAGGCAAACACAGTCTACCCTCTGATTCCAAAATTTGCTCATGTATTTTGTTTTTCAGAGGCCTCCAAAATGCCTACGTGCAGTAGAATGGGGCATATAACAATCTACAAACATTTAACCTAGAAAAGGACCGAAGAAACAAGATTTTGGCCTTTATCGGCCAAACTTAAAAAAAAATAGACGCTAGGTAAGCGATGTGCACTTAGCATGTAAACTAATCAAGAATGTAGAAAACTACACTCAATACTAATTAAGAATATAGAAAACTACACTTATTTGAGAATAATGATTACTAATGTTCAGAGACCTGTAAAAGGACAATTTACTAATCAGAATAATGATTACTAATGTTTAATTTAATGTAAGAAATTAGATGAAACAATAAATTTCAGAGGCCTCCAAAATGCCTATGTGTAGCAGAAAGGGGCATATAACAATCTACATACATTTAACCTAGAAAAAAGCAAGGGGGGAAAGTTAATGATACGATGCGCTGCAATGTTGCCATGATAACATTCCATTAACACTTATTTGAGAAGGGCACTTTCTTTGAGCCATCTTATGTTCTGCACTTTTGACTTTTGAGTAGCACTATTATGCTTATGCATCTTCCTTACAGACTTGGGCCAATAAAAAAGTCTATGAATGGCCCTAGTGAAGTACAGATAAGAAGGCTCGCTACTGACTAAGAGGATAATGCTTGGAGATGTAAAAATCATCCAACTGAAATATGTTATATCCAAAGCATATAGTACTGCAAGAAATCCAGTGAGAACTTACAGAATTAAACCACACATCTGAGTCAAATAACAAAGTGAGAAAGAAACAGACAATATAACGAGTTACCTGTTTGCAGTGGACACCAAAATCTTCTATCTTGTTGAGTGGAATAGTCTGATACTTGGACACAGGCTCATCTGGCAGCTTGTTATATTTCGGTTATGTCCTAAAAGCCCCAATCTCCACTTTACCAGCAGTCCTTGTAGGGTCTATCACAACAGCCCAAGAATGACTGTGTAAACTGTTGATTAAGCATCTGAGTTAACACGTCAATGCATGACAGTCAGCATCCATAATCAGGATGTGAGTGATACCAGCCAACTACATTCTCCAACCTCCCAGCCTATGTATATAAACAAACAAATGCAAGTTAGTTTTAGCGTAAAATAAAGGACAAAGTATGTGTTAATCCAATACAAAAATGGCACTACAGTGATAAATAACAAAAAAAAATGTAAGTTTGAACATGTACTCAGAAATAGCAGAAAAAAATGCATCGGACAGTCCTAGTCTCCTAGATACAATTACACCAAACAGCAAGAAAGGTATTGTTTCTGTCGACTTTACTACTTAGCTTATTCACCAATTTACTAAGAGATCCTCCGAACTAACATTACTGGGAAGGTTTTGTCTCGGTACACTGCTGCAGTCAGAGAGAAGGAAAAAGAGAGGTGTAAGAAAACTTAATTTCGCCTCAAGAAGGTATAGACAATCAAGCCAGTAGCTAACTACTTTTAACATACCCACATCGCTTAATCAGCAAGCTATAGTTCAGATGTTAATCAGTAATAGACCTTGATGCAATAAAAATTTTCAGACATGCGTTATACAGAGAGGTTCATGTAGAAAGCAAAGTCATATCAGATAGTATTATCCAGTACGGACTTTAATCAGCTAGCTATTTTGTATGCTTGCTACATCAAAGGGGAAAAACATACCTCAAAACATATTGTTGCGTAAGGGTGATGAGGTCAGTGCATTGCTAGGATATTATTACTCCATGTTCACCTACTCCATGTCCGCCTCCAATTGTGGTGAATCCTCGAGACCGTGGATTGGAAATTAGAAAAAAGCTTCCCCTCGCAGATCTAGGATAGCACAGCAGCACGGGATTTAATCTAACAAGGACATATGAATGATGAGAAGAGGGAAGAGGGAGATATGCACCTGGAGGAGCCACCGCTGTCCGAATCGAGGTTCATGTTGGAGTAGCAGATACCGACCAGCTCGCCGTCGACGTTGCTGCCATATGAACCCTAACAAAAAAAAAGAGAGCGCGAGATGGAGGGGAAGGGGAAGGGGAGGAGGGGAGAAGGCGAGTCGGGCCGCAGGCGTGCGTCGAGGGCGGGCGTCGCTGGTGTGGAAGAGGGAGGAGGTGGGCAGCGGCACGACGCGGCACCGGCAGCGACGCACGCCGCGGCGTCCTGGCGGCGCGAGATGGGATAGAGGAAGGGGGAGGGGGAGGGGATAAGAATGGGGGCGGGCGGCGGGCGGGCGGTGGAGGGGGTTTGCCGCAAATGCGACGGCGGGCGGTTTTCTGTAAAATCGCCACGAAATCGGAATTTCGTCTTCTTGTAGTGGAATATTTTGGAGCGCGGGGGGTTTTGCGGGAAAAAAACGAACGGGATTGTTGTAGCGGAGGGGCCTCCCTGGACGGAAAACAGAATTACGCACAAATGGAATGGCTTTTCTGCAAATTTGCACGCACCGCTGGCGGGTGCGTGGCCGTTGGATCCGCGCGATCGGACGGCCGCGAATTCGTGACGACGTAGCATGGCCCAGGAGGCTCCGCAGAGGCCACGGATTGATAGGTGTTGATTAGCATGTCGATCAATGTCGATTATTTTTCCATCAGATGACAGGAGAGCACTTGAGCTTGAGCAGCACATCATTTGACTTGCGAACAGCAATTCTCTCCTTTTTCTTAAATTCGAAACCATGCATGGACCAAAGAAACACAGTAATTACAGGAACTGAAACGTAGACTCCGTACTGAAGATGATGTTTACACATGGACAAAATGAAAGAAACGCAGTCTTTGGACATGTAACTTAAACCATGCAAACGACTCCCCAGTTGATCTTGATCACCTACGCGATGGGGCGGCCATGCATGCCTGATCAGCGCCCCATCCCCTGTGCGGCCGGCGCGTACATGGCTACATGTCCGGCGCCGGCGCCGGCGCCGCGCTGGGCGTTGATGTCCCACCCGAGCTCGGGGTCGAATCCCCGGGCCTTGAGCTCCTTGTACTGCTGGCAGAGCGCGCACGGCTCGCAGCAGAAGTGGACGCAGCAGTCGCAGCAGGGGTTCTCCGGGAGCCCGAACTGGGCGCGCATCTTGGAGCGGTAGGTGCACGAGTAGATCCACTGGCACCCCGTGAAGTAGACCAGCAGCGCGTACAGCGCCCCGCTCGTCCCGCACGACGTCGCGCCGCGGTCGACGATCTCGGCGACGCGGCCGAACGTGATGCACGGGCACCAGCACGTCACGCAGCACAGCCCGCAGTCGTCGAAGCAGTCGAAGAGCCCCGACGACCACTGGCTGGCGTCGTTGCTCGCCGCGGCGCCGCCGGCGGCAACGACGACAGGCGGGCCGACGACGACGGGGATGCCCATCGCCGGCGCCGGCGCCTCGCTGGGCTTCCCCGGATACATGTCGTCGCGGTCGTGGTGAGCTGGCTACCCGGTGGAGCGAGCGAGCTGGCTTTGGCGGCTAGCTAGCGCACGTACAGAGCAGAGTCGTGTCTTGCTCTCGACCTGTGTCAAGTCGCGTTTGCGCTTGCCGTTGGGGAAATTAATGGGGTGCGCGCCGCGCGCACCGAGAGCGGCGTGCGCACCCCGCTCTTGAATCACTGCCATGTGGGCCGGTATGCGTACTCCTGCCCCGATCGCCACGGATGCGAGCAGACCACTCCCTTCCGTGATTCTTGCGCACACCTTCCCGTGATTTCGAGCCTCCCTGCGATCGTTGGTGTGCGGCATCCAGAGAGGGTGCGCACGGTGCCCACGGTGCTCGCGGCGCACACACAACTTGCTTTCGCCGTTGGTGCTCTTATAGAGGGGAGGCGCCGAGCACCGGTTGGCGGTTGCCATCCACTCTGCGCGTCTCGCTTGTTGACCAGCGCCTAGCTGCATGCAGCGAGCTCGGTGGTGAAGACGACACGAAACTCACCTCGTCCTCTCCGCCGTCTCTTTTTGCAGGTGCTTTTTTTTTTTGAAAATAAAAACAGGAGTACTGTCATGTCATATAAGAAGAAGAAGTAGTTTTACATCACAAGCCGAAGCTAACGCCACCACACACGAACAACGCACACGGACAACGCACCCGACAAGACACCACACCCCCACCACCTGGGAGAAGAGCCAAAGAAGCCGTCGCAACCTGCGCCGTCGTCTCCATGTTCCGATTAATTCATATGATCTTGTTATTAACCACATATGTCACCAAAGTTACCATGATCAACTTTTTTATAAAGATCCATTTCAGCCATCCCAAGTTAAGCAACTAAGCATAATCTACCCAAAATATTTATTTTAAACCAGGGTGTTCAAGGTAATAGGGATAAAATTCTAGTCATGTCCTTAAAAAGGTGATTTCCCATCAAATTTATGCATAACAACATTTAAATGTAAATTTAGTTATTATGCAAGTGATGTAGGACAAAGTAGAATATGCAAGGGGAGGAAAACCACTTGCCTTTCTCCAACTTAAAGCTACTCTTATGCTTTTGCTCTCTTGAAACTTCCGGACTTCCGATCAACAGCTCGATCTTCTACTCGAAGCAAACATCGGGCACAAACATGCAAAGCAGACAAACAAGAACAACTAAGAACAATACACCAATCAAAGAGATATGGTTTTAAAAGAGAGCAGGGTTTGGTTCTAGGATCGCGAACGTAAGAAACGTTGAGAGCGGAACTATCGAGATATTTGGATTATATCACACAAAGAGTATGAGCTTGATATATTTTAATTAGATAAAATCATGTTCATATAGGTTATTTCAGAGAAATACCCTATTTAATAATTAAGTAAGTTATAATTATATATAAAAGAACGGTGTAGAACTTAGTCAAATTTTATTTATAAATATTCAAGTATTATTTATGCAAATTAAACTTTTAATTCTAAAAGAAGCATGTAAAAGCATCTAAGCGTATAACTTTATATTTCGAGTTCAACTAGGCAAATTATAATTCAAAAACACATTCATATTCATATTAGTCAAATTAACATGTAATTAAGAAAACTCGAGATAGCTTATGTTTCTTTTATTTGGAAAGCAGATTGAATATAGATTAATCAATTTAACATTTATATATGAAAAGCGAAGCGTAGCTCTAGTTACATTTTATTTAGAAAACAAGTTTAGAAGATATTAATCAAATTAATCTAAAATAAATTTGTAAAACACATTTTATGGTAAACATTAGCGCTAGCGCGTATTTTATTGTGAGACGAAACTAACGCAACAAGGACGAGCTTAAACGTGTAACACGTGAGATCTAAGGATTAAACAAGGATTAGGGATCTAATGATGATTAACTGTAGATTGAAAGGAGATTTACAAAACAAAGAGTAGATAAAGACATGGCTTAGATTATTAGCTAGATAGATGTTTATACAACATGCTGGCTTTTGAAGGAAAAGAATATATATGACATAAGCATGATATAATGCTGACATCATGATGGTGTGTATCTGTACTGATTGATTACTTTCTTGCGTAGGCAGTCATGCACATGCATATGAAAGCATCGATAAACATTGTTGAGGCAAAAAGTATTCATGACAAGAAATTAAATGATACGCTACTAGTTGTTTGGTCTACGAGAAAACATGCATGGCATAAGTTGCATGCTACCGTGTATGCTTGCATCTAGCTTTTGGTCATCGTGCAGCAGGGTGCATACACTGATTTAAAAGGAATGATCATGATGATCGAAAGACATTGGCAGGCTTCAGTTCGTGATCACGAATGCATACCAAAGGATGGAAAATTATAAGCATTATAAGGTCATCAAAGATTAAACTATTGAAGTTTGCATGCAACAACTACTGCATGTGGTGGCCGGCTTGAGAATCAGAGACGACATGCATGAACACGCTTGAATACAGAACAGGAGTAAACTAGCATCAGGCTAGCTTCTCACCTCTGGTCGATGTGGTGATTGATGGCAAACAGCGTGGAGCTGATGAAGAGGGAGCGTGGGCGCTAGCTTGTACAGAAACGATTAGACTCCAAGTCTCCAACCATAGCATCGGCTTCAGTCCCGGCGAGCAGCAACAGCAGCAGAAGCTTTAGCGGCCATCTTTGCCAGGGCACGGCGGCAACTAATCTGCTCATACGAAAACGAGGGAGATGTTGAATCCTTTACTGGAGACTAGAGAGCAAGATGAAAAGAGAGGGATACGAGGGTGTGCTCACCGGTGGAGAAGACAGAGGCAGATGGATTTGATGGCAAAGCAGTGATGGATCGGTTGGACTGCGGCCGGTGCAGTTCTCGGTCCTGCACGAGGCGGCGACGTCCCGGTGGCGAAACCGTGAAACAGTGACGGGGACCGGCCAGGAAGTTGAAGCGGATGACGACGGGTGACGGCGGACACCGGACGGGAGCTCTGAACTTAAGCTGCGGGTCCAGTTCGGGGTGTCCGGCGCCGTAAAGGAGTTCGCCGAACGCGGCTCGGCGTCGGGATCCTCGCGGTGACGTCGTCTGGGTACGGGCGGCGACGACGGACGACGAGGGTGACCGGACTTGGCCAGGGCGACGGATGACAACAGCTGGGTCGGGGACGCCGTACGCGTGGCCGGCGTTGTTCCGGCGACGAGCGGACAGCGGTTGGCAGCGAACGTGCAGCTCGGCGTCGTGGTTCCTGTGATGGTGCTGGCTTGCTCTGGGATAGCTCCTGGCCTGCGAAACGAGGAGGCGACCAGCGGCCGGAGTTCTGTTTTGGATCGGGCAGTGGCTGCGTTGAAGAGCAAGAGAGGTGTGCAGGGCGAGGCAGCAGCAGGTGCGCACGGGGCTGGGGCTTTGTTTTTATAGGGATCAGACCAAGGGAGGGGAAAGGGCTACGGCATGCATGGATGGAAAACGGTGGCGGTCATTGATGGCCTTAAGGAGGTGGCTGTTTTTGATGGACGAAGGGGTAACGGATGGGGCAGCAGTTACTAGACAGAGGAAAAGGATGGCGACACTAGCGGAAGGAGAAAGAAAAATGCAATGGCCAGCGGCCGGCTATTGAAGACCATTAATAGTGATTATGGTAATGGCTATTACGATTGGAAAGGAGTAAAGAGGGTGGTGCATGCAGGCGCGAGGGAGCCGAGCGGCTTGGGCACAGGAGCCCGGCGGGCAGCGCATTGCATAGGCACACCGCTCGGGTCGGATCTGAAGGAGAGGGATGACAGGTGGGGTCCACCCGTCAGCAGTACAAAAGAGAGAGGGAAACGACAGGTGACTAATGGGCAGCGGCCATTGATGATGATGGTGACTGCGGCCGTTCTTGCAAAAAGAATAAAGGCAGGTGGCCATTACGTGTGGAGGAAAAGGAAATGGAAGGGCAACGATTGATTGCAGGTTGGCATTGCGGAGTGGAGAGGTCGGGCGTCGCGGGCACGGGTCGAGCTGGAGCGGCGCCGGCCAAGGAGGCGGACATGCGCGCGGGCACAGAGCTGAGGACGTCGAGCAACACGGGCAGGCGGATGGCTGGGCGCACACGCCGAGATGGCGATGGCACGCTGATCGGCTCGGGCACGGTCATGTGCGGCCGGAGGTTGGAAATAGCCAGGCGCATGGGCCCAGGCCATCACAGCACATGGCCACGCGGGTAGGATGTGAGCTGGCACGGGGGAGCCGAGCATGTGCGGTGGCAGTGCAGACGTGGCGGCGGCGGGGTGCAGAGAGGCACGGGAGCCGAGCAGCTCGGGCGCGGATGAGCGCCAGCACAACGCACGGGTGTGCGGAGTCAAGCAATGCGTGCGGTGCGAGGTAGACAGCCAGAGATACGCAGACACATGGACCGGGTGGGCGGCGCACCGCGCAGGCGCATGAGGGTGCGCGGCTCGGGTGTGAAACATGGTGCACAGGAGCTGGGCGGCCACGAGCAGAGGCCTGGCGTGAAGGCCAAGGATGGTCGGATGGGCTGGAAAGAGAGATAGAGAGAGAATGAGTTGGATGTACCATAAAAAGATAGATAGAGATGGGGAGAGATTTGGGTTTGATCTTTTTATGATTTTGAAAACACTATCTCAAACAAAACAAATGCAATCAAAATGAATGCAACACGCAGAAAATCAATTTATTTGATTTAGAAAAACAAACAATGATTTTTTTATACTAAATTTCCTGTATAGAAAATTAATGTTGGAAAATTTTAAAATTATGAGAAAATCGTTGTTTAATTATTCTTCCTAATAACATCCTGAAATCCAAGAATTTCAGGGTGTTACACAACTACCTTGTTTCATGAAAGCCACTTGGAGCACATTAAGGTATAAATACCAGCTTGCCATACAGTTTTGAAGAGAAATGCATATTTTCATGAACTGAGCCTTCTCAAAAGTTCTCTTCTCTCAGTCAAACCATAGCTTGTTTCACCATCTTAAATCACAGGATCTCCGATCACATAAGACAGGTTTCCACTATGGAAAAACTCACATGGGTCTCAAGCCCAGTTCCATAGATGCATGATCTATCACAATACGTGATAAACCCTTTGTAAATTGATCTGCCAGGTTCTTAGACGTATGGATGTAATTCAAAGCTATGACACCGGTGTTTCTCAATTTCCTGACAGACTTCAACCGCCTCTTGACATGCCTGGATGACTTCATGTTGTCCTTTAAACTGTTCACCTTGACAATCACATTTGATTATCACAGTTCATTAGAATTGCCGGTATCGGTTTTTCAACTATCGGCATGTCCATTAGGAGTTCACGAAGCCACTCGGCCTCTACAGTGGCAGTATCCAATGATGCGAGTTCTGCTTCCATTGTTGACCTGGTTAGAATGGTCTGCTTGCAAGACTTCCAGGAAACAGCGTCACCTCCAAGTGTGAACACATATCCACTTGTGGCCTTTAACTCATCAGAATCAGAAATCCAATTTGCATCACTATATCCCTCCAAAACTTTGGGATCTCCAGAATAGTGAATGCCATAGTTCATTGTGCCCACTAGATAGCGCATTACCCGCTCGAGAGCACGCCAGTGTTGACTGCCCGGGTTTGAAACAAACCGGCTCAGTTTACTAACTGCATATGCAATATCAGGTCTCGTGGCGCTGGCCAGATACATCAGTGAACCAATGATCTGGGAGTATCTCAGCTGATCCACCATTATCCTCAGGTTCTTCCTTAGAACCAAGCTGGCATCATAAGGAGTTGGTGCGAGTTTAGAATTGCTGTAGCCAAACCGACTTAGCATCTTCTCAATATAGTGAGTTTGTGACAGAGTCACCCCACCATTTTCTCCCTTTATCAGCTTTATGTTAAGGATAACATCAACCTCTCCCAAATCTTTCATCTCAAACTTTTGAGATAGAAAGTCTTTGACCTCCTTGATCAATTCAAGGCTCGTGCCAAAGATAAGTATGTCATCTACATACAGACACAAAATCACTCCTTCGCCCCCACCATAGCGACAGTACACACATTTGTCAGCTTCGTTTGTAACAAAGCCAACAGATGTTAAAGTTCTGTCGAACTTATCATGCCATTGCTTAGGTGCTTGCTTGAGGCCATAAAGAGACTTCACAAGCTTACACACCATTCCTTGACCCTTTACTACAAATCCTTCCGGCTGATCCATATAGATCTCTTCTTCCAACTCTCCATTTAGGAAAGCTGTCTTAACGTCCATCTAATGAACGAGAAGACCATGAGAGGCTGCCAAAGAAAGTTGTACTCTTATGGTGGTCAATCGAGCGACTGGTGAGTAAGTATCGAAGAAGTCTTCTCCTTCCTTTTGGGTGTAACCCTTGGCCACAAGTCTAACCTTGTACTTATCAATAGTACCGTCAGGATTAAGCTTCTTTTTTAGCACCCATTTGCATCCCACGGGTTTGCACCCATAAGGACGTTCAACAACCTCCCAAGTTCCATTTGACATGATAGAGTTCATTTCACTCCTCACTGCTTCCTTCCAATAGTCAGCATCAGGTGAAGAGTAGGCCTCTGCAATGGTCTTAGGAGTGTCATCCACGAGGTATATGATGAAATCATCTCCAAAGGATTTATCTGTCCTTTGTCTCTTGCTCCTCCTAGGAGCCTCATCATTATCCTCCTCAGGATGCTCAATAAATGTAGGCTCATTGAGTTCCATCGGCTTGGTGGAGTCGTCCTTCTCGACAGACTCTTGCCTAGATGAACTTGTTTCATCTCTCATTGGAAAAATATTCTCAAAGAATGTAGCGTCTCTGGACTCCATAATTGTGCCGACAAGCAAGTCAGGCACTCCAGATGTTACTACCAAAAATCTATATCCGACACTGTGAAAAGCATACCCCAGAAAAACACAGTCCACCGTCTTTGGTCTAAGTTTACGTTTCTTGGTGATTGGCACACTGACTTTGGCCAAGCAACCCCAAGTACGTAAATATGAAAGAGTTAGCCTCTTCTTCTCCCATTCCTCGAATGGTGTTACTTCCTTATTCTTCATAGGCACACGGTTCAGGACATGACAGGCCGTCAGTATCGCCTCACCCCACCATTACTTAGATAGTCCCGCGGTTTCTAACATGACATTCGCCAAGTCAGTCAGCGTGCGGTTCTTTCTTTCGGCAATCCCATTGGATTGGGGTGAATAAGGCGGTGTCCTCTCATGAACGATACCGTGTTCCTCACAGAAGGTATCAAAAGTATTGGAGAAGTATTCGCCACCTCGATCCGACCTTAGGTGTTTAATCTTTCTCTCAAGTTGATTTTCTACTTCAGCTTTATAGATCTTAAAGTAATGTAACGCTTCATCTTTTGATTTTAACAAGTAGATGTAACAAAATCTAGTGCTATCGTCTATCAAAGTCATGAAATATCTTTTACCACCCTTTGTCAACACACCGTTCATTTCGCTCAGATCGGAATGAACTAATTCTAGAGGTGCCATGTTTCTCGCCTCAGCAGTCTTATGTGGCTTGCGAGTTTGTTTCGATTCAACACATACGTGACACTTAGAATTTTTGACAGAGGTAAACTTTGGAATTAAACTCAAACTAGCTAAGCGCATCATACAACCAAAATTAACATGACAAAACGTCGAATGCCAAACATTTGATTCATCATTCATCACATGGTTCACAACGTTATCATCGAACAATAAAGAAAAGCGGAACAAGCCTCCGCTATCATAGCCTTTTCCAACAAAGGTACCAAACTTAGAAATGATACATTTATTTGACTCAAAGACTAACTTAAAACCATCTCTACACAGTAGAGACCCGCTGACTAGATTCTTCTTGCTGGTAGGTACATGCTGCACATTCTTCAATTGTATGGTCTTCCCCGAAGTGAACTTCAGAGTGACCGTACCAGCACCAAGAACACGCGTATGGGCACCGTTCCCCATCAACAAGGAGGTAGTCCCCCCGACCTGGTAAGAAGAAAACATAGAAATGTCAGCACATACATGAATATTAGCACCGGTGTCTATCCACCACTCTGGTGAAGAACACACTGAAAGAACTGTCGGTAAGAAATTACCATACCCCAATGTTCCTCCACCCTCGCTAACAACCATGTTCGCTGTCTTTGGAGCCTTGCGATCTTTACGATCCGGGCACTTTGTAGCAAAGTGATCCGGACTGCCACAAGTATAGCAAGCACCCCCCGGCTTTCTCTTCTTCTTATTAGGCCCGTCGGCTTCCTTAGCATTAGGCGGGTTTTGTGAAGGCTTCTTCCTCTTGTTCTGGTTATTCTGGAACTTGGGGTTGCCCCTCTGCACAAAGTTTGCGCTTGAGGAGCCGGCTATTGCCTTTCCACGTGTGTCCTTTGCTCTCGCCTTCTCTTCAACATCAAGAGTCGCAATAAGGTCATCAAAAGTGAATTCCTTTCTCTTGTGTTTTAAAGAGGTAGCAAAATCCCTCCAAGAATGTGGCAGCTTTGTGATAATTGCTCCTGCCACAAACTTGTCGGGCAACACACATGGGGCCTCTTTGCTATAGTTTTCAAGCTCTTTAGCCAGCGCCTGTACTTCATGGGCCTGTTCCACCACAGAACGATCTTCAACCATCCTGTAGTCTAGGAACTGTTCCATTACGTACAGTTCACCGCCGACGTCAGAAGCTCCGTACTGAGCCTCAAGAGCCTCTCAAATATCCTTCCCCATCTTTTTCTGGAGATAGGTGTCCACCAGGTTATCAACCAGAACGCGGATGACGGCACCTCGGAACGGATTATCATCTGAATTGGATTTTTCCTCCGAGACACCCTCGGGAGCTTTTCCGATGATGACGTACATCACGTTCATGGCGGTGAGCCACAGGGTGGCCAACTCACGCCACCTCTTAAAGTTGGAACCATCAAAAGGCTTTGGTTTAATTGCATTTGCAAAGCTAGTTGCACCAAACATATTCCTATCAACACGATAAGGTTTTTGGATTGTTAGATGATAGGCAATGTTTCGGTATATTTTAATTCCATAATTAAATAGACATTTCAATATTGCGGTGAGTAAAACAATCCATGTGCAAGTGTTTATGTTTAAACAACAATTAAACATAAATATATTCATGATTATACAGCTAATAAACATGAATATTAGTTTGAGAAAGTACCATATGGAAGGTAGGGTGACGGCGTCACCCGACTTTCCGATATCACTCATTGTAGAGTGACCTCAATCGATGTAGCCGTACTAAGTCGATGCAGGCAGATGATCGCAGTGAAGACCCGCTGTAGACGAAGTAGTCGTTCGTTCGTTGTCGACGTAGAGGAAGTATTCGTACGGGAGCGAGCAGTCGTGTGAAGACGCTCCCCAAAAATCTTATCGCCCGCCTATCCCGAGCAGGATCTCAGCAGCAGGACGAGGTTCCGGAGGCTCTGCTCTCGCCGGTACCGTGCGCGCGGTGCAGGCGATGGGAATGCGAAAAGAAGCAGCAAACACAGGGAGAGAGGGAGATGTCTCCTGAACAGGAATACCTTAGTGTGAATTGGCAACCTGAGCAGGAGGAGGAGGGCGACTTATATAGGCGAGCAGGCGCGAGGGGGGATGAACCTGGACGTCACGGTTAATGCGCCTCAGGCAATAACGGTCGCGGTTAAGGCTCAGTAACTGTCGCGGTTTAAGGCGCTATCGTTAAGGTCCGGTAATGGTCGCGGTTTAAGACGTCATCATTCCTCTCCAACAGCCAACAGCAAAAAGATGCTCCCGCTCGACACGACACGGCCTCGGCGAGGCGAGCGAGCGCGCGCGCGTGTGACACGCCTATTTCCTTTATTCAACTTCACAAGAGGTGTACCGAAAGGCTACCTCATAAGTTGGATGGGAGACTCCTCAAATACCCATACGGTATTTCTCTCTTTTCCCTAACATTAAACAAATGGGCTTTAATTTTTTCATTATTACAATAAATGGCTCTAGTCTCATTTATTCTAACAGTACGCGTGGGCGGTTGGGGTGTGGGGGCTTGGGGCGGCCTTTTGATCAGCGCCCCATCCCCTGGGCGGCCGGCGCGTACATGGCTACATGTCCGGCTCCGGCGCCGGCGCGCTGGGAGTTGAGGTCCCAACCGAGTTCTGGGTCCAAGCCCCGGGCCTTGAGCTCCCTGTACTGCTGGCAGAGCGCGCATGTCTCGCAGCAGAAGTGGACGCAGCAGTCGCAGCAGGGGCTCTCCGGGAGCATGGCTATACATGGATGATCAACCACGCACTGGCACAGTACTGTTGCATATGTCACTATTCACTAGCATGAAAGTCTCTTTCTCTGCCCATCTGAACGGGCAACTGTGCCCAAAAAGAAAACCTTACGAGTGATTGATTTGTTTAGTTGAGTGAAGAAATTTGTCGAAAATGTCACATCAAGTTTACTGTTGCTAATTAAAAGGATTAAACATAATCTAATTATAAAACCAATTGTGTAGATGGACCGAAAATCATGAGACAAAATCCATTAAGCCTAATTAAGACATCATTAAAAGATGTTAACTGTAGCACCATGTTGTTAATTATACTCTAATTAGACGTAATAGATCCGTGTCGCGAATTTACCCGAAGTTATGAAATGAATTTTGTTATTAACCTACATTTACTTCTAATTAATGTGAAGATGATATGATGGTGATAGTAAAATACCGATCTAAACAAGCTGAAGTGCTGAACTGACGTTTACACGGACATCTTCTCTTTTTTGGGTGAAAGAAATTAAAACACATGCATGCATACTACACCACAGTGATCCACATCACCGTACAAAATGAAAGAAACACAGTTTGGGCATTTGATCACGCGTTGGGCATTTAAACCAAGCAGTTACTCCACAATCCACATTTGATCACGTACGCGTTGGGCGGTTGGGGGGCTTGGGGCGGCCTCTTGCCTAATCAGCGCCCCATCCCCTGGGCGGCCGGCGCGTACATGGCAACATGTCCGGCGCCGGCGCCGGCGCGCTGGGCGTTGAGGTCCCAGCCGAGTTCTGGGTCCAAGCCCCGGGCCTTGAGCTCCCTGTACTGCTGGCAGAGCGCGCATGTCTCGCAGCAGAAGTGGACGCAGCAGTCGCAGCAGGGGCTCTCCGGGAGCCCGAACTGGGCGCGCATCTTGGAGCGGTAGGTGCACGAGTAGATCCACTGGCAACCCGTGAGGTATTGCAGCAGCCCGTACAGCGCCCCACTCGCCCCGCACGACGTCGCGCCGTGGTCGACGATCTCGGCGACGCGGCCGAACGTGATGCACGGGCAACAGCACGTCAGGCAGCACAGGCCGCAGTCGTCGAAGCAGTCGAACAGCCCCGACGACCACTGGCTGGCGCCACCAGGCGCGCCGCCGATGGGGATGCCCGTCGGCGGCGGCGGCGGCGGCGCCGCCCCCGCCGCGTCGCTGGTGGGCTTCGCCGGATACATCTCGTCTCGGCCGGTCGGTCGCTGGGGTTGCTTGTAACAGCTAGCTAGCACGCGTACAGAGCAGTGCCTTGATCTTGTGTGGTGTCAGATCGATCGCGTTGGCTCTCGCCGTTGCTGGGGATGAAGCGAAGGAGCGAGCCGTGGTGCTCTTATATAGGGCAGGCCATGTCTCCCCCTTGCTCCATGAAAGAGCACTGCTGCATGCATGCATGATTGGAGCAACATTAAAGTCTGCGGTCGTCGTCCTGCGTACGCGACGAGGATCGGAGGAAGTGAATGCATGCATGTGGAGCTAAGCTAGCGGAGGAAGCTTGTTGGAGCTTGCATTGGGCCCCCCGAATTAATTAAACTTCGGTCCTGTTTGGCACAGCTCAGCTTCACCAGCAGAGCTATTTTTTAGAAAACAACTTCATGAGCAACTTCATGAGTGGGGAGAGTCATGTTTTTGCAGCTTCACCGTGTGCTTAACTCTGTGAGAGCGAGTTTTCAGGGAAGCTGACCAGAGAGCTGGGCAGAGAGCTGACCGTTTGACTATTGAAGTTGTGAAGCTGCTCGTGAAGCCGCTCATGAAGCTGTACCAAACGGGCCCTTCGTCTCCATCTCGACGACTCGACGTGTATATTGGTGCCGGCTCTCGCATTGGCTTCCACAAGCTAGCAAACTGGAATCGGTCCGTCTCTCCGATAGACTTCTCTCTTATCAGGGCAGACTTGGAACGAGTCACCGATCGGAGTCGTTCAGTTTTGGGAGCTTCTTGCATTGCAAAGTATCTAGCAAATTAGTCTTGCTGGATGCTACTCAATTAGTATGTAGTCTAACCACTAGAGAAAATGCATAGTAAATGTTAATGTGTATTTAGAAAAAATAAAAAATAGTATGTTGGGACGGAGGAATATATACCAGAGCGAGATAATTAATTGTTGGTTTATGCGAACGGGCCTGACAAACTTTCAGTAGCAACAAGCCTCATTAGGAGGTCCCAAGTTTGAATCCCTTCGGAGATGGATTTCGGGGAAATTTTCAGGATTTTTTCTGAATTGCTACAGCCTCAATACATGTGTTGGGAATTGATGTCCGACATCATCTCTCAAGACAGGCATGTGAGTGTGAGTATAGGAGGTAGAATTTAGCTTGTGCATAGTCGTGTGAATGTGGTGTGAGGTGTGTCCATGTATAAGTTCAGGTATTAAAAAAAATGTTGGTTTATGAAGTCTTCCCTATTTTGCCCAATGGAATACACTACAGCACGAGGGGGTCCCCAAGCCGAGGCTCGTAAAGGACAGTCGAAGCTGTTCGACAACTTGATTGCATTGCATATACACCTTTGTCTGCAGCTACTACCTCCGTTCTTAAATATATGACAACATTGACTTTTTTCGTCGGTTTGACTATTCGTCTTTTTTACAAATATTTTAGCAAATCAATAAACCAACAAGTTAGATCTAAAGTACATTGGATAATAGATATAATGATATACATTTTACTTTAGTTAACTAATTTGTTCAATATATATTGATGGTCAAAGTTGGATAAAAAAAGCCAACGGTGTCATATATTTAAGAACGGAGGGAGTACTTATTAGTGCATACGGCACGTCACAGATTTGATGATTATGATTTAATCCGTGCAATTTGCAATTGCGCTATATGGAGTAGAGTAGCTAGCAGGGAGACATGCAACTTGCAGGTGCAGCAGCTTCCTTCTCCTTCTCCATGGGCCCACCTATTACAACTTGCATAGTAGTATATATATTCACAATTTTTGCATAGTATATATATTCACCACCAGAAGCTTGGAAAGAAGAAAGAATGTCGACCTACCGATCTGTGGCTTTTGAACCTTGTTTTTCTGTCAAATTCACAAACGCTATATTATACTATATAATATAGTATAGTCTTTCTTGTCGGTAAGTAGGCTGTGGCTCCTACCATCGTCTGAAATAGCGGTAGGAGCCTGCCGGTGGGCTCACCACATGCAACCGCTATATGAAACGGCGGTTGGGTCCTACCGCCGGTTCAACCGGCGGTTGCGGGAGGCACATCTATAAAACGGCAGTAACCCCTACCGCCGCCCCCTCCTCATTTCATCCCCTCCTTCTCCCTCAACAATTGTTCGTAAACTATGCATCTATATCTATACATATGCAAATGCATAGAAAAACTATGCACATAAAAAAAATCAAAGCAGCCGACATTTTGGAATGTGATAGTATGAAATAAGCACAAATAGTATTGGTCGGGGAGTTTCACAAATTCACAGAGAGTTTCACGACATTAAATATCATCAATTGTGTTGATGTGGTGATGAGAAGAGTTTCATCCCATGGAACTGAGACCGGGCTAACCCCGTGGTCACCTCTAACTAAATGCTAAGCAGCCACCAGCCAGAGATCGATGGCTGCTGTCACATCCTGTCACAAAAGTAACTAAATTATTAGCTGACGTCATTTGATCGATCATCTCCTTTAGGTGCCCATCAAAATCGTTAGACATACATTACCGGTATTTTTCTGCACTGCAATTTAATCGATGACACCAAAGTAAATAAAAAACTAACACGTCAATGGCGTACGATTTGCAACGTGCAGGTGCAGCAACTTCTGTGCTCTTTCCCTCTTCCAATCCAAACTCAACTAATCTCCTTCCACTGGATGCTACTCCCTCCGTCCCGTTTTGATAGTCGTTTTGGCTCCGACCCGCAGACCAATGAAGACGCCAAATGACTTGTCTACCCCTACCTCTCCTGCCTTAGCAGCCACACGGAATCCGCCGCCGGAGAAGTGAGATCGAGCACATGCGACATCGGAGAGGAGCCGGAGGCCGCCACCTCGCTGCCGAGCTCCAACTTCCGCTCGTCGCCGCCAAGACCCACCACCACCTCGTCCCCGCGCCGTCCGAGCTCTGCCCGCTGTGGCCGCGGTCGCGGCCGGCCACACGGGGAGCTCGAGGTCCTCGAGGGAGCCGGCCCGGGCGTCCGGCTCTTTCGCCTTCCCGTGCTGGAGGTGCAGGGCTCGAGGGGAGGCGCTGCGCCCCTCCTCCGCCACCTAAGCTGCCGGATCCAACGCAGGACCGACCGGGAGGGAGGCGTCGCGCCCCTCCTCCACCACCTCCGCCGCGGGATCCGGCGCAGGACCGGGATTCGGCGTGGGCCCGACCGGGAGGGAGGCCGCTTGGACGGGAGGGCGGCGCCGCGCGCCTCGCCGGCGTCCACGCCCACCACCGGCGCCGTCGGGATGACGGCGACTGAGATCCCAGCGCCGGAGATGCTCCAGGTGACCACAGGCAGTATGTCTCCGCGAGCATCTGATCGAGCTCGCTGTCGTCGTCCTCGAGCTGCCCTGCTCCTCCAGGAGGAGTTGCCCCAGCGGCACCAGCGCGGTGGTCGTGCCCGGATCCTCCGCCTCCCACAGCGGCAGCGACCGCAGGCGGTCGAAGACGGCGTACACGGGGCCGACGCAGCCGTCCGAGAACGCCGCACCGGCAGGCGGACGCGGGACGGCGGCGATGGTGAAGCCTTCCTCGTCCTGGGAGGACGAAGGTGGGGATTTTTTTCTTTTCTTTAGTATACGAAGGGGGAAGGGATGGGATGGCCAGCGGTGCAGTGCAGCTAGCCTGCCTACGGAACGACAATCATTTTGAGACTTGCTTCTGTAGCTAAAACGACTATGAAAACGGGACGGAGTGAGTAGTGCACGTTGCAACTTGCATAGCTAGGCGACGCCGCCATACCAGTATACCTCGATCAGTCAGGTCCACTGCGACCACCGACGTACGGACACAGTCCTAACGCAGTAAGGGCCCAACCTATGTAAAGATGGGAGGGAGATGCAGAAGCTCACTCAAGTTTATTCAGCACACCAAATTAAGCTATCAAGCATCATGTAATCGGTTTGGAAAAAGTCGTGCATGCCTGCCGCAAAAATTATAGAATAAAAAATAAGAGCTGCCATCAAACATCTCAAAATACACTAACCTGAACATTCAGATATGAACAATTATTAGGAATACAATATCTCTGAAAGTCGTGTTTGGCTGGTCCAAAATGATATATCGTTAAAACAACGATAGCTAGCTGGTAGCAAACATTGTTTTCTTAATAAATAGTGATACCTCGCGCATTGATGTGGTAATTTTTTTTTAAAAATCAAAGTGAAATGTGAGTATAAACACCAAAATGGTTACATAGCAATCATTCTGTTGTAAACAACATTATACATTTATACATGAAAGCATGCTCATTTTGTCGAGAGAACCATTCTTAAATGATTGGACCTACATGTATTTCTACATACTGTGAAACGTTTTTGACGTGCTACTCACAAATACATGTTATTAGTCGTCACAGAAAATTGATTAAAGACATAAATAGATGGTCTAGTTGATTGTGACATGGCGTATAGTCAGGCCCGTCCCTAGGGGTGGGCGGGCAGTAGGTGTGACGCCCATGAACCCATGAGGCTGGAGGCCCATGAGGGTATCAAGTGTATAGACGTATTCACGTATAACTGATAGTCGCACGCACGATAGTAGATAGCTTCTCCAAATTGAAGTTATTAGAAAATTATTTGAGGTCAACTATACTACAAGAAATATTAATTAAATGGCTTGACTATGTGCAATATTGAGAAGGATATTTTAGATACAATTGATCTTGAAAGTTCTTGAAGATTTTGAATCAAGAAATGTCCAATGATTGTCCAATGAAGAAATGTCCAATGATTTTTAAAAAAAACACTAAAGTGTTGCACTTTTATTTGAGATAACCATCATAGTTATGTTGCCGTATTTTATCTTCTTTGATGTATTGTTACTTTCCCAAGAAGAATTAAATATATGCTACAAGTTATCTCTTATCAATACTACTTAGTGTCGTTATTATATATTGTAATCGTTATATTAAAATATTATATTGCCGAACCCTTAGTGTCTTACTGGCCGAAGGGCCCATAAAATTCGTGGGACGGGACTGCGTATAGTGGATGATGACATGGATAGTTTGCATGTTTTGAGAGAAATAGAGTTATGACCCACAATGGGATGCTCCTATATATATAGGTATAGATGATAGATGATGGCAGCAAACATAATTAATGTTTATCTCAAAAATAAAAAATATACCCACCTCAACATGGAAGAATAGATCTGAGAAAGTCGTGTGCGACTAATCAGTGTAGTGGTATGATCGGAGATTGTGTGTGCATTTACTAACACATTTGACTTGTTACATGGAACATGGCTACGTACATAGATGATTCAGTATCTCTGTGTCATGTGTTGTGATCTTGCACAACAGCACAAGCTCCACGTTGACAATCATCCATGTTGCCACCAGCAGAGTTGAACGCAGAGTTCGGCGCAGACGACATTGCTCGGTGGCAACCTAAGAAAATTCCAGAAGATTTACAAATCGGAGATTATACCATCTTACCACTATAGCGTCAGCGATCGAGTAGCTGCGGCAAGCTTCCGTGACCTTCTCCTCTTCTAATCCAAGCGCGAAAGGATAGTCTCCTTCCATTGGATGATAGTGCATGTCGCAACTTGCGGGATGGTGCAAAAGGCCATCCGGGACCATAAGATCCAGGTAGTGCTTGATTGGTTTCCTTCCTCGTATGATTTACTTGTATCCACTCATTCTCTTTACCTCCACCATTCCGGCTGACTTCATCTTCTCATCTCCACCTTCCCTCGCGAGCCGAGACGGAACAATGCAAGGTGGGATGGCGGGCTCCACTTACAGCCACACAAATCACCGAGTCGTGCACCCAACCAAACAACGACTTGACACATACCGGACGACACCAATGTGCAACCATGCATAAGCATATGTATCCTCTCATCCCGACTCCCTCTATCCTGTACCACCCCTTCATCCTGCATCCTCTACCCTGGAGCAACTAATCACACCCGTGGTATACCTCTGGTCTACTGGAATTCCAGATATGCGTGAAAGGGCCCAACCCTTGAACCATAAAAAAGATGGGAGTTGGAGAAGCCCAAATTTATTCAGCGCAACAAAGAAAGCTAGTTATATTATCTATACTATAAGGAGCGAAGACAATTGAAAATTTTTCTCACCTAATTCGGGCCCACCTTACCCATCACGCCTGACCCACCTGTAAGGTTGCATGATAACCAAAAAGGTGGAACGACCATAGAAATCGCAATTTGGGGAGCGTTTCTGCCAGAAACGAATTAGTTTTCTCACTCATGTCCGCTATACCCGCCCGCTTGTACCCACCGGCCCCACCCACCTGAGTGGGCCCCACCCGCACGGCCGCATCCCGCAGGCCCGCACCGCACCCGCGTTGGGGAACACGAAGAGCGTCCAGGCGGCGGAGAATACCCTGGCGAAGAGCAACCCGGCGGCGGCGAGGAATCCCACGCGCATCTGGCCCTCGACGACGGTGAGCACCTCGGCGGCACGCGGGTGCGTGTGCGGTGGGTTGATCCCGCCGGGCGCTGCCTCTCTACCCTCCAATAAATCAATGGCCACCCTAACAGTACTCCTCCCCCGGCGTAGCAGGGCTTTGCATCTCCCCATCGGGCGTGGACGCGGCGCGGCCGTGCAACGGCTCTGCCCAATAAAGTAGTGTGGCCGTGCGGGAGCATGTTCCCGGAGGATGACTACGGGGCAAGCTAGCCGACCGGCAAGGAAAGGACATGGTGGCGCCCGGGCAACCCAGCAAAAGACCGCCTGCTCGCCGGTTGTCCAGATTGAGTCCGCCGCCATCGTATAAGGACAACCCCGCGTCGGAGTCCGATGAGACGGTGAGTACCCGCCGCCTGCACGAAGCCCTCCTTCCCCAATCCTCATGCTTTTCGGCCCCCTTCCCCAATCTGGTAATTCCCTCATTCTTCCTGGCCTCTCTCTCTCATGGTCGGCAGGCGCCACACTTCCCATCGGCATGGAGGAGAAGGATGCGGTGCCGGCAGTGGCCCATCTGAGAGGAAGGCTGATGCAGCTGCGTGTGGTGGACCACAACACCAAACTGTAGAAGGGCATCACGAAGGTTCAACCATGGGGAGGAGGCTGATTTCTTTTTATTTTGTTCTAGGTTCCATGAGAAGAGTGCTTCGATTTGTTTGCTCCATACACATCTGGTGTAGGTAGCTTGTGTTGCTCCATTTGCTTGATTCCTCAAGATGTTTGATAAAAATGCTAGAATTAACTAGCGCACAGTTTTAGGATGCGGATATGTTTGGCTTGCAAGATAATTTCAGTGTACCTACATCTTATTTTGTTCATATTCTGCTCATGAATAGAAGGGCATCGCGAAGGTTCAACCATGGGGAGGAGGCTGATTTGTTTTTATTTTGTTCTGGGTTCCATGAGAAGAGTGCTTTGATTTGTTTGCTCCATACTCATCTGGTGTAGGTAGCTTGTGTTGCTCCATTGCTTGATTCCTCAAGATGTTTGATAAAAATGCTAGAATAAACTAGCGCACACTCATGACCAATCTCTGCCTCCAGAGCAAGGTAATGTTAACTCAGTGTATCATAATAACATTTAGAGAGCTCATGTTGCTAGATAATTTTGCTCATTTGAATTTTATTCCTAGCTACTAATTCTGTCATGTAGCTACTAACAGTTTTAGGATACGGATATGTTTGGCTTGCAAGATAATTTCAGTGTACGTACATCTTATTCTGCTCATGAATGCTAATTAATTATGTGTTTATGTTGGTGGAGAAAAGATTGTTGCTAATAGCATTTAAGATTTTAAGTGGAATATATGTTCCATGTTGCCATAACCAAAGTAATATTCTTTCCTTTTTATGGCTACTATCAATTTCGTCTTTTGCTTTTCATTGCATACTATAGAAATTTAGAAGTTGTATGCTTTCAAAAGTCCCTCCCTTGCTGAAATTTCACAACACTTTTCATGTTTTACTTGACCTATTTAGAAGAAATATGCATACTACATGATGTAAAAATTTTAAAAATGTTTGCATGTTTAATGGACCTTTAAATCTCAAACTGGATTATCTTTTGTTTATGACAGGCATCAGCAGCACATTTGATTGAAAGGGTAATTAATTTGACAATGAAGCATTGACCAAAGGCAAAATTGCCTGGAAACCATTACTTTTGATATGTTTGTTATATCTGATCTTCGGAAGTTTGCTATTATCGAGAAATTTCTGCAGAAGGATCAGTATTCTAGATCTCATCACTGCTTTTGACTGCAGAGGTGCTACCTAATTTTAATAAATTCAATTAGCTTTATACAGGCTGCTTAAGAAATTACATTAGCTTTCTACAGAGTGATTAAAGCACTCAGTTGAATAAATCGGTGTCTTTGAATTATTTAAACCGCTGGATTCAGTCAAGTAAATTAGGGTATTTGCATTGTTTCGCCACTTGATAATTGAATTTGTGGCCACTTTCAAGAGCTAGATTTTTGCGATTTACAATAACATGATGTCCTTTCAACCTTACGATAACATGAGGTCATTTGGTGAATTGTACATTAAGGCATAAGTGTTTTGAGGCTTTCATACACATATTTTTTACGCAAATTTTGGAGTTAAACTATTTGATGCTTGAAGGTAACATCATCCACGTGGTTGCAAAATTTTCTTTCCAAAGAAACTTTTAGGTTTCTATTTAACTTGTGCTACACCAAAGATTGGTTGTCCTTCAAAAAAAATTTAATATATGTAAAATAGGATGATACGTTATTAAGGGGCAACAATTGTTTTCCATTAAAGTTCAGCATCATATTCCATTCTAACACACAGTGTTGTTTTGGCTTTAATTGGAGGAGGGCTCAGTGTGTGTTTTCTTTTGTCTAAATGTTTGATATCCTTTAATTTGCTTGCACGAAGCTGTCAAAGTACAATGTTAGTGTTACTACCAATCTGTAGTGTGCAAGTAACAGGATGCAACTATGCAAGTGTTACTACCAAGCTTGGAATACATAAATTCATGTTTTGGTGCACATGGTAACCAGGCTAACCAGCGGGCGGGCAAAGGTCGGGCATGCGGGTAAGCTTGCAGGCGGGTAAATGCCTTACCCGCTCTTGCCCGACCCATTGCCATCCCTAGGGAGATGTAGGAACCGCAGCGGATCCCGTCAGAGTTTTAACTGATGACACGTGAAGTTTGGGCACGTCAAGCTATATACGAGTGAAGGATTATATTAATAATGAAGGATTATAAGTGATGTTTATTAGTTTGTATTACTATAATGTATTTTAAAATTAAATTATATTTTCTAACACGTGCGTGCCGTACGTGCATCTTACTAGTCAAAAGAAAGAAAGAAAGAAAGAAAGAAAGCTAGGCCCTATTCGTTTGGCTTGAGCATCTCCAAGAGTTTGCCAAATTTTACTTGGTAAATCTTGTGTTTTGCCAACTTCTAAAAAGATATGCCAAATAAAAAAAGAGTTCATCTCCAACAATTTGGCATAATTCACTTGCCAAACTCAGATCTAACTTACATCAGGAATCCTAAGAGAAACAAAATTATGTTTATGCCCTTCCACCTCTTGAAAACTTACATCAGGAATCCTTTTCTATTCTTTATTTCTTTTTTCATCCTCCCACCTACAGGGGAACGCCGATGGCAACCACGATACGCGCGCGCATATATGCGCGCGGGGAGGTGAGTTTTGCCAAGTTGGTTTGCCAAACTGTTGGAGGCTATTTTTTTTCTTGTTTTGCCAAAATTATATAGATGCCAAGTTGGTTTGCCAAACTGTTGGAGTTGCTCTGGCTACCAGCCAACAGTACTTTTCTCTCCGAACAAACCAGCCACCAGCAACCAGCCAGCAATACTTTTCTCTCAGAACAAATCAGCACCAGTCACCAGTCAAACGAACATGCTGCTAGTCCATCAAGCATGAATGCATGATGATCTTATTTTGGGGGAGAAGCTAAAAAAATATCAAATATGAAGCTTTACTTATTATCTTTATCATTTCCTATAATGAACTATTTAAACATCAAGAGCCTAGGCTTTACATATCGTGACAAATCCATATTTGGTAGCAAAGCTAATCGAATTAATAATGACCGGCCTTATTTGGATGGGAGGGCTAAACTTTTAGCGCCAAAAAAGAATCTTGCATGCATAGCGTATTAAATAAAGTATATTTACAAATTCTTGTTTAGCTCAACGAATCTAATAAGTCTAATTAATTCATGATTTGCTACAGTGATGCTATAATAATCATCATCTGATCATGAGGTCAAAGGTCTCATTAGGTTCGTCTTGCGAATTAGCGTAAGGGTTGTGGATGTAGTTTTGTAAACTACCTTTATTTAATAACCTAATTATCAGTCAAATGTGTGAACAGTGTTAGGAATTAGGATAATTTTTTTCACCCCCAACCAAACACGGTAAGATACAACAAACATATATGGCGCAAAATAATCAGCTGATTACTAATATAGTATTATGTGGTTATAACTAAATAGTCAATAAATACTCATCGCAAAGAAAAGAAGAAGAAACACGACAAGATCTTTGGACATGTGTAACTTAAACCATGCAAAAACCACTCCACCACAGTCGATGATCTCGATCACGGTACGCGATGGGGCGGCTCTTCTGCATTTTCGCCGCGCCCCATCCCCTGGACGGGCGGCGCCGCGTACTTGGACACATGTCCGGCTGATCCGGCGCCACGCTGGGCGATGTCCCAGCCGAGTTCGGGGTCGAGGCCCCGGGCCTTGAGCTCCTTGTACTGCTGGCAGAGCGCGCACGGCTCGCAGCAGAAGTGGACGCAGCAGTCGCAGCAGGGGTTCTCCGGGAGCCCGAACAGGGCGCGCATCTTGGAGCGGTAGGTGCACGAGTAAATCCAGTGGCAACACGTGAAGTATTGCAGCAGCGCGTACAGCGCGCCGCTCGTGCCGCACGACGCCGCGCGGCGGTCGACGATCTCGGCGACGCGGCCGAACGTGATGCACGGGCACCAGCACGTCAGGCAGCACAGCCTGCAGTCGTCGAAGCAGTCGAAGAGGCCGGAGGACCACTGGCTGGTGGCTTTGCCCGCGGCGGCGGTGGCGCCGCTAACGACAGGCGGCGGGCTGCCGACGGGGATGCCGGTCGCCGGCGCCTCGTCGCTGGGCTTCGCCGGATACATCGTCTCGGTAGGTCACTCACTGGGGTTGCTTGTAACGCGCGCGTACAGAAGAGCAGTCGCGTGCCTTGCTCTTCGCCGGCCGATACCCGGCCGCGGCCGCGAGCAGTCGTGCCGTTGTTGCTGGGGATGAAGCGAAGGAGCGAGCCGTGGTGCTCTTATATAGGGGCCGTTAATCCTACTAGCCTTGTACCATTCTACTAGAGCTCCGCCACTGGAGCCGTACGTGGAGGAGCCGGTGCCGATCGAGCCAGCAATTGGCACGGTGAAGACGACGGCAGGGAACTCTCCTCCACACTGACGCACCTCTTGATAGTTGCAGGGGCGTTTGATCTGATAAGTCGTGCAACGTGTTCTGTTGTTGCTGTTTTTTTCCCTCTCCAAAGTCTACGGCTGTCGTCCCCTGCGTACGCGATATATGGTTGCCACAGCAGCAGATAGACGACGGTGGTGCTGGCTCTCGCATTGGCTTCTTCCAGAAGCGGGGAATCATCTGTCCGTCTCTACGATAGACTTCTCTCTCATCTCGGGGCGGACTTGAAAACGAGTCGCTGATCGGAAGTCGTTGAGTTTTGGGAGCTTCTTGGTAAATATCTAGCAAAATTAGTCATGTTGGATGCTATTTATGTGGTCTAACCACTAGAAAACCCTATGTCAGGACGGAGGAATAGTATACCTGCTGAGATAATTGTTTTGGTTTATAAAGTCTTCCCTCGCGAGGCATTTCAAAGCCGTGACATATATTATTTGTGTACCCGAGTTTCAAAACCCGTGCTGTTACAAGTCAATGTATAAGAGGGGCTATTATATGGTCATGTGTTGGATAAGCAATATGACTTTAAAACCTATCTATCATGCGCAACTAAATAGACCCAATTAAATTCAAAATTTTAAAACTTACATTCAACATTTTTTGAAAAATAAATCAACATTTCCAAAATACACTATTCAACATTTTAACGTTTTTTCAATATTCAACATTTTGCAATAACTATTTCAACATTAATCAAATAAGATTCAACATTTCAGCAAACAAGATTCAACATTTGCGCAGAAAAATTTAACATCTAGTTTTTTTTCCTTCCTTATTGAGACGTCCGGCCAGCCCAGCGACGACGACGCACGGGCGCAGCGCGTGGGGCCTGCGCCGCTGCGGCGCGTGGCAGCGCAAGACTACGGGCCG
The DNA here is from genome assembly GCA_036936925.1 of Cenchrus fungigraminus. Classification (NCBI taxonomy): domain Eukaryota; kingdom Viridiplantae; phylum Streptophyta; class Magnoliopsida; order Poales; family Poaceae; genus Cenchrus; species Cenchrus fungigraminus. The sequence goes on along the minus strand of CM072770.1, from coordinate 2,717,632 downwards.
GCGGAGCCGCGGAGGTCGTGCGGCGTCGGGCTGATACCGGCAGGGTTGTGGGTATAGAATTCCAAATGGGTCGTCCGTGCCTAGCCCGGCCCTAGCCCGATCTGGCCCGGCCCTATGCGGCCCGATGGAATCTTCGTGCCGAGCCGTGTAGGGCGTCGGGCCCTACTGTACAGATCTCAGTTTTCGGCATCAAAATCTGGATAATATATCAATTTTTTGAGCCTCAAGATGACTTCAAATGAAAAAGTTTGAACTACAAAGTTGTAGATCTCGTCGGAAGCTACAAGTTTCATATAAAGTTTATCTCCATCCGAGTTCATACAAAAAAGTTACGATTTATTAAAAACAAACTGATCCTAACTGCCATGGGTCATGGCGGTTGCAGTGCTACAGTACCCGACCGCCCCGGCCCACGGCGGCAGGTCGCTGTGGCACCTGCAACCGCCGAACCGTCATGGGCCACGGCGGTGGTAGGTTAATTTTGCTAAATTTTGAAACGATCGTATATTTTTGCAAAATGAATAAAAAATAAACTAGAAAAATAAAAAATTCCAGCCCAGCAAAGCTAGTCCATCAAGCATGACGATCTTGTTTCTTTTGGGGGAAAGGTTCTCAATAATATCAAACAAGTGAAGCTTATTAATTTTTTATATTTTAACTATTTCCTATAATGAATTAGATAAGACTGCCTCCAACCGTCATAACGCAAATGCGAGATGCATTCCTTGTTTGCGTCGCGCCACAACAAAAGGGTGGGTACCCAAAAATTGGACTCCTCCAACAGCACGAACCCAAAAGACGTAGGCCCACCACTGCTGCCTTGCTACTGCCTCAGTGTGGGCCCACCACTTTGAGCGTCGAAGATTTGCGTTGTCCAGAATCGACGATGCTTTTCTGCATCTCTGATCGCTTTTCTGCTTCTCTGGTCTGGGTTGTCCGTTGGAGGACGTTTGTGGGATGCAAAGTACTGTTGCGGACCCTATTTATGGGTTTGAGTATGATTGTTGGAGACAGACTAAACATCAAGAACCTAGGCCTTACATGTTGTGATGAGCGATCGGTTTTCATGTGATGACAACGTGATTTTGAACATGACTTGCAATGTATTTGAGAATGTCTAATGTTTGTTAGAACTAGCACTTGGTCGTTGTACATTGGATAGTGTCAAGTTTGATATGATATTGTTGGAGTGAATGGCCAGGCGACAGCGCACATCGAAACTACACGTCGTCTATTCCAAATAACTATTCGATTTTTTATTTAAAAATTTCTCAAATTGTTGATACTAAAATTATTTGATAAACACGTACGTGTCGCGCATGCGTTTACTAGTTTTCTATAATGAACTAGATAAACATCAAGACATAATAATGAACAGTACCAAGGCTACAATGATCAAATCTAGGGGGTTGAATTCTTCTTCATTCTCCATCTTCACTTATTCTTCTTCTTTTTCCTCTCTTCTTCTCCTATTCCTCTATTAAAATCAATGGAGTTCTTGAGCAGTAGGGGGGCTAGAGCCCCCTAGACCCCCCGTTGGATCCGTCGCTGCAAGGCTACAATCCATAATTTGGTAGTAGCAAAGCTAATCGAATTAATAATGAACGATACCAAGGCTACAACAAACATATATGGCGCGCACGAATTAATTAATTACTAACATAGTACTATGTATACTAACTAAATACTAGTTAAAAAATACTAGACCAGATCTCACTCCTCGTATAAAAGGAAAAAAAAATAGACAAGATCTCACGGTCACGGCTTTGCCGGCGCCGCCCCCGGCGCGTCGTCCCCGACGGTGACTCGCTTGAGGAGCGCGAGCGTGACCGCCATGAGGTTCTCGAAGTCCTTGTTCTTGGCGAGCAGCGTAGCCTTTACGGTCGTGTTGGCTGCGCCCTTGCAGCTCTGGTCGCAGTTCCAGGCGTCCTCCTCCGCGGTGTCGAGGAAGAGCTTGACTTCCTTGAGCTTGGCGTCGTCGACCCCGCCCTCGGAGTCGTCGAGGTGGGAGAGCGCCTCCTCGATGTCCTCGGCGCACTCGTTCAGGCACTGCCACATCCCGTTGTCCTTCACCACGTCCATCTCCTTGTGCGCGTAGTCCCCCGCCGCCGCGCCGGCGTTGGTGGCCGCCCGGATCGCCGCCTCTGCCAGGTCCCGCGCTGTGGCGGCGGCGCCCTTCCTGGCCACCCCGTCCTTCTGGAGCGCGCTCACGCACGCCTCCGGGTGCGGCGTCGCGGCGCAGGGACCCTTGAAGTCGGCGCCGGCGCCGGTGCCCGTGCCGAGGGACGCGGAGAGGAAGAGCGCCACGACCACGGCCAGGATTGTGCTGCAGTACCAGCTCATGACCGACCTCGCCTCCATGGCCGATCAGATGGCGATTGGATCGAGATGGTACGTGATCGGAGCGGACCGGCGAGAAACAGAATGCACGGCCGGCGTGCGGGAGCATAGATATATGCGCGGCGGAGCTAGGTCGTCGACGGAGCGGCCGAGGCGGCCGCGCCACCATCTCTCGTACGCACCTGAGGCCGGGAGCTATTTCCGGGCCAACCGTTGTGCATGGCGTTGGCACGGGTGACGTGCCATGCATGGGGGACATGCGGAGCTGCCTGGAGCGACGGTGTCAACTCGTTCGCGCCCGGTTCTTGGTAGCCTTGCAGTTAGCAGGCCAGCCGGGTCGGGGCGTTGGGGGGCCTCGGACACGTGCGGCCCTTGTTCGCAAGGATAACACCTTGACCCGGTCATTTTCTGCCTCGATCGACGACGGGTCGACGGCTCTCGGCGGGCACCGGCAGGCTCGCCGCCGCTCCGTTTTCAGGCGCGGTCTGCTTAATTGGCTTCAAGCACTCGCGCTCGGTCGCCCAGCTGACGTCTCATGGCCGACGCTCTCGTCGACGTGCAGGCCTCGCCACTGGCGGCCGACGCGGTGACTGCTTGGTGCCTTGGTCAGTTGGTCCATGTCGGCATCACCGGCCAGCGCGCAGCGCGCTTGTTGAGTGCTCAGCAGGAAGAGGAATGACAGTCAGATTAACGAACAAGGATGCAAGGTCTTCACGTGCTCATCGTGAACGTGTTCCAGTCCCCGACCGCTCGCGATGTCGCTCCACTCACAATACCGACCTGCCCGGGCGCGCGGCGTCGTCGGGTGACCGATCGGTCACCCACCCGCCGCGCAGGCCACCAATGACGCGCGCGCGACGTCGACGGCCATGTCAGCCGGCGCCTCGAGAAAGGCCTTGTCCGTCGACGCCACTCCGGAGATGCTCCCGCGGCCACGACGTCGAGGGCCTTAGGGGGCGACACATGTCGCGACTCGCGACGCCTTACTGGCAGCCGGCGAGCACGCCGACGATGCCTTGAGGTAACTGGTAAAAGCTTTGACGAGCAGGGCCATGCTGGCCTTCTCCTCGAACACGACCGCGGCGTCCATGCCGCCGAGAAAGCTCAGCGACGGCGAGCGAGTAGATACCGGAACGCGGCGGCGCTCTGGCGTGGCGACTAGCGAGGCACGCGGAGCCCCAGCTTGGCCCAGTTTACTTACGAGGCCCAGTTTAATTCTGTATTACTCCAACTTTGCACTTTTGAATACATAATAATACATCGGTTACCGTTTTCTTTGTTCAAAATTATACATATTTCAAAAAAAAAAACGCTGGAAGGGGTACAAGTACAATCCATTTGATGGCTCAAATTGGTCATTACTCTAAATTGTACTCCAATTGCACAAGAAATGCAGCAAATACGTATACATACAGCACATGTGCCAACGTAATGCACCGTACGTCTTGTGTGTCTCATGCTGCGGTGCGCTTATGGACCGAAGCATCGGTGAGGGAGAGGGCGATGGAGCACATCTGGGTGAGGTCCGTGACCTTGTCGACGATCTGCAGCTCGGTGCCGCCCTCTGTCCTGTGGCAGTTGCTCATGCACGTCTCGCCGTCCGCCTTCGCCGCCGACAGCCACGAGCTGACGCCGGACTCGTCCTTGCCCTGCTCCACCGCCGCCTTGGACCGCTTCAGCGCGTCCACCGCCGCCTGGAACTTGGCCACGCACTCCTCCAGGCACTCGGGCGGCATCCCGCCGGGCATCCTCTCCAGGCCCTTCACGAACGCCACCGTCTCCGCGCCGCGCTGCGCCGCCAGCGACAGCGACAGCTCCGCGATCCCGGGCAGGCCGCCGCTCAAGGCCGCCGCCTTCATCTCCGGGTTCGCAGACGACAGGGCCTTCACGCAGAACTCCGGGTGCTTCGTGTGCTGCTGGCACGCCGCCTCCACGGTGGTCGTGGCGGCGGCAGCGGCGGCGGTGCGCCGGAGGGAGGAGACCGAGACGGCGAGGAGGAGGACGAGGACACGAACGGAAGCGGCAGCCATGTTGTTGATCCGCGCTGAGTGATGATGGGAAAAGCCAAGGAATCCTTGTTGCATTGTCTCGCGGAGCATTCCACTATTCGAGGTGTTCTCTTGTAGCGTGCATGCGGCCAGGAGGTTCGCTGGCCGGATTCCACGGCGAGCCCGAGCGTACGGACGAGGGGCACGGCGAGCGGTCAACGCAAACGGTTCCAACTTTGACAGGCTAAATTTAGAGATCTCCTAAATTTACTCTTCATCTGTTGGTGAACTGTTAGGTTGGTACGACCGGTTTGGCTTCAATTAAATGAAGGTCAAAATAAACCCGGAAATATATACAGCCGTGCGCGTGTCATGTGAGAGCTTTGGTTTCAAATTCAATGCAAGATTTTGGCCATTTGCCATATGAGCATGATCATTGTTGAAGTGAAGAATCCCTACAAGTTTTGTAAACCATGGATTCGGCTGGCCGGTGACAGATGGTTGGTGATGATTTGCTGTGAGAGAAAAATATCACGTGGTGCTGATTTGATGTGAGAGAAAAATACAACTGGCTAGTGGCCGATAAGCTAGATGAACAAGGCAAAAACATTGGATCTAGTTACCTCGTGTTACCTCCAATCATATCTCATTGACTTTTGAAACTTTTAGATTTTTTTGTAAATATTTAGTTTGGGACATAAAAATAAACGGCTGTCTTCGCATTTGAAGGAGGTTTGGGGGAAAATCACATCTATATTATCATAGAACACAATGGTCAAAGGCATGCATATGCATTGAAGATTGCACCTACATAACATCAAGCTTCTTTCACCGGAGGGACATCTGCCTTTTTGTATATTGTAATTTTTGTTACCTTTTGCCAGGTCCCGGCATATAAATCTCCTCTTTATCAATGAAATAGGCACACTCTGGTGTTTGTTCGTAGGCTTTCTCCTACGCTTGTTGATATCTAAAGGTCATGGAGCCCGTTTGAGACCAAAAGAGAAGAAAACGCCGGTGAATCCTTTATGGTTTGTTTATTGTCAAAGATGATGAGCTTTTATTTGTACTCTTTTTTGTCTCCAGGATTTCATAAATCCAGTTCTTTTTCCATACAGTGAACAACATAAGACACATCAAGAGTACAGGTACATGCCATTTATCAACATGAACAACACAGCACCAAAGTTACGACAAAAAAAATGGGTTCATCAATCAGTTCGCTCAGGAACTTCTTGATTATTTCATGATGACATTTATCGACTTGCACGATCAAATAACACAACGCCAGTATAGTATAGCGAATTAATCTCAAGTAGTGGTGGTCCGCGCCGTCGCCGGCGATGCGCCCCCGTCCTTGCCGCCCTCCGGCGACACCAGCTTGGACAGCGCCTTCTCGCACCAGTTCGGGTGCGCCGTGAACTGGCACGTCTCCTTGACGTTGATCGTGGCGGCGGCGCCCCACAGGGAGACGGACACGGCGAGGACGACGACGAGGCCGCGAAGACAAGCAGCAGCACCAGGGCCAGCCATGTCGTCGATCCCGTGCGAGCTTGCAGCAATGGCGTGCGGCGAGAGGAACCGAGTTTATTCCTGAATGGCTGAATCGTTTCACGGAGCAGGAGGAGGTCCTCTCTGCGTCTCTCTTGTAGCGTCTAGCGTGAGGCCGAGAGAATTCGCAGCGGCTTGCGTACGTGGCAGCTTGTGGAGGACGAGCCAAGCGTACGGACGGTGTGTGCTTCTCACGAGGTCAACGAGATGTTTTCCACTTTGACCCTGTAATAATCTTGTTACTAAATTGTTGGTGAATCATTTACTGGTTCCATATAACGTGTCAACAATCAGGTTCATCGTGCAATCGAATTGAGAGAAACGTGAGGGTTTGCGAGAGAGGAAAAATAAAAATTGCGTAATAAAAAAGAATTGGATTAACCACAATTGAGTTTTGTACAATAATTCACAGGTCATTTGACGTGGTACATACACTAGTGTCATCGTCGTCCTTCTGAAGCTGTTCCAACAACGATTCCATTGTACTTATATAACTAGGCATGTAATGCTCTTTAATCATATTTGGCGCGAGCCTTATTTTCCCATACAAATCTCTCGGCGTCTCGTAAATTTCGATGATCTCATTGCTGCTGGTACCCTCATCAGGATTTGAGTCCGGTGGAGCCAGTGCAACCATGTGGATGATCCTCCCAGGAGGGAAAAGTTGGCGTGAATCGCTGGCAGAAATCGGTTCTTTCTGCTTATCATTTCGGGTGCCATTCTGATTCAGAGCTTCATTTCCTTCATTCGGTGGCGAGGATGGCTGTTGAGTGTCCAGTGCTCCACTGCTATCTGAATCTTTGTGTGATGTGAAGCCTGAACCAGCAGAATTGACACAGGTAACATCTTCTTTGTCTACTAGTGTCAGCCTTTCTTCAGAGGTAAGAACTTGCTGCCCACTGCAGTCGATGCTGTGTCCATTTGCTGCAGACTGTATGACATCTGCTGCATCTTTGAGCAAAGGCTGCATGCCAAAAGGAAAAACTTCTCAAAAATCATAATTCTAATTTCAAATGAGAGAAAAGAAAAATATAATCACCTCTGTTTATTTTTACAGATAGAAAAGCAACATCATCACTTATTGATTTAATCAGAAAACTCAGCTCTTTCTGAAAATATTGGTTGGTAGGTTCAACTAAAGGTAATATTCACACTAGCTCGGCTGCCTTGGTGAAAGAAGGGCCGAAGGGGCATCCAAGGAAACTTAGAAATAAGCAGAAATGCACTAGGCAGAAGTGAGAAATTTGCGCTGGATATTTTTTTAAATGTTTGCATTGTCAATGAAAGGATGATCTCATTGGAACCAATATGCAAGAGCTACTAAATACTAGACATAAGAGTTGCAGGCCCACAGTTGCTAGTGGACTGGTGGTATTAGTAGTGATTGGGACGGCACACCAGAAAGACTCAGTGGATCTCAACTGCGTACATTAAAAACCCTGGGTGATTAATCTGATACTTGTGCAGGACTCAAGATGTGTCTTAAGCACCTTTATTTCAAAATGGAAAAAAATAGAGATATCATTGTGTTAATGACTCAGTTCCAGTAACCATAGCAGTAACAAAAGGTTCATGGGTAGAAGAAGCTGGAGATTTTGAGGGACTTTACCTCAGAAATATTAGAATCATGATCAGCAATCTTCCCTGTTGAATGAGATATGGGCAGCATATGGGACTTGAAGAAGGCAACACGCTGACTAATATTGGCAAATAGACTATGGTGAAAGTGGTCCTGAACATCATCCAACTTTGATGATACCATTACCTACAGTACAGAAATAAGAGGTCCATTGTAAAGCTAAAACATATTGTGATCAGATGATCAGAACATGAGTAATGTATGTCTTGCCATTTTCTTGAAAAAAGAAAGTTCAGTGAGGAGTAATATGCAGTATTTTAAAACTTTTACTCGTCAACTACTAAAGCAGTCTGTGTCAACTAAAGTACAGTTACATTTCATAAGCTGCAAAAAAGAGTTGCCATCAGGGTACCTCAGAACGAAGGCTCTCAGTAGAAACTTTTGAAAACGCTGGCACAACATCATTTCTATTGACAAGAGAAGTGATGAAATCTTTGCCTGACTCCGCCAGCTCCCATGTCATGCAGGCAGCTAAATAACACAAAAGGTGCTTTAGAATTCTGGAAATCATTTCCTATGAAGGAAATATGCTTCAGTCACTTATCAGTACAGATAGCATAGATCTCACAGCAGGGGCGGAGCCAGCCACCAAAGCCAACGATGTCAGTTCTACTAAACGTTGATGTCAGCTTCTTAGAAGAGCAGTGCATAAGAGAGATTTTCTATTGATTTGCTAAAAACTATCGATGTCAGCTGACATCGTCAAACAGGCCTGGCTCCGCCACTGTCTCACAGTCAAATGTAGTTTCATTAACACTGCAATCAGCGAAGACATTACACAAAAGTCTTTATTATGTCCTCGACTTTACAATCATGATTAAATGATGCAAATTCAGGAATAAATTTCCAGAAAATAGTTAGCATGGATGACAATCTTGTGTAGGGAGTAATGAAAGAGACTGAAAGTGACCAACTAGCCAACTTGAAACACAAAAAACATGGGGCATCTGAATGCCAGACAAGATCTCCAAATGCCAGCACAGGGGTTTTTGAGTTAGGACTACCAATAAAACGGAAAGAAAGAACTCTCACATCTATGTTAAAACAATCAACAAAACTGAAAGTCTTCACATTTCACTTACGAGGAGCAAATGCCAAACAACTGCAGGACGAAAACTCATAATGCTCACGGAGAATATATGTCAGAATTGCTCCAATGCCAGCTCCCATTGAATGTCCAATGACCTAGTAAAAAGAGTAGAAATAGATAGTGTAACCACATAAGCTTAAGTGGTACAAGCCCTAACCACATTATGAAGCACATTTATAAAGCTCTGCCGAATGCAATCCAACATATGTAGAAAATTAACTAACCAGTGCAAGTGCAAGTTTCCATAATTTCCTCAGTCAGAACATAGATGATATGAAATGCATAAGTATAAAGTAGTGCTACCTCTTTACAACAAGATGACCTCGGCATTAATAACTTGACTATTCATACAGTGTATCAATCACCACAGCTAGCAGTTGCAAATCAGCACTTTCAATGATAACCAGGGTAGACAAATAGAAGGGCACACACATTCAGATACAATAAACTGCAGCATGATGGACATCTACGCATTTCATTCACACGCAAGGAATTAGTAACAATTACCTTTATTTGGTACCCAGGAAATTCTTGTATTTTGTTATGAAGATGGGGAATAGCTAGTCTTGCAATCCAACGAGCTCCAGCTAGCATCCCACAGTGTGCATATCCTAAAACTACATTGCTGATCTGCCCTTCACTTAGGATTATATGGTGAAAGGGTACTTCAGCAGCAGTTGCTGCAGTCAGGCGCTCTTTAGTACTGATAGCACCCCGAATGAAGAGCAGAAAGCACTTGGTCCTTTTGTCACACACAAGTGCAAAAGAAGGCTGCATGAGCTGCATTGAGCAATGAACCAAGAATGAGACACTTTCTAACTACATATGTGACTGAACATAATTATGATTTATGATCTTAAGCACAAGTTAACGTCAGTGATACTTACTCACCCTCGACCTAGCTTTGTGAATCAGAATGTCTTCTTGTTTGTACCCACCAAACTTCAGAAATGCTGAAAAAGATTTCTTTGAGAAGAACATGCAAAGCTTCAAGTACTCAAGGAGGAAAGTTACTTCAGCATGCGCCTGATGTCCTTTAAGTTGACGGCAATCATTTCCACCATACTCATGCTGCAAATTACCCTGAAGTGGCACAGTCAAGTAAATAAGTTACCATGTGTTTTTCTCCATTGCCTATGTGTAAAATATGGACAAGAGAGCAATACAAAAATCAAAGTGGTAATATTATGCAGAGTTGATCCACTTTCAGCGAGCATTGTATTACAGCCTCATTTTTAATGTAAAAAGATAATGCAGATGTAAGTCAACTTATTTAGCCGATTTTCAATCATGGATAACGTTGATCTTAATGTGGAAAGATCTTTAATTCGATAATATTCATGCAACCATAGCCAAAAAACGAGATCCATTCAAAAGGCGAATGGATCTGTCATGGAAATGACTGAAGGTGTATCGTGCATCCCCACCATGTGTGCTTCCATTTTATCTCAAATAGAACAGCACCATTTGATATAAGCCTTCAATATTATAATCACCATTCTGAACTTATATTACTCAGAAAACAGACAAATCAGATCTTATAGATCAAACTTCAAGTGCCAGGATCCTGGTGCTCAAGTTCTGAACTCGTCATTATGATCGGGACACTGCAAGTGCCAGGATCCGGGTGCAGCAACCGTATCCACTATCCAGGCAAGCAACTGACAAATAATTCAAATAAAAAACATATTACCCAAAAGTAAAGGAAACTCAGACCTGTCTTCCAAGTCAATGCAAGTCAAAACTGTAAAATAGTCATAAGCTCAGCCTTTACACAAACACTTTGAGCAAGTGGAGAAATGGCAACACTGTATTGAAACTCTGAAAGCAAACTAGCCAATAGCTTCAGCACTGGAGCCAACATGACTCAATTTCACCAAATGCAGAAGCTACTTTCAGTCACTTTTTTGAGCTTCGTGGTCACTCAGTTTTGAAATCCGTTGATGAAATCATGCTTTGGTCCAATCAATACACAAAAGCAGAGCAAAGGAAAACTGAACCCGCGCACAAGAAGCAGAGGACACGACACACTCGGATACAGATTGAACGAGAGCAAATGGAGAAGTCTCGCTCACCTGACGCTTCATGTGGCGCTTGATCCCGAAGGCTAGGCCGTGCAGTCCCCACCGCCCGACGGTGAGCTCCCACGCGCGCCGCGCCGTGCGCGCGGCCACCGCGGCCGCCTCGCAGCAGGTCACGGGCTCCCTGTGCGGCCACGGCTCATCCTCGCGGTCGCTCCCCGCCTCCCTTCCCCTTGCTGCTGCTCCGGACCCGGACAGCAGCGGCGACGTCTCGTTCTCCTCTCTCTCCCTCCCGGCCTCCGACGCCGGCTGCGGCCGGCAGGTCAGGAGCAGGTACAGCAGGAGCGCGCCGCCCGACGCGGCGCACGCCGCCGCAGCAGCGACGACGGCGGGCATCGGGGGGAGCCCAAGAGGACGGGGGCGCCTCGGGATTCGCGGCGAGCGAGCGAGCGAGCGGGCGGGCGGGGAGGATGCGGGAAGGATTTGGGCGATCGCTTCGCGAGGGAGAGAGGGAGAGGCGTTGAAGTTGAAGTGCGGACGAAGAGGGAGAATGGCGAGAGGATTAGTGTTACGCTTTTTATTTCGCAAGGGGGCGATTTGTAAAATCTGCAACTTGCTAGTGAGCCAGATAGGCTTGTTTTGTCAGCAATGAAAAAACAAATTCCATAGGTTTCCTGAGGGCACGGCTGCTTGATTGGGAGGTGATATTGAACGTGTTTAATACAGCTCATAATGAAATGTGACAATGTGTTGATGACAAGGTTGCAAAAAGTTTGAAATGGACCGCTGCCGCTCGATGTGGTCCGGTCGTAATCATCTATACACTGTAGTCACTGGATGTGTTAATTTTTTTTGTTTCTAAAACAAATTTGTTGGAGTTCATATGGCTGCTTGCAAAAAGCCTCGTTGACCTCAATCAAAAATTGTAGCATTTGAAAAGTTAAGCACAGGTGGACATCTGGGACCAAAAACTGAGGGTTACGAATTTGTTGCATGAGTTAAAGTGCTATGCTCTATATATCAACTAAACTTTTATTTATTTTTGGATTTTTATTTAAATTCAATAGAAGAAATAAAAATGCCAGTAATAACTGCATTTTTCGAAACTAAGTATTTTTTAATCTACCAACCTATTTCAAACTCGTGCTTATTTAAACGTATTTTTATTTATTTTATTTAATAATAATAATAATACATGTAAACAACTTTTGATTATGTTAAACATTTTTGTCACATAAGTCTTAGCATAAATCAAGTTAAGAGCCATACCATGACCAAAACACTTTTTTTTAAAAAGTTTCTCACGCGCTACTTATATATTATAAAAAGAGAAATTTTAGAACAAAAGGTTCTTAAAAAAAAGTCTCCGAAAAGCAATTTCTAACTCCCAAATCTGAGGTGCCAAACTGCGCGCTCGTTTTGTGGAAACGACCTCGTGCAAGTCCGGAATTGGAACTCACGGGCTTCAACGAGCTCTGGATGCTTATCGAATGTGGGCAGCTGGTGGGGTCCGGGAGGACAGCGTGGCTCACATGGTCAGATCGGCAATGGATCAGGGAGAGCAACAGGCAGGGCACAAATGATTAGCCACAAATAAAAACCCCCCTCCTACATTTCTCCTCACGCACGCTGAGACCGACTTGTGGGACCAATATCTGTGGGGCCAGAATGGCCGCCGGTGGGTAGCATTCTATGGGCCGACATCATATGATTTGAGCACATTAAACCCACGTAGCCCACTTGTAGGGCTGGCTGGCCGGAAAGATTTATCGCGACTTAGATGATGTGGGCCTATTTGCATTGGGCCGCACCCAACATGATTTTGGAACAGGTTTGATTTTTTCAGAAAAAAAGCAGCTATGAACTTGAGACAGATTATGTTTTGTGTTGCTTTGCATGGTAGCAAAGGAGGGAGCTTGATCGATCTGCCAGTAACACCGAGGGTAACACCGAGGGAGCTAAATTTAAATTTTAGAAAATGTTATCGACATTTTCACTAGTTGAAAATATTTACATCTCTGAGATTTTTAGAAGATAAGCGATATTTTAGTGGTTTAATAAATAGGACAAAAACTCTTTTGAGAACCGCTTATAACCAAGGTAGGAGGTAAATTGAATGGTTTTGAAAATTGAGGGAGATAGTTCACCTGATTTTCAGGTCTAGGGTGGGAATCGTGGACTTGGCCATGTGTCCACGAAGGTAAAACAAACTTTTTCAAAAAAAAAAAAGGCCCGCCTGTTCATAACGAACCAAGGCAGTTTTTTTAATGCGAGCTGTCAAACTTGATGATGTCGAGCTGCGCGCCTTGTCTGTGCAATTAGAAGTCCACTTAGTAGTAGGTGGACGTGGATATGAAAGGTTGTTCAGTTTGAAGTGTCAAATGTCAGATAATTTTCTATATCCATGTTTGTCTCTAGTAAATTCAATTGAATCAAATGCCAATTGAATTGTGATGTGCCATGTGAACTATCGATTTGCAAACTTAACATTTGTAGTTCTGTAGCATAAACTTGAGTTGTAATTTAGCTGGGCTTTGCAATTGAGCTGAATACCTCTTATCTGTAGTTCTGTAACATAAGCAAGTCCAATTAGATATAGTTGCACCTGTGCGCTATGTCTCTTTGACTATCCTAGTTTTGCTTTTGTGTGAACTTTTTGCTGCTCACATGGCTAAAATATTTCACTGTTTTGGGTTAATTGCTGAGCACTTATGGGAAGCACTACGTGTGTGTTTGGTTCGTTGTTTCTGGGCCAACCAGGCCCACGGGGTGCAGGCGAGCGGCGTTTGATTGCCTGCACCGCCCCCAGAGCCAGGCTCTCCAGATGCATTTTCCCCCCTCTTGCCTGCATGCCCAGAAACGCCAGAAACAGTCGTTTCTGCAGAGCCAGGCTCGACTCATGCAGCTGTTTCTCTCACTAATAATGTATTAGTGTATAATTAGTAAATATCAAGTGATATTAATGTATTTTATGGATAATTAAGACATGGTTAGATAAAATAAGTCCTTTAAACTGTATTTGTACAAAATAAAAATTATAATCATAATATTTTAATATTTTTTCACATGCGACTTATCTCGTGCAAGCAACCAAACGTCTCCTCTCTCTAGCCTGGCTCTGGAGGTCCTGACAACCAAACAACGACACTCTGCATGCTCAAACCCTGGTTGGAGAGAGCATGGCCGGAGGGATGCATCCCAAGAAAACAAAAAAGGGAACCAAACATGCCCTACATGATCCGAGAATCTGTCACCAAGATCCCAAAGTTAGACTTATATATTATGCCACCAAGTGGGCTGCGTGCGTTTAGGGCTAGTTTGACAATCAGATTATGTGGGCCTATTTGCAGTGGGCCGCATCCAACTGGATTTTTAACAGATATGGTTTTTTGTGCGCGTGTTTTTAAGAAAAAACAGCTAATGAACTTGAGACAGATTCTGTTTTGTGTTGCTCGGTAGGAAAGGAATTTGAGTGCAGCTTGATCTGCTAGTAACACCGAGGGTGAATCTCGGATTGCATTCTGGCTGGAGCTATCGTGGCGTGTGTCAACGAGTGTTGGACAAACCACCTGCATTATTATTAGGTGAGGCCTACTCTCTCTGTAGTTGAAAGTCTCAAGGCATTCTCTTTGACTACTGTGGGTTTCCTTCGGTAATTTGGTTCATGTGTCAACGAGTACGGCTGCTGAGACATTGCTGTCAGAGTCTCACGGCCCAAGCTTCAACAACCCGTCAGGTATTCTTTGACCGGAATATATAAATAAAATAAACTAGCTCGATTGCGTGAACAATTGGGAGGTGAAACGAACCCAAAAATATATGCTTTTATTTTCTTTTGTGGCATCTGTGGTATTATCTCTGTTTTGAAGTGTACTTGTGATTTTGTTTTTTTTTCAAACTTTAAGTCAGTGTGATTTTGTCATTAGTCAACGGTCAAATATCCCTTTTCTTTTTGTTTGGGAACGAAGAATTCCAACCGAACAACCACCACGCGGGATAAGTTTGAAATCCCAAACTCCAAAATGCAATCGATCTGACGATGTGTGTGCACCCACCAAACCATGATTTAATATCCGGACCTTCACCACCGCCGCTGGATAGATACCTCATCATCGGCGAAGCCAAAACCACAAGGACACGATGACTTTTGCTCGGCAACCTAAAACCTTGGACGCAGGCATCAGCAACAGGACAAGAGTGCGGTCCTGTCCCGGCTGGTCATCGCAGCTCTGCGTACATACTGCTGCTGCAGTAGCTGGATCAAATGTTCTTGTTGCCAGCGCGTATCATATGATCAGCTCAACGTTTTGCTTTGCTGCGAGACACTCTCTCTCGAAAGAGGGGGGAAAATAGAAAATCACAAGAAGAAAAACTCGAGATTAAATAATTTTTTCTTTTGAAAACCAAATAAAAGGTCTCTGACGTGTGGGGTCGGTCCGTCCCTCATCGCATCGGCTGCCTATGCTTCGTCCTCCATCTCGATGCCCGTTCCGTTGCTCGCCCTTTTTCTCCGTTTGGGAACCGTCACCCCCCGCAATCCACGCAACCCCCCAACCCATCCCTTCGATCTCCCCGGCCACGAACCCACCAGACGCGAAGCCTGTCATCTTCTCCTTGTCGATCACCACCCAACCGCCCCGAGTCGAGGACGCACGATCACCAGGCTCCACCACCACCCGACCCGATCGATCCTTGCTGGGTCATGGTGGTCACCGCCACGCACGGCGCGGGTACGTGACGTGCGCACGTGCACGCGTTCGATCGCCCGCTATTACTACCTAGCCGTCGCGCCGTGGCCGTGCCACCGGGCACACACACACACCAGCAGGCTTCACTGCTGGGAGTCGATCGAGGAGGGAGACTGCTGGGAGTCCTGCCGCTTGTGCCGCGCGTGCATGGCCGCCATCGTCGCCGCCCGCCCATCGAGGATCGCCGTCTAGCCAGTTCTTTGACTTTGACGCGGCCGCGCGCGTTCGGTTGGAGCTAGCAGCGGATCGGTGGAGCCCCCGGCGGTCGAGCAATGGCGGGCGCGGGGCGGGAGCGGGACGCCGCCGCGACGGCATCGGCGGCGGCGGCGGCCAAGGCGCAGGCGGCGCGGGAGGTGTGCGCGGCGTCGGCGGCATTCGCGTCCTGCCCGCACCGACGCCGCTCCCCGCGCGGCAGCCGGCCGCACCCGCACTTCGTCGACTGGTACCTCGTCCTCGCCGTGAGTAGCGCGCGCCGCCGGCCGGAAATTGAAATTCTCTGCTGTCCATCTTTGCGTCCTCATACGATTCATGGCGCGCCCTGCGCGCGTACGTTACTCCCCTGATGAAGTAATGAACGCCTTCGCGTGGCATTCGCGTGCAGGTCGGCGAGGCCGCGTCGGAGGACGCCGTGCGGCGGCGGTACCGGCAGCTCGGTAGGTCGCACGGCGGCGCCGCCATGGCACCCAACTGGTTTGGAGAGGTTCATTTCTTCACGCGATCGCAGATGGATATGATTGACTAATATCGATCCGTTTTTCGTTCTGTGATTTGTGGACGACGCATATGCCGCCGCAGCGCTGCAGCTGCACCCGGACAAGAACAGGCACCCCAAGGCGGAGGTCGCGTTCAAGATCGTCTCCGAGGTGATGCTAGCCCCATTTCTAAATTCGTCGTGCATCGGGTCGGGTCCTCTTCTCAATCCTCGTGATGCTTTCGCATCCTTTATTTCGAATCTCTCCCCGTCTTTCCGCTGCTGTACGTCTCGAGCCTGGCTATAGCATTTTAAAAATCGAGCAAATTCAGATGCCTATGACTCCTTCAGCAGCAGTTCATCAGTGAGCTGCTGTTGTCTGTTACGATCGATCCGATTCTCCTGGTAAAACCGCGGAACAGTAATTCGAGCGTGTTTGCATGCGTTGGATTCCGATGGATCGGTTGATCTCCATCCAGCTCATGCTTGGCGACTGGCGTTAATGGAGTCCTTCGCAGTGCCCGTGCCGCCAGGGCAGTACGTGGCGTGGCGATGCCACCGGCCCGGCGTGCCCGTGTCAGGCGCTTCGAATCCGAGCTCACGCAGGCGCCCGTGTCAATATACTACCACCAGCATTTACTCCTAGCAGCATGGAGATGGAGGGGGGTTAATTAATTATTACTAATTGATTCATCTGACGCGCCGCGCGTGTATCTCACGGTTTGCATGCATGCACGCAGGCGCACGCGTGCCTGACGGACAAGGCGCGCCGGCGGGCCTTCGACGCGGAGCGGCGCGCCAGCTTCTGCGCCGCGTGCCACGACCGCCACGCCACCAGATCGTCGCCCGCCTCCGCCGGCGGCAGGCTCCGCGCCACGGCGGCTCACAAGCAGGAGAGGACGGCGGCGTCCAGGAGCAAGCAGCCTCGCGCCGCGCCGGCGGCGGCGCATCAGGCGCTGCGGGAGGTGCAGAACCGGATGCGGGAGGAGTGCCGGGTCATCGACGGCTGCCTGCGGGCCAACAACGCCGCGGCGTGCGCGCGCCGCCGCCAGTCGTTCCCGCTCTTCGACCCCTCCGACCGGCGCAGCTTCCCCGACTACCCGCACGTCCGCCCGCAGCCGCCGTTCGGCAAGGCGGAGTTCTGGCGCTTCGAGGAGCGTCTCGGGCGCCCGGAACAGAACCAGAACCAGAGGTGGTGCAGAGGCGGCGGAGGCGAGTCGCCGGTGTACCAGGTCAGGTCGGCGGCGGCGGAGTGCACTGATAGAACCAAACGTGCATGGTGAACTTAGCTTCAGCATAAGCGCAGACTGTTTCCTTCTTTTCCATCTCGAAAAAGAAGTGTTCAGATTTTACTTTGAGATACATTGTTTTTCCCTGGGACTTGTTTAGAACAGAATTGCCAGACGTACATACACTAAATGCATTATTATGGCGAAAGGATCTAAACATAAATCCTGTCCAAATAAATCCAAAAACTGGTCATGTTGCGATGCTAGATTGCACTTCGAAATGAACAGCAAAGTTTAGACTTCCTAAAACAAGAAAGTTTAGCTTCATATTTCATATCACTCTCATTCATGTGTTTCCGCACCGATAAATTTACACATTTTAAAACAGGAGGTAATGGGTATGCCAGATGCCAAATCTCAGTTACTATTTTTTTCAGTGTTCCTAGACCACACACATAGGTGCGCACGGTAGTGATTGTTTCGCAGACACGCAGGACATCTGCTTATCTTCGTATTGAGTTGGAGAGTAACCTACCAATCTAAGTACATTATACAACAAACCAATCGCTGGAGCACATAACATGGTAAACCCCTTGGATTGGCAAAAGAAATTCAGATGCCACCACTATCTGAGTTGTTCAACCTGAATATTCAGACAATATATCAGCCTGCTAATACCACAATCTTGAAATAAGTCAAATAACCTTGGGTTCTCAGATGACCTATCAATTCAGGGAACATATGCTGTGTTCTGCTACCCACATATCTGTTTGACCTTCACAACAATCTGCATCCTTTGAGTTTCTAAAAACACTAGTGTTACACTCAGTTCATATATGCCAATGGTGACAAGGATGATAGAATTGCAGCCCTCTGCCCCTCTGATTGATGAACCCATAATATTATTTTCATAGGCAGCCACCAATTGTAGGGGGTGACTATACCTCCCAGTCCCAGTGTTAACCTATGTAGCTGTTATGTTCAGTGGTGACAGGAAATTGATTCCATCTCTTGATTGCTACAATTAACTTTTAGCATTCTGAATCTCTTTCCCTGGTTTCAGGTATCTGCCATGGAGCTCGGCAAGCAAAAGATAAGGGTGAATGCAGCCTGTCGCGGTCTGCATCTGCAGGACAAGTTCCCGGTCTCTGTGGGTACGGAGAAGGCTGAGAAGGCAACCGCAGAAGTAATGCCCCTGCGGAGATGGTTGGATCCGGAGAAGGATCTGGCATCCACGGTGCTGTACTTGGTCGGGGATGAATCCGGCTACATGACGGGCACAACCATATACGTCGATGGTGCACAGTCCATCGTCCGGCCGCGCATGCGCTCCTACGTGTAGCCTGGTAGATCAAGAACATGCAGAACGGCAGGATTTCTTCTTCAGCATGAGGAGTTGCTTGATCATCTGGATGTAATTATGACTTGTATAGGGTGGATTGATTGGGTTACCAGTTATGAAGTAATAAAATGTGATATTATTGTCATTCTACACTGGATATTTCCCCTTTGTCTTGTGGATGGAGCGGAAGCCATTGTGGTCATGCTCACTGACTCTGGTACGCCGCCGAACAGCGTTTCTTTCACCAGCAAACTCCTACTGCTGACGAAGAGTTAAATACACCAGCAGCTCTCAAACTTGTCACCATGTGCCACCTAGGTCTACGAACTCGCAAAGTCGAAATCCAGCACCTCAAACTTGTTAAGTTGTGCCACTTAGGTCCATACCCTTTCGTTGGTCATACATATATGCAAAAAAGACCCTTCATTTTTATCTTCTTCTCCATCCACGTCCACCTCCAACCTACCCCGCCACCTCCTCTCGCTTCCCTGCGACCGCCGCCTCCCCACTACCCCGCGGGCGCCGCGTGACGACGTGCAGGGCGGCACCGGGCGACCCTCCTCTCCCTCCGCCACGACCTCCCTTGCTCTCTCTTCCCCAGCCAGCCGCGGGGGCGCACCGGCCCCCTACTCTCTCCCCCAACCAGCCGTGGGCCGCACCGGCCCTCCCCTGCTCCTTCGCCCCCTCCCCTGCTCGAGGGCGACCGCCGACCATCTCCACCCCTGACGGCGGCCTCATCCCCTTTACTGAGGTATGGGTGCGAGCTATTAGTCGATGGTGGGCGACATCATGGTGGATTTGGCCGTCAGCGGTCATGGCCGAGCCATGCCTTCAGGATGGGCTTCACCGGCGGCGGCCCTGGCCGCGCTGCACCCTAGGATGGACTCCACTGGGAGCGACCCTAGAGCTCCAGGATGGGCTCTGCGGCGCCAGCCCACTGTCTGTCTCCCCCGCCGGTGCCGGAGCTCGCCCTCCCCGCGTCATTCCCTGGCCATGGCGTTCGGAGCTCGCCCTTCTCATACTGCGCCCAGAGCTCATGTCCCACCGGTGGCTACGGGAGAACTTGAGCCGAACTCTAGACCATGGCACCGCTGTGAGCCTCTTATGCCGGCCTTCCGAGGCCACCACGACCCTCCCGCGCAGGTATTCCGAGCGTCGCCGCCGAGCGCATCACAGCCGAGCGCATCACCACCACGAGCAGGTGAGCGCATCACCCCATGTGCCGCCGCCGTGTGCGCCGTAGCCGCAAGCGTCGTCCCCTCCCTGGCTTGGCCGTCGCTGGAGCTCGCCGGCCCAGTGGTGGTGGGTGGTAGCAGCAACAGTGACGCGCGGAGGACGTGGATGGAGAAGAAGATAAAATTGAAGGGTCTTTTTTGCATATATACATGACCAACGAAAGGGTATGGACTTAAGTGGCACAACTTAGCAAGTTTAGGGTGTCGGATTTCGACTTTGCAAGTCTGTGGACCTAAGTGACACACGGTGACAAGTTCGATGGCTGCTATTTAACTCGCTGACGAAACTAAGATGGAGAGCATAGCTAATACACGTGCCGATAGTTTAGTTTCTGCAATAGCTGCTGCACGACACGTGTGCACGATCAGGGCCGGCCCTAGGGGTAGGCAATGGTGCGACAGCCGAGGGCCCAAGCCGGAGAGGGGCATATATGTATACAATATACGTATACATGTGTATACTATGAAAATCGGCGGTCCATGAGCTCAATCGGCAACATTGTTCACATGACGGATGCCTCGCGACTCGTGATACTCGAACGGCCGCCAAACCCCATCTCCCGAGTCTCTAAGCGACGCGGCACAAAGATAGGCATGGAGCCCTTGCAGAGTCGAGGGTGCTCTCGGCGCGCGCCGGTAGCGGGGCAGCGTAGCGATCTAATTTTGATTTGCGATCTAATCACACCATCCGCCCATCATGAGGACAACAATCACTCAGGAACGTCCTGAACTTCAACGGCAAATCTCCGAACTTCGATCGGTTTAATCGTTCAGATTCAGTGATAAATCGTTCAGGTTTTAATCTACATTGTTCCTCAATAATTATCAAATATATGTATATATTATTTTATAAAAGGTCTAGACTCAGGACCGTCGTGACGAGTCCGCCCGAGGGTAGTGGCGAATCCAGGATCTATGGAGAGGGGGAAGACTCATTTTTTCCCTTCTCCTTCCTCCCCTCCTTTTCATCTTTTTCCTCCTCTCGTCATTCTTCCTCTTCTCATTCATGACTCAAATTTGCTAGGGGGCTCCAATGGACAGCATGGGGTGGTGGGGGGTGGGGAGGTGGGGGGGGCACCAGCCCCCATGCTGGATCCACCCCTGCCCGAGGGCCCTCAAAATCCTAGGGCCGGCAGTGTGCACGATCGCTGGTTCTATCGACACTACTACGCCACGCGCTGGTGGTATGGTACCCGGTGGGCACGAGCACCAGCGGCGTCTTCTCGTTGCACGGAGAAAGATAGGAAGAGCTAAATCCACACACTGCTTCGTCTCTTATTAAAACGTGACAACCCAGATGTAGTACAGTAGTAGCTAATCACTTGACACACGGGCATCTCATTTACATGTCATCCGCGTTGCGGAACGCACAGCACCCGGCGGAATAAATAAGTACAACCGTAAGCAGCACAACATTAACTGTTCCGACCTTGCGCCAAGAAGATTTTAGCGTAGCCATGAACGCGGCCTTGCAGGATTCGCAATATAGAAACATAGCGTCTGTTGCTCGTTGCTCCACGAGCCGCAATCCGGATTGCCGGTCACGGGGGCACTGCTGGTGTCCGCCCAAACCGTCTCGTTGATGTAGGTGAAACCACAGGCTAACGGTGGTGTCAGGTTGCGTCTGAAGAACGCGTCCGCAGTCTCTTGCCCTGGCAGGCTGCCGGACTGCTTCATGGCAGCGCATGAATCAGTATCCCTCAGGCAGGTTCCAAGACTCCAGATGTGCAGCCACCCTCTATAGTCCTCAATCTTGTACTCAGTGGCGAATACAGGATTGACCGGTAGGGTGGCTCTCCTTCCTCTTCTTCTTCCTCCCTCCTTCTTGTTCCTCTTTCTCCTTCTTTCTCCTCAAAATTTCTATGGAAAAAATTGGAGGGATTACCATGGGATCCAGGGTGGTAGGGGGGCTGGAGCCCCCCCAGACCCACTGCTGGATCCGCCGCTGCTTGTACTCAAGAGTTGTCGAGTTGTTGACGGCCTCGCCGACGTCGCGGTCAGTCACGACAAAGGCAAAGAACCTGACAGTGAATATGAGGAGAGAAACCATGGACACAAACCCAAGGAAAAGGAAAGCGCGAAACAACCACACCCTGCGCAAGGCTGCGCCGGCGAACCCCATCGCCGACGCTACCATGAGTAGCACGCCCAAGATCACGATTGGCCACTCCAGGAAAGCAAAACAGGTAGTAGAGCTTGCGCTGGACGCTAACCAGACTCCACTCCCGATGATCAGAGTGGAGAGGAAGAAGGAGGCGAAGCTGACTAGTCCGAGCAAGCTTCTATCGCTCGTAATCATGTTGCATGCCTCTCACCACTCGATCTCTCGCTCGATCAATGCCGGCCGCTAGCTACCTCTCTCTTGCAGGTCGCAGGCAGGCGCACAGCTTATAGCCAAAGATTTTTTTGAAGTTAGACTGCGGCATTCCGTTTTCAGGCACCTGCCCTTTTACCGGAATGAGATCCTTTGCAGTTATGGCCTCTGCAGTTGGGTCATTGACATGTGGGCCCCACCGTGGTGGAGCCCACATGTCAGCCACTCAACTGCAGGGACTGAACTGCAGAGGATCCTCTTCCCCTTTTACCACACATGTGCTGTCTGCAAGCGTTCAATTTCAATCCCAGGGGTAAAACATCATATATTGGTTTGTGGAACGCTTTTTTTAGAGATGTGAAAGCTAACATTTTTTCCCTTTAACTTCATGCTTGGGTAAAAGAATAATGGAATTAATAGATACGCATTGGCACAAAAATGTGTTAACACAACAGCAAAAGGCACGAGGAGCTCTGTTTGTCTCTTATTAACACGTGACAACCCACCAGATGTCGTAGCTAAACCACAAAATGCAAACGAAGAGTAGAAACCACAAGAAATTAACATATACGCAGCGCCACAAAATTACATGGAAAGAAAGAGAGAGAGAGAGCGAAGAGTGAGGTTGTTTTAATTTCTTACCTGGATGCATGTGAGAAATTTCAACTGCTTCAACTGTTTTTATAAGATGAAGTTACACAAGTGAAATGAAGAGAATATACAAGCCATGGATGGGAGTAGGATCGGAGAGGAGAAGCTTGGCAATTATTGCTCGACCAATCGCTTGCATGTGGGACGTCCAGCCTGTAGCCGAGGAGGGTGGCTTGCTACAAACCGGCGTAGACATAGACATGCCGAAATTGGCAAATGGGCCTATCTTTCCACAGGAGATAGAGTCGCCCCGTACGTAACAAATAAGCCCTGTCGACGTCAAGTAATCGCTGGGGTTGGGGGGGCACACGTACCCCCTCCACCGTGATTGTAGTTGAATTGTTTCTCAGTTGCAATCGAACTTACTCTCGTTGTAATTGGTTTGCGTCGGGTTGCAATTGGGTGGTCTGGTTGCAATTCGTTTGTATTAGTTGCAACAGGCCAGATCTGTTGTAATTTGTTCCGTCGAGTTGCAATTAGTATAGTGTCATGGTTGCAATTGATCTAGTCTCATTGTTGCAATTGGGTTATACACTGTGAGCGCCTAGTTGCAACTAGTTGTGTCCGATTGCAATTAGTCCGCATCCAATTGCAACTGGTACGTCTAGTTGCAATTAGTGCAGTCGCACATTCCTAACTTTGAGAATTTGTACATTTGTTGTGCAAAATGCTTTTCCGTCGAGTTGCAATTGGTATGGTGGTACAGTTGAAATTGCTCTAGTCAACCTGTTGCAATTGGTTGAAACTGCGAGGTCTGTGCATTTACTGTACAGATATATTTCCCTGCGGTATGACACAAATAATTGTCTAGTAATTTTATCTTTAACTAGCAAAATGTACGTGCGGTACGCACATATCTAAAAAATCATAATAACAAAAAATATATCTTTATAGTGACACACGTGTCTAAAAACCAAGGCTGCAACAACAACGTGAGGGTGAGGAGAAATCAGTAGCTACCTCTCGCGGCTGGGGAGAAAACAATGTCAGAGAATCGCTGATCGACCGGCTGGTTGGAAGCGCAATGTGCGCCCATGTCCACAACAGCGCCTTGGCTCGACGTCGGGTGCTCGTAAAAAGAACGCAAGTGAGAACGCGGAGTTCTGGCGCTTCGAGGAGCGTCTCAGGCGCGCGGAACAGAACCTAAACCAGAACCAAAGGTGGTGCAGAGGCGGCGGAGGCGAGTCGCCGGTGTACCAGGTCAGGTCGGCGGCGGCGGAGGGCACTGATAGAACCAAACGTGCATGGTGAACTTAGCTTCAGCATAAGCGTAGACTTTTATTCTTTCATTTTGTTTCCTTCTTTTCCATCTCGAAAACAGATTTTACTTTGAGATACATTGTATTTTCCTGGGACTTGTTTAGAACAGAATTGCTAGACGTACATACACTGAATGCATTATTATAGCGAAAGGATCTAAACATAATTTCAAAAATCTTAAATCCGGATTCATTTCGTCGAGATGAAAAACCTTTTGCCAAAGGGAACATTCCATTTGGTGCCGCCAAAAGGTCTTCCCGCAATAAGTACGACTTAAAAATCGTAAAAGAAGTTCCGTTGTACACCATTGTTACAAATTGAAGGTAATTTTGGTCTTGTACGTGTGTGTATTTATATATATAAAGCAAAACAACTTATAATTAAGGAAGTGCACTTTCCCTCGTGTGGCATATCCCTCAGTTAATTTTAGCACGTATGTGGGTCGACATCTCGCTGATCGGCTATTAAATGTACCAACCCAATACTTTAATATTTTACCCGTCAAGTGAGAAAAATACAAGCAGACGCGCGTGTAGCGCAGTGGCTAAGCTCCGGTGGTGGGAGCTGGCCGGCCGGGGTTCGAACCCCGGTTCTGCACCGGGAACAGTAGCTTCCCTGTTTAATCTCCGTTGCCTCTCACGCGTGGTGCCACAAAGGGACTGCGACGCTCCCGTCGCCTACGGATGATTCCGGTGATCTCAAGAAGGACGCGGTTGGTCTGAGTATAGTTGTAGGTTTGCTTGTACACGGGTGGTGTGCGTGTGGTGAGTGGGTGAGTGGGTGTGAGTGTGTATGAACAGATACTACAGCTGTACCCAGTTGAGAGGCGTTCAAAAAAAAAGTGAGAAAAATACAAATAAACCGAAGGTTTGAGTTTACAGCAAAGTATTGGATCTGATTTACTACTAGTAACCTATAAATAGGATACAAAAAACAGGCATACACTCTGACGAATGACAACAATTTATCGGCACAACTTTCTCAGGTGACCAAAACTTGTCCATTACACAAGAGTGAAGGCCCGTGAGTCATTTCTGAATTCTGATGCAAAAATTTCCGTGCGCTCAAGTCATTTCTCCACAGCTCCTTTATGATCTGGCACTTTCAGAATGCCAGCATCAATCAGCGGTTGCAGCTCAGGTTTTGCAAGATCCCTCACCTCAGAACTTGGAGATTCCAGGAACGCTGCAACCACCTTAGAACTGCAATTACCAAAACGTCCAAAATATAAATCATTAGTGAAATAAGATGTTGAGTTGTTGATGAATCACAAATCACAATCAATAATGGAGAAGTGGTTACATGTACATGTTCGGCATAATGACACAAACATTTAGCCACACGAGTATTTGAAGCACGAGTACATGGCATCATATCGACAAGCAAAAACATGGTACCTGTGTCCTTCAGCCCACATCTTGCACTTCCCTTTAAGAGCCTTTCTCCATAGAGTAACTGCAAACGCTGGACAGTCGATTATCATTCTTCTGACTACACGGCTGGAAAAGAAGTTCTCAAAGGCATGTTCAATATCTTCTGTCTTTGGCTGGGCTGCATCAGAAGCAATTGCATCATGCAACGTGTGGATCCTATCGGTGACACCCTCCAAAACATTGTCTTTTCCACCAACAGCAACCTTCAGGTTTGCAAATAGCACCATGAAATTAAAGTCAGAACAGCCATGAAATTTATACAATGATGACAGTCCTGAATAGTCAAAAGCCAAACAAGGGCAAGAAAAAAAACAATCAGTAGTTTCATATGGAGATATTTTTTTTGAACGTATTTATATGGAGATATACATAGTTGTTCCTGGTAGACACGGGCGAATTTAGCGGTGGGTCGGGGGGGTCTGGAGCCCCCCCTACCGCCGACGCCACCATGAGAGCCCCACCGAAGCCCCTCCTAAAATTTTGAGAAGGAAGAAGAGGAAAGGAGGAGCTAGAGGTGGAAGAAGAGGAAGCAGCCCCCCTTGCCGGCCATTCCTAGCTTCGCCGCTGCTGGTAGACTCATCACTTAAAAGAACTAGGAACACATCCTGGAGAATAGACTGTTGCTATGATTTTCTCCGCTAGACAAATAATAAATAGCCATATTAAACATCAAGACCAAATTTTTGACTTCTACAAGAAATTAAGATGGCATGAAACTGAACAATAGTTGGTATAAAAAAATTGGTTATCCTATGATTAGGCATTTCTTTAGTGGAGAGCTACCATAGATGAAGGATGCTAAAGACAAACTTAATATGCAGGTCATGATGCCAAAGAGAGTTGCTTAAAAGCTTAGAAACAATCGATAGAGCGGATTTCATCATCTGCATGGAGCCATGGCATAGAAGATCACCTCATATAATAATTCTTTGCCAAAATTAGATCGAAGTAATTCTCCAACATTTTCAATGCAAGATTGGACAAGAGTCTGCAAATAATTATAAAAAATAAAATATTTCGTAAGCTAAAAATCAATCCTTCGAGTTCCAGAATGAAATTCCACCCAGATAAAGGAAACAACAAGAATGGCATGGCACATAAATATAATCAGCATGATGTATCTTCCGAAGCAGCAGGGGTAACCAATATTATTCCTTAGGATACAAAACAGTTACACAACACCCTAAACGGACAAAAAGGGTAAACAGGCAATACTGTAGGGGGCATACAACTACACAGAATTTACTTGTTGCTTATTGATCAGGAGCGTTAGTACACATGATGGGATTAGAGTTTCTGTGATTAATGAGCAGAGTATACTGATCGTTTAGGGTTATATGATTCATGCTGCCTACAAACTATCACTAGAATTAGTGTACTTTTGATCACTGTAGTTAAATAGATATGAGCATTACCTCAGCAAGGTCACTTTTGATCAACAATTCATGCCGCCTTTGTGATGGATCCTTTTTGCTCTCAGACACAATCTGACCATCGGGCTCTTTATCAGTCATAGCATCAACTTTATTTTCCGATATAACTTCAGTAGCACCCTCCGATGCCTCACCCTGAACCAGAAACAGCAAATATTTAGCATGTGTTTCTCTTGAGAACTGAGAGTGTTAAGGGATAAAAGAGAAACTAACTTGCCTCTTTTGAACTAAGAGAAGGCACATTATAGCTCAGACAAGCCAGATCAGTTGGAGACAGATAGCGTGAGCAAAGAGGGTGAAGTAGCTGCAGCAATGGTCGTCTCCCATTCTGTTCCAGCAAGGAGACCCATTAGTTAGTCTTACATGGTTTACAAAACATGAAACCATTCACATTCAGCCATAAGAAAAACTATTACCTTGTCAAAAATGAGTTCTTTCAAATGCTTTGACAGTTCATGAATTACAATCTACCAGACCAAAAGAAAAGTATTAGTGCCGCCAATTTGAACAGTGATTCTCATAGAAAGAAATGTACAGGAGTTAACCAACCTTAGAAACAAGCTTTGTGTCATCAACGATGGAAATAATGCTGATAAGGAACTGGACAAAAAAAAGAGATGCGTTAGTCTGAGGGTAATTCATATAATTTGCAAGGGCAAATTGAACTTTAATCTAGAGAAGGAAAGAACCGCATTACAAATTACACAGTAAAACACAATATTTACCAACTTGAGAGCAAAGAGAATCGTAAATACAGTTATTACTCACAAGGCATCCAAAATCATTCAGAGCAAGCTTCATAATGTGACCTTTCAAACTTTTAATAATCTTCTTTCTGTCCTGAAATTCATTGCCACATCAATTTAGTCATGTTTATGAAGATAACCCATACAGTAGAAATAAATACACGGAAAGGAGTACGGAGTACAGTGTGGTGCATAAATCAATTTGCATATGAAATTTACAAAATTAAAGCAGCAGCAGATGTTTGAGGCAAATGTTTAGAAAAATAAGTGCAGATGGTGATTGCCTTGGGACATAATAAGAACTTGTTTAGAAAAAGCTACTAACTATGGTACCTTTGCACTGCCATGTTTCAGGCAACTGATTGCTAGTTTTAATCCTTCCCTTGTCTGCATGATCCGAACGATAAGCGGCTCTGACAACCTTTTCTTCTTAGCTTTTGTTTTATTTGGTAGTTCAGTAGCAATTGATGGTTCATCTCCATCTATAATTGATGCTCCTTGAGTTAGAAGGGGGATAAGTTGACGAATCACGTCTGTGGCTGAGGTCTACAAAAAAAACATGTATTCATTACAACCTGATAAACTGGAGTATAAGTTCCCAGAAATGGACAGTTAGCCTAAACATGTGCAGAACACAGCAGACAACGATTACCTTATCTGCAATTGTAAAGTACTCCAGTATAGCAGTGTGTACTATGGAATACTCAACAGTACCTTTCTCCAAGATTTTCTGAATCCCAATAGTCATGTACTGCAGGACAGATGATTTCTGCAATCCAAGCTTGGAAATTGTCTCTAACAAACTGAAAAAAGGAGTTGAACTAGGGTTTACCACAAAAAGAATCCATGGAATTGTCATATCTAGAGAGAAATTAATTAGCTCTCATAAAGAATACAATAGCAATCGCTTCCCCTATAAGTTGCAAAATTTAAGCTAACGTGGGGCAAAAAGCTAGCTTATTACCACTGTTGAAAAGGTGTTAAGAATTAATAAAGAGCAAAGGAAACTTAAATAATACATGGCCAGGATTCAAGGATGTATTGTATCAACCTGAAGGAACTTTGCACAGTCAGATCCTTGAATAGCTGAAGTTCAGTGGAGTACAGTTCCAATAACAACTGTCTTTTCTGAGGTTGTGTTGCCCGCTGATATGCATAGTCAACGACTGAAAGAGAGCACATATTATTAATACAAGATATAGATTTATTTTAGTACTTAAATAGAACATAGGAACATGTGCATCCAAGTGACATACAAACATTTACTTTGCCTGTTCTACACATTTGACAAGAAAACGGTGATTTTCAAGCCATTCACTACAATAACATACACGTACCTGCAGCCCCTATGGTATGTGGAAGAAGTTTGGCAACATGGCCATGAAGAGAAGAGATGAAACTGGCAAACTGCTTTTTAGTGGCTGCCAAAGCAAACAGGAGTTACATTAATGAAGTTAAGATATCAAACCATCATGCAACATGTAAGTTAAAGCGAAATTTACCAAGTTCTACCAGCTTCTTTACAAGGAAAACAGCATATTTCTTGCGAGAAAGAGTGAGCAAATGAGGCTGCAATTCATCAAAAATAGCATCCCTCTCTGACTGTGAGCACCACTTTACACATGTCTGCGAAAAGAAATGATGATCAACTGAATTAAAACCAGGACACAAACAAAGTCATAATAAAATACACAGCGGATTGCCAAATATTGTACACGCTCCGCTTACTTGCAGGACACGTGCAGTAACATGGGATCCAGCAATATCCAAGTATTTCCCATCCATTTTCTGGATAGCCTGACTTACTAGCCTGGAAAGCAGCCAATTCAGTCAATGTTCGAGAACAAACACAAGATACATGACTTTTGATCCTAAAGCTTACTTGGATCTCTCCTCTTTGCTCACATCATGGCATCTCATCTTTTCCCATAATTTCGCTAGTTCCTGCCAGTATTTAGGTGAAACAAAGCAAAAACGAATTGAGATTGGCAAACGTACGAGTTTACGACACATCAATACATCAGTCAAGGTTCAAGCTCAATAATGCACACATTAATATTTGATACTTAGTAGGATTATAGGGAAACATCTTCAGGTCTGGGTAGTTGCCACACGATTGTTAAAAGCGTAGAACTTCCTCGTTAATATGTAACTATGTAAGTAGTGGAACCAGAGCATGACTCCTGGATATATAACTACATACGGGTCTAAGTGTGACTAGACACACACTACTCCACAAATGGACCGATCAATTAAAATGCAAGTTATGCTGCAGTTTGCAGCCAAAAAGTTGACTGCTGGTGCTGCAAAAATACAACACATACACGGTACAGAATTAGCACTAGAGTACCTTCTCAAGGCTGTAATGCCGCTTCCTCTTCATCTTCCTGGCCTCCGACATCTCCTGGTACAGTTCCAACGCGTCCAATTTCAGCTCAAGCACAAAGGTAAACACAGCCTCGATCGAAGCCCGCGCTCCAACAGCTCCGAACACAAACGGGTCACTTAGAGGTACCTTAGCAGCGAGGCGCTTCTCCTTGTGGGTGACCGGCGGCTTCTTCGCCGCAGCCTCGCCTGCGCCGCCATGGGCCGCGTATCCGCCGCCGGTGCCCGACTGCTTCTTCCGCTTGGCTCCGTCCCCTCCCCCCTTAACCTGCGGCCTCGGCTTGGTCTTCCCCTCCGCGTGGTCGCGCTTGCGCTTCTTCGGGCTCTGGAGATCGCTGCCGCCGCCGGCCATCGCGCGCGCCGCTCGTTGCTACGACGGTGGGAGGACGAGAGAGAGAAGGGGGTTTTCCCCAAACCCGATAGGGCCTAGGGTTTATACGAGCTCTCTTGAGTGCATGTCTGTGGGCCGAGCCCGCCCAGTCTTCCGTTTTGGCCCATGGATGCCAGCCTACATATGTGTGCTGGAATTAATGAGGCCCATCAGAGAGCAAGATATTTCCAGAAGGTTTTGCTCGGGCCGAGCCCAGCTCGCGCGCGGTCTGACCAGTCAAAGCGCGGGAGGGCATTTGCGTCAATTCAGTTTGGGCGGGGAAATTGAGGGTTTTCCCGCGGCGGGCAGCGCGGGCCGCCTGGCGCGCGCCTCTCCGCCGCCAACCGGGCCTCCTGCGCTGGGCGGGATCGGGTGCGGGAGGCGGAACACCAAACAGCGATCCCCCCCGCCCCAGGCCCACCCGTATGGTGTTTGGTGCGCCGAGCCGCGCAGCGAGGTGGCCGGCTCTGCTTTTCTTTTTGGGTTCTAGTGTCGGTCTGGTCCCTGATCTGGTGCGGCGTGGCCGCGCGTGGGCGCGCGTGTGGCGTGCGGGAGCCAACGGTCGTCGCGGCGCCCGCCCTCCTGGGCCGCACCGCACGCGCGTGAGCCGGCGAGGGTTGAATATTTGGAGTGGAGTGGTGTGACTAGTGAGCTCCGCCGCCAGCCTCCTGGCCAGGTATGCTATCGGCTAGCCTTGCTGCTTACACGGTCCTGAAATCTGGTGTTGAATCTCTGAAGTAAAATGTTCCAGAAATTGTTTGTCACGCACAAGAATGAAGCAATTTTTTCTTATGATGATAAAAAGAACATCAACTCAAAGTTATGTAGCCAAGCAACTCAAGCTAAATTAGGGGGAAGGCATGCTTATCCGAAACCTATGCAAATTACCAAATCAAGAAAAATCGCTGGACATGACTAGCAACTTTACACCACAAATTTTTACCCGCTTTGCCGAAAAGTTTACCGCCCTGAACGAATTTGGACAGCACGGCCCAATCTGTTTTTTGTTCAAAAAGCCTCGAGAGGTTTCGCGCAAACCCCTACTCGGCTACTCCTCCTATACATACAGGCGAGGCGATCAAAACCTGGGCCCAATTTTTTTCCCTCCACGGTTTTGTGTTTCCCTCCACCTCTTCCCTCCTCCATTTTGAGATCAAAACCTGGGCCTCTCCCCCTTTTTCTTCTCTCCCTCCCCCATCCGTCCATCGCATCCCCCCCACCCCATCCATCCTCGGTTCCCTCCACTGGACGCTTCTCCCGCTCCTAACCCCTAGTCCCCCCCACCCCTTCTGCTACTCCCCGCCGCCGCAACACCCCCAGCGGCCAGATCCGGGCGGCAGGGATCGTCCCCCCCACGGATCGAGCTCCCGATCCGCGCAGGGGAGTGGCGGCGCTGGAGCGCCGGGGCCCCGAGAGGCTGGAGACGGAGGAAGGGAGCACTTCCGCGGTGGTAGATCCGCCGATCCTGGCGCCCGACATGGACTCCTCGGTCGAGAAGGTGAGCTCCGATCCGCGCTTCCCCCGCTCGATTCGCTGTCCGAAAGGTGGTTTCCGGGTACTAATCGGGCTTCTTTCCCTTCTTCTTCTTCTTCTGTCGCGGCAGGGGAGCGGTGGGTCGACGGATCCGGACGAGCGCCCCGCCGCCGGCGAGCCCAAGGCCTGCACCGAGTGCCACACCACCAAGACCCCGCTTTGGCGCGGGGGGCCATGCGGACCCATGGTGAGTCCCCCGATCCGACCTCCGATCTCATTTCCGGGAACCCTAGCACTGTGCTGGGCCCCGTTCCCCTTCTCCGATCTGTGCGTTCTGGGCTGATCCGCTCCGATCTGTGCCTCTCTGTCGTCGCAGTCGCTGTGCAACGCGTGCGGGATCCGGTACCGGAAGAAGAGACGGGAGGCGATGGGCCTCGACGCCAACAAGGCCGCTGCCGGCGGCGAGCAGCATCAGCATCAGCGGAAGAAGAAGGTCGCCGCCGCAGCCGCAGCCGCCGCCGCCTCCAAGAGGGAGAGGGAAAAGGGCGCGGAGGCGGATGAGGTCACCGTGGAGCTCCGCACGGTGGGGTTCGGCAAGGAGGTGGTTCTCAAGCAGCGGCGGCGGATGCGCCGGAGGAGACGCCTCGGCGAGGAGGAGCGCGCGGCCATCCTGCTCATGGCGCTCTCCTCCGGCGTCGTGTACGCCTGACCCCACCTAGCAGCCCCCAAGGCACCAAAAGGCGATGAGAGGAAGAGAGCGGCTGCTGCAGATTTGCTTCAAGATGCAGCATGATCTGAGCCCCCCCAGAGAGATAGATGCGTCTCTCTCTACCCCTTTTTCCCCAATGGATCTATGCTAAGTTTTCCCGGCTAAGTAGTAGTTGGAACAGAAGCGAGTTAATAATCTGTGTTCGTGCTAGACTAGTAGCTGTTCTGTGTTACCGTTGCTGTTCTTGCCTAGTTGTAATGTGTTACTGGTAGTAGTGTGGTAGTATCTTGTAACCTTGCAATGTAAGGAGAGCTTATTGATCATCCTCCTCTGTGTTCTTCTTGCAAGGGAGTACTAGCAAAAGCTCCTCCCGGATCTGTGCGGCGATCCTGCGGAAACCGCGGCCGGAAATGCCGGCCTCGGTGCGCTCCAGTTCTTTGCCTGATCTATACAGTGACCAGTGGCCACTGCTGATGACGGCATGGTTGGTTTCAGCTTCGCTGTGGTCTGATGCGTGCCTGCGTGGCTGTGTCTGCGTCATGGTTTTGGCCTGTTGATGAGGTTTCTTCTCTGTACTGCGTGGGGCATCTCATCTGCTGCTGGTCATCTGCTGCTGGTTTTGAAATGTTAATCCCTGGATCTGTGAAGTTTGAAAGGTATAGATCACTCTGCTTGCTACTAGTACTACATCATCAGTCTATTGTTGTGCCAATCCTGGTATGTGCTGGAATGGTCAGCAGCTCAGCACCCATACTGGTGTTTCCTGAAAGGGAAATTCCATCACTCAGCAGCTAGCTCAGCTGAGCAGTCAACACTCCCAGCTGAGTGTTCCCAGTCACACTTGCTACTGCCTACTGCTGCTCACTCCTCACTTTACCAGCAGGGGCGGGGCCATGGATGGTGGCGTGTGCTGCTTCTTGCTGCAGGGGATTGGAAAGGTTCTTGGGAATTTTTCCTCTTCTGGAGGGTGCATAATGCTCCTGGGGATCTTTGCGATTGTTCCGTCTCTGTCTCGGGTGATCGATCGATTTGATGTTAACAAACCAAATAATGCATTGCACACGCTTGTGGCCTCGCCCGTGGGTATCTTGTGATCCCCGGTGGTTGGGTTGTTCCATTATGTTTTCCTCCTGCGAGGAGGGAGGAGAGTCCACGCCATGATTTCGTTTTCGCTTGTGGCGAAACAGCGCCACACGGGCCTCGTGCTGCCGCTGCTGGTAGCGCTAGACAGTGACAAGGCTGGTGTGGCGCGTCCCAAGCGCAAGCGGTGAGTGTGTGTGATGATGATGATGCCCGCCGTGGTTGCTAGTTTTGGGGTGGAACCGAGGTCGAAGACGCGGTTGCTTTCTTTGGGTGGGTTGATGTCACTGCCCCCTCCTATGGAAAAGGACCGAGGTGAAGCCGTGAAGGTGAAGGTGAGGTGAGTCTTCTTGGCCTGGCAGGGGGGTAAAGGAACGAGGCGAGGACAGGGGAGGGCGGCAAGTGGCCACATGCATGGCATCGAGTTGCAGCCGCGTGGCCGTACGCCGTGAGCACGGCAGGGAGTCATGGCATGGGCGAGGATGGTATGGTATGGTGAACTACACTTTCTCTGCGTCTCCATCCATGGCGGCAGCAGGCTGCTGCTACAGCAATTTCGGTTGCCTCGACGGGCCCCCAGAGCCAGCCATGGTTGATTCGTTCCTTTTGATGAGAAGAAGAGAAGAAAGCTCGTTCCTTGTTCAGTCCAAGCATTTCTGGCCCTCCCTACTAGTACTCTACTGTTTGTTTGTAGTAGACGTGACAGAATTTTTGTTCTGAGCAAGGCCTCGTACCTTTAGGGCCTCAAAGGCATTGTCTGTGCATAGAGTAGGATTTTTGTGTAGAGGAAGGTACAGAGACACGCCTTTGCTCAGTATACGAGCTCAAAAGCATTGCGCAGTTGCGGACTGATACGAAAAGCTGCTTTCCGGATAAGTTGCTCGTTTGACAGTGTGGCATTCTTTTTTTTTTTTTGAGCTGCGTGGTTATTCTGAGTTGTAATTGTGGTGGCTAATGTTTGAGATCCCTCCAAAGGGACAGCGGACAGGTAATGTTCATTTCCTAAGTTCAGGGTAAGATGGTTTTGATTCTGAAACTTTGAGTATCAAGTGTGCGAGTGTCACCATAAGACATTTAAAAAAAAACTAGAAGAGAGGTTGTTTTTGCATTAAGAAGACGAAAATAGACACCCAAATTTGATCTAGAGATGACTCGAACCTGGATAGTTAGAGTGCATAACCACACCACGTATAACCAACCAAAGCTCACTTCCTTAACCATAGGGCATAATGAAACTTCAACCATGAAACCAAGCAGTTAAGAAGAAGAGTTGCAAACATCATACTCCCTTCGTATCGAAATATTTGTCGCCGTTGACTTTTTTCTACAACTTTGACCATTTGTCTTATCAAAAAATTATTACAAATATGTAAAAGATAAGTCGAGCTTAAAATACCTACAATCAGTGGCGAAGCCAGCAACAGCACCCAGGGGGGGCTCCCGCTGCCTTCTTCCTCCTCCAGCCCACCTTTCCCTCTTCATCTTCCACCTACAGCCTAGGAGGGGCTCTGGAGGGGCTCCATGGCGGCGCCAGTGGTTGGGGGGGCTCCAGCCCCACCCGCCCCACCGGTGGCTACGCCACTGCCTACAATAGAAAAGCATCTAGCAAACAAAATAGATGCTATTACATAATTTTTTGAATAAGATGAATGGTCGAAGTTGTAAAAAAAGTCAATAACAACAAATATTTCGATACCGAGGGAATATAAATGTAGAACCTCGTGAGATCTAAAATGGCGGACTTAAATTTTCTAGGGCACCACGAATCTTGGTACCCTCCTCATGGCAAAAGAAATAAAAAGGCAAGGCTCCCCTTGCTCCAAAGGAGTTGCGAACACTATATCATACTAGACCTCTCATGCACTGGAGAGGTAAGATTAGAAGTTAGGGGGCCCTCATGCACTGGAGAGGTAAGATTAGAAGTTAGGGGGCCTAGTTTCTTTTTCTTCCTTCTATCTCCATCGATTTTTCCTCTTTTTTCTTCATTTTTGTCTCTTCTCCTCTTCCTTACTTACCCCTTGTGCCCTTTTATCGATGCTAACATGATTATACACATCACGTACCTCATACATGTACCTTTTATAACCGTGCTACTAAGATAATCATCAACGTCCAAGTCGCATCAAAGTATTTTTTTAAAAATGCATCATGAAGCGCAAAAAGGCAAAGTATATAGGTTCCTACTTCGATAGTATTGTGACCGTACTGCTAATTCCAGATCACGAGTAGGATAATTTATTTCATGAGGTTGAAGTGCCCGTGAGGCATAGGTAATGACCCGATTTTCTTGCATTAGAACGCAACTGAGACCAGTGCCCGAAGCATCACTGTAGACCTCAAATGGTTTGGACATCCCGGATGTGCCAACACCGGGGCTAACGTCAAATGTTCTCTCAAGATATGGAAAGCTCTTGCACAATCTTCCCACGGAAACTTCACTTCTTTCCTCTTGTACTTTGCTAGGATCCACGTGGCGGAACTGAGGGGGGCTAGTGGGGGTCATGCCCCCCCCCCCTCAATCCACACAAAAAAAATACCTATATATGTTTCTTAATTCCTTGCGCAATGGCCAACACATAATAATTAGTAGGCCACGTAAAAAATAACTTTGTATCTACAATTCAACGGATTACATTACTAATTATTGATTAGTCAACTCATTACATGGCATAACATTTTCATTAGATGATATTGAACCATTGTTAAACTAAGATGACAATGATAAATGTACCAATTTAGTTAATTAACGAGTTAATTTGCACCAAATCAAACATGAGAAATGAATGTCACACTTTTACGATACTTGAAGGATAAAAAATACATTTTTCAAAATATATTGACCACTTTTACAAACAATTTGCTTTTGTATATTGTTGTTGTATATTTAACTAATATATTCATGGCTAACTATCCTATTATTCAAAAATTGGGGTAAATCATCATATTATTGAACTGACCAATATTTGCCTTGATCTCCCTTAATTTTTCTCCAGTTTCCCACTGGGCACTATAGGAATTCTCTCAAACCTCATTGGTCCACATCATCTTCGTCAAATCAAGAGTCTCTTCTTTACGAGCGAGCCACACCAGGCCAATCAAAGTATCGCACCCTCTTCTTTACTAAGCAACATCCAATGGCACGAATATCATTATTTTATCATTCTTTAATCATCAACATCCTCTACTACCTCATAATTGCTTGCACCCAGCCGTATCTACGGCGAATGTGAAACTGACACAACCATCAGAAACCTCCTACATCGATATAAAGCAGCAAATAGCAAGGCCGAGATAAGGAAAACATCAGGCAGAGACAAGGACAACAGAAGCCATAAGCCTACACACTGAGCGCAACAGGGTGCATGATGACATGATGATCTGAGTCGGAGGACCCTCGAGCTGCGGGCGGACGTGATAGTCAGTGATCGAAGAGGAGTGTGGATAAGGAGGGCGGAGCATCAAGGATGGCCAGCGGGGGCGGTGTGCATGGACGAGGCAACGTTCGCGCCTAACTTCCGTGTGAGCTTGACGACATCTTGCTACGTGTGAGCACACTAAACTTTTTATCCAAAAGGTTACTCACATGGTCTTCAATGTAATCTTTAGAAGCGTACAAATTATACGAGCAACTAAACAACTACTTTAGTTCATAATTTATCGAAAAACTCTTTCAAATCTCGCAGCAACGTGCAGAGAATCACAACAGAGAAATGCTTAACCAAGCGAGAGAAAGTCGCAAAAATGTGCCTAGGCGAAGAAATGGGCCGGGGTTTTTCCCCGATTTCCCCTCACGCTACCACGGCCGAAAGAACAACGGTGAATCGAGCGAGAGCGACACAATACACCGTACTCTAGTAGTGGCCACCGATCTCTTTCTCCGCCTGCGCGTTTCTCCTCGCTCGACTCCTCGTCCTCTCTCGCGGTCTCGCCTGCGCTGCGCTCCCTCTCCTCCTCCCCCTCGGCTCACTCGCTCGTCTCAGATCCAAACCCCGTATTAAAAAAGCGTTGAAAGCCGCCAAAACCCTAACCCTAATCACCCCCAATTCCCCAATCCCAGTCCCCGCAAAAACCCTAGCCCAACCCCACCTACCCCATCCCTCTCGCCGCCGCCGCCGCCATGGCAGGTTCATCCGGCGGCGCTGCGTCGTCCTCCCGTACGGTGCCCGAGAACCGATTCTACTACCCTCCCCATGTGCGCCGCCAGCAGCAGCAGCAGCGGTTGCAGGGGCAGCGGTCCGCGTCCCCGTCGCTGTCGCCGTCACCGTCTCCGCGGTCGGCGAGGCTTAAGCCGCCGCCACCGCCGCCGCCGGGGGCCGTCGCCGTGGCTGTGGCTGCGTCGGCGGATGTAGACAGCCGTATTGATTCCGACGATTCCTCATCGACGACGTCGTCGAAGCCGTCGGTGGCGTCCACGGCGACGACGACAAACACTGCCTTCGAGGTGAATGTAACCGCGGCGGCGGCCCCTGCAGTGATGGAGGAGGCTGGGAATTTGGAGAGATTTCTTACCTCCACGACGCCCTCAGTGCCCGTACAATACTTACCCAAGGTATTCATGGGCTTGCTCTTTGCTACTTCAGTACAGTGCAGTGTGGTAGTCTTAGAGGCATCCGATGTGTTGATCCGATGGCATTGTTTAGTCTTTATAACATTTGTACTGCATTCGCAAAGGCTAGCAGATTCTGAAGAAACGCTGCAATTAAGATCAGAGAGCAATTTTTAATTTTAGAATTTTGTCTCAAGTACTCATTTAACTCTGATTGATAGTTATGCATTGAAAGCTGCAGTAATTCTTTGATCTCAAACGAAGATGATCATAACTAGCTGTGATAACTCGTTATTGACTGGTAATTGCAAATTTGTTCACTACTGCTGCTTGGTATAGCACTTTAGTTTTAAGCTACTACCTCCGTTCTTAAATATATATATGTCATTTAGGACAAGCTATTTAGTTTACGTGTTGTCCTAAACGACGTATATTTAAGAACAGAGGGAGTTTGTTTTATACTGTACTTTCACATGTTGTCAGGGATTGTAATGGTGAAAATGGAAAGGCACACTCTCAACTTTCCAATTTCTCAATCACTGCTCAACCTTAATACGGAAGTGTTACCTTTGCTTGTAGATTCTTCAAAGTAGTACTCCCTCCGTCCCAAATTACTTGTCACTTTGACTTTTCTAGATACATTTCTTTTATTATGTATCTAGATATAAATATATATCTAGGTGCATAACAAAAATAATGTATCTGAAAAAAGCCAAAACGACAAGTAATTTGAAACGAAGGGAGTACATTGCTTGGGTCATGTGGTCTCATCCGCAGTATGATGTGTTGTGTTTGTGCATATCCATTGCTATCTTTGGATTTTGCATTTGTGTGAACTTTGAAGAATGAATACACACTACAATTGGCGGATGGGCTTGTAGTCCAATGGTAGGATGGTCCAGTGGGACGCTACCCACCAGGGTTCAAATCCTGGTGCTCGCACCTTTTCCTGGATTTATTCCGGGATTTTCCGGTGTTATGCGTTAAGTGGTAAGCGACGTTCCCGTCGACGACGAGGCGCCAGTGGTGACTTCGAGAATCTCCAGATCTGCCGGTGCTCAGTCCTTCGTAGGTGCTCATAGGGGTAGGGTTTGCGTACGTGTATTCATAGGGGTGAGTGTGCGTGCGTGTTATGAGCTTCTGCGTTGTACTGTGTAATTCTAAAAAAAAAAAGAATACACACTACAATTGGGAAGGCAGAACAGCGTATTTCTAAATCGCGCAGTGATGTTTGCACTATATATTCTTCATGTGCGACTATTTTCAGTTGTTTGGTTAAAAGATAATTTCCATTTTCTGCTGCTGAGTGCTGACTAGCTCCAAATTATTTTTGCTGCAGACAAGCCTAAGGATGCGACGAAGTAGTGATGCTATGGATTCACGGCCTTATTTCTGCCTTGGAGATCTTTGGGAATCTTTCAGGGAATGGAGTGCCTATGGGGCCGGTGTTCCACTACTGTTAAATGGCAGTGACTCTGCGATACAGTATTATGTGCCATATCTTTCTGCTATCCAACTGTATGCAGATCCATCCAGACCTACTTCAAGAAACAGGTACGTCCTGATATGTATCACAGAAGAGTCATGATATCTAGAAAGTTTCCATCAGACTGAGAGGGGCAACCTGTATATGAAAATAGTTTCACTTGTCTTTGTTTATACACCAGTTATTGTGAGCTTAGGGATTTTCATATATAGTAATAAAAACTAAGTGAATGCTGTTAGAATGACAAGGATTGTACACCATGCATTTCAATAGTTTCTCTTACATCCGTGTGAATCTTATATGAAAAGTAACTATGCTTGAATGCGGTTGTACTAGAGTTTAAAGCAGATTAATTCCTAACTTTTTGAGAAATTCTTTATGTGCCAGCATTTTGCATATTTGTTCTATGTTAACTTGCAAGAATGATGAGACTAGAGTAGATAGCTTTAGTAATCATGTGGTGTCTGATAGGAATGACATTTCTCCATGCGACTTTAATTCAATGGACATATATGGAAAGAAATGAAATGGAGTAAAAATGAGAATAAATTTATGAGTAGAATAAATACAACCAGCACGCTGTTCAGTATGGTGCTTTATTACCTTGGTGATGTCTTTGATAGTGCATAACTTTTTCTAGTTAATTTTCTCACTTACTTAAGGCGTCCTGGGGATGAAAGTGATGGGGAATCTATGGATACTGGCAGTGAAAGCAGCAGTGATAATGATGTTGACCGGCTACGAGTCTCATCAGTGGAAGCTACACATCGTCTGGAAAATGGTGGCGTGCATAGTGATGATGGTGAAACAGATGCATCATCAAGTTTTCCGATATTCGAGTATCTGGAGAGGGATCCTCCATATGGTAGAGAACCGCTGACTGACAAGGTAAGTTTTTTTTAAAGCCAATGTTTACCAGAGATGTCTTGTGCATATATAGAATCTAACGATGCACATCTTTCAGGTATCAGCTCTTGCGGATAGATTTCCAGCTCTGAAGACATTAAAAAGCTGTGATCTGCTGCCATCTAGCTGGATGTCTGTTGCGTGGTATGCTTCGGATAATATTGTTTGTTCACTCAAGTCGTAGTTCATTTTAGCAATCATGATGCTTATTTCTTCATTGCCATGATGCAAATATGATTCTCTATTGATGTACTAACAATGACATATGATATGGGTTTGCGGGATTGCTACTAGTTTCTGGAGGTCATTGTTGTCTTCCAGTTTCCACTTGACATGTGTTGATCTAAATTTTTGAGGCCTAGTTTTTCTTGTGGTTCAATAAAAGTATCTTATAATTAGCAAACCATATCTGCATTAAGTTGATCTCATTTATTTATTTATTTATTATCAGCCAAAGATCTAGTTTCGATGCGATAAAGTTGCACTTTTTCTTCTTCTGTAGACCATGTTTTAGTTTGTAGAAACTAGAATAATGTTGTTGCAGAGTCGGAGTTATGACATTTGCCAACTGTGCTGGCCCATGCAGAGGATGCCTACCAGTTGCAATGCCTAACAATGGCTTGCCTGCTATGCTGAATTTCAGCATAAGACACAACCTGTGTAGAAGAGCAACGCTGCTAACCTGGTGTTGCTATGATTCTATACGTTACTGGTTTCATCCTCATGCTTCCAATTGCAGGTACCCCATATATAGAATTCCTACAGGGCCAACATTGAAGGATCTTGATGCCTGTTTTTTGACGTTCCATTGTCTAGCAACACCTTGCAAGGGTAAATACTAAGTGCCTTCTAGTGCCATATGGAGTAGGGCTTTTACTTTGCCTCATATAGATGGCGGTGGCACCTGTGTGGCATTTTGCCCTTGTAGATGCAAATTTAGATTGCATTGGTTGCAAAGTTTTTACTCCCTTTGTTCTTGCAGATTGTGACCCTTCTACGCCAGCATGTCCTGGATTCGGGGGAATCAACCGCTGCGCAAATGCTACAGGGAAACTATCGCTGCCTATCTTTGGGCTGGCACCTTACAAATTCCGTGCCTCCATTTGGGCATCTGATGGAACCCAAGAGCGCGACCGCGTCACCTCGCTGATGCAAGAGGCCGACGGCTGGCTCGGCAGAATACAAGTTCACCATCCAGATTTCCGGTTCTTCTCCACCCATTTCAGCACAATGTGGAGATGACTCTTGACTGTAAATGGTTGTTAGTATAATGGCTGTTCGCCGTCTGAACTGAACTGGCTTAGCACATCTTATCTGTGGCGCATAGAGACCAAAGTGCCCTTTTGAACTGGGGGTTGTACGAGTTAAAAAAAGCTTGCATGCTAACTTTTCTGGTCTCCAATAAGTAGTCTGTTGTAGGTATCTTTTGTGGGGAAGTAAAGGTGGATGGGTGGAAAAGGAGAATTGGAGACTTGTAGAACCGAAAGAAACAAAAGAGAAAATTAATAAAGATTTTCCATAAGAGTTGGACAGCATGGTGTGCCTCAACGAATGCATGTACTATTTGATTATCTGGTCTATTTGGTGTCCCATACTCCCATTCGCATCGCCAGAGATGGCGATATGGCATGTAACCACCTGCAGATTTTGCATCGATAAAGAAGGCGCAATGTAGTGTAGAATGGTTTTGTATTTGTTTTCACATTTTAATGTTGTTTCTATACGCAACTTTCTGCATAATAATGTATGCGATTTTCCATCACTCGTGGGTTCTCTAAGATGAGGAATGAACTCCAAATACATGCTAATGTTGTTTTGTGTCGAACACAGAGGGTTCCTTTTTGTAGGCATATGCTGCGAAAATGCTAACAAGGAACAATTTGGCAGCGCGCGACTCTGGCAAGTCGGCAGCAAGCGAATCACAGCTGCGGGACGGACGGGGCAACCACTGCTCTTCCACTCCCGCTAAAATAATCCGGTAACGCAGCGTGCCGTCCTCACCTCTCTATTTCTCCAGCTGCTGCGGCAATGCCATGCCATGCCAAGCACCAACGACGCCTCGCTGCGTCCCCGCCGGGTGGGTCGCGATCGCCCGCCCCGCCCATCCCGTCGTGGCCGGCCGCTAACTCTCTTGTCTACATATATATTACCACGCGCGCAGCGGAAGCCTCCCGTGTGTTTACAGTAGAAAGGGCTCAGGCCGCCGCGGGCAACAATCCATCCATCATGAGGGACCTGGAGGAGTTCCGGGGCGGCGGCGGCAGCAGCGTGGCGCCGTCGTCGCACGGCGGCGAGGGGGAGCGCGGCGCCGGCGCGGGGCCCCTGTCGTCGTGGTGGTCGGGCGACCCGGAGGCGAAGCGGCGGCGGAGGGTGGCCGGGTACAAGGCCTACGCCGTGGAGGCCAGGGTGAAGGCGTCGCTCCGCAAGGGCTTCCGCTGGATCAAGGACCGCTGCACCGGCCTCGTCCGCCGCTACTGACTTCTCAGTTCTCACTCACCTTTCTCTAGCCGGCGTGCTGTCTC
Source organism: Cenchrus fungigraminus (assembly GCA_036936925.1). Taxonomy (NCBI): domain Eukaryota; kingdom Viridiplantae; phylum Streptophyta; class Magnoliopsida; order Poales; family Poaceae; genus Cenchrus; species Cenchrus fungigraminus. The sequence continues at coordinate 2,674,444 of CM072770.1, read as the reverse complement.
CTTTTATAGTTTGTGTTTTTGTAAAGGTTGGTTCGTGCGAGCTTGTTTTCTTTTCTCGCTGCTTATATTTCACTCATCTGCATCTGCATGCTGCCTGACTGGTTTTGTAATTTAACTCAAATGTTGCCTAGTGTTCCGGCCGTTTTGTAATTACTATCTGTGGTTGTTACGGAATGCAACAAATACACACGAACGCTTCCATGTTGCCTAGTGTTGATTTTAACACCTATTTGTTTCAGCTTCATTAGATTGTGGTTTTTTGTAAAAGCTCTAACGAAACAAACAGGCTTTTATTCTCTCTCTCTTTTTCCCTGCAATGAACAACTGTGGAGTCGTTTGCATGGTTTAAATTACATGTCCAAAGACTGTGTTTCTTTCATTTTGTATGGTGATGTGGATAGTATGAATCGCCAGTTTGATCACCACCGCAATGAGAGGGGAGACCAGATGAAAAATCCAGTGGGGATTTTCTAGATCTTAACAATGTCTCGGGGCATGTGCCCCCTCTATACGTGGCACACCTCTACTATTTGTCCAATACTACTAGTAGTAGTTGATCGATAGATATGCTGCTCACTATTGGAGAAAGTTTTATTTTCCCGTTGTGTGTCCTTCTCACGACATATTAGTGACGATTTCAACTGACGTCCTTTTCCTTTTCCTTTCTAAAGAAACACTAATTTCGTTTCACTTCCACAGCTTCCGTTGGAGGTAAATCGACTGACTCTACCCCTAGGAAATCCCTAGCTCGGTGATCAAACCTAGAACCAAGAGGATCAAACCAGAATCTTCGGTAGCAATACGTAGGAGAAAGGATATTGTGGTGTCGCACCTGATAGAGGGGGGTATTACACATTTACAATATGCTGATGACACCATCATCTTCCTGGCACTAGATGAGCAGTCAATTGTGTATACTAAATTTCTTTTGTATTGTTTTGAGAATGTCTGGCTTAAAAGTTAACTACCAAAAGAGTGAGGTGCTAGTTATAGAAGGATCAGAGGAGGAACAAGACAATGTAGCGGCAATGTTCAATTGCAACATAGGGAAATTACCTATGAAGTATCTGGGAGTATGGATTAGTGACAGACATATGTCCAGCGCCGATGTGGCATACGTGCATCAAAAAGTTGAGAAGAAGCAACATGGCAGAGTGCGGGGCTAACTTATGGAGGGAAAGCTATTCTCATTCAATCCTGTATGAGTTCTATTCCCAATTATACTATGGGTGTGTATCAGTTGCAGGAGGAAATCCACCAAAAAATGGACTCTACAAGATCCAATTTTTTTAGGCATGGTCCTAATCTCAAAAAGAAATATCACATGGCTAGCTGGAAGTTGCTAGCTTCTCCTAAAAGAGAGCTGGTGGCTTAGGATTTACTAATACCAGAGTGATGAATAAATGTCTGCTTGCCAAATGGATCTTCAAGATAGAAAATGAGGAGGATAGTATTTGTTGCCATTTGCTTAGAAAGAAATACTTGGGGGACAAAGGTTTTTTCAGCTGCAGGAAGAAAAATTGCTCTCAATTTTGAAGAGTCTACTGGACATCAAAGAGGATTGTATGAGAGGTTTTAAATATATTGCGGGGGATGGCAGGAAAACACGCTTCTAGCATGACATTTGGATGGGTGAATGCCCCTTGAAAATTACATTTCCTCACATTTATGAAATAAGCAACCGGCAAGAGTGGTCTGTCCGTAGAGTGTGTAGTCAGGAGAATGTTGCCTTGACCTTCAGAAGAAACTTTGGACATAGAGAGGAACATGAGTTTGCTGAACTTTTGGATTTGATAGCCCCTGTCACCCTTACATAATCCAAAGATTCAGTCAAATGGCTTTTTGAGAGATCCGGCTCTTTTACCACTTCTTCCTTGTATAATGAACTTACTTTCACTGGTTTCTCTGATAGATAGATATTAAATGTTTGGAAAACCAAAGTCCCATTACAAATTAGGATATTTCTTTGGCAAGTTATAAAAGACAAGATACAGTCGGCAGAGCAGTTGAAAAAGAGGAATTGGCCAGGTCCCATCGAATGTAAACTGTGTGGCCAGCTTGAATCAACCAACCATATCTTCTTCCAGGGTGTGTTAGCCAGGTTCTGTTGGAGTATTCGTAGAGATGCCCTTGAATGGTCCTTTTCTCCTTCTTGCCCTGATGATATCTATAACTTCTGCAGAGATAACACTAATAAACAGTCAAAATGAGTTCTCTATCTTTTTGGGGCTGTTGCATGGAGTGTGTGGCTAATTCGCAATGAGTTTGTGTTCCAACATTTAGTTATCCCCTCACCTAATGTGCGAATTTTTCGATCTATCTCTTTTTTGCAGAATTGGAAAATACTGAACAAGGAGATGGAGCAACAGTGGATAGACATGATGATACAAAAGTTGAATCATCAACTGTCATTATTAAGGCGTGATAGCTAATAAGAATCCCCTCTGGAAGTTGGAAGATCGTGGATGAAGCCTTTGTTTTTCTAGTTACCTTGGAAGTCTGTTAGTCCTGTGCAGTGGCTTTCAGCCTGCCTTTTTATGTCTGCTGTTTTTCTCTAGCTTTTGGCTACTTCTTTTCGAGGTTCTTTTCCAGCTGGCTTAGTTTGAGTAGAGGTGTTTCTAGAGCGAGGTTGGTAGAGTGAGTCAGCTAGATTTGTCCAGGTTGAAATCGAACCTTGTTATCTGTAAACTAGTAACCCCAGCACTATTTTAACTTTAATCAAAGCTGGGCCTTTCGGGCCTTTCCCAAAAAAAAATATTGTACGGAGCCATATGTTAGAGGAAGGCTCTGTTCTTGAAAATGTGTCTTTCTTTATGTTTGTTACGGTGCTTGGAAGGAACCTCAAGTTCCTCCCATAATAATTAATTCATAAAGAATTCATTCCTTCGAGTGGATGGATAATTAAAATTTGTACTCCCTCTGTCCTATAAAAAGTGCAATCCTAGCTTTTGAAAAAAATCTCAGAAAGAATGCAATTCTAGAAAATAAATCTAATTATCTTCCTAATTAAGTGGTCAGATCTGATTTGCATGGCAAAACTTACTATATTTGGCAAACAAATGAGGGTATTAGAGTATTTTCATTTCTCCACTAATCTGTCCTTAAAAAAACTAAAATTGCACTTTTTTTTTGGTGGGAGTAAGCTAAATTTAGACCCTTTAAAGCATTGCTGGGCCGGACGCAGGAGGCCCAGGTTGGCGACCTGCTGCGGCAACTGGGGGTGTAGCCGTGTTGGTTTGCTTCTGGGGTTGCTGCTGATGCTGAAGCAGGCAGCCGAGCAGAGTGGCGGCAGAGACAGAGGCAGTCGCTTCACGGGCAGTTGGAGGCGCCACGGCCACGGAACCCCGACCCCGAATCGCTCCGCTCCTAGCCGATCAAGACCTGGATCCCCGCAGCAATTCGAGTGAAAAAATGGAATTCCCCGCACCAATGCCCGATCGAGGTGCTGCACCTGAAGAAGAAGCTAAGGCAAGGCACCTGCCGCTGATCTGGAGCACGCTCGCCTCCATGCCGCGCTGTCGCCTCTGCTTCGAGTTGCCGGTGTGTCGTCGTCTACACCAAGCAAAGCCTGGTTGCTTGGCACGTGACACCTGCCAGCCAAGATGGAAGTGGCAAGGTGCGGTACGTGCATACGAAACCGCACGCTGTACCTGAACGAGAACGGCTGAACCCCTCGGAGCATAACTGCTCTCGATCGCCTGCCATGGCGCGCCATCGATCAGCCAGCACGTCCATTTGACACCGGAACAATCTGTACTAGCTTTGAGGAACAGTAAAATCACATGGTTCGTCGCGTATCCGCGCGCGCATGGTGCCCTGGTGGGTGGTGCTCTGCCTGCTGCTGTCTTTTCCAGAGTGCCGCACACGCACTGGCACTGCCACTGCCACGGGGCTGGCTGCATGCTCCTTCCTTTTGGCATGAAAAGGTCGCGCGATCTCTCGCATCGCATGGCAGCAGCGTCTCCAAGACTCCAATGGCCGGCCGGCCTAGAAAGCAAACAAAGGCCTCCCAGCCTTTGCTTGATTGCTTCCCTCTATGGAGCTGGATGGAGAACTGTAAAAAAAGTAAGGTCTCTCTTCGTGGTGGTACTGCTGGGTGCTGGTGCTATAGATGCACAACACCACCAACTCCCTCCACTACTCCAAATGCATGCAGTGCGGCAACGAGCCAACGACGGTGGTGTGGAGATCCCCCCGCACACGCCACACCGAGAGTGCGCCTGGCTGCGTGACAGAGACCACCTCCACGGGAGCATTTTCCTTTTTTTAGACTAGCAAAATGTACGTGCGTGTATCTAAGAATCACAATAACAAAAGAAAATAATTTTCATAGTGTCGCACATGTTAAAAAACAAAGGCTGCAACAAATAGCGTGTGGGTGAGGAGAAACCAGCAGCTACCTCTCGCGGCTGGGGAAACACAGTGTCGGAGAATTATTGACGGCAACATGCATTGACGCGTGTTGGAAAGCAATGGAACGTAGTGATGCGTGATTAGTGCAAACCCATATTACCATGTGATTTGTAGATCATAGTCATGATTTAGATTTTGCTTAGCAATTCTTTGACGCGATTTGACTTTCCAAAAAAGAAGAAGCCATGATTTGGCTTAGCAATTATTTCCCGCGTTGCACGATTTGACTTTAAAAAAAACAAAACATGATTTAGATTTGGTTTAGCAATTCTTTGACGCGATTTGACTTTGAAAAAAAAAAGAAGCCATGATTTGGCTTAGTAATTATTTCCCGCATTGCGCGATTTGACTTTCCAAAAAACAAACCCTAGTAAAATGCACGTGTGGCACCCACATTTCTAAAAAAACACAATAAATAAAATAGATGTATGCCAATAAATCAGTGAGTATTGAAAAAATGCTCATCCAACGTAGACATTCCATTGCATTGTTAAAACAGAGAATTATTCGACGCAACCAAATATAATGCAATATAACACATTTAATCCTTCGTAGCCAGCTCACGTCACACGCACAACATTTCTATGCTTCCAAAATGTCTCTATACATGATGTTCTTAGTTTTCTTCCCGATTGGATCAGCTAGATTGTTAGGTTTGGCCAAAACCCACGTCATATTCAATAAGAGGTCCATGTTCAGGTTTGACGGATCCTGTTGGTGAATATAAGACCAGCATAGTTTGCATTGAAGATATATATTTACCAATGTTTAAAACCCATTGAAGATATAATCTACCATTATGTAAAACTCACTGTTCGTATGAGTTGGTATGCCTATAGCCAGAAGTGCCGCTCCTCCGCCAGCCTTTTAACGTGCGTAATTTTCTCTCCTCCTCGCGTCTATCATATCCTTCGTTGCAGCATACTTTTCCCGCTTCCTTTGGTTCTCGCGAGTTTTAGAATATGTCAATAGGAAAAAACAACATTACTCACTACACACATGAAGAAACATGCATCTCTACGAATTTGAGATGGCAAGAAGGACGAAGTCATCCCAACCTCCATGAAGATTTCCGACTCGCATGGGATGACTTTGTTCAACATTACTCACGTCCCCGAGTGGTATGCGACATTGTTGTTCGGGACCAATAGTTGCACAGTAAAATATATAATCTGGATCAACGAAGACGCGATATGAACAAACATACCAAACACATCCATGAATAAACAAATCTGGAGAAGACGCGAGTTTTAGGATCACCACATTGTTTCCTTTTGTGTACCTATGCAGCAACTCGACGTTCGGCTGTAGTTGTGGCCGCCGTAGGTCTGATGTAGCTGGTACAGATTTCAAAGCAAGTTTAAGCCATGGAGGTACTCACTGTGTCTGGCCTTTTAATCGACGGGGGCTGGTGCTGTCAAGCCGGTCATGCAGATGGACCTGTTGCCCTCGCTAGCAGCAATGGCCCAGCCGGCCAGCGACAACGACAACCAGGGAGCGAAGGCGAGGCCACTAAGGACCTTGGAGACGTCGTCATTGTCCACGATGTGATACAAGCAGTAGAGAAGCAATGCGTGGCTCAAGTTTTATTGGCTGGATTTCACATGCGGAGGAAATTAAGAAACAATGTAATGTCATTAACCTTCCTTTCTAAACCACCGTGATTAACGTGCATGCTAAACACATAGCAAACGCAGCATCAGCGGGTGCGGTTTTTGGAAAGGGATATCAGGACGACAACGCTTAGCCATCAGGTTGTTTTGGAAATAATTTATGGGTAACCCATGTGGGATTTGGAAACAAACGCCATAAGTAAATTACTACCTTCCATCTAACACTATTTTTTTAATTACTATTTCCTTCCATCATTTACAATTCCATCTATGCATCAATGCGTGTATGCAGTTGACCATAAATTGCTTCTTTCCATCTACCACTATTTCCTAATTAATATTGCATTCCATGCTTCCAGGCCCTTTCCAATTTAATTGCATGCGTGAGTACATCCTCTAGTATAGGGGTAGTCGGGTGAGAAAAAAACACGTGAAACGTCAAATGTATTTTCTATCATGCAAAAAATGGTTATGATCCCCCTCTTTCGTCTCCGGTTTAGAGGATTTTGGTGTGGGTCCCATCTGACCTGTGGGACCTCCTGTGAGGGGTACGGAGGTAGATCCTCCCTTTCCAAACCAAGACGCAATTTGACTTCCAAAAAAACAAGTCATGATTTGGCTTAGCAATTATTTCCGGCATTGCGCGATTTGACTTTCCAAAAAACAAACTATGATTTAGATTTGGCTTAGCAATTCTTTCCCGCATTGCCGATTTGCCTTTCCATCAAATGCAAGTCACAACTATGGAAAAGAACGAAAGAGGGGGGAGACACATCAAAAGAACTCGTTCTTTATAGTGTAGATGAAGGAACATTGTTCCGGCCTCAATAGTCCAAGGGACTATCTACGGCCAACAGCCAACAAAGTTGCAGCAGTTAGACTGCAAAACACGAAATTCACACACCACCACCTGATAGCAACATGGCTACCCCTCACACCATACAAATATAGTTTCTCCACACACACAACAGACCACAAAACCATCACAACTAGTTCTCAATACGCCTCAGAACATTCCACCCAGACTTGTGAATGATCTCCAAGGCCACGGATTCCAACATACGACAACCCTCCTTCAAAATGAGCCTCCCTTCTTCTCTAGAGAGGATAGACCAACTCCTTATCCAGAACATCACCCTAAAAATCACCTGCAAAATAGATTTAGATTGTGCCTTTTGAAATGCAACATCATTCCTACAAATCCATAGGGCCCAACAAAAGGCCGCCATACCGACCAACACTAGGTTCCTTTGCCTATTAGAAAAACTTCTAAGCCAAGGACCGAAAAGATGTTCTCCACCCACAGGATTCGTAATCCCAAAAGTAAAGCACACAATTCCCCACATCAGCCTAGTCATGGTACAATCAAAAAAGAGGTGTTGAATGGTTTCATGCTCCGCACAAAAGCAACACTTAGTGCACCCTTTCCACTTTCTCTTTACTAGGTTATCCTTAGTTAACACTACCCCGTTCTTAAGATACCAAAGGAAGATTTTAATCTTTAGCGGGATCTTAGCTTTCCACGCCCAGCAATTAACCGGGGTCCCAGATCTGAGAACCAAATCACTATACATGTTTTTCACCGAAAAATTCTTGTTGGCCGTCCAAATAAAGGAGTCCCTGCCCTCAGTAAGATTCACCCCCAGAATACTCCTTACTAGGCAAAGCCACCTCTCCCAATTGTCCCCCACTAAAGCTCGTCGGAAAGAGACGTTTAGCGGAGTAGTACTTAGTACTTGGGCAACCGACACATTTTTCTGCCTTACAATATTATACAAGGTAGGATACTTTTCCATTAACGGTTCTTTTCCTAACCAAAGATCCTCCCAAAATCTAGTTTGGGAGCCATCTTGAACCTTAAACCTACCCCTCTCCATCACAAGCTTTTTAACCTCCATTAAACCGGACCAAAAATGTGAATCCCCTTTCTTTTTCTCTACTTGCGATAAGGTTTTGCCTTTAAGATATTTCTTTGTAAGAACTTGCTGCCACATGCCATCTTCATTGACTAATTTGAAGATCCATTTGCTCAACAAGCACTTGTTTTGTAAATCCAAATCAATAATACCCATCCCCCTATACTCTTAGGCTTATGAAGAATGCTCCATTTGGCAAGCCTGTACTTCTTCTTATGCTCATCACATTGCCAAAAAAATCTCGACCCGTAGTAATCTAATTTCTCCAGAACACCTTTAGGTATTCTAAAGAAAGACATCATGTACATCGGTAAGCTATATAACACCGAGTTGATTAGGACTAGCCTCCCCCCCCCGATGAAAGTAGCTTGCCCTTCCAACTACTCAGCTTTCTCTGAAATCGTTCCTCCACCACCCTCCAATCCTTGTTAGAGAGTTTACGAGGACTCATAGGAATTCCCAAGTACCTGAAAGGAAACTCACCCTCCTTACACCCAAAAAGTTCCACATACTCCATCATCCTATCACTAGTTTTCCCAAAACAGAATAGCTCACTCTTATGAAAGTTGATCTTAAGGCCTGACAACTTCTCAAAAGCACTTAGTACTAACTTCAAGCTCTTGGCCTTTTCTAAATCATCATCTAAGAACAGAATTGTGTCATCTGTATATTGCAAAATCGAGAGACCGTCCTCAACCAGGTGTGGAACTAGCCCATCAACAAAACCCAGGCCTCTAGCTGTGACGTCCCAGGTTTTTATTTAACCCTAAGTGCTGGTCAAACCTGCTGACTATGGTCAAATCATGGTCAACCTAGGTCATCACCTCGATAACCTCACTAACACTCACCCATGAACACCTTAGACAAGTCAACACTAGCTACCTTGGTCAAAACCCTAGCTAAGGTGGCCAAACCCCTTGATGTCAATACCCTACCCTAGAACTTTGGCCACGTTCTCCAATTTTTGTCTAAACACTCAAAATTCTACCAATATAAAAGTTGTGTAGAATTGTGAGGGACACAGTTCATTTCTAAGGTGGCATTTGAAATTCGGAGGAAAAATAGCTCAAAAACTCAAGTCAAACTTCTCTTCACTGTTCCTCGGCGCCATATAAATCAGCAACTTCGCCAGCAGTTCATGCTCCAACCAGTGCTCAAAGCATAGGTCGACCTGCACAAAAGTTGCTCTCCTATAGCTCCTTTACAACTTTGCTTTTTGGAGAAATTGAAGTTGTATTAAAAAATGTGGATTTTGGCTCGGTCAAAGTGGGGTATTTCAATTTTGAACCGACAGCCGGCGCTCTGGGCCGCGCTCCCGCGCCGAGCGCGTCGTGCTCGCCCCGCCACGCGGCAGGCCGGTGTACCGCCGCCTCCCTCGACGGCCGGGTCCCCACCGGCCACAGTGCGGCGAGGACGGGGACCGCATCATCACGCGCCCCCGCCCCCGACCGTCTCGCACGCGGGGGAAAGTTCCCCGATGCGTGGACGCAGCTGGCGCGCCGCCGCCGAGCCCCGCCACGCCTCGGTCGGCCGGCCGGCCGGCAGCCAGCACGGCTCCGCCGCCCCCGGGCCTTGTTCTCCCGCCCGCATGCCTTCAAGGCGAAGGCGTCGGTCCGTTGCACGCGCCCGTCGTCTATAAAAAAAAGTCCCGACCGCCCTTGCGCGCGTACGGCCTCCACCGCCCCGCCATTGCTGCCGCCGCGGTGAGCACACCCCTCCGCTAGCTTTCACCGCCGGTCAACACCTCGAGCCGCTCCCTTAGGTGCTAGTAGAGCTCCCACGACCGCTTGTTGCCTTGCACTGCCGCTCCCCTCATCGGAATCCGCACCGAGGCGGGCGCGCCGCCGCGACCGCGCCGCCGCCGCCGCCGCTCACCGGCGTCATCTCCGGCCACGCCACCACCACCAATCGACTCCGGGTGAGCTCAATCGCACGCCCATGCCGCTTGTTCACCTGCTCCGGTCGCCGTTCGCCGCCGGCGAGCTCGCCCCGCCGCCGGAGGGCACGGTTGTGATTTCCCAGGGGCATATGTGTAAACCAGGGACCTATCTGTGATGATCTTTAACTTAGTTTTCTTGCAACTAGATCCAGCATCTTAGAAAAATCCTAGAAATTCATAGGAAAATAAGAAAAATGCAAAACCAATTTTGTTGGGTTCAGCGAGACTAGACCTGCAACTTCTACAAAGCATAACCATACTTTTTACTTATATGTTTTGAATGAAAATTCAAGTTCAGTTTGACAACTTTTTGCTGTAGTTCAAAATCTAGAAATGTTATGGAGCTGAATTTTGGATATGTTGCTAGTTATATCATTTTTGAGCTCTGAGAAAAAATTTGCACAAAGTTACTGAACAGATATTTTTATATGATTTATTTTGCCTTTATACTATTTCTGCCTTATTGATTTTTGTAGCAAAATGTAAATAGATTTTTGTGCTCAACTTGTGGATATGTTCATGTTATGCCTAGATTCAACTTTCCTATATTTATCATGATTTTATATCTGTCAGAAATATTTAATCTCGTTTTATGCTTAGATTTACATTTAAATGCATAGTTCAAATTTCAAATGTGATTTTGATGTGCATGCTGTTTCCTAGGCTTGTTTTAGGTCAGAGATGTTGTAGGAATGAGTTGGGCAGCAGAAGTACTTTATTTATTTATGTATGCTTTTCTCATAATTTTATTAGCTAGGAAATGTCATTTTTGATATATATGTTTTATAGCTCCTTTAGATCTAAACCTTGGACCAGTGGTGTGTTTGGGTCCTTAGGACCAGAAATGTACCTTTCTCGCTGTTTTTTTATATGTTTCATAGTTAAAAGTTTGGAACCCATATAAACTCCCTATTAGGTTTAATTAGGAAAAATCACCCTTGTTTCCTTTTTGACCTTTTAAAATATTGTTTAGCTCAATTGTGGGCTATATTTACACCCTTGCTGTTTTGTGTGATTAAATAGCCTTATTTGCTTAAATATGTACACAGTCACTATTGAATGGATTAAAAGATTAAACCTTCACATGTGATAACCTTAACAAAAAGATTTATTAATTAAATGTTTGTCAAGGTGAATATGGCCAACAAGAGTTGGATGTGATGGTTAAACTCTCACTCCACACCATAACCCTGCGTTGCATCCCGTGTAGACCTTCCTGACGGTAACTACGCGCTCGTGCCGGAAGCCGAGGAAGGAGGAGCTGACGCGGAGCTGCAGTACGTGGAAGTGAACGAGGACACCGAGGACCCCCAGGCTAACTGTGCTGACGAAGGCAAGCCCCGGTGCATTAACCTAAGTGTTTTTGGAACTTTATGCAACTATCTTTGGATGTCTGTGCATTTACGTTCAGGAGTTGATATGAAACCCTAGATGCATGATCCCTAGGTACCTATGTCTTTACTAGTATGATAGGTCGGTAGCTGCTATGCTATAGGATCGTTACAAGTCGAGTGATACTTGTCACTCGCGAGAATATGTTCTTATGTTGGAATCATAAGATCTTTATAAATGGATCGCTCATGTGGTAAGAGCATGGGATGTGGGCTCCGGTCTAATGGCTTTCGTAGGTTAAGTGTTTGAACGTACTAAACACTTGTCGGAAATGGGTACGGTAAGCATAGTACCTAAATGAGGCAGTGCGGGAACTTTGCGCTACTAATCTTAGGGTTGCGGCCCCGGGCTCGCCACCTGAGTACATGCGTGAGACTGGGTGACCTTGGTGGCGTAGCCCAGTAAGCCTTGTACTTAAGACTGTAACATCTGATCCCAATTCGAGAAATGACGGGAACCGCCTGGTGGTTGTCCATGTGAGGGCACCCTACCGTGTGTTTAGGTCTACCTTGCAAGGTTATTAATCAATCGATTGTCGGCCTCTCACCGTTGTCTGAGACTACTTATCCAACAGGCCATGGTATCCCTAATGATGGAACTTTGTGAATATTTATGCTTGATTAATTGTTTGCACAACTTATGCTTGAAATAGCTTGCTCATTTAGAAAAGAGTAATCAACTAGAATCTGAGCTAAAATCTTGAAAGTAAGGACATATTCTTTGTTGCTTTTCAGCAAAAGAACCCCTCTGGCCAAACAGCCCTGCATACCTAGAGTTGGTGATGTAGTTGTCACCGACGGGTAAGTCTTGCTGAGTATTAGTATACTCAGCCTTGCTGTAATTTGTGGTTTTCCAGGTAATGCTTTTAGTGATGTGTGGCCTGGAGAGATCCCGCCTGGCTGAGAGCTGGAGGGGTAGAAGACGATGAATGAAGACATCATGGCAGGCCTCCTGTGATGCTCCTCGCGCCGTTTAGTTTAATTCCACTGTTTTCGAAACTCTGAATTCTTTTGTCATGTTAAGTACTTTGGTTTGTAATAATTAAACCCTTCGGGGCAGATGTGGATATTAATCATGTGTTGTACTCTGGACTCACCTTCGTGTGAGTTTTAATGCATATATGTCAATCCTTGTTGCTATGTAAGTGATTTCACCGGGCGTTAACCCGGCAACTAACGACAGGATAATACTTTATTATTGCTTAATGACCAAAGTGGATTGGTTTAGGCGATAGTACGGTATTTTCCTGGGCGGGTTGTCACACTAGCCCTCTCAACCAACATTGCTACTTTGCTAGCATATCCGCTACCAAGTTGAAGAGAATAGGTGATAAAGGGTCCCCCTGCCTCAAACCTTTCTTAGTTTGAAAAAAGTGACCTAAGTCATCATTCACCTGCACACCCACACTGCCCTTTGTGACCACTTTCTCAATCCACTGACACCACTTACTCAGGAATCCCCTCATCCTAAGGACCTGCTGCAAGAACGCCCAATTAACTTTATCATATGCTTTCTCAAAGTTCAATTTGAGAATAAGACCATTCAGCTTTTTCCTTTTCAGTTCGTGGATAGTTTCATGTAACACTACTACTCCTTCCAAAATATACCTTCCAGGAAGGAAAGCCGATTGAGAAGGTTTAGTAATTCTACATGCAACCGCTATAAGCCTGTTAGCCAACACCTTCGTAAAGATCTTGAAACTAACATTAAGCATACATATGGGCCTATATTGCTGAATTTTCTTGACTTCTTTCTCCTTTGGAAGTAAAGTTATTATTCCGAAGTTGAGGCAGAAAAGGGGTAGCTCCCCGCATGAAAGTCTCGGAACATGGCCATTAGGTCATCCTTTATGAGACTCCAGAACACTTGATAAAATTCAGCAGGGAAACCATCCGGACTCGGCGCCCTATTATGCTTCATCTGGAAAATGGCCTCTCTGACCCCCTTCTCAGAAAAATCAGCCACCAGCAATTCGCTTTCCGCATTGGTGATCTGAGGAATGTCCTCCACAAAAGCCTCATTCAAAGATACACTACTAGCCTCCGATCTCCCAAAAAGATTCTTATAATATTTTGTGATGTATTCTTTAAGTTTTTCGTCACCTTCCACAACCCTTTCATCTTGTTCAAGGCGAAAGATCCTAGTCTTCCTCCTCTTTCCATTTGCAACCATCTGAAAATATTTCGTATTGTTATCCCCTTTTAGAATATTAGTGGTCTTAGCTCTTTGGAACCACCTCAACTCCTCTTCCCGGAGTAACTGAGCAATTCTTTCACTGATGCTTTGCTTTAGGTCCCACTCTTGCTGACTAAGCAGCTGAGACTCCGCCTTTTTATCAAGTTCCTCCGCTTTCATCAATAATTCTTGTTTTTCTTTTTTATACGCTCCATTTATATTCTTAGCCCACCCTCTCAGAAATTGTTCTAGCCTCTTAATCTTATTTTGCCACCTTTGCATTGGGGAACCGCCCCTAATCTCTTTTTTCCAAACATCAGCCACCACCTCAAAGAAACCCTCCTTCAACAACCAACCCAATTCAAATTTAAACGGTGGTTGTTTCTTGGCCTTGGTCTCTTCCCCCGTACTTAACAGGAGATGTGTATGATCTGAGATTTCCCTATTAAGGGCTTCCACTGTCGCCAATGGATAATTCTGCTCCCATTCAGTACTAACCAACACCCTGTCCAGCTTTTCATACGTAGGTACCCTACGAGAGTTAGCCTAAGTGAATTTACGACCTGACATTAGGGAGCATAGTAGACCTTTAATTTGCTTACCATGGGCAAAACAAACCGTGGGTGTGTGACAGGATCCAAACCAACGTCTGGGCGCACGTGCTCCTCCACACACCCTTTGCGTGCTGCACGGCAACAAGAGCAAGGAAGGAATCAGGAACCAAAAAAAAAAATTCAAAAAGAAATCCAAAAGTGACAGGACATACTGCACGGCCACGACAGGAAGGGCTAGGCGACTAGCAGTCAATTGGAGCTAGCGGTCGATGTTTGATCGGCCAGTGGCGGCATGGTCAGGATAGGATTAGCAGCGGCACGGCCATCTGCCGCCGGCGAGACGCCTACCGCCATCCTACTATCCTACCCGTGCCTGCTTTTCCGTAGTCGCTAATGGCCGTGGCTGTTGAGGTATCCATCGCGCGCTGATGCCAGCCTGATGGACATGCGTACACCCGTTACCCCCGTGCTGACCGATCTCTGCAACATCCAACATGACTACTAGCGCAACCTTCACCTCCAGCAGCTAGCAGCGTCAGGATCGAATTGACGGTGCCCTGGGCGCGAGGAAACCCAGACCCTGATCGCAGTTTTTAATGCGCCATCAGCAATATCGATCGCCATTGTCAACCGCGCGTAATTGCGATGGTGGCCTGTGGATCGACTACTTGAGGAGGATGGCGGCAGCGGCCATGCTCTCATTGCCGCCTGCCACTCTCCCTGCCATGGCGTGGCTTGTGGACAAGAGAACACTCCTGAGACTCTGCACTGCAGCCTTGGCGGATGGCGGTGGTTGAGACGTTCAGTCAGGTTCAAGCATACTCCTACGTCTCCAACCAGATTCCGTGTCAAGACAAAGACCCACGACGACGTGGACGCACGTACCACTACACTACCACTAGTACGTACTAGTACTCCGTATGCAAAATGCTGCAGAGTCAGCCAATGCAGGGTCGATGGCATCATCATCATCACCATTTGTTAGGGGGAGGAGGGATGCATGCCCTTCCTTTTTGTCCGTCGCGTGGCGCCCTGATGGCGCACCACCACCAACCACGGCAGCACAGCACGTTCCCTCCACGCCGCCGCCGGCATCTCCGTCCACCCCTCCGCGCCGTGTGCTAGCTTGCTTATCCCCTACGTACGTCATACTTGGATACTAGCAGATGGGGCGCGCCCTTGCGCGCCGGCCCATAGAGTTGCCGATGGTAACAGTCCAATGGGCTGGAGGCGATTCTTTTTTCCCGCGGGTTTTAATCTTCGCTCCTGTTTTTTTTTTTTGAAAATTCATCGCTCCTGTACGTTCGATATGTGTATTTATCCCTATTTTTTTTGAATAAATCGTATTTATCCCTGTCGGTTTGAAGAAATCTGACATTAACTTGATTATGCTGAACCACAGACCTTAACAAAGAGGCAAACATAGTAGCAATATAGAACAGTACAACAGGGTTGCAGCAACTATCATCACCACGAACTAAAATCACCACATCACAACCAGAGCCCGGAGGTTCCCAATCTGCACACAGAAGGATAACAAACTGAAAGGAAGATAGCAACAGGAGAGCATAAGCATCTGCTCCAAAAAGAATGTCAATGAACCTTGAACGAACTAAAAGCCAGCGCAAACAACCTAGGCCGACAAATCAAACTTTTCTTACAACCTAAATTGACATAATAAACTAATGATAATTATAAAATTCAGTTGTATGATTGTAGCCGTACTATATATCAGCATCTGTGTACTCTCCAAATCTCCATGTTCTCTGTATTGTTGTCGATCTAGTTCTATTGTTTGTGCAACTGATTTAGTGGGATTTGTTTGTGTTGTCCCTACTAAGCTAAATGAGGGGAGAGTTTCGCTGCTTAGAGTAGCAATGAAATTTCAGTTATCGTTTTCCCCAAAACTGATTAGAATGGATGTAGAGCAGTGAATAGCTCAGAACAAAGGTCAGTTATAGTTGAGTGTTCTCGCTTAGAATAGGAGAAGCTTGAATTTCAGCCCAGAACTTGCTGTTTTAATTTGTAATTAAGCAGCAAGAGCAATTCATTCTCTCTCCTAAATTCAATGTGCTAGTTCGCATATAACAATCTGAATGCAGAAAAAAGGTGAAATTACACTTCTATTTGTCCAATCAGCAGACACTTGTTTCAGCAAATGGGGAAGTAAAAACTTAGCCAAAGCTTTTTTTACCTTATAAGTATTCAGTCACATGAATCGGAATGCTTGGTGTTTTGAACTTCAGGCAGAAGAACACAGAGGATTCAGGTAGAAGTATTCTCATAGGAAGAGGAACTTCAGAGATCAAAGAGAGAAAAACTTCCTCTCCAGACTTCTATGCCCTAGTGCGCGCAGGAAGTCGTGCAGGTTCACCTGGTTCCCTGCCACCTCAAGGAAACATAGAAGAGACGATCAGGGAAACAGATCAGCGATTCGGGCAAGCAAAATAAAACAGATCGAGAAACGGTTGAGGGAGGTGGTGTCTGTGTCAATTCAGTACCTGTCGGTGCCGGCCGGTGGGATCGACCTTCACGTACTCTGAGCATTTAGCGAGATCAGTCCACCCGACAACAGATATTCAGTACTCCAACTCGCTTCTTCCCTCGCTCTACACCGCACCACAACACCACCTCTCTCAGCATAGATCTAGATCTGAGAGCAAAGAGAGAAATAACAAAGAGGATTTGAGATAGGGACAGAGTGGATGAAAACGGGAAAGGAAGGAAGGAGAAAAGGAAGACAGTACCTCTACGTGGGCTTCACCACCGTGCCTCCCCACACGGCGAGGGCGCACCGCCTCGCCAAGCCATGCCGCCATAACCATTGCTCTCCCTTCCCTCCGATGAAGCCGCACCGTCACCATGACTTCCCCGTTGGCGAGGCTGCGCTGGTGCCGTCGTCATTCGCCAAGCCGTGTCGCCGTCGTTGTGCTTGCCCTCGCCTGCGTGCGGAGTGCTAGATAGGAGAGGAAGGGGATGGAAAGCACGCTGCTGCTAGAGGAGAGGGAGGGGATGGAAAGCACAACGACGGCAGGGAGCCGCAACTGGAGGAGGGCAGCACCACGGAACGCTCACCTAAAAAGGCACGAAGCCATGCCGCGGGACGCCGGAGAGGTAAGCGAGGGACATGGCGGCGGTCGTGTCTGTCACCTCGCGCGAGTACGGAGGGAGGCTGCAACTGAGCCCGAAAGGCGAGGGAGGCAGGTGAGGGGAGGCCGACCCGGGGAGGGCGCGCTCGCCCACTGGGGGCCCGGGCCGTCAGCAAGCGCGCGACGGCGCGAGCTTCCACTCGCGACTCGTCACGTCCGTCCGCGCGGGTCCCACGGCAGGATCCTGCGGCGGACACTCCCCTGGTGACGCGGCACCCCTCCCCGTGCGCGCCCCTGCTCCAACCTTAATGGGTTGTAACTACTGTAGCTCCTCCGTCATCTTAATTTAGCTGCGGTAACATGTGTTTTCGATGAAAAGCAGCCAAACTTTAGCTGAGGTAACTGAGTAGGAGTAACAACAGTTGCTACCCCTCTGCACACTCTATGCTTTTTTTCAACTCTAATGTAGTATTGCAAATCGACAATGTGGTGACGATCATTTTTATATAAGATCTCCAAACAAACCGTTGGAGAAAAATGCTAACAATTTAGCAAAAAAGGTGGAGTAGTGGGCATCCGACGCTGATATGATCACCATGCACTACTCCATCCATCCGACACTGAACTAATAACGCGGTACGCTGTTGCACTGTGCGCCAGTTAATACTACCTAGAGAAGGAGATCTAGCATTGTTCTAGCTAGAGCTAGCCGCCATTAATCTCGCTTTTCTCTCTCCCTTTTGGAATTCCTTCCAATGGGCTCCACAGGAAACCATTCTCCTTTTCTTTTCTCTCCCCGGACTAATAACTGTCTAGAAACCTCCAAAAACCTGGCGCCAAATCATCCAATCCCGGACGCCCAAATCTCGTTACTTATTACATCACCAACAACAAAACGACCAAACCGATCCCAAAAAGCCCCCTCAAATTGCTCCTTTTTCAAGAGCAACACCACACAGAGGAAGAAGTACACACAGACACAGATGGAGCCGTGGGGGGGTGTGTGTATGAGAGAGAAAGGCCCGCCTCTCCTCCTTTTCTGTCTTCTCTCCCCTCCCTCCGCCCAATCTCGCCCCCCCCCCCCCCTCCCACCTCACGCAGCGGCATTAATGGATTCCGCAGCCGCGGCCACCTCCCACCCCCGCGTCATCCTCCTCCTCCCCGCCACGCCGAGAACCCTAACGTGACGCCCCCTCTCCGCGCCCTCGCTCGGATCCTCCTCCGCGGCTCCCGTCTGCACGAGGTGTTCGCGGGGGGAGAAAAAAAGGTCGCTGCTTTGGGGGAGCTTCCAGGGCGAGCGGGAGGCGCGGCGGCCCAATGCGGCTCGATCCGGATTGGTCTGCGCCGCGATTTTGCTCTGGTTGGGCGCTGCCTCGGTGAATCCCGCGCCGTTGACCCGTGCTGCTGCTGCTGCGTCTGCGTCGGAAAAGGTTGGATCTTTATGGCGTTCTGTGACGAGGGTGCGGGTGACTTTTGGATTCTCGGAGTGGTTTGTGTTGGGGAGATTACCTGCATTCTCGTTAAATCGTAGAAACTTGCTGGTAGAATGCGGGAGTCGGCTCATTGTTGAAGAATCTCTCGGTTTTCTTCCCAGTTTTCTTGGTCAAATTCGGAAAAGGGACTAGGTTGGGAGCATAGACTTGGTGGTGTTGGCGCTATTTTGCTTAGCCTTTTTGAAGCTGCCATGAGACTACCTTGATTAGCTAGTCTATCTGCTTTTTTTTAAGACCTAGTCTACCTGCATTTGGGCTAAATGTGTTTACCTCTCTTGTATTCTGTTGAACTCTTTTTTTTAGCTTATACGAACAGTTTTATTTGCAGGTTTATATAGTGAGGAGGGATGGATGTGGAGAAACCTGCTTCGAAGGGGCATGGATTCTTTGGCCTCTTTGATTGGGGTAAGAAGTCTAAGAAGCGGCTCTTCGTTGGAAGCGCAAGCAGTTCCCCGGATCCGAGTAAGCAAATAGGAGTCAGTGATTGCTGCATACTAGTAGTTTACATCTTGCAAGGGGTCTGGCTAAGTTTATATGCTAATTTATCTTTTTTACAGAGAATGCTGGAGATGGGAAGGATGTCGATGACAGTACACCAAGCACACGGTCGAATTCGGTAAGTGCTCTTCCTCAGTTTTTCCCCCTGTGCTGTTCAGTGTGTTGCGCAAAGTACTGAATGACTAAAGGCCTGTGTGCACGGCAGATCCTTGAAGATGCGCCTAGCTTGAAAGAAAGCAGTGAACATAGTTGCTCATCTTCAGTAATTGATGAAGAAGCTCAGGCAAGGAGGTGTCCCACTGTTGTGGCTAGGCTTATGGGTTTGGATTCCATGCCTGCGGCAAGCTCATCTGAATTGAATCCCATGCCATCCACAGCGCAACAACCCTTCCAAGCCAACAACCATGATGATTTTACTAGCAGAAGTTATGTTGGTAGTCCCCACAAGATGCCTGGTAGTCCAATTGACCGGTTCAAAATGGAGGCATTGCCTCCAAGACTTGCCAAGAGGACACTGTCTGTTGCACAATATAAATTATTGTCTCCCATGAAGAACCCTAATCATATATCCAGCCGAAATGCGGCTGATATTATGGAGGCAGCATCTCGGATCATTAGGCCTGGAATTGAAAACATCAGTTCTCACAGAGTCCATGATATGCACACAAATCCTGTGCGTGCCTACAACCCGGGAGAGATCATAGGAGTCCAACAAAGGTCACAGAAGCTAAATGAAGCACTAAGGAAACATGATGGGCCTGCATCGTTTAGGCCACCAAGCGGAAAGCCTTTGGATGGAAGATCGAGAAGTTCAGAGGGCACCTCATCTTCCAGGATCTCGCAGCCAAATGGATGTGCCCCAGTTGGCCCAAAGGTCAAACACGGCAAAAGATCATCAAATGTTGCTCAATCAATGCATGCCCAAGGAGGCATGAGAAAAGGCAGCAGAAAGCTTGAAACTCACAGGAACCCTGAAAATAGTTTGGTTGAGAGAAGTGGGTTGAACCAACCAAAGGATAATAATAATCAAATAGGCACAACAAGTTCATCCGGTGTGCTTGTGCCAAACAACAGAAGGCAGAATACTACTGCCACCAAACACAGGATTATTTCAAATCCAGAAAACCCCAGTAGACAACGGAGCAATATTCACCAAATTCATGCCTCTCCCAGGAAGGCTGGGGCAGCCAGCACGTTTGCTGGGAACAGTAGTCAAGGTAGCAGAAAGATGGACTTGCAGCCAACTGCTCGAGTAAATGTAAGAAATAATTCCATAGCCAAAGGAATTCCCAAGCCAAGAAGGACACAAAACAGGAGAATGTACTCTGATACAAGCCAGTCAAGTGAGAGTGTTAATTCTGACCGAAGCCAGAGGCGGATTCGGCACAATATTGTGATAGATGAGCAATCATCCTTTTCAACAAACAAAAAGAAAATCAGCACTGAGATTGTTTCATTCACATTTACCTCACCAGTTGACAAATCATTACACAGTGCCCACTCCCCAAATCATTCAGTGGAAAAACAATTTATAGAGAATCTGAACACTGTTTCTACTTCAAGCAATGCATCAAACACTGAACTTGATGTCATTGATGGTGATTATTTGGGACTCCTGTTGGAGCAAAAATTGAGAGAGTTGACATCAGGTGTGAGATCGCCCTACTCTATTCCAGCAAAAGGTGTTAAAGTACACAACACTTCAACAGCTTTGGAAGATACCGCATCAGCATGTGAAACATCTAGTATTGCTTCTACTGATTATGATAGGGAGTCGTTGCAGTTTTTCAATGATGGGAAACCTACTCTCCCCCGTACAGATCTTGCTACTAAAAGTGGCCAGGTATGGTACATCATTCTCAGGCACACTTCTTCCAGTCACACCCTTTTGTCAGCGCCATCTTATGCATATTAATTTCCTAGTTCTGAGCATATGATTATTGCTACTACATCAGATCAAACTTGAAAGTGTTTCTCTAGGCATACTTTCTCTCCATGTGACACATTTAGTAACACATCTGTTTAGCTTATATTGCACTTGGGGTTTGGAAATACTTAATTTTTTGTAAATTAAGGTTGGAAAGACTGACTGTACATTATCTGATAATACATCGAAAGATGCATATATTTTATTCTTGTTGAAAGGAGAGGTGTGTCTGTACTGCTCACCAGTGATAGTTGTATGCCTCTAATGACTTGTGCGTTAATAATAACAAACAACTTGTGTCAGTGCTCGTAATAAGTAACTGCACCTCTTTGTCTGGTACAATTAGGTGTGTATCTTCCATTTTTTAGTATAATCAGGTGCATGTCTTTCTTTTAAGTAGATCAGGTCCCTGTTTACATCTATTCTAACTGAGGGAGCAAACAATCAGATAAGAGCAAAGGTAGAAGCCTGAATTAATGTCATAGATCAATATGTTTGAAGGGAATTCAACTTTGTCGTACCGAGTTAAGAGTTGATCAGTTAAACTTGATACCAACAAAGAGGACTGTGTCAATGTTAATGTACCATAACAGGTTAAACATTCATCTATACACTGACATATCTCCCTTTAATCAGCCATTTCAACATGCGAAGTATGATCGTGATGTTACGGATCGAGCAGAGCTAGAGCATCTTCGCCGAAGTCCCCACTCAGCATGGGAAGCTTCTATTTCGATGGAAACCTGTAGCTCATCAGAGAGCTTGAGGAGTGCAAATGGTAAATAGAGTAGCTTGGTTTTTTCTGTTACAGTAGTTATGGAGCTTCCTCAGATATTTTCCTGTTTTACTTTTTGCAGGAACAAGATTATTTAGTTCAACTGAAGGAGCAACGACTTCTGATTCAACACACTTCAACAGATTCCTAGAAGCAGATGCCTCGTCAGAATATTCTGACACAGCCTCATCAATCACAGTGGCTACAGCAGAAATCCCTCGATCAGAAAGTAGCAGCTCTTGTCATATGGATTATAGACAGGAGGTGGAGTTTATAAGAGAAATCCTGAATTCTAGTTCCTCTTGTTTGGAGCGGTTTGGTGATTCTGATATTTTGGATCCACGTCTGTTGGAAGAACTGAATGGCAATACTAGGTTGTTGGCTGGTGAAGATGGCAAAGGTTACAGATTGAGGCGGAGGCTGCTATTTGACTGTGTCAGTGAATTATTGACTGTGAAATGTGGGTACTACTTCAATGCTGGCTATTGCTCATGGTTCATGGGGATGGCGGTACTGCAAAGTTTGTCAGCAGAAGAAATCCATCGAGAGATGACCAGCCTGAAGGTTGCTGAGGAGTGGATGGTGGATGAACTTGTGTACAGGGAAATGAGTAGTCCTTTGGGGAGCTGGGTGGATTTCAAGATGGATTCATACCAGACCGGCGGAGACATAGCGGTGGAGTTGTTAGGTTCCTTGATCGATGAAGTGGTTGCTGATCTTCTGACTGGCTCGTTTCTATAGCAGGTGCTGATCCCCTCACTAACGATAGCAGTTGACAGCCACAAGGTTTTTGTTCCTATGTCGCCTTATACTGTATCTGTATATCGGTAACTTGCTCGTGCTATTGTGTAGCATTTATTAAGATGAAATGTGGCTAACTTACCATTATCCAATGACGGATTGATGTCTGCCATGAGTGGGGGAAAACCCACTCTTGACCTGTTGGACTGGCAATTTTAGCAGTTATCGGGAAAATCACTTATATACTGGGTAGGTGTTGGTCAAATTGTGGCCTACGAGTTGTCATGGTGCACCAAAATTTTGCAAACCATGGTCCATGGATATGATTGTAACTGGTTCTGTATGCTTGTCTAAAGCGTTCAAGCTATGAGTTATGTGACGTGTGTTCTGTGCGAAGTGGATCAATGCTGAAATTGTTCTTTCTCCTGAGTGATATTAATCTGGTCCGGCTTGGCGGCTTCTATGTTTAGCTGTATACATTTTTCAGCAGTAAAAATAGCAAGATTTAGTTGTGCCGGCATGCGGTGACACTACTGTACCAGTGTTTTTTTTTATTTCAGCGATCTGAACAGAAGAAGCAGCGGTGAAATTTTGTTCATGTTTTTTTTTTTGAGAACAAAGAAATTTTGTTCATGTGGTTTTGTTTCCAAGCAGCAAGGTGATCAATCCTGATTCCTACGGCTGTGAATTTTGCTGTTGGGTTTTGCTGTTGGGTCATTGGCCCATGCGTACCAACGGGAGGTAGGTTCCTCGGAGGGTATTTGGATTCATGGGTGACTAGAGACTAATTTTAGTTACCAAAATGACTAAACCTCCAAGTACTTTTGACTAAAGGGTGACTAAAACTAGTTTAGTCTCTAGTCATCTCACATCCAACTTCTACTGACTAAAATCCCCCCTCTTGCCTAATTAATTGCTCCTCCTATTAATTCTGTGGACCCAATAAGAGATAGGAGAGGAGAGAGAAAGAAAGAAGAAAGAACAATTTAATGTTAAGAACAATTAATGCTGACTAATTTTAGTCACCATCCAAACAGGGGCTGACTAAGATTTAGTCTGACTAAACTCTAATCAGGTGACTAAAGGATCCAAACACCCTCTCAGTGAACTCCGTTGCATGGTCAGTTGGGCTACATGAGCCAACACCACACTCCGCTTCTGCCAGGTTCTCTTGTGAAGAGAATACAATCTCAAAACAACCCGATCAATCCCATGGCCAATATAAAAGGCATAAAAATAGGAACAATTAATCGAGACACAACTGCTGAAAACAATAACAATGCATGCTTTATAAGATCATCATGCTCAAAAATCAGTTGTGAGTAAAGAATGAATAGAACTGTGCTGACGCTGTCAGAATGCAACAGTAATACACGTTTACAACTTGTTGGCTCTGAGCTGAAGCTAGGCTACACTTGTTGCGTACTTGCATCAAAACATCTACAGGTCGCTGATGAACTCCTTGATGAAGACCGGATCAAACCGCACGAGCGGCTCCGACAAGATCAGTTCCACGTACGCGTCATCCATCGGCGGACAGGCCAGGCCGCACATGTCGTCGTCGTCGTCGGCGGCGGCGCTTTCCGTCCGAGCAGCGCATGGTGGCACGGTGCGGGTCGCCGAAGTTCCCAAGAACTCGTCGAGGCTGATCTCCATTACATCGTCGTGGTTTGGCTGGTCTTGGTACTCCGGCGCTGCGGACTCGCCGCCTCCCGGCAAGTTCTCTGTCTCCAAGTAGCCTACCAGTTCCAGCTCGTCCTCCAGCATCTGCGCGAACGACATGACATCGTCGTCCTCGTTCGTCTCGTATAGCTGGCGCTGCCGCGCTCTGGTCGGAGCCTCAGGGTATTCGACGGCGTCCGCCTTCCTCTTGCGGGCCGGCGCCCAGGCGCAGCGCGACGACACGTCCGATGATCCGAGCCCACCACGGGATGACTTGTACACTTTGCAGAGGACCATGTCGCCGCCGCCGTGCTCCTCGGCAATGCCGTACTCCACCATCATCCACCCCGACTTGACGATGGCTCCTGACGGGGTCGTCTCCTGGTACGTCAGCTTCCGGAAGTACCCACCGCCGCCGCCGCTTTCCACCGCGTACTTGGTCCTACTCGGGTTCCAGACCCCCTTCTTTCTGCCGTCGGCGCCGGCGACCGTCCATGACCGCTGCCGGGAACATCCGCGTCCCCGGGGCGCGTTCTTGCCGCCTACGTGTCGCGTGGGGCTGAAGAAATACCAAATCCCACCGGCGGCGACCGCGGGGTCGTGCTCGCGCACGAGGTTGTATGGGTGGTCGGAGTAGACGTCGGCGTCGTGGACGCAGTCGCCGCCGACACCCTGCTGCTTGCCGGCGATCTTGGGGCGGAGGTAGTCGTCGATGAGGCTTTCCGCTTTCGTCACTGGGGGCGCAGTACTCTTGCAGCTTCATGGATCCTGACGATGAACGGTTACCTGGTTTCAGTCTAGGTACCCGTGCAATGAAACTGTGCATTGAGACTGATCTAATTGTGCATTGAGAATAAATTAAGAAAGTAAATAGTGGCAGTAAACGCTTGTCTCTCTTTTCTCTTCCACCAAACGAATAAAATCAATGCATACCCTTACAAAGGTTTACAAATCCATTTGGGTTCAGTTGTAGTTGGTTACAATAGGGAAAGTTATTCAAGCTAGCTTATAGATAAAATCCGTCCTGATTCAAATCGTAAGGCCCTATTGACTTTCTTGTCTTTTTTTTTTGAGATTATTGACTTTCTTGTCTTTGACCCGCACGCCCTGGTCGGTGTTGGCACTCGGTATTGTCACCTTTTTAGTGCCATTTAGGTGCATATTTTGGACTAATTCATATACTAACCCATCACTTGGCACGTGAAATAATCATATTTTTTATATGTGTTGTGTTTTATATCATGTCGTGTTATTGTAAAAAAATGACCCAATTTAGGGCATTTATATTCAAGGTCTAAAACCAACATCAAGCCCGATGAAATCAAATTTCAATCATATCCGGAAGATGTCCACAACCCACATGAATTGGAATATCAATTCTAGAATGATAAACAAACCTCCGCATGAAAGATGGGACTGAGTATCAACTCTGATCTTTTTTTTAGTTCTTATAATAAACTATGTTGTGCATGTGTCGGCTACCAGCGGATACATACGGCCTGTTCGTTTGGCTAAAAAGATCAGACAACATGAATAAGAGCTCGATCAGGCCCGTGGGTTCATCAGTTGACTGATGCTCCATTGATGAGTATGGATTTCTTATCCAATTATCAAGTTTCTCTTTTTCACCAAATTGTTTTCCTAAGTTACTGTAGACAAAAACTGTCTGTCTCCGCTTAATGGAGATTTCAGCTACAAATGAAGGCCGAAGGCATTGTTGTTGCAGCAACTGTTGTCATGCTCAGTGTAAAGCATCGATCACGCTGGCATACGTTACTCGACTGAAGTAAATTGTTGAAATAAATAGGATGGGTGACATTGGCATTCTTGATCGATCAACTACCGTGAAGGGCCATAGGATGGATGACGGTGTCATACTTGATGTAGTCTGAAATAGGTTTCAGTGTTGCTCTTCAAGATGAATCAAGTTCGTCCCTTCGCTTTGCCATGAACACCATTATCTCTTTACCATTCTAGAGCACACTCCACACTAATACATGACAAATTGCTAATAGCACACATTTACTGCATCAGTGCAGTGAAACTGGCTTGTTCCTGGGCTTGTTAGACAACGACAAATAGTTAATTATTCAAGATGTTAACAAAAATCGTTGTAGTCTAGGTGGTAAGGATACTCGGCTCTCACCCGAGAGACCCGGGTTCAAGTCCCGGCAACGGAATGTTTTTTCTATGCGTTTTTTAATCACTTGCTTCGAACGGAATCCAATTTTTACAAGACTGCAACATATCTTCGAACGGAATCTTCAATTTTTTACACAACTGCAACATATTTAAAGCGGTGCGTTGTACATTTTGTACAGATTCTAGAGAGAGAACTTTTTTAAAAGCTTACACCTTGTTCAAGTTCGTATCAACAACTCACTTTAGCCGGAGATGTTGGAGAGCCAGGACGCCATGTATTTTCATGTGCTCAAGTCAAAGAAACTTTTTATGAGACCACTCATGGCCATGGGTATCACTATACCATGTTTCTAGTATGAGAATCTGCTTCGACATGTAACAAGAAAAAAAAGGGTATTGTCACATTTTTTTACTGAGATGAACATAGTGAACTAAGACTTGGGCATATTGATGGAGTTCTCAAAATTTTCGCATATACTCCTTACGCTCCAAATGGTGGGTTGTTTTAGCATTTTTAGACTTTTAATCTTTGCTATGTACCTAGACATAATGTATATCTAGATGACTATAAAAGTCTATGAACCTAAAAATATCAAAATAACCTACAATTTAAAATGAAATGGGTAGTTCATAGCTTACTCTACACGTGGACTCCTTCCTAGTCAAGAAATTAAGACCCCGTTTAGTTCGGTGAAACTTTTGGGAGAATTTTTTGGACTCCCTTTCCAGGCCTATTAGGAGTATTAAATATAAGCTAAATATAAAACTAACACGGATGGGCGGGAAATCACGAGACAAATCCATTAAATCTAATTAATTTATCATTAGAGATTGTTTATTGTAGCACGACATTGTGCACAATTAGGCTAGTTAGATTCGTTTCGCAAATTAAGAGAAGGTTGTGGAATGAGTTTCATCATTAATCTGCATTTTTTAAAGACGTTATTAATCTACATTTAATACTTCTAATTAGCATTCGAAAATTCCTGTGATGGATAGTTGAGAAAATTTTTGAGAAAATCTCAACCATAAAAAATACACACAAAACAAAAAAACACACGAAAATCTCAGCAAATTTCGCGACCACAAACCCAACGAAAAGACTTCCAAAAATTTAGGAAGAGTCAAAAATTTAGGAAGAGTCCAACTCCAGGCCCACGTAGTCGTAGTAGAAGGAGAGTACCACTACGATCCAAACCCTAATCCCGTCGCCCTCACCCACCCAAATGACCCAACCCAACTGAATCCCACATCCTCCTCACGCGGTCACGCCTCCTTGCTACTTCCCCTCCAGCTCCCACAGAAAAATAATCCAGTTCCTTTTTTTAATCCCAAAACCAGCTAGACCAACGCCTTCGAATCCAAATTTTACTAGGACTCGGCGACTGCCCCCCGCTCGGCGGCTCGCCTACCACCACCACGGCACCACCGCGCCGCCCTCCATGGCGCTGCTCGTGCGCGCGCGCCTCTCCTCGCTCGACGACGACACGGCGTCCTCGCTGTCCTCGGCCTCCTCCTCCTCCCCGCCGCTCCCGGCGTCCCCGCGCGCCGCGGTCCTCGGCGCCCCGCGCGTCGCGGCGCAGCTCTCGTCCGCCGACGAGGACGACGCCAGCTTCGAGTCGCTCGACGGCGCCACAAGCTCCGGGGAGGACGGCGAGCTGGTGGTGGAGGAGGTCTCCAACGGCTTCTTCTTCGCCGTCGCAAGGGTGCCCCCGCCCCCGCCGCCGCCGCCGCCGCCGCCCGAGGACCCCAGCTCGGTCCCCGCCGCCGCCTCCTCCTCTGCGTCTGAGAGCGGGGACAGCTTCGGCGACGCGGAGGGGTCGCTGGTGGAGAGCTTCACGAGCGCCGCCAACAGCGTCTTGGTGGAAGTGCTCGACGCCGGAGCAAGGAGCGGATTGGACGGTGCCATTGCGGATGGTAACGGTACGGCCGTCGAGGGCTCGTTAGATGGGAGCTTCCAGAGTTCCAGGAGGAGCGTCATTGGCGCGCTGGATGGCGGCGGGGAGGCTGCTGAATTAGCTGATCTGGTGGATGTTACAGGTGTTCCTGTCCTGATTGATGATGACAAGCAGGGGGTGCAGGATGTTGCTGCTGAGGCTGTTGATGATGTGGCGCCTGAGCTGTTGGAGGGGAAGGGTGTGTCTGAACATGAGATTGCTGGATTGCTTCCTGTTCTCGGAGCTACAGAAGGAGAGGATGCAGGTGTTGAACTTCGCAGCAATGATTCTGATGCTGAAGCTAGTACAGCAGAGCATGATGGCACCTCAGCTGGCACTGTGGAAATTCGTGGTGATTTTGATGGACCAGAATCCATTGCATATGGCGGTCATGGTAAGGTGGATGAGGAAGCTGATGGTGAACATGAAGCTTCGGATGATCTTGCAGCAGTGCCAATCTCTGCAAGTGATGATGCTGTGGAACTTCTGGTAAATGAATTGGAGGACAACGTGCCTGCATCCAAAGGTACACGCTTTGGTGTGGATGATTCAGATGATGTGGAGGTAAATGGCGATGATGAATATGAAGAAGAGGTGAATGGAAAGGAACTTGAGCTTTTTGATTATGAAGCTCTAGTTAAACTTCTAAGGGCCGCAAACATTTCAGCAGGACAAGGCAAGGGCAAGGTTTTTCCATTTGAATCTTCTCAACCCAAGCATGTGCCTCCCACTGTAGCCAGCATTCCTAGGACTGATGTGGCTTCTACAGAAAGAGATGACCCCGAGAAAGGGATGACCGATGAGGAAAAGAAGATGGACAGAAAGGTGGACCAGGTACGAATCAAGTACATGCGTCTCATTCATAGGTTGGGGTATGACACTAACCATCTGGTACCAGTGCAAGTGTTGTATCGGCTTAGTCTTGTTGAAGGTTTCAGGCGTGTTAGGATGGCAAACAATTCCTCTGAGCTCGAGAATGCCTGGAAGAGGGCTTTGCAGCTTGAGGAAGAGGGAATTGAGGACCTTGATTTCTCCTGCAATATTTTGGTCATTGGGAAGACTGGGGTGGGGAAGAGTGCAACAATAAATTCCATCTTTGGCGAAGATAAATCCAAAACAAATGCTTTTCTACCGGCAACATCATCTGTGAAAGAGTTTACTGGAGTTGTTGATGGTGTCAAGGTTCGTGTCATCGACACCCCTGGACTTGGGACTTCGGCCAAGGATGAAAAATCAAATAGGAGAGTGCTCAACTCTGTAAAGAGGTATACGAAGAGGTGCCCTCCTGATATTATTCTGTATGTCGATCGGTTTGATATTCAGCGACAGGAAGCAAATAGCTTACCCCTCTTGCGAGCTATTACCAGTGTGCTAGGCCTGTCAGTATGGTCCAGAACAATTATTACTCTCACGCACTCAGGAGCAGCTCCCCCTGAAGGCCCTAGTGGTTCCGCAATGAACTACGATATGGTTGTGACTCATCGAACTCATGCAATTCAGCAAAGCATCCGGCAGGTAACTAATGATCCTCGAATTGAGAATCCAGTGGCTCTTGTGGAGAACCATCATCTCTGTCAGAGGAACACAGAGGGTGAAAAGGTGCTTCCTGATGGCCTTACTTGGAGGCGTTTGCTCCTCCTCCTATGCTACTCAAAGAAGATTATTGCTGAGATCGAGTCTCTCTCAAACCGTCGTGGTTCTTCTGCAAGTTCCTTTGGTCGCTTTTTTCAAGTGCCTACACTCCCTTACTTCTTATCATGTTTGTTGCGATCTAGAGAGCACCCTAGGAGTTCCAATGACCATAATGCTGGGAGTGTGGATTCAGAGCTTGACCTAGATGAATTGTTGAATGAGGTTCAAGAGGATGACGAAGATGATTACGATCAGCTTCCTCCCTTTAAGCCACTAAGTAAATCCCAGGTTGCAAAACTCTCGAAAGAGCAACAGAAGTTGTATTTTGATGAATATCACTACCGAACTAAGCTTCTTCAGAAAAAGCAGCTGAAGGAACAAGTCAGAAGATTTAAAGCAATGAAGGAGGGCAATGACAATGGTGTACCTTCTGAGGATGGTCATCCTGATGATGAATATGATACAGATAGATCTCCTATGCCAGACTGGGCATTGCCATCTTCGTTTGACTCTGATGATCCTGTTCACCGATATCGGTGCCTTGAACCTACACCTAACCTTCTGGTTCGGGCTGTTAACAACAATGAGGTATGGGATCATGATTGTGGTTTTGATGGTGTGAGTGTCCAGCATAGCCTTGATGTTGCTAACAAGTATCCAGCTTCTCTCTGGGTTCAAGTTAACAAGGACAAGAGAGAGTTCACCATTCATATGGATTCCTCAATGTCAGTTAAGCATGGAGATCATGCCTCGAGCCTTGCAGGGTTTGACATCCAGACAATCCTGGATCAGTTTGCTTACACTCTAAGAGGGGAGACCAAAGTCAAGAACTTCAAGAAAAACACCACGACCGGTGGTTTATCTGTGACTTTTTTGGGAAATAATGTGGTGACTGGAGCGAAGTTTGAAGACAAGCTTTCAGTTGGCAACAGGTTAACACTGCTAGCCAACACTGGTGCTGTGTCCATGGGTGGTGATTCGACATATGGAGTGAATATGGAG
This sequence comes from Cenchrus fungigraminus, assembly GCA_036936925.1. Taxonomy (NCBI): domain Eukaryota; kingdom Viridiplantae; phylum Streptophyta; class Magnoliopsida; order Poales; family Poaceae; genus Cenchrus; species Cenchrus fungigraminus. Next base: position 2,643,544 of record CM072770.1, on the reverse strand, counting down.
GCAACTCTTCGTGAGAAAAGTTATCCTGTAGGTCAAGGGCTTGCAACTTTGGGTGCATCCTTAATAAGGTGCCATAAAGAATGGACCATGACTGCCAACTTGGATTCCCAGTTCTCTGTTGGGAGGACTTCAAACATGGCAGTTCATGTTGATTTGAACAACAAACTAACTGGACGGGTGAGCATCAAGGCTAACACTTCAGAACAGCTGAAAATTGCCCTTTTAGGTGTCTGTTCAGCGACAATGTATTTGTGGAACAAGATGCATCCTGGTGCTGATGCTAATGCTTAAGTAGCACTGGTTAGTCAGACAATATTGAACCCTAACTTTTGTATCCTCTTCTTGTCCTTCTGTTGAGTTTCTACTTGTTCAATGTTAAAAAACTAATGTTGAAGTTTCTCAGTCATAATTCCATTCAATTTCTTCCCAGTGTGTTCCTCACTACCGTTGGCTAGTGTAATTCATTTCTTGGAGTCATGTATGGTTAGGCTGTAGTCTGTAGAATTGTCTAGGTGTTGGATATCAGTCGCAGGTTTATCCTTGTTCATTTATTTTGTTTGTACTCACAAAATTGCATATAAATTATAAACCATTAATTACCTCTCTTATATGAATGGTATACGAATCCTAGTCATACTGAATTGTCTCCAGTGAAATGGCTAAAGACATATGTTGGGCTAAGTGGCTAAGGAACTGTATTGGGCTAGTGGATAAGGAGCTGTCTCGGGCTCAACTGGCTAAGGCACTGCATTGGGCTAAATGTTTACCAGACTAAAAAATCGACTATTTTTCTCTCTTGTTATGGCATGTACCAATCTTTTCCAAATCCACTTTCTCCCCTCCAGAAATCAGATTGTATTTCTGTTTGTCTTCTTATTTGCCACCTTTTTTTCCCAGATAAACAGTTGCAATAAGTTCGCATGAGTACCTGTTCTAAATTTAACAAAGCCACAGTGGAATAGCTGGTAAACATATTTTCACCTGTAAACTTTTTCAGTCACGACATTGGGATAGCTTCACCTTGTGAGTTACGTCATGGAAAGTTTGACTGGTGGTGTCTGCTTATTGAATACAACCACCACAATAGTTTGTTCAGTTGAATCTAGATTTGTCCATATTTCATTGAACCTTGATCAAAGGAGTAGCAAAAGCTTTGCCTTGATCTAATTTCAGAAATCCTGTGAATTTTCTGATACATTTAAATGTTGCTTTATTCAGAACTCCCAAGATCCAACCATTCCAGAGGTCAGCGAGCGCGTCATTTTCCTCCCAGCTTGTGAATAAAGAAGGCGAAGTTGCTGGAAACTGCAAACTCTGGGAATTCACAAGGAATGGAAGTTGAACCATCACTTTCTGTCAAGAATCAAGATAAGTGTTAGTGGTGCTGCCAATTCCTTTTTTTAAGGTTAGTGCACACTTGGTGGCCAACTTCATGAGCGGCAACTTAGTTTTGTTGAAAACTGTAACTAGTAACACTACTGATAAATCATAATACCACAAAAGGTTAGTCCTGTAACGCGGCAGTTAAAATGTGGTGAATACAAGAAATCCAGATGTGGTGCTGGGTAGATCTTTTCCTTTTTTCCCCTGGGCAAAAGCAAGTGGTAAAATCAAAACTTAATCTACCTTCTGGGCTCCGTAAAATTTGGTTTCTGGTAGCTCGTCTAGGCAGCGATTTGTCATCATAATTTACACGCTAAATTTGAAGCATATCAACTTGGTCGAGGCTAATATCTTTGCCACTTCTCTGTGGATATCTGGAGATAAGTTAGGTGCTCGAGAAAGCAAGCATGAAGACTGGCCCACCAGGTTTGGCTTATCCTTGCAAGTGGGCTGTCTTTTTCTTTCTTGTTTGGAATAGGATAGGATTCATAGGTCATTAATCCATAGGAAAAGAAGAGTCCAATTTAAAGTTGCTTCCATTTGATTGTTCTTTTTCTGGGTGACTTATGACCAAATTACAATAATGATACGATGTTGCACATATAATAAATGATATGATACTGCAAAAACATATTCGGAGAGGAATCTTTCTTGCAGAGCTTTCTGTAGGTAGGAAGTTTTTGCTCTGATTGAAATTGAGAGCTTTTGACTTTTGAAGTTCATTGCTCTGCAAGTCTGCAATTTTTCTCCACTGGAATTTGGGAAGCATGAAGTCTTCAAATCATTGTGCAGTTGGGGCACTTATCAGGATTCACGGTTTCTAAAATACTAGCAGCGTTTACCAGATCGTAGGAATAAGAAATGAAACGGGATTAGAATTTTGCACATAACTGAATCAAATGGATGCTTCTTTGCAAGAAAACATGAATTCAGCTCATGGATGAGCTGCTCTCCCATGCCTATAGGATTAAAGCATCCAACACATCAAGAGGGCAAGAAAGATCATTTTACACATAAACCTATGACCATGGCACACACTCAGTTATATAGGTACAAGATTCACAAGATCACAATGCTTGGCAAAGGTGGACATGCAAAGCAGGATGATTTTTATTTTCCTCATAGCTATTCACAGGCTCTGCTTACAAACTTTCTGGAAAACAAGTTCATGGCTACAAAGTTTTCAGATCATGAACTTCTCAAGAGCTCAGTCCCCCCAAGATTGAAAACATGAACTACATACCTTCTTTTTTCCACACCATACCCATATATAGAGCCATATATCTACCTAGTTAGTCACCCCTTGAAGAGTTCATGTTCATGGTGCAAACTCCATATAATAGTTTACAAGAAAAGCTCCAGTTTTCTTTTGGTTCAGTTCTTTGCAGATCTGACCAAGACACGGCCATGCAGAAAAGCACAGCCATGTTCTTGTGTTTGCAGATCCTTGTTTCTTTTTTTTAGGTGTGACCCCAGGGAGCCAAGAACATGACTCTCCTTATGGGATCCTCGGCGGCCGAGCCGCGGCAGTCGGCGCCACGGCTCTGGCCACCGGTGGAGGCGGCGGCGGCGGTCGTGCGGCCTTCGCCGGCCGGCCTCGGAGCCGGCGCGGCGTTGGTGCCGCAGGATCGCCGCAGTTTGTCACGGAGGGCCTGTTTGACCTCGTGAGCCCAGGAGCCCTCCCCTGCAGGCAGCTGAGGGGGTTTCACCATGGGCATGGCTGCTGCCTTGCCAAAAAGACCAAGAAATCCTAACACTGCTAGACAGACTGGGTGGCCAACCGAAGAGTGTTTGCAGAGCAGAGCAGAGAAATGGTAGTAGATTCATCAGAGGTTTCGCGATGGGGGCCTATTTATAGGCGAGAGGAGGAGCCGTTGAGCCCTGCCCCCGTGAGGAAGAGGAAAAGGGTATTCCACTTTTTTTGTTTTTTGCCCCACTAGCGAGGTGGCGGAATCGGGTTCCAAAAAGCCAAAAGGGATGCGAACTCGAACGCGATTAGCTAGCTGGGTTGGGTTAGTGTTGTTAATTCAGGGTGGGTTCTTTGGTTGTCGTTACCGTGGCGTTGATTAAAAACAGTGGAGATCAAATGGCCTTTGGTAACAAGCTGCTATTTAATTAACATGATAAATAATAGGGAAAATAATAACGGAAGAGGTCAAGTCGCAATTTAGGTCCGGTCTGATTTAACTAGCAGGCAGGGGTTTTTGGATGATTCGATTTCGAGTGGCGTCAGTAGAATCTTAACTGCTCCGTTGGAGCCATTCCTGTGTTTTGGGAATTGACGGATTCAAATACAGATCATCTGTTCTGCGTTAACATTTTTATGTGCAGTGTCCTTGCTTGTAATTTGGGTGTATTGCTGGTAAAAATTTCGAATTACCCTTTTTTAGAAGCTACTAGACGTGAACTAATTAGCTTGACGTAAACGGATGGAGCATCTGTTGATCTTGAGAACCGAGCAATACTCCTAATTAAACATAAAGCTTGTGAAGCTAATTTTTTCAGCGAGAATCCACTGAGCATATATATGCTCAAGATTTCCCACTGCGCATTGCTGGATCAACGGAATGGGATAAAACTGGCCGTGGATTATTCCATGGAGTGAAAAGATGTAGTACACACTGATGCTGCGATGCCCCTCTTTTGATTCGGCCGCCATGTTGCCTTGTCGATGCGAATAATGATGGCTGAGCAGGCGAGGACGCGAGGTGGGTGGGTGGGGTGGGGGCGGAATTATTGACGCCCAGCTGTGGTGTCCACCATGCAGGTGGCCAGCTGGTGCCCGTCGCCGTCGCGGGCCCCGCCAACCAATCACTCTTCGTCTCGTATCGGCAGGACAGGCGCTCCCGTGCTTCCTTAAAACAAAATTTTGTTTTGAAAGATAAATCGTTTATGAAAGAAATGCAAATACGAAAAACTAAGTAACGTGACAGGTGCAGCTGGGCTGTTTGTGCCGAGACAGGTTATCTTTGTCGTGGTGTTTTCGTTTGGAAGGGTGCACCGAACCGGTCGACCAATCGCGGTGAGCCGGTGAGTGAGCTATCACCTTCACTCACTGCCATCCAGTGCCCAGTGGCGAAAAGCAAACGCTACATTAGCTTAAGCTGGTGACTACATTGGTACACGTCAGCAGTCTCATAGGTCGTCCCATGCAGTGCCACATAGGATTTTTGATGATGTGGAGGAGAGAGAGCAAGGAGAGAGAAAGAGGTCGTTGCCTCGCGAAACAACCACCTCATGAACGAAACAACTACCTCATGAGACAACTCCACAACCATTGTATGAGTTGTTGTTGCCATGCAACTCATAATATTCCTTTTTTATGTGCACAAGTTAAGGAATTATATAGATCTATCAGACGACTTACCAGACAACTCATTGTATAGGTTGTCTGTTGAGTCGACCCAAGATTACGTGTAAATGCATGGGACAGCCTATCAGACCACACCAATGTACTTGCCCTTAGTGAGGGTAGGTTAGGTTAGGGAGTCGTGACACGACATTAAACTTAACAATAACATGCGTCCATCACAGCAGATATTTTGGATAAAATTTCGGATCACAAATACAAAGTGAGTGAGTGTGAGCCTAGATTAGTTGGGTTTTTTCCTAACCAATATAACCCACGAAGCCCACGAATTGGAAACGGAAGTGGGCAGGCCCAGTATTTCTTTCCAATTTTTTTTAAAAAAATCGTCCCGTACTCCCGTCCCGCGTAAACCGATGCCGCCGCGCAACGGCCGCGACGGCTCCGGTGCTTCCGGCAAATCTCCTGCTCGAGATCATGGCACTTACCTAGAATAAAACTCACTGTTGGGAACGATCTAATTAGAAATAAATGTGATGGGCACACTAAATTTTCTAGTAAAATAGTAGTAGGAATGTAATTGTTTGGGTGGCTAAGACCCCGCGACCGAGCTTCCTTATGAAACTTTTGCAAGTCCTATTGCCACCTCTTAACAATTTGTCAAAGTGTTAAGTTTGCTCAATGTAAAAAAAAAGTGTTAAATTTGCTACATTTAATCATAAAATGCCGGATAGTGACCCTTCATCAGTTTACCTGACCGCCTTCATAAGATAGTTTGACTTACGGCAAAACTAGAATTACATTCTTTACGAGACTGAAGGAGCATATAATAATAACCGTCACGAATGATAGAATTGGATGCACGACAGGATCCAGCCCATAGGGAACACAAATTAGGTCAGCCCAGTATTTCCTTCTTCGTGGGCTTAGGCAAATGCTGGGCTTTGTGATAAGCACTAAGACGTGGGCACACGTGCTGCCTCATCGACCCATCCAATTCCGTGACGTCTCTCCCCACTCTTCCTCCCTTCCTACGGCCTTTCCAGAGAGAGCCTCCTCCGTTTCAGCTCACTTCAGAATTCAGAGAGAGAGAGAGAGAGAGAGGGAGAGAGGCATGGCGGCGATGGTGGCGCGTGCGCTGCGGAGGGGAAGCCGATACGGCGGTGGTGGCTTCAGCTGCAGCTCGCGACTCCTCTCCCAGTCGCTTCGCAGATTCGTGAGCGCCCTTCCTCCTCGCATTCAGTTCAGCTCACCCCCGCTCGACCGGGAGGATCGTGTTGTTGTTGTTCCCCGAGACCGTAGATGCGTTCGCGCCGCGCTAATCACTTACCCCGCGTTGGAATTGAATCCCTGGTGATAGTTTTAGCCGCGGATCAAGCAACCTGGATAAGATTGCGAGTGCGAGCTCACTAGTTCAGGGCTTCAGGCCTTCGATTTTGCTCTCCACAGTTTAGCGCTTATTAACGCGTGTGTCTGTGTCGATCTAGGCGAGCACGCTGGTCGTAGCGGAGCACGAAGGTGGGTTCGTGAAGCCGTCGTCCCTGAGCGCATTGGTCGCCGCGGAGGCCATTGCAAAAGATAACAAAATTTCTGTTCTATTGGGTGGATCTGGGCCTGCGCTTCACAAGGCTGCCGATCATGCTGCGTCCAGTCATCCACTGGTTTCTGAGGTATTGTGCTGCTATAATGCTGTTACACCCCAATTCTGTCCAGTCCAGTAATCATGTATTGACGCCAATTTTATCCCTTCAACGCCTCCCGAGGATGAGGTGAGGTGAAAACTAGGAGAGAAATAGAAGCATTGTTCTTTGGGCTCCTCTGCTTATCAATTGGATTCTAGAACTGCAGGTGCTGGTTGCCGATTCAGAAGCCTTGGCGCATCCTTTGGCTGAACCATGGGCTCAACTACTCCACTCTGTTCAGCAGAAAGGAGGCTACTCTCATGTCATAGCTTCATCAACGTCGTTCGGGAAGAATTTGCTTCCGCGTGCTGCAGCTCTTCTTGATGTATCCCCCGTTACTGATGTCACTGCAATAAAGGAGCCACGAATCTTTGTGAGGTTTGATACTCTGCTGTTTACTATGTTTTTTAACATTTTATTCAGAATGTGGGAGTGCCATGGTCAAACAATATATTGTCCCCCAGAATGCTGGTTAAGGGTTTAACTTCATGTATACATGTGGTTTTGGAATTTGGATCGGCCCATTTTATGTGTTCTAGTGTACTTGGCTCCATTCTCATGTATGGGAAAACAGTCCATACATCTTAATTCATAACTCCTATTTGTGCGCTCATCTGCCGTCCCCAGACCAGGTTACGCAACTATCAATATTAACCGTGGGAAAATTATCAAATGCTCCCTTCTTGATAGTTTGCCAAATCTAAAGTTATAGCTCGAGATATGTGGCACTGTGTTGCTCATAATTAACCTGCTTTGACATATTTTATACTAATTTTGATTAGCTTATGGGTGTATAAAAAATGCATGAGCCTAAAGAGGGAAGTCATATATGGTCTCATTCAGTCACTCACACGAGTCCACATTGCATTTGTGACATCCTTTTGTTGGGGTTTCATGCTGTCACATAGAACCCAATGTTATATGACATCCACTATTTCATGCTTTAGTTAATGTGCGCTTCTGACTTCAGGCCAATTTATGCTGGTAATGCACTCTGTACTGTGAAATATACTGGAGAGGATCCTTGCATGATGAGTATTAGATCAACTTCGTTTTCTCCAAATACTGAGGCTATGTCTGAAACAAAGGTTGCACCTATCACCCAGGTTGATCTCTCTTTCCTCAGTGAAGGTTTGTTTGATTCCTTCACCATATTCTTCTGTTAAAAATCAGCAATCTTCAGAATTATCCATATTCGTTTTGTGTTGATCTAGTAATGTTTTGACTTATGCAACTAAACTCTGGGACCAAAGGATCAATATATTATTTTTTTCCTTTCCATGTCCTTAATTTTATAAAGCTGAAACAAGCTGCAGGAAAAAAACACACCTCATTTGATTGCTTAGTCCTATACCAACAGTTTACTGATATAAAATTTTGGAAGATAACTAATAGCACCTTCTCTTTGTTGTATACCTAATATAGGGAAATCTACATGGGTGGGTCTGACATCCCAAGAAACAGAGCGACCTGATCTTGCAAACGCCCGTGTAGTAGTCACTGGGGGCAGAGGTTTAAAAAGTGCTGAAAATTTTAAATTGTTGGAGCAGCTTGCAGAGAAACTTGGTGCAGCAGGTTTGAGTTTAATCTGAAAATTTCCCTTTCTTGTCAAGGCCTCTTGCAAGATCTATTCCCTTGCAAATAGCAATTTTCTGACTGATTACTTTTCGTTTCTGTAGTGGGTGCGACTAGGGCTGCTGTTGATGCAGGTTATGTCCCAAACGACCTTCAGGTAAGCACAGCGAGTCTATCATGTGCAACACTGCGCCATAGAAAATTACTAAATGTGTTCTGAATCATCGAGCTCATATATAGTAGTAAATTCTATCAAAAGCTAGCGGTGTTATCACCATGATCAACATACTGTCATTTCTTAAGATCACTGGTGCCTTCTTTGATATGTCATTTTGTTGCCAGGTTGGCCAGACAGGGAAAATTGTTGCACCAGAGCTCTACATGGCTTTTGGAGTTTCTGGAGCAATACAACACTTGGCGGGAATGAGAGATTCAAAGGTTATCGTGGCTGTTAATAAAGATGCTGATGCCCCCATATTTCAGGTTCCTTCTCGCATTTAACAAATATACATATTGTGCACTGGTATAAATGGCTAAAAGTCTTAAACATTCTAAGCCAACTGGAATAGCGTTGTCCAGATTGCAGATTATGGACTAGTTGCGGATCTATTTGAGGTTCTCGACGAATTGTTGAAGAAGATCCCAGACAAGAAGTGAGTGGATGCCGTCATGATACGTGTCCATCGCTCATTTGCCCACAAGTTCATAATAAGATGAATTTATCTCGTGATGTGAATACTGCATCTGAAATAATGTATGTTATCATGGCCAAGGGACCTGTTCTTACTCATTTCGTAGTAAATAAACAAATAGGCTGATAGCGGTGGCGTTTTCACCATCAAACCAGAGTGCAGATTAAGTGATAAGACGTTGATATTTGCAGTTCGTACATCAAGGCACTGTACAACAGTTACATAGAAACAAATGACCATGGACGCAGGAACAATGTCAGCGTCGAACCAGCGGACAGCCAAGCGAAACGAATAATCTTATATTGAACCACAACGTCAAAAGAATGACCATACATATATGTGTACAATGTTTAAACCTACTGATACATTTGAATGTTTCGATACGCAAAACAGAACGAAACTAATGATTTTCTTAGTCTTCTGTGGTCAAAAGGAACACGAATCCAAGAAACGAGGGTAAAAACTGTAAAAAGAATATCAACGGTGTATAAATTTTACAAGTATAATATATGAATCACGGCCTGTATGGACTGAAGTACTGCCCTCACGACTCGATCACGATTCTGATTTATCATCAGGAGGGGTTCCAACGAGCCAGCCCCACATGCCGCCAGAACTTTGCCGCTGCTTTGCGTCCAGCGCTGCTTGCTCTGATGCGGCTCTTTGTCGTCGAAGCAGCTCAACCTCCTTTTCCAATGCGTCCATACTTTGAAGCTTCTGTCGTAGTTCGGCAACATCGACCTAGTGGGCATTCAAGAAATTAGGAATGATCAGAGCATTGTATTTATCTGTTGTGCTAGATAATAGTTATGATAATCGATAGTTTAACTCATTTGATTACAACAAGAAGCCAATGTGTTACCTCAAGTTTGAAACATCTTGACTGCTCAGCAGCAAGTTGGCCACGGACAGCTTGAAGTTCCTATAAAATTTAAAGAGAAAAGGTAAGGGCCCTAATACCTGCTTAGGAAAAAATTACACAGCACTGAACCACTGGTTCAACTTAAATTCCGTGGATATTTTAAACTAAAAACAACAAGTAAACGCACAAAGTAGAGTTTGTCTTGCACAACTTATCCTAATTCTAACTTAGACGTCACCTTGCTCCAGTTTTGTTGAATATGATAAAATACGACGAAACTATGCATAATGTAGCGATGAATTAGACTCGTACAATATTCAATACAGCAAAAGATTTTCCACCTCAAAAGCATATGCCTATATACTTAGTAAAAAAAAGTAGTTCAATGGCAGAATTCAGACTTCTAAGTGGTTCCTAAAAGAATATAATAACATGAGATGCGTAGTAACTGTTCAAGAGGAGGTTCATTAGATGCTTAAAAGAATATGCACTGGTAACCTATAACTATAGCATAGAAGAAAGATCACTTGCCTTTGTGAGCTCCACATTTCTGGACTCTGCTTCAGCAATGTCTTCTTTAAGTTGTACAGTTTGCAGCTGTTCCCTGTTAAGTGCTGCTTCTAGTTCATCTTTCTCAGCTTTGAGAGCTGCTAAAAGCTGTTCACTTGCTTCATCAGTACTGTTTTTCTGGAATCCAGCACAGAGATAAAAGAAAGGAAGTGTGAGTATCCTCAATAACTCAAATCACAATTGGTAACAGCAACCACCATAAAGAAATTTGCATAAGACTCAATCTATGTTACCAGTACTAGAACCACAATTGCACTGTGTAGTTTGCAGAATTTCAACTGGTATGAATCCTAATTTCTACAGCACACACAAAAGAAAATGGATTTGGGAGACACCTGTGGAGAATAGTAGAGCTAACAGCCTAACAGTGGAAAATATTCGGAATCTGAAGCAGGACATTACCAGGTCTGAATCAGCACTGTCCATGACAATCTCTCGTATCTTCCCATCTTGGGAAGTTTCAACCTCTGGTTCCACAACCCTAGATGTAGTATCTGAGACAGTTTCTTCTTTTGTGGTTGACTTGGAATCTGATTTGAGGCTAAGTTTGAGAGTATAAACCTGTTCATCATATCAAAACAGTGTTGGTCGAAGGTAGTTCCATGTATCATTTGTATAATACACGAGTGAAGCTTGTAGCATCGACTCAAAATGTGAATTACCTCATTGCTGTATCGTCCATTGTATCCTCCAAATGAGATGAGATAATCATATCCATTGTAATTGCTATGCACTAGAGTCATGCCCTAGATAACAAAATTAAAATATTATCAGCCAGGTAAAAATAATCCTGACCGCCAAATACTGCTCAAGAGATATACCTCACTGGCAAGAGGAACCCGTCCCTCCACAGTGCTAACAACTGACCATGTCAGAGTTGACATGTTAAGAACGAGAGTCTCAGAGACACCTGTGGAGAATAGTAGAGCTAAGTATTCACTTAATAGCATCAAAAAAAAAAGAACGGGTTTAAGGGCCTTGGTTAGGGTATGTTAGGATCGTGTGGAATCCCAAAACATCCAAACAAGGTCTGATTGGAGAAAATTCCCTCAGAGGAAAAAGCCACTAGTAACATGAGTATAAAAAAAATGAACCCCATAACTAAACTCCATAATGATCACATCACAGTTATCTAGAAGCATTTTGACATACTAAGTTAAGAAATCAAATACTCACCACTTTTATTATTGCCACCCCCAACTATGTACCAGTTCTCCCCGACAGTTGCACCAGCATGGCCAGCTCGTGGGCTTGGAGTCAGGCCTTGTTGTTTGGGTCTTGACCACTCCATCTGTAGTTCAAAAAAAAAATAAAGAGTCAAAGATAGCACACAAACCTTTACAGATTTCCAGCGAGATTAAGTTTGTACCGTCTGCAAATCAAGGACATGCAAGTCGTTGAAACATGTCGCATGAGATCCCCCACCAAAAATTAAAAGATAGCGGTCAGCATGGCAAGCAGCAGCATGATCCGATCTTGGAGAAGGAGGGGTGCCTCTACAACACAAAGCCAATACCAGGGTGAGCTTAATTCAAAATACTAACAACAGTTGGCTTCAAAAAAGACCATCGCCTTGTGATTCAGAACATGTGCACGATGACCTAAAGAGATTATTCCACAATCCATATATACATGTTATTAAAATACACCTCCATTATGAAGGTGTAAATAAAGATAATTTAACATAACTACGAAAAATATGTTTTAAGGTCTCGACGCAATCTATATTCATCACTCCAATTTATGATAGCGTGAAAGTTATCATGCATACCAATTATGTTGGGGTACCGGTGCGCCAACTAAATCTAGGATTTTTTTTTACAAAAAAAAAAACATTTTAAGTTCACATAGCAAAGCTTCATGAAACAAATGATGCCTTTTGTTCTCATTACGTAATTGTGCATTAAGAATCAAGATTCTTGTACTTACATTGCATCCACATCATCCCATGTCATGGTTTCAAGATCAAGAATGTGCAAGTCATTCAAGAGGCACCGTTTTGCATCTTCACCACCAAACAAAACTAGAGTTGTTCCAACAAGAGTCACCGTCTGACCTCCACGAGAAACCTTCAGCAGATGAAACTTACATAAGCAATCTACGTTCCTATGTAAATAACTGGATCCTCATACTCAATACCAAAACAGATGTAGAATTTTCATCAATGGCTTCACAATACAGACTTTAATTTTAAATCAATCACATACCAATGCAAGAAACCACCTGAGCAAAGCACATAAAAAAATCTACATGCCCAAATGAAAGAACAGCGGTTTGAAGAAAAATATTACCGGTGATTTTCCATAAGTCCTGACAACAGACCAGGTACAAGTATGCGGATCAAATTCCTTCACTACAATAAAAGCACCAGAAGTGGAGTGACAACATCAGAAAAAACAAATTAATGCAATGAGAGACTTAATTAGTGAATATAGTATCAAAATAGATTAAAGCTGAATTTTAGCAAACCTGTAATGCCTTCAGATGGATCTTTGGTATGACCAGCAACAGAGAAAAATTTGTTGCCCCACGTTATCTAAAAAATGGTACAGAACAAAGAGGCAACCACAATCAGCTACAGTTTTAAAGATATCTGGCTTTGCAACAGTTCAACTAGTTCTGCAGAAGCGTACCAATGAATGGCCAGCACAGGGAGCAATTTGTGAGGTTTTTGCTGAATCAGAAGATTCTGCTTGCAATTTGGCATCAATCTTTGACCAAGTCAAACTCTTCAGATCCAAAGCCTGTTTGTCATAATTGTGAAAAAGAGACATCTGTTAGACCAGTGACTTAATGTTTAGCTGCTTTCAGATGACATTTTTTACTAGGGAAATTCTATCTAGCTTGGTATTTTCTAGGCACGAAATATCAGAAAACTTAAAGGTTTTGCACAATTTTTTTTAGGGAAATAGCTTTTTGTTTGTGATTTCCTTGCACAGTGATAATACCCAATTAAAAATGACCTGTTAGCCCAGCAAGTTTGGCATAAGGAAGCACACGGAAGACTCGCATAGTTGATAGTTGCAAGTAAACATGCTTTCACATCACACCGATTCACAAAAGGTCAAGATTAGGAACCATGAGCAGAAATGTACAGTGAATCCAGAGAGTATTAAATAAGATGAACTACTTAAGAATGATTTGATCAAAAGCAGTAAAACAATATACGCAATACACATCATTCTTAAAATCCATAGCTGATAACTTAGGGTGCATAGGTATGGCCTTGCAGGTTGTTGTATTCAGTTGCATGTACCTGAAGGTCACTAAGGTAACGCCCGTTATGGTTTCCACCAAATATATACATCTTATCTTGCAATACAGTTGCTCCATGCTACAACAACCAAAATTCTTATTAGTACTATAAAAGTAAATAGAAAAAAAAACAAAAGTATTAAATGAAGAAAGGGGAAACTGAGGCATCTGGCGCACCTCATAACGAGGTTTCGGACGATGACCACTGATTGATAATGGTGTCCATTCATCAAGAGAACTAACAGTACTAAGGCCTTCCAGAATAACATCTTTGTCCTGTGTTTCCACAGAACTGCCATTTTCAGAAATGATTTTTGGTTCTGAAATTGATGTTCCATTTGTGGAAGCCGGTACAATCTGTGGCTCTTCTTTTGGTTTCTAACAAAATGAAAAAAGATGGATAACTTACTAAATCTGTTCAGCACTAAACATTGAGATGGAGGACTAAAACAATAGAATCAGAGATCTCAAAAAATCTGAATATGCAGAAAAGAAAGCAACCAATAGTCCATAGTGTGACTTACATGCATTTGAATATCTACAACAGGCTCAGAGTTGAACTCAGGGACCCTAGAGTACCATCCAGGATCTTCCTCCTGCCACAATATAAATACATCTATCAGATCAATTTGCGTAGCTGCACACCAAACAATGTCATGTAATCACTCATACCTCCAAGATTTTGACAAAAAGACGCATCGCCTCAGCCGACGGCATGCTTCCAAGCCCATGCCAACTAAAAACACAAATCATATAAGTAATGCATATTTTGTTTTCAGGACACGCAAATGCAACTCGATGATAAAATGATAATTCCCACTCCAGCTATCCAGGTTGGGCCTTCCATAAATACTGTGGTTATTGCGGCATAGGCATCTCATTTGCTAACTTAAGGCCAGGAGCAAATTCCCATTTCAAAGTCTCGGGTATGCCATAAACATAAGCTGACATTAGAATGAACTATGCAAATGTCTCTGCTGATGTCTAGTACTCTAGTCACATTCCAAGTTACAAGTAAATGACTATGTGCTCCATTTCCATTGATAGAGCAAATGTTGTCTTCTACCCTGATCACGGGAACCAGGATTTGAGTGCAGTTTCCAGTGGAACTAACCTGGTCCATTTGCTCTGCTCCACGGGGTTCCACGCCCTTGGCTTGGGCACATTGCACGGACCAACTGTGGCCTTCAAGAAACAAAACCCAAAATCACCAACCGAATTGCGATCACCAAAGCAAGCAAACTAACGACACAATTCAACCCCCGCCTAGCATCACTTCAGACAATTTCACGCTAGATCCACCCAAACTTTCAGCCCACGATCCAAATTAATCGCCAACATCAGCAAAAGCATCTGTCGACGCCGTCACCTGCTGGTACAGGCCGTAGAGGAGGAGGGCGACGTCGTTCTGGAAGCGGGAGATAGCTGCGGAGACGGTGGCCCCACCGGCGCCGAACCCCGCGTAGGCAGCGGCGGCGTAGAAGCGGTCGGGGTAGGCGAGTCCGGAGCTCGCCATGGCCGGCGCCGCGCCCTAGATCTCCCCCTGGATCTCGCGCGGGCACCGGACCACCGGCGCGAGACGGCGGTTAGGGTTTACTCCTCCGAATCCCACCTCCTCTTCGTCGTCGTCGTGTGGAAATGGAAATCTGCAGGGGTGAACTGAACTCGCGCCGAGATCTGGAGGGAGACGGCGAGCCGACGCGGCCGCGTTCGCGGGCGACGTTTTTAATGCTCCCCCGCCGAGCAGGGTTTTTTTACCAACCGGTTTAAATAAACCGCTCGCTAACGGTAGCGGTTTACCCAGCGGTTTAAGCGGTTTACCGCTCGGTACCGCTCGAATTCAAATTCCAAATGAAAATGGACAATGCAAACGGTTTCCCGCGGCTTACCGCGGTATAAATAATTTATACCGCACCGGTTTGGATTAAAACCGCTACGGATTGCATTAAAACCGTTCCAATGAAAAAAGGTCTCCGGCTTGAAAGAAATCCAGCGGCCTCGCGGTAAGCCGTTCAAACCGAGCGGTAAACCGCTCCTGGTGAGCGGTTCCGTGGCGGCGGCGAGCGCTCGGCTGCGGACGGGCGCGGCGTGCCTGTGGACGGGAGAGAGGAGTTTTGAGAGAAGCGGATAGGGCTGCCAACGGGGTGCCTCTACAGATATTTTGACCTACACAAGCGTTGGGCCGACGTGGGTCTTAATGGGCCGGCCGATTTTTTTTCTTTTTCTGATTTAACTTCTAATTATCGAAACAAATGCTAAATGAAAGAATTTTTGAACAAATTTGACACCATTAGCATCGTCGCAACTTGAAGGATTTATTAGGATTTTTTGGGGAATTTTTTTTTATTTAAATTTGAACATTTCAAAATCCTAGCGGTTCAAACCGCTCCAAACCGAAACCGTGCCGCGGCGGTTTGAGCGGTTACCGCGGTATAAATTACGGTTTCGGTCGCATAAAATAACCCTGCCGCCGAGTGGCCGTAGAATGGAAGGGAGACGGAGGCAGATGCTGACGCGAGCGGCCACGTGTCCTTCACAGATGGGTCTAATGACGTGGTAATGGAGTCGTGTCTCCACGCCACGGGGTCGTGGTCGTTTCTTTTGGGGCCTTGGGCTGTGGGTGTTTCCGTCCTCCGCTCTGACCTCTCTCCCGCCGCTCTCGATCCCCTCCCCCACCTGCCAGCCTCCCCGCCGGCCACCGCTCGCTGCCGCTGCCCGCGGCCGCCATCCTGTCGCCGGAACCCATCCTCCCGTGTGGTGTGGTGCCAGGTTCAGCTCCTGTGTCGAAACGAGTCGCGCAAACTGGGAGCTGGGGCGAGGAGACGAGGGGAAGGATGCAGCAGCTGCAGCCGAAGCAGATGCACTGGGTGAAGGCCGACTCCTCCGACTTCGGAGGCGACCCCCCCGCCCCCCGCAGGTAGAGCTCACCCTCGTCGCCGCCGTTCTGATTTTAAATCCCACCCTACCCACCTAACAGCAACCAGACGGTTCTGCGATCTCGTGCAGCGGGCACACGGCGGTGAGCATTGGCAAGTCCAAGGTGGTCGTCTTTGGCGGATTCGCCGACAAGCGCTTCCTCTCTGACGTCTCCGTCTATGACGTCGGTAATCAAGCGTCGCTCTAATTCACTTGCCGAGCTAATTTGCCTCACTCACATCAGAGCACATCTGCAACTCATCAAAATATAAGGGTTATCAGATTGAGAAACGTAGATTGCATTTGAATGATTGCGATTGTTATTTAAGGAGCATATGCATTAGAGGGAGTGAAGGACCAAGATGTTTTCCTAAAAACTTCTGAATGCAACTTATGACGCAGAGAATAAGCTATGGTATACACCTGAGTGCACGATCAATGGATCCGATGGGCAGGCAGTTCCGAGCCCTAGGGCATTTCATGTAGCTGTCGTGATTGACTGCAATATGTTCATCTTTGGTGGCCGTTCTGGAGGCAAGCGGTATGCAATCCAACAGAATTTGGAACCTAAGCAGAAATAATTTCCTTTGTTGTTAGTTTGTTACTTACAATCTGGTGCCTGCTGCACAGGTTAGGTGATTTCTGGATGCTAGACACCGGTAAGCCTCTATGTTTCATCAAATTGCTAGCATCCCATTTTATTTGTTCTGTTTGCACTCCTCTGGGTTTTCTGCAACCATTAAGTGCACCATGATGCTGCTTTCAGATCTATGGCAGTGGTCAGAGATGACTGGCTTTGGTGATTTGCCATCACCACGGGAGTTTTCTGCTGCTTCGGCCATAGGAAATAGAAAAATTGTTATGTAAGCATTATTTGATACACATGTCCCTGACATACTTTTATATCATCACTCGTGACAAACATTATATCTGTATTCAGGTATGGTGGTTGGGATGGCAAAAAATGGCTTTCAGATGTATACATCATGGACACAAGTAGGCAAACTACTTTATTTCATTCTCTATTGTGGTGGGCATTGAGTTTCTCTTTAAGATGGCAACGAAAATGTAAAGTGTTTATTTCTTGCATTCTCTATTCTATAGTGTCACTGGAGTGGACAGAATTAGCAGTTACCGGATCCATGCCGCCTCCAAGATGTGGGCATTCTGCAACCATGATTGAAAAGAGACTGCTTATATTTGGAGGCAGAGGTGATTGTTATTTCTTGATCTCATTTCTGGGTTCCTCAAAGATTGTGGTTTATGATTCATCTTTTATTTCTTAAGCTGCAACAAACTAATGTGTTTCTTATTCCTCCCCACATCCAAAATGTGAAACTGATTCGTTGATCATTTTTTATTTATTATTAATCTAACAGCACTAACTAATGGTTTTCATGCGGATTGTCTTGTGGGAAGCAAACTATTTTCCTTACGAGAATTTGTAGTGTGAATGTGTGATGGCGATTTCTAATGATTAATTAGTTAATTCATAAACAACGGATTGTCCAATTACTGTATATCTTCTTTGATACAGGTGGAGCAGGACCGATAATGGGTGATTTATGGGCATTAAAGGGTGTTACTGAAGAAGGTATCTCCTTCTATTTTTGTATTAAATCTGTTGGAATAAAAATAAAGACTTTTCTTAAGTATCTAAGTTCTTTGTATAACCTATGGTAAGCTCAGTTTATAATGACACCAGTGAGCTAACAGTGCACCTGGAATTCAGCCAGTGTGCCTTTTTTAAGTATTATAATACGTTAGGACAAACCTTTGGGTACATATCCTGACATCTTCCTTGCCCTGTATGATGGCTCTTGCTTTCTTGAAGGTCATGAAATTTGAGATGCCCTTTATTTAATAGGTGTTAAGTGGTATGGAGTATTTGAAAAATATTATTGTCAGTGTTTCTCCTGTTAAATTATCTAGGATCTAGGTCATCATTCATTTGTATGTTAGCATGACATTGCACTGTTCAATTGGTGTAACCAGTTAATATGAACCTGATTTTATCTATTTTGGAAGACAATGAGACACCAGGTTGGACACAATTGAAGCTTCCAGGGCAAACTCCCTCACCACGATGTGGCCATTCAGTAACATCTGGTGGACCTTATGTATGTAATTTGATTCCATCATACTTCCTTTCGGAGTTTTTCCGTCTTTCTGGGTGCATTAGTATGGCATATATGGAAGGTTGGGACCTGTTGAATGTCCATGCTGGATATTAACTAATTATCACTGCTACATTGAATAAAGCAATGTACCATTGGTGCACATTTAAAACTCCTTGATACATTTGGATCTATAGAACAGTAGGCACTTTGTTTTTCAGTGCCAACCCTCTTTTCAGTGAGGCCATGGGTTTCCTGATATGATTAATACAATAAAAAGGCTTATGGGTATTCCTTTGGCAGCTATGTGAACAAATATTTATATCCTGTGGATTTTCATCTTTGTTTTAAGATCTTATATATCAGCATGTGCAATACATTTATCAAATTAGGTTGGTGATTGAAGCTGCCTTTTTAGTACAGCCTTGTTTCTTTTTTTTAATATTAATACTTGTTTCCTTGTTATTAACTGCATACATGAAAGAGTCTAATAATCTATTGCAAATTGCTCTTGTTCTTTGCTGGTAGCCTTTGCAACCCCAAGTTGTGCATCATTCAGACCATTGATTATTTAATCGTAAGATGGATTTTGTTGGATTTCTTCTCAAATTTTCTCATGCAAAGGTTTCAATTGCACGATCACATAACTGAAGATGTATAGATCTTTCTTGTCAGCTCTTGCTATTTGGAGGACATGGAACTGGCGGTTGGCTAAGTAGATATGATGTGTACTACAATGAATGCATTATTTTAGACAGGGGTAAGATGTTACTGTAATTTCTTTTTGCTTGCACAGGGACTACTGAACTACTAATTATCTGCTGAGTGCCAAGGTTTTTATTTCTTGATTCCAAAATATATTTCCCAGTAACTAAACATAAGATTACTAACATAGTAGTTTGAAAATATTTATCACATGCGTTGAAATTAGGTGATAAAGCGGCTAGTAGCTGTTAATGTAACTTTCCTGCGTATTCTATATGCTTCATAAGGCCAATCTTACAACCCCTAAAGCTCACTGCAATGCCGAGTGATCTCACTACCGTCAACCCAAAGGTGCGTAACTAGGTTATTGTGAATATACAGAAAACAATATGGACAGCTAGGATCATGTCCATTATCCATTGCTTCGTCTGTATTGCTGACCCACCTTACATGGCACTTGCTCGGTCAGCCGTGCACATGATGCATCCAGTCTGTGTGGTGTGTGCCAGAAATGTGGCACTCTTGCACACCACTGGTTGTCAACGTGCAGTTATCCAATTAGGTGAAACCTCCCATATATCAGCTCAAAAGGATCAGCCTAGTTAGTCACAAAAAAAGGGATCAGCCTAGTTTTTGGTGAGCGGGGACACTAGCTAGCTGACTAATAATCTGCTTGACAACAAAGATCAAAACTAGTGCCCCTCTACAATCTTTTTCTTTGATTATTTTTTCCCTTTTTATTTTCTTTTCAAGCAATGAGCAGTTCACCAGAATTTCACATCACATATTCATTGTGGACTAATACTTAGATCCCTCACAGTCTCTGTTCAATGGAAGCGCCTACCAACAAGCAATGAACCGCCTCCTCCTCGAGCGTATCACTCCATGACTTCCATAGGGTCTCGATTTCTTTTATTTGGTGGCTTTGATGGAAAGAATACATTTGGCGATCTGTGGTGGCTTGTCCCTGAAGGTATTGTTATCTCATGCTTGTCTGACTAAGAATAAATCACTCCTGTATCAGCATATTGATATCTTGAGTGATTACTGGGATATAAAGCTCGGCACATAAATTCTTCAATTCCAATTGCTCATAAACTTTAAACTTCCATGCATATTTCAGTACTGACAAGTTGATTTGCTATACAAGTAAAAGGAACTCATTAAGTTGCTGCTTAAACGGATGTATATTAGGAAACTTTACTAGCTGTGATGCAGATTTATTTACCAAATTGTATGAAATGATTTCTTTTTTTTTAACGTAAGCTTTCCCCTATGCTCTTGACAAACTCTATGAGATAATTTAACCTTCACATTTTTATGTGCAGATGATCCTATTGCGAAACGAGATTTAGCTCCTAACATTGATTCAAACAGCAAACCTAGCACTATGACTCGTGATGCCCAGCAATCCAACTTAAAGGTACATGCTTGCATGTGTGGAAGTTCCTTGTGAAAGTTTCAGGTGACAGAAAAGTCTGCAATTTCTAAAATATGTGATGGTCGCAGGAGTCACAAGCTGTGGGGTCTCCAATAATAGAATTGGCCAAACGACTGGGAATTCCGCTTTCTGAGGAAGTTTCAACAAGTTTCGTCGACGAAGTTGATGATAAAGAACTTGTGGAATTGTCCTCTAGGCTTGCTGGTCAATCGCTTCCAGCTAGTGACCAAGTTGCATCAATTCAGGTACTTATGGCTTTCCTTTACTGTAAACCTGTATCCGCATCTGAGAATTTTTGGCTTTTTGTGTGATACCAAGGTACTTCGTGATCATTGGAGAAGTTCTCCAGCAAGCTCACTACAATTGCAGGAGCTAGGACCTTTGCTGAGGGACTATCAACGCCTCATCCTCCAGCGCTATTCGTATGGTTCCACTCTTCAGTCTCTCCTCTATGTCTGTTATTTGCTTATTCAAGCATTAACTTTTCCATGGTATAAACTGACATGACTTTGTCACATAGGATCTGTTCTGGACGATGAATTATTTTCTTTATTGTCATGTGTATAACCTGTAACTGCTAGAAATGAACACGTGTTTGTTATTTTGCGTGAATAGTAGTAACTGATAAATTTACCCATTTATCATGGAATTAGGCTGCATTACATGCCATCTTGCCTGTTCGATGTTGATAGGTGCAAGCTGTCTGATTCTAGTTGGTGGTTAGTAAAAAATTGAGCACGTGCAGGTAGCTTGGTCATGATAAGAGCCTGCTATGCCGGAACATGATAATTCTTTGTTTCCTGATCATCAAGTTCATAATTAAAGCAAACTATATTTCAGCAATCTTCTTTTGCTGATCATGATTGCAATTTGTTGCTGCAACTACAGGGGAAATCCATTGGTAGCATTTCATGAAATGGAAGCTCTCGGTTTCTTCCATTTGAAAAGTGCTTCACAGGTATGCAGAGAAGTTCATGCGATCCAATAATCTGCCAATACCTACCATCAGTTGAGAATATTTGTGTACAATAGTCCCTTTTTCGTTCTCTCCCTGCTTATCATTTATCACTATTTTTATTTCTGATATACCACAGTTACGCATGGATGACATTCCCATCTTGTTGAGCGAGTATGGAAGGCTACTTTCGACATGAGATGAGCCTTTTTGTCTTGTAGGTGTACATACAATTGTGTCAGGTTTCCTTTTTCTGATTGTAGTGTTGGTTCTTTTAGCTATTGGCCTCATGTAGCATCATCTTTGCCTCAGGTTTTAACTGAACATTTGTAAGTTTTGAAGAAGGCAATGCAAATCTTGCTGCATATGTGCCACCTTACTCAGACTTTTGGATAGCATGGGGCATAACACAACTGAGTCCATGTTGATTGAGGTACCAAACCTTCTCACTTAAAGATTTGTGAATGGCGTGTTTGGGACGTGTGATTTATGAATGACAAACTGAAGCAACAGCTCCTGGGATCGACACATCGACAGGAAGACACTTCACACTTCTCAAATCCTTTTATCCCTGACTTTGGCGGTTTGGCCTCTTGTAGCATGCCATTTCTTTTCATTTTGAATCATTGTATCTGTAATTCTGTATGCTACTGCCCGGGCCTGGATGTACACAAAAGGCACACAAGTACACAACTGTCAATGTAATCAGTAATCTCATGCATGCGTTGTTTGCGAGAAGTACTTTTTTTTTGAGTAACTCATCATCAGCATAAACTTTGGTATTGTGTGCCCCACCCCCCCCTCTTTTCCCCGCGAAGACGATGTTGGATTGCCGAACAGGAATACTCCCTCAGTCTCGTAAAGAGTGCTCTTTGAGTGAATCCTAAGTCAAACAATTTTATGAAAACTGAGATCTGGATAGTATATCGATTATTTGACTATGAAGATGACTTAAAATGGAAAAACTTTGAACTACAAAGTTGTAGATCTCGTCGAAAGCTACAATTTTCATATAAAGTTTACCTCCATCCGAGTTCAAACAAAAAAATTACAAATTTTTGAAAACAGACTGAACCCTACCGCCGTGGACAGGCGCTACAGTACCGCGCGCGTTCCTACCGCCGTGGGCCACGGCGGTAGGTCCCTGCCGCCATCTCCACGGCGCTAGATGTATAGTTTTGCAAATTTTTTTGCGGACCATATATTTTTGCAAAATTGAGGGGGAAAAATGTAAAAAAAAATTTCTGGCTAGCCGGACCACACGGACGGAACGGTCTGCTAGGCCCAAGCAATCCGAGCCCAGTCCTGTGTGTGCCAGGCTGCCAGGCCCAAACGGTGTCCGGGCAATTCCAGAAGCTTCCACGGATGCGATCACGAGACGAAACAGGAAACCACCAACCCCACCCGGCAGCGAGCGAGCGGCGGCGGGCGCACCCGGGATTCCCATTCCACCGCGCCACCACCCCACATTAAAAACCAGGGTTTGGCCGCCGCCCCGGCCGCCCACTCACTCCCACCACCACCACCACCACTACGCCCGCCCCCGCTCCAGTCTCCACGCCGCGAGGGTGACGGAAAGCGACGCGGCGCAAGCGAGAAGGGGAGGGACGACGAGGGCCAGCCAAGGGTAGACCGCTCCGCCGCCGCCGCCGCCACCTTCTCCGCCTCCGCCGATCTCGGTACCTGCCTCTAACTCGCTCTCCCGTACGGATCGCCTGCCTTAGTTAGCTTTTAAGGGTCGCGTTGCCCGTGTGTCCTAGTTCAAGACCTGGAGTAATCGGGTGGATGGGATCTTGTGCTATGTTATTGAAACTGTTGTTTTGTGAGATTTTTGAACGGTACGGGTGATTTGGAGGGAACCTGAGGGGTGGTGGATTTGTTGAGGCGCTATTCATGGGTACTAGTAGCTTTTATCACATCAGATTTTGGTGGCTCTGTAATTTTGTATGTAATTGCATCTCGAGAGCAAAGTAAATGGTGGAGGAGGTTGAGTATTTCGCATAAGGAGATGGACTTGGGAGATATGAGGTTAAGCTCTGTGCATGCACAGTAATCCTTTCCTGGTCTCCATGCCTGGTAGTCCATTTCCGGGATTTTTTTTGGTGGATTTTGTAGCTAAAAATTTTTTAGAGGAACTGGTATGAGGTAGCTGGAGCTTCGAGTGAAGGGCGGGAAGCATTTGCAATGCCTGCCTTTCTCATACTGCTCTGCAGAGTAACCTACCCCTTTTCATGGAGGGAATGGATGCCAAGTGCCCATTTTCCTTCCTTGGTAAAGATACCACTGGGATACATCAACAGCCCCTGCTTTGCCTTGTCTATATGAACTGTATTAGTTATAGAATTACCATGCATACAGCATACTGAACTAGAAAGGGGATTGGCTAATGAACTTGTTACAGAGGAAGCAACAAGTTCTGCTTTCCACTTTATTGTCATGGAACATTATTAACTAAGAATATGCATATCTGTGAATATTGAAGCAGAATTCGGTCATTGTCATGTAGTTTCGGATTGGTTTCATGTGAATGTTTGAAGCTTGTTTAAAAATTGGTGGTGATTGTTTGTGATGCTTAGAATAGTTTCCTGCTTTCAAATGCTGCTTTGTGTTAGATCAGGAGAATTCGATAGCTATATATGTTTTTTAAGTTAGACCAAAATGGTTTAGATGACTAACTTGGTTTCCTCCCAT
This sequence comes from Cenchrus fungigraminus, assembly GCA_036936925.1. Classification (NCBI taxonomy): domain Eukaryota; kingdom Viridiplantae; phylum Streptophyta; class Magnoliopsida; order Poales; family Poaceae; genus Cenchrus; species Cenchrus fungigraminus. The sequence continues at coordinate 2,619,393 of CM072770.1, read as the reverse complement.
TGGATTTGAAGATTGTGTCAGGTTCCAAAATGTCGACCAGCACATTTGCTTCGTCCTGTGCGCTCTTGGGCAATGTTAGAACACAGGCCTCCCAGACAGTGGTGAAGACCCCTTCATCTCTGAGCTTCTTCAGCCAGGGCATGAAGGTTCCAAGCCTCAAGACCTCCAAGAAACTCGACGTCTCTGCGATGGCTGTCTACAAGGTGAAGCTCGTCACACCAGAAGGCGTAGAGCATGAGTTTGAGGCTCCGGACGACACCTACATCCTTGACGCAGCTGAGACCGCCGGAGTGGAGTTGCCATACTCATGCCGTGCCGGGGCTTGCTCCACCTGCGCAGGCAAAATTGAGGCTGGCTCGGTCGACCAGTCGGATGGATCCTTCCTTGACGACGGGCAGCAGGCCGAGGGCTATGTGCTGACATGCGTCTCCTACCCCAAGTCTGACTGTGTCATCCACACCCACAAGGAGGGTGACCTGTACTAGGGCTATGTCTTTTCAGTCTGGCAAGGGGTCAATGCTCAGTGTGTGTTGTCAAGCAAGCTCCATCCTTCCTACCAGCTGTGTGAACTGTTTGGCATCAAACTTGCCATGGTGGTTATCTTGTTTGTTGTTCAGGGTTGGCGTATAAGATTGGGAACCCGTAGCTAGCAATAAAAACTGATGCGGTGCTATAATAGTATAATTTCATGGCTCTTTTTTTTGTATGTTCGGGTGCATGTTTTCTCAGTTGTTGATTCTGAATCTCACTGTAGAATTCAAATCTCGGAAGTGTTCTCGTGAATGGTGACATGGTGTTTTGTCTGTGGATGCACGCGCAAGTGCGCAACTGCATGCGGAGAACAAAAGAATGCGTGAGATGCTGAGATACAACAACAATCCAAACCAGTTTTGTGTGAAGACATGCTTTCTGTGCTGAGAATCTTGTTCCCGATGGGAGCCGGGATGCTGAAGGCCACTGTTGCCGTTTGTCATATGATAGCGAATACCTTTGGCAGTTGATGCTATTCACTGTTTGGGAGTCCGTTCGGAAGGCTTGTCCGGCTTGTTTTGCGCAGTAATTTCCTCTCCCAACCAATCTGTCGTATAACTTCTTACGCTGCCCTGGGTCGTCATGGCTGGGTCAAGCTTGGCCGCCATTGTGCTAAAAAATAACGTGACTTTCTATTTCATTCATTCAGATCAAATCGTAAGACTACGGGCACACATAAATATTCCAGCACAGCTACTTTCCAAGATATAAAGCTAAGGACCTAAATTAGATTATTTACTATAGGGCAATATCGCCTAGTCCCTCTAGACACATCTCGGGAAGCCAAGGACCAAAATTTAATTTCTTAGAATTGGCGGGGGCCGCGCGAACGCGTACCCCCTCTGCCACAAATTACGACGTCCACTCTCCCACTTGGGGAGATGGTAAGCCAGCGCACCTGCCAAGTGCAATGCGGGCCACTGACCTAGGCCACGGGCCTTCTTGATCGCCCGTCGACCCCGTCCAGGTAAGTATGGAACAACGGAGCACGGGGGGCTCTTCTTGTAGCGGGAGCTCGCCGCGCACCCGCCCTCCGATGCCGAGGTGGTACTAAACTTTGCAAGCAGAAGTGCAGAACCGAGCGACAATGTTCACAAGTTACAGGCTTCAATGTTCAGCTCACCACGGCCCATTGGTCAGGTCCGGCCCAAGTTGCCCAACCACCCTCGACATAGCCGTGTGATCCGAGGTCGAGGAAGCGAACGGCTGAGAAAGGCCGAGCAGCCTTGATACGTACTAAACCCTACCGCCTTCGTTGCGGCCTCTCTCCCAGCCCGCCGCGCGCACCCGGCGTTGCGGCTCCTCTCAGCTAGGGTTCGCCCGCCATACCTCCTCCGCCGCCCTCGTCTTCGCTTGCAGTTGCCGCGACCAGACCAAGCCTGCAAGTTCGCTCCGATTTGGGGGGAGCCGGTAAGGCTGCGCCAAGGAAGGAGGCGGCGCCATGAGGTTGGAGAAGTGCTGGTTCTGCTCCTCCACCATCTACCCAGGCCATGGCATCCAGTTCGTACGCAACGACGCCAAGGTCTTGTCTTATTCTTGTTTCCTCGTAGGTTTTCTTGTTTGACATGAGGAACGCGGGCTGGGTTCCATTTATTTATTCCTTCTTGTAATTGGTTTGTTGTACCGTTGCTTCGTATATGCTGTGTTTGATTGGTCTGTTGGTGGCGCGCGATCATCGATGAATCATCGAAAGTTTCGTTGCTATGAAACTGTTAGATGCTTGTATAGTATATTCAATCAAATTCTCGCCCGTGTTACATTTGGGGAGACATAGTTTCTGTTTAGCAATGTTGGATGCACCGTGCCCCATACTTTTTGTGTCTGTAATGTTTCTGGGGGATATGTCTGGCACAGCCTGTTATGGTTTCATTTTCGTATGTAAAAAGGAGCAGTTTCTTTGACTCATAAGCTGGCGCAAGCTCATAAATTGTTAGTGTAAATAAAAAAATTGGATTGATGTATCTCCACAGCACCAACAATCAAATTAAACAACCTTTTACTCTTTTCCTTTTGCAGTTATTTTATATGAACTAAGCCTTCCAATTTGATTGAGAAGCTGCTACTTGCACCATTACTTTAGCCTTACTGATCTCCTCTAGCTCGTACCTTAGTTGCCTGCTTTCTTTGTGAGGCAATTGTTCTTTTGTCCCTGTTCAGAAGAATTTTCTTTTCTTCCAGGTTGTAGTTATGTCAGTAAGTAGTGAGCAAACATAGACTAAGGCTCTACTTTTCTCTGATTAATATCAGAATCTGCTGCTGTGTATGGAATTATTGCATTATGCTTAGAATAGGTCGATTTTTATATTACCTTTGCTCTTTCTTGAAAGAAAACTACATCTAGAAGGTTGTTTGTATGTTTTGCACTGCTTCAGCATGTGTTCTTCTGTTTCCCTTACTGTAACTGCATGTAATTTCTAATGTTATGCGCTTGTAACATTAGAATATCAGTAATTTTATGATTCTGCAATGTTTCTACTGCTGCTGGTCCCATTAATGTTGCTTATTGTTAAATGTGTGCCTGTATGGTGTGGTTTGATTGGTGAATTTGAGGAAAATGTTTATTCTTGTCAAGTATATGACATCAGAATCTGTAGACTTGTTAGATCTTTGTAATGTGTTAAATGTTAGGAGTTCTAGCGTTCTAAGAGGAACGATAATTGTATTTTTGTAGTTGTGCCAACATACTTTGAAGTCGTGAAAGTTATATGGTCCTAAAATCTGAAATATACAAGTTATGAAGTATGCTTAGCTACTAAACATCTGTTGGCTTCATAATTTTGCAACCTTCAAGAGTTCCATTGACTGCATCTTTTGGTATAAAGTGGTCAACATACAGTCTTTAACTATTATTATAATTCCAAGTTGGGTGCTTTAAATCATATGGCTGCGTTTAGATGCCATTGCATTGTTTGAACTTTATAAAAATTTCCATCAGATGTATTTTGTATAAATGACCCATATAATCAAGGCTACATCAATGTTACTGTAATATAATCAATGCTATATCAATGTTACTGTAACATAATCAATACTATATCAATGTTACTGTAATATAATCAATGCTATATCAATGTTACTGTAATATAAATGACCCATATATTCAATGCTACCTCAATGTTACTGTATCTTTAGGAGGTTTATGTTTGTTGTGGATTAAAATTGTAATATAAAAGCGCTTATGCTGTTTCTAAATTTCCGTGATTGATTTTTTTATTGCAAGATTAATTATGATTTCTGTGATTAATGTTCAGATTTATCCTTTTATTTATACTTTTTGACTGTTAAGTGTATACGGGGACAATTGTAATACTAGGAACTAGGATACTTAGTGCAAAATAAGGCAATGCATATGTTTTTCTTTCCTTGAAGATAATTTGTTTGGTGCCCTGTAAGAGTGACTGGATTTTTTATCTCCTTGGCAGATCTTTCGCTTTTGCCGATCAAAGTGTCATAAAAATTTCAAGATGAAGAGGAATCCTCGTAAGGTTAAGTGGACAAAAGCATACAGGCGCTTGCATGGCAAGGACATGACGCAGGTTAGAAATAGTTTCTTTTAATGTGATATATGTAATAGTCAGCGGTCATTATTTTTTTGATGTGCAAACATTACTGATATTATTGGAAATTGGCCAGGATTCGACCTTTGAGTTTGAGAGAAAGAGGAACACGCCTGAGCGCTATGATCGGTTTGTGACCGAGCAAACTCTAAAGGCCATCCCGATTATTACAAAGACAAGGCATGAGCGCCTGAAGAAGCACATTTCAGACAGGTTCCTTCTACTCACATTTGCTTTCTGTTCAATCGTGAAAGGTTCTTTTTGTCTAATGTGCAATGACAAATTTGACAGGCAGAAACCTGGTAAAAGGAAGGAGCTGGAGAGAGATAACAAGGAGCTGGAGCAGGACATCAACATTCTTCCGAAGAAGCTTATTACTAATGAGGCTAAAGCTGAGGAAACAAGGGTCAAGGTCAAGGTCAATGTTGTTCAGCAGCAAACTGAAGATCGGATGGAAGAGTAGCCAGTTGGTATTGTGTTGCTTGTGTTCATGTCGTATGCAGACCTTTTCTTTTGTGTTTCTTAAGCTTGCCCTGCTGCCATGTAGTCGTCGAAAGATGTTAAAATTTGTGGACCGAGTATCAACAAGTTTTGCGTGTGGTGGCAGATACTTATACTGGAGTGCACTGAAAAGTTTTTTTTGACGCGGAGTGCAGTGAAAAGTTATGTGAGATGAATTCTCTGTATGATGCTTGGGCGTTGATGATTTGGAACTTTTGTGGAGGTACTCTAGGGGTTATTTTGGAATGATACTAGCATTTAAGTACTGGAGTCTGGAGCATTCTAGTTGAAATATTGCCATGCTAGCCACCGGAGACGTGTGATGCTAGCCACCGGAGACGTGTGAGTGTGTTATGGCGCGATCTGAGGGAAAGGGATCTCCGAGGATTGAGGGCTGATCTATAGAGGATTAGGGTTGAGGAGCGCTAGAACGCCGGCCGCGGGGCTGCTGCCCACGGCCGGGCAAGAGAAAGGTTATTCCTTCTAATTCTTGCTTGATTAGATTGATACATCTCCTCTCCTTATATAGAGAGGATTGCCTTGACCTCTAAGAAAGGATTTGATCTTATCCCTAAATCTAACCCTAATGGGCCTGTCGAGCCGGCCCATAAAGCCTCTAACGTACTCTAACAGAGTGACTGGTGGAAGGGTGAGCTCACTGATTCGCGGGGCGGGGAGAAACTGTTTTTTTTTTTTTGGCTGGAGAAACGGTAATTGTTCCTGCATTTGTGTTAGTAGCAACGAGTAGTGATTTCGATCCTTTTCAAAAGGTTGTATGCTAAAATTATAAATTAGAACTACTACTGAATGTGATTAAAAACGAAAACTCATAGGATGCTTATTTCACCGACCGATTCAGATCTTGAAAGCCTTACTTTTACATCGTGATGAAGCCCTAGGCAAATTATATTGAAAAATATTCTAAAGTTCCAATATCTTAGTTCAATTACTTCAAATTTTTCTTTTAAGTTGAAAGTTCTTTTCCATATAATTGAAAGTTAAGTTTTAGATAATTTCTTATCCAGGGTTTAGACTTTCAGATTATTAGTGCAATATAATCATCTTTTTTCTACTTAACGATGAGATTGGATGTGAAGTTCTTTTTTTCAATTCCCGTTCAAAGGTCCATATCAATTTAGTATAGATGAGATCTTGGGTGCGTGCATATACCCAAAGGTTCTTATTTGGAGGGTTTAGAATTTCAATATAACTTCAAAGATAAACCTTTTTTTAGCTTACCAATGAGAATGGATATTAAGGTGACTCACTCCCATAGATCCATCTCGAATTTTAGTATAGATGAGATCTTGGGTGCAATGATTTGCATATACCGGTGAGTTGCATAAAAAATACTAATGTGACACCAATCCACTTATATCTCACTACAAAAGAGGGGGTTCTTTCACTTGAAAAGCTAGCTAGAGGGCTTTCATGGAGGATAGCCGAGATGCGAAGTCCACCTCGTATGGGACACTTGTCTCTTCTAAAAGGATACTATGAGAAAACGTCGTCTTCGTCTCCATGTTGATCCCGATCCCGTAGAGCTCGTCCTGAAGACCAACGAATCGCAAGAACACTGCGCCGCTCCTCTGATCGCCGAAGTAGAGCAATTCCAGCCCATGCTTGTCCGACACGCACGGCGGCAGCCACCACGTCGCCTCCGTGTCTATCTCGGCGTGCCGCGCCCAGGAGGCTCCTGCCGAGAGCACCCAAATGGACACTACGAGCTTGTCCGTGACGATCAAGCTCAGCTTCCCGTCCGGCGACGACAGCAGCTGCGATTGGCTCAAGTTGGCGACCTGGAGGTGCTCCGGGAGATCGACCGAACCTGCCGTGCCCGTGTTCACGTCGTAGGTCAGGATGTACTCGCGGACATCGATGATGAAGCTGGCGCCGGCGTGCATCAGCCAGTGGACGACGCCGCCGATGACCACCGCGGCGTCGCTGTCGCTGTCAAGGTTCATGCACCACCACGGGCATTGGTGTTCAGCAGACTTAGCGGGCCCCATTTGCCGCCGCCGCCGGCGTCGTCCGGCGACAGGGTCTGCACTCTGATACGCACCGACCCGCCCAGGGACCGGTCCATGTCGGCGGAGAGCAGCATGAAGGAGGAGCAGCCGATGCCGTCGGCGGCGGTGAGGATGACGGAGTAGTCGATCATGGAGACGGAGCCGCCGCAGAAAAGTGGGTGGTAGGGGCTCTTCCCGATGTCCGGCGGGTCCGTGAAGAAGGCGCGGCTGTCGGTCATGGGGTCGTACACGCACAGGTCGGACCGGCGCTGCGACCACCGGCGCGTGTTGATCTCGCGGCGGCGCAGGACGAAGAGCCCGCCGCGCGACGTCAGGGGCGTGTACTCTTCGAGGAGACCGGCGGCGGCGCGCGACACGAATGGCGCCAGGTGGTGGCTCGCGAGGGTCCGGCCGGCCACCGTCGTCGGGTGCACGAGGGAGAAGGACGTCTCGCTCCCACCGAGGAAGCCCAGCAAGTAGGAGGGCACGGCAGCGTCGGGCCCTCCGGTGGTGCGGCGGATGAAGTCCGGGCTCAGGATCTCGCGCCGGAGCAGCTTGCACGTGGCGGCGCACCTGAAGATGGTGGTGGCATCGGAGCGCGCGGCGATCTCGGCCAGGAGATTCGCCGGAAGCTTCGGAGCCGGTGACGACGCGTCCGGCGACGGTGACGCCGTCGCCGTCGCGCGCGTGTTCGGCGGCGTTTGCGCGGCGGCATCGCTTTACAGACGCGGGTCGATGTGTTTTCGAACCTCACTAGAAAACTTCGTGGCGTTGCCACGGATGGCCAGTGGGTAGGACTTTTCTTTTTTTTTCGAGTCCAATTAGGAGGTGTGGACAAACATTCACCAAAACCAATTAATCGAATTGAACTTAACTGATTCAACCGAAAATACCGGTTAAACACGGTTAAGACTTTGGGGCTATCAGGTTAACCAAAGTTTATTAAGTATTGAATTGGTATTAACTGAATTAACTGAGTAATCAAAAATCTTTCTAACTTATTATATTAACACTAAAATTGTCACCATATACATATTCAAATGTGTTTGTAGGCTTACTCCCAAAAATGTATTTCTAGGAGACTTTATTCGTTAGAAGTATTATTTGTTGTTTTTCCCTTTGTTTTATTGCATGATCCATACGATTATCTGGTTGCATTATCTTTTATAGAAGTATAATTTGTATTACGATTAATCGTTAACCGAATCAATTTAATTGTAATCATTTTTTTGTCTGGTATTAGTTTTTTCCGACAACAAATTCAGTTAACACTTCTATATAAACGAAATTGTTGATAATCGATTAACCGAACCGAGAAATGGTCATTGTCAATTTGTTATATAGAAAAGAGGTAGGCAAGTAATAGTTTGTTTGCACTTACCATTACCCATCAATCATCCTATAGGTCTTGGAGCTTGTATGTTGCGTCCATTAGCCACAAGCCGCAACTTTCATCAAATTAGAGATTGTCTAGTACGATACGACCTTGTCTAATCATGTTATAATTAGGTTTGTTAGATTCGTCTTGCGATTTGAGTCGAGGTTATAGAATGAATTTTATCATTAATTTATTTTTAATACTCTTAATTAGTGTTTGTAAGTTCGATACGACGGGTATCAGTGTTTGTAAATTCGACCCAATTATTCCGTTTTTTTTAACGTAACAGGACGTATAGCTGCAACTTTCACTAAATTAGAGTTTGTCTAGTATGATGCAACCTTGTCTAATCATGTTATAATTAGGTTTGTTAGATTCATCTTGCGATGAGTTGAGGTTATAGAATAAATTTTATAGAATAAATTTTATTATTAATTTATATTTAATACTTTTAATTAGTGTTTGTAAGTTCGATACAACGGGTATCAGTGTTTGTAAAGTCGATCCAATTATTTCTTTTTTTTACTTAACAGGACGTATAGCTGCAAGCTTTGAGCCTTTGATGGCAAGATCTTGCAAAATGAGTGGCTGCGGTCAATCCGGTGATCCAGAAGCTGCTGCACCTAAAGCACGGTGAGCACGGTGCTTCCTGGTGAGAGCTGGAGACATCTAGGCCTAGCGTTGGTACAGTGAGCAGCTGGCCTTGAGGAATTTCTCCCCCATCCATTCCACTGCTGCCGAGCCGCACAACAAGCAGGACAGTAGCACCTTTTCTATCTCCTCTCTCTCCCAAACCATTGCAGGCTCTCCTCCGCTGTCCCTTCAGGCATAGCTGCTCTTCTATCTCTTCTGTCTCAGATTGTGGCAGCAGCCCACATCTTCCTCCTCTGCTTCCCCGTCATGGAGCAGCAGTAGGAAACTCCAGCTCCTCGCTCTCGCTTATGACGAGGCGCAGCGCAGCGCTGGAGTGGCCTAGCAGCGACGCGCGGGCTGCGCGGCCGGCCGGACAGGCGGCGCAGAAGCCGGGTGCGGCTGCTAGGACGGCGGCGCTCGCCGCCATGCTAGGCCGGGCGAGGCGCTGAGGCAGCCCGCGTCAGACGGGTTCGCGAGGATTCGAGAGTGCCCGGGTTTGCGGCTTAGGGCCCCTTTGGAACGCAGGTTTCGCAAAGGATTTTTGTAGGATTCTATTTCCTATGGAAATTTTCCTACACTACCCTTTGGTTCGCAGGGAAGGGAACGGAAAGATTCCAGAGGATGACCTTCCTATAACTAAGTTTCACGGGAAAAAAAGCAAGAGCTCGGACCTCTCGGAAAAATTCCTGGCGGGAAAAGAAAGCGCTCTGCCGCTCTGGTGCGTTGCTGGAGGTGTGTTTAGATCTCAAAATTGGGATGCAAACTTCTGAGATTTTGCACAGATTTTGGGTTGAAAAGCAATGTTCCGAAACGAAAAGTATTGTAGCACTTTTCGTTTGTTTGTGGTAAATATTGTCCTACCATGGCCTAACTAGGCTCAAAAGATTCGTCTCGCAAAGAAATTTTTTTTGAAAGGACAGGGCGACAGGCAACTCCTGTACTGCATGTTTCGCCCTCAAAAGAGGAGGGCAGACGTGGTGGCACTACCAAAAGTTGGAACCAACGGTTAGACTATTAGCTGGAAGCACATGGTTACGAAGATTTAAAACTAATCTCAATCCATGCACCACCGTGTCCCTGAGTGGGAGATGATGATGATGTAGAGCATGTTTGGTTGTAAACAAATATCACATTTGGAGCGTCCGCAATAAACATTTGTCCGATGTTTGGATGCCAGTTACGATGATTGATTAAACTAATCAAGATTTATTTAGGATCAATGAGTTTACTTATCAATTAGTTGTGGCTTATGCAATCAATCAGATTATGTTTGATTCTAAAAAATCAGATTATGTTTAGTTATCATAATTGGCATCCAACCATTTTTTAAGACTAACTTTAAGTCCGCGGAGGGTGAAAAAAAAGTGATTGGACGAGACATATAACATCTCCTGGGCTATGCATGTTGTTTTCGTCGCGTTTACCACGAAAAGTCAGTGACAACGCCAGACAACGCGTTTCTGAGATGCAATGCAAATCGCTTTCATTGCTCTATCCGATTCCGATTCCGATTCCGATCAATGGATGGGGCTTTGCTTGACTAGGAGAGAGGAGACCTTTATTTTGGGGAACATGGTTTCCAGGTCCTTTTTTTTCTTTGTTCTTGGCAAACATTATGTGTAAGCCGATTCATTTGCAGTCAGGAATCTTTTTTCTTCAGGGCATTTGCAGTGGAAGGAGACATGCAGGGCAGGGGAAGGACTTGTGGGTCGCCTCCACGCAACTTAATTTGGAACGGATCGGATGCCCACGCGTTGCTTGCGCGGAGTAGCATTGTAGTATTTGTACGCGGTCTCATGTATGTACGGCAGGTCTCTACAGGCAATACGTCCTTCTTGAGCTTTCGTTGTATTCCCCCAATCCTTTCGACTGTCAACCACTCACAATCACGTGTGCGGTAGCTAATAAAGCTAACTCATCCAAGCAACATCCACTCACAATCGAATTGTTGATCAGTCGAATTGTTAAACTCGACTTATCCTTTTACATATTTACAATAATTTTTTTGTGCGGTTTTCGTTCAAAAAATATTAATTTTTTTGAATAAGACGAATGGTCAAAGTTATAGAAAAAATCAACATCAACAAATATTTCGATACAAAGAGAGTACTAATTTGCACCAGCAGGAGCGGTTTGAGCAAATATTAAGCGTGTACTTAGTGCCAATGTTTTTTAGTAGCAACAACACACAAACTAGTGACTGATCGAATAAATATTGGCCCTTGATCATTTGCGACTTGTGAAACTACTATTAACCATTTGTACATAAGATAAAAAAATATGTAAGTCATTAATTTAATATTAAGTCGAAGTTATTTATATATAGTAGGAAATGCAGGAATGTGGTAGGATCACTTGAGAATGATGGACATTATGTTTCCTCCATCACTGTGTCATGCCCTGAGATGACACTTTGTTGGGCTTCTCTTCTTTCTACTTCTTACTTAGTAATTTTTCTCTCTGAACAAATTAGACGTACAGATCAGTATAGAAGATTTGTCGAACAACTCTTGCCAAGCTTTGTTTATGTTAATGAAAGCTATAGGCGTAGCACAATACGATCGAGGTTTGTGGTGCTGTACATTTGACATTTCATACAAAACATGCAGCTTCGCCTATATAAAGACAGGACAGACTACAGAGACCATGATGCACAGCTGCATACAGGGGCCTGGCAAGCTACAACTAACAACTTCCATAACCGTCACAAGCACAGCACTAGTCTGCAGCGACCAAGGCGCCAAGCCCAGCTACCTCTCGTAAACGTGTGCACCCGGCCGGCCACCATGTGCGACGACTGCGAGTGCTGCGCCTGCTTCGGCGAGTACCGCCGCTGCGCGTGCGGCTTCTTCGTCGGGCTCGTCATCATCGCCGCCGTCGCCGTCATCGTCGTCCTCGTCCTCGGCTACGGCCACGCCGCGCAGCCCCGGTTCGAGGTCGAGGACGCCTCGCTGTCCCGCTTCTCGCTCGCCACGCAGGCGTCCGCCATCTCCTACAACCTCACGCTCACGCTCGCCGTGCGCAACCCCAACTGGGCCATGGGCGCCACCTTCCGCTCCCTCGAGGCCGACTACCTCTTCGACAGCCAGCGCTTCGACCGCGTCGACGTCGCCGCGCCGGGATACGTCCTGCCGGCGAGGAAGACCGCCGTGTTCCGCGTCTCCAGCGGCGCCGACGCCGTGAACGTCATGCTCGGGAGCGCCGGCGTCAAGGCGTTCCGGAGGCAGAGCGCCAAAGGGGTCTTCGACGTCGAGGCGGCACTCTCCGGCGAGGTCAAGTACCAGCTTCACAGCTCCTGGTGCAGGCTGGAGGCCAGGTGCCCGCTCAAGCTGCAGCTCGCCGGCCAGGAAGCCGCCGCCGTTGCCTTCCAGAAGACATCATGCGAGGTGCTCCGGTCATCGCAGAGGGGGTGCTAGCTGATCATCACATCGTCATCTACAAATATTACATGCATTGTCTCATAACACTTGTCTACATCGATCGACGGCGACTTGTTTCGAATTTGCTTGGTTTGTTTCTTTTCTGCTTTCATTTTTCTTCTTGAGTTTGGAGTGAGATCATTGCATCATATGCTGAATGTCATATGTGTGATCATGTTTCCGTGACATTCAGTGTGTACTGATGAGCTTGTTTGAAACTTTGGAAATTCCAAAGGAATTCCGAAGGAACCAGTTGGATCATGGTCGAAACCGAGCAAATTTCTTGTGTTCCAAACAACCTACAACTGTCCCGTACTTACTTACAGCAGCAGTATAACCTTGTGAAGAAGAGAATCAACGCGAGCGAGCATGCTTGGTACTCGTGTCTTCATTGCTGGAAAGTGGAATTTAATCCCTTGCTTCAGGTTGGAGAGTGGCGCTTTATCTCTTTCTTGCGCCTTCCCCTTCGCCACCGATGGGTACGAAAGACAAAAATTAGTTCAGCGTTGGCAAAGAACCAAAGAAACGCTGACGAAAATTTGTGCTTGCGGCTTGCACGAAATAAAAAGCTCTAAAAAATGCAGAGCATGACACTAAGATTCACCATATACAGATTGGAGCGCATAATCAACATTCACAGAAGGAAAAAAAACTGGCATACGTATCCGAATCTTCGCTGAGAAAGCAACCTAGACCAACATGCTACAATCCTGTACAGACTGGGTACAAAGGAAAAGAGGGGTGATAATGTCAAGATCACAATACCAGTACATCAACAATGACTTGCTACCAGCTGACCAGATGGCGATGACAAGGGTTTCCATTGATGAATGAAAAGCCTATGTTCGTGTCTTGTTTTGTACTCTGAAGCAAACTACCTACGTCAACAGAGGGGGTTATTAATCACCAATCATTTTCTGTCCCTCCGCTTCGTTGTCGCCAGTTGATTGACTTGAGGTGGTATGAGCAGTACTATTGCTGCCACGGCAATGCAATAGCTGCAGTTGAAGGCTCTGGATAAGCTCCTTAAGTTGCTGAATGTTTTTCTCTTGTGCCAATATTATCTGTAAATAAGATGTAATCTTTTAAGCTGTGATATTTTGAATCCATAGAAAAGCAATGGCTGCAAGAAAGAGCAACGAGTAGCTACTGACATTGAAAAGAGTATGTTATAGCTGCTGATACAAAAACAGTGCAACTTCGTAATAACCAAAGACTTGCGAAAAGGCTACCAGTGCAGGAATCTTGGCAGATGAAGCCAGCTACTGATATGCAAAGGAAATGATGAAGGCCGACACTAAAAACAGTGCAACTTCCTAATCATTGCAAGGTTATGGAAGCATCTAGAAAATGACCCCTAAAATCACCATACTATAAATATGTCTTACGAGAGCAAATTATTATAACATGAAACGTCCACAAAATCACTTGGCCTGCAGAGTAACATTGCATACTGCCGAAAGTATGAAAGCTTGGGGCCTACTGCTGTAACTCGTTAAAGGATTATAGTACATGCTGAGCCACAATCACATTCACTCAGGGTTCAACCTTGGTAAAGACTTCAGTCAGCTGCAACTTCAAATCTTTAATACTACAGACATGATGCAATTACCATTTCAGGAAAAAAAAAGTAAGTTCGTTAAGTTAGCCACCTCAAACAAAATTGAGAATCAAAATCTGCATACTTTACTATGGCGGTGGTTTTAATATCTTGCTCAGAGATTAAAGCTCAGTTAACGCGGATGTCTTATCATTCAGAACACAATAAATTGATAACAAAATAACATCAGTGCAACAAATGTTATTGATGAAATTATGTGGTTTCTTCTAGAAATGGCTACTCATTTCCAGCGTGAAACTGGAACTGGAAATGCCAAAAAATTAGCTAAAAGTGGCCAATTGAACAAGAACACAGGGGGCTCACTTTCTCTTTAACAACATCTTCCCTTTCAAGTGCCTGTTGCCTCCTCCGATTAACTGTTGGATTAGCCTCAGCCTCACCAATCTGCTGCTTCCACTCAAACTGTGATGTGACAATGAGCACGAGCAGGAGGAAGATAAGAACTATTGGCCTTGAATTCATCACGCCAATCAGCAATTACACAACCTATGAATATACGGCATAGAAGCAGATTAGAGACCCTGTGGTAGCTAACAAAATTCGACATCAGATTAATGTACGGAAAACACCATAGTTGATGAAAAAGGAAAGCAACATTAAGGCCATCCAACTTTAAGGTTTACTGCTGCCAGTTTTCAAGATACACTAAAATGTCACATGTCTTTACTGTAAGTCTTTAGATAGACCAGAACAGTAGCAAATATTCACATCAAGAGGATAATATTGAAGACGTAATGTTACTATGAATGCTTCCTGCTACATATGCTTCTCAAGATGACTTCTGATCGCATCGGAGGGAACAACCTAAAAGAACAAGTTCAACTTCTTCAGTCAGTTACTGAAACCGAAGTTCCCTGTCATAATTGGGTAGATTAACGTTGCTACTTCAAGTTATCCTAATTGAGGTTGTGATTGTCCGTTATGATCAACATATAATTTGACTCCAGTAATGAACTTACCCGCAATCAATATACATACATGACAAGGCACACCATACAAAGCAGGCCAGAAATGATGAAATTATCAAATCAGCGAAGCAAGGAACGGCCTAGAAATCCTATCCTTACAGCGCGTGCCTGCCACAAACTGAAGCGAATCTACCGGCTCGGAGATCCGACCGCCTCGTCCAGGAATAAACGGGAATCAGAAGATAATAATCTTAACCGCTCGCGGGGAAGGGGGGAAATCTCACCGTCTCATCTCACGGCGTGGGAGCGAATTCGTGGGGGAACCGACGAATCCCAGCTTGGCCGCCCAGCACTCCTGGACTGCCGCGATGGAGTCGTGGAGAAGACGACGTCGAAGTATTGATCGAGCGAGTGCAATCTCCCCCTCGGCAAGTGGAGTTAGAATTATTTTATTTTCCCCGTCTTCCTCACATTCCCTCGGCTCCTCCTCCTCGCGCCGTCGCGCGTGCTCCGTGGTGTCCCACTGGGCCCTTGTGGGCTTCCACCGCCGCGCGTAGGTTTTGTTCGGTCATTCATGGTGGGCTGGGCTTTTCCGCGTCGGAACAAAATGTCCCGTCGCGCGGACATTATATTTTTTATAACTTTATAAAAATAATTGTACCAACAAAAATTTGCAAAAATAAGGTAACTCCTCACAAAGATGATTCCAAACGAAAAATGACAAAATCTACAATTTTTATATAAAATTTTGTAGTTATAATTTTGTGGAAATGTACTGAGACGTTATCGCGGTTTATTTAACCACTAGTTTTTAGCAGATTTAACCGCGGCGGTTAAGAGCTATTTTTTAAAACTTTCATTAGTAACAATTATTTTGTAAACTTTTTTTAAAATACAAATAAAAATATCCTACTTTACCACGGGCGGCACACCGGACGCTCTCCTTTCCGGCGGATCAAAACCGACGAGGATTCCTCGCGGAAACAAACAAGGCGAGCAGGCTCCACCAAGCAGCGTCGAGATCAGCCTCTGTCTCGATCGGCGTGGCAATGATGGCATCGATGGCATCGTCGCCGGCGCGGGAACTCCTGGACGCGGCGCGCGCGCCGGGGTTCCCGGAGTGGCAGCTCCGCGTGCGCCGCCAAATCCACCAGCACCCGGAGCTCGCCTTCGAGGAGCACCGCACCAGCGAGCTCGTGCGCGCCGAGCTCGACGCGCTTGGCGTCCCGTACAAATGGCCCGTCGCGCGGACGGGCGTCGTCGCCACCATCTCCGGCCCCACGGCGGCCGCCGGCGAGGGACCCGTCTTCGCGCTCCGCGCCGACATGGACGCGCTCCCCATCCAGGTGCGTGCGCCTGTGCTTCCGTGATTGACCCCGAGCTCGGAGGTCACTGCCTCTCAAAATGCATTTGTTTGCCAGGGCTTGTGATCGAATTCGAACCTGTATTCCTTGCGGATTGAAATTTTCAACAAGCCAGTATTGTCAAGAGCGAAAAAAACTGCATCATTTTTTTTGATAACATAAAAAAAACTGCATCATTGAAATTCCAACTTGTTTGCCAATGAACACTAGACAGCATCACTGTCTGAAACTCTGAGAAGAGACAGAAAAACCACTGGACAACATATCAAACAAGGGGCAACAAAAACAGAGAACAAACAGACCATGGTGCAGCAGGACGTGATAAAACAGACATTTGGCTAAATGACTTTCCGTTTGCCATGCGTGTTCATTGGCAGGAAATGGTAGAATGGGAGTTCAAGAGCGAGGAAGATGGGAAGATGCACGCTTGTGGCCATGATGCTCATGTGGCAATGCTTCTCGGAGCTGCTAGGCTGCTTCAGTCCCGCAAGAACGATTTGAAGGTACTCTAGTCTAGGACCACTTTCAGGATTCAGGCTCGTCTTTATCAGAAAATTTCAGTATCGTTGCAATTCACTTATACAGTCCAATTGCTTCAGTTAAGAAAACTCAAGCTGACTTTCAATTGATGAGAAGTCCATTCCTGTAGCCGGTTCCCATATGGCACCCGTGCTTTCCGTTCAGCATTATTAAAGAAAAATACGACAAATGATGTTTGTGCAACTGCATCCTGATGCTTGCAATATAAATTTGTGTACGCGAAGCATGAGATGAATTTGATTTGCCACAACGAACATGCCCATTGGGAATTCTGGATTAAACTATAGCCATCTTATTTATGAAGTCCTAAATTCATCATCCAACTGCTGTGATGAATACCGTTTGAACTGATGGTAAATAGAAGCTTCAACGGGTGCCTTTATGGTACATGCCAACTTTGCATCAGGTTTAGGTGTCGTGAAATGAACAGTCTGTCTTTTTAAAAGTTACAGAAATCAACAAACTGTTCCAATAAATCACAGTGAGCAACTCCAAGAGACTAGCTAAAATGACTTGGCTAGCTAAATTTTGGAAAAAATCTCAAAAACACTCTTCCAACAGATTAGCTATCTTCCCAACTAGCTATCCTGACTAGCTAAATTCGTTGCCCCGCTAGCTATCTTTGGCTAGTGGCTGGTGACTAGCTATTCTGATTTTCATGAGTATGACATGCGGGACCCACTGGTGGTGGAGCATATAGAGAGTTCAGTTTATAGAGGCTGTTGGATTTCAACAACTTTTCGCTAGCTATTTCATTTTACATGCTAGCTAAATCAAGATTTTAACTAGTAATTTTTAAAGAGACTCTTGGAGTTGCTAAGTCATTACCAAGATTATAAAAATTGGCCTTCTTGATTATCATCCTCATCAGGGCACAGTAAAGCTCGTCTTCCAGCCTGCCGAGGAGAGCCACGCCGGCGCGTACCATGTGCTCAAGGAAGGCGTCCTGGACGACGTGCATGCCATCTTCGGCTTGCACGTGGGGACCGGAATGCCAGTGGGCACCGTCGGCTCCAGGCCTGGGCCGTTCCTCGCCGGATCAGCTCGGTTCACGGCCACCATCGCAGGGAAAGGTGGGCACGCGGCGGGTCCCCAGCTCGTCGTCGATCCCATCGTCGCGGCGTCCTCTGCCGTGCTCAGCCTTCAGCAGCTCGTCGCTCGCGAGATCAATCCGCTTCAGGGCGCTGTACGTTCAGAATGAATCTGCAAATTCAGTGTAAAATTATAATACTCCGTCCCGTAAAGAGTGTCGTCCGAGAAGCGTGTTTGTGAGACGAACACGGTTTTCTAGCGATACTCTTTCTGGGACGGAAGGTGTACTCCGTATGATTAATGCCTTGATAACGGCTGGTCTTAGCTTGCAGGTGGTGTCGGTGACCTTCATCAAAGGAGGCGAAACTTTCAACGTGATTCCGGAGTCCGTGACCCTGGGTGGCACATTCAGGAGCATGACAAACGAAGGCCTGTCCTACCTCAAGAAGAGAATCAGGGAGGTGATCCAAGGGCAGGCCGCCGTGAGCCGCTGCACGGCGGCCGTCGACTTCATGGAGGAGAAGCTCCGTCCCTACCCTGCCACCGTTAATGACGAGGCGATGTACGCCCACGCCAAGGCGGTGGCCGAGAGCATGCTCGGAGAGGCCAACGTCAAGCTGCAGGCCCCGATCATGGCGGCGGAGGATTTCAGCTTCTACGCGCAGAAGATCCCGGCCGCCTTCTTCATCATCGGCGTCAGCAATGCGGAGATGGGGACGATCCATCACGTGCACACGCCGCACGTGGTGATCGACGAGGGAGCGCTCCCGATCGGAGCCGCCTTCCACGCCGCCGTGGCCATCGAGTACCTGAACAAGCACGCCGCTGCCTCGAACTCCGGCTAGCTAAAGGCCTGGACATGCTCCGAACATCTCGGGCATCATCAAATTTCAAAAGAGCTGATGAGATGAACGGAAACGTGATTTGTGTATTGCCATTCATTGGAATTGCTGAACACAGAACTTGTTTGGATTTTAGTATTTTTACCATTTGTACAGTGACGAAAATGTTGCTTCGGAGTCAGTTTTATATATGGTGTCTAGGTAAAAGCAGGAGGAATGGATTTTCAGACACTGGAGTCGGATGAGTCGCTTGTGAGAGATTACCACGAGCGCCACGCAGACCGTAATATAATCAACACGAGGATTCGCGCGGAAAAAAAAAAGCCACGCAGCTCTACCTCTACGCTCCGAGGGGCACGAAACTGCACGCGCTCCTCCCACAAGTTACTAGTCGACATCGACACGACATCCACACCGCCGTCTGCTCCTCCGGCTTCTGCCGCTCGACCTGTCCGATGGCAGCGGCGCCGGCGCTCGCGCGGGAGCTCCTGGAGGCGGCGCGCGCGCCGGAGTTCGCCGAGTGGCAGCTCCGCGTCCGCCGCCAGATCCACCAGCACCCGGAGCTCGCCTTCCAGGAGCACCGCACCAGCGCGCTCGTGCGGCGCGAGCTCGACGCGCTCGGCGTCCCGTACGTCTGGCCCGTCGCGCGGACAGGCGTCGTCGCCACCGTCGCTGCCCCGGAGGCCGCCGGCGCGGGGCCGGTGTTCGCGCTCCGGGCCGACATGGACGCGCTCCTCCCACAAGTTACTAGTCGACATCGACACGACATCCACACCGCCGTCTGCTCCTCCGGCTTCTGCCGCTCGACCTGTCCGATGGCAGCGGCGCCGGCGCTCGCGCGGGAGCTCCTGGAGGCGGCGCGCGCGCCGGAGTTCGCCGAGTGGCAGCTCCGCGTCCGCCGCCAGATCCACCAGCACCCGGAGCTCGCCTTCCAGGAGCACCGCACCAGCGCGCTCGTGCGGCGCGAGCTCGACGCGCTCGGCGTCCCGTACGTCTGGCCCGTCGCGCGGACAGGCGTCGTCGCCACCGTCGCTGCCCCGGAGGCCGCCGGCGCGGGGCCGGTGTTCGCGCTCCGGGCCGACATGGACGCGCTCCCTATCCAGGTTCGGGCGTTCGCTTTGCGTTCTTGATCGATGCGGAACTTTATTTTTACGAATTACACAGTAAAACGGAGACACACACGACACACAAGAACTTGCAGAGACCTGAGGTCAGGTCACTGATCCAAAGCATTTCCCGGACTGCAGATTTGCAAATCCCGAGTCATCTATCCTATTGGTGTGCACGCATGGTAAAAGATTTCGATTGGTGACCTCTCAGGCTCTGATTACTTGCATGTTTTCTATTGGCAGGAAATGGTAGAATGGGAGTTTAAAAGCAAGGAAGATGGCAAGATGCATGCTTGTGGGCATGATGCTCATGTGGCAATGCTTCTAGGAGCTGCCAAGCTGCTTCAGTCGCGGAGGAACGAATTGAAGGTATTACCGTTGAACATTGTTAGTTAAAGTCTCCATAATATGATCTTCCCAGTGACAAAAATATGCACAAGAACCAAACGTCGACGCTCAATATTGATGAGTAGATCATTACTGTTCATTATTCTAGCTGTGGTAGGATGCTCTAGCACCAAGAGAGGCACAATAGAAACATTGAGTTAGGTCCATGATTGCGATTTAAATATGCACAAGTGAGAGCATCTGTAACGATCCTAGGGATCGATACAGATAACTAGAGGTTGTTGCCGGCGACACGCACGGCGGAGGAGATCGGCTGCGCCGTCTCAGAAGCAGTTGGAGGGAGGAAGAAGAAAGGAGATCGCCGCAGCGAGGGGGAAGAAGGCTGTGCCTTTCTGATAATGATTCATTGATGCCCATTCACTGGTGTTCGCCCGGCTTATACCATCGGTGCGGTTCAGCATTACACGGCCAATGGCCCATAGAAGGCACGCAGGCCCATAGTCTTAATCCGGCCTCCGGCCCACTAGTACAGGTAATACCAGGTCATGACATTCCCCTCCCCTTAAGCAACAACTTGCCCTCAAGCTGTGAAGTACACCCAACTGACAGATCATTAATAGATAATAGTTGAGGTGAAGCCATCGTTGATGTCTTAAACTTGTTGTTTCGTCGTCTACAGCTTGATCGATTTCATCCAGGGTCGTCAGTCGTCAGATGATAGAAATGAAGCATGAAGATCAAACTGGTGACAACTCCAGATAGCTTTGAAACAACCCTTGTGTAGCGTGCACAAGTATGTATTGCAAGCGATTGGATAGGCCAGCAGAAAAGTTTAGCACAGGATAGCATACCTCCGGTGAAGCTATTACCAGATGATGTTGTTAGTTGCTCCATAGATTCTAGGTCCAGCTGAAAGATGCCATCAGTGCAATGTAGCAAGAGATGCAAGCGCCACTGAATATGCATAGCTTTCACCAAAGTTTTGTGCAGATTGATGTCATGTCCACTCCTTGCAACTGCATTTGTGTGTTTATAGAGGCAATCTTGACTGCCACCTGCAGCCCATGAGATTAGTTGCTACATAGTCCCAGTTGCATCTGTTTGCTGATGCTTGACCACTAGCAGTCCCACTAAACTATGCACCCATGCCATTCTCATGTGTTCTAGTGAAGGTTCCGTAGCAGAGGCATGTATCAGTAGGTTTAAACAGCACGGCATACTGAGCCTATATATCATTCTGTGCTGTAGAATAACAGCACTTGCCACTGTCTGTACAACTGATCTTGTTTTGCTTTGAATTCCTTCATTAGTAGGGAATATTGCACAAACAAGCCACTCAACCATAGATTCAGTTATCAGGACAGTCATCTTGATGACCCATGTTTCACAGAAGAATATTAATTCCAGAAATGCCTTCAGATGCTTTACTTGCTGTAGTAGTTTCAGGCACCTAATCACAGAAATGCACAAGAAGGGCTTCACAATTTTAGCCTTACCATTTGAGCTACATTCCCAATCAGATGGCAACCTTTTGAACAATAGCACCCTATCATGAAGTTGTGTCTGCTTCTCCCTATATGCTGAGTCCAGTAATAAATATGCCAAAGAGAAGACGCTAGTATCAAACTGAGGTTGTTCACTACTAGTAGCAAAAGTGTGTGCCACTGAACACTGGACATTGTTGGTCTTGTATGTCACAATTGCCACCTGCATGTAGGTGAAAGTACCCAGAAATGCACAAACTGACCCGTGAAGCACAGTCTGAATTGTATGTATTGAAGTACCTTGACAATATTTAGCATGTATGCAATGATCCTGCCAACACTCAAATGCACTAACAGGCTGCTGTTGTGGGTACTGAATGAGCATGTGACAAGGCACTCCATATCCCAAGCAACAGCATGATACCCAAGGTGTGTTGAACTGAATGAGCATTTGACAGCCCTCAATTATTTCTGTTGCAGAATTGACACACACCAGTGAAAATGGATTTTGCCAATAAATAGCATCAGCATATTCCCAAAGAGATTGCCAGAGAATTGCCCTGACCTTAACACTATCAGCAACCCAGCTTTTGCTATCCAATAGAGAAGGTGGATATGCAAAATGCAAGAAGCTCATTAACAGAATGACTGGTAGGCTAGCCATAGGCATGCGTGCTGCTGGCCAAGTAGTTGTGCTGCCCACAGTAAGGTCACAGGACTTAATCTGAATAAGCCAGTAATAGTGACAAGCAAAATTCCCATCCTGTGATGAAGGAGTTTGGATATCTGAGATTTGTATATTTGTGGAAGCACCCTCATATGCAGTACCTGACCATTGAGGCACCTCTTGTACTTCACATGGATAACACTGATGCAATGGTTGCTTGCTGTAGGGCACTAGTAATCCAGTATGTCCATTGCCAATCATACAAGGCAATATATGTGGTGGCTCTGACACTTTGCAAAATGCCATCTGCTGCAATTCTGAAAACAGAGATACCACAGTGCTCCTATCATGAAGTAGTGGCCACCATTTCTGAACAAAAATTGGCAGTAGCATAACTATCTTTTTCGCCATGAGGAGATGCCAGGGAACAACAACCAATGGACATGACTTAGTGTCCCGCTTGGTAGTACATAGCGAAGTAGCATTGGATATGTATAACTGATGCTGAGCTTGACAGATGTTGGTCAGCAATATACCATCACACTTCCGCTGCTTAGGAACTCTGAGCATAGCCAGCTGGACATTCTTCTGTTGTGCAGCTAAATGAAATGGCCAAGTAATATCCGACTGTATCCAACAATATTTGACAGCACACTCTAGCCAATTCTGTAAAGACCATGTAGAGGTTTCACCAAGGAGAGATTTCATCATGGACCAAGGACTAGCTGAACTGTATGCAACCATTAGATCAGTAGTAAAGAATGGCCAAGGTGGTGTCAGGAGCTGAATACCAGTGCCTTGCATCGCTGGTTGTATGGGTGGTGGCCAAGGTGGCCTTTGCTGCTCTGTAACCCAACCAAAACTGAACCATATCCAACAGCTAAACCATAACTGTGGATTAAAATTGCCCTTTTTGCTATCCACTTCTAGACAGACTACGAACCATGGTGGTTTTGGCAAGATTTCAGTTTGCACAAAATGCAGAATATATGGCTCAGGTTCCTTGTCAGTAGAAATAGCAGACATATGTTCTAACAAGACTGGATTTAGCAAAATCATTCCTTGTACCATAGTCTGTTCAACATGATCTTTGGTATCGAGACACTGTATTTCACTGCTACTCTTCCCAGGGTCAAACACACCACTAGCAGTAAAGCACTCAAATGCTACAGGTGGAGGCCATGGTTGCCTTGACAGCACCAAACCCAAACAACTAGTGAAAGGATGCCACAATACCACTGAATACTGATAAACTTTTCTCTCCAACCCATGTTGTGCATCATACACTTCACATGAGATTGCAGGTGTTGAGTTGGTGATATACCTGTGTTGTACATCAGTAGATGAGTAGCATTTGTTGAGGGCGTTCTCGGACTTGAGAAAGATGTCGTGGCTGGGACAAATTGTCGAACACTTGGGGGGCCTGGTGATGACGACATTCTCCTCTGTACCCCAGGCAACTAGTGTGGTTGTGGATGGCAGCGACAAGGCAAGTCGTGGGTGAGGCGACATGTCGAACACTTTGTGGGCATCGCCTGTAGAGGCTCCCTCGGTGGTGATGGAGGTGAACTTGGTGTTATCCATGAAGGTCGGGGCGGAGGGCGTTGGAGGTGGCGTAGTGGTGGTTGACGCCGACGAGTTGAGGGAGGTCACGGGCGCTGGAGAAGGAGCCGCTGTCCCCACCGATGTGACGATGTACGGCTTCAATCGTTGGATCGTCGACAGCTCCTCAAGTTCCTGCCTCCGGCTCTGCACATCTCTTTTGACGAACTCGGCGTAGGCTAGCTCGTCGATGGCGGGTTGTGGCAAGGTGGGCGGAGTGGATTCTGCCGAGGATGTCGGAGTAGGTACCGTAGATGTTGCTGGCTTGAGAGAGGGAAACATCTCCTCAAGCTGCTGGATTCGGCACTCAATATCCCGGATCGACGTTGTGGTGTCCCACTGGTCGTGGGGATGGATGGGATTCATGGTGGTAGGTAATTTGGCAGCTGATTTGCGGGAAACGGAGGCGGTGGATGGGGATGCGGTGGTGGCTGATGGTGATGCGGCAGTGGTGGGCAGATGGGGATGCTGGAGATAGGGTTGCGCGGCGATGGTGGTGGTGGTGCTAGGGTTTTGGTGGATGTGGAGGTGGCGGTAGCGGCAGTGGTGGTGGGACTGTGGTTGGGCGGGAATGGCGCGGGGATGGTGGAGCAACGCGGCGGCGACGGTGGTAGGCGGCGGGGTAGTGGCTCAGATCGAACACCGGCAGGGAACTGCACGGTGCCTGCTCTGAATACCAAATGTAACGATCCTAGGGATCGATACAGATAACTAGAGGTTGTTGCCGGCGACACGCACGGCGGAGGAGATCGGCTGCGCCGTCTCAGAAGCAGTTGGAGGGAGGAAGAAGAAAGGAGATCGCCGCAGCGAGGAGGAAGAAGGCTGTGCCTTTCTGATAATGATTCATTGATGCCCATTCACTGGTGTTCGCCCGGCTTATACCATCGGTGCGGTTCAGCATTACACGGCCAATGGCCCATAGAAGGCACACAGGCCCATAGTCTTAATCCGGCCTCCGGCCCACTAGTACAGGTAATACCAGGTCATGACAGCATCTTAGATGAAATCTATAATTTCCTGCCTGCAACTATCCTGTATCTTATTGATAGCCTTGTTATCAGGAATTCCGGGTAACAATGGGTCAATGGTAGCCATCCAAATTGCATATTATTTCTGAACAAGTAATGCCCAACTGCTCTTGTGAGTGTCTGATCGATTGACTTGTAAACTGATGGCCCAACGCCCCTGCATGAGACATATTAACAAACCAATTCACGTGTTGTGAAGTGATCAAAATCCGACGGTAGATCACTTACCAGGGCACTGTATGTCTATCATTTGATCTGTTATTTTAATGTGGCCCTAACGCGGTATGAATAATTTGCATGCTACTCAAGATTCAAGAACAATTTGCAGTATGAACTATGAAGTATGAACTGAATGGCATCCCCCCTTCCCGAATTGCAAGCATTCTGAACGTTCTCAAGTAGTAAACATATCCAACTTTTGCCTTAAAGATTGTAATTTTTTTCCCAACACGCAGGAGAGAGCTCTGCATCTTTGTGATCATAGATAGATATAGATTGTAATTTGTAAAACTGTTCATTTTGCTGGTATCTTACTGATACGTCATTTCCTTAGGGTACGGTGAAGCTAGTCTTCCAACCGGCGGAGGAGGGCCACGCCGGCGCGTACCATGTGCTCAAGGAAGGCGTCCTGGACGACGTGCAGGCCATCTTCGGCTTGCACGTCGACACGGCTCTGCCGGTGGGCACCGTCGGCTCTAGGCCAGGGCCGTTCCTCGCCGGATCAGCTCGGTTCACGGCGACCATCACAGGGAAAGGTGGGCACGCGGCGGGGCCCGAGCTCGTCGTCGATCCGATCGTCGCGGCGGCCTCCGCCGTGCTCAGCCTTCAGCAGCTCGTCGCTCGCGAGATCGACCCCCTGCAGGCCGCGGTGCGTGCAGATCATCGTCAGCATTTAATAATGGCCCTACAATAAGTAGCTTCTGCACGGCCTCATCTTCTTGCCTGGATTGTTGCAGGTGGTGTCGGTGACCTTCATCAAAGGAGGCGAAGCTTTC
Source organism: Cenchrus fungigraminus (assembly GCA_036936925.1). NCBI lineage: Eukaryota > Viridiplantae > Streptophyta > Magnoliopsida > Poales > Poaceae > Cenchrus > Cenchrus fungigraminus. Next base: position 2,593,825 of record CM072770.1, on the reverse strand, counting down.
AATGTCACTCCAGAATCTGTGACGCTGGGTGGCACCTTCGGGAGCATGACAATTGAAGGCCTATCCTACCTCATGAAGAGAATCAAGGAAGTGATAGAAGGGCAGGCCGCCGTGAGCCGCTGCACGGCGGCTGTTGACTTCATGGAGAAGACGCACAGGCCGTACCCGGCCACCGTCAACGACGAGGCGATGTACGAGCACGCCAAGGCCGTCGCGGAGGGCATGCTCGGAGAGGCCAACGTCAGGTTGTGCCCCCAGTTCATGGCGGCGGAGGACTTCAGCTTCTACGCGGAGAAGATCCCGGCAGCCTTATTCTTCGACGTCGGGGTCAGCAATGCCGAGATGGGGAAGATCTATCACGTGCACTCGCCGCACATCGAGATCGACGAGGACGCGCTCCCCATCGGAGCTGCCTTCCACGCCGCCATGGCGATCGACTACTTGAGCAAACACTCCTTATCAAGCTCCAAATAGCTTTAGCTACCATCGCCTACATGATATAATTCATTCATCGCAAGGGCACAATCGAACAAAAGTACTCAACTCCTCAACTTATAGAGATTTCTTCCTTGGGCTGACCGAACAATTGGGAGTCAAATAGTTGTGGAAGATCAGGGCGCCAAACAAGTGTCGTTTCTTCCTTTGGTTGGTGCTACACGGTCGTTGTTGGACATCAGAACGACTCCAGCGCCATGGCTTGCCTAACCATGACAATTGTGCTCTCTGCTCACAGGAGGAGGAGACCCTTGATCACTTGCTAGTGCTTTGTGTCTACAGTCAGGAAGTCTGGTTCAGAATCTTCAGAAGTCAGGGATGGCAAGCCCTGATTTCGGGCGGCCAAGACACAATCATCGAATGGTGGCTGGCGTCGAGGAAATGAGTTCACAAACCGTCTAGAGCCAAGGTCGACTCCATCTTTGCGCTTGTGGCATGGCGACTGTGGAACGAAAGGAACGAGCGTGTCTTCCGGCATACCTGCAAGCTTCCCTATCAGCTACCGGATAGGGTCAGGGAGGAGCTTCAATGGTGGTCTTCTGCTCGCTTGGTCGCACATTTACCTAATGAGTAATAGGATTCTTTTCCTTTCTGCCAAGGCAGCCGTGTTGATGTTATCTGTGATAACAGCATGCCTGGTTACCCTCCTTGTGCTTGTCGTGGTAGCAAATTTGGTCAAGGCGATTGCCTCTTGATGTAACCGTGCATGTAATCGTTTTGGGGTCGCGCTCTGTTGGCGGTCGATTTCCGTCAACTAAGAACACTTGTTATGTTATGGTTTGAACTTCATTTTGGAACTAACCCGCCACTAGGCATACTAATGATATAACAAGTTCACCGTTGGATGTGCATTTTGGAGTATAGTGTTTTTGCAGGAATTCACGTATTAAATGAGGGAAGATGCAATTAGTTCAGAGAACGTTTTGCAAGTCAATCAAGGACCTCCGACCATGTGCGAACTTACCTCCAAAGGTGGCAAGGACCAATGTGCTTGAATGGAGAACTCCCGAGGACCGAGATGAAAAGACCGGAAGTTCATGCATAAATATCCCTCAACTTGGTCGCGGAGATAACGACGTTCAAAGTCCACAATTGAAGGGCCCAATGATCCAAAATGCAGGAGATGGAGTGTGGAGCAAACTGGGCCGAAACCGAGCCCAGAAAGGCCAAGGCCGGCCGGCCCAGGCCGACCAGCCCAGCCCGTTCTGGTGCCGGTTCGCGCCCCCCTTTCTTCGGTGTTAAGTACGTGGAACCCTAATCGCGTGGGGAAGCCGCCATTCGTCAGAGACGCCATCTAGTTCCTCAGAGCCGCCAAGGAAGAGAGAATCGACTACGAGAGAGACCCTTGGGGGAGGACACTCGGAAGAGATCATTGCCAAGCCCAAGGGAGGTCACCACGAGAAAGGAGGACGCCGAGAGCTTGCCACGGCGCTGCCGGAGTTGAAGGACAATGAAGATCCATCTTCATTGGAGGCATCCACCATCTCAACGGAGCCATGCCTAGCGTCATGATGGGGTAAAGTCTTCCGTTTGTCCATGGAGTTGCAACAGAACTTGAAGTGTAGTCACCTATATATCTTGTTTGGATCATATGTCTATCATACCTTTTGTTGATGATGCTTAATGTTTAAGGCTAGCTACCGTGCTTTCGGGGTTGCTCCCGTAGATCGCGTCAACATACCGTGTTCATTAGGGTTAGTATCGATTACCTTCGCGTAGTGACATGTACGAGGGAAGGGAAAAGTTATCCTTGATCACATACCTAGATAGATTGGATCGGGGGTTTATAATGTTTTGGGTGATTGCATCTTCAAGTGCCTAGACTCTATGGGCATACGTTCTTCATACTTGTGCACCTTTAATCTCTCTTTAACGTAATCTAGGGTTAGTTTGTCTTTACTTTATAGATTAATCTTTCTATCATAAGTCTTCAATCAACTAGATTAGTGTTAGGTTAAACGCAAGTAATCCCCTTGCTCCTTGGGTTGACAAGAACCTTGGGATCTCCCGTAGGTGAAGAAGGGCATAGGAGATCCGTACGCTTGCGGATCGAAACTTCATACGAGTTTCACCTATCAACACGCTCCCCCTCTCTTAATGCAATACACGCGTTGCGCGTTCTCGAAAACAATCGAACAAAAGTTGGGTGCCAAAGTTGCAATTCTTCGAATTCGTTAAACAAACGTACAAGACCCTTTCAGCCCTCCTCGAGCTCTGAGGCCTCACAGGGAATGGCACTTACAAAATGGTCACTGCAATGCATCCAAGCAGTTCCTTCTACATAAGTACATTCTCTGACCTACCAAAAGTCCCTACACCAGAATCACAAGGACCAACACCAACTCCACTGGTAAACAAGATCAGCTGTGCATCCCTTACCATCCACGTTGAGCACAATGCTAAGCCGCACGAAAGCATTCCTTCTGAGATGCAAATTCAGAAATCCCTCCACCTGAAGAAGTTGTGGTTTGGCCTCAGTACCACTCCGTGAGCTCATGCCCCATCCAAGGTCATCCTGCGGTGTATCTGATAGTGTGAGAGCCCATTTCAGTAAACCCGAGTCTGACTTCTTGTTGAAATCAATCCAGAACCTGATTCTGGAGTCCTAATCAAACTCAAGATCAATGCAACCTCTCAAACTGCTTTTATGACCGGTAGAAACATCATGGAAGGAGTAGTTATTTTACATGAGACCATTCATGAGATGAATAGGAAAAGGTTGGATGGTTTGATTCTTAAACTAGATTTCAAAAAGGTGTATGACAAGGTCAATTGGGCTTTCCTCCAACAAACGTTGATGATGAAAGGATTTTCACCTATATGGTGCAAATGGATTGATCAAATTTTCTAAGGGGGTAGTGTAAGTATTAAGGTGAATGATGACATCAGAGTATCAGACAATACTTTCAGTCCAAGAAAGGAAATCCCTTCTCACCCATCCTTTTCAATCTAGTTGCTGATATGTTGGCAATACTCATTGAACGTGCCAAGGTAGTTAGTAAATATTGTGTGGAGGTTTTCCACACCTAGTGGATGATGGACTTTCCATCCTCCAATATGCGGATGATATTATCCTTTTTATGGAACACAACCTAGAACGTGCCAAAAATCTTAAACTAGTGTTAAACACTTTTGAGCAATCACAGAGTCTTAAAATCAATTTCCACAAAAGTGAGATCTACCTATATGGAAAGACCAAAGAATTTGAGGATGAGTATGCTACAATCTTTGGGTGCAAATCAGGGAATACCCCATTCAAATACCATGGCATTCCTACTATCCAATAACGATTGGATCATGATCGAGGAGAGATTCCAAAAGAAGCTTTCCAGCTGGAAAGGAAAACTTCTTTCAGCAGGAGGTGGACTGGTCCTAATAAATTCAGTATTGACTAGTTTAGCCATGTATATGCTCTCTTTGTTGAAGTTCCTAGAGGTGTGCTTCGCAAATTAGATTACTATCGCTCACAATTTTTTTTGGCAATGGGATGAACATAAGAAAACGTATAGACTCACTAAGTGGTGCATCCTCTGTAGGCCTAAAGATTATGGTGGGTTGGGCATTCAAAACTTAGATATCCAAAATATTTTGTCTTTTGAGCAAGTGGTTATCCAAATTAATCAATGGGGAAGGAATTTGGCAAAACCTTCTAAGAAGGAAGCACTTGTCAAATAAGACTTTAACCCAGGTTAAAAGACAACCAAGTGATTCCCATTTTTGGTCTGGACTTATGAAAGTTAAGGATCAGTTTTTGGAATGTGTCTCTTTTCGGGTTCGTAGCGGTACCGAAATTAGATTTTGGGCACTTGGATCGGGGATAAACCGCTTGCAATCACATACCCTTCTCTCTATCACATTGCAAGGAAAAAGAGGCTACTGTGGCTCATGTGTTAAGCACTACCCCACTGAATATTTCCTTTCATAGAGCTATGGTTGGAGATAACTTGAGGGCATGGCACGATCTAGTGTCAAAATGGTGACGATTTAACTTACTCATGACAGAGATACTTTTGTTCGGACCTACATAGTAGTGGTATTTTTTCAGTCCACTCTATGTATAGGTTTATGATACAATGTGGAATTGTTCCATATAAATGCCCAATCTAAAAACTTAAAATTCCCCTGAAAATCAAAATTTTCTTTGGTACCTTCATAAGGGGGTTACATTGACCAAATTATATAATCTTGCAAAACAGAATTTGCATGGCAGTCTGAAATGCTGCCCTTGTAACTCTCTTGAAATAGTGCAACATTTGTTCTTCTAATGCCATTTTTCTAGATTCATTTGGAGTACCATAGTGAACTTTTATTAAATTAATTCCTTGGAAAGTAAAAAAAACAAAAAACAAATCATGCATGCAATATCCATCGCTTGTCTGCCACCTAGAGATTAAATATAATAACCAGCCAGCTGCCCATGGTTTCCTAGGCTGGCATGCAAGGGGACCTCGAGCAGGGTTCTGGGATTCGGTCCGAGACCACCGAAATTCGCCGAAATTCGTCCATTTCGGGAGGGTCCGAGACGAGATTTGAGCTCCAAAATTTGAATATTCTTGGAATCTACTCCGAATTTAGACCGAGATTGACGGAATTTCGCCCATTTCGGTTGGGACCGAAATTTTTTCCCAATCGAATCCCAGAACCCTGACCTCGAGCACAATTGCATCGAAGTACACTTGGCAGTTGGGCAATGATGTGTGTTTATGCATGGTTTTTGTGTGACTATAAACACATGTAATACACAATGTCGTCCATTTGGATAGATACATCATCGTGTACGTCTACATGCACCACAACAGACAGCACACGCACACACGGTACACCACATGGACACACTACAACATGCTTCTTAAACCCATTCTCTTAACACCTAATCTGAAATTGGATGAAAAACATGACCCGTCATGTACTAATCTTGTCCAAACTGGATGCACATTGCCTCGTGATGGTAACTTGAACCCCGCGCTTGTCTGTCCATGCACTTTACATCACAAAGTTCTCGCGATAGAGATTGGTGAAATAACCTACACGTGCATATCTTGACAAAAGTCAGTTGGCCGACCACCAGCCACATAATCATGCTGTGGCAGATGGCTAGGGGTGGGATGCATGGCAATGCAATTTTGTCCACTGGAATTACAAACCAAGGCAGGAAAACCGGAAGGATCACAACAAGAACGCATGGTAGAGAGCTTTAGATGCTAGGGCATCTGTCACTAGCAGGGATGGCCCCTAGTGTGAAAATGACAATGTGGTGCGTGAGGACAACCATGGGACAGTTGGAAAGAACATACTTCCAATTTCTAGTAGAAATAGACAACAAAAGATAAAAAGGCGATTTCCCCAAACACGCCTTCTAGCCTATTAAAGTCATTGCACTCCCTGTCTAATTCAGACACAATAAACTCCTCCATCATCGTCTCTTGGAGCTCCGTCTAAGAGATCTAGACTGAACAACTAGCAGATGAAGAAGTGTTTGAACATGTACGGTTCCCTAGTCCCTACTCTTTGTTTAAGTACCTACTACATATTCTTTATTGCTTAGTGCAATTGTTTTCTTAGTTTTTTATTGTATTAATAATTTGCAGCAAGAGAACCATGGGAGACCACCACCAGCAACCAGAGGGCATGCATGCTGACGGCAACCTTGAGCTACCTCCAGGGTTTCGCTTCCACCCTAGAGATGATGAGATCATCAACTTCTACCTCACCCCCAAGGTGCTACAGAGGGGTTTCACATGCATCGCCATTGGAGAGGTCAACCTCAATAGAACCGAGCCGTGGGAACTCCCGGGTACATATGCAATTTCTATACATATACACCTTGTTTGGTTAGTGGATTCATGCTTGTGAGTTTTGAATTAATGTTGATTGGATTGATTCATGTAGGAAAGGCGAAGATGGGAAGAGAAAACGAATGGTACTTCTTTTATCAGAAGGACTGCAAGTATCCGACAGGGATGAGGGCAAATCGAGCCACAGAGGCGGGCTATTGGAAGGCCACGGGTAAGGATAAGGAGATCTATGGGGCCAAAGCAGGTGTACCACTACCTGTGCTCATTGGCATGAAGAAGACACTTGTCTTCTACAAGGGGAGAGCTCCTAGGGGCGAAAAGACCAACTGGGTCATGCACGAGTTTAGGCTTGAACAAAGCATCAAGATCCCCTGCCCCACATCAAGCTCAAACTCCGACACCACTATGGAATCTCTGCTTTCTTCCAAGGTGGTAGTAGCATTAGCATGCATCCATTTCTTGCTTTTCATACCCTAATAATTTTTTAATGTTCTACATATAAAATTCAAGCAGGATGATTGGGTGGTCTGTCGTGTGTTCCACAAGAACTCAGGGATCAAGAAGGCATCTGTTCCTACACCATCACTGTATGACATGCCCATGACGAACAATGGGATTGAACAAAGTAGCATCACCATGCCCATGCCGATGCAATTTCCCATCCCACCAGCATTCACCATGGAACCTGTAGCATCGCACTACTCCACCGCTGGTGCAAGCTCCTCTTCGGTGTCACCATCGATGCCAACTATGGTAGGCATGGGCAGTGTTGGGTTTCAAATGAATGACATGTTTGGGGACCCGATGGCCCATGTACCACCAATGTCCTTCTACCATCAGATGGGCATGGGCGCATTAGGTGCTGCCAACTTCATGGCTACGCCACCTTCGCTACCACTGGTGTCACAGAATGACATTGGGGTAAACCCTGACCATGTCAACAATGTTGAGTTATCATCAACGTTGTCCACAACACCAGCATCCATGGCAACACCATCTTCCAAGGGTCAAAGCAGATACTAAAGAAGTGAGAGGGAAACAAAGATGATTGCATAAATATAGTATATTATAGTTGAATTACATCCATCTTGTGAAATAAATGGTCTCTATATGTATGCCAACATCCATCAAAGTTATTTGTTTGTATAGGCATGTACTCGTATATATATCAACCGTATCATTATATGTGTGAATATGTGGTTTTGTTCTTCGTAATTTAGGGGTATGTGTGTATATGTGTTATTATACTTCTAGAAAAAAATAAAGCTATATGTTGAAGGTTGTGTTATAATTGGAAGATTGAAGTTTGTAACATATCACTATGAACTTATTATATGAATTAAATGTGTATTACTTAGTTATAAGTAAACCTAACAGCCAGAGATACCATGAAAATGTTGGGCATTTAATTTGTTAATTTATTTGGGGTTTATTATAATTTAAGAGAGCTTTGTTACGGTAGTAGTTGGAAGTATTTGTGGTACTTGCAAGCACTTTTCTTTCTTATCATTCTTATTACTAAAAAAGAATTAAATAGATTGTCGCATAATTAAAAGGGTACCAAAGTAATTTATTACTATTTTTAGTACTTTTTGGTACTTCTCTTTTGGTACTTCGTGGAACTTTCTTTATTTCCACTGTTCGATTTCGCCAGATGAACGACTCTCATTTGTTCTAAGACCTTTTTTCTAAAAAATTGGTATTGTCCCTCATATAGTCATATATGTGAGGTTTAAGCCTAAGAGCTACGCATCGTGACGAGCAGTTGTGTACACTTCCAAAGTGTAGAGGTTGGAACCTTTGTTTCCATTATCTAAAAAAGATCAATGCAACCTCCAGCAATTGGTTTCCTCCTCCGACGAAATACACTCGGCCCATGCAAAGCAGCAGACAGGGCCAACTCTATGCCATCAGCCAACTGACACGAAACTTGCCCAAAATCTGTACAGACTCTGCTGGATTCACCAGCGTCTCCCGGCCTCCCAGCAGTTGAAATCAGCTCAGCACGAGAAACAGCAGAGCTCTTCGATCTCAGTTGACCCCGTTGCCAATTTATATTTTTTAGTAGAAGAGAGCAGGAGGTGCATGCGACAGGGTGTGGCTATACGTTCCAAAAAAAATAACCCAAAATTGCTACTCCTACTTCCTACAACAAGAAACAAAAGAACTACAAAATTAAATTTTATCTAAATTTAACACTATTGGATCAAAATAAAATATTTGTAATGGAAATTGGCAACGGGTTCCTATAACACGCTGCAAGATGCCGATCTAAGACATGCCATAAGGAAAGACTGCAACGGTTACAATATAAAATTAGTCTAAAAAATGGTAAACAGGTAAAGAAACTGCAACATAAATGAATCCGTATAAGAAAAAACATGAGAAGGAAAAGACTTGGAAAATCTAGCATCGACTTAAATTACAGCAGGATCCGGAAGTGAAAGTTGTTCAAACATTGCCAGCTGAATTCCTAGTTCCTTGTTGTATATTTCAAAGCAATAGAATGATTGCTAATAAATCTCACAAAAATTTCTGAGAAAATGCAATACAATCTAAAGAACTCCATTGAGACTGTACCAATGTAAAGAAACTACACAGGAATTAAACTCAAATAAGAAAATAACCCCACCACTGGTCACCCGCGGCAACGCCGCGAGGCTTTCTAGTGAGAATGAACGACCGAGAATGCAGAGGGCATAGAAAATATGGAAGAATAGTATGATTTGATTTCTGATTCTTGCAGGCTTAAGACATTAATCGACATCTTTAGCAAGATTATTTCGATTGTTTCATTAGAAATGATAAATTATTAGGGGATAAATTATTCTGAATTACCATTTGGTGGGGTTGATCCATTGCTTTTCAAATTTTGACGTCTAAGCAGATTACATCTTATTGGAAGTATAAATCTACACAACAAATGGAATTATTCTCGGTTGTGTATTTATCCGGGTATAATTGTTTATTTGAGAGGTACTGGTATCGACCGGTATCAACATTTTTATGATCGAGTGATTCAATTTCAACGTTTATGATTTCATTTCCAAGAAAAAAGTATGATTAAAATCGTAATAAATTTTATTGATCGTTTTCTATCATTCATATGCTTGCAGGAGCCCTATCCATATCATCATCCAAGACCGTAGACATGTAGATTCATATTAATCGGGTTATTTTAGAGTACTCCCTCCATTCTATCTTTTTTAGATTAAAGATTAATATCCGACCTTTAAGCTCCATTCTATCATGTGAATCATTTTTAATCAATTTTTTAAAATTTATTTTTTTCTCTTATGACAATAATGTTTGAGTTGTCATCTCGGATTGACGTGGATGGTTGTTCGGTTCTTAACTCATCTAAAATGGTGGTACATGTATGATAATCTAGGTGAATTCCCCGCGCGTTGCTGCGGGATATGTTGCTTGATTTTCTACAACTATTTGATGCATTTGGAAAAAAAAACAAAATTCTGAGAATTTTAATAATTATTTGATGCACTTGGAAAAGTGAAGATTTGAGCTATTTTTACATGAAGGTAAATTATATTTTACTTGATAGATAACTAATGATGATAGAATGTTTAATTGATAAAGTAAAAAAATGTTATCAAGAGAAATCATGGAGATATTCATGATGTAGTTGCAATGTGATGTTGAATACAAATGTTGGATATAACTTCACTTACCGATGGAAAGTAAGGATATCCACATCTCTGCACAATAATTAATCGACAAAAATTAAATTTGGAAAGAGTTTGTTACCTAGTTAACTCAAGGAGGCTGATCAATATTTCTAGAGGTGAAATCAATTTATGTACATACAAAATTCAGAATGATATATGCATGATTTTAGAAGAAGCTGTTGAAGATCGTTGGCGGCCACTGCACGCTGTGTTGCACAGCTAGGGAGGGACTCACCGGGCAGCACATTTATTTTTCCCTTAACAAAAATAGATGACGTGGTTCTAAAAAAAACTGTCCATCTAAAAAAAACGTCGACCTTTCTCTCTCTTCCCAATTCCCCATGCTCTGCCCCAGCGGGCGAGCCGCGAGATCCCATCACTCGAGCCTGCCGGCGGCGCTGCCACCCTCCGCGCGCGAGATCCCGTCGGTGGAGCCTGCGGCTTCCCTCGCCGCCGGTGGGAGCGGCTTGATGGAGGCGCGGGTGGCGCTTGGTGGCGCAGCAACGCCTTCCTCCCTCATCGCTCCTCCTTTCCTCGGCGGATGGAGCATGGCAGCAGGTGCGAGGCTGGGTGAGGAGGCGTGACGCGAGCTGGCTGCGTCCTCCTCCTCAAGATCCAGCGGCTGGATCGAAGCCGGGCAAGTAGGCGTGGCGCGGGCGGCCTCCTGCTCCCGGCGGCGGCCTCCTCCTCGGGGCCGGATCCGGCGGCGGGGTCGAGGCCGGGCGAGGATGCGCCCTCCCTCCGGCGTGCGGTCGCCTCCTCCACCAGGTGTGGCTTCCTGACCTCCAGCCGCCCGTCGGTCGCTCTCTCTCGTATTCATCTCGGCTTCTCTTCCTCGTCAGCTGTCGCAACTCCCTCCTGCCGGTCGACGGCAGCAAAAAAGGCTCGGGGAGGCGTGGTGGTTTGTTTGGAGTTCGTTTGTTGTACAGGCTTGTGGTGCATACGTTTTATGGATGTGGTGGCGGAGAGGCGAAGGGCGGCGGTGGGGAAGCGAGGTGACGGGGAAGCGAGGGGGCTGCGTCGCGAGGGGCCGCTGGTGGGGATGCGAGTGGGGTGGAGAAGGAAGGGACGCCGCGGCCCGCAGGGGAGGGCGGAGGCTCTTCAGTTGCCGGTCAACGTTCAGGGGTCGTTGTGTTGGCGGTCTCTGCAATGAAAGCTTGTTGTGGTGGGCAGGGGTCGTCGGGCACCGAACGACGTCACTATGTGATGCGGAGAGCTGAGGGTTGAGAGAAATAGAGGTGAAAGTTTTAGTGGGTATCAAAAATATAGTTGTTTATGATGATGATGATGATATGATGTTGAGTTAATCAATAATGTCAGCCCGTATCAACGCATGGGGCTTGTATCTAGTCTCTAATATACGAATCCTGGTCAGGCCATGGGGCCCGCCTTTCTCGAGCGCTCACTCGGCCACGTCACGGGTGAAAGCTCGTCCGTTAGTTCGCCTCCAGCCAGGGACATGGTTGGCTCTTGGGGAGAGCTCGAGGTCGTTCCTCTTCCTCCCTCCGCCGCGCTGCCGGGCTTGGGCCCGCGCCAACGGGAGGGACCTCCGCGCCTAGCACGCGCGGGGCGGGCGGGCAAGGCTGTCGCCGCCGACGCTCTCGATCGTGTAATCCACCGGCGGTACCGTACCAACACACCGCGTCGAATCGCGACTCCTCCGCTGGCAGGTAGCAGCGGCAGCGGCGAGCGAGGTACTCTAAGCAGCAGCAGTGCCCCAATGGGAGCGCGTGGAAGTGGTGGGCATGCAGAGGCGATAGATGACGAATGTGCACGACGATGAACAATTGAACACTACTTGCTGCCTGCCAAGCTAGCTACCAACTGTGAGTCCTCCACCAGGCTGTAGTAGATTCTTGTACGTAATATTATTATAAGCTCTGTTATATGTTGTGCTCGGCTTCAAAACAAGTGCCGCTCCCCATGCCAGGTGCTCAGCATCTCATGCATCAAAAATCAAAAGAGCTAGCTGATGAATTCAAAAGACCGGAATGTCTGAACAGTTTATCTTTCAAAAAGTTACAGAAATCAACAACCTATGTTCCAGTAAATCATATGTTATGTTATCATCAGGATTTTAAAAATTTTACCCTTTTCGATTATCATCCTCAGGGCACAGTAGTAATGCTTGTCTTCCAGCCTGCCTTCTGGATCGGACGACGTGCAGGTGCAGCCATCTTTGGCTTGCACGTCGGGACCGGAAGGGCACGTGGGTAACGTGATTTTGTGTACCACGGGCGCCACGTAGAACACGAGGATTCGCGCGGAAACACAACAATAAAAGGATCCGAGCAGCGCGACGCTCCGGGGGGCACGAAGCCACGAACGAAAACTGCACGCACGCGCTCCTCCCACCAGTGCAGTGTTTTAGGCAGTCGATTGGCACGACATCCATCCACACCGTACTTCCGACCTGTCTGATCCGATGGCACCGGCAGCGGCGCCGGCGCTCGCGCGGGAGCTCCTGGAGGCGGCGCGCGCGCCGGAGTTCGCCGAGTGGCAGCTCCGCGTGCGCCGCCAGATCCACCAGCACCCGGAGCTCGCCTTCGAGGAGCACCGCACCAGCGCGCTCGTGCGGCGCGAGCTCGACGCGCTCGGCGTCCCGTACGTGTCGCCCGTCGCGAGGACGGGCGTCGTCGCCACCATCACCGCCCCGGAGACCGACGGCGCGGGGCCAGTGTTCGCGCTCCGGGCCGACATGGACGCGCTCCCCATCCAGGTTAGCTAGACTGCAAATCCCTGGATCATCTATCCTATTGGTGTGCACGCATGGTCAAAGATTTCGATTGGTAAACCTCTCGCTACTTGCCATGTTTTCTGTTGGCAGGAAATGGTCGAATGGGAGTTTAAGAGCAAGGAAGATGGCAAGATGCATGCTTGTGGCCATGATGCTCATGTGGCAATGCTTCTAGGAGCTGCCAAGCTGCTTCAGTCGCGGAGGAACGAGTTGAAGGTATTACCGTTGAAGAACATTGTTAGTTAGTTCTCCATGATACGGACATGTGAGAGCATATCTTATTGGTATCAAGAATGTCTGGTTTTGAATTTGCAAACTGATGGTACTCTGTTGAGACATGTAAAATTGTGCATACAGAGCTACACCTTATTGATACGTCATTTCCTTAGGGTACGGTGAAGCTAATCTTCCAGCCGGCGGAGGAGGACATAGGCGGCGCGTACTATATGATCAAGGAAGGCGTCCTGGACGACGTGCAGGCCATCTTCGGCTTACACGCCGACACAACTTTGCCGGTGGGCACCGTCGGCTCCAGGGCAGGGCCATTCCTCGCCGGATCAGCTCGGTTCGAGGCGACCATCACTGGGAAAGGTGGGCACGCCGCGGGGCCCCAACTCGCCGTCGATCCAATCGTGGCGGCGTCCTCCGCCGTGCTCAGCCTTCAGCAGCTCGTCTCTCGCGAGACCGATCCCCTGCAGGCCGCGGTGCGTGCAGATCTCTGATTAATGAACCTAACAGTATATCATCATACAACAAGTGCCACGCCGTCGCCATGGCCTATTGGCCTCATCATTTCTTGCTTGGATTGCATTGCAGGTGGTGTCGGTGACCGCCATCGAAGGCGGCGAAGCTTTCAACGTGATTCCGGAGTCCGTGACCCTGCGCGGCACATTCAGGAGCATGACGAACGAAGGCCTGTCCTACCTCAAGAAGAGAATCAGGGAGGTGATCGAAGGGCAAGCCGCCGTGGGCCGCTGCACGGCGGCCGTCGACTTCATGGAGGAGAAGCACAGGCCGTACCCGGCCACCGTCAACGACGACGCGATGTACGAGCACGCCAAGGCCGTCGCGGAGGGCATGCTCGGAAAGGCCAACGTCAACTTCCGCCCCCAGTTCATGGGCGCCGAGGATTTCGGCTTCTACGCGGAGAAGATCCCGGCCGCCTTCTTCACCGTCGGGGTCGTCAGCAATGATGCCGAGCCGGGGAAGGTCCATCACTTGCACTCGCCGTACTTCCAGATTGACGAGGGCGTGCTTCCCATCGGAGCTGCCTTCCACGCAGCCGTGGCGATGGACTACTTGAGCAAACAAGCATCTGTTAGTTCGATCTCCACACCGACGCGGCCCAAAGGCTGAGTCGGGCTCGACCTCGCGCCTTGGTCGGGGGCGCCCAACCAATCCATGGTTGGTGGGGCCCCGTCGCACAGTGCTATATAGAGGAGGTGGGGGCCACGGCTCGCAGTACGAGGTTCTCTGCGCCGCCACAAACCCCACCTACAACCCTAGCGACCGAGGGAGCACTGGAGCGGCGGGAAGCACCACCATCGCCGCCGCGGACGTCCTGCTTCATCACCCGTACACGGTGCCACCGACCGCATCTACGCCGCTTCCCCAACGCCGCCTTCACCGAGCCCGCGCCGTCCCTGCCACCTCTACGCCAAGCCGAGGAAGCCCCTGCTACCTCGACCGAAGAGATGGCAAACCCACCGGCAGCGCCTTCCTCCCTTGTTGATGGTCGGTGTCCCCCTACTCCCTTTCTTAGTTGTTGTTAGTCTCTGTTAAGTGTAGTTGTTAGTTTCTGTGTAGTTGTAGTGTTGTAGATCTAGATCAAGTTCATGTCTTTTGTTAATCTAAGTTGTTACCCGGCTAGATCTACTGCTAGAGATCCGTGTTTTAACACTAACAATGGTATCAGTCGCCTACTAGTTAGTGGACCTGAGCATCGGGGTAGTCAGTGTTCAATTGTTAAAGTTTTTACCCCGAATCGAAGAGAGGAAGGGGAGAGGAACACTAGAACGTTTCAAATCGATGCGAATCGAAGAGCAAAATCAGAGATTCAAAGCGAATCGAAGTCGTGAGCAAACCCTAACCCTAGATCTACTCGGGTCAGGGGAAGAAAACGAATCAAATCGAGAAATGCGAACGAAACCCAAACCCTAGATCGACAAACGACGATGCAGGACCACCACAGTGGTCTTACCTCGCCGGAGCACCTACCGCCGTCGTGCGGGAGGCACTGTGCGTCGTTGGTTTTGACCGGCGTGTGCGACAGGAGAAGGGCCACCGCCACCGAGCCGTTCGATGGCCGCGCGCTAACCCACGGGCGGACGCGCGCGCCGGCGAATGGTCCGGCGACGGCGGCACCATGCTACTCCGGCCGCCATGACTCTGGATCTCTCAGTGAGGGAAAGGAGGATGGGGAGGGGCTAGCAGAGAAAGGAGGAGAGGGGTGTCGTGGGGCCGTGCGCCGGCGGCGCCGTCTCTCACCCGCGCCGGCCAGTGCGCCGGTCGCGGGGAAGACGACCCTGCCGCCGCCGTCGAGCATGAGAGGCGCGGGGGGAGGAAAAATGGGAGCTAGGGTTTTCCCAGGAGCCGGCCGCCTCTTATACCGAAGCGAAATAGGTGGACGCAAGGAGGACCGTCGATCTGCAGATCGACGGCGTCGGGGGCTGGGCGCTCAAGTTGGGCTGAAAGCAGCCCAGGCGGGTTGCGACTGTGGGCCGGTGAGCCGGCCCAGCCATTGGCTGTCGGGCTTAGAGCCCATGCGGGCGTGAGAAGCAGGCCGCGGGCCACATCTTGCTGCTGGGCCAAAGAATGGCTGTGAACAGTAGCTTTTCGCATTTAGTTTTTTAGAATTTCAGAAGCTTTTTGAGTATAATTTGAATGTTTTCATTTGAATGTTAAGTTTAAATCTCTGTTTAAATTTTGAACCAAAGGGATAAATTTTTACAGAGTGTAGTATGCTTCTGGAATTTTCAGTTTAATCATGTTTTTCCGCTGCTAGTTATTCTTTAATTAAATTGAACCAAAGGGATATTTAATTAGAGAAATATAATGAAGTTTGAAGTATTCTTTATGATATTGTTATTTTTCTGACCAAAGCTCATAATTACAATATTATAAAAACAGAATGATTAAAGTGGTTATGCATTAATTCTATTTTTCTGCCCAAAGGTGATATAGAGTTAATGCAGAGTATTGTTGTATGTATTACTTTTAACCAAAGTTGACTTAATACATGCAGCATTTTCCGTAATTTTTATGTTCTCACCTTTATGAGTTAATGATGTTTTTCAGGACTGAGTTACCTCAGCACCATCCCTGAGCTCGTTGGACCCAACTTCAAGCAGTGGCGCAACCAGTTGGATTGCGTCCTCACGATGTTGGAGCTCGACTACGTGTTGACTACACCATGCCCTGCAGTTCTTGCAGACGTGGTGAGAGGAGCAAATGAGAATGAGGAGTCTTTTCAGGCACGACAGCGTGACCATGCAGACAAGATTGCCAAGCGCGACCTTGATCGTGCCAACTGGCAGAAAAATAATAAGAAATGCTTAAAGATCATGCAGACAAAGATGTCTGAGGTTATCAGGGATTCAATCCCTGAGAAAAAGTCTGATGGAGTGGAGCACACTGCTGCCGAGTTTTTGGCAATAGTGGAGAAATAACATGACACGCACTCCAAGACTTATGCTAGTACATTGATCAATAAGCTTACCAATCTGCAGTACACAGGAGGTGGTGTAAAAGACCACATTCTGTCGATTTACCAGCATGGACATGGGTCTGCCAGAACAGTTTCTGGTGCACCTAGTTTTTAAGTCACTGCCGCCTGAGTTCTCCACTTTTGAGGTGAATTACAACTCCTTGACTGAGAAGTGGGACTTGCACAAGCTAGTTTCTATGTGTGTGCAAAAGGAAGAGAGGCTCAAACAGCAAAATGATGGTTCTGTCAACTATTTGCAGAATACCAATAAGAAAAGGACTTTTGGTAGCAAGGGCTACAAAGCTAAGCATCAACATGAAAGTGGTCCTTCTAATGCTCCTAGTAAGTCTCAGGGGATACCTCCTGTCCAGCAGTCAGCACCAACCAGACAAGAAATCAGCAGTTGCTCCAAATCAGTGCCTCTGGTGCAAGGAGACTGGCCACTGGCAGAAGGATTGTCCTAAGTGGATGAAGCACATGCTGAAAAAAGGTGAAGATATAATTACTTTTGTAGATGAGACCCTGTACTTAAGTTATTCTAAATCTACTTGGTGGATTGATTCAGATGCAACTGTTCATGTTGCTAATTCTATGCAGGGTATGCATTCGAGTCAGATCCTGCAAAGAGGCAGAAGAAGGATTAAAGTCGCCAATGGAGTGGAGGCTGAAGTAGAAGCCATTGGAGATCTCCCCATCAAGCTACATGATGGCTTCGTACTTCATCTTCATGATGTCCTCTTTGTACCTAGTTTAAATAGAAACTTGATTTCCGTTTCAAGCTTAGCAGATTGTGGATTTGAGTGCCATTTTGGCGCTGAAAAATGTTTAATTAAGTTCAATAATAAGTGTGTTGGTCTTGCCTTCCGACAAGACAAGCTTTATAAGTTATCTATGCATGATGAGATCAATGTGTGTGATGAGAATGTATGTGAGACACCGAGTGTCCCCTCGTCTACAAAGGAGAAAGGCAAGCGAAAGAGAATTGATAGCGAATCTTCGAAATTGTGGCATTGTCGTTTAGGCCACATTTCGAGGGGAAGAATAGAACGTTTAGTAAAAGAATCAATTCTCCCACCGTTAGAATTTTCAGACTTAGACCAATGTGTTGATTGCATTAAAGGCAAGTACGTTAAGCAAATTAAGAAAGGCGCAAAGCGAAGCATAGGAGTATTAGAGATTATACACACGGACATTTGTGGTCCATTTCCTGTGACGTCTCTGGATGGTTTTGATTCGTTCATCACATTCACAGACGACTATTCGCGCTATGGATATATTTATCCAATTAAAGAAAAGTCAGAAGCGTTAGATAAATTTAAGATATTTAAAGTAGAAGTAGAAAATCAACACAATCAAAAGATAAAAGTAGTAAGATCAGACCGTGGAGGGGAGTACTACGGTCGACACACCCCATATGGCCAAACTCCTGGACCTTTTACAAGGTTCTTACAGGAGAATGGCATAGTTGCTCAGTATAGTACACCGGGTGAGCCTCAGCAGAATGGAGTAGCTGAAAGAAGAAATCGTACCTTAATGGATATGGTTAGAAGTATGTTAAGTTACTCCACCTTGCCAGTAAACTTGTGGATGGAGGCATTAAAAACCGCCACCCACATTTTAAACAAAGTACCTAGTAAGTCAGTACCTACAACACCATATGAGCTATGGACGGGTAGAGAACCCTACCTAAGATACATGCGTGTGTGGGGATGTCCAGCTGAGGCTAAAGTCTTTAACCTAAATATTGGGAAACTAGATCCCAAGACAGTCAGTTGTCATTTCATTGGCTACACAGAGAAGTCTAAAGGTTATCGTTTCTATTGTCCTAACAGACACACAAAGTTTGTGGAAACGACACATGCAGTTTTTCTAGAAACTGAGATGGTTAGAGGGAGCATGGTGCCACGTGAAATTGATCTTGAAGAGAAGTGGATATATGTACCTACTCCGATGATTCAGGAACCAGTTTTCGTGCCATGTGTTGTTCCGACACCTGCAGTGGAGCCCACTGTGGTGCCAGAACCTGTTGCTAGTTCTCCGGTGCAAACAATGAATGAAAATCAGGAACCTGTTCTTCAGGATCCTACAAAGCCTATAGTTACACAGGAAGAACCTGAACAGTCCCCGGAACCAGAGGTGCCAGCCATTGAGGCCCCAAGAAGGTCTCAAAGAGTTAGAAAGTCAGCTATCTCTAATGATTATGAGATATATAGTAGTGAAGAAGTTCACATAGAGGGTGATCCCGCTTCTTTTGAAGAAGCCATGAGCCGTCCAGATGCATCCAAGTGGCAAGAAGCCATGGAAGATGAAATGAGATCCATGAGTACCAATAAAGTTTGGGACTTAGAAGAAATTCCTAAAGGAGCCAAGCTTGTAGGCTGTAAATGGATCTACAAAGTTAAGTATGACTCTGAAGGAAATATAGAGAAATATAAGGGACGACTTGTGGCTAAGGGCTTCACTCAAAGAGAAGGGATAGACTACAATGAGACGTTTTCACCGGTCTCTTGTAAGGATTCTTTTAGAATCATAATGGCATTAGTGGCGCACTATGATTTAGAGTTACGTCAGATGGATGTAAAGACGGCATTCCTGAATGGAGATCTATATGAAGATGTCTACATGACTCAACCCAAAGGTTTTGTTGTGAAAGGCAAAGAACATATGGGATGTCGTTTGAGAAAATCCATTTATGGCTTGAAGCAAACCTCAAGACAATGGAACATTAAATTTGACGAGACAATTAAGAAATTTGGGTTTAAGGCAAACATTGAGGACAACTGTGTTTATGTAAAGTTTAACAAGGGGAAAATTATTTTCCTAATACTGTATGTGGATGATATCTTACTTGCTAGCAATGATGTTAGACTAATACAGGAGACGAAAGATATTTTGTCCTCAAATTTTTGATATGAAGGATCTTGGTGAAACCTCATATGTTTTGGGCATCCAAATTCACCGAGATAGAAGGAATGGAGTTTTAAGTTTATCGCAGAAGGCATATTTGGAGAAGATCCTAAAGAAATATAATATGCATGCGAGTAAAGCCACACCTGCTCCTATTCAGAAGAGCGATAAGTTTGGACTTTATCAATGTCCAAGGAACCAATACGAGATCGATCAAATGAAAGCGGTTCCATATGCTTCAGCAGTAGGTAGCTTACAGTATGCACAAGTGTGCACTCGCCCAGATTTAGCGTTTGTTACAGGAGTACTCGGAAGATACCAGTCTAATCCAGGTGCAGAGCACTGGATGATGACAAAGAAAGTATTGCGATATGTGCAAGGCACAACAGGCCTCATGCTAACATATAGAAGATCTGATGTCCTAGAGATAGTAGGATATTCAGACGCTGATTATGCGGGAGATAGAGATGATAGAAAGTCTACATCTGGATATGTATTCACTCTCGCAGGGGGAGCTATCTCATGGAGAAGTTCCAAGCAAGAGCTAGTTGCAACATCTACGATGTATGCAGAGTTTATAGCATGTAATGAGGCACTAGGACAGGTTATGTGGCTAAAGAAGTTTATCCCTGACTTGAGAATTGTGGATTGCATAAGAAAGCCATTGAGATTATACTACGACAATGCGCCAGCAGTGTTTTATGCCCACAATAACAAGTCAACTAATGCTACCAAACCCATAGAAGTGAAGTTCTATGCGTTAAAAGATAGAGTCCAGGATCAAACTATAAGTCTGAAGCACATTAGTACGAAAGAGATGTTTGCGGATCCGCTCACAAAAGGCTTACCACCCGGTGTGTTTAGAGAACACATTACCGATATGGGTTTAAGGGAAAGCCTATGAATCCTGGATGGGCCTAGTTAAGATCCCTCAGAATGAATAACTGTATTGTGGCTGGTTAGTCTAATTGCCATTACGATTAAGATAACCCATGCTCGGTATGTTTGTTTGTGATGAAGTGGATACCCAGCGAGAGGCTGAAGTGCAAAAGAGTAAGTTGAGATCGAGAGGGAGAATGTTAGTTCGATCTCCACACCGACGCGGCCCAAAGGTTGAGTCGGGCTCGACCTCGCGCCCTGGTCGGGGGCGCCCAACCAATCCATGGTTGGTGGGCCCCCGTCGCACAGTGCTATATAGAGGAGGTGGGGGCCACGGCTCGCAGTACGAGGTTCTCTGCGCCGCCACAAACCCCACCTACAACCCTAGCGACCGAGGGAGCACTGGAGCGGCGAGAAGCACCACCATCGCCGCCGCGGACGTCCTGCTTCATCACCCGTACACGGTGCCACCGACCGCATCTACGCCGCTTCCCCAACGCCGCCTTCACCAAGCCCGCGCCGTCCCTGCCACCTCTACGCCAAGCCGAGGAAGCCCCTGCTACCTTGACCGAAGAGATGGCAAACCCACCGGCAGCGCCTTCCTCCCTTGTTGATGGTCGATGTCCCCCTACTCCCTTTCTTAGTTGTTGTTAGTCTCTGTTAAGTGTAGTTGTTAGTTTCTGTGTAGTTGTAGTGTTGTAGATCTAGATCAAGTTCGTGTCTTTTGTTAATCTAAGTTGTTATCCGGCTAGATCTACCGCTAGAGATCCGTGTTTTAACACTAACAGCATCATCAAGCTCCAACTAGCTTAGCCACCATCGCCTACATCTCGTATATTTCGTTCGTCGCAAGGGCACAATAATCGCTGAGGACTTTGTTTTAGAGACGCATGCCTGCGTTCCTAGCTCCAGTCCTAGCTTGTTTTCTTTTGGTGTCGTATCTTTTGTTACCTGTTTCAGCCCGTGCTAGGTCACTCAGTGCCTCTCGTGTAAAGCTGGTACCCCCAGCGTCTCCTGTGCGTCTGTAAAAACCTTATTTGCTTTCAATAAAAGCCGGGATGATTCCTCCTTCAACAGAAAAGGGCACAATAATCGAACAAAAGTTGGATGCGAACAATGCAATTCTTCGAAGCCGTTAAACAAACGTACGAGATCCTTTCATACCTCCTCGAACTCTGAGGCCTCAAAGGGGATAGCACTTACAGTGCAAAATAGTCACTGCAATGCATCCTGCCCCCAATACAAGCAGACAGTTCCTTCTACATTCTCTGATCTACCAAAAGTCCGTACACCAGAATCACAAGGACCAACACCAACTCCACTGGTAAACAAGATCAGTTGTGCATCTGTTACCATCCACGTTGAGCACGATGCTAGGCCGCACAGCAGCATTCCTTCTGAGATGCAAATTCAGAAATCCCTCCACCTGAAGAAGTTTTGGTTTGGCCTCGGTGCCTCTCCGCAAGCTCACACCCCATCCAAGGTCATCATGCGGTGTATCTGATAGTGTGACAGCCCATTTCAGTAACCCCGAGTCTGACTTCTTGTTGATCTCAATCCAGGCCCTGATTCTGGAGTCCTCATCAATTTTTAGCTCAAGGTCAATGCAACCTCCAGCAGTTGGTTTCCTCCTCCGACGAAATGCACTCGGTCCATGCAAAGCAGCAGACAAGACCAACTCTATGCCATCAGCCAACTGGCACGGAACTTGCCCAAACTCTGTACAGACTCTGCTGGATTCACCAGCGTCTCCTGGCCACCCAGCAGCTGAAATCAGCTCAGCAAGAGAAACAGCAAAGCTCTTCGATCTCAGTATCATACCAGCAGCGTATCTGTGACTTTTCATCAGCAAAGGTGGCCTCAACGAAGAGCGCGAACTGGCCAGCCAATGTTCCTATGAACCAAATTGTTACCAAGTAATACATTAGCATTTAGCAGGTAAAAGGATAGTAATGAAGGCACCACTTTTCGTCTGAAGAACTTACCTCTTGGAGATTTGGACTGGTTGAGAAATCATCACATCTTGCTCCGATTGGAACAGTAGCAACGGAAAATGAGTCATTGATATCTGTCAGGCACATCACTTTTAAAAGCACAAGAGGACTCCCGATATGAATGATCTTTTTCTTGAGACGTGTATTTATGATCAGCGACGAGCTCAGCAGAGAGGGAACAACCCTTCCCAGCAGTAGTCCGAAACACAAACCTTGAACTAATACCAGATTCTGCTTCTGAGGTGTCACTTGTGCACGAAACAGCGACATTGATAACGCCCTTGACACGAGTGGTTTCTTCTGCAAATGGGCCAACTTTTGTAGACTTGGACAACGAAATCACTCTCTCAAAGTTATCCTCTCTCCCTCAACTCCATAATGTCATCAAATGCTTGTCGCTGCAAAGTGCAAACGCTTCAAGTTATCTACCTGAAGCAAATAAATAATGTAAGGTACATGAGCCAGAGGAAATTTAAGAGAATCTCTAATTGGAGCAAATATGAATTAAAAAAAATCTCTGTATCTAGGTATGGCTCCCATCCACATCCCCGTCCCCGTCAACGATCGCTAGGGAAAATTCACAGATTTACAGCAGTAGTCACTACGCCAGCTATAGAGGTTCGTAGGGTCGCATTCAGAATCAGAGACCCGGTGGAGCGGGGGATCCGAAATTCCTAGTGATGGAGGAAGTTTAGGTTTTAAAGGAGCAAGGCGAGGCACCCGGTACATCTTGCTGCCGCCGTGAAGTCCGCGAAAGAGGTCACGCGCGGCCCCCACCGCGTCGGCGAGAGGCTTCTGGAGGAGGGGCGCGAGGCCGGCCATGGCCCCGCGCGGCTCTTGGGGCGGCGCGGAAGACGAAGCCATGGCGCGAGGTGGCACCGAGCGTCTCGCGGTCGCCGTCTCAGGCGAGAGGCCGACTTCTAGCCGTTAAGCATACTTCATAGAGGCCCACGACCACGGCGCCACAGCCCATTGCGGCCCAGTATGACGCTCTCCCATTTTTAGCGGTGGTGCTAAAACCACAAAGTAGAGAAACAAATCAGCAGCTTTCAAAACACTACTAAACAGTTTTCAAAACACAATGACACAACAACAACAGCAACTGCTCCTGCACTGTTCTTCTGGCACAGCGAAGGTGTGGTCAAGGCGCGTAGGGCAAAGCAGCCAACATGCGGTGAGCAGCTGAACCGGCTCAACAGACAGCTTCTAATTTGACACCCACACTCATAGTACCATGTAAAGAGTATATTCAAAATTATTCAAGGTACTCGACCAAAAGTTCACCTCAGATGTTGGGCGAGCAACTTGCCTGGTGAATCTGTATGCCAGGTAACATTTGGCACGCCTTTAGAAGTTTGAACGGCTCAAATTACAGCTCAAACTACAAAAAACATGCTGTTTAAAACCTCCTCAGCCTCTACATTTCATATATCAACCTACAACTCCAACACTGCTGTTAAAACTCAGCCTCTACATTTCGCGCAGACCAGTCAACAAAGGCTTTGACAAAAGGCTACACATGGGACACCTAAACGGCTGCCACAGGCTCAACCATCTCTTCAAGGGTGCGGTCTCTTAGCCATCTCCCGGTAGACCATATCGACGAAACTATCATTCTGCCAAAAGAAACAGCAGATTCAACAAAAAATTCACAGTGAAGATGAGGGGAATTCTGTTATATGTTTGTGAAAATGCAATACAATATTTATCCCTGTCCGTCTAACAATACTTGCAGAAATAAAAAGGACTCAGTTAAGTGCTGACTCTCTCAAATAAACTGGCAAAGAGCTTAGTCCAAGAAAGTGAGAATACCTGTACAAGCCTCAGTAGTGCAGCCCCAACTTGTTCTCTTGTTATCACCTGGCTATAAGATGATGGGGTAAGCAATGGCAACGGATTAGGCGGTGGGAATGGTTGAAGCAAGGGCATGCCATAAGGTGGGTTGGGGGGCGCAGTGGGTAGTGAAAAGGGTGCAACATGTGGTTGATGATTGGCAAAGGGAGGATGAAGTGGAGGAACAGTAGACAGTGATGAAGCATCATTAGGTATTGTTGACTGCGTAGATGCCATGGGTGCAAGGAGTTGTGGTTTTATATTTAGTAGACTTGCAGACTGGGTAGTGGCGGAGCTAAGCGGTCTATGAGCATCAAAGGGCCTCAGAGTAACTGAAGAAGTTCGTGAGGGAAGCATACTGTGTAAGGCAGAAGCCTGCGGTGCACTAGCATTATGCAATTCATGACTAGAAGAAGAAATAGTCCTGAAAGACTGGTTTGGCTGTACTGCACCTGTTCCACCAACCATATCTACACATGCGGGTACCTGTTTGAGGAAATTCATGTAATGGTTAATCATTGCAAACAACAATAATAAATATAAAAAGCTTTTTAAAAATAATAAATTGCAGCTACGAAAATTGAAGAAAAGAATTACAGCTATGAATAGAAGGGAAGTTTACTTGCCTTTGAAGGGATTAGCAAGAACTCTTCAATATCATCTGCTATCATGTTAAGTGATGTTGTCCGTTCTAGAGTATCTTCAGCTGCAGGTAGAACAGATGAAACAGATGCTGCTTCCTGCTCTTCAAACACACTGTAACAGGCATAGTAAGATGTAATTTCAGCATAACACCATGGATCGCCAAGACACCAACTATAGGTGGTGATATTCTGAGTTCAAGGGAACCAATTCAAAAACATCACATTGTATTTTATATTCTATGTTTTCCAACAATATATTAGAGTCATTCAATGTTTATCCCTCTTGTGTTTGAAAGTATAATAAATATATTCACATTAAATATTGATCAACTCACATAATTTCTGTCACCGTGGTTCTTATGTGTTTGAAAGTCTAATGAATATGTTCACATCAAACATTGATCAATTCACATTGAGTATATCACTATATGTAATGGTCTATAAAAAGTCTACTTTTGTATCCAGTGCAATAATCACACTTCCAGGAAGAGGCGATTGTAGTTAGCATGAGAAAACGGCCGAAATAGCAACCTAACTTTGTTTCGGTGACTATATGGGAAATGAAAATACTGAGAATGAAGCTTGAAATGATTAATAAAAAAGATGCAAACACAAAAAGTAAATAGCAAGTAAACTATAGAAACTCCTGCCTTAATAATTTCCACAGACAGCCTTCTTTCAAATGAAAACAGGAACGCATAAAAATTGGTATACCTTTTGGAAGAAATGTTTGCCTTGGGAGATGCCCTAGAATATGCATTCTTTATCCTGTACATTGAATGTAAGGCTAATCAGTACGAATAAAGAAAAGTACACGAAACTTGCAAAATCTCATCTTGCCCACCCCCTTAATTCTGTAACACCAAATCGATACAAATAAGGAACTACAATTCAAAAGTGTCTAGGACAGTAGTATCAATCAGGATTCAGGATTCAGGACTCAGGATCTATTTGTTACTGTTGTGGACTCCTTCTTCTACAAGCACACATATGGGCGCAGGAGGAAGAAGGCAGAGTCCACAACCGGCACAGGTGGCTGAGTTAGTTAGAAAAGATATATACGGGAGGGAGAGAGATAAGTTTGTTACTTAGGAGTTTTGTTAGTCAAGAATAAGGCCCCTGATCTATAAAGGCAAGCCAGTAGCATGTATTAGGATCTATCGAAGAATAAAGCTCTCCCTGCTCTGGGCGGGAGCTGTCTTCGACGGTGGCTCCTCCGGCCGCCGGCGACAACAGCTCAACGCCTCCATACACCCTCCGCTCCTGTTCCCAAGCTTCTCTGTTCCTATACTCTCCCCTGCGTACTCCTCGACGGCCACGCCGTACCAGTTACACACTCATATGTAGGGTTGAAAAGCTTGAAAAAAATGAGGCTTCTGTGCACCATGTAGCGAATGATAATAGGATCCAGTACCAGCATACAACAAATTGTTATTTAGTATATCAGTAATTCATATATCGGACAGGATGCGCACACACGCAATTGTGAGATCCAACATTAGCACTTAAGTGGCAAGAAATCTGAGAGTAATCAAGGTTATTTCCATAATTGCGGGTATCTGCTGATCTGCGTAGAAAGGGTAGTTCAAAATAGATTCATGACACCAATGAGGATGAGATTAAAAGGAACATAAATACATATTAAATATATTTACCTTTTAAAAAGATGTGCAACTTCTTCACATTCCTGTGGGTTATAGAACCAAATTCCAAGGATTTCATCTTCAGCATTACTGTTACGGTACATCACGTAGGGAACTTGCACATCAACGTCATAATCCGTCAAGAGATCTTCAACTAGATTTTCTGTTATAGGATAAAAACAACATAAAATTCACATATTTAATGTGGCCATTATCATACAAAATAAGCAGGACACGTAGACAAACAGCAAAATCACTTAAAAAAGTCAACCAAGATAACATTTCAAGGTGTCATTTGAAGTCAAATTATTCCCTTAAACAACCAGACTTATGCTCTGGTAAAGTTTTCAGCTGAGTGGCGAACATTGCTTCTGTCTGTGCAGTAGTATAAACAGAAGATATAAGAGGATTCAACTTCCAACAATGGAGTTGTTACATTATCATGTTCCCCAACATGAATATATCTGGAGCCAAACATCTAATACTATGTATTTAATTTAACAGATAAGGCCAGAAGCAAAGGTTCTTAATAAGATGATCTACTGACATCCATGTTCTATTGATGCTACCCCAGTCCCACAATCTAGGATTTATATCAACAATCTTCATTGTCAACCTGAGTGAATTTGCACAAGTGTGTGTTCAATAAAATAGGTGTGCAGGCATACCTGTATTTAGTCTATTCATGACAACCAATTGGAATCTGGGCTGAGTACTCCTACAAGAATAAGTTCTTATCATTGCCAAAAAAAAAAGCAAGATAAGACAACACAAACTGCACTCTTGGGAATTGATAGAACCAACATCTTCATAAATTAAGTACAAGTATGCGAGAGTATCAGCTTAATAGTTAAGACAGTGTCAGTGTGTCACTAGTTGAACATTGGCAACATCAAGTTACACGGTGAAATTGTCATCACATACTTTAGTAAAAAAAGTCACCTATGAACAAAAAATGTTACTGAACATATTCCAGGGTGTATGTTCATTCAGATTTATATGTTTCAGGAACATGCATTGCCAAATCCATAGATGAGTGATAGCATGTAGTAGGACCAGGGTCAGCAAAAAAAAAAAAAGATCTAGCATACGAGTGTACTATGATTATCGATCGTAACATAACAGCATATCAATCAAACAACAGCCATATCAACATGTGACAAATAGCAGTTACTGCAAAACTGACATCAATGTGTTTAGCAACAACAAAAATCACTTGTATGGAAAAGACACTGCTGTGTGCTGTTGCAGAGACAGTAGGAACAAAAGCCAGCAACATTTTCACCAACAACTAAATTATACAACTATTTGCTGCACAGTGGTGCTGCTGGACTACATACAAATAATAAGCTCCCAAAGCAGCCACGAATTGTAGGCATCCACCCAAACACAACAAACCAAATGACACCCAAGCCTTAAGGACAGCATAGTCCAGTAGTGCAAACCTCTTGACGACGAAGAGCGACCCCTCCACCAGCTTCCGGCTCTGCAGCAAACGCGCGCACGCACAAATCAAGGTTCGGAATTGCAACAGAAATTAACGAGGGAGTGCGGGGGTTTCGGAACGGCATTGTACCCACTCCTGGACGTCCTCGTCGAAGCTGTACACGACGACGTGCGCGGCGGTAAAGAGGATGTCCGTGACGGCGGGGTCGAGGCGCCGTAGCACGCTGATGTTGAGCGCTCGCGTGGCCTCCCGGTCCCACCCCGACGCCAGGTTCGGCGCCACCTTCACGCCGCCGTCACCGCCGCCGCCGCCGCCGCCTACGCGCCTGCGCCACATGGGCGCGCGCGCCCTCGCCATAACCCCAATTGCCGCTACCTCGCCGGAAACCCTAATCGCCCCGAGATTTTTCTCCGCGCGGGTTTTTGGAGGGAGGAACTGAGCCGCGGCGGGATTTGTGCTGCTCTCTCTTGTCTGGAACCGGGAAAGGCTTGCAGGCGCACACCGGCTCGTATGCCTGCTGTTCCTACGGGCCCACTGGTCAGGATCTGGCATCCATTCCCACTTGCAGGCTGCTCCCTCCATCCCAAAATAATTGCACATCTCAAACGTTTTTAAATTTGACCAAATTTCATAAAAAATGTAATGGTATTTATGTGTAATAAGTATCATTAGATTGAGCAGAGAGTATATTTTCCGAATAAACATATTTGGACATACAAATATTGATACTATTTTTTATACTTTTAATAATCAAACTTGAAAGCATTTGACTCCTTGAGAAGTGATATGTACACTTATTTCGAGACGGGGAAGTACAGTGACCGGGAAAAAGAAGTTGCCGTTGTGATTCTCTCTAAATTGGGCTGATGGGCTTTGGTTAAATGTGGCCACCTGATGGGCTGTTCAAGAGGCCTTGTTGTCTCCTCTCAGAAATAATAATAATAATAATAAAGGTCTGCTGTCTGTGATTACTGACTGAGTGAACAAGACTCACGACTCTATCCAGCTACACAAATTCTGTCCCTCAAAAAAGAAAAGCTACACAAATTCTACATATGTTTATTACATGTCCATTTTTACTTGATTTGCTCACCTTGCCAAACTAGTGCAGAAAGATGCTGAGAACAAACACCGTTACTGTTCTCTTACCCGTTTCAGCCCATTGAAACTGTTAGCGAAACAGAAAGAATATGACATATACTGCACCTTTCCATGGCACGGTCAGGCTCAGAGAAGAATCGTCAAACGAGCAGCTCACTGTTCCAGAGCAAAGTGCCAGTGTCATAGGAGTCCACCACAGCAGGCAGAGCTGGATCAAGCTGCATGCCCTTCCACAGCCATGGGTCACATTGACTTTTCTTGGGCGGGAGATCGGATCAAGAACACGACCTACTAATTGTATATGCGGTGTCAACACTGAGCGCATAAAGTAATGGTGGGCGCCGAGCGCTCATGCGATCCATGCTTGTTGGGTTTTTCTTTAATAATCTGGAAAGTTTAGGAACATGTACGTACTGCCTGAATGAAGGCTTCAGAGAATCAAGATAACCAGATAACGCGCCTTTTATTTTATGGCACCTTTTTTTTTTCATCAGAGAATCCGCAGATAGCGGATGGATCAGGTCAGATCGCTAATTAAGCCGGATGATTTTTCATCCCAAAGTTGTG
Organism: Cenchrus fungigraminus; assembly: GCA_036936925.1. Classification (NCBI taxonomy): domain Eukaryota; kingdom Viridiplantae; phylum Streptophyta; class Magnoliopsida; order Poales; family Poaceae; genus Cenchrus; species Cenchrus fungigraminus. Next base: position 2,564,391 of record CM072770.1, on the reverse strand, counting down.
CAGCAGCACTAGGTGATGGACAAGCAAGCAATGAGAATGGCCGTAGTTGCACTTGCACGGGCTTTAGCTGCAAGCAACGACATCATGCCAGTACCACAGGCAAATGATGCCACAGAAGTAGGTGTGTGTCGTGTCTGCTCAAAGAGTTTGTTGGAGACGCCTCCTCGCTACTGTGAAGAAGAAGAAGGGAAAAAGGACCTGCGACAAATCAAATCTCACACGCATTTGTTTTGTGCACGAGAGCATCATTCTTTCTGTTCAGTTGATCGCATGCATTTCGTGTGAAGGAATCTGCCGCCGACGATCACCTCCAGTTTCCGTGTCACGACAAAAGCATGCATGATCCTGTTTTCGTTAAGTTTCGCGGTAAAAGAACTCAGTGTTGAAAACTGGCGTCGTTCGTTAACCTCGCTGGAGAGATGGCGATGTGGCTCGGTGAGGGGAGGGGGCCCATCCCATCCATGGACCGGTGAGATGCAGCTAGCGAGCCACTTGCATTGGGCCTGCGCGGTTTAGTGAGTGCCCCCGGGCCCCGCGCCCTAAACCTCCTCGCTGTGTTCGCTCTTCGCTCCCCAAAATGATGGCGATTACGACGCACACACGGAGTGACTAGTGAGAGAAAGAAAGAGAGAGAAAGTGTCGGCGGCGGCCACCGGGAATCCAGAGAGAGAGAGAGAAAGCGTGTGAATTTGTGATGGTGAAGGAGAGAGAGAGACAGAGGAAGGGAGCACGAGCACCACGGTTTATTACGCTTTTCCCTGTGTGTGTGAGAGTGAGAGAGGTGGTCGTCGGGATTATTACCAGCCCTACGGAGTCCAGCCAGGATCTGGTTTCCCCGCAGCTGACGGACGGATTCTGTGGTCACGCCGGCGTCCGGCGGGGCCGCCCCCACGTCGTGGCATGTTCCGCCCGGCGCCACCGCATCACCCTCACCGGAGGACGCTGGTGCAGCAATATTCCTGCCGGCGGGTCCGTCCTGGCCCACCCGTCACCCGCACGTCGTAAAGAAATAAAAGAACCCTGCCCGCTTCGCGCGCCTCGTGCTACGCCAACGGGGTCGCAACGCAAGGCCCGAGCCATGGGAGACTTCACTTGGAGCTCCGCCGCTGCTCTTCTTCAACGCCCGGTCGTCGCCCTGTTCGTCTGGCTTATCAGCCACCAGCCAGCAGTACTTTTCTCTTAGAAAAAACTAGTCATCAGCAACCAGTTAGCAGTATTTTTCTTTCAGCACAAACCAGCACCAGCAACCAGCCAAGCGAACAGGCCGCGTGACTCCAAACCGTAGACTCGCTCGTTAGTGGTGGACTGGTGGTATTCGAGCAATTCGCTGCCAGCTCGGCGGGGTCAACGGGAGATCAAAGAGTAGCCAGGGCAGGGGAGTTTTTATGTTACCGGCAGTGCAACAACAGGGTTACTACGGACTAATTGGGTGTGGGTCGCTCGCTAATGGCTTTCAATGCGAGACTAATGGCGTCACATGGGTGTAACGACAAACGGGGACAACTGAATGCAGCCATGACATGTTCCCATTCGACTTCTTTTAGTACCAGGAGGGGCTACGGCAATCTATACAAGGTCTTGGACCGCCGCTGCTAATTTTAGCTTTTGCATTGTTCAGAGGCTCAGAGCGCTGCTGCTAATGCTAGCTTTGCTGCATCTTTTTTTTCTTTGCTTAATAATGACACTTGCGTTCTCTTCCTCCATCAAGCTCTCCAACGTCTCTCTAAGACTGACCGCAACCAAACACAGCACAAAACAAATGGTGGTTTGGTCAGAGGCGAGGCGAGAGCTAGCGTCCGTCCCTGCCTGGCGCGGTTTGTTCCCTTCCTCCTCAATCCGCTCTTCCATCCATCCCTCATGGGAAGGCCCACGGACAGCGACAGCCCCCCACATCTAAACTAACCGGCGGCACCAAAAAGATTAACCACCAGAAAGAGATGGCATGATGATAATGCGCTTCAATCTTGTGTCACACACAACACAAAGCAGATCGAGCAGGGGGGTGGATACAAAGAAAGTGAAAGGTTTTTGGCCAAAAAGGCCGGGGACGATCGAAACACAATCAGTAAACACGGTGCCTACTGTGTTGCTAATAACACCTCACCTACCGCTTTTATTTTGCTCGGCTGATCACATCGGCGTCCCCTCCTCCCTGCTGCTGAATTATTTAGTCCATGTTTAGTTCCCAAAAATTTTCCCAACTACCCGTCACATCAATCTTCGGACACTGATTAGGAGTATTAAATGTGGATTAATGACAAAACTCATTCCATAACTCCTACCTAATTTTTTGAGACGAATCTAACGAGCCTAATTATGCTATGATTAGATAACGTCATGCTACAGTAAATAATCTCTAATGACGGATTAATTAGGCTTAATGGATTCGTCTAGTGATTTCCCTTTCATTCGTGTAATTAGTTTTGTAATTAGTCTTTGTTTAGCCCTCCTAATCATTCTTGATAAGAGGGTCCAAAAATTTTTGCCAAAATTTTTGGCCAACTAAACAGGCTCTTAGTAGGAGAGCAATGCTAGCTACTCCATCCATCCTTGTTAGTTAGTGCGTTCCTTTCGTCCCGTTGGTCCTATCACTTTTGCATGCATTTCTATCTTTTTTAAAAAAAAAAAACTTTTGCATTTCCAGCCAAAAAAAATTTGGACTTGACGCACATATCCTTTTCATCCGCAATCCCCCGTTTAAGCAAATAAACTAAACAAAGAAATGGAGAAAACTTTCCGTGATGTGTGCGGCATCCATGACCTACCTGGTCATGCAGTTTTTTCTCTCACTGCGAAAAAAAATCCGTTTGTTTTTTCGTTTTCTGTCAGGCTAACAAACTTGCTTAAGCAGACATCCTAACTAACAGGCTACCCTGTCTATCTATATCTCCTTGTAGAGTCAACAGTCATACGGCCGTGTCACCGACACACACGCGCTCTCTCTCACTCTGCTCTCACGCTGTTTTTTGTATTAAAAAAAATCTGCTACTACTAATAATAAGAATCTAGTGGGATGATTTGGCACCTCCTAGAAGGGAAGAGAAGGGGTGGTGGTTGAACATGAACTGTGGTCACAAGCAAGCAAGGTATTAACGCACACCATGGATCGGAGTGAGTGAAGGAAGAATAATTAGAGAGAGAGAGAACAAGGGGGTGTGGTACACTTAGACACCAGTGGTGGTGGTAGTAGTAGAATCGAGACGAGGCGTGGCGGGTCGCACCGCACCGAAACAAAACGAAACAAACAAAACCAAAGCGAGCGAGCCAACAGTGGCGTGCGCATGTGAGGAGGGGGTAGCCGAGCGAGCTGTCGAAAGAAAGATACCGGGGGTGGCGATGAGCTGTGCGTGGGAGAGCAAGCACACTGCCCCCGCCCCGCGCCCCAGCTAGCACATTGCCACACCCACCACCGCGGCGGCGGCAGCAGCCGAGGGAGGGAGCCCCACACGGGCAGCCAAGCCAAGCCAGCCGCGCAACGCAACAAAGGAAAGGGAAGCCAGCCTCCCTTCTCCTCCTTCCCACTCCCCCTCTCTTCCTCGTTCCATTCGTTCCCCAACCCCCCACTTCCCTCCTGCAGCCGCCGCCGCCGCACGCGCACCCTGCTCCCTTGGCCAGCGCGGTAACTAGAGGAGGAGGAGGAGGAACCCCCTGAGATCTGGAGATCTGGTAGGGCGAGGGGGATGGAGGCCAGCGCCGGGCTGGTCGCCGGCTCGCACAACCGGAACGAGCTCGTCGTCATCCGCCGCGATGGCGAGCCGGGGGTACGTGCGCGTCTCGCTTGGTCCCTCTGCATCTCCGGCGAGGGCGCGCGGTGCTGATTTTTTTTTCGTTTGTTTGTTTTGCTCTGCAGCCGAAGCCGATGAACCAGCAGAACGGGCAGGTGTGCCAGATTTGTGGCGACGACGTGGGGCTCAACCCCGACGGCGAGCCTTTCGTCGCCTGCAACGAGTGCGCCTTCCCCATCTGCCGGGACTGCTACGAGTACGAGCGCCGCGAGGGCACGCAGAACTGCCCCCAGTGCAAGACCCGCTTCAAGCGCCTCAAGGGTAAGTCTCGCTCTCCCCCACCCCCGCAATGCAGCATCCGCTCGCGCGCCGATTCTGCCGCACTCCTGTCTCACGCACGTCCCGCGGGGATTCCGTTGCTGTTGCTGTTGTTGTTGCAGGCTGCGCGCGTGTTCCGGGGGATGAGGAGGAGGACGGCATCGACGACCTGGAGAACGAGTTCAACTGGGCCGACAAGCACGACTCCCAGTATGTCGCCGAGTCCATGCTCCACGCCCACATGAGCTACGGCCGCGGCGCTGAGTTTGACGGCCTGCATCAGCCCTTCCAGCCCATCCCGAATGTTCCCCTCCTCACCAACGGCCAGATGGTAACCACAAATTCCACGCTTCTGCGTTGCTTCTCCTCCTTCAACTTCGCTTTGCCTAAGCGCTGAATTGCTTTGTGCTTCCAGGTTGATGACATCCCGCCGGAGCAGCACGCCCTTGTGCCGTCATTCATGGGTGGCGGGGGAAAGAGGATTCACCCTCTTCCATACGCGGATCCGAACCTTCCTGGTGTGTGTTTTGATCATCATCAGCTGTCATTCAGCTGCCATGGTTCCTCCTGAATACAGCGAGTCAATTAACGTCTTATGTGACTTGCAGTGCAACCGAGGTCTATGGACCCATCCAAGGATCTCGCTGCATACGGCTACGGGAGTGTAGCGTGGAAGGAGAGGATGGAGAGCTGGAAGCAGAAGCAGGAGAGGATGCACCAGATGAGGAACGACGGAGGTGGTAACGATGATGGTGACGATGCAGATCTACCACTGTATGACCCTGAAACTTAGCTGACCTCTATTAGCTGGTACCTAGCTGTCATGCTATTTTGCAGTGGATTGGTCAACTTTGAAATTTTATAACCTGGTCCATTTAACAACTAAAAAAAACTAGTAGCGTATGAGTTTGTTTTGTGAATGTTATAAAACTATTCCATTTTCTTAGCAAGATGAAGGATGCAATTGCATAAATAGACACTTATGTCATATCGTTTAGGAAATAAATACTCTTTTTCTGCACTAGTATCTCTGACTTGAAGGGAAAAAAAACTGTCCCATCTGGTAATTTTTTAATATAGATATTTTTGTTCTCCTTTTTGCAAAACATTCTACTGGACTCAAAACACCAACTATTTCTTGTTTTTTCTCTTACCAGAATGGATGAAGCTAGGCAACCATTGTCCAGAAAGATCCCACTTCCTTCAAGCCTGATCAACCCCTACAGAATGATTATCATTATTCGGCTAGTGGTTTTGGGGTTCTTCTTCCACTACCGTGTGATGCATCCGGTGTCTGATGCATTCGCTTTATGGCTTATATCTGTGATTTGTGAAATATGGTTTGCCATGTCTTGGATTCTTGATCAGTTTCCAAAGTGGTTTCCTATTGAGAGGGAAACCTATCTTGACCGGCTGACTTTGAGGTTGGTTACTGGCTTACTGCTGCCACCTAGTATTTACTTGCCTCCTCTCTTCTTTGCTGAATGTTGTTGCTAATCTATTGTCTGTCTAGGTTTGACAAGGAAGGGCAGCCTTCTCAACTCGCCCCAGTTGATTTCTTTGTCAGTACGGTTGATCCCTTGAAGGAACCTCCGTTGGTCACAGCAAATACTGTTCTATCTATCCTGGCGGTAGATTATCCAGTTGATAAGGTTTCATGCTATGTTTCTGATGATGGTGCTGCAATGCTGACATTTGAAGCACTGTCTGAAACATCTGAATTTGCAAAGAAATGGGTTCCTTTCTGCAAAAGGTACAGTCTTGAGCCTCGTGCTCCAGAGTGGTACTTCCAACAGAAGATAGACTACCTGAAAGATAAGGTGGAACATACCTTCGTTAAGGAGCGGAGAGCAATGAAGGTGCGATACTTTGTATCTGTTGAACCCATTGCTACAGTCCTTTATCTGGTAAGTGTTGTGCTAATTTAGGGCAAATCTTTTTACTTTTTTCAGAGGCAGTATGAGGAATTCAAGGTCAGAATCAATGCCTTGGTTGCTAAAGCCGAAAAGGTACCAGAGGAAGGATGGACAATGCAGGATGGAACTCCATGGCCTGGAAACAACGTTCGTGATCATCCTGGAATGATTCAGGTATGCTTTGACTGCCATGGAATTAACTTTACATGTGCTGGGATGTTTCGATGGACGTTTTTTCTCGCACTTTCACCACAATAAAAAAGTTTAAATTTTCTCGAATAGGTCTTCCTTGGTCAAAGTGGTGGCCATGATGTGGAAGGAAATGAGCTGCCTCGATTGGTTTACGTTTCAAGAGAAAAACGACCAGGCTACAACCATCATAAGAAGGCTGGTGCTATGAATGCGTTGGTAAGTATACCTGATTGATCATTGATGTGTCTTCTCTCACTCCTCTATGCATTGTAGAAGCATAATTTGGGTTTCTTATTCATTGTTTTGGCTCCTACACAGGTCCGAGTCTCTGCTGTGCTAACTAATGCACCATATTTGCTGAACTTGGATTGTGATCACTACATCAATAACAGCAAGGCTATTAAGGAAGCAATGTGTTTTATGATGGATCCTTTGCTAGGAAAGAAAGTTTGCTATGTGCAGTTTCCTCAAAGGTTCGATGGGATTGATCGTCATGATCGATACGCCAACCGGAATGTTGTCTTTTTCGATGTAAGATCCGTCATCCGAATGTCTATGAAGTTCTCTTGTCTAGCATATGAGACGTTCAACTTACAATGCAATTTCTAACATTTCATTCGTGCAGATCAACATGAAAGGTTTGGATGGTATTCAAGGCCCCATTTATGTCGGAACTGGATGTGTCTTCAGAAGACAGGCATTATACGGATATGATGCCCCCAAAACAAAGAAGCCACCATCAAGGACTTGCAACTGCTGGCCAAAGTGGTGCATCTGCTGTTGCTGTTTTGGTAACAGGAAAACTAAGAAGAAGACCAGGACCTCGAAGCCTAAATTCGAGAAGCTAAAGAAACTTTTCAAGAAAAAGGAAAATCAAGCCCCTGCTTATGCTCTTGGTGAAATTGACGAAGCTGCTCCAGGTATCACATAACATCCAAAGAGAACCTCATCGTTTTTCTACAGGCATCCTTAATATCTAACCTTGCAATGTTCTTGGCAGGAGCGGAAAACGAAAAGGCTAGTATTGTAAATCAACAGAAGTTAGAAAAGAAATTTGGCCAGTCTTCTGTTTTTGTTGCTTCCACACTTCTTGAGAATGGTGGGACCCTTAAGAGTGCCAGTCCAGCTTCTCTTCTAAAGGAAGCTATACATGTCATCAGTTGCGGCTATGAGGACAAGACAGACTGGGGGAAAGATGTAAGTCTGCATCTTGTTTGCTGTTTCTATTTGTTGGTTGAATTGTGAAATAATGATTACATACTCAAATCATATGTTTTGTTACAGATTGGTTGGATCTATGGATCAGTTACAGAAGATATTCTTACTGGGTTTAAGATGCACTGCCATGGTTGGCGATCAATTTACTGCATACCTAAGCGGGCTGCCTTCAAAGGTTCTGCACCTCTCAATCTTTCTGATCGTCTTCACCAGGTTCTTCGGTGGGCTCTTGGTTCAATCGAAATTTTCTTTAGCAACCATTGCCCTCTTTGGTATGGGTATGGTGGTGGGCTAAAATTTCTGGAAAGGTTTTCCTACATTAACTCCATCGTGTACCCTTGGACATCTATCCCACTCTTGGCCTATTGCACATTGCCTGCCATCTGCTTGCTGACAGGGAAATTTATCACACCAGAGGTAAAGTTTGAAACCTTTAATTCTATTATACTATGGTATTAAACTGTGGAAGATTATGACCCTTATGCTTATCATCCTTCTCGTGCAGCTTAACAATGTTGCCAGCCTCTGGTTCATGTCACTTTTTATATGCATCTTTGTTACGGGTATCCTGGAAATGAGATGGAGTGGTGTAGGCATTGATGATTGGTGGAGAAATGAGCAGTTCTGGGTCATTGGAGGTGTGTCTTCACATCTCTTTGCGGTGTTCCAAGGACTTCTCAAGGTCATAGCTGGTATAGACACGAGCTTCACTGTGACATCAAAGGGTGGAGATGATGAGGAATTCTCAGAGCTGTACACATTCAAATGGACAACCCTTCTTATACCCCCAACCACACTTCTCGTCTTGAACTTCATTGGGGTGGTAGCTGGTGTTTCCAATGCAATCAACAACGGTTATGAATCCTGGGGACCCCTCTTCGGGAAGCTCTTCTTTGCATTTTGGGTGATTGTCCATCTTTACCCGTTCCTCAAGGGTTTGGTTGGGAGGCAGAACAGGACGCCAACCATTGTCATTGTCTGGTCCATCCTCTTGGCTTCAATCTTCTCGCTGCTCTGGGTCCGGGTCGATCCTTTCCTTGCGAAGAACGATGGCCCCCTCTTGGAGGAGTGTGGTTTGGATTGCAACTAGGAGGTCAGCATGTGAGCTTCCCCATCAGTGTTGTGCTCGAAGAAGTGTTTTTGCAGATGTTTTGTGCCCATATTTTTCCATTTTTTCCTCTGTAGATAGAAACACGGGAAAAAGAAAGTCTTGCATTTCTTTTGTTCTATGGTGGTAGCTCAGCCTCATGACTGCAATATTGGGCAAACGGGAGGCTGCGACAACCTTGTGCAGTTCGGCCACGAATATAGAGAGAGACCAAATGCCTGTGTTGATTGTTCAGCATTCTTTATTAGTTTTGGTGGATACTTATCGGTGAGCCGAACAGGAAGTTGTTTGAGTATGAACTGCTCTACATCTGCAAAGTTGTTTCTCAATAAGGCAGGAATAGATCTGCCGTCTGGAATAGAGGAAGATGCACATTATTTATGTAGTGATGATGAGTGTACCTTTGCCTGCCCATTTGAAGGGCCTGTGCATTCCTTCCTTCCTCCCCCCTCCCTTGTCTGGTGCAATTCTCCTTACTAGGACAGAAACTCCATTAGCGTCTAGTAATGTAGCGCCTCCAGTGATGTAATTTGTAAATGTGCCATTTTGTTGATCAACTGCGTAAAGAATCGGTCGTTGCTATTGACTTGGTTTTTTTTTTCTTTTTTTGGTTCATTGTGATGTGCTACGTTTGTGTCCGTTCAATTCTCTCCATGTGGTTGATTTGGAAAGAGGCTGGGAACGACGACTGTAATGTCGGCAATGCAATTTCTGTTTGTGGAGAGGCTGTGCTGCTGCACATGTCGTCTATTCTGTCTCGGTCGTCTTCCTGGGCAGCACAGAGGTGAAGCGTGTCGTTTGCAGCTGGGTGCACGATACGATGTCCTCATGTGGTGTGTCTGTCAGTGTAATGGTGGTAGGCCACATATGGCTGTACCTGGTGTGCCAGTACTGTTGTTCGCAGCAATATATAATGGCGCGGTAGGGCAGCGAGATGCGTGTACCGGGACCTCGAAAGATCCTGCTTTGGTGAGAAACCCATCATCAATCAAATCGCTGTAAGTTTCTGTCATTCTGTGGGGGCGGACCTTGGAAAAGAGGAGTTTTCATCAAGGATGAAATTAAAGCATGGTGGTGGTGGCGCCATGCATCACCGTCGGTGCGATTCTGGCGCACTGCAATCTTCCAGGCCCCCTTGATAGCATCCTCTTTGGAGATTGGAATCATGGGGCGGCTAGGCCTAGGCTATACCATAAGCTTAACCGGCAAGTCTTTCCTTTGTTTGTTGCAGTGGGATGCTGTAGGTTGTACACGTTTGTGTGCAGCAGCAGTAGCAGGGCTGTTAAGAACTTGGAAGGTAAGCAAACGCAGTGGAAAAGCGACTTTCGTAGACTTTTTGTTCCACGATTCCAATCATTGTAGTGTGCATGCAGGTCGTTTGCTTAGAGCATGAAAACTCCAGAGGCTTTGGCAGAAAGTAGTGTAAAACCCCCTTTCTTTACATGCGAAAGGGGCGAAAAGGCTCGGTTACCCTGGACGGGTATAACACGCCGGCGGGGACCATCAGCCCACTCCCGTGAAAGTTACTAGTGGAATACGAGTACCAGTCGTAGATGAGATTGATGATGGCACCAAACCAAACCAAACCAAAACCAAAGCAGAGAGAATCTGAGTAGATGGGAGCAGAGGAGGATGCGGCCGCATAGTACTTGACAAATAAGGCCGGACATGCCGCGGCCGCCGCTAGCTTTGGGCTTGGGTGGATCATCCCCCGTGCTAGTACTGCAACGGTGGAAGCCCCCCATCCTAAGCGGCAGGTAAGCACACCCCCTATAGCTCAACAAGGGACAGACACCGAACGTATCCAATTCCGCCCGCCTATATTATATACTGCCGTCTGCATGCCGTGCCCAGCCTAGCAGAAAGGCCACGCGAGCGAATAATCTCACTAGCTCGTTCCAAGCGACTCACTCACTTGGAACTCTCTGCTTGTTGCCAGAGTCGATCTTGCATTGTCGTGACCTAAACACTTGTCTTGGTTACGTGCATTATTGCAGTCGCAAAATTAAAGGAGGCGTCGCGTCGTGAGATCCCATGGATGCATGCATGCATCCGCGCGTGACAACTCACTCCGGTCCTTGCTGTCGTGCGTGCGTATGAAGACGTACTACGAATAAAAGAAGTGTAGGGTCCGGGCGTGCATGGGGAGAAGAACGTGCGCGGTCGCCGGACACTGCTACTTGATCGCCAACAGTACGTAATCGGCAAGAATGCAGCGTGCTAGCTGACGAGAAACAAGTACGGACCAAAAAATAAAAATGCTGCTCGCCGTCGGCGACGACGCGATGGATCTGTGCTTTCAGCCAGCGGTGGTTGATCGCCGGCAGCTGACACGAGGGAGAAGAGATGGGGCAGCCAATTAATCAGAGGGGCGGATCAAGTAATACGAGTAGATTGGAGTACGTGTGCTCACGCGCGCGATTGGCGAGGCAGTACGGATCCTCGGAGCGGAGTGAAGCTAGGTTGCTTGTGATCCACTCGACTCCATAGTCCATACCACCTCTAATCCCTTACGTCGAGGCCCCAGAGCCGGCTGTTGTTGGATCGCGCGCGGCGTTGGGCAGACGGAATAATTGTACACATGCACAGTACTGTACTAGTACTCGGCACTGGGCAGCAGCAAATAATACAATTATTCCTGTGGAAAGGAACAGAACAGGCCGGGCGGGCGTCCACTGCACGTACGACGCGCACAGTGCAAGCGCGTGCCGTGTGAGGCCGGGCGGCTACGGGGTATGTGCAGTGCGCGCGATCAAAGGCTCACGGACTTGCATGCATGCATGATCGCGTCGGCACGTGCATTCCAGCTGGCTGCTGTCGGCGGGGGGTGAGCAGCTGGTGGCAATGCTCCAACACATGGCGGCGCCATGGGCGGGCGGTGGTGCGATGGCGCCTAGCGAGCGTAGCGGGAGGTAGTAGTAGTAGTAGTAGCCCACCCGTGTCCTGGCGCCGACGGGCAAACGAGTGGCCGGCGGCACGTACGTACACGACGGCTTCGGCGCCACGTAGTACATGAGACATGATCGGGACTCGATCGAGTACTCGTTGATTTCGGAGTTTGTTTTGCTTTGCTCTGCCGTTTCCCGTCCCGTATGTCGACATGGTCGCTCGGCTCAACGAGTTGTTTTTGCCACACATGCACGAATATGCTGGCCTACCGTCTGAAATTCAGTGTGCCACTATGACAGCTGACATGACAAGATACGTCCAGACGCCCCGCCGTACGTACTAGTCCACTGCACCGTGTAGGTACGTAGGTGATCCCGATCGCGATCGGATGCGCTCGCTAGAAATTCCCTACTGTAGCCGATTGTCAAATTATGGAGAGATGCAGTCAGGTTAATTGCGGATCATCGATCATTCCTCACTCCACGCCTACTGTTGCTTCCGCAGCATCATTCGTGCCCTGTCGGAGTTGAGATCTGCCTACAGTACTCGTCAGCTAGCTCCCGGATCCTGTTGCAGGTTGCAGCTACGCTAGGTCGCTAGCTAGGGTGATCGAGAAGCTGCAACATGATCATTAATAATGCGCCAATCTATACTAGTACGTATATCTGTGGTCTCCCTACTACAGTAGCTCGGATCAACTTGTCACCTGTCTTGCTTGCTTGTTTGATCGGTGCATGCAGATGCAGGTGGTCCGATCCTAGCAAGGTGATTTATTTTGAGAAAGAGGACGAAAGTTCAAAGTCGAAAGAGAAAAGCACCCACCCGGCCGGGTAAATTTTCTCTTGGCCGCCGCTAGCTAGGCACAGAACTGATCGATCGATCGAGTTCGAGCCATGCGTACGTACGTGCTTCTCGCTACGAACCAACGGACCCCCTCAACCTTGGCTGGCATGCATATCTCAGTCACTGTTTTTGTTGGTTGTGAGCTCCGGTCCTGCATGTCCAGCCCTTGCTAGTTGTTGCTCATGCCCGGTCCATAGCTACTACGTACCCACTCATATCATCAATAATCCCATCGGCATCATGCATCATGTGTTTACATCTCTGAATCATATCTCTGATAGATGCTCTTTCATCAACAGATCGTCGTCTACCCATGCATTTACCAGTAGTCACTCCACTAACCAAATGATCGAGTTTCATTTCCTCCTTATACCCATAATACCGTACCTACTCTAACTACTTCCCCAAAACTTGTCTCCATGTGCAATCATGAACGAGTCGTATAGTAGACAAGTAGTAGTAACCGCCCTAGCTAGCTACGTAACCACCACCATTGTCTTGAGCCTCAGCAGAGCCAGAGGAGGAGGACGGATCGGAGCTGCCGCAAACCACACCAGCGGCCATGTGTTAGTTGCCGGCCGTGAGGCAAGTTAGAGGCGCCGCGCTTTTTGGCCGCGTGGCTGGGGTGGCCTGATCATGAGATCGTCGTCGTCATCTGCTCCAGGTACCACTGCGCACTGGAGGGCAGCGGTGGTGGTGGCTGCAGCCTGCAGGTAGCAGAAGAGGGCGGTGGTTCTGCAACAAGACAGCAGGCAGGGTGAGCGCAACAAGTGGCGGCCTGCCGTATCTCTCGCTCGGTCGGTCAGTCGGTGGCGCAGACAAAACAAGGGCAGCAGCTCGCGCGTGCACGCGCACACGCACTTCAACTTTGGTCCAGCCACTTCGCCTCGAAGGCTCTTCTGTCTCCTCCCTCGCTCCTCTCGAGCTTCCGCTCGGGCCCCTTCCTCCTCCCCGCCGGCAGTCTTGCCGACGGCGAGAGAGGTCGGGAGCCCCCCCCAATCAATAGATCCGGTAGTCCTCTACCTATTAGTAGTAGTTTTTTTTCTTCTTTAGTGCCTCTATGGCTTTTGCCCTTTGTGGTAGTCGCTACCTCGGAGGTGCCACCGTCGTCGTCCTCGCCGTGCTTCTCGGCTTGTTCGTCGCCGTCGACACTGTTGCCAAGGTTAGTAAGAATAAAGCTCCTCTCCCCCACCCTGCAGATCCCTTTTCTTCCATCCCCTCCATCTCCATCTCTCCACACCGCCGGGATCTGCATCATCCTCCTCCGCGCCCTCCACCTCCGCTCGCTTCCCTCTACCACCAGCAGCCTCCGGTTCTGCACCGTGCTTCAGCTCAGCAGCTTCTTCACTGGTGCCGCTTTGATTGCTTCGTCATCCCCTGGGATCCTGGATGGAGCTCTTCCTACATCCTCCGGCGACGGCTTCTTCAACTTCATCTTTCGGTCGTCGGTGTGCACCTACTCGACGAGCTCAAGGAATCCACGTTCAACCGACGCTTCGCGCGGTTCCTCCGCCCCGCTGTACGCGTCCATGGCGCCCCTGCAGCTCTCCGCCGGCGGATCGATCGTCATCGTCACCAGCGTTTTAGCAGTCTCTGGAATCAGATCCAGATTGAGTTGTATATCTTGGTTGCTATTTGGTCCTTTGTCAAGGATCTATCTGTAATTTGGCTGCTGTTATAATACACAAAAAGTGTTGTTTGTCAAAAAAAAAACTTTGGTCCAGCCAGAAAACCTTATGGGCCGTCTTCTTCACCGATAAAGGCAAAAAAGGCCGCAGGCTGCCCCCCCCCCCCCCCGGACCACCAGGCCGAACTAGTGCAATTATATATGGGCCTTGACTTATATTCCAAGCCCAACCGAGCGACTCTTCGTCCGTAGTATCCATCTCCTCCCTTCGCTCGCGTGGTCCGTACGCCGAACGGGCCTGTCAATCACAAAAGCAATTGTTCGCTCATCTCGGCCTTTTTTTTTTGTGCTTTTCCCGATTTCATTCGTCAGTTTCTTGTAGCCACACCACACCACTGCTTTCCCTGCACCGTGCCTGCTGCTTCCCCTCTCACACCCACCGGAGTTTCTCCATCACCCGACCACGCGCGCGGGCGGCGCCCCAGTGAGAGGAAAACCATGGCGGCGGCGAACGGGGACGCGCGCGGCGGCGGAGGCGGAGGCGGCGGGGTGCCGCGCCCGACCAACCCCATGGTCACGCCGCTGCTCACCGACCTCTACCAGTTCACCATGGCCTACGCCTACTGGAAGGCCGGCAAGCACCTCGACCGCGCAGTGTTAGACCACCTCTTTTTGTCTCAGCTGTCCCGCGATTCCTTGCGTCTGCTTTAGTACGCTTGAGCAGCTCCAGGTCCAGTGGGGCAGTTATGATTTAGGGCCACTGGGGTAGTGGGGGAGGTAGTGATCGATCTTGCTCCGCCTCCAATTAGGCGCGGTTAGTTGATGATTTGGAATTATAGTATGTGGTTTGTTTAAATCGTGTGAGAGACTGAGCTATTATGTTAGGAGTGTGGTCTACCTTAGTGCTCAGTTCTGAGCATAAACGACCTCTGCTCGGTAATTTCATTTCAGTATTGTTCAGCTATGCTTGCAGTGGGAAACCATCTGCACTGGGCCAATATGTTCTCTAGGCCAGCGGGACTTAGCAAACGCAGTCTAGTTTTGCTGTAAATTACAGGCTTGCTTCTTCAGATTTTTATATTATATATAAGATTCTATGGCCATTTCACAGTTATCTCATAGGTTTCAATCGGCAAATTAAGTTTTACTCTCTCGTGCCTGCGTTTATTGTGATCTTAAATGGTTTCAGCTTTGATCTTTACTTCCGGAAAAATCCATTTGGCGGCGAGTTCACCATCTTCGGTGGCCTTGAGGAGTGTATAAGATTCATTGCCAACTTCAAGTTCACCGAGGAGGAAATCAAATTTCTGCTATCTGTTATGCCTACATGTGAGGTCGGGATTGCTTGTCTTATCGAAAAACCTTGATCTTTTATGGGGAATTCTGCATATTTACAGTTGAAAAAAATAATTTGTAGTTATCATTAACATGCTGAACTATGCTCATTTCACATTACTTGGATACTTTTTGTGTCTTCTGGGCCAACCAAACTAATTTATGCTTTCCCCCTTTTGGCAGGATGGCTTCTTTGAGTACCTCAGTTCGATTGACTGCTCAGATGTGGAGGTTTATGCCATCCCTGAGGGTTATGTTGTGTTCCCTAAAGTTCCACTGATGAGAATCGAAGGACCTATTGCTGTAAGTACCAGGAGTAAGTTAGCAAGTGAAAAACACTTCACAACAGTAGCTGTTAGATATTGTTCGTTAGCTCATTCCTTTTAACATGCATCGATATTCCAGTTTTCCATACATTGATATTGTAATGTCTGTCCAGGTTATCCAGCTTCTGGAAACCCCATTTCTAAGTCTTGTCAACTATGCCTCTCTGGTTACCACAAATGCGGCAAGGCACCGACTTGTAGCAGGAAAGTCAAAGAATTTGCTTGAATTTGGACTTCGACGGGCTCAAGTGGGTCTTGCTTTTCTTTCTCTTTTGCCTCTTCATCGAAACCATTGAATGTTTGACTGATAAATACTCATCTATCAGGGTCCTGACGGAGGAATCAGCGCATCGAGATATTCTTATATGGGAGGCTTTGATGCAACAAGGTCTGCTTTACTCACTCAATGAATACAGTACACCTCTACAATATTCTATGCTCTAACCTTAATTAGCATCTCCTCCCCCTCATAGATTGAATTGGTTATTTTTCCGCCAAACTTTGATTTTTTTTTCCTGCTACCGATGTAATCTTAAGAAAGCATCTAAACTCTAGAATGGTGACATGCACCATATTCCCTACTGTCATATGTATGTTACATCATGATGATGTGTAGATATTCTAACTCAGTAGGTATACTTGTTCTTACAATGCTAGAAAAGTTTTTAATAAACTGAGAAGGAAGGGTAGTTGTCATAACCATAATAATCTGATATCTACCTGAACAGCAATGTTGCAGCAGGAAGATTGTTTGGTATACCAATACGTGGGACTCATTCACATGCATTTGTGAGCTCCTTCATGGTCAGTAATGCCTTCTCGTTCTTCCAATTTTTTTTTTATATATATATTTTTTGAACGACTAGATATACAGCCATATTTGGGTGTTCTCTTGATGTCGCTTGTCAATATTAGAAGTACTGAACATTATTCCTGCTCTAATTATTGTGCCCTCTGTAGTTAGATCTGATGCTTCTGTAGTAATGTACAGATTTTGTTTATCAGATTCAGATAGTCCAAGCATGCTTTATCCCACAAGTCCTATGTTTCCGTTTGTATAATTCCAGGATTAAACTACCATTTCAGAGCTTGAGAAATGACGAGTCTGTTGCTTAGTTTTCATATTGGGTCAAAATTTTTCCTAGTCAGCTTGCATTTGATAACCTAGATGGTCATCCAAACACAAAATAATGTCAGGATTGGAAACATTTGAAAATTGGCCGTGGGGTAAAATGTAGAAGGTGCGGTAAGGGATCAAATGCTTCACAATGGGCAATGTGATACTATGCTACCAACCTGCAGCTACGTGATTAGATTTTTTGTTCTGGATGAGAAAGGAAGCTACTCTATTTATTCCCACTAGATTTCTGCTCTAATGTAATATCTTTCTGTAGGGTCTTGATGAAATCACTGACAAAGCACTGACCAGTTGTGATGGTTCAAGCAAATGTGAAGATTTTGTTTCTCTGGTGCACAACTGGCTGATTAAGATTCAGGTGCTCCTCATGCTACATATTAGTTAGTACCTACTCGTCTTTCGTAAAAGCATATATTTCATGTACACTTATATTTTTCTTTTTGCAAGTTACAAGAGATACTTTCCCCTGTATTTTGAAGTTACAGAGCTTCTAGTTATTATTTGTTTTTTAAATGTTCACTGGTCAAGATCTATAATTATGTATTATCAGGATTCTAGTTCATTGAGTGGTACATTTGGAGAAACAAGTCAAAGTGAGTTGGCTGCATTCACGTCATATGCTTTGGCATTTCCAAATTCCTTCCTGGCCTTGGTCGACACATATGATGTAAGTTGACCTTTGTCTGCAATTGTATCTTTATGTTTTGTGTGGCATGTCCAAAATAATCTTTCTTCACTTCAATATTTTTTTCCTGGACTGTATAAAAATTGTGGACAACATAATGGTTTGAAAAAAAAGGAGTAAAAAAAATGCAACCAACCTAGGAGGCACTATGCAGAATGGTTAGTAATAAGAAACAGGCACCCAAATTCAAGTTTTAGAGAACTTGATTTCTTGCAACCAAAATGCCAGCCGACTGCCCATGACACAATATTCATGTCATTCTCATTTGCTTTTGCTTCGTACGTTCCTCTAATCCTCTGGATATGTTATGGACATCTAACCTGCATAGATTCAGATCTGCCAGTGCTGTGATCATTTATATCCAACTTCAGCTTGCTAGAGATAGTGGATTGATAATGAGATAGTGAAGTTTGTAGTGATGACCTTGATAGAATTAATTAATCAACTAATGTTCTATCTAAGCACAGCTGATTTTTCAGTACATGCCACTGCTAGGTCATAAGAAGTGGAGTGCCAAACTTCTGTGCTGTTGCTTTAGCCCTCAATGATATGGGGTAATTTTTTCTAAGCTTCTCCTTAATACTTGGTTTTTATTTGCCCAACTTGCTTCTGTTATACTGTAACATATAGCTGAAGAACATCACAAATATAGAAGGGACTTCTCACTTTATGCATGTCTTCTTTACAAAAGTTTACTAGCACTTTCTAGTTTCTACCTAAGTAAACTTATCTTCCTTTTGCATTCCTTCCATTATACCCAATGGATGCAGTTTCGAGGTCCATTGTTCCTAACTTATCTAGAACTGATGCCGTGAACTATTTAGGAATCATCAAGGTATTTTGTTCTGATATGTAACGCCGAATAATCAGAAACTTTCTCCTGAACTAGCATTTTTGGGCATAAGCACCAACACAAGTGCTTGATCTTTGCTCTTTGCTTTAGGAATTTGCTGCTCTCAGCACATAATTTTCTGTATCTTTATGAATGTGTTTATTGGTTTCTGAGCTTTAGAAAACCCTATCAGTTGCTTTAATATTTAACAAAAAATTACAAGTGTTGCAGATAAAGTTTTATCGATAAGCATTATCGCCATTGGTATTTACAGAAGTTTTCACTGCAGGTATAAGGCGGTTGGAATTAGGTTAGACTCCGGTGATTTAGCATACCTATCTGTTGAGACCCGTAAGTTTTTCAATGCAATTGAAAAAGATTTTGGGGTTGTTGGCTTTGGAAAAATGAATATCACAGCAAGCAATGATCTTAATGAAGAAACTATAGATGCTCTAAACAAGCAGGTAATGTACATAGTACCCATTCAAAATGGTTGGTGATGTTATAATATGTACATTTTTCTTCTTGTAACAGGCTTGAAATTTTGTATATTGTTACATTTGCAAGTTTGTGCTAATGATACATGCGATCCAATGTTTTGATATCATTAACTAAACAGTATGTGCTCATATTTGTAATTATGCATACTGACTAGCACATATCAAATACATACTATAATAGTATTGTCCTGGTACTAACTGGAACAAAAGAATTGTTTGTGCTAAATACAAGCTATCATCTGGATTGCTGGTGTCACGAAACCTGCTAGTGGAACCCCTTCTCTGCTTAATTCTTTGTTATGATGAATCCAACACAACACCCGGTTTTGCAATTAGCAGGCTCTGTAATAAACACGTATATGCTCACATTAATTGCATTATCATATCACTACTATCTATATATGATTATTGTCATTTTTGTGTAGGGCCACGAGGTAGATGCATTTGGTATTGGCACCTACCTGGTTACATGCTACGCACAAGCTGCGCTCGGTTGTGTGTTCAAATTAGTTGAGATTAACAAACAGCCTCGCATTAAACTCTCTGAAGATGTCACAAAGGTATGTATGTCATTATTCTTTTTTTTTTTTTGCGAGGAATGTCTGCCTTTATTCATAGCAGAAACAAATTTAGTTGTCTTTGATGCTTCCAAAAATACTGAAATTTTTAGTTGTCTCCTCCAGGTATCGATACCATGTAAGAAAAAATGCTACAGATTGTATGGCAAAGAAGGATATCCGTTGGTTGATATAATGACCGGAGAAGATGAGCCAGGTCCAAAGGTAAACGATATCTATGTTAGTACTTTTAAGCAGTGAGCTTGCATAAAAGAATGTTTCACTTCAAAACTCTAGGCTACTTAGCAGGTGCATGCTCTTCTTTTGGTTGTGATGTCTGATGTGCATGCCTTAGTTATTGTGTTCTGAAATCTGAAACAGCTGGTGGGCTTTTGCCACTTCTCATTCTTTTATAGATTGGCGAAAGGCTGCTGTGTCGCCACCCTTTCATCGAATCAAAGAGAGCATACGTTGTTCCACAACATGTCGAAGAACTATTGAGGTGCTACTGGCCTGGAAATTCATGTAAGAAAGCCCACCTTAGTAACTTCTGCATAGTGTTCATCGCCTTAACTTATCTGTGTGCATGCTTCAACCCATCATGTACCATGACAATTGCCTTTCATGAAGCATATTGACATACACTGACACAATTATGACTACATCTGATTCAGATACTGACCCTCATACCTTGCTTTAGCAGCAGCAGGCGAAAGTGCCTAAAACTATGAGCGTATGCATTTGCTAATTCTGGTTGAGAAGAAATAATGATAACACTTGCAACTCCAGACTGCCACTCTATTCAACATTTTGTGATATACAAAATGATATGCTGCTAAGGTGCTAATAGATTCTTTGAGAAAAACAATATGGTGCTAATATTGGTATTATCTAAATAACCACGTGTTATTGCAACTTGTGATGCTAATCACCACAACCAAATGTAAAGTAGGGTTTCTGCCAGTAGCTGTAGTGCCCTGCTACTGCTATCATAAAAGTAGTTGTAGGAGTTATCGCTTGCATCAGCTAAATATGTGCCATGGTTTCAGTTTAAATTAAATTTTTACATGGATCAAACTGCTTTGAGTATTTAACTGCGAGGCACTGATGTGAAAATGTTCTGTGTTACCATCGGTGAAGCCAATTCACGCCAGGAGCTTCCATCCCTACATGAGATTCGGAGTCGGTGCATTCAGCACCTGGAGCGAATGAGGCCAGACCATATGAGGAGGCTGAACCCAACTCCTTACAAGGTCTCATACTCCTGATCTGAATGTTATTCATGTCACAAACTTGACATTTAATCGAGCTAGCATTTTACTGTGTGTCTGTGTTTGAACAGGTAAGCGTGAGTGCTAAGCTGTACGACTTCATCCACTTCTTGTGGCTCAACGAAGCGCCTGTTGGAGAATTGCAATGAAGAAATGAGGCGGCGAGAGCATCGACGCCTGAGGCTAACTGTAATAAGCTTATCCCAAATCCCAATAAGCTGTTGTCGTGGGATCAATTTCTGCAGATGTTTTTACCATAATCGTGTTTCAGTAAAATGTGAGGCAAAAATATGATAAGAAAACTGTTAAGCTCTGGGAATCAAGAGGATAACCATACTGTTATGTATGACTGTATATGCCGGATAAAACATCTTTGGCTAAGTAAATACGACGAGAAGCAATGCCTGAATTTGATGGACAAAAAAAAAACTTTACGCGTATTTTAAGAAAGAGAAGAACACGGAAGGGAGGTTGCGCCAGTCGGACTGTCTGAGGCGGTAACTCGGTTGGCCATTGGCGGTAACTCTTGTCAAAACATCGGCTTTGGCATGTCTCCGTATTGATTGGGATCACGCAAGCCGAATCGGATTTGCAGTGCCTTTTGGCGAATATATATCGCGTCGAGGCTAGAACCCCCTTGGATCGCCGGTTCTGAGTTCTGACTCTCATGGCGAACGACATGGAGGAGGCGGAGAAAGCCTACATGTTAGCGGAGGTGCTCTTCCTCGCCGGCGATGTCGCCGGCGCGCTCCGGACGGCCCGGAACGCCAGGAGGCTCTTCCCTACGCTCCCTGCCCTCCAGAACGCCGCCGCCGCGTACGATGTCCACGCCGCCTCTGCCGCCGTCGCACGCGGGGGGAGGAGGTGGTACGCGGTGCTCGGCCTGCAGCCGGAGGAGGCGGTCGTCACCCACGAGGACGTCAAGATGCAGTACAGGCGCCTCTGCCTCGTCCTCCACCCCGACAAGAACCGCTCGGCCGCCGCCGACAGCGCGTTCAAGCTGCTCCAGCAGGCGTGGGAGGTGCTCTCCGACCGCCACCCGCCGGGTCCCGCCTCCGCCGCCAAGCCGTCGGGACGGACGTACGCGCCGCCGCCGCCGCAGCCACGGTATGATCCCCGCTGGGAGAAGACGGACCGTTACGGGGGGTGGACGCCGCCGTCGGACTGGTCCGACTGGTCGTCGTTCGGTTTCACGAAGCCGCCCGAGCCCGACGGCTCGACGTTCGATTTCAAGGCGTGGCGGGCGGCGTACGCGCGCGCCCACGGAACCACCTACTGCGGCCACTGCGACTCAGAGTCCGCCGACGACCACGGCAAACCCGGCGAGAGGTGCCACTCGTGCGGCGCTCGCTTCAGCCCGCCGCGGCGAGACGGGGCAACCCCGGCGGGCACCGGCGACGTGCCCCCGCCGCCACCTCAGCGTAAGGGCGGCGAATTCACGTGCCCCGCGGCGTGCCCGCGGTGCGACACGCGGTTCTCGTCGACGGTGTCCGTCGGGCTGTGTAAGCTCCGGTGCCAAGCTTGCTCCTACGACGCCACGGTCGACGTGCGCAGCCGCGACACGGCCACCGCCTTCTGAAGCTTCTCTTCTTCGTCATATCATATCATCATCTTTGTTGCAGGAAATCTCACGATGCAAATGCAGGTATATATGACGCCGATTTGGACGAACGACAAAGATTCCATTGTTTGTTGGCACAATTAAAGCTTGGACAAAGACTTTTGTGAACCAGGGAAGGTTTCCAATTTTTGCACCAATGCATTGAGCTGGCTTCCTGCTATTTGCCACTGATTTGTTCGTTTGTTCATCAGGGAAGGATGTGTAAGTCGTGACAGACTGACAGTATTCAGGTACCAGCATGGCTAGCTAGCTGTAAGTTGTTTACTACTGTGATCTTCTGCTTCTTTGGTCTCGAGTCTCGATGCATGCACAAACGAGTTTTAACTCACATTACCTGTCAGTGGTGATCCTGAAGAAGAACTTGAGTTTAGCGGGATATACTCGGTTTGCTTGCTTGTCAATTTTTGAGCAATCTCTACATATATTATTTATCTATATTCCCTATCATCGTGCTAAATACATAATAAAACATCTGTGTTAAACTTGTAACAGATAATCTGTCGATCGGGAGGACCAGCCCTCAAACGAGATGCTTTGAAACTCTGCTGGCAAGGTTAGCCCCCGAGTTTTAAAAAAAAACATTTATAATCGGCATTTGGCACGAGGGATGATACTGCCAGATATCTACCATAAGTAGTTCCGGCCGGCCATGAACATTACAACTTTTTATCTTTATAAACATGTTTTTAAAAGAAGTAAAATCTGAAACTTATAACTAATACTACTAGAGTCTTCCTCATTGTTAACGGTGGCATGTCCGTAATTTTTTTTTCTAGTTTTCCTTTAGTGGGTTATATATATGTGTATTATGTTTTCAATACTCGAAAATGGTCTAACCAGACTACCTTAATGAAATGCCACGTATCTCTCTTGCATAGCTCGAGAAAAAAAAAAGAGCCTCGAGAATTGAGAGTTAAGATGAAAAGCAGCAGTGCTATTTATTTTTGAAAAAAAAACAATGTACCGACTATGTTGAGTACTTCCTACATGACATGGCAATACAGAAACTACAAGATGTTTTTGGGGTTGCAATTGCCATTATGGATGAATACCATTTTTCAATTTATTACTACTTTATATATTCCTTATATACTTTCTAGATTATTAGTAGAAGGTCGAACTTCAACATGGGATAGATCCACGGATGAAAGTATTTGTTTGTGATTGCATTTCTAGGAATATACACAAAATGAAAAAACATCTGTTGTAAAACATGCATAAATTATTGTACTTGTGGAGCAAATTTGGATGGTGTCCATAACTTGCCACAAGTTACACGGTTGCCACAGCTACAATTTGCCACGTTTTTTCTACTCACATGTAAACTTTAGCATCTGCTAAAGCTTGCCCACGACATGGTAGATCGATTATTCACCTTGAGCATCCCCCAATGTACCCTTAATCTCTTTCTAATTCTTGTTTTTTTTGTAAGATGGGGGAAAATCAATCGCCAACAACTCACAATCCATGCATCCTCCTGATCTTTTAGGTCAGTCTCAGTGGAGTTTCATAAAGAGTTTCATTACATTAAATATGCTGACGTGGCAAAGAGAGAGAATGTGAGAGTTTCATCACCATTAAACTCCACTGGCAGTCTGGCACAATTACCTAGTTTTTAGTCTAGGTAATTATACCCATGAAACTTGCACTGAGACCGACAATCTTGAAAAATCACCTCACTCCGCGTAAAGGTGGAAGAATGCAGAAAGAATAAACAATAGGTAAGGATTTCTGATGCAAATGTAAAAAAAAGAAAGAATATATAAAAGTTGTTAGGATAACTTATAAATAGTATATGATTCCTTACGTTTCTATTGAGTACATACTTTAGATGTGGATTATTAGAAACTTTTGAAAATGACCTTTCTTTCTAATACTTTTTAGAATTATTTTTCTAGAATTTTGATCATCAAAGTTAAAAATTTTTTGACATAAAACAATCTTTTTTTAAGAGTCAACGGGGGTCAAGAAAGTCCACCTGAACATTTTCATTTCTTCAAAGTGAGATTACAAGATCAGGCACACATCCTTGCCGCCAAGGATGGTGATCAGGGTACATAGTTTGACAAAAGAAGAAAGAGAGCCACAAAGGATTACAAATCGCAGCACAAACCCACCAAGCCGGAAACAAAACAAGAAAAAAAAGGGGCACCAAGGGCTAGACCCACACCAATCTCAAGGAGACGAGAACCGAGCAAGCACCGAGGAGAGCCACCACGCAAGGATTTTGCTCACCGACAACACCATCTCTGCGATCAACGTCAAGCACCTTAGGAAGCCCAGTTCACAGCAAAGGAGGCTGGCGACGGGCGAGGATGACCTCGACCTGAATCACTCCTCACCACAAGCTGGAGAACCGACTGATGCTCTGCGTCGAGGTTGGACATGGCCGCCCGCAGGAAAACAGGAAGCCAACAAATTCAGTGCACTACAACGCGCACTAGGGAGAGGAATCCCCTGAGGGGAGTGCATCAGAAAATTAACGACCAATGCCAACCGAGCAGGAATGGGCAGAGACAAAGCAAGAACCACCAACAGTAGAATTCCAGCAGAGCATCTTGGAGATCGTCGGAGGAGAGTGGATGGCAAGCCGTGCGGAAGTGAAGTGAAGCACTCCCCCGCGCGCTGAGCGCGGCACTTTCGTTGCACGACAACAGGCACCGAGGTCCAGGATCGTGCGGAGGTGAAGATCCTCCCCGCGCACCGAGCGCGGCGCTTTCGCTGCAAGATCACTCGAGCCCCCAGACAGAGGCACCACTGACCCTCCCCGTTGACCCAAGCGCTGCCGCATTCGAAGATTGCGGGATTGGTCAGAAGAGGTTGCGCCAGGGGCGCCGTAGATCTAGATCCAAGGATAGCAAGTAGGCACGGCGCGCCGGTAGCAGCCGGTGGCGGCCACAAATCCTCGCCCACCGACCAAGGCGTAGCCGCACTGCCATAGGCAAGTGGAAGAGGTCGCTCGTAGGGGAGGGGGACAACACGAGGATGAAGTGCAGAAGGCACCCCCTCGCGCACTTGCTTTTGTAAGTGCAATCAAGCCCTAAGTGGGTTTTGGTGAGTTAAGTGACAACTTGATTAAATCACTAACACTCTTGTAAAGCATGTGAGCAGGTTGTTGATTATCGATAAATGATATTTATGTGTAAGATCATGTATTTGGCTCATATTGCAAAGATGACAAGGGTGGATCATGGCATTATACATGGAATGTTTACAAGCATGCTAAAGATGAATGTCATGATAAGGATAGGTTGTTCTTCCCATTGGACTTTACATAAGACATACAACAAGTGATCCTAAGCTAAAGAAAAGCAATTATAGAGGCATGATTATATATGGTACTTGGTTGGCCTCTCTATGTTGAGCAAAGAATATTGTGAAGAAAGGAGAAGCTTGTGGTATAATAATGGGAGAACTAAGTCAAAGTTGAGTATGGCATCAAGGGATTTCACTATTGACACAAGATGGAACTTGATAGCCAATACTATGAGTTTTCCGAGTACAATATCAAATGGTTTTTCACTCTTACATTTTATGAAGAATATTGACTCGTTCAAAGAAGCTATTTGCAAGACTTCAAGTATAGAATTGACAAGGGTCATATGGTTATGTCTTTTATGATGGACCGATAAATAGAAGTTTGCAAAGCAAGAATAATTGATGTCAATCAAAGGACAAACTATTTGAGTGGCATCTCAAATGGAATTCTCTCTATGATGCAAGGCTTGACTCAATTGTGGCAAGGATAAGTGATGAAGAGATCAAGATGGCTAAAACGAGGAACTAAGCAAAGGCTATGGATAGCGACCATAAGCAAGTGGCTAGGGTGAAGTTGAGAGCGTCAAGGATTTCGAAGTATCATATCCAAGCCTACCGAGGAAAGTGATAAATTGCATCTAGTGTCATGATTGATAATTTGGAGTGGCTCTAGAATTCAAAGTGATTGATTCTCTACTCTATGGAAGAATTCTAAGTCACTAGCTCAAGGTAGATATGCTCAAGCACATGCATCTATTTATATCTATAACATGTGCTCAGTTGGTATATAACATTGGAAGCCCTCGAATCATTGAAGATCAATTACCGACGTACCTTGATGGTTCAAGCTCAAGCAGATTAATTAGGGTTTATCTTTTATCTTGAGTTTAGGTATGCCGTACTATCAAGAGGGATGAATCATTGGTTGGACAACAAACATCAAAAAGTGCTCAAGTGAACCCATGAGAGACTAACCCGTGAGATCAAACCTTAGTTGAGCTCTCTGGCCCTGACCGGTTTGGCAAACCGGTCGGCAAACCGGTCTAACCGGTTTGGGCACTGACACCGTCCAACGGCTAGTTGGTTTGAAAACCGGTCTGACCGGTTTGGAAAACCGGTCTGACCGGTTTTGTCTGACAGACTAACGGCTAGTTTCGTGGGAGTTGGGTATTTATACCCATGAGCTCCTCTTTGAGGGGCTGCTGGTTCTTTACACTCCTAACACCTTCCAGAACCATAGCTAAGCTCTCCCCAACCTCTCTAAGTGAGATTCAAGTCTTTAGTGCCCTATTCTTGTGTTGGGTTGAGAGAGTGACTTGTGTGAGAGCTTTGAGAAGCCTTGTGAGCATCCCATACTTGAGCACCTGCTGATTTCGTTGAAGATCCTTTGAAGCATCTTTTACTCTTGGAGCTTTGCTCCTAGACGGCTAGAAGTCGCTTGGAAGCTCTCCAATCCGAGATTGTGGAAGCTCCAAGAAGTTTGTATTACCCCTGTGATTCTAGTGGAAACCTTCTCATCTCAAGGGTTCATTCTCTTGACTTGAGACCGAGGTCAAGGGCAAGCCTTGTGTGGCGAGCCTATCCTTGTGTGGATACCTCAACAACGTGGAGGTAGGCTAACCTTAGTGGTGAGCCGAACCACAGGATAAATCTTTGTGTTCTTACTTGCTTTACATTTACATGCTTTACCTCAAGTTGTTTCTAGCAATCTTTGTGCTTCCGCTTCGATCTACTTTGGTGTGCTTGTGCTATGTGCAGGGACTTCATTGACACTCTTGGAAACACCTTTGGAAGTCATACACCAAGTTTGGTTTGAGCTAGAACTCGTAGAGGGCATATACTTGTTTGTTGATTTGCTGCCTAGCAAAACCGGTCTGACCGGTTTTGGAAACCGGTCTGACCGGTTTTAGCACTAACAGAGGGTTGAAGTTTTTAATAAGTGCAGATTCGTCTATTCACCCCCCCTCTAGACGACATCGTGATCCTTTCAATTGGTATCAGAGCAAGGAACTTTGTTTCGAGCTTAACCGCTTGGAGAAAAGATGTCGACAACATATGAGGTATCTTTTGAGCCATTGACTCTAGGTGGCTCAAACTACGATTCTTGGTCAGCTCATGTACTTAATGGAATTAGGACCTTTGGTCCACATGCCGAGCAGGTTGTAGTTGCTAGTATTCTTCCTCCTCACACTAGAATAGACAACATTGACTTGTCGGGCTTATCTATAGAGGAGTTAGAATGTTGGCAACTCAACGCTCAAGTTACTAACTACATTCGTAGTACCTTGAGTTGTGATGTGCAGGAATTAATTTGTGATGACATAATTGATGCACATGATATTTGGGAAATTTTTCAAGATCTTTATGAAATGCCCAAATGCAAAGACCAAGATCAAAGAGCAAGCATGCAAAGTGAAGTCACAGCTGCAAACCACTCATCTTCATGTGCTCATGATGACATCTTGGCCAAGGATGATGAGGGAAGAGAAATCAAAAGCCGAAATGAAGATTTGGGGTTTGAGTATGACAAGCTGTCAACTAGTGAGGATCAAGTGACAAGAGTATCCTTAGAAGAGTGCTCTACCTCAGAAGCATACACTGATCCTCAAGTGACCACACCCATGGATCAACAAGGCAAGAAAAGCAAGTCGGGTGACCCTGTGGGGAAACCGGTCCAACCGGTTTCCAAAACCGGTCTGACCGGTTTTCACAGGATGAACACATTGAAGAGTAACAAGTGTTCAAGAAGGCGATCAAGACAAGCATCGGCGGTTTCTAGGTCCTCAACTCCCAGTGTTCATGATCACAAGTGCTTGATGGCCAAAAAGAGTAAGGAAACCAAGGAAGATCAAATGGCAAAGAGAGTTGAAGATCAAGTTGACACCATAAAGTCCTTAACTCAAAAGCTTGAAGCCTTCAAACTTTCACACTCTACCTTGGTCAATAAATATGATGTCTTGCTTAATAAAGTTGCTTGTGCTACTAACTTGTCTACATGTGTAGCATCTTTGGAGCAAGAAAAGAAGGTGCTCAATGATAAGCTTGAGAAGCTCACTAGCGAGCATATGACGCTACAAGCATGTCACAAGGAGCTTGAGTGCTCTCATGACAAGCTTGTAGAATCATATACTTGTCTAGAAGTAGCTCATGAGGTTGTGCTTTCATCGGTAACATCCACTCAACCTCTCACACACACATGCACATGCTCACATGTCAATATTGAATTGTCTTGTACTAAACCTTGTTGCTCTCAAGCAAGCCAATCTAGTATTGAGCATGTACTTATAGAGACTTGTGATGACCTCATTGCGAAAGAAAATGATCAACTCATACAAGAGGTTGAAAAGCTTAAAAAAGACTTGAGTAAGTTGAAGGGAAAGAGTCAAGTGCAACCTTGTCAAGATAACCGTGACAACATGGTAAAGAAGCTTGAGAAGGGTTCAAACCGCATTAGCTCAACCCTTCGACCGAAGAAGCAAGGCGACAATCACAAGGCTCAAGAAATCAAGAAAAAGGAGCTTGATCACATACAATGCTTCAAGTGCTCAAAGATAGGGCACTATGCATCCATGTGCTCTCCTCAGCTCAAAAACCCCAAGAAAAGGCAAGGGAAGCTAAGGAGAAGGATATGCTATAAATGCAAGCAACATGGACACTTCATTGGTGATTGTCCACAAGTAACCGGGGTGCTGTCTGTACCAAACCGGTCTGACCGGTTTGGGAAACCGGTTAGACCGGTTTTGGCAACTGCAGTGCCTCAAGAGCATATCAAGCGCAATCAAGCTTCTACAGCAAGCCACAAGACCAAGAAGCAACAAGTGAGCAAAAACAAGAGCAAGGCTTCAGCAAGCAAGATCAAAAGCCGTATTTGCTACACTTGTCGGTCAAAGGGACATGAGAGTAATGATTGTCCAAATGGTAACATTCCTAAGTCAAAACTTGTCGATTATGCATTTTCTAGACTTAGGGATGACAAGAATGGTATCCATGCTACTAGAGTGACTTGTTCATCTCAAACTAGCTTAAGAGCCATTTGGATTCCCAAATCTCTTGTGACTAACCCTAAAGGACCCAACATGGTTTGGGCACCAAAAAGAGCTTGCTAGAATTGCAGGAGCATGGAGATGCATTGGAGGCTTGGCAAAACTCAAGAAAAGGACTTTGCACTAGAATAATGCCGAGCATCAAGGCTAAACTTTTATATCTCTACTCCAATGACATCTCGGTAACATAAGCTTCATCTTTCAGCTTGGTCAATTGATCCTAAGTGGATACTTGTGCTCAAGGCCTTGGCTTTGTGCACATGGCTTGACTAAGTACCTTTGGTGTACATATATGCTCCTCTTGTCATATGGTGCTTGTAACCGCTCTCTAGTAGAGCATGTTGGTTTAAATGGTGCAGGTTAAAAGAAGAAGTAAAATTGTAAGTCAATCAAGCGTTTGGCCATAGGCAATGTTAGACCAAGTTGAAGCATAAGAAAAGATGAAGAAAATTTCCAAGCTTCAACACCAACTCCAAGGGCCAAACATTCCTGTCTCTCTAAGAAGTGCAGATCTCAGAGGTTCCGGGAAATTCTCCGGAGGTTACGGGAATTGCTGCAGAAACTCAACCTCTGGGAATTTCTTCGGAGGTTCTGGGATCTGGAATTCAGACCTATAGAACTTCTGGGATCAGGGTGATTGTCAGCAATTGAAGATACATGAAGATACACCTGCATCGGGAGCTGATGGAGTCTTGAAGAAAAGCTTCAGTTGGACTGACTGGCAAAACCGGTCTGACCGGTTTGCCAAACCGGTCTGACCGGTTTTGGCCCAGTGCAGCCCGACTAAGTAATGTACTTCAAGATTAACTCAAGAAATTCAAATATATATCCTCAGCTCTTGCTTAGCATCATACAAACACTATCTTGGTGATGGTAAGCATTCTTGGCACAATTTCAATATTTGTAAATTATTTTTCTTGTGTGCCTTGACCAAATTGTGAAGTGACCTCTCTTAGTTCATTAAATTGACTAAGTGCTCGTTTCATGCAACTCAAACTCATGATGCACCTATTTAGGGGGGAGATCACTCTACAACTTGTGTCTTTGAGACTAATGCTTTCATCTAGTGATTTTTGTAGTCTCAAAATGAGAGCTTGTCTCTCTCCATGGAGTATGCTATGATCTTTGAGTCCAAAGTGGTAATATTGACCTAATCTTTCTCATTGGATTATGAAACTAACCTCAAGCATAGCTACTCACCACAATATAGTTTAAATTCCTCGAGTTGGCCTTAATTGCCAAAATGGTGCATGTGACCCTAGTTGTTCACATTATTTCATATGCTCCGTAGACAAAGGGAATTTGATCTATATTGTGAGGTTTCAATTTTTGGTGGACCTCTTGTCTCTCTAACCCGAAAGGTCACTAAGGATTAAAACTAGTGCTTGTGCTATTTAAGTGTCTTTCTCGTGTTGTGTTTAAAAGGTCTATCAAAATGAGAGCTAGAACTTTATCTTAACATAGCAATGCACAAGTCAAGGAAAAATCACAATTCACCAATGTGAAAATGTGATAAGCTAGAGGCAAAGGTATGGTTCACACTCACTCTTCTTCTACCTTTATCATCTAAGATTTATTCATGCTAGTGTGTGCATTTTCTTAGCATGTGATCTATTCAAGGTTCTCTCGTGTGTGCCTATTGGATATTTAATTGATGCCTACCTTTACATTGACTTTGTCAAATACTTGTTATAATGTGAGAGGCATGAGTTAAACATCCCAATATGGTCCTAAAACTTGTTTAGCCACATGTTTGTGTGACATAGGTTAGATTTTTGAAAAACTCAACTAGCATGATAGGATTTGTGTGAATTTTGAAAATTTTGGTTATTGGTCTTTATGACCCAATCGACCCACTTGTGACTATGGTTAACCTTGCTTGATTGATGGCTAGTCACAAGTGGTGAGATTTTCTTAAGTCCAACATATTCTTCATATCTATCTCTCTCTAAGTTTCTTGGAAGTATCAAGGAGCTTTTGGACCTAATTGGAAAATTTCTCTATGGGAGTTATCTAGTGACCAAAGTTCTTTGCTTTATCTCTTTATCTCACTAGATCTATCTCAAAAGGAAAAGGAGCAAAATTCTTTCAATATCTTATCTTTCCTTCCATTCACCTCTCGCGGAGAAAAAGGGGTTTTTGGATAAAGAGTTGAAGCTTCAGGTTTTTCAGAAAAAGAACTAGTATCTGGACATATCTTGATCTTATCTCTCATATTAGTTCTCAAATCGAGCTTCAATATCTCAAATTCTATCTTCAGCAGGTTTCCTGAGGGAAACCGGTCTGACCGGTTTTACCCCGGGGCCACCCCTTATAGGGTATCCCGGTTGGAATATTCCCTTTTCATCTCCTCACTTCATCCCACCAGACCAAACTCGTGATCCTCCTCCTCTACACCGTGCTCCCTCTCTACACTCTCTTCCCCACCATGGAATCTTGAGAATGGACCAAGGAAAGGCTTTCCCCATTGGAGATTAAGAGTTTGGGGTGCTAATCTTCGGCTTGACCGGATTGGAGACCGTTTTTGTATGTTTATTCATCTTCTCCCATCCTCTCAAGGTACTTCAAAGTTCTCTTTGCCCGATCTCTTAGCTCCATGAATATCTCTCGGATTCCTTTGAGCAATCATCAACTAGTATGCCTAGGAAGCTATCTTTAAGTTTTGAATCAATTTGGATGGCTACATTTCGAATTCCATGATCTAGGGTTTCAGCCGACGAAACCGGTCTGACCGGTTTCTGAAACCGGTCTGACCGGTTTTATTAAGTCAGCAACCCTGCCTTTCGTTCATAACTTCAAATTCGATTCACGTCGAGTCCCGAATCAATTCCTATGGTCCTTATATATACTTTGTCACTTTTTTTTTTGTGGTCAGGAACAACATGTCGGACTTCTCAAAGACCTACACAAGGACAAGGAAGAAAAAGAGGGTTGATGAACCCGAAGATGCCCCTGATCCTATTGAGCCTTCAGGTGCCTCCAGTGGTCCTATCTTGAGGCCTAGGACGTCTAGGGCATCTCAGCAGGCTGTGGACGAGATTGTGGAAGAAGAAGAAGGGCATGAGACTTCTAGTGATGATAATGAGAGTGAAGAGAATTACAGAATGCAATTCAGGCATGGGAAAGGACCAGCAGCGGATGATGATGATGATGACGATGATGATGAAGAAGAGGATTATGGTGGAAGGGAAAGAAGAGTTGAAGAAGATGATGAAGAAGAAGAGCAGGTCATGCTTGAGATTAGGAGGCCAGTCAATCCCGGCACTCACCGCATTGTGAACTATCTTGGCATGGGTAAGACTGAGGCAGCTAGGCGGAAGAGAAGGGAATGGCCCTATGGTGAGCCTAAGGACATGGCGAGTGGGATAGACTACAGATTTCACACCTTCTTTCAGCAGGACTACTATTCCACTGCCATCATAGCTAAGAAGAAGGGCATAGTTGCAGAGGCTCGGTGGATAGATTGGGGATACATGGAGAAGACAAACAATGCTATTTTCAGAGATATCATTGATGTTTGTACTACTTTGAGGATCAAGCCTCTGATGGGATTCAGGCACAGTTGGAACACAGAGGTCATTGCACAATTCTATGCCACCGTCGCTTTTGAGGAAAATGAGAGTACAAGGAAGATGCATTGGATGACCGAGGGGACTAGATACAGTGTCACTTTCACACACTTTGCTAGGTTCCTTGGAGCTAGCCCGGCGGATTTGACTCTTCCTTGCATTCACCGTGGTATTCGTCCGATGGAGCCTTCTGCGATGAAGTTCATGTATCCAAGAAACAAGCAAGCAAATGCGGGTTATGCAGCGGGGCTTTACTCCTACTATAGCATGCTTAACCGCATGTTCCGGTTGACACTCACACCTAGGGGCGGAAACCCGGCGGACATCTCTAACTATGCTAAGGACTTGCTCGTTCATATGAGGCCTCCCGGACTTCCATTCTCAGTGAGTGATTTCATTTGGGAGGAGATCAAGACCATTAGCGAGAGCCCCCAGAGGTTGTGTGGGTATGCACCTTATATCATGCATATTATTGAAAAGGTGTCAAATAGAAAATTTCTAAAGGATACTAAGCATGAGCCCTTCAAAGTCCCGGTACCCAAGAGGATAAGGACTCCTTCACCTGGAAGATATGATGAGATAGAAATGGAGGAAGGAGAAGGACAGCAGCAGGAGCAGCATCAGCCAGCAGCAGCCACTGGTCAGGACCAAACCGGTCTGACCGGTTTGGAAAACCGGCCTGACCAGTTTGGGGCTGGCAGCAGCAGTCAGCCTAGGGACAAGCCTCCCTCTCCTATTCGCAAGCTTTTGAACTTTTTCACATCTATGTGTAGGAGCCAGAGGGATGTATTGGTCGAGCAGCAGAGGTCTAGGAGAGAGAGGAAACAAATGAAGGACACTCTCAAGTTATTGCACAATCACCATGGTTTTGAACCTCCTAGATCTCCACCCTCTCCCGAGACGGAGGAGCCCGAGATTCCTTCAGTGGATAGCATGGTGGCACAGCTGGGTTCCGAAGGCTACTTTCAACAATATGCTCATCACTATGGATATCAAGTACCTCCTCCTCCACCTCCTCCTATGGGTCCGTCCACTAGCGGTCAAAATCTTGTATCTCAAGCGTATCAGTCGCTCTTTGGCAACGACGATGGTATGATGAGTCTCAAATTCTTATACTGTAGCATCTACCATTTCTTCTCAAGTTCTTAATTCTATTTCTTATGAACTCTCTCTTAGTTTACCCTCCTCCGCATGGTGGTGCTCCTCCGGAGTATGGTGATCAGTGAAGCTCAGCAGCATATCCTCTCCAAGTTTTTAGTGATAGATGACAAAGGGGGAGAAGAAAAGTGATTAAAGCCTATCTGCTTGTGTGCTGGGTAGTGAAACCGGTCTGACCGGTTTCTCAAACCGGTCTGACCGGTTTGTGCTGAGCACTCCCAAGCTCCTATGTATCCAGTTATCTTTTATCTTAGAGACTTGTTGAGAGATTTGGATCTGTAATAATCGTCAGTTGAACCTTATCTATGTGTTGGACTTGAGAACTCTTGTATTGTGTGCTACAATGTGTGTAATGTACTCTAAATGTTTATAAGTGACTCTATGTTAGTTTGTGATGCATGTTTGTTTAATGAATGAGTTGTTCCTTGTGTTTTTCCCTGTTTTGTGGGCTGACTGGGTGAAACCGGTCTGACCGGTTTCCAAAACCGGTCTGACCGGTTTTGCCTCAGACAGCACACACCTTTTTGTGTTTTGTATCTTGTTTGTGATAACTCATGTCATATGCATCACACATTTGTTTCATCTTGTCACACACACTTGTTGCACCCCACTTTGCTGAGATTTAGGGGGAGCTCCATGCTTTTCTTGAACATGTGCAAATTGGCATTTTGAAGCCAAATTAATGAATTCCATTCATTGCACACATTGAGGGGGAGCTTTACCTAAATCTTAGCCCTTAAGAGCTTTATTTATATATCTTTTGTAAGCTTTAATCAAGGTTGTCATCAATCACCAAAAAGGGGGAGATTGTAAGTGCAATCAAGCCCTAAGTGGGTTTTGGTGAGTTAAGTGACAACTTGATTAAATCACTAACACTCTTGTAAAGCATGTGAGCAGGTTGTTGATTATCGATAAATGATATTTATGTGTAAGATCATGTATTTGGCTCATATTGCAAAGATGACAAGGGTGGATCATGGCATTATACATGGAATGTTTACAAGCATGCTAAAGATGAATGTCATGATAAGGATAGGTTGTTCTTCCCATTGGACTTTACATAAGACATACAACAAGTGATCCTAAGCTAAAGAAAAGCAATTATAGAGGCATGATTATATATGGTACTTGGTTGGCCTCTCTATGTTGAGCAAAGAATATTGTGAAGAAAGGAGAAGCTTGTGGTATAATAATGGGAGAACTAAGTCAAAGTTGAGTATGGCATCAAGGGATTTCACTATTGACACAAGATGGAACTTGATAGCCAATACTATGAGTTTTCCGAGTACAATATCAAATGGTTTTTCACTCTTACATTTTATGAAGAATATTGACTCGTTCAAAGAAGCTATTTGCAAGACTTCAAGTATAGAATTGACAAGGGTCATATGGTTATGTCTTTTATGATGGACCGATAAATAGAAGTTTGCAAAGCAAGAATAATTGATGTCAATCAAAGGACAAACTATTTGAGTGGCATCTCAAATGGAATTCTCTCTATGATGCAAGGCTTGACTCAATTGTGGCAAGGATAAGTGATGAAGAGATCAAGATGGCTAAAACGAGGAACTAAGCAAAGGCTATGGATAGCGACCATAAGCAAGTGGCTAGGGTGAAGTTGAGAGCGTCAAGGATTTCGAAGTATCATATCCAAGCCTACCGAGGAAAGTGATAAATTGCATCTAGTGTCATGATTGATAATTTGGAGTGGCTCTAGAATTCAAAGTGATTGATTCTCTACTCTATGGAAGAATTCTAAGTCACTAGCTCAAGGTAGATATGCTCAAGCACATGCATCTATTTATATCTATAACATGTGCTCAGTTGGTATATAACATTGGAAGCCCTCGAATCATTGAAGATCAATTACCGACGTACCTTGATGGTTCAAGCTCAAGCAGATTAATTAGGGTTTATCTTTTATCTTGAGTTTAGGTATGCCGTACTATCAAGAGGGATGAATCATTGGTTGGACAACAAACATCAAAAAGTGCTCAAGTGAACCCATGAGAGACTAACCCGTGAGATCAAACCTTAGTTGAGCTCTCTGGCCCTGACCGGTTTGGCAAACCGGTCGGCAAACCGGTCTAACCGGTTTGGGCACTGACACCGTCCAACGGCTAGTTGGTTTGAAAACCGGTCTGACCGGTTTGGAAAACCGGTCTGACCGGTTTTGTCTGACAGACTAACGGCTAGTTTCGTGGGAGTTGGGTATTTATACCCATGAGCTCCTCTTTGAGGGGCTGCTGGTTCTTTACACTCCTAACACCTTCCAGAACCATAGCTAAGCTCTCCCCAACCTCTCTAAGTGAGATTCAAGTCTTTAGTGCCCTATTCTTGTGTTGGGTTGAGAGAGTGACTTGTGTGAGAGCTTTGAGAAGCCTTGTGAGCATCCCATACTTGAGCACCTGCTGATTTCGTTGAAGATCCTTTGAAGCATCTTTTACTCTTGGAGCTTTGCTCCTAGACGGCTAGAAGTCGCTTGGAAGCTCTCCAATCCGAGATTGTGGAAGCTCCAAGAAGTTTGTATTACCCCTGTGATTCTAGTGGAAACCTTCTCATCTCAAGGGTTCATTCTCTTGACTTGAGACCGAGGTCAAGGGCAAGCCTTGTGTGGCGAGCCTATCCTTGTGTGGATACCTCAACAACGTGGAGGTAGGCTAACCTTAGTGGTGAGCCGAACCACAGGATAAATCTTTGTGTTCTTACTTGCTTTACATTTACATGCTTTACCTCAAGTTGTTTCTAGCAATCTTTGTGCTTCCGCTTCGATCTACTTTGGTGTGCTTGTGCTATGTGCAGGGACTTCATTGACACTCTTGGAAACACCTTTGGAAGTCATACACCAAGTTTGGTTTGAGCTAGAACTCGTAGAGGGCATATACTTGTTTGTTGATTTGCTGCCTAGCAAAACCGGTCTGACCGGTTTTGGAAACCGGTCTGACCGGTTTTAGCACTAACAGAGGGTTGAAGTTTTTAATAAGTGCAGATTCGTCTATTCACCCCCCCTCTAGACGACATCGTGATCCTTTCAGCTTTGCCGCGGCACTGATTCTCATCCAAGGAAGCGCAGGGAGGGGTGCACCGCGGGGAAGCTGCAGAGGGCTCCGCTGCCAGCAATGACGCCGGCCAAGGGGTGGCTCCGGCGCCCAGCGGCAAGAAGGAAGCGAACCCGGAGCCCTGCCCGGCGAGGAGCCCCACACACGTCCAGCGCCGTCACCACGTGCCCGCCTCGCCCCCAACCGCATCAACGGCAGGAACTCCCGACCGAGAGGCCAGCGCAGGGGAGCTGAGGTCCTGTTGACACATTTTATCTATGAATTTTATCCCTCACATTTACTGGAAAAAGGACTAAAATATGATTAGATCACCTTACTAGGGTTTATATTAACAATTTCCACGAGTTTTGGTGAATCTATGAATTTGCAGGGACTATTCAGAAAATATGCAAAAAAACCTCTCTAGAAGACTCCAGAAGGCTCCGAAACTCAACGTGACTTAGCACCTAAAAAAGAAGCATCTAGAAGGATCAAGGACCCACCTGGCCGAAGTGGACCCCGAATGGGGCCCACACCAGACCGACCGGCCCAGTGGTGGGGCCGGTCGGCCACCCCCTGGCGCCAAATGGGCCCGGCTTCTGGAATGTTCCTCCACCGCCTATGAAGATCAATCTAAACCACATGTTTAGGTCGGTTTGATCCTACGGTGCACGTCATCTCCTCTGGACTATATAAGCAGACCCCCTGACCCCAGGGCAGACAACAACTCATTCTATCAGATCCTCCATGCCTACCTGAGATTAGAGCTCTAGATTAGAATTAGAGTTGAAGAGTTAGTATCAAGTTGAGAGATTAGATCCACGGTCTAATTAGACCTAGCTAATCTTGTTTGAGAGGATTAGAGAGCGGTTGAGGCAAAGCTGAAGGAAGGCCCGAACCTGTTGGTGTCTCCTCTTCATCTTCTACCTATGGGATCAACTCCATTGGAGCCTGATCCTGAGACCTTACGGGAAAGATCGACTTCTTATTCAAGTGAGCACCATTGTTTTTATTGTCCTTACGGTTCATAACTCTTTGAGTACTTTAATTCCTGTCGCTCTTGAATTAAAGTTGCATGTTTAGTGTAAGCGTGGTGCTTAGACTAGCTAGCTTGTGAATGCCTTCTATATTCTGGATCGTGTGGTAGATCGTGGTGGTGACAGCACCATTGAGTCCTTCGTAGTCCACCTCCCGTCTATAGAAACCGTAGGACTCCCCCATAGATTCTCGGGAGGTTCCCTTTACTAAGTGTGCCTTCAGACAATCACCCCATAAGAGCAATAAAGACATAGCTTGTGAGGATAAGAACCAGACATCCTTAAGTTTTCCTTATCTCTCTTTCTGTCCAGTCCTTGATAGCTACTCAGTTGATTAATTATATACCTCAGATACTCTCTTTACCATTCTCCCTGTGGATTCGATATTTAAAACCCTCTCCCAGGTGGAATACTCACCGGTATCCGTGCGCTTGCAGATTATCTATCATAATATTTCTGTAGGCTTAACAAATACCAACAGGGCCGGCGACCGGGGGAAGAGGCAGGGGACCGAGCCGGACCACCAGAGGGCAGCCAGGTAGGGAGGCTTGCCCGGAGATGTGCTAGAGAACAAGGGGAAGGGCTGCAGCCACCGGAGGAGACCACGATTTTGAATCGTGGAGCTTTTGGATTTGGATCTCGAACAAGGAAGCGAGCTAGGAAGAGGAAAGGTGGGGAGAAAAACGAGGTGCAAGTGCTGCTGCGGCTCTAGAGCCTGCCACCGCCGCGAGCAGGAGCAAGGGCGACGACGGCGGGCGTGCGGGACGCCGGGGGAGCGGGGCGCTAGCAACAGCGGTGGGTCGCCTCCCGAGTCGCTCGGGAGAGCGGCTCAGGAGACGTTTCTTTTCTGCGGCTAAACTATGGAAATACCACTTTCAACATAAAACAATCTGAAACGACGTTTTGTTGTCGAAGATGTCGTGCTCGAGATCATCGCGCGCTCGACGCTGCCGCCACCGTCATCCGCTGCGCCACCACCTCTAAGCCCTCCGCCGCCGCCGCATCCTCGACCCAGCCTCTCGCCGCCGCCTGGCCTACCGCGCCACCGGCGGCTTCGACCCCTCGCTCCCTCCTCGTTGTGGTCTCCGGTGCCTGCTCTTGGACATGACCAGCCTCTTGCAGTCGTTCCACTCAGCGTCCTTGCGCGATGGTCTCCTCGTCCTTTGGTGGGACAGCAGAATAACCGTGCCGAACGGCCCAACACTGTCATGACCCGGATATGGCCCATGAGAAGCCCAACATATGCAGCCCATTTACTGAGTCAAAGCCCAGCCCAAGGTCCAGCCAAAGGAGCATCTCCTATACAAGTCGGACAGCAACACAGGAGCAGGACATCGATCATAAATAGAGAAACAGAAAAGAGAAGAGGAAGCGGGAGTTCATCTTCCTCCTCCGACTCAAGGGATCCCTATCCTCCGATTTCTCCTGTGATCTGCTCACGTATCAGAGACTTATCTATCCTCGGCGGTGGGTGCGGCTCACGTGCTCAACTCGAGCTCAACCCTAGCACCAGCGGCGCGGGCCTACCAGGCGGCGGCGGTGGTCTTCGCGAGCAGACCCGACCGGCGGACCCCTTCCCCTCCCTCCCTCACACGTGGATCGAGCGGTAGCGGCGGCGTGGACCCACGGGTCGGGCGGAATCGACCCCGAGCTCCTCCGCGGCGTGGACACGAGCTCCTCCGCGCGGCGACCCTCGAGTTTTTCCGCGGCGGCGTCGACATCGAGCTTCCCCACCGCAGCGTCAACCCCAAGCTCATCTGCGGCGTCGACCCGAGCTTCCTGCGGCGCGGCCCGAGCTCCCCTGCGGCGGCGCACGTTGACCGGGCTCCCACGTGGTGGTGGTGCTCTCCATCAGAGTTCGGCGGCGACATCCTCTCCGGCCTCGATCCACCGCCTGACGACTCCTTCAAGCAGTGCTGCAGGCTGCACTGAGCCAAGGACTTCCCCTGTCGGCACATCCTAAGTAGTGAGTTCGCAAGTACACCAGCAGCGACGTGATTGGTTGAGCCAAGTTCCTTCGATCTGGGGTCTCTCCTCTGAGCAGTCATCTGGCAGTGAGCTTCTGCTCTTGTTCTTTGCCCCCCAAGTGTTTGCTTGAATGTCACGCAGAGGGAGTCAGTACCCAATGTTCGATTTGTCTCATTCAAAGGTGGTCTGGGATGCAGATTTGCAACTTAGCTTCAATTCTCATGATTTATTGCAGCAGTTAGCACATGGGGTGGATGATCAGATACATCACAAGTATATCCCCTGTGTGTTTGATCAAGTACCTAGTGAGGTGATTTGGGATAGAGATGCGGATGAACTGCTCACTGAGAGGTTTGTTCCAGAGGTGATTTGGGATGAGGACTTGCTACCAGAGGTGGAGCCCTTCTCAGTAGTGGATTTTGAGCAGGAATCTGTTGAGGATCTGGTGGCTGCACAAATGCCTACCAAAGATTCAGTGGTTAGGGATGATGCTTTACAGCTGCACACATTTGAGGAGCTCACACAAGAGCATACAGATCAAAAGAAAGTGCCTCTGCAAGCTCCAGTGGTGTGGGATGTTTCAGCACAAGAGTTGCTTGTTGATAGGTCTCCTCCAGATGTGATTTGGGATGAAGAGCCCGTACATGAGCTGCCTAGATGTGATCCGACTGTGCTTCTAGAACCTGCTCAGGATGGGAATCTCAGAGAATCATTGCAGCAGCAGGTATTTGAACAAGAGACCCACAATTTTGCACTGCAGACATATCAACCAAATAGTCAGTCTGGGACTGGTATACAACTTGGAGGGGTGATCTTTAGTTGCAAGCCTGATGGTGCACAATTATTGGGATCTGAATATTTGGATTGCTGGCATGCCATTGAAATCTTTCACGAAGTATGTTGTGGCAGTTGTCATCATAGCAATGGCTGCTCCTGGTTTGACACTTCTCTTGGAGAAAGCAAGGAGATACAAAGCAAAATATATCCTTCGGTTCGGTGGCAGTGGGATCCGGGCATCATAACGGCCATAGCTTGACAAGCTGTGTTTCGAGGGGCCGGTAATGTCACGACCCGGATATGACCCATGAGAAGCCCAACATATGCCCAGCCCAAGGTCCAGCCAAAGGAGCATCTCCTATACAAGTCGGACAGCAACACAGGAGCAGGACATCGATCAGAAATAGAAAAACAGAAAAGAGAAGAGGAAGCGGGAGTTCATCTTCCTCCTCCGACTCAAGGGATCCCTATCCTCCGATTTCTCCTGTGATCTGCTCACACTCCCGGATTGATCTCACCGGTGTAGCTACGGGCGTTACAAACACCTTCGCCGGCAACGTCACGTCCCTTCCTCCCTTGCGCTTGGGAGTAGATTGCTGTGGGGCCACTCGTGGCCCGCCTTCCTCACCGTCGACGGCACCGGCCACTCCTTCGAGCTGCTTGTCACGGGCCTGTACAACGACGTCGTGATCTTCTCGGTGGTCTCGCTGCTCCAAGCCATGAAGCAGTTCTGAATTGTTTTCAAGTTCGTTCAAATTTCTGCATTGTTTTCTATTCCGTTCTGCAACAGTGCCATCGATCTATCTTGGATTCTTGTTGCGTCTTTTTAATATTTTTTTTTTGCAATGCTGTTCTCGTCAAATCACACACGTATCATGATGGATTACGCTTCGTCCACCCTGACCATGATCCAGAGACGCGATCGATCTCACACCCGGCCCGGAACGGCGCCGACTCCGAAAAGCACTAGCTAAGCCAATCCGTCGCTGCATGCATGCCTCCATGTCCGATTCGAACGAGCTCGACTACTCCGACTCCGACGCCGCAGCCGCTGCTATATATCCTGACCATCCATCCGATCCAACAGAGCTCCCAGGCTCCCAGCTGCCTCTCACATGGCGGAGGTGCACGGGAGAAAGCAAGCCGAGAAGGCCTGCCAGCGCGCGGAGGAGCTCTTCCTCACCGGCAACATCCGCGGCGCGCACCGCGAGGCCAGCAGGGCGACGAAGCTCTGCCCGTCCCTCGCCACCGCCGCCAGCGCGCTCGCGGCCTACGAGGTACACGCCGCCGCCGGGGGCGGCGACTGGCGCGCGGTGCTCGGCGTAGCCCGCGGCGCCGCAGTCACGCCGGACGCCATCAAGAGGCGGTTCCGGCGGCTGTCGCTCCTCGTCCACCCGGACAAGAACCGCAGCGCCGCCGCCGACGGCGCCTTCAAGCTGCTCTGCCAGGCGCGCGACGACGCCCTGTCGTCGTCCGCGTCCGGTGGCACTGGCGCAACAAGCCCGTACGCGGCGCCCGACGAGCCTCAGCCATGGTGGAGAGAGCAGGAGCGGAGGGAGCAGGAGCGCCAACGCGCGGAGGCGCAGCGAGCTCGTCGGCGCCGCCCGCCCCCACCCCCACCCGAGCCGGCGGTGCCGTACAGGGTGATCTACTGCCCGTTCTGCAAGCGCGAGTCGGCCAGGCCGTGCGGCCCCCTGCAGGAGCGGGCGGGCTTGCTGTGCGAATCGTGCCACCGCTGGCTGAGCCCGCCATGGCAGAAGAAGCCGGAGCCTCCGAGCAAGAAGGCTCCGACGGCGCCGGGACGGCCGACGCCGAAGAAGAAGGAGAAGCCCCCCGTGTTCCCGTGCCCCGCGCGTTGCCCGGGGTGCAAGACGCAGTACACGTCCATGGTGTCCGTCGGCGAGTGGTGCCTCCAGTGCAAGGTGTGCTCCAGGCGCGCCGTGGTCAACGTCAACGTGCACGG
The DNA here is from genome assembly GCA_036936925.1 of Cenchrus fungigraminus. Classification (NCBI taxonomy): domain Eukaryota; kingdom Viridiplantae; phylum Streptophyta; class Magnoliopsida; order Poales; family Poaceae; genus Cenchrus; species Cenchrus fungigraminus. Next base: position 2,521,479 of record CM072770.1, on the reverse strand, counting down.
CCCCGATGTGGCCACCGCGGCCATCAAGACCTGCTCCGGCCTCAGAAACCGCTTCTTCGACGTTACTTCAAGAGGCGTGGGTGGTTTGTAAAGATGATCTCACGTGTAATTTGCAAACGTAGAGAGAGTACAAATGGAATTTCATGAAATATGGTACAATAATATATTATTAGTTGTGTCTGTGACTGTGAATGCTATATATAATCAAAATATAGTATGTTGCATAGTACATTTTATAGAACTTTTTGCACCCAAACACTGAGACTAATCAAAATATAGTTTTTCTCCTTGATCCATCATGTAGATTACTAGCTAAAATATTTCTCAACATATTTCAGAATATAGAAGTGTATATATTCTCCAGCTATGTAAGGACCCAAATCTGCACCGATGATACTAGCAAGCAGAGATGCTGTTCTCATGCAATGATGCGATAATCTCCTCTTGCTCTCTTCTGTCAAGCTTGCATCTGCCAAAGATATGTGCAACTAAAAATTCACTGACAAGATGATACTATATCTGACTAAGGAGACATGCTTAATTTTCTGATAAGTAAATATGCTAATTGATCAAGCATGAATCAAAGTCCAGATCTTGGTCACTTGTGGTTCCTACCCATCCTTCCTAACGAAAACTGCACATGCGAGTGGATTGACACATACATGCATATATATTGAGTAAACGAGCACACCGATCAATCCAGTTTACTGTAAGCAGAAAAATTTAGCTAGCAATTCATCTGCACACTCATGGATCTAATATGCAGAGGTTATAAACACATGCATATTGATAGCAAGCATTGCTCAAACAGCCACTAGTATATACATACTTGTTACAAAAAGGTCAGACCTGAGATAAGCAAGCTTCTGACTGGAGAGCAGTACCAAAACTAAGAACTTCCAGGGCTTTCCCCTGGAAATAGGCATTCAAAAGCAGAGCAGGAGGGCAGTGATCAGGTACCATACTACCGTGCAGATCAAAAGCAGGATACAACAATGCTAATGCTCTATGGTGAGTACCGAATCACCTGCTGATGCAATTAACACATCAGAATTCTAAGCCAGCCATGGGAGATCGACGTGGGAGGGGCGGGGACCTACGCTGCGGTGCACCAGTCTGAACCCGAGTGACAGTCCGAGCCAATCACGGATTATTCTGCGCTTGGGCAGCGATGATGGGATTCCTGCATCGGCTCCAATAGATTCGGACTCCGACCCCGACATGGAGGCGACAGCCAGCAAAATATATATCTCGCGCCAGGCGCCAGGCGCCAGGCCTCGGCCAAGCAATCCAGCAGGGCAGGCTTCGACATGGCGAGGCACGACGAGAGAGAGGAGCAAGCCGAGAAGGCGTGCCAGCGCGCGGAGGAGCTCTTCCTCGCCGGCAACATCCGCGGCGCGCACCGGGAGGCCGGCCGGGCCAAGCGCCTCTGCCCGTCGCTCCCCGGCGTCGCCAACGCGCTCGCCGCGTACGAGGTCCACACCGCCGCAGGGGCCGGCTGGCGTGCGGTCTTCGGTATCCGCCCCGGCGCCGCCGCCACGGAGGACGCCGTCAAGAAGCAGTACCGGCGGCTGTCCCTCCTCGTCCACCCGGACAAGGCCCGCTCCTGCGCCGCCGCCGAGGGGGCCTTCAAGCTGCTCCGCCAGGCGTGCGAGGACGCCCTCGCCTCGGTCGTCTCCGGCGGCGTCCGGGGCTACGGCGCGCCGCCGGCCGACGTGCCTCGCGCCGCCGCGCCGCGGACTCCGCCGCCGATGATGCACCCGATGTTCAACGTGCCGCGCGAGCCCATGCTCATCTACTGCCCGTCCTGCAAGAACGAGTACTCCGCCAAGATCGGGCGGCTGGAGCAGCAGGCCGGCATGAAGTGCGCCCGGTGCCCCGAGTGGCTGAGCCCGCCGTGGCAGAAGAAGCCGCCGGCGAGGAAGGAGCCTCCCGCCGGGCAGGGGCGCCAGGTGTTCCAGTGCCCGGCCAAGTGTCCAGAGTGCGAGGCGGCGTACACGTCCACGGTGTGCGTCGGCCGGTGGTGCCTCAAGTGCAAGGCGTGCTCCAAGTCCTCCATGGTCGATGTGCAAGGACCCGACCAGGCCACCGCGACCATCCGAAAGCAGCGTCCCGGAACATAACGAACAGGTCCGAAGGAGTATGTGTGTGTGAATCTCCTGTTCTTTTCCTTTTTCATTCAAAAAACTATGAATTTGTAAATTGCAATGACAAGTATACTACATATGTTATCATTGATACAGGAGAACTTGGTTCACAGTGGAATGACGAGCAAACCTGACAGAAAATGCAAAGCACCCCTGAGCAAAACTAGTAAGTACAGCAAGTTTTCTAACGTTGCTACCAGAAAATGCGAATTCCAAGCTAGCATAATCTGAGCCTAAGTTCAACACTAAAATCCACCAAGTAGAAAACAACACGAAATATGAAAACTAAACTTGTGAGCTGTGCAGTCAAACTATCAACTCCCGATAGGACCTTGCCTCCGCTATGTACTGATATTTTTCTCCAATAACATATTATCCACATAGACATCAAAGAACCCATTAGGTGAGAGCAGCTTCAGTCGTCATCTTGACCAAATTGATCATCAGCGTCGCCACCCAGAAATGAGCCGATGGACTTGCGAAGGATGTGGATTGATTTGTCATCCTGCGAAACATGAATGCAGAATTGGTGAGAATTGATTATGGTAAGTGAACCATGCAAGTTCAGTTTCGGTTATGGGACAGGTGAATGAGATCAGCAACTGGAACAGTTCTAATCATGCATGCTCTAACATATACCTGCTTCATCTTCTTCAGAGATTCTTCTGCATTTGCTATCTTCTCTGAAAATGTTTTCTCAAGTTCAGACAGAGTAGTCTTCTCCTTCTTCCCTGTTAAAAGGCAGCATGTCAGAGCAAGGAACTCGTAAACACAACCAAAGGAACAGGCTGTCTACTTACTTTGCAGTTCATACTGCATAAGCAATTTCTCTTTATCATCCTCAAACTTTGAGAAAATGTCTGCAGAAAACAGCAGATTGAAAATGAGGATAACAGAATGACAACTATTTCAGTGAAACTTAGGAAGATACAGTATAGGCACAGCTCAGCGCTCTATGCAAGTAGGATTAACGGCATTTAGTAGCTGCAAAATTGCTAGCAAATTAAGCATATGTACAGACTGGGAGTTCCTAAGGTGAACTTGTCTATAAGTTCTCACTGTTAATAAAAAAAACAAACAAACAGTCAAACGACAAAACTCATTCCTAGTTAGATGCTATATGGACTTTAGGAGCCATGTAGATGAAACAGTAAGGTTATTCGAGACCTGCATAAGCATGCCATGTGCAAGATGAAAATATAAGGATATTACTGCTTGAGCATGACATATAAGCTAGTAAAGAAAGATGTATGATAAGAAATATAGCATATCACAATAGGCTGCATTATCTCTCATCTGGCTTACCTTTGAAATTCTGTATGTGTGCAGCTTTGTCTTTGCAGAACTTATCGTGTGTTGCTTGAAATTTGGTGTGCTCATTCTTCAACAAACCTTCACACTGCATAGCATACAAATGAACCTTCCATTAACCGAAACCTGACTAGATTAGTAACCAGAAGCACATTCCAGCATCAAGTACAATTCGAAACCTCTTTTGAAGTCTTTGACAGTGCTTTCAGAAAATTCTGCCTGCACATGCACATATGGAACAACTGTCAGGTGTACATTTCATTGAGCTTTCACGGTATTCATTATCAATTACTTGTTTCAGTTCTTTGTTTATAACAACAGATAAAAAGGATCACATCTGATCTCACATAATGAACTAGCAGGAATATGTGTTTCTGTAGTTAAGCCACTGAAAGGCTTGCGATGTGCATTAATAAGTTCCTCACCTTTCCTTCTCAAACTTAGTCTTGGTGTCCTGTACCATAGTCTGAATCTCTGTTGCCACACTGAAAATTAAAAAAAATAAACTGTTAACAATGTACTAGGAATAGCTATCTGCAATGAGTACAACATCCAGACAGAAGATAATTTTGGGCACCCGAAATGGCATAGAATAAAAAGGACTGAGCATACCCGGACCTTCATCATGCAGATAGAAAATATATATGATTATACAAGCCATTGTTCCTGAACTCTAGTCTTATTTCAGTTGCCAGTCACCATAGGTGGGTTCAGTTCAGTCTTTTATGCTAACTTGAGCATATGCACTATGCAGACTAAGTAACAACAAGTTCTCTACTTATCAAGTATTTGCCAGTCACTACAGGGAATTCAGTAAGTTATGTTTCTTTCAGCATGTGCAGAGCACAAAATTCTCTAATAAAGTAATCAACAACAACAACAACAACAACAATCAATGATTAACTAAGTACCCAGGCATTGACAAACAACTTGACACACATCATAGGCACACTACTAATCTGTGGTTTCAAGCAGAGCCATCTGAGGTTCAAGCACAGCAAATAGCACTGTCGCATTCCTTCCATAAGGCTGGTGTATCAGATTTCAATCAGTCATAATCTGCAAATTCAGCAGATCTCCATCGATTGGGGCGAACAAAGCAATTGCACACGTACATTACGTACACTGACAGAACAGTCACACGCATAAATTCAGCAGAACCAAAAAAATGCTGGATGGACGCGTTGAATGGAAACCGAAATCACCTGGAGATAGCCTGCTCGGTCTTCTTCTGACCGTCCTTGCGGGCCTTGTCCTTGATGTGCCGCAGAAGCGTGACGATCTCCTTCATGTCACTGGTTCCACCAATCACACATTAGGTGTGCACAGAGAAATCAATTATTATTCACACGAAATTCCCCAAAACAAGAGGAAAATCAGCAGAGACGGAGCGAAGTTCGCGTCGAACGGAAGCGAAATCACGAAAACCCTCGCTTCATCACCTCGCGATTCGAACGACCTCGCGCACGGGCCGCGCCGAACCCAAAACAGCGAGGCCAGACAGCGAACACGAGAGGCGTCGGGAGGGGGCGAGGGGGGGTGCGAGAGGGAAGCAGGGGCAAGGCACCTGTCGAACTCGTGGTCGGAGTCGTCCATGCCGCCGCGCTCGCGCCGCCTCTTGTCGGAGAGGAGCGGGGCGTCGGTAGGGTCCTTGGGCGGCGCGCCCCGCTTGCCGCCGCTCGCGCTCGCCTTCGCCTTGGCCTTCCCCGCCGCCGACATCGCTGGTGCCCGCCCGGGCTCGAGACCGCCGCGCTCGTGCCTGCGGGAGCGGGGGGCTTGCCGCCTTTTGGGGTGGTGCCGGTGTGGTTTCGCGGGTTTTGAAATGGATGCCGGCTGCGGCGGCGTTGGCGAGGAGACTGGGGGGAGGACTACTGACTGGACGACGACACAGGAGGCGGTCGGGCCTGCGAATAAAGATAAGTGGGCCGGTCCAATCCAATTCGGCTTTACGTGGGCCGCTACAATTTTGGGCTGAATGTCTAATTTGGGCTTGAATTTTACTATCATCGTCCACGGACCATGGCTCATCCATCATAATCCACGTACACTTTCCATGTGTACGTGTATCTCGCTGAATCCTCCTTCTATGGATATGGATAGATATTATGTGACGCCCCGCGTGTTGCTGCGGAAATTTTAACATTTGAAGATGCAATTTGAAAAGTAAAAACACTAAAATGATTGCATCACAACATTTTTTTGCAAACAACAATGTAGATGAAAACACATTTATTTTATTAAGAGAGAACTACTTAGAAATTTATAGCATGGTATTCGCAAAGACTAACACAATACATACATGATTACTATTAGCCGCAGAAAATCAGTAGAAGACATAAATTCATTATTCTAGTGCATGATGATGTGGACAACTTGCATGTTAAGAGAAGATCTAGTGGATGATGATGTGGACCTCTTGCATGTTGAGAGAAGTCTATCCATGATGTATAGGGCTCACCTATATAGTTGTTATAGATATCCTTTAGTTCGTGTAGGAGTCGTGAATTTACTTACCACATGCGGATACGGGATACATAGCTATGCAAGTCAATTATACACGCAGGGCGTATACGACGCGTACGTACGACCCAACTCAGATCGATCTTGCATTGCATGAGGTGCTACGACGCCATGGCGCACAAGGTGGCTACTATGCTGCTGTTTGTTATGCTCTTTGCGTCGACAGCGCAATGTTTTTCCTTACAAATGAATATGACCGTTCAATGCATGTTGAACGGTGGATGAGGGGCCGAAAGTTTCAACGTGCCTTCGCTTCGCGAAGTTAATGAATCCCGCTCCCCAATTAATTAATGCACAATATTTGCCATCACACTATACGCTCTCAGATGCAGTGAAAAATAGCTAGTAGATTACTCCGTACTCCCTCATTGAAAAAAAAACAGACGTTTAGAGCATGATTTCAGTAATCAATTAGAGGGTATTTTTCCCTGTCTGCCCTTATTAAATGGAGTTGCGGGTACATTCCTTCCGAGAAGCAAAGTTAGCTCAGTTGGCGTGAGCGGGTGGGCGTGGGGCTTGAGCACCCCGGTTGGAGTCCTGGCGGCAACGTATTTGTTGCACGTGGGGGTTCGAGTCCGGGGCTATGAATGCGGCAGCAGACGGTTTGCCTAGCCAGGACGTCAATTTTTTTGAAAACTGGTTGTTGGCCCAGGACGTCCGTTTTTACGGAATGGAGGGAGTATATTCAAGTAACCAGTCCAGGGCTATGAATGCGGCAGTGGACGGTTTGACTAGTCAGGACGTCAATTTTTTTGAAAACTGGTTTTTGACCCAGGTCATCCGTTTTTACGGAATGGAGGGAGTATATTCAAGTAACCACTACGGAGTAACTACTATGGAGTAGGTCTTGAGTCATCCCGCGCACGTGACAGTGCACAATTCGCATCTCGTTTTTGGTCGTGTTGGCTAGCTCAGATCATCAGCACACGCATGCGATGTGTTGTGGTTTTGAATTCTGATCTCGTGTAGGAGTCCGAATGGAGCATGCGAGGCAATGAGATGAGGCACACGAAATGAACAGCCACACGGCCGGGCCACCTAAATCGATCGTGATGGCCTTGAAGGCAGTGGCGGCGGATCTGGCACCGGGGCGGGGGGGCTCGAGCCCCCCTACAGATTTTGAGCAAAAGAATGAGCCACTTGTGAGGCTCGATCCTAGCTTTGCCACTACTTGCAGGTAGTGTGGGGTGGCACCACATGACCACAATTCCCTCCTGCATGCTACCAATGCAATGAGGCATGCTAATTTCCCACAGTCCATTTTGGCCCTGCACTCCTACAGCTCGTTCGCACTTCGCACGCAGGCATGCAGTGGCAGCTCTGCATAGTACTCCAACTCACTACAGCACCTGGAGCCTGGAGGGGTACATTATTGCATCACACATTCGCACTTACATGCACCACATGCATGGTGGTGCTCCTGCACTGCTCGCTTGGCTCCTTGTTGACACGAAGGCTATAAGAATCAAAGGAAATAATACAGGACGTAAATGACTTTGGAGTTCAAACTAGGCCCCTCTAGAACTGAAAAAAAGGTCACTATCAATGAATTACACCCGAAAATGTAATGACGATACAATAGTTGTAAAAAATATTCGTTATGGCATGCTATGAAATGTTGTGAAGCCCCCTACAGATTTTGAGCAAAATAATGAAGGAAGGGGGAGCCGGCGGTGGAAGAAGCACATAAGAGCCCCCTCTTATTAGGCTTAATCCTGACTTCGCCGCTACTTGCAGCCGGTGTGGGGTGGCACCACATTTTTTAGATAAAGGATATAATATCCGACCTCTACGTAAAAAGACGTACACAGCGCAATTATTACAAAGTTTTTAAGAAAATGAGCAACATGGGGTGGCACCACATGACCACAGTTTCCTCTTGCATGCTACCTATGCACTGATGCATGCTAGCTGCCGCAGTTGGTTTTGGCCCTGCACTCCGGCACCTCATTCGCACTTCGCACACTCGCACGCAGACGCCATTAGTTATAGAAAACACTGTAGAGGGTTTTAAAAGCTGATGATGCATGCATGGTGCCCTCAACAGGGAAGAATTGAAAACGACGACCAGGGCCCAATCAACTACTACGGTAATTGGGAATAGGGTGACTACTAAGTACTGACTAGCAGTCTGCAGCACAGCAGCAGTGAAGATGTAGTCAAACACGATGCATTAGGAGCATGCATGACGGCGACGAGAAGCCGGAGGAGGACGAAGCCGGAGGGGGTGAGGGCGTGATCCGCTATCCCGGCGGCCCCCGGCCCGGATGTGCATGTGCTCCGCGTCAGGAGCGAAGCCTGCCAGGTAGGAAGGAGGCTCGACGGAGGAAGCTCGTCATCGTCGTCGGTGCTTGCCGGCGAGCGCTCCATGTCCACCCGCCTGTCCCACCGCTCGAAGGTCGGCCAATGGCCGCCAGCCTCCAGGTCGTCCGACGCGCGGCGCTCTCCCTCAGCCACCGCCACGGCGCGAGGGTTTTGGAGCGTCGATGGTGGGAACTCATCGTCATTAAGTTGGTGCTTGCCGGCGAGCGCTCCACGTCCACCCGACGCTCGAAGCTCGGCCGATGCTCGCCGGCCTCGAGGTCGAGCGACGCGCGGCGCTCTCCCTCCGCCACCACCGCCCAGACTCTCGCCTCCGGAGCCCGGACGCTCCTTGGCATCCCAAGGCTTCGCGCGTACTACTAGAAAAACAAGCATTTGTACCGGGTGGTAACCCTCATTTGTACCGGGTATCCACCCCGGTACAAAACCCGGTACAAATGTGTGTGAGCACCGCCGTCACCTTCCGTGTTCCGTCGCCGTCTCCTGCTGTTCTCGTCCTCTTTTCTTTTTTTTCCTCTATTTTATTTTTTCTTTTCCTTTTCTCTTCTCAACCACATTCACAAAGATCACAATCACACAGATTTTCAATCTTTCTATTCACAATCACACATATCCACATCTTACAATAAACAAGAATCACAAGTACACATCCACAAGAATAAGAATTGCTAAGATCTTAACACACATTCATCCTCTCGGTTTCTCACAAAAATACAACATCTAGCAATAATCCGAGAATGAATTCATCAAAAATCGCATCAAGAATGAAATTAAAGAAGAGGAACCCTAACTGGGAGGTCGCCGCCCCGCGCTGGGAGGGCTGGCCCCGCGACGGGTGGAGGCCGCCGCCCCCGCGCCTGGCCTCCCGCGGCTCCCGGCTGCGCCCGCCCGCTGCCGGGGAGAGAGCCCTCCCGGGCGTGCCCGCGTCCTGCGAGAGGAGAGAGGGAGAGAGAGTTAGATGGGATCGAGATAGAAGAGAATAGGAGAGAGGGATGAGTCCGAGATAGAGGTGGTGGAGGTGATATTTTCTAAGTGGTGGTGCGTGGGAAGTTTGAGGACGAGAGGTCTACATTCGTACCGGTTGGGATCACGCCCCGGGTAAAATATCGCCACATTTGTACCGGGGCGTATTCTCACCCAGTACAAATCACATTTGTACCGGTCGGAGCCACCACCCGGTATAAATGTGAGGCATTTGTACCACGACTCGCCCCTATGAGGTGGCTCCACCCGGTACAAATGCTATTATTTGTACCGGGGCAAAAAATATCCGGTACAAATAAAAAACGAGGCAGGGACAAATGCCCCATTCTCTAGTAGTGGCAGCCCAGGCTCTTCAAGACGTCCTCCAGGCGCACCGCACGGCCGCGGCGGCGCTTTCGGCAGCAGACGCAACAAAGGACGACCACGACGACTACCAGGATGGAAATCCAATGGCTAGGCCGACCTTCAAGCCATCGTAGCGGTGGTCGTGGTGTTTCCCCGCCATCTCGTCGTGGATCTCATCGGCAGCACGCGAGAGGGGGAGCGGGGACCTGGTCTTGTGCTCGGCTCTCGCTCCTGTAGGGAGCAGTGACGGATTTAGCGGTGGGGCGGGTGGGGCTCAAGCCCCCTACCGCCGGGAAACCCCTGAAGCCCTCCTTAGCCCACCCCAAAAAAAATATTGCATGGGAGCGAAGAGGAGCGCTGGAGAGGAGGATCCAGAGGTTGAAGATGAATTACTGCGCAAGATGGGTCACCAACTGGCAAAGAAGGAAACGAAGTCCAGCCCAACCGACCAAGCCCATTTACTCTATCTAGAAAACAGCCCATTCCTAACCGTCCAACTGTCTTTTTTCTTCTTTTCTATATCCTGTCGCACACATCCTTGACCGGACCATTTGTTTTTGTATGTAATTTAACTGCTAAATAGCAGATTTTGGTCCTGGATGGGATATAGTATGAGGAACGAATTTTACTGTAGCACTAGGTTCAACCCCCTAAATATTTTCCTTGGATCCATCACTGGTGGGGAGTGGGGACCTGGTCTCGATGGCCGACGCGTGGCGTTTCCAGCGAATCGCATACGAGTATTTTCATTTATTGCATGATAAGTTTCCTTTGAAAAGTATTGGCCCCACGTGTAAGTGTAAGCGAGTAGCTGCCTGCTGGATAACCGCACCCTGGGAGGCCCAGCCTGGCCCACGTCGGCCAGCTACCCGCCCACCACAAACGGGGGAGGCAGGGACCGCAACACCGACCCCACAAGAGATTCATCTCACCACGCGGGGCCCCGCCCACGCGCCACGAGTGGCTACGCTGCCTCTTCGCCTTCCCGCCGCATCGCCCGCTCGCCGCTCACCGTCACAACAGAAACAAATCCCTCGTCGCCGTCGAGGCGCCGACCAGCACCGCGCCACCGACATGTGGGTCCAGCCGCGTAGGTCCCATCCGTCGGTGACCTTAAACTTCCATCGAAGCGAGGAGCGCGAGAGCGGCAACCACCGCTCATCAGTCCCACTGCGCCGGAGCGCCGCCTCCTTCCTCGGTCACCTCTCACCTACCTACTCCCGCAGTGGCCAGTACACTGTCCCCGCGCGCGTGCATGAGCGATGAGAGCTCTCGCATCGCCAGCTGCCTCCTTCCTCCCGGTAATCCTCAATCCAAGCGCGAATCCTAGCCCTCGCGCGCCTCTCCGTTCGGCGGCGGCGGCGGCGCTCTCGCGGGGGCCTTGCTCTTCCGGCCGCTCCGTCGCCGCCGCGGCTGCCGCCGCCACCGGGGACCACTGGGGCGCCGACCACTACCGCGGCGGCGGCCGCGCGAGCTCGCAGGAGGCCGGGGCCCGCGCGGCGCACGGCGTCAAGTGCGACGTGGACGTGGTGTCGTGGCGGGAGCGGCGGGTGGTCGGGTCCGTGGCCGTGGCCGCCGATGTCGACACCCTGTGGCAGGTCATCACCGACTACGAGCGCCTCGCCGACTTCATCCCCAACCTCGTCCACAGGTCCGCATTTCTTCTTCTTCTTCTCATGCTTCCGACGACCTCTTCTCAGTTTGTCACCTGTGGATTGTGACTCTGATTGCACAATGATGATGGCTCGTTTGAAGGTATCTGATTGGGGAATTTTGTTCGTGATTGCAGCGGGAGGATTCCGTGCCCGCACGAAGGGCGGATATGGCTGGAACAGAGGGGACTACAGCAGGCCTTGTACTGGCACATCGAGGCCCGCGTCGTGTTGGATCTCCAGGAAGTCCCTGATTCCGTACGTGCTGTGATCTGACCATGAGCCAACATGACTTTTCTTCTCCTTTTTTTTAACCGAAAACAGTGAGGCAAAAGCCTCCCAACATGATATATTAAATGAAACAGGGGAAGTTATTTACAAGAAATAAACTAACTGGAGGGGAATCTGATATTTTCTTCTTGTAGAGATGTGCTACTGCATTACTCTCTGATGTTTTCTTAGTTGTATACTTGTATGGGGTTAAGTTAGTAAATCTGAAAATGATGGAGGATCTCCCTCCTTTTGTACTCTATCAATCTACATTGCCTTGCTTGGTTAGCGTTTGTTAACAATTCTGCTTTCAGATTAATGGACGAGAACTCCATTTCTCGATGGTAGATGGTGATTTCAAGAAGTTTGAAGGAAAATGGTCCGTCAGATCTGGTCCAAGGTATGCATCTTAAGACCATTGCTGTTTATGATTTTTTTAATTCTTTATGAACATCTAGCTTAATTGCATCATTTTCTTTATTTCTTATCTTTGTGTCCATTTGATGCCTGAGAGTAGAACGTTTCATCGATGCTTAATATGTCTCCAGCTTCTAGTTAGCACAAAAATGTATTAAGTATAACATGGCCTATATTGTTTTTTGTCTTCTACCAGGTCCTCTAGTGCAATTTTGCTGTATGAAGTTAATGTGATACCAAGATTTAACTTCCCGGCAATATTTCTTGAGAGGATTATAAGGTCGGATCTTCCTGTAAATCTTCGAGCCTTGGCTTGTAGAGCTGAAAAGATTTATTTAGAAAATCAACAATGTGGTTCGAGAAAATTTTCCACTGGGGATTCGAAGCCATCATCCACTTCTTCTCAGCTTACCGCAATGGAGACTACTTCTAGTAAGTTCAAAGAAGCACCTCCCACTTCTGGTGTTAGTGGTGTGCTCCCGTCACCTTCTTCTGAGTTGATTAGCAAATGGGGTGTATATGGAAACGCGTGCAGAATTGATAGGCCTTGTGTGGTAGATGAGATCCATCTTCGGAGATTTGATGGCCTCTTGGTAATTTACTAGACTTGTATTGTTACTAGATGAATTATTAACCATCAAGAAAAGGGCACTAAATGTTTGTCTTCTACTGTGATATGGTCTTCATGAAGGAACAGGAGGGTGCTCACAGGTGTGTTTTTGCTAGTATCACTGTGAAAGCACCAGTTCGAGAGGTATGGAATGTTCTCACAGCATATGAGAATTTACCTGAGTAAGTAGTTCTATCTTTCTGTACAATCTTTGGATTTCAGTCTTTATTACAAGTATGTCTAACAAAAGCTATTTGATAGATTCGTACCAAACCTGGCTATCAGTAGGATTGTCCTTCGTGATAATAACAAGGTCCGCATAATGCAGGTAGGAAATGTGGTTATCTCTCTTGCATACTTTTTGGTTAAATATCTTTACTAGACCATATAAAGCATACCTGTCTTAAGTTCTCCTGTGCATACACAGTTTTTTAGTAGTTTCTAGTTTAGGTGTGCTCTAATGTTTTCATGGTGCTTAGCTGATTGAAATTTATGTAAATTCAGTCTTATAGTCTTTGTGATTTTGCTGGGAAGCATTTTTAACTTTTCAAATCCTTTTTTTCTAGGAGGGTTGCAAAGGCCTACTTTATATGGTCCTTCATGCCCGTGTTGTTATGGATCTTCGTGAAAAACTTGAGGAAGAGATCAGATTTGAACAAGTTGAGGGTGATTTCTACTCATTTAAAGGGAAATGGCGCTTTGAACAACTTGGAGACCAACACACCTTGTTAAAGTACATGGTTGAGACTAAGATGCATAAGGACACCTTTCTATCTGAGTCTATTCTGGAAGAGGTATAAATATATAGGCACTTTTGTATTCATGTTGCTTGTTACTTGTTCTAAACTTCTAAAGAATATCTTAATTGACAACTAAAGTAGGCCTTAGTGTGCACCCTGCCTTCAGTTTTTGTTATTACTGACAATAACCATACTAGTGCTTTACGTAGTGCTGGTTTAAGTACTTTGTGCCTTCTAACTCTATTGGCGCTATTCAAAATTACATATCTGGTCATTTCAAAAAATAATTTCATATTTAGGTATCCTTATAGAACCTAGCAGGGATTGCTTTTCCAGTTTCTTCTTTGTGCCTTATTCTTCTAAAGTATCCAAGCTAACAGCTTAAAGTCTTTTGAGACCATTTCTTTTACATGTCAGCGGTACCTTCACCATGCAAACATCAATACATGATGTTTGATATACTACTGCATATTTTTAGTATGTCTAGCTGTTATGACATAAAGTGCAAGTGACAACATAGAACAGAGCTGTTATATGTTGTTATATTTTATTTATTTTAGTATGATGGTAGCTAGGACACTGAAAAGTTGTTATCATAATTTCTGAAAAGGCTGTTGTGATTTTCCGAAAGTTTAACGACTTCAGATATAACAGAGCAAGTTGCCTGCTTTCTTCATGGTATTCCAGATGATATATGAGGACCTTCCGTCAAACTTGTGTGCAATCCGGGATTATATTGAAAAGGCTGGACCTGAAGGTAGCAACTCCACAACTCATTCTGGTGCCCGAACACACCCAGATATTGATCCTGCAGAAAACAGGCAATCAGAGCAAGAATCTGCATCTTGCTCCTTCAGTTCCACGAAACAGAGACCAAAAGTCCCTGGCTTGCAAAAGGACATTGAGATCCTCAAATGTGAGCTTGAGAATTTCATTGCTAAGTATGGTCAGAATGGTTTCATGCCTAAGAGAAAGCATCTTAGGTCTCATGGAAGGGTGGATATCGAGAAGGCAATAACACGGATGGGTGGGTTCAGGAAGATTGCCAGCATAATGAACCTTTCCCTTTCTTACAAAAATAGAAAACCAAGAGGTTATTGGGATAATCTGGAGAACTTGCAAGAAGAGGTAATACCAAATATCCTTAACTCCCTCTGCTTGCTAGATACCCATCATAGTACAAGACAACAGGCATAACAATATTTAAGCTTTGAATTGTTTTGTACCATGTGCTGCAAACAGAAAGAGTTAAAACTTGGCCCATGTAGATTGCTAGTGTGAACGACAGGTGCCATTGGTTCCATTGGATTTTGCAACCGTGATATGTTTCATTGACATTATCATATGATCACTATCTACAGATCAGTCGGTTCCAGAAGAGCTGGGGGATGGATCCTTCTTATATGCCAAGTAGAAAATCTTTTGAGAGAGCAGGTACTTAATTACTTATATCTGGCACTCGGAATCAATTACTAAGTCTAGTTCAGGACTGACTAATAAAGTTGGATATCTGTAGCCCTGTCACAGCATTATTTTCAAAGCAATTTAACATGCTAGTGCTGCTTATTATTATAAGGTTATCCATTTTAGCACAGATGCCTTTTGCTGTATGCCATCATTACTTGAAAATGAAGGATTATTTCCTGTTATCAGGTTAGATGTCCAAGTTGGAATTGGGGTGGTAGAGTTTCCTTATCTGGCTTTTGAAATGATTTTTCTTGCTTTATTCTTGTTGGTAGGTCGTTACGACATTGCTCGGGCATTAGAAAAATGGGGTGGCGTGCAGGAGGTTTCGCGCCTTCTTTCTCTTGAACTAAGGCGGCCTAGAAGGCAAGCTGACTCTGATGATGAGAGGCAGTCTGAATCATTAGCTGGCAGTGGCATTACAAAGAAGAATGGAATGAAACCTGACGAAGCCAACATGTCCCCGGACCCACATAAATGGCTCCTGAAGCTGAAGGATTTGAATGTCAACTGGGTGGAATACTAGATTAATAAGCTTCGAAAGAAATTGCTGTAAATTGGAGGTGATCTGGAAGCATTCTTTTCCATCGTTGGAGACTTGGAGGTGATCTGGAAGCATTCTTTCAAAGAAGCTGTAAATTGTGTACAGAAAATTGCAATGCACAGGCCAACCCTTGCTGAAAGGTTACAGGCAACAGGTTTTCATTTGTCAACTGTCATGACTCCTGTCTCTGGTCCTCAGTATTACTTATCTAGAAGTTGGATTTGACCAAAGACAAACCACTAAACGCAAATGGGGTTGTGGTTGCATGTACCTGTTCAAAGTTGTTTAGAGTCAGCCTATCCTTTCCAAGCAGGAGGTCAACCGTTGGGGTTAACTAACCATGCTTACTTGTTACTGGTGATGTCAGTTGACTTGACCCTTCTTTTTTGACAAACAGAAAGAGAAGGTTAGTGCCCAGTAGTTTCAATCAGCACTGTTACATTAGTCTGTCAGGCACAGTTACATTCCGTGTTCCCTGCTTCATGGAAAGGTATTTGAGCTGATGCCTGATGAGGACGTTCGTCAACAAAGGGGATGATGGTTTGCTTGCACAGGTTATATGTTGTTGGCAATTAGCGGTTTTGCGCGACAAATCAGATTATTAGAAACTGAATTGAAAAGAAGTTAATTTTCCTGAGAGACTGCTGCAGACAGCATAAGGAAATGGCTGTTGGTCTGGCGTGGAATTAGGCAAAAAAAAAAAAGGAAGTTGAAAAGTAAAAAGAGGTTCCGCCGGGATTCGAACCCAGGTCGCCAGATTCAAAGTCTGGAGTGCTAACCACTACACTACGGAACCATTCGTGCTTTCGTGTTCGATATTAATGTATAAGTATAGTTAGAAATGCAATGATCAGCAAGTCCCGTAAATCATTTTTAATCGCAAGGTCTCCCGATTAGAACTCCGAATTGGATAACCTAGCCCGAGTTGTGTCATTGTGTGGCGACTCCCCATCCTTAATTTCTGACATCGTGCCAAAAGGCCCCGTATATTTAGTACTCGCAAGTCGCAAGACAGACGAAAATGGAGTGAAGATCTTTTTTTTTTTTTGTTGCGTACGACATCACTTCTCGGAGCACGTGCACGACGAAACATTTGGTGCGGTGGATGTAACCACGAGTCGCTTTGTCCATCTGGATTATCAATTACTCCCTCTATCCTTTAATATATGACGTTGGTTAGCTCAAAAATGAACTAACCAACGTCATATAAAAAAGAACAGAGGTAGTACTACTACTTGCTAGCTAACATTTTTTTCTTTCACAATAAATCAACATCAGACACTAAAAAACCGAACAAGACAAGAAGACTAGTGCAAGAACAGGCAGCTGTGCCCTGACAAATCTGGTGGTAATTAATTAAACACGGCCTGACACGACCCTTAATCACATGCGTGATGTGTTGCAATTCGCAGCTGCCTGTGGTTATGGGGCCCCAGCATTGAAAAAGCTGGTGCAGATGTTTCTTGCAATATGTTCATACAATCATACTCCTTGGAGAATTCCAGCAGTGCGCCTGAGAAAAACCCAAGACCTTGACCTGCAACAGTATGGTGTGGTAGTGACAGTCTAGCGGATGTCTGTTCGGCTTGTGAGCTGCTTCGAACCTTCCTGGATACTGTAGATGCAGGCAGCATGATCCTGCGTCTGTTTCTGGAGAACAGAAAAATGCCGCCCATGCTAGTACGATATATCGCCTCATCTCGATTATTTGTACAAATTACAATCCCTCCTCATATCAAGTTCCATCAAAGGTAGGTCACCAAACACCTAGAGAAATTTCAAACGCGAGCAGCGAGGAGAATCAGAAACCACATCGGGAGGTTGGTAGACAAGTTTGGCTTCTGGCCCTCGCCGCCCCGCCGGTCGCCATGGCCGCGGGTCTCCCCTCCCGCTCCAGCTCGCCGACGCCCGCCCCGACCTCCGCCCTGCCTGCTGAGGTAGCTCCCCCCTGCTCTACCCCCTCCCCCACTCCCAGATCTAGTGCACCCAGATCTGCCACCACCCCTCTCTCCCCCGCCGCTCAACCCTTCTACCCGGCTTCCTCCGCCGCCGCGGTCCGCCCCTTGGAGCTCGTGGAAGATGATGATGAGGCGGACGACCTGGACATGGTCGACTACAGCTTCTCACCCTCCCCGTCGCCTTCCCCGCGCCCCAGCTACCGGGATGTGCTCTGCGGCTCGCCTAAGCCGGCCTCCCCCGTGGAGGCGACGGTGCCGGCGATGCTACAAGCGCAACCGGCCCCCGAGCCGCGGGAGAACGCCGCACCGACTCGCCGCCATCGCCGCCGACGACCTTCGCGGCGGACACGCCAACGACGACAGGCGCCTTCCGATGCTACCTCCGCCAGCCACGCCGTCCCCGCACAACCGGGCCGCGGCCGCCGCATCTCCCCGGAGCTGGCGGCGCGCCTGGGTCCCCGCGTCGGCGCTGGTGGACGACGCCTCTCCCCGGAGTTGGCTGCAAGGCTCGGGCCGCGCCAGAAAGCCGGTACGCGTCGCATCTCCCCGGAGCTGGCTGCACGTCTCGGCCCAATCCCGCCCGCGCCTCTACCCCAGCTTGGCCGCCGGCCGCGGGTGGATGCTGATGGCTTTGAGGAGGTGGTCTCGCGTTCCACGAGGCGACGGGAGGCTCGCGCTTCCTCCTCCTCCCACCACTCGTCGCCCACCCCGCTGCCGGTTCGAAGGATCCCGCCGGAGCTAGAGGGCCGCTGCCTCAACTGCCTCTCCACCGGCCACCTCATCGCCACCTGCAGACAAGAGCGACGCTGCAATAACTGCCATGGCTTACACCACATCGCCAGGCAGTGTCCGCGTTCCAGATCCCCGCCAGTGGCCGCGACTGCGGGCGGTCCGAGGCACCGCCCGCCGCCGGCGCGCCATGCGGGCACTGGTGGTCGGTTCATCCGTGTGGACGGCTCCGCCACGCCGCCCGGATCAGACGCGTCTGGCCGCCCGCCCTCCCCACCGCCGTTGGGCTCGCGCCGTTCGTCCACTCCAGAGGTGAGCGCCTCGACGGGTTCCCCTTGCGCATCCGCGCAACGGCCGGACCCGGAGTGCTGCTTCGTGGAGTTTTCGCAGGAGATGACTGCCGAGGAGCAATGGCTGCGGTTCTCTCTTGTCGGCCAAGTTGGCAATGCGTCCCGCGCCTTCGTCCCGGCAGATGCCCTGGCGGCCATCACTGCAGCCACTGGCCTCTCGCCGGATCAGCTCCTGGTGAAGGCCTTCCACCCGGAGAACTTCTTGATCTGCTGCCCAAGCCAGGCCGTCCGCGATCAGGTGATGGCGGCCAGCCCCATCCCTCTCGCCACAACGGCGATCTCGCTTCGGCCGTGGACCCGCCTGGCGCATGCTACCACCGCGACGCTCTTCCTCAAAATCCGCCTCGAGCTCGTCGGCATCCCAGCCCACGCATGGAACCTTGACACGGTTAGCAAGCTGCTCGCACCGTTCTGCTGGGTGGAGCGCCTGGACGAGGCGACGGCCACCAAGGACGACCTTACCCAGTTCGTGCTCACGGCGTGGACGGACAACGCCGCCGCCATCCCGCCATCGCGCAAGCTCCGCATCGCCGAGCGTGAGATCTCGGTGGAGTTCGACGACCCGGTCATGCAGAGGGTCTTCGGCAACCTCCCCCCGTACTTGCGGAAGAAACGCACGCTCATCTACAACGTCAACCTCCATCTTCGCAGCGTTGCGGACTTCAGCCCCAGAACACCTTCAACGTCGAGTTCCTCGCTCTCGGACGACGGAGACAGTGGCCCGGATGGCAACCCCGACCGCCACTACGGCGATCGCCAGGGGCACGCTGGGCCAAGGTTCTGGTCGATCCCGCGGCGCGACGCCCCCGCGAACGGCACCAACCGCGGCCGTACGCCGGCGGCGGGCGGGGCAATCATGCCTGCTGCCCACGTCAGGATTGACGTCGACCACGACGCTCCCGCGGCGCAACATGCCGGGGGCCCCACGGAGGATTCAAACAACCGCTCGGCGACACAGGATCGATCAGCGCCAGGACCCACTAGCAAACAGCAGCCTCCACCTGCGGACAAGACAAGCGACACATCCCCAGCTCGGCGCATGCTTCAACGGCCAGTCAAGGACCTTCACGTTGGTCGTGGAGCCTGCACGGCGCCTGACGACCTGCTGCTGCCTTCCAGCGAGGACGGCGAGCCAAGCAGGGAGCTGGACCCGATGCGGTTGGAGGCGGCCATCCCAGTACGCCCCCCGCGGCGGGGCACGGAGGACCACGGCCTCTCTGTGGGCGGCAAACCGGCGGCCCCCACCGCGACGGTTTCGCCCACCCAACAGCCGGGCAGGGGCGACAGCACGCACGACGCTGTGGACGGGTGTGGATCTGACCTGGGCCTGGCCCAACAGCCGAACCCCAGCCCACCAGAGGCCACGCCTCACCTGGGCCAGCCATGCACGACCCTTGACCCTATGGCCCAGGAACCCGCCGGCCAGGACCAGAACGAACCGTCTACGCCGGTGGCCGTCCCCATAGACATGGCAGCGATCATCACGAGCTCCACTTCCACCCCGGAGGAGACGACTGCGTTGCGTAATTTCGCGGAAGCCGTGCAATGCAAGATCCCTACGCCGCTGATCGTCATACCGCCTCAGCCGCGCCGCAAGGCCGCAGCAACCATGTCGGAGCTCCCGAAGCGAAGCCAGCGCCAAGCTGCCATGGCTCTGGCCAACGTTCCCCCCGCTAGGCGCGCCGAGGTGCTCCTCTCCCAGCGCCTCGACCTCGTGAAAAACAAGCCAGTCACACCCGCTGCCTCCAGGGCGGCGGTCGACGAGTACTTTGCCGGAGACGTACTGCCTGATTCGCGTAGAGAGGCGATCAACCACCTCTTCCCCTCGCTCGGCAGGATCCCTCCCTCCTTGGGAGTGTTAGCGGCCTAACCTCGGGTAGGGCTGCCTATCTACTAGGAGAAACACTCTATGGATCGATACAACCTTTTGTCTTGGAACGTCCGCGGGCTGAACATGAGAGCTCGCCGTGACGCTGTTCGGGTGCTAGTGGGTGAGATCAAGCCAGCCATCCTGTGTATCCAGGAAACCAAGCTGGCAGTGATCTCCCAGGACGTGCTGTTATCAATGCTAGGTGTTGAATATAGTGAATTCGCTTATTTGCCGGCTTCTTCTACGAGAGGCGGCATCCTGATCGCCGCTCGACGATCCGTCGTAACCGTGACTGACCCCCACGTTGGTTGCTTTTCGATCACTGTAAAAATCACCAACCTGGAGGATGGCCTCGCTTGGTGGCTAACTTCTGTGTACGGACCACAAGAGGATGGCGACAAGGCCCTCTTCCTCGACGAACTGGAGTCAACACGCGATGCATGCCCCGGGCCATGGGCGGCGGTGGGAGACTTTAACCTGGTGCTCGATGCCTCGGACAAAAACAATGCGCGTGTAAATAGGCGCAATATGGTGTTGTTCCGGCGGGTGGTTGACAGGCTAGAGCTCCGTGACATCCACCTTCATGGCCGTCGATACACTTGGAGTAACGAGCGCACTACCCCCACCCTGGTCAAGCTTGACCGCCTGCTCGCTTCTCTGGAATGGGAGGACATGTTCCCCTTCTGCTTCCTTGAAGCGCTATCCTCCGACATCTCCGACCATTGCCCCATTCTACTGCATTCCAACGCATCGATGCTCAAATCAAAGCCCCGATTTCATTTTGAGTACTTCTGGACAAAATTCGATGATTACCTGGAGGCAGTGCAGCGCGGATGGACATGTGCGGCGGGGGTCACCGACCCGTTCCGGCGGCTTGACTGCCTGATCCGCAACACTGGCCGTGAGCTTCAGAGCTGGGCAGCGAGGAAAATTGGAAACATCAAGGAGCAACTTCTGATGGCGAAGGAGATTATCCTGCAGCTGGATCGCGCCCAGGACAGGAGGCCGTTAGCACCGGAAGAAGTCGAGATGAGGAAGCAGCTGAAGGGCCACTGCCTCGGCCTTGCTTCCATGGAACGCACGATTGCCCGGCAGCGATGCAGAATAACTTACCTAAAAGAGGGAGATGCCAACACAAAATTCTTTCACCTGCATGCCAGTTACAGGAAGAGGAAGAACCACATCAGGGTGTTGGAGACCGACGGCGTCCGCACAATGACCCAGGAGGGTATGGCCGGCATTCTGAAGGAGTACTTTGAGCAGCTGCTGGGGCACGATCCGGCCAGGCAGACCACCATTGATTTCGAGTTCCTTGGCATTGTGCGACAAGATCTAGACGCCCTCGACCTGCCATTCACTGAAGATGAAGTGTGGAACACCATCAAGCAGTTGCCGGCCGACAAGTCGCCGGGTCCTGATGGGCTAACAGGAGCGTTCTTTAAGACTGCCTGGCCTGTGATCAAAGCGGATATCATGCGCGCAATCAATGCCTTCTACTGGATTGATAACCGGCAATTTCATTGTCTAAACGGCGCACTACTCACACTCATCCCCAAGAAGCCAGACGCGGCTGCTCCGCAGGACTACAGGCCCATTAGCTTATTACACAGTTTTCCAAAGCTTGTCTCCAAGATGATGGCTAACAGACTTTCGCCGCGGCTCGACAGCATCATCCAGCGCAATCAGAGCGCTTTCATCAAGGGGCGGTCCATCTTGGACAACTTCAAGTACGTCCAATGCGCAGCAAAATTGTTGAAGAAGCGAAAGATCCCCAAGGTCTTACTCAAGCTCGACATTTCCAAGGCTTTCGACACTGTCGCATGGCCTTTCCTCCTCGAGTTGCTGCAGGCGTGGGGGTTTGGAAACCGTTGGCGTGATTGGATTGAGTTGCTCCTCTCCACTGCCTCGACCAGAATCTTGTTAAACGGAGTGCCGGGCGACACGGTTGGTCACCGCCGCGGGCTACGCCAGGGCGACCCATTGTCACCCATGCTCTTCATCCTGGTCATGGACGTCCTCAACAGATTATTCACCAAGGCAAGTGAACATGGTCTCCTTCAACCCATGGGGCATCCGGCGGTGAAGCATCAGTGCAGTATGTATGCGGATGATGTCATCGTCTTTGCCGCGCCGACCGTCCGGGAAGCACAAGCAATTGCACGAATCCTGAGCATTTTCGGCAATGCCACCGGGTTGAGGACGAACATCTCCAAGTGCTCCATAACTCCGATCTTCGGTGCTGAAGAGATCCTGGACCAGCTGCAGAGGGTGCTGCCGTGCAGGATTGCTGAGTTCCCAATCACCTACTTGGGGGTACCTCTATCCACTGGAGTGGTGCCGCGATCATTCATCCGACCGCTGGTGGACAAGGTAGCTGCAAGGCTGCCTAAATGGAAGGGGCCTCTCATGCCCAAGAGTGGTCGCCTAGTTCTTACAAAGGCTGTACTCTCAACAATCCCCACGTACACGATCATGGCTACTCAACTACCAGGTTGGGCGATCGATGAGATTGACAGGATCAGAAGAAAATTTTTCTGGGCGGGCGCCGACGTCTCCATTCGTGGCAAGTGCATGGTTGCTTGGGCATCGGTATGCTTGCCGACGGCCAAGGGTGGCCTGGGGGTCGTTGATCTCCGGCTGGCAGGCACTGCCTTGAGAACCAGATGGCTATGGCTGCAGCGCACGGACCTTGATCGAGCTTGGGCAGCGCTGCCGATGCGTGTTGAGCCAGAGGTTCAACAGCTCTTCGACGCATCCATCTCCGTTCAGCTGGGCAGTGGAACTCAGGCGCTATTCTGGACGGACAAATGGATCGAAGGCGAGTCGGTGGCTGATCTGGCGCCGGTTCTCGCCACCTTGGTCTCCAACAGGATTAAGAAGACTCGCACGGTGCAACAAGCTTTACATGACCGCCATTGGGTTCGCGACATCTCTGGGGGACTCACGGTGACAGCAATAATCGAGTATCTACACCTATGGGACCGGCTGGAGGAGGTGCAGCTGCGGCCGGGCCATGACGACGTCGTGCGCTGGATGGGCACCTCGGATGGACGCTACACGGCGAGATCAGCTTACAAGCTACTCCACCAGGAACGCCCGAACTCCCCAGGTGCCCGACTGCTCTGGCGTACCGGGCACCATTGAGAGTCAAGCTTTTCCTTTGGCTTGCCTGCCGTGATCGCCTCTGGACGGCAGACCGACGACGTAGGAGAGGGCTCGACGCGCATGCAGCCTGCCTCCTGTGCGACCAGCTTCTGGAGAACGCCGACCACCTGCTGGTGTCCTGCCCGGTCACATGAGAACTCCTCTGGCTTACCTTCACATGGTCCGGTTGTTCATGTCCCTCCGGTGCGGCGCAGACGGTGAAGGAACGGTGGAGAGAGCTGGTGGAGGTGCAGACGCCGCGGAAGAGGAAGGGCGCCGCTTCGCTTTTCATGGTAGTTGAGTGGGAGATTTGGAAAGAGCGTAACGCTGGAGTGTTCGAGCGACACCCGGCACCCAACTCCGTCATTCTAGACAGGATAAAAACGGAGGTGCAGTTGTGGACGGCCGCGGGAGCACGCAAGTTAGGGAGTTTATTTTGCGAGTAGTCCGCATGAGCTGTAACGCACACTTGTGTGCCTGTACTAAATTTCCTTCTTAATACAATGATGCGCAGCTCTCTTGCGTATTCGAGAAAAAAAAAGTTCCATCAAATTAATCCTGCTACTTACAGTTACATATGCAGATGCTACAAGGAATCTAACTAACTACTCTGCTTCGTGGTGACGTCCACAACAAGATCAACCAGATGTATTAAGAGCAAATTCAACATAACAATTCCCCTAACCGCTCTGTATTCTGTACATTTTTCTCTTCCTTCCAATGGAGCATAATAGAAGCAGGAATTGTCTCCATGCTTCACCGCCCCACTCTGTTTGCCGATTTCGCTACGGGTTCAGATGATCTGCCATGGTCGGATGATGATGCACGCTACGCTATTACATCGTCATGTACGGCTGCGGCGACAGCAGCTGCCGCGACACCCTTTCACGGTTCCTGGCCGACGTCGTGCGCGCCAACGCCACCTCCTGCTCCAGGTTCGGCGACGTCGTCGGCGCGATCGGGGCTGCCGACGAGGCAACCGTACTCGACACCATGCTCGCGCTGACGCCGCTGCTGGTGCCGGTAGTGCCCGTGGTGGTGCTCAGGAAACTGTCCGACGACTTGGGCGGCGGCGGCCTCTCCAGGTCCATGATCCCTTCCAGCATCTGCACCACCTTCCCCATCGACGGCCGCTGCGCCGGCTGCTCCTGGATGCACCAGAAGCTCACCTGCAGCGCGCGCTCCACCTGGGCCATGTCGATGTCCTCCCCGGGGAGTTTCTTGTCGATGATGTCGAACACGTTGCCCTTCTCGTACTCCTCGTACGCCCACACGGAGAACTTCTTCCGGCCGGTCTCCTCCGAGACGTCGAAGTTGCGGTGGCCGCTGACGATCTCCAGCAGGACCATCCCGTAGCTGTAGACATCGGACTTGGCCGTGATTGGCAGGTTGGCGAGCCACTCCGGCGCCAGGTACCCCCTGGTCCCCCGGACGCTGGTGAGCGTGCGGTGGCGGTGGTCCTTGGGGTTCACGAGCTTGGCGAGCCCGAAGTCGGAGACCTTGGCGTTGAAGTGCTCGTCGAGAAGGATGTTCTCGGGCTTGATGTCGCAGTGGACGATGCAGTCGCGGCACTCCTCGTGGAGGTAGGTGATGCCCCGCGCGGTGCCGACGGCGACGGCGAACCGCGTGGGCCACGGCATCTTACCCCCCGGCGCGGCGCCGAAGAGGAAGGCGTCCAGCGAGCCGTTCTTCATGAATTCGTAGACGAGCAGGCGGTGCCGGCCCTCGGAGCAGAAGCCGATGAGGCGGACGAGGTTGAGGTGGTGCGTGCTGCTGATGGTGGCCACCTCCATCCGGAACTGCTTCTCCCCCTGCTCGATCCCCTCCAGCTGCTTCACCGCCACCACCGTCCGGTTCGCAAGCACGCCGCGGTACACCGCGCCGAACCCGCCGGCGCCGAGCTTCTCCTTGAACCCCTTGGTCGACCGCTGGAGCTCGCGGAAGGAGAACTGCACCGGCGCGCCCGACGCGTACTCGAGCAGCGCGTACTGCGCCGACGCCGGCCCGTACTTGGGGCTGTGCCGGCAGAACCACCACCAGAGAGCCCACTCAAAGAGCACCAGCGCGGACACGGCGCCGAGGACCACGACGGCGACGACCCAGGCGCGGACGCCGGAGCCGCCGCCGGATGAAGATGTCCCGGCGCCCAGGGTCGGGTTGGGTTGCCCGGGGAAGCAGACCTTGACGAAGGACGTGCTCGGCAGCGCGGCCGACTGGTAGGCGCTCACGAAGTTGGAGACCTTGAGGTAGCAGAGGCCCGACCCGTCGGAGAGCGCCGTGGACGCCACGCAGGAGCCGCCGGAGAGGCAGTTGAGGCGGCAGGCGGTGATCCCGACGAAGAATTGCTCGGTGGTGATCTCCGGCGGGTAGGTGAGGAACTGGGTGTTGTCGAGCTGGAGCATGGTGGAGTTGCCGGGGCAGTTGGCGAGGTCCACCTTGCGCTTGCAGCCGTCGCGGGTGTTGGAGGGGTTGCTGAACTGGAAGTTGAGCGACGGGCAGCCGCACACCGGCGACGTTCCGTTGTAGCTGCACACGCCCATGTTGCCGCAGTAGCCGAACACCTGGCACTGGTCCGCCACCGCCGACCACTGCTCCGTCGCCGCGTTGCTGCCTCGCGCCGCGCTGTAGGCGCGGAAGTTGCCGTCGGAGTCGAGGCGCACGAAGCGCATCATGTCGCCGCTCTCGCCGTAGTTGCTGCTGTACGCCACCACGACGGGTGCCGTCAGCTGGCCGTCGGTCAACGACACGATGCCGTTGGTCTGCATCGTGAGCGTCGGCGAGCTCAGCGTCTTGTTCCCCGTGAAGGTCGTGTTGTAGCCCTTGTTGAAGTAGGTGACGGTGTTGCCGCCACTGGACCACTTGAGCGTGAGGTTGCCGGAGCTCTTGTCGACGGAGAAGACGTAGTTGCCGGAGGTGAGGTTCATCCCGGAGGTGAAGTTCTGCGACATGACCACGGTGTCCGTGGGGTGGTCGAACGACTGCCACAGGGTGGCCGTGGAGTTCTTGAGCACGAGGTTGCCGCTCTCCTGGACGGCCGCGGAGGCGACGCCCTGGCCGGCGGTGTTGGACGACCAGAGGACGGCCCCAGATCCGTTGACGAGCTGGAGGTCGCCGGTGGACGAGAGGCGGAGCGAGCCGCCCGAGTCAACGGCCGCGCCGGCGCCCGCGGACCAGACGGAGACGCCGCCGGCGTAGGTGATGGCGGCGACGAGGAGCGACGAGGAGTTCGCGGACGCCGTGAAGGAGAGCGTGAAGGTGTTGTTGGGCGACGTCCACGACGCCCCCGGCGAGAGGGTGGATCCCAGCGGCATGTCCGCGCCATGGGACAGCAGCGGGAGGAGGAGCGCGAGGCAGCAGCAGAGGAGAGCAAGGTCGCCGCCGCGCTTTCCCCCCAAAGGCCGCATCTTTCCGGCGATTCGGGGGCAAGCTGGCTTTCTCGATGGCGATTGCGGACAGAGGCAGACAAGAAGCTAATCAAGGCAGCAAACCCCACCTCCCTCCCCCACGGGCCATGGCGTCTTCCCTTCTCCCCTGCAATCGGTTGGATATTTTAGCAATCCAGGCTGTGACTCTGGTCCTGGCACGAGGGGATGGGGGGAGAGGAGGAGTTCCGATTAGGAAGAGGGGAGAGGAATTGGGGAGGCGGGAGCGATACCAGGAGAGAGACGAAGAAGACTAGTAGTAGTAGTGCTGAGCCATGGAGGATTAGAGCGATAGTGACAGTGACGCACATTGACTGGCTCCTCCTCGACGAAACTACCGTAGAAATAGCATGGAAAATAAATTGTTGCTGGGTCAAAATGTGGAATCAAATCAAATCTCCCAATTCTTGTGCTAGTCTGCTGCTTTGACAGACCATCAGGACATGCCTTTGTACCGGGATAAATTCAACAGTTCAAAATGGTAGCCAAAACAGGTGGACAATTGTTCAGGGTTGACTGTTCTAGTTGTACTTCGACCAAAAAGACACGAGAGACAAGTCCAAATAACAACAGGGACGTCACTAACTTTTCCAATTTATCACTGATACATTTGAGCACGCTCTTGTATGCGCAGACCCGGTCTCTCCTAATCTCTATACAGCATTACGGTAGCAGCACGGTACGTAGACGGGTGAGAATTTAGTGGTGTAGCATCTCTCGGATGGCATTGGCACTACCGACGGCCATGATGAGTCTTGACCAGGAGCAGTGCAAGTCTGGACTGGTTTTTGTGGCGGGTGGGCGGGTCAAGGTCAACATGGGCGGCTCACCCTTGTCTGTTCCTTCCTCTCTGTTTTTTTTTCCTTCCAGAACAGAGCTCACCTCATCAGTAGTATTTCCTTTTATTTATGTTTTGTTGTTTTCTCTTCCTTTTCCTCGGTTGACTATCTATGGGCCCGTTCAGTTCCCAAAATTTTCACCAATAACCCATCACATCAATCTTCTTTCTACTAATTCAGAGTATTAAATGTAGATTAATGACAAAACCCATTCCACGACCTCTACCCTAATTTTCGAGACGAATCTAACGAGCCTAATTATGTTATGATTAGACAACATCATGCTACAGTAAACAATCTCTAATGACGGATTAATTAGACTTAATGGATTCGTCTCGCAATTTTCAGTCCATTCATGTAATTAGTTTTGTAAATAGTCTACGTTTAATACACCTAATAGACTTTGAAAGGGACCCATAATTTTCAGTTCGTGAACTAAACAGGCCCTATGTATAACAAAATGTGGAGAGCAGGTGGGTTCACATGATACCCCTGAAAAACGGATTATTTAGGAGCATAACGACAGATCCATGTGTCACCAAGTATTAGGATGGTCGTTGGAGAATTGTATCAAGTCTATACTATCTTCTTTCCTCCTTTAAGTTTTTCTTTTGCGCAAGATAGTTCTGAACACATGTATTTTGCTAATGTTATCCATTCAAAACTTGTCAGCAAATGTTAACCAAAGAATACTCCTACACCTGTCTCAATGCACAAATTGCCTACATTAACACAACCTCCGACAACCATTACTACTAGAAATGCACTAAAATGTTTTGTCTGAACGTCAACTAAAAAATGATGGATGTAGTAACTAAGTAGTTGTGCCAAATGAGTGTGACATTGGGCAGATTTCTGTTTTTTTAAGAAAGGCTTCCGGCATTTATAGATACTGATAAGTGTTTTCCCCTGTCGTTTTCAATAGTATTGTTGCCAAAACGTGTTGTCATTCTCTAATATTTCTCATTTGTGGTAGCAAGAAGGGACAACTGCACAAGCGACTGTTTGCGCCCCGAGACGTTAGAGGCGTCAACGAGTTCGACTTTTGTTGTTTTTTTTTCTCTTCAAAGAAATACTAGGACTCTCTCAACTCTGTTGTCAAAAATTTGTATTTTTTTTGATAGTTTAAGATACTTTCATTCAACACCTCATCCAGGCATGTCCCTGGATATGTTCAGGTACATCACCCAGCCACATTAAGGGATTATTACAACTTAAACCCATGGCTGCAAGAGAATGCGCTACTAAATTACAAGCCCTTGGGCAATGAGAGACAGAGCATATAGAAAAATCAAATAACATGTTTGCCCTAATCTCTCTGAACAACACTCCAAGAGATGATCTATCAAAAGACGAGCTGTCTAAAGCATTCACTACATTAATAGCATCAGTTTCCAGAATCACACGTTGCATTCCCAATGAAGCCGCCTGCTCAAGTGCATTCAAACAAGCCAAGGCTTCCGCATGCTGGGCATTCAGAAGAAATTCAGAAGAACCAGCGCCAGCAGCCACCACATGTCCCAAATGATCTCGAATTACAAAACCCCATCCACCTTTACATGTTTCTGGCTGAAAGGATCCATCACAATTTATTTTGTAAAATTCCTGAGGAGGTGCTTTCCATGTTTGTACACTTTTACTTTGGACCGATTGAACACTTCTTTTATTTGCTGAGTTCCAAGTGTTCATATGATAGAGAACATCACTAACTATCTCATGGGCACTCTTAACTCTTTCACCAGCATTAGCTTTATTACGTGTTGTCCAGCAGCACCACAGTAGCAGAATAATTTTCTGTTGAAGCTCAGTTTGGAGATCCCAAATTTTCTCAAGCATATCCCTACCAGATCTTAGTTGCAGAAAATTTGACCTGACCTCCTCCAAATTCAGGAGCAACCAGCACAATCTAATTTTCTTGCACTAAAGAAATAAATGTCCCATGTCTTCATCAAATCTGTGACATAAAGGGCAGAGGGAATCTAGTTTGACACCTCTTCTGGCTATATTTCGCTTAACCTGCAAAGAATTATGTGCTACTTGCCAAACAAAGATTTTCACTTTGTTTGCAACATTCATCCTCCATATTTTCTTCCAATCAAAACAGCAGGTCTGTTCACTAGACGTAGAAGCATCTGCACCATTTTGATGATCTCTAATTCGAATTCCCAGTGCATAGGCTGACTTAACAGAGAATACACCCTTGGGATCTGGATGCCAAGCTAGAAAATCTTCAACATCCTGGGACAGTGGCAATGATAGAATGATCTTTGCATCATCATCCCAAAAGGTCTCTTTGATTAATTGCTCATCCCAAGAGCCAGTAACTGGGTTAATAAGTTCATCCACTTTCTGAATAAGAGAGCCTCTTCTTGGAGTAATGACCCGCCGCGAAACATTTCTAGGGATCCAGGGATCCTTCCAGATATTAACTGAAGTACCATCTCCAATCCTCCAAATGATACCCTCCTTTAACAGTCTTACACCTCTTCTGGCTATATTTTGGTGGACAAAAAACAGAGGCACGACCGAAGGAAGGAAGAGGCTCCAAGATCACGAAACAATCTCAGACTGGGCCACCAGCAAATCGGCGGGCTGTGTCTTTCGTCCTAAACGGCCCATTACGACGTCCAAATAAAAATAACTGGGCCCACGTGCAAACGGATCGAAATGAAAGAACAGTCGACCACAACTAGAACAGTCAACTTAAGTATCGAAATAAGGGAACAGTCAACCATGAACAACTGTTCACGTGTTCTCCGTGTTAAGACTGTTGATGTTGACCACGAGTAGAAGGATGGCCTAACGATGGTCTATCAAAGATGCCAACAAGAATTGGGAGACTTGACTTGGCATTGTTGTAGGCGTTCTAGTGTTGGACCACCCCCTATCGCTATTCGCTAATTCTTGGCCATTTCCAGGAGACCCAGGAGCCTCGATCGCTATAAATCTCACCATTTGCGATGCCATGGCCATCGGTGGGTTTAATTTTGCAGCCTTTGATTACACATTTCTCTTCTCTGCCTCTTGTCTCTCTGCAGCAGCCCGTGATCGCTGAAAACATGCCAGCTTTGCAGCAACCTCTTGTTGCTCTCCTCTGCTGCTTCGCGCTCCTCCTCCCGCTGCTCTGCCATGGCGCCGACATCTCGTTAGGATCGAGCCTCTCGCCGGGCACCTCGGCGTTGTGGTCGTCGCCCAACGACACATTCCGTCTCTCCTTCACACCGTCCCCGACCTCCCCGTCCCTCTTCGTCGCCACCATCACCTACGCCGGTGGCGTCCCCGTCTGGTCCGCGGGCGCCGGCGCCGCCGTGGACTCGGGCGGCTCGCTCCGCCTCTCGTCCAGCGGCGACCTCGAGCTCATCAACGGGTCTGGGGTCGTGCTCTGGTCGTCCATGACCGGCGGCCGGGGCGTCACCACCGCTGCCGTCGAGGAGAGCGGCAATCTCGTCCTCAAGAACTCCAAGAAGACCACCCTGTGGCAGTCATTCGACCACCCCACGGACACGGTGGTCATGTCGCAGAAATTCACCTCCCGGATGAACCTCACCTCCGGCCCCTACGTCTTCGCCGTCGACAAGAGCTCCGGCAACCTGACGCTCACGTGGACCAGCGGCGCCAACACCGTCACCTACTTCAACAAGGGCTACAACACGTCCTTCACGGGGCACATGACGCTGAGCTCGCCCACGCTCACGATGCAGAGCAACGGCATCGTGTCGCTGACCGGCGGCCAGCTGTCGGCACCCGTCGTGGTGGCGTACAGCAGCAACTACGGCGAGAGCGGCGACATGCTGCGGTTCCTGCGCCTCGACGCCGACGGCAACCTCCGCGCCTACAGCGCGGCGCGGGGCAGCAACGCGGCGACGGAGCAGTGGTCGGCGGTGGCGGACCAGTGCCAGGTGTTCGGCTACTGCGGCAACATGGGCGTGTGCAGCTACAACGGCACGTCGCCGGTGTGCGGGTGCCCGTCGCAGAACTTCCAGCTCAGCAACCCCTCCAACCCGCGCAACGGTTGCAGGCGCAAGGTGGCCCTCGAGAACTGTCCCGGCAACACCACCATGCTCCAGCTCGACAACACACAGTTCCTCACCTACCCGCCGGAGATCATCGTCGAGCAGTTCTTCGTCGGGATCACGGCCTGCCGCCTCAATTGCCTCTCTGGCAGCTCCTGCGTGGCGGCGACGGCGCTCTCTGACGGGTCGGGCCTTTGCTGGCTCAAGGTCTCCAGCTTCGTTGGCGGCTACCGGTCGCCCGCGCTGCCGAGCACGTCCTTCGTCAAGGTCTGCTTCCCCGGGTTGCCCAACCCGCCACCATCGCTGTGAGCTTCTTCGACTCATGTAAAAAAGCACCGGTATATAGGAGTTGAGTACACAGTATCTTACTGTTACTAAGAGCAACTCCAGCAATAGCCCCTATTTGAAGCCCTCACTTTCTTGAGTAGGGGCTGCCCCAACTTATTGGGACTTCATTTTTTTTGTCCAACTCCAGCAACAGCTCCTTCACTCAGCCCCTACTTTTATTGTGACATGTGGGACCGAGGAGTCAGTGACTAAACACTTCATCTTCCCCACCGCCACCATCCTCCCCCACATCTCCCCTTCCACTGCTATCTCTCTCTCCCCCACCCTTTCCTCGAGCTCTTCTAGGGGCGGCGGAGCTCTTCTAGGGGGCGGCGGATCATGGGCACCGGCTAGCGCGGACGAGGCTCAGGCGCCGCGGCCAGCCCCAGCAGCAGCGGCGCAGAGCTCCGGGTCTCTTCCTCTGTCCCCACTTCTCCCCTCCTCCCTCGGTCACTAGGGGAGCTCGAGCTCCGGGTGGCGGCGCAGGAGAGCCCGAGCTCCGGGCGGCAGAACCCCGAGCTCCGGCGGATCGAGCGGCCCTTCTCCGCGCTCGATCCGGCGGCCCTCCTTCCCCGCGCTGGATCTCACGGTGCGGCGCGTGGAGGGGCCTCGCGGTGCGGGTCTGGCGCTGGGGCTGGTCGCGGTGAGGGAGGGGAGCTCCAGGCGGCGGCATCTTGCCCCCTCCTCGCCGGCGGTTGTGCTCGATTTGATGCTCCATGTGCTCGATTTGGTGGTCCAGGCGCTCTATTTGGTGCTCGATTTGGGAGCTTGGGTCGCCGGTGCTCCCTCCTCTCTTCCGCAACCGGTGCTCGAGCTTGATCTCCGGCTGCAGATCCACGCGCCGGTGGCCGCGCGTGGGGGGAGCTCGACCTCCGGCTGCAGATCCACATGCGAGTCCGGACGAGCGGCACATCCCCGGCGGCAGGTAGCGCGTCCCTGGGCGACGGGATCCCGGGTTCCGCTCGTGGCGCGCGGGGCAAACTGCCCCAACGACAGAGTAGGGGCTCACTTCTCCACCCGCAGGAGAAGGGGCCGAAGGGGGGAAAGTAGGGGGTGAACAGTGATAGGGGCTGGGATTGGGGCTCTGCTGGAGTGAGTTTTTTTGCTGGGGACTGCTGGAGTTGCTCTAATTGGAGGCCCTTTTGAGGCCTTCACGCGAAACCACCTAGGATCCTACGTGCACAGTTCTAGGAAAAAAGAAAAATTAAAGAAGCCTCCACATGAAGCCAACTAGGATCCTAGGTGGACACTTTAAAAGAGAATAAAATCACTCACCTTTGCCATTATGCACTTAACTAAAATAATCTCTTATATCTATGTCAAAATTACCTAAAATCTGTGTTTTATAAAATTAATCTAAATCAGCTCTCTAAACTATCCGTCTGTTCAATTATCATTTATCAAAACATATAAATTTGATGTCCGCCCACCTATAATCTTCATATGCAATCTCCGACTCCCAAGATGCGTCCCACACACAAAATCGACCTTCTTAGACCTTAGTGGTCTTTGGATGAACATGAAAGCAGCCGCAACCCATAGTACGTAGTAATCCACAAGGCTGCCACAGACCGAGCAGACCACAAGCAGTCAAGCAAGGACAGAGCGCAGACCGCAAGCGAGGGTGCTATCCATGGCACAAGCAGCATGAAGGAGTCAGACGATGCTCTAGGACGTGTTGTCTATCTTTCTATGATCGAGAAGAATGTAGCCAGCTGTTATGTTTGAGATTGGGAGAAAGCATGCATGCCTATTGATGGATAAAAGTACACGATCGAGGGCTGTATTCCTGCATATTCTCACTGGTGACCAGATAAAACTGATTTTACTAACCAAAATATCAAGTTTTTATGTCCTATGATGATAGGGCTTGACGGACATAGGTGGTGGAAAAGTAGTTGACACAGTTAAGATCTAAAAAAATACATTGTAGATTGATGATATCTTGATTTTAGGATTATGCTGAGTTGATGACATCTGAGTAGCAGTATATATTCGCTAGCCGCTAGAAATTAAAGATCTTATTGTCTCCGTATAGATACAACTCATTATGACATTTCTTTTTACATTTTTTTACATAATTTCCATGAAGCAGGCATTATTAGTACAAACAATTTTGCATGGTTGATTGATTTTTACTTCACTAAATATATTAATGGGGCACCAACAGTTACATACTTACATAACAATTTCTTGCATTTGGGAAAAGTGATGAAACAATACGCATTTACATCGAGGTGGTTTAAGAGGTTCCATGTATGTATTATTATGTGTAATGTGTTAAAAAAGGAGATGAGTGTCTACAAAGAAGAAAAAAGAAAGATAGACATTAATGGAGCATTTTTTACTCCCTCCATCTATGTTTACAAGGTATTTACATGACTTGGCACGATCCCAAATAGTAATTTAATAATATAGTTATCTTATATTATATCTATTTTTGATTATAAACCTATGATCATTGTAGAGTATATTTGATTACGAATCCAACCATATAAAGTTTATATTGTAAAAATAAAAAATTAGAGCTAAATTTATAAGTTTGAATCTTCATTTGCATATGTGACTTATAAAAAGAAATGGTATACTATATATGTACACCCATATATAAAACTTAATGGTATTGCCACATAATTATGACATTTCTAACCCATATACCTTATGGTTAAATATATCAAAATATGTGCCTACATAGTATAGAAGGTATATTTTCCATATTTCAGATAACATTTTCCTATCCATAAGAAAATTGTAGAAGTGTAGTTGATATAAATGATTCTTTTCACACACAACATATAAGACCACATTGTTCAATTATTTGGGTTGTTCACTTATATTAAACGAATAGTGCAAAATTAGAATCGTAGAAATGGAAAAAATGTGAAGTGTTTTCCTTCTAATACTCTCTCTTTTTTTACATATCACATTTTACTTCCCCGGACCCCCACCTTGTGTCAGAGCTTTCGCATTGGGTACTCACTTTTTTATCACATTCGCTTTGTCCTAAAACAAATATATCAAACTTTGACCGAGATTATTGAAAATATAACAACATCTATGATACCATATTTGTATCATCAAATTCACCATGGAGTATGATTTGATAATGCATATATTTGGTAGAATAATATTTGTATCTATAAACTTGGTCAAAGTTGGATATATTTGATTTGCGATAAAGCAATTGTGATATGTAAAAAAGGATGATGTACTAGATCTTCAATATTAAGTCATTTTATTTAAATATTTTACTACTCGCTCTACAACAAAATGATCACATTTTATGGTAGCTTAAATCAGATTGATTGGTGCAAGCTGTTGGATAAAATGCAGATATATGGAAAATTAATGACATTTTTAGGTAATAAACTAAATGTGTGGTCATTTATATTTATGTAATGTTACCCATGTTCGATTGGCTGGTGGTTGATAAACCAAATCAACAATTATGTTAAAGTTGCTAGTCCGTGCAGTGGCACGGGTTGATAGACTAGTATAAATAACGGGAGTGCCTTTTAGGGATATCATGAATCTGTTTTGCACGTGTTTTTTTATTTGTATGGTTGAGTTGTGAGAAAAAAATATTACGCATGCAAAGAAACAGAAATATTGTACAAACAGAGAAACCGAACAGACTTATGCTTAACCATGTTAAATCTATGACTCATATTAGATCTATCTTTGTACTAAATAAAATTAATGTGGAGTCACTTACACCCGATTTTTTTATTTCACCCCTGTTACAAAAGATGCTACACGCAAAAAGTTTTTGTAAAGTGTGACTTTCATGCCTCGTGTTTTGATTGTTTTTTTTAGGAATCGTGTTTTGATTGTTGCAAATCAATCCCCAAACTAATAAAACCAGTGCATTATTATCACACCTCGGTTTAGCAACGGTTTATTATCATCTCACGCCACGTAATATACTGACTAGACTAGTACTTCGACACGTCACGTCAGCCACCAAATTTGTGCGCTCAGCCGCTCACATGGGCCGCCCGCACCACATCGAATCGAGATACACCGCCACCAAATTGAGGTCGTTCTAGGCAATATCAACACCCGCCGCAGCTGAATTGAACACTGCCGCCGTCGAATCGAGCACCGCTGCAGCCGAATCGAGCATCGCTGCAGCTGAATCGAGCTCCACCGCTGCCGCGTTGAGCCCCTACACCGAGTCAAGCCTGCCAGCGCCGCCGCGGCGACGTCCCCTGTTGCCACATCGAGCTACGGTGCAAGGCATATGAGTTAGTTCCCAGTCCCCGTCCGTGTCTTGCACTCTTGCTGCTGGAGCTGAGCGGAGGAGAAGGAATCATGTTAGCTGGTGGCACTACAGCGGCGGCGACCATGAGCTAGAGGGGAGTAGGCGTGGTTTGTTTAACCAGGAGGTGCGTGCTGCTGCAATGTGTCAGGAGCTTCTGCTTTGGTCTGCTCCAAACAGGTAATCTGTAGCTTAGACCCGTAGCACTCGTCATACTCTATTTGCATCCTAAAAAAATATTCTGCCTGGTCATCGAGATTCTTCAGTACAGTACGAGTTTCCCTGCACCCGTCATCACCTATATCTCATACTCCACACCAACAACCCACCCGTAGGACCCATATGTCAGCCTTTCTCTCTGTTTTTCTTTTTACTCTTCCATTCCTCCTTCCCCGGTCTCTCTCTCTCCTCCCACTCCTTCCTCCTCTGCTCCTCCGCCTAACAGCCCGAGCGCCGCCGCCCCTGCTCTCCCTTCCTCCCGGCGGCGGTCCTGGAGCTCGCGCGCGCCGAGCGTAGCCGCGGCGAAGCTCCCCCCAGCTCGCGTGTCCGGAGGTCGGAGGCGTGCTGGTTTCCCTGCCGCCATGGCCGCCTCGACCCCTCCGCCCCATTCCTCTGCCTCGATGTGATGTGCCCCCTGGCCAGCTCTCCGCCCTCCCTCCCTGCGGCTCGCCTGGCCGGCCGCCACTCCTCGACGGCGGCGCCTCGAATCCTCCGCCTTCCTCTTCTCCGAGCTCGGTGACGTCGTCCATGGAGGAGGACAAGGGGGCGGCGCGGCGGGCCCTCCTCTTGGGGGCGTGCGCGGCGGGCCCTCCTCTCGACGACGGGCCCGCTCACCGCGGCGGCGGTCCTCTCCTCCGGCATCGCCCCCAAATCCATCGAACTCGGAGGTGGCGGCGACCGAAATCTCGGAGGCGGAGGCGGAGTCGTCGTGGGGTAGGGGATGACGGGCATCGCCCCCAAGTCGGAGATCTGCGGCGGCCCTCTCCATTTCCCTCTCCTCCGCCGTCCCATGGAGCTCCCGAGATGGTGAGCGGCGGGTTTCTCGCCCCTGCGCGAGGTGGAGGAGCAGGGCGGCCGGCGTGAGGTGGAGGAGCAGGGGCGGCCTTCATTCCCATCGCGGTGGAGCAGGAGCAGCAGCGCCGGTGCGGGTGTCCGCCGGCCTTTCTCCACGACGACGGCCCCTCCTCGGCGACCTCGACGGCGGGCCACCTCCCTCCCTTCCGGCGAGCTCCCTCCCTCCCCATCTGGCCATCTCCTTCCGACTTCGCGCGCGGACTGCGGATCCGTTGCTCCGGCCGCGCGAGGTGGGGTCGGCGCGGGGCGTAGCGCACGTCCGGAACAACGCTGGATTTGGGGGATACGGGCTCAGTGCGGGACGTGGCGTACGCCTCCCAGTACCCCGGTGCGGGGGAAAAACGCCAATGGCGTACTGGAGTGGGCCGTGGCGTATGCCTCCCAGTACCCAGTGCGACCAGCTTTAGCCAGGAGTATGTGTTGTTAATTTGTGGATTTGGGAGCTCATGGCTTCAAGAATTCATATATATATTTTTTTACAGCTGACATGTGGCTCTGTCCACAGGAAGGCACGACGACGCTTGTCAATGCAATCAACGGCCCAGCCTGACAGAGCCACTGCAATTGCTGTGTGGACGGGGATGGCCGACACTTTCACCTTCAGCAGGTGCAAGTTGGTAATAATCCGGTCATAACCTTGTCCACTAGTGGCTGCAAGTCAGTTTTCCTCAGTTTCAGGACAGACGACAAGGGAATACCGAGGAGTATGTGCATGGAAAGGGGTGTAGACGTCCAGGGAAGAAAGAAAGCAGCGTCAGTCTGTCTCCTCAAGGTTACATTTTTTTATATACTTAAAAGATCGATTGAAGTCATCCCATTGAGCATTGGCTAATGCTCTTTGAACTGGACAGGAGCCACTATTGGATGGGTGAAATCAGGCATTTGTTCGGGTAGATCTGAAGCGCAGCCGAACAGCTCCAAGATGTTTGCTGTGACTGTAAGATCATGCTGCAGTGGTGATAGAAAAAGCACCACGTCATCAACATATAAATAAACCCTCTCCCTGATGTGATTTGGACACAATGCCTGTAAAAGTTCCTGTCGATCAGCTCTCGGTATGAGCGAATTCAACGATTCTATGGCCAAGAAAAAAAAGCATTGGTGATCAGGGGCTCACCCTGCCGAAGTCCGCAAATCCTAGAAACTAGCCACCAATTCACAATAATTTTTGTGCTCACTGTCGATAAAAGCATGCTCATCCAATTTAACCAGCGGCGTGTGAAACCCATAAACTTTAGAATTGACGGAAGAAACGTCCAATTCACCGTGACGAATGCTTTGGCAATATCAATTTTAATTTGATTAACGCACTTGGTATTTTCCTGGATGCAACGACAGCCTAGCCGTGCACTCATCTGGTCCAGGCGCTTTGTCAAGAGGTAGCTCTAGGGATGGTCTTCCAGATCTCCTCCCCGGAGAAGCAAAAATCCGTACAAGAGAGGTCTGCTGTTGGAATGCCAAGCCGTCCGCTGATAGTCCAAAGCCACGGTTGTTGGACCTGGGCCTGTTTAGTTGGCTAAAATTTAGCAAAAATTTTACTACTTTTTCAACTCTCTCTCCATCGCATCACATTAAATACACCAAAAGATATATGTTCGGAGTAGTAAATGTAGGTAAAAAAATTAACTAATCACACAGTTCTGTTGTACATCACGAGCCGAATCTTTTGAGCCTAATTAGTCCATGATTTGACAATATTTACCACAAACAAATGAAACGTGCTACAGTGTGCTACAGGAGTTCAAACAGTTAAAAAGGCAAATTTTCCACCAACTAAACAGGCCCAGTTTAGTTGGCAAATTTTTTGCCAAAAATTTGCTACTTTTTCAACTCTCTCTCCATCGCATCACATTAAATACACCAAAAGACATATGTTCGGAGCAGTAAATATAGGTAAAAAAAATACTAATCACACAGTTCTGTTGTACATCACGAGAGGAATCTTTTGAATCTAATTACCTCATGGTAGGATAATATTTACCACAAACAAACAAAACGTGCTACAAAAGTGCTACAGGAGTTGGAACAGTGCTAGTTTTTAGCCATCTAAATAAGACCTTGGGATTTGAGAGCGAGCCCAGTACGTCATCAAAATGTTTGAAAACCCAAACCTTGCGCAGGCCTTGCAGAACGCCTGGTCATGGAAGGTCACGGGGATCATCACATGGAAGGGCACGTCGAACAGCTCCGATTCGTCGTCCTGCACACAGGAGCAAACCTGCAGAAGTTAAAAGGAACTCAAAATCAGTGGAGGAACGCGCGTGCATGCATCAGTTAACCCAAACCGCCGCCACGCACCACGCTCGATCTCTCTACTCCCTCTGTCCCAAATAAAATGCACTTCTAGGATTTGAACATCAAAATAGTGTGAAGAGGAAATGACAGAATTGCCCCTACATACAGGGACAGCTGACATGAGAAAGCAGTAACCTTTGCAGACTTTTATTATTTTAAAGCAATAAGGAAGGCAACATGCACCACGTTTTACAGCCACGTTTTACATTCTGGAATGTCCCAGAAGAACAAACATCACTGAACAAACATCACTGGTGATACAGATAGGAGTGACGCCAGACCACAAGATTCAAAATTTGAACAATGGGCGCCATGCAGTGGTACCCCCACTATACAATCACATCAGCAACTCAACATCACTCCAGCCACCAGCATTCCCACTCCAGCCACCAGCATTCCACTCCAGCCTGCAATACACTCCATAATCACACATGGCCATTGATCTAAACACACTACCATATGAGGGAGATGACCATCACTTACCTGATCTAAATGACGAACCAAATAAGGGAGATGACCATCACTTACCTGATCTCAATGAAGAACCACCAGATGAGCAAGAAGCTGCAATCCATCTTCTCCAAGAAGATGAAGTCCATGGTCTTCCAGGAGATGTTCAAGTCCATCAGGCCCAAGAAGTGCAATCAGGTCTTCTCCAGGAAGATGAACATGTTGTGCATGGAATAGATCTCAACCCTGATCCTTCGGAGCTGCAACAACCAAATGAAGGTAATGTGTTATATTAATTACATCAGTTCCTTCATATTTGCAGCTGCCATGGTAGAAGAGCTAATTATGCAAGATTTCAATACAGACATCATGTAGGACTAAATAGGACTCAAATATTTTCTTTCTTAACACCTTGTATTGCTCAGCCTACATGGCACTATGGTTGGGATTTTTTTTGAGAATATAGTTATATAGCAATCTTTTGGTTACCAGAAATTATGATCACGTAAATCTGAGTGGTGTCTGTTATGTACAAATGAAATATCACACATATACCACTCGATATGAGGTAGAAGAACTGACTACAGTTATTTTTGTAGACATGATGGAGTCCATGCAACACTATGGCTCATACACCGATGATGTGGACATTGTGTTTCATGAAGATGAATTAGAGGACTCAAATTTGGAACATTATCATGCCAACGAAAACATTTCACGTCGTCAGTTCAGGAATTTGACAGAAACTGAAAGGTATGAAATTTATGAAGCATTGCTCGAGAGAAGTATGCATGGAAGATTAAAAAGGAACACTACAACCAGAGTCGCTGAAATGTTTCAAGTTAGTAGGTATCAAGTGCAACGTGTTTGGCGGAGAGTGAAGGAGTGTCGTTCACAAGGAATACCAGTGGATGTTAGTTCAAGAAAGCCAAAGAATGGTGGCCGAAAAAAAATACAAGCTGATCTATCTGTGGTTCTTAATGTTCCCTTACACAGGAGGACTACCATACGATCTCTAGCTGAAGCCATTGGTGTACCGAAGAGCAGTCTACATAGGTGGTTCAAGCAAGGGAAACTACGGCGCCACTCCAACGCACT
Organism: Cenchrus fungigraminus; assembly: GCA_036936925.1. Classification (NCBI taxonomy): domain Eukaryota; kingdom Viridiplantae; phylum Streptophyta; class Magnoliopsida; order Poales; family Poaceae; genus Cenchrus; species Cenchrus fungigraminus. The sequence continues at coordinate 2,480,323 of CM072770.1, read as the reverse complement.
AAAGCCTCTATTGACAGAAGCAAACAAGATAGAGAGATTGCGATGGTGTATTTACATGTTAGATCAAAGGACATTGCCACATGAACCTAAGTTCATCGACATGGAAAACATCATCCACCTCGACGAGACGTGGCACTACTGTACTAAAAAAACAGTAAGTACTATTTGCTCCCAGGAGAGGAGGAACCATATAGGACCGTGCAAAATAAGAATCGTATTGGCAAAGTAATGTTCCTGACTGCAGTGGCCAGACCTAGATTTGATGATAAAGGTAATTGTACTTTTGATGGAAAGATAGGAGTGTGGGCGTTTATCAGAAAGGTACCACACTTGTTTCACTTTTTTACATTAGTTTGAGCTGCTCATTTGTGACCCTAACTTCAATTCATTTCATATAGGAACCAACAAAAAGAAGAAGTCGTAACAGAGGAAGGGGAACCCTAGTCACCAAGTCTATCAAGGTAGATCGAAATATCATGAGGTCGTATATGATGGCTAAAGTTCTACCAGCTATTGTTGAGTGATGGCCTCGCGAAGATGTAGGGAAGACTATTTGGATCCAGCAAGATAATGCCCCTTCTCACGTGCCCATCTACGATGAACAATTTGCTGCTACTGTAGCACAGACAGGGCTGGACATACGGCTCATCAACCAACCTCCCAATTCCCCATATATGAATGTATTAGACCTAGGAGTCTTTGCTTCTCTTCAATCATTAGCAAATGGTAGAACGTCTAGGAATATGGATGAGCTGATTGAGAATGTACAAAAAGAGTTTGATGAATACGACCCATCTACTTTGAATAGGGTTTTCCTAACACTACAAGGCTGTTTGATTGAGGTGATGAAAGATGGTGGCGGAAATAAATACAAAATTCCCCACATGTGCAAAGATAGGCTTGAGGCACTAGGAATGCTTCCTAAAAGCCTTAATGTTGACCGCCAGCTATATGAGAATGTGATGGAGTCTTTAACTATGTAAATGTATTGTTACTGCTGTGTAAATCACTACAATGGGAAGTTGACTAAGATAGAATCTTGTATTTTGGCCAGCAAATAGGAAGCCTGTGTTTGCATTTCTAGAAATTAAACTCATGAGTGAAGCTAATCTAAAATAATTTAGATTATACTACAAACTTATACTTCAGCTTATATTACAACCTGCAGTAGCTTACAACTCACGATAAATATAGACATTCATTAGCACAGATAAACATTTATTTGACCACATAAACATTGACCATCACACATAGAAGACATCCATGATCCTACATAAAACTCATTTCATTATCACACATCAAGCAACGGAAAATGCAACTAGGGGTTGAAGAAGGCAGGCACCATAACCTTGTACATGTTGACGAAGACATCACGGTAGCTTGGATCCATGTGGGCAAGCAACTTCTTCAGGCGTGCAGCCACCACGGGGTGCATCTCCTCGCCTGTGGTCGCATCGGCTGCAAGCTTGATGCCAGCGGCGGGAACCCCCTCAGTAGCAACCTCGACGGCGTCCACAGGGATGCCCTCCTCGGTCACATCGACGGCATCCCCCATGACCCCGTCGACCATCTCCAAGCAATCTGCGGTGGCCGAAGCGGCCCCCGAATCGGCCACCTGCAGGACACGCGGATCCACTTTCATACCGGACTCTTCATCTTCAGAGTCGGGGACGCACACGTCGCCGTTGTCATCGACCCTCATGCGTCCGCTCCGTCTGATTCGGTGGCCGCGCACGCAGATCCACTCTTCGTAGATGCGATTGCCCGGCTTCTTGGTGATGTTGTCGTTCTCCTTCCTTCCACCGCGGTCGTCCAGCTTTGAGGTCCCACGATGCTGGCGCGTCGATCTGCGACATCGTGGGCACCTACCACCGCCGGCCATGAACGCAAGGTGGAGAGCACCAGATGGGGATAGGGCACGAGGAATCACGCGTGGATGGAAGGATTTCTGAAGAGATGGGAAATCTAGCACGCAGGCAGAACGAGAGGGGAGGAAGCTTTGATTGTTGAGGAGTTGCTAGGGGCGGTGAGTTCAGATGCGAGAGGGCTGTGGCCGGTGGGGAAAGAACTGAAGAAAGCAGGAACGAGAAATCAGGAACGAGTGGTGGGGAATGATCGAGAGCTTCTGATTTTTTTCCCCAAAACAGGCCCACGTGCACAGGTGCCAGACTATTGTGCGGTGTGCGGGTGGCAGGCTGGCACCACGTTGCTGTGTGTGCTATTGTGCGGTTGCAATGGGATTTTTTTTGAATCCTTCGATTGTATTTTATCTGGGACAGAGGGAGTACGTCTTTCAAATGCAAAAAACAAGCGTTGGTTGGTACGTCTCTCCACTACTAGAGAATCAGACATTTGTCCCCGGGTTAATTTTACATTTGTACCGGGTATTTTTAGCCCGATACAAATGAGGGCATTTGTACCGGGTGGGGAGGGGGAGCCCCGACACACCCCCGTGAGGGGACATTTGTACTGAGCGGGGGCTTGCCCTGTACAAATGTGTCCGCATTAATACCGGGCTTTTTCATGGCCCGGTACAAATGTGAGGGCAGCACATTGGCACCGGGTCTTGATACCACCCGGTATAAATGTAGAGACATTTATACCGGGTAAGAAAAAGCCCCGATACAAATCCCACGGGTGTCCCAACGCCGTCCACGTGTGCTTTCTTTTTTATTCCCATCTTCCCCTCCCTTTCTTTTCCCCTCACATCTCCGTAAAGCTATCTCTATCTCTCTCTTCTTTTCTCTTTTCTTCTCAGATCCGTAGGGGTGGGCGCGGGGCGGCCGACGCATAGCGGGCGCGGGGCGCGGAGCAAGGGCGCGCGGCCGGCGGGGCACGACGTAGGGTGGGCGCGGGGCGTGGAGCAAGGGCGTGGCCGGCGAGCTCGGCGCAGGGTGGCCTCGTCGGGAGGGCGCGGGACGCGGCGCAGGGCGGCCTTGCCGGGCGGGCAGGGGGCGCAGCTGCCTGGAGCGCCCGGCGAGTTCTTGCCTCACAGTAGGTTCTTGTGATTCTTAGGCCTTGTTTAGTTGGTTGAAAAATTTGCCTTTTTAACCGCTGGAACTCCTGTAGCACACTGTAGCACGTTTCGTTTGTTTGTGGTAAATATTATCCTACCATGGCCTAACTAGGCTCAAAAGATTCGTGTCGCAAAGGACATCCAAACTGTGTAATTAGTTTTTTTACCTATATTTAATACTCTGAACATATGTCTTTTGGCGTATTTAATGTGATGTGATGGAGAGAGAGTGGAGAAAAGGTTAGAAAAGGTCTAGAACTCCATAGGTGTGGATTAGACCTTTTGGACCTCATTTAGCTCAAACTCTTGGGTCAAATTGTGCTATTTAGGTAGGAGAGCAAGATTATCTAGTCAATTTGATTTCAACTTTTTGTTTAGCCATCATACATGAAGGATGAATTTTCCTAGGTTCATATGAGGAGAGAGAAGGCAATTTGTTTTTTTTCTATAATGCCACAAGAATGGTATGTTTCATGAATTTGCAAAAATCTATATTTTGTATGTTTTTATTAAATACAACAAGTGTGATTATATATTGACTTAGATATTTATTATTAGGTACGGGAATAATAAGATTATTATTATCAAATGAACTTTTATGTTTATGAAATCTGGATTTAATTTTCTCGTGTCCTCTAATTCTTTCCAGAGACATGGACAGGACATGGATGTACGAAGTCCGAAGAACGAGCGAACATTTTCGTGAACAACTTAACAAGTTTATTAAGGCCACGGAGATTAATGTTGCGGTTGAGAAGAAAAAGGTGGTGGTTTGTCCATGCAAAAAATGCAAAAACATAAGGGTATTCAATATTAATGAAACAATTTCGATAAGGTCGCATGTGCTGATGAATGGTTTCGTTGAAAACTATATGATATGAACATCTCATGGTGAGAAAAGGAATAATAATGCACCACCTCCTCTGAATCCGCTCGAAGAAATCATACATGATAGTGACTTTGGGGCCATGTTTGATGATATTTCTGGTGAGGGTAGCAGCGATGATGATGGTGATCATGGTCAATGCTCTGATGGTGTTAATGATATTGGTTTTGATGATGATGGTGATGGTGGCAATGATGATGACGGTTATGATAGTACCGAGGATGATGAATTGGATGACAGTGACTACCTGACCCAGTTGTTGCATAACACCAAGGAAGAAATATTGGTTGGCAGTGCAAAGGGGTTAGAAAAGTTCGAGATAGTGAAGAAAGCAGCTGAGGAGAATGTGTACCCACGTTCAAAGGGATGCCCAAAACATTGGACTGTACTTCGTTTCGTACTTGAGATGTTGATTCTGAAGGCCAAGCACGGCTGGTCCGATGTGAGTTTCAATGATCTGCTACGTGTGTTGGGTTGGTTGCTTCCAAAGCCGAATAAAGTGCCCACCGACACATATCGAGCAAAGAAGCTTGTGAGTCCTTTCACGATGGGCGTCGAAAGAATTCATGTATGTCCAAACCATTGTATCTTGTACCGCGGGGATACTTTCCAAGATTTGGACAAATGTCTTGTTTGTTCAGCTAGTCGATACAAAAAGAATACCAGGTCATGTGCTGAAGATGGCATAACTGTTGGGAGTAAAAGGAGCAGGAAGGGTGCATCAATTAATGATGCTGCTGAGCAAGAAGACACGACTATAGGCGGTTCTGAAAAAACCGGCAAAATTCCTGCCTTGGTCATGTGGTACCTCCCTGTTGCGGATCGCCTTAGGCGTTTGTTCTCAAACCCGAAGGACGCTGAACTGATGACATGGTGGGCTTCAGATAAGCGCAAGAAGGGTGACGGGAAGCTTCGACATCCATCTGTCTAGTAGGTCAGTCAAAGCTCACATTTCTTGGGGCAGCACTTGTTTTGTTGTTCATGTACAGTTATGTTTATCATGTGCATATACAGGAGAGTAAACTACAGGCCGCCTTGTGTTGATAATAATTGTGCGTGATGTCAGTGCGAATAAAATGTGCGGAGTTCAGTTCTTTGATAGACTTGTATAAGTACACGAGGAATTTGCAGCTGTTGCTTGGTTTTGTCAATTAATTTCCAGAGAGATCATGATTAATCACTCGTAGCTAGTCGTATGTATTGTGCGGAAATGAAGGAGCATGAAAACGTTAGATTAACATCCCATGCATCTCAGGCCAACTCTTTGTAGACACGCATGTTGCTCATCGATCTATAAGCTACCTAGGATCGGAGAGCAGAAATCTGTTACTTTGAAACCCAAGCAAGCAAGCTCCAAATGGAAAAATTACGGTCCCCAACTGCAAGCAACCTCTGATATGGTAGCTTTATACTGATATGGAAACTATGGGTTGGGAAGATTGGTCCCCAACTGCAAGCAACCTCTGATATGGTAGCTTTATACTCATATGCAAACTATGGGTTGGGAAGATTAGTCTCTATTAGATACTACTCCCTCCGTCCTGAAATGTAAGGCATTTAAGGATTTAAAATTTGTCTCTAAATATAAGGCATCTTAGGAGTTTTTGGTAAGTACTCAATCAACTTAATTAGAGACTTGCCAAATATTGCACTTGTTAACTAGAAAACTTACCTTTAGTTATCATTGACTAAGGGTATATGTGACATTTCCCCACCTCTTTAATCTGTCCTAAAAATTCTAGAATACCTTATATTTCAGGACGGAGGGAGTAATTACATGTTTTCAAATTTTTTAACACGTGCGTGTCACAGGTGCACTCCCACTAGATTCAAACGTATAACACAAATAAATGCGGAATGTGGCCCTGGAGAAGAGGATCCCGTAGCGGGACTCCAGCTGGAAGCGGGCAAGACATGGTCAGCTACTCCATTAACAGGCTGCGCACGTCCATGCTATTGTTCGTGGAAACTGGCATGGAGAGAGGTCAGAGGTTGACGGCTTGACACAGATGCTGCGGCTCGAGCTCGGCCGCAACCGAGACTACGAGGCTGCTTGATGTGAACTCAAATTCGTGTGGAGGGCGGGCGGAGTCGGACACCAGGCTCCGCCGCGGGTGTCCGCCGGAGCAGCAGGTGGCGGTGGGTCCTCGGTCGCGCCGCCGCCGGATCCAGGTTCCCAGGCCAGGTGGCTTTCGGCACGGTGTGGAGGGCGGGGCGGAGCGGACACCAGGCTCGACCGCGGGCGGAGGCCAGGACGACGGTGGCTTGTGGAATCCTCAGAACAACAGGTTGCTTTTGCTTCTGACTGGGCCAGGTGGGCCACCAGCGGCAGTCCAATATGGTTTTGTCTTTCCTCTTTGGACGGCCCATTTATGGCTTCTAAATACATAACCTGGGCCGGGCTGTTAGTTTATCCATTTCGGCCACAAGAATTTTTTTATTTTTTATTCATTATGGAAAAATATAAGATCGTTTCAAAATTTAGCAAAACTAACCTACCACCGTCGTGGCACATAGCGGTAGCAACTGCAACCGACGTGGCTCATCGTGGTTAGGATCAATCTATTTTACAAAATCGTAATTTATTTTATCAAGTCGGATGGAGATAAATTTTGTACGAAACTTGTAGCTTTCGACGAGATATTTCTGGACAGTATATCTTTTTTGAGCCCCAAGATGACTTCAAATGAAAACAGTTTGAACAACAAAGTTGTAGATCTCGTCGAAAGCTACAAGTTTCGTATAAAATTTATCTCCATCCGACTTGATAAAAAAAATTATGATTTTTTTTGAAAACAGACTGATCCTAACCGCCATGGGCCACGGCGGTTGCATAGCGGTTTGAATCTGTAGCACCTGCAACTGCCGTGACCCACGGCGGTTTGCCTTTACCACCATGGGACACGACGGTGGTTGGTTAGTTTTGCTAAATTTTGAAACGATCGTATATTTTTCTAAAATAAATTAAAAATAAGTAAAAAAAATAAAGTTCCGGCCACAAACACCACTTGTCACAACTCACAACGTTCCTTTTTAGAGGGAACTCACAACATTCCTAAAGCCAGTATAGTTCACCAAAATTTCACCAACTACCCATCACATCAATCTAACGAACGCTGCTAATTATGAGTATTAAATGTAGATTGATAACAAAATTCATTCCACAACCCCTACCTTAATTTTCGAGACGAATCTAACGAGCCTAATTATGACATGATTAGACAATATCGTGCTACAGTAACTAATCTTTAATGATAGATTAATTAGACTTAATGGATTTATCTCGCAATTTCCGGTTCATTCGTGTAATTAGTTTGGTAACTAGTGTACGTTCAATACTCCTAATAGATTTCGAAAGAGGACCTAAAAGTTTCACCTCACAAACTAAACGGGGTTTAATATTTGTCTGAGTAACAACAGTGCTAGAATGTTTTTTCACAAAAGTCTCAAACAAATAACCGAAGTTATTAAACACTGGTTGAACACATATGATTACGACACTTGCATGCCAAGACACGACCGAATATTTGTCTACACTCTACAGCAGGATCATTTGGCATCAGAAACCGAGTCGAGTGAATGCCCAAAGTCAAACCAGCACAGAAGTAAACAAGGCAAGATGCAAACGACAAATGCTGTTGCGTTACGTTTTCGCTTGTCCAGAATTGCAAGATTTGGAAACGAACTCAAGCCTCAAACAAATTAAATTATACAGAGCGGAAATCCCTGTCAGTACTCCAGTGATAAAATCTTAAATTTCGCTGAATATTCTCTCTGAACGCGTTACAAACTTAAAACACATCGATGCCAGCTTTCACGAGTTTTAAGTTCAGTTGAGAGACAGCGATGGCCGCTCAGTCGCTCACTGCTGGGCCAGATGCTCTCTTCATCATATTGCAATGTCAACTGCTGCTGCTGAGGTCGCAGCTGCATTTCCTATCTCAGCTGAGCCTATCATCTGCCATTATTCTGGACCTCACTACTCGATTCGACGAACGAATAATATCCTGAACTGAACTGATCCATATGATATCATTGGCAGCATGACAAGTTGACAACTCATTTGGCGCCTATGATTTCTCGGTGATAGCTTTGAAATTCCTCACCAGAAGCTTCCTTGCAACGGCTGCATAGCGTCGGCGTCGCTCGCGGTGTTCAGACTTCAGACAGCGTGGTTGTAGGGCTTCGATCTGTTGCTGAACGGTAGAGCAAACTGCTAACAAGTGCCAAACTGGTCAGAATCGAAAATTAAACAGGTCGATCGTTTCAGCAGATGTGCAGACCATTTGCTCTGACAGCGTTGTTTGATCTCCAATCTTAACGGAAGATTCCGCTCGATCAGGAAGTCAAATCCTCTGCATGCTCTCATAATGCAAACAGCTGACGGTACTCAATTCCTCGTTTGAATTCTTTTATTCCATGAGATTGTGTGAATGACTGAACTTGAGAAGAGGTTTAAGTTGCTTGTACTCAAACGAGGACAGAGGTGTAAACTGCATTCACAGCTGTAAGCCACAATCGTACATATAGAGAGAAGAAAAGTCTCTTCGTTGATTTATTTTCAAAGATTCAAAGGTGTGTAATCCCAACTGAATGTAATCTGACTCTAAAACCCTGTATTTTCGATTGTGCTTGAATATACAGAGCTGACACTGAACGAGAATACGAATGCGACAGCAAACATATTTGAATCACGTATGGTTCCTTGTAGTAGACACAAAGTAGAATTTCTACTGTAGAAATACCAGAGTACATTTGTGCACAGTGCAGTGTGATGGAAGAAATCAACGTACCCTCAAACCACGGGCACATCATGCACGTATAGCTGTTAGACATGGGATCGATCTTGTCGGTTAGCGTTAGGGCGTTTACCTACGCGGTTGGTTGCAAACGTGGACCATGAGCTGGACAACAAAGTACGATGCCTTCGAGGAAAAGATAAGGAATCGATGATTTTGTGAGCGCCGCAACTTGAGCGCCGTACGGTCAGTTTGTAGAAACAAATACAACTCATGAGGTCAAAATCCAGGCACCTCTCCGGCGGCCTTTGGTTGAGGTAACTATCATGCATTGTCACGCTTGTGTCAGCAGTACGTGTACGCTTGTATTTTCCATGGCTCTGTTTCTGGATCTGTTTGGTGCTTATTGTTCAAGTTCACTGAAAAATATGTATATATTTACAACATCAAACTACTTCCACTGGACCATATGAAAATATATTTTCATATATAGTAGGTGTGTGTGTTTTATATTGTAGATGTTCTTATACTACCTCCGGTCCCTAACATATAGTTGATGTTTCAGACATAAATTTTGAACTACAATTAGTTCATTCTGCATATTTTGACTGCAATTAGTTCATTTTGCTTGTCGGAAACGTCAAATAAAAAGAAACAGAGGTAGTATTATCTATAAACTCGATCAAAGTTAATCAAGTTTGACTAAATTAAAACAACAATAATAGAGTGAATAGTGCAGAGTAAACCGAGCTATGTTGAAAGACAGAAAGAGCACCAACCAGCACTAGTCCAAGTTGATGGTTTTTTATCGTATCATCAGCTGGCAGAGACCAGAGAAGGGAGAACCTTTCTTGCATTGGGGACACATGACCTGCAAAAATCAACGCTGAGTGTACTGTGATTTGGTTTCAGCCACACAGAAATGTCAGTAAAGGTAGGCAGGTAGCCGCGCCTTCACAGCTACTGGCGATCTACAATCTGAACTAGCTAGCGAGAGAATATTCAAGATGTGCATGCATCTCCTATATTTGCCCGAAGATTCCCCGCCGCAAGAATCTCATCTCTCTTCAGTTACTTGCTAGCGGTTGACGAGTCTGCTTGACGCCACTCATCTCTTTCTATATAAACCGTCTTCCAGGGGTTAATAATTCCAAACCCCTCGATAGATCACCTGCCGCGGCCTGCGCTGCTTTCTTCCTCGCTTCTGGTCGCCGTCGTCCGTCCTCGTCGTACGTCGCGCTATCTACGTACGATGGCGTACCAGTCCTCGGCGACGTCGCCGGACTGGCTCAACAAGGGCGACAACGCGTGGCAGCTGACGGCGGCGACGCTTGTGGGGCTGCAGAGCTTCCCTGGTCTGGTGGTGCTCTACGGCGGCGTGGTGAAGAAGAAGTGGGCCGTCAACTCGGCCTTCATGGCGCTCTACGCCTTCGCCGCCGTCTGGATCTGCTGGGTGACCTGGGCCTACAACATGTCGTTCGGCGACAAGCTGATCCCGATCTGGGGCAAGGCCCGCCCCGCGCTGAACCAGGGGTTCCTCATCGGCCAGGCCGCCCTGCCGGCGACGGCGCACTACCACGCCAACGGCGACCCGGAGACCCCCGCCGTGGAGCCCTTCTACCCGATGGCGACGGTGGTGTACTTCCAGTGCGTGTTCGCGGCCATCACGCTGATCCTGATCGCCGGGTCGCTGCTGGGGCGGATGAGCTTCCTGGCGTGGATGCTCTTCGTCCCGCTCTGGCTCACCTTCTCCTACACCATCGGCGCCTTCTCCGTCTGGGGCGGCGGCTTCCTCTTCCAGTGGGGCGTCATCGACTACTGCGGCGGCTACGTCATCCACCTCTCCGCCGGATTCGCCGGCTTCACCGCCGCATACTGGGTACTATTCCGCTGTTACCGTATCGATTAGTTGTTGCATGCAGTAGTGACTAGTACTCTAGTGATCGAGTGAGCGACGATGTATATATATAAATATACATATATGTGCGGGTGGCTGCAGGTGGGCCCTCGGGCGCAGAAGGACCGTGAGAGGTTCCCGCCCAACAACATCCTGTTCACGCTCACCGGCGCCGGGCTGCTGTGGATGGGTTGGGCCGGGTTCAACGGCGGCGGGCCTTACGCCGCCAACTCGGTGGCGTCCATGTCGGTGCTGAACACCAACATCTGCACGGCCATGAGCCTCATCGTGTGGACCTGCCTCGACGTCATCTTCTTCGGCAAGCCCTCGGTCATCGGCGCCGTCCAGGGCATGATCACCGGCCTCGTCTGCATCACGCCCGGCGCAGGTAATCCTCGCCCCAGCTCGATGACTAGCAAGTCGTCACCGTCGTGTCCCCTTGGTCACGGCGGCGCACCAATTCTCGAATTTCTTGGTAGATGTAGCTGTAGGGACAGGTGGGGTGATGAGCACGCACGCGCAAAGAAAAAACTAGCCCCTAGTATTGCAAAGAAACCACACAGTAATCGTCGAATGGTTGACTTTGAATTCAAAACTGCCCCGTGCACCCAGCAAAACAGGAGGCAGACCACAGGCGGCAAGCAACGTGCACACGAGGCACGATAAGTGTGCCGCCAATTAAGCAACTTGATGTTGATTCAAGGAAGAATCATCGCCTGCATGCCAGATCAAGTCCGTAACACCTTGCATTGGACCAACCTGCTATGACCAGCACACGAGAACCTTGCCCTACTCCACTAGCTACTAGTGACCTCTCTGAAGGGGCACATGCACCCACACAATTTCAGAAACTCTAGATGATTCTGATGGACTTATTTTCTTAGAGCTAGTACATCAAAGGACCATGCATTATGAAGCCCTCTCGCTTGATCAAGATTATATTTAGGCTGATCCCGGGCCGTATCTCTCCTGTTGGCGCACCAGTTTAAATTTCCTCATCGCATTTCTTATTACTTGTTGATCGCTATCAAGTTGACTAATCAGACAAACAATGAAAGCACGGATGGCAACACTAACGGTGCCCACAGAGAGTAGTATGCACAGAATCTTTTATATATGTGTGTCCCTGGCCTGATGTAAACATTATATAGAATATCGAGCGCTCAATTTCTCGGGGAATCAGGAATCTCTTGCTTGGCTTGTCGTACCTGCTCGCCGCTATAGTCTGTACTTATCACAAGTAAAGCAAAGTCAAAGTCAAATTTTGTCCCCTTGTTCTTCATCTTTTCATTGCAGACGAATTACAGTTAATAAGTTTGAAAATGAAAGGGGGAGAAAAACACAAGTAGGGGATTCAGACGTTGTTCATACTTCACAATCAGCTTTTTTGCCTAATTTCATTCTGCAGTAATTTTTTGTGTACGACGTTTGACATCTTGACCTCGCCATCATCTGATGATCTTCTGTGCCGATGGAACGACGGATGGATGCAGGTGTGGTGCAGGGCTGGGCGGCGCTGGTGATGGGGGTGCTCGCCGGCAGCATCCCGTGGTACACGATGATGATCCTGCACAAGCGGTCGAGGTTGCTGAAGCACGTGGACGACACCCTGGGCGTCATCCACACCCACGGCGTGGCGGGGCTCCTGGGCGGCCTGCTGACGGGCCTCCTCGCGGACCCCACCCTGTGCAACCTCTTCCTCCCCGTGACCAACTCCCGCGGCGCCTTCTACGGCGGCGTCGGCGGCGCGCAGTTCGGGAAGCAGCTGGCCGGCGCGCTCTTCGTCATCGCCTGGAACGTGGCCGTCACGTCGGTCATCTGCGTCGCCATCAACGCCGTGGTCCCGCTGCGCATGCCCGAGGAGAAGCTCGAGGTCGGCGACGACGCCGTGCACGGCGAGGAGGCCTACGCGCTCTACGACAACACGAGGCACGGCGCCGACGAGGTCGAGCTCAGCGGGCGCGCTGCCGTCGCGCCCGTATCGATGACACCCAACTGAACTGAGGACGACCTACGCTACCTGCAGCACGTTGCGTGATCATGTATATTGCTCGTCGATCGATCGTGTTTACTAAGGTTCTGGGTTTTCAAATTCGTTTCTGTTTCTCCTTAATACGGTTCAAAGATGTATGCATGTAAATTTACAAGCAATTAAGTTGTCCATAACAAGTCTGTCCGTTGCATTGCATTTCTCTGCAAATTAATTGTGGGCGAGCTAGCTAGTAGCAAGGATCTGAGGCTAGGTATCCTATTTTTGGAGGGTCAGGAACGCCATTTCCTACCGCTCCGGCTGAAGAGCGCCGCCGTTCACTGCGGACCCCTCGTCAGGAACGCGCGCGGCTACCTATAACTTGACCGGCCTCAGAACACATCGTGGATGATCCGGTTGAACCACGAACCGCGCATCCCTCCTCTTTGCCATGAAGCATCCGGCGCCCATCTCGCTCGTCCTCTTTCTCGTCTCCCTCGCCGTCGCGACGGCGGCGGCGTCTGCTACCGCCATGGCCGGCGCCGCGGCGGAGGAGCACGGCGCCGCCAACTACCTCGTCTACGTGGACCCCCACCCCCCGGGCGTCGACTGCCTCAAGTACCAGCTCGGCATCCTCGCCGCCGCCCTCGGAGGGTAAGCGTGTCAATGATACTACGATCCATCGATCGATCTCTGAATGAAGGAGAGAGCTCAGCTGCGATCTTACTGTTGTCCGTACGTGTGGATGAAGCGAGGAGAAGGCGACGGCGGCGATCCTGTACAACTACAAGAACGTCGTGAGCGGCTTCTCGGCGAGGCTGACGCCGTCGGAGCTGGAGGCTGTCAAGAGTAATCAATCAATCAACCTTCCATCGACTCGATCTCATCACCTCGCTACGCGCTACGCATCATTCGTTCATTCATCTGATTGGTTTCGAATTTGTTGTGCAGAGCAACCTCAAGTGAACCAGGTGCTGCCGAGCACGACGCTGAAGCTGATGAGCAGCAAGTTCGACGGCGTCAGCTAATTAATTCATCCCCATTCTCTTGAGGCCAAGCCTAAACGAAGGACCTTCTCCTGTCATTTTTTGCCCTTCCCTTGAGGACATGCTGTATTGTATGTGGCCGCAGGCAGCTTTTTACTTGAGCGCATAACCACACGTGAATCGCGTTCGGCTATACCAAAATATCTCTCTCATCTCAACGTATTATCGTGTTAATTTGCAATCGTTCTTGTGATTCTTGCTTAAAATGGGCATGTGAATTCCTTGGCCCATCTATATAACATTGAGGACCCACAAAAGGCCCAAGTTAAACAACCAGGATTTTTTTTCTTAATTAATGAATGGCTCGATTGGAGCCAATTACACAGCTGACATCCCAAGTTTACTGAAGCCCAACGAAACATCAGCAAATGAACATCTCGAGTTTTTTATGTGCTCCATCACATCGGCGCGCTGACGAAGTTTGGGCCCGCCATTGCCCCCGTACATTGGATTTTTTTTATATTTATTACAAAAATATATGTTCCTCCCAAAGTTTTGAAAAATTATACACGTTGTTTGAAACGGCAGTAGGATTGTCACATTGCCCGCAGACAGGTGAACAGTACCCTACCGCCGCAGTAGCTAGGGTACTGTCGTTCAAATGATGGTATCTGTATAGTTTTTACAAAACTTTAAAAAGGATATATATTTTTGTAGATTCGTAAAAAAATAAATATAAAAATTAAATAAATTCAAGCAAATATGGTGGCGTTGCAGTCCGGCACTCGCCACAATCCTCCTCTCCGATCTCGTATTCCTCCATGCGCTCGCAGGGATGGAGCGCCGGCCGTTGAAGCTAGCACACCGTGCGGTGATTGGGCTTTAGACCTGAGCATTCCACGGGTCGGGCCGGATTGAAAAAAAAATCCGAGTTTTTCGAGCTGAGAAAATCCTGCCCATGACCGTCCCATGGGACGTGTCGGGTCTCAGTTTTCGGACCGGGCTCGGGCCGGGCCCGGGTTTGGGCGGGCCGCCCGCGCATTTTATAGTGTAAAGTAACTAAAAACAACATTTCGGGTCGGGCTCGGGCCAAAAAAAATTTTCGCAGGCTTCAAGATCTCTGCCCACGCCCGTCCAGTAAAGTCCGTGGGCGGGCCTGGCGCGGGCCGGGTCAAAAATGCTCAGGTATATTGGGCTTGTAGTCCAATGGTAGGACGGTCTAGTGGGACGCTACCCACCAGGGTTCAAATCCTGGTGCTCGTACTTTTTTCTGGATTTTCCAGGATTTACCGGCGTTATGTGGTAAGCGACGTTCCCGTCGACGACGAGGCGTCATCGGTGACTTCGGGAATCTCCAGATCTGCCGGTGATCAGTTCTTCGAAGGTGCTCATAGGGGTAGGGTTTGCGTACGTGTATTCATAGGGGTGAGTGTGTGTGCGTGTTGTGAGCATCTGCGTTGTACTGTGTAATTAAAAAAAAAAAAGCTAGCACACCGTGCGCGTCCCTTCAGCCTCCTCCCCCGGCAGAGCATAATGGCATCGATGCTTACATAAATTGCAAAGTGATCCCAAGTACTCGAGGAATCTGGGAGAGTTTGAACATGACAGCAAAGAATACATGCTGATGGGGGTAGAATTCATTTTGTGTACGTCAGTGCTTCACATCATAACATAGGGATATGCTTGGTAATAAAGGTGCAAGAGATTTTCCTACACATATGTTAGTGCACCAATTCCCCCGTGTACAAAATGAAACCAGGTGACCATTTAAATGTTGATGATCACAATATCATTTAGCTCTAGGATTGACCAAAGGTAACCACGTTTTCTGCTGATTTGTCAAGAAAAAAATCTAGAAACTGTGCGTATATGGAACTCGATTTCAGCATTGATAGTTACAGGACTATTCAGAACTCTGAAAATTAACAGAACCAAATACTAGATGTATCAATAGACTCGGCGTAGCAAAACCGTGAAGGTTTTAGTCCATACTGCAACTGAGGCCGACCGGTTCATAATGCCTTCAAATTTGCCACATTTCAGTGACTACAGTAGTGGATCTAGGCATCACAGTGTTCCTGCTAGATTAACATTTTATCGATGGCTAGACTAGATTAACATTTTATCGATGTTGGTGTATACATTGATAATGTTGTACTAACATGCAATTTATTTTCAACCATTGCATCGAACTTTGTTGATTCTTCGATTCTTCGACTATGGAAGTATAAAACTGTTGCAGCCTGTGTCAATGTTTTATGGCATGGTAGGGCACATTGCTAAATGTTGTAGTGAACAATGAAGGCGGAAATTACAAAGGATTGAACCTGCCCTCCAATCAATGAGGAGAATTAACCATAACAACCGAAAGGGGAAAAAGTTTCGCAACAAGGTAGCACGATCAAAATTTAGAATTCATCACAAAGTTTGGCCAACGATTATGGCAACGAATGAACGAAACATTATTATTTGGGAAGAGCAACTAAATATCCAAGCAAAACAGATCGATCGATGAGGTTTATTCGGTGCCGAGAAGCTGTCTATGGATCACACCTTGAAGCTGAAGCTTAGGAGGAACTTGTTGAGGCCACCCTTCCAGCCGCCGCTGACCTTCCTGCCGGGGCTCGAAGTTGCAGACAGAGGCTCAGGCCCGGCGTCGTTAGCGACGGCCTGGCGCGCGGCCTTCTGCCAGAGCAGGAAGCTCCGGCACCCGTTGAAGCTGATCCTCTCGTCGGCCTTCAGTGCTGCAAGACAAAGAGATTATAAGCAGATCAGATCAAGAACGCGTCAGCCAAGCGGAGAAACAGATCCAATTCAAATTCCAATCCCCAGAAATCACCAAACTGTAGAAGAAGAGATTGGTCGTACCGTCGGATCTGCCGTTGGCGGTGTAGAGGAGGAAGTCAGCGGGGTCGCCGCCGAGCAGCGGCATGCGGCCCTCACGCGCGTAGCAGCGGAGCGCGGCGCGGATGAGCCCGGTGACCGTCTCCCCCTCGTCGACCAGGAACCGCAGCGGGCCGGCGCTGCCGAGGACGGTCACCGTCACGAGGACGCGCGCGCGACTGCCGGACACGGCGCCCGCCGCCGCGGGCTTGCCGTGGGGCAGCTCCACTTTCCTCAGCTTCATCGGTAGCGTCGACGGCACCGCGACAGCCATGGGATGAGCGGTCACCAATCAAATCACCCGAAACTACTACCAAACAACTAGCAATCAATCAAAATTGCCCTCTCCTTCTTCGGAGGGGGAAAGAAACAAATCTCGAGTTCTTCAGATGCGATCTCGAGGAACAACTGATAAGACGGAGGAAGAATCACAGGGAGTCGAAGAAATCCTCGCCGGCCGGCGGAGGAGCGGTTTCACGGGTCGAGGCCGATGCAGCGGTGGTACCAGCCCTGCATGCAGCAACCGAAGCCGCGGAAGGAGGCCTTCTCCGGCTGCGGCTGCGAGACGGCGGACGTCGCGCGGGCTCCCACCATTCACGAGGGGCTCGTCGTCTTCACGATGCACGCGGCGGGCCGGGAGATCTGCGAAGCGCGCTTCTTGGCTTCTTGCCCTCAGGCGGCGGCGAGAGAGGTAGGAGGAGACGATTTGGTTTGGGTGAGGGCGCGTGGGGCAGAGACTAATGAACAAGGGAAACGAGAGGAAGGAGAAGGAATATGCCTTTTCATCAAATTAAAAAAATCAGGAGGAATATAATAATAGCCCTGGGTTACGCAGGGGGCAAGTAAAACAAGGACACCCTTTTTTTTATAGCAGAAAACAAGGACACCCTTTCGTGGCCTCCAAACACTCTCAACCCAAGCCGGCAACAACAAGAGGAAGCCCCAATCTCTTCCATAATCACACGTGAACCGCGATGCCCGTATGATCGTGTTTGCAACTAATTTGTCATTTGTCATTGGCCCATGTAAAACAACCATGCTTATATTAATTAATGAAAAGAAAATTATTCTTTTGTTTTCATCCCTCATACCATAGATTCATCACTGCGATTAAATGGCTCGATTGGAACCAATTGCATAGTCCAAATTATAGAGGTCCTCAACCACTCATCAAACATAATGCTGCGCAATCCACAATTGTAGACTAAACAACCCACAATCCACAATAAGGCTAACTTGAGCCATTTCATGATCCATAATACGTTCAAATTTGACACATTTCAACACTCGTCCTGTTTGTCTGGCTTATCAGCCACCAGCCAGCAGTAGTTTTCTCTCAGAAAAAACCAGCCACCAGCAACCAGCCAGCAGTACTTTTCTCTCAGAACAAACCAGCACCAGCCACCAGCAACCAGCCAAGCGAACAGGCCGACTACCAGCGGATCAGTGTGTGGGGGCTGGGGACTTGAGCCCCCTTACTCCCCGGCCATGTAGCCCATGAAAACCCCTCAAAATCTTTTCTAAAATTTCTAAATGACATTTGTAAATCTCAATTCAACAAGAAGGCTTCACCATGACACACCTCTGTTATAGTCGAGTTAGTATGACATTTGTATATTCGGTGCTCGGAAGAGGGTGCGAGAAATTAACAAGATAGTTGTGTGGAGCAAAACAATATGGTGTGACTTATATTTTTCGTGCTTAAATTTTCCTTATTTGAATGGAACAAAAGAGCTACCTCATGCCTATTATATTAAAAAGGAAAGAAGGTCAAGACATATACGGTACAAGAGTAGAAAACACACATAGAGACACACACAAAAAGATCAATCAAACCTCATCTGCTTCGTCAAATAAAAAAAAGTCAGGAGGAATATAATAGTAGTGCTTTAATTAATCAAACCTCACCCCGTATGATTGTGTTTGCAACTGATTTGTCATCATTGTTGTGATTCTTGCTTAAATGGACATGTAAAATCCATCTATAAACGTTGAGGATCCCGCAATAGGCCCACGTAAAACAACCATGCTTATATTAATTAATCAAAGAAACTATCTTTTTTTCACCCCGCATCTATGGCGTATAGGAGTCTGGTTTTTTTATTTTCATTTTAATTATTTTAAAACTACAATTTTAAAAATAAGTTTCGAGAACCAATCCGCCGCTCACCACCCAATCAACGGTCGACAATAGATTCATCACTGCGATTAAATGGTTGGATTGGAACCAATTGCATAGTCCAAATTATCAAGGTCCTCAACCACTCCACCAAACATATATAATGGTGCACAATCCACAATTGTAGACTAGCAACCCACAATCCATAACGAGGCTAACTTGGGTCGTATTTGGAAGGGGAGAGAAAAAATTGGCAATGCAAAAAATGTCACGGGTTTGGGAAACAATTTGTGCATGTGGTGGGTCCAAGTAGTGGGGCACGTGTGGGGTTGTGAGTACAGCTTGTTGGGTGCAGTTAGCATTTTTTTAACTGTGGGTGCACTTTTTTCTTACCCAAACACGTAATATTTTTTGCATCGTTATTTTTTTTTCTCCCTTCCAAACACGGCCTTGAGTCATTTCACAATCCATAATACCTTCAAATTCGACACATTTCAACACGACCAATGGCGGATCCGGGTGTGGGGGTTGGGGACTTGAGCCCCCCTGCTCCCCATGTAGGCCACGAAAACCCCTCAAAATCTTTTCTAAAATTTATAAATGGATGAGGAGAAAGAAAAATAAAAGGAAAAGGAAAAGGAAAAAGAGAAAGATAAGAGGCATGAAGATGAAGGGGTAGATGATCAGCCTAGGGGTTTACATAGTGGGTGCATGTAGAGCTAGACGAGATCCTTAGGTGATGAGAAAACCTTGTGGATACAAGCAAATAGGCACCACTAGCCATGTGTAGCAACATGAACTCATGAAGGATCACTGCAAAGTAGCAATATTTGTTCGACAAGAAGGCTTTACGCTGACACACCTCTATTATAGTCGAGTTAGTATGACATCTGTAGATTCGGTGCTCGGAAGACATTAAGGATAAAAAAAAAGTGTTATGAGCGAGAAGAGTGCGAGAAATTAACAAGATAATGAGAACAAAATTCATTCTCTTCTTTTAAAGAAGAACATGCTATGCACATCTTAAAAAAAAAGAAATTAACAAGATAGTCATATGGAGCAAAACAATATGGCGGGACTTACCGACGTATATTTTTTGTGCTTAAAATTTTGCTTTATTAAATGGAACAAAAGAGCTACGTACCCATGCCTATTATATTAAGAAAAGGAAAGAAGGCCAAGACATACACGATACATGAGTAGAAAACACACATAGAGACACACGCAAAAAGATCAATCAAACCTTACCTCATCTGTAAGTTTGTGGTGCTATGTTGCGTTAGCATAACAAGTGAGCTAACGAGAGTGATCAACCATGCATAGTGCAAGAATTTTTTTTATATATTTTTAATCATTTTGCAAAATTATACGACCGTTTCAAATTTTTTAGTTTTGACAACCAACCGCCGTGGCCCACGGCGACCGCCGTGACCCATGGCGGTTTGAGGTCCAACCGCCGTGGGCCACGGCGGTTGGGCCAACAGCCGCGGGCCCCCACGGGCGTGAAGGTCAGCCGCCGTGGCCCACGGCGGTTGAGGCCTATTCGCCGTGCGCTACGGCGGCATGACCAACCGCCGTAGCCCACGGCGGTAGGGGCCTCGCAGCCGCCGTGGCTTACGGCGGCAGGTCTCCTGCCCTCTATAAAAGTCGAAAATTAGCCCGGAAATGTCATAAAAATTCGGAAAAAAAGAAAGAGAGGGTTGGGAAGGAGAAGAGAGTGAGGGGGCGGAGCAGCGAAGCTCTGCCGGTTCTTCGCTTCATTGGTAAGTATTTCGTCGATTTCAACTCTTTTAGCACCTATACTTAGAAAGCGTAATTAGTGATTCAATGCGTTTATTTAGATCTGTAGTATTAAAGAAGTCCTGTTTGTAGTGTTAGGGTTGAGAAGGAGAAGAGGGGAGGTGGAGGGTGCGGAGCAGTGAAGCTCTGCTGCTTCTTCGCTTCATTGCAGGTATTTCACTGATTTCACTAATTTCACTAATTGCTATTTCAGTGTACTGTAGATTTCTATAGATTTATGTATGGTATAGATTTCTGGAGTATAGATCTGTAGTTGTAGTTTATATTACGTAACATATTTACTGTTAAGTGTGTAGATTGCGGCTGATTAGTTTGTTAATTTAGTTTAGATACAAGTCTATTTGTTTCTTAGTCCCTGGATGTAGTATTTGATAGCAGTTACTGCTTTTTATTATGAATCAGACATGTCAGAGACAGTCACAATCAAATTATATTATGGAATTGGAGAAATTATATATGGTCCACAAGGATTCTTCAGATGATGATTATGATGATGATGATGATGAGTCTGAGGATCATGTGCCTTTGCATTGGCGGAACTACGATTTCTCCCGGTGTACTGTTAATAGTGGTGAGAATGTGCCATGGGAGTACACGGAGAATGAGGTTTGTGAAGGCGCTATGTACCCCAGTACTGCACATCTGAAGGATGCAGTGAAGCAGTGGTACACCTTGACTCTACACAGGGAGTTCAGGGTAGTCAAGAGCTCTCCGAGGATATATGATGTGTGTTGCAAGAAGGATGATTGTTCTTTTCGAGTGTATGCATATATGGGGAAGTGGGATAATTACTTACAGGTGAAAGAAGTGAAAGGTCACACTTGTACCCTTGATCGTATTGAGACACCGAAACATTTCAGCCGATTTTGTTGCAAGCCACATGTACCCTCACATAGTGAATTTCCCTGATTATGCACCGAAGGCAATTATCGGTGCAATTGAGGAAAAATTTGGGTACACCATTGGTTACGGCAAGGCATACCAAACAAAGAAGAAGGTGTTGGAGCATAGGTGGGGTACTTATGAAGCATCCTACCACAATTTGCCTAGCTTGCTACACACAATAGTTCAGATGAATCCTGACAGCTACTATGATATCAAGGACTATCCTTGTGTGGAGAAACCAGGCAAGCTTGTGCTTCAGCGGTCATTCTTGGCATTGGGTGCCTGCATTGAGGCTTTCAAAGTGTGTCGACCGGTCATTTGCATAGATGGCACTTTTCTCACAGGCAAATACAAAGGAACAATCCTGACAGCTGTGGCAGCTGATAGTAACAATCAGTTACTTCCTTTGGCCATTGCATTTGCGGAGGGGGAGAACGGTGACAGTTGGTACTGGTTCCTTGAGAGGTTGAAGAACATGGTGGTCCAGGATGGTCTTGCCTTTTGCAGTACTCCACCCAAGCAGAGAACTGCGTTTTCTCGCAATGGGTGGATCCACCAGCTATTGATCTCTATCAACAGTACATCGACTACCTCGAGGACGTCGTCATCTACAACCTGAAGTGGGAGCTGTCGAAGGCATTGGCTTCTCCAGATCCATCGTCTAGCGCAGGAGAAGACCGGTGCTGCAAATGTTCGACCTGCACTTGTGAATGCCACAAGAAAGATTGATCCCCTCTACCTTCACCACCTCCACCCCCCACCTGGGTACTACATGCCGTCGCAACACTCCGGCGGCTCTATGCTCTCCGGGCAGTTCTCGTACAACTAGATTCATTAGGAATGTTATAATGAAATTTCTAAATTCCCTAAGGCATGTTATCAGTACGTAAGGTGCTTCGTTAGGGTAGTACTAGCACCGTATATGTCATTGCAAATGTGTGTGTTTTCTCTGCTAAATTTTAAAAAAAAACCAACCGCCATGGCCCACGGCGGTTGGCCACATGCAACCGCCATGGCGCACGGCGGTTGCAAGGTGGCTGCCTGCAGCTGTGGGGTTCCTGCAACCGCCGTCTGCAACCGCCTCAAACCGCCGTGGGCCACGACGATTGGTTGTCAAAACTGAAAAATTTTAAAACTGTCGTATAATTTTGCAAAATGATTAAAAATATATATATATAAAAATTCATAGTGCAACGATGTATATATCCATGTAGATCCTTGAGAATTGGGCTCAAGAACGAAAGTTCAGGCATGGGCCGTGCTTATAGCATGTTGTTTTTATTAAGAAGCAGAGGGAAGTCAAGTTTACACCAAGGTAGATCGATCAGTTGCGCGTGGACACTGTACCTTTAACAAACTGTGCCGAGGTAGATCTGAACCTGGACATTAATTTTAGACACGTGCAATGTTGGCATGCAGTAGCAGTTTCGATCTGCACGCACGTGGATGAATGGACGTCGACAACACTGCACGGTTTATGTAGTAGTAGCGCTAGCTGGGTCACGCCAAGAGGCAAATGAAGGTCCCTTTCGTGGCCTTCAAACACACCCCTAGAGCCGGGAACATCAGGAGCAAAGCGCGTCTTAATTCGCTTTTGAGACGACACATCAGCAGCTGCCTTCGTTCGTTTATCCGGTTCATTTGCCGTCACTCTCATGCCCTTGCTGCTAGGGGGATAGTGGGATTGACGCTTTCTAGCTAGTTTGACTTGGTCACTGATGCCAGTTGAGCACCACCAAAGGAATCTTTGTTTTCGTTTGATTACTGGCGGTAGTTTTATTTACCTCTAATTTTCTATGCCTAGGCTGAGACATGCATGGTTTGCAATGATTTTACTACTAGTGCTTTAATAAGCTTACAAAGTGTGTTGCTTTTCTCCTCGAGCCTCACACTCAGGGATTAAGGCATGCTTGGTTCCCAGCCATAAAAAGCCACACCAAGAGCTGTGGCGATCCTTTTTCACGCCACAATTTGTGGCGTGGTGCTGCTAAGAGCTTGTTCGGCTGGCTGTTGGCTAGTAGTGTTGATTTATTTTGCGAGAAAAATATATTTGTTCGGTTGGATAGTGAATGGTGTTATTGTTCTAAGAGAAAAGTACCGTTGACTGATGGCTGATAATCCAAATGAACATGGAATAAGTGTCCCCTAAGACGTAGTTCTACATCCAAAATCATAATTCATTTTTGTTTTTTTAATTCATAGATGCATAGCAAAATTTATGAATCAAACGACCTATTTTTTAGATTACGAAATAAAGTGTTTTGAATTAAGATGGAATTCATATGGCATTCCATATTTCCTCGGACCGGAATAGTTTTGTCCAAACATTTTAGGTTTAAGCATTATTTTTAAAGGAATATATTCAATATGAAATTAATGTTACAAGATTCATTACAAAAATATTTTCGCGATATATTTTATAGATGTTGGTAGTCAATTTTAAAACTCGATGCAGTACGAACCTAGATTAACTTCTACCTGTGATTAGAGAAAGTAACTTAAAATTCAGTTTACTGCCGACTCGATAAAATCCATCAAACTAGCATATTCTGAACTGGCCACATTCACATTGTTGAATGAAACCATTGCAATTTCGCACTACAAATGTAATCTTCGAACATTCGGGAAATGTTAAAACAATTTGGAACAATAGCATCTCTCCTTCTTCGTAATAACCCCAATGGTTTATAAAATGAAATAATCGCCAAATCCAACAATATATCTACCTCACTAAAGTTTGGCCATAGGTGAAGATGAAGAAGGAAACACAGGGATACAGGAAGAAAAGGGAAATGAAAAAAATAATAATAAATCAGAGGATGAGAGAGCGGTGCATAACCCCCCTGCCTTTAGGCGCTGATCTGTGTTCTCCACTTCGTGCGAACGCCATTTTTTAATAAAAAAAAAACTGCGTGTGAACGTATACGCGCGATCAGATGCCCGGAAGGGTAAAAGCACACGGTGCCTAGTGTGAACATCTAGAAATTGTCATCAGATGCTCTGGTCAGGTCTCTTTGGACAAAAAACACTAAGCGATCAGCGTCTCCGAGCGACCAGCGAGCCTGCCCTTCTTCAAGCACGCCGCTCCGGCGAGAGGTCAACCGGCAATTTCAACGCGTGCGAATTACATCTGGGCTGTTCAAAAGGGGCAGAGGGATGACCGGTGGCGCGTCGCTTTCGTGGCCCAAGGCGGAGCACCAAGGGCCAGCCCAGGCACAGCGAGGAGCAACCACCACCACCGCGCGCGAGTCCGTCCACGCCGGTCAACCAACCCGGCCGTGCGCACAACCCCCTTCCCTTCCTTCTTCTTGGCCCTTGCCGTGCCATCCCTCGTTGTCGCCTCGCGTCTTCCATCCATCTGCCCGCCGGGACAGTGAGTGACGCAGACGCTGACCAGGTCCGTCCGAGCAGTGTGCCGCGCGCCGCCGCCGCCATGGAGCCCACGCACACGCGGCGGCAGCAGCAGTACGTACAGCACCCTTGCCTTATTACCCGGGCAGCTTCATTTTTTTGATGCCCCTATATAACACCAGCTCGATTAGCTCAGCAGGACACTCACTTTCACCGGACAGCACCGACCGACACACACAAGAGCAAGCAAGCAAGCAACAGAGGTATTCGAGCATATGGAGGTTTGCAGTAATCTTGAAATCGCCATGGAGCGTCAGCAGCAGCAGCAGCTGCTGCCGCAGAGCCAAGCTGTGGGCTCGGACCCCGACGACCCAAGGACGGTGCTCACGTTCCTGACCTTCCTGGAGCAGAAGATCGGGCACCTACGCGGCATCATCTGCTCGGCGCCGCGGCAGATCGTGTCGGCCGAGCTCAGCTGCATCGCCGTGCAGCTCGTCTCCATCTCCAAGAGCCTCGCCGCGGCCAGCGGGGCCACGACGGCGGAGGAGGACGGCGGCTCGTCCGACCGCGACCTCCACGCCGAGGACGACGACGACCGCCTGCCGCCCGCCGGCTCCTACGAGGTCATCGAGCTCGGCAGGGAGGAGATCCTGGCGCCGCACGTGCACACCTGCAAGGTCTGCGGCAAGGGCTTCAAGCGCGACGCCAACCTGCGCATGCACATGCGCGGCCACGGCGAGGAGTACAAGACGGCGGCCGCGCTCGCCAAGCCCGGAGCCGGCAGGGACGCGCCACCGCCGCCGCCGCCGCTGGGAACGGCGGCGTCCCGGTGCCTCTACTCGTGCCCCTTCGTGGGGTGCAAGCGCAACAGGGAGCACCGGAGCTTCCAGCCGCTCAAGACGGCCGTGTGCGTGAAGAACCACTACCGGCGGAGCCACTGCGACAAGAGCTACACCTGCCGCCGGTGCAACGTCAAGCGCTTCTCCGTGCTCGCCGACCTCCGCACGCACGAGAAGCACTGCGGCCGCGACCGACGGGTCTGCTCCTGCGGCACCTCCTTCTCCAGGAAGGACAAGCTCTTCGGCCATGTCGCCGCCTTCGACGGCCACGCGCCGGCGCTGCCGCCCGAGGAGGACGACCACTCCGCTGCCAATGGCCGTGGCAGCGCCTCTGATCGGCTGATGATGATGGACACTGAGGCCGTGAGCAGAATGGCCAACACGGAGTGCTTCTCGGACACCATGTTTGATGGTCTCGGCTGTTCTGGCATCAAAGGCTTCGCTCTCAACGCCGATGCACAGTATTTGGACGATGGGCGAGGGTCCATCTCACCGATGGACCTTTATTCCTGTGACTTGGATGGATTTGATCTCTTCGGCGCACCAGGAATTGCAGATTTCTGAACCCTGAACCTGAATGGGTTTATCCACGGAGAAAGAGAAAGCAGTGAATAGTTTCAGAACTGGCAGAAACCTGTAGAACAAATCCAATGCAAATTGATTCTTTTCTTTTTTCCCTTTCTGAGGGATTCACAACTTGCACTGGTAGGTCATTGCAAATGGATATCTGATCAATTTATTTCAAAACAAATTTTAAAAAGAAAAGATCCAGTGAGTCTTCCATACAACATCACAAACCATATCATCAACTCTAGTTATTCTAAAGAAATCGTTCATAATTCAGAAGCCTGAAGTCACACATAGGAACCAAGCGATTTGCAGAACCATAAGACTGGGACACTACCACCACCTGCATTTTTCACCTTTATCTCTGGAAACATCATGGCAGGATAATGGTGGACGCATCAAAGCACAACGAACAGAACCTCATAATAACACAATCATGGCCACAACAATCCAGAACAGAACAAGAGCAAATGATTGAACTATCATGGATCATTCAGGTACTGGACCTTTTTTTCAACTCTTCCACAGACAGTATGGTGTGACTCCTGAATATTTGGAGTACATGAACTAAAAAGGGTCTACCCATCAATCACAAATGTGCTGCTATATTTGCCATGTGCTAGTTTGTAGAAAAATGGCCAGTAAAATGTCATCTGAGTTTTCGCACATCCAACAAAATGCCTCTGAAGTTTCTGAATAATAACGTTGTCATGTAGAATAGAACATTAGAACTAAACCCAACAACGCTGTCAATGAATGATGCAATCCCCTCTGCAAGTCTGCAGTCTTTATTGTAGCCCAAAACTTTTGGATTTTTTTCAAGAGGTTGACTCTGCAGTGTTTCCCCGTTTATTCCCCGGTCACTGTCCAGCTTGCTCACTTTCAGCTTCATGTCGCTATCGAGATCACACCCAGGAACTTTCTAGAAATTTCTTCAGCAACTTGTGAAGGTCTTTCTCAGATAACCCCAGACTCCTGATGTAGTTCAATACTCCAGTTACCAACTCAGCATTCGGATCCTCCTCCTTTCTCCCTTCACTCCAATATGGCGACCGAGTCCATCCAAATGACTTCTTCAACACCTCTGCGTCTTCAGTGGAACAATTGACATAGGGAATTCTGCATTTTTGACCTTTATCAATGGAAACATGGCATGATAATTGTCGATGCATCAAAGCACAATTATAAAACCTCATATAAGACAATTAAACTACTCTCGTGACAACAGCAATCCAGAACAGAAAAACAAAAATGCCTGAAAAGGATAAGTGATCATTCAGGCATCACCAAATTTATTGCAACTTTTTTTACATACAGTGTGGTGTGGCTCTTGAATATGCATGCATGATAGCATGAAGTAACAAGTGTCTACTCATCAACTACCGATATGCACATGTATTTGACAGGTGCTAGTTTACAGAGAAATGGCCACTAAAATGCCATCTGAATTTTTTCACAGTCAACAGAATGCCGTCTGGGGATTATGAATTGTGTAGGATGGAATATTAGAACCTAACCCAACAACGGGTGCACTGTGCCATGCAATCCCCTCTGCAATCAATATTGTAGCCTAAAACTTTTGGATTTCTCAGGAGAAGACTCCGCAGAGTTTTACCATTTATTCCCCAGTCACTGTCCAGCTTGCTCACATTCAGCTTCACCTCGCTGTCAAGATCACACCCAAGAACCTCTGGAAATTTCTTCAGCAACTTGTGAAGGTCTTCGTCAGATAGCCCAAGGCTCCTGATGTAGTCCAATACTCCAGTTACCACCTCAGCACTTGGAACCTCCTTCTTTCTCTCTTCACTCCAATACGGCGAGTGGATCCATCCAAATGCCTTCTTCAACATCTTCTCAGCATCTTCATTGGAGAAATTTAGCGAAGTGAGCACCTGTTTGCACTCTTCATCAACATCTACGACAGAAGCTTGAGCTTGATCGGCTGATAGCACCCGCCATTTCTGAGTTGCATCTCGAGGTTTCCCAAGATCAATGTTTCGCTGGACATTCAATCTTCCTCGGGATTTCTTATTAGAGAGTTTCACAACTGGTGGACTCAAGATATTACCCTGGAGGAATGAAACATGTATCGCTCAAGGGTCATTGCTGGTGAAGTGGTGATTTGTAAACATCTTACAGAGGAACAAGTTAAAAGGAGCATCTTACAGTAGTACAGAAGCCAAATGCAGTAGTATCTGCAGTCACCAAAGGCAGTGCTGGTGATTTTGACAACATCCTGCGTAACAACGGTGAAGAGTAAAAAGTGGAAGATTATAATTTATAAGTTGACACCAGACCAGGGAAGATAATTATCGTATGAGTGGATAGCATTGCAGGCGTGGTGAACAGAGCAGGAAATTAGAGGCGCGATTTCCAGCTACTCAATAGAGAGGAAAGCGTGACACAGTGCGAAACGAACCAAATTAAACCAAAGAATTGGTTCACTTGCAATCAATTTCATAAAAAAAAATCCATGATGAGCCTAGTGTCCATTCCCTTTTCAGTTCCCACAACAGCTTATTTTCTACTTGCCTGGAGTATAATCACAGCATTAGTTACTTGGAAGGAAATGGATTCAGCAGCTCTCCTAGATGCTTGCTCCCTAGTCCCTACCCAGAGGCAATCAAGCAAACACGACGACGACAAGGATCCCGGCACACATAGAACAAAAAAGCCTCTGACAGCAATCGATCCCACGCAGACGCAGCAGCAAACAAATCTGAGCACGCAGACGCCGCGGAGCAGCAGACAAATCTGACTGAGCGAGGGTAGGGGGGGCAGAGCAGGGGCGTACGAGGTGGATCGGCTCAGGCGGTTGTCTCCGCCTTCTCCCGTAGTCCTGTTTCGCCGGTGGCTTCAACTAGGCTCTACCTCGCCCACGCCACAGCAGCGTATCGGCGGGTAGGAGGAGGCGAGGGCTCCTCCGCGGGCGGGGTCGCATCACCACCGCGCCCCTTGCGAAGCCGCACACGCCATCCATCCCTTCCGCGACAGGGAGAGCCAGCAGCCAAAAAAAAGAGGCCTCTTCGCGGGCCAGCAGCCCGTGTGGCCGGCCCACGCACGAGTCCTACTTGCATCCTGATTTCATATTGCAATGCAGTGGGTGATCCAGCAACCTCCGATCATGGCAAAGCATCAATCATGTAATGTCTTCGGGTCGAGTTCATTGACGCGATGTCTTGCTTGTTTAGAACGACGCAAGTGTCTCCAGTTATGTGTGTGGCACAGCAGATTGAGAGGATACATTTCCTGAGAGCGCTGCCATATATTAGATATGTAAGTAAACTGTGATATCATGTATATCGACAAATGAACTACACTACACACATTGTGCAATGATGTGACAAAGGATCTGGTTACTCTCACTGCACCTACTAGAGAACCAAAAGAAAACGTACCTGAATGAGTTTTCCCCTGAGTCAAAAGTAGCCTGGATGAAAGAATTGTGTCAAACTTTTGACATAGAAAGTAGCAAACTGGAAACAGTGGAACCAACAAACGAATAAAATTTTCAATCGCTCGAGCCGTCTTCTTCTTGTACCCGCTACTTGTAACACCCTAATTTTCAATTTATGGTTTTATTAAAATTTTGTTAGCAACTGGTGACTATGCTTAAGGATTTTAAGACTGTATTTAATTTTCTAGGCATTTAAATAATTTTCTTTAATAAAATAAATAAAATATAGGAGTTGAATGTTGCATTCATGCTGGTGCACTGTTGTTGAGTGGTAGAATTCAAATCTGAGTTTGAATTCAAATTCGTTTGCTTTTACAAAAATTCAAAACTCTTTTTCTTTTTTCTCCCTCCCGTTTTTCATGTTTTTGCGTCGGCCTGCTTAGCAAGGTCCGCCGGACCTCCCTCTACTCCCTGGCCCAGTCCGCCGCTTCCCCTTCCCTTTCGCGACTGCGCGCAGCCCAGCAACGCTGCTGTCGGGGACAGCCGTAGGGGTCCCCTAAAAAACCGGGGGAAACCCATTCACTTTCGCAAAAAAACACAAACGAATTCACAAACCTAAAACACGCTCAAGATAGTCACGGCCCAGCGGCCGGGCCCACAGCTCTGGTGGCACCAGCGGCCCACCAGAGCAGTCGGCCCAGCCACCCCCGGGCGAAACTCCGCTTCGCTCGAGGGGCGCAGCGCCACGCTAACGAGACCCCGCCTCGCTCGAGGGTCGGTCGCCCCACCCCTCGGGTGAGACTCCGCCTCGCTCGAGGGTCGGTCGCCCCCTCGGAGGGGATTCCGCCTCGCTCGAGGCCCTCACGGGCTCGCCGCCCCCGCACCTGCTCTCCCGACAGGGGCGTTCAGCGTTCTAACACTTGCAGGCGCCCGGGTCAAAGACGAATCCGCGCCATGCCGTCCCTCTGACACGCCCGGGAATCATATCCCGGCGCTGTTCTGCCAACTCTCCCGATGAGGCCATCCCCACCACTGTGCGGCAAGGCCAGTGTCAGCTCCGCGACACTGCGCCACCCACTCTCGTACGGCCAACGCGCCGCACCCTCGAAAGAGGACGGCAGAACCCTCGAAACGGGGACGGACGCCTGCTCCGCGCCACACCATGACGCCGGACCAGTGAGGCGCGTCACCTCCGTCACCGTCGGTCCTGCGCGGCCATCCCCGCCATCACGACGCCATCCCGGGCACTGCTGCGCCATCCCTGACGCTGTGGGAATGCGGGGCGACAAGACACCGCCACGACCGCGGCTGTGCCCCTTGCGACCTCCCGTCAGCCGCACCCTCGAGTCAGCGTACGGACGACGACCACACGGAAAGTTCCTACGCCGCCACCCTCGAAGCCGCTCCTGGACGGATACAGGGCACGCCACGACGCTCCGCCAGAAGCAAGATTCGCCAGGACGGCCGTCCACTCCGTTGCACTGTCCGCCATGCCATCACACGTAGCTAGAACAGTGCGGCACGCCTGTAAACTGCCTCCTCCTTGGCCTATAAAAGGAGGGGCAGTCCCCTGGCCGCAGGGGGACGCAAGGAAAAACGAAAAAGAGCACTGACTTACACGCCTTCCGCCTTCACCACGATATTGGCACTCGCCTCAATCAAAACCTCAGGGACCCGGAGGCCCGGCCTCCTCTCCCGCCCCGCTTGTAGCTCCCCTCTGCAAGCACCACGGTGCAACGCAATACAGTGCCTCGAGCACATCACTGCTGGACGTACGGCCCCGGCCGGAACCAGGATAAACTTGTGTCCCCTGTGTTGTCGTTGGCACCGACCATCGAGAAGCTGATCACAGCGTAATTTACTAGTTAGTGTCGGGACTACTTTCCGCACCGACAGTTGGCGCGCCAGGTAGGGGGCTCTCGCGCTGTGATCGACCCCTCACCAGCATTTTCGATGGTGATTCGTACCGAGATGACATCCCAGCGGTACGCCATGGGCAGCTCGGACCCTCTCCCCGCTGGATTCGAAATCCGGTTTGGGAGCCTGAACTTTCAGGCTACAGGGAACGGCTACCTCATGCGCCTCACCAACTTCGACGAGCTCCACCCGTGGCGGTCGACTGGGCCGGGCCCAATGCCCGTCACACCTGCTACTGACGCTCCGGCACCCACCCGGGTGGCTGCCGCGAGCGCCTCGACGCCCCGACGCCGCAAACGCCCCGGTCAGCGCTCGCGCCAGGCGCGCACGGAGCGACGCCGGGCAACACGCGAGGCGGCCCGGAACGACGCGCCCCCGCCAAGCAGCACGGTGGCGCACCCTGCGGGGGAGCACGTGGCCGCGGGGCCGCAGTTTCCCCACGGGATGCGCAACCCTGCTGCGGCGTACGCCTCATCCGTCAGCACCGATATGGCCGCGTACGAGGATCTCCCGGGCCATCACTTGCTGTCAATCCGGAACCTCATCGCCACCACCAACGACGAGTCGTACCACGGCTCGCCCAGCGAACTGCCGCCCTCAACTTCGCATGGCTACGCAGAGTGGGACTTCTCCGGCGTACCGGACCCTGTGGTCTTCCGGCGATTCCTTGATGCCGCGGACTACTGGTTCGGTTGCTCCGACGACTCCAGCGAGGGGAGTTATGATCCCTCGCGCGAGTGCTTCGTTGTCATCGCCAACGAGCAAGACGGCGCAAACGGAGCGGGCGACGGGAACGCGGCCCAGCATCCAGAGCCGAACCCGCCACCGGCCCCACCAGCGGGCAATGCGGACATCAATGCGCAGCTGGCCCAGGCACGCGAGCTCGAGGCGAAGCTCGCGGAAGAGTACCGGCAGGTGCGGCTCCTGCGTGCAACTATCGCAGGGGAAGCCTCAGCGCGCGGCGAACGCGCCCGAGACGCCGGGAAGCAAGCCTGCGAGCGCATCAACGCCAACTTCAACGTGGACGACCCACACACGCCACTTCGTGCCAGCCAAAAACTCATCGCGGCGGCAACACTTCTTCGGGCCATGCCCGAGCCATCGACACCCGAAGCACGTAACCTGCGCCGCGAGGCGCAAACTCTCATTGAGCAGGCGGCCGTGCAGCAGGCCGAGAGCTCCGCGTCCCGCATGCGCAACCAGTCCAGCGCGCGGGGCGACGGTGGCGCGAAAGACCAGGAGGCATCCGTCCACGCGGACGGCGCGGCGGAGCAGCCGCCAAACCAGGGCAAGACGCCTGTCAAGGAGCGGATCCTTGACACGCGCGGCGAGGCCCACGACGGAGACGCCCGCAACGTCCTGAACGCCAAGCGAAAGGGCGACGCGGAGGCGCGAGCGGCGGCAGGCTACCACCCTCGACGAGGTGGTCGCTACGACAGCCGAGAGGACCGCTCGCCAACGCCGGAACCCCCGGGAACACGAGTGTTCAGTCGGGAAATCCGTGCGGCGAGTTTCCCCCAGCGCTTCCGCCAGCCCACCACCATCGACAAGTACACGGGGGAGACGGACCCTCGTGTGTGGCTCAACGACTACCGTCTGGCTTGTCAGCTGGGCGGAGCCACCACCGATGCGGTGATCATCCGCAATCTGCTGCTGCACCTTGCGG
Organism: Cenchrus fungigraminus; assembly: GCA_036936925.1. Taxonomy (NCBI): domain Eukaryota; kingdom Viridiplantae; phylum Streptophyta; class Magnoliopsida; order Poales; family Poaceae; genus Cenchrus; species Cenchrus fungigraminus. The sequence goes on along the minus strand of CM072770.1, from coordinate 2,447,406 downwards.
ACTCGGCCAGAACATGGCTCGAGCACCTACCGCCCAGCCAGATCCACAGCTGGGATGACTTAGTGCGCACGTTCGTGGGGAACTTCCAGGGCACATATGTGCGCCCTGGGAACTCCTGGGACCTACGAGCGTGCGCCCAGAAGCCCGGCGAGTCGCTCCGGGACTTCATACGGCGCTTTTCAAAGCGCTGTACTGAGCTCCCGAGCGTTGCTCAGTCTGAGATCGTGCACGCCTTCCTTGAAGGCATGACCTGTCGGGACCTCGTGCGCGAGCTCGGGAGGAGCCCGCCGGTTGACTCCAACGAGCTGTTCGACATCGCCACCAGCTTCGCCTCCGGAGAGGAGGCAATGGGTGCCATTTTCGACGGCAAGAAGGGCAAGCGCGCGGACGACGCGCCCGCGGAGGGCAGCAAGTCCAAGGAGCCCCAGCACAAGCACAAGCGGGGCAAGAAGGGCAAGAAGCCGCGCCACGAGACGCGCGCGCAGGGGCACGACAACGGCGGGGACGAGGCCCTCGCAGTTGACCCGGCTCGAAAGGGTCCTCGAGGAGCCCCTCGAGGCCCCGACGTATTCGACGATATGTTGAAGAAGCCCTGCCCGTACCACAGGACCCCAGTCAACCACACACTTGAGCAGTGCGACATGCTCAAGAAGTACTACCGCCGCGTCGCCGCGAAGGAGGACGAGGCCAAGAAGGACGGGGGTGGCGGAGACGCTGACGGCTTCCCTGCGGTGGAGAACGTCTTCTTCATCTTCGGGGGACCGACGGTGGACATGTCCACCAATCGGCGCAAGCGAGAGCGGCACGAGGTCCTCACCGCGGAGAGGGCACCTCCTTCCTTCCTCGATTGGTCGGAGGACGCCATCACCTTCAGCCGCGAGGACCACCCGAACCGCATCCCCAACCCGGGCCAGTACCCGTTGGTCGTCGATCCCATCATCGGCAACGCGCGGTTTTCCAAGGTGCTGATGGACGGCGGCAGCAGCCTCAACATCCTCTACGCCCACACCCTACGACTGATGGGGATTGGGTTGGACTAGCTACGGCCCAGCACGGCGCCGTTCCATGGCGTCGCGCCAGGCAAGCGCGTCCAGCCCCTCGGGCAGATCGACCTACCAGTCTGGTTCGGCACGCCGGACAACTTCCGCAAGGAGGTCCTCACCTTTGAGGTAGTGGGGTTCCGGGGCGCGTACCACGCCATCCTTGGCCGTCCGTGCTATGCCAAGTTCATGGCGGTCCCGAACTACACTTACCTCAAGATGAAGATGCCGGGGCCAAAAGGCGTAATCACCGTGGGCTCGTCGATCGAGCACGCATTCGACTGTGACGTCGAGTGCGTCGAGCACGCTGAGGCCCTGGCGCTCGACGAAACGTTTGTCGCGGACATGGAGAAGCTGGCCAACGAGGGCCCCGACTCCTCCGCCAAGCACGCGGGCAGTTTCGAGGCTGCCGAACAAACGAAGGAGGTGCCCCTCGACCCTGCAGCCCCCGAGGGCAAGGTGTTGAGGGTCAGTTCCACCCTCGACCCGAAATAGGAAGTGGTGCTCGTCGACTTTCTCCGCGCCAACGCCGATATCTTCGCGTGGAGCCCCTCGGATATGCCAGGCATCCCGAGGGAGGTCGCCGAGCACTCCCTTGATATCCTACCTCACTCCCGGGCCGTGCAACAACGGCTGCGCCGCTTTGACGAAGAGCGGCGCCGGGCGATCGGAGTAGAGCTGCGGAAGCTCCTCGAGGCCGGGTTCATCAAGGAAGTTTTTCACCCTACGTGGCTAGCTAATCCTGTACTAGTTAAGAAGAAGAATGGGAAGTGGTGGATGTGTGTGGATTACACTAGTTTGAATAAAGCATGTCCCAAAGTTCCTTTTCCTTTGCCACGAATCGATCAAATCGTTGACTCAACTGCAGGGTGTGAACTATTGTGTTTCCTCGATGCCTATTCCGGGTACCACCAAATAAAGATGAAGGAGTCCGACCAGCTTGCGACTTCGTTCATCACGCCGTTCGGAATGTTCTGCTACGTAACGATGCCGTTTGGCCTTCGAAACGCGGGCGCTACATACCAGCGATGTATGCAGCACGTTTTCGGAGACCACATCGGGCGAACCGTTGAGGCTTACGTAGACGACATAGTCGTGAAAACCAGGAAGGCGGACGACCTGGTTAGCGACCTGCGCGTGGCATTCGATTGCCTGCGAGCCAACGGGGTGAAGCTGAACCCCGAGAAGTGCGTCTTCGGAGTGCCGCGGGGCATGCTGCTGGGATACATAGTTTCCCAGCGGGGCATCGAGCCCAACCCCGAGAAGGTCGCGGCCCTCGAACGGATGGGCGCGATTCGAGACCTCAAGGGGGTCCAGAAGGTGTTGGGGTGCCTTGCCGCCTTGAGCCGCTTCATCTCGCGGCTCGGCGAGAAGGGATTACCCCTCTACCGACTCCTGAAGAAACACGAGCGCTTCTCCTGGACCGTCGAGGCCCAGGAGGCGCTTGACAAACTCAAGGCGACGCTCGCCCACGCGCCAATCTTAACGCCGCCCCAGAACCACGAGCCTTTGTACCTCTACGTCGCCGCGACCACTCAGGTGGTCAGCGCCGTCATCGTGGTGGAGCGTACAGAGGAGGGGCACGCCCTGCCAGTCCAGAGGCCCGTGTACTACATCAACGAAGTGCTATCCGAGACCAAGGCACGGTACCCACAGATCCAGAAGCTGCTCTACGCAGTAGTGCTCGCGCGGCGCAAGCTCCGGCACTACTTCGAGGCCCACCCGGTCACGGTGGTCTCCTCGTTCCCGTTGGGCGAGATCATCCGCAACCCGGACGCGACGGGCAGAATCGCCAAGTGGTCTGTGGAATTGATGGGCGAGACGCTCGCCTATGCGCCGCGCAAGGCAATCAAGTCCCAAATCCTGGCGGATTTCGTCGCCGAATGGACGGACACACAACTGCCGCCGCCGCAAATCCAGGCCGAATGCTGGACCCTCTACTTCGACGGGTCGGTGATGAAAACAGGGGCAGGCGCGGGCCTGCTCTTCATCTCACCCCTCGGGGAGCACATGAGATACGCGGTACGCCTGCATTTCCCCGCGTCGAACAACATGGCGGAGTACGAGGCCCTTCTTTGCGGCCTCCGAATCGCCATCGAGACAGGCATCAAACGCCTCGACGTCAGGGGGGACTCGCAGCTCGTGATTGACCAAGTTATGAAGAATGCGAGTTGTCACGACAACAAAATGGAGGCCTACTGCAACGCCGTACGAGCTCTCGAAGACAAGTTCTACGGCCTCGAGCTTAACCACGTACCCCGCAGGTACAACGAGGAGGCGGACGAACTCGCAAAAATCGCGTCGGGGCGAATCACCGTCCCCCCGAACGTTTTTGCACGAGACGTCGCCAGGCCGTCCGTCAACCTCGAATCGACACCCTCGAGTCAAGAGGAACCCTCGGGGGCTCCCTCGAACCCAGCGGGCGCGGAACCCATGAATGAAGACCCCACGAACGAGGCGTTTGTGCTCTCCTTGCTCGAGGGCTACGGTGCGGCCGAGGCCATGGACACGGAGCCTGCCCCCCGCGCGGAGGACTGGCGGGCCAAGTACCTCGCCTGGATGGAGCAAGGGGAGCTTCCCTCGGATCGGTCCGAGGCCAGACGCATCGCCAGGAAGGCCAAGTCGTTCACCCTCGTCGACGGCGAGCTGTACAAGCGCGCTGCGTCAGGCGTCCTGCAGCGGTGCATACCCATCCCCCAGGGGCGCGAGCTCCTTCGGGACATCCACGCGGGCGTGTGTGGCCACCACGCGGCGCCACGCACCCTCGTGGGCAACGCGTTTCGCCAGGGCTTCTATTGGCCTACCGCGGTTGCTGATGCCAGCGAGATCGTGCGCACCTGCGAAGGGTGCCAGTTTTACGCCCGCAAGACCAATCTTCCGGCGCATGCCCTCCAGACGATCCCCATCACGTGGCCTTTTGCCGTGTGGGGGCTGGACATTGTCGGGCCCCTACGAAGGGCGCCCGGGGGCTACACGCACCTGCTAGTCGGCATTGACAAGTTCTCCAAGTGGGTCGAAACGCGCCCAATCACGAATCTCAGGGCAGAGCAGGCCGTAATATTCTTCACCGACATCATCCACCGGTTTGGGGTGCCTAACTCCATCATCACCGACAACGGGCCCCAGTTCACCGGCAGGAAGTTCCTGGAATTCTGCGACAAGCACCACATCCGCGTGGACTGGGCGGCCGTCGTGCACCCACAGACCAATGGTCAAGTGGAGCGGGCCAATGGCATGATCCTACAAGGCCTCAAGCCCAGGATTTTCGACAGACTGAACAAGTCTGGTCGGAAATGGCTCCAGGAGCTGCCGGCGGTCGTATGGAGCCTCAGAACCACTCCGAGCAGGGCCACGGGATTCACCCTGTTCTTCCTCGTCTATGGCGCGGAGGCCGTCCTCCCCACGGATCTGGAATACGGGTCGCCCAGAGTCAAGAGCCACGACGAGGGCGCCAACCAGCGAGCCCGCGAGGACTCACTGGATCAGTTGGACGAAGCCCGCACTGTGGCCCTGATGCATTCAGCAAGATACCAGCAGGCTCTGAGGCGGCACCAGGCCCGGAAGATACGACGCCGAGACTTCGACGAAGGGGACCTAGTCCTAAGGCTGCGCCAAGATAATCGAGGCCGCCACAAGCTATCGCCCCCATGGGAGGGACCCTACATCGTTGTCAAAGTGCTCAAGCCCGGCACCTACAAGCTGGCCAACGAGGACGGCGACGAACTCACCAACGCTTGGAACATCCAACAGCTACGTCGCTTCTACACTTAGAAAGAATTTCCAAGTTTTTCTTGTCATTACATACCCAACACCCCAGTTGGCTGTAATTTCCATCAAATTAATAAAGCTGAAGGGCGACTTGGTTTTCTCCCGAAAACCAAATCCCCCTCGGGGGCTACTGCGGGGGCGTCCCCCCCAAAAAATGGTCCCATTTTTCGCAAAATTCGCCGCAAATGTGCTAAGTATGCCTCGACCCAAACTTTGGGTGAACCCACGCGGGACGCGAGTGGCCAAAGGGCGAAGACGCGCGAGTCGGGGATAGCCCACGCCTCCGGCAGGATACGGCCCTTCCCCCTCGCCACTTTGCCTATGAGCTACCCGTGCGAACGAAAACCTTCCCAGCCAAGGTTCGCCTAAGAAAGCGGGGAGGCAGAACAACACAATTGCCGAAATAAACAACGAGTTTTTCAACTTACAAACATTGAAGTGTTTTAAACAGCGAATGTTTATTACAACAGCCGCGCGGCTCGAATTCTAACATCAAAAACATAAAGGGCACAAACGCCCAATGATCTTCAGGCTTGGGGGCCGCCAGCCGGGGGAGCGTCCGGGAAGAGGAAGTCCATGAAGTCCTCGGCGAGGATGTCGGCGGCAGGAGCAGCGAGCGCATCCGCACGGTTCATCGCCACCTCGTCGTCGACGCCAACGGGAACGACGTAGCCCGTGGAAACGGCCTCGAGGTCGACCTGGTAGTGGGAAGCCACCACGCCAAGAGCTTTCTGAACTCCCAGGTAAAGGGCGCGGCGCACGCGCTGGGTAACATGCCTGCCGAGGGCGCGGAGGCGACTCGCCATCGAGCTCCCAGCCTGCACTTCGCCCTCTTCGACCCCCTGGCACGCCTCGAGGGCGGCGGCCCGCAGCTCCTCCAGCTCCTGCTGTGAGGAGTTGTAGGCCGCCTGGAGGGACTCTGCCTGGGTCGTCGAGTTCCCAAGAGCGTTCCGCAGGCCTGAAACCCGTGAACGAAAAACAAAAATTGGGAGCGGATCCCAAGCGAACCAAATCGACACGCAAAATGCGAAGAGAGGCGACTCACCTTCAACCTGTTTCTTCTCCGTATCGAGGGCCTTGCGCGCGACTTCGGCCTCCTGCTGCAGGCTAAGGACCGTAGCTTCCTGCTCCACGACAGCCTGACGCAGGTCCTCGTAGGAGACGCTGAGCTGGTTCAGCTCCCCATCGAGCCGCGAGACTTCTTCGTCCCGTTGCTTGAGGGTTGCCTGCGCCCCCTCGAGTGCGGCGCGCTCCTGCTGAAGGAGGCCCTGGGCCTCTTCTCGTGCCAGGCGCTCGCGCTCGAGGGCGGCCCGAGCCTCAGCGAGGGTGGTTCGCTCCTGCTGGAGCTGAACGCCCGCCTGTTGGCGCGCGTCCCGCTCCCGCTGAAGCTGCTCCCCCGTCGAGGCAAGGGAGGCGGCCTGGTCCGCCAGGCTGGCCCTCAGCTGCTCGGCCTCCTTGGCCCTTTCCTCGGCCTGGCTCTGCCAAGACCGTGCTCCCTCGAGGGTTGCACGGTCCTGTTCGAGCTGGGCGCGAATCGAGGCCACCTCCGTCTCCCACTCTACCGCCACGGTCTGCATCGCGGCTGCGTCCTCGCGCGCCTTCCGCAGCGCCTCGTCCCGCTCCAGGAGCGCTGTCCGCACCTTCGCGACCGCAGAGACACCTTCCGCAGCCTGGGCGTCCTGCTCCAGGAGCTCGTCCCGCACTGCCTGAAGCCGGTACTCCAGCCACCCGTTGTCAGTCCGCAGGGCCTCGACAAGGGCGTCAAGAGCGTCGTATTGGTCCCGGTACCAGTTGCGCTCGGAGCTCAGCCGGTCGAGGCGGTCGTACTTCTCCCGGGCTCGACCCTCCAATTCCTGCCACCGGCAGACAAGGCGGAAGAGAGTTTGAGTCGGAAAAAGCGCGAACGCGGGAGAGACGAGGGGGGAAGAAACTCCAAAATCCAACAGAAGAGACGCGTACCTGGAAAATCCACCATGCAGGACCCCCGTGGATCCGCAGCGCCTCGTCCAGCGCGTTGTTGAGCGAGGCGCCGTGGTCGCGGAACTCTTGCCATAGCGCCTGCTCGGCCAGGGCCTCGAGGCAGAGGGCCGACGGCGCGCTGGCTTGCTCCCCCTCCCGCTCCACACGCGCCACGGCGCCACCGGGGGCAGGAGGGCCGGCACGAGACGACGAGGCCTCGGCGCCATGCGCCGAGGGCTGCGGCATCACGCAGCCATCCTCCCGCATCACTAACACCCCCGCCGCGAGCTCGGGGGCTGGCGCGGGCCAGTTCTCCCATTGGCCCCATCCAGGCGGCGGCGCGTCGTCGTCATGGATCTCCACCACGGCCGCCTGACCACCCGCCGCCGGCACAGGCAGAGGCCGGACCGTCGGCGCGGCGGTTGCCGCTGTCGTAGCCGCCGCCGCAGCCGTCGCCTCCTGCTGCGGCTTCGTGGCCACGGCCGCGCTGCGCGGTGGCTCGCCTGTCATCGCCGCGCTCCCGGCCGCCCGTGGCGCCCTCGACGAGCGCCGCCTCGTGGGTACGGACGCATCCGACCTGAGCGCTTTAGCAGGCGCGAGGGCGGGAACGGTCGGCGCCACCCTGCGAACACGGAGACAAACAACTGAGCTCCAGCCCCTCGAAACCGGAACGTCTGGAGGAGGGACTGCTTACCTCAAGGTTGAGAAACCTCGCTTCCTCTTCCTCGAGGGTTCAGCAGGCGCTGCTGTGGCGCTCGTCGTCGCCACCACGGCGCTCCCAGACGCTTCCGCGGCACGCGTTGGCACTTCCGCAACGCGCGCCGCCTCGTCCACGGACCGCCCGGCGGCGGGCGCTTCCGCGCCCACCACGGGCGCCTGCTCCTCTGCCGCCTCTGCGGCTCTCGGTGAGGGGGTCGAGGGATTCCACCTCTCGGGGGGGGCGCCGCCCCCCGTCGCTTCCCTCTTCTTCCTCCTCTCCCGACGACGAGTTCCCCGGAGTCGCCGGGGAAGAGAGTCCCTGCTGCTCGCGCAGCCGGTACTCCTCGTCCCGCTGCTCCCGACGCTCCCGCCGCCGGATTCTCTTCTCCTTCCTGCGCGTCGCCCGCTCCTGCTCCCGCCGCTGCGTGGCACGGGCAACCGCTCGAGCTCGGGGCGTGGGCGGGTCCGACCGCGAGGCATCCACGGTCACCCTCTGCTAAAAGGCGACTGTCAAAACCATGCTGGTACGTTGCAAGGGAACGAGAAAGGGAGGAAGGCCTACTCACCGCCGGGGCGTCGGGGAGCATAACGAACGACCAGAGGTCGTCGTTGCTGTGTCGGCCGGCCTTGAGGCTGATGGCGCGCCTCGCCCTCGTGGCCGCGTATTCCCGAGCGAGGCGCTCATTCAAGAACCGCGAGCGCGCCAACGACGTAGGGTTGGCCGCCTCGCTCATCTCGTAAATACGGAGCTCCCTCTCCATGAGGGGAACGATCCGCCGGTGGTGGAGGTTCGCGAGGACCGAAGCCGCCCCCAACCCGGCATCCGCCAGGCTCTTCAACGCGGTTAGGAGCGAATCCAACCGCGCCTGGTGCGAAGAAGGGGACACGCCGTGGTGCCAGGAGTCGGCCTTCTCCTTCAGCACCTTGCCGGTATAGGGGGGAAGGCCGGCGCCGTCGTTGCGGAGGTAGAACCACCCCCGCTCCCATTCCGCGTTGTTGGATGTCATCGTGCAGGGGATGTATAACTCCTTGCGCGAATCCCGCAACGAGACCGACAGGCCGCCGGCGCGCACCGCCCGGCGCACCCGTGCCTCGGGCGTGGCGAGCGTGTGCAGCTCCGCGCGGAAGAGATGGACCCAGAGATCCCAGTTCACTGGGATCCCCAGGAATCCCTCGCAGACGCCAACGAAGGTGGCCGCCTGCGAAATCGCATTGGGGGCGAAGTTGTGCAGCTCCACCCCGTAGTGGTGGCACAGTCCGCGCATGAAGCGGCTCGCCGGCGCGGCGAAGCCGCGCTCATGGTGCCGGATGAAGCTGACTACGCAGCCGTACGGCGGGTTGGGCTCCCGGTCCGTCGCCGGCGGAACGATCCATGCCGGGGGCTGCCCCTCCACGTTCGGCGCCAGCTGGCCGCTGTTCACGAGCTCGCTCAGGGCGAGCTTCGTCACCGTCGAGCGGCTCCACGGCAGCGGATCCAGCACCGTGATCGGCTGGGGGGGAGCCATTGCGGTTGCTAGCGGCGGGCGAAACGAAAGGGCGCGCAGCCGAGAAGCGAAGGCAAGGAGCCAAGGGCGGCGGCGCTAAGTAACGAGGTAAGGAGCTTCCGCCTCCCTCTACTTGGATTTATAGATCTAAGGGAGCCACGCTCCCCAAACCGCGCGTCGCGCGCATTAACTGCAGGCGGCTGCATCTACCACTGACAAGCGGGGCCCACCGCACCGAAACAGCCAGCCGCGCGCGCACGCGCGATCATTACGGCGCGACAACCGAAGAGCCGCAGCGGCCCGTCACGTCCGCCCCCCCCCACGTCGCCCACTACGCGCGCGGCCGCGACGCCTGAAAAGGCGCGCCCGCGACGCACGACTTAAGCCACAACTGTGGGCATTTAAACGGCGTGGTCCCTTACTACGTAAGTGTGACCCTCGCACGGCCCGAGCCCAGTGCTCGAAAAACCAGACCCTCGAAGGGTGCGATTACTGACCAGTGGCCTCGAGACCCGCTCGGTGAAAGCGGGCGCCACAGGTGCCCTCGATTCTAGAGGATTACTGATCAGCAGCTCGGGGGTCGGCTCGACCGCGAACCCACGAATCCTGCAGATGCAATCGAGACGGGGGCACTTAGCTGCTACCCCGCAACGGCCCTACTAATCAGGGGTTCGAAGCCTGACCCTCGAAGGGTCCGAACAGGCGCCCCAGATCAACAGAGTCAGGGACGACGAGGGCGCGCGCATTCGAGACTGTCCTCGAGCTCACCAGCTCGAGGGCGCCCCACATGTCGTATTCAAGAGCCAACGAGGGCAGCTAGTCAAGGGATCCCATCGAGGGAGAGCTTCCGCGCCCTCGGTCCCCAGCGAACGGGACCGAGCCCTGCCTAGCAAACCCACGTAAGCGCTTTCATGGACGAGTCTCCGGACCACGAGCCAACCCTTATCGAACGGGGCATGGGCGTCCACTTGAATCACCCGATAACAGCTCGAAGAGGAACCCGCAATTCGCGACCCGCTCGATGGGAGTTGTGGACACCTCACCCCCCGTCCCGCGGAGGGACGGCGAGGGAACGTACAAACAAGTCAGAGAGCCCGCCCCGATCGCCTCGAACGGGCCCAGGCTCGGGGGCTCGACGCGTGGCTACACCTCCTGGATATGCACCGAACGCACGCGAACGTCGGCACATGCGTACGGCACCGCCAAGGCCGGCTGAAACACCGCCGAGGCCGGCTGAAATAAACGCCTCGCACAAATGACGACGCTGCGAAAAAAACCTTGAAGGAGTACACACACTCCTCCAAGGCTTCGGGGGCTAGACCCGCGGGTCCGCTAGCGCGCCCCCACGGAATAGCACAGCAATCAGGAGGGAAGAAGGTCCCATCAGCAAGCGTCAGCATCTGCGGGATCCTAACGGATACACCCGCAGATGCTCGGGGGCTACTGTCGGGGACAGCCGTAGGGGTCCCCTAAAAAACCGGGGGAAACCCATTCACTTTCGCAAAAAAACACAAACGAATTCACAAACCTAAAACACGCTCAAGATAGTCACGGCCCAGCGGCCGGGCCCACAGCTCTGGTGGCACCAGCGGCCCACCAGAGTAGTCGGCCCAGCCACCCCCGGGCGAAACTCCGCTTCGCTCGAGGGGCGCAGCGCCACGCTAACGAGACCCCGCCTCGCTCGAGGGTCGGTCGCCCCACCCCTCGGGTGAGACTCCGCCTCGCTCGAGGGTCGGTCGCCCCCTCGGAGGGGATTCCGCCTCGCTCGAGGCCCTCACGGGCTCGCCGCCCCCGCACCTGCTCCCCCGACAGGGGCGTTCAGCGTTCTAACACTTGCAGGCGCCCGGGTCAAAGATGAATCCGCGCCATGCCGTCCCTCTGACACGCCCGGGAATCATATCCCGGCGCTGTTCTGCCAACTCTCCCGATGAGGCCATCCCCACCACTGTGCGGCAAGGCCAGTGTCAGCTCCGCGACACTGCGCCACCCACTCTCGTACGGCCAACGCGCCGCACCCTCGAAAGAGGACGGCAGAACCCTCGAAACGGGGACGGACGCCTGCTCCGCGCCACACCATGACGCCGGACCAGTGAGGCGCGTCACCTCCGTCACCGTCGGTCCTGCGCGGCCATCCCCGCCATCACGACACCATCCCGGGCACTGCTGCGCCATCCCTGACGCTGTGGGAATGCGGGGCGACAAGACACCGCCACGACCGCGGCTGTGCCCCTTGCGACCTCCCGTCAGCCGCACCCTCGAGTCAGCGTACGGACGACGACCACACGGAAAGTTCCTACGCCGCCACCCTCGAAGCCGCTCCTGGACGGATACAGGGCACGCCACGACGCTCCGCCAGAAGCAAGATTCGCCAGGACGGCCGTCCACTCCGTTGCACTGTCCGCCATGCCATCACACGTAGCTAGAACAGTGCGGCACGCCTGTAAACTGCCTCCTCCTTGGCCTATAAAAGGAGGGGCAGTCCCCTTGCCGCAGGGGGACGCAAGGAAAAACGAAAAAGAGCGCTGACTTACACGCCTTCCGCCTTCACCACGATATTGGCACTCGCCTCAATCAAAACCTCAGGGACCCGGAGGCCCGGCCTCCTCTCCCGCCCCGCTTGTAGCTCCCCTCTGCAAGCACCACGGTGCAACGCAATACAGTGCCTCGAGCACATCACTGCTGGACGTACGGCCCCGGCCGGAACCAGGATAAACTTGTGTCCCCTGTGTTGTCGTTGGCACCGACCATCGAGAAGCTGATCACAGCGTAATTTACTAGTTAGTGTCGGGACTACTTTCCGCACCGACAGCTGCAGCCCAGCTAGCGGCCCAGCTCCGCCCCGCCGTCCCTCGGTCGCCGCCAGGTGGGGCCCCCTGGTCATCCCTCACCTCGCGACCGAGCGCGAATCGGACCCCAGCCCGAGTTTGTACGCCGGACGCGCGCCACCTCCCCTGCGTGGCCCGCACGCCAAGGGAGTTCCCCCTGGCCCTATATAAGCCCCGCCGCCACAGCTCCTGCCCCCTCGATCCCCGAACCCTAAACCTAGGCCTCCGCAGCACCGCCGCCCAACCCTAGCCGCGCCGCCCATATTAGGGAATCTTTGTAAAGGCCTTGTAGTGAATCTCTAGCCACTCACCAAAGGCAGTGTTTAAGGGTCTAGCTAACCTGGGTGACATGGGAAACACGACTTGTGAGTAAATATGTGCCACCTCCGCAGAGTGTATAAACTGATCGATCAGCCGTGCTCACGGTCACGAGCGGTCTGGACCCTCACATGAGTAACTTATGGAACATGAACTTAATTTTGTGCATTGCATCTTATTATTGTTGCATTTATTATTCTTTGGGTTGGTATATACTTACATTGCTAGTAATCAGTTGCTTAACAAAATCTGACCGACTAAAATTGCTTACCGCTTTAACCATGTCAGCCATCCACCCAAAGAGCCTTGCCTGTTGTTATAGTTATATTCCCTTGCTGAGTACGACATGTGCTCACGCTTGTTGATTTTTATTCTTGCAACTACACTACTCGGACTTTGTAGACGGACGCTTTGAAGACTTCCCTGAAGACTTTGAAGAGTTCTAGGCGCGTTTCTCCGGTCGACTGCCTGTGGTGGACGACTTCGTTTATTTTCCGCTGTTAGCTACTACTCGTACTGTGTGTTAGACTATTGGACAATCGGTCTGTAATAATAATAACGCTGTGACACTGCGATTTGGTATTCCACTATGTCGTTTACATATGTGAACATGATCCTGGACACATGTAAGCTTATGATCTGGTTTTGCTTCCAAAACTGGGTGTGACAAAGTGGTACCAGAGCCGTGTTGACTGTAGGACGTTAGCCTAGTTAGTAATGGTCGAAATTAAGGATTATTATTAGAAGCCACACTAATGCTTTCTTTATTAAAAAAATCTATTTTTAACTATTTACTTTTAATTTTTATCTCATCCTTGTTTATCCATTTGCTGTCTTAACTCTATTTTGATATCTATAGTTATGTTTCTTTCTTGCACTGTCTTCTCTATCTCTAGATGGTTCGTCGGCTGCAGACCACTCGTACAGGCTCTTTCCAGTTTCCCTGCCACTTGGAGGACCAAGACTACTACTACTATCCTATGGAGAGACCAGAGCATGAGGGGGACACTGATGAAGAAATAATGATGGAATTACCACCTGTAGCGCAGACTCCAACACCTGCTCCGGTGATCATCCAAGTGTCTGATGATGAAGAGCCAGAGGAGGAACCAGCTGAGGAGCCCGCTGCAGAGCCTGAAGAACCAGAAGAAGATCCAGAGGAAGCACAGGCAGAGCCAGCTGAAGTGGATGAACCAGAGTGTGACTCCGGTGATCCTTCTTACTCGGGGGATCAGACTCAGGAGGTTCAGATTCAGATGGCTCAGATCCAGAGTACCCAGATCCAGACCATAATGTGCAGGACCCAGATCCAGTCTGAGCCATATGAGTCTGAGCCATCTGAATCTGAATTTTGGGGGTGCATGATCTTAATTTGTGCATGCGTGCTTGCTGACCCTACGGCCTACATCGTTCAATGGATTGTGGATGCATGCCCGGCCCTGGCCATCTCTAAATCTAAACATAGAGATACCCTGCTAATATCACCTCTTCTCTTGAACATTATTAATTACATCTCTGTCTTGCAATTTAATTGAGGCAAATTGGTGGATAGCTTAATTATCTAATTTGTTCCACTGGTGCAATTGATGCACAGATAGTTAATGAATGAATATCTGCTACAGGCTCATGTAATTTGTTCCACATTTGCATGACCATTGCATGATTGATATGCATGGTAGTTGAATTTAATTGTGACAAAAAAAGAGAAGAGAATGACCCCACCTAATCTAAGGCTTTGTTTAGTTCCGGTGAGAATGGTGAAATTTTGGCACTTGGGAAGCGCGCATAGCGTGAAGAAATGAACCGACACGGTTCTCTACATGAGAATTCAGGGAACTAAACGGTGCCTAAACAAAGGCACCCTGCTAATTTCACCTCTTGTCTTGAAGATCATTATTTTCTTGTCTTGAATGAGTTGCATAGTATACTCGGAGTACTTCAATGGTACAAATTGCTAGATGGCTTTTGCTCGTGTCAAATGGTTCAACGGAAAGTCTTCTGTGCAGGTCCCTTTTTCTCGAGGACGCCGGGCCATCGGTGCAGAATCTGACAGCCCCAAATCCGGAGGAGTAAGACCGTCTCCAGCAGTCCCCCTTCACACATCTGCAAAAAACGTCGGTTTGCAGACGTTCCTGTCGCGCATATGAGGAGGGCCAGCAGCGGTCTCGCGCTTCCCCTTGCGCATCGCTCATGGTAGTTGGCTCCCGCCGCGGGTCGGGAGAGAGGGAGAAGGACGAGGCGGAGCAGGGAGCAGAGAGGAGGAGGACGGCCGGGAGAGAGGGAGAAGGAGGCGGCCGGGAGAGAGGGAGTAGGAGAAAGGGGACCTCCAAATCGAGATCTGCCGCCACCGTCGTGCCCCTGGAGCTCTGAATCGAGGTCGCCGCTGGCCGCGCCGGTCAATGTGCTCCGGCGAGGACCTCCATGGCTCGCGCTCCCGCCGCATGTTGCTCCTCCACGCGCCCTGCTCCTCCGCGCCGCGCTCTGCTCGACGGGAGAGGAGACGGCCTCTGCCACCCTTCGACGCCGCGCCGAGCGCCGGCGGAGCAGCCCCCGAGCGCGGCCGCATCCTGCCGCTGCTCCCCCGGCCTCCTTCCTCTACGACGGCGGCCTCCTTCCTCTGCAGAAGCCGCTGGAGATGCGGATTGACGGCTGCTGAAGCGGCTGCAGATGCGGATCGGCGCCGCTGCCGCCGGATGACAGGGAAGGAGCAGGCCCGCCTCCGCGCTGATCCCCTGCTCCGCCTCCGCCCGCCGTCGACCGAATCGAACCCCGCCCGCTGTCCGAATCAAACCCCGCCGCCGACCGGATCCGCTCACCGTTGTCGAAGAAGGGGCCAGTCGCCGTGCGTGGACGCGAGGAAGCGGGCGCGCCGCCGTGCGTGGAACTCGCCGGATCTGCGGCCGCAGCTCGCCCGCTGTCGTGGAGCTCCTCCGCGTCGGGGACGGAGGAGGCGAGGCGGAGAAGGGTCGGGGACGGAGGAGGAGGCAGGCGGGTGGGTGCGCAGGGGGTGGTGGGCCCGAGCGGTTGGGATGGGGAAGGACAGAACCCCCCGAGAATGCGGTTGAGCGGTGGTGATGCTGCAAAATGCAGCAGCTGTTGGGGCAGCCGCTGGAGGCGGAACAGTGCGCCCAAAATCTGCATTTTGCAGATGCAAATCGATCTGCAGCACTTGCTGGAGACGGTCTAAGTGTAGCTACCTCAAGTTCATCTCCTCCGACTTATCATGACAAGGCTGGATCTTATTGGATGCAATGCACCGGCCGGTTGCTGGTGAATGGTGATCTATATTTGCTGCACTGCAGGGTGCTGAAGCCGCTGAGGGTTGAGAATGACACCGCTACCCTGGACGCCCTGCTCAAGGCCGGGAGCTGGCTCGACGCCGCAGATCATGTAGCCAAGTCCCTCGTGCTGCGCAACGCCGACCACAAGGATGAAGGATTTGGTGCCGTGGATCAGATGATTCGTGACCACCCAGAGCTCATGGTGCTGCTTCGCCGCCAGCACGCTCTAGAGCTCCTGGGCCAAGGCAAGTCGGTGAAGGCTCAGGAATACTACTCATTCAGGTCCTGTTTAGTTCCAGAATATTTCACCAACTACCCGTCACATCAATCTCCGGACACTAATTAGGAGTATTAAATGTGAATTAATGACAAAATCTATTTCACAACCCCTACCTTAATTTTCGAGACGAATCTAAGACCAGTCTCAGTGAAAAGGGTCATGGGGGAGTTTTCAAGAATGACACATCATCTTTACTGTATTGGTTTGCGGGATGACCTACCATCTCTCAATGCACAGGGTTATAGCACAGTTTCATAGGTTCCTGTAGATATTTAATTGCTGCATATTGATTGGTCAATTGTGCTTAAAAATTGTGTCAACTTGTCTCAGTGGGAAGGTCATGGGGGTGTCATTTATAGGACTCCGCGCCGACCCAGGGTCATGAGGATGACCCTGGTTTCCTCTCTCTCCTATTAAATATCATGTCATGTCATCTTGTTTGCATATGTGGCAGCCTATTTAATGCCTATGACCCTCCCATTGAGACTGGCCTAATGAGCCTAATTATGACATGATTAGACAACGTTGTGCTACAGTAACCAATCTCTAATGACAGATTAATTAGACTTAGTGGATTTATCTCGCGATTTCTAATCCATTCGTGTAGTTAGTTTTGTAAGTAGTCTACATTTAATACTCTTAATAGACTCTGGAAGGGAACTCAAAAAAAAATTCCAAAAACTTGCAACCAACTGAACGGGGCCGTATCTTAGGTGCTACTTGGCTGAGCACCCGCAGTCCTCACCTCGACACCTTGATCTCTGATCTTGGGAAGACCCTCGCAGCCGCAGTGGCAGTTGTGGGCGAGCCAACTGATCCCTCGCTGTAAGTCTAATAATTTTTTTCTTGTTGCATCATCCATGGATATTTAACCTCTCTTGGAGTCCTCATCCCAGGCTTATTAGGAGTACTAAACGTATATGAATTATAAAACTAATTACACGGATGGACGGAAAATCGCGAGACGAACCCATTAAGACTAATTAATCGATCATTAGAGATTGTGTACTGTAGCAAGTTGTTGTCTAATCACGGCATAATTAGGCTCGTTAGATTCATCTAGAAAATTAGGGAGACTATGAAATGAGTTTTTGTCATTAATTCACGTTTAATACTTCTAATTAATGTCTGAAGATTGATGTTGGAGAAATTTTTGCGAACTAAACAGTTTGCAAAAATTTCTCCATCAATCTTCGGATACTTATTAAGAGTATTAAACGTGGATTAATAACAAAACCTACTTCATAACCCTCGAATTTTTCGAGACGAATCTAACAAACCTAATTATGTCATGATTAGACAATATTGTGCTACAGTAAACAATCTCTAAAGACAAATTAATTAGTGTTAATAGATTCGTGATTTCCCGCCCATTCGTGTAATTAATTTTATAATTAATCTACGTTTAATACTCCTAATAAATCTTGAAAGGACCTTTAAAATTTTATCCAAAAATTTTTACGGAACTAAACATGTAATGCAATTTATCTGCGAACAATCTACAGGGACCTACCTGCTGAGAGGCGCAGGACATGCAGGGATGTATGGGACTACCTACTTTCCAGAGTTTGACAGGCAGGTTGCAAATTAAAGTCTTTTGCATTGCTTGCATCACAGACAACATGTAGCTTGCTGCCAGATCGATGCTATGGATAATGTCCTTGCTGCATATACTATCCGCTACTAATTTTTTTTTTGAGATCATGAGATTCTATTACTCAGAGGCAGGGTTACAATCACTGAAAGCAATCCCGACCAGCGTTGTCGGAAAAGTTTCAGTCCACACACACTCCTGGGAGGACATCGAGAGCAGTTTAGCACAATGATGGGCTGCCTCGTTGCCGTCCCGTGTTACAAAAGAAATAGAAAAGGAATTAAAAACTCTGCTTAACTCTCTAATCTCATGCCAGAGACCTGCTATCACGCTCCTCTCGCCTGCCACAGAGCGTAGGAGATTCACCAGCTCTAAATTGTCAGATTCCAGGATTACTGCATCAAAGCCTCCTTGGTGAGCCAGCAGCAGCCCATCCCTCGCTGCCAGAGCTTCTGCCGTAAGAACATCTGGGATTTGCACATGGCGTTTGGCTGCAGCCACCAAGATATTACCTTCCTCATCACGAATAACAGCTCCACTTGTACCTGAGGAGGAGGCCAATACGAACGAGGCATCAGTATTAACTTTCTTCCAACCTGACGCCGGCCTCTTCCAACCTTCCTTGATGACCGGACGTGGCTCATCATTCTTTTGCGTCAGGCAGATTAAATCCTCCAGCATCTTCGCAATGTGTTTGGCCGCTGCAATTGGACTCCAGCTAGTGCGCCCATGGCACCGATTATTCCGTCCAGTCCACAGTGACCACGCTCCACATATGAACAGAGCTGCCTCTTCTTGATTACACAACTCACCGGCCAACAGATCAGTCGCCCACGATACCGGGTGCAATTTAGGGATTTTGCACCCAGTCAAATTCCTGACAGCGTCCCAAAAACGTGCTGCTAGCGGGCAGCTGATCACCACATGAAACACAGATTCTCCTGCTGCCCCGCATGCCTCACAATGGTCTTCTTTTGCAACATGTCTCCTTTTCAATTCCAATTTAGATGGCAAGAAATTCTGAACCACCCTCCACCAGAAAATTCGGATTTTCGGTGGAACTTTTACTTTCCAAAGCTTCCCCCACCATCTTTTGTTCTCTGCTGAACCAGCCTCATTTGTTTTGAAATCCTCAATTTGTGCACATTCTTGCTTGAGCAATCTGTAGCATGATCTTACAGAGTACAAGCCGTTTCTCTCCAAAGCCCAAGCCACTATATCTTCATCCAACCTCACACCGGGTTTCAGCTTTAGGATTTCCTCAGCATCTATTGCACAGAAGCTAGCGCGAACCAAGTCCTCGTCCCACAGGCGAGTTCCTGGGACGAACAGGTCGCTGACTTTCTCCTGTAGCACGTCCGGCAAACGGATCAGTGGTTTCATCGATGGTGTACCAGCAATCCATTTGTCTTCCCAGATGTTAATTGAGTCCCCGGGGCCAATCCTTTTAATCAAACCCTTCATCAGAGCTTGTCGACCAAATAGAATTGCTCTCCATGTTTCTGAACTGTTTTTCTTCCTATTTGCCATGAGAAAGCTGCTGTTTGGGTAATATTTCCCTTTCAGCACTTTAGCACATAGTGAATCTGGTCGAGTTAACAACCTCCAACCCTGCTTCCCTAGCATAGCTTGGTTAAACAGTGGTAAGTCGCGAAAACCAATTCCTCCCTCTCCTTTAGCACGCGACAGCTTCGACCATCTCTGCCAGTGCATCTTGTGACTATCGATGGAGCTACCCCACCAATAGTTGGATACATAATTTTTGATTCTCTTGCAGGTAGGGGCCGGCACTTTGAAACAGCTCATTGGGTAAGTTGGCACTGCTTGCGCATTCGCTTTGATTAGCACTTCGCGACCTGCACAACTCAAGAGCTGGCCACCCCACCCATGAATAAAACCCCTAATCCTGTCAGCCACATACTCAAAAGTACCATCAGAGCTCTTACCAACTGCTGTCGGGAGACCTAAGTATTTCTCTCCCAGTGCTTCAGTTGTTATCAACAAGCTCTCCTGCACCTCCTGCTTCGTGTCTTGGCTACAATTCTCACTGAAAAAGATGGCAGACTTGTTTTTGTTCACAAGTTGCGCTGAGCCTTTGTTGTATAAGTCCAGTATCTCTGCGATCCTGTCTGATCCCCTCTTTGAAGCTTCTGTGAAAATCATGCAGTCATCAGCGAAGAGGAGATGAGATATCCAGGGAGCATGCCGGCTGACTCGAACTCCTCTTGAGATGTACTGCGGACCTCGTGCTCTCAACATACAAGTTAAACCTTCCGAACATAGCAGGAACAAGTAAGGAGAGATTGGATCCCCTTGTCGGATGCCCCTGGTAGGCCGGAAAGAGGGCGACAGCACACCATTCACCTTGACTGAAAAACTCACAGAAGTAACACACTTCATCACCAGGGAGCACCAACTCTCCGGAAAACCGAGAGCAATCATCACCTCATATAAATATCTCCACTCTACTCGATCATAGGCCTTCGCCATGTCCAGCTTGATTGCACAAGCTCCTGCCTTCCCCTTCTTATTCTTCAAATAGTGGATGCATTCGTAAGCAATCAGCACATTATCAGTAATAAGGCGACCAGGGACGAAGGCACTTTGTTCCTCAGAGATGACGTCATCTAAGACCAGGCGAAGCCTGTTCGCTAACACCTTTGAACACAACTTGTAGATCACATTGCATAAAGAAATCGGCCTAAACTGGGACATATCTTGAGGATTAGTAACCTTTGGAATAAGAACCAAGATGGTTTGGTTAATTACCTCAGGCATTTCTCCTCCATTCAAAAAACCCAGCACCGCTGACGCCACCTTGTCCTTAAGTAGCTCCCAATGTTTCTGGAAGAAGCCCGCAGTGAAACCGTCAGCACCTGGGGCTTTGTTCGGGCGCATTTGGGACAAGGCTGCCTCCACTTCTTCAACTGTGAAAGGACGACACAGCATTTCGGCCATCTGATCTGTCACCTTCCTAGGGACATGCTGGCAGACCAATTCCGGTTGGAGCTCCATTTGGGCCGTGAAAAGTTCCTGATAGAATTCCTTGGCCAACAGCTCCAGACCCTCCTGCGTCGTCTCCTCTGACCCGTCCGCACGCTTTAGTGCACGGATACGATTTGTGCGAGCCCGAGACTTTGCTTTGGCCTGGAAGTAACCCGTATTCCGATCACCGGACGACAACCACTCCACTCTTGAGCGTTGCCACTCCAGCTCCTCTTCCCTCGCTAAGGACTCCGCCAACTCTTTCATTAGGCCACGTTCACGATCTGTAGGCCCCCGATACAAAGTATGGCTTCTCTCATCCTCCAGATCCTTCCTCAGTCGCCGCAATTTCTTGCGTACCGAGCCAAAGACCTCACTATCCCAGCGGCTCAGGTTAGCTTGAAGTTTCCCGAGTGATGTTGCCACCGAGAGGAGGTCTCCTTGCCCTGGGCCGGGATCCCAAGTTTGATTCACAAACTCCACGTACTCCCCGTGTCTTTGCCACATATTCTCATACCTGAACGGCTTGGCTCTATGTGAGAAACTTCTCTCGGTCAGTTGGGACTCCTTAATCATGATCAGCAGCCCTGCATGATCCGAGAAAACTGTCGGCAGAACTTGCACCGCCGTCTCCCCCATCCTGTCCAGGAATTTAGCATCTCCAAGAGCCCGATCCAAGCGAACCTTTACATTTCGTTCTCCTTCCTGCCGGTTGTCCCAGGTATACGGTAAGCCAGAAAAGCCTAAATCCAGCAGGCCACAATCTGCAACCGCATCCTGGAAACCTTCGATCTGCCACGCCTCTCTTTCGCAAACACCAAAGTGTTCATCCGCAGCCAGCACCTCATTGAAATCCCCCGCGCACAACCATGGTGCATCCAGCTGCGCGCGCAGGAATCTCAAGAGGTACCAACTATTTTTCCTCAGCTCCCTCCTCGGTTCACCATAAAACCCAGTAAAACGCCACTGTCTCACATTCAGCTTATCACAGGAAAGAAGCACATCAATATGCCCTCGCGACTTGCTTAGTAAGGACACTGTGACATCCCTCCTCCAAAACAGTGCAAGGCCACCGCTCAAACCAGCCGCAGCCACCACTTCTCCATTAGGAAAACCCAGCGCTTTCATTAAACCCCAGGCCTTCTCCTCCGACATTCGTGTCTCCATTAGAAACACCATTGCGGGCTTCCAAGTCTCAATCAAGAGACCCAACTCTTGAACTGCCGCGGCCCGCCCGCCGCCCCGGCAGTTCACACTAAGGCAATTCATTATGCCCGGCGGGGACTGCCGCTCGCAGCCGCCGCCGATCGTGCATCATTATTTGTGGGACACATCTTCTGTTTCTTCATAAACTCCTCCTTGTCTTCTAATTCACCATCCTGTCCTCCACCCAGCTGACTAACACGCGCACTCACAAGACCAGCAGGAACAAGCGCCATCGAGTCGGTCAGTGGCAAGTTAAGGTCCGGGGTGGACCCCTGTGCCGCAGGTTTGGACTTCCTTTTCCTCGCCGACTTCTGCTCATGCCCTTTCTTGCCTTGGAAGAGCGATCGACTCGCTCCCGGCGCCACAGCTCCCGGCGCCACAGCTTCCTTCCCCTTTACAGCCTCTGATGTTTTTTCCTTTAGAGGAGAGGTGATCTCCTCTTCCATCCCCGTCCCTGTTGCAACAACCTGCTCCGTTGCCCCCATATTCTCATGCTGCTTGGCTGAATCTCTGGTTTGCTTTGAACTCGCTGAGGACCCACTCCCAAGAGATTCCTCCGCTGCCTCTGCAAAACTTTGGAACTTCTTACGCCTATCATCCACCCTGAGGGACAGATCGTAAGGCAGCTTCCCTTCATCATCCCGCGGTGCTGGGGTGGCACACACTAAGTCAGAGTGGCCAATCACACCACATGAGCGACAAAAGAAGGGTAACTTCTCATACTGGGCATCAAACCACTCCGGTTTGCCCTCCTTAGACATCTTTAGTAGCATACCCCTCCTGATTGGCTTGTTAAGGTCAATTGCTACTCGAGCTCTGAGGTACGGGCCACTGGCTTTTCCATCATTATCGACATCCATTCTAACAACATCACCAAGCAAGTTCATAGCACGGGATCCTCGATTCTTATTCATCCACCCCAAAGGCAGGTCCAGGAGCCTTGCCCAAATCTCCATCCGCTCAAAGCGAATTTCAGAGGGTTTCAGTTTTGCGTCGTACTCACGAAGAATCACTGCATACTTGCCAAAAATCCATGGCGAACCAGCAAGAATGCGTTCCATCTCCTTCTTGCATCCAAATTCCGCCACAAAGAGGTTGTCCTTCTTCTCACCGATCGACCGTATCTTGAGACCCACCGGGTTACCCCATGCCGACCTCAGCGCTCCGGTGATCGTACTATGGTGCAGCGTTCCCGGGGACAGGACTTTCCCCACGAGCGCCCACTCCAGCGCCTCCTCCACCCCATCCTCATCATCGCTGAATACCACAAACTCCCCTTCCTCCTCAGTCAGGTTGAGTTTCTTCAGCATGTCGGCGACATGGGGGGTAGCATCATCCTGGACCCGAGGTGGACGAGACCCCGATCCTCCTTTTCCTCCACTTCCAATCGAAGCCATCAGATCAGAAGGGAGTGACAACAAGGTACCCCACCGAATCAACAAGATCAGTGAGTACACGCGAGATCCCAGCTAGAAGACCTAAGCGGCGCGGTGCCTAGCGGGAAAACTAGGGTTTGCTGGTCGGCGGTGCCGGAACGGCTAACCGACGATTTGCGGTGGCCGACGGCAATGGTATGCACACTGCCGGCGGGGCGGGGACGCCGTGACCACGTGGTCGACGGCGAGGCGGCGTAGATCGATGCCGGGGAGGACCGATCTAGAACGGGATCAGGTTCGCATGCAGAGTCGCCTCACGATCGCCTTCCGGGAATCGCGGAGTGGTTTCCATCGTACCCTTCTCCGACTAGGGATATGATGATCAGCTTACTAGGGCAGCTGATCATCATATCCGCTACTAATTTCCATGTATGTAATGCAGACGTGTTGAGGCGGTGGCGTGGAGGGCGAGGTCAAGGGACGTGTTGGACACCGCGGCGGAGTTCGGCGACCAGGTGGCCACCCGGTACAGCTAAGGCAGCACTAATGTAGGCGGCCACATTAGTGCCGGGTCGTGTGACCCGGTATTAATGTGGTCGTCCACATTAGTACCGGGTGGTGTACCCACACCACCGGCAGCTCCTCTTCCCTCCTTTTTCTTTTCTTTTCTTATTTTTTTCTTTTCTTTCCCTCCTCTAATTTCATCCAGATTTCATCACAATACACATTCACAAAATTTCAACTCCAACGCAACAAATTTCTCCTCAAGATTTCATACAAATTTCACATTCACAAGAACTACTACACATTCACAAACACATACATGGATCGAATAGATTCACAAATTCATCTACACTTCACGAACACACAGATTCACAGTCTACAAGCAGGAAGGTTAAGAACAAGAAAGAACAAGAACATCACAGATCGATGTGGCCGCGCCGCCTACCGGGGCTCGCCTCCACCCCTACGCTCCCGCACCGCCGCTCGCCTCCGCCCCAGGCAGCCGCGCGCAGCCGAGCCCGCGCCGCCGTCTGGCCTCCAGGCCGCCGAGCCGGGCCGGGAGGCCACGCGCCGCCGCGCCTCGGCCGCACGCCCCGGGCCGGGTGGCCGCGCGCCCCCGCGCTGGGAGGCCGCGAGCCCCCGCGCCGGGTGGCCGCGTGCCCCGCGCCGGGAGGCCGCGCGCCCCCGCGCCGGCGGCTGCGAGCTCCGTGCCGGGAGGCTGCGCGCCGGCCTGGTCCCGCCACCGCTCCGCCGCACCCGGCCGCCACCGCTCCGCCGCCTGCAGGAGAAGAAGAGAGGGAGGGCGTGAGATCCAGGAGAAGGAGAGAGAGAAAGGGGAGAATGGAGAATGAGTGGTTGAGACTTGAGAGAATGAAGAAGCGGGGAAGGGGTGAGATATTATTTCTAAGTCACCAGGGGAGGGAACGGCGGTGAGTGTCGCTGCATTAGTACCGGGGCATTTTTCACCCGGTACTAATGTGTGCCTTTCAGTACCGGGTTGTGTCTAGCCCCGGTACTAATGTGGAGAGGCCACATTAGTGCCGGGGCTGGTCACTGCCCGGTACTGATGTGCCACATCAGTACCGGCTCCAGCCACGGTCCGGTACTGATGTGGCTCTCTGGGGGCGCGTCGGGGTCCTCCCTTCTTACCCGGTACAGATGTGGACATCAATACCGGAGGGTAAAATACCCGGTACTGATGTCCAGGACAGAAGGTTAGTTTTATAGTAGTGTGAGTGTGATCGATAAGGAGTACCGGTGCCTGGTGTGCCACCAGCCGCTGAGCTTCGTCAACGTACCAGACCAGCGTCTGACCGAGCACCTACACGACTACTGCCCGGCGGTCACGGCCGCCCTCCGCAGCACTGGCCGCCTGCCGAGGGCCAACCGCCCGCCATGGCACGCTGCAGCAGAAGCCAAGCGGAGGCGGCACAAGTAGTAGCTACATGTTAAACCTTTTTGCAGCTAGGCTTATACTACTCACGTTATTAGATCGTCTACTGAATGCCTCCATGAACATACGTATGCGAGGAATGAACATACGTACGTGTAGTACAACTGCATGCGTGTTGTATGCACTACTATGTATCATGTGCTATCTCTCTCTAGCCCTTGATACATACACGTATTTACATGTTGATACACATCCTACAGCTGCCAACATTATATAGCTAGCCAGCTAGGTGTATTTGTTGATTCCTTGATGTTAGTTTATTGCATGCTTTCATTCATGCATGTTTCATAAACAAAAAGATGCTAAGCTACCGCGTGCCAACATATATGTAGCTGTATATATCTAGCTAGGTGTGTGTAGTATTTGTTGATGTGTTTATTGTGTGCTTCATTTCCATATAATTAAGCAAAAAGGAAGCTGATTGTGATGTGAGCAACACATATACAGTGTCCGATCGGTCTGTCCAAATTTTGACTGAAAAGACAGGCGATCGATTGGATGTTCCGAAGCCGTTTATAAAATCCACGGCAGATGTAAATTCAGGAACAGGGGGGTTGTTTATGTTTGATGAAACTAATTCATCCAGGAACAAGCTAGTAGTTAGCAGTACACAACATCATTTCCTAAACCTGAACAAGTGAAGTTAGCCCAGCGAGCTTGGGCCAAAAGCTAGGACAACGGAGTTATTAGCCGAGATCCCTCCCAGTGAAAGTTTTTCAGAGAAAAATACTACGTGCTGATTTGTACAGCAGATTCTTCTGCACAAAAAGTCAAAAAAAGACCAGCAGAACACACTCACACACTAGTAATTCTCCAAACCAAACAGTAGTGGCCGCAATTGCCCCTCGGCAGCCGCGGCCGTCCCAGAGGAATGAAGTAAAGGTAGCTGATTGAGATGGCCGTGCCATGCCAGCTGGGGATATGGCATGAATGGCGCTAGAGAAGCTGCTAACCACCCACCCACCGGGCCCGTGTATACGTCCTTGTCTGCCGCGTCCGTTCTTCCTTCCCTTTTTTTGAGAGAGAAAAAAAAGAGGAAGTGCTCCTGCTTTCTTTCAAAAAAAAAAAGAGGAGATGCAAAACAGCAAAAGCCATTTTGGATATATGCTCGACCCCTGATGGAGAAAAAGGGGGCACCTAGTTTCAAAATGTCCCTACTAGCTACTAGGGGCCAAGAACATGCATGGAATGGAAGCAGCGATCGATTCTCTGGACCTGCCCGGGGACACACCACGCGCGCCGGTATGTATGTATATATATTATTAATTAGTAGGCTCTCCTCCAATTTTTTTTCTCTCATGCAATTTACTACGGAGTAGTAGAATATAATCTGCTACAGTAGTTTATTCTCTTTTTCGTTGCAGATTTTCGTGAGTACTACTACTCGTAATTAAATATAGTACTAGTGAATTGAATTCGGTGGACGAGGTACTACGTACACCTAACGTTTTTTTTACCGTTTGCTACCAGGTTTACCGGTCGGACCAGTTGCAGTTACCGACTCGAGAGAATTGGTTAACCGAACTAGTTACATCGGTAACCGACCGGTTACACCGGTTAATTCAGTTTGACCGGTTACGGTAAAAGAACTTTACGTACTCCAGCTCCAGCACGCTAGGCGGGAGGGGGTCCTCTCCTTCAGGTTGCATAAATGTTCGGCGGGTGCAGAAGAAACCGGTAGATTTGTTATGAAGAGAAATATTGTAGAAAAAGCCTAAATAAGACCTGCGGAAAGATGTGGTGCACGTTCTGGTCTCCCATTCCCGTGCAAGGCGGAGGAGCATTTTGGGTTGGGTGAGGACGAGCTTTTGTTGCGAGATGAACCTTTGCGTCCTAACCTTGGAGTCCTAATTGGACCCACCCGAGGACATGATTAGCGTCTTTCCTGTTGAATTTTCCCTTGCTAAAATAGCAATTTTGTGGGGGCGGCTCCTTAAAAAGGACGTACGGCTGGGATCCAAACATTTTGATGGACCACATTCATGGTTGGTTGGTGTATGGTGGGTTTTTTTTTTTTTTGCCCTTCACAGTGATGAGGATCAGAGGGTCGTAGGGGCGGCGTGCTCTTTTCCATTTTTCTTTTGTTGTGTTATTATTGTTTGACTAGATGGCCTGGTGTGCTTTTTTAAATTAAGGAAGCAGGATTGATATTGATGCACTCTGGGAGCTAGCATCACCGTCGAATATTCTAAATATTTTGGATACGGAAAGCGTTTAAATTATCACAATGATCATATATATATGGTCATACATATATAAAACCTGTTTCTTTACATACATATAGTTGGTTATATATATTATACTGTATCAAAGAAAGACCTCTAAAAATGGAGGGAAATGGTATTGTCGATCGTATCTTGTGAAATTGCTTTGGAGCACTATATATATTCCCCACACATTTCATCCCCTTTTACTCGCAAGCAAGGCATTTTTTCTACTTTTGGCGCATGCATGTATGTCTTCAACTTCTCAACAAATCCTCTTTGTTCTTGAAATGTCTTTTCCATTTCCTCATCATACAGCCTCTAGGCAAGCGCCACTACTACTGTACAATCTAGCTACTAGACGTCATATCTTGGTCAAGACCCCACACCGCACCTCTATCTACCTGGTCTCACCTCTAAATTATATTAATAAGTAATAACTGTTGACTTTTGATTACAATATTTGACCATTCGAAAAATTATGTAGGTATATATCATTTGTTTTGCTCATGACTTACTTCATCATCAAAGTATTGTAATTAAGTATAACTTAACTTCTTGCATATTTGATTTGCACTAATTTTTTTAATAATAATGTTATGATAAGTGTCACGCCCTGAAATTTTCGAATTTCAGGATGTGAATAGGAAGAAAAAGTAAACAACGATTTTCTCTCAATTTTAAAATTTTCTCAACATTTGTTGGAATTTGGTATATAAAAAACCATTTTTGTTTTTCCAAAATAAATAAATTAATCATAGGAGTTTGTTTTGCTCATGACTTACTTCTTCATCAAAGGTATCGTAAGTATAACTTAACTTCTTGCATATTTAATTTGCACTAATTTTTTTAATAACGCGAAGGATCAAATGTTATTATTAAAAAAAAAATCAATAGTGACTATTAATTTGGAACGGAGTGAGTACATATACTTGTCGGAGAATGTAACAGATTATTGTTGTTGATAACTTATTATTGCCCGATCGAGAAGATCTCGTGGTGCCGAAGACAACTCGGAGCACGAATCTCCAAGTTAATCCCAAACTCCACGTAGTTGGATGGATTCTCTATAGCTCACGTTTGACGTATCTCACCTCGATCCGGTTCCCACACGCTTGCACTGCTGCAAAAGTGCAAATGCTCACATTTAGCCTAAATAAGTACACATATCAGCATGACCTTTATCATCGTCGTCAGTACTTAGACCACCCGCACCGGTGTCCGGGATCCTCTTGTCCAGCAGAGGGATCCCGTTTTTTGAGCTGCAGCGGGGGACGGGAAACCCCCCGGCATTTTCCCATCACCCCCCGCGTCCTCCAAATCCAGAGGGATCGAGGAGCTCGCGGCCCCACCACGTGCCCCGCTGCCACCGCTCCCAACGACCGCGTGCGCCATCCAACCACCGCCGAACCGGGCAGAAGGGGGAGAAGAAGAAGAGCCGCCGCCGATGATGGACGGGGATGCCGTGTTCCTGCTCCTGCGTCGCCGGTGATGGACGCCGCCGGCGATGGACGGGGACGGAGGCGCCTTAGGGCAGATCCGCGCGCCGGCGGGCTCGGCGTGGCACCTCGGGGGAGAGAAGGGGAAGGAGGGCGTCCACCCGCACTGGGGAAGGGGAAGATGGCGCCAGGGGCCAGTGCCGCCGAGGGAGCCGCCTCCCTTCTTGCTCCTCTGTGCTGGAGGTCCGCCGCCGCCCTACTCCTCTGCGCTGGAGCTCGCCGGCCTCGGGGCGCCGTCGAGGCGAAGCAGAGGAGCCGCAAGGACAGAGCCGGCTCGCGCCCGCCGTCCGCCGTAAGAGGTAGGAAAGGGATGGAGGGCCGTTGCCGCCGGATCCTGGCGCGCCACCGCCGGATCGAGAGAGCAGGGAGGGCACTGGATCTGGCGCGCCGCCGCCGGACCTTCGTCCTTGAGCTCGCGGTCGCCTCGTCCCGCCCGGGCGAGGAAGACGACTGTGACGGTCATGGGAGGAGCAGGGCCCGCCGTCGCCTCCGCTACCGGGAGTAGGGGAGGGAGCGGGGACGGGTGGAGGCCGGGTGTGCCGCCGGGGCGGGGAGAGCAGGACGTTCGGGAGAGCAGGGGCGGGCGGAGAATCAGAGGTGGGGAGAGAGAGATCGGGGGAGGAAGGGGGTGGGGGATAAAAAATATATGAGTGTGGGCCCGTAGCTGGTAGTTGTGATGGAGGAGAGATTATAAAGGAAGATGGAGCGAAAGAATTGGAAATAAAGGAGAGAATCTTGATGATGAGGATGGAATATTCTATTTTGAAGAAGGAAATGGAGGATGACGAGTGTGGTTGGTCTTAGCGCTTGTGGCACATCACAAACTTTATGCTGTGGAGAATCTCTACCACTAAAAAGACCGTAAAGCCAACGTTGCCTCCACGATGGTCCGCCCGTATGCCCCGCGCGCCGACAGGTGGTCCCCACCCCTTCCTCTCTCCCTTCTCA
Organism: Cenchrus fungigraminus; assembly: GCA_036936925.1. Taxonomy (NCBI): domain Eukaryota; kingdom Viridiplantae; phylum Streptophyta; class Magnoliopsida; order Poales; family Poaceae; genus Cenchrus; species Cenchrus fungigraminus. Next base: position 2,417,983 of record CM072770.1, on the reverse strand, counting down.
CTCCCTCCTCCTTCACCTGGTGCGCAATCGCTGCCACTACTTCGCACCCGCGCCGGCCACCAGGAGGGAGCCGAGCTCGCGGCGGGGAGGGAGTGACTGAGTGAGCGGGGAAGAGGCACCAGGGAGTGGAGGCGCGATTGCCGGAGCGCTGCGGGGCCACCGTCGTCGGGGCTGCTCCAGCACGGGCGAAGGTGGGGGTAGAGGCGTGGACCTCGGAGCCGGCTCTTACGCAGTCAGGGGAAGGGCGGATCCGCATGGAGGACGCCGAGGGGGCCTCCGTGTGCGCCGGGGCCGGCTCGTGCGCCGCCTACCGGGGCTCGGGGGCTGAACCCCTCCGCTCGCGTCCGGATCCGTCTTCGACAGGGGAAATCAAGCCGAGGTAGAGGAGGAGCGCTACACGCCGACATGGCGCAGGGCCCACCACCGCCAGGAGCAGGGCGCCTGGAGTCGGAAGCAGTCAGCCGTGGTGGGGAGCACAGACGAGGTGCAGACGAAAGCCACCGGGGAGAGAAAGATGGCCAGCTAGCGCGGTGATGGTGGCGCCCAACATCCCGCGCCTTGATGTCGTCGATGCAATTGAGGACACCGTCGTCGGGAGCCCAACCTCCAACTCCTTGTTGTCTCCGACGACGTGGTCTCCGACATCCTGTCGCTCTGCTCCTCCCTCCGCCCGCAGTGCGCCCCGACCTCCACCGGCAAAGGGACTTCGAGGTGCCCGGGGGAAAACTTGATTTCTCAATCGTCGGCGCAAGTAGAGGAGAGGCTGGCGACATCGCTTAGTTGGTGTAGGAGCTTCGGATGGTGGTGATTTGGCAGTAGAGGAGAAGGGTGGGAAGAATTTGGCCGGAGGAGCTTTGGGCAGTGGTGGCTATGGCGGCCGGGGGAACTCCAATTCCCTAACTTGCCTTGTGTAGGACTGGCCCGGGCTAGCTCCGGTGGTCGGGCGTGGTGGCCGGTGGCCGGAGGTTCGGGCGACGGCGGGTGGCGGAGGCCGGCGCCTAGGCCATCCACGAGATAGGGATAAGGATAAGGTTACTTTTGGAAAACACCCCTGGGAAACAAAGAAATCCCAAACAGAAATTATGTGTCTTAGTAATCTTGCACAAACCACCCCGTCAATACCTCACCTTGAGATCCCGTCCGTTTCTGATAATTTCGCAGATATAGCTCCAAAGTTTTATCTATTCGTGTCATCTATTCACCGAGTCTAGGGAAATTTGTCTGTCAACCCCTAAATTCAAAAGTAATTTCTTACAAGTTCCTGAATCATTTAACCCTTCACCGTTTCTATTTTATTCCGAATCGAGTGATTCTTTTTCAAAAATCATTTAAAATCATGCTACATCAATCCGTTGGCCACTCTGACCAGCATTCGCAGGGCATGTTTTTGTTTGGTGAAACAGACATCGAGCTGTTCGTCAGGAATATAATGGATAGTATTATTAAACATATTAGAATAATATCACCAACGAGCTTGCCAAGAGTTGAAATTGTTAAGGTGTAGTGCTTGTAGTGTTGATTCATCGTATATTGTTTTACAAGATTTTGTTTTTTAAATAGTAATTGCTTCGTTCAAATTTTGTACACCCGTAGCAACGCACGGGCTGTAACCTCGTGAGGTATTGAACTTGGTAGCTCTCCTGTACTCGATTTGTACACACACGTACGTGACGACGTGTCTAGGATATGACAGCGATCGATCAGTTTTTAGTCGTTTCACGAGATCATCAATAAGCATGGAACGCTTTCACGTGCCACGCAAATTATTCTCGCCCAAAAACTCCCTGCTGGTAGCTGGACGACAAACAACCCATTTTCCCTAGTAGAAAAAACTTGCAAATCCTTTTCTCCAGTGACGAGGACGCACGAATGGCCGATGGCCATTGCCAATGCGAGCGCGGCTGCACGAGCTAAATAGGAGGCGTCGGATCAGACTGTCTCCAACAAGGTTTCTCATCTGCATCGGCTATGAGGAAAGGGAAGAGAGGGATCCCGTGTCGCAAAAGAGGATCGGTTCCAGCAGACGACGCGCACCCCGTCGCGCAGTACCGAGGTAGTTGACTCCCGCTCCTCCGCCGCATCTCCCTCGCCGGGCGAGGTCCTCCGCGCCGTGGAGCTCCACCCCCGATGCCGCTCGAGGAGAGGGGCGCAGGGAGACGCCGCCGGCCTCTCGCGACCGCTCCTCGCGTCGGCGAGCTCCTCCGCGCCGGCGAGCTCGCCCCCGAGGCCGTTCGAGGAGAGGGCAGAGGGAGACGCCGCCGGCCTCGCGCGACCGCCCCTTGCGCCGGCGAGCTTCGCTCCCGAGGCCGCTCGAGGAGAGGGCGGAGGGAGATGCCGCCGGCCTTGCGTGACCGCCCCTCGCGCCGGCGAGCTCCTCCACGCCCGTGACCACCCCTGCTCCTTTGCAGGGAGCTCCAGGCGCTGCTGCTCGACGCAGAATCGCAGATCTGAAGGCGCTGCTGCTGCTGCTCGAGGGCGCTCCAGGCGCTGCTGCTCGAGGGCGCATCGGGCAGCTGTTCTGTGCCGCACCGGCCGCCTGAGCGCCGCCGGACCGGACCTGGGCGCCGCTGGCCGCCTCGTCGTCGCGTGGCCGCTACCATCTTCCACCCATCCCATCGATCTCTCTCCCTCCATCGGCTTCGCTCAAGGTGAGGAGAGGAACGAGTAACCCACGCCGTCCTCTTCACTCCCCCCTCCTTCCCAGCCGACGTTGTGGCCCGTGGTGCCGGCGAGCATCGCCGGCGGCTGTCCAGTTGCCCCCAGATCGCCTCCTCTATTTCGACCGTGACGTGATGGGGAGCGACAGTTGGACTGAGGAAATGAGGATTCTCTCTCCACGAAACTCATTTTGCAGATCCGTTTGAAGGGACTGCTGGAGCTGCTACAGTTGCAGATCCCCTCCTCATTTTGCAGATGAAGGTGAGAATGAGGGAGCTGCTGGAGTCAATCTCAGATGCGCGACAGATCGAGGACAGATGCGGCCATGCATCGAGCGGCGCGGCGACAGATGCGGCAGAGAGGCAGCCAATGGGCAATGGCCGGCCGGCGTCAAACCAGCAGGGGTAGCGGTGTCTGTGTGCACAACCAGCTGGGATCGAGATCCCAAAACATGGTTATTAAAGATCAAACCAATCGGTTCAGAGTTAAGCAACACTGGTGGAAAAACGACCTTTGATCTCAAGCATTTGTCTCGGTTCAACTTTGGAGCCAGGACAAATGCTATTCGGGCGACGTGGCCTCGGAAGGCTGTTTGCGCCGCCCCCCTTTAGTCTCGGGTGGTAATACCATCCGGGACTAAAGGCCTGGCGTCCAACGGCTCTGAGCCGTAATTATTGGCGCCAGACTTTAGTCCCGTGTGGTATTACGACCCGAGACTAAAGGGTGAGCCTTTCGTCTCGGGTCGTAACACCACTCGGGACTAAAGTTTTTGTCCTGGGTGGTATTACCACCCGAGACTAAATGCTCATCTTTAGTCCAGGGTGGTAATACCACCCGGGACTAAAGGGTGCGCCTATATATCCCTGCCTCCCTTCTTTCTCTTCCCGAGCTAACATTCACTCGAGAGCTTAAGTTCATCTCCATGGCGCCTCTCTAGGGAGGTGATGTCCAATTTTTTCGTCATCAATTTGTGAAGATTTCTCTCATCCAAAGTGTTGCTAAGGTTTGATTCTTCATCCTTCCTTCATTTGTTATGATTAAATTTTGTTTTTATGGTAAGAGATGATGTTTTCAGATGTTTTAGATTTAGTTAACATTGTATTTAGTTTCACATATTTTTTAATCATAGTTTCACATTGGGATTTATCCTCTAATTTTATAGTTTTTGCTACAGAGATAATTGATTTTAACTTTTAGATGAGAGATGCATTTAATTTTACATTTAGCTTAATTTATTAGAAGTTAGTTTATTAAAAAAATGGTCACTACCAAATGAAAATATATTACCTATCTATTTCATTCATTTTTGTTAAGTATTTCTTGTTTTAATTTAGAATACATTTAGGCATTCTCTTATTATTTTTTTCTTTTTTCCATATACAGTCGGTTGGACGTTCTGTACCAGTAGCCTTACATCCTAGCTAGCTACAGTCCTACATCACCGGCGAGCTGGGGCTATACGTGGCTCAGTGATGTCGGGCTGTAGCTAGGTAGGAGATGCAGGGCTGTAGCTTGGCGATGTAGAGAACTGTAAGTAGGAGAGCGAGGTGCGTGTATATGATGGTAAGGTGAGGTTGTACTTCCTAAATGATCAGGGTCATTAGAAAATGTATAGTACAGACTTACGTCGCCTCCGGGCTTACTGCACCTGAACGAGCTCTTGCACTTATCTGTTTAGTTATTAGAAAATGAGAAAATAGGTCTTATATATTTTGTTTTTATATAGAATAAATTTAAGCATTCTCTTATTTAAGTATTGTTTTATATATATTACAGAGTAGTCCAGAATAACTATGACAAGTTATTCTGGTCGCGGTGGTCGCCGTGGAGGTCGCCGTGGCGGCGGTCGTGGAATTATTTTTGATGACCGGTCACCTTTGGCTCGTCGTCCAGGCATACACTTCACCCATGGTGTGATTGAGTTACCTACTGGTGATCGAAGTCAGGGACCTCTTCCCAACATAGTATTATTCTTTCGTTGTATAAATTTGAAGTTTACGTACTACACACGGATAATAATATTATTTTCATACAATGCAGGTTCTCAATTATTTGCAGTGGTTCGCACATGTTGTTGAAAATTTAGGTGGTACCCCTCTTGTTACACAATGCGCCATTGTCGGTCTAAATAATTGCATACAATTAAAAATCTCGTTTGACATAGCCGTTCGAGGACAAAATCCCTCCTCACTGTCTTCAGAACCCATCCAAATGGTATCAATTGTTAGGTGGGGTACCCCTGCACTGATTAAGAGGACTTATGAAAGGACCGCCGTGCAGGCATGCTTACAACAACTAAACGCTAATGGGTATTTTGTGCCAGATTACTCTTATTTTCTAATAAAGTCACTCGAGGAAGGAGAAAGTGTCACCACGACCACAGAGAGACTTTGTCGGCTGAATGAACATGACATGGTATGGAGCACCATTTAACTTTTTTTTAATCTTCTTATTCAGCATTTTTAATGCGTCGTAATAACATTATTCTTAACTGTAGGATATGTTTGGTGAAACCTTTGCGGCAAAGAGCTTTCATGCAATTCTAGAGTAAGTGATGGATGTTATGGGATTTTCTTACACAGATTCAAATGCTATACAAACAAGAAATTGGAAGTATCAGGCTCATCTTTCATTTTTCAGGCCACATCAATTTTCCTCGCTACTGTTTGAAATTTATGGAAGTACATGTGACCGTAATTGTGAAGCGATAGAGAGTGCACTGATCCATTCTCTGGCATATTTTGCTGAAGTTCTCGACTTCAAGATCGGAGACTTCAACTATATGGACTATCTAAGGAAGAAGAATGAAGTATAAAATATGTGTCGTGCATTGATGCACCCCTCTATCTTTGTTAAGATCGTACCTTAAGTATCCATGTATGAACTTTTTATGTTTGTAAGACCTTAATTAAGTATTAATGTACAAAATTTTTTATAGTTTTTGTTTATTATTTCTTCAATTTAATTGAATTTAAGTGGTGATGCACATCAATATTGCAAATGAAAATTGAGAGTGAATGTTTCAAACTCTAAAATATATTGTCTCATAGCAAAGTAAACTTTATTAGATCCTAACTAAATATAATTTTGCATGGCTGAAATAGTAAAAGTTACTATATTTTTTAAATTTTAAAGAGATAGAATGTGAAAATGAAAAAGAAATGGGAGGGGAAAAACAGTTCCCGCCGAAAATTACACTTTAGTCCCGAGTGGTGTTACGACCCTAGACTAAAGGGGGGCCTTTAGTCTAAGGTGGTAACACCACCCGGGACAAAAGGCCGAAATTTTGCCCTTGGGTCCTCCCACGCGAAAGGGGCATTTAGTCCCGGGTGGAGTTACGACTCGAGACAAAAGGGGGGCCTTTTGTCTCGGGTCGTATCTCCACCCGGGACTAAAGGATCTTTGCTCCCGGGTCTGTTTACGACCCGAGACTAAAGAGGGGGGATATATATCCACGGATCCACCCATCTTCTTCCCCAACTCCTTCACTTCACTTCACTCGATCTCCGGCGCGCGGCGTCCCCCCGCCGATCTCCGCCGGCCGTCGTCGTCCCCCGCCGTCGCCCCTGCCTCCGTCGTCGTCGCAGGTCGCACCCCGCCGTCGTCGACCCTGTCGCACCCTGCCGTCGTCCCTACCGCGCCCGGCCGTCGACGTCCCCATGCCCTCCGCTGCCGGAGCTCCCGACCGCCGTGGATCCGTCGTCCGCACGCCGCCCGTCGACCCCGCCCACGCCCGGCCGTCGTCTCCACGCCCGTCCCCGTCTCCGCGCTGGCCCCCACGCCCGGCCGCCGTCGCCGCGCCCGGCCGTACATCGGCGCTGCCGCCCGTCGACTCCGCTCCGCCGCGCCCGGCCGTGCCGTCTCCGCGCCGGCCCCCACGCCCGGCCGCCGTCTCCGCCGCGCCCGGTCGTCGCCCGCCGCCGCTCCCGGCCGTCGTCGCCGCCGCTCCGCCGCCGCCGCTCCCGGCCGTCCGTCGACCCTGCTCCGCCACGCCCGGTCGCCGTCTCCGCGCCGGCCCCCACGCCCGGCCGCCGTCTCCGCCGCGCCTGGCCGTCGCGCACCGCCGCTCCCGGCCGCCGACGTCGCCCCCTGAGGCCGCCGTCGCTCCCGGCCGGTGAGGGCATCTGCTGACGTCAGCCACTTTTTTTTTATGTTTTCAATTAATAGATTTACAATTGATTATTGTATTTATTTATGAATTTAGATTAGAATTAGAGATCTAGAATTGAATTTAGATTTTAGATTTGAATTTAGAGATTTTAGAATTGAATTTAGAGATTTTATATTTGAATTTAGAGATTTAGATTTGAATTTAATTAGTGTTTTTAGATGAAATGTATTTAGAGATGAAATATGTATTTAGAGATATTAATTTTTTCGCTCGACCGACAATTAGGTAGTATCGCTCGACACGCTCGATTCTCTCCCGACTCGCTCGACCCCGCCCGACACTTAGGTTTTCTCGCTCGACTCCCGCCCGACTCGCTCGACTCCCGCCCGACACGCTACACTCCCGCCCGACTCGCTCGACTCCCACCCGACTAGCTCGACCCCGCCCGACACTTAGGTTTTCTCGCCCGACTCGCTCGACTCCCGCCTGACACTTAGGTAGTCTCGCTCGACTCCCGTCCGACTCGGTCGACTCCCTCCCGACACTTAGGTAGTCTCGCTCGACTCGGTCGACTCCCGCCCGACACTTAGGTAGTCTCGCTCGACTCTCGTCCGACACTTAGAAATCATTTATGTATTCAGAAATTCATTTATGTACTCAGAAAATCATTTATGTATTCAGAAAATCATTTATGTGCTCAGAAATTCATTTATGTATTCAGAAATTCATTTATGTATTCTGAAAATCATTTATGTGCTCAGAAATTCATTTATGTATTCAGAAAATTATTTATGTATTCAAAAATTCATTTATGTGCTTAGAAAATCATTTATGTGCTCAGAAATTCATTTATGTTTTCAAAAATTTCTAGTTATGGATAACAATGAGGACGAGGAGTGGATGATGGAGAGCCTTATTGCTGGGGGTCCAAATACCGAGGTCCCAGGCTTCACCAAGGAGGAGCGTAGCCAGGCGGACGCGTTCCTCAACATAACCGCGGACATCGACACCCGCACCGCGGACATCGACACCCGCACCGATGACAATAATTAAGACCTTTTCATAGTTAATGCAGAAGGTTCCAACGAGGTATATATATCATGCATTAACAAATCCATAAATGCATTAACAACGAGGTATATATATCATTCTGGAACCCCGCGTGAATAACAAATCCGCAACTTGTAGGCTTCAACCTCGACAAGCAAAAAGACTAAGAGAGGGCGTACAAAAGTAATCGTCGATCATGACGTGAAGTTTCATATCACTGAAGTCAACGAGCTTGGCCAGCCATGGGAACCAAAGAAGGTCAGGGACAAGTTTGTGTCCCAATGTGGTGCTATTGTGAGGGACAACGTGCCCATATCATATAGAGAATGGATGGGAAAGGAAGATAATCCATGGGTGGTTCCGGATTCAGTTAAGAATATGTTATGGGATGATATCCTAAAACACTTCACACTTCCACCGGGCGTGAACGCAAACCTTGTGAAGCAGTGGACTCTCACGAAGATGGCAACTCAATTGCAGAGTTTCAAGAAGCAGCTGCACAGAGATTATATCAAGAAGAATCGAACTCCAAATTTTGATGATTATCCCAAGCTAAAGGATCACTAGCAGTCCTTTGTGGATTACAAGAATAGTGAAGAATTCGCCAACAAGAGCACACGAGCTCAGAAAAGTGCTAGTAAGAAGACGGATTACAACCATCGTCTTGGTCGAGGTGGTTACGCGGTTGCAGCACCCAAGTGGCGGAAGATAGAACAAGACCTCCTCAACAAAGGTATCGTACCAGCGGTCTTTGACTGGGAAGAACGATCGAAGAATTGGTATTATGCCCGCGGTGGAAGATTGAACCCTGATGATGGTTCCCTCGAATTCCCACCCATGTTACGGGAGGCGGCAATTGAGATAATAAAAAAGAATGAAGACATCAAAGCGGGCAGATTGGTTCCTGACAGAGAGATGGATGAGCTCACTTTGGCGCTCGAGAATCCGGAACACCCAGGACGTTGCAGGGGCTACGGGGTAGTCCCGTGGAAGTTTGCTTTCAAGGGAAGCGCCGACACCTATAGAAGCCGCAAAAGAAGAAGAGAGCGTGAAGAGGGGCAGTGGCGCGAAATGATGGAGCAGAGACTTAAAGAATAAGAAGAACATATGAAAGAAGAGGTTGCACGACAAGTCGCCGCCGCGGTAGCTCAGATCACCCCTGCCGGAGCACTGCCCCAAGCACCGGTGGATCCCGTCATCAGCCCTTCCGCTCGCAAAAGCAGTTGTACTTCCACAGAGGCCCCTGAAGAACAAAGGGCGGCAAACCAAGAAGAAGTTCAAGTAGAGGACAACGAACGGTACCCTGTGGATGAACTCTGTCAGCGCACCGCATGTGAGCTGCACAAGCCGATCGGCAACATCACAATGAAAGTATAAACCTGATTATACGTGCAATTATCTCAACCTTTGATGCATGTCTCAGGCATTTAATAACTTCATCATTTCTCTACATATATATAGGTGGCGTACGGAATGGCTTTAACACATCTCCCAGGACGTACAAGCCACGGCATGCAGGTTCCAACTGGCTACACCTCAGTTGGTTTGGAGGAGATTGCTGACCCAAAGTTTAACGACATAGAGCTAGACATCTAAGGAGGTGACGGGGAAAGGACACTCCACGATGCGCTTCACAGTATCATATTGTGGCCCAAACTTTACATCATAATACCTAACATGCCGCCACCGATTCCTCCGAGTGTTACCGAGCAGCAGCCACTATCTCCCGGGCCGTCACCGATCGCTCCGAGTGTTGCCGAGCAGCAGCCACCATCTCCCGGGCCGTCACTGGGACGGTCGTTGCCGAATGATTGGAGCTCACCGTCTCCACAACGGGGGAATTCTACTGCCGCGAGCGATGACGATGACCTCCATCGTCAGGAATCACCACCAAAGCAGCCTTCACCAAAGCCTGCCCAGAGGTCCCGATCAAAATCTACCGCGTCTATGCCCGTGCCAAATCCGGATCCCCCGACGAAGAAAGGGAAAAAGCTGTCTGTTAAAAGGAAGCTACCATATGACATGACAGCATCAGAAAATGAGGCGGAGTGTGATAAGCAACTCAAGGCGTGGATTGAGGGGAATAAAGAGGCTGCTAAACAGAGAAAAGGAAGCAGAAAAGAATAAAGATCGTCCGCAGAAACTCAAAGCTTTCATAGAGAAGAAGGAAGCAGAAAAGAAAATAATAAAACCCCTGAAAAGTGATTATGACCGGTCGCTGCACAAGTCCCTAAAGAAGAAGAGACAAGGAGGGTCACCAAATAGTTACATCGACCAAGTACCGAGGTCGACGATGCCACAGGATTATAGGAAGAAGAAGGCAACACAAGGGTCGACGTCGACGAAAGAGCCTTCAACGAAGAAGGCAACACAAACGTCGACGTCGGCGAAAGAGCCTTCAATGAAGAAGGCAACACAAGCGTCGATGTCGGGAGTACAGACTTACGTCGCCTCCGACCTCACTGCAACTGAACGAGCTCTTGCACTTATGGACGCAGAACAAGTAGCGCATGTCATTGAAATGCAAGAAGCAACAGGGTTCCCACTAGAAACTATTCTCGGCCAGGAATCACCTCCTCGGGACAAAAACTTTGTACTTAGATGGCACTACGAGCATGGGAAATCTCTGGTCAAGCCTGAGTTGGTGAAGAAACTCCCTACTCAGATGCGCAGATTGCATGACTTCTACATGAAGACGTCTAAGGTGGGCCTGGAGATGATTGTCATGCTTGTTAAACTGGGAGATTTTGCTGTTGAAGGCGAGAAGTTGGTCTGGCTGCAATTCAAGGATATTTATGAAATTTACCATCTTGACTCTCTGAATACCGATCTTGTCATGGCCTGGTGCCTGTAAGTGATGGTGCAATACATACCCTAATTAACAAATTAATGCATACTCTAATTATTAACTTTGTCTTTCATTTTCTGTAGCCTGGAAATGCATAACATGCGGAAGAATGGTTACCAACGAATAGGTTTCATAGACCCATCTTTAGTTAATCAAGATCAAGTAAAGCTCCAACCAAGAACAGCATTCAAAACAATCCTAAGGACCTTGTGTAATCTGCATTACAAGGATTTGATACTTCTACCTTACAACTTCGAGTAAGTGTGATTACCATCTTAATTACTAAGGGTTCGCATTTCTAATTATCCTAGTTAACATTATTTAGTTCTTATCTTTTGAGCTTGCATGTATATACAGTTTCCACTGGATTCTTCTCATAATTGATGTCAACAGAAGCAACGTCCTAGTCTTTGATTCGTTGAGAAGAGATCCGAACAAATACTTGGACCTTCAAGATATGTTTCAAGAGTAATAATTCTATCCAATACGTTCCCTTTTATGTAATAGTGTGCTTTTACTAACACTATCTAGCTCTAACTTTCATTATTTTCTGCCAGAGCTTGGGAAAAATTCATTGTTGTAAACCCTGGAACATGGAGACCTAGAATAAGCTTCTCTACAGATTTTCCGGTACGTTAACCAAATAACAACTTCAGCTTGGGCAAATTAAAAATGTATAACACTAATTTTTCATAATTATCTTCTTCAATTTAGTGTATGAGACAGGAACAAGGGACACATTTATGTGTATACTATGTGTGTGAGTTCATCCACAATTTCTGCGAGGCAGACCCGTCAGATTATACTGTAAATATTATTTTAAACCAATTAATAATACATTATTTTCTAACCGCTTATATATTTAATTCTTGTGTGTAATATATTAACTTATTTGCACATTACAGAACAATATGATTAGGGACGCAATCATTGAGAAGGACCGACTCTTGGCGATTCAAGAAAGTCTCTGCGGATTCTTGATGGACCAGGTGATTGATCCACAAGACAGAAATCACTATGACGGTCATCCAAATCATAAAGTTTAATTAGCACCTCTGGTGGAACTTTAGACTAGAATTAGAATGAAATAGTATTTCGATGTATATATATACTACTTTCAGAAAATAATATCTATGCTTTCGATGTAATATAATGTGTGTATATATTTATTTATAAGTTTATTCTCTTGATATAGTACGTATAGTAGACACGTATAATTAGTGCAAACATTTATACGTACACGTAATATACGTGAGAATATACGTGTATAACATTATTAGAACAATTGGAATTGAAACAAAAAAATTCACAACAGGACCCGGGACTAAAGGGGTGGTGCACAGGCACTGGTGCACAGGCTACCACCCGGGAATAAAGACCCCCCTTTATTCCCGGTTGCCCACCCGGTGACAAAGGGGGGGGCTTTGCCTCTCCCCTTTCGTCCCGGGTGGTCTTTAGGGACTTAAAGCCTTTCCCACCCGGGACGAAATGCCCTTTTCCCACTAGTGCAATGAAGTGGACCAATGACGGTTGGACCGAATGAAGAAATCACACACTAGCTCTTTTTTTATAATGAAAAAACTAGGAGTATCACCTCGCTCTAAAGTACACAATTCAATACAAAGAGGTCAAACGAGTCAACCTTTAATTTGGAGGATTGAGCTAGGCCATTCATCATTTTCCCCTCCTCCTCCATGCATGGAGGTTAATACTACCTCCGTTCGGGATTAGATGTCGTTTCAGACAAGCAAAATGACTTGCGGCTAGTGTATTTCTTAGGAGTATGTCGGAAACGTTAAACAAATAAGATCGGAGGGAGTATCTGGTCATGATGGTTTAATTTGGTCTCATCTCTTCTGATCCCCCACATTAAAAAAATGGTGATATTCTGTGGAAGTGGGATAGTAGGTTGACTTTGTTTAACTTACTTGACATTGTTCAGCTATACATACGTGCGTTGCTTCTTGTATACGTTGTGGTGGCATGGCAATTCTCCCAACCCAACCGTTGCACTAGCTAAATACTTCTTTTCACCTTATATACTACTCTACAACACAATTCGTGTGGTAGATTTGCTTAATACAATAATACTACTCATAATAGACACATATATGATCCAAGGTAAAGCCTAGAAGAGGAAGTTTATTAGCTAGGCACATATACAAATATGAAGTACTACCAATCCGATTGCTACGCAACTGCTAAAACCTTAATGTCTCAAAAAACAACTGCTAAAACCTTGAGCCCTAAAAAAATGCTAAGGCCTCCTTTGGAATGAAGGGAAAATGAAGGATTTTTGTAGAATTTGAATCCTATAGGAAATTTTCCTATGGAGCCCTTTGGAACAAAGGATTGAACCCTTTACTGTTCCTATGATATTCCTATGGAATGGCTTGTTTCATAGAGATTTTGGAGGATTTCTAACACGAGGTCCAACCTCTTGGAAACAATCCTTTGTCTATCTCTCTCTTCTCATTCCTATGGTTCATCCAAATGATCACTCTAGCAACTTTCCTATGTTTTCATTCCATAGGAATCAAAATGGCATGACACTCTAATATCTTACATTTTTCCTATTCCTTTGTTTTGGAAATCCATTGTTCCAAAGGAGGTCTAAACCTTAATAAGTGTTAAAATAGATGCCGCGTTGCTTGACTAGAGGTAGCACTTCATTCCACAGATGTAGACGTGACTTAAATTTTGCATTTAATTTTTAAGAAAAATATTGGCTCTAGCAACCTACTACCTAGCTAGTATAAGGACTTTCGAGTTTATCCAAAATCAAACTATTTACATTCAACTAAAACTATTAAAAAAACTAACAATAATTATGGTATCATATAATTTAATTATATGATGTAGTATACTCCCTCCATATCGTAATAAAGAAAGTTTTTTTGAGGTTATCCTGAGTCAAAAAAAAAACTTTGACTACAATTTTTTCATGTGTTAAGTTTTGAAATGTGAAAATGGTATGAGTAGATTGAAATGTCATTTCATAAAAGTACTCTTTAAATATATTTTCTGAATATTTTTTGTAGAAAAAGTATTAGTTACGATTATGTTTTGGAGGCCGTGTCAATGTCCTAAATGACTTTCTTTACAATATGGAGGGAGTATGTTAATATTCTTCTCCATAACCGTAGTACTCCCTCCGTTTCATAATACTTGTCGTTTTGGCTTTTCTAGATACATTCCTTTTGTTATGTATCTAGACATAAGTATATATCAAGGTGCTAGTAAAAGTTATTTAGAAAAATCAAAACGACAAATATTATGAAATGGAGGGAGTAAAGCTTAAAATAATTTGACTTAAGACAAACTTATGTATGAATGGAGGTTAGCTAGCCACTTATAAACATTTATGTGTGGGTTTTCGTGATGTCACTTTTGGCTCAAATTTCGCCGATTTTCTACTCCTAGAAATCAACTACAATATTTTTAGCAGCAGAGGATCCTATCAACATTTTTAATTAGGAGCTGCAGCCGTCTGTCCGGTTTGTAGCTAGGGAAGGTACGGTGCATGTGCATGCATGACCCGGTAGTTTTCCCCCCCTGATATAAAAAAATTCCACCGGTCGATTCCAACCCATCTTTCGCTTTCGCCGACCTCGATCGCTACCGCAGCCAGGTAGCTAAACAAAGCGGGGGGTTAGACCGGGGTTACACTGTCTCCAGCAGCTGCTCGATCACGATCTGCACCTTCAAAATGCAGGTCCAAATGCTACTGTTGCTCCTCTAGTAGATGCTGCATCCGGTTCTGCAGAATGAGCGAAGGCCGAAGGTGTGCTGCATTTCTGAGATTTTTCAGTCCTTCTCTCTCCTTGTTGCATCCGCTGCAGGACCAACCACCACCCGCCGCCGCGCCCCCTTCTCCCTCCCTCCTCGTCGCGCCCCTGCCTCACTCTACCCGTCGCCGCGCCCCTTCTCCCTTCCTCCTCGTCGTACCCCAACCTCGCTCCGTCCGCCGCCGCCCCGCCTTCTCCCTCGGCTTCCGCGCTCGCCCAGATCCGGCGGTGCGGAGGGAAAGAGGGGGCCAGCGCAGCAGCGGAAGGACCGGCGGTGCGGGAGACGACGACCGGCGGTGCGGGAGACGGCCTCCTCCTCCTTCCCCGGCAACCGGCGGCGCAGATCCGGGGCAGCGCGGCCTCCGGGGAGCGGGCGGGCCTCCGCCTCTGCTTCCCGGCCGTCGCCGTCGCGGCCTCCTCCTCAGCCACCGGCCCGCCTCCGCCTTGCTCCTTCTCGGCACCGCGGTGGCCGGATCCGTCGGCGGGGCTCCTCCTCCTCTTCCTTTCCCCGGCGGCAGGGGGTTCCCGACACGGCAGCTCTCCGTCCCCGATGGCGGCCGCGGCTCCCTCCTCCCCTCCCGCGACCGGTGGCGGGGTCGAGGACGGCTGCCGTGGTCTCTCCCTCCCTTCCTCCTCGAACGGAAGCCGACAGTCGCGTGCCCGGGGATGGAGGCCCCCGCCCCACAGCTCGGCACGGCGGCTCTGCGCCTCCGCAAACCCGCGGAGGCAACTGACAGGGTCTCTGCGCGACGGCTTGCGCGACAGCTGCTGGAGCTCCTCCTCTTTGCAGCACACAACTCCTCTCTCTCCTTTCTGCACAGCTAGATTTTGCAGATGCAGAACCGTGTTGTTGCTGGTATACCTGAGCATTTTTAGCCCAGCCCGGCCCGCCCACAGACCTTACTGGACGGGCGTGGGCACAGATCTTGCAGCCCAAGAAAAAAAACTTGGATCAAGCCCGACCTGAAATGCTGTTTTTAGCTATTTTACACTATAAAATGTGCGGATGGCCCACTCAAGCCCGAGCCCGGCCCAAAAATTGAGGCTCGACGCGTCCAGTGGGACGGTCAAGGGCAAGATTTTCTCAGCCCGAAATAACCAAATTTTTTTCGACCCGGCCCGAACACGATCCGGTTCGAAAAATGCTCAGGTATGGTTGCTGGAGACGCCATTCCGTGCGCTACAGAACGCCCAGTACGAGTTTACCGTCGTTTTTCCCGCAGCGGGAGACGGTAAACTACTTGACATTGTGATGCTGCAGCTACGTCGTGGGATTTTTTTTAATTTTAACCTTTTTTTAATTTTTTATATTTATAACCCGTCGGAAATATTTTTTGCACCAGGTGACCCCTTTGCCCGCGCCTAGCGACTTGGCGCGGCAGCGGTGACACGCTGGCGCGGGGGGTCAACCACGGGGTGACGCGGCGCGGCAGAACTGCCGCGCCAGCCCGCCTGGCGTGGCAGCGCTGGGCATAGAGCCCCGCCGCGGCTCCCCTTTCTTCCTCCTCCCTTGCTTCTCCCCCTGCCCGAGCCCGACCTGCAGCGTCGGGCAAGGCGCTGCCGCCGGCCGCCGCACCCCCAACCCCGTCGTTTTGGGGTGGGAAAAGTGTGGGAAATCGATCCTCTGTTTTGCCGCTTGATTTGTTAGGTTTTTGCATATATAGGTGAGCTAGGGTTTGGTAATAAATTGAAAATTTGATGTGGTAGATGCTCGATGAGTTGAAAGTGATGCTTTAGGTAGTTGTTATACTCGTTCTGCCGTATATTGTTACGTGGAGAATAAGTTGTACTCCTAGATTTTGTTATATTTGTGTGGATTTTTAAGTGTAGGTAAGATTTTCAAGTTTGTTGAATGTACCTAGGAAATAAAACTTGTTGATGTTAATTTCAAGTTTTTTGTTTCAGGATAAGTAGTCATGAGCCACCAGAACCCACGTTATTATGCCATTAAAAAGGGTAAGGGAAGGTTTCCCGAAGAGTGGGATGAAGACGCTCCTGTGCCTCGAGCTCTCCCTGTGCCCAATTGTTTATGTGGTGTGCCAGCTTATGTGAAACAGTCTAGGTGTGCTACAACTGCTGGTAGAGCGTTCTACTGTTGTTGGATTAGGGAGGAACCACCCCCGGCAGCTCCTTGTTGTTTCTTGCAGTGGATAGATGGGCCTGACAAGTTCGATCCTAGGATACGTTTGTTCCCATATGCCAGACATGTGTTGAAGCCATATGATCAGTTTCAACGATGGGTTCCCCCTCCACCCAATCCTCCACCGATGAGCTATGAGGAGAAGAAGTTGGCTGCCATCGAGCGAGTTAAGAACCCTCCATTGTGTCATTGTGGAGTGCGTGCCTATCTTCAACGGCCAAACATTCAAGCCCCGAGAAAGTTTACACCATTCTTTCGTTGCTCGCTAAAGACTGTTGTAAGTAAAATTCATATTGTTCTTATCATTTGAGTTATATATGTGTGCATTGCTAATTATAGTTCTTATTATTGAAATTTAGAGTGGGTGGCCTAGTTGTGACTTCAATGAGTACATACATGGACGAAGATCTGAGTGGCCAACTGAAGCTGAAGTGAAAGACTTCGAGTCAGGGATGGTGCCTTGGCCGTGCTTGAGCTATCCACCTTCACGGTGCAAGTGCGGGATACTAGCCACAGAAGGTGTTGTGCCATCCGAGCTTGGTTTTGGGATGTTTTGTGGCAACACTTATGGAGACTATTGGGTGAGCATCTTGTAGTCTCATTATTTCGTTTTGTTAGCACAATTGATGTTGTCGTCATTGTGATTTCATTATGTATGATACAACATTCGTTTTTTCAGGAGGGAAGGACTTGTGACTGGGAGCAATTTAGTGGTCGACATGAGTTAATGTTACAGTTGAGCCGCACTTCTGAACCTGGGAGGAGGTTACATACTGAAAAAATTAGAAACAAGATAAGAGCAAAACACGGTGTCCCCTTACCGGAAGCTGAGGATCTTAGTGGTCCAATTTGTGATGAAATGGTTCGTGAAACAGGAGTGCAGCTGGAATTTATAGTTGGTTACTACAACTACGAGAAGGTTGTGGCATATTGGCGTCATAACCGGCAGAAGTTCTTGGGTCGTGGGATACGTCCGTTGACTGCCGAGGAGAAGAGTGAGAAGAGGAGGAAAAAGGAAGAGGAGTGGAAGGCATTGACAGAGAGGTCGAGGCAGTGGGTGAATGTGCCCGGGGGTGAGGCCGATGCAGGCGTTGGAGAGGGAACGGATGGAGCGGGAAGACAGGCACAGGCGGACAGAAATGGTAAGAGGATCGTGGGAGGATGAGGAGACTATTGGTGCAGCTTCATTGTGTTAATTGCATGTGTTGTAGTGGACTATTTATCAATGAACATTTGTGTTTCGTTGTGTTGTATTAATTGAACACTTTGTTATGTTTGATGTAGTTGTGACAATTTGAAATTGACCAATGTTGTATGAATGGACGTTTTATCTATGATTCATGTTGGTGGTAATGTTGATGGTCATCTATAAGATTTTTTTTTGCCACTTCAGACGGGAGCCCTATGAAATCAATTGCAATGTATGGATATTCACTGAGAACACTGAACGATTAGAAACCTTACAGGCTATGTAGTAGGGTAGGTTGTGTTTTCTCGAACTCAGAAGTCATGTAGTAGGGTAGTGGATATCGTAGGGTAGGGTGTGTTTCTTTGGATATGGTTTCCCCCATGGATCGAATGGCCCACCACATCTTCTCTTTTCCTATATATGTCACCCTTCACTTCCAGCATTGTTGCTCACAACAAGCAGCAATGGATACTTCTCTTGGTCCAGACTTGTGGACCGAACAGGACCCAGAGTGTAAGGAGTACTTCCCACCAAGAGAGAAGAGTTCTTTCCGATCCTTGCGTGATGTGAGGCCGTATGATTCCAACAAACCAGTGAAGTGGCCCAGATGCATGCATAATGAGTTGTGCGTAATGCAAGTTTACGAGGGAGTTGGGCTTTACTACTCCGGTCGTCGCTTTTGGCACTGTCCACGTGCGTGGGTAAGCAACACAGTGTCATTAGTTTTTGGATCAATTTTTTTTGATACGTTACATAGTATTGGTATCTGCAGTACTCCAATGACCCAAACAACTGCGGTTTCGCTACATGGGTCGATCCGCCAGCTATTCATCCATATGAAGAGTACATCACGTACTTAGAAGGACGCATCGAGAAGCTGAAGCATGACCTCACTGAGGCACTGAGTCATCCCGATCCACCATCTAGCGACGACGCGCTATGCAGCTGCGCATGCCACAAGAAGAAGACTCCACCATCAACTCCATCCACACCATCTTCACCCCCATTTAGGTACTACTACATGCCATCCCAGCATTCGGGAGGCTCTATGATGTCTGAACATTTCTCATCGCAGTAGATTACGAGTGTTTCAATTATTAGCTTTGCTGTAATTTTCCATTTTCAACGTTGTGTTTCTTATGTAACCGTGCCACCCTAGTCAAACCCTAGCCTGCTTGGAATCCATAGCCTTTTCAGTGATGCATCATTTCATGTACCCGTTTTGATTTGACAAGACCCTGAAAAAAGGTTGTGCAAGCAGCAGTGAGCCATCGTTTCACTGCCATTGCTGAAAAGTCTATGGGAGTACGAATCTCTAGGCTTTTCAGGCACCCATCATATCGTGTACATTTGCCATGACAATTGTTTTGACAACACCGTCGCCATTGCTACTTCATTTCACAGTGCCTTCACATAACAAGTTTGCAGTGGCATGCATGGCACATGTGCCAAATCTAATCCTAGCATGCCTTAGGGAATTAAAATCACACAAGTTTGCTGTGGCATGCATGGCACATGTGCCAATACTAATCCTAGCATGCCTTAGGGAATTTAAATCACACAAGTTTGCAGTGGCATGTACGGCACATGTGCCAATACTAATCCTAACATGCCTTGTTGAATAAATAAACTAGCAATGGCACATGCGATACATAACATGAATCCATCGCCACGTTTCTTTTTCATGGCATCTAATTCCTTCTTCAAACGTGCTTCTATGGTCGAGTCATCTTCCATCTCCTTCCTCTTTGCCAAACGCGCGGCATCCGGACCACTGATGAAGTCATCGATCCACTGCTCGAAGTTGCACACCTTCCTGACCTTTGGAGCCACAGATCTACTGCTTCCCTACAGTATAAGCCACAAAAATTAAAAATGACAAGTCAACATCACCAAGTCATTCGAATGTGCAAAGAGTGATATCACTTACGGTCGATGCCGCCATCTCCTTTCTTGCTTCGTCAATGTTTTGACAATACCAGTAATGCCTACCATAAGTTTCATCTTCAAACGAGACCTTACATCCCGCATTTAGGCCACAGTGACACTCAGGGGGGATCTCATCCTTAGGACGGTAGTTGAAATTCAGAATGGACCTGTTGGGATCATTAGGGTATGCCCCCTCCATTGCTTCCATCTCCCTCCTCAAGTCCATGAATCCTCTGTATCCGGCCGCCATCTTCGATTGGAGGTGAGGAAGCGAGGAAGTGAGGATTCAAAGTGAGGCACGAGTGGACTGAGTGTAGGTGAGCAAAACCTATATACACCAACTGTGGTCCTGCCGCGCCATCGCGCATGGCGCGGGAAACCAAAACTGCGAAAAACCAACACACGTGCTGCCGCGCTTATTTGGTGGCGAAACCAGTACAAAACCGCGGCAAAAAATGAATTCCAATTTCCCGGCGCGGCAACTCGTGTCTGCCGCGCCATCCATGGTGGTGCGGCAAACGACGGCATGCGCACGTCAGACGTACGTCATCGTGGCCCAGGCGACACGGCGGAGTATGGGGCCGTGCTTGCCGTGCCATCCCGCGTGGCGCGGCAGCAATAGGCTCACACGCCAATGCCGGTGGCGCGGCAGTAACAAGCTGCCGCGCTTATTTGGTGGCGAAATTAGTACAAAACGACGGCCAAAAAATATTTTGAAGTACCCGGCGCGGCAACTCGTGCCTGCCGCGCCAAGCACGGTGGCGCGGCAAGCCTGGCATTTGGGCTAGGTGTCATGGCTGTCGCGCCGGGCTGCATGGCGCGGCAAGCCTGGGAACCTGGGAAGCACGCGAAAACTTAAGTTCCAGGTTCCCAGGCTTCCCAGGCTTGCCGCGCCAAGGTAGGTGGCGCGGCAAAACAACGTTGCCGCGCCGTGCAGGTTGGCGCGGCATACCTGGGCACTGACCTGGGGGTTCAGTTTTCTGAGGTTTTTGTTGCCTCTTTTCCTCCCCGACGAACCTGCAATGCACAACAGCCACAATTGGCATCCAGAAACCTGCAACAACATCACAAATCGGCACAAGAGCCATCCAACACCACAAACAACATAGTCCCAACATAGTTCAACATTCCAACACCACAAACGACGTAGTTCAACATTCGTAGCCCCATGGTCCACAAACGACCTAGTTCACACATAGTTCAACATCACAAGCAATTCTAACATACTCGAACATACACACACTTCATACATAGCCCACAACGTCAACGACGGTGGCAGATTTGATCCTCGGGGCTGAAGATTTGTGGTGCGTGATGCTCCCTTCCCGGCTCAGTGTCCATCACATTGGCACTGCCAATATCAGTTTGGTCACGAGCACGACGGCGGCGCGCTTTCTTGGTAGGAGGTGCACGGGCCTGCAACATGAAAATCCCAAAGGCGATAGGAACCAACATGATTCTAGTAAGAAAGAACGACGTATACGTAATGGTGAGTAGATTCATTTACCTGGCTTGACTGTCCTTGTGTCTGAGTAGCCTGTGGGGCACTAAAGAGCTCTTCCATCGGAATCTCTGACTCGTACGTGGGGTCTACATCCTCACTGGAGGCGTCTCCATGCTCCTCATCACTTGGCTCCGGGGTGGCGATTTCCTTGCCACGAGCACGGCTGGCACTAGCAGCAACCTGACCCGACGACGTGCGAGCGCTGGTACGAGATGTGGTCCGTGACATGCTTCTTCCCCCGTGGTGGACCGGAGTACGACGTGATCCAGAAGAAGTGCCCTGGCCATGGCCGCCGTGGGCAACATCTGGGGCCGACATGCAGTTCAACTTCATTGCCATACGTCTGCAACTTCTTCGAACCCTCTGCACCATGAATTTGGTATAAATTCAGTAAGTACTCAATACTCAATGGCAACACAGAAAATATGTGGAAACGAGTGCTACCTCAGCAAAGTGTCGAAGGACTCCACCTTCGGATGCACTTCCATGGTCCATGGCCACTCCTGCCTCGTTTGCAAGCCTAGCAAGTTGTTGTCCCTAAAAAATACATGTCAAGGTATAAATTTTGCGAAAATGAATTGATGAAACAAGTTTGAGATGCAATTAAAATTACCAAGTAGTCGTGTAGAGGTGCTCTCTCAGGCTGGGTCCCCACACGTGTCAGGGTGTCGTACTCATCCGCTATGTCGTCACTCGAGTCGGAGGGGGCATCTTCAATGTGCTTGTCCGTCAAAACTGGCTTGATCCTTGTTCTTGTAGAGGTGTGGTACCACCGAAGGTACTCCCTATGTGGTCCAGCACGCCAAGCAGGGCCGTCTTGAGGATCCATCCTCTGCCGATTGTTCCAAAAGTCCAAGTACCGTGCATGCTTCACCCTCCAATCATTCTCTTTGTACCTTTTTTGCCTGTTGACCCTGAAATACCAATTTCATTGTCAAATTATTTACAAGCAAACATATGGTAAGTTACAATAATGAAAGTTCCATGGAGTAGAAATTGTACTTGTGCAACGCCGGAACAGTCGATACAAAGTCAGGAGGCGACGGTTGGACCCTCCCGAACTGACGTAGCACCCTGTTAGGCAAATGCCACTCGACAACAAAGTATATGAGGAGTGGCACCGTGGACCTCCACAAAAGTCTGTCTCTGTAGCACATGTCTGAAAACTGGACGTGCGCAGGAAAGTCCCGGTCGTACGGAAGCCACTCCACCTACACAAAGAGAGGATGCTTAGAGAATTATCCAGGAATATAAATTTAGAAAATGAACAAAGACCGTCGAGTATGATTTTTTACCTGTGTCTGGGTAAGGCAATCCAACTCGTTCGTGTAGAACTTGTATCTCCTAGCTGGAGGACCACGTACTATTATAGTCGTCTTCCACACATATCCAAATGTGGGCCGAGAATCCTGGCGATTCCATGGCTGCAACCAAAACCAAAAAAATGCACAAGTCAGAACTCAATATCATGTAATTGAAGTACGAACAAAGCCAAAAAGTTTTCTACAAACCTCGACAGGTCCACGGTGTGGTCGACCTACTGGAATACGCTCCCAAATCCAAATCTGCAGCAAGTAAGCACATCCACCAAGGTTCGCGTCCTGTCCACTGCGCCTACAGGCATCACATAACTGTCTATACAGCCATGCCAGAACAGCCGAACCCCAACTGTAGCAACGGATGTTCTCCCATTCCTGACCCAAAAGTGGCAGAACCATCCAAGACACCGTGTTTCCGGCTGCATCAGGTAGCAAGAACGTGGCCACAAAGTGCCACAGCCAAACACGAGCGTGCCTCTCTACAACAGCAGGTGGAGCTCCAGGGGGGCATACGCTGAAGTGGTCCCTCAACCACACTGTGTTCACGCCGGAGGTCTTCTTCTACGCATCCCCCTCATCAGCATCTGGTGGCCTCACTCCAATGTGTAACTCCACCATGTCACCCCAACCAGCACTGTCAATGATCCCACTCACTGGCAGCCCCTTGAGTGGAAGACCCAGGATCATGCCCGCATCCTGCATGGCGACCGTAATCTCCCCGCTAGGTAGGTGGAAAGAGTGAGTCTCCGGACGCCATCGATCAACCAAGGCTGACAACAGTGGCCCGTCCATCACAGGAAGTCCGCGAACCACCACAAGAGCAATGTCCAAGAACCCCGCTCTAGCCAAGTACGGGGCGTATCGCTCGTCCCAAGGAAGTGGACAATGCTCTCGCACCCTCAACGGCCTCAAGTCCTGAAAAAAAAATCAAATTACCAACATCAACATTGCGTAATGAAAAAAATGACCAATGCAAGGAATTGACCAAGTTATGTAAATACCTCGTGGAGGTCGGCAATAAGGTGTGCACGATGGCTGCTATCGTAGGCAGCCTCAAGGAGCGGGTACACTGGGTGCGCCATCTTGAAAAAATATTTGAAATGTAGTTAGTAACAATGTTCCAAAATATGAAGATAAGTAAAAAAGCAATATCAGCAGAGGACAGTGTATAAGAATATAACATGCATAATTTTATAATTTATTTGCTACAAACATACTACCTCGACAGCTACCCTCGAGTTCGAAGCACTCTTGCTTCTATTTGTCCTTGTTGATTTATTCCCCTTTGATTTTTTTTCCGGCACTTACACTGTTGAACTGATTTGTGACATTTCCAGCAAAGATAGGTTGTCTTGCCCCCCTCAACTTCAAAATCGCTGAAGTCATAATCAGCGGCAAGTCTTCCCTGACACTCGTCCATGTCCCCTTTCAAACGCTTCTTTTGCCTCCTACCTTTTTTCTTTTTCTTCAAAGATGGCAGTGGCACGTACTCAGGGCCATCATATTCGGGCCATTGAGACGGATCAAGGTAGGGCTCAAAGCTCGATTCCCAAATCTTAATAGTGTGTTCTCTAGAGAACAAAGGAGATAAGAACATGGGATTTCGATAGTCTAGACCTCTAGCCGTGCATGCTGTCATCAAGTGCGAACAAGGAAGATGCAACAATTGAGGACCGTTACAGCTGCAAGCACCGTGCCAAAGGTCCACTCTATAGTGTCGACCCCCATGACTCTCCCCTTCGACATTAGTACTTGCGGAACTTCTAATAGAATAAATCATTCTATCTGGCCCGTATGCTTCGGCTTCTTGGTTAACGAATCTTAAACCAGCATCATGCAGCTTGTCATCTGTAAAGGATCCTATTTTAAACCCGTTATCCAAATGATCACGTGCCTTCCGCCATCTCTCCACAAAATATGCGTTGCATTTTTCAAAAGAGTATTCAATAATGCCAGATACGGGTCTACTTCGGATCCCCTTAAATACGTTGTTCACACTTTCTGCATAGTTTGTTGTCATGATACCCCAACGCATACCTCCCTCATCATACGCTTGGGCCCATTTGTCCTTATCCTGCATTTCAAACTCCAACCAGTCTTTAACAGCCTCATTTAAGTCCTTCTCTAAGTCTTTGTACAGTTCCTCAAATTTGTCCTCTGTATGTACTGAGCATAGTAACTTCAACTTTCCTATTACCTCCTTGTTCCTTTGCCGACGCCACATGTTGGCGGCAAAGTGCCTAATGCACCACCTATGAACAAGTGGTGGATAACCATCCATGTGCTCGCTCACACATTTTATGAGGCCATGGTGCCGATCTGAGATCATACAAACCTGTCGCATTGGACCAAGTATGTTAATGCGAACGAGCCTCATGAACCATGACCAACTGTCGTCATTCTCACTCTCGGCCAAGGCAAAAGCTAAAGGCACAAGTTGTTGTTTAGGATCTACAGCAACTGCCATCATGAGTGTACCTCTGTACTTGCCGGTCAAGAAGGTTCCGTCTACAAGTATCACCGGACGACAGTGTTGGAAAGCCACTTGACATTGTGGAAAGCACCAAAAAACCCTTAGTAGGACGGGTTTGAAAACACAACCGTCACGAACACGCAACCCGGACATGTAAGGGAACCATTTCACCCCTGGATTGTAGTGGCTCATGGCCCTCAAGACCCTAGGAATTTGTGCATACGACTCTTTCCAGTCACCCCAAAGCAGAGCAATAGCATGTTGCTTAGCCCGCCATGCCTTAGAATACTTAACACGATATCCTGAGAAAAGCAATATGGTTTCGATGAGACTAGTGGCCGTCACATCACTGTTAGCTCGAACAAGACCTAAGATACGCCTTCCAATGTACGTAGCTGTCAGTTGTGCATGAACTCCTTTCACCTGACTCGAACGGCATGTGTGAGGTTCCTCTACAGATGTAATCTTCCATTTCCCTCTCCCTCTTTGCAGGCGTGACCATACACGCCACATGCACCCTTGCTTGCACATGACTTCATACCTAAGATTCCTGTCCGAATGAACAACAGTGAAAGGCCTATAATGCTTCACTGCGTAGTCAGCTAAGAAAAACTTCAGCTCCTCAAGTGAGTCAAACGTCATTCCCTTACGTATCACAGGCTGCATAGTAAACGGTAATCCTTCCGTGAACAACATAGTAGAGTCACAAATGGCTCTATCAATTCTGCTTAAGTCTCTATCATTGCGAACAGAAGGGATCACAACATCATATTGAGCTAGGTTGTGTTGATCACTATCACTCATTCTAGTGTTCAAAGGCGGCCTAGGTACTTCTTGCCCACTGTCACCGATTCTAGTGTGAACCGGCGACCTACTTATGTGCACTTCTCTTGGCACGGTTCTATGTGACCCTCCAACATCCTCATGTTCAACACTATCCATTTCAACGACATGCAAACCAAGGAGTGCTTCAGCTGCTGCTGCATTGGCATCTATTTGCACTTCCACATCCTCCTCATCAGACTCATCTTCAGACTCACCTTCTTCAGAGCTGTCAGATAAATCAGCCTCGTCCATGGTTTCTTCTTCCCGCTCAAAAGAATCGTTCGGGAAATCATCATTCAACATCCCAAGCTCCTGACGAGGTTCCCCGGCACCAAACTCGTCCTCTACAATTGTAGACTCTTGTGTGCCATTATGAACCTCCAACGGGACTTCCTCATTCATGTTAACATTACCACTAGGTCTACGAGTAATATGTAACACAACCTCCATACATGACACATTAGCTTGGTCAACTACCTTCTTATACCGATTCCAATCTCCTTCGCTAGACAAGCTCATGAAAACATAATGAGCTCTAGCCTTCCCACAATCAAAACGACCTCTAAATGTCACCTCATGCAATCCAACTCCATACTTCACTATTGCACAATCAACTAAATCCTTAAAGGTTGGCGGACCATCAAATAATTCCACTACCTCTGTCATATTCTCAAACTCTCCATTTTCTTTAACTATGCCCCCATGAAACATGCGAACTAAACAATCCATCTACAAAATTTAAACAACTTCATGAACTTGATGTCTCATAACTACATATAATTGAACTACACTATTTATAAATAAAATTGCCTAACAAACACTCCTAAATGTGAGTGTCAATAACAAATACTCCTAAATGTGATTGTCAATAACAAACACTAGTGTGTGTCGCAATAGGGTGAGTGTGAATAAAAAAACACATAACGGTTTAGGGTGAGTGTGAATAACTAGGGTGAGTGTGGAAAACTCCTAAATGTTAATGTCAATAACAAACACACCTAACAAACAATCCAAACATACTATATTCGCATGTCCAAATTATTGTGTTTTCCCACTACTAGACATGCAACCATGTACCTTCACATATCATCATGTACATTATATATTTACACCACAAACAACACTAAATCGAAACATGCAACATGTTCTACACGTCAATAACACGGGCAGAGATACTACTACGTATGAGCTAATCATCATTTACACTAAACTACATTGCAATGGGTCTAAATTTGAATATTCAATACCTAACCCTAGGTCACCTAAATCAACTCCGATCTCTAAAATCAAATGGTAAACGAGAGAGAAAAGTGGGGCAATACCTTCCCAAAGTTGCGGGGATCGATTTCCCCCACCTTTTCCACCCCAAATCGACGGATTTGGGGGTGGAATCGGGGGGGGGGGGCGGCGGCCGGCGGCGGGGTTCTGGAGGAGGTGCGGGTCGGTCTGGAGGAGGAATGAAGGGAAGCCGCGCCGCGGCTGTTGACTCGGCGCTGCCACGCCTCTGCATGTGGCGCGGGAAAGCCTACGCCACGTCACTGCGTCGTTGACCAACCGGCCGCCCCCGCGCCAGCGTGTCACCGCTGCCGCGCCACATGCGGTGGCGCGGCAGAGGCTGACTGCCGCGCCACGTCGCTAGGCGCGGGCAAAGGGGTCACCGGGTGCAAATAATTTTTCCGACGGGTTTTTAATATAAAAAATTTAAAAAAAGGTTAAAATTAAAAAAAATCCTACGTCGTGGAAGTAATTTTCTATCCCCCCCTTGGGGATGCCGACCTCCATATCCAGCCTGTTCGTTTGGCTTATCAGCCACCAGCCAACAGTACTTTTCTCTCAGAACAAATCAGCCACCAGCTACCAGTCAGCGGTACTTTTCTCTCAGAACAAATCAGCGCCAGCCATCAGCCACCAGCCAGCCGAACAGGACGCCTATTGACACTGCGATTAGCGTCGCCCGGAGAGAAGCTTAGCTTAATCGCACCGTCTAGGGGGTCTTAGTTTACTTAATTAATTCCATCGTGTCCCGTCGTCGCACGCTCGGGACTTTTACCTTTGATCATTTCCGGCGTGCCCAATGTTTTCTATAAAGACCGTTCGTTTAAAATTTTATAAATATAAGATAATACCAATGATAAGAGTCCAAAGCACCTCCACGAACTTTTCTTATTCGGATGGATTGTCGAGTACAATTAATTATCCATGCATGTTTGCAGTAATTCTCAGAAGACATATTAGTCTTCCTTATTTTACGACTGGTAGTAAATGATCAATTCATTAACTAAGTCAAGAGGTATTACGAAGGTCTTTGTCGGATGATCTGAAAGTTACACGAACCCTTTTTGTGTGACAAATTTCGAAACCTAAGCTAATATATTTTTTAAGATAGATGGAGTAGTACTCCCCCGTTCCACAATATAAGTATTTATCGATTTCCGCGATACACATTTAATCATTCGTCTTATTCAAAAAATTTGTGAAAAAATATTTATTTTGTTATGATATGTTTCATCATGGTATATATTTTAAGTATATCAAAATTGTTTTTATACTTTTATAAATTTTTTGAATAAGACGAGTGGTCAAACGTGATCAGCAAAAGTCAACAAATATTTATATTGTGGAACGGAAGGAGTAGAGTACTAGCCTGTATTTTATTCCCTTCTAGATCCTATAGGCCTGTAATCATTGTTAATCTGGCTGGCCTTGCACTGGGGTAAAATATTGCTATGTGGAGTTTTTTTTAACTTAGTTTAAGAAGTCTTGAGGTCCAGCACGCACACGAACGCGATGCGTGTACGTTTGTGCGTGTAGCTATCACTTTATGCGCTTGTGCCGACGACTCCCGATGGCAATCCATGTGGGGTCGGTCTGTGGGGGTGGGGTACTAGTACGAACGGCGTAGGTGCGCCGTCTGATACATCATGCATGTGCTTACCTATACTCTCAAAATATAAGTATTTGTTGACTTTTTATCAAATTTCATTATATTTAAAAAAATATAAAAATATTATTTATTTTGTTATGATATGTTTTATCATCAAATATATTTTTAGAATATCATAATTGTTTTTATATTTCATAAATTTTTTGAATAAGATGATTGGTCAAATGTGATGTGCAGAAATCGAAAATTACTTATATTTAGGACGAAGGGAGAAGTGCATAGACGTATCTTTCAAAAAAAAATTTAAAATACAGATACACGGACGCGTGATGCATTGGCTTGCGGACAGTGGCGAAGCCAGGATCGAGCACAAGGGGGGCTCTCCTGTGCTTATTCCACCTTCGGCTCCTTCTTCCTTCATTTTTTTTCTCAAAACCTGTAGGAGGGCTAGGGGGGGCTTCACAGCATTTCCGGCGGTAGCCGGGGCTCGAGCCCCGGCCGACCCGGTGGTGGATCCGCCACTGCTTGCGGATCTGGACAATCTTTCTCACACACTCAGTCCAACGGAACACATACACCCTACCTTTATTGTTAGCACAATTGAAATATCAATAGACAGGACGCTCACAACTGAAATGATAATACCAATTAATTTTAAAAAAGAATTTATAAAAATTACGGGCATTCATGCTGAGTCTAGGATATGAACTCAAAAAAAGGATGGAAATTTATCACCTTCTGCGTGCTCATGCTTTTGCGCTAGCTTTTGGGTTCTTGCACCATTCAACTCAAGGCATGCATATTGTTTCTTTGGAAATTTCATAATGATATGTACACAATCACAACGTAATGCTCCATCAGGCAAAAAAAAACTTGGAAGTTCTGTAGGAGTACATGGTATTATATTTTTCGTTATAATTTTTTTGAATTGAGTCAATTTAGAGGTCGAGGAAATATTTTCAAGTAATTAAATTTTCAAAGTCATGGTTTCTTAATATTTTGAAATTTTCATGATGACACACACAATTGCTACAGTATAGTTACTCTATTGCGTAAAAGAGATACTTAGATCTTCTAGGCATGGAAATATATATATTTTCCATTACAGTACATTTATAGGTTGATCGAGTAAACATTTCAGATGGTGAAATATTTTTCAAGGCAAATCTACACGTGTGATTTCAATATTTTCAAAAAGTCACTAATAATTGTCAAGATTCCACAATATCTGCCGGATCTTGTCCATAAACAACAAGGTAATAATATAAGAACTTTGCCAAAAAAAAGGGAATAATATAAGAACATTAACTATTGTGAAATCTTGTCCATCATACTCAGCTTTCTTATAGTAGGAGTACGAGTGTACGACGCGGCATTGAGATCCATGCAGGAAGCAGAGCAAGTGAATGCACGAGGATTTTTACGTATTATTTCATAAAGAGGGAAAAAAATGCACACCGAGCGAGCTGGCTGGCTGGCCGTGTACGAAGCGTGCACGCAGAGAGGCCAGTGGCTATAATAGTGGTTGCATGCTGGGGAGCAGTACAACCTTGTTGCATTATAATATTGCTGCGCACACACTGCATATTATTGTACGTTTGTACCCGCACACTGCAGTAATATGTCCATTAACCATTGATCTTGACTCCGCAGTTTGCACGGATTCAATCTCGCGGTCCGTGAACGATCGATGAAGAGAGAAAGAACGGACCGATAAAAAATGGTTCAGTTTCAAATTTGCAATTGGATTTTTATAGAAATCTACTCCACCATGTCAAGAGAAATTGAAACGATACAGAGAAGATTAACATGACACCTACGCAAGGATGACACGCACAAATTGAGAGAAAAAAAATAGAATAATCATTTCGATTAAGGTGTGCAAGGCTTTTGCCATTGCCACAATGCCATTCGCGTTGCCTGGTGGTGCTTCATGTGTTCAACTGTTTATGTTTTGTGAACACCACCGCTGCGCTCACCCAAAAAAAAAAAAGGCAATATGAGCACTTGTGCTGCACGTCCGTACACGTCAGTTGTTTGTTTCCAGACCGTACAGAACCTGCCACAAAAGCAGGTAATCGCTATTGGCTCACAAAAAAAAACAGGTAATCGCTCCGCGTACACGCGGACAAAATTCTTTTGACCGTGGGCCTCGAACGTGATTTCCACCAATAGGAGTACTCGAGCATTTGTAGTTTCAATTTCAATAAAATGCTAAGGTACAGAACGAAATCTACACTGTACATTTTAAAAAAACTTAATAGTTTTGCCAACCAACTAGTTAAACACACCACAACCACAAAAGGAACCTGCTAGTAAAAAGACTCAAGGGGACCACAAAATTAGATTCCCTGTTATGTGTGTTTGTTAGAGTGGTTCTTGTGAGAGAACTTCGAGTGCGTTTGGCACAGCTGTGGCTGCAGCTGTGACACCTCCGGCTGTGGTTGTGCTGGTAAAGCGGATTCTCTGATCAAGCTGAAACTGTTTTAAAGAAACGTTTGGCAAAACAGTTTCTCCTGACTGTGTAACATGGAGAAGAGGATGAAATGTCCATAATGCCCTTTTTTATTTTATTTTATTTATTTATTTCTTCTATTTTTTCCTTTTCCTTTTTCTTTTATTTCTTTTTCCTTCTCATTTTTTCTCCTCCCCTTCCCTTATCTCCACCGGGCCTTATCCATTCGCACCCCTTCACCGTTGCCATCTCCACGGCTCCACCGCAAGAAGCCACAACTCCCCTGCGCAAGCCCCACCCTCGCCGGCGGTGGGTGGCCGGACCGCCAGCTCCAGCTCCCCTGCGCAGCCCACCCTCACCATCGTAGCACCCCTCGTGGCCGCCGCCGCGGATGCGCCGGTGCCCTCACCCGCGCGGCCCTCGACGGTGCCCTCACCTGCACAGATGCGCCGGCCTCCCACATCCCCTCGCGCCGCTGCGGTCCGTCCACATCTCCGGCCGTCTTCACCACATCCTGTCGTCGCGGTCCAGCCACCCTCCTCCAGCTCCTAGCACCGGCCACCTCCTCCACCTCTGCGTCGCGCCGCCAGCTCCCAGCGCCGGCCACCTCCTCCACCTCTGCGTTGCGCCGCCAGCTCCCAACGTCGAACCTCCTCCGCCGCCAGCCGCCGTTGCTCTTCCATTGCGCCGCCGCCGCTTGGTTTCTCGGGAGCGGGTGGGGAAGAAACGGGAGGATGCGATGCGTGTACGCGGGGAGGGGGCGCTGGGAATCAATGTGTGGCCCAGGATGGCATTTTGGTTGTAAATTCTGCCAAGTCTAGGGGCACTTTGAGAACGCAAGCAGGCAGCCGCGCGAGGAAGCGGGCGAAGCTGCCTTTTTTCGCTGCGTGACGCCGTTTTCGCTCCAGAGAGCGTGAAACGCGGCAGCTTCACCCGCAAAGCTCTTTTGAGCACCCCTTTGGCACAGCTGTGCCAAAAACAGCTTCCTAAGCTGCTCCTTAAGCTGTGCCAAAGGGACCCTTCATATGCCACAATATACACACTACTGCTATTAAAATGTACTCTGTATGTGTTTATGCATAATAATATCTGTATATAACTCTAGAAAACTTAAAACAAGATACAATTTGGAACGAAAGGAATAACTGATTACTTTGAGAATTCCATTGACAAACATAAATAATACATTTTGGCAATACTTTTTAAGGTTCAGCTGTCGTATGCCCGTACAGTATGAGTAAGGGGTCACAAAATATTGCATGTACCAAACAATAATCCTTTATACTGTTACCACTTGATGCTGGGGAATAGCTTGAGTGGTTGTGTTATTGCTTCCCTCATGTTGAAATGTTTTGGCTACGTTGTGAATAGAGGAATCGAGGAACCTCATAGAGAATTATGGCATTGTGAAAAGAAAGTAAAAGATGACAGTGCCCCTCATTAAGTTGGAGCATCACACCATCACCATTCATATATGATGGCTAAAATCAACACCGTCCCACATACATGTATTTTGAATCCTACATATGTGGGACTAAAGAATTCAAAACTAGCAATAATTCATATGTTCCAGTACTAATTGGCAACATATACAGTTATACACTGAGTGTGGTAAATATTTTTTGTATAAGCTATGAAACCCATTTGCTGAGAAATTGATGTTTGTGACATTGTGCATGTTTATACGATTTAGGGTAAGCACCTTAATGTGGTCTATATATTATTGAAATATTGTTTTTGCGTGTCATTATTTTGATTACCCTTTTGATATTTGTCACTAATTTTGTAATATTTAGACTCATGCCTCTACAATGTAAAAATGATTCCATTTATGCTACTATCATACTGATTGTAATGCCAAAGCATGTCCATCTCTTGCTAGTTGAAATGGTACAACAGTGGCATAGGTGGAACAATTTTTAGTGATGGAATGAGTCTAAATTCTACAAAAGTCAACTACTAGTATTACAATTGTAAGGGACACGATGGATAATATATTTCCCCATTGTTATTCTACTAAAAATGCAAACTTAGAAATATGATCCACTGAAATAAATGGAACATTTAGCTTTTTAGATATGCAATAGATCAGAATAATATGTCAATGTCGACACATATACCAAGAACCTATCCACAATCTACATGTCACAAGTTTCTTTAAAAAAGGGGGCCATGAATATATTCATGTTGCCACCTAACATATATTTGTTCGAAAAAGTATGATAATAAAGTTATAAAATTTAAACAGATTAGAGACCATATATGACAACGCAACACATCATCTCAAGAAAGTGACTTTGGAAGCCAAGATGTCATCTTGTGGTAGGAGCCCATAAACTGAATTCTCTAGACTCTAAAAATGATAAATAAGACTTTTCCTTCATCATTCGTGGGTGGGATATCCAAGAAAAACTATCATCTATGATGGGACTATGGGAGAGGTGTTCGAATGGCCATACAAGCAGTCCTAAGACTTGCAAACCATAAATCTTGAGTTCGAGCACTAATCATGGCATGAAAAAAAAATGCTTGCTTCACCAATTCTTGTGGAGGTCAACTTGGACTTGGACAAACTTGATAGATATTGGTTTACGTTAATGTTGGCCTGTATTTGGGTGGGGTTTTTGTTGCCTACTTCTCGCTCTATCCCCAAAAGACTGCATTTTTCTAGTACATGCCCAACTTAGTACTTACCCGACCTGACCCGACCATGTGACAGGTCAGGAACGAGCCAAGATTTTCGACCTACAACCTGAAAGAACCCGACAAACGATCAGGTCTAAGCATATTATATGGATGTGATGTTGCATTTTATTAGACCTATGTGCACACTCAACTCTTGAGTTGGGTAAGTACTAAGTTGGGCCGCTAAACATGTGGTGGAATATAGCAAGGTGATAGATGTGAGTATAATTTTCCTACAACTCTCAAACGCTACATTATCTTAGATCCTTGTATCCTTCCTGTCGAATGGCGCCTCACATAAAAGAATTTACTATTATCGACATAAATGATCCACCATTATTGATTTTCACCCGTTGAAAATTTTCAAGTATGATACTGTACAATAATTGTGTGACCTTATTGTATTGTGCATATTAAAGATAGTATATAATAATAATGTAATAAATGGAAATCCCTTTCTCAAAAATATCGAATCACATATCGTGTAGATGATTGTGTGCCAGACGTGAAGTGGTGCTTCACGACAAATAATCTATTGCTGCAATGATAAATGAATATCCTTCTAATATCAAGGTGATAAATTAGTACAATTTTTCTACAACTTGCAGGCATTATATCATAGATCATGGTATCATTACCGTCGAATGACGCATCACCTAAAAGGATTTACTACTATAAGCATAAATGACCAACCATCGATTTCACCCCTTAAAGATTTCCGAGTATGATACTATACAAATAATTGTGCGCCTCTTATTATACAATGCATATCTCAAAGATAATATACTGCTAATATGATAAACAAGAATCCTTTTCCAAGGATTTTCAAATCAGATATCTCGTAGTTGATCGTGTGCTAGCCGTGAAGTACCGCTTCGCGCTTCGCGACAAATAATCTATCGCTACAATGATAAATGAGTATCCTTTTCCTTCAAATCTTGAAATCAGATACCATATAGATGATTTATGCGAGCAACCAGATGGCACCCTCCATCCGGCTATAAAAACCGACCGAATGGCAAACTTTGTGAAGAACAACAATAGGAAGAAAAAACATGGAGATGAAGCAAAAGTCACGACCCACAAGGACTTCCAACTAGGTGCGATTACTAACACTCACTTTTTCACTCCTTCAAGGACAAATAGAAGTCTAAATATACATAGCGATCCTCAGAAAGAAGCTGCATTGTGAAATTATGTTTTCTAATTATATATATTTTTAAAAATGCCGAAACACATTTTGACCACTTTTTTGCTCCTAATATTGTAGCACTTTGTGGTTCTACCTTTCCAAAGTACCACCTACCTCATTTCATAAACATGATTATTTTTTCTTTTTGAATTTGAGCCTAAAGCTGTGAGAACGCATTTTCTAGATTCTTTTTTTCTAAAATCCAGGCATATTTGGACTCATAAATTACTTATAAAAGTGTCAATTAGAATACTACTCAAATCTAAGGCCCAAATGTTGCGTGTAGTCCTGCATGATCCAAAAAATCACTTGAGGATAAACATTAGTAATATTGAAGTATTTTTACATGACTTGTAATAATTTTTCGTGTACATAAAAAGTAATGGTTAGTGAAAAAAAATAAATCGGCCATAGGAAAAGAAGGACAGTGGCATTCATGAAGGCTGATTTTCTTTAAAAAAATCCCTGAAGGATGAAGTATCCCCTAAAAGAGGGGACCAAACACTGGCGCTTTCTCCGATACAATCAACGGGACAACAAAAGATAGAGAGAGCTACAGTAAGAGAGAAAGGGAGAAAGAAAAAAGAGTTAATTGGATATGTGCTATTATAACTTTGCCGTTTTGAAGCACATCGTTACTATTCAAGAAATTATGCCACTACAATTACAATTTTGTACATGTTTGAGATACGTCATTATGTACGTTTGGAGATGATTTTGGGCCCACTGTCAGGTGTATAAGGTGCACATATATTCGTACGGACAAGATTATCCCTGCTCAGCTTTCTCTTTCTCTCTATCTCATTGATGTGTGGGACCCACACGTCAGTAACTTCTTCAACCTCCCGCCGCCGCTGCAGAAAACACACACAGATGGCCTTGCACCGTCATGCGGCGGCGACAGACACGCGCAGGCGCAGAGAGCGGTGTGTGGCGGCGGCCAGAGGGTACTCTAGGGGATGGGGCGGTGCCCGCCGGGGGCTGGTGGAGCGCCAACCGCATCGGAGGATGCGGACAACACGTGTGGCGGGCTTGTCGAAGTGGACATCCGCGCGCCGCTGGTGGGCCTGTACCAACACCACCACTACGTCGGCCCCGCGGGTGGCGCGACGTCGTGCTCCGTGTGACCAAAGGAGAGGTGTGCGGCGACGAGACGGTGAGGAGCCTGTTGGGTCCTACCACGACTGCCCACCTCCCCGCGCCGTCGGACCTCGTCCCCATGCTCGCCGTGCCGCTGGATCTGCGTAGGAGGATGGAAGAGGAGGGGCGCCATCGGCCGCAGCCATGCCTGATTGCCCATCGCACGCGGCCTCCCTGCCATGCTCGATGCCATGGTTGCCCAGGCACTGCCCGTCGTGTCAAACCGCAAGCTGCAGCCCCACCCATCGCTCGACATCCCTGCCAGCGTCGCGCATGACCACGAGCTCCACACCGGCAACAGACAGATGGAGGTTGAAGATGAGGGCAAAGAAGACATTTCTCCTCCCTTCTTCACTCGAATACGCCTGCAAGTGGGCCTGAGACAACATTAGGGGTACATATCTCAAAGAACAGCAGAATTGTAACGACACTAACGTAATAAGTCGAATTGTAATGACGTCTCTCAAAATCGTGACACTTATAATGGCACAGATCTAATTAACTCTAGAAAAAATAGAGTTGGTGTAGGATAGAAAAGACCCAGAACAAAATCACTTATTTTCTTGTGTCAAGTCGGGTTTTTTACCGGTGGCAACCAGTCCGATTTTAACGGTAACCGGTCTTACCGGTCCGGACCGGTAGCGGTTACCGACCAATTATCAAAAAAAATCGACACAAAAAATTCTTTAACCAGATGGTAAGACCGGTTAGCGACCGATCACAATGGTAACCGCCGTAAACACCGGTAAAAAAACCCTCAACCCTCCCCCTCTCTTTCTCTCTTTGTACACGCGCTCTGTGGTCTACCCCTTCTCTCTCGGCTGTTACTGGTACAGCCTTTGGCTTGGTGGAGAACCGGATGCCTTTGGTGTTTCCTTGTCTCCCCCTTTATTTATTTTTTCTCTTCACCCGGCCTCACCCCGTGTGGGACGATGAGATGATGGAGAAAGTGGTGGTGGGATACTAGATACTGTAGCATGGCGGCTTGTTTAGTTTTCAAATATTTTCCCAACTACCCGTCATATCAATCTTCGGACACTGATTAGGAGTATTAAATGTGAATTAATGACAAAACTTATTTCATAACCCTTACCTAATTTTTCGATACGAATCTAACGAGCCTAATTATGCTATGATTAGATAACGCTGTGGTACAGTAAACAATCTCTAATGACAGGTTAATTAGACTTAATGGATTCATCTCGCGATTTTCCGTCTATTCATGTAATTAGTCTATATTTAATCTTCCTAATAGACCTCTAAAGAGATCCTAAATTTTTTTTTTAAACTAAACAGGCCCGTATGGCCGTATCCGACGGTGAACCTCCTCCTTTCCCCACCGTCATCTTGCTCGATTCAGATCGCCGCGGCGCTCGGGCGTCCAGATGCTGCTGCTGCCCGTGGCTGGGCACCGGGACTCCTCGACCATCGGCCGCTTCCCTGCTGCGAGCGATGCGACACCATGGATGATGAGGAGCGCCGAGCGCGAGCGGCCTCCAGAATCCACGGCGGCAGCAAAGAGGACCCTGTGTTGTTCTTGTCCATGGAACACAACTTGGTGCCGTTGTGATTGGAGGTTATTTTTTCTCAGTTATTACGTAGTATTATTAGTGGATTTTCCTTCAAATTGGATCGATGCTCTTCTCATTCAATCTCTCTGTCCGCCAAGAAGCTGTTGAGCCGAGCCGAGCTCATGTTTTAACGAGCCGAGCCGGTTCGTTATCGGCGCTGTCTGCAGAGTAACGCCAACCCCACAGCGTGTGATTCCCATTTCTTCCCCTTTTCCTCGTCTCTCTCCTCTCCTCTTCCTCCCTCCCCCCCTCCCTCCCTCTCCCATCTGCTTCCACTCCCCCGAGCAAGAAATCGAGCCTCCCACCGCCGCAGGGCTCCGGGAGCTCCTCAACCTCCTCATCGTCTGCTCGCTGCGTGGATCTGCCGGCGGGATGGTCGCTCCGTCACGCGCGCGGCCGGGGGAGCAGGTGTGAATAAAGGTGAGGGCGGCGGCGGGCACTTGTTCTTCCGAGTTACTGCCGTGTGATTTCTTAGGCTGTTCTTGGCTTCTTCCACTT
Source organism: Cenchrus fungigraminus (assembly GCA_036936925.1). NCBI lineage: Eukaryota > Viridiplantae > Streptophyta > Magnoliopsida > Poales > Poaceae > Cenchrus > Cenchrus fungigraminus. The sequence continues at coordinate 2,379,724 of CM072770.1, read as the reverse complement.
GAATCCGTGAGACTTCCCCCCCCCCCCTCCTTCTTGCGCCGTCGCCTCCCCTCTTCTTCCCCTCTCGTCGCCGGAAGACTGGGGCATCTGCGGACCGGATCTCTCTTCGGCGGGTTGGGGATTTCTCGTATTTCTCCCGCTGCCTGTGAGCTCTTCTAGATCTCCGCTGTTTTTTCGTTTTGATGCGCGTGTTGTTTGGCGAGAAGATTCTCGATCCCTGCATCTGCTTTCTCTAGATTTGGTGCGGATTAGGTCCCGTGCTAGAGCTCCCATGGCTCGTCCTCCTTCTAGCCAAGGAAATCTCGATTAGGCCAGCGATTAAGCAGCAGAAAAATCCTTCCTTTTTCTGGATTTCTCTCGTTAATAAGCTCTCCCCCTTTCCTCTTTTTCTTCTTTCGCTATTTATTTCCCCGTCAAGAAAGCACTACCATACAAGCTACCTACCCTCCAGTGCTTGGTGACTGTTCATGTCTCGTGCACTGCTGCTCCCTTTCTGCGAATCCCTTGCGAGAGCTGCATGATCCGTGCTGGCTTCTCCTTAATCTGCTCCTGGACTAGCCTCTCCACTTGTTGCCGTGGGGATGGTATTTCATGTGCTTCGAGCTAATCTGAGATCAGCTTCCTCCCGGCCTCTTCTCTCCTTCCTCCCATCCCTATCTCTCCTGCAGCATCTATCTACATAAAATGATGCTGTTAGATTCCCCAAGAACAACTCTTTCGATGCGTTGATATAACATGGGGCTTGGTTTCTCTCTGCAGGTGCCTGATGAGGTAGTGGGCGGCCAAGGAAGCAAAGTTTCTTGCTCTCCACCAGTCCAACTCACCAACTTGGTATGCTGGAGTGCAAGGATAAGAGCAGGCCCAATTGCTTCACAGCTCTTGGGTTCTTGGTGCGGACTGTAGCAGCAGCTGGTGGGGGGAAGCACCGAAGGCGTTCATCAGATGTTATCCAGTGAGCACCCTTCAGGCCCCTCATGTTCCTCCAAGTCTGCTGGCCTGGTTGTGGGTGTGAGCGCTGATCCGGCGACGTCCGCGGCGGGGGAGCCGGCAAGCCAGGATCCCAGAGATCTGGTCCAACCGTATCCCAAGTTCTCCATAAGGTGAGAGAAGATACATGTGTACCTTCGATTCAGTACCTTGGGAGATGGATTATTTTCGGTGCATAACTTCTTGACGCTGGATCTCTGTCTTTCTGATGCGCCGAATAATAATTGACTGCTGCTTTGAGGGGTTGGATTGGGTATGGATGGTTGCTTTCAGGGTTAATTCGTGTTATTATTGTCTTGGGGTGTTTAATTAGTTTAATTTTCTGTTGATTAATATAAAAAGGTGGTCTTTTTTTTTCACCCCCCAGAATCTGAAAATAAAAGGATGCTCCTTTGATAAATATTTGTCCACTGCCTGTTAATGTTTTTCTTTTCCTTACTTGGTGGTTCTGCAACAAACAGGCAAGTGACATATTTTTGGATATTTCAGTTTTGATATGACACAACATGTTCAGTAGGACCATGTTGATGTCGTATTTCTCTCTTGTTTTAACATACTGCGGATGGTTTGAATCGATCTTATACAGTTTGGCAACACTATACATGCATGGAGTGTTTCATCTCACAGTTCAAAAAAAAAGTGTTTCATCATCTAGGTACGTATTAGCATATGCTAATGGGTCCATGTTTCTGTCCCTATTTTTCAGAGATTATGTTTTTGCTTCAAGGAGCAAAGGCATCAAGAGAAGCTGGCCTTTCCATCCACACTCGCTGCAGCTTTGCGTGAAGCGTGGTGTTAAAGATCCACTGCCTCCATTTGAGCCTCCCGATTTGATCCGATCACAACCATTAAGTACTTTCACAGACATTGAGCAATCTGCTGCGTCCTCAAAAGCCATTGCTAGTGTTAGTCTGGTGAAGACTAGAGATGCTGGTTCGTCAAATGAGGATACAAGTGATATCAACTTCCAATCATGCCAACCAGTAGATGAGTCACTTGGACCTTCGCCATACACATCACCGGAGGATGGGAAAACTGGTATCGACCAAGTGGAGAGTACAAATGGATCAGACCATACTGATGAGGCTGTACCTATAGATCTGCAAGATAATAGCTCTACAAAAGCAAGTCGAACTGAGGTTGCTGCGCCCTCGTGGCGGTTGAGAAATCTTGGCTCGTCGTGTGAGCCATCTGAAAAGAAGTGCAAGTTTGCAGTCAAGTTAGGCACCCCGACAAATATTCGCCGGGCAGAAGACATAGCATCTAACTCTAGCTCAGTTTCAGATTCGATGGCATCAAAGACTTGTCCTGTTTGCAAAGTGTTCGCTTCCACTTCGAACACCACATTGAATGCCCACATAGATCAATGCCTTTCTGCTGAATCTAATACTGAACTTGTTGAAACAGTCCTTGTGAAACCTAAAGTGAAACCAAGGAAGAAGCGATTGCTGGAGGACATATACAAGGACGCCCTTCCATACACCCTTGAGGATCTTGACAGGAGGAATGGCACTAATTGGGCGGTTGAGTTGGCTATGTCCTCAGTGAGCAAAGCGGTTTGCACTGAGAACCAAAGCCCAGAAGTGGTACCATTTGACCGAAGAGGTGATGAAAGAGAAGGAGATGTCTATGTTGATTCTAACGGAATAAAAATCAGAATTCTGTCCAAGTGTAGTGATGCACCTGTGGTGTTGAGGGATGATGGTTCAAGGAAAGTTGCGAAGCATGAGACTGGAAAAGGCATACTGATGAGCAAAAAGATACCAAAGTCGAAAATGTTGAAGAATAAGAAGCTCAAGATGCATAGAAAGAAGTACAACAAAACAAACCATTTGAACTCCCAGGTATTGTCTTTTAACTTGCACTACAGTTTGCGAACCGAAGAAAATAAGTATTTGTTGATTCTATTTTTGATTTTTCTGTGAGTTATCTGCTATATTAAATAACTTATATTATGCTGATGCATGCATGAGCAGCAATTGCGTACTGCTGTAGGCAAGACTATGGAATTCATTACTTAATTACTACTAAACCCTTTATTTCATTGAAGATAACAGTGGCTATGGCATTTTACTAAAAAAACTTTCAGGTCTTGGAGGCAACATCCTTTAATATTTTTTTTGAACTGAGTTGAGTTCTGTATGAGTTAATTTACATTTGATATTAGTTTAAAGATGCCACGTTTTTAGGTGGATGTGAAGATATTTCTTGTTTTGTTAGGTGCACAATGTTCCTTGATTGCATATGATAATAGTTTGTTCTTCAGTTGATATCATTGAATTGTTTTTTTTAATTTTGCACCTTTGATTTATTGCTGTGAGATATGTAGGTTCCAGCATACCCACATGATGATATCAATGAGGAAACCTCTGAGGAGGAGCGGCATGCACGGAATCCTTCTGAAAGCACCAGCAATTGTGATTCTGGGACTATGAGGCAGTGGGCATGCTCCAAACGCTCAGATACTACCAAGAATTTTAGCAGAAAGTTTAGTGATAAAGTGACATCTGGAGCACAAAAATCAGATTGGAGCAGCATGCTTGGCTTTAATGATTCCCAAATTACAGAAAGTCTTGCTGGGGTGTTTTCTTCCGAGTCACCAGAAGACATGGCCACTACCTCAGAAGCCATTGGCTTTGAACGGAGCAATGCAAGATTGCTTGGATCGATTCCTACATGGTCGTCAAAGACCCCTCTGCAGAGTGGCATCATGCCAAAAGTACCTAGATCAGCTGCAGCTCTTGCAAAGAGGAAAATTAAGGAGATTGGAAGGAGAGAAGCTAATAAGCTAGATAATTATGATATAGAGATGAATCCCACCTCAGCTAAGAGATCTGAAGCTAGGAGTCTTTGCTTATCCACTGCAGGGCCAAGCAATGGACAAAACAGGTTAGTGCCTACATCTAAGAAGATCCGGAAGCACCGATCTCTGTTGAGGACTGGCAAGTGTGCATTTTCTTCTAGTAGTAGGCTCATTCATGGTTTTGGCCGAGATCATGAACCTGAAACCAGACATGTAAATAAGAAATTCAGAGTTTCTAATAATGAGGGCCCCAAGAAGTTTGTGAAGCACACAGAAGAGGATACAGTGGATAATGACTCCTCTTTTGGAAGTGATATGCCAGAATCAGAACTGCAGGATAATCAATATGACGCGCCACAAGAAACAGAGGGCACACAAATGTATTATGAAGGTGAAGAACCTGAAACTGATGTACCATATGATTCAATATCCAGAAGTAATCCTGCTGACTTTCAAATAAGCGATGGTTCTTTGAGTCCTGAAAATAACAGAGCAGCAGATGATGTTTTAGTTGAAGGCTACAGTGTAGATGTGGAGGATCCAAGCTCCAGTGAGCAATTAGCACATCATGGCCATGAGTCCAACAGTGCTGTCAATGATGAGATGGAGGAATGGCAGATAGATCCGGCTTCAACAAAGGAATCTAGTGCTTGCCTGACTAACAGGGACATGGGTCCTGGAGCTCCTCAGGACAACTCATCAATAACGTCAAATAGTGAAGACTCTAACCAAGAGCATGGTTTGTCACTCGAAAGGAACTCCCTGGATTCTCCTATTTCAACCACGTCAACCATGTCTCCTACAGCTGCTTTGAAGGATTCAAGGATGAATGATTCAGAACCAGGTCCTTCTACTGGTAGAACTATTGAAGAGCGAACCACTGGGAACTTAAATCAAGAAAACAAGTCTATACCTATGGCAAGAGAAGGTGAACAGATGCCCAATGAAAAGCCTTTCCGTTGTTCTTGTCAGGAGAATATTTCCAGGGATTCTAATCAAAGTGCAGTAGTCAGAACTCCATTGCTGAATTTTACTGGGAAGCAGGTTCCACAGTTGCACATTGGTTTAAGGGCATCATCATCTTTCAGCACATACCAAAGGACTAGCACAAAGCCCAACCCTTGCTTGGATACACACGATCATCCTTTAGCAGCTAAGGTATCAGCTGAATCTGCTATGAACCTCCCATCTTACGCAGCAGATTGTATGAGCCCTTCATTACAAAATCAGCTTCCTTCACCATCAAATCCTATCTTGAGGTTGATGGGTAAGAATTTGATGGTGATGAACAATGAAGAGATTGTGCACCCTCAACCACCAAGTTCAGACTACATGTTGAGGGGGAATTATGTGGCACCTGTTGGTTTTGTGCCTCCAAACTACCAACATCTCAGTAATTCAGGGTTTATCAACACACCCCCAACCACAGCAAGTCACCAAATGCCTCTACCAAGTGTTCAGGCGGGCAGCTTTGTTGGTCCTCCATTCCATGGTGGTTCGGTGATGCAATCTGACCATGATACCCAGCAGAAGGCCTACAGAAACATTTTGCCAGTCATGCATCATCCAACTTACATGATGAAAGAAGTGATTCTGATTGATGATTCTCCCGAACGCAGAAATGAGCCACAAGTTAGCATGCTTCTACCCCATGCCCCATCTCCAGCAACAATGCCCACACCAAACACTATGCCACCCCAGCCATTTTACTGCCTTCCATCACAAAGCCCAATTTTGCCAAGGGGTAGGGCTGTTGGATCCATGCCTGTATACGCAAGTGTTGGCCCAATGATTGGTGTCGGAGCATCAGGTCAAGGAAGCCAAGCAGAATTAGCCAACCCTTACCTGCAAAATCCATTCTTCGTGCAGTCTCCAACTGGTTACATGAACCAGCCAGTGTACTATTCACAGAATCTGCGGTGATAGCTTCTCAGTAACTCAATGATCAGGAGAACTCCATTTAGCTTGCTGGTCGTCACTGTCAAAGTGGAGGAAATGAGAGTCTTGTGATGGGTCTAAAATGCTGAGATTAGTGAACCTGCATGAGATGTTCATGAGGATTTTCGCATAGGTTGCTTCTTTAGTTTTCCCCCCTTAAAGGTAAACATGTTTGCCATGAAAAGTATTTTAATTACATCCTGCAAAGTTGCAGTAAATTATAGTATGCAATTCCGAACAGTTCTCCAAAGGAATTATTATATCTCAGTATTTATCGAAAGAAGAAGCGAACACCTTACATTCCGAATAGCATGCTTTCTTTTTCTTGGATGTTCTTTCCTTTCCACTCTGTTCTGTGAATGGTTGCTCACCGGTCTATTACTAGTGTTGATAGTTGGTGCAAGCCTGAAATAATGATATTATCGGCATCATACAAGAAAAGTTTTTTTCCCTCATGAACCAAAATCTATATTATTGCAAATTGCATAATTCAACATTGGAGCTTTCCATATCCTTCATTGCCAGTTAGGTGGAAAAGATCAATTTGATTCAAAACACTCTTTGGATATAGCAGTAAATTTTAGAGGTACCGCAACCATGAGAACCTTGGCTTATGTATTGTTTCATCATTCATTCATTGTGTTCGGTTGCCTCTTCTGATAGCGTTACCTGCAGAATTGGAACGCTCGACATGATTTATTGAGAATTTGAGATCATCTACTCATCTTACGGGTAACCACATGTGATACTAGATAACATAAGCCCGGCAAAGCGGTTGCAATCTCTGAAAAGGCGCTTCTTTTGCTTGGTAGGGCTGTGCCGATCGATATTCACTGTAACTGATGTGATATGCTCTTCATGCGTGTTTAGCCCCAAACAAAGCATGCATCCTGTTCCTTTTAGGTTGACAAGTTCTGAATGGCGCTTTGGTGTATTTGCTCTTTTGGGTGTTTTCACAGGTTTTGAATCTTTTGATGGCTTTGGTGCATTTTGTTCTTCTTTGGATGTTTTCACAATTTTTTTTGAAGAAAGATGTTTTCACGGGTTGAAATCGTGAAATTGCCCCCGTGTGGGATTCATAAATATTCGCCGTCACCGCCGCCGCAGGCGGGCGACCCTAGTTGCCGTCCTTGTTTCCCATAAGGCCATCACCAATCATTCATCCGGCGTGGCGTGCCGTTTCCAGGAACTTTCCTCGTGTCAGGTGCGTGATTTCTCCATCACCCCCCTCGCCCTCGTGCACTTTTTTTCCTGAAAATTTTGGTCCGTTGCAACCGAGGCCCTGCGGCGTTGTAGTGTAGTTTCTTGGAATTTTTGTTTGGCTGGCTGCTTAGGATAATTGTTTAATTGTTGGATGGGGGAGGGGGCGGGGACGACCTATAAATTCCCTGCGTTTGTGTTTGAGGAATCATGTAGAACCAAACATTCATCTCAGAATTGTAGCGCCTCTTTTGTCCTGTAGGGTTGAGGTAAAATCGAGTGAAATTAGGATGGTTGTATTGGAGTCTGTAGCCTGGGGCACAGGATTTAGGCCAGTTGCCTTTGCCTCTAGAGCCAACTCTTGATTCTTCTCTTGTTGAGATGAATTGGGGCAAGGTAACTCAACCTGGTGTGACTGTAGGTGTGCATGCACAGTAGAAGTTAGCTGAATTGTGCTTTATGGATATCAAAATACCTAACTTGGGTCGTGGCGTTGGGAGCATAATCCTACTGCTTCCGGAGTTACCTTTTGATGGCAAGGCCGGGCTAGTACCCATGGCTGGCACCGCAGGATAAGTGTTTTGTTCAAACATCGCCGAGGAAATGCTCCGCATTAGGGAGATGGAGAAGAGTAAGGAGGCAATCGCGTGACAACCCGCTGCAGCTTAACATAGACTTTTTGGTGCTAGCGGCGGGCTATTCGCTAGGGATAATAGGTCTTAAGACAATTGGGTGTCGTAATAGGGAAAGAGCTAGAATGAAGAATTTTGGTATTGTAGGAGAAAGGAAAAAGGCGCATCGAAGAGCTATCAGGGGCAAGGGACATGCTTCCCTTGTTAAATCTTGCTTGGTAGCATCTGATGCAGGTGATGCTTTCAGTAGCTACAGGCTGTTGGTGAACTATGATGGTGGTTGTAATAGGAAAAGGGGTTAGGGTGAAGGATTTTGGTGTTGCGGGAAAAGGGCACAAGGCGCACCGAAGAGCGATTGGGGACAGGAGACATGCTTCTTTTGTTGAATCTTACATGACAGCATCTGATGCAGGTGATGCTTTCAGCAGCTACAGGCATAGAGCAATGTTGTTGAACAACTATGATGGGGATAGAAGCGAAGACTGGCAAAGTGAGGAGGTTCAGTCAGCATACAGGAGAGACAGTGACATTGGTGAGGAAATGTAATAAGTGAGGAGCTGGGTGAATCAAGATAAAGATGGTGATCCTCTAGCAGAATTGGTTTCTTCACTCATATGACGCAACAAGTCCTTGCAAGTGGTACAATTCTTCTGTTTCTTCATGCTTTTCTCATGCACTCCCGTTTTAAGATTTGATTGTGTACACTGATCAGCAATTCAGTAGGTGCTTTCTTCTTATGGCATATGCAGTTCTTCTGAGGCCATTTTAGATAATGAGTGATGGCTTAGCTGTCTAGAATTTTTGTTCCACGAATACTGCAGTAATATGTTGGTGGGAATTTGAAGACTTGAATTTTTTTGAGGTTTTGCTGCTATAAATTGTCCCACGCCATCTTCCTTTTATCAAGTATGTGCATGCTGCCTTGGGTCATGCATTAGCTAATGTAATTATATGAGATGGTATTTTGGTCAAACCTTCCCATTTATAATGCCATTGTGTCTTGTTCTGTGCTGCATTCCGCTTCTAGTTTTTTTCTTCTGAAAAACAAGCAAGAGTGCTGCTAAGTAAAAAAGGAAGCACATATCCACTTCTCGAATTGTTGTTTTGGCTAATTCTGGTTCTGATGGTTACAAAGTTGTGACATCCCAGTTGTTAGTGAATTGTTTTTTTCATAATTATCACCTGATTGCTGCATCTTCGAAATTGTTCAGTCTTTGAGCTTTAGTTTATGTTTGTGCTAACCACCTGATTTTTCTTCTTCTTTTGACTGTGATGATGTTTGGAGATACAAAAAATTGTCAGAACTTGGCAAAGAACTTGCGGCGGAGGAATCCACTTCTGGCAACAAAGACCAAGATGTGATGGTTCTGCCGCACGCACAGGTCGATGTGTTGGAACTGAACGAGAGAGAAGATGGAGCACCTAGAGCAGAAACTGAAAGAAGCATCTGGGAGAAAGACTTGAGGCTCCCGAAGCTTCAGATACTCATCAGCACGGCAGCCAGGCCAACGCTGGAGGCGGAGGAGGCCGCCAGCATGGACCAGCTAGTGACGGAGCTCGAGGACCACCTGCAGGAGAAACTGGGCCGAAATCCAGTGCCTGGTGATGCTGGAGGCGAGGCGGAACTGGGAGGCCCGGGCGGAGGACCTCGCCACCCTGGAGGAGCATGCCAGGGCGTCCGCCGGGGACGACAACAACGCCAGGATGCTGCACAAGCTACGGGAGACGGAGAGCACGCTGAAGGAGCAGGTGGACGGGCTGGAGGTGCACGAGAAGGAGCCTCTACCGGGCGATCGAGTCCCTGAGGATGCAGAGCAGGACCTTCAAGGTGTCCCTGTTCGGCCTCGTCCAGCTCATTATGAAGATGCCTGATGCTGTGCCTCTCCCTGAATGCAAGTTTGGTGCACACCAGTAAAGCCACTGGTAACCCTAGATGCTCAGCTAGCCAACATTGCTTTCGGAATGACGTTGCCCGGAGGACGTGATAGTGTTGCATATGCATCCTTAATTAAACACGAATTTTATGAAAAATCGTGTGTTTCAACTGTCCTTGCAGACACATTTTCTTTGCTGACAAAAAATAAAATAAAATAAATAAATAATCTGACTCTGTTGGTATATACTATTATGGAGAAAAAGAATCAACCAAGCATGCATGCATGAAGTTGGGATGGGCCTACTACAAATTTGAGAAGAAAGAAGAGGCGGGAGACCCCTGCCGGCCATTCCTGGCTTAACCACTGAACAGACCCTATATGTAAAAAAACACTGATAACATGCTCGAGAGACCAAAAAGAAAAGAAAAAGAAAAAGAAACAGGAACGTCTGATACAAATGATAGAGAAAACAAATTGCAGTTTGATCTCGGAATTCCCCACGCCATACGCTACATTTTGGGAACCTAATTGTTTAGTCGTCTCGATCACTATCTGGTATACTCCCTCCGTTCCGGAACGACTGTCGTTTTCACTTCCCGAGAAATAACTATATATATATATATATATGATACAAAATTAATATCATTAGATAGATATTTGAATCTAGTTTTTTAATTAAATTATTTTAAGATACAAATATTGTATGTATTTTCTATAAATTCGGTCAAACTTGTGACACGAACACCAACGACGACTATCATTTTGGAACGGAAGGAGTACATAAGATAAGAGCATTTTACCTGCTACATGTGCTACGAATTGAAGCAAGATTACAAAGAAATGGCAATGGAACTCTGTCAACTCCTGACTGACACACTAGTACACTCTCTAGGGAAAAAAAATCCAGTGACGATACATACGGTTTGATATTCCTTCAAAATTGCTGCTGCTGCTGCTTATTCGTCCTTCAGCAGCACGGGCGGCAGGAACAATGTTCCAACTTGTTACATAGGCATGTTCTGTTCGGTGAAAATGAATAGTGAAGTTGTAAATAAATAGTATTAGACTAATGTTTTTTGTGAGAGAAGATGTGATGAATGTAACAGGTGAATAATGCTATTCACTATTTCTTTTGAAGCAAAAGAACAGAACCTTAGCTAGGGCTGATTGTTGTCACCGGCCTTCACCCTCCTCGGGCAGCTCGATCTCGTTCAGGTCTCTGGCTCGACCGGCGCCGCGGCTGCTTATTTGGCCTACCTGTTCGTCTGGCTTATCAGTCATCAGCCAGCAGTACTTTTCTCTCAGAACAAATCAGCCACCAACTACCAGCCAGCAGTACTTTTCTCTCAGAACAAATCAGCACCAGTCACCTGCCGTCAGCCAGACGAACAGGCCGAATACTTCTTCTCTGGGAACAACCAAGTGCTTCCGCTTGTGGCCGCCGAGAACGTCATGTGGCACTCGGAGCACACATGCTGCGACGCGCTCTTTGCTGTGCCACCGCCGGGGCCGGCGGCTGGACGTCCCGAACGTCGTATGTACGTGGAGATCCAGTAGGCCCCAGCCCGCCCCCGAGCCATCGGCGGCGCTGAAGAGGCCGCCGCCGCCGCCGCTCAGGCAGGCTTCGGTGCGCCAGGATGTTGTGCATCGCCTGGGCCGCGCGCGGCGAGGTCGTCGTGGCTCGACATGGTAGGCCTTGGTAGGTGGGGAATTGAACGTCTTGCCGCATGTCGGGCAACCGTGCTTCTTGTTCGACGCCGGCGACGGTACGCGCCTTACGGTGGTGCAGGCGATGAGGATGCCGCCGTCTGATCGAGGTCCGGGGCTGTCCCTGAATGGCTGAATGTTTACAACCATACTAGGTAGCAACAAGGACATTTTTTTTATAGGGACTAAACATTCCAAACTAATTTAGATCTCCAATAATCTAAGTTGCCAAGCAAATTTGTGTCCAACTTATTTAATCAGCTGTACTATATATATAATCTACTCCAGGAAACAAACGAGATCGAATATCAATCCAAAGTCGATCGAGATGAGCATGGGCATGGCGATGCTACAAAGCACTCGGCCGCCGGTCGGCTGGAGGGCTCTAGGGTTTACTGATCCTCCTCATCGATCTGCAGCAAGAATACCCAAGGAAGAAGGACGAAGAACACCCGGCGGATCACCGATCAAGTCGTCATCTCGCGCCCGTGACGCATCGTCTGTGGCGGCGGCCGCGCGCTTAGGCTCAGGGTTTGGTTCCAGGCTGCGCGCATCATCGGGGCATCGGATTTCGGACGGTTATTGGGGCCAGATGTGCTGCCTGGCTGTGGCCGGAGCAGCTGCCTGGTGGTTCAGGGTCAGATCCAAACTTGCGGCGGCGATGCCTCCGACGCGACGACGCTCTCATCGACAAGAGCGAGCAAGGTAAACCGATCCTTCTTCCCTCCCTCTTGGCCGCGCCGACCGCATGCATGGGTCACATTTTGTATAAATTATTTGTGCTCGCGACAAAACAACCAAATTGCATGCGGGCTTGACATGCAAACTTGGTATGCCCCATGATTGCTGATGCTCCAAATCGCTCCTCGCCCAGTGATATCATCGACCCCATCCCAGGTAATTCAACCTCTCCCGGCCCTCTTCATGGTGCATATGGGTCACATGCTGCATAAAAATTAAAGACTATATGTGCTTGTGACAAACCAATTTGCATGCTATTTGCTTGACACTACTAACAATATTTGCAATCGGCAGGGGGATTAATTACTCCCTCCGTCTTTAAATATATGACATTTAGAACAACAAAATTAGGTTCATTTTGAACTAAATTTCTTGTCTTAAACGTCATATATTTAAGAACGGAGGAAGTAGTAAGTAATCCATCTTATAGATTATTTATGCTTGTGACAAAACAATCTCCGTATGCAATTTGCTATGCTTACTTGACACGCGGAATCATATATGTCGCTTCAGCGACAGATTCTTTCTCCGTCACGCCGGCTTGCCTAGTCCACCGTCTTTTTTCTGGGCCGGCCTAGCTCCCCCACCTCCTTGTTCTTTTTTTTGACTGTTTGCATGGGCTGGCCCAACTTCCTACTCTCTTTGACTGTTAGCATGTGGGCCGCAATGGTGGGCTTCCGTTTTTCTTCCTTTTTCTTTTTCTATTATTTTCTGTTTCGTTTTCTTTTCTATTTTTTATATGTTTTCCTTCTCTATCTTTTTAACACTCGGTTTCTCTTCTCCTTTTTTGTAATTTTGAGTTTTTTTCTTTTTCCTTTTTCTTTTCTATTCATTTTATTTTATCTTTTCATTCCTTTTTTAATTCATATCCATGTTGTAATTTTGAGTTTTATTTTTTCCTTTTCTATTATTTTCATTTTTTTTCTTTACTTCTTTTTTATATGTTTTCCTTCTCTATCTTTTTAACACTTGGTTTCTCTTCTCCTTTTTTATAATTTTGAGTTTTTTTCTTTTTTATTTTCTACTAATTTTCTTTTATTTTTTTCATTCCTTTTTTAATTCATATCCCTTTGTTTTTTCTTTCTCTATTTTTATTTTCCTTTCATTATTTTTTTATTTTCCTAGTTTTTATTTTTTTTCTTTCATTGTTTTCTTTCATGTTTTTTCTTTTTCCTAGTCTTTAAGATCCATGTTTTTTTCTTTTTCCCTAGTCTTTAAGATTTTTTTCTTTTTTCATGATATTTCTTATATTCATGATCTCCATAATCTCTAAATCACAAACGCTGCACCGCACTCACCTTCATCCTATCCGCTCACCTTTGGCGCTCTCTACTTCCCGCGACTGGCGACTCTCTCACCGCCTCCGCCGGCGGCCTACCTCCCTCCTGCTTACGACCTCACCGACGTCCCTCACTCCCACGGCCGCCAGATGCAACACGAGCTTTTTTCCGGTAGTTCGTAAAATTTATTCCGGTAGTTTATAAAATTTGTTCCACTAGCATACATATTTTCCTCCTCAGTTCATATAATTTTTTTGTACGTAATTTTTGTTCAACCTAGTGAATATGTTTGTTGACCCTAGTTAATTTTTGTTCGGCTCGAGCGAATTTTTGTTCGGTCCTAGTGAATGTTTGTTCGGCTCAAGTGAATTTTTCTTCGCCCTCAGTGAATTTTTCTTCGCCCTCAGTGAATAAATATGTTTGTTCGGCCTCGGTGAAATTTTGTTACGCTCAAGTGAATTTTTGTTCGCTTCTAGTGAATTTTTGTTCAGCCCAAGTGAATTTTGTTCGGTCCCAGTGAATATATTTGTTCGGTCCTAGTGAATTTTTGTTCGGCCCAAGTGAATTTTTGTTCGGCCCCAGTGAATGTATTTGTTCGGTCCAAGTGAATTTTTGTTCGCCCCACGAAATATGTTTTGTTCGGCCTAAGTGAATTTTTGTTCGGCCCATAAAAATATAATAATAGAAAGAGAAATAAAAATAATATTCACTATGCCCGAATAAATATTCATTGAGACGAACAAAAATATATGAGGCAACAAATCTATTTGTTCTAGCTAGTAAAATATTTGTTCGATGTAACACTAACTAATATTTGGTATTTAAAAAATATTTATAAATATTTTATCAAAACATAGTCAAGTGGGATCTTATTTTGAAGATCTCGACACAAGAAATTCATTTTTGAAATCGAAATTTAATTTAGACGCATAGCTTGTGATTTATAACTTTTTTTAGTTTCAGATTAGATTAGTTTTCGTGAGTTGCTGGCCCTCCCCGATCGGTGGGCCCTCGGCCCCCGCGCCACGCGTGCCCCCACACCTCACGCACGCGGCGCGATGGTTTGCTTACCATCGCGCCTGCGATGCATATGCGCGCCCACTTGACACCAGGGGTTTAATTACCGTTGGTAACCGGCCGGTTTACCGCGGTAACCGGTGTTACCGGTCCGGACCGGTAACGGTACCGGCCGGTTACCAACCGGTGGTTTTCAAATTTTTTGAATTTGTATTGAAAAAATTGAAAAATGGAAGAAAATTTCTAAAAATACTTCAAGGTGTGTAGAATCTAATGGTGTCAAAAATTTTCAAATATTAGTTCATTTAGTATTTTTTGCGGACATTAGAAGTTCAACCAAAAAAGAAAAAGAAAAAAATTCAGCCGGTTAAACTTGTAATGCCAACAAAAAAAAACTAAATGCACTAATATTCGAAAATTTTTGACACCATTAGATTCCACACACCTTTTTCAATTTTTTAAATTCAAATTTGAAAACATACCAAAGTCTTCATTGATTCGGTAATTTGTGTTTACCGACCGGTTACCGCCGCAACCGGTCCGGTATACCGTTATTACCGACCGGTATACCGGTAGCAACCATACAAAGAGCACTGGTAATTTGCTTTTTCAACCGGTAATCGTCGCAACCGGTTCGGTATATCGTTATTACCGAACGGTATACCGGTCGCTACCGATTGAATAGAGAGTTTTGTTTGAGAATTTGAATTTGAGCGGTAATTAGCGATAACCGCGGTATACCGTTACTGCTCAGCGGCGGTAGCACCGCAACGGTCGGTAATTAAAACCCTGCTTGACACTACTAACTTCTGCAAAATTGTGACAGATGGTAGTTATCCCGTGACAGAAAAGGACCTTGAGTCCGATGAAACCTTATGGGACTTGTATGAGCGCTGGTGCAAGGCTTTCAACAAGGAGCGCGACCATGCTGAGATGGTACGCCGGTTCCCCATATTCAAGCAGTCAGCAAAAACTGCCAACAATATCAACACTTACGTTCCAGAAGTTCCTGAAGAAGAAGAAGACACTTTCCTGCAGGAAGAATGGGAGGCTGGTGATAAAGTGGACTTAGGCCCATTTGCTGATGGGGGAGATCCACCGTTTATTGAATACTACCCTTACTTGAATGAAGATCAATCAGTGCTGCGTACTGATTGATGATGTTACAGCACAGCCGTTTGCTTATGAAAATTCATCACCTCAGGAGATGACCTCAAATCACTCTAATGTACTACCTCCGTTTCCATATAGATGACGTTTCAGACAGGAAATGCTACTAAGATTAGCCTAGATGTGTTGGTCCGAACGTCAAATAAAAAAGGATATAGGTAGCATTAAGCTATGCTTTAATTGCCCTTCTATGTGTACTTGTCACCTTCCTATCTGAGCAATCGTTATGTGTGTTCCGTATATCCTGTGCATAGTTTATACTTTAGCCTTGCTTGGAGCAAGCAGCTCTAGCTGGGTATCCTTGATCTCATGTCTATTAGTAGTCTCAAGCAACATGTTTTAAATGCAAAGATCGAGAATAAATGCGTAACACAACTTGAATAACTTCAAATGTTCAAGATTCTTCTTCCATGCATGTTAAGAAAAAAAAAGTTAAGATTATTGCTTATTGTGGTTCTGTAATTTAAATGAGGCACATTCTTTTGGATAAGGATTTGTACACACCGACTAGATTCAATTCATATATACAAAAATAACCAAAATATGTTCATGTACTCATATCCATGTACCATTGTTCAGGAGAATATCGGCCACTCCTGCTTATAATGTTTTTTGGGCGTAAGCATTTCCTTCGAAGTAATTATGATTGCTGGGCTAGGACCTAGTTGCATAATTGTATTTATTCTGTTTCCAGAATATGTAGGCATCAGAAATATGTGACCCAAATCAAGATTGACAAGAGAAACAAATTGTCATATCCATGAACTGTGCAGATCCGGCAAGCTGAATACATCCCATCAACACAAGTTCACCGTCCAGAATCTAAGGAAACACGCGTCGCAGAATCATACAGAACAAGCACGAGTTAGCCGCCCTTCATATCCTCCTCATCTACTCAGCACTCTTCCAAAGCTGCTGCCACCTCGAAAACTCAACGCACGGAACCCAGCTAAGCAAATGACTATGCACAGCGCTTTCTACTGCCCCCCATGGCGGTACAGGAGCAACGACCGGTAGACGGCTGCGAGGTGGAGGAACACGATCAACAGAATCAGCAGGTCATCAACGAATCCAAAGAGCCCCAGCACACCTGCAGAATGCAGAATCAAGGCCGTGATGTGAAATGGATATACGACAGTTCAGAAAATATTAGTGACAGGTCTATCACAATGTTGGCACTTGTTCTTGGGAATATGGAACTTACTTTCGGGGAGAATGTCAACAGGGCTCAGCACATAAATTGCACTCAATGCAACCTACAAATTCGAATCAGTCAGTATATTGCATTTGTATATGGTCTCGTCTCCCACATCCATTGCACTGGGCGATGGTATGAAACTGAGGTCAGAAATAGCGCAACCTGTTTGCTTTCCCAATCGATCTTAGTAACTTCCCATCATAAGACTAAAGGAAAGAGAGGACCACTGAAAAACAAAATAGTTAGGCATCATGTGAAACTTACCATCATCAGCATCCGTGCCCTGAACACAAGTGGTAGAGTCCGCTGGGGATCCAGTAGTTCTCTGAACAGTCTTCTGATGAAGAAGGGTAGGTCTTGCAACCTCTGAAGAAAATCACACACAAAAAAGTGGATTGTCAAAACAAAAACATCCTAAAAGTTCATAAGGATAGATGCTAGAGGCATACATTTATAACTGAAAGTAGCCACATGGGAACCTCTAAATTTGTTAGAAAGATTGTAAAAGCACCGCATAGTTTTAATTATGTATGTCAGGTTCAAATAGGGATTACTCCTAATAACACCATATGATAGTTGGTGTGATATAGAAGAAAGAATGTAATCATATGCTTACAGTACAGTCCATTAATCACCATACTTAAGGCATGTGTACAGTAGTCAGATACACACACTACAAATTATATTAGGGACTGAGGGAGACTTGTGAACCAAGGAACACTAGGACAAGAAATCTGTTTTGAAACAATAAAAATATCATTTCAGAGCTTGCTAAGTGCTGATCAAGTAGTTTGGCCACTGTTTTATTTTTTCATTTGGATGTTTGGCAGTGTTTGAATATCAAACGCAGTAATCAATACCAATCTCCAGCGTAGATTTTATTCATACAAACCTGAGTCAGGCTGCGTGGTGCTCCACCAAATATACAGTTGTAGTGCTGAATCTCTCCCAAGATACGGCCAACTTGTGGATCATCCTCCTGGTCTGACAGAGGAGCAGGTACCAGTAGATTTATAAGGCGGCGACAAATGGGACACTTGCAAGCCTGTACAGCAGGTCCATGATGCCAAACACGGATGATGCACTCTCCTGGAAAAGATCATCATGTCACACCATTCAATAATAGAGGAGACTCAAAAGGCAGTAAAGTCAGGTAGGCATCAGCACAGTTTATAAGCTGAAATTAGTAGTTCCCTGAATTGGGAAAGAAATGTCATTTTCTTTTTAGGTATGTGTAACCATCTCCACTACACTATCTTCTGATGATACCGAACGTGAACACCATGCAATGCAGAAGTTATACCAACTTCCAAATAAAGGAAACACGACCCTATCTTTCAAGTTTCAATATGACAATGGCTGATAGCGAGTATGGGGTGGTACACATGCCCTTGCCCCCCCAAAACAATTTATCCTGTTTAGGTGGCCATCATCTGAATTCACTGCAATTCATTATTATACTACAGCAAGTTGTTCGAATCGGCTTGCGCAAGTACTGGGTTCATCGACACATTGTTTGGTTTGGCTCAGTAATGAAGTTGAGTTCCAGCATTTCCTGCCTGAGATGAGGGCATGTCGGGGTGGTGGTTCACCAGTTTCGGGGTTGAATGAAACCACCTTCCAGATCCGGCTTCTCTTTAGCATTGATCCGTGGTGTCGAGTCGCATAGCCCTGGCTCTATAAGTCTAATCGTTTCGGTACCCTAAACCCTCATTTTGGAACGACCTGTGCATTTAATTAATTCCTAAGCAGACTCTATGATGGGGAGAGAGATATCACAGGCCAATTCCGGCGCCCTACTCGCACATCGCAGCAATTTAGCTAACCTAAAAAAATCTCGACAACTCGAAACAATAGAATCCATTCCTTATATTGAATCCAAAAAAGAGCAAACAGCCCCAAATCCATTCCTAACCAATTGAATTCTGCTTAGCCGGCCGCATCAGCCAATTGAATTCTGTCCGAGCAGACGCGTCGAGAAAAAACGGAAATCAAATCTTCCGAAAGGGGGGAAGGGGGCAGGGGAGAGGGAGGGGGACTTGCCGCAGAACCAATGGGAGCAGTTTGCCTGGCACGGGATCCGGAAGCGGTCGTGGCAGACGGAGCAGACGTCGTCCTCCGGCGGCAAGGCCGACGCCGACGAGGAGGAGCTCATCACTTCCCCCTTCTCTGAGTCCTTGTGGGAACGCCGAACGCGGCTGCGCTGCCCTCTCGCGTGAAGTCGTCGGCGACTGGCCGACTGGGGAGAGGTGCTTGGCCCGCCCACTCGGTCGATCTCTCTCCTTCGTTCGATTCCAGGCAACCAAGACGCCAACGCTAAGCAATCCTTCATTCCCTGATTAATTAAAACATTATTAAAAAAGGTATTAATAATCCATGAGATAACACACCTGCAGTTGTTGTTCGAAAAAAAAAACACACCTTGCGGCCTGCTACGGCCCGCATTCGCTGGCCCAGTCTGAATGGGCCAGTCCGGGGTTGTACCTATTTTCCAACCGAAACCAACATATATATATGTACAACCATGAAAAATGTCATGCAAGATTACACTAAAAACGAGCCAAGATAAAGGAAAATCTCCGAAACTAGTGGGAGGTCAAGTTCCGACACCAATGGGCACACAAGATTTCCATTCATCTCAGATCAAAAGGGACACCACGAGTAATTTTCTCTTTACAAAACAATTATTGACTGCATGTTGCATTCCATCCGCTAGTACAATTGTTTCTTAGAGATCCAGTACAAGCAAAAAGTACAAACTAGTTGCGTCGTACAAGTTTTAGAAGTAGAGTTTCTAAGTACTATTCTTCATGAGAATATCGGCCACTTCGAGTCGCCCATTGCATAAGAGATGATGTTCCTCTTCAGGGGAGATATGAACTGAGCACCGTGGAACGCGGCAGCTCTCACTACATTCAGGGGTCCAAAATCGACCGAGTACATCTTCTGGAAACCGTCAAGCACTGCCGTCATCGCCACATTGGCAGCCTTCCGGTCCTTCTCGTACCGCTGTAGCAAAGTAAGCTGCCAAAGGAAAGGGAAATATAAGAATATAATTGTTTATAGTTGGACTAGAATCAGGATATGACCAACAATTCACAACCCCGCAAAGGAACCATGATCACTTCTATTCTATGGTTAAATTTCAATGGAAAAGGTTACACGAAAGTAACAGGAGATACTTACATCCCCGACATCTGAGCCCACGGAAACTCCTTCAGCAATAACTTTTGCTAAAGCAGCAGCATCACCAAAGCCCAAGTTAACGCCTTGCCCAGCCAAGGGATGGACTGTATGAGCAGCATCTCCAACTAATGCCAGCCTTTTCGAAACATAATCATGCGAGTGCATCAATGACAATGGAAATGCCATTCTCTCGGACACCACACCAGTTGCTTTTGGTGGTACTTCAAAACATTCTTTTGTAGATGCTGCAGTGTTACCAATGCCAGAAAACAACTTTTCCATGTAATGGTCAAGAGCACTAGAGCTAGGATGTGGACCATAACCAAAATCCAATGCATGGTTCACTGACTTCACAAACTCTTCAGGGTTCATTGACTTGTGTCGAAGTGATTCCTCTGGGCTCATTGTCCACACAATGTTGCTGAAGTTGTTGCCAATCGGAAGCAGTGCGATTGGACCAGAAGGGAGAAATCTCTGCCATGCACAATCATTTTCCACAACATGCTCCACTGTGCAGATAATCGCACTTTGCGGATAATTCCACCCAGTTGTCTTTATGCCTGCAATCTGTCTAACATTGGACTTGGAACCATCAGCTCCTATCTGCAACAAAATTTAAATAGGATACTGAGGAAATGGAGCAAAACAAAGCTCAACATAATGCAAAATAAGATAAATAAGCAATTACCACCAATTTGGAATATAAACTCCTTCCATCACTGAGGTCGAGTTTAACTAAATTACTGCGATGTAACTCTTCTGTAGCATGACCGGCGGATGATGGTTCACTTGATGTTGGCTTCATTCCTGCTTGCTTGCTAATCGACGGAAAAGTAAGGGACACCAATCTGGTAG
Organism: Cenchrus fungigraminus; assembly: GCA_036936925.1. Classification (NCBI taxonomy): domain Eukaryota; kingdom Viridiplantae; phylum Streptophyta; class Magnoliopsida; order Poales; family Poaceae; genus Cenchrus; species Cenchrus fungigraminus. The sequence goes on along the minus strand of CM072770.1, from coordinate 2,359,133 downwards.
GGTATATCACACTTTCGACGTCATCCAATTCTTCCTGGCCAGGGTTAATTTCTAAGCATCAGACTAAGTTGACAATGTCAAAAAATAAAAAAAAGAATGTCAACAGGAGTGAGAATCTGGGCTGCACAACACCAAATTATCAATATCTCAAAAAGAAAAACAAATTATCAACTGCCTTGTGGAGTCCAGGTTATTTGATATAATCTTATTATAATAAACAACTTTAAGCACATCATATAAAAAAGGATGTTCTATTGATACTGTGTGCAGCTAACAAAATGGAATATATGTGCCTTAGGCAGCACAACAGCAAACTCATCCTTTTGCTATGATAAATACATCAACATCATAGGATTTACTTTTGATACATACATCACACAAACAGCAAGGTGCAATACAAATCAGTGTTGATGTTAAAGGATTAAAGAAAAGACAAACCTGTAAACGTAAGAGCAGTGAGTTGCAAAGCACCTTGTTCTCCACCACACATCTAAAAAATGCAAACACCAAGGGAAAGATATGAGCCACTGACATAAAAGTAGAAAAGTAGATAAAAAAAATTACATCAGCTTTTGTTAAAGCATACCCAAGGTATTCTTTCCCCACATCTCTTGCATTATACCTCGTGTATCCAAGTCCAGTGTAATCCCACACCTGCCAGTAGTAAATGAACTATCCAGTTTGATACTTATTACTAAAGTGGAGCATTAATGTCACTGTGTTTTTTTTTGTTCGAATAACAGAGATGAAAAGAGGCAAGTGCTAATGCATGCACATGTGGTTAGTGATACAGCATACACTAACCGGCTGGCATGCTTAGGAAAAATCCTTTTTTTATATACCTTAAGCCTTAGGCAGGGAGGAAACTAGGAATGGGGGGAGGGGGGGGGCTATGCAAATTAATGGAGCAAAACTAAACATATAAGTATTCTTTTAGTAAAAAATGGAGGCCATACTGCCAGCCCCCCTACTGGCTCCGTCCCTGGCCTTAGCCTTGCATGCTCCATTTGTACTGTGAGTATAGTATAAAACACAAGTAGATGAGTGCAACTGTTTAGTTAACTTAGTACAAGCTCACAACGTGGCATCTAATCAGCAAAAGGTCAAAGTGCAAATACAACATAAATGTATTTGATCAAAAGAGACAGAAAGTGAAAAATAATGTGCACACATTATGAATAAATTGTTTATAACTAAAAATATGTTATCTCCTCACCTGCATTTTACCGAAGAAAGCATGTCGTTGCTGTTGAACATGCTCCCATGCACCAATATCTGCCATATTAATGAGAACATGCATGAGGCTATTGTTTCCAGTAGATAAACAATCCTTGCACATATAAAAAGGAAAAGGTATAAACATAACATCTTTTTTCAATTATACTTTGGCAAATGGAGACATTTTATTATTGTTTCCAAGAAAATAGAATAGATATTTTGAGTCAGCATTGTAAACAACTCAAAGTGTAAACTAGTGATCTAAAAGGAATTGTTGGCCCAATGAAACAGAAACAATAATGGGATGAAATAATGAGTGTGTGATAGCTGGGTTCCGGTCTAATAACGCGTAGCAAGCTATAACTGAAACTGTGAACCAAACACTGATTAAGCTGAGTGAACAAGCCAGGTTCTGTTTTGGCAAACTGAGGACAATTGTAATGCGGTCATATTGTATAGTTGATCAACATAATAAAAGGTGATACAATTGAGTAAAACATCTGTGTAAACAACATGGAAGGTCAATATAGATGAAATGACACACAAACAAGACAAACTTGAACAGCACAGATATTGTTACAGTATGAGAGACATCTCACGGCTGAAAGTACGCAAAATACAGTGCACCATGTTTGATAAAGAATCATACCTTTGAAGAAGGAAATGGTTGCAGGAGTAACAGTACTGACCCTAGAATCAGGTATACTGTTTTTAGTCAGGTGATTTCTTGACTTCAATGCAGGGTTGCTATCGATAATGGCGACCCTGAGATGCTTTGTCAGCGGCATATTGGCTGCATAATACAGGATACACAAGCAGGTGAGGAACTACAACTTTTGTACAAGGTACTATGTGACAGAAGCCATAAAGAGGTGGAGAAAGCACACGAACAGCAATACCTACACAATGCACAAGCAACGGCCAAGCCCACCATGCCTCCACCGACGATAGCAACGTCGAGCACATCAGGCGCATCCTTCACGCCACCAACCTCCTGGGTGCGACCCTACACAGGTTTCATCGAGAGGAATCAGTGCTGGCACCCGCACTAGAGGCACATGAAACCTCGATTCCACTTCCGCGGAGCTGCCGGAGCCAATTGTACAATTCGCAAGCCCACACAGGACGTATTCTCATAAACCCTACAGCAGAACCGAAAACGGAGGGAGAGAGTTCGAGGGGGGTACCTGCGACCCGCCGGGCGACGCATCCGCGCGCGAAGCCGGCGCGTCGCAGAAGGCCCTGGCGAGCGGCCGGATCCGATTCGCCGCCGCCGCGAAGCATCTGTTGGGAGGAGAGAGCATGGGAGTCAGCGACTCAAGACCGGAAGGAGCACCAACAGAGAAGCGCGACGGGGGCAAGCGCAGGGATGGACAGCGGACTCGCGCACCTTCGCCTGCAGAGCATGGTGGAGACGGCGGAGGCAGCGACGAGGGGAAAAGCGGCGCGGCTGCCGTGGAGAGCTCCTGCGCCGCGTACCGGTCGGTGTTGTTGCGCGGTTTGGGTGGGGGAGATCGGCCTCTTGGGTTGGGCTGGAATCAAGTTTAGCTTCGACCCAGCCCAAATAATTTTTTTTAGCTCAAGGGATATTCGATGGGCTGCATTCTTCCTCCACAGTTGCAGCCATTTTTCCTTTTTTCTTTTTTTTTTATGATGACCCCTGTCACGTGTCCACAAAACCACATCTCACCACATGGGCCCCAGGTGTTGTCCTGAAGAGAAATGTTCGGCAGATTTTAAAACTGTTTTTTTCTGATTTGTCTAACTGATTTGTTTTTTGTGAGGAAAACATTGAGAAAAAAAGCAGAAACCCTGCGCAAACAGACTGCAGCAGGAAAGGGTCCTATGCGCACCAACGGAACGGGAGTTACCGTCCGATCCCAGTTGGCACTTGGAAAACTTCCCCGTAACACACAGTAGCATCTTTATTATCTTTTATACAGTACAGCACGTCGAAACGGCAGCGGATTTATTTCATGGTAACCTATACATCCCGCACGATTACAGCTGAATCGCCTTGCCTTGTTGCGCAACTTCGAAACCCCTGACGTTTTTATTCAAATCGCACTAATTCTAAAAGATATTAAAAGCATCCGGGGCTCCGACTAGTAGAGATGAGGGACAGCGCGCAGGCAATCGCTGCGGCGACGGCGGCCACCATATATATCGCCAGCGCCAGGGGGGCAACCCAGCCGGCGGCCGCCTCCTCTGCTGCCTCTTTCACACAACACAGACATCGAGCAGTGACTGCACCCACCCGTCGGCGTCGGGCATGGCCATCCCGCTCCAGGGGAAGGACGGCAAGGGCGGCGGCGGCCAGGTGGGGACGACGAGCGACGACGGCGACGACCACCCGTCGGCGACCGCGGAGCTCCGCGCGCTGTGGGGCATGGCGGCGCCGATCACGGCGCTCAACTGCGTGGTGTACCTGCGCGCCATGGTGTCCGTGCTCTGCCTCGGCCGCCTGGGCCCGCTGGACCTCGCCGGCGGCGCGCTCGCCATCGGCCTCACCAACATCACGGGCCACAGCGTCCTCTTCGGCCTCGCCTCCGGCCTCGAGCCGCTCTGCGCGCAGGCCTTCGGGTCCCGCAACCACGACCTCCTCACCCTCTCCCTCCAGCGCGCCATGCTGCTGCTCTTCCTCGCCGCGCTCCCCATCGCGCTGCTGTGGCTCAACGTCGGCCCCATCCTCGTCGCGCTGGGGCAGGACCCCGCCATCTCCGGCCCCGCCGCCGCCTACGCGCGCTTCGCGCTCCCGGACCTCGCCGCCAGCGTCGTCCTCCAGCCGCTCCGTGTGTACCTCCGCTCCCAGGGGATCACCAGGCCCATGGCGGCCTGCTCCGCGATCGCCGTCGCGCTCCACGTCCCGCTCAACGTCATCCTCGTCTTCGGCCTCGGCTTCGGCGTCCGCGGCGTCGCGGCGGCGCAGGCGCTCACCAACACCAACATGCTGCTCTTCCTCCTCGCCTACATCCGGTGGGCGCGCGCGTGCGACGACACGTGGAGGGGGTGGGCGCGCCTCACGGCGGTGGCCAGCGGACTGCCGGGGCTGGCCAGGCTCGCCGTGCCCAGCTGCGTCGGCGTCTGCCTCGAGTGGTGGTGGTACGAGGTCGTCACCGTGCTCGCCGGGTACCTGCCAAACCCGGCCGCCGCCGTCGGCGCCGCCGGGGTGCTCATCCAGACCACCAGCCTCATGTACACCGTGCCCATGGCGCTCGCGGCCTGCGTCTCCACCAGGGTACGTATAATTAACTCCACCACATCGCTGCATATGTCGAACGATCAGGGCCGCGGCCTTAATTAGCGCCAGATTTTTGTTACTACTTTCGTTTCCTGACGTCGACTGATCAAAATTCCAAAGATTCTTTATTTGGAGATAGTGGCAGCATGCACGCTCACTTGGATCTGCTTTCAGAGCTTGCCGCCGCATATGAACCTATTTTTCGGAATGCATTCTCTCGATCTTCCCTTGTTCGGATTCGTTTCTCTTCCATTTTAGCTCCTTCGCTTCTTGGACAATGCAAAAGTTTTCTTTTTCTTGCGAGCATTTTCAAAAGCTTTGGCAGTGCGAAAAATGGTAGTGCCCTTTTAGACTTTTATTTCTAGGCGTATAGGCAATAGGCATAGCGTAGCATGCGGCCACTCTTTTTTATCATCGTCAAAGTAACAATATTTATGTGCATGGTGAGTCTGCCCACCTCCTACTGCCCCACATCAGCGCCAACACAAATTTGGCCTCACACACAACACAACACAAAGTGTGGTTCACTAACCATATTTTGCGTGCCACGCCATGCCCAGCTACCACGTCCTCTTTTTCGTGCATCCATAAAAAAGGTTTATGTCTACTATGTGCATGAAACATTTTGGTGTTCCATGGTTTTTTGTTTCATGTTCACATAATCGGATCGAGTCTGCACTGAGCATCGCCATCGATCTTGATCCCTTGTTTTGGTAGATTCCCAGGTTCCTCATTTTCACCCGCATCCATGAAAGTTACCCCATTTTTTACTTGCCCGGAAACGACAGAGGCAATAGGTTTTGTTTGTGCCCGATTGGTCGTTGGTCTTCTCATGTCACTGTGGTTGAACAGTGGCAGGCTCTGCAACGAGCTGTTCGTGTTCTGTGCTCCACAAAAGACAAAGGATTGCTTGCACGGTGCACGCCATCCAAAGCAGAACAGTGGTAAAAATCTCGGCGGCGGCGGACGGCGCTCTGTTCTGTCCGATTTGATCCATGAGAGTTGAGAGCTAGCGCACGTGAACACCGGCGCCGGCCTTTGCACATCGGTTATTTGCTACTCCTACTGGTACTGATCCATCGGGTACGGTGTGGTTGGTGGTGCTTCGTGCAGGTGGGCAACGAGCTGGGCGCCGGCAAGCCTCGGCGAGCGCGGATGGCGGCGATGGTGGCGCTGGCGTGCGCGCTGGCGATCGGCGCGGTGCACGTGGCGTGGACGGCGGCGCTGAGCCGGCAGTGGGTGGAGCTGTTCACGACGGAGCCGGCGGTGGTGCGGCTGGCGGCGGCGGCGATGCCCATCGTGGGCCTGTGCGAGCTGGGCAACTGCCCGCAGACCACGGGGTGCGGGGTGCTCCGCGGCACGGCGCGCCCGGCCGTCGGCGCCCGCATCAACCTCCTCTCCTTCTACCTCGTCGGCACACCCGTCGCCGTGTACCTGGCGTTCGGCGCCGGGGCCGGGTTCAGCGGCCTCTGGTTCGGGCTCCTTTCGGCGCAGGCCACCTGCGTCGCGCTCATCCTCGCCGCCGTCGTCTGGCGCACCGACTGGCAGGTCGAGGCCATGCGCGCCAAGAAGCTCGCCGGCATCGAGCTCACGACGACGACGGCCGTCGAGGCCGAGAGCAAGCGCCTCGTCGCCGCCAACGGCGAGCCGGCGGAGGACGTGTAGAAGTAGAAGCGTAGCGTGTACTAGGCCGCCGTAGCACACTGTACTGTACGTCACCTTCGCGATCGAGTCGGTGTGACCATGAGCAATTGAGCACAAGACGATCGTCGTCGGAGTCCATGGATGGACGACGGATCGGAAGCGGGCAACGGATCGCAAAGTTGAGATTGGCCTTTTACTGCTAGTATATAGCTTTTGTGTTGGTGTGCGGCCACCGCGGCGGCGGCGGCGGCAGGTCGTAGCTTAATGAATTGCTGGAAGCGTATTGAATTTGCTACGGGGTGGTGGTGGCTGTCGCGCGCGGCTCGCCACTAGCGCGCGCCCGGCCGCAAGTGGCTTGTACCATACTAGCGGAGAAGGAAAGTGGTGGTCGCCATGCATGTTGCCTCGAGCTGGTTCGCTGGTGCTCGGATTGGAAAATGACCTAGCGAGCGAGCTGCATCAGGGATGAATTCATCATCATCAGGATGCGCGTGAGATGGCGATCGGCGAGTGAGTGATGGATCAGCGTCTCGTAATCGACCCTGTTAGTTGGATCCATCGATTGGCTTTGGCGCAAAGCCGCTTTCTGATATTCCTCTTTTGGGAGGACAGCATCCTTGCCTGTCGCCATCGCCTTTCTCGAGGTCGAGGGCTTTGGTTTCGTTTCAGAGCTTCGGGCGGAGCTTCAATTCATTCACTGCCGTCGGCCGCGTGTCCTGGCTCGCAAAGATCTCGTGGCGGCAAGTATGCGATGCGACCCCCAAGAGATGGATCGGGCTCCTCTGAAGAGGGGCTCAGCTCCATCGGTCGCCCAGGTCGCCGCACGCTCCTCCGATCCGATCCCGATCGACTCGACGGCGTTTTGTTCATTTGCGTGTGCGTCTTCGTCAGATATGGACCGATGGATGCATCTGCTGGTTGCCGACCCGCCGACCACGACCAGTTCTAGCTAGATATTTGGATAGGCCGCCACATGCGTCAGACTCGGGACTCCTGCTGCTTCTTCTTGTTAGACCGAGTCCAACAGCACAATGCAAATGCATATATGCATCTCCACGGACACTATGCATCATCAAATCTCAGTCCAACAGACAATGCAAAGGAGGAGGTATTCTTCCTTCCCAGGAGAGGGGGGATGCAAAAATCCACTCCCTCTCTCCTCAAAGGCAAACGTGAGGGCGCTGCAAGCGACACGTGGCGGAGGGCGCGGCGGAGAGCGTGGCGGAGGAGTACTGGCGGGAGGCGAGTGCAGTGGAGGAGCCTAGCCCGGCGACGACGAGGCGAAGGCGATGGCGCGACCCCCTCCTCACCTCCGGCTCCCTCCTCGCTGCGAAGATCTGGAGGGCCGCGGCCGCCGGTTCTCCTCCGCAGGCCACCGCCACATGTATTTGGATAGGCCGCCACATGCGTCAGACTCGGGACTCCTGCTGCTTCTTCTTCTTCTTAATTACTGAAAGCACCACCAGATAAGCTAAAATGACATACAATTAATTTGAAATAGTGAGAGCACTTGGATATAGTTTTCCAAATTTTTCAAATGGATAGCAAATATTTAATTCTTCAATGTGCCGTTGACGATATTGTCTACGTGGATTTGTTTGAAATATTATGTTTTCTTAGACTTATTGAATCATTTATAAGAAATCTATGTTTTTGAAAGGTTGTTGAAGCTTATTATGATTTATCGATTTCGTTTCGCTGGTGGCTAAGGCTGATTTATTGTGAGACTGTGAGAGAAAAATAACGCTGGCTGGTTGGTGGTTGATGCTAATTTGGTATGAGAGAAAAGTAGTGTTAGCAGATGGTTGATAGTCTAGACGAACAAACTAGAGAAGGCGACGAGATTTCCTGTCGGTGATGATATGACCGATCCAGTTGGAATTTGAGAAAAGCATGAAGAGATATATCTTGCCAGTGATGCGCATGTTCATCTGGATTTATTTGAAAGATCGATTTATTGAATATCTTATTTGACGATTGTAGATATTTGGAATTTTTCATAAGAAATGTGCCGCAGGGGGGCGCTCGTGCCTTTGACAATAGATGGCGAGCCGGACCAAAGCTACCCGTTGTGCAGCTAGCTAGCTACGCGTCCACGTCGGGTGTGCTGTGCTCACGCCGATGACGACCGGTGAAGGCAATGCACGTATGGTCGATCGTGGCGCACGCAACTTTTGCACTTGGTTGCAGACTTGCAGTCCGTCTGCAGTGCAAGCGAGGGCGACGATATATCGGGAGGCCCCGGCACGTCCCTGTCAGCAGGTTGGTGACGTGTTCCCTGTAAATCCAGATAGTGCGGCATCGACGGCACACGACACGCACTGTGCTGCGCCGCCGCGGCGCGGACCAAAGTCTCGAGATTGCTCCCGCGCGTGTGCATAAAAAAGTACTACCTCCTGATTAAAAAAAAATACTACCTCCGTTCTTAAATATATGACACCATTGACTTTTTTCATTCGTTTGACCATTCGTCTTTTCTGCAAATATTTTTGTAAATTAATAAAATTACAAGTTGAATCTAAAGTACAGCTGACAATAGACATAATGATATATATTTTACTTTAATTCACTAACTTGCTCAATGGATATTAGTGGCTAAAATTGAAACAAAAGGTCAACAACGCGTGTCATATATTTAAGAACGAAGATAATAGCAATGAGGCAGAGCCGTTTGAAAAAAAAGGCATAACCGTTGCTCGATGAGGTCCTCGGTGGAGGGCTTTTATTACTTAAAATACATGTATGAGAGTTGTGTATCATTGTATTGTATGAAGAAGCTAGATACTTTTTATGTTGACGCGTACGTGGATTTCAAAAAGGCAATTGTCGAAGATTTGAGGGTCACCCTGTTCGGTTGGTTGGAGGCTGATGTACGTCTTCTAAAAGAAAAATATCATTAGCTGGTGGCTGGTGTCTGGTGCTAATTTGTTATGAGAGAAAAAGTACTGCTGGTCGGCGGCTGATAAGCCATATGTACTTTAATAAGTTTTTTTCATGAAAGTTGTAGGAACAAACGATGTAAATATATATGGTAGAGTTGTCAAAGAAGAACCCGCATGTTGAGGTTGTATTATAAAACAAGCATGCAGGCTCATATGGGTAAATAAAGTATGCATGTGTGGATCTTTCTTCCCTGTGATCACAAAAGTAAAAAGGCTAACAGCAAGGCCCTTGTTGCTTTACAACGGATGTCGTGAAGTTGAGTAGTGGAAGTATGGGGTGTCATGCATGGTTTATTTGCTTCAGTCCGGCCCCCTCTTGCTGTACCTAAAACTAGAAGGGGCTTTTTAGCAGCTTGCAGCACCGTCGTGAGATGAGGACACGAGGAGGATACACAAATGAACACGATCGAGCAGGGCAGCAAAAGTGATCGTGATAGGCTCTTAATTGGCAGCACTAACACGATGCGATCGGGACATGCATGCATGCTGCCCGCCGGCCAGTGAAAGTCAAGCACTCTAGCTTATCTCCAGTGAAAGATCTGCCTGGGCAGTTCTCTGAGACGACAGAGACACTGCTGAGACGATCGAAACAAGTCTACTCCATCCGGGGCAGTTCTCTGCTTGGACTTGGACTCCGCGATCCGCCGGGTCTTTCCCGGCCTTTTCCGGTTCCGGGCGTGCACACGAATCACGGGCGCCGTGAGCGAGACCGCCGCGCAAGCCGACGACGGTCGACTGTGCTGGCGATACAGGGGCGAAGGAATCCCGGGATTCAGATCTAGAGACGACGACGGTCAGTGGTCCACGCATCGATCTATCAGGCGTGTATTCTTGCATTGTTTTAGCAAGGCGTAATCCCGATGAAAAGACGCTAAATTGCATAGTACTCTATTGCGTACTACGGCATTAGGTACTTACTGATCTAGACGGATCACGGATACTCCATGGGACCCTGAAAACAGGGAGGAAAGGAAGGTGTTGTTTATTTTCTCCCTGTCAATCAATTGAAAAATGTGTAAAGCTAGGGAGCGGAAAGTGAGTGATCCACGCGGTGATCACATGAATGAAGACGATGCTGTACTGTAGTAGAAATCTTAAGGCAAGGGCTAGCTAGAGATCCTTTTCCATACTGTATGTCGGTCGGCCAACAGATCCCTCGAAACAGGGAAGAGCATCGCCATGGATGTCTGAATGTCTGTCTGATCTCTGATTTCCGATGGCTATAGCTTCACCCACACACAGCGGGACAGACAAATCACCGTACCCACTCTGAACAATTCAAATATTCGACTCGCGTTTGGACAGCAGAATACTGTATATACTACTCATATGCATGCTTGGAGACCGCCAGACAGAGTTTAATTGCGGCAGAACGAGATGGATTAGGATGGTCCTACATGCAAAACGCGTACTACTACTATATCGTGCTCAGGTGATCGACAGCCTGACACCCGGCCCCCGTGTTCATCCGTATCTCGAGTCTCAACTCAGCAGCACCACTAGATGTCTCCGTGCGTGCCTGGTGTTCGCTAGCTGGAGCACCTGCGTGGCGTGGACCATTGCGTTCCGATCGACCGTGCGCTGCTAGCCCCGCTAGCGGCAGCGTGTGTGACCCGGGGCACCCGGCGTCCCGCCCTGCTAGAGGCAGCCGCCTTGCGTGCGTGCGTGCAGGCGCAGTGTGACCCGGCCGGCGGAGGCAGCGGCGGCCGGCGGCGGGGCCGAAACGAGCGCCGCCTCCGCCTGCATGCATGAGCTGGCTGCTGACCAGCTACTTTGCAGCAGTGAAGTGAAGTCAAGTCTCCGTCGATGCATCGCTGAGTGCCTGAGTCTGAGTCCCATCCCGTCGCGGGCACGATGCTGTAGCATGCGTGCGGGCAAGACAAGAGGAGCGGCCGAATGCCCTTGCTGTTCCTCGGCTGCGTGCCTGCAGCGGTGCAGCCCTGCACCATAGTGATCCGGCAACGCGACAGAGGCTACACAGATTGACCCTGCCTGTACATTACTTACTGTTTAATTATGTGGGTGATGGTGGCTCTGACCTCTCACTAGCCATCACCATGGCACCATGGCCTTTTTGGCAGTTCAATGAAGCCTGACATTGCATAGCAGCAGGACCACTCTTTTCGCCGGTGCTGTGCTCTTCACTGTTCCAACTCGCTGTACCGTACCAGTACTTTTGCTTGTGTGCTGTCGCTCATCGTGTGAAATACTACTTGTGTACTTGGGGCCTGCAGAAATGAACCTTTCTGCCGGCATATGTAAAAGCCCAATCCTTTGTACTAGTACTGCTGCTGCCTCAGCTTGGATTTGTGAGGTTTGTTGATGTATTGCATATTATATATAAAAAGAAATGACAAGGTAACGTCACTAATGGAAATTGGGAAAGGTTAAAAGAATCGATGATGGCTCGATCGCTCCTCCTGCTACTTTTGTTCCTACGAGGGAGAGGCTACGACATGGTCGGTCCATGCATCTGCAGCTTTGGACGACACCGGATCGAGCTTTGTCTCCATGACTTGACCTCATGCCATCCAACATACTCCGATCCATCCCTTTCTCGTGCCGCATGATGCCCCATGCTAAGCTCGACACTACCCCCGCACTACTAGTAGCTTATTAGGTAGCCGTTTAGTATAGTAGCTAAGATATGGCCAGGATCGCGCAGAAAGTAGCTAAGATATGGCTAAGATAGTAGCTACCTAGGGACGACCTCGATCCGGCTGCGCGGCTGATCGATCTCGATGATATGATGCGCATCATCACTCTCATCGATCAGCAGCTTCTTAAAAGCGCCATACTAGTATATACTGATGATGTTGGCTGCTATACTAGGTCGATCGTTGATTAGCAGATTAATTAAACTGCAGAGTGTAATGAGTGGCAAATGATACGCGATATATGCTGCCATCGTATCATGTCCATGCATGCATGCTCAATTAGCACACAGTGGAGTATTATATGCAGCAGTTTAGTAGCAAAAAATCTAGCCACCTTTCCTAGTAGTAGCTGATGTACGATCGAAAGCTCAAGCTACTAGTAGCTAATATCTTTGGTGGTACTGCAGGTGCTTCCCTGTCACCACGCACTGCAACTGCAAGACGAAGCAGCTAGCTAGCCAACAACTACAGCGCACCACCGGCGGCGACGACGCATGCAGCCGATCGAGAGCTTTCGCCTCGTCGGCATTCGATCGATCAGCGCTGTGCGCAGCGATGAGCCCCCAAGGCGATCTCCGCTAGCTTTAATCATCATCCTCCCTCCTGGTGTCTTGGTGGAACGCTGCTCTGCATGCGACGCCGACGGAGTACAAGCGAAGTGTTGCAGCAGCTTGGAACCTATGGAAAGAACGCAATCGGAGGATTTTTTATCAGGTGTCAGTTTTGCCGGCGCATGTCCTCGTGCTCATCAAGGAGGAAATCAAGCTGCGGGGCTTGGCCTGTGGGGAGGATGTCCTGCCACATCGAGGATTCTAGTTTTCACCATGTTTCAATCACCTTTGTGTCTGTGTTTTCTTCAGTTTTATGTAATAGCAACCTCTGTAAGAACTCATTTGCTTCTCCTCCTTATATGATTTAGCAGTGCTCCTGCTATTCCTTAAAAAAAAAAATCCTCCCTCCTGGTCCTGGAGAGAAAGCTCACGCTTATCGGCGAAACAAGCGCCCGGGGTGCACACCATGCACCGGCTGCCCGGGTGCAGTGTAGCAGCACTGGCCAGGCCGGTGTGCCCTGCAGGTGCCTGCATGCATATTGTTGCGCACGAGCAACCTTAGTGCTTTTTTTTAAAAAAAAAAGAACAGGAGGGGCAAGCCCCTACTGATTATATATTAAGAAATAAACAAGGTACAAGAGTACAAAATAGCAAGTTTAGTGCTACCTGGTCATGATGATCATGCCACGCGATGAGGTGAGACTTTGCATGACGACCGGGCTAAATTTTGAACGCAGTGGAACGGAGGAAGTAGTTTATCGCTCACCGTGAATACTCTAGCTACGGATGTAGTATTGTATCTATATGTACGTCAAAGACTCTATCACAATTCACTATATGGTCCGATCCCTAATACAGATTTTTGAATTCTGAAATCTATTTCTTCTCGGATCTTCTGCACGTGTTTTATTAAAAAAAATTAGGCACGGCGAGCATGCAGGCAGCCGCAGCCGCACGGGATCTGTGGCACGAGACCGATGACCTCGTTTTTTAAACTTGGTGTCTAACTTAAGATCTGAGTTTTATGTTTCTAAGGGCATCTCTCCTCATTAAATTGCTTGTCACATCAACGAAATGTCTAGCTACTTGACAAAGTAATTAACAGAGATAACTCTAATGTAAAGTCTGCATTAGGAGTGCAGTTTCAAGTGGTTCTTGTATTGTATGGCACTGAGAAGTTAGAACTGACAAGGCAATGCATATAAATTAAATAATGGAACAGGTGACTAGGAAGCAGTATTTTTGTAGTATTACTGCTTGTCTGCTTAATTAGTTTAGTTTATGATGAATATAAACGTACTACAATGCGTGGTGCACGTACGCATGAAATCACAGTTTAGCATACCCGCACTTGCCACACCAATTCCTCCTTTCACTTTCAGACAGCAAATCAGCAAACATATGTACAATATACATACCGGCCTGCAGGCTGCAGCTCAATTATCGGCTCCACCCACAAAGTATCAGGAGGACACCTGTCCGATGGCTACAGGAGGGGCTAGCTCTGCTCGATCAGAGAAAGTGGTGCAGAGACATCGCCAATTTATCGTTGATCTCAAGGAGAGAATCTCCTAGTTCTGAGCGATGACGCTTGCATTGCATGCATGCGTATTTTATCTGTAGTGATCGACACGCATGATGACTTGTGAACTAGCTCCACTAGTAGCTAGCAAATACCAATGCCACATCGGTGATCGATCGATCCATCAGTTGTATATATAGTCGGAGTAGTATATATCGACAGATTTAAAATGCAGTCTAACCGTTGGCACTAAGGCGGAGCAGAATGATAAGATACTTTGATCAATTATTTAATTCGCATCACAACTGCACGCGCAGACAGTTATGATTTGCGCATAAAATAAATTAGGAAATGAAGCAACTTAATTACTGTCCACAACTTTGGGTTTTGCTACGATCATCACTTGGTCTTTGTTATCAGTCACATGAAGAAAATCACGTTTCCTCGCAAAAAAAAAAAGGCAAAAAACAATCACTTTCTCATCGTTCTATTGTGCAGGCCCAGCCCGTTATCTCACCCCAACCACTCAGAGATTTGGGCCAAAAGGTTTGTAATGCAGCCCAGCCCGTAAGGCTCTCTTAGGGCCGGCTCAGCGTACACACAGAGAGAGGGCCGGGCCGCATCAACGACGAACGCGTAAGTATATTCCCAAGTCGCCGCCGGTGTGGGTTTCCCGTCGTTGTCCTCGGACGGAGGCAGAGATGTTGATGGCCGGGCACGAGGTTTCCAAGTAATCACGGAGTCATCATATGATATGATGATGGCCTGGCCACACGATCGCAAGACGACAACCAGTGTCAGACGTTTCGATGGTCTGGAAGAGTACAGTGAAGGCGCTGCTCCATCAGCGTGACCTTGGGACGAAGATTGCTGCCAATTTCTGCAGGCAGGCATTGTTTTCTCTCGCACAGCTGACGCAGGTGTTGGAAAATTCGTCAAAGAGCTAGCGCAGATCGAGGAAAATTCGTCGGGGACGCTGCCGAGCAATTCCGTCAGCTCTTTCCTTCTCTTTTTTCCTGAGCTGAGCTGGCGGTGGTGAAGCCAAGGTCATGTTGACTCTGCCTGCCAAAGGACCGGGAGGAACCAGCGGGAGATGCCGGGCGTGGCGATCTCAACGCGGCGCGCAGCTGGGCGACGCGTTCGCGGGTCTGAACACGGCGCCGCGTATCCTTTCCAGTGTCCAGACAAGAACGAGGTCATCGTGTCGTCGACAGCCGGCTGCCAAATACTCCAGCGAATGTGCTGTACACACTACTACCACGCACCAGCTTGAAAGTGAATCTTGCCATGGCGGATATGGTAGGAGCGTACGTATGAGCTCACCGCCACTCAGATTTATTTCTGAATTGTCTGACGAAGTGAGACGATGATCGGCTCAAATGAAATTCAAAGAGGTTCAAGACGACCCATCATTTATATTTGCGTCGATTTCGCACACACAAACTGCATATATACATGCTCGAGATCTCACGAGATGTTGCATACATGTAGCAGTATTCGATTTTTATGTACCTATATACAGAATTACGGAGTGAGGCTACTAGAAGCTAGGCGATCTTCTCGCTGTAGAGCAGGCAGTGGTCGACGACGTCGTCCTTGGCCGCGCGCCCCCGCCGCGGCCGCCGCGTGAAGGGCAGAGCCGCCAGCGACGTGGCGAAGCGCGCCGACATGGACCGCCGGTGGTGGTGGTGGTGGTGCTGGTGCGGCGGCGGTGGCGGGAGCGTCGTCGTCGTCGGCGTAGTCGGCGGTGAAACCGGCGCGGAGGACGCTGATGAGCTCCGCCGGCACGACGCGGACGAGGGCAGCGCGCTGACGCGGGCGGCGGGAGGGAGCGCCAGCTTCGGGGTCGTCGGAGGGAGCCCAGGCGCCGGCGCGGCCGTGGTGTCGCCGGCGGCTGGTGGTGGAAGGTCCTCCTGCTTGGGGATGCCCGGCTGCACCTCCCACTTGAAGGGGACGGAGCCTGGCCTCTTGAACGACTCGTCCACAGCACCCATCAGAGCAGAGCTCCCTCTTCTCTTCTTGCTCCTCTGCTATGTCTCCGGAGTCTCAACTCTCAATTGCAGCCAACCTGGTCATGAGTTCATGACTGTATCTGCTATATACTTGTGCTGATGACGACTGCATCTCTTCGCAAATTGGGCCCTGAGTTCTTGAGCAACTGACTTGAAGCCCCTGGATTATGATGGGCTAAACTGTGGTGTTTACAGCTCAATCAATCAAACGAACCGAAGACGAAAACCATTTTCACGAAAGCTACTGGCAAGCGCGTATTTGTGCACGCAGAGACCCACAGGATCGCAGAAAAACAGGGGTGCTGACACTGTCACACAGCGGCCGCCGACGACGTCGACACCGGCCACGCACGCCCGCGCTAGCTTTGGATTCCCGACGTGCACGCCCATATCGGGCGGCGCCACCGCGTGTGAGCAGACGTGCAGCCAGACGCATGCTGCCTGCCTTCTCAGCTGGGGTGTCCGGGACAAGGTGACGACTGTGCAGGGACTCAAGTGCAAAGTTTTTAGTATGGGCAGATGAATACAAAACTGTGAGTAGAGATTTGTGAAGCCAGCCAGGACGAAGCTGTTGCCTTGCATACGCAGGCTCCAAGTGTCGCTTGGTGAGCATCACCTGATTGAGAGAGCATTCAGCAATCAGCATGATGCCCGAGTTGACGCTATTTTTTACTCAGATAAACCGCAAAATCTCTGAATGATTGTAGCTAACCTCGTAATTGATTCGCGAGTAGTAGAAGGAACAATAGAGATACGAAACACTTTGAAAAAAAACAAGTTGATCACAAAACTTGTCATGTTCGAACACCAGGAAACAACCAGACTTCTGAAGCTACTAATTCATCACGGTTTGATGATACTGCAGAATGACATGCATGCCATTACATATGCTATAACGAGAACGATGAAGGCTACCATAATCAAAGGAAGAATTTCCGTATTATATCAAAGTTGAGTACATCATCTTTGTAACTTGTGGCAGGTCTTCTTGTTGGGTGTGAGGATGGTCGCTTAGCTTGAGTGACACTAATAGCTGGTCATTGCTCCAGCTGATGTATTCCGGTTCGCGTTGCCGTTCACCGTTACTGGGAGTGGACAGTGGTGTCTGCGTCCAATACACCTCAATATAGTACATGAAGCTCGCAAGATCGCGCAAGCCTAAATTTGTCTGATTTGATAATGAATAGACATGTTGACTGGCTACCTCATTTCTTCTTTTTGTGTTAGCTCATCTTCTTTCGCAAATAAGAGATAGGTGCAGAGGGAGCAAATGCCCTCACCATGGAGAGAGAGATGGGAGGGGAGGCAACAACGGAGAGTAGAGAGAGAGCGACGGCATGAAGTAGACAGGGTTGGGGGAGAGAGGAGAAGGAAGAGGGTTAACTGGCCTGAAGTCGACAAGGGTTGGGGGAGAGAGGAGAAGGAGGAGCGTTAACTGGCCTGAAGTAGACAAGAGTTGGGGGAGGAGAAGGAAGAGGGTTAGTGTTGGGCTCCAGGATTCATTTTCAAATTTTAAAAAAGTGAGGGTTTT
Organism: Cenchrus fungigraminus; assembly: GCA_036936925.1. Classification (NCBI taxonomy): domain Eukaryota; kingdom Viridiplantae; phylum Streptophyta; class Magnoliopsida; order Poales; family Poaceae; genus Cenchrus; species Cenchrus fungigraminus. The sequence goes on along the minus strand of CM072770.1, from coordinate 2,341,815 downwards.
TTCAGATAGAGTATCAAATGGTGGTAGAATGATTCAGAAATCATCACGATGCTCGATCTGACACTATTTTTTATTCAGATATCAAACCGCAAAATCTCAAAATGATTGTAGCTAACCTGATAATTAATTCGCGAGAAGAAGAAACAATAGAGAGGTGCGGAGGGGGGCAAATGCCCTCACCACACGATAATAAAATATCAAACAGTTCAAAAAATAAGTTGACCACAAAACTTGTCGTGCTAGAACACAAGGAAACAACCAGACTTCAGAAGCTACTAATTCATCAAGGTTTGATGGCATTGCGGAAGTGCCGAATGACACGTAGACCTTACATATGTTGCAATGGGAATGATGAAGGCTATCTTAATTAGGATGCTCAGGTTGTGGTAGGTCTTCTTGTTAGCTGTTAGGACGCTCGCCTTGCACGAGCCACACTAATCTTGCATATCAATATCCATACTCCTGTCATAACTCTTGTTTCAGTTTCTTCCGCGGTATTTTTCTCTCACACAAATCTGCTATGCAAATCAACACATAGTATTTTTCTCTCACAACAAATATACCGTACAAATCAGCCGCCAAAGAGACTCTAATAGCTTGTTGTGGCTTCAGCTGATGAAATCCAATTCGCGTTGCCGCTCACCGTCACGGGAATCGGACACGTTTGGAGACGACATGCAAAACGTAGTACGTGAAGCTCGCAAGATCGCGCAGGTCTAGATTTGTGGCTTGGTAGATGAGTGGCCACCTCATTTCTTCTTTTGTGTCAGCTCATGTTCTTTCGCAAAACATGAGAGAGGTGGGGAGGGGGCAAATGCCCTTACCATACGTTGAATTCGAAAGAAGAAAAGAAAATATATATTTGTCATCCACTCCTTTTTTTTATATCAATGACTTGCTTCTATCTCGGATGATGTTAATTGATAAAGGTGCCCTGCCAAAATAACGTGCTAGCGCTTGTTGGGCTGTCACGTGGGCCGTTTCTTTTTAAATATATATTAATATCTTAGCCTCTGTATCGACCAATGCATAGTTGTTTTTAATACACACTTATGCCAACAAATCTATGGGGGCAAACACAAAGAGTTGGTTCGAAAATAAAGAAAACTCTCAATCTTCACTAATAAATCAAATTAAAAGGCAATTATGTTTCTGAAACTCCATCTATGAGTGGCAAAGACCTCCATAGTCGTAGACTCAAGCAGTCTACAACTCCCTGTGGGAGCGAATTTCTCAGGATTTAATGGCATTTAGTGCTTTCAGTGGTAGGTGACGTTCCCGTCAAGTACCTAGAATAAAGATAGCATAAACATAAGCAAACTACTAAGGACTGAATTAATCAAAATCAAACATCCATCCACAGAAAGTAGTTTACTATACCAACAACTCAACCATTTATGAAACCTCTCTTCAATATGTCTCCAATCACTGTTGCGGATTTTACGGTAATGCATATGTATTCTCGAGTATCAGAAAGGTAGTACGCCAACATGGCATACAAAGGCCTTGATCCAACTGGAGTTAAATACACTGTAGGCCCTTGAACTTATCACCGTGTGCCACTTAGGTCCACGAAGTTGCAAAATCGAAATCCAACACCCCAAATTTATTAAGTTGTGTCACTTGGGTCCATACCCATTCGGTGGACATGAATATATGCAAAACGACCCTTAATTTTTATCTTCTTCTCCATCCACGTCCTCCTCATATCTCTCCTCTCTCTCTCACCTGCGGGCCGCCACCCTCCCTTGCGCGCGACCTGCGCTGGCGGGGGTCAAACGAGCGGCCGCGGGAACCGAAATTCTGTGCGGTCCGGTCGCTAAAGCTCACCAGAGGTGGCTCAAGGGTGGAGGGGGGAAGTTGTGGAGGTGCAGGTGCAAGGAGTGATTTGGCCGGTGCACACGGGATTTGGTCGGCAGCCTTCCTCTGCTCGGTGGAGAAGAATGGGGAGGAAGAAGGGAAACAAGATGAAGTGAGAAGGAAGAAGGAAGAAGGAAGAAGGGAAGGCGCAATCCGATGGTGCAGATCGCGGACACCCCACTCGCGCGCGGCGCTAACCATGTGCACTCTGGCGAGGCGCAAGTCGGCACCTGCACCGGCGCGAGCTCGGCGGCGGTGACGAAGTCAAAGTCCGGGAGGAGGCGCTCGACGTCAGGGTGCTTGACGCGACCGTAGTGGCGCAGCGAGTGGCACTGCACGCACAACAACACCTTGCCCTCTCCCTTGGCCTCAGCCGTCTCAGCCGCCGCCGAGGCGACCGGTTCGGCGTCTCGCGAGGGCTCTAGGCCCTCCCGGAGGTGACCAGACTTGAGGGAGGCGGAGATCCGAGTGTCGTCGGCGGTGATTGGCACGAGGCGCGCGCGGTAATCCGGGGATTTGGGAGAGGGGAGCGAGAAGAACCCTGGGAGGACGGGGTCTGAGGACTTCATGGTGATGCCGCATCCCGGGCAGACGGAATTGGTGGTGACGGCCGGGAGGTCAGAAGAGACGGCGGCCCGCATGTGAGAGGGGAGAGATGAGAAAGAGGATGTGGATGGACAAGAAGATAAAACTTAAGGGTCTTTTTTGCATATATTCATGTCCACTGAAGGGGTATGGACCCAAGTAGCACAACTTAACAAGTTTGGGGTGCTGGATTTCGATTTTGCAACTTCATAGACCTAAGTGGCACACGGTAACAAATTCAAAGGTATACAGTGTATTTAACTCATTCAACTGGGTTGTGTTTGTTGTGCTTTGTGGGGTGGGTCGAGCGAGAGAGGCCCACTGGAGCAGTGGATCTCCACTCCAGTACGGTGAATGCGTAACCACGTACGGTTTCTGTCGGCATCCAGTTTACCATATACTTACATAGAGTATGGTAACGCTATGGATTCTTCAGAGTGAAGAACGAACTGACTGGCGAATTCGCAGAATTCTTCAGCGATACTAACATTCAAGCAGAGTAAAAGGCGAATTCGCGAGTCCCTCCCCTGCGCGGCTGTCACCATTTCTCCTCCGCGGCATCGCGATGTTCGGTCGGGCCCTCCTCTTCACCGGTGCAGCAAGGCGTCGCTCGCTGCGCGTGGGAGAAGCTCTACCGTCTGGCGCAGGAGGAGCGCTGCCTGCAGTCGGAGGCGCAAAGCCCCATCGCATCCTCCCCTATAAACCCCGCCCGCTGCAGAGGGTGGAGGCGGCGTGCGAGCCTAGCGAGCGAGCAGCCGCCCACTGATGCGCGCCGCCAGCCAGTTCGCCGGAGCCGTACTGGCTGCACAAACTGACAAGCAGAAGGTGACTGATGGCGACGAAGGCGAGGAGTTCATCCCGCTGCTCGCTGTGACAGCCGCGCAGGGGAGGGGCTTCGCGGCGGCGCTGCGCGGGAGAAGCTCCACCGGCCGGCACGTTTCCCCCCCTCCCGCGAGATGTATCCGTGCACGTGCTGTCCGGTGAAAAGGATACTACCAGCCGTTGGATGGCCTTTGAATGATGGATGTGAGCAGGTAAGGTTCACCGTGACTTGCCTCTCGTCGTCTCTCAGCTCCATCAACGAACTCCGCTCCATTAATGTCCCAGACCAAATCTCCATCTTTCCCTTCATTATTTGAGAGAGACAGGTGCACATTTTCAATCAGACGAGTGGGCGTGCCGTGCTGTTCATTTAGCAGGATTTCACATCTGCTCATCAGCAGCAGCAGTTCAGACTTCAGAGAGACCGTGGCAACAGCAACTGCAACTTGGACCATGAAACCACTTATGTATATAACACAATATGAATTGCATCATAGGACCAAGGCTGAGTAGGGTTAGATCTAACAAAATCAACTTCCTACCTAAATTAGCAACACTACCACATCTCCCAACTACTGAGCAGGCCTCTCCGTTCTCCACCACCTGAATGCAATCACCTCACCAATCAACAAACACATGGAATCTGTACACACAACTCCGATTATTCAAGTGCTAGTCGAAGCTCGACGACCGGCTCCAGTAGCCGTCGGCCGAGGTGTCCACGGTGCTGCTGCAACGGGAGAGCGCGTCCTCCTCCTCCACTCCCAGCAGCGCAAGGTTCAGATGCAACTGCATGTTCGCGTCAGGAGTTGCAGCCTCCTCATCTGAACCGTCGAAGCTGGCCGTGACTTGAGACCTCGCCCAGGCGATTGTTTCGTCGTCCCCTTGAAGCAGTTTCAGAACCTGTGTTGTGTGATAAGTATGTTGCTTCAGCAAAGAGTGATGCTTTTTCAGATGAAATTGCGAGTGTTCTTTCCATGTAACCCGTGTTCTTACCAGTGACATTTCTGGTCGAGAATGAGAAGATGTCCTTGTGCACAACGAAGCGGCAAGCGTCATCCTCTCCATTTCATCGCAATCATAGTCGTTTCCCAAAAACGGATCAACCAACTGTTTAATTTCTCCACTGGATAGTAAAGGCTTTGCCTGTTACAATGAATGAAGATTAGGAAAAGGAAATCAGCAAGTGCAGCAGTGATCAAATGTACCGATTTTAGTTTTTTCATATCATCACCACCAACTTAAAAACGGAACACGTGCCTACAGTTTTGTTCTTAGGCATGCCATGTTACTGATCAAGCCAGCTTGAATAAAAAAGTGTTGCAAGGCACTTACCCAACCAACCAGGCTTTCCTGGCCTTTTGGGCCTCCTGGTGTGATGGGTCTCCTTCCTGAAATAATTTCCAGGAGTACAACTCCAAAAGCATAGACATCAATCTTCTCATTGACCTTCCCGTACGAAAAATATTCGGGAGCCAAGTACCTGTACAAGAGTAGTTCGTTAACTACTTCAAATTTCATGTTTAATTAATACAACAGCGAAACCAAGCTCAGAGATGATACAGACCCAAAAGTTCCAGTGATGTCAGTACATGTTAGGTGGGGACTTGAAGCTGACACTTGCTTTGCTAACCCAAAATCACAAAGCTGAAATTTCCAAAAGGCAATGATGTCACAACCAGAATCCACATTAATAATTGTGTAACTAATGGTTGTCACATTGCATCACTGCTTACGCACCAAGCTAATATTAACCCACATGTCTTAAGTTTTGTTCTCAGTTAAAAAATTATTCATTATGTAATCTAGATTGGGGAAAACATGAATTCATATCGGACTAATAGCTCTAGGTATTTGCAAACTTTAACTGAATATTTACCCGTGCCCCAAAATCCTCTGAAAGGAGGACATTTGAAGACTTAACATCTCCGTGAATAACAGATTGGGTCACACCGCCAAGATGGAGAAATTCAAGTGCTCTTGCAATGTCGATGGCTATCTTATTTCTCCTCTCCCAGATAAGAAAATTCTTGTCATCATTATTTCCTGAAGAGCAAAATCAACAGTAACCAATAAGAGGATAGCTAGTAGGAAAGCGAGGGACTGAAGATGGTGTATTATATATTTATATCTTGAGGCTTACCATGAAGAGCTTTGTCCAAGCTTCCTTGGGGCATGTGATCATATACCAACACAAGATTGTAGTTCTCAAAGCTGAATCCCCTTAGTGCGACAATGTTTTCATGTTGTAAGCTGGTTACAATCTCAATCTCCGTAATAAACTCATGTATTGCATCAACTGATGGTTTCAGAATCTTGATGGCAGAATTTGTTCCATCGTATAGTTGTGCCTTGTAAACTAGGCTGGTTCCACCCTTCCCAATTAACATATCTGCATCACCATAAAAAAAGTTTTTCATTTAGTCAAAAGAAAAGCACATACCAAAGTAATGCTGCTGAGAGGCAATTACCAGGTGAGTAGTTGCCTGTTGCAAGTTTGAGTTCTTCATAACTAAACAATCTGCAAACTGAAGAATACTTCTCTCGAAGTGATTCTAATTCACTTGGAGGCCATGCTACATCGTAGAAAGCGAATGAAAACATAGATTCTGGCTCAACAGCTGCAGTAGATTCAGTTTCAGAATCACAGTTCATCCTTGGACTTGCACCAGATTTCAATAGTTTGCTGTCTGGGTGGACTGAAGTGTAACGGCTTGGAAGCCTCATTGCCCATTGAACCATTGACATTTTGGCCCATTCAAAAGATGAGCTTCTTTGATGGCTGAAGATCCTCCTACGGAGGTGGCAGCGGTCGGATCTTCCTTCTATCATCCTTCTAAGTGACATTGGAGAACTCGAGGGAGTTTCAGCATTTCGTGCAGTGTAATTTGGTGAATCCTCAGCTTCTGTGGATACAGTAGAACACGACCTCTCAGTAGCAGTCATGCTAACCGAGCCATCCCTCTTACTAGGTAATGTCTCTGAGTTCAGATGAATATCACTGGAGAAACTACTGCTACGCCTAATCATACTTCTTATACCACCAGAACGTTTGGATCCCCCAGAACTCCGACCCGAACGTCCATTCTTTGGCAGCCGGCAGTACAGGTCACTATCTCCTTCAAGCTCCAGATTGGCTGATTTATCATCTTTCAGACTCGCAGTTGAACACTTAGAATCACCAATACTCCTGCTTGAATTACCATTTCTTGGGGGTAGTATGCAGTACAGCTCCCCGGCCCCTTCAGCTGGCAGATCAATTGAATCATGGTCTTGCCTACTTGAAGTACTTGCGACTGAATCAGAACTCCTGTCCGGAAGCACGCAGTACAGCACGCTGGCGCCCTGACCAGGAAGCTCGGCAGTTCCATCTTTCTGCTCAGCTGTTGACTCTTCAGCCTTAACAGAAGGATCTGTATCAGTCTGAACCTGATCTGTTGACAAATCCACAGGGTCCACGCATGAGACAAGCTGTGGTTCCGTGATGGTGTCCTCCGGCTTACAGCCCTCTGTGCTAACATCGTGGGTGGTGTCACCCTCAAAATCATCTTTAGGTTCATCTAAAGATACCGTGTCCCCTTTAGCTTGACGGGCTCGGAACGGCACTACGCAATACATCTCATCATCACCACAGGGAGGAACTTCTGCTGAGACCCTGCCTGAGTGGACGTTGGATTCACTACTGAACTCGATCTTGCCGTTGTTCACCGCGAAGACCACACACTTTGCAGGCAGCTTCTTTGCACAATACTTTGCAACTGAATGAGGGGACCTGAAGGATACAAAGCACCGGTTAGAATAGTGGAGGCAATCATAGAGTGAAAGCAGCTAAGAGCTTCCATGGTGGATAGCACTGAGCGTCCAACGCTGATGGCACTTACGACATTGCACGCCTCTTCTTAGCGAGGCCGAGGACAAGTGTGGAGGCCTCAAACAGTCTGGCTTCACGAACTAGCGCCTTGCGAACTGACGAGTCCTTGCAAATCTTGACCTTCAGATTGATCTGCGCGCGAATCAGAACAAATTAGCACCTACTGTTATAACCGAATTAACCACTGCAGTGCAGAATGGGGGCAAAGGACTTGTACTAGGTCATAGAAAGAAGGCCATAAATGAAGTGAAAAATTACATCTTTGCAAGATAACCGTATAAAGTCATAACTGCAAGGTGTGAACATAAAATCAGATGCGCGCAAATCAAAGGAGTTACTCCGTGGCGAATCCGATTATAGGCAAGCGTAATTTTGCATTTTTTTCTACAAAATACGGAGGAATTGCATCAATCGAACTTCGCGGGAAAAAAACAAATCTTTGCAAGTCAGTAAAAAGGAGGGGACGAATAAGAAATCAGTAGGCGAGACTTTAAAAAAACAAGAAATAAAAAAAATGAAAGGGGGGCGAGGAGACTTGTCATGTTGGCAAGGCACTCGCCGGGAGCAACAATTGGATCGACGATGGCACGGCAACAGAGAAGCGAGCGGAGAGCAGGTACCTGCTTGAGGTTGCAGAATCCCTCGTAGACGCCGAGCATGGCGTCGAAGTCGACGGCCGCGGCCGCCTCCGCCCCGGACGCCACGACGACGTGGACGGCCACGACCCGGTCCCCGGGCGCCGCCGCATTGACGAGCACCCACGTCAGCAGCGCCCGGCTCTCGATGTCCGCGCGCACGCCGACCACCACCGTCCTCCCCTCCGCATCCGCCGCCTCCTCCTCCTCCGGCGCCTTCCCCGAGCACCCCGCCTCCTCCTCACCCTGGACCGCCGCCGCTGCGTACATGGCCTCCGCCGCTGGCGACCTCTCTTCCTCCTCCTCCGCCTGCTGCTGCTGCTGCTGCTGCGCCTGATTCCTGGACACCTTCATCTGCGCGCCGCCGGGGCGTCGCTCGTGACTCACAGGGATGGGGCTGCTGCTGCTGCGGCGCGCGCGACCATGGGCACGCACGGGGTGGCCTCCGGGGGGACGCGTGCTCTTGTGCCTCGGGTGCCGCGGCTGCTCCGTTGGACCGGCCCGCCTTGGCAACCGCCGCGCCGTGCCTGGCCTCCTCCTCCTCGCCGCGCGCGCCCTCTTGTTCCGTTGCTCGTCGTTGCTTGCCCTCTGGTACTCTGCCTTCTCTCTCTCTCCGCCGCCTGGGAGGTCGCGTTGGTTTGCGCCCGTTGCTGCCTCTGGGCTGCGGTTTCTCTCTCTCTCCTCCCTCTCTGGCTTGCTCTGTCCTGTGTCTTCTCTCTCCCACCACTTGGGTCAGATGGGTGTATAGGAAGGAGGTTGCCAGCAACCGCCGTTTTCACCGTTCCGTTGCGCATTTCGCCTGCCGCCTTTTTTTTCCCTCGCTTTTTTTTACAGGAACAGGAATGGGAATTTATTAATCATCTTTTTCCCTTTTTTTTTCTTGTAGATAGACGAGGCAGTTGCACGTGGTGAAAAAGGCATGTGGGATTAGCGGGGGGCACGTAGGAAAAAAAGGGGGAAGATTCCGACAGCAGTGAAAGTCTTTGGATGGTGGCGATCTGTGACTGTGCCGACCAATTATTACTGCCACACCTGCCCTCACTTTACTGGATCATACTAAATTAGTAATATCTTGATCAGGGGAATTATTAGCTGCTAATCCTTTTTCAGGATGCCGGTAATCCTTTTGCAGGATGCTGCTGATCCAGCAATTAGCCACGGGTAATCCTTTTGCAGCTCTGTCAGGAAATGTCTCTGCTCGAGCCATTTGTTTTGGTCAAATGTGATGGGTGGAGAGAGACGAAAAGGTCGTAGCAGGTCTACGCTGGTCTTTTATTTGCCTTTTTTTTTCCGGATATAAGCGTCTGTTGGGAAGTGAACAGGAAGGTCACACTCGCTGGTCAGCTCAGCCTGGCTGCAGCTGCAAGTGTTCCAGTAGAAAACACAGATTAATCCCAAATCTTGTGCTGCTAAATTTGTTGCCTTCTCCGCTTACATCTATTGGTTTATTTTTTTTTAAGAAGATAGAATGTATTGCCAAGGCACTTTTCATTTTTTTTTCAATACAAGACTGAACTTGTAGGAAAAGTATTCAGATCAGCTACCAAAAATAAATGAATGAATAAAATCTTGGGCTGCAAGCCTTTGAAAAATAAAAACATAGAGAAAGAAGAAGGAATATTAGAAGCTTGTCTCTGCTAACAAGTCAGATCGGTTGGTGACCCATTTCAAAACCAACGAAAAGAAGAGAAAAAACAGAATTTTCTACAAATGGTCCTCTGAGGATTATCTACAAGAATAGATTCGACAGATTTTTTGCAAAGTGCCAACCTTGCGTTGGCAGCAAGGGAAAAAAAATCCCCTGTCAAGAAAGTACAAACAAAAGCAAAGCAATAGTACAAAACAAAAACAAAACAAGACCTGGTCTAGCTTGTAGGGAGGGAAGGTGAGGTAGGACTAGGAGACCCATGCTGACCTTAAACGTTCGGATCAACGAAAATAATGTCGCGAGCAAGCGAGAAGAGGGAGGGAGGACCACAGCCACATCGGATGGGACAAACGGGAAACAGATGAGGACAAGGCGTCGCTGAAGTCTTGGAGTTGGAGTGCATGCAAAAGAAAACAAAATTGATGATATCAATCACATGCAATATTGATTAAAACTAAAAAATCTATAAATCACAAACCAAATATCAAAATTAAATTCCGATTGCACCATTGGATTTCTGACAATAAAAATTTCGAAACAAGATCCCACTTGACTATATTTTGACATACTTTTTTATTCGTATTTTTTAATTATGGTTCTATATTCTGCTATCGCTAGAACAAAACGAATGAAGTGCCAAAACAAACGAGAACAACGGTCAGAACAAGTTTATATGTCATCCCGAACAACAAAATGTGGTGTCAGAACAAATCAGAACAAGGGTCAGACACATGTTATTATTATAGACGGAACAATATATTATTATAGCCAGAACAACTTATTATTATAGCCAGAACAAGTTTGTATGTCATCTCGAACAAAACAAAAAAAAAGTGTCAGAACAAATGAGAATAACTGTGAGAACAAAATCCTATTATAGTCGGAACAATTTTGTGTGTCATCTCGAACAAAAACAAATGTAGTGTCAGAACAAATCAGAATAAGTTGTTATTATAGCCCGAACAAGATACTAATAGCCAGAACAACTTATTATTATAGTGAGAACAAATTTACATCTCATCTCGAACAATAAAAACATTAATGGAGGGAAAATATTAAAAAGAAAAGAATATAAAAAAGGAAAAAAGGAAAACTGGAAAAGAAAAAAACGGCGCGGCAAACCGGAAAACAAAAAGCGCGAGGAAGAAAAGAAAGCCGAAAAAAAGAAAACTGGAAAAGAAAAAAACGGCGCGGCAATCGGAAAAGAAAGAAGGGTTGCCGCGTACACTCGTGATCCACGCGGGAGGAAGAAAAGAAAGCCAGAAAAAAAAAACACCCGCGATCCGGTACGATGGGTTGCGAAATTGTCGCTGAAGCGAGGTATAAGATTTGCCCAAACGGAACTGCTCGCAACAGCTAGCAGCACCGTCCACTGTCCTCCAACGGGTATTTTGTTTTTTTTCCCTCTCTGTCTCTGTTGAGAAACAACCTAGGAGTAGGAAAAAATGGGCAGTTTTCCAAAAAGGAAAAATGGGCTACTAGAGGAGTGCCGGCAGCTATCACTTGGATCCATCCAATCCTCGCACCATTTTGGACGGCAGTCCTATTCAATTGGCTTATCATTCGTCAGCTAGTAGTACTTTTCTCTCAGAACAAATCAGTCACCAACAACCAGTCAGCAGTACTTTTTTTTCAGAACAAATCAGCACCAGCCACTGGCCAAACAAATATGCTTGAATCACTCAGCCGATGGTGAATCTGAATTCAAAGTGGATGTATAGATTAACTACTGAGTACTAACTACTAGTAGTAGGGTAGTAGCTGTCAGCTACGATTAGACTAGTGGTAATTAACTGGGCTTACTTAACTTAGTGGTAGATGAGGCATTTTTTGCCAAGAAAGAAAGAAAGCGAAAGGTGCAGTGAGCGCTTTTCTTGTCTAGGAGTAGTCCCTCTACAGTTTGCAGGCGCACGTACATTTGCACTGTGTTTAGTTGGTAGAAAAATTTGCCTTTTCAACACACTGTAGCAAAAGTTATGTTTCGGCTTTTTGTGGTAAATATTGTCCTACCATGGCCTAACTAGGCTCAAAAGATCCGTGTCGCAAAGGCCATCCAAACTGTGTAATTAGTTTTTGATTTCATCTACATTTAGTACTCCGAACATATATCTTTTGGTGTATTTAATGTGGTGAGAGAGAGTGGAAAGGAGGAAAATTTGCCAACTAAACACGCCCTTGGTTATCGATCTTCCGTCCTGATTGCCGCATGTGGTCATGCCCGGCCGACTCCGATCCTCTCTTCTTCTTTTCAGTCGAACAGATGAAACAAAAGCTGACGACCCTTGGAATTTCACTCAAAAGATCAAATATACCTTGGGTGCCAATTACTTTCCAGTAAACAAAGCAGGCCTAGCAGTGCAAACGCATGCATGCCCAGGGCGACTGTTAGTTCCATGTTGCTACCACAAGCTAGCTGCCTCGCGTGCTGACTGCTGACTGCCTGATCTGCATCTGACAGTCCCGTTTGGTGTGATTGGATTGAACAGCAGGGACAAGCCAACACAGACACTGTTCAACTTGCTGCCTGACAGATTCTTATTCTTCTTCTTTTGCCACTTTTTTTTTTTGTCAGAAAAGAAACTCATGCAGTATACCATTTGCTGCCGATCGATCGACGCTCCGTACGCGTGCTGGCTGGTGGAGATATATTAGTTGAGGCACATGCGGATTAGCACAAGCAATTAAGCCTTGCTCCCCGATCATCTCAACGTGTGCACGCGAAACGAAATGCAGCAGGTCAGGCACGCGACCATGCATGTGTGCATCTGCGGAGACAGGCACAGGCTAGCTCGATGCCCAATTACTGCATGCAGCATCATGCAACTAACCAAAATTGATTATTTCACCAAAAATGAATCTAATCTGCCCCCAGCAAGATTGGGGACGTTGATCGCACCCGTTTTTTCCCCTGTTACTATAATTTATTGTTCATCCACTGTTTGCAGCCAGCACTATATATAGTATAAAATTGGGGGCGGAGGAGCAGACTTCAAGATGCAAGCCCATCATATATGTTCAGTGTGTTGGATGTTTTTGCACGTACTACTACTGTAGCCCATTCAGTGTCGTCGATCTGCGCATCAGTATTCCATTCCGCTCCGCTCCGTTCCGTTCCGTTGGGACCCAAAATTTAGTTTCAGCCAGCGCATGCATGCTGTATATATTGAATTATTGATCAGTACGTGATGGGATCATCTATCTCCATCACATCTTCCGTCATCATCGACCAAACTCTGCCTCTTTGAGAAAGATACGACCAAATTGCCATTTCTGCCTCCTCTTTATTTCCTTGAAAAAAACGAATGATATGTGGAACCTACCCTTGCTGCATCCGATCCCAGGCAAATCAAAGCTCCACTTTTCTTGTGCTATGAATCTAGGTAGAGTACAACTTTCTCGCTCCTTTTGTGAAGCTTCCACACAATGCAATGTAGTAAGCAAGCGCGCAAGAAAGGCCGCATCCTCCAAAGTAAAAGATACAACATCAGCGAAGATACAACATTAGATTAATTGGAATCCCAGTTGAGAATTCTTAGCCTTTCTTCGTCTTCACCTTTTCTTAGTTTCCAGTAGTGGAGTAGCTAGGAAACGGGGGAACGAAAATGTGGTCACAGCAGAGCAGCCCGGAATTTTCAGCGGGGGCGCGCGTACCTTTTTCCCCCTCACCACAGGCGCCATTGCCCAAGTTTAATTATTACTGAAAGCAATATTACAACGATTCTAGTTTGAGACACAAGACCAGCACGCGGGCTTTAGGCCTTGTACTGCCTGCCTGCATAACGATTGAACAATGGGGTCGTTTTCGCGTCAGACCAGACCAACAACAACAAGAGCTAGCTAGTGTGTGCATGTCGTCACTCGTCGGTAGATAAAGATTTTTATTTTTAACAAGTTACGTTCGTTGGGTAAACTACTGTACATGTCGACCGTCAGAACGATGTAACGTCTGAGCAGAAAGCAAATTAAACAAAGGTACGTAGCACACATAAACCCTAATGTATGACGATGGATCTACACATGCTACCCTAGTCAATTTATCAACATTAATAATTATACTTACCAACTCCTCTTTTCTTCAACACGTACGTACATAATGTATGACGATGTACGATGGTCCAAGAAAAGGATCAGTCACTTACCAACAATGAAACGATGATGCATGGAGCTAATACGATGACACTATTCTTTTAGTGGTAGGTAACGTGTCTGTCGATAGCGAGACGTTAATGGTGATCGACTTCGTCAATTTCGAGAATTTGCTGACTCGGTTTTTTTTGGAGGTGCTCATGCATAGAGGTAGAGTGCGTGTGTTAAACACGAGTATGTGTGCGTGTATGTGTCCACGTGTGTAATGTAATGTGCGATTCTAAATACATATATATATATATATATATATATAAATATATTGATGATCAGCAGCCTTCATTCTTATGCAGTGCGTTCGTCCCTATATACATGGCCCTAGTCCGTCGGTCACCTGCTCCTCTGTGTTTTCAAATTTGACTCTCTCTAGCTGCATTTCCAACTTTCAACTTGTGTAACGTACGATCGAGTACGTGTTAGTTAATGCTTTTTTTCTTCTAGTTCACTGTTACGGTAACGTCATTGCTTTTTTTCCCCCGACGCCGTCCTCCCTGCCCCCAACGCCTGCTCAACGCGATTCTGCTTACCCGGTGTAAGTGTGCTCAACCACAAAAATCGTGTGCTCAACGCGATTCTGCTTACCCAGTGCTCAACTCTACTCCTGCGATGCGGATACGGAATTTTACACTGAGACTTGCTGCGCAACCCTGACTAAAGAGCACTGCCCTCCGTCGCCGTCGTAGCAGAAAAATCGACCTTTGCCACTCGGAATTTTACCCAGAGACCTACTCCTCTGTCCCAGAATTTCAATCGCCGGGCAACAGGGAAATGAGAAAGGGACACAGATTCCCAACGACACTAAAATTGGGACAGAGGGAGTACTCGGCAACCCTAGCCTTAGATAGAAATGCTTCAAGATTGTGGGGAAAAGTGGGGATCTGCTTCACGGATCCCATCGAATCAAGGTGTCAGTGTTAGGATTACTTCCGACACTAACTAGTGAGATACGCTGCGATCAGTCTCTCGATGGTCGATGCTAAGCAACACAAGGACACGAGTTTATCCTGGTTCCGGCCACGGGGCCGTACGTCCAGCAGGTTGCGCGTGTCCGCTGTATTGTGATGCACCGAGGGTGTCTGTAGAGGGGGGCTACAAGCGAGGTGGGAGAGGAGGAGAAGCCTCCAAGTCCCGACTGAGTGATTGAGGCAAAGTGTCGATATCAGTGGGAGTGTGTGCGCGAACGCGAGTGAGCGTGACGCCGTGCGATGCCCGCGGCTGGGCGGCCACCTCCTCCTTTTATAGGCCAAGGGGAGGCGGCTTACAAACATGCCGCATGGCTTTTTGTGCAGTGTCGCGGTACCGGCGTGCAGTGCTTGTGATTTGAAGGTTGTCTTGGCGAATCCTGGTTCTTGCATGCGTCGTGGCGACTCCTGTGCTTGTCTGGAGGTGGCTTCGAGGGTGGTCCTGCCGGCGCCTGTGTCTGGTTGTTGTTCGTACACCGATTCGAGGGTCTTGCTGACGGGAGAGCTCGAGCTGCACAGGGGCCGGAGTGGCGGCGTCCCATCAGAACAGGTTCCCACAGCACCGGGGATGGCTCCACAGCGTCCGGGATGGCGGCACAGGGCCGGGGATGGCCGCACAGGGCCGGAGGTGACGGAGGGGACGTGCTCCGCTCACCCTGCGTCACGGCACCGTCCTTGGAGAACGTCAGGTCGGCGGCCGTATGCTCTTCGAGGGTGTCGCCGTCTCCTTTCGAGGGGCGCGGCGTGGAGGAAGGACGGGAGCGGGTGGCACTGTGCCGCGAAATGAAGCCGGCCATGCCGCACAGTGCCCGGGATGGCCGCATAGCGCCGAGACCGGATTCCCGGGCAATGTCAGGGATTCGGCGTGGCGGGGATCTCGCCTTTGACTGCGGTGCCCGTGACGCGACGAGGCATTTAATGCCTTGGTCGGGAGGAGCAGGTGAAATGTCCTGAGCCGAGGGGGGAGCCTCGAGCGAGGCGGAGATCCGCTCGAGGGGCGCTGGCCCTCGAGCGAGGCGGAGACCCACTCGAGAGGTGTCGGGCCCTCAAGCGAGGCGGGGGCTCGCCCGCGTGATGTCCGACCCTCGAGCGAAGCGGAAGTTCGCTCGAGGGCGGCTGGTGCGTTCGCTTGGCGGGCCATGGAGGCCGTTGGGCCATAGCAGGCCGTGAGCTTCGTTTGCGCCTTGGCTGAGGTTGATTTGGGGAGTGTGTTTAGCGGTTTTTGTTTTTTTTGAAGAGGGCGATTTTCTCCGTAGTTAGGAGACCCCTTAGAGCTGTACCCGACACAAGGGATTTTAGGTGGGTAAGCCACAACCGTGAGCTCATTCGTCCACGCTCCCAGATGCGGGCGTGATAACGAACAACATCCCGATAACTTGTCTCTGATACTACTGTAACTATCTTAGTCTACACCGCGGAGATTGCACAGGAGCGTGAGCAAGTACGGCGACGAGGAATCCACACGGTGTATTGATCTCGGAGGTCGGGCGGATTCCCCAGCCTCAGTCCACGGATACTATGTTTGAATGTCTGAAACGATGACAGGAAGACGATACAAGCCACGGGGGCCTTTAACCGACGCGTCTGACCTCGCAGGGCCCACCTGTCAACCACTCACTCAAAACGTATTTGCCAGAGTACGCTTTCACTCTTCGTTGCCGTCATTGTTCTCTTGTGCGACGTCTTGCTCTGCTTCCGTCTCCTCGGCAGTGGTGACACACACTCGCTGGCCAGCTCATCCGGGCTGCACTTGCAAGTTTTCTAGAAAACACTGCACATATCAATCCAAAATCTCGCACTGCTAAAATTCATTGCCTTCTCCGCTTACATCTTTTGGTTTATTTTTAAAAGAAAATAGAATGTATTGCCAGGGCACTTTTGAATTCAAGACTGAACTTCTAGAATCAAAGCTTGTTCCCACGGAAAAGTATTCAGCTCAGCTAAAAAAAGGAAAAAAACAGTCTTCAGCTGCAAGCCTTTGAAAAATAATTAATAACATAGGGAAAGAAAGAATATTAGAAGCTTGTCTGCTACCAAGTCAGATTGGTTGGTGACCCAATTTAAAACCAACGAAAAAACAGATTTTTTTTTCTACACATGCATGGTCCTTATTAGAGGATTATCTACAAGAATAGATTCGATAGTTTTGTTGCAAAGTCCCAACTTTGCTTTGGCAGCAAGGGAAAATTCCCCTGTCAAGAAACAACAAAAGCAAAACAAAACAATACAAGAGGCTTTCGCAAAAAAAAAAAAAAACAATACAAGAGGAAGACTATTAGGTTAGAGAGAAGGGGAGGGATGGTGATGGTGACCTTGATCTAGGAGGAGACCCATGCTGACCTTAAACGTTCGGATCAATCCCAAGCAACGAAGCAAGCAAGCAAACAGAGGGAGGACCACATCCACATCGGACGGGACAAACGGGAAACAAGCAAATGGGAAGGAGGAACACAACACATGCGGCAAGTAGCACCGTCCACACATGTTTGTAGTGCGCAGCGTGTGGCGTAGCGAGCGGCACACGATGAACCGAAAACCTGCGCGTGGGTCCCAACTCCGAACGAACTGTTTGTGTAGTGTCAACGCACGCTCTCGCTCCCAGTGAAGCAACCAAATGATTGTTGTAATTGACCCTCAAAACGTGTGATTACTGAAATGATGAAACATCCCCATCGACCAACGCGATCATCGTCCAAATTAGTGGTGAGAAGCAGGCCAACGCAAACCATTTCGTGTCAGCGAGCGAGATGGTGCACGTCGTACGTACACCATTCACAGTAATATTGTTCAGGGGTTGCTCAACTGTGGCGTGCAAGCTTAGACCTAGTGAATGTTTTGCTCACACGTATCGGTACAAAGCATGCTTAAACTTGTTGATTTGACCCATCAATTAAAAGTAGCATGCTTACTAGTTGGTGATTTTGACAAGTGCCCAGCTGCCCTGTAGTATATATACTACCAAGTGGTGTTATGATGGTACTATAACTGAGTTTTTTTTGCTATGGTTAAAATGGTAATTTGCTCGAAATGTATTTACCGGGTGAGATAAGGTTACATAAAAGATTTCATATGTTTGATTTCATATATTAGAACAATACTATTTTCCATAATTCTAATCATACCCTTATACTACTCACGTTACCTATGAATACTACCCATACTGTCACTACAAAACCGGTCGTATGGGTACCGCTCAAAAACCGATCGTATAGAATTAGTTTCAACCGTCGGATCCTTCAAAATATGTCTTTTTTATTATACACGAGTCATTTTCAAAACGGTAGTACAGAATAGTAAGATTAGTATTATGCATCGTAAAATCTGTTTTCAGAAATGTGTACGGCATCTTCACACCCGTTTGTGGCAGCAAGCTACTAGTGCAGCGAAAAAATAACGGATGCATACGGACCATGCTTCTGATCCACTACTATTCTTTGAACCGGAAGCAGACTATTTGACCGCTCCGAAACGTCGTTTGTTAGAGCAACTTCAGCAGCTTCTCTATCCCCTTCCCAATATCAAAAAATAGTCATATAGAGGATCAAATGACCAAAAATCATCTCCAACAGATTCCCTATAGCCTCCTTTTTTTCTCTATTGACTAAAAATCCCTCTCCATCCCCTCTATAGAGGGGAGGGGATCTCTCCTCCACCCCTATCTGTGGGGCCCACTCAAAAACACTGTAGATACCATCAAATAGATCGAGCCGCCGCCCGCCCGCCTCCCGGTCTCGCCGGCGGCGCCCGTAGGCCGCAGCACGGCCGCCTCGCCCCCTCCTCCTCCGCCGCCTCCGCCAGACAATAGCCATGGAGCCGCCGGCCGCCGCCGCTGCGCGGCAGCAGCAGCAGCAGCGCCAGCAGCCCGGATTCTTCACCTTCCTGAAGCACGGCGCGGTCCTCCCGGCCCGGAACGGCGCGCTCTTCGCGCGCTCCTCGCCCTCACGGCCGCCCTCGCCGCGGCGCTGCTCGTCGGCAACGCGCTCGCCGTGCAGCTGCTGGCCGCCGCCGCGCTGCTGGACACCAGCGCCATCGGCGGCACCGACCCGGCCAGCGCCGCGTACCGGCGCCTCGTCAGGGTGCTCGTCGTCGCCGTCGTCGTCTCCGCCGCCGAGCCGGGGCGCCGCCGCGGTGTCCCGCGCGTGGCGCCTGATGCGGGGCCGTGGCGCGCAGGCCGTGCTCTACCTGCTGGCCACCTGGGCTTGGCGGCCGGCATTGCCTCCTCCCGGCCGGCGACGGCGACGCGCGGTTCGCAAGCACTAGCATGATGCTGCGCGCGCGCGGCCTCGTCGACGTCGGTGCCCGAGTGGCTGGAGACCCTGCTGACGACGCGCTTCTTCCTGGCCTGCGGCGCGCACCCGACGTCGCCGCGCAACAAGTGCAACATGTTTTGCCTCGACTGCAGGGGGCGCCGCCGCCGGCCTTCTGCTACTACTGCCGGGCGCACCGACACGCAGCCCACAGGGTCATCTAGGTCCGATTTCCTCTCGATCTTCGTGTGCTTTTTCATTATTTCCTCCTCTTCTTCTTCGATTCGTCTCCCCGAAATTCTCTTCAATTCCCCCCAGAGGCCAGAAAGGCCGGCCTTGCGATGCAATGCAGCTCCAAAAATCCAATCTTTATAATAATGACAATGCGTGCGTGCTGCAGATTCGGTGGTCGTCCTACCACGACGTGGTGCGCGTCTCCGAGGTGGAGGACGTCCTCGACATCACCGGCGTCCAGACCTACGTCATCAACAGCGCCAGGGTCCTGTTCCTCAACGAGCGCCCCCAGCCGCGCGACGCCGGCGCCGCCGCGGGCAAGGCCGCCGCCTCCCACTACAACTGCGAGATCTGCGGCCGCGCGGTGCTCGACCCATTCCGCCTCTGCTCCCTCGGATGCAAGGTGGGCGGCGAAAGACTGAAGATTTGGAGAGGGGAAGGAGGAGATGACGGGGCAAGGTGGGACCCACGAGTTGAGAGAGGGAATAAGAAAACTGCTGGAGCAAATTGTGTTTTAGGGATGAAAATATTTTTACTCCACCCCAATAACTTTATATAGGGGATCAAATTTACTCAATCTGCCAGAGTTGCTCTTCAAGACAGGAGGTAGTATGCTAATTTACCACAGTGATTAATGGAACGAAATAGTATAATCTTTACACACGCACGTGGTATGAACACTTGTGTACTCCTGGTCAACCTTTGTTTGCTTCCTGCGCTGCGCTGCGCTGCTAGTGCCAGGTCAGACAAGAAAAAATCAGTACTCCGTAGGAAAAAAAATCGGAGTAGCACTAGTTTTGTTTCAGATGTACGTAGATAGATAGGGATGGAGATGGGGATACAGATGGAGACACGTTGTGGTTGTGGTCTTGGGCTGTGGCCGCCCGGTGGGGGATTGTGGTGGCCGGTGGCGAGCCAAGCAATGCAAATTGCAATTGCTTTTGGGTGAGGAGCGCACCTGAGCCACGCCACGCCACGCCACAGCGCACACAAGGACACATCCTCCTCCCTTCACACCTGACCTGGGGAACCAACCCTCTCTCTCTCTCTCTTCCACTTTTCACACGGTGCGGGTGCCGGCAGCTATCACTTGGATCCCATCCAATTCGCACACCAATTCAGTTTGTGGCGTAGAGAAGAAACAAAATCTACCCAGTTCCAAACTTCCGAGTGTTGTGTGCCAACGGTCTATTATTCAAGCTTTCTTGCACGGTGTATACAAACTTTCTGCCCTTATTTTAGCAAAAAAAAAATCGTCTGCATTTTGAACTCTCTGTCCCGTACGTCGACATGCACGTTTAACCTTACCCAACTTTAGGTGTCTCCATCCATCGCTCTGCCGGTGAATGAAGATCAAGTGGGTGCATTAGATTAATTACTGCGTAACTACTAGTAGTAGGGTAGTAGCTGTCAGCTACGATTGTTAGACTAGTGGGGTAATAAACTTGGCTACAATTAGAGCAGTAACTAAAGGTGAAAGACGATGAGGTATGCATTTGCCACGAGAGAGAGAAACAAAGAAAGAAAGCGAAAGGTGAGCACTTTTCCCTTTACAGTTTGCAGGCACACACACTTCAGATCGATCTTCCAGCTGGTGCCGACTGCTGTGCTCTCTTCTTCTTCTAGTGTTCCAGTGGAGTACGTACATTCGTCCAACAGATCAGACAAAAGCTGGTTTAATTTTATCTAAATCGCGCAAAGGCACCCTTGGAATTTCAGTCAAAATTAGATTTCAGTAACCAAAGCAGGGCAGGACTAGTAGTAGTGCTGCAAACGCATGCCCAGGGCGCGCGACTGTTCCTCGTTGACAGCAAGAAGCTGCCTGCCTCGTGCATCTGACAGTCCCGTCCGGTGTGAATGTGTGATTGGATTGATCAGCAGGGCCCAGCCAACACAGATTCTTATTCTTCTCCCTTTTCCAGAGTGGTCTCCTTTGCCATTTTGTCAGAAAGAAACTACTCACCATTTGCTGCCGATCGATCGATGCTCCGTACGCGTGCTACTGATTAGTTGAGGCACATGCACGTGGATTGCCATTAAGAATAGCGGCTCGTTGTTCGTCAGAACGTGATGAAACCAAAATGCATGCAGCAGGTGAGGCACGCGAGCATGTGTGTGCAGAGAGACAAGTAGTAACATGGCCAGCTCGATGTCGATGCATATATAGCTAGGCCCTCAATTACCGCAGCAGCATCATGCAACCAAATTTGGTCATTTCACCAACAAGAACCTAATCCGCCCAACAAAATTCTCGAGTCTTAAGAAGATGCAGGTCCACAATTAACTTAAGCCCATCGATCATTTATTCAGTTTCTTGGATGTCTTCTTCATCAGTTGCACTGTAGCCCATTCACTGTATTAATTCTGTTCCGTTCATTATTGGGACCCAAAAATTTGTTCCAGCCAGCGCATGCATATATGCACATGCTATATATGCAGGCTTCCAGTAGATCAGTAGGTGATGGGCATCTACATCTATCTCCATCACATCTTTCGTCATCATCGACCAAATTAAACTTGAATCGCCAACCTTCAATTCCTTGAGAAAGATACGACCAAATTGCCATTTCTGTCTCCTCTTTCTTTCCTTCAAAAATTAGAACCGATGATGTATGTGGAACCTACCCTTGGTGTATCCGATTCCATGCAAAGTAAAAACTACTACTACTACATGCATGTCCATGTCACGCCACGGCGGACGGCGATTCGTTTCACCGTCCTAGCTAGCTAGTCGATGGCGACGGATGTATATTGCAGGCAGGCACACGTCACTATTAGATTTTTTTTTGTATACAAAGATGGATGTGGATTGGAATCCCAGTTGAGAATTCGTAGCCAAGCCAAGCCCTTCTTCTTCTTTCCAGTATAGTAGTGGAGTAGCTAGGAAACGGAAAAGTCGTCGGTCTGTGGTCACAGCATGCAGTCCAGAATTTTCAACAGGGTCACTCCGCTCGTACCTGTTGCCGAAGGAAACCTTGCAAGTTGCAACGACCTGCCTGCCTGCCTGCATATTCATTCAGACATCCCTATGTACTAGTGTACATGTCGACCGTCAGGACTATGTAATTAACGTCTGAGCAGAAAACAAAGTACACAAATGTAAATAAGGTATGACGACGATGGATGATGCACATGTATAGATACATATCCTTCTATCGTCACGTTCGTTTGGCTTATCAGCCACCAGTTAGCAGTACTTTTCTCCCACAACAAAACAGCCACCAGCAACTAATCATCATAACTTTTCTCTCAGACCTAATCAACACTAGCCACCAGCCAAATGAACATGCTGTATATATGACACCAACCAGTGGCAGACAGAAATCATTTTGACGCCTAGGGCCACTTGCCAAAGCGACTAGACTACCAAAACCCTCTCACATGACAATATAACGGTAATACGGTACGATAGCGCACACCAACTAAAATCATGATGTTCCACCTACTTCCGGTTCTGGTTGTTGCACAAAAGTTGGGCCTGATGAAATTACCGGAGTAGGCGCCAGAGAAAAGAAAGATGTAATCGTCCTGCATCTCTTCTTGCTATGACCCTTCATCGTGTCCTCTGTCCTCCGCTCTACTGCACCTCTTCCGCTCTTTGGCTCTTCGGACTTCGCCTCTTCAGGCTCTTCTGGTCCTTCTCCTTCTGGGCTCTGGCGACCGCGGCGCAGGTGCGGCAGGCCGGCCGGCTGGCGGCGTAGGCGCGCAGCGCAGCAGGGCAGCAGACCAGCAGGTGCGGTGGGGCGCTCGGCGGGCGGCAGCACAGGCACGCAACAGTGCTGGTGTGGCGGCGGCCGGGCGGGAGCTCGGGGAGTCGGGGCTGACGGGCGGCTCGAGGTAGGGAAAGAGCGAGGGAGAGATGCGTGAATGCGTCTGGGTCGAGGATATGAGGACTGGAGAGTGGGAGAGAGATGGCGCTGGTTGCCGAGCCGAGCGAACTTGGACTGAGGAGTAGGGCCAATTCAGATAAAACATGGTTGAGTCAGGAAAATTGAAGATACTATAAAGGGAGGCCCTAGGCGTGTATCCGCCCCTGACACCAACTCCTCTTTTCTTGAACACGTACAGTACGTACATAACATATGACGACGTACATACATACGATGGTCCAAGAACAGGATTGTTCATTCTTCTGCAGGTAGGGCTAGACGAAAAACTCGAAGCTGGCAAACTCGCTCGAACTCGCTCGTTAGTGGCTCGGCTCGGCTCGACTCGTTAGAATTTTTAAACGAGCCGAGCTTAGGTTTCAGCTCGGTCGTATAACGAGCCAGCTCGAGCTGGCTCGCGAGCCAAAACGAGCCAACCTTAATCAACAAGTTTACCTCTTACAAGGAAAGGCCGAAAGGGAGACATGAAGTGAAGTGTTGCTGCATGGAGAGTGTTTTTATTTGCTCATAGATGAACTAAAATAATGATTTTTGAATGTCAAGTGTTAGCATGTGTCGCATGGAGTTTTGCAATTGGGTGAACTTAATGTTGATGATTTATTTAATGCTCGGATTGATTATATATTTATATGTGCTTTGTTTCTTTTTATTTTTGTTGTTGGAACTTATATAATATAGACTAAGTTATAGTATATTTCAAGATGTGATGATTTGGTCAGATTCTAAATGAGCTGGCTCAAGCTTTTAAACGAGTCAAGCCGAGCTAGGTTTTCAGCTCGGTATCTTAACGAGCCATAACGAGCCGAGCCGATAACGAGCCGAGCCGGCTCGATATCCACCCCTATCTGCAGTGCGTTGGTCTTTCCTACATGGCCCTAGTCCGTCGGTCACCTGCTAGCTCCTCTGCGTTTTCAATTTTTTTTTTTACTCTTCTCTAGCTGCACTTGAGAGACCTGCAAGCTCCAACTTTCAACTCGTGTAAAGTAAGATCGAGGTTAATTACGTCCTGACCGTCGATTGCATGCAAGTTTTGCTACCTATTCACGGTGGGTGTGTGGCAGGTGCGCTCATTGTGCTAGGTAATGATATTGATTTACGGCCCAACAAAAGGCTGCACAGACCGGCCCAGGCGATCGTCGCATTCAAGGCTTTCGGCCCGTTGTGTCAGCAGATGTGCACACAAAAGGATTTTTTTTTCTCTCAAAATAAAAGGAATTTTTATATATAAGACGTTGGAATATAAATATCTCATCAGTGTATATATATTAATTTAAGAGAAACCTGCAGGTCACCTGTGTGATTATATGTATCTAAACCGCGAAACACCAAACAAGCGTGCATTCGCTAATTTTTTAATACAAAGTTTAATTTATTCCTATCTACAACAGCAACACCACCAAACAAGTACGCTATACAAAACATAAACAATTTCATTTGGCTGGTAATTGCATTCACTACGGAACCCGTGCTTTTGCCGAGAGCTCAGGGGTTTGCCGAGAGCCTTCTTTCGGGCACTCAGCACAGAAAAGGTTTGCCGAGAGCCGTCGGCAAAATACGGGTTTGCCGGGAGCTTTTTCATAGATGCATAAGGAAAAATCTTCCGGAAGGTATATAGGATTTCTGCCCTGCCTCCCTCAGCACCGCTCCCTCCCCTTCTTCCTCTCGCGCCGCCCCTCCCTCCCCTACCTCCCGCGCCCACCCTTCCGCTCCACTGCCCCTCCTCTCCCCCTCTGCTCGTTGCCTCTCGGCCTGGAAGAGAGGAGCGGTGGCGGGGCGAGGTGTGGATCCGGCAGCAATGGTGGCGGGCAGCACTGGCTCCGACGGCTTCCTCTCCACCGACGGCGGGCGCGACCTCCTCTCCCTCCTGCGGTGAGATCCACAGCGGGCGCGACCTCCTCTTCCCCGGCGGGGAGATCCACAGCGGGCGCGACCTCCTCTCCCCCGGCGGCGAGATCCACGGGGAGCGTGAGGAGATGCGGCGGGCTCGAGCTCCGTCCCCGGCGTCTCTCTCTCTTGGCATGTAGATCCGGCGGCGCCGACGTTGATGACCTGGTGGTGGTGGCGGTCGGTCGGTGGGCACGCAGTGTCTTGCCGGTGGATTTGGCTTTTTTTTCAAAATTCTTTGTCGAGAGCTGTAGAGCACTGATGGCAGACGTGTGCTGTGGGGCCGGGGGAGGCTCTCAGCAAACGGCTGTTTGCCAACCAGATTGTGCCGAGAGCACTTTTGTCGAGTGCTTTCTCTCGGCAAACGCTGTGCCGAGAAGAAAGGGGATGTGTCGTGAGCATCTGGCTCACGACAGAGCCATGGATTCCGGTAGTGACGGGCATATAATCTTGGTATATTTTCGTATAAATTTAATTTTTTCCACCAAGGGTCACGCCCGAATTCCATTACATGGCAACGAAAGTACAGAGTTTTTGACTTCACTACAGAGTTTTGAACGAAAGAAAAGGCAACAAAAGTATTCGAATGAACTCCTACAAACAGTCCCTCGTATAAATTTAATTAAAATGTACTTACAACAATCTTAGTTGTGTTTTACGATCGAGTGACTATTTGACGATAATAGACCGCGTGCATTTGCTGTCAATCAATTGTCTTTCTGACTCCTCTTTCAAATTCTTTCGCCTTTCAAAGATCCTGCTGCTCCAGGTACTCCCTCTTCAACCTTTGCACCATCTTCCGAACTACAAGCGACTTCTCTCGAAACCTTTACCTTTTCCAGATCGTGAGACAAAATAACGGAGACCATTAGCTCCTTGGCAACACTAGGGCAACTCTGCGCTAGATACTTGAATCCTTTGGTCTCGATGACCGCAAGCAATGCAGCCGGTGAGCCAAGGAACTCCAAGCACGCCTCCTTGAGGCTGGGACAGCAATGATGCTCTGCCAACTCCAAAATTGTTGCTGCGGAGCTCGTGTCGATGTGATTGCTGCGCAGCTTCTCTTCACACATCGACTTGAGGCTCTCCAGCCCGTACCTGTCCGCGGCGACGAGCAGATGCTGAGCCATCACGCACGCGTCTTCCTCGTCGTCCATCTGAGCCTCCTCTGGCCATGCATCTGTAACGCCCGTGGCCGCCGGTGAGCCACCACCGGGACGTGAATAAGGTCACAGGTTGTCGCCGCCGAGAAGACGGACGACGGCTCGCCGAAAACGTCCTCCGAGAGGATCGCCGGAGGAGGGGATGAACCCTAACTGGTTTCTGATTTCTATTCGATGCCTTCCGCTCTGGCTGGCCTGACTTGTATAGGAAATATCCTCTGCTTGGGCTTTGGGCTGGGCTGGATTGCGACTTGGCCAATGGGCTTCTCCTGGGCCGTACCCGGGTCGTGACAGCATCCGTGTAGATGAGGTTTGCATAGCCTCGAACACCCGTGGCTCCGTGTCATCTACTCGTATGGCGGAGGCGACGCCTTCCTTCATCGGAAGGAGATCGAGAACCGATTCGTTTGTACCTGGGACTACAATTTTATTGCTACTATAGCGCCACGATGAAAACGAATCTTTTTTTTGGACTGTCTATAGCTCACCCATGTGATTTAGGGACCTCCCTCTCACAAATTTTTGGACCGTCGAATCTCACATCAGGGGCTCAGATCTAACCTTTCCTTCTCTCTCCACCTTATCTCTTCACCTCCCTCTTCCCACACCCACGCACCGGACCGCGTCTTCCTCCTCGCGCCCGCCGTCCGCTACCCGCCGCCCAGGCCACCCCCACCCCTCCGGTGCCGGCAGGGTAGGGTCCGGCTGGAGCTCCGCGCCGGCCACTGCCGGCCCGGAGCTCCGACCGGACCCTACCCCGCCGACGCCGGCCACCCTCGCGCCCCTCCCGCTGCCGCCTCCAACCGCCGCCCCACCTCCGGTCCCCCATCGGCGCAGCCGTGGCGCCCCCGTGGTGACCCCGCCCCGACCGCCTTCCCCCGCCGCCCGGCCGGCGGCGCCCTTGCCGCCCGGCCTCACCACCCCACCGCCCGCCACCACCGCCGGGCCGGCCTGCCGCCGCCGGCCCTCCTTCCATGGCCGGCGGTGACAGCAGCCCCCCAGCAACCCCGAACCCTAACCCCGAACCTTAACTCGAACCCTAACCTCGCCGGAGTGTCGCCGGAGTTGGAGAAGAAGGTGGGTGGAGGTGAGAAAAAATTTGTGTGACAGAGGCCTCCAAATCACCCAGGTGAGCTACAGCATCTTCTTTTTCTGTTCCGGAGTCATGCCCGTTCCGGGCAGGAGGACGCAGCTAGGGCATCTGCTACTTTTTTTTGAAAGGATAGGGCATCAGCTACTACCCCACGGGAACCGGCCGTGGAAACGCTGCCTACGGTGCCGTCTTCCTTGTTCTCCTCGACGCCACTATAGACGTAGACGGTGATGAGGACGACGTGATGGCGCAGGTCACCTTCGGTTTCGGTTTTGCTTGACGACCAAGCAGCAGGCCAGACGCTCTACAGCCGTACCACCCCGTGCTAATAACCTGACGCAGCTAGGGAAGAGTTTGAGAAATCTGGGGTATGTCAAGGACGACTGGTTTGCTCACTAGTGAAAAACCAATTAACCTATAGTCCCGGTTAGTAAGGGTCAAATAACTCAAAACGCAACAACTAGTATTGCTCACATACACAACATATTTTGACTTAGTAAAGGATACAATCGTTCTGTACTAACTCATGAAGAACCAGCGCCAACCGAGATTAAATATTTGAGACCCTTTAGTCTTGGTTGGTAACATCAACCCCCAACTAAAGGTGAAGCTCCCATCGCCAGTGGCATTTCGTGCCTGTTGTTGGCACCTGGGACTAAAGAGTACATTTTTGCCTCAGATACAAAATCAATCGGAACTAAAGGGGTGGAGGAAAGGTTGTTTCTCTACCGAAGATTGTTAGGGTCGATTTGCATCTTGTCATGAGTTGTAGGGAAGAATACATCGGTATCGTCAGGCATGCACCACAATTTCGGTCGTCTCCTATCTAGCAACAAGGGCACCGACGTGGAGGTACACGTTGGTGGGTAGACGTTTGCCACACATCGGCTCGTGCTCAGAGCAAGATCCCCGATCTTCAAGGCCTTGCTCTTGTTGGATCTGCCATTAGGACGGAGGAGCTAACACAAACACCGTCATTGAGATTGATGACATGGAGCCAAGAGTGTTCGGGGCACTTCTTACCACACGGATATCTGGCCAAAGATGACGATGATGAAGCAAGATAGCGACGAGGAGGAGTTTGTGATGGCTCAAGGTTTCCTTGTGGCCGCTGACAAGTACGGCCTTCGTATAAAGCTCATGTGCCACTTGTCAGTCGTCAGTGCCTATGTTTATTTTTTAATAAAAATCGGTGCAAATCACTATGGATAGTAACTTACTATAGGTAGCAGATTAAATTACTACCCTATGTGAAAGTGACATAGGTGTAGCAATATACTATTTGAAAAATATATACATATAGTATAAGGCAACCACCTCCCACCCTCGAATGTTCTGGAACAATAAGATCTTTGAGCATTACGTTTAGAAAAATCTTGAGCATTGGGACTGACGAGGTTGTATTTAATCTGGGACATTTTTTAATCTCACAATTGTAGGTCCGGAGGGAGTATAGTGTATTATCTCTTACTATTCTTTTTTTCTCAATGGCTAATATTTTTTTTTTCAAATGCAGTTATTAGCCTTTCCTATAATTTAGTCAAATTGCTAATGATATAATCCTAGCAACCTTATTACCCATATTTTTTTCATTAGTTATCAATTCAATTAAAATGACTTGCCACTCTAATGAAAAAAGAAATTGTTGGGAAAAATAATATTGTAGTGAGAGAAGAGTGCACACAACAACAAAAATAAAAAATCTTGAGCATTGGGACTGACGAGGTTGTATTTAATCTGGGACATTTTTTGAATCTCACAATTGCACTTAACAGGTCCGGAGGGAGTATAGTGTATTACCTCTTACTATTCTTTTTTTCTCAATGGACAATATATTTTTCTTCAAATGTAGTTATTAGTCTTTCCTATAATTTAGGCAAATTGCTAACAATATAATCATAGCAACCTTATTACCCATGTTTTTTCATTAGTTATCAATTCAATTAAAATGACTTGCCACTCTAATGAAAAAAAAAATTGTTGGGAAAAATAATCTTGTAGTGAGAGAAGAGTGCACACAACAACAAAAAGGCATCAAGTACTCACTTGCATGTGTTATGGATGAGTGATGCCTTTAACTAAGACAAAGTGGTCACCTCGGTCCCAGACAATGAACTGCCAAATGTAGCTCTAGCTTCTCCTCGACTTTTAGCACTAGCCAAACTTGAAAATTGGCTTATGTAAGATTATTTCTAAAAGGTTTAAAGTTGAGGAAGAAGGTGATGTTAAGTGGATCATAGTTTGTTATGCGAGACTTTTTGAAAATTGTTGAAAAAATAGTCCCGCGAATTAGCTGGGCCTTCCGGGTCCTCAATTTGGATGGGCCCTCCGGTGTGACCTCGTTCGATCAAAATGGCTGGAAAAGGCTGAACGCGCAGAAAGGAGCCCAACCAACCAAGGGCAAGCCGGCAAGCGCATCCCGATTTGTATAAAATGGCCCCAAGGTGGCGGCAGGCGCATCAACCGCTCGAACAACAACTGTCTTCTCGACTTCCCGTCTTTGGCATGGACGATCGCACCTCGAAGAATGAGGCTGAGGCGGCAAGCGTCACCGGGAAGCAGGCGGCGGTCGACGTGCACGTGGCCGGCAAGGACGACGAGGTAACCGCGGGCCCATCAGCAGTGTCGTCATCGTCACTGGGCAGGGAGTCTGTTGGCCTCGGATGATATGCCACCATCGGCGCAACCCGGCCTTGAGTGTGCCTGAGAATCGCGGCAAGGAGCCGAGCACACAGGTAGAGGGCATCCTGTAGCTATTTCTGTCCGCCTAGCGTGTTCTTATCTGAACTCAAGGTTTTTTTTGCTGAATCGTTTGTAGAACAGAAAATTATGGGCGAATCTTCCAAATATCGCTCTGCAAATTACAAAACCCTGCAGCTCCTCTCGCCTCTATGTCCTTGTCCCCTGCCAATCGTCAGAGCTGCTGGATTTGCCAAATTCCTTTCAACGAAAGCCGGGTGATGATGTGCAAGCGTGTGAGACTATGTAGCGAACATGGCCTCATATGCCATGTGTTCGAGTTTGATTTTGGTGATTCATGACAACATGACCAATGGGACTAACCATACTGTTGAGTATGTCTTTGTAGACATTTTTTGAGGGTCAAAACCGAGAAAGAAAAGGAAAAAGAAAAGACATCGTTGAATGAACTGACGGTTTCTAGAAGACGGCGTCAGTGCAATGGCCGGATGAAGTGGTACACTACGTGTAGACTTGAGTTAACTGGAAGAGCGTCGGATGAACCGACTGTCTTAATTCTAGTTGCACCGGATGATTGTAAGCAACGAAGCAACAGAAGTCAGTAGCACCGGATGAACCGATGGTCCATTGGTGGACACCGTCGGTCTATCCGATGATCAGAGAAATCAAGACAGAGAGCAGCGGGTTGCAGAGGCTTCAGCACCGGATGAACCGATGGTCAAAGAGATCAAAGCAGCGGTTCATTCGACGGCCTGGAAGAAGCTATCTGTAAGGTTTTGACGAGGATCCCTTCAGCACCGGATAAACCGACGGTCGAAGCAAGGAGGCGCCGGTGCAAGCGTCGGAACAATTGTGTCAGAGAATCTCAACAGCTAAGTGTTGTGGAGGGGCACTGGATGAACCGATCGTGGTGAATTTGAGACCATCGGTTCATCTGACGCTATACTTTTCAGTGGACGTTCGGCTCTTTTGATACCTTAGGCTATTTATACCCCCTCCACTCACCCATTTGAGGTTGCTGGATTGTGTGGAAGTGTAGAGGAGTGTGAGACACATACAAGATCATATCCAAGCCATACAAGTGCTAAATTGCTCATCCATAGACTTGCATATGCTTTGTGTGTGCTTAGTGCAAGGTGTGCCTACCTTTGTGAGGTGATTCTTGAGTAAATCAAGTTGTACAAGGTGCGTCGGAAGCCTTGGGTCCTAAGTGGCTCACCGGCAATCGTCTTTGACCCTCCGGCTTGGTGTGGAGTGGCGAGGACACTTTGTGCGGGGATGTGGAAACCCCCTTCCTTAGTAGAGAAGCTCCTTAGTGGAGGCGGCATCAAGGTGACCAAGGGAGCTTGGTGAGTGCCTAAGTGTCGAGTCTTTGTGGCGAGTCAAGTGGTGCTCTTGGGAGAGACTTGGTGACCGGGAAGCAATACTTTTGTGTGAGTGCTTCAACAACGTGGACTAGGGGTGGCTAAGTGCCTACCGATACCACGGGATAAATCGCGTGTCAAGAGTTTGCTTCCTCTCACCCCTTTTTACGTTTCCGCATTACTCTCTCGCAATCCTTGCTTGCCTTTATTTTCCTAGAGTAGTATCATGCTAGTATTGGCTATATGTTGCAAAATTTGTTTTGGGATGAGGGTTTCACACTAGATCAACCTTAGATTGCACATCTAGATAGATTCGTTCTAGTTTACTTTATGCAAAGTAGTGAAGCCATAAGTTAAGGTTTTAAGTTGTCTAATTCACCCCCTTCCCCTCTTAGGCTACGGGCATCCGATTCCTTACAGACCGCCTATTGCGAAGCAGGAGGCCGATCGACGACGAAGGAGCAGGAGGTGACGGCGATCGCGTGGCGGAGTAGGAGGACATCGTCGTGCCGGGCTCATTTTTTTGAGGAATCAACGGGAGGCGCGAAGAGCGCCCACCTGAACATTTCATTCAAAAAGACCGCAACCCGAAGGTCACGCCCAAGATTACAAGTCGGCCAGAGCCAGGATTACAAAGCACGGGACATCGGACAAAGACTCAAACTAGTAGAGCTAAAAGAGAAAGCCGGAAACTACTATGGGCATTACAACCAAACAACATACTTGTCAACTTCCTTGAGATCAAGGTGCTACCCCGCTCCTCGTGGCTACGCACACTCTGATGCCGCCCTCAACCCAACAGGGGAGGAAGCCCTGGGGGGGGAAAGGAACCACACACCAGAGAGGGGACTTAGAACAGGAGGAACGCACTGATCACAAAGTTGTTGAACACATCGATCTCCCGTGGAGCAGACAACGACACCATAGAAGTGCATCCGGGCCTCCACCTACCGCCATCCAACGCCCTTCAAGGGAAGGATGCCTCAAAGGAGGGAGGGTCGGCTACTATGGAAGCACCCGGCAGATGATTTGGTGACACCGTCAACAGGAGCGCGACGACGAAGCAGAGGAGCCGGAGGCGACCACCCAGCCAGAATACGGGCGAACTCAGGAAGCTCGGCAAGACAGAGCCATTACCGAAAAGAGGAAGCACAGACCATGAAGATGCAAAGGACGGCGTACCATGCGAAGGTCAGGGACCCCCCACGCACCGAGCGTGGCGCTTTCGCTGCAAGGCCGCCAGCACCATAGGTCGAGGAACATGCTCCAGCGGTGCGAGGCTAGCATAGTTGAGGAGCTGCCACCACATCAACCATGACAGGGACCTTGGCCGTAGCAAAATTGTCGCAGAGTCACCGGGCCGTGCGAGGTGAAGAAACACCTCTGCGCAACGAGCGCAACACTTTCGTTGCACGACAACCAGTGAACGAGACGCGTCTCTGTCGGATCTCCACGCTGCTTGTCAACAAGAAGCAACATGAGGGGGGCGGCCACCATGAACGCACCTCCGAACTCCCTGATGATGAGCAGGTCGGTTCGCACAACCATTGTGCCAACCAAGCGAAGAAGTACTCGAGACGATGACGAGCAGGCTCCCCAGCAGCGGCTGCAACACGCTGCTAGGAGGCCCGCGGTGTCGAGCGCTCGTCGTACGACGTTGTCAGCAAGCAGCATCACATGGCGGCTAACTCCATCACGCAGGGGAGTCAGTCTTTGCGCTGCCGCCCGCCGGGAAGCCGATCCCCCGAGCGCCGCCCCATGAGGGGCCGCAAGCCGGGCAGCCGGCCTCCGCGCGCCCCGCCCACCGAGCGGGCCTCCGTGTCGCCACCAAAGGCGGCCAAGCGGGGGGAGGCCGCGCGCACGCCACACGCGAGGACCAACGGCAGGGGAGGGCGGATCCGGCTTGGAGCGGGCAGGACGGAGCTCGCCGGCGACAGGACAGGGAACGCTCGTCGAACTGCGAGCACGGAGCACGGAGAGAGAAGAGGGACGGGAGGGGGGTGAGGGACGTCGAGGCCGCCGGTGGGGAGGCCGGTGACCTAGGGAGCGCCGCCCCCCTAAAATGGCCGCCGCGTCACGCCTACCGCCGCACCGGGCAGATTCGGCACCGGAGGAGCTGGATCCGGGCGGGGGCACCCCGGATCTGCATGACCGGCGCCGACCGCCGCCTACACGGCGGACGCCGCCACACGCGCAGAGAGGGGGCGAGGAGGCACGAGGCGACCGGAGAGGCCCCGCCGTCGCCTTCCTCGCAGGGAGGGGCCGTTTTTTCCGGGGGCCCTGCTCCGGTGACGGTAGGGGGAGGACGCCGGAGGGGGGTGGCGGCGGCGGTTGTCGGGGTACCACCCGAGTCGCCTCCTGGGAGACGACGCGGGGGTGTTTTTTCCTTTTCCGTGTCGGGCTCATCAAGTCTCAAGACGGCAGTGGCATGGAACGGTGTTGGAGGTTTCCCCTCAAATGGTGCCAACAACACGCACCTGCCATCCGGAGCCACGCGCTGCCTCACCCCGCGCGGGGTTGCGGACTTCAGCCCTGCCGTGTCGCCGTCCGGGGAGTGGACGGCCGCACGTCGCCCGGCCCATACGGCGAGGTGGAGGACCTCAACACCGACATCTACATCTTCCGGACCTCCGACGGGTTGCGGTGGAAGCTGGCCATCCCCGACGGCGGCTGGCCGACCTGGGCCGACGAGACCACCCTCTTCTTCCACCGCTGCGACATAGCGACGGCTGATATAGCGTGTACCGCGCCATGGTCTCGTTCGTGGGCGGCGACGCCGGGGTGTCAGTGGCGTCCGTCGAGCGCGTCACCCCGCCGGGGTTCCACGCCTTCACCCCGGCCGCGTCGCCCGGCACGCCGGGGCTCGTGGCGATGGCCACCAGTCAACCAGGCGCTCGGGCTCGGACTACCGCCACATCGAGGTCGAGGTGACCCGCGCCACCCGCGCCGTGGCGCCGCGCGTGCACCACTTCAACCCGTTCATCTCGCCGTACGGAGAGCGTGTTGCGTACCACCGATGCCGAGGGAGCGGGAGCGGGGATTCGCCGCTGCTGCTGGAGAGCATCAAGAGCCCCGCGCCGGACACATTCTCGCTGTTCAGGGTCTACGGGTAGTACCCCTCCTTCTCGCACGACAGCAAGACGATCGCCTTCGTCGGGCTGCCGGGGCTGTTCGTTGTCAACGCCGCCGGCTCCGGTGGCCGCCGGCAAATCCTCTCCGGCAACGCCTTCCCCACGGCATGGGACTCGAAGAGTAAAGGTAAAAGTGTCATCTACACCAGCATCGGGCCGGACTTCCCAAGCTAAAGGACGGAGGTGGCTCAGCACGGTCAAGGAGAACAACGCGTTCCCGTCCCCGTAGCCGGACGGCATGTTTGTGGTGTTCCGGTCGGGGAGGTCCGGGCACAAAACCTCTACATCATGGACGCCGAGGACGGCGAGGCTGGCGGCATCCACCGCCTCACCGAGGGGCCATGGTCCGACATCATGTGCTGGTCCCCGATGGCGAGTGGATCGCGTTCGTCTCCGACCGGCACAACCCCGGCGGTGGTAGCTTCGCCATCTACATGATCCACCTCAACGGCACCGGCCTGCGCCGCGTCGTGCACAGCGCCGACGGCAGCCGCGCCAACCTGTAATTCAAAATCAAAACAGAATAGCATTGTTCAGGCACATTGACAGGTTAAATTCAGATTGCCCAGAATCAGAAAATACACGAGGATGTTCAAATATATAAAAAAAAAAATTGTATGTGGTGTAGAATGACAAGGAAAAAAGATAAGGTACTTTGCAATTGACATGTCACTTCCTCAGCTGAATCTTAACAAGTAAAAAACAAAGCACAACGTAGATGACATCAGTCAATGGATCGAGCATGTGACACCAAATAAATGTATTTTATTAAAAGTACAAACTACATTCCAATATAATCCATGAGGTGCACACAAAGTAACAGATAATTTTCAATAAAAAAATTGAAAACCTATGACATGAGCCTGAAAACCTGCTAATCTGCAAGTATGTTATTTTCTCCGTGTTTTAGTGGCTTTCTCAACAAATGAGCTAGCCTAAGAGTCACGAGCCATATACATACTCTACTGATCCATAATCACACCAGCACAAAGGGCCATAGGTGAATAGAGAGATCAGCTTAAAGTTAAAAGGTGCAGCACACATAAAAATGTGTAACAATTCATTTTTAAGATTTTTCGAACCTATATGCTTCAAATGAGTACTGAACTATGTAAGCATTTCCTACTTGGAAACTTTTGCTAACTTTTTTAGCCCAGACAAGTCCTTATGGTAGATTGAGCTTTTGCTTAGGAGACCACTGGCCAAAGATTGCAACTCTTTCCTTGCACCGTTGTTAGTTCCACTGGTGACAGATTCGACGAGCTGCACTGTCAAATCCAATGAGCTGCTCCAGCACTGTTGCAATCTTACCAGCACATCATCTTTACATATCGATTCATCAAAAGTGCACCTACCAAAAACACGCTTCAGTTTCTCTTCCTCATTCTCATTCCATGGAACTGCGTCAATGTAGTTCACATATGCTTCAATTCCTTTGTCAAACATAGGGCGTGTTTGGTGCCGCTCCCACGGCAGCCGGAGCGGTAGCCGCACCAAAGACCTCTGCGCATGCTCCGCTCCTGCTGACATGTATGTGAGACACGGAGCTGTTTTTACAGCAAACCGGCGGAGTTGGGGGAGTTGAAAAAACCAACTCCGCCTGCTCTAACTCCACAGCTCCGCCAAGGCATGGAGCGAGGCCAAACGGGCCCATAATATATAGATGAGGAAACCGGTAATTCAAAATCAAACAGAATAGCATTGGTCACATACAATTCAGATTGTTCGAGAAAATGCATAAGGATGTAATAAATAGATTGTATGTGTGTAGCAATGGCAAAAAAAAAGATCAGGTTGTCTGTAATTGACATCTCGGTTCCTCAACTGAATCTCAAGTCATAAACAAGACACAAATTAATGTCTGTAATTGACATCTCGGTTCCTCAACTGAATCTCAAGTCATAAACAAGACACAAATTAATGACATCAGTCAATGGATCGAGCACGGGACACCAAATATTTTTTCAAGGTACAACTACATTCCAATATAACACACAAATGAAAATTAAAAGCCAATTTTCAATAAAAAAATATATAAGACGTTAGAATATATATATATCAGTATATATATCTATCTAAAACGTGAAACACCAAACAAGCGTGCACTCACTATTTTTTATACAAGTTTTATTCCTATCTACAGACTACAACACCACCAAACAAGTACACTACACAAAACATAAATTAGCGGCTTCATTTGGCTATGCTAATTTGGTAATTGGTAGCATATATATTGTTTCGTAGAAATTTGATTAAAATTTACTCAAAACAATCTTAGCTACAATATGTTTTAAGCTATTTGACAATAATGCTAACCGCTTTTGATGTCATCAATCGATATCGCCTTTCCGACTACTCTCAAATTCTTTCGCCTTTCAAAGATCCTGCTGCTGCTCCAGCTCCACGTACTCCCTCTTCAACCTTTGCACCATCTTCCGAATTACAAGCGACTCCTCTTGAAACCTTCACTTTTCCAGATCGTGAGACAAAACAACGGAGTCCAGCTCCTTGGCAACACTAGGGCAACTCTGCGCTAGATACTCGAATCCTTTGGTCTCGATGACCGCAAGCAACGCAGCCGGTGAGCCGAGGAACTCCAAGCACGCCTCTTTGAGGCCGGGACAGCAATGCTGCTCTGCCAACGCCAAAATTGTTGCTGCGGAGCTCGTGTCGATGTGATTGCTGCGCAGCTTCTCTTCACACATCGACTTGAGGCTCTCCAGCCCGTACCTGTCCGCGGCGACGAGCAGATGCTGAGCCATCGCGCACGCGTCTTCCTCGTCGTCCATCTGAGCCTCCTCGGGCCATGCATCCGTGTAGATGAAGGTTAGCATAGCCTCGAACACCCGTGGCTCCATGCCATCTACTCGTATGGCGGCGGCGACGCCTTCCTTCATCGGGCCAAGGAGCTCCGCCATGAACACCGGCGACCGCGCCGCGAGCACCAGCCGGTGCGCTTCGAATGTCTCCCCACCAACCTGGAACTTGACGTCGGCGTCCTCCTTGATCGACAGGAGGTCGCCGATGTGCCGGCGCATGTCGGGCGGCGGCACGGCGATCGACGGTGCCTCCCTGACCATGAACACTTGCACCCTGACGGCGAAGCAGTCGTCCTTGAGGTACCCGGATCGCTCCAGGTCTTCCCTCCTGATGAACTTCTCGTACCCAAATTTCCTGTACTTGGACTCGGAGAAGTTGTTCCTGCGAAAGGTGAAGGTGTACGCGTCCACCGGTGCCCCGTCTTGGTCGAGCAGGCTGAAGGAAGCCTGCGCCATGACTGGCTCGTCTACGACGTCGTCGAGGACGAGGTACAAGGAGATGGAGTCGGTGTTGTCGAGGGCGCGCGCGCTCCCCATGGGCCAGTAGTTGATGTGCCAGGTGCGGCCCCCGGCGCGGAACGGGCGCGACATGAAACAGGGACGTCGATCTTGAAGTTGAAGACGTGGTGGTTCCTCACTGCTACGATGGTGGTGCCTGAGCACGACGGCTCGCCGGCGGCGCTGCATGCCGTGGCCATGGCTGGCTCCGGCAATTTTCTGATCCGGAAGGAGGGAATCAGTAGTATTAATTTAATTCGTTTGTACCTGGGACTACAATTAACGAGTCCGTTTTTTTTGTTTCTATTCCGGATCCGGATCGGTATATACGCAGAGCTATATACACCCAATATTCGGAGATTTTTCAAGAGACATATATTATTGCTGTTGAGATGCTCAAGATGTATGCGATTGGAATTAGAAGTTGGAGACGTAAAGGGAAACCCCGCCGATCCCTGTATTTGTCCTGGTCTGCAACGGTCTTTATATACATATCTCTACCTAATATTAAAGCAAGAATTGTTTCTGCCTATTATTTTTGTACGTCACCTATCACGATGAGGATTCGGAGAAAAAACGGTATAAACCAAGCTGTACGATGCGAAAACAGAGGAGTCCGAGCGGTCTACCACAAAAACCGGAGTCTCCAGGAGTCCGTCACCGTGAACCGGAAGGAAACTGAACACAAACAGCCCGGCCTGCCCACCAACCGAAGAAAAACGGCCCAGCCTGCCTACTAACCGAGACATCCTGCTGAAGACAGAAGTAAGAATCCAAAACCATGCATGAGGAGGGATTTGACCCATGACCTCTAGCTTTCCAAGAAGCACTTCCTCCAATTTAATTACGGTTCATTTGGGAACAGAAAATATATTTCTTCTTATTATCTGAGTGATCATAGCTATATTCCTTTTGGTACCACGATGGTAAGCTTGATAAAAAAATATTCTTAGTTTGCATAGACATACTACATCATGTATCTATACAAGTATTTTTCAATTTTTATAGATAGCTATTTAATTTCAAAACTTTTAAAAAATGAATATGACATTTATGAGAAGTCTAATACATTTTAGAGTACAACACCGCTACATATCTTCTTTTTCTCTCTAGCTTCTCTTGCTTAAATACAAAGATAAAAATTTAATGAGTACTTGATCGAAAGAAATAATTAAGTCAAAATTATTTTGGTTTTCTAGCAAATGTGTAGACAACCAATAAGTGCAATACAAATTTAGTAGTGCAAGAAATAAAGATTTCATGAGATTAAAAAAAGGCAATTGAATTTTACCGTAGCAACGTAAAAGGGTTTTGCTAACTAAATATTAAAGTGCTATAATTTCCTCAAACTGTAGTCATTGTTTTCCAAAAGAAAAAACCCTCACCTTTTCATAATCAACGCATGTCATTTGACAGGTGGGATCTCAAGCAACATTTTTACATTAACGCTTGATGTGGCATTGCCATTGATACATAGAGTTATATCGGTCCATTTATTCTAGGAAGGCATGTGGGGTAGTGGGGATGACGATGCGACTGGGAGAGGTGAGGTCGAGGTGGATGATGGCGGGTGAGGTCGGGGCGATGCGGGTATGACGGTGAGGCTGGGACAGACGATGGTGGGGCT
The DNA here is from genome assembly GCA_036936925.1 of Cenchrus fungigraminus. Classification (NCBI taxonomy): domain Eukaryota; kingdom Viridiplantae; phylum Streptophyta; class Magnoliopsida; order Poales; family Poaceae; genus Cenchrus; species Cenchrus fungigraminus. The sequence continues at coordinate 2,302,642 of CM072770.1, read as the reverse complement.
GCGAGGCACAAATGACGAAGGGTGAGGTCGGTGTGTGGTGCGTGCGCGACGGGAACGACTATGTGGTCGTGGAAGATGAGGTCGGGTAGACGATGACGAAGCTCGAGAGGCAAGGATAATGGCAGGTCGAGGTTGCGCGGGAGTGTAGGGCGGGATGGCGGGGATGACAACACGACCGGGGCAGACGATGGCTAGTTTGGACTTTGTTGGTACGAATGATGGCAAATGAGATTGGGGTGTGACCAGAAAAGGAGAGGTCGGGCTGACAATGGCGAGGATCGGGAGGCACGGACAATAGCAAATGAGGTTAGGGTGGCGCGGACGAGACAGGGATGATAGCGAGGTTAGGGGGTTGCAGGGCCGCCTGGGGCGACCGTGTGGATGGTGGCGGGCGAGGTTGCGGTGGCGCGAGAGCGACACTGAGGCTAGGGAGTGGGAAGCAGGCATGAAGATGACGACACAACCAAGGCAAATGACAACGAAGCTAGGGAGATGCGGATGTCAGTATGCAAGGTTGGGGTGGTACGTGCGTGATGGGAACATAAGCGCGGTTGGCGAAAGCGATGTCAGGCAGACAATGACGAAGCCGTGGCTGATGAAGGTAAGTTTTGGGAGACATGGACAACGACGAGCGATATTGGGGTAGTGCGAGCGTGGCGGGGACGACAGCGAGGTCACGGAGCTGCAAGTGGTAGTAGTGTGACAGTGCAGCCGACGTGAACAACGGCGAGGTGAGCAAATATTTTCTCCCGTTGCAACGCACAGGCATAGTTCCTAGTATATAAATAAAACACAATTCAAGACCCCTCCGCTATATCCCTGCTGCAATCCTTCGATCCGTGCACCAGCAGCGTCTCCGTCGTCAGAGCCTGACACGTTCTCAAGATCGATGGCTACTCCAGGACATTGGGCATGGGCACCACCCAGAGTGCTGCCGCCTCGAGGTACTTGGAGTTATGCCCGTTCCGAGCCGGCAGATGCATAATATCGTATATGAATCTTCAGGTGGGCCTCTGGCCCCTGTTGCCTTTAAAAAAAATTGAATCTGATAAAGTCGAAATGACCTATAATTTCGAACGGAGGTAGTATGTGATTGTGAATCTGATTACCATATATACGAACAAAGCAAAGGTGTAAAGAAGAATGGGAGGGATGTCGTGCCTCTCCCTGACCGGCAGCTTCATGAAACTCCCCTTGTATGGATTACAGTCTTGGTGTGCAAGTTTGTAGATATAGTTGTTGCATTGGTTATTGACCGTTGAGATGACAAGATATTCCCGTACATTACAACTCTATCTCTATCTATACAAACATGCATATAGAAGCAACGAACAACCTTAATCATATTCATTACGTGCCCACATCGATCACGAAGAAATTATTCACAGGTCCATACAGTTTCTATATATAGAGAGAGTATCATGCTAATATGTCAGCATATATAAACAATAACAGGTATCTATAGGGGTATTGGGACTGCATGTGTCCAGTGGAGGAACCAGGAATTTTGAGTAGGGGGCCGACCAAACACTATCGACAGCTCATCGTACATGCACCGCGCGGAACCACTCTATAGGCAAAGTGGGGCAACCGCCCCAGCTACCGCGCGTTGTAGTTGTTTCACTACACCTCCGTCTTCTCTAGTGATCATATGAAGCTCCGACAATGCGGGCACGTGGTGGGCTCCGGCACGGGCCAATGTAAGTGCACACTAGCGGCCTTCGGTGATGGGTGGGTTTTTTTAGAGTCAACCGGGGGGGGGGAGCATCCCACCTGATTTTCATTAAGAGCTTGTTGTGGCAAGCCAAAAAAACATTACAACTGAGGTTCCGCAGGAAGAAACAGGGTGGCGGGTGGTGGCGCAGCCTCAGGATGAGAGAGAGAAGAGGAGGAGGAACAACAAAACCTCCTGATGCAGGTGCTTTGCATAATTGTCAAATGACTGCCTTGTATACTGCTTGGTGTGCATGCATTTCCTACTGCGGTCTGCACTCGCAGTTCGAAGACAAGCTGTCAATTGTCATACATAAACGAATGTCTAACAGTTCCTCATACACCCATACCCTGTAGACCATAACGTTAAGTCTTGTGGTCATTGATGTTAAACTGTTGACTGAGTACATGTTAGTACTAGCTAAAGGAGCATTGCATGCAAGGAAGAGTTGTTTGCATTAATTAATTGTGTGTTTGAGTTGTTGACCAAAGAATAGAAGGGGTTAAAAAATTTTCACGGTCACAGGGGGGTCATGGCCATGGCCCCTACTGGCCCCCCTGGTTCCGCCAGTGCATGTGTCCTCATACACCTACGTATGAATTTATCATGATAGAGATTGTAAAGCCAGAAAAAAGATAGAACAATGACGACGTATTAACAGCTGCGTGGTCGTTCCACCACCAACGACGACGACTAGTGCCAGCATGTTTTGCCTTTTCTTGGTCGCGATCAGAAGCATTATCGACAAATATTGTTGTTAGCTCCTCACAGCTCTGAGCTAGATGGTGATGATCGAACCCTCCAGCTCCACTGAAATCAAAGCACGCGTCCTTAAGATTAGCACAACCGTGCTTCTCGGATAGCGCCAGAATGGTTGAGACGGAGGCTCTATCGATGCGGTTGCACAGCCAGTTTTCGCACATGAGCTTTAGTCTCTGCAGGCCGTACCTGTCTGCAGCCACAAGCAAACCTCGAGCCGTCGCAAACTTGTCGTCGTCGTCGTCTTGCTCCTCCATGTTTGGCCACCCATCCGTGTATATGAAAGTAAGCAGGGCCTTGAAGACTCTTGGCTCCATGTCATCAATCTCAATGACGGCGGCGGCGTTTGATGTGTTGGCTCTCGCTCCGCCGACGAGCAGGGCCTTGAAGACCGGGGATCTCGCCCTGAGCACTAGCCGATGCGCGGCAAACGTCTCCCCACGGACATGGAACTCCACGTCGGTGCCCCTGTTGCTCGATAGGAGATCACCGAAATGCTGGTGCATGCCAGACAACGATGTAGATTCCCTTTTCGTCATGACAAGATGCACATCGACCCTAACAGCAAAGCAGTCGTCCTTGACAAGCCCTGATCTCTCCAACTCCCCCCTTTCCATGAACTTGGGGCATCCAATATTAGACCCTGGCTGAGAAAACCTATAGGTGGTAAAAAAGCTGTAGGACGGCACCGGCTTCTGGTCTTGGTCCAGCAAACTGAAGGTGACCTGCGCGAGCACACCCTCCTCGCCAGCGGCGGTGTCGACGAGGACGAGAAAGATAGCGATGTAGTCGGCGTTTTCAGGGACGTGTCCCATGGGGTGGTAGCGGATCAGCCAGGTGTGGTGTTCTCCAGCACGGAACGGGCACGATTCGAAGCAACGATAATGAGGGGCCGCATGCTGCGTTCTGGAGTGGCCATCGATCTTGAGAACGTGGTAGCCTCCGTGCACTCGGCCGCTGATGGCGGGGACGCGCGACGGGTCGGCGGTGACGATGAGCGACGATGACATGATCGTCCGATGCTTAACGCGGGCTTGGAAAGAGCTCTATCATATGGGAAGAGGATGCGTTTTTAATGGGAGAGGAGTAGAGGACAACGGGAGCAAAAAGGCTCTCTTCCTTGTTCTGATGGCGTACGTCTACAAATCCGATTCCACTTTGCACCATTGTTTAATTTCGGGTACCCTCTGTCATCAAACAAGAAATACTAACAACCCCACCCCCACCCCACCCACAAGGTCACAACCATATCACCCATAATCATCAATATAATAATGTTTTTGGATTGTTACATAATAGGTGATTAAACACCATATTTTAATTTCATAATTAAATAGACATTTCAACAAAAGAACTATTATATGTGCAACATAGCATGTATGAGTGTTCATGTTTAAACAACTATTAAATATAAACATATTCATGATTAAACAACAATTAAACATGAACGATAAGGAATTCAGAAAGTACCCAAAGACGGGGCGGGTGACGGAGTCACCTGATGCGCCGTTGTTCTCTGGGTTAATCATTTGGTTAACCGTGGGAGAACATCAGCGGTGTAGTCGTATGAAGTCGGTCCAAGAAGATGATCGCAGTGCAGATCTCGGACGGCCTTCTGGAAGTAGTCGTACATGGAGCTACATGGAGCGAGCAGTCGCGTCAAACGCTCCAAAAACCTTTGCGGAACGCAGCAAAACAGAGAGGGAAAATGGAGAGATCTCCTGAACAGGAGTATCTGTTTGTGAATGTACAAATGGAGAGGAGGAAGGGGCGTCCTTATATAGGCAGAGGAGGGCCTGCGGGGAGGCACCCAGATCTAGATCTGGACGCGGATTAGACGCGCCTGCAGGTAAGGGAAGCATATCACCGTGGAGAATATTCTGAGGATTACAACACGACACGTCACGTCCATGACTCGACACACCCACGCCCACGGCCCGGCCCGACTTGGTGAGACGAGCGAGCGCGTGCGTGTGGCTCGTCAGTCTCCTTTTTCAACTTCACAAGTGGTGTACGTTTTGTATACCTCTTAAGTCGAGTAAAAGCCCCCTCAAACACCCTTACAGTATTATTCACTTTTATTCTCCTTAGCATTAAAATAGTAGGCTATAATTCTTTAATTAATTATTAAAATAAATGATTTAGGACCTATTTATTTCAACAGCGACGCCTCTTTCATGGGCAAATAAAGGAGCTCCGCCGTGAACACCGGCGATCGTGCTCCAAGTACCAGCCGGTGCGCTTCGAATGTTTCCCCGCCGACAAGGAACTTGACGTCGGCGTCCTCCTTACTCGACAGGACAGGAGAGCGCCGATGTGCCGACGCATGTTAGTGCCCTTGTATTTGTCCCGGTCTCCAACGGCCTTAATTATATACATAAATAAAACACAATGCAAGAACAAGACACCTCCGATCTCTGCAATATGATCCTTCCACGGTAATCCCTCAATATGGCCTACCACCCGTGGAAACGCCGCGCCTTCGTTGCCGTTTACCTGCTTGTTCTCCTCGACGCCGACGACCAAGTAGCAGGCCATGGCCAGAACAAGACGACGCTCTACAGCCGTACCACCCACGTGCTTAATTAACCTGTCGCAGCAAGCAGGGTCTGTTGGATACGATGACTTCATCACAATTCACAAGGGAGGAGTTGCAGAAATCAGGGCTTGTCAAGGACACGACTGCTTTGTTGTTAGGGTCGATCTGCATATTGTCACGAGCTGCAGGGAAGAATCTACATCGTCTGGCATGCACCTGCATTTTGGTGATCTCCTACCAGCGGTAATGCATTTCTGGATCTCCTATCGAGCAACAAGGCCACCGACGTGGAGTTCCATGTCAGCGGGGAGACGACGTTTGCTCTTCAAGGCGCAGCTCTTGGCTCCGCCATTGAAGGCCGGAGGAGCTAACACAAACGCCGTCATTGAGATTGATGACATGGATCCAAGAGTGTTTGAGGCGCTTGTTACCTTCGAATACACAGATACATGGCCAAGATGATGATGACGGAGCACGACGGCGACAACGAGGAGGAGTTTGCCTCCTCCTCCTCGTCGTCTGCGATGGCTCGAGGTCTGCTTGTGGCCGCTGACATGTACGGCCTGCAGAGACTAAAGCTCATGTGTGAAAACTGGTTGTGCAACCGCATCGATAGAGCCTCCGTCTCATCAACTCTCTTGGCACCATAGGTGGAGCTATGCATTGGCCAAGGTGGGCCATGGCCGCCCCTTGGTCTATACACATTTCTATGCATTCGTATAGGCGTGCAAGATTTTGTTGAAACATCAAGCTGAGTGCCCCTTGACGTATCCAACCTACATTCACTAGCCCGTTTCATGAGTTCCTCCCATTGAAAGGGAGATCCCCGGCCCTTAACAGTTAGTGCAAGTGCTTTGATCTTCTCAAGTGCTTTTGAAATAACAGCCAACCCATCTCTAGCAACCAAGTTCAATATGTGACATGCACATCTAATATGAAAAAAAGATTCCGTCACAGACCAAAGAAGCATTGCCATTCTCTCTAAGATCAGCAATAATGTCAGTGACTGCTACTAAGTTACTCGATGCATTGTCCAAAGTTAAGGCAAACAATTTTTTCTCGACAAACCACTTAACTATCACTTCAGTAAAAGGACTCTGCCAACTTATGACCACTATGCCGACCCTCGACATGAAAGAAGCCAACTATTCTCTTCTGAATACGCCACTCATCATCAATCCAGTGCAAGGTGATACACATGTACCCTTTGTTTTGACAGGATGTCCACATATTCATTGTTGCACTAAAGCGACAAGAAACTATTTTCAAATATGCATATAACTTCTCCTTCTCTTCTAGATATATGTCCATTATATCCTTCCTAGCAGTGATCCTAGACTTTAGCGGGAAGCTGGGGCGCAATGACATAATGAACTCAACAAAATAGTCATGCTCAACCATATTGAATGGGTATTCATGCATTATAATTGCCAGATAGAGTTTCTCAAGACTAGCCTCTTGATCATACCTGTAAGGTTGTATGGTGGTCACATCTTTACCATTATCTTTTTCTGACTTCAGTTGTAATTGCCCTTTTAAGGTCTTGTGCACTGACTTTAGATGATTCCTAAATCCAGTAGTGCCATAGTTGCACTCAACTCTGTACCTTTGCTTGCATCTTGGGAAGTTACAGTACCCCCAGAGTTGCTCATACTTCTTGCCATCCACCTCCACTATCTCTGTTTTCTTGGTGAAGTACTTCCACACAATAGAGTGCACCTTTTCTTCCTCTTTGATGTCCCAGGAACTTCTTCTCCTTCTCCTTCTCCTTCTTCGTCATCATCATCATCCTCATCAAGAGCAATTAAATCTACAGTAGGTAGAGTACCTTGGTTTTGTGTTTGTATGTCACTGGCATCAATCCCAGGGGTAGATCCATCTGTTTGTCCATGTGTTGGAGGTGTTGGTGTGCTCCTGTCAGTAGGATTTGGATTTTCACTAATAGCTGCTGAAGATGAGGCCGCTACTTCACAATCACCCACTTTCCTCTTCGACCCTATCAATCATTCAAACATACAACTATAAACTCTATATCCCGTCCATTTTCAACCTTAGCGATGATTACGAGGATGAGCAGTAAGGGCCCTGATGCTGGCATGTCGGGAGAAGATTTCTGGCACATCAACATGCATCATGGGGAGGGAAGAGTGGGGTGGACGAGTCGTGGGTGGCAGTGGCAAGAGGACGGGCAGAGCAACGCCAGAGCTAGATATGGGGGGAGGAGCTCCGAGGCGGTGACCTATAGGACCCGACGGAGAGGGTGTCATCAGGGAGGATTTCCAAGGCCAGGCAAAGGGGCTCCGAGGTGAGGAAGAGAGAACCTGACAGGCAAAACCATCTTTTCCACACACACACTTAACAATAGCAAGTCACGGATTGAAACTTGAATGAAATAGCATACAAGGTATAAATAAAAAATGTGACATTGGCAGTAAGGGAAACTATCAATTTTTTGGAGATAATTTGCTCTTAAAAACTAGCTCTCCACTATACGGTTTGAAGTTTTTTTTTGAGACTTTGACGAAGTACAACCCAAAGTGTGTATGGCTAAAAATTTAATTTACTACTAGGCCTATTTGGGTGGGCCAGAACCGTGGGCTCGCAAGCCTGGTTGTGTGTGGTAGCAATTGGTGGTCAAGTAAACCGACCCAAGTCGCTCGCTCCGACTGCATAAAAAGCCCAGCGTGCGCACACACACTAAACACGACAGTTGCTCGTGTTTTTGAACGAATCAAACCACTTCCCTATCGCCTCCCTCCCTCCCCCACTGAGCGCCATAGGCACGCCTCTCTTCGGCGGCTAGGGCATTGGGAACTCCGAGCGCGGCCGAGCTCGCTCTCCATGGTGCAGTCACGTCCGCTAGTCTCACCTTTGCGCACCACACACATCGCGTCCAGGACTCCAGGCATTTCTAGGTGCCTGCCCGCGGCCGCGGCATGGCTAGGGGCGCTGGGAGTCAGCAGCGAGAAGGAGGAGTTCAGCGGCGGAGTCAGGAAGGACAAGAAGGAGGAGGATGACAGTGGTGTCGGAGCGCAGAAGGAGGAGGAGGAGGAGGTCGGCGGTGGGGTCGAGGAGGAAGAGGTCATTGACGGATTCGTAGCAGAGGAGGAGGAGGAGGTCGTCGGCGAAGACGTGGATGCCGGTTGCCAGGTCAGGGAGCAGGAGGCTGTCGAACAGGTCGCGGGGCAGGAGGAGGACGGTGGCCAAGTTTGGGAGCAGGAGGCTGACGGCCACGTCGCGGGGCAGAAGAAGGTGGGGGAGCAGCAGACCACCGGCCAGTTCGTCGCTGGCAGAAGAAGGATGTCGGCGGTCAGGTTCTCGCCGAGCACAAGCGTGAGCTGGTGACCTCGGATCCGTGGGAGACAGCTCTCGGCCGCAGATAAGGGCCTCAAATTTTGTTTTGGTCGTTTCCCCCAAATGCTTGTATCAATCAGTTTTCCCCATTGATGATATGATTCGTCTTAACTGGTTTGGGTTGTAGGGAGTAGGACTATATTGTTAGCAATTTGACTAAACTTTAACAAAATCTAATAAACAAATTGTTGGCCATTGGAAAAAAAATACTAATAACTTCTTCAAGAGTATCCAATTTTACATCAGAAATCTTATATAATTACTAAATTATCCTAACTACTTATATATATGTAACATCCTGGATTTTTCCCGGAATGTTAATGTTTGCAAAAATGTGGATTTCAAAATTTCGATTTGAAATTGAGTGCATAATTAAAATTTAAGGTTGCCTTCTTTGATCCTTTCCTAAAATCCTAGATTTATTTTGTGCAAAATAATAAAATTTAGGAGTTATAAAATGCTAGTGTGAGAACTCTAGAGTTTATTGGAATTTATTTGGATTTTACTTGAGTGTGATTCAAATTTGAATTGTGTGTATAAGGTATAAGGAAAATAGAAAATAGGAAGAATCTCTACCCCGTTGGGCCTTAACCGCGGCTGCTAAAGTCCGTTGGACACCCCTAAAACAGCCGGCCTGCCCAACCTGCGGCCCAACTAAACCCACCAACCATCCTCCTCTTTTTTCTCTCACCGACACCTGGGGCCCGCTCGTCAGCGCCACACCCCTGGTCTTCTTCTCCTTTTTGCCGTGCGTTCGTCACGCGATGGGGACGGGCGAGGCGTCGCACTGAGCTCGTGCCGGCCCCCATGGCCGCCACCTCCTGTTGTGCTGGCGCGTGCGGATAGTCGCCACGCCGCCAGGAAACACCGCCGGCCGTCCATCCCTCTTCCCCCAAACCCTAGGGCGCCGCCCTATAAATCGAATCCCCAGCTGCTCCCTGATCCGCGCCGCCCTTGGGGATTTCTCCCCCAAAATCCGCCGCCGCTCCCTGTCTAGAAGCCCCCTTGGGGTTTTCCTTCTTGCTGCCGCCGCAATCTAGAGGAGGAGGGGAAGAAGGGAGGAGTGGAGAAGGGGGAAATCGCCGGGGGACAGCAGGTCGCGGCCGACCCGTGAAGCCGGAGCAGCGCGAGCCAAGGACGCCGACGCCCTGAAGCTGAAGCCGTTCGTGGGAGCTACTGTCGCCGCGAAGCCGGAGCTGCTGCGTGAGGAGACCGCCGTGAAGCCACGGACCGCGCCGCCCAGGAACCGGAGCTGCTCAAGCCGGGAACAGCACCGCGCCGACCCCCCCTGCTTCCTCTGCTACACCCCGCCGTCGCCCCTGTTCTGCGTCCCACTTCTCCAGGCTCTTCACCACCACCTCGTCGTCGCGTTCCGGAGCACGAGGTGAGCACCGAGACCCCCACCGTGCTGAGGACCCGACCTTCGAGCCGAGGCTGGACCGAGCCTTGTAAGCTCGCTGTTTGTCTGTTGCCCGCTGCCTGCTCGCGCCGCCGCGCAGACCCGCCGTCGCCTGAGAGCCGGCCATCGTGCCGAGCCGGTCGCTTTGCAGGTGCCGCTGCCGTCTCCGCGCGCACTCCACCGCTTGGTCATCCGTTCAATCCTTTTTCAGTTCGTGCCGCGCGCGTCGACTGATCGGTGTCTCCGCCGAGGTTGCGCCGCCGGCACCCTGCTCTTGCTTAACCGAGGGGTCAAGGCCCTGTCTTCCTGATCAAACCACCACACACAGGCACGCGCGCACTCGAGGGCCAAGGCCTTGCCTTTCTTTGGCCAGGAACTCGTGTGAGCACAAACCCTCGCCGTGCGCACTTCCCCGCTCGTCGTCCTGTCCTTGTTCCGTTGTCGTGCGCGTACCGTCGGTTTTGTGCTGTCGCCATGACCGCGCTGATGGAATTTTGCACGCACGCACAGACCTGCATGCACGTGCCTGAGGGGCCGAGCCTGTGTGTTGTCCTGTCCAACCTGTGGCCGCGCGCACGCACGTGTGTCCGCCGAGTCCCATCCTGTTCTGTCATGTCGCCGCCGCGAACCCCACGCACCGGCGCACGCGTATCCGTCGAGCCGCCGAACCTGGTGGCTGTCTTTCTTCCTGACACGCCTAGTCCCGCGCTCGTGCACTTCTGTACCTCGGCAAGCCGCTGCTATGTGCCGGCTAGCTATTGCTCTGTTGCTGTTATGTGAGGGTGTGCTGCCACCGGCACATCAAGGCCACATCCTTTTTCCCTGCCCTTTGCTCGGCATGTTGCTAAACCGTTCCCATCAGACATCGTCCTCGGTTTCTTCTCTGAACCATGTTGGTGTACCTCACCATCAGTATTCTGGTAACCCAGCTTAGCCTTCATGCCGAGAACTTGTTCAAGCGAGACACCGGACCAGCAGCTGCTGGAAGTGGCAAACTGCCTTCCTGGTAGTGCATGGCTGCTTGTCCAATGGCTTGGAAGCCCTTCTGTTCCTATGACTGTTAGCCTGCAGTGTGGCACGCTCAAACCGTAGTGCTAGTGCAGCCTACAAACCCGTCCTTCTAGTTTCTGTTTCGAGCCAAGCCATGCAAGCAAAAGCCACTGCATGTGTTCCAACAGCATGTTAGCTTGTGGCCTTTTTGATCCACAACGTGAAGCTGCCGCCTGAGCAAAGGCTAGCAGGCTGCCATCCCTTGTTTTGTTTCCAAGCCATACCCCGTCTGACCATGAGTTGTGATCTCTCTTGGCGGTGCACACTCGTTGCCGAGTTGTGTGCCAAAGGTTCCAACCTGCCGAACCTGTAAGGCCAAGCTGGCTACCGTATCTCCTTTCCTACAAGCATGAGCTTCTAACCAAATCTGCATCCTGTAGTGCTAGTGTTACTCTAACCATCAACCGAACCCTTTTTCCTTTAGTTGCCATACCTGTCCAGCAGCCTTGTTTCCAACCAAGCTTGGCTTGTGATCTTTCTGTCTCAAACAGTGAAGCTGCGGCCAGTGCACAGAAGCTAGCAAGATGTCGTATCATGTGTTGCTACCAACCACATCCCTGTTTCTTTTAGTTGGTGCTCCTAAACCATGTACATGCTAACTAAACATTGGTCGTAATCCCTTTTTGCTCGTTCGTGTTAGCATGTGTTTTCGGCCACCTGCTCAGATGCTCAGGCTACCTAGTCACCACCTTGTTTGTGACCTGTAACCGTCCTTCAGTCCAGTGTGGCTTAATTCACTGAAGTGAGCAGCCAGCTATCTGCTTATAGCTAACATCAACATCCATAGGTGGACCAACCAGAAACCTATCATGTGGCTTTCTAACACACAGGCCTGTTGAGTTCAAAATCAAGCAAGATCCAACAGCCGTGAATGTGCTATCTAACCTTAGTGTAAGTGCAATCAAGCCCTATGAGGGTTTTGGTGATGTTGACCACACAATTAAAGAGCTAATGAGCCTTTGAGTTTATTGTGCAGTACAAGAATGTTTTACAGGTGCAAAAGAAAGAAAGGAGACCCCTCAATTACATGAAGAAGGATACCTATGCTCTTTGGAGAAGTTTATTTATTTTATCTTTTGAATTTGAGTATAGGACAATCCGTACTATCAAGAGGGATACTAATGGTGAGTTAGGGTGGATTCAAGTGCTCATAGAACATCTATCCTAATCCTAACCCATTCCTTGAGGAGAGAGACCTCCTGCTGTTTTGCCCCTGTTGTTTCCTAGTTCGGAGGTTCCGAGTTTATTCTCGGAGGTTCCGACCGTGCGGGCTTCAGTCAGCAGAGGTTTCAGGGTTCGGAAGTTCTGAGATTTTTCTCGGAGGTTCCGGACTTTGAAATATGACCGTTACAGTTCTGGATCTGGGGGTATTTATATCCCTTGGTCCCCCAACGGTCACTCTCTCTTCTCTCCCGAACAGTGACGCGTTCAAGCTTCATTCTCTCACCTTGCATTGACTCTAAACCTACTCTCTTCCAAATCCTTGCCTAACATTGATTGAGAGTGGGGATTCAAGTGAGATTGTGAGCAAAACCTTCCATTCCTTATTCTTGAGCACTTGGAGAAGTCCTAGCAAGCTTGGTGGATCTTTTACTCTTGGAGCCTTGCTCCTAGACGGATAGAGGTTCTTGGAAGCTCTCCAATCCGATTGTGGAAGCTCCAAGCTGTTTGTATTACCCTTGGTGAATCTAGTGGAAAGTCTCCACCTATTACCTAAAGTGATAGGTGAGAGAGAGGAGTGGATCTTTGTGGTCCTTAGCCTTTGTGGCTTCCTCAACAACGTGGACGTAGGCAAGCCTTTGTGGCGAGCTGAACCACGGGATAAATCCTTGTCTCGTGTGTGCTGTGATTTATATTCTTGCTTGTCCTTGTTCATGCTTGTTCTTGACTAGATCTATTAGGGTTTGTCTCCGATCTACTTTGTGGTAGCTTCCTAGCCGGTACTTTGCTTAGAAATCTTCTTGCTAGGTCCTAAGTATCTCCTAGATTTTGGTAGATCAGTTGTTCATCTAGTATTCCGCAGCTTATTTCATATTTGCTCTGTTCTAACAGTTCTCGGAAGTTCTGAGATTATTCTTGGAGGCTGCCTCGTTCGGAGGTTCCGGAGATAATCTCAGAAGTTCCGGACCCTGACAGTCTTTCTGCAGAAAAAGTTTAAATTTGTGTGCAGGCCTATTCACCCCCCCTCTAGGCCATATTGCCTCGATCCTTTCAATTGGTATCAGAGCAAGGTTATCCTTGCAAACACTTAACCGTGTGAGGATATGGCAAGTGGAGATGACAAGCAAGAGGAGGAGGAATTTGAAGACTTGCCAAGTGAAGTTGAAGGTGATGCCTCGGAGGTAGGCAACACCTCAGCTCAAGAGAAGTTCGACAAGCTAAAGAAGGCTGTCAAAGAAAGCTCTAAGGAAAACAGCAAGAAAAGCAAGAAGGAAGATAAGAAGAAAGAAAAAGAAGAAGAAAAGAAGAAAGAGGACATCAAGCAAGAAAAGAAGAAGAAAAGGAAGAAGGAAGAAAAGAAGAGAAGAAAGAGAACACCTTCTCCATCACCATCTTCATCATCCTCATCGTCATCTTCATCTAGTGAGAATGGAGATGGGGATGATGAGTACTATGGCACAAGAATCCCCAAGAGAACAATCAAGCCCAAGCCCAAGGCCAAGTCAAAGAATGAGTATAAAAGAGTATCCTTTAACTATGATTCTTTGGAGACTAAATCTAAGGATGATATCACTATACCCGTTGGCAAGTTACCCCAATTTGATGGGACCAACTTTGCTAAATGGAAGCACATGATGAAAGCTTACCTAACCGGTTTAAGTTTGGAGTTGTGGAATATTGTGTGTGTAGGTTTTGATGATCCCGAAGACTTTGAAAACCTCACACCACGTGATCGTCGCAACATTAGGAGGAATGCTCAAGCTACAAGCATACTCCTTAGTGCCTTGAATGCCCAAGAGCACAATCGTGTTAGTGGACTAGAGATTGCCAAAGAGATTTGGGACATCCTCCACATTGCTCATGAGGGTGTTGACAAGGTCAAGAAATCCAAGATCAACATATTGATGGCCGAACTTAATAGATTCACTATCTTTGATGGAGAAGGGCCACAAGAGATGTTTGATAGGTTGATGGTCATAGTTGGGAAGATAAGAGTTTTAGGTGGTGATGAGTTGGATGACCACTTTGTTGTGAAGGTGATGTTGGAGGCCTTTGCTCCAAGAAATCCTACTCTAGTCACCTTGATTAGAGAGAAGAAGAGATTTGAGGAGTTATCTCCAAATGATGTTCTTGGGAGAATTCTTACTCATGAGCTCATGGACAAGGAAATTCAACATAGAAAGAAGATTGGTGAGCTAGAAGCTAAGTTGAACAACTTGAAGGTCAAAGAGGTTGCTCTCCACTCCCACAAGTCAAGCAAGCCCACTACTTCATCCAAGCACTCTACTTCATCCAAGCCCTCCAAGTCAAAATCAAAGAAAGTGGAAGTAGAGAGCTCTACAAGTGACTCAAGTGAAGATGAAGATGAAAGCTCTCATGTTGAGATTGGGGACATGGCTTTGTTCATGAAGACATACAAAAGAGGCTTGAAGAAACAAGGTTACAAATTTGCTAAGAGAAGGTTCCCCAACAAGAAAAAGAGAACTTGCTACAATTGTGGAAGCACCGAGCACTTCGTAGCGGATTGCCCAAATGAGAAGAGAGAAAACAAGAATGACAAAGGCAAGGGAAGCTACAAGAAAGATCAAAAACCACATCACAAGAGAAGAAACTATGGTGGAGAAGCTCATATTGGTCATGAATGGAATTCTGGAGATGAGAGCTCTAGTGAAGGAGAAGGGAAGAAGGTTGCAACCGTGGCTATCAAGAAGCTTCCCTCCGCTTCAAGGTTGTTCAACAACTTGACCGATGATGAAGAGAGCTCATCCATTCATTGCTTCATGGCCAAGGGTGAGAAGGTAAAAACTAGCTCAAAACCCTCTCCTCCACCTAGTGATGAGTCAGAAATGGACTCTAGTGATGAATCTAGTGATGAGGAAGCAAACCAACTTGTTAGTAAGATGGATGAGCAATCTAAAGATTTTATGGCTAGGTTGATAGTGGAACTAGAGAAAAACCAAGATATTCTTGCATCCGAAAGAAGTGAGCTTGAGGCTTTGCGTTTGGAAGTGAGCCAAGCGGAGAGCATCATAGCTACTCTCAAGGAAGACCTTGCTGCCTCTCAAGCTCAATGTAATTCTCTCAAGTCGAGGAATGAAGAGCTTGAGGAGCAATATAGTCTCCTTTGGAGTAGCACCTCACATCCTTCGAAGGTAAAGGGTGACTCTAGTGCTTCTACTAGCAAGGGCTGTGATAAATGCTTCAATATTAATCTTGAATCCTATGCTACTAATCTTGCTAACATGGAAGCTATGAAAAAGGAAATTGCTAGGTTAAACTCAATCATAGCTAGAGGATGCATGAGTGAAGAGAACAAGAAGGGAAAGTTCTCCAAAAGAAAGATGTTGAAGAAAACTGAGAAACCAGGTTTTGGCTATGTTGAAGGTGGCAAGACCAATGAAAGAAAGATCATCAAGGAAAAAGAGTGCCTAGAATTCAAGAGTACTGGGTTTCTGTTTACCCAGACCCCGGAGGTTCCGAGCTCAATGCCCGGAGGTTCCGAAGTCTGGAAGCCTCGAGCCACACAGACAGCAGAACTCGGAGGTTCCGAGAAAATTCTCGGAGGTTCCGGAGTCTGCAAAGACAGAACCAAGAAGAAAGGCAAGACTCAACCTCAGCAAGCTTCCAAGGCATCTAACACTCGTTTGCAGGTTCAGAACCATCCAATCATGCCTAGGAGGAACTTGTCCCTCAACAAGAACAAGGCTCATGCATCTAGAGACATACCCCCTAGCTTTGTGTTGAGACGCAACAATCGTGGTAAAGTTGTTGCCACGTATGTTGGAAATGAGTCTAACATATATGTGAAAAGATCACTATGGGTTCCTAAAATTTTGGTTGCTAACGTTGAAGGCCCCAAGTCAAATTGGGGACCTAAAAGAAGGAACGAAATTGTTTTGTAGGCATACTCCTCCGGTGGATCAAGTTGGGTGCTTGATAGCGGATGTACACATCATATGACCGGAGAAAAGAGTATGTTCTCATCCTACCTCCATTTGGAAGGACCAAGAGAAACTATTGCTTATGGAGGGGATACAAAAGGAGAAGTCATCGGTGTAGGTGATATCCCTATCTCTCAAAAATATTTAATTACAAATGTTCTTCATGTTGATCCGTTGGGTTACAATCTATTATCCGTTTCACAACTTAGTGAGATCGGTTTTGATTGTCACTTTTCGGATAAGGGTGTGTCCATCATAAGAAGGGAAGATTCCTCTATTGTCCTTACGGGTCGCTTGAGGGGGAGGCTTTACCTAGTTGATCTCAACAAAAGTAAGGTTTCTCCCAAGACTTGTTTAGTGGCAAAATCTAGCATAGGTTGGCTATGGCATCGCCGACTAGCCCATGTTGGCATGAGGAACTTGGCCAAACTTTTGAAAGATGAACACATCCTTGGGCTAACAAATGTACATTTTGAGAAAGATAGGATATGCAAGGCATGCCAAGCCGGAAAGCAAGTAGGAGCACCTCACCCACCAAATAGCATCCTCACTACATCAAGCCCGTTGGAGCTCATTCACATGGATCTATTTGGACCGGTGGCCTACATAAGTATTGGTGGTAACAAATATGGCTTGGTTATTGTTGATGATTATTCTCGCTTCACGTGGGTGTTCTTTGTGTTTGACAAGAGTGAAGTACAAGGGAAGGTGAAGACCTTTATAAGAAGAGCACAAAGGGAGTTCGAGCTACCCATCAAGAAAGTAAGAAGTGATAATGGCTCGGAATTCCGGAACACCAATGTTGAAGAATTTCTTGATGAAGAGGGCATCAAGCATGAATTTTCAGCTCCTTATACCCCTCAACAAAATGGGGTGGTTGAGAGGAAGAACCGGACTCTTATTGAGATGGCAAGAACCATGTTGGACGAGTACAAGACTCAAGACATCTTTTGGGCCGAAGCTATCAACACGGCTTGCCATGCTATCAACCGCCTCTACCTTCACAAGTTTCACAAGAAGACCTCCTATGAGCTCATTACCGGTAAAAAGCCTAAGGTGTCTTACTTTAGAGTGTTTGGGTGCAAATGTTTCATTCTAAACAAGAGGCCCCGAACTTCTAAGTTTGCACCAAAGGTCGACGAAGGATTTCTTCTTGGTTATGGTCCAAATGAGCATGCTTATCGAGTCTTCAATCTAACCACCGGGAGGATTGAAGTCACGGTAGATTTGACCTTTGATGAATCTAATGGCTCTCAAGTTGAGCAAGTTGACTTAAATGTTGTAGGTAATGAGAAGCCATCTTGCGAAGCAATCAAGCAATTGGCCATTGGTGATGTTAGACCAGTTGAAGAACAAGAAGAAGATGAGCTACAACAACAAGCTTCAACACCACTCGAAGGGCCTGACCTCACTGGCTCTGCAGAGGTATAGAACCCGGAGGTTCCGAAGAATTCACCGGAGGTTCCGAACACTGCTGCCAGATCGGAGGTTCCGAGAAATTTCTCGGAAGTTCCGGAACCTGGGAGTTCAGCACCAGAAGACACTGCAGGCCAGAATTTTTCTCAGCTTGGAAATGATCATGAAGCTAACCAAGTACCTCAAGCTGATGATGATGAGCAAGAACAACCCCTACACCAACCTCTTGGACCATCACATCCCCGTGTACATCAAGTTATACAACGGGATCATCCCGTTGACAATATCCTTAGGAGCATAAGGAGAGGGGTAACAACACGATCTCGTCTTAAGAATTTTTGCGCATTTTACTCGTTTGTTTCCTCTCTTGAACCTATCAAGGTAGAGCAAGCTCTTGAGGATCCGGATTGGGTGGTGGCTATGCAAGAGGAGTTGAACAACTTTGAAAGAAATCAAGTGTGGGAGTTGGTGGAAAGACCGAAGACGAACATCATTGGCACCAAATGGGTCTTTCGAAACAAGCAAGATGAGTTTGGCATTGTGATTAGGAACAAAGCAAGATTGGTCGCTCAAGGGTACACTCAAGTTGAAGGACTAGACTTTGGAGAAACATATGCACCGGTGACAAGACTTGAAGCAATACGGTTTCTACTCGCTTTCGCTGCCCATCATGACTTCAAGCTATATCAAATGGATGTCAAGGGTGCATTCCTCAATGGACCGTTACAGTTCTGGATCTGGGGGTATTTATACCCCTTGGTCCCCCAACGGTCACTCTCTCTTCTCTCCCGAACAGTGACGCGTTCAAGCTTCATTCTCTCACCTTGCATTGACTCTAAACCTACTCTCTTCCAAATCCTTGCCTAGCATTGATTGAGAGTGGGGATTCAAGTGAGATTGTGAGCAAAACCTTCCATTCCTTGTTCTTGAGCACTTGGAGAAGTCCTAGCAAGCTTGGTGGATCTTTTACTCTTGGAGCCTTGCTCCTAGACGGATAGAGGTTCTTGGAAGCTCTCCAATCCGATTGTGGAAGCTCCAAGCTGTTTGTATTACCCTTGGTGAATCTAGTGGAAAGTCTCCACCTATTACCCAAAGTGATAGGTGAGAGAGAGGAGTGGATCTTTGTGGTCCTTAGCCTTTGTGGCTTCCTCAACAACGTGGACGTAGGCAAGCCTTTGTGGCGAGCTGAACCACGGGATAAATCCTTGTCTCGTGTGTGCTGTGATTTATATTCTTGCTTGTCCTTGTTCATGCTTGTTCTTGACTAGATCTATTAGGGTTTGTCTCCGATCTACTTTGTGGTAGCTTCCTAGCCGGTACTTTGCTTAGAAATCTTCTTGCTAGGTCCTAAGTATCTCCTAGATTTTGGTAGATCAGTTGTTCATCTAGTATTCCGCAGCTTATTTCATATTTGCTCTGTTCTAACAGTTCTCGGAAGTTCTGAGATTATTCTCGGAGGCTGCCTCGTTCGGAGGTTCCGGAGATAATCTCAGAAGTTCCGGACCCTGACAGTCTTTCTGCAGAAAAAGTTTAAATTTGTGTGCAGGCCTATTCACCCCCCCTCTAGGCCATATTGCCTCGATCCTTTCACTTAGCTCTTTATCTATCTTGCTTGTGCGTTGCTTGCTAGCAGCAGCACTTTCCCTTTTTCCGCCAAGCCTTAATGTTAGTTCTAAGTGCCCGTTCCCAATCTTTCAAGTCCCGACCATACCTTTCGCCGCGGCTGTGACACGCCTTCGTCGTGCACGATGCGTGCGCTATCTAAACCCATCAGCCATATCCTGGATAAACCCATCCTCGCCATATCTTTGTCATGTTCCAGCTTGAGCTGAGTTTCTCAACCACACCGCTTCTCTTCTAGCTGATCAATCATACACAGTCTCTCTATCTGACCAAAGGGGCCTACGGACTTACCGTTGGGACCTGCTAACATGTGAAGCCGCTAACTGTCCAATCTAGTCCCATCTGGCATACGGGGCCCACAGGATGACTTGTGGGGCCCGGTTGACCTCTGACCTTCCTTTTCGACTTGGTCAACAAAGATCGTTGACTAATCAACTTACCATGCAAACCAACCCAAAACCCAGCTTGTGGTTCTCTAACTTGCTGACTTATGTTTTCTGTGCTTTATCGCAATTAATTAAATTCGTCTCTTCCCGCATGGTGTCCAGGCGGTTCGCCGACGGTGGTTGCGGTAGTGGAGAAGACCCCGATAGCCTCCTCTCCTCTCCATCCCGACTTTCTTTAGATGTAGGTTTAGGGTTTGAACCTTTTGCTTCTTCGATTCGAGATCGAATTTCTTTCTGTCTTTTTTCTTTTGATTCGTTTCCGAATCTTTCTCTTGTTCGATTCGAGATTGCGCCGTCACGGCGACCCTCTCCCCTCGCCCGTGGCGGCAAAGAAGGTGATAGCCCCGCCTCTGCGGTGTTGCCTTAATCCTGCCCCAAAAACTCGATCTACACACGAGATCGAGGCGTCTAATACTAATGTTAAAACCAGGGGTTCATCTAGGTGTAGATCAGCGGGTATTCTCTTTTAACAATGATGTAAAACATGGAGTTCTTGCCTGACTGAGAAGGACTAGTGAGAGAAAAGACAAAGAGGTTAGATGGGGACTGATCGTGAGGAGGGATGTAGAGGATGGAGCTCGTCGGTGTAGATAGAGTCCGTCGTCGCTACGCAGTGACGACTACGGCCGTCGGGGCAGCGGTCTTCGCATCATTGTCCGGTGTCCTCAGATCGGTAGGGGTGGCGGAGGTGGGCAAGTGGGCAGTCCTCTCTTTTGGCGTGCATCCCACTATAGCCCCCACCTCCTCTATATAGTACCGGCACAACAGGGGCCCACAACCTAGGTGGGTTGCCCCCCACCCATCAGGGAGCCGAGTCAAGGGCTCAGTTGGCCTTTGTGTCAACCGATGGAGATCAATACTAACATCTACTCGTACAGCAGCGGTGATGCCTTCCTTCATCGGGCCAAGGAGCTCCGCCATGAACACCGGTGATCGCGCCCCGAGCACCAGCCAGTGCGCTTCGAATATCTCCCCGTCGACCTGGAACTTGATGTCGGCGCAGGAGGTCGCTGATGTGCCGGTGCATGTCGGACGGCGGCACGATGAAGCAGTTGTCCTTGAGGTACCCGGATCGCTCTAGGTCTTCCCTCCTGATGAACTTCTCGTACCCAAATTCCCTCTCCCCGGACTTGGAGAAGTTGTTCCTGAAAGTGGTGAAGGTGTACGTGTCCACCGGCGCCCCGTCTTGGTCAAGCAGGCTGAAGAAAGCCTGCGCCATGACTGGCTCGTCTACGACGTCGTCAAGGACGAGGTACAACGAGACGTAGTCGGTGTTGTCGAGCCCGTGCGAGCTCCCCATGGAACAAAAAGGGATAATTTCCTAAGTAGCACTCAAAAATATCTAATACCTTATCACTGGTAAAGTAAGGACCTTTGGTACGCCCCTTTAGTCCTGGTTCAATTTTGGACCCGGGACTAAAGCCTTTTCGTCGATGTGGCTCGAAATAGTCTTGGACGCCCCCTACCTTTTAGTCCCGAGGCTAAAGGCCACACTCCCAACAACTACAAGCCTTCATTATTGGTGCCAGGTTTTAGTTCCGGGTGGTGTTCCCACCCGAGACCAAAGATTTAGTCCCGGGTGGTATTTCCACCCGAGACTAATATAAAGGGCTACCTTTTAATCCCAGGTGAGGAAACGACCCAAGACAAAAGCTCTTCTCCCACCTACCGCGCCCCCTCCCCTCCCTCTCTCTCCCTTAAATTTTCAATTCACAGCAGCCCGCCTTATCTCCTCTTCTCCTCTCTCTTTTTTTCCTGTGTAGTGATGGGGATCGAGCAGCGGGGCGCGGGGTGCACGCAGTGCGGCGAGGCGCGCGGCGGGGCGGTGGCTGGCGAGGCACGCGGTGGGGCGGGGCCCGGCGGGGCGCGGGGCGTCAGGGCGCGCGGCGAGGCGTGCAGCGGCGTGTGACACATAGAGGCGCGCGGCCCGCGCGACGCACAGAGGCGCACGGCGGACCGTGGCGCGTGCGGCGGTGGTGCACGGATGCGTGAATGTTGATTTTTTCTAGCTTTGCAAAATCGAATTCATGTACAATTTTTTATCTTTGTTTGCAAAATGGAATTCATGTACAGATTGTGATTGTGAATCTTATGTGAATGGAATGAAATTGAACTTGTGTGCATGCTGTGAATCTTGTGTGAATTGATTTGTATAATTTTGAGAAGATGAATTTGTGGTGAAGAAATTGTGTTAAGTGAGTTGGAGCTCTAGCCGGAGGAGCTCCGGCAAGAAGCGGCAGCGGCAATGAATGTCGGCGAGCTGGTACGGGTGGGCTGGCGTCTTTTTTTTTTGCGAAAAACCCTTTAGTCCCGGTTGGGAATCCCACCTGGGACTAAAGGACCCCTTTAGTCTCGGTTATTTCACCCGGGACTAAAAGGGTACCTTTTATCTCTCGTGATTAGTCCCGGTTGGACTTTAGGTTCCTAAGGGTCTTACCAACCGGGACTAAAACCTCTCACCCTATCAGTGTATATAGCGCTCAAAATTTTTACCGTTCCTATTTGACACAATTTTTTCGTTTGTTCCTTTCTTGGCACTTCTGTTACATTCGCCGTTAAGTCAGCTTAAAAAGACCATATATATTGCCCTGGCTGAGCCTGCCGTGTCCCCACCATGCCATGTCCACTTCAATGCCGCCGCTCATGTTCTCCTCCGGCAGGTGAGGTTTCCCGGCGAGGGGCTGGGCACCTACACCACCATCGTGATGATGTGGTGCACCTATACCCTACCCTACACGGCCAAAAGATGGCCGGAGCAGACCGGCGGCATGGGCGGATCAACGACGCCCGATTCCAGCGAGCACAATGTCGGAGGGAGCGAGTAAGTGGGAGCGTTGGCACCGAAGTCTCACCTTGATCTCGTTTTGGTGATTGGTTGGGTGAGAGGATGCTGGGAAAGGGACCGTCGGCAGTGAGGTCTGGGCGGCGACGCAAAGGCCACGAGAGGCCGCGGGAAGCCTCGATTCCCGGCCGAGGGGTGCTGATGCTCGGTGATGTTGGGTCGGGCGGGTCCAGCGGAAGGTGGGGAAGCCTCGGTATGGGTGATTTGAGGGAGCTGGACGGTGGACGGAGTATTTGGCCGGCGACAGTGAGGCGGAGTTCGGAGGCCGGCGGACATGATTCGATCCATTCCCGGCATCCTGGCTGCGATAGAGGAGGGGCAAGCGAAGACACGGCAGCTATCCGAAGTTGTGCACCGGCCTCCCTATCCCCGTCCCTGGACCTTGGCCTGCATCCTCCCTGCCCGTCGCCGCCGCGCCCACCAGGACGTCCGCACCTGCACTCCTGACGTTCACGCTAGACACGTCTGCATTCCTCCTCGACCGCGCCACGCTGGTGCCGATAGCGGTACCGGAACCGGAGTACAAGCACTCCAAATCCATTGGGCCTGCGTCGTCCGCCGCCGGCACGGTGGCGCTGCAGTGGAAGGGGTAACTCATGTCCACGTAACATGTTCAGCAGGGTATGCTAATGGAACAAGGTAACAGACCAGACAGAAGTGCTAAGGAAGGAATGAATGAAAATTTGAAGTGTCAAATAGGGATGCCAAGAATTTTCGGTGCTATACAGGGAACTAGATAATAATTTTTGAGTGCTATATGGGGAATTCTCTCAAACATTAACCGCTTCATTTGGCTGGTAATTGCATTGGTACTTGATAGCATATAATCTTTGATATATTTTCGTATAAATTTAATTAAAATGTACTTACAACAATCTTAGCTATGTTTTACGATCGCGTGACTATATGACGATAATACTGAGCGCGTGCAATTGATGTCAATCAATTGTCTTTCTGACTCCTCTCAAATTCTTTCGCCTTTCAAAGATCCTGCTGCTCCAGTACTCCCTCTTCAACCTTTGCATCATCTTCCAAATTACAAGCTACTTCTCTCGAAACCTTCACATTTTCCAGATCGTGAGACAAAACAACGGAGTCCATCAGCTCCTTCACAACACTAGGGCAACTCTGCGCTAGATACTCGAATCCTTTGGTCTCGATGACCGCAAGCAACGCAGCCGGTGAGCCGAGGAACTCGAAGCACGCCTCCTTGAGGCCGGGACAGCAATAATGCTGCTCTGCCAACGCCAAAATTGTTGCTGCGGAGCTCGTGTCGATGTGATTGCTGAGCAGCTTCTCTTCACACATCGACTTGAGGCTCTCCAGCCCGTACCTGTCCGCGGCGACGAGCAGATGCTGAGCCATCGCGCACGCGTCTTCCTCGTCGTCCATCTGAGCCTCCTCTGGCCATGCATCCGTGTAGATGAAGGTTAGCATAGCCTCGAACACCCGTGGCTCCATGTCATCTACTCGTATGGCGTCGGCGCCGCCTTCCGTCATCGGGCCAAGGAGCTCCGCCATGAACACCGGCGACCGCGCCGCGAGCACCAGCCGGTGCGCTTCGAATGTCTCCCCGCCAACCTGGAACTTGACGTCGGCGTCCTCCTTGCTCGACAGGAGGTCGCCGATGTGCCGGCGCATGTCGGGCGGCGGCACGACGATCGACGGCGCCTCCCTGACCATGAACACTTGCACCCTGACGGCGAAGCTGTTGTCCTTGAGGTACCCGGATCGCTCCAGGTCTTCCCTCCTGATGAACTTCTCGTACCCAAATTCCCTGCACTTGGACTCAGAGAAGTTGTTCCTGCAAGTGGTGTAGGTGTACGCCTCCACCGGCGCCCCGTCTTGGTCGAGCAGGCTGAAGGAAGCCTGCGCCATGACTGACTCGTCTACGACGTCGTCGAGGACGAGATACAAGGAGATGGAGTCGGTGTTGTCGAGGGCGCGCGAGCTCCCCATGGGCCAGTAGCTGATGTGCCAGGTGCGGCCTCCAGCGCTGAACGGGCGCGACATGAAACAGGGACGGCCGCCGTGGGCGTCGTTCAAGTAGCCGTCGATCTTGAAGTTGAAGACGTGGTGGTGCCTCACCGCTACGATGGTGGTGCCCGAGCGCGACGGCTCGCCAGCGGCGCTGCATGCCGTGGCCATGGCTGGCTCCGGCAATTTTCCGATCCGGAAGGAGGGACTCAGTATTAATTCGTTTGTACCTGGGACTACAATTAACGAGTCCTTTTTTTTATTTCTGTTGTTCTGGATCGGTATATATATATATGCAGAGCTATATACACCCAATATTGGGAGATTTTTCAAGAGACATATATTATTGAAAATTCATAATTCTAAAAAAAAATCACGATTGTTTGCTGTTAAGATGCTCAAGATGTATGCGATTGGAATTAGAAGTTGGAGACGTAAAGGAAAACCCCGCCGATCCGTGTATTTGTCGTAGTCTGCAACGGCCTTTATATACATATATATAAATCTCTAACCTTTTTTTCTATACCAGTAACATGCCCGCGCGGCATGCGCGGGGCTCTCGATAATCCAATTTACCTATTATGGTAACATCATCATGTTAGTTTTATTAAATAATTATCTAAATTGAAAAGATAAGCATAGTTCTATACTTAATTTTTTAATCACACAGCTCTCTGTCTCGGCTACGAAAGGAGCGACCGCCTCGACCTCTCTGCTGAGTTTGTGCCGCGACGACGGGAGAGCACAGGCTGTGAGCCAGTGCGGCGGTGAACCACCACTACCGGAATCGATGGCTTGCTCTCGGCAAAGGCCGCTATCCTCTCGGCACAGCCGGCAAAGCCGTCTCGGCAAAGTTGGGCCGGCAAAGAGCGCTTTGCTGAGAGCCGCAGCAGATCCTCTCGGGAACGATGTGGCGAGAGCCCGATATAGCTCTCGGCCAAACCGCGGCTAGGGGTCACGCCGTCAGGCCCGACCCCACCTCTTTGCCGAGAGCCGCACGTTGAGCTCTCGGCAAAGAGGGTCCCTGTGTCGTGAGCCACGCTCTGGCTCTCGGCACAGCCGCGGCCAGGGGTGGCCCGCGTCAGCAGCAGTCCCCACTTCTGTGCCGAGAGGTGTTGACCGGGCTCTCGGCAAAGGCCCGGCCAGTCGGCCCCACCTGACCCCGCCCCCACTTCTTTGCCGAGAGCCAGTCCTTTACAAAATTCGTGATTTTCAAACTTCATTTGAAATTTATACAATTTTTAAAGTGTTCTACCTCACGATTTTCATCATGATGAGAGAGTCAAATGTCAGAAATTTAGCTTCATTTCATGTAGATGGTCTTAGAGATGTCTCATGAACATGAATATCATTTTTTCACCAACTTTACTCTATGATTTCATCCACTTGCAGTTCATATTGGATATATACACGAAAAAATTATACCAAGAATGAAATAAAATTGATAAATATGCATACATATCTATAATTATGTGAAATTTGAACATATGCTTTGTATGTGTGTATGTTGATGAAGGAAAAAGTTTGGAGGTCTGGAATTAAATTTTTTTTAATTCTTTGCCGAGAGCGTGGGAAATGCACTCGGCACATGGCTATTGCTCTCGGTACAGGAATTCTGTGCCGAGAGCCATATCGTTGCCGAGAGCCTGTGGTGCCGGCTCTCGGCACATCACCTCTTTGCTGACAGCCTTGCTCTCGGCACAATATTATTTAACCAAAATAATTTAAAAAACAGCAAACATTCACGAAAATTTTCCAAAACTCAATATGTCACCAGTTATGATGTATATTACTTATAAAAAAGTTTTTGCAGTCAAAGTCAAATTTGAATTTCTCTTAGGCTTCAAACCTAGTGACATTAGTTTAAATTCCTAGAAACTTCCCGTGAGATGTTCCAGTTTCTAAACAGCGTACGTGTCCAGGTGTTCAAAACGTTCTCATTTTTTTCCTCAACTTCCTCATATGATATCATGAGTATTTGACAAAATTCGTGATTTTCAAACTTCATTTGAATTTTATACAATTTTTAAAGTGTTCTACCTCACGATCTTCATCATGATGAGAGAGTCAAATGTCGGAAATTTAGCTTCATTTCATGTAGATGGTCTTAGAGATGTCTCATGAACATGAATATCATTTTTTCACCAACTTCACTCTATGATTTCATCCACTTGCATTCCATATCGGACATATACACGATAAAATTATACGAAGAATGAAATAAAATTGATAAATATGGCATACATATCTATAATTATGTGAAATTTGAACATATGCTTTGTATGTGTGTATGTTGATGAAGGAAAAAGTTTGGAGGTCTGGAATTGAATTTTT
Source organism: Cenchrus fungigraminus (assembly GCA_036936925.1). Lineage (NCBI taxonomy): Eukaryota > Viridiplantae > Streptophyta > Magnoliopsida > Poales > Poaceae > Cenchrus > Cenchrus fungigraminus. The sequence goes on along the minus strand of CM072770.1, from coordinate 2,276,087 downwards.
TTTTAATTCTTTGTCGAGAGCATGGGAAATGTACTCGGCACAGGGCAACTGCTCTCGGCACAGGAATTCTGTGTCATGAGCCAGATCTTTGCTGAGAGCCTCCAGCTGCCGCTCTTGGCACATTTGACGGCAGGGCCAACGACCGCCACGGTCGGCCCTGTGCGCCGTGAGCTCGGCTCTGTGCCGAGAGCCTCTTCTGAAAGCTCTCGGCATAGAGCCCTTGTGTCGTGTGTCGTTTCACTAGTAGAGTCAGGACCTTTGGTATGCCCCTTTAGTCCCGGTTGAGTTTTGGAGCCAGAACTAAAGTGTTTTCATCGACGTGGCCTGAAATGCCCGCGAACACCCCTACCCTTTACTCCCGGTTGGTAATACCAACCGAGACTAAAAGAGGGCTTCGAACTGCTATTTTACGACAATAATTGGTGCCAACCTTTAGTCCCGGGTGGTGTTTCCACCCGAGACTAAAGGGGTCCCCTTTTGTCTCGGGTAGAAACACCACCTGGGACTAAAGCAGTGGTGTTTCCACCCGAGACTAAAGACCCTTTAGTGTGGGGTGCAAACACCACTCGAGACTAAAGCCATTCCACCCACTGACGTTTCCTATTTCTCTCCCTTATCTCTTTTTTTCTCTCCCACCGGTCAAAGCGCATCTCATTCTTCTCCTTCCATTCTCTATCTCATCTCTCTCTCTTCTCTCGTGCAGATCCCGGCGTGCCCTCGACGCGGGGCGCGACCACGGGCGGGCGGCCACCGGCGCAGGGCGCGGGCGCGTGGACCCCGGCGCGGGCGGCTCCCGGTAGGGATGAAAGCGGATCGGATCGGATAATACATTTACCACATCCACATCCATATTTTTTTGTCGGATGTGGAGCGGAGCGGATATTATACGGATGCGGTTACGAATGCAGATTTTTTCGGATGTCGGATATGGTGCGGAGTCGGATCGGTGTTGGAGCAGATGCGGATTAATATAGTCGGATAATACATGCTTATATTCAACTTCAAATGGTGAGAAATGATGCTCTACGCCGGATTGCGGCTAGGGTTTTCGATGCACATGCACACACTATATATATGGCTAAAATTTTGTGGGCTAAAAAATTGTGTAGAGGTAAAAGGTTATAGTGTATGGGCCGTATTTGGCTGTCATAGTAGTCGGATATCCTATTATAGGCCTCGGATTATCCGCATTCAATTATCGGATAACCCATATCCATCGGATATCACTAACACCATATCCTGATCCGCATCCACACACAATCAGATTCGGATTATCCACATCCGCATGAATATCAAAAACTCTTCTCCATATTCATATGATTCGGATTCGGATCGGACGTGAAAATTATCCACACCACTTTCATCCCTAGCTCCCGGGGCGCGGGCCCCGGCCGCTGGCGGCCACGGCAGCGGAGCGCGGCCCCGGTGCGGGCAGCTCCCGGGGCAGGTGCCGCAGCCACTGGCGCAGGGCGCGGGCGCGCGAACTCCGGCGCGGGCGGCTCCCGAGGCGAGCGCGGCCACCGGCCGCGGGCACACCCACCGACCGCCGGCGCGGGACGCGGCCACGATGGGTTCGTCATTTTTTTCTGATGTTTACTTGTGAGATGTGAAGGAAACTTGCGTTGTGAATCGAATCAAACCTGTGATGCAAAGGAAACTTGTGTTGTGAATTGAATCAAACTTGTGATTCGCGAGTGGTGAAATTGATTGATTTACTCATGTGATGGTTAAGTATGTGATGAATACTTCTCGTCTGTAGTGTTTGTATTTGTTCTTGTCAATTCTCTATTGTTATGAACGGCGGTGGCAGAGCTGGAGTAGATGCTCGTCGACGAGTGGTGGCGGAGCTGGAGCATGTAGAACACCAGCAGCCACGGGCTTTTTTTGTTTTCTGGAAAACCCTTTAGTCCCGATTGGTAATACCAACCTAGACTAAAGGACCCTATTAGTCTCGGTTCGTTCACCCGGGACTAAAGGGGGGGCTTATGTCTCTTATCATTAGTCCCGGGTTGGACTTGAGAGACCTAATACCCTTACCAACCGACACTAAAGTCACTCACTCTACCAGTGTTTCTGTGCCGAGAGCCCTGGCCTAGGCTCTCGACAAAGCAGCCCTATGCCGCGAGCCTGGCCTGTGGCTCTCGGTACAGAGCCGAGCTCACGGCACAGGCTGCGATTCCGGTAGTGCACGAGTACCCTCCTGCTCCGATGGTCACGGCCACATCGTGTCGACACACGCAACTCTTGGGGACTGGCAGGGACGCTGCTGCTACTGCCGCCCGTCTGCATGCTCCTGCAACCCGACTAAAACACATCGCGCGGGGCGAAGGCGAGGGTCGTGACGCGGCGGCGTGTGGAGCGCGGCGCGAGGTGCGGGTGGATCCGACGTAGATTTATTAACTTACCTTTGGTAAGTCACCAGGAGCCTTAGCTGCTTACATCCACCGTCCAGGCGCCATGCCACGATCAACTGAGATGATCTTATGCTTTTACACCTAGCCCCATAAGGAGTCCTCTATCGCGAGAAGGAAAATGAAAGTGCCGGCCCCGACTCGCCGCCCAGGTTCTCCTCTTGGTTGAGGTGGCGACATGGTAGCTGTAATGATCTTCATAAGAAGAGGGGCAAAACAGCTTAGGAACAAGCACAACAGTAACTAATCATCAATGCTCCAGGTTGATAAGTTGATATATCGTACTGTTGGTTAGAGGAAAGAAATGAATTCACAGCTCTAATTGGAAAGTCATTCAGAATAGGACATGCAGTAAAAATGCATAGCCCTAAACAAAGTAAAACGATGCAAATTCAGCAAATTAATCCTGTGGTAATATTTCAACAGATTCAGTAACTACTAAATGACAACAATAATAATTACTCAAATGCTCTAGGTTGATCGAGCTGTTGGTTAGACAGAAACAAATTAGCAATTCTGATTGGAATGGCATTCAGAACAGAGTTTCTAAAGTTTGGGGGAGTTTGTTGACACATTTTATCTTATATATTTATAAGTCAACTAAACATGAGAAAAGGGCATTTGAGGGAGTTTGTTGACACATTTTATCTTATATATTTATAAGTCAACTAAACATGAGAAAATTGCATAATTATTAATACCAACTTAGAATAGGGTGTCACTAACAGTTTTTCTGGAGTTTTTGAGAATTCTATGTCTTGCAGGGACTAATCAGAAAAATAGGAAAAGAATGAAGTCTAGAAGGCCCCAGAAGGCTTCGGAACTCAACGTGACTTGGCACCCAAGAAAGAAGCATCTGGAAGAGGCAAAGACCCACCTGGCCGAAGTGGGCCCTGAGGGGGCCCACCACAGACCGGTCGGCCCCATGGTGGGGCCGGTCGGCCTCCCCCGGGCGCCACGTCAGCCCTACTTCTGGAATGTTCTTCCACCGCCTATGAGGATCAATCTAAACCGTATGTTAGGTCGGTTTGATCGTACGGCTCATGGCATCCCCTCAGGACTATATAAGCAACCCCCTGACCCCCTGGCAGGGCAGAATCTGGCTCTCATATGTTCATACACCAGATCAAGTCATCAAGTCAGAGATACTACGCCCTAGAAACACCATATAGCGAGAGTAGCTAACTAGTCTAGATCTAGGAGGAGGCAAGGCGTCTACTTGGCTCCTGATCGTCTAGAAGCTGGTCGAGATACTGATCTAGCTTCGCTTTTGTAAGTTCTTCACATTTGTTGTAGAGACATATGTTCTTATCAATGATTATATTCGAGATTATGTGCTTTGGTGCTTATTATGATTACATGTTTAGCATAGTTGATTTACCTTTATATTCGTGTATGGAGTCGTATAGCCCTAACCTAGATCATCTGTTAACATGGGTGAGTGGTAAAGATAGTGTAAGCGTGGTGCTTATACTGTATTTACCTGCGATTGCACCCTACATGCCGGGTCGCGTGGTAGATCGTGGTGGTGACAGCACTATTGAGTCCTTTGCAATCCACCCCCCGTGTGTAGAACTAGTGGAGCCTTATACTATTTGGGTTGTTTCAAGTTTCGGTCTTTATCCTCCTGATTAGTCTCCCCATGCATTAGTATAATAGTTCTTCTTCCATGATTGTTAAATGTATTGCACTAATCATAGTTTGTATTGACATATAGTTTAGGGTTACAGAGGAGTATCCTCGCTAACTAGGCTGTGAATACGCTTCTCTCTATATATTGACACTTTCTGGTGGCTCACTATGTTATGACTTGATCAATGCTATCATTATTATTATCTTTATGTGACTTACACCTGTTTATAGTAATTGATATATTTTGGCCACTCTACATTACACAACTGAGAGATATGCATGTATTTGTTATTATAGATAAAAGACTTATTTCCCTGAGGTAGAATATAAATACGATACCTGGTTTTACTCCTGGTTAAAATGCTACAATGGTATTTTGATATCTGTGCGCTTGCGGATACCCATTTATATATATATATATATATATATATATATATATATATATATATATATATATATATATATATATATATATATATATATATATATATATATATATATATATATATATATATATATATATATATATATATATATATATATATAGAGATCCAAGGCATATGTAAGAGTACCAATCCATGTGTTTTAGTGGCACTTCTGTCAGGAATGACAACCTAGATCGAGTTGTGCTATGACCCGTATTGGATTTATCTTTTAGTTTATCTGAAAGCAACATCTGATATACACTTAGCATCATGTTAAGATATACCTTTATATTTCTGGCGCCGTCGATAGAGATGGATCTTATATCTGTTTTTAGTCGATGACGTTAGCAATGTCAACAAGTAGTGATTTGGTGCGTAGCCCCCGAGTTTGGGAACTAACCGCGCCGGTGGAGGTACGCAGAGCGTCCTAGGAAGTCGTCGTCGAAGCTTGACCTGAAAGTAAAGATGCGTACATTATGTAGCATTTTTATAGAAATTGAATCTACTAATGATAAATACAAATATGAATATAAATGTAAATGTCATGTGTCATGCTCTTGTTGTGGTCGTTAGTCGCCGAGTAGTTAGCCTGATGCGGTTAAGCACACGGTCTCTGTTAGGTCTCTGTTTAGCCATAGCCAGTTGTGGGCGTGAAGGCATGACAGGAGAGCCGAGACTTTGCACAGATTGAGGCATGTGCTAATAAAGCGAGACCATTAAGAGGTAGACAAAGGTAGTCGACATGGCGACAAGAGAGAGCGTGATTGCTCGTTGTTCCGCATGGCGGAGAGCAAGATTGCGCAGTGCCTCCTCAGGGTGTAGCCGTTGTGCGCCTCCAGCACTCAGTACATGAAACGTCGTGGCAAGAGCCTCCTAATTTGGTGCACCAAGCCTGTGGCAGTCGGTCAACATCCCCAAGGAATAATTGGCACAGTGTAGCTCTGCTGGCAGGTAGCTGTCGAGAGGCGTACACGAAGTAGTCTTTGGCGTTGGTTCCTGTATGTGGAAAACAAGCCAAAGAAAAAAAATTATTGAAATAAGTGACTTAGCTTGATTCGTGGACGAGTGTCGACGAAGCTGTGACGGTTGGTGATGGAGCCGCGGCGATTATTGGTAAAGTCGACTAGTTGGACTCGGTTCCGACTAGTAGTTGATGACGTGGTAGCCGCTCTCGACTAGTTTACTAGTCGAGATGAGTAGTCGAGGTAGTCGTACGGCGAGTCAAGGTAGTCGTACGTAACCGTGGTAGTACTTGCGTACGTCTCTTGTGTGCACCAAGCAATGATTTTGCGGTTTTGTGGTAGTCTTCTCTGTGTGCGAGTAGTAATATGCTTCAAAATCAGGCTTCTACCGGCCAATTTGGCTTTGCACGTGAGTACTGATGTTGGCTCTGTATGTTGTAGCTGCCGCTTGAGACTCGAACTCGATCTTGAAGGGACCTTCTGGATTTTGGTGTACAGCAGCACGGAGCCTCGATTCCGAAACGGGAAAAGAATTTTTTATCTTTGCAAATCAGGTCAGCAGCACGGAACTTGACTGCAGCTTCAGATTTGCCCTTATTCTATTGCTTTTTCCTGCTCCGCGTGACCGTGTCGAACTTGATTAAAAGCAGTCGACTCCTGGTAGGATTCTGCCTCGCACCATCGAGTAGAACAGGTACTCGGCGAACACGGAACAGAGGACAGGACTTGCATGAAGCCGCGTTGGGACAGGACTTGCATGAAGCCGCGTTGGCGTTGTTGATCGGTCCTTCGAATTCGCCTAATGATCGTGACGATCGCCCCACGGTGGACGTCAATGTCGGAGTTTTATATTCGGCAACCTCCGTAGGGGTACCCGTCGGAGAGTAGATGGTGGGAGATCGCCAGACCTGGAACTCGAAGGTATGCGCGGGGATACAAGATTTATACAGGTTCGGGTAGCCAGAGTAGCGTACCCTACGTCCTGTTTGGAGTAGTATTGCGCCCTGCGCTTAGATGTTGTTCTCCGGAGGGATTGTGGATGTGTTCCTAGGTACCCGGCCCTCCTTTATATAGTCCAGGGGGCAGGTGCTTAGTCGGTTACAAGGTAAGAGTCCTAGTAGGATTACAGAGGAATTCTAGTAGGAGTCCGTCTTCCTCATTCCTTGCAGATACCCGGGGTGTATGCCTGACAGGATGGGACAGAGCTCCTTATAGTCTCCAAAAATTTTTTTATAACTGGAGTCCGCTAGGATGTGCCAACTACAATCTAAAAATGTTCTTGTTGGGGGTTGTCTTATGGGTACTGTGGATTACTAGGAACAAATTAGCTATAGAAGGGGTGCCGCCAAAATCTCCGTCTGACTTGTTCTACAAAATTCATTCCTTTTTGCAGAGGTGGCGTGTGCTACTAGGGGGTGTTGACCAACAAAAAATGGACGAATTAATTTCGCAAGTGCAAGAATGGGTGTCAAGCTTTCAGGAAGAGGTCAAAGCCAGACCGCCGCCAGAAGATCTCTTTTGAGCCGTGACCTCAAAAGCCTGGAGAGAAGCATTCCTTTTTTTTTCACTCTTTTGTGTCCTCAATGTGCCTAGTAATGGCCTCTTTTGTTACTTTTTCCTGGACTGTATGTAAGTTGGCAACCCCAGCATGGTTTGGCATCTGTACCGAAACTTAATTTGCTTTCAATAAAAAGCAGGGTGATCCTTTGTAAAAAAAAAAGTAAACACTCCATGGAGAACTGCAAAGGCACCCCTCCTCCTCGCTCCATCAGTAGCGAGAAGCAGCTTCAAGGTACTTGATACTCTGATCCGTAATTTACTTTCCCTCATGTCTCTCTCCTCTCTGCACATTTGCTCTATATTTCATTACATGTCAACTGAAGGACACTTTCGCCATTTTGCGTTGTTTATTGTGTCTGAATGTTGGATTCTAATTTGTTTAGAATTGCTTTGCTCAGTGCTCAATGCTCCACGTCTCTGAAGTGTTTGATGTGATGCTGCTATGGTGAATTTGAATGAGAATAAAGTTTTAGAGATCTCTACCTAGACTTAATTCTGTAGAAGTCATGTTGTCTATACTGCTCACCTTTTTGAGCCTGGATCAATCTTCTGAAAATATTCGGTGGAGAACATGCATGAATGCTGAAATGTCTAATCTGAATACGCAAGGCCTTAATGTCCTTAAAAAACATCTGAAATTTCTTTTTCTTTTGTCCCCAGAGTTTAAGATATCAATTTGGATGATTCCTACAATGCCACTACTTGGTTCCTATTGTTACAAATATAATGAAGACTGCAGGTAAACTTGTTCCCTTTGGGCATCACGCATCAGTAGGCTGGAATTGATTTGGAATAACTGTTCCATGGAGTGTTATAGAATTGATTAGGCTGGAATTGATTTGGAATTAATCATTTATAATTGGAATGATGTGTGTACAATTTGATAGCCTTGTATCAGGCATTGACAGTTATCTTTCAGAAGTATGTTATCCTATTCTCAGGATATATTCACTGCATTTTATCATTGATATATTCTTTGTGTTTGTCACACATGGTGTTGGTTACTGGGGCTGTCCTAGTTTCGAACTTTCGATCTGTTAGTCATTTTGATGTGGTGCCTGTTGCCTACTAATCTACTGGTGAATCATGACTTCGCAGCTGAGGCTTTCATCATACAAACTGCTTTTCCTCAGATGGGAGGAGATGTCAGTCCCTTGATCACCTGAAATTGCTAGTTTGCACACTTGCACCTGCAGTGTAAAGTCGTGTCTACTCTGCACTGCTCTGCTGCGCGTGCTACTCTCCACAAGTCTACAACCATAAAATGGTGAGCTCTTGTCCTCAGATGGGAGGAAGGAAGTAGAAATTGACTAAACCCATCTTAGTAAACTGAATGTTTACAATTTGAGAATCTATGTTGTTCAGTAGATTTCCCATGATTACACTGCAAAGTTATGGTCAATTTTATTGCTCGAGGGCTTGTAAGCTTGCACAACTATCCCTTGAAGTTAGTAATACTCTTCAATGAACAAGAATTTGTTAAAACGTATTTGTACTTTATTCAGATTTGGCATTCTCATCGTACCTGGCAGTGGGCTGAAGCTACATCTTGCTCTAAAATTGTTCGCTCTAACCAAACCTGAAAGTGAGGGCTTAAGAGTACCAACTGAAAGTGGAGGCTTAAAATGGCATATACATTTTATCTTCTGCTAAATTCATTTCTTGGTGCGCTCATGTTTTCTCTTCTTCATCAGAAAACATTTTAGGTGTACTGCAGAAATGGGAGAGTTTAGTAGAATTGATTTGATTAGCTCAAATGTAATTGCAATTATTTAGCATTTTTGAACCAAAACTGGCATCTGTATCTTGCTTTCAAGAGATGATGTGACTGCAAGTGTGGCATATGAAAGAGCATTTTGGGGATTTTTACCCATTGTATTTGGATTTCTCAAAAAATTAAGTGATTGTGTGTTCATGTGAAGCAGTCTGCCAAGAATATGAAGGCGAATTGGAAACAGCATAACTGGTAAAGATTTAGAAGTAAAGAGATGCAGGAGCCACAGAATTTATCTGTTAAGCGGTGCTGTAATTTGGTTCATGTACTTTCTTGTGTGATACATTAAAAATGAAAGGCATTTTTTGAAATAGCATAGGTCTTAGTGACTTGGCTAAATCAAGGTTTTTAGGTGATATGGCCAGAGAGCACAACTTGAGTTTATTGCTCTTCTGGAAACATGTAAGAACGATTTCTCTCAAGATGTGCTGGATAATTTCAGCGGTGGGAGAAATTTTATTTGGCATTGGACTAAGCCCCATGGTAGATCCGGGGGGATTTTATTAGGAGTAAATTTGGAGGGTTTAGACATTGGTAGCATAGAAGAAGGGGACTTCTTTGTGAAATTCAGATTGAGAAATAGGAAAGATGACTTCAAGTGGGTGTTGGTGGCAGTCTATGGGGCTGCCCAACCTGAATTTAAGGAGTCATTCTTGACCGAGTTAGTGCAATCTTGCAGTAAGGAAAACCTCCCATTATGTGTGGGAGGAGATTTTAACATCATTAGGAACAGGAATGAGAAGAACAATGATAGATTTGAGGAGAGAGGACCTTTTCTCTTTAATGCTGTGATTGACGGGCTAGATTTAGGAGAAATTGAGATGTCGGGTTGTAAATACACGTGGGCCAACTCTCGGAGGATTCCAACTTATGAGAAACTAGACAGGGTGCTAGTAAGTACGGAGTGGGAGCAAAAATTTCCATTAGCCACAGTGGTGGCGCTCAGTAGAGAGATCTAAGATCACACGCCGCTTCTTCTTGATACCAGGGAGAAGGGTGTGGGCAAAAATAAGAATTCTTTTAAGTTCGAACTAGGTTGGCTTCTGAAGGATGGCTTTATGAGCTGGTGTCAGAAGTATGGCATAAAGAGAACAAAGGTAGTACGGTCATGCAAAGGTGACAAAACAAGATTAGGAGACTAAGACAGTTCTTAAGAGGTTGGGCAAAAAATATGTTGGGGGCATATAAAAAAGAGAAACAGGAGCTGTTGAGAAAAGCTGAGGAATTAGATAAAAAGCCGAGACCCAGCTGCTGAGTCAGCACGAATGGGATTTAAGGCAGTGTGTTAAAGACAGGTTGGCACAACTTCTTAGGGAGGAGGAGCTGAGGCGGTTCCTAAGGGCTAAGACTAATAAAATTCTTAAAGGGGATAATAATATGAAATATTTTCAGATGGTTGCTAATGGGAAAAGGAGGAAAACTAAAATTTTCTGACTTGAGCAAGAGGAAGGCGTTATAGAGGGTGAAGATCAGCTACAAGACTATATAACAAATTGTTATAAAGAACTATTTGGGAGGCAGGAGATAAATAACTTCTCAATGGTCGAGTCCATGATTGGGGATGCCCCTCAAATCACTCCGGAGGAGAACGAGGCACTAGTGGCGGAGTTCTCAGAGAAGGAGGTGCGCGAGGCCATTTTTCAAATGAAACATAATAAAGCGCCGGGACCAGATGCCTTCCCAGCAGAGTTTTACCAGGTTTTCTGGAGTCTCGTTAAAGATGACCTTATGGCCATGTTTAAAGACTTTCACATGGGTAGCCTCCCTCTTTTCAGCCTTAATTTTGGAACCATAACTTTGTTGCCTAAGGCACAAGATGTGACGAAAATTCAGCAATATCACCCTATTTGCATGCTTAATGTAAGCTTTAAATTTTTTACAAAAGTGATTGCGAATAGGCTTTCGCTAGTTGCTGGCAAAGTGATTGGGCCTTCACAATCGGCTTTCTTGCCGGGGCGTAATATATTAGAAGGGGTGGTAGTTTTGCATGAGACTGTGCATGAGTTACGGAGGAAGAAGCAAAAGGGGATTATATTAAAGCTTGACTTTGAGAATGCGTGTGATAAAGTCAACTGGGTTTTCTTATAGCAGGTGTCAAGGATGAAGGGTTTCTCTAGTAAATGGTGCCGGTGGATGGAGAAGATAGTTTCTGGTGGAAGTGTAAGTGTTAAGGTAAATGATGAGTCGGGTCACTTTTTTCAAACTAAAAAGGGATTGAGGCAGGGTGACCTCCTTTCACTCGTCTTGTTTAACGTGGTGGTTGACATGTTGGCTGTGTTGATAGAGAGATCAAAAACGCAGCAGATGTTTGATGGTTTGGTTCCTCACTTAGTTGATGGCGGCCTATCCATTCTGCAGTATGCAGACGACACAATTCTTTTCTTGAGGATGATTTGATCAAGGCTAGGAATTTGAAGCTGGTGCTATGCGCCTTCGAAAAGCTTTCTGGCCTAAAGATAAACTTCCATAAGAGTGAGTTGTTCGGATTTGGAGAAACAAAAGATAGAATTGCAGACTATGTGGATTTGTTTGGTTGTAGGGAATGAGAAATGCCTTTTATGTATTTAGGAATACCAATGAGCCATCGCAAACTGTTAAATAAAGATTGGAGTGCAGTCGAAGAGAGATTTCATAAAAATTGAGTAGTTGGAAGGACAAGCTTCTCTCGTCGGGAGGGAGACTTGTGCTTATTAACTCGGTGCTTTCAAGCTTGCCCATGTTCATGATGTCTTTCTTCAAAATACCTAAAGGTGTGTTGGAGAAGCTTGACTATTATAGATCTCGTTTTTTCTAGCAATGTGATGAGCATAAGAAAAAATATAGAATGGCTAGATGGAGTATATTGCGCAAACCAAAAAGTGTAGGGGGTCTTAGTATTATCGATTTGGAGGTGCAGAATAAATATCTCTTGAGCAAGTGGCTTTTTAAGCTGTTTAATGAGGAAGTTCAGTGGCAAGAGATTCTAAAGAAGAAATACCTAAAAAACAAAACATTAGCACAAGTAGAAAAAAACGGAGATCCACAATTTTGGTCGGGGCTGATGGAGGTTAAGAATATGTTTCTTGAAGGGGGGCGGTTTGTGGTCCAGGATGGCACTCAGACTAGATTCTGGGAGGATCTTTGGGTTGGTAACGAACTGCTGATGAAGAGCTTCCCTTCCTTGTACAACATCACTAGGAAAAAGAATGTTACAGTGGCTCAAGTCTTAGGTACAATGCCACTTAACATTTCTTTTAGGCGGGCGGTGGTAGGAGAGAATTGGGATAAATGGTTGAAGTTAGTTGGTGGCCTTCTGGATGTTCGCCTAAGTGGTCGAAAAGACACTTTTGTTTGGAAAAGAAGCAAGACCTTCTCAGTGCGAGCTATGTACAATGATATTATGACTCGGGAGGGGGTTCTTTTGATATTTCTTCTTGGAAAGTTAAAGTGCCATTAAAAATTAAGATTTTCTTCTGGTACTTAAGAAAAGGGGTGGTTCTCACTAAAGATAATTTGGCTAAGAGGAAATGGAAAGGGGATACCGAGTGTTGTGTTTGTCGTCAATATGAGACAATTCAACATCTCTTTTTTGATTGCCCGATTGCTATGCAGGTTTGGGGCACAGTTAGTATAGCGTTTGCTATTAAAAAACCAAGAAGTATGAGTGATATTTTTGGGGCATGGAGTAAAATCTTTAATGTTAAGCAGAGAAAGCATGTGTTGCTAGGGGTAGCGGCATTGTGCTGGGCTATATGGCTTAGCCAAAATAATTCGGTTTTTCAAAGATCAAAACCTTTTTTCTTGTTTGCAGGTAATCTTTAAAAATGCCTTCTGGATCAGGAGTTGGTCTATTCTGACCAAGGAAGAGGAACGGTGGTGCTTGTTGTTTGGAAGTCGTTGTCTGGAGACAACCGCGTTAGAAATCTTCAACAAGTTTGGGTGGAATTCATTGAGGAGGATTACTAATTAGCAGCTACTTTTCGCTGTTTGTTTTCAGGTGCAATTGTTGGTTTCTTTCTTTGTTTTTAGCCGGTTGTGGCATCTAGTAAAGTGGTGTTTTTGTGGTGTGGTGCAATCTGAGTATTGCCTTTGAAATGTGGTGACCTTGTTTGGGCTGCATACATTCCCCAGAGAATGTAGAGGCCGGGTTATTTTAATCCAATTTCTAAAAAAACATTAAGTCAATCCATTGATTGGTCACTTACATTGTAATAGCCTTACTCAATGAAATCGATGTACCTATTATGTAATTGATGAATAAACATTTGTATTTGTGAGATATATTTTGGCCTTTTTTTTTCTTATTTCATCATTGGTGACGGGGAATAGCAAAAATGTGTCACTAATGTGTAATATCTGTGACGGGGAATGGCAAAAGCACGTCACTAGTAAGTCACATTAGACATTAGTGATGCGAACATTCATAAAACCCATCACTGGTATGTTACATTGGTGACACGATTATTCACGAAACACGTCACTATTGATGCTTAACGTGTGTGGTGGAGGAGGTCGTTTGTTAGATCATCTGTAGAGGGTGCGTCGTGAGCATTTTTACATCACTGCGAAGCATATGTGCTGCGTGTGTTATCAATGTAAAATTAGAGCCGTTGCAATATCTAGTATATTCAAATTTTGTTTTTATCTTAAATAAAGTTCAGCGTGTTCTTGCCTTTCTATGCACAAGCTGGTGTCAGAAAAATTGGTACAAATATGACAAGTTAACCAATACAGAATACACTAGCAGTAAGCTTCATCATGACTCATGAGACCTTAAAATTGGCATCATACATGACCTTGTTGGCTTAATCTTAGGCTAGCAAACACAGGAGCATCAATGTGAAAAAGCACACACACACCATCTCAGAGAGATGGGAGTCTAGCCGCCGGGAGTCTAGCCGCCGGCATTCTCTCCTCCTGGCCGCGGCCCAGTCCTGCCGATGCGATGCCGGTGAAAATCGCTCCCTCGATTAGAGCCAAACTTCACTGCATCACGGCGAAGGACATCAGTCAACCTTCGAAGGAGCCGCGGTGGTCTGCAACAATGGCGGAAATGGTTACCTCATCCGCCGTTCTCCGCCCTGCGGCCGGCCGTTTCTGGGACCCTGACTCCGATTCGGAGTGCGAGGACCTCGGGGACGCGGAGGAGCTTCATCCACCGGAGTCTATTACGCCGGAACCGCCGCGGCCGGTCACCGCCGTGACAGCACGACCCACGACGGGGCAGCGGCCGGCGCAGTCTTCTCCGCCGTTGCGCCGGACCAACCCGCCATGGAGATCGGTTTGGAAAGGCCCTTTGCCGCCCGCAAGGAGTTCACCGGCTGTCACGTTGGGGGATTTTTTGCCGCCGGAGATCAGGACGGCGGCGGAGCCGGGCGACGCGTCGGGATCGGCTGGGAAACTCCCTGATCCGGTTTTGCCGGGTGAGCGGGTTGGCAGGCCGGACCCGGCCCAAGATGGGACCCTCCCACCCGTTTGTGATCCAATAGGGCAGGGACCGGTTACGCTTTCACCGGTTCCGACTCAATCTCGCCTGCCGCTGTTTCCTTCGTGCCTGCCGCTGCCGCAGGACCATCTTTGTGACAGAACCGCCCAAAATAATTCTGTATTATCGCCTAAGCCTGTCCACGTGGCTATTAAGCGATAATAAAGAACTATTCTGTCGCCTCTGCCGGGTCATGCCCGGTAAATCACTTACACAGGATCGATTTATGCGCTAAGCCCACACGAAGGCGGGACCAGAGTACAATATTACATTACATAAAAGATCAAGTACTTAAAATTACAAACCAAGTTTTGACTACATAAAAGTAAAGGTGATTCAGAGTTTAAACAGCGGAAATAAAACTAGCGGAAGATACACATGGGAGGCCATCCATGGAGTATCACTCATCAACATCGTTTTCCCACTCAAGTTTCCAACCATCTGGAATAGATCCAGGCCAGATGAAATTACCTGAAAACAACAACAAAAGCAAGGCTGAGTATACTAATACTCAGCAAGACTGACCCGTCAAAATAAAGACACATCTAGACATGCAAGGCTTTTTGGCTGGTGGGTTTGTTTTGCCAAAAACATCTAAGAGTTCATCCTTACTTTCATGTTTTAGCTCAAGTTCTAGTATGTTAACCATTCTAGGTGAGCACCTAGCTAAGCAAGCATGGTTGTACAAACAAGATTAACCATCCAACGATATTAATCCGAAATGTTCCATAAATAAATATGGGGTAGCCAGTGGTCAAGCCGACTCAGATAACGGCGAGTGACCGACGATCGATCGATTTATATCCTTGCAAGGTAAACCCAAGATACACGGGAGAAGGTAGACCAAGTGCAGTGTCTACCCCAACCAGGCGGTTCCCAACATCCCACAGTTTGGGATCAGACGCTACAAACTCTGGTACACGGTTATCCGGAGGGTCTAACCCGACCAGTCCGGACTCACACACTATACCACGGGTAGCTAGCCCGGAGACGCAACCCAAGCCGGTAGCTAGAAAGATCCCGCCCCGGTTCAGAAGGTACTAGGCTTACCGGTCCCATTCCCGACAAGCACTTGGTACGTTCAATAGCTTAAACCAGCACAATGCTACTCGGTCGAGACCGAACCCATTGCTCTTACCACATGAGCGAGTCATTTTAACCAACTTATGATTCCAACATAAGCATCCTATATCTCGCGAGCAATGAGTCATTACTCGACTTGTACCGTGTCCTTAAAGCATGGCACTAGCGTTTCTAACATACTAGTAAAAGAGCATAGGAGTCCTAAGGATCATGCATCTAGGTTTCAAAGCAACTCCTGAAACTTAAATGCACAAATCATAACATAAATACGAAAAATAAAGATATGAGTTTAGAAAAAGGGTTAGATGTATCCGGGGCTTGCCTTCCTCTGACTCAACACTAACACTAGCCTTGGGCTCTTCTGGACTTTGGTCCAGGTCTTGCTGCACACTAACTTGATTCAACTCTCCAGTAGCTGCTCCCTCCTCCTCCGGGGTGAGCGTGTATGTCCCGTTGGGAAGATCTACACGTTTACATGCACATGCATTAGATTATGGTGGAGGTGGGAGAATTACCACAAAACCAACTCTTGTTGGACACATTCATCCAAACATTATCATTTTCTCACAGAAATTATTAGGGTGTGTGATGATAAGCAAAACACTACTTTGATGGTGATTGTGTGCACATCTAAGCAATTTAAGTTACTTAACTACACCAAACAGCAAGGGGGTGTGTTTAAATTAATAAAACAGAAACAAACATGATTTCACAATTTAGCACTTTTAATTTCCATTTCTTTCTTTAATTACTTAAAACAAGCCTTTCAACCATAAATCCAAATTAAATCAAAAACACTTCAAATGAGCCTAATCTTTTGCACACAGCAACATATGCCTATTTTAAGCTCACAAACCAAAATTTAGCTTAAGATCATTTATAAATTAATTTATACGAAAAAGACAAATTTCAGCCTAGTAAATCAACATTAATTCATATAAAAAGATTTAATAAACTTTTTGATCTCAACTTTCTCCTACAGGTCATGTATGCCAAGAATGAGTTTCTGACCAAAGCATGCTTGCAGATTCAAATTATTTTTCAGATTTTGAATTTAAGCTCCTACACAAGATTAAATACAAAACCTTTATCAAAGCACATCCTAAAATCACATCCATCCTACCAGAGGTACTACTCATCAAGGCAAAGCCCTAGGATGCACATGTGGTTACAGAAAAGTTTAATTAAGGGGCTATAAAAAGCATCAAGCTTAATCTAGCATAAAACTTACATAAATCATAACTAAAGATCTATACATCAAACTCATGCCAATTTTGGTCACAAATTTAAACATGTCATACAGAGCAACATATCCAAAATTCAAGTCCATAGCATGTGTATATTTTAAACTACACTAAAAACATCTCAAACTGGGTTTGAATTTTCATTCAAAAACTGCACAGAAAAACCCTATACATGCTTTCTAGAAAAGATAGGTTTCTTCACCAGGAACCCAACAAAATTGGATTTGCATTTTTACGATTTTTCTACATTTTTCTACGGATTTTTGAATTTGCTGCTGAAACCCTAAAACACATTTACAGAGGAGACCTCGAAAGAACTTCTGGAAATTACAACTAGGCCCTCGGTTTACGGTTTAAACCCTGGAAAGAAAACAATCACCGCAATGTGACCCTCCGCCGGCCGGGCGAGCTCGCCGGCGGCGATTGCCGGCCGGCCTTCGTCGGGTAGCGGCGTGGGGATGTACCTGGGCCCACCTGTGGTCTAGAGGAGGTGGAGGCGGGGCCGGAACAGGCGCCGCCGGTTGCCCGCGGCGGAGGCGGAGCAGAGCTCCCGCCGGAGCTTGCTGGCTCGGCCGTGGCGGCTGTAAAGCGGGGCGGCGACGACGGATTAGGCGTCGGGGAGGTCTAGGGAAGGGCTAGGGGTGCTAGGGAGGTGGTGGAGACGGCGGCTTGGCCCGGAGCGGCGCCGGCGGCGGCGCACGGGTGGAGTGCCCGCCGCGGCTTGCTGTCCGGCCGCTGCGACGGCAAAGCGCGGTGTAAGATGGCGGAGGAAGGTGCAGGGAGGCTCAAGGAAGGAGTAGAGCTCGAGGATAGCGGTGGAATTCGAGTGGAGAAGGAACTAGGCGGTGGCGGCCATGGAGAGCGGCGAGCGGCGGAACAGGGCTCCCCCGGCTCTTGCTTGGCTCGTTTTTGCCGCCAAGGAGAAGAGGAGAGGGAGCGTTGGCCTACTGGCGCTCGCATGGGCGGCCAAGTGGCCTTAGCCGCATGCGCGCAGGGCGCGCGGCGCGGGCGCGCGACGGCGCGTGGCCAGGCCGGGCCCGCTGCCAGGCCGCTGCGGTGCTCCTAGGCGCGGCGTACGGCGCATAGGCGGGCGGAGGCTCCACCGAGCGCGAGCGGTCTACGGCGACGGACTCCAGGCGTCCGTACGCCGGACGGCCACGCTAGCGCCACGTGGGCAGGCGGACGGGCGTGCGCACTCGCGCTAGAGCGCGGCGGCGCGACGGCCGGCACCCACTTTTTAATTTCATTTGCCCGTATTCGAAAATGCTAAACTCCAAACTTTTGAATACAACAAGAAAATCCCCAAATACAAAAGTCGTAGAGCAACTATAGAAGTATATTTTTCACAAAGGACGACCTAAGCTTTGGTGAAAGGATTGACAGGAAAAACGTGGAAAAGTCGCTGCAAAACTCGGCCTTGGCCCACTGTTGACAGGACCTTCATCTCAAGTTTACGCGGCTTTGCACTCAAAATTGGAATGTCCGCCAATTACGAAAAATGTGTCCCCTAAAACAACGAAGAACTTTTATATTGGCCGATTTTGAACTTCTATAGCAAAATTTGGAGAACGCGGAAGAAAACCAAATCAGCTTTTAGGATCGATAGGGATTTGACCATGAATTTTGGACTTTGACAAAGGGTTTAAGTGCAAAAGTTGTCAAGATCATGTCTAACATGCTTAAACACTAATTGCACTTGATTAGCAAAACTAACTACTATACTTGGCTTAACTAAACATCTGGGATGTTACAAACTACCCCCCTTAAAAGGAATCTCGTCCCGAGATTCGCTAGCAAGATTTAAGTAGAACCCTTTTGAGAAAGAAGAGGTTACATAGAGAAAACTAACAAAGCATGCTAAACTCTTCGAGATGTAAGATTCGGAGATGGTGACAGAAACATGGGTTTCCTCTCACACATCAACGTCGCTCATGAGGGAGCGGTCGATGAATGTATACATGAAAAGCTAAAACCCTCAAGAACTGGATCGCAAAGCAGACGTACAGTCCTATTAGAGTCCAGCAGATGGAATCAAACATCTCCAGAAAATGACCCATAGTTGGTGATGTGGGGTTGGCTCCCTCTTGTGGCTCTCTTCTCGAGCTTCTTCTTTGTGATGTTGGCACCAAACCTTCAGTGGACGAGCTTCATGGAAAGGCTCGGACTGACACCAACAGCTGGAGGAGCTTGACTCTTCTTCACATTGCTGGGGAAGATAGAGGAAAGAGCTTAATCAACGAGGAATGTCGTAAGCGGCGAAAGTGGCCGATGTCTGCTCAAAGAAACATTTGGAGAGAAGGGAGGGCGACGGGAGATGGTGGCTCAAGTGGATGCAACTCTGAGCAGTGAATGTCGACGGGGAGGTGCTCCTTTTAAAGATGCTCACCATGGTGTAGTGGCAGTGGTTCTCGCGCCACTTGGGTAGGGGCCGGTGGCAAGGAGGTGTGGTGGTGGCATGTGGCACGATGGTTGCCGGCATTGGATGCCTTGACGACAAGACGGCCACGATCAGCCGCAACACAGAACAGGCGAAGCACGGATATGGAGGAGCCAAATTGGCCCTCGAGAGGATTGATCGTGACTTTGGGAGAAAGAGAAGAGTTGGGGTATCTACCATCCTAAATTGGGATTGTACCAAGGAAAACCTATCAAAGGATTTTGCCCATCCTTTATTTACTGGTATCCCGGTTCCTTTGATTAGGAGGAAACGTGCTAAAGGACTAAAGATTACTGACTCAGTAGAAGGCTCTTCTTATCTTAACTTTTGGAGAACTTGCTCATACTCCTTCAACCAGCTTAGTTGAGTTACTACCAAGTGAATTTTGAAATTTAGAAGGAAGAAGACCAAGTCGAAAGGTTCCAAAAAGATTCCCATAAAGAAGGGAAACCTCAAATATTTGGGTAAATTTGTTTACAGAGGTTCATGAATTTGCTTTTAGGAGATCAATAAAAAGGTTAACTCCTAGAGTATCCTGGAAAGTACAATTGTCAATGGCAAATGACAAGATTTTGGAAACAAAATTGGGATGGGAGTGAAGAACATACCCTTGCTCAAGGTTTATCTTAATGAAGTATTTTAATTACTTTATGCACCACACCAGGGCGTAATGATTTTGAGCTGAAACTCATGCACTTGGTGAGTCATGGGATGACAATGCTTATGCATATGGGAAATGACTCATGCAACAATGGGATGGTGCACATGTGGATGCTCATGATGAAGTGCATATAGTATGATGTACATGCATATGAGCATATGATGCATATGCATATGAACTTATGGTGCATATGCATAGTGAGAGATGCACATGATGTGTATCTGATGAGGTGCATGCATGATGATGCACATGTTTATGAATGCGTGATGCGTATGCTCATGAGATATGGTGCTCATGATGCAGTGTCAGCATGACTTGCTTCACCCATGAGGTTAGTCAAGGTAAAGAGGATAAACATAGAGTTGAGAAGTAATAGGTGCGGTGAGTCGCATTCTCACAAACCAAGATACCCAGCGCGCTCCTAGTGGTAATCACATGGCTGCAGCACACATGATACCCTAGGTTCCGTCGCAGCACCTTCGTTTATGGAACAACAACATCACCAGCAAAAAGGGCGATAGAGTAGAAAGATGGGAAACCGTCAGGACATATGCATGTTAGTTCATCCAATGTCCCAAATGCACATGTTGTGCAATGCATTTTTCATGCTCATGATTTATGTCATTAAGGTTGCAAGATATGCATGCGGTGATGATGCTCACGTGCTTACCAACAGATTTTTGATGCCTTGTAACCATGTTTTCATTTATTTGTTTGTGAGCAAGCATAAGGATTTTTAGGTCAAGGCTGAGAATTTAAAGTGATCAATGTAGGGATATCGATGCAAAGAAAGTGGAGTGATCACCTTTACATAACCATAGGAAGTTGGTGGATCGCCTTTAAATTGAAGAAAAGGTGTATAAGCAATCAGGAGAGTACAACGGGGTTCCACTTGACTCGGCAAGGATATGGGTATGCTTCTATTAGAAACCATCCTAAGAGAAGATGGAGATAGATGGATCTTGCACTGATTGTGTTCATCTGTGGATAGAAACTTCAAAAACATTCGTGGAGCATTCTTCCACCACCTAAATATCATCATCTTTAGGCAGGGGATGTAAAATCTCGTGTCTTCCAATATTGGTATTCATCTTAAAGATAATGCTGAGGCTATCATGCCCGAAAATTCCGATATCGCTTTGCTGTCAGGGCTGTTGGACAGCAGGCCGAGGGTCACTAAAAATTCCATATCTCTCAGCTCAAAACTTCGATGATGCTGAAATTTTGCGAGCATGCAGAATATAAGATTCTAAACAACTTTGGTATTCAAGGTTTGCTCTGGATTTCAAAGGAAGATGACCTAAAAATTTGAATTTCAGAGACCACTAGTTCTGAAATTCAGCAGGGCAGAGACCTAATGTTTTGTGCATAACTCCCAAACTAAAAATCTAGTGACCTTGAGATTTCTACAAGAGGTAGATAGATACCTAAGGAGCATTCTTGGTATTCAAGGGTCGAACAAATTCAGATTGGAAAAGGGTCTAACTGATCAATTTTTAGAGTGCTATTGCCCAGAAATTTTCAGCAAGACAGCGCTACACTAAAAAGATCATATCTCAAAAACTAAAAACCCTATGACCATGAGATTTTGACAGCACAAAGTAGGCTATCAATGGAACATTTTTGGTATAGATTGTCTAAGCAAAATCTATTCGGAACAAGGTGTAAAAATTCGAGTTTCAGATTAACTCAGAAATTTCAACAGCATTTCAGCATGACCTTGCCTAACAAAAAAAAATTGATCCTAACTTCAGTTTTAAACATCCTAAAATCATGAGAATTTCAGAGAACAATCATAACTAGGTGATGAGCAATTTTCCTAAAGATCACCTAACCAAAAACTTTCTAGATCATCTTTAGAAAAATTTGGACAGCAACTAGACATACTTTTGATCACATCACATAATTTACCAAACTAGCATGAATGGTCCTTAAGAACTATAAATTCAACTGATAGAGACCAAGCAACACATGATTTAAGTTCAGAGTTAGGTTTGGTAGCTTTTACATGATGCAAAAAGCGTCCTAAACTTCCTCACAAAGCTTTTAAGCTCAAAAACGAAGTTAGTGCCGGTGGCAAGGCATAAATATACGTCTCTCCTTATAATAGCTAGTCGGAAGCTATTCGTTTCTTAAATTACCGTTCCTAACAACCGTGGTTAGTGTACCTGCAGAAAATCACAGATATTCAAGACCTTTTGTGCCAGCACTCACAAAAGCGTCCACATTCATTACCGTTTACTATAGAAACGGTATCCATGCGTAAAGCCGCTGCATGGACAGCGTCCAACCTCGGACACCTCCGTTTGAATGGAGTTGTCCTTTCCGCCTATTGCGGGTTCGCACATGTATGGCAAAACATGGCTAGACACAGACGCGACGTGAGTGCCCATTGGAATAGGCCTCACTCATCCCTCACGGACTTTCCCGTGGCACCATCACGTATGGCAAAACGTGACGAGACGCAGACGCGACGTGGCACCCGTTGGAATAGGTCCCACTAGTCCCTCACAGGACTTTCCTGTGGTACCACCACGTATGGCAAAACGTGATGAACTAGTATGGTTGTGCATGAAAGTAAGTTTTGACAGGAATAAATGTGCTGGAAGTCAGATTAAATACACCATAGAGTATTAGCCACCTGAAAGAACCCAAAAATTCCCTCTAGGGCCTCTCGGACTAGATTAGACCTTAACGTCCTACTCACTTAGCAAGATTATTAATCTTGGCAAATTTTATTCCAAAAACAAGTTTGTTAAGTTATTTTAATTACTCTGGTGCATAACTCGCTCTGATGCCAGCTGTGACAGAACCGCCCAAAATAATTCTGTATTATCGCCTAAGCCTGTCCACGTGGCTATTAAGCGATAATAAAGAACTATTCTGTCGCCTCTGCCGGGTCATGCCCGGTAAATCACTTACACAGGATCGATTTATGCGCTAAGCCCACACGAAGGCGGGACCAGAGTACAATATTACATTACATAAAAGATCAAGTACTTAAAATTACAAACCAAGTTTTGACTACATAAAAGTAAAGGTGATTCAGAGTTTAAACAGCGGAAATAAAACTAGCGGAAGATACACATGGGAGGCCATCCATGGAGTATCACTCATCAACATCGTTTTCCCACTCAAGTTTCCAACCATCTGGAATAGATCCAGGCCAGATGAAATTACCTGAAAACAACAACAAAAGCAAGGCTGAGTATACTAATACTCAGCAAGACTGACCCGTCAAAATAAAGACACATCTAGACATGCAAGGCTTTTTGGCTGGTGGGTTTGTTTTGCCAAAAACATCTAAGAGTTCATCCTTACTTTCATGTTTTAGCTCAAGTTCTAGTATGTTAACCATTCTAGGTGAGCACCTAGCTAAGCAAGCATGGTTGTACAAACAAGATTAACCATCCAACGATATTAATCCGAAATGTTCCATAAATAAATATGGGGTAGCCAGTGGTCAAGCCGACTCAGATAACGGCGAGTGACCGACGATCGATCGATTTATATCCTTGCAAGGTAAACCCAAGATACACGGGAGAAGGTAGACCAAGTGCAGTGTCTACCCCAACCAGGCGGTTCCCAACATCCCACAGTTTGGGATCAGACGCTACAAACTCTGGTACACGGTTATCCGGAGGGTCTAACCCGACCAGTCCGGACTCACACACTATACCACGGGTAGCTAGCCCGGAGACGCAACCCAAGCCGGTAGCTAGAAAGATCCCGCCCCGGTTCAGAAGGTACTAGGCTTACCGGTCCCATTCCCGACAAGCACTTGGTACGTTCAATAGCTTAAACCAGCACAATGCTACTCGGTCGAGACCGAACCCATTGCTCTTACCACATGAGCGAGTCATTTTAACCAACTTATGATTCCAACATAAGCATCCTATATCTCGCGAGCAATGAGTCATTACTCGACTTGTACCGTGTCCTTAAAGCATGGCACTAGCGTTTCTAACATACTAGTAAAAGAGCATAGGAGTCCTAAGGATCATGCATCTAGGTTTCAAAGCAACTCCTGAAACTTAAATGCACAAATCATAACATAAATACGAAAAATAAAGATATGAGTTTAGAAAAAGGGTTAGATGTATCCGGGGCTTGCCTTCCTCTGACTCAACACTAACACTAGCCTTGGGCTCTTCTGGACTTTGGTCCAGGTCTTGCTGCACACTAACTTGATTCAACTCTCCAGTAGCTGCTCCCTCCTCCTCCGGGGTGAGCGTGTATGTCCCGTTGGGAAGATCTACACGTTTACATGCACATGCATTAGATTATGGTGGAGGTGGGAGAATTACCACAAAACCAACTCTTGTTGGACACATTCATCCAAACATTATCATTTTCTCACAGAAATTATTAGGGTGTGTGATGATAAGCAAAACACTACTTTGATGGTGATTGTGTGCACATCTAAGCAATTTAAGTTACTTAACTACACCAAACAGCAAGGGGGTGTGTTTAAATTAATAAAACAGAAACAAACATGATTTCACAATTTAGCACTTTTAATTTCCATTTCTTTCTTTAATTACTTAAAACAAGCCTTTCAACTATAAATCCAAATTAAATCAAAAACACTTCAAATGAGCCTAATCTTTTGCACACAGCAACATATGCCTATTTTAAGCTCACAAACCAAAATTTAGCTTAAGATCATTTATAAATTAATTTATACGAAAAAGACAAATTTCAGCCTAGTAAATCAACATTAATTCATATAAAAAGATTTAATAAACTTTTTGATCTCAACTTTCTCCTACAGGTCATGTATGCCAAGAATGAGTTTCTGACCAAAGCATGCTTGCAGATTCAAATTATTTTTCAGATTTTGAATTTAAGCTCCTACACAAGATTAAATACAAAACCTTTATCAAAGCACATCCTAAAATCACATCCATCCTACCAGAGGTACTACTCATCAAGGCAAAGCCCTAGGATGCACATGTGGTTACAGAAAAGTTTAATTAAGGGGCTATAAAAAGCATCAAGCTTAATCTAGCATAAAACTTACATAAATCATAACTAAAGATCTATACATCAAACTCATGCCAATTTTGGTCACAAATTTAAACATGTCATACAGAGCAACATATCCAAAATTCAAGTCCATAGCATGTGTATATTTTAAACTACACTAAAAACATCTCAAACTGGGTTTGAATTTTCATTCAAAAACTGCACAGAAAAACCCTATACATGCTTTCTAGAAAAGATAGGTTTCTTCACCAGGAACCCAACAAAATTGGATTTGCATTTTTACGATTTTTCTACATTTTTCTACGGATTTTTGAATTTGCTGCTGAAACCCTAAAACACATTTACAGAGGAGACCTCGAAAGAACTTCTGGAAATTACAACTAGGCCCTCGGTTTACGGTTTAAACCCTGGAAAGAAAACAATCACCGCAATGTGACCCTCCGCCGGCCGGGCGAGCTCGCCGGCGGCGATTGCCGGCCGGCCTTCGTCGGGTAGCGGCGTGGGGATGTACCTGGGCCCACCTGTGGTCTAGAGGAGGTGGAGGCGGGGCCGGAACAGGCGCCGCCGGTTGCCCGCGGCGGAGGCGGAGCAGAGCTCCCGCCGGAGCTTGCTGGCTCGGCCGTGGCGGCTGTAAAGCGGGGCGGCGACGACGGATTAGGCGTCGGGGAGGTCTAGGGAAGGGCTAGGGGTGCTAGGGAGGTGGTGGAGACGGCGGCTTGGCCCGGAGCGGCGCCGGCGGCGGCGCACGGGTGGAGTGCCCGCCGCGGCTTGCTGTCCGGCCGCTGCGACGGCAAAGCGCGGTGTAAGATGGCGGAGGAAGGTGCAGGGAGGCTCAAGGAAGGAGTAGAGCTCGAGGATAGCGGTGGAATTCGAGTGGAGAAGGAACTAGGCGGTGGCGGCCATGGAGAGCGGCGAGCGGCGGAACAGGGCTCCCCCGGCTCTTGCTTGGCTCGTTTTTGCCGCCAAGGAGAAGAGGAGAGGGAGCGTTGGCCTACTGGCGCTCGCATGGGCGGCCAAGTGGCCTTAGCCGCATGCGCGCAGGGCGCGCGGCGCGGGCGCGCGACGGCGCGTGGCCAGGCCGGGCCCGCTGCCAGGCCGCTGCGGTGCTCCTAGGCGCGGCGTACGGCGCATAGGCGGGCGGAGGCTCCACCGAGCGCGAGCGGTCTACGGCGACGGACTCCAGGCGTCCGTACGCCGGACGGCCACGCTAGCGCCACGTGGGCAGGCGGACGGGCGTGCGCACTCGCGCTAGAGCGCGGCGGCGCGACGGCCGGCACCCACTTTTTAATTTCATTTGCCCGTATTCGAAAATGCTAAACTCCAAACTTTTGAATACAACAAGAAAATCCCCAAATACAAAAGTCGTAGAGCAACTATAGAAGTATATTTTTCACAAAGGACGACCTAAGCTTTGGTGAAAGGATTGACAGGAAAAACGTGGAAAAGTCGCTGCAAAACTCGGCCTTGGCCCACTGTTGACAGGACCTTCATCTCAAGTTTACGCGGCTTTGCACTCAAAATTGGAATGTCCGCCAATTACGAAAAATGTGTCCCCTAAAACAACGAAGAACTTTTATATTGGCCGATTTTGAACTTCTATAGCAAAATTTGGAGAACGCGGAAGAAAACCAAATCAGCTTTTAGGATCGATAGGGATTTGACCATGAATTTTGGACTTTGACAAAGGGTTTAAGTGCAAAAGTTGTCAAGATCATGTCTAACATGCTTAAACACTAATTGCACTTGATTAGCAAAACTAACTACTATACTTGGCTTAACTAAACATCTGGGATGTTACAATCTTCCACCCTCCGGCCGCCGCCGTCGCCTTGTCAACGCGACGGTCCCTCAGCACCTCCTCTCCCCCACGCCGTATCGTGACGCGTTGATGGCTGGGAGGGGCCATTTCCGCCGCCGGGGGCAGGAAGGCCGTGGCGCCTCTGCAGCCCAGCCTCGGGCCGCCGGCGACCGTGGAGAGCAGCCGCGTGGGCGCGGCGTCCTGTGCGGACATGGGGATGCACTTCAGGCCGACCATGGTGAGCAGCCGCGTGGGCGCGGCGTCCTGCGCGGCCGTGGGGATCAGGCCGACGGCGACCGCGTGGAGCGCGGTGCGTCCGCGCGGGGTGCCAGGTCGGGTCGTGCCCGCGGTCGTGGCGCTCGCAGTGATGATGGTTCTGACACTAGGCAGGGTGGTACCGTGCAGGAGCAGCCTGATGTCGGTGCAAAAACGGAACTTGCAGCAGCAGATGGAGGGAAAGGGAAGCGCAAACGCACTGTGGACTGCGTTATTTGCACAGATGACCACTTCACCAATCAGTGTCCTCTTCTCCGTGGTCCGAAGCCATCCGTGGCGTACTGTGCCGCTTCGGACGACAATAGTGGTTTTTTCCATATTCAGGCAGCAAATGAGCATGACATAGTCGCAGCTGATGTCTCTCCTGCCACCGCCCTCATCAAGGTGGAGTCTGGTGAAGTCTCCGAACAGCTGCTGCTGACCACGCTAGCACGGATCGTTCCGGTCACTTGGCGCTGGGAGGCGCATGAGGTGGGGCAGAAGTGCTTTATTGTGTCTTTCCCTAGCAAGGAGGAGCTGACACGTATGGTTGCTGTTGGCACAATCACGACAAAGAATAAGGAAGGTACCTTCTCGATTGAAGAATTTGTTGATGATGTTCAGCCAATAAAAGTCCTGGATCAGGTTTGGGTGACTGTCACCAAGGTACCGCGTGCACTTCGTTCTTTCCTTCCTTTGTGGGCTGTTGGTACTATGATTGGAGCTACTCAGAAGGTGGACATCCACCACCTTCGGCGTACGGGGGAGGTACGAATCCTTGTGGCAGTTTTGGACATTAAAAAAATACCAAAATTCGCTGATGTTTGTGTGAAGAGATGCATGTACCGCCTTTTCTTCAAACCCGATGAGAAGGTGACGAAAGTTGCAGATCAGGATGATGATGAGGACCTGCTCACAGATGATGATAAGGGTAATGTTGCGGATGGGGACAGGAAGATGAGGGATGCTAACCCCGCTCGGAACCCCCAGGGTGGTCACAAGGAGGATTCTTTTGCAAACCCCAGCCTTCTGCACCCCAGAGCGGGAAATCTCACAGGCAGGCTATTTTGATCCAAGAGGCACTTGATATGGCTTGTGAGCAGCTGTTGGATGAGATTAGCATCAAGGTCATGCTGGAGAAGGATCCTGTGGGGTGGAAATCCTACAGCCCGTTGACTGATGAAGAGCGGAGGGTGTACAATGCTATGGTGTCACCTCCTGTTAACCCTCACCCTTTTTTCTCTGATGCGTTTGAGCAGGCTGGTGTAACTCACCTCTCTTCGGTCGGGGGAACACCGATCCTCTACTACCCGGAGTCTACGACACTCCCCGCCGAGGGGGAGGATGGAGGCACGCCCGCCCCTATTCTATCAGGAGGGGCAGGGTCTCCGATGGGGGCTGCCACGCCGCATCCTTCAGTCACTGTGGAGGACACTGTCGCCCCTCTCCTCGCCGACGAGGGGGGGTCGGATGACGCGGAGGACTCGTCCACTTCGGACGGGCCGTCTCACCCTTCGGCTGGGGGGATGCTTCCCTCTCCACTGTTGCCACTGAGGTGACCGTGGTGGCTGCAGCCGCTTCGGACGGGCCGCCTCACCCTACGGCTGGGGGGATGCCTCCCTCTCCACTGCCACTGAGGTGGTGGCCGCAGTGGCTGCGGGGAACACCGCTGCGGCCTTCCCTGAGGGGGCCTTACACCCTACTATGGGGGAGACCGAGCTGATCACCAGCGCGGCACCGCTGCGGGTGGTGGCACCCGCGCCTACTACACCGGAGGAGGACGCACCTAGGAGCAGCAGGATCCCTGCTAAGGGGGTCACCGCCGCGGCCACTACTGAGGGGGCCGCTACCCCAGTTGGGGTCGAGACCGAGCTGGTCACCAGCGCTGCACCGCGGCGAGAGGTGGCACCTGCGCCTACGGCTGGGGAGGATGCCCCCAGGATGCTACGTCGGAGCAGCAGGAACGCGGGAAGGGCTGACGAACATACCCTACTCAAGGCGGAACGTTTGGCAAAGAAAAAGAATCTCGAAGGTATTTCTTTTTCTAGCTTTTCAGATTCGAGCATTATTTCAAACCTTGGTAGGTTAGCCATCAATACAAATACCTCAGGTGTCACTCGTATTAAGAACTTAGAGGTAGATAGATTAGTCGTCTGCGCTAACAAAAATAATAAAGTTAACGCTAATGATCTAATAAGTGATGATGAAAGGGAAGAAAGACTGCAGGAAGCTCTCAACCATGCTGGTGGTTTCCTAAATGAGAGCTGTTTTGATGCAGAGAATGATCATATTCTAGATCTCTCTCCTATCAGTCGAAAAAAAAATTTAATAAGGCCAAGACACAAAAAACTGGCAATCTTCCCAAGAAGCCAAAAACCCCTTCAAAGATTATTATAAAATGAAAGGGGTATTCTGGAATAGCAGAGGTCTTGCTGACTTGGCTAAACACAGATTTTTGGCTGAACTAGTTAGAGAAGAGCAGATTAATTTTATTGCTATCTCTGAAACTGGTCGTGAGTCCTTTCCTGATCACGTCCTCAAAAATTTATGTGCTGGACGTGATTTTCTTTGGCACGCTATGGCTCCCCATGGCAGATCAGGTGGGATCTTGCTTGGGGTGGATCTTAGTGTGTTTGATATTGGTGCCATTGATGAGGGGGATTTTTATGTCAAATTCACCCTTAGATACAAGTCAACTGACTTCAAGTTTGTCCTTTATTCTATTTATGGACCGGCCCCATCACAAAACAAGGGTGCGTTTCTTGCCGAACTCGCTAATACCTGCTCAAAGGAGAACCTTCCTTTTCTCATTGGCGGGGATTTTAATATTATGCGAAAACCTGAGGACAAAAGCTGTGGAGATTTTGATACTAAATGGCCTTCCCTTTTTAATGCTGTCATTGAGTCCCTAGATCTTAGGGAAATTGTCATGACAGGTCGCCAGTATACTTGGGCGGGTGCGGGGGATAATCCGACTTATGAAAAGCTTGATAGAGTTTTAGCTAGTACGGAATGGGAAATTAATTTCCCCTTGGCCAAGGTCGAAGCTAGAGACCGGAACATATCAGATCATACTCCACTAGTTGTGTCCACAGGTGCATCCACTCACCAGTCCGGATCCAGACCTTTTCGATTTGAGAGGGGATGGCTCCTAAAGGAAGGTTTTTACGATATGGTTGCAAATATTTGGCGATCAGAAAACTCTGGATCTTCTCCACTACAGCGGTGGCAGTCCAAGATCCGCAGACTAAGGCAACATCTTAGAGGCTGGGCGTCTAATATGGCGGGCTCCTATAAAAAGGAGAAAAATACTCTTTTGGCCCTACTGCTGGATCTTGATAAAAAAGCAGAAATTGATAGGCTATCTGATCATGAGATCGATTTAAAGCACTATCTTAAAGAGCGGCTAGTTTCGCTTTTGAGGGAGGAAGAGATTAAGTGGTATGAAAGAGCTAAGGTCAAAACTTTCTTGGAAGGGGATGCTAATACAAGGTTCTTTCACCGGGTTGCCAATGGCAAACACCGTAAGCAGCATATTTATAGGCTTGAGGATGACAATGGTGTTGCTGTTAGTTCTGACCGTCTTAAATGCCACATCACGAATTATTACAAAAATCTGTTCGGGGTCCCAGAACAGACGGAAATCACCTTGATGGAGGATCAAATTCAAGATATTCCACAAGTATCCGATGAGGAAAACGAGATCCTCATTGTCGATTTCACAGAAAATGAGGTGAGAGAGGCAGTCTTCCAAATGGACCAGATGGCTTCCCAGCTGAATTCTATCAAGTGTTCTGGGGGGTAATCAAAGATGATCTTTTGGCTATGTTCCATGATTTCCACAAGGACAGTCTTGACCTCTTTAGCCTCAACTTTGGGATCATTACTTTAATTCCAAAAATTGAGAATGCCACTAAGATTCAGCAATATAGACCGATTTGTGTCCTCAACGTTAGTTTCAAGATTTTTACTAAAGTTGGAACTAACAGGCTGAATAAAGTAGCAAGGACGGTGGTGAGCCCAACACAAACTTCCTTCATGCCTGGTAGGAATATCATGGAAGGTGTTGTTATTCTACATGAGACCATCCATGAACTTCATACCAAAAAATCTAATGAAGTTATTTTTAAGATTGACTTTGAAAAGGCCTATGACAAGGTTAAGTGGTCATTCCTCCAGCAGACTTTACGCATGAAAGGTTTCTCACCTAAATGGTGTAGATGGATCCAAAACATGGTTTCGGGAGGGAGTGTGGGTATCAAAGTGAATGATGGCATTGGACCATACTTCCAAACGAAACGGGGGCTCAGACAAGGGGATCCTATGTCCCCTATCTTATTTAACATTGTCGCTGACATGCTAGCCCTGCTCATTAATCGAGCGAAAACAGATGGGCAAATTAGAGGGGTGATACCCATCTAGTTGATGATGGTTTGTCTATCTTACAATACGCAGACGACACCATAATCTTTCTAGACCATGACCTTGAGCAAGCTAAAAATCTTAAGCTCCTTTTATGTGCCTTTGAACAGCTTTCGGGGCTGAAGATTAATTTCCACAAGAGTGAAGTCTTCTGTTATGGTGCGGCCAGAGAGATGGAAGCTTCCTATACTTCTCTCTTTGGTTGTAATTCGGGAGATTACCCTTTCAGATATTTAGGTATCCCGATGCACCATAGACAACTCCTAAATTCCGAATGGAGCAAAGTCGAAGAACGCTTCCAGCAAAAGCTCTCGTGTTGGAAAGCAAAATATCTATCCTATGGGGGGAGGTTGGTCCTGCTGAATTCGGTGTTAAGTAGCCTACCCATGTTCATGATGTCCTTTTTTGAAGTCCCTAAGCGAGTTCTTAAAAACCTAGATCATTTCAGATCTAGATTTTTTTGGCAAGATTCTGTTATTAAGCACAAATATAGGCTTGCCAAATGGGACATCTTGTGTCGCCCCAAAGATCAGGGTGGCCTTGGGATTTTGAACTTACAGCTACAAAACAAATGCCTGTTGGCAAAGTGGTTAGTGAACCTCTTGAACACTGATGGGACCTGACAATCTTTGCTAAGGAACAAATATTTGAGGACCAAAACCCTCACGCAAGTATCATCAAAACCAAATGACTCTCACTTTTGGAGAGGACTCATGCGTATTAAAGATGAGGTTCTGTCCAACGGTTCTTTCGTTATTAAAGATGGAACCAACACGAGATTTTGGGATGATACGTGGATAGGGGATAAGCCGCTCAAGGATACCTACCCATCCTTATACCATATAGCGCGGGATAAGCATGTCACGGTTTCTAAGGTTTTGTCCTCTAGGCCCCTTAATATTTCTTTCAGGCGGTCTTTGGTGGATAACAACCTGAGCCATTGCCTTCACCTAGTAGCTCGGGTCTCTAATGTTGTTCTGGTGGATGATAAAGACTATTTTAAATGGTGGCTGACAAAAAGTGGTTTTTTCACTGTTCGGTCATTGTATCTACATGACATAGATACTCATCCACCTTTTCAGCATAGGAAGATCTGGAAGTGGAAAATACCTCTAAAGATCAAGATTTTTCTTTGGTTTCTTCAGAAGGGGGTCGTTTTGACAAAAGATAACCTTGCAAAGAAAAATTGGAAAGAGAGCCAGCAATGTGTCTGCTGTAATTTTAATGAAACCATTCAGCACCGGTTTCTAGATTGCCCTTCCGCTAAAATGATTTGGAGGATTATTTTCTATGCTACTAATTTGACCCAGCCTAGATCTATTAGCCATATGTTTGGTACGTGGCTTAATAATCAACATAAAGACTGTAAGCCCCTGATTTGGGTTGGTGTCGCTGCCATTTGCTGGGCTATTTGGAACTGCCGGAATGATATAGTTTTCAAAAAGACGAAGTTTAATTCGATTTTGCAGATTATTTTCAGGGGAGCTTACTGGCTACGCTTCTGGGCCCAGTTGCAGCATAAGGAGCAGGCTAAGGATACCCTCATCGCCATGAGCAGGAAATTAGAAGTCGTTACTCTACAGATTGCTAATAGAGGATGGAACAATCTTTTTCGTTTACCTTAGTCGGGGGCTTGTTGCCCGTTGCTGCTTTTTTTACCTTTTTGTGGACGGTTCTTTTGAACCCTGTAATAATTGGCTGTGTACATCTTCGGATGTAGAGTCCGGATTTAATTATCCAATATCTAAAAAAAGAGCATCAATGTACATGACCGTATTGGCTTATTCATAGGTAAGCAGACATAGATAGGTCACTCGCTGGTTGCTATATAGACACACACACGATAACATGAACCCCTTAATTTCTCCGTCACAGTTGCAACTTAGCCGTGCTTGCCACACATGAGGCCATCTGGCTTGGCGTCGATGTTGAACCTGTGGCAATCTTGGAACTTGCACTTCCCGGAGGCCTGGAGCGTCTCGCCGACGTCCTCCGGCTCCAAGTAGTATGGCGTCCACGACGGCGTCCCGTCCTCGAAGGAGTTGTGCGTGAGCCACCGGATGCCCGTCCCGTCGACGTTGACGGTGAAGATCTCGCCGTAGGGCTGGTAGTGGTGCGGGTTCGAGATGGGCACCGCGGACACGGCGGCGTAGTCCGACGTGAACACCAGCGTCTTGGAGTCCGGGCTGAACCATGGGTGGTTGGTGCGCCCGCCGTCGGCGCTGTGCACGACGTGGCGCAGGCCGGTGCCGTTGGGGTGGATCATGTAGATGGCGAAGCTGCCACCGCCGAGGTTGTGCCGGTCGGAGGCGAACGCGACCCACTCGCCGTCGGGGGACCAGTTGCACATGGTGTCGGGCCAAGGCCCCTCGGTCAGGCGGTGGATGCCGCCGGCCTTGCCGTCCTCGGCGTCCATGATGTAGAGGTTCTTGTGCCCGGACCTCCTGACCGGAACACCACCCACTTGCTGTCCGGCGAGGGGGACGGGAACGCGTTGTTCTCGCTGCCCGTGGTGAGCTTCTTGATCGAGATGCTGGAGTCCTTCTCGTCGTCGACGCCGAGAGACACGGCGACCACGTCCACCTCCGTACTCTCGCTCGCAAAGTCCGGCCCGATGACACCTTTCCTCTTCCAGTCCCATGCCGTTGGCAAGGCCACGCCAGAGAGGATTTGCCGGCGGCCACCGGAGCCGTCGGCGTTGACCACGAACAGCCCCGGCACCCCAACGAAGGCGATCCTGTTGCCGTCGTGCGAGAAGGAGGGGTACGACCCGTCGATCATGAAGAGCGAGAACGTGTCCGGCGCGGGGCTCTTGATGCTCTCTAGCAGCAGCGGCGAGTCCCCGTTCCCGCTCCCGTGGCACCGGTGGTACGCAACGCGCTCGCCATCAGGCGAGATGAACGGGTTGAAGTGGTGCACGCGCGGCGCCACGGGGCGGGTCACCTCGAAGTAGGCGTTCGCGCCGCCACCGCTCATGTGGCAGTAGTCCGAGCCCGGGCGCCTGGTGGCCACCGCCACGAGCCCCGGCGCGCTGGGCGACGCGGCCGGGGTGAAGGCGTGGAACCCCGGCGGAGTGACGCGCTCGACGGACGCCGCCGACACCGCGGCGTCGTCGCTCGCGAACGAGACCGTGGCGCGGAACACGCCGTGCCAGCGAGGGAAGAAGATGCTCGAATTTGGGTGGATTTCAATCGTCAGATCGTCTCGAATTTCACTGAATTCCATCAACAATTCAGTTTCAGGCTTTCAGCAACCTGCGTACACCTACCCGATTTCCACCGATTGACAACACCTACAGACATCTTCTTCCTATACTCGCCGTGATCTGCGTCTAGTCACGGGCACGGGCCCTCCTGGCCGGGCAGCGCCGCTGGGGACGAAGCAAACTCCCTGTCGAGCGCCGACGACGATGATGGCCCCGCGGTGAACTCGTCCTCCGCCGTCCCGCCGTCGCAAACTCTGGCCGCCTGCTGCTTCTCGGTGACGCGAACGCGACTGACGCCTGCGGCTTCATCTCTCGACGCGCTGTCGTCCTGCCCCTTCTCCGTGGCCGCCGCCGCGCTGGAGATGCCCGCCTTGTCCTTGCCCTCCTGCTCCGGGGACTTGCTGCCGATGCCCGCGTCCTCCCTCTCTGCTCCCGCGTCCACCTTCTCCGCCTCGGCATCGACGGCGTCCATCTTCTCCGCCTCGGCATCCACCACCTCCTCCTCGTCCTCGGCGCCCGCTCCAGCATCCACCGCCTCCTCCGCCCCGGCATCCAGGAAGAGGCGCTGCAGGCCCATCTCCTCCTCCTCGACGCCCGCTCCCGCATCCACCGCGGCGTCCTCGGCGCGCGCTCCCGCATCCGCTCCGGCATGGACGAAGGGGTCCATCTCCTCCTCCACCTCCTGGAAGCCTCCGAGGAAGCCGATGTGGCCGAAGTATCCCGGGCCCCTCTCCTCCTCCATCCCGCCACCGTTGCCGCCGAGCACCCGGCGATCGCCCCTGCCGCGTCCGCGCGCGGGCTCCAGAGGCGCGTTGTACGCGGTGCGCAGGGGCTGGGATGGCGGCGGCGACCCCGCCACGGTGACGACGCTGCGCCTCCTTCGGCAGCCATCAAGCGCGCGGCGATCAAGCCACATGGCGGATTGCGGGGCGGATTGCGGCTGCTCGTGCTCGGCTGGAGCAGGCGCGCGGGGAAGGCGAGAGAGAACAGAGAAGAGCGCCGACTCCGAGCGGTTATTGTTTAGAACAGAGGGAGAGAGGTGGGATGGGCCATTCTATATAAGCAGCAGCAACTGTTTACCTTGGGCCCCAAGTTTGCTGTAGTTGATGGATTTTCAGCGCAAAACCAATTCGGCCTGCGCGCGCCCGGAGCGAGCGTTTTCCTTCCGTGGCCCATGGGTGTGTATGGGTCTGGAAGCATTCCTTCCGTGGCCCATGGGTGTGTCTGGGTCTGGAACCAGGAAGCGGGAGCGGAATAGCACTCCGCACATTCCGTTTTTTTTCTTTTGCTTTTTTGTTTATTTATTATATATATATAACTCTTGCAGCTCATAATTTATCAACATAATTTTTATTTGACATAAATTTTTTTCATGATTTGTGCACACAATTTTTGCTCATAATTTTTGTTCAGGCGTACTTTTATTCATGATTGTGTATAACTTGTCGTCAAGGTCAAAGGTACGTGCATAACTCGTCGTCATAGTCAAAGTTACATGCATAACTCGTCGTTAAGTAAAAAGTTATCTGCATAACTCGTCGTCAGGGTCAAAGTTATGTGCATAACTTGTCGTTAGGGTCAAAGTTATGTGCATAACTCCTCGTTAGGAAAAAAAGA
This sequence comes from Cenchrus fungigraminus, assembly GCA_036936925.1. Classification (NCBI taxonomy): domain Eukaryota; kingdom Viridiplantae; phylum Streptophyta; class Magnoliopsida; order Poales; family Poaceae; genus Cenchrus; species Cenchrus fungigraminus. The sequence goes on along the minus strand of CM072770.1, from coordinate 2,240,148 downwards.
TATCTACATAACTCGTCATTAGAGTCAAAGTTACGTGCATAACTCATCATTCGGAATAAATATATCTAAATAACTCGTCGTCAAGGTCGAAGTTATGTGCATAACTCGTCGTTAGGAAAAAAGTTATGCATATTATAAATTAGCACACGAAAAAATTATGTGCATAAGTTGTCGTTGGAAAAAAAAATATGCACATAAATTGTTCATATAAAAAATATGCATCAAATTTATGTTTATAAGTTAGAATATTTTGAAAATAGAAAAAATTATGTAAAACTTTCCTAAAAACACACGAAAAGAGAACGCATGTGGCTGTGTGTGTTTTTCACGTACGTGTACGCATCGCAAAAATCCTTTTTCACCCCGTGGGACCCACCTCGCCATGTTCTCTCATCAATAACTTGCACTCACGTGCAGAGGGTAGGGTTTTTTTTCCCGACCGGAGGTGCCGAACCGCCGGCGTCCGGTTCCGGTAAACCGGACCGGTTCAACCGGGAACCGGGAAAAACCGGTTGAATTCAAAATCCAAACCAAAACACGCAGTTCAAACGGTTCCCAACCGGCCGGTATACCGGTCCGGTTCGACCGGGAACCGGTCATTGAACCAAAAAAACCGAATTAGTGGAGAATTTGACGTGTTTTCAAATTTGAATTAAAAAATTAAAAAATAAAAGAAAATTTTCTAAAAAAATTGCAAGGTGCATAGAATCTAATGGTGTCAAACAATTTCAAATATTAGTGCATTTAGTATTTTGGCGGGCATTAGAAGTTCAACCGGCCAATTTTTTCTCCTTTTTCGTTTTTAGTTGAACTTCTAATGCCCGCAAAGTATACTAAATGAACGAATATTTGAAATTTTTTGACACCATTAGATTCTACACACCTTGAAGTATTTTTGAGATTTTTTTGAGAATTTTTCATTTTTTTTAATTCAAATTCAAATTTTGAATTTGGACCGGTTGGGAACCGACCGGAAACGGAGCCGGTCCGGACCGGTTCGATCGGTTCCCACGATTTTCGGACCGGTTCCCACCGGTTCGGTTAACCCTGGCAGAGGGAGGTCTGAGTGTCTGACGCGGAGCGGTATCGCTCGCTGCCGCTCACTCGCGCGCTAAATAGACACCCCCGATTTTCAGCCCATTTCGAGGATCATTCTATTTTAAGATTTGGAGGCCTTGTAAATTTGTGAGAATAATTGAGATTTTTTATATTTATTTTCACGGGTTCTCAAAAATAAATACACAGGTGAAATATTTTCAAAACTATACCTAAACCGCAAATGACAGATGTCTCCAACCGCCATTTGAAACGGCGATTAGGGGCAACCGCCGGGTGTTAGTGTTTGCTGCAGCAAGGAGGTTGGCGGTATAGCCCAACCGCCATTTGAAACGACAGTTGGGGTAAACTTCGTTTCAAATGGCGCTTGGATGATTTTCATTTTTTTTTCATTTTTTTGTTTTCTATTTGTTCTATATGCTAATACCGTATAAGAAACAATTTATAAACTATTTGTAGTTGATAACTAACATACTAGAAAATGCATCCATAGTCCATAGATGGTGCTAGTGGGGCCATGGCGGGTGACTAGACAAGGTTGCAAGATTTGGAGGATTGACCAACTCGGGATCGTCGCATCTTCTTTCTGTATTTATGACCGAGTGAAAACAGAAATCAATTGGTTGTTTGATGTTAAGTTTATTTGGTCTTGTCGATATGCTAATTAGATCTTTAGTACTGTGCCTATTGAAAAAAAAGAAACAAAGAAACTTCGTGTTTGTATGTGGGACCGGGCCCAACTGTCAGTGACCCAATGACAGACGGACCAAAGGTAGAGGATTCGGTCCCCTCGGTTGAGTGTTGTTGCGGCCGGCTGGCCTACCGTGGTTGGGGCCGGCACTACCAAAGGTCGGGGTGGCCACGCAGAGGCTTGCTGCACGCCTGTCGGCCTGTGTGCTGCCCCAATCCGCGCCGGAGTAAGAGGAGATCTCTTGACAAAAATGTAGAAACAACATTTTCTTGAAAAATGTCAGTGCAGTTGTTTTGAAAAATGTTAGATCCAACTTTTTCTCTCAAGAAATATTGGTCCAAATCTTTAGAAAAAATATTGGTCCAACAAATTATGAAAATGTTGGTCTAACTTTTTAAAAAAATGATGTAACAATTTTTAATTTATTACCATCATTCTATGAGAGGGTTAGAGAACATAACAAGTAATTTATATAGACTTTAGTAAGTTGGAACTTGGAAGTTTCAACTTCTATTCATCTTCCGATACACAGTATTTTAATTTAAAAAACTCATCAAACCTAGTACAGATGATCTCGTTATCGAATAGAAAAGAAGTTCCAGCACAAGATAACCATGACGAACAAGTCTTCATGAAAATTCAGAAGGGACTTCTTTTAAAAAAATAGAAAAAAATTGGTGATCGTGTGGATACGCAGATGCTGAAACTGATTTATTAATTTAATTCGGTGAAATTTCTTTTTGAAATAAAAATCCAGTGAAATTTCTAGACGATCATTGACACAGGCAGCACACTGACGAGTGGCATCGGGAGATTCGATCAACAGCCGTGGAAATAATCCACAAATTCGAGCATCTTCTTCCCCGGCAGGGAACCAGCAGCTTATCCGCCCCGCTCGCGCGCCATGGCTCGCCGCGCCTCCCTGCTGCTGCTCCTCATCCTTCTCGTGGGGTCACTCTGCCTCGCCGCGCCCGCGCTCGCCACCTCCGGCACCATCGTCTTCACCACGCTGGGCCGCAGCCGCTACGCCTTCGACATCTTCGCGCTCCCGCTCGCCCCGCTCTCCTCCTCCCCCGCCCCCGCCGCCGCCGCCGAGGTCCGCCTCACCGACGGCGCCTCCGTCAACTACAACGGCAACTTCGCGCCGTCCTCGGACTCGCTCCTCTTCGTCTCCGAGCGCAACGGCACCCTCAACCTCTACGCCTCCCCCGTCCCCTCCGCCTCCGCCGCCCGCCGCGAGGCGCTCGAGGTGCCCGAGGCGGCGGCGGCCCCCTCGCCGCTGCTCCCGTGGGACCCCATCGCGCTCAAGGACCGCCCGTCGCTCACCCCCGACGGCGCTAACCTCGTGTACGTCTCCACCGCCGAGCCCGCGGAGGCCCCGCGCCGGAGCTGGGCGGCTGTCTTCAACACGCACCTGCCATCCGGAGCCACGCGCCGCCTCACCCCGCGCGGCGTCGCCGACTTCAGCCCCGCCGTGTCGCCGTCCGGGGAGTGGACGGCCGCCGCGTCGCCCGGCCCGGATGGGTGGAGCGGCGAGGTCGAGGACCTCAACACCGACATCTACGTCTTCCGGACCTCCGACGGGTCGCGGAGGACGCTGGCCATCCGCGACGGCGGCTGGCCGACCTGGGCCGACGAGACTACCCTCTTCTTCCACCGCCGGGACAGCGACGGCTGGTACGGCGTGTACCGCGCCAAGATCTCGTTCTCGGGCGATGCCAGCGTGTCGGCGACGTCCGTCGAGCGCGTCACCGCGCCGGGGTTCCACGCCTTCACCCCGGCCGCGTCGCCCGGCGCGCCGGGCCTCGTGACGGTGGCCACCAGGCGCCCGGGCTCGGACTACCGCCACATCGAGGTGATCGTCGTGAGCGGCGGCGGCGTTCGCGCCTACTTCGAGGTGACCCGCCCCGTGGCGCCGCGTGTGCACCACTTCAACCCGTTCATCTCGCCGGACGGCGAGCGCGTTGCGTACCACCGGTGCCGCGGGAGCGGGAACGGGGACTCGCCGCTGCTGCTGGAGAGCATCAAGAGCCCCGCGCCGGACACGTTCTCGCTGTTCAGGATCGACGGGTCGTACCCCTCGTTCTCGCACGACGGCAAGAGAATCGCCTTCGTCGGGCTACCGGGGCTGTTCGTTGTCAACGCCGACTGCTCCGGTGGCCGCCGGCAAATCCTCTCCGGCAACGCCTTCCCCACGGCGTGGGACTGGAAGAGGAAAGGTGTCATCTACACCAGCATCGGGCCGGACTTCGCGAGCGAGAGGACGGAGGTGGACGTGGTCGCCGTGTCTCTCGGCGACGACGACGAGGACTCCACCATCTCAATCAAGAAGCTCACCACGGGCAGCGAGAACAACGCGTTCCCGTCCCCCTCGCCGGACGGCAAGTGGGTGGTGTTCCGGTCCGGGAGGTCTGGGCACAAGAACCTCTACATCATGGACGCCGAGGACGGTGAGGCCGGCGGCATCCACCGCCTGACCGAGGGGCCATGGTCCGACACCATGTGCAACTGGTCCCCCGACGGCGAGTGGATCGCGTTCGCCTCCGACCGGCACAACCCCGGCGGTGGCAGCTTCGCCATCTACATGATCCACCCCAACGGCACCGGCCTGCGCCGCGTCGTGCACAGCGCCGACGGCGGGCGCACCAACCACCCATGGTTCAGCCCGGACTCGAAGACGCTGGTGTTCACGTCGGACTACGCCGCCGTGTCCGCGGAGCCCATCTCGAACCCACACCACTACCAGCCCTACGGCGAGATCTTCACCGTCAACATCGACGGGACGGGCATCCGGCGGCTCACGCACAACTCCTTCGAGGACGGGACGCCGTCGTGGACGCCATACTACTTGGAGCCGGAGGACGTCGGCGAGACGCTGCAGGCCTCCGGGACGTGCAAGTTCCAAGATTGCCACTGGCTCAACATCGATGCCAAGTCAGATGGCCTCATGTGTGGCAAGCACGGCTAAATTGCATCTGTGATGGAGTAATTAAGGGGTTCATGTTATCATGTACTCCCTCTGTCCCTATATGACGGTCGTTAGGAACTCGAGCGACCATGAAAGCGGGACGGAGGGAGTATGTAATATGTATATATAGCGACCAGCGAGTGACCTATCTATGTTTGCTAGCCTATGAATAAGCCAATAAGGTCATGTATGATGCCAATTTTACAATATCCTGATCTGCACCTACTCATGAGTCATGATGAAGCTTACTGCTAGTGTATTCTGTATTGGTTAACTTGTCATGTTTGTCATGTGCATAGAAAGGCAAGAACACATTGAATTTTATTAAGATACAAACAAAATTTGAATATACTAGATATTGCAACGGCTATAATTTTACATTGATAATACAAGCAGCACATATGCCTCACAGTGATGTAAAAACGATCACCGACGCACCTCTACAGATGATCTAACAAACGACCTCCTCCACCAGACCTGGAAAGCTCTGCTGAGATTGGGGCATTCTGTGCCTCTTGATGCAAAGCACCGAAACCATTCTTCGAACAAGCTTTGCTGGTACTGAAGTGGAAGTGTGAGCAGGGCTTGCCCTAGATGCTCCTCTAGTATCCTGACATCAAGGCCTTTGGAGCACCTTTGGAGCCAGCCGAAGTCCATTAGCATCGGCCTGAACCATCCATAGAACAACTGGCTCCTCGTCTCGCTGGGGCATTGGATTCTTCCTTTTCCCAGAGCGATGAACACGCACGCGGATATCCGGCTCAGCTCGTACCTGAACATCGGTGATGCCTGCTCATGCATTCTGATGAGTTCATCCTGGTTAGCCCACAGCTCAACGAATTCTTCTGCCATATCATTGTTTACAAGGATGTCAAAGAGCCAGTTGAGGTTCTCGGTTTGCTTACTGACCCTTTCTATCATAGGCTTGTTATCTGAAACAGAGGTACATTGGCTCGCATCCTCGACTGGCCCTGAGTCTTCCACGAAAAGTTCCATCAGTGAATGCAAACAGAAACGACAGATTTGATAAAGCCTCCCTTTGTTTAGCCCAGAGAAGTCCTTATGATAGACTGAGCTTTTGCTTAGAAGACCACTAACCAAAGATTGCAACTCTTTCCTTGCACCATTGTTGGTTCCACTGGTGACAGATTCAACGAGCTGCACTGTCAAATCCTCTGAGCTGCTCCTGCACTGTTGTTGCAATCTTGCCAGCACATCCTTACATACCAATTCATCAAAAGTGCATCTACCAAAAACACGCTTCAACTTCTCTTCCTCGTTCTCATTCCATGGAACTGCTTCAATGTAGTTTAAACATGCTTCAATTCCTCTGTCAAACATAATAGAGGAGGAAACCTGTAATTCAAAATCAAAACAGAATAACATTTGTCAGGCACATGACAGGTAAAATTCAGATTGTCCAGAAACAGAAAATACATGAGGATGTACAAATATAAAAATATTGTATGTGGTGTAGAATGAAAAAAAAAAGATCAGGAACTCTGTAGTTGACAGCTCACTTCCTCAACTGAATCTCAACAAGTCAAAAACAACGCGCGACGTAGATGACATCAGTCAATGGATCGAGCATGTGACACCAAATAAATGTATTTTATTACAACTACATTCCAATATAATGTGTGAGGTGCACACAAATTAACAAAAAAAATTCAATAAGAAAAAGAGAACCTATGACAAGAGCCTGAAAACCTGCTAATCTGCCAGTACTCCTATGTTCTTTTCTCCCTGTTGTAGTGGCTTCTCAACACATTAATGAGCTAGCCTAAGAGCCAATAACCACCCTAGCCATAATACGTAACAAAGCTTTACTAATCCATATCACACCTGCACACAGGACCATAGGTGAATAACGGTAGCAGCAGCTTAAAGTTAAAAGTTCACCATATAGAAAAATATGCAACAATTCATATTTAAGAATGTTTTGAACCTATATGCTTCAAATCAGTACTGAAGTATAAAAGTATTTTCCTACTTGGACACTTTTGCTAACTTTTTTAGCGTAACCATCCAAAAAAGAAAAATTGTTAACTCTTTAAACAAAAATTGCCAGCAAAATTTAATCCAAGTAATGTGAGGCTGTCGGTAAGGTCGCAGTTACGAGAATGTGAATAGAATTAGCCCTACCATAAAGGCCACAGCTTATATTCTAGCAGCTGCATAACATACTACATTATGAGCACCAACTCAATGAGCCTGACAAACCAAGGTGTTACTGACCAAAACACAACATAAAGAATGTTGTCAATTTTGGTCGCTGCATTAGTATAAATACAAGCGCACCTAAACCTATTGATATGTACTAGCTTAATAGGTGAGCATAACCATCAAGGTCACAAATATACCTAGAATTCATCACAACACAACCAATGGCCAATCAAATTGAACTGTACTGTCGGCACAGACAAATACAAGGAAGCGAAAGGGATGCATCTGACTGACCTCGAGCACAGCAATTGCCCGCGACACGCCGGCCCTGGCGAGCCAGCGCATGGCGTCGGGCTCGAACATGAGCTCCACGGCCTCCTTGAACGCCTCCAGGTTGTCCACCCCATCCACCTCGATCCTCTTGCCCCCTGCTCCTCCTCCGGAGGCGCCGCCCGGCACCATGTCGGCGAAGAATGCGCTGCTCTCGAGCAGCACGGCGGAGTCGAGCTCCATGACGACGCACCTCCCGTCCCTCCCGCGCAGCGACAGCCTCAGATCCAGCCCGCCGCCTCCCTCCTCCTCGTCCTCCCGCACCGCCACGAACGGCGCCGCAGACGACGCCGCGGCCTGGTCCCTCGGGAGCGGCTCCTCCTCCCCCGCCGCCTCCGCGGCGGCCACGACGGGCGATCCCTCGGAGTCTATCGGTGACACGCGGCCCGGCGAGAGGATCCTGCGCGGGTCGATGAGGCCCGCTAGCTTGGACGACGGCGAGCTCTGGAACGACGGCGCCAGCGGGGACTTGGGCAGCGGCGGCAGCGGCAGCTTCGGGGCGCCGCCTCCCGCGGAGGAAGGGAGCGCGCGGTGCTCGGGGCTGTCCGGTACGCCTGAGAAGGAGCAGCACCAGCCGCGGGGCCGCGCTGCGGCGCGGCGGATTGTGTGGTGCGTGGAGTCCTCCATGGGTGTGGTGTGGGGGAGGCGCGGCGCCGGCGGCGGCGGCGGCGGCGGCGTGGGAACGGGAGGAGGATCTAGCGCTCCAATTTGGTGGTAGTGTCGGGCTGGTAGAGGGTTCGGCTCACAGGCTCAGCAGCACGAGGCGGGAGCGGAGGCGGAGGCGGCCGTGGCCATGGGAGATCCCGAGCGGAGCGGCCGCAGAATCAAGCAGCAGCAGCTAGCTGAGCGTGCAGCGTGCTAGCAGCGAGCTATACACGGGCGGGCCCGGGGGCGGAGGAAAATAATTGCCGCGGCGTGAAGTGAGGCGGGCGTGCCCACGTGGTCCGCGGGTGCGGGCCCCGCGCGTAAGCGAGGGTGGTGGAGGGAGGCGCCGCGCATCGGATGCCGTTGAACTAGATGCCGTGCTGGGGAACAGTAGCGGGATCCTCTGCGGCCACCGACGGTGGTGGTGGGGGGACTCGTGTCACAACAAGCTTGAATGAAACGTGCTTAACTGTAGAATGAATAGTATTATATGAGAGAAAATAAGTCAAAATAAGTCGAGATAAGACAACTTCTGCCAAGCGAACAACCTCTCAGCCTTCTTTTTCCTTGCACGGACGGACGATACACAGGCCTTGTTTAGATGTCAGAAACCTTCTTTTAGAATTGAAATGCATGCCATCCGAAACAGGGATTTACTGTATGCACCAAACAAGAAGAATAGACAAGATTTTTGTGACAGTGAATTGAATGAGCCGCATTTGCCGACCTGCTGCCCTTGCGATGAATGCATACGTGCAGCACAGTGCACACAAGACCAGACAAGAGCAGCTCGCAGTGTCCTGCTCCTGCCTGCCTCTGATCCACAACGACACCTTCCACGGCAGGCAACGAATGGCTGGCACCCGCACGCGCTGGACACTGCCAGTCTGCCACTGCTTACCAGGAGACAAGCGATTAGTAATAACTAACCCCCGGATCGCAGTTGCAAACTTGCAACGACACCACGGTCCCAGCTTTATACTAAAACTCTATTTACTTCCTCCGTCCCAAAATAAATGCAATTCTAGGATTCGAAATTTGTCCCACAAAGAATGCAACTTTGACTAACCAACCACAAAAGACAAGAGATTCTAGAAGCTTCTCACATAAAAGACAAGTCAATTACTAGATCTTTCTCATAAAAAACAAGGGGTATTTTGATCATTTCACACATCACATTGATTTGCGTGCTCAGTCTTAGAATTGTATTTATTTTGAGACGGAAGGAGTACTAGATAACAACAGTAACAGCTGACGCTGACACGACAAACGTATTAGCTGCAGGTTTTGGCTTCTCGAGCTCGAACAAGGACTAGTGGAGCACATGACCTCAGCACTGCAACTCATGTTTGTTTTATCTAATCCTTTGATCGGCAGTGGCTGTGTACAATACGGAGCGTTAGGATAAGTGCTGTGCTGCGTCAGAGTCTCAGAGAAGGAAAAAAAAACAAAACAGTTGCGAAAAAAATTGATTTCGCCCGGACTCGAACCGGAGACCTTCAGTGTGTTAGACTGACGTGATAACCAACTACACCACGAAATCTTGATGCCAATGCTCGTGCAACAGTGTAATTGTTTCTTCCATTTCTCTCTGCTAAGGCAGATCCAAATGCAACCCTTTGTTTTTTTCTTCAGAAATCGAAATGACTCCCGTCAGCACGAAAACAACAAAAAGGCTACCTTTTCCCAGTTCGCCGGTTGCAACGACACGCAGCCTGGACCCAAAAATTTTTCCATTCACGTGAAACTATCGAGCCAGTTTCCTAGTGCTAGATACACTTCGCCAGTTGCAAAACTTTATAAGTAGATAACGAATGCACATGTACATGTATAAGCTGTAATTATGCCTAATTCTACTATACAGAAATCAGTGAGCCTAAATGAGGGGCTCTACCGCCAGGTTGTGGAAGAATGAAACAAAAAAACTTCAGCTTCAAAATGAATCATGTCAGGTATCTGCTAGTTCTCAGTTAGACGCTGCATCCACAGGACAAACCTGTGCTGCACACGGCACAGAAGCTTTGAGGTGTGCTGGTATACTGCCTACCACAGCCGAACAGGACATCATCTACACCTCTCCAAAACCCATTCGTCGTGTCCCCTTCTAGGCAGCTAGCTGTCTAGTGAGAGTGTCAGATGCACTAAACTTTTCACAACTCCAGCAGCACCAAAAATTCTGTCGGCAACTTCCTTGATGGTTGTTTATCATTATGAATCAATGCTCTGGACATGCATATCATTAACCGCAATCATCTTACCCAACCAAGTGCGCCTCATGTTGTTTTCATTGCAATCATGTTACCTTACCCAACCAATTTGGCCAGGTGGCTTTGCAAGCAGGCTTGATTTACTTTCATGTTCAGTTCCACTACACACCCCAACTGCCAGTTGCAACTTCACCTAAGTATCTTACTCCAGAGGAGACATGTATGGCTTCTGGTTACCAGTAGTCTTGACAAGAGCATGAACCTTGACTAAAATGATGAAAGCGAGCTGGATCTCTGATAATGATTTCCCTGTTTTCACCTTCAGATAGCAACTTCAGCGTCTTGTGGCTTTCCCACGACATGTTTTGGTTCTTCATAACTCTTACAGGAGCAGTGTTTGGCAAAGTAGTCAGCCCAAGAGCCACAGCTAACAATTCACCATGTTTGCTGATTGAGTTATCACCAACCTTTCTGGCTTGGAATCCCAACTCCCAAATATTCATTCCACCATGCTCAGTCTTCTGTTTCACCCTAACCAACAACTCTTCCAATCTTGTGAAAGTTTCAGCTTTCTGTGAGCAAGAATTATCTCCATCAACAAATTGATGTATGGATCCTCCAAACTCGGCCCAACTAATCCCTGCATCCTTGGTCATTCCTCGTTCTCTCATCTGGCCTCTTGTCCTCATAGCAAGTGAGATTTTGCCAGCATCCATGTACAAGTTGTACAGCATGGCATAGGAACTAGCAGCATAAGGCTCAAGCATCAGTAGTTTCTCTCCTATTTTTATACCCCTATCTTTGTCCCCATGGATTCTGCAGGCACGCAATAGTTTATGCCAAAGTACTGCATCATTTTCTAATCCAGACCTCATTATGAAATCTTCAGCGTCAGCCACCTTCCCAGCATGGCCTAGAAGGTCAACCATGCAAGCTGTATGCTTCACATCCGGGGCAAAGCCATAATCTGACACCATGCTCTCATAATGCCTGCATTACAACAGAAATACATGCGAACAATTATGGACAATATTCACATGTGGGAAAGAACAAAAATGGAGACACACTCATTTTGTTCAATTATGTGTGGTTGTATAGACATCTAAAGTCCTTCAAGTTACAGTATGATTAGCACTACATGCCAAGTGGGAATGAAGTAAAAGGTATGTCAAACTCAAACCCTCCACCTTTTGCATCCGGGCTTGGGACCGGCACTGGCGGTGTTACTTCAAGTTTGACAACAATATAAGTTTAAGCAAATGAAATTCAAACACATGCCACAGCCAGCATGCACAATTAATTTGCTATCTTGCAGGAGAGTATGACATCAACCTATGGACGAGCTTGGGTTTGTCTTTAGGTTATGCATATCGGCAATGCAACATGCTATTTTAGATGAGTGCAGGAGCAAGAATTCATGGTCTACAAATATGGTTAGATGGCAACTGCTTTTTTAGGAGGATTTTGTTCTATCATCTATTTTTGGATTGCTAATTTTCCATCTATAATTCTGAAGCTCTCATCCAGACGTACTTGTCACAATTAATTTGTGTAGAATAACTACAAAAATCCCACACAAAGTGGCACAAATGTCTTACAGGTAGTCAGGAGGAAGGCAAGGAGGAAATTCTTATCTAAGAAACAATGATGAAACAAGGTTCTGTGTTGCTCATTGGGGGAAAAAGAAGGGCATACCTGAAACCTTCATCGATCAGCCTCTGATGGCTGCAAGCAACAAGAACAGCAAGAAACGCGAACTCATTTTTCGTGACACCACAGTCCTCCATTTTCTTGAAGAGCAGTAGAGCCTCTCTTTCATGGCCATGCACCGCATAGCTCAAGATCATCTGAGACCACGAGAATGTATCCAGACACAATATTTTCTCGAATGATTTGTTTGCAGCCTTAATATCACCTGCACACCTATACATCTCAATCTGAGAATTTCCACAACGAGTAAACTGATCGAATCCAGATTTGACTGCATAACAATGTATCTGCTCACATGTTATTGGTACACTCAAAGCAGCACAGGCGGTCATCACACTTGACATGGTGAATTGGTCTGGCTCCTTTTCCAGGTAACGAAGCTCTTTGAACAAGTCTAGTGCCTTATCAGGATGCTCATCCTGCACAAATGCTGTAATCATAGATGTCCATGTAAAAATCTCTCGCTTGGGAGTCCTGTTGAAGCATCTCAGACTATCATCAACTAACCGTCCTTTTGCATACAGATTAATCAATGCACTGCCAATGAACTCATCATCTTCAAACCCACTAAGGATAACATGGCTATGTATCTGCCTCCCACATCGCACCGCATTGGTCAAATTGCATACTTCAAGCACACTCTTGAACGTAAACTTAGAGGGCCTCAACCTCCTCTGGAGCAAGTTTGCATAAAGCCTGACTGCTTCAATTCTAGTCTCAGTGCATGGTTCGTTACCTAACCTAGCAAACCCTGCTATCATGGCATTGTAAATCACCACATTCTGGCTGGGAATGCAATCAAACACCTTGATGGCCTTCTCCAACCCACCATTTTTAGCATACATGTCCACCATTGCACTCCCTACGAAATAATCCAGGTCCAAACCAACCTTAACCACACAACCATGCAACATCATGCGAACATCCTCCGAATCCTCGAGATCAGAGCAAGCCTTGAGGATCCCACCCAGAGCGAAAGCATCCAGCTTCACCCCTGACCGGTGCATCCAGACAAGCACATTCACGGCTACCTCAGGCCACCCCATCCGCACATACGCCGACAGCAGCAGGTTCCACGAAGTCTCATCCCGCTCCTCCGCCCGATCAAACACCAGCCTCACCTCATCAATCATCCCGCACTTGGCGTACATGTCGATCACCGAGTTGGTCACGAACGCTGTTCGCGCAAGCCCGCACACCACGGCCAGCCCGTGCGCGGCCCGTCCGCTCCTCCCGTCCCTCGCGCCACCGCACGCGGCCAGAACCGCGGCGTAGGTGAACCTATCCACAGCGACGCCTCCGTCGCGCCGCGCGTCGCGGAACGCGCCGAGCGCGAGGCCCGGGGAGCCCTGGCTGGAGTACCCGGCGATGAGCGTGTTCCAGGAGACGGCGTCCCGGCTCGGCATTCCGTCGAACAGGAGGCGCGCGTGCCGCATGTCGCCGCAGCGGGTGTAGGCGGCGAGCAGGTTGTTGCGCAGGAAGAGGCCCGGCCGGCAGCCGGCGCGGATCATGTGGGAGTGCGCGAGCCTGGCCAGCGCCAGCGACCGGGTCCGGGACGCGCACCGGAGGAGGCCCGCGTAGGCCGACGGCTCCAGGTGCGCTAGCAGACGGCGGGCGCGGCGCGGTGAAGGTTGAGGCGGACGCGAACGGCTCGGAGGCGGGGTTTGGTTGGGATGCGCGCGGCGGTCTGGGAGACGATGGTCCGGCGGCCGCCTCTTTCTCTTGGGCAGCATCGAGCGGGGCGCTGCGGCGGCGGCGGCGCTCATGTCATGTGTTTTTGCGAGGGTTAAGCATAGGCACAGCGACTTGAAGTTGGGCACTGAAATGTGGGGTCCAGTGTGAATGTGCTTGCCACGATGATGTCATCGTCCAAGTCGATGGTGGCATAGATGACGTGTGCATCACAAGCCTCAAATTTGGAAAAAGAAAATGAGTGTGCACAACTGCTCACCGAGTCACCGAAACCAAAACAGGTGGATGAGCGTGGCGAGCCAGGCGCAATCTGTCAGGGTGAAGGTGGTCAAGCCATTGCATAGTTTTTTTTTATCGAAAGAAGAGAGCTTTATTACTTAAGTAACCTCGTTACAAATAAGGTTCATCACGCACTCCGGCGGATTGCTAAGCGAAACCCGACACTCATTCGATCGGATCGCTAAATGCGCTAGGCTGTGAGCTACTTTATTCTGCTCTCTCCTAATCTTCCTAAAGGTTACTCCTAACAGCAGGCATGCTTCTTGCAATGTGTCCCGGATGATCGGGGCTATCACGGATTTATCTTCACAACCTGTCTGCAGCTTCCCAATTACCGACGCACAATCAGCTTCCAAGATTATTTGATTGTCCGGCCATCTCAAACCCAACCTGATGCCTTCGAGACGGGCCCAGGCTTCTGCCTCCTCAGCGTCTCTGTAGTGCTTGACGAGCTTCCAAGCAGAGAGTAGATGATGGCCGCGACTATCACGGATAATGACACCCACCGCTGCCCTCCCTGACTCTTGGATGAAAGCCCCATCCACATTGATCTTGATATCATCACCTGCTGGAGGAGTCCATACTTTGGCGCCCACACAATCCTTCGCAGCCCTCTGGTTCCCTTCCCTCTCTGGTAAGCACTTCTGTTTCCCTTTGATATCATCAACTGACTGCCGTTGCCGGACGAGGTACAATGCATCAATGTACCTTGTTAAGAAAGCCACTGATCCCACCACCGAGATTTTCTCCCCTGCCTGCAGGACATTGTTCCTGACACACCAACAGCGCCAGATTAGCATGAAAAAATTTGAAACAACAACATCATCATACCTGTCCACAATAGATAATAGCCATTCCGGTCCAGAGAACTGAAGGTCCACTTCAGCAGGAAGCGTCACCATCTTCCTCAGTTCATAGCGCAATGCTCTTGCATGAGTGCAGGTAATGACTGCATGAAAGCAATCCTCAACCCCCTGGCCACATAACTCACATATGTTCCCCTGATCCATATGTCGGTAGTGTCTGTTTGCTCTTGTCGGCAGTCCATTCTTAACTATTTTCCAAGCTAGCACTTTAACCTTAGAAGGGACCGGAACTCTCCAAAGCTTCTTCCATATCGATCTCTCACCATCTCTGGTGGAGCTACTCCCAACAGTACCCATGTCATGGACATCTCTCATAGCAAGTATGTAAGCACTCCTTACTGTGAAAATCCCAGACTTCTCATAATTCCACGCAATCCAATCCTCCATGTCTGCAGCTGGGATTTTGATTTTCAGGATTTCCTCAACATCACATTGGTAGAAATATCGTCTCAGTATAGTCTCATCCCAGGATTTTGACTCTTGGTCAATAAGGTGTTCAACACGCCTAATCCTACAGGCTCTAGCCTGTCCAATTGGTTTTAGATTGCAAGGCCGTGGAATCCAATTATCCCTCCATATCCTCACTGTTCTACCATCTCCTATTCTCCATACCATCTCCTATTCTCCATACCATTCTCCTATTCTTCAGCAACACCAGACCGTACTCAATTGCCCTCCACGTTGGGGAAGCATCACTTGCCGTTACTGTATCCAACAAATTGCCTTGGGGGAAATACTTGGCCTTCAAGACTCTCGCACAAAGGCTATCAGGAAAATAAACAAGCCTCCACGCTTGCCTTGCCAAAAGAGCTTGGTTGAAAAGCCTTAAATCTTTAAATCCCAAACCGCCGAGCGCCTTCGGTAAAATCAGCGTGTTCCAGGGGATCCACTGGACCTTACGTCTTCCTTTTTCCGCGCCCCACCAGTAAGCCCGGATTGCTTTCATCAGGTCCTCACATAGGCCATCAGTAAGTTGAAAACACTCATAATGTAATTTGGAAGGGCTTGCGCAATTGATTTAATCTGAACTTCCTTACCAGCCGCTGACAGGTCCTTTTCACACCAAGCCGTCATTCGTTTAAAAAACCTAGCTTCCAGTGGCTGAAACATACCTCTCTTAACCCGGGCAAGGGGAGTTGGCAATCCCAAATATTTCTCATCGAAATCAACTCTCTCTTCTCCCAAAATAGTACGTACTTGATGAATCTCCTCCTCACTCCTCCCCTCACGAACAAATAGGGAGCATTTGCTCGGGCTCAGAAGTTGTCCTGTGTTACGCTCAAAAACAGTGAGGGCTGTCTTGACATTAGAGGCCTGAGCAGCATTTGCACGGAAGAAAAGTAAACTATCATCCGCAAATAACAGGTGAGTAATCCCTGGAGCTCTCCTACAGACCTTCAATCCCTCCAACCAACCCATCGCTTCATAGTGCTTCAGCAAAACAGATAGTCCGTCAGCAACTAGGAGAAAGAGGTATGGCGAGAGTGGATCGCCTTGGCGTAGACCACGAGATGGGGAGATGGGCGCCAGAGGCACCCCATTGAAGCGAACGGAGTAGCGAACAGTGGTTACACATGTCATAACCCACTGAACCCACTGACTCTGAAAGCCCAGCTTCACCAATAGCTTTTTTAAAAATCCCCAATCAACACGGTCATACGCTTTCGACAAATCCAACTTGTATGCACAAAACTCTTCTCTATCACCCACTCCTCTCTGGATAGCATGGATACACTCAAAAGCAATGATAGCGTTATCCGTAATCAAGCAGCCGGGAACAAACGCACTCTGCTCCGGCGAGATGATCTCCCCAAGTAGCGGTCTGAGTCTATTCACCAGGCACTTTGAGATGACCTTGTATATCACATTACATAAACTAATCGGTCGAAAATCCTTCAATTCCTCTGGGCTGTCCCCCTTGGGGATAAGAACAATAGAAGTATCATTAATACCCGGTGGCATAACTCCATCACAAAAAAATTTCTGCACTGCCCGAATAATGTCATCCTTAAGAATCTCCCAATGTCTTTGGAAGAATCGCGCTGGAAATCCGTCCGGGCCAGGGGCTTTCAGCGGGCCCATATGAAACAAAGCATCAGAGATTTCCTTCTCAGTAAACTCCTTGCATAGTTGTGTATTCATCTCATCAGTAATTTTGGCCCCAACCAAATCCGACAACTCATTAGGGCATACTCCTGGGTCAGCCTCATATAAGCTTTTGAAGAAATTAAAAGCCAATTGCTCCAACTCCGATCTTGATTCATGCCAATCCCCGTTGCTGTCACGTAGTTTTTTTATTCTGTTCTTTCGAGCCCTCCAAATTGCCTGCCTATGGAAATAGCTTGTATTTCGGTCCCCCTCTCTAAGCCAAGCAATACGTGACCGTTGCAGCCACATCATTTCTTCGCGGTAGAGCAGTTCATCCATCCTGTCCGTCACACTTCTGATTTCTCTTGGATTAGCCTGCGGATCAGCCTTGAGGGATTCCAGCCTACCTCTCAGGGTTTCCAACTCAACAGTTACCCGCCCAAAATTCTCCTTGCTCCATGCTCTTAGCACAGTCTGCACACTCCTCAGTGCTGTCGCCACACCCCCTAGCCCTTCCCTGTTAGGCGCTGTGCACCATGCTTCCTTGATCTCGTGCGCAAGAGACTCTAACCGTTCCCACATTATCTCATAGCGAAAAATACGAGTTTTATGTCTCTCCCAGTTCTCCTTCCTGATTTCCAAAAACAAAGGGCAATGGTCAGATTGTGAGGAAACTAAATGATGAAGAACAGCATCACCAAACAAATCCCTCCAGTTTGTATCAGCCACGGCCCTGTCCAGCCAGCCGAACCTTGACGTTTGCCTCCCCCTCCCTGCCATTATCATAGGTAAAAGGCAATCCAGTGAAACCAAGGTCAGTTAAATCGCAATCATTAAGAACATCTCTAAACAAGGCCATCTGTCTCTCAGATCTTGGAGTGATCGAGAAGTGTTCAAAGCCCCACATCGTCTCATTAAAATCACCCATAACTAGCCACGGCATATCAGATACCCCCCTCAAGCGGCGCATGGCATCCCACATACGGTGGCGATTTTCGGTTCTCGGTTCCCCATACACAAAAGTAATTCGGAACCAGGGTTCCGAGGAGCTCAAGCGAGTAGACACATCAATATAGCGAAAGTTCTTCTCTATTAAATTGACCTCAACTGATTCATGCCAAAAGAGAGCAAGACCACCACTCCTACCATCACTATCTACTGCAATGCAGTTCTTAAGACCTAATCTCCAACGTAAATTTGATACTCTAGCCTCCGAATTACGAGTTTCACACAAAAATAAAAGACTCGGGCTTTTGGCTCGCACAAGAGCCGTTATTTCTTGAACTGTCCGAGGGAGGCCGGTCCCTCGGCAGTTCCAGCATAACGCATTCATTGCTCCTGGTGGGGCTCACCATGAGCGCCCACCAGGTTGTTGACTTCAGTTGGCGAAGAAGCTTCTGTAGGGATAGAGGCCACCATCTCCTGCTCCTCCATATGCACATCAGCGGCCAGAGCAGTACCCCCCACTGGATTGGTCGAGGACACCTTCTTTACTCCTTCCTGGAACAGGTCCACAAATGACTTGGCGATCACTTCTGGCTTCAAAGTAGAGATGGCAACGGGTGCCCGAAACCCGAAACCCGATGGGTTTTTGCTCTATTAGGGCACGGGCGTGGGTCAATTTCTAAACCCATGGGTTTGTTATTGGCTCAAAAGTCAGACCCAGCGGGTTTGCGGGCGTGGGTCTGGGAACGTATAACCCGAACCCGCAAACCCATGGGTTTTTAAAACCCGACCCCCCAAGCAAATCAGCCCATATAGTCAATATAACAGTCCAACTATCTTGGCCCAATCACTATTGTATATAAGCTAGCAACCATCCCAAACCCTAACCTAATCTAATTCCCCACCCCAGCAGCCCGCAGCCGCAAGCCGCAAGCAGCGGCGCATCTGGCGAGCGGCGAGCGCAAGCCTGCGACCGCGACCGCGAGGCTGCGAGCCCGCGACGGACTCCGCGTCTCCGCGTGACCACGACGCCGCGTCCGCACCGCGTGACCGCGTCCGCGAGCGCCCACTGGCCGCTGCCTGCTCGCCCGCTCAGCCGCTCAGCCGCCGCTCGCCTCCCTCTCCCTCGCCTCACATACTCGCATGGCCTTGCTCTCTGGCTCAACTGAAGATGGCCGGTGAACTTCCTCCTCCTCTCCATTAACCATTTTTGTAGCTTGCAGCCTTCGATTACTGACCCTGCAGCCGACAACCCTTTTCAAAGGGGCTCCTCCAACGCTGACCAAGCACCACCAGAGCTGAACGAGAAAGGGAAGGAGAAGGACGGACCCCAAGCAGATCCAAAAGCTGGTGCTCTAGCTCTTCCTGTCCAAGGTCGAGGCTCTCCTACATCGACTACCTCTCCATCTCAACTTGCTATCGTCGTCGGCTCCTCCAACGAGCCCAAGTCGAAGCTTGTCACGAATCGTCGCCTCCTCAAGCCTGCAGCTGCAGATAAATCAACAAAGAACCATGGCCGACCTCCGGTGTCTCCGACCTCACCGACTCCAACAGCGCAAAAAATCGTGCATTCTGTAGGGTAAGACTTGTGATTGCCTAGTAGCTAGAAAAAGCAATGCTTAGACCTGTCATTTGGTAGATGAGATGGAACTGATTTGCATATGGATTAATCTGTATCATACCATGTATGAAAGTGTTAGTACTCCTTAGTAAAAGTTTATGGATTAATCTGTACTCCAGATGGAATTGATGTATGAAAGTGTTAGTACTCCTAGTAGCTAGAAAAAGCTATGCTTAGACCTGTCATTTGGTAGATGAGATGGAACTGATTTGCATATGGATTAATCTGTATCATACCATGTATGAAAGTGTTAGTACTCCTTAGTAAAAGTTTATGTTAATGTACTCTTCATGTCCTGTTTAATGGTGATACAGTTCTGGATAACAATGATCCATCATTTGTGTACGTGTGTAGTATTAAGCTTTTCTTCTTATTTAATATGCTAATTGATTGTACATGCTTGTATAGATTAAGAAAAATATCTACAGCTAGTGGTAGCCAATCTCCATTGTCTCAAGGGTCACAAGCACTGTCTGAACCAATTACAAGATCCCCATCTCCTCAGATAGAATCTGAAAATGAGTCAGCACCTATTGAGATAGATGATGCTGATGTCATTGAAGTAGAAGATGATGAAGATGGTGCTGAAGCGGGTTCTAAGAGAAAACTCACCTCAGCTGTTTGGATGAGTATCCATTGAGAGAGAGCTTGGTTCAATGATAGTGTTGCATGAGTATCCGTTGAGCATGGTTGACCATGTTGGATTCAGGAGATTTGTTGGTGCACTTCAGCCAAATTTTAGAATTGGAACAAGAAACACAATAAGGTAATTCATTTGTCCCTCTGACTATGTATCCTGCTATTAAATGAACCTGTTGTCCCTCTGACTATGTATGCTGCTATTAAATAAACATTGTAATAATTTTCTCTTATTTCAGATCTGATATCATGGCACAATATGAAGTGGAGAGGAAAAAGGCAATTGAATACATGGCTGGTATTCAATCAAGGGTGGCCATTACAACTGATTTGTGGACTTCTGAGAACCAAAAGAGAGGCTACATGGCTATTACAGCTCATTTCATTGATGAGTCTTGGACTCTTAGGAATATTATCATGAGGTAAATAATATGAGCTCATGAAGTCATGATACTGATTTCATATGTACATGTTTTGATACTTATATCTTTGTTTAAATGTAGGTTTATCTATGTTCCTGCTCCCCATACCGCTGAGGTAATTGGTGAAGAACTATATGAATCATTGGTTGAATGGAATCTTGATGAGAAGTTATCTGCAGTGACTTTGGATAACTGCACTACAAATGATGCGGTAATCCCTTATCTTGTGAGGAACATTGGAAAAGATAAGCTTCTTAATGATGGAAAGTTGCTGCATATGCATTGTTCTGCTCATATTCTTAACTTGATAGTAAAAGATGGGTTAGAAGTGTTGAAAGATGCAATAGAAAACATCCATGATAGTGTAGCTTATTGGACAGCTACCCCAAAAAGGATTGAAAAGTTTGAGGAGATAGCTAAGTTTGTGAAAGTTAATACAGCCTTAAAGATAGGCCTTGACTGCAGAACTAGGTGGAATTCAACCTTCAACATGCTGAATATTGTTTTGCCATACAAGTCAGCTTTCATTAGAGCAAGTCGTGTAGACAAGCAGTACACATGTTTACCATCTGAGGATGAGTGGACATTTGTTGAGGAAGTTATGGGGAGGCTGCAACTATTTTATGACATCACTAAACTCTTTTCTGGAACTGATTATGTGACTGCTAACATCTACTTTGCTAGAATCGCAAAGATTAGAAAGCAAATTAGGCAGTGGTCAACTTGTGGCAATCCATTAGTAGAAGAAATGTCAGCTAATATGATAGCCAAATTTGACAAGTATTGGTCTGACATCCAAGGGCTTATGGGCATTGCAACTATTCTTGACCCTCGATGCAAGACTATTGTCCTCCTGATTAACTATGAAGATTTTCTTGGTGTGCAAGGTAGAGAGTGTGAGGACAAGGTCTTAGAGGTGAGGGACTTGTTGGCTGAATTGATGAGTGAGTACCATGTGGTAGAGGATGTTGAGGGTAGTAGCGAAGCATCAGCACCTTCGATGGTAGACAATGATGACTTCTTGTCTGATATTGGTGCACATATTGCAAGTTTAAGGCCTGCTAGCATGGGGTTCAAGTCTGAGCTAGACCGCTACTTAGATGAAGAACTTGTAAGCAATACAAAGAACTTCAATGTGTTGGATTGGTGGAAGGTGGCAGGGACTAGATATCCTACTTTGAGGAGGATTGCAAGGGACATTTATGCTATCCCTGTTACAACTGTTGCTTCAGAGTCTGCTTTCAGCACTAGTGGTAGAGTGCTTAGTGAGCATCGCAGCAGACTCACTTCCAAGATGCTGGAGGCTCTCATGTGCTCCCAAGATTGGATTAGAAACAAGTACAAAGGTATATTGTTGTTCCTATTCATTAACATGTTATCCATTGATGCAAATATGTATTGTTATTGTGTAATCTAATTTTATTTCTTTCCTTGCAGTTGATGAGAAGAATAAACAGCCTGCAACCTTTTGGTCTTGTCTTCAGGACATTCAAGAGGGTCTGCAGGTGATCTGTTAATCTATATTACTTGTTTCTTTCTTTTGTCTCTTCCTTGTAAAAGTGAGATTCTATAGCTTACTGATGTTTGTTTATTTTTTCTCATATAGGAACTTGCAATTTAAGAGGTTCAAGAAAACCTGTGGTGATGCTGCTCTTTTGGTGCAACCTGCAAGCAACAAGTCAAGTGCAAGAAACAATTAATGCCTCTTCTCTTGATTGTCACTGTGATCTGTCAATTGTTACTTGTAATGAACTTGCAGACTTGTAGCGTTGTAGTACCTCTATTTTGTTGGCTGTTTGGTGTTGCATGTTGGACAACAAGCTGTTGCTATTTCTGGTGGTGAACTTCTTAGATTCCACTTGTGCAATTCTACTGCTGTTTGTGTGGACAAGTATTTTTTTTTTGAAACCGTGTGGACAAGTTAATTTGGTTGATATCCTGTCATGTTTGTGCGTTGTGTCATCCTGTGCATGTTAGTTACCTGTTGGCCGCCCTGCCATGCGTCTGGACAATCTGTTTAGGTTGTCGGGCACGGGCGACCCGCGGGTCGCCCGAGACCCAGGCGGGCATGGGTTTGAGCGAGAATTTGTGCCCGTGACGGGTCGTGGGTTTTTTAGCGGGCGATTTTTTTGTTAATGGGCATGGGTTTGGGCGGGTTAAACCCAGCGGGTTTGTGCCCGTTGCCATCCCTACTTCAAAGGCTTCCTGTTCTTCTTTGCTGTGCCAGGGCTCTTTACAGAGAAAGAGCCACCCGCCTTTGCTTTAGCATTGCGGAGACGTTCCTGCACACTGAGCGGCACACTTTGCTCCGTTCCCCTCGAGGCCTCGCTGGACCCATTGTAAGAGTCCAAGCCTGACACCCTCTGCACCCCCGTACTGTCCTCCTTCACACGACTTGCATCTGGGGAGCGAGCAGGAGCAGTAGGCGGGGATCCCACCACAAGCTGCTGCACACCTCTTGCTAGCCCGTCAGTGTCCGCCGGGGAAGCGCTCTGAATATTACCCGTCCTTTTCTCAGCCCCGTTACCTTGCTGCTGCATATTCCCAGAACGGTTGGCATTCATGGACGAGGAGCTCGAGTAGGAAATAGCACGGTCTCTTTGAGGCCCACTGAAATTAAGGCCTCTCCTCACCAGCGCTGCTGTTGCTTGGAAAGCCAAGAACCTCGCTGTACCCCTCTTGAACGGCGAAGTACGCAGTTCCTTCCCGAAGCGCGCCCCTTCCTCTAGTAGCTCCTCATCAGGGCACTCCCTCTCTGCATGCCCAATGTGTCCGCAAATGAAACAGAAGTGAGGCACGTTTTCGTACTTCACCACAAACTCCATCAGCCCCCTTGCTCTCACCCGGATCTTCACACTAGGCGCCAAAGCATCACTAAGCGCAAAGTCCACCCGCACCCTCTGGAAATCTCTAACTGCTTCTCCTATTTCCATCACGCGCCCAATCTTTGTTCCAAGAGCCGTCACAAAGGCCGTTGTCATCATAGCAACGGGGATGTCGTAAATGCGGATCCACAGCGGAATAGACTCAATAACCACTTCAGATAGCCTTGATAAACCATCATACTTCACCATGATAATGGCATCTCCCTTAAAACTCCATGGGCCACCACGCAAAACAAAATTGAGCGTGTGTTCTGCGGAAAACTCGACCAAGTATCTATTGTTACCCAGGTCCCTCACTGTTCCACCCCCCCACAGCCTGAACAAATCACCAAACAGCACCCTAGCAGGGAAGTTGCGACTAGAATAATATCTAGCCATCGCAAAACAGCCCACCCGCAACGCCTCATCAGGAGCTGCATCATCAAAGACGAACTCATCTTCCTCCTCTTCTGGCACATCTTCCGCCATGGATTTGTGGATCACCAGCCTCCTGTCCACGTTGTCCCCTCCGCCTACTGTCTCATCCTGCAGCTTCTCTGCCTTGCTTGCATCCAACTCAGCCCCAGCCGACATCTCCTTCATCTCCTCCGTTGCCTTTGAGGAACTCAGCTCCATCTTCTCGCGCACCTCCGACATCGCTTCCAACCCCGTGCAAATCCCGGACCAGATCACGAACCTTTGGCTTCGGGTGGGCAACCTCCTCACCGGAGATCCCTTGTCACCCCCACCGCCGGAACAAGATCGGAACCGAGGAGCAAAGGAGAGGGGAACGCGACAGTCGGGAGGAAAAGAATGACACCAAAACCCTAAGCCCTCTGGCTGAGGCAAAATAGGGTCTTTGACATACTCTGGTGTGGACCCAGGCCACCCCCTGTGAACAGACGAGCCGTCCAGATCATGATCGTACGATCTGTCGCCGATGTGGAGTGTACGTGCGGCCGAAAACCTAGTGTTCGACGCCCAGCCATGGACACCCCCGCCGCCACGCCGCCAGGTCATGAACATCTCCGCCGCCGTAAGGCCCGCGTCCGACACCGTCCTGGAAAGGAGCTGGAGAAGGACGCCACCACAAGATCGAGGATACTTCTTAACGAAACGGAAACCCTCTGCAGCCAGAACCCTGCATGAGTTTGCCACCATGCCGTAGACGCTCAGGGCGACCTTGACGTCCACCGCCGTCCGTGGCGGCGCATCGCACATGCCCATCACCTCCACCAGGAGACGCCCGACGGATGGCCAGTTACACAGCCAAAACGCAGTCGTCTCAGCCCAGGGAGCGCCCACGCCAGGAGCCCTGACCAAGCTTGCCGCCACACTGCAGGCGCCCGGAAGGCCGACAGCGGCAGCTGCCCAACACGCCGGCGCAGATTCCACTCCGATCACCTCCTTCGTGAGGTACCGGCAAGATGAACGGAAACGCGACTGAGAGGTGCCCTCCTCAGCCCGAGCCATGCCTGCGGTCGAAACCCTAGCGGGTCTCACCGCCAAAACGTCGACGCTCAGGGCGCCACCACCGCCGGTCATCGCACACACCGGCGCGAAGCCGTCCTCCGTCGCTGCTCTCAGGAGTCGCCGGAGGGACATCGCACCTCACCACCGCCGGAAGTCAAAAATCGCTAGCGAAGATTACGATCGCCTTCGCGCCACCAATCGCCCGCTCCGTCATTTCCGGCCCTCCCGTATCACGCCATTGCATAGTTGCAATTGCCAATAGTGTCACAACTGAAAGATTACCTACATATGTAGTTGCAATTGACAATTCTCTCTCATAATTGCCAATTGTTCAAAGGAAATTCCTAATTCAAAGATTTTAGCACTCACAATCGTTGGCCTGAACACAGAATAAGGCAAAGCATCTGGTGTTCTGACGGACAGCAAATATTTTCTGGATTAAAGGGTCAGGCAAGGCAAGCCCTTCACCGCTGATCTGCAGCCGGCCCACGCATGTTGTCCAATGCTCAAGGGAAAGATTGCATGTTTTGCTTGTTGCCTTTTTTTCATCTGGAACACAACGCTAGTGGGTCTAAGACTACCATTTCTGCTTCAGATAAAACTTCAAATTGGATCAAAGCCTCGAAAATGCATGAGCATCGCTTCACCGTGTGCTGTTTGCGTTGTCACTGAGGGAGGCGGCTTTCAAGCGGCGGCTGCCGGCGGGGGTCCGAACGTGGCGGCGCTCCGGCGATCAACGTCGTCCTGCATGCGGAGACGGGAGTTCTTGCGGCACAACACAACTGCATCTCCAAGGCCTGGTTTAGTTGGCAAATTTTTTACCAAAAATTTGCTACTTTTTCAACTCTCTCTCCATCACATCACATTAAATACACCAAAAGACATATGTTCGGAGCAGTAAATGTAGGTAAAAAAAATTACTAATCACACAGTTGTACATCACGAGAGGAATCTTTTGAGCCTAATTACCCCATGGTAAGATAATATTTACCACAAACAAACAAAACGTGCTACAGGAGTTAGAACAGTTACTTTTGCTGGTTTTTAGCCGCCCAAGTCGAAAACTGCATGCACATGGCGGCGTGTTTCCGGATGATGTAGTCGGATGACATCGTTGACACGCTCCGGAAAAATCGCAAAAGTTCCACCGGTCAATGCCAAAAACTAGGAAACTTTCCCATTCCATAGCGGAATCGTGTTCTGTGTCCGTACATTGCCGTTGGCGAGTGGATTCAGATTGACGCGACACCCAAGCAAGTCTCCATGTCTTCATAAGGCACCGTGCATACCTTCTGACCTGTCTGCACCTACGATCCACCCCTCCTCCATCCTGTCGCCAAGAACCACCTGACTTTCATCCACGATCACGATCCGATCGCCCCCTCCTCGTCAGTCGTCACGCCGGGAAGCAGCTCGACTTCGATGGCTGCCGAGGACACTGGCGACGTCGCGTCCATCGCCCTCCTGCACCGTCTCCGCGCCGGCGCCACCGTCCACTTTGTCCACCACGTCGACGTCTGCTCCGCCGCCCCCGAGGACCTCGTCGCTGACCTTGAGCCTGCTCCAGGAACAAGTGTATGGTACTTCTACTGCGTCAAGAAGTATAAGAGCACCCACGGCAGGCCCGGCGGTCACAGGCAGCGCGCCATCGACGCCAGCGACACGTGCTGGCACTCGGAGGCCGGCGCCAAGGACGTCAAGGGATCTGAAGGCGGCGGCAAGGTCTGCAACCTGTCCTACGGGCGCAAGGACGGCCGATCCTTCAGCCGGCTCGGATGGTGCATGATGGAGTACGACGACGCCACCGGCGGCGGCGATTACGTCCTGTGCAAGGTTTACCGGTCGCCACGTGCGCAAGTGAAGCCGTCGTCTTCCGCGTCGAAGACCGCCAAGCGCAAGTCCGGCGGTGAACACCCCGAGGCACGGCCGCCCAAGTTGTTCCACCAGCAGGACGTCTTCTTCACCGACGACTATGCCATGCCGTCCACGGCGGCCCAAGTTAACCTCAGAGGCGGGGAGGAGGAGCATCCAAGCACGCAGGACGGCGAGTTCATCGAGACCTCGTATGGTCTGCTGCCGTTGGACGTGGCTCAACTCAACGTTGAGGAGTGGATCAGTGGGATGGAGATGTCGGGGGGCGAGGAGGCGGAGCAAAGCAGCAAGACAGAGCAAGAGGACGGGTCTGTCAAGGTAGCGCCCCTGCAGGTGACCGAGGATATTACGGTGGAGGATTATTTGCTCGCCCCGGAGATGACGACGTCCGGCGAGGCCAGCGGCATGCCATTGCCAGCGACGTTTACACCAGTGAACATGGATGCCTTGGAGTGGGATAGCGAGTTCAATGTTGTACAGGAGCAGCAGACCTTGCAGATGCAGCAGTCACACGCGGCCAAGTTCGCCGCAGAGACGACGTCCGGCGAGGCTAGCGACATGCTATTGCCAGCGGACGTTGACCACTTCGATCTCTTGGAGCCGGAGCAGCAGACCTTGGAGATGCAGCAGCCACACGCGACCGAGGCGGATCCCATGTCCGAGTTCGCCCGTACTGATCTTGAGACACCTTATGCAGCAGCGATGGCATTGGCATGCCAACTACAAGAGAGTGACCGGATGATGCGGAGGCAACAGCAGCAGAGCCACTGGATGATGCAGCAGAGCTTTTTTGAAGCATATCCTTTCCAGCTTCCGTGTCTCATGTATTGACAGTGCTAGAATCCTAGAACTCGATTGGTTCTTTGTGCTGAATGCTGTTGCACACTTTTCTTTTCCTTTTCACATCAGATGTAACACAAGAGTGTTGTATGAATCAAAGATGCTGTTCTTGAATTTTACATAGTTGGTTGTTTTTTTCTTGCAATGTCATGGTGAGATCGACAACATTCAGTGGACGTTGTGGTACTCTTATGTCACTTTCAGATTATGTATTCAGACTGAGTTATGCGGCTTTGTCTACTAGGCATTTCGATGTCTGAACTCTGAATCTATCAGGGCATTTCGATGTATTCAAGTTGGTTTAAATCCATTCCGATGGATGGATTAGCGCACAACATCCTGGGGCCTCTGTCCTGACAATCCCAGTGCGTTTCTCTTAGCTGCTACACAACAACCTCAATCATTTTCTTGATTAATTTTCAGACTAATGCTCGATAATCTGAATCCGTGGACAACCTGAATGCTGCTGTTGTGGAGCATCTAGTCTTTTTTGAGCGATTCCTCGGCGGAAGGTGAGTGCTTCAGCAGGCGATGCACAGAGCGAGGCGGCGCTCATAGGTCGCCGGCCGTGGCTGTCGTCGTTCGAAACACCGATGGTCATGGTCGTTCCATGAGGGAGGAGAGGGAGGCAACCAACTTCGTTGCTGCTTCCATAACATGAACCGACCGCGGGGCCGTCGGATCCGTTGCCGCCGGCGCGTACGAGCTGCGCCAGCACCGAGTGCAGGTTGTCCTGCTCGTCGCCGCCCGTTTGTCTACAGCGATGCCGGTCACGCGCGTGGCCGGTAAGCAGTGCGGCCGCAAGCCGGCGATGAGCACTGTAGCGCCAGCTACGGTGCTTGCGCCCGTGCCCGTCGTAGACCGTGACGGTGAGGTCCGTGCCCGTGCTCGGCAACGCAGACAGCACCTGCTGTTCTTCAGAGTTCAGAGCCAATCTGAGGACGACAATTGCAGTGGTGTGAGTGAGACATCTATCGTCAGGATAACAGTAATCCCTGTTTTGCAAAAGCCAGCATGCGACATGCGTGCTTGGCGTTTTGCAAAGTCACAAACAGATAAATTTCCTAAAAACATTTGGCACAAAAAAGCCATGCTAACTAGGCTACGTGGTGAGGGCATTGGGCAGCGACGACTGCGTGCCCAGGACCTTGCCGCCGACGTCCGGGAAGCACTCGTGCCCCGGCAACGGCCCCACCTGCCCGTCCTTCCCTACCTGGACAGGGTACCTCAGCAGGTGGCCACCCCTCGTCTCCTCCTCCATCTCCGGCGACACGTACTTGTGCCAGTTCGCCTCCGCCATCTCCTTCACCCGCCGCACGCACTCCACCGTCTCCGGCCGCCGGAAGCACTCCTCCACCGTGCCCAGGTGCTCCGCCCACAGCGACATCCTGTACCCGTACACCTGCAGGTGACCACCACACATCGATATCACTAGCTACTCCATTGTTATCATGCGCTGGCACTCGTCGTCGGTGATCATCAGGCCGGTTACCTGGCCGCGAGGAGGGCTCGTGTTTCCAGCCCACTTGTAGTGCGGCTGGTACGCGCCCATGGCGATCTCCGTGTCCCTGGAGCCCTCCATGGACCTTTGGTTTATGTTGGCCGATCCGATGATGACGTACTCGTCGTCCACCACCATCCCTTTGGAGTGCACGTAGATCATGAACCTCCGGAATTTCTGAGCCACGTGCTGGAGGTTTACAGCAACAGAAGAAACATAACGTCATACTCTGTTTGTGATCAGTCACTGTCAATTCCAGTGCACGTTTGCTGTTTCTGCACAAGTAGAAAATGCATGGTGCTAGTGGATAGCTTGATGCGTCGTACCAGAGGAGAGGAGTCATTGCATAAGGTCTTCGGAGATAAGATGTCACCATCAGCGAGCTCACGTTTGCCAAGGCAATAGAAATTCAGGTAGTCTTGTGGATGGGCGTCAAGGAGACCCTGGCTCTGAAGAGTGTCCGCGACAATCTTGTACATCATAGACATGGTTTGCCCCTTCAAAACGAAATCATATTACAATATGATAACCATAAACGATCTCTGAGTTGTGGTTGTCTATCCCAGAGTCTAATTTCAGTTCATAATGGAGTGAAACCTGCCAAAAGAGGATTTGCTGCATGGCAGCAGTGGTTGGGATCCCTTCAGGCCACATCGGTATGACAATGTACACTGCAAATTGCTCCTTCGCCTTGATCTTGCTTGCGATCTTCAAGGCCAGCTCAATGGGTATTAAATTATCCGCACCTGATCCCATTAGAGATTTCCTTTAATATTTGGGCATCTAACTATCTATTATATTGGTATTGATGAAACTATTTGAAGCAATGGCTGAATGTGAAACTTAAATATGTAAGTAATTACTGGTTGCAAAGCAAAAAAAAATGCAAAAAACAAGTTATTAGCTTCGATTATTGCTACTAGATTGAAACAAGCTGGGGGGCAACCTGCATTTTTACATGAAGGCCAGCAGAATGAAGACCCGATGAAATACTGGTTCTCAATGTATATAAACCGCTGTGCAGACCTGATGGCTTTCACATAAGCACTATGTATGCTCCTGTCAATCTTCAAATTCTTTGCACAAACAAGATTCTGCAGAAGAAATAAGGTAAGAGCTACTTAGTAGGAAAAGATATCCAAAGAAATAACCATGCCAGTCGTCAAAGAAGCACTTGATGGACATTAATTTTGATGGTTGCATTATGCACACTTATGAAAAGGCAGATAGCCTAACCTGCGACTCTGCCTCGTGAACAAGCTTAGGGAATCCCTTTATGGATCCTGAATCAATTGACCTGAAAACCTAGCCAAACACCAAAATAAGCAAAAATAGTACAATCCATGACATTACTGAATTGTTTGAGATCAAAAACCAAGTACACCTGTACATGCCAGTTTTCTGGGTCCTGTTCGTCACAAACATGCGCATTTGCTTCGCCTGTAGCTGGTGAAACAATCCATGACATCCGGTTAAGTTTAATCAGTGTGTCATAACGCCAACTTGCAACTTTCTTTAGGTTAACTTTCCATTTTGTAGCTTTCCTCCATCGCTGTTCAAAGTTTGTCAGTATATCATAGGCAGCAGGACCCTCAACTTTGCAATGAAGATCATGCCATGGTTGTCTTGGCCCATAGGAATTTACCTGCAAACCAGAAAAGGATGCACTGATGTAGATTTTTAGTTGGTAACACTGTATATAGTGGCTGTCGCTAAATTTAACTGAAACTTTTTTTAATGTTTTATTTAGAAGTAATAATGGCACAAATCTATAAACCAAAAGAATTATGATCAGATGAACTTACTGGAAAAGTAGGATTATGAAAGTCCTTCTTGAAAATGGTATCAAGGTTTTTGAAAAGCCTATGTTCAGGTGTATCATATCTGCCATCACACAAGTCAAGACCACCAATGAAAGCAGTTATTTTGCGATTGTTTCCAGTAGCTTGTGAATCGACAATCACACATTTCTGATGATGTGTAAATAAAGTTCCAACAACCTGGAGGAAAAAGAACTCAACATTAGCATGCGAACAGAATGATTTCCAATCGTATACAGTAAATATTGGGGATAAGTTTGTTGTGTGTATATACTCTCTTTCTGGAAATCAAGAAAGTTCCTTGAGATTCCTTGCAAAAAGGAATATCATTGAGAATATGCACATACCGATATTAAATTGCAGCATGATAGCCTGCTAATATCTAACGCTTTTAAATCCACACCATGTCCACACTCTTTTTTTTTTTTGAGCAAAATGTCCACACTCTATTTACTAAGCCTGTTAGCCTTTCCCATTATGTTGAAAACGTGCCGATTTACCACTAATCATACATCATCCAGTGAATGAACTTTACAGAAATGTTGCTGGAAGTAACAATTTTACTATAGAAATATGTGAGGCATACAGATGGAGAGAAAATTGCAGGTAGATATGTGCAGTAACAAGACAGTTAATTTTAGCATTACACTGGGTAGGAACCCTCACCTGCTGCTTGAAAATGCTAAGTTTTGTGCTGGCATACCGAGGAACCAGTACACAGTGTACTCCTGAATGCCTGAAAAACCTTTTCGTTTCCTCATCATGTGTATGCATGACACCATCCTGCATTCAACCTAAAATATTTCTATCAGACTATTCTTCAATGAAGGGTCTTTTTTTTTCTAACAGATGAAATTGTACAGGATAATCTAATATTAATTGAGCGGGATAAAATTGCGAGTACTTCTACAACATACGGATGCTGTCTGTCAGTAACTAATAATTCAAAAAACATGGATAGTAACCACCGGTACTGCAACCTTAATTTCTAGAGAGCAAATTTGCGTTGGAAGTAAATAAATCATACCGTTTTCAAAAGGAATTTGTCATGCGAGGTCTTGTCATCCCAGAGCAACACCACAACACGGACTCCCTCACGAACCTTCATCTTGAGGAGCTCCCCGAGCGTCGCCGGCGTTCCACCGGGCAATGGCTTGGTAGGCTCCCTCACAAGCTTGACAGGGTGGTAAATGGACCAGCCGACCATGTAAACCAGATGGTAAGCCTGGATAATGGCGTGGCAAATGTCCTCCCAACACTTGCCATGCTCATAGATCCTACCACCATCTATCTCAATCTTGGGCAGATTGCCATCGGCGACATGAGCATCCTGATAGAGAATGACACGGCCTCCTCGCCGGAGAGGGAAGTAGGCGTTGGGCACGCCGGAGTACCGAGGTCCGGCGCCCACCCCATCCTTGTACAGAGGGTTGTCCTCAATCGGCTCGTATCGAATCGAGAGCTGCAACTCAGGCGCCGGTCTCGTAGAGTTGCTGCACTGCCCCTCGACGGGGAACCAGCCGCTGACGAGCTTGCCGGCGGCGATCTTGTCGACGGGCACGGAGGCGACGCCAATGAGCTGCGCGCCGAAGACGTCGTTGTCCTTGACGTGGAACTCTACGCGGGCGGCGGCGTGCGCGACCTCGACGCGGAAGTGCTCCTCCCACCGGGGGTTCTCCGAGTTGGGGATCACGCGGGTCTGCGCGACCGTGGCGCCGGCGAGGCAGACGGACACGTAGGGGTCGCTGGTGATGATCTTCTTTTTCACCGACCTGCCGCCGCCACGGCGGAGGCCGTCGGGAGGGGCGGCGGGGCGGTCCCCGCCACCGCACGCCCCCGAGCCGGCGCCGCAGGAGCTGAAGCACCGGCGCATCCGCTCCGACATGATGTCCATGTTGGGGAGGCATTTGGCCTCCACGATGCTGATGTCCAGGTCGCCGTGAAGCAGCACGGCGGCTTCGGGCTCCGCCGAGCCCTTGCCCATGGAAAGGATGCTCGCCGGCCGCCGGAAGACCGTCAATGCACCGGGCGAATCAGAACGCGGCTAGCGCGACATGACGGCGCCGGCCTTAGAACGCGCGGTGAGAGTTGCCGGTGGCGGCGCGGGGAGACGGGGGAGCAACAGGGTGGCGGAGGCTCTCGCGCGCGCGAGATGAGGGAAGGCAGAGGAAGAGCAGCGACGAAATGGGGGAGGCGAGCGTGCGGGTGTGGCGCCGGCCTTGCCGCTGCCATTTTTGGTCGGTGCTTTGCTTTTTTTTTTCGTATGGTGGCGGGGCAGGGGCTGGTGGTAACCGTGGTGGAGGCGTGGACGAACAAGGTGTTGGTGCGCCGCTGGGTTCCTTGGGCTTTTGGTCCACGGCGGCGAGACGCGCCGGTGCACGGAGCGGAGCAGCAGCAGTTGGCATTGGAGTTTGAACCGCCATGCGTGCCGCCAAAAGGGGCGGTGGGTATGGCAACTGGCAAGTGTCATTTGGACGTCGGGAGTTGCGTGGACCGGCCATGCTTGCTGCTCCTCTTTTATCAACATTTGTTTTTAATTAACATTTGTTTTCACTAATCGATAACCTGTGCATTGTGCTGGATTCCTGTGGACTATGGATGCAAACAATGCTCTTTGAACATGATGCCCGCTTAGCATCCTTACAACAAGATTTGTTTCTTCCTCATCGAGTTTTCATAATGTTTCATGAGAAACATCTAATGCTCAATATATATGTAATTGCAGGAAAACAATGATAGTAAAAAGCATTGTGGAGAAACAAAAGGATAAATCCAAATAGTGATAAATTGAGTCAACTGCTATTGTTTGGGGTCGTAAATTGAGGCAAATTTTGTTTTGAGAGTCATAGTCACAAGGAGTACGCAGGGAACAAAGTGAAATGACTGAACACTCACAACTTTGTACACAAAAATACTAGAAAAAACTTGGATAAGATTAAGTCACTCACACCGCAGAAATGGGTTGAGTAACAGTGAGTCAAGTATACCAATGTAACACGCATGCATGGTGCGAACTAGTTCACATGATGAAAAACTTATTCCTGGTCACCAAGGCCCAAGCCGTCATTTCAAGAAAAGCTTACAGAGCTCTTGCAGTGCACATCCCGTGGGTCATCAGACCACAATTGTAATAGGTTTGCACAAAAGTGTAAACAAAACTCAGAAGTGGATCACATCTAACTTTAATGACATACTATGGCCAGAGGAAGCCTGATACCGACATGAAACAATCACTCCAAGAACACTCCAAAACTCCACCGAGATGGACCCATCCGATGGCCGGCGATTACTTGTCCTCCCCCTGATTTAAGAAAATAAAACGTTAAGTCTCTAAAACCAACCATTAGTTCACAAGAAACAAGTGTTCACTGCACTGCATTCTACTACTACTACAAGTGACGAGTTTGTAATATAATCATCAGGACTCCTTCTGGTGGGGTTTTAAACGATAGATTCACCCAACGCAATAACACATTATCCAGAATACCATCTGAGCTAGGGAAGTAGTTCTTTAACCCAAGGATAACAATGTTGTTTCACCTAAGATTGCAATAAAGCAGGGCAATTAAAAGAAAGCATCAATAAATGAATCATCATACATTGAGAGTTGTATTTAGAAGAGGGCACAAAACAATACTACCTAAGATAAAGTCCAGAGATTGGAAGATGAATGCAGCAGTCACTAGGCAGGCTTAGAGCATGTGAGATTAATCATATTATCCATAGAATAATATGCCTAATGAATTACCAAAATCTGTACACAATGTTCATAACCATAGAGCGTAACTTTAGCATATCAGATAACGACACACAGGTACATACAGTTAGCAGATATATCAACCAACGAGTAGTGAAAAGGAGATAGCAGTGTTACTACAGAGTGTGCAGAAGGAAAGGAATAGTTCATACTTTGGGTGACCACTTTGGAGGAGCGCCATTGAATAAGTACGAGCATTCAGTGTATGCAGCTCCTATCCCCACACCAGCTCCAAGGGCAACCGATGCCCAGCGAGTAGTAGGGCTACCTGTACAAAACAGCACAACTCAACATGTAAACAGATGTAATCCAATAGTCAATATTCAAGCATGTAAACTTTCTTCTCCTGCAATTAGTATCTTCAGCGTATTACTATGGACATATGGTTCAAAAATCAATAAGAGTGTAGGTATAAGACTAATTTGGAAGTTTGATGGACATCTAAAAACTTAAATTGCTTGCTTAACATACTCACGGACTAAAGTACACCAGAAACCAAAAAAGGTGGTTTAAAGGAAACAAGCTCACTTCAGGTAACAAGAAAGTGTTTAACAAAAAAGGACGCGATACAATATACAAGCTGCACTTCTGAAGCGAAAGGCAGTAAATGGTGAGAAAATACAGTTTCTAAGAAGATGACTTGTGGAAATAAAACAAAGTCCAAATTTAATTAACAGAGTTGCAGATTATTCGTAAAGGGCAGGAAACTAGTTGATAATCAGATAAGAAATTCAGATAGCCTCACATCAATGATCACTTTTACATGTTACATGCTATAATCAATTGGCCACACCATTAGAAAACAAAGGTGAATGGATGTGTGCAAACAAAGTTATAAGATTGAAGATTCATTGTAGGAGTAACTAGCAAACTAGCCCAACCAAATTGCTTGGGAGTAAAAGGCTTTCCTGCTGCTGCTATTGTATGGTGATTAGGGAACTAGGAAGGTATTTACCAATAAAAGTCAGCAAATCGCAATACATATTAACAAAAACAAAGTCACAACAGAGCTGTTCCCAGCAGTGCTTGCACTAGGCATGACCAACATAATTATAATATTCCAATTATCCGAGTGCTATGCAGTAGCGGCACAATTCTTAATGATCTATTCCAAAAGACAACATGTACTGAGCACTAAAGAATTACACTGGCACAAAGGCTCAAAATACAAAACCATCAAACACAGTAGCATGGCAATCTGCAGATACCAAAGCACAATAGGCACTCATAAATATAAGAAGCAACATAAGCACATAGCCACAGGTAGCACGCTCCCAAAGAAACAACAATAGGGTACGTCACAAGAACATTCCAACATCCTCACTTCCCCCTGGGGTACAGTTTAACTTTCTCATCGAGCAGCCATTGATTCAATGACTCTACAAATAGTGGCGCAAATTTCGTTTGAAAGTAACTCGACAACTCAATCCCGTAAAATGTGACATGTTAATCACGGGAGATCGGACGAAATAATAGCTCTACAATACCCTAAGCAATCAGATCATGCATGATGTGCAAAACGACGACATCAATTGCAGAAGCGTAACCAACTTAACTCGTCCCGCATCGGGGCATGCTGGACAAAATGGAGAGCAAGCATCGCGCACCCGCGCTAACCCTAGACCAACAGACGACACTACGAATCCATCGGCAAAACACCAAGCAAGCAGTCCGGTGCCAGATCTCAGAAGACAAAGCGGCAATGGGGGGAGGTAAGGGGCTTCCTTACGGAAGAGGAGGAGGCCCGTGAAGGCGCCGGCGAGGGAGGAGTAGGCGACGCGGCGGATGGAGAGGTCGAGGCACGCGTCCCACTTGGCGTCCAGGTCGTACCGCGGCGGGATCCCCGACTTGGGAGGAGGGGACGAGGTCGCCGGCGCGGGCGCGGGCGGCGGTGGGGCGGGCGTGGCGGTCGGGGCGGCTGTCTCGGGCGCCTCCGCCATGGCGAGGGTTTCGCGACACGAGGAGAGGAGAGAGGGGCCGACGCGATTCGGGGGAGGCGGAGACGGGCGACGACGACAGCAGGGGGCGGCGTTGGTGGGGGGATATTTAATCTTTGGGAAAATTGGTCTTATAGCACCGAAAGATCACCGTATCCGTGAAATACCACCAAAGTTTGATCACCCCGTAAAATACCATCAGAAGATTGCACATCCCCTTATAATAGCATTCCGTCACGATTCGGTCACGGTCGGGAGCGGACGCCAGCACCTTCGTCAAAACGAGCTCGGTCGGTCTGTGCCAGCACCATGCCATGGCGAGAGGCGGCCACGGCACGGGGCTCACCGGCGCGCCACCCCTGCCGACCGCGGCGCTCGCCGCTGCGCCACGCCACTGGCTGGCCGCGGAACACGTCGCCGCGCCGCGGAGCTGGATGGCCGCGGAGCTCCCGCGCCGCCTCCTGGGCGACCGCAGAGCTCGCCTGCGCACCGCGCCCTGGCCGGCTGTGGAGCTCTCGCGCCGCCTCCTGGCCGGCCGCGGCGCTCGCCGCCGCACCTCGCAACTGGCCGGTCGTGGACCACGTCGTCGTGCCGCGGAGCTCCCGCATCGGCGTCACCTCCTCCGCCTCCTGGCCGCGCCGCCTCCCAGAGCTCGCCTGCGCGCTGCGCCCCTGGCCGAACGCGGAGCTCGCCTGCGAGCCGTGCCCTGGCCAGCCGCGGAGCTCCCGCGCCGCCTCCTTGCCGGCGGCGGAGCTCGCCTGCGAGCCGCGCCCCCGGCCAGCCGCGGAGCTCGCTCACGCGCGCCGCTTCCTGGACAACACAGCCGCGGAACTCGCCGCCGCACAGTGGAGCTCGCGTTGCCTCCCCAGAGCCGTGGACACACCGCCGCCCCCGGAGCCCGCCCTGCTTCTGCCTTTCTTGCTCGCCACCGCCATGGCCTCCACGCCCTTCCCGCCGTCGGTGGCCGTCGCCGGTTTCGTCCGCTTGAGGCCGTCGCCGGCCGCGTGGCCCGGCCCATCCGCTCCGTCCATTGCCGCCGCCGCCGTCGCCGCAACGATGGCAACAAAATGGTGGAGGCGCCAAGGGCAGCGGGGGAGCAGCGCCTGGTGGGCTCGAGGGCGGGGGACGCGTCGGCGAGAGCGAGCTCCTAGAGGCCGAGCGCGACGGAGGAGCACGTGCGGCGCCGCGGCGGTGCGGGAAGCGCGGCTCCGCCGCGAGCGCGAGGGAGCACTCCTGGGCGACGGCCTCGCAGTCGACGACGCGGAGTTGGAAGAGGCAGGCTGCGCCCTGCGCGGCCTTGTGGTCGCCATGGTCAAGCCGCCGGCCACAACCGGGAGCCTGGGACGTGCAGGAAGAGAGGGATGAGACGGCCGTGGTGAAGCAGCGTCGGCGTTTGTGCTCCACCGTGACGGAATGCTATTTTTAGGGGATGTGCAATCTTCCAATGGTATTTTACAGAGCAACGAAACTTTGGTGGTATTTTACAGAGATGGTGATCTTTCGATGTTATGAGACCAATTTTCCCTTAATCTTTTGCCACGTTAAGAGTGAGCACTCCTTGAAATGGGACTTTTACATTGGCTTCTACACTTTTGCCACCGTCGTTCGTCCGGTGCAACAAAATTGCCACTATCGCTGACGTGGCGGGCCACTTCACCCTTGCAGCGCGGATCCAGCGTGGATGGGGCACGCAAAAAGACTCTCTTGCCCCAGCCTTATCCTTGCAGCAGCCGCGCCCAGCACCCGTGCCTTGCCCAGTCGCTTCTCATCCACCTCCCCGTTTCCTCCTCCATGGAACCCTAGCAGCGGCAGTGGCGGCGGTGGTGACTGTCGAGGGCGACGGGTCTTGAGCAAGAGGTGGACAATGGAGCCTGGTGATTGTCCTCCTTGGTAAGTCAAACCGTCTCTCCTCCCCTCCGTGGTAGTTAACTCAGTGTATGTGGGGTTGGACGCATCTAACTCCTAGATTTGTTGTTCATGTTGATGATTTGTGTCAGGATCCATCCTGGCAATGCGTTTAGGCTAGTGGTTAACGTTGACAAATATAAGGCAAATGCTGAGTACGATTTTGTAGACATGGATGAGCAGCAACATGTGATTTGGTTTGATAAATCTTGTGGGTACAATCTGGATAGATTTGAGATTGAGATGGCTAGCAAGATATACTGGGGTAGCACTCAAACACTTTCAGTTTGGTCAGTGAATGTTGACAGTGAAGCTTCATGGAAGATTAGGAAAAATGAGCACTTTGAGTCAATGCTTAAGCACAGATGGAATGCTGGAGTGGCACATCTCAGGGTTGAAGTGGTTTATAAGGAAGGGTACCATAATTTTCAGAGTTGGACTGGGTCAGTGGGAGCTTCTGGGTCAGTGGGAGCTTCTGGTGTAACAAATGAAGGTGCAGGTGAATCTTGGAGTTCTCCAGCACAATCATTCCAGCCAGAGCAGCCAGAGCAGATGCCGGAAATCATTGATTGGAGTACTTTGACAATAGTGGCTGATGCTGATCAAGATGGTGAAGCTTTTGTTATAGCTGATGAGGATAAGGTGTATGAAGCAATGGGTTTCAAAGCTGCAGATGAGGCAGCTGCAGCAGCAGAACAAGAAGAGGCTGCTATTCCTAATATTCCTCCTGATGTAGAACAAGACATGGCTGAAGCTGGTGTTAATGTTGATGACAATGACCCTGAGGAGCCAATACTAGATTGGGACAGGGACAATCCAGATATGAGTGTGGGGACAATGTATCCTAACATGGTAGATTTCAGGTTGGCAGTTAGACAGCATGCAATCCTCAAGGAGTTTGAGCTTGGAACTGAAAAATCTGACACAATACGGTACAGAGGTTATTGCAAAGCTAAAGGGTGTGGATGGATAATTAGAGCTAGGAGACAGCGTGATGGTTGTGTCAGGGTACATTTACTAACTTACATGTGCTGTTTTTTTTTTATTTTTTGTTGTTTTGTGTATGTGTTATTGAGCTGATTTGTTGTTGTCTTGTGCAGATCCAGATAGTGTCAGAAAAACACTTATGTGCTTCAAGAAGCAGGGTGAAAGGCACAATGGCTAATCAAGCTTGGGTTGCTGAGAGGGCAATACCTTTGTTGAAGAAGCAGCCTGGAATGGGTGCTGCAGATGTAAAGGAAGCACTAGAGGTTAAATACCAGATCAAAATAAATTACCAAACTGTTTGGTATGGTAGGCAGAGAGCAGCTGACAAATTATTTGGTAAGTGGGAGGAGTCATTTGATTGGTTGTATAGATTTAAGGCAGAAGTGGAGTTGAGGCAACCTGGTAGTGTGGTTGAGATACACACTGTGAAAGTTGAAGAAAAGCACCACTTCAGTAGATTTTTTTGTGCTTTCAAAGGCAGTATAGATGGATTTTTACAAGGCTGCAGACCT
This sequence comes from Cenchrus fungigraminus, assembly GCA_036936925.1. NCBI lineage: Eukaryota > Viridiplantae > Streptophyta > Magnoliopsida > Poales > Poaceae > Cenchrus > Cenchrus fungigraminus. The sequence continues at coordinate 2,200,355 of CM072770.1, read as the reverse complement.
TATATTAGTATAGATTCCACTGCTTTGAATGGCCAGTGGAATGGTCATATGCCTGCAGCATTAGCAATAGATGGACATAATTGGATGTTTCCTTTGGCCTTTGGTTTCTTTCAAAGTGAAACCAAAGAAGATTGGATCTGGTTTATGGAGCAGTTAAAGAAGGCCATTGGTGTACTTCCAAGACTTGCTATATGTACTGATGCTGGCACAGGCCTTTTAGCTTCAGTGAAAGAAGTGTTTCCTTGGGCTGAGCAGAGGGAGTGTTTCAGACACATGATGGAGAACATGAAGAAGAGGTTCACAGGACAAGTTTATGCTGAGAATATGTGGCCTGCTGCTAGGGCTTACACTATTGACAAGCATGAGTACTTCATGAATAAAGTCTTTCAAAGTAGCCCACAAATTGAGACTTGGTTGAATGAGAGACACTCTCTTCTGTGGGCCAGATGTAAATTTTCCCCTGACATCAAGTGTGACTACATCAATAACAACTTGGCAGAGTGCTGGAATGCATGGATCAAAGAGTTCAAGGACCTGCCACTTCACTTCATGGTTGATGCTATCAGAGAGAAGGGAGTGATCATGTTTGAGAGGAGGAGGAGGATATCCAGAGCTCTGGATGGAGTTATTCTTCCTGCTGTGATTCATCAACTCAATGCTTCCTCAAAGGGAATAGGCCACTTGAAAGTCACCAAAGGGCTACCAGATAGAGCTGAGGTCTCTGAATCATATAAGGATGAGGAAGTGAGAAGGCATGTGGTGTACCTCAGTGCCAACAGTTGCACCTGCATGGAGTGGGATATTACTGGTAAGCCTTGCCCCCATGCATTGGTTGTGATGACTACTGAGAGGCAGCCAGATTATGGGAAATATGTGGATATGGCATATTCTGTGCAAAGACTTAGGCAGGCTTATGATGTTGGGTGGCCCAATATAACTGACATGCATCAGTGGCCAAAAGTCCAGAAGGATTTCATATGCCTCCCCCCAGAAGGCAAGAAGAGAGGGGTTGGTAGGCAGAGGAAGAACAGAATTCCATCATGTTTGGAGAGGTCAGGTAAAGCTACTAGGCAGACAATATGTGAAGGTTGTGGTGAGCTGGGACACAGGAAGACAAGTTGGAGGTGTGCACTGAATGGGACTAGAAAGAGGTATGTTTGCTCTCAGTCATACCCTATCAAATCTACTACCTGCATGTCCTGATTCATTTACTTGCTGACTTTGTTTTATAGGAAAAGAACCAAGAAGCCCAAATCCAAGCCAGGGAGGAAGAAGGACAAGAAAGACCAAGACAACCCTCCTGAACCAGTCAAAGTGGCAACTCCTAGAACTAGAGCAGCAGCAGCTAGAGAAGCAGCCCAAGCAGCAGCAGAAGCAGCAGCTAGAGAAGCAGCCCAAGCAGCAGCAGAAGCAGCAGCAGAAGCAGCTAGGAAGGCACATGAAGCAGCAGTTGCTGCAGAGGCTGAAGCAAGTGCTTCAAGGGCTAAGAGGTTGATTTTCAAACTCATTTATTCTACTGATTTAACAAAACTCTGTAGTAATCCCTTGATTTTTTTCCACAGAAGACTTGATTTGGAACCAGTTCCAATAGCGGTTGCAGGTCCATCAGTACCACTTGAAGTTGTTGGAAAGAAGATGACCCCAAGGAAGAAACTGGCGACCAAAGTGAAGAAGGCCACAGAAAAGAAAGATTAAATTGTCTGTGTGTTTGGCCATGAACAATGTCTTTTGTACTGCTTTTGTGTGTTTGGCCATGAACTGTCTGTGTTGGCCATGAAATGTCTATGTTGGCCAAGATGAAATGTCTGTGTTGGCCATGAACAAATCTGTGTGTTGGTCTAGAACTATGCTTCTGTGTTTGCTATGGCTAAAATGATATCTATCTGTTGGGATCCCCTAACTGTTTGTGTTCCATGATACTTTCTTCAAATTTGTTCATCACAGATTCAACAAATAACAGTAGGCATTAAACACATCAATTTCCATTCATTCTTCAATAGGCAATACATCAGATTGTTCAAGTACTACAGACAATACAATTCTCCAACTGCTTGAACATGAAGCCTACTCCAACACCTATCATTCCTACAACTAAAACAGTTAAGAACAGCAAGCCATTCATCATTTTTTCCAGTTTTGCCTCCATGGGATGCTTCTCCAGGTTCCTAATTGCTCCACCCCTTGCTGCATGCTCAACATCCCCTTGTTCTTCTTCACCTTGGCCATGAAACACAAGAATCAGCCCGGCTTCAATCAACTCTTTGAAATAAGGCTTTTGCCACCTGTAGTACTTGCACCTATCTGGAATCTGAACATCAAGAGCAAGAAAAAATATAGCCAAAATCAATGTACCGAATCCAAAACCCAAAGGCCAAATAAACCGAAATCCAAACTCACCCATCTCTCATTCCTTGGACATTTGATATAAATCCTACCATAGTTCTCTGGGGAATCTTGCTGCGTGCGTCGCTCAATCACTCGTTGCCTCTTGCAGTACGGGCACAGGACCAAGGGTAAGCCCGTCTCCTCACCGAATCGGGGATCTGCAACTTGCGGCATCCTCGCACTTGACGCTGCGGATCCCTGCCTCCTTCCACCTGACGAACCAGCAAACTGCGACATTGCTTGCGTGTGGCAACGGCGGCGGTGGCGGCGGCGAGCAGAATAGGGCGAGGAAGAAGACGGGCGTGAGGAAGAAGAAGGCCGCACTGGTGGGGACGCAGGGATGCGGGTCTAAAGGATAAGGCGGGGGCAGAAGGGTCTTTCCCTGTGCTGGATCCACGCTGGAAGGGTGAAGTGGCCCGCCACGTCAGCGATAGTGGCAATTTTGTTGCACCGGACGAGCGACGGTGGCAAAAGTGTAGAAGCTAATGTAAAAGTTCCATTCCAAGGGGTGCTCACTCTTAGCGTGGCAAAAGATTAAATATCCCGGTGGTGGGTGGCTTCCGCTCTGGGGACGGTGGACGCGAATGCTGCCGTGCCTGTGCCTTGGAGCTTTTTGGGCGAATTTTTTTTTATATATTTTTTTGTCTTTGATTTTCGAAAAATAAATGGACGAACCAAAAATTTCGAGAAATATACATCTGCCGCCAAACCCCACGGCGGCAGGGGCAGGCATGCTGCCGCTGCCGCCGTGCCCCACGGCGTTAAGTCCCTGCCGCCGTGGGGTACGGCGGCAGGAGAGCACCTCTGGCGGCAGAGCCGCGCGGCGCCAGGACCCTACCGCCCAGAGCCCTGCCGCCGTGCCACGTGACGGTAAGGTCATTTTTATTTTTTTTAATTTTTCATTTTTAAAACACTTTTAACCTTTTTAAAAAACAACAAACTGATAAGTGTAAGCATAATCACAAGATCATATCATAATTAACGAGTAGATGCAAATACTTTATACAAAATCATGGTAAAAGTACTACTACATCTAAATGCGTCGGTGTCTCTTCGGCCTAACAGCTCTAGCGCCAGCCCAGGTGTGGTCCCGGTCGTACGTCCAGGGGTCAGGTGCCCTGACCACCCGCGGTCCGAACTGGTCGGGAGACGGTGTCGCCATGGCGGCCTACGACGAGCCTGCAGCATCCGGTGTCGCTCCGTCCGCCGGTGTCGCTCCGCCGACCGGTGTCGCTCCGCCCGCCGGTGTCGCTCCGCCGGCCGCCGGGGTCGCTCCGCTCAGTGGCTGTGTCGGCTGAGTCCCAACCGGTGCCTGTGTCAACTGTGACGGGCCAACCTCCTCGGCCTGTTGCGAGGCATCCAGGGTCGCGAGAATGTCGCCGTACCCCATCTCATCCCAGGCCAGCTGGTCCTCGGTGGTCGCGTCGAAAGCAGGCTGGAACATAGGCGGAGTGGACGAGGAAGGAATATCTGCCGCCGCAAATTGAAAGGCCGGCGGTCTGAAACCTCCTGGCGGAAAGATCGACGCTCTAGGTGTCGTCGTCTCCGGCTGTCGAGGCCCGGCTGTCGGAAAGAGCGGCGGTCGCCCTGTACGATTAGAATATAGTATAACACACAATAATTGTGTGCATTACTTGAAAATAAGGTCCACTGAAAGTACCTGCGCCGGGGGGAACAAACGGCCGCTGCACGTAGGTGTGCGGGCCCTGCGCCTGTGGCTGCTGCTGTGCCGTCGGAGCTGAGAAGCCGTCGGCAAAGGTGGAAGGCGCCTGCTGCAAAGCCGCTGTCGAGACGGAGCTCGAGGACGACGCTGGGTGGCGCGGAAGGAGAGGAATCTCTACGGCCCCGGCGTAGTTCACGACGGCGGAGTACCTCATGGCAGCAGCGACGATCCTGTCGTACGTGCTCTGGTGCTGCTGAGGCCCCCAGGTAAAGCACTGCTCCCTCGCGGCCGATGCGAGCCGCACGATCTCAGCAAGCACGTCGTGCTGCTCAGAAAATTAGAAACACATGTTATAATGAAAAGTCATATGAATGTAATATGTTTGCAGTATCGTAGCTTACCGCTGTGTCGGCGGTCTGGTCTCGGCGCACCGGGTACGTCGCGTCCGGCAGGATCCTGTCATGGTCCGGGACAGGTGGCGGTGGCGGGGTAGCAGGCACGTACGTCACCCGCGTCCGCGTCCTCGGGAGGTACCACTGAAGGTACGCTACCCAGGCCGCGCCGTCGTGAAGGCGGTGCTCGGTGACGACGTTCTGCTCGTGCGCCGCGGACGCCCAGTCGGCCACGTACGGCTGCAGCTTGTCGACGAACGACGTCGCCGCAGCCACGCCCTTACGCGTCCACCTAGCATAGATGAAACATAAAATTATTGACAACTGAATATTTGTAACGGAAAATAATTATAACTGGCAAATGGTAGCTCACCTGTGCGCTGTAGGCGGCAGACATGGCGCAGCGGGTACTGGCGCCACCTGGAAGAGGCCGAACTGCCTCATCACCCGGTGGACGGCGTACTCCTCGACGTAGACGTCGAAGACAAGTCGTCGCCGCGTCATCCAGTACGCCTGGTCTCGGGAGCACAGGGACGAGAGCCCCTGTGGTGCGCGGGCAGCGACCATGGCAGGAGCGTACGGCGTCCACCGGACCTGGGCATCGACCATCCGGTCGATCTGACCTACGAAGTCCTTGTACGCCTTCTTCGGCTGCTCCCCAGCCCAAATGTACTGCAAAGAACATGAAAAGTTAAGTAAATCGAACTAAAGAACTCATAACGCGAAGAAAACGATAAGAGAGGCCATTACTTTCCGGAGGCACCACAGAGAACCCATGGTGGGGAGGTCCGCTGGGTCGGTGTCTTCGGGCAGCATCTCGTACTCCGAGAGGTCGGCCTTGGGCCGACCGATGTCGAACCGCTCGTGGATCCACATCTGCAGCAGGAGAGGGCACCCCAGGAGGATCCCCTCCCTACTCGCTGGCCTCGACACTGCCGAACACAGCCCCCTGTAGGTAGCTGTCAGAACAGCGTTGCCCCAGCTGATCTGGGGCATCTGCTCGAGGGGTGCGTCGGCGATCCTCTGAGCCCAGGGGAGCAGGTACCGTGACACCGAGTCTCCCGCTGACTCGCAGAACAACACCCACCCGAACAGCCAGAGCAGGTAGACCTCCAAAAATCTGTCTGACGTCGGGTCGTCGGCATCGTCCGCCATGTAGTCAGCCTGCACACACACAAAGGTCTATCGTCACATTCATTTAAAATGCATACAAACGTTGAAAATAAGAGTTAGAATCACGTACGCTGAACTGCTGGATCCAAGTCCAGGTGGGCCCGTGGGTGTCGGCGAAGGGCACGTACGGCGCTGGCGCGCGATCGTTCCGAGGAACGTTCGCGAATCGAGCAAGGAAGTCAGCGTGCCACGTCGCAGGGATGTCGATCGGCCCCATCGCCTCGCCAGCACACGGTAGTCCTCCCAACATCGCGACGTCCTTCAGACTGAGCGTCATCTCGCCGACGGGGAAGTGGAACGTGTGTGTCTCTGGTCGCTACCGGTCCATGAACGCGGCGATCAGCGGGGCGTCGTAGCTGAACCGCGTCAACCGCTCCGCCCGGGGAACCTCAGCTCGTAGCCTGTCCCCCTCGACCAACCGCGCAACAGGGAGAAGTCCTGCAGCGCGTAGCCTGAAAAAAATATTAATTTAGTTAACGTAATTACTATTGTAAAGAAACAGAAATAAATAATAAATATGAATTACGTACTTCGGAATCCACCGCTGGTGTATCGGCATCAACGTGCGGGTCGTCCGGCAACGTATGTTGCCGGGCGAACGTCCGAGAACAACCGACATGTACGAGCGGTGGTGCCGGTCCACCACCTTGTTGCACAACTCCGGCCGTACGTACTCCAGCGGTGCAGCCATAACTGCAAAAAAATAACATAATTGAATCAATTATTCGAATTATACTAATTAAAACGAATTTTGTGAATATAAATCATTTTCTACGATTTTTATTTCAATTTAATCTAATTATGTGAATTATAACCATTTTCTAGGAATTTTAAATGAATTGAAACGAATTATGTGAATTTTCCCTATTTTCTACGAATTTTATATCAATTTAATCTAATTACGTGAAATATAACCATCTTCTAGGAAATTTAAATGAATTGAAACGAATTATGTGAATTTAAACCATTTTCTACGAATTTTACATCAATTTAATCTAATTATGTGAATTATAACCATTTCCTACAAGTTTAAAACCAATTTAAACGAATTATGTGAATTTAAACCATTTTCTACGAATTTTACATCAATTTAATCTAATTATGTGAATTGTAGTCATTTTCTACAAATTTAAAACCAATTTAAACGAATTATGTGAATTTAAACTATTTTTTACGAATTTTATATCAATTTAATCTAATTGTGTGAATTATAACCATTTTCTAGAAGTTTTAAACCTATTTAAACGAATTATGTGAATTTAAATAATTTTCTACGAATTTTATATCAATTTAATCAATTTAATTAATTTTTTACGAATTTTATATCAATTTAAACGAATTATGTGAATTTAAATAATTTTCTACGATTTTATATCAATTTAACTAACCTAAGTTAACTAAACTAAATTAAACTAAGTTAACTAAACTAAATTTCTAAACTAAATTTAACTAACCTAAGTTAACTAAACTAAATTTCTAAACTAAACTAAACCAAGTTAACTAGACTAAATTTCTAAACTAAACTAACTAACTATACTAACTACACTAGACTAAATTTAGAAACATACCTCAGTCAGAAGTGCTCCGAAGGGTTGAAAGCCGAAGGTTTAGAGGAGGGAGGGAGGGGGCCGGCGGCGGCAGCAGTCGCCCCCTTTTATAGGGGTGACGCTGCCGTCAAACCCCACGGTGCCAGGATCCTGCCGCCGTGGGGCACGGCGCTAGGGCTCCTGCCGCCGTGCCCCACGTCGGCAGGAATCTGACCCCACCTGGCAGTAGAGCCGACCGTTGGCGCCACCCCTAATGCCGTGACCCATGTCGGCAGGAACTCCTGCCGCCGTGGGGTTTGGCGGCAGATGTATATTTGTCGAAATTTTTGGTTCGTCCATTTTTTTTTCGAAAATCAGAGCAGAAAAAATATAAAAAAAAATCTTTTTGGGCTGGGTGCGATGCAAAGGCAATGCAACAATGGGCCAGGCCAGAAATTGCTATTAGGCCATAGCCCAGTATGCCTTGTATCCCTTCGGCCCGGGGATTGCCAAGGAAATAAAATTGTTGGACGCCCTAATTGGAACGCAAATGATTATTAATTCACTATGCACGCACAAATACGCCCTTCATACATGAATTTTTACATTGATATTTGAGAACCTTTTGCGATTCCTGGACTCGGATGGTTTGGTGTTAATGAAACTCGAACTAGTATCGCCAATACCTCATCCAGTAAAGGTTCCCCTGATATAAATCGGAACCATAAAAAAATTTGTCTCGTGCATAGGGATAACATTGGGGGAGCGAGGAATAGACTAGTAATAACCACTCGGACATATCGACCTAGTGGAACAAGTTTAGGAACATATTATATTAGGCATAGCATAGATGCATCACCCTATCGAGCATTGAGTAACACAGGGTGAAGCTAATCATGATCAGGGAGGGTATTAGGTGATGGTATCCATGTGTTGATATCGTACCATGCTAATCAGTGTATCTTGGAAAAAAATGGATCCTGGTGCTACCTCCGTTTTTTGTTTACATGACGTCCGGACAAACTTTTTAGCTTTGCTGCTAGTGTAATTTTTGGTCGGGAGCGTCAACTACTCCCGAAAGGAGGGAGTACATGGAGTGAAATTGTGCAAACCAACATGTCTTGCCTGCCACATGAGACATGAGCTTCAAACTGAAACGGAAATGTTGCTCGCCGGCGTTCAGAGCGTCGTTAGACGTTGCGTCACTCGCCTTCCACCAACGACACACACATGGCAACCGTCCAGAAACCCTATTAGCAAGCATGTCCGACAACATAAGCTGGATCATTCAGATTGTGTGCTAATTCAGATTAAGCATTCTCCCAGTCTGAAGAGTAGTCTAAAAAAGGACTCAGGGTCGTTCTGGATTTATATTGTCAAGACAGAGCCCCACGTCGCTAATCCATCCATCGGAATGGATTAACCAGCTTGAACAACCTGAATAGCTCTGAATTCATTGTCAGTTAGACATCAAAATGCCTCGACGAAGCAGCATAACTCTTGGAAGAATTTTTTATGGAAGAACAACTCTGAATAAATAATCTCAAAATGATACCACAACGTTCATTGCATGTTGTCGATCTCACCATGAAATTGCAAGAGAATAACATGAACTTACACACAACCAGCTATATAAAATTCAAGAACAGTATCTTTGATTCATACAACACCCTTGTTTACACCTTATAAAAAAAAAGTTTGCGCACAGCTTAATCAGCATTTAGCACTTTTTTTTTTAGGAATCAACAGGGGGGCAAGAAGCCCACCTGAAATTTTTGTATTACATCAAGCATTTAGCACAAATAACCAATCGAGCTCTAGGCTTCTAGCCCTGTCAACACATGAGACACGGAAACTGGAAATGATATGTTTGAAGAAAGTTCCGCATCATCCAGTCACTCTCCTGTAGTTGGCATGCCAATGCCATCGCCGCTGCATAAGGTGTCTCGAGATCAGTGCGGGCCGCCTCGGCCATGGGATCCGACTCGGTCGCGTGCGACTGCTCCATCTGCAAGCTCTGCTCCTGCAGGCTATCCCGCTCCAAGGCATCGAAGATGTCGTCCGGTGATGTAAACGTCGTTGGCACGCCGCTGGCCTCGCCGGACGTTGTCTCCTCGGTCACCAGGGGCGCTACCTTGACAGACCCGTCCTCTTGCTCTGTCTTGCTGCTTTGCTCCGCCTCCTCGCCCCCCAACATCTCCATCCCACTGATCCACTCCTCAACGTTGAGTTGAGCCACGTCCAACGGCAGCAGACCATACGAGGTCTCGATGAACTCGCCGTCCTGCGTGCTTGGAATTGGATGCTCCTCCTCCCCGCCTCTGAGGTTAACTTGGGCCGCCGTGGACGGCATGGCATAGTCGTCGGTGAAGAAGACGTCCTGCTGGTGGAACAACTTGGGCGGCCGTGCCTCGGGGTGTTCACCGCCGGACTTGCGCTTGGCGGTCTTCGACGCGGAAGACGACGGCTTCACTTGCGCACGTGGCGACCGGTAAACCTTACACAGGACGTAATCGCCGCCGCCGGTGGCGTCGTCGTACTCCATCATGCACCATCCGAGCCGGCTGAAGGATCGGCCGTCCTTGCGCCCGTAAGACAGGTTGCAGACCTTGCCGCCGCCTTCAGATCCCTTGACGTCCTTGGCGCCGGCCTCCGAGTGCCAGCACGTGTCGCTGGCGTCGATGGCACGCTGCCTGTGCCCGCCGGGCCTGCCGTGGGTGCTCTTATACTTCTTGACGCAGTAGAAATACCATACACTTGTTCCTGGAGCAGGCTCAAGGTCAGCGACGAGGTCCTCGGGGGCGGCGGAGCAGACGTCGACGTGGTGGACAAAGTGGACGGTGGCGCCGGCGCGGAGACGGTGCAGGAGGGCGATGGACGCGACGTCGCCGGTGTCCTCGGCAGCCATCGAAGTCGAGCTGCTTCCCGGCGTGACGACTGACGAGGAGGGGGCGATCGGATCGTGGATGAAAGTCAGGTGGTTCTTGGCGACAGGATGGAGGAGGGGTGGATCGTAGGTGCAGGCAGGTTATGCACGGTGCCTTATGAAGACATGGAGACTTGCTTGGGTGTCGCGTCAATCTGAATCCACTCGCCAACGGCAATGTACGGACAGACGGACACAGAACACGATTCCGCTATGGAATGGGAAAGTTTCCTAGTTTTTGGCATTGACCGGTGGAACTTTTGCGATTTTTCCGGAGCGTGTCAACGATGTCATCCGACTACATCGTCCGGAAACACGCCATGTGCATGCAGTTGCGTTGTGCCGCAAGAACTCCCGTCTCCGCTGGACGACGTTGCTCGCCGGAGCGCCGCCACGTTCGGATCTAGAAAATATTTGCTGTTCATCAGAAGTTAAGACGTCGGATGATTTACCTTATTCTGTGTTGAGGCCAATGATTGTGAGTGTTAAAATCTTTGAACTAGGAACTTTTCCGAACAATTGAATTAGGAACTCCCGTTGTACCAATGTGTTAACTATCAGATAGAATTGGCAAATGCAACTTTGTAGCTAACCTTTCAGTTGTGACATTATTTGCCATCCACCAAAGCTGAGAACACCACATGTGGAATTGAATTTTCACAACCGTGTGTCCAGCAGCAGCAGCAGAGTGCAAAACGGAATTGACAAATTCTGAATCTCAGATAACTGTGTGGCGCGCACTGGAGTGACAAGGCAAATCACTAATCCGTAGACCGTAGGGATTTGACAGGATTGGCAATTGTAAGCGAAACTTTCAGTTGTGACATGATTTGCCATCACCAACTCTGAAACGCCACATGCCAAATTCTTCACAAACAAAATGACAGCAACAAGGTCGAAATTTAAGTTCTGTATCTCAAATGTACCACGGACTTGGTTCATTCGCGCTCACATTCAGCTGCTGGAGTCGGAGCAAAAGGAACACCCTCATTTCTGAGCTTGGCAATTGCCATGGTGTCAGAGATCTCCCTAGTTCGTAGCTTTGGATCTGTCGAGATTCGAGAACCAAGAAAAGCAGGGGTTGTTGGCAATGGCTCGACCAATCGCCTCGCCCTGTTCAAATGCAGAACACAAAGCAGACAGAGGCAGTGATTGAGTTGAAGTTGAAGGAAATTGGCGCAAGAGTCTTTTAAATTCTGCATTATATTTTCTTTGTGTCATGGTAATGGTTGCTACTAACCTGCAGGCTTCTCTACAATGAACTTGGGCACTTGCCACGCTCAGCCTTCCAGCTCATAATAAAATCATGGCATAGATGCACATGAGTAAAGTCTCATAAAAAGTTTGTTTGACTTGTAGGTGTCAGCCTTAAAAAAAATGTCCCTCTAGAATCTGTACAAATGTACAACTCACCGCTTTAAATATGTTGCAGTTGTGTGGAAATTGAAGATTCCGTTCCAAGCAAGTGAAAGAAAAAACGTTTCGTACAGAAAAAATTCCGTTGCCGGGACTTGAACCCGGGTCTCTCGGGTGAGAGCCGAGTATCCTAACCACCTAGACTACAACGGATTTTGACAACTTCCTGAACAATTATGTATTTGGCGTGTCTTTCAAACCCAGAAACAAGCCAGTAACACTGCACTGATGCAGTGTGTGCTATTAGCAATTTAGCATGTTTTAGTGTGGAGTGTGCTCTAGAATGGCAAACAGAAAATGGTGTTCAAAGCAAAGCGAAGGCAAGAACTTGATTCATCTTGAAGAACAGCACTGGAACCTATCCAGAGTTTCAGACTGCATCAAGTATGGCACCATCATTCATCCTATGGTCCTTCACGGTAGCTAGTTGATCGATCAAGAATGCCAATGTCACCCATCCTATTTATTTCAGCAATTTACTTCAGTCGAGTAACGTATGCCAGCGTGATCGATGATTTACACTCAGCATGTGCCTTCGGCCTTCAAGGTAGCTGAGATCTCCATTAAGCAGAGACATACAGTTTTATCTCCAGTAACTTAGGAAAACAGTTTGGTGAAAAAGAGAAACTGGATAGTTGGATAAGAAATTCATACTCAACAAGCATGTTGTCATCTCACCATGAAATTACAAGGAAAGAACAACTAGTTATATATAAAATTCAAGAATAGCATCTTTAATTTGATTCATACAACACCCTTGTTTACACCTTTATATGCAAAAAAAAAAAAGGTTTGTGCGCAGCTTAATCAACATTCAGCACAAAGGACCGATCGAGCTCTAGGCTTCTAGCCCTGTCAATACATGAGACACGGAAGCTGAAAATGATATGCTTGAAGAAAGTTCCGCATCATCCAGTCGCTCTCTTCTAGTTGGCATACCAATGCCATCGCCGCTGCACGCGGTGACGCAGCCAAGGGATCCGGCTCGGCCGCGTGTGCCTGCTGCATCTGCAATTTCTGCTGCTCCTGTAGAACAGTGACCTCGTTGTCCCGCTCCAAGACGTCGAAGATGTCGTCCGGTGGTGTAAACATCGTTGGCACGCCGCTGGCCTCGCTGGACGTCGTCTCCAGGGGCGCTACCTTGACGAACCCGTTGTCTTGCTCATGCTTCTTGCTGCTTTGCTGCTCCTCCTCGCCTCCAAACATCTCCTTGCCTTTGATCCACTCCTCGACATTGACTTGGGCCACATCCGACGGCAGCAGACCATACGAGGTCTCGACGAACTCGCCGTCCTGCGTGCTTAGAAGCTGCTCCTCCTCGCCTCTGATGTTGACTTGGGCCATCGTGGACGGCATGACATAGTCGTGAAACGACTTGGCTGGCCGTGCCTCAGGGTGCTCACCGGCGGCCTTGCGCTTGGATGAGGGCTTTGCCGTCTTCGACGCGGAGGACGACGCCTTCCCTTGCGCACGTGGCGATCGGTAAATTCTGCACAGGACGTAGTCGCTGCCGTCGGTGGCGACGTCGTACTCCATCATGCACCACCCGAGCCGGCTGAAGGATCGGCCGTCCTTGCGCCCGTAGGACAGGTTGCAGACCGTGCTTTCCGACCCTTTGACGTTCTTGGCGCCGCCCTCCGAGTGCCAGCATGTGTCGCTGGCGGCGATGGCGCGCTGCCTGTGACCACCGGGCCTGCCACGGGCGCTCTTGTATTTCTTCATGCAGTAGAAGTACCACACAGTACCACCGGTGTTCGGCACCGGCTCCAGGCCGGCGACGAGGTCCTCGGGGGCGGCGGAGCAGACGTCGAAGTTGTGGACGAAGTGGACGGTGGCGCCGGCGCGGAGGTGGTGCAGGAGGGCGATGGACGCGGTGTCGACGGTGTCCTCGCCAGCCATCGAAGTCAGCTGCTTCCCGGCGAGATCGAGGGAGGTCGATCTGGTTCTTGGCGACACAGGATGGATCGGAGGAGGGGGCGATGGCGATTGGATTGTAGGTGTAGGTCAGAAGGTATGCACGGGGACGAGGCTTATGAAGACATGATGAAGACTTGGGTGTCGCGTCAGTCTGAATCCACTCGTCAACGGACACACGGAGACGTGATTCTGTTACGGAATGGAAAGTTTCCTAGTTTTTGCCCCGGTGTTTGCGCCTTTGCGGAGGGGGGCAAACGATTGCGTGGAATCCGACCCGAGGTTGGTTGACATCAACTTATCACTTCAGACAATCGTGTTAGCGTTTCAGTCCGACACTAAGCACCGGTTCGTTTGATTCCTTCGACCCTTCGTCACCAAAAAGACGCCCACGGCAGTGCATCCTGCGCTTCCAGCCGAGATCGACTAGCCATCGCCAAGCTAGAACGAGATCGATCGTCCCCGTCCCGTCGAGTAGCTGGAGGATCGGGGGCAACCCAACCACCGATCCAGCGTTCATCGTCGGGATCCCGATCCATGAAGCTGCAAGAGTACTACGCCCCCAGTGACGAAAGCCTCATCGACGACTACCTCCGCCCCAAGATTGCCGGCAAGCAGCAGGGTGTCGGCGGCGACTGCGTCCACGACGCCGACGTCTACTCCGACCACCCATACAACCTCGTGCGCGAGCATGACCCCGCGGTCGCCGCCGGTGGGATTTGGTACTTCTTCAGCCCCACGCGACACGTCGGCGGCAAGAACGCGCCCCGGGGACGCGGATGTTCCCGGCAGCGGTCATGGACGGTCGCCGGCGCCGACGGCAGAAAGAAGGGGGTCTGGAACCCGAGTAGGACCAAGTACGCGGTGGAAAGCGGCGGCGGCGGCTACTTCCGGAAGCTGACGTACCAGGAGACGACCCCGTCGGGAGCCATCGTCAAGTCGGGGTGGATGATGGTGGAGTACGGCATTGCCGAGGAGCACGGCGGCGGCGACATGGTCCTCTGCAAAGTGTACAAGTCATCCCGTGGTGGGCTCGGATCATCGGACGTGTCGTCGCGCTGCGCCTGGGCGCCGGCCAGCAAGAGGAAGGCGGACGCCGTCGAACACCCTGAGGCTCCGGCGACCAGAGCGCGGCAGCGGCAGCTATACGAGACGAACGAGGAGGACGACGATGTCATGTCGTTCGCGCAGATGCTGGAGGACGAGCTGGAACTGGTAAGCTACTTCGAGACAGAGAACCTGCCGGGAGGCGGCGAGCCCGCAGCGCCGGAGTACCAAGACCAGCCAAACGACGACGATGTAATGGAGATCAGCCTCGACGAGTTCTTGGGTTCTTCGGCGGCCCGCACCGTGCATCCACGCGCTGCTCAAACGGAAAGCGCCGCCGCCGCCGATGACGACGAGACGTGCGGCCTGGCTTGTCCGCCGATGGATGACGCGTACGTGGAACTGATCTTGTCGGAGCCGCTCGTGCAGTTTGATCCGGTCTTCATCAAGGAGTTCATCAGCGACCTGTAGATGTTTTGATGCAAGTATGCAACAAGTGTAGCCTGGCTTCGATCAGCTCAGAGCCAACAAGTTGTAAACGTGTATTACTGTTGCATTCTGACAGCGTCAGCACAGTTCTATTCATTCTTTACTCACAACTGACGCCCTGTTCGTCTGGCTTATCAGCCACCAGCCAGCAGTATTTTTCTCTCAGAAAAAACCAGCCACCAGCAACCAGTCAGCAGTACTTTTCTCTCAGAACAAACCAGCACCAGCCACCAGCAACCAGCCAAGCGAACATGCCGTGATTCTTGAGCATTATGATCTAATAAAGCATGCATTGTTGTTGTTTTCAGCAGTTGTGCCTCGGTTAACTGTTCCTATTTTCATGCTTTTTATATTGGCCATGGGATTGATCGGGTTGTTCTGTGATTGTGTTCTCTTCACAAGAGAACCAGGCAGCTTGCAATGCGGAAGCGGAGTGTGGTGTTGGCTTATGTAGCCCAACTGTATCAGTGTAGAGTGTGCTCTGTAATGGGAGCGAGGCCTGCAGCATCACGGTGTACAATAACAGCTGCCGCGGCTGTGGGAGGAAATTAAGGACCTGTACGCCGCCATCTGCGCGCGAGGCGACGCCGGCCGGGTGGTCGGTGAACTCGGAGACCACGCCGGTGCGCGACGCCGGCCGGGACGGTCCCAGGCGCCGTGCTGGAGCTAGCGGAACGCCGACGACGGGATGGTGATGCCATGGCATGCAAGCGGGCCTGCCTCGCATCAGCCAGCCAGCTAGGTAATCTAATTATTCCTGCAGCGTCCCGCCAACATGCAATGTCCTGCTGGGCTTGGCGGAAAATAACCAAGTAGCCTGCCGGTGGCCGGAGTCCGCGCCAGCCGCACGTACGCAAGACAGTTCAGTTCAAACTTGAACACGCCGGGAAAGGAAAAGACAAGCAGTCCATGGCGCGACGGCACAAGTACACACTTGGACGGCAGTACAACACGACGAGCTTGATAAGCTGTAGAGGTGATTGAGATTGAGTGGTTTAAACGCTTACTAAGTGGCTCTAGGCGTCAAAATCTGCCAGCTCTGCCACTGCCCGGTGCCATCTGCTACGCCCCCGCCCCCCGGTTCGCCTTCTCCGATAACCCTGTCAAGCCCCGCCCTCGCTCTACCCCTGGCCGCCGTGGCCACTCCGTCCGTCGCCCGTGCCGGCCGGCGCCGTCGCATTCTGGTAGGTATGCATGCAGGTAGTAAATGTACACGCCGCGCGTACTTGGCCTGAATGCCTGATAGCTACTGATCGCGCGTCCGTCGTGTGCACCCTCTCGTGGCAGCTCGCGACTGGGTAGAGCGTCCGCGTCCCGCGCGTCTTCCGTTCTGGGAGGGAGCCGCCTGCAGCCTCACGAAGCCCGCTCGGCTCGCTCCCGCCTGCAGCATCATTTAGCTGCTTTTGAAAATGATTTCTGAGTAACTTTGCATCTAAACTTTGCCTTCACAGTAACAAAATGAGATCTATGAACATTAGTGAACATGTACTTTCATTTGTTGAGTTAGACGTTGGAGTTAATTAATTTTAAGAGAAGCTCCAAGAATTGATTGCAGGACTGGGCGACAGACTTCAGGGTGACAAGGAATAAAGTCTAAAACAACATCATTTACTTGTTTTTGAAAATTATTTCTGAGCAACTTTGCATCTAAACATTGTCTCCACATTAGCAAAATGGGATCTATGAACATTGGTGAGCAAGTACTCTCATTTGTTGAGCTCGATGTTAGAGTTAAGTAATTTTAAGAGAGCTCCAAAATTTGATTGCAGCACTGGGCATCAGACTTCGGGTGACAGGAGTGAAGTCTGAAACAGCATCATTTAGCTACTTTTGAAAATTATTTCTGAGCAATTTTGCATCTAAACTTTGGCTCCACAGTAGCAAAATGGGATCTATAAACATTGGTGAACATGCACTCTCATTTGTTGAGCTAGATGTCTGAGTTCAGTAATTTTAAAAGAGCTCCGAAAATTGTTCGCAGCACTGGGCGCCAGACTTAGGGTGACGAGTAAATTCTGAAACATCATCTTTTAGCTGCTTTTGAAAATTATTTCTGAACAACTTTGCATCTAAACATTGGCTCCACATTAGCGAAATGGGATCTATGAGCATTGGTGAACATGTACTCTCATTCGTTAAGCTAACTAGTAATTTTAAGAGAGCTCCGAAAACTGATTGTAGCACTAGGCGCCAGAGTTGGTGGACAGGAGCGAGCCGATTACATCGAGCCGTGCGGGCAGGGCGGAGCCGATCGTGCCCGTGCGGGCGGGAGCCGCGAGTGGGGACGTGCGGGCCCGGTGCTCCCCTCCGTCAAATAGCGCGACGCCACGTAGGGGGCGCACCGGGGCTGGCGTGCGTCCGGTGCACACCCAATTTTTTTTAGAATAATAGGGCCATGCCCCAGCCTTTCATTCAAGACCACGCAGAATCAGTTTACAGCACCGTTGTTCAAAGGCAAGCGGAAAACTGAAAGGCAGAAGCAAGAGAAGGACGTTACATAGCGACTCCCAGTCGATCAACCCTACTACAGTCTAAGATATAGAAGCCTCTATCCCCCGTCGATCTTCGTGTTGAAGAGGTTCGTCAGCTCTGTCTTTGTTGTTCATCAGGATGCTATCTCTAGCCTCCCCTCGATCAGCAAATGCGCCAGCTTCTTGGGAACTTGATCCTCCTCCCACTCACCTCCAGATTTCACAAGGAAGCTGAAAAGCTCATTTTTCAGTGGCCCGGCTAGGTTGCCAATCTGCCAGGTTGCTTCCCCAAGCAATTGAGCTTGCTTAGCTTTAAGTCTAGCTCTGGTATTCTCTCTGAAGGACACAGCAGCCTCCAATTGAGAATCAAGGTTGCTATTCTCTGAAGCAGATTGTTCACATCTATCCAACGTCCATTCTGAAAACATAGACAATTTCTCAGCTTCCAAAGCCCCCACAGGGCAGCAGATGTAAAAATGTTATTTACAGTACACTTCTCATGGCAGAGCCAATATTTGGCAATAGATTCAAAACAGTCACCACAATCTACTTCTATGCATTCTGACAGTTTGACCCACATCTGTTTTGCAACCACACACTCAAAGAACAGATGTTGAAATGTTTCAGGTTCATTACAGGACAGGCATCTGTTGTCATCTATTTGTTTTCGTTTGCTTACATTGTCCCTAGTCAGAATTTTATTTTGGGTGAACAGCCATAAGAAAAAGTGAATTCTTGGTGGAATTTTTAGTTTCCAGACTACAGGGGTGTGGACAGGTTGCACCCAATTTTTTTCCGTGCTGTGATGCTTCGTCCTTACCCGGAAAAAACTTGGGTGCGCACCCCCGCGCCGCCCCGTGCGCACCCCCGCGCGGTGCCATCGCGATCCAATCGACTCGATTTGTCCTCACCGGCTCAAGTAAACTAGATTAGTTTTTAATTCATGTTCGATTTGTGAGTGTTCCATGCTCATTGCTGCATGCCATTGACAAGTGTGCATCACGGGGATCCGCCTCTCCAATGACCTCGCCACCACCGCCGGCCACGGCGGCGCTCAAGAGCAACATCGCCGCCTTCGCACTCCTCGTCCTGCCGGCGTAGGAGCAACTCCTCGTCGTGCTCCTGAGCGGGCGCGCCAAGGTGAGGCTCTACCGCATGGACTTCCGCACGGCGTCGGCCTCTCCAACGAGGATGTGGAGGCGTCGCGGATGATGCTGCATCGGTTCCAGAACTCAGCTCGGTGTTGTACGAGCTGGCGTACATTGAGGCACAGAGAACGATCAGGAAGGCTGATTGCCTCCTTGGACGCCGGCTTCGACTGCAGCAACGTCGCACGAGAGCTAGTGTGTCAAGCCGGCGGCCGACGCCGACGAGCCGTGGGTTGGTTGACTACTGCATCAACTGCTACCCGGTGCAGCTCCCAGATATCTCCAAGGACATATCTGACTAGCTGCTAGAGCAAAAGCGGAGCATGCAAAACTAGCAGTGGTCTCAGGTGTATATTTGTACGTACCTGGTATACGTATACATATCTATTAAGTGAACAAGAGAGAGGGTATTCGTATATGGTATACGTATGGGATATGAGATAGAGAGAGGAGAGAGAATAGATTCCCAAAATGCCCTTTTCTAAATTAGTTTAATTAGGTGGTGGGAAAATCAAAACAGCTAGTACTTCCTAATACTTCACAAGCACTGTAAAAAAAACTTTTAAAACTTTAGTATTTCAGTACTACATTTCTGAAACATATAACATAACTGCATCATCCAATTAACTCTTGAGGCATGCAAAAAAGCTGTTCATATTCTCGCTTAAATTGTCTTTCAAAAAAATATATATTCTCGCTTAAATCTACAATTGCAGACAAACATTCACTACGTTTTACTGATAATTTTGCTTGGCTCCAACTGTGACCGTCACTAAAATTCAACTGCATGCACGCCTCTTATTTCAGCTTTTGTTTCAGCCACGTATAACTAATCCGGCGCATCTAGCAGTGCACGGCAATAATATCCAGTCGTGTCATGTGTGACCATATGCGTCAGACTACTGGAAACCACTTTTGTGCGTGTGTGTGTGTGTGTGATAGAGATCACGTGACTACGTGAGATGTGTGCAAGAGGCCGGCCGCCGTGAGGGCCCGTCCTGCTAGCTAGCCTCTTGTGTATAGTTATAGTTGTTCGTCAAATTAAAGCATGGTCGTACATATATATGTTGATTGAGATTTTCAGTTTATTTGTGTGTGGATGAATAATCCAGCACTAGCTAGTATATACATGTAGCTTGACCAAATGATGCTTGTGACGTAGATAGAGAAAAAACGGAGACATTAACCATATATTCTGAGCCGATTAACTTTATTCTTAGTCTTAGTACAAAGATCGAAATGCTCTCAATCAAGAGACACTACACGCAAAGCACGTAAAAGGCTCGAAACTGGGAAGCAAGACAGACATAACAATTTACGTTACGTGATGACAGAGATATAGATGATGAATTGATGATGATGATGATTTTGGCGTAGTGCGTGATCATTGCGGGAGCTCCGTGTCGGTAGTGCCCGGCCCGCATATATATATGCCCGTTGTTCTGGTGGGCCCCACCGCGCGCTGGTGGGCGGGGGGCAGTGGGATCTGCCAATCAGTGAGACCTGGCGTGTTCTTGGACTGTCTCGTGTAGCAGCAGAGAGGGACAGACAGTAGCTGCTCTCTTCCGAGATGCTCTCTTCCGAGTGACGGAATATGCCTGCCCATCGGCCCGTGCATGGATCAGTCAATGGACACATGAAATCAGAAGCCAGCTAAAGGCATGCCCTCGCTTGCAAGTTCGGACCACTAGAAATTATAGTATATTGAAGCCTAGTTAACATGAATTGTGATTCAGTAGCTAGCAATGGTGCTGCTGAGTGGATCAGCTTGAGCACTTTCAAGTTCACCCGCTGTAGGTATATACGAGAGTTATAGGATGATCATTTTTGTACGTGTAAAGCATACATATACTACTCATGTTGTGATGCATTGTAGATCATTTTAGCTTTTCTAGCTACATTCATATGTTTTAATACACATCTCAATATACATTGTTATATCTAGATACATATCAAAAATTATATAAGAAAATTCAAAACGACCTACAACGTACTTAAACTTAAACCGGAGGAAGTACATTATACGATCGCACCTCAGCACTGCGCAACGAACTGCCACATCCCATTTTACCGCGCGCGGTACACTGCGCAACGAGCTAGCTGGGTTCACGGCGCACAGACGCGTCGGACCCCGCGCACATGAAGGATGCCCCAGGATCGGAACGTCCGAGCATGCATGTACCGCTGCATGTGCAGGCGTGCATGCAGCCTGCCGCTGTGCAGGACAGGAGCACAAGGGGCCTGGAGTAGTACTTTAAAGAGATTGCTCACATAGTACTCCCTCCCGCATCTCTCTCTTGTAGTACTGGAGTACTAGCCAAGCCAAGTATGACTGTAGTCCGCTCCAGGACAGGAACAGGAGAGAGACAGGCCTGCAACTGGGCAGTACAGATTGGCTATTATTAGTACTTTGCTCACGTAGTCCCTCCTTTCACTTTTGTACAGTAGGGCGGATGAACTACTCCAAAGACCACAGAAATGCACGCCCACTCGTACAAGCGGCCGCGGTGATTATTGAAGTCTTTTGATTGGCTTAGTTTTCGTTGGACAGTGTGCTCGGGCCACCAGAGGCGCAGCAGAGGTTGATTGGATGGGTCCCGCCAGACTAAACAATCCCGCTGAGGAGGAACTTTTCGCATGCAGGTGGGGTCCTTTTGCCGCATGCGATGCGACCAATCAGAAGCCCAACATAAGCTCCAAGGCAACGATGCGGGCTTGCGCCAGCATTTAACCCTGAATCGTTTTTTTCCGTTGGGTTATGCCACGTCGCAAGTTTTTTACCAAGCTGACCTTCGTTCCCGTCGTCATTTAACCGAAAAACAAAATGACGAGGCACCAAACATCCATCCGTCATTTAATTTTGAGGGATACCGAGGGACATGATGGCGAGGTACCGAGGGGAGCCGGGAGCGTTCCGAGGGTGCGCCTTACAATCGCAAAAAAGCAGAATTTCGTCATCTGCCTAGAAACACCAAGGGAGGGAGTACAGGAGTACTGTAGCAGTACTAGCCAAGCAAAGTAGGAGTACTGTATTTGGCTTTGCTCTGAGGCAAAACCGAGGCCCTCCGCAGCAGAGCCAATGCGAAACATTGCCGTCTACGCGCACGGACCACGGAGGGAGATACCTCAGGGGAATAACCGCATCAACGAACTTATCGCTTCACACATGTCGACGTTGATGCATGCAGTTTGATAACTAACCGGCCAATGCAAAGTACTGTACGTAAGTAGCATTCCAATCCAAAGCTAGCCTAGCATCCACCCACTCCTGGAAAATTTACCAATGCAATGCTTGTTGGCGCGTGCATGTGTAGACTCAACGCCCCTATCGTTCAAATAAGATCCGAGTATTCCATTGAATGCGTAGTACATGGGTATTGCAAATTGCAAAGAAATTAAGGAGTAGTGTTTGCATGCAACAGTTGTTGTTAAAAAATATAGTTTTAATAAACCAGAGTTTTATGGAGTTTTCAAAACTCCACCCCTGACCCCTTCAATTTTTCTTGCCATGTCCGTACTCTTTTTCTCACTCTAGTATATTATACGACATACATACATTTTATATAAAAATAAAGATCGAATAATTTGAAAAACTTTTCTCACCCAATTCGGGTCCACCATACCCCTCACGCCGGACCCACCTGTCAATTAATTGAGGAGTGGATAGGGTGGAAGACCCATAGAAACGCAATTTGGAGAGTGTTTCTGCCAAAAATAAAAATATTTTGTCACCCGACACTTTGTTTACCCACCGGACGTACCCGCACCTCGCCTATTGAGTCCCGTTGATTCACACGTCCTCTCTCTCTCTCCGGTCTCTTTTCCTTCCATGATTCAATCTCCTCCCGTCCTCCGCCCCTCTCCAACCCACGGGAAAAAATTAGTACGTGAGGACCGTCCCCGAATCCCTCCATGTGCGGACCTGCAGCCGATTGTCGTCGTGTGAAAGGTCAGGGCATCTGACGAATTTGTTCGAACGGTCAGTCCGCTGCCTGGGAAAGGCTATCGGCTCGGCTCTCACGGCTGGATTTCAAGAGGAACGAGACGATGCTCTGCTCAGGCTCGAGATTTCCTAATCCAACTACGTAATGCTTGGAGCCCATCGCTCCCTGCGACTCTGCGAGATAACCGACCATGAGTGTTGTTCGCACCGAAAATTGGCACAAAGCCGATCAGGCTGACGCCACCGGTCAGACCGGTGTCCCTCGACGGTCTGACCGGTCGGGCGTCCTGTAGCCGATCCGTCAATGGCCACACGGTCTGACCGGTGGGCCTGACCGGTCTGACCCCGAGTCCGCGTAGAATTGAGGAGTCCTAGCTAATTTCGACTTGTAAAAGGATTCCTTGCAGGGCAAGACCTCCCCACCCTATAAATATAAAGGGCCACGACCGTTTGAGGTGGAATCACCCAATCGATCATTACTTTCTACAACTTTCATCTCTCAAACCCTAGCTTTTCCAACCTCGTGCTTTCCTTGTTTGTCTCGACGACGATCAAGGACGTTCTGAGTGGTCTTGCCAACCTCAGAGAACCCTAGGCGCGCCACCTCCGACGGGGTCCCTCCTGAGGCGGCGATCTTAGATCTTCACCGCGCGTCTGCAGACACCGGTCAGACCGGTGCCCCTGACCGGTCAGGAGCTCGGCGAGTTCAGCGTTTCGACGTTTCCGCGTGATCTAGCGCTCATGTGTGTTGACCAGAAAAGCGTCAACATACTTTTGGCGACTCCGCTGGGGACGAAAGATCAGGTTGCTAAAACCGTTCAATCTAACCTCAGCCAGATGGGTGCTCGGTGTGAACTTGACATGAACAACATTGTCACCGCGTCACTGGAAGATATCTCTCCGGAGGAGCAGCAGAAATTCAAGGCACTACAAGAGTACATGCAAGTACAATTCCTAGCTGGCGTCAAGAAGGATCGATCCGGCAAGGTGGCAAGATTGAAAGAGTTCGAGCTGCCGGCGATCAGGCTAAACGACAGCAATGTTGAGGTAATTCCCACTGTAAGTAAGAAACCTCCGCCTGAAACTTCTCCTATGAAATCTACAGTGGAAAGCGATGAATTACTTGCTTCATATATTGCTCGTTTAGAA
Source organism: Cenchrus fungigraminus (assembly GCA_036936925.1). Taxonomy (NCBI): domain Eukaryota; kingdom Viridiplantae; phylum Streptophyta; class Magnoliopsida; order Poales; family Poaceae; genus Cenchrus; species Cenchrus fungigraminus. The sequence continues at coordinate 2,176,713 of CM072770.1, read as the reverse complement.
CGCTTAGAGGATCTTGAAAAAGATAGGACTTTAGGTTATGCTGATAATGAAACTAATAGTAGTACTCCTAAAGCTAATCCTCAGGGGTCTCATCCTAGCTTAGCACCTTTACCTGTAAATAATGGTAATTATGCATATGGTTTGACACCAAATCCAGTATCTGGTCAGTATCCTCAGTTTCAACCGCACAGGCCAAACATGGCCACACTGGTTGAACCGGTGCAGGGTACCGGTCAAACCGGTGCTATGGAGCTGGTGCCCGACCAGCCTTTGCCAATTTCTGTCGTGCCAAATCATATGGTCCCTACTTTTTCTAATACAATCAGTAATGTTGGACCTCATTATAGTACGGCAATGAATACATCGGCCTCCAAAAACATTATTCCGGACGATGTGTTTGAAAGTTACAGGCTAGCTCAAGCTAAGATAGCTCCCTACTTAAATAAGATGAATTTGGAGAATCCTCAACCACCACAACCAAATAATCCTAATTGGGCGGAATTTAATAGATTTAAGGAAGATTTGGCTAATGTGGTAAAAACCAAACTTGGTGTTGACATTGGTAATACTAATCTATATCAAAAGCCATATGATCCCGAGTTTGATAGATTTCCTCTCCCACGTGGTTGGCGTATGCCTGACTTGATTAAATTTAGTGGTGATGATGACCGAACCACATGGGAACATATTAGTCAATACACTGCACAACTAGGTGAAGCTGGTGTCTATAATGCTTTGAAAGTGCATTTATTTTCTCTATCTTTGACTGGCACTGCTTTTGCTTGGTTTTCTTTGCTTGCTCCTGGTTCTATTATATCTTGGGATATGTTAGAACGTAAGTTTCATGATCACTTTTATAGTGGGAGCATATAATTAAAATTGACAGACTTAACATCGGTTAGACAAGGAAGAGATGAGACTGTCTCTGCCTACATCAAAAGGTTTAAAGAAACTAAAAACCGGTGCTTTAATTTGTCAATCACTGATATGGACCTTGCAGACATTTGTCTGAAAGGTTTAAGGTCATCCATTAGGGATAAGATAGAGGGCTCTGATTTTCTTTCGGTTGCACAAGTTCAAGTAAGAGCTTTAGTTGTTGAAAACCGAATGAATAAAGAGAAAGATAACTTTAAATCATGTCGTTCTAATGTTCATGTTATTGATTATGATTCTGATAGTTCGGACGATAGTGATAAAGAAATTTATGCTGCTGAATTTGTTTGGCCCTCTAAAGAAAAAATTTATTCTTGTTCATCTCTTAAGCCAGCTAGTAAAGGTCGGTGTGACAGAACCGCCCAGAATAATTCCGTATTATCGCCTAAGCCGGTCCACATGGCCATTAAGCAATAATAAAGAAGTATTTTGTCGCCTCTGCCAGGTCATGCCCGGTAAATCACTTATGTAGGATCGAGTTATGCGCTAAGCCCACACGAAGGCGGGACCAGAGTACAACATTACATTACATAAAAGGTCCATAAGTACTTAATATTACAAACCAGGTTTTTCAGTACATAAAAGTAAATATGCTTCAGAGTTTAAACAGCGGAAAATAAACTAAACGCGTGATACACACAGGAGGCCATCCATGCATATCACTCCTCATCATCGTTCTCCCATTCAAGTTCCCAATCATCTGGAATAGAACCAGGCCAGATGGGATTACCTGAAAACAACAACAAAAGCAAAGCTGAGTATACTAATACTCAGCAAGACTTACCCGACAAAAAAAATAAAAGACACAGCTAGACATGCAAGGCTTTTTGGCTGGTGGGTTGGTTTTGCCAAAAGCAACTAAGAGTTGATCCTTACTTTCAAATTTTAGCTCAAGTTCTAGTATGTTAACCATTCTAGGTAAGCACCTAGCTAAGCAAGCATGGTTGTACAAACAAGATTAATCATCCAACAATACTAATCCGAAATGTTCCATAAATAAACATGGGGTAGCCAGTGGTCAAGCCGACTCAGATAACGGCGAGTGACCGACGATCGATCGATTTATATCCTTGCAAGGTAAACCCAAGATACACGGAAGAAGGTAGACCAAGTGCAGTGTCTACCCCCAACCAGGCGGTTCCCGTCATTCCCCAGATTAGGAAAAGATGATACAGTCCTAAGTACAAGGTTTACTGGTACGCCCAAACATGGCACGTCCAGAATCACACTTGCACTACCGGTAGCGAACCGGGAGACGCATCTCAAGATTAGTAGCAATAAAATTCCCGCACTGGTTCATTAGGTACTAGGCTTACCGGTCCCATTCCCAACAAGCACTTGGTACGTTCAATAGCTTAGACCAGCACCATGCTACTCGGTCGAGACCGAACCCATTGCTCTTACCACATGAGCAAGTCAATTTATCCAACTTATGATTCCAACATAAGCATCCTATATCTCGCGAGCAATGAGTCATTACTCGACTTGTACCGTGTCCTTAAAGCATGGCACTAGCGTTCCTAACATACTAGTAAAAGAGCATAGGAGTCCTAAGGATCATGCATCTAGGTTTCAAAACAACTCCTGAAACTTAAATGCACAAAGTAACATTAAATGCTAAAAAGTAAAAGAATATAAGTTTTAATCCAAAAGGTTATATGTGACCCCGGTGCTTGCCTTCTTCTAAGTTAGCAACAGCCTTGGGCTCTTTCGGACTTTGGCCCGGGTCTTCTTGCACTACGGCGTAGTTAGCTTCCGCTGCTACCTCGTCCTCCTGCACGAGTGTATACGTGCCGTCCGGGAGCTCTACACGAACGACATATGCACATGCATTAGGTTATGGTTATGATGGGAGAAAAATTACCACCTAACCAACTCTTGTTGGCCACATATATCTATAACTATCTATTTTACTCATAACCATAAAAGTGGGTGTGTGGGGTGGAGCGGAGTTCATTTAATTCATTTAAACGGTGACGGTGTACACATATACACTCAAACCAACTAAACAACTTCATAAAAACAGTAGGGGTAGTGATTGTGAACTTAAAACAGAAACATAGCATGGTTTTGCAATTTAACTCTTTATTTACCAATTATTTTTATTAATTTATTAAAACAAGCCTATCAACCTTAAATCCAAATTAAAATAAAAACTCATCAAATAAATCCTAGCTTCTGCACACAGTAAGATACACCTAATCTAAGCTCACACACCAAAATTTGGCTTAAGATCATTTATAAATTAATTCATATGAAAAAGACAAGTTTCAGCCTAGTAAATCACCATTAATTCATATAAAAAGATTTACTAAACTTTTTGATCTCAACTTTCTCATACACCTCAAATAGGCCAAAACCAAGTTCCTGACCAAGGCACACATGTAGACCTATTTTATATATCAAGTTATTAATTTTTCATCCTACACAAGATTAAATCCAAAACACCTATTAAAAAATTTCTTAAAATTATACCCACTTCACCAGAGGTGTTATTTATCATGGAAAAGTTCTGAGGTGCACTAGTGATTTAAATAAAATTTATTTTAAAGGGCTATAAAAAGCATCAAGCTTAACTAGCATAAAGCTTACATAAATCATAACTGAGAATCTACACATCAAACTCATGCCAACTTTGGTCACAAATCTAAAAATGCCATAAAGAGAAACATATCCAAAATTAAACTTCATAGCATGTGTATATTTTAAACTACACTAAAAACACATCAAACTGAGTTTGAATTTTTAATTCAAAAACTACACAGAAAAACCCTATATATGCTTTCTAGAAAAGGTAGGTTTCTTCACTAGGAACCCAACAAAATTGGATTTGCATTTTTATGATTTTTCTACGATTTTTAATGTATTTTCGAAGTTGCTGCGAATAACCCTAAAACACATTTACAGAGGGACCCTTGAAGAATATTTCTGAAATTACGCATAAGCCCTTACTTTGCAGAACAGACCCTAAAAAGAATCTAATCTTCACGAAAGAGCCCTCACCGGCGCAGGGGCCAACTCCGGCGGCCGGAGGAGCGGCGGATGGACGCGGGTGAGCGGCCGGCGAGCTCGAGGAGGTTCAACTGAAGTCGCCTGGGCGGCCGGCCCGGCCGAAGACGGCGACGGCGAGCTCCTCCGCGGCGCGCAGGGTCGCCGTCCGCCGGAACCCGGCGTGCCGGCGTCCTTGGCTCCAATGCGGGGCAACGGCGACTGGGATGGTGCAGGAGGACCTGAGGAGGACGACGGAAGGGCCGGCCGGCGTTGGTTGGATGCGGGAGAACCGGCTCGGCGGCTGCGCAGCAAAGAACGGCGGCGGCGACTCTGAGCGCCCGCCGCGGCTCAGCCTGGCCGGCGATGGCGCGGCCGGATGGACGAGCGATGGTGACGCGGTGTTGAGGAGGGCCAGCACAGCACGCGGCTGAGGAGAGGAGAGCTAGGCGGCGGCGGTGGCCATGGAATTACGACGGCGGGGAACAGAGCAATGGCGACTCGGCTCTGCTTGGCTTGCGAAACAGGGGAGGGGAAAACGAGGAGGCGGCGGCATTCACGGGTCATGGCGGAGCCCTGGGCGCATTGGTAGCCAGCGAAGACGGCCAGCTGGCCCCGACCGCATGCGAGGCCGCGAGTGGCACGAGCGGAACGCGGCGCGTGTCGCGGCGCATGGCGGCGGACCGGGCGGTCTGCCTCCCTGGACGCGGAGCAGCGGCCTTTGGGCCTGCGGAGGTCTCACGACTCGCGCGTGGTCCACCACGGAGTCCGCGAGGCTCCGTACGCCGGAGGAAGGTGGAGGTGACGCGTGGCGCGGGCGAGCGCGGCGCCCATGGTGCGGATGGTGTGCGCCGGCCGACAGGACGCCGTTTTTAATTTGGTCAGCGCCTATTCAACTAAGCAAAACTCGAATTTTTCGAATAAAAGTTGAAAATCTTCAAAAATAAAAGTTGTAGAGGAGCTGTAGGGCTACCACTTTTACAAAGGGTGACCTATGCTTTGGTGATTCGTTTGAGGGGAAAAACTTGACGAAGTTGCAGATTTTCCACGGCTCGAAATACTGTTCATGAGAGCTTCAACACTATTTTTGGCAATTTTGCACTCAAAATTTGAATGTCCGCCAATTATGAAAAATGTGTTCCCGGAGATAACGAAGAACTTTTATATTGGCCTATTTTGAAATTCTATAGAGAAATTTGGAGAACGCTTAAGGAAACCAAATCAGCCTTTTAGATTCATAGGGGTTTGACCATGATTTGAGAGTTTGACCAAGGGTTTAAGTGCAAAAGTGTGCATAATCAAGCAAAACATGCTTAGGGACTAATTAATCTTGATTATCATGGGTAATTGAAGTACTCAACTTAAGTAACATCAGGGATGTTACAGTCGGCAAGAAGAAATTAAATTTACTTTTGATGTTTCCAAATGTGATCGCATATTTGATGAATTGCTTAAATATGGAAATATCAAGTTAACTCATACTATTCCTCCACTTGAAGATTTGAAAAGACGCGCATATTGCAAATTTCATAATTCATTTTCTCATGCTATTAATGATTGTAATGTGTTTCGTCGACAGGTTCAATCGGCCATAAATGAAGGTCGTTTGACTTTTCATGAGATGCAAGTGGATAAGGCTCCTTTTCCAATCAATACCATGGATTTACAGCAGCCTAAGGTACTGGTTCGGCCACATCAAGCTGAAGCAACTAAAGGCAAGAACGTGGTAATCGGGGAGGCTAAGCCCGATTTGAGAGGAAAGGAGCTGGTTCGCAAAGTTGAGTATGAGAAGACTCCTGATGGCAAAGAGACCTTCAAGGTTACAGTGAGTGCCTCTGGACATGGGGGGCAAGGGTCGTCCACACCCGCCGATCAGCGACCGTCTGAGCCGTCTCTGGCCAGACCGGTGGAGGAACAAAGAAGTAGTAGTAGTAGTAGCAGAAAATTTTCTCTTAGAACTTTTGTGGCGAGAAAAATTAAATTCAATGTGGCAACTCTATAAACTCTCCGCATCTACAGCCTGATGCTTCAGTTTTGCCACAACATTGAGCCGTGGATACATAAGGTCAGTCTCTATTATCCAAAAAAAAGTGATGGTTGTGCTAAAGACAAGTATTCTGTCACTATACCTATAATTTTTTGAGTGAAATAATGGCCATAGAAAAGTCACAGTATATTCTAGGTCATGAAGTTAGCATATTTCTTTTGTACTTTTTAGAATTGTGTGTGTCAGATAATTAGAACTCATGCATATTCAAATTATTATTTACTGAACTTTTCCAATAATACGTGCGTGTCGCACGTACACCTCTGCTAGTTTTATAAAATGACGAAATATTGCCAATGCTGTTTAGATGTGCAAAAGAGGAGCAAAAGTGGCATTATTCACCCATCACATCCATCACATTCTCTCTTACAAAAGTAACTATTCTAGCACTATTCATAGATCTAAGTTTACCCATCTAAACAGCCGCGGACCCTACATTGTTGTAACTCAAAAAACCTCTCTGGTTTGAACATACTATGGAAATACATGACTCTAGTTTCAAAACTTTAGCATCATCCTAATAGGCCTAACTATTGAGGCATGCAAAGTAACTCTTTGTATTCTCGCTTAAATCTACAATTGCAGATAGATACTCACTAAGTTTTGTTGAAACAAATGGCATGTGGAACCCACATGTCACACTGATGATTTTGCTTGGCCCCAACTTTGACCGTCACTAAAATTCAACTGCCTCCTACACTTTAGCTTTATCACGAATAACCCGCGCATGCACCTGGATTACCAATAAGGATGGATTCAGATCGAATACCCATGGAATTGAATTCGGATGTCACTTTTCACCACGTTTTAATTCAAATTCGAATCAGATACGAATCTTGTCGGATATATACGGATACAAATCTTATCGAATATGAATACAAAACAGATAGATTTGCTTTGTTACTAGTAGTGAGTAAATTATGAATAAGACAACTTATAGAAAAAATATATATTTATTAATAAAAATTTAAGTAATTCAATATATCAAAATAAATATAAAAATAAATATTTTTCATAGATATATATCATTTAAAATTAATTAATACATATAAATATAATTTATTTCTTTAAAAAATAACATAGTATATTTTAAAAATTAACATGAATAGCCATATTGTAATAATTAAATTTTATTATTGTATATCACTAATAATATTAGACTAAAATAATTATTCATTTGATATTTTTTAATAATTTAGATGATGTACATCATTTTTAGGTAACAATATTAAAATTAACATAATTTTGTAATTAGTAATTAGTTATCAAAATAAGTTTTAGAAGATTTCATAAGTACTTTGTTCTACAAGGATACAGATAGTGTCAGATTGTCCACATTTTTATCGAATACGAATCTGGAACCAGATAGATAAAAAATTGAAAATCAAATACGGATACATCCATTTAATATTCACATTAATAACGAATACGAATAAGGATATCTATGTTAATAATTTTATCAAATACGTATTCGTATATTCGGATATCCACACATCCGAAAATCCATCCCTATTTACTGGATAGCCCTCGCTTCTGAGTCGTGATTTCACCTTTTTGATCGGCGTGGCACCATGTGTGTCAAACTGACAGTTTGGGGCAGAGAGTAGAGATGTGAAGGCATCTACTGTACCTATCTACTGTACCTGTGGCAGGGGGGCCCGCCGGCCCGGGCCGAGGGCCGTAGCCAGCGGCGGATCCAGCGGTGGGTCGGGGGGGCTCCAGCCCCCCTACCACCCTGGATCCAATGGTAATCTTGCAAGTTTTTCATGGAAATTTTGAGGAGGAAGAAGGAGGAAGAGGAAGAAGAAGGAGGGAGGAGGAAGAAGATGAAGCTCCAGCCCCCCTTACCACCCAATCCTAGATTCGCCACTGGCCGTAGCTGAATAATCCTTGGGTAGTTATCGCAATCCGCTTAGAACTCCGATCCATAGAACTTAAATAAATAACAACACATCTTATTTGTTCATTATTATGCATGGATGAATAATCCATCATACCCGCAAAAATGGATGAATGATCCATCACTAGCTATACATGTAGCTTGACCAAATGACGCTTGTGACGTAGATAGAGAAAAAAACAGAGACATTAATCATATTCCTGAGCAAATGAACATTATTCTTAGTCTTAGTACAAAGATCGAAATGCTGTTGATCAAGAGAGACACTACAATCAAAGAACATAAAAGGCTCGAAATTGAGAAGCAAAACAGACATAACAATTTAGGTCACGTGATGACAACTGAGATATAGATGACAATGACGAGCAAACCAAAACAACATGGAAAAAATGACAGGCGAGAGAGAGCACATGCATGCATGCATGCATTCGGTCTGTGCAGTGCAGCGCGGCCTTTATTTTCTTGGTGTTTCCTTAAAAATCACGTAGAAGGCTGGATATTATCATGGTAACCTCGTAATCTTCGATATTATTTCCATCAGGTCCAATAGAGTGAGGGAACGAACTCGCTGCTGCGGCTGCTGTTCGTTTTCATGGATATAAAAGTTATTAACTGAATCAATAATCATGGAACTGTGTAGACGATGGTAAACACACTTACTGGTGGTGTTGGGCGAATGCGTATCTCTCTCAGCGGCGGTGGCTGTGGAGCGCACTGCAGCTGGGCCGCCTGCTGGCTGGTAATAAGGCTCAGCAGCGGCAGGAGAGAAGACGACCTGCTGATGAAGCAGCAGCTGCCGTGGCTGCACCGCGGTCACTGCATCGGCGGCGGCGGTGGAGTGCACTTGGGCTCCGCCGCCGGCCACCGGCGGCACCTGGGGAAGCTGATCAGCGGCCACCTCCTGCTGCTGCATCGCCACGGCGGCCCGGTGCTTCTTGGTGTTGGGGTGGCGCAAAAGGTGAGACGTACCATTTCCGGTGGTCAGCATCTCCCCGCAATACTTGCACCTCGCCTTCTTGTTCTCCCCGTCGGTGACAAGATCGAAATTGCTCCATGCCGGCGACGACTCTTTCCTCTTCCTTCCGCTTCCGCTCGCCGCCATGAGACCTGAAGACGACGCCGGCCGCGGCCGCCTGCCTCTCGGAGATCGGGGCGAGAGAGGCACACTAGTTAGATAGCTGCTCTCTGTCGAGTGAGACGAATGGTGGCGACAATTATCATCATACAAATTTATACCCCCGCCTCTCGTTCCAAAGCGCCAGCAGGCCCGGCCCGGACATGTCCAGGGTTCACAATGCCGCTACAGGATCGCTGCGTTGCAAATCAGAATAAAAGAATCGTTCACAGCCCCGGTGGAGCCCCCGCCCCCGCCCCCCCCCCCCGGTCCCAGCCGCGGTAGGGAACACCACCCCCCCCGTCCCAGCCCCGGTAGAAACTGACGCGCGGGCCCCACCCACCTTCGTACACGAAGCCTAGGCTACGCTTCTAGCATGTTTTTTTTAAAAAAGAAAAGTCCGATTTACAACCTTGAACTAGCACACAAGTCTGGTTTTCAACCTTAAACGACAAAATCAGACATAAAAGGTCATCCAACTATCAAAACCGTGCAAGTTTCAACCTTTGAGCGGTTTTGGAGGTGGTTTTCCATTTTGTGAAAATGTTAAAAAAAATGGTTTCATCTAAAAAATCATAACTAATTCATTTTAAATCAGAAAAATATGGAACTAATACCCAAAGTTTTATAAAAATATCACCTATCTATTGGTGCACTATTTGGAGTTTTTTTAAATATTATATGTTCAAGTTTCTAGTTTTTATTGCTTTTTCTAAAAATACTAGGAATATGAATAATAAGATGCAGATGACTCCAAATAGTTGACCAATAGATATGTGACATTTTTATAAAACTTTGGGTATAAGTTCCATATTTTTCTGATTTAAAATGAATTAGTTATGATTTTTTAGATGAAATCATTTTTTTTAACATTTTCACAAAATGGAAAACCACCTTCAAAACCGCTCAAAGGTTGAAACTTGCACGGTTTTGATAGTTGGATGGTCTTTTATGTCTAGTTTTGTCGTTTAAGGTTGAAAACTAGACTTGTGTGCTAGTTCAAGGTTGTAAATCGGACTTTTCTAAAAAAAAAACGCTTGTGGGCTGGGCTTTCGTTGAGCTCCCTTTGTCTGCCTCGCTGCTGCCTGTATCTTTTGCCTGCGTAACGTTTGGTTGCAATCTTTTACAGACATGTTTAATAGACCTAAAATGGGGGAGATTTTTGTCTCCTCGTTGCGCCACGTCATCAAGAAAAGGTGAGTCGTCGGATCACGCATCGATGGCTCGGATCATCCACAGACCACAGATATTGTTCATGCGGGACCTACAATATGTTTAGGTGGGACCCATGTGCGGGACCCACGTGGATTCATGAGATATTCGTGTGGGACCCACATCAGGTGGGACCCACACATTTTGGTTTGTGGGGCCCACAATTCTATTGAGTAGGATTTCTTTCTTCAATAAAACTAAACCGCGGGGATTTTTGCCCCTCTCCCCCATTGCGCCACAACTGCAGCAAAATCTCGACCGTCAGACCGCGCGTGGATGGTTCATATCAAGTCCAACCCACACTCAGGATAATTTAGGGAAACCCCCTCGAACTTTACAGAAATAGCTTGCACAATACACCTCTCAGGTAGTTTTATGGAAACCACCTCAAGCTTTGAAGGAATGGCAAGAGGGCTGCCAATTTTATAAAATCCCCCTCAAACTTTATGGACATTGATATGTAGTCCAACTCACACACATATAATTTTATGGAACCCCCCTCAAACTTTGCTGAAATATAATTTTATTTCAGCCACCTCTCATGTCGTTTTATGAAAATCCCCTCGAGCTTTGAAGGAATGCTAAAAGAGGGTAATTCTTGCCTCCCATTGAGCCACATCAGCAACAAAATCTCAGCCGTCGGATCGTGCGTGGATGGCTCAGATTATCTAAAAGGTTGGTCAATTTTACATAAAAAACCCTATACTTTATGAAAATTAAAATGTAGTCTAACCCACACTCAAATAATTTATGAAAACCCCATCGAGAAATATAAGTCAATTCCACCCATCCCTCAAATAGTTTAACATAACCCCCTCAAACTTTGAAGGAACACAAACCTCAAACTTCATCGAAAGTAAACTGTAGTTCAATCACTGCTTTGGCAATTTAATGAAAACCCCACAAGCTTTATACAACTACAATTTATTTAAGCCACCTCTCTGGCAATCTGGAGACATCTCCCTCGAACGAGCCGCCTCTCATGTAATTTAATGATAATCAACCCACAATCCATGCATCTTTCACGTATCCTAACTTCATTGAAATTAACACATGGTCCACAGAGTTTTAGGAAAATACCCTAAACTTTCTGCAAATCTACCCACGGTTTGAAATTTTACGAAAAATTCCTCCAGGTTCGTCACAACCAATCCACGATCCCTACACTTTAACTAAAAATACCCTAAAGTTTTATGAAACAAATCCACACCCTTAAATCATGTAAAGAAATCTCTAACCTTCATACCAATCACTGGACTACAGGTCATAGCGCGGCAACGACGCACTAGTCTTTCTAGTAAAACCTAAAACGGGGGCGATTTTTGCCACACCATTGAGCCACGTCGGTCAGATTCCACGACCGTTGGATCACGCATGGATGGTCGGACTATCCAGGAGGTTCAACAGTTTTTCTTTAAAAAAAAACTTCGCACTCATCGAAATCCAACTCACACTCGGGTGATTTTATGAAAACTCCCTCGAACTTTGTAGAAGTGTAGCATGTGCTCAAGCCACCTCTCAGACACTTTTATGGAAACCACCCTCGAGCTTTGAAGAAATGTCACGAGGCCGCCAATTTACAAAATCCTCCCAAACTTTACCAAAATTAATATGTAGTCCATTTCGCACAGATAATTTTATGGTAACCCCTCGAACTCTGCAGAAATATAATTCAATTCCAACCACCCCTTAGGCAATTTTGTGTAAACCCCCTTGAGCTTTGAAGGAACGCCAATAGGGTTACTAATTTTACAAAATCCCCCTCAAATTTCATTAAAAGTAAAAACTGTAGTTCAACCACTGCTGTGACAATTTAATGAAACCCACTCAAGTTTTATACAACTACTCCCTCCATTCCAAATTGTAAGTCATTTTGAATTTTCTAGGTTCATCAATACTAGAAAAGGAGTGCGGCTTTGCCACTCTGCTATCACAGCTACCGGCCCGTGGATACCTGTTGCTTTTCCAAATTGGGTGCTATGTTTTTTCAGTAGTCAGTACTTTACCCTTCAACAAAAGATACCGCACTTGTAACAAAAGATTGACCTTATAGTGAATGTACTGTTAGAGACAGTGTAACTGTAAGAAATGATTTTCTTTTTTTATATCTCATCTTCATATTTTAACAAAGCACTATAAAAATATAGGCCATGATACATTCATAAACGCCACCTAATGAAAGCAGCAGTTGCAATCAAGAGCACCCAAAAACAAGTTTACTGATCAAACACTAAAAACAAGTGGACTGACCAAACATTAATTCAGGTTGTGGTAAGAATAGTTAGTATATACTAAGGAACAGAGGAGGATGTTTGGAGCAAGAAAATAAAAAAGCAAAAGCAAGGTACAATGTAGAGAAATTAGAGGAAATGAAAATCAGAAAGTTGAAGGTTGTACTTGTACCTCTCCCAGCTGGAACCAGGAGTGTGATCTGAATAAATACAGTGGTCTCGTTCTGATTTCTAATTAAACTTACATGAGTATTTGTGATCTGTTCTAGAACTGTGAAGTTATTCCTGTTCCTCAATAGTAAAAGGACTGAATTTTATATGCACTGCTACAAAAAAATTGGGTGGTTAGATGAAACCAAGCATTGTAGAAACTGACAATGTAGCTGATTCTTGACTCTAACTCTTGGACCCCTGATATACAGACATAAATTAAACATGAACAATGTAAGTAATTCTGCTGGCGGTATTAAAACATGATAATTCAGTTTTCTTTTTTCTTTGCTTGACTGCTTTACATCTGCATGCTATATACAAAGTACTGCTACAAGGAGTAGTTATGAATTAGATCCTAAATTTGAGCGGTACAGTAGTTGGAAATTAGGACATAGCAAGCATAACAGAGTAGTCAGTTGTTATTGTGATTGTTCACATATAATTTAGTTACAAGTTATTCTTCGGTTCCAGATCTTCTGGTTTGGGTTTCTTCCTTTTCTCAGGAGTGAGGACCATTGTAACTTAGTCATGTAAATCTAGTTCAGACAAATCTTTAATACTGAATACTAACAACAGATCAGAAAATACATGGTTAACTCTAATCTAGTGTAAGGGTTGTGTAATCCATTAGTTAATGGACCCAGCCATGGACTCAAGATTGTACAAGGTGACTTTTACTTTCAGGTTAACAACGAATTGCATATATGCATATAATGATCAGTGAAATTCATTATCATAGCACAATTAACCAGTGAGGTTATGGACATATCTGGCAATTTCTAGCTTATTTCTAGCATGCAGCCATGCAATCCACATGAAAGGTACCACGTGTCGTATGATTTAAATGGATAGCTTAAAACATTAGTATGCAGCGCATTCGAACAGGTTGCATTGCAGGAACGTTCCAGTTGGGCATATCGTCGAACAAGATAAGAGCATGGCAGTTCATGTACAGCTAAGAGCCGCGTGGTGTTGTGGCCTTGTGCGTGCTACTAACCTGCCAGAGGCCATCTACTCCATGCCTCTGCCGGATAATTCGCTTGCTTGCTCCAGCAGCCGCTGCTCATTTTTGTCGGCTTCATCTCCCTCGAACCTGGAGGAAGGAGCCGGTGCTCAAAGGCGGGGTGCGGGGAAACACGGAGTGAGGATCTGGGGAGTAGGCTGCTAGGGCTTAGGGCAGCTCCAGTGTACTAGCTAAGGGCACGTACAACGGCGTCTCTTCTTCCCTCGTCTGTGTGTTGCCATTTTTGTAGAAAACACCCTCAATTGGCTTGCAGACGGTCACCTCGTCGTCTCGCGAGACGACGGCAAGGGCCCGTGCTCCGAGGCCGAATCGCCGAATGAAGCAGCGTTGTAGGAGTCGTCTTGTCGGCTCGACGATGGATGTGGATCCCGTGCGGGCGCACGTTGAATATGGTCGTGCGAGTGGAAGAATGTCGCGCGTCCTGGCTGCTGCGACTTACAATTTGGATTACTATGCATCTAGCAATAGCGTATGTCTAGATGCATAATAATGTCTATGAACCTAGAAAAGCCAAACAACTTACAATTTGGAACGGAGCGAGTACCATTTATTTAAGCCACCTCTCAGGCAATCTAACGACATCTCTCGACCGAGCCACCATGTAGTTTTAGGGTAATCAACCTGCGATCCATGCATCTCCCACAAAACTGAGCTTCACAGAAATTGACACAAGGTCCACAGGCTTCTACGGGAAAGACCTAAATTTTCTGCAAATTTACCCACAGACCGATTTTTGCGGAAAAGTATCCTAGCTTTGTCATGATCAATCCACGGTCCTCGCATTTCAACTAAAAATACCCTCAAGTTTTAAGAACTAATCCACAACCTTGCGGCATCACCGTCGTCTCCGATCAGCTCGACACGGACGCGGCCGACGAGGTCCTCATGAACCGGGACGGCCACCAGGCGGCGGGATAGCACCACAGACCCACCCGGTCCGAGCTCCGTCGTCGAGGCTCCTCCTGACACCGCCCTGCTGTCGTACCACTAGAGGGAAATGAAAAAAATTTGAAATAAAGGAATCATATATTTTGTTTATGCCACCAAGAAAAAACTACCAATAATACCCCTACACCACCAATGCATACCACTCTACACCACATGTTAAGCCGTAGTGGTATACAATTAATCTCAACCGTCGGATCCTTCCATACTGATACTTTTTTAACAGTGGTATAGGGTGGTATGGTCCACCGTAAAAGAGCCCGCTAAGTAATGTAAAAAACTTTAGTAGCACCATCTAAAATTGACTCGATCTAGAGCACTCTTGGACTTGGGTTTGAACACACTCTGCTGGTTAATTATAACAGCTCCTAATTTCACCATCTGCGCATCTTTTCGGCTGGTTTATGGTGGAATTAAAAGAGTGTTTACAGAAGGCTGAAATAGGATCGAAGTACTACAATCTCTTAGCAATATTCAGTAACTTCAGCACGATCGATCGATCCCTCGAATCTTTTTGCTGATAGACAGACACAACTGTGTCGTCACACCAGCAGTTTGATTTGTCGGCGTCGTCCGACGTAACGGTACACGTTCTCCCGGGTCGTGTTACGAGTCCACTCAGCCTCCACCTTCATCATGTACTGATGCTGACCCTGCCAGAACGTCCGGCAGTTATCCAAGTGCCCCAGGGTGCCCTCAAACTCAAACCGTGCGGCGCCGCCGCTGCCGCCGTCTCCGACGAGCTCGACACGGACGCGGACGACGAGGTCCTCGTGAACCGGGACGGCCACCAGGCGGCGGGACAGCGCGACGGACCCACCGGGTCCGAGCTCCGGCGTCGGGAGGAGGAGCGTTCTGGCAGTTATCCAAGTGCCCCAGGGTGCCCTCAAACTCAAACCGTGCGGCGCCGCCGCCGCCGCCGTCTCCGACGAGCTCGACACGGACGCGGACAACGAGGTCCTCGTGAACCGGGACGGCCACCAGGCGGCGGGACAGCGCGACGGACCCACCGGGTCCGAGCTCCGTCGTCGTCGTCGTCGAGGCTCCTCCTCCCGACGCCGCCGCCGCCCTCCTGCTGTCGTGGAGCACGATCTCGTTCGCGTTCCCGCTGGTCCAGACGGCCACCTCGCCGGCGAAGAAGCCGGACGCCCCGTGCAGGACGCGGGCGGAGAGCGTGGCCACGACGGCGAACGGCACGGGCGTGTACTCCAGCCGCACCGTGCTGTGCCAGCTGGGCAGGGACTTGGCCTCGAGCAGCTTGCCGCCGTCGCTGGCGCAAGCGTTGTGCTCGATGACTCCTCTGCTCAGCACTAGTTGCTCGTCGCCGGAGTCGTCGCCGCCGGACTCCATCTTCAAGTCGATCTCGAAGAACATGCTGTCTGTTACAGCGAGCCCTCGGCATGGATCCGTCAGGCTGAGCGTGTCCTACTGCATGCACAGGGTGCAAATTGGTTATAATGTGATGGACCTCTGAATCTCTTTCTCTTCAATTTTTGAAGAAGTAGTGCAAATAACTAAACTAAAGAGGTTCGGAGGTGCACCTAATGGTTACTCCTTTGCACCCTTAATAAGCACAGTGGCCGAGATTCTGGATTTATTTGGAAAATAAAGTGTCAGGATTGGTCGCTGATAGGAACAAATGTGTGTACCCATTGCGCAGCTTGAGCACTTTCTTGTTCACGTACCCAATGCGCAGCTTGAGCACTTTCTTGTTCAGCAGGACACCAGGTTGCAGGTATATACAAAGAGTTTTTATGTGTAGGCATATACTGCATATACTACTCCATGCATCTATTTAATTAAAACGGTAGGTGAAGATTTTAATATACATTATTATATCTAAATACATACATATGAAAATTAAACTATGTATCAAGGAAATCGAAAATAATGACCTGAAATCGAGGTAGTACCGCCGCATGTTTAATGGTAAGAGTATATTTGATCTGACCAGGCGCAAGTGAAGTTATCACTCAGATCATCATCAGAGAGGCACGGTAACATGAGTCTAGAGGTGCAGTCCCTCCACGTAATACTGTAGCACTAGTACAGCGAAGGAACTGTTCATCGACTTTTATAGACCGGTCTTCACTGTTTGATTTTCACTGTAGCGATCGATCTGATCCATCCATTCTGGATCCGACGGCTGCCGGTGCTTCTACTTCTCTCTGAGGTAGATTTGAGCTACCTCGGAGGATCTCAATCTTCGATCGCTCCTGTACCACACAAGTCCACAACACACAAGCATATTTTCCAGGTTTTGTTGGTTTGCACCACCCGAACAAGTAGCAGAAGCAGGACGGGCCACGGCCCACCGCCCACGGATCGCGGCGCGGGGACCAATAACGAGAACATGACCACGATGCCACGTGCGTGCTCCACCACGCTCAACGGCTGCCAAGCGGGCCTGTGCGCTGTGCCTGCAGGCATCCGCACGCCAGCACTGCAATGTCCTGCACGCAGGGCAGTTCAGTTCAAAACACGCCGGGAAAGGAAAAGACAAGCAGTCCATGGCGCGACAGAGGTCGACGACGGCAGTACAACACGACGAGGGTTGCCCTGCTGCTCGATAAAGGCATGCATGCTTGGTAAGTAGCTAGCTGTAGAGATGACTGCCAATCAAATCTGCTTGATTGGAGTGGTAAACGTTTTGATTCGATGGTATACAACGGAATCCAAGAATTTCAGTGTCAGACGGTGAAGCTAAGCAATGTAAAAAACTTGGGTTTCAACACCGTGCACGTGTTAATTATTGTAACAAATCCTAATATTTCGGTTGGTTTAATTTATGGTGGCATCAAAAGCTATGTTACACACATTTCCAAAAATATTGATACGGGGATAGGGTTAGGATAATTAATAATTATATATAAAGTATCACATATATATCCGAAGCAAGCGAGATTTTACTCTCGGGTAACTTTCTTTATACTCTAACGTGCAATATCTGTATTGCCACACAACATTACCTTTAGAACTAGCATTCTCTAAAAGTAGAACGTTATTTCATAAGAGATTCTTCTTCAGTTGTTACTCATTAGTTCTACCGGTGCCATCTCATACTACCAAAACATCAAAAGAAAGAAGAAAATGGAGCTTCAGTGCAGAGCACTAGAGCAAAACGTGAAAAACATGGCAAGGAGTAGCTGTCCACGAAAGACTTGCTTGTTTTGAAGAGAAAATCATTGTCGTGGCTGCTGGTAGGTCACGTAGGAGGGGTGTAATGTAGCTGGTATGGACTAATTAGGCTGACTAAATGTGTAGGAGGGGTGTAATGTAGCTGGTATGAACTAATTGGGCTAACTAAATGTATCGGATACGTGTATCCAAGTCAATACGTATCTGGCTGTTTGGATACGGCTGGAAAAGTATCCCAGGCGTATCCGAGGTGTATCAGGATCCGAGGTGTATCGGATACGGATACACCACCCTCTAGGAGTATCAGCGTAACACAGATCAAAAGAGTACTTACAGAAGGCTGAAATAGGAGTACTACCATCTCTTAGCAATATTCAGTAACTTCAGCACGATCGATATGATGTAAAAGAACTTTAGTAGCACCGCAAATCGACTCGATCCTAGAGCACTCTTGGACTTGGGTTTCAACACCCTCACGTGTTAATTACTGTAACAAATCCTAATTTCACCACCTGCGCATCTTTTCGGTTGGTTTACGGTGGAATCAAAATAGTGCTTACAGAAGGCTGAAATAGGAGTACTAAGATCTCTTAGCAATATTCAGTAAATTCAGCACGATCGATCGATGGATCGATCTTTTTGCTGATAATACAGACAGACACATTTGTGTGTCGTCATACTCACACCAGCAGTTTGATTTGTCGGCGTCGTCCGACGTAGCGGTACACGTTCTCCCGGGTCGTGTTACGAGCCCATTCAGCCTCCACCTGCATCATGTACCGACCCTGACAGAACGTCCGGCAGTTATCCAGGTGCCCCAGGGTGCCCTCAAACTCAAACCGTGCGGCGCCGCCGCCGCCGTCGTCTCCGACGAGCTCGACACGGACGCGGACGACGAGGTCCTCATGAACCGGGACGGCCACCAGGCGGCGGGACAGCGCGACGGACCCACCGGGTCCGAGCTCCGTCGTCGCCGTCATCGTCGAGGCTCCTCCCGCCGCCGCCGCCGCCGCCGCCCTGCTGTCGTGGAGCACGATCTCGTTCGCGTTCCCGCTGGTCCAGACGGCCACCTCGCCGGCGAAGAAGTCGGACGCCCCGTGCAGGACGCGGGCGGAGAGCGTGGCCACTACGGCGAACGGCACCGGCGTGTACTCCAGCCGCACCGTGCTGTGCCAGCTGGGCAGGGACTTGGCCTCGAGCAGCTTGCCGCCGCCGTCGCTGGCGCAAGCGTTGTGCTCGACGACTCCTCTGCTCAGCACTAGTTGCTCGTCGCCGGAGTCGTCGCCGCCGGACTCCATCTTCAAGTCGATCTCGAAGAACATGCTGTCTGTCACAGCGAGCCCTCGGCACGGATCCGTCAGGCTGAGCGTGTCCTCCTGCATGCACACACAGGGAAAATTAAAGAACCTCAGCAGGATTCAGATGAAATTCGACGGAATTGAAAATTTGAACAACAGAGAAACACGTGCGTCCGTGCGTGCGTGCGTACCGGGGAGGTGATGAGTTGGGGGTTGTCAGCGCCACGCCTGTAGAGGTAGACGCACTTGTAGTCGACCTGGTCCCTGACGAGCACGGTGCCGGAGACCCTGATCGGGTAGCCCGAGTCGGATTCGGGAATCCTGAGCGCGACCACGTTAACGGATCCCTCGAAGAGGTTGTACTCGGACGGAGACACGGCGAGGAGCGGCGGGCCGCGCCTAGGGCTCGACTCCCTGTCGAAATCGAAGTAGGCGAGGTTGTATCGGCAGAAGCGGGTCTGGACGGAGTAGCCCTCCACGGGGTCGTGCTCGGTGATCTGGTGCAGGCGGACCATGTGGAGCACCTGCACCACGCGCTCCTCCCATGAAACTTTTCGCCCTCGCACCATTGATAGCCTGTGAGCCTGCGACCGGCGTTCAAAAGCCAGGCACAACGATCCGGAGAGACGACGACGAACTGTTTTTTTTTTTTTTGAATAATTAGCAGGAGCGCTGCCATTCATTTAAGGAGAAGAAGCAATAAAGAGTTTACAGCATCACAGGGTTGTGATTTACAGAAAAAATTAGGAACTCAACTCCACAAAGCAACGACATGATTAAACTACAGCAGGCGCGCCTCCTCCCATAGCAGCAAATCTCAACATCATTTCCTCCTTGAGCAAGTGAAACACTGACAGCGGTGTTCCAAAATTTGCATAAAAAATTCTCCGGTTCCGCTCCTTCCAAATATTCCAGACGGTGTACATGAGCACTCCTGCCACGGTCCTTTTGAGAGGCTTAGGCAGATTTCGAAGAGAGGAATTCCACCACTCCTCCAATGAAACTCCCAGTGCAGACGTCTGAATGGAGCCGTTAAGCCACACACTGACCAAGTGCCAGACCTCTCTAGCAAAAACACAGTGAAGGCACAAATGAGGTGCTGATTCCAGGGCCTGATCACAAAGGATGCAAGAAGGATTACAAGGCCAATTCCTTGCTAAGAGTCTGTCAGCTGTCTGAATTTTGCACTGAATTAATAACCAAGCGAAAAGTCTGTGTTTCCCTTCAGCTTGAGCTTTCCAAATTGCATTGGCATTGAAAGAACAGAAAGTTCCCTGGAACTGAACTGTATATGCAGACTTGGCTGAGTAGGATCCATCTAATGTCCACTTCCAAACAATAGTATCTGGTTCCTCTTGGAGCATAACATGCTGTACTGCATCCCACAAAAAAATGAACTCCGATATCTCATCAACAGAGGACATCCTCCAAAGGCCCCTAGTCCAATTATTGTTCTGAAGGTCGCTGTCTAGTGTGTTATTTTTCCTCCAAGCTAGCTTGAATAGGTTAGGAGCTAAATCTCGAGGAGCTTGGCCGTGCAGCCACGAGGACTGCCAGAACAAGGCTGTCTGACCGTTGCCAATTATCACCCGAGTGCATGATCTGAACAGTTGCTTGTCGACGTCATTGCACGGCACCTCTGAACCAATCCAAGGCCGCTCAGGGTCGGACCATTGGAACCACAACCAGCGTAATCTGAGGGCTCTGCTGAAACGCTCAAGATCAAGAACACCCAAGCCGCCCAGTTTCTTAGGCTTCATCACATTAGGCCACCGAACAAGGCAGTGGCCGCCACTAACAGTATCTGTCCCCTTCCATAAGAATCCCCTTCTAAATTTGTCAATCTTCTTGATCAACCACTTTGACGGTGCAAACATCGTCAGATAGTAGGTCGGCATAGCAGATAGGACGGAGTTCAACAATTTTAGTCTCCCCGCACGATTCAGGAACCTTCCTTTCCACGTGGGAAGACGCTTTGCCAGCTTGTCCAGGAGAGGTTGGACGTCCACTCTCCGCAAGGCCTTGTAGTGGAGTGGCAGTCCAAGATACTTGCATGGGAAGGACTCAACAGGACATTGGAAGTGCTCCATAGCTGCCGGCACATCTATATCTGCACACCGAATAGGGAGCACAGCACACTTAGCACGATTGGTAACGAGGCCGGAAACGTGACCAAAAATGTCCAAAATATGAGCAACCACTTGCACGTCTTCCTTGACCGGCTTGATAAAAATCGCAGCATCATCTGCGTATAAACTTGCCCGTAGCACAGCTGATCTGGAATTAAATGGAGACAAGAGGCCGGTGGAGGATGCTATCTGCAGCAAACGTTGAAGAGGTTCCATCGCTAAAATGAAGAGCATAGGCGAGAGGGGATCTCCCTGTCGCAACCCAGTGAAGTGCCCGAACCAGTCCCCCCGAGCACCATTGAGGAGAACCGCAGATGAAGAAGTTGCTAGCAGTGCCGTGACCCAACATCTCCATTTACTCCCAAAGCCGTACTGTTGCAGTACCTCCAGAAGGAAGTCCCACCTGACGCTATCGAAAGCCTTGGCGATGTCAAGCTTTAGAAACAGCCCCGGTTCCTTGCATCGATGGAGTGCACGAATGAGATTCTGCGTATAAAGGAAATTGTCTTGGATGCTTCTTCGTTTGATAAACGCACTCTGTGCTCTGGAGACAAGAGAATCTAGTTCAGGCGCAAGGCGGGCAGCGAGACACTTGGAAAGTAACTTAGCAATACTGTGAGTGAGGCTGATTGGCCTGTAATCAGAGAGCGCCATAGCATCTTGCTTTTTCGGGATGAGGACAACATGCACCGTGTTGAGAAGCCGCAAGTGCTGGTCATGCTGTGTAAAGAAAAACTGGAAGGCAAGCATCAAATCCGCCTTAATGATATGCCAGCACCTCTTAAGGAAAATGCCTATGAAGCCGTCAGGCCCAGGTGCCTTGTCCCCTGCCAGTTCCTGAATAACAGCCAGAATCTCATCTTCAGTAAATGCCTCTTCCAGATGCTCAAGATTGCGGCGTGGCAAATTGATTTCTTCCCAATTTAAAGTGAAGTCACGTTCGGAAGGCCTAGCAAACTGGGACTGAAAGTGGGTATGAACCTCCAATGCAATCTCATCCTGAGTGAAAACCGACCCAAAGGGAGTGCTCAACGAATGAATAGTGTTTTTGCGTCTTCTACCATTGGCATGCACATAAAAGAGTTTCTGGTTTGCCTCCGCAGCACGGATGTGAACAAGCCTAGAAGCTTGTTTAGCCCTTAATTTCTCAACTGCCGTTAAGCCTAACAGTCTTGCTTTCAGATCCTTGCGGAGGTTGATTTCCAACTGGGACAGCGGTCTGAACTCCTGAACAGCGTCAAAAATCCCAATAAGCTTGGCAACAGCACATAGCTGAACCTTATTATTACCAATAAGCCCTCTAGCCCATGCCCGCAGCGCCTTGCTAGTCTTTTGTAACTTGATATGAAGGTTGAGAAACGGATTGAAGACCTGAGTATCACATGACCAAGCCTCCTGTACAACATCCAGAAAACCCGGAAGTCTAGGCCAGAATGCCTCAAACCTGAAGCCTTTATACTTGCGCGCATTAGACTGGCCAGTAATAAGCAAAGGGGAGTGATCTGAAACCCTGGAAGAGAGTGCATGCAGACAAGAATTTGGAAGCGTAAGATCCCAACCTGTGGTGCAAAAGGCACGATCTATCCTCGTTTGAGTACGATTATTAGACCATGTAAATCTTCTTCCCCTCAGAGGCAGCTCTTTAAATTCCAAGTCTCTAACAACCTCTCGAAAAGCCCCCATCAATCTCCTGTTAAGATTCGGATTGCTCTTGTCTGAAGCTTGTAAGATCATGTTGAAATCACCAATGACTAGCCACTTATCAGTAACACAGTGCTGCAGCCATCGAATTTCCCCTAGGAACTGTAGCTTTGCATTGTCATCTTGAGACCCGTAGACAGCAGTAATGCACCAAGAAACATTATTGGAAGAGGAAATAAAAGCAGTTACAGAATGAACCCCCAACTCCCAGTTGATAATCTTGTAATAGTTTTCATCAACAGCAAACAGGATACCTCCACTTGCCCCCACTGACGGAAGATATACAAAGTTTGAAGCAAATCTGTCTCCCAACGTTTCAGCAACAATCCCAGCATCAATAAGATCCAACTTGGTCTCCTGCAAGGCCACAATAGTTGCCTTTGTGTCCTTCACCAGATTATAAACAACCTGCCTCCTAGCTCTGTTATTAAGGCCACGAACATTCCAATCAAGTAGCACACAGTTCTGCTCACTCATTGAAAACCCAAAAGCTCACATACTCCACGTGGAGACCAAATAGAAGGAAACTTCCAGCGAATCTCCTACAGATGCAGAGAACAAAGTCCATGGTGGCCGTTTGAGAAGGAGCAGACAGCCAGCAGACGCACACACACAAGTTCAGGTACAGGCCGTCAAAACACACGACGACAGATGCTGACGCAGCAGCCACACAAACACACATAAGAGGTCTACAATTCATAGTAAAAACGAAAGATACACGTGCTCCCAACCGAGCACCCCATAACCACACACAGGTGGCAGATCGATCAGAACTCATTGGCATCCACAGCAAGGGCATCCAAGCAGCCCGTGCCCTCCATTCCTTCCACCGGCAGGCCAAGAGCAACCCTCATGCTACCAGCAAGCTCAGCCTGCAGGGGGTTGACGAACTGCTCACCAAAAACCTGCAGAGTCGAGGCAATGTCAGCGTTCTCACCAACTCGCAACGCACTGGCCTTGAGGAGCAGTTTGTTAGCCTGTTCCTCAACCGGCAAACCACTTGTTCCTTTTCCCAGCAGCTTGATGTTCTGCCGTCCAGACTGGAGAGCAGCATTCGCATCACCACAGGAGGTCTTCTTAGCATTAGATGATTTAAGCTTTGCAGGGGGATTGCATAGCAGGGATTTTCGTAACGGCACAGTGAACTTCGGTAGGCCACGCGAATGTCCCCTCTGACTGCCATTCCCTGAGTCTTCCCTGTTGAGCCTTGTATTTGCTTCTTGAAGCACTGGCCGCGAAAAGGCCGCCTGATCGCTGCCATCCGAAAAACCAGTGAAAGGCCCATTTAGCCCAATATGCCCAAGGCCCCCAGTCGAGTCTGAGGCCACCGCAGCGAACAGGCCATCCTGGCCCACTTGGACGCTAGAGAGCTGACCATCGGACCCAGAGTTTAAAAAAACCCCACAAAACTGATTATCCTCCTGAACCCCACAAAACTGAATTTCCTCCTGAATCACATCAATATTGAGGTCAAAGCGCAAATCCTGCGCTGTCCCTTCCTTGTCACCATGCGACAGCAGGATCCCTTCCGGCTGCACACAGAAATCCTGTCTCTCGGCATTGAAGGCGCTGAACATTGGGCAGGCAAGGCCAACCGGAGAGGACATGTCCCCTGAATCGCCGTCAGACACCGGCAGACCTACATGAACACCGTTGTCACTCGGGGATTGGCCTTCATGCTGCTGCTGCACCGGATTAGCTGCGGCCCCATAAGCTTCAACTGAAACGTTGTCGCTCATGGACTGGCCCTCATGCTGCATCTGCGCCAGATTAGCTGCGACCCCATATGCTTCAACTGGACCAGAGGTAGGCAGCGCCCCATCGGTTGCAGGTGGCTCCACCGAGCACTGCAACGGCATGGGCACGCCTCCCCCCGAGGTCGCCTGAACCGCAACCTCCTCCATCATGGGGTCCACCCAATGGTGCTCCACAGGCTGCCTGGCACAAGACGTGAAAGTGACGTCTGGGACGCCCCTGTCAAGACTGCTGACCAATCCATTGGGGCAACCACTCTTGGGACCGCTGGGCTTCACACGCCACTCCTGTGCTGGAAGTGTTGTAGGTCGCCGGCGGTACCCTCCGCCGCCGCCGCCGCCATGGCCGCCACCGGCATTGCTTCCTCCACGCTGCAGGTAGTTGAATCCCAGTTCATGCACCCCAGACGGCCGGTGCTGTTGCAGGCCCCCTCTTGCTCCACTGCCACTAGGTCCACCGCCTCTTGGTGGTGAATCCTCTCTAACTCTGCTGCCCAACCTGTCATGAACCGGGACACGCCGGGCAGTGTTGCCACCATCCGGCACCCCAAGGCGCCACAGGAAGGGGTGACGAACGGGCCAAGCTTCCTCCATCGAAACATCAGGCAAACCACTAGCTCCGCTGACGGCACTCAAATATGAAGGGCTGTCAGGTGGTGTTGAAAAATCAAGAACTCGATCTAAATGGATGAGCAGAGGATACTTCAACAGCCCTGCCGCCTCATGACGGACAAACTCGCCCGCAGACATGCTACCATCATCAAAGAACTCAATGCTTCCTTCCGGTGGGAGAACCGGCTCAACGACCTCCAGGGTCGCGGTAATGGCAAACCCATCAGGATCAGAAGTCCAAGCCCACAAGCAAACACAGAATTCTTCCTCCGGCTTCTCCTTAGCACAGTGCATTTCATCTATAAAAACCGAATTCTTAAACAGCGAGGACACTGATTCAGCCTGCCTAACATGCTCGGGTAAACCTTCGATGCACAATCTAGCACGATACTGATACTTTGCAAGCTCATTGGAAGCACCAACACAACGGGACCAAGGCGAGAGCCGCAAACCTGTGTGGCCAACCCGCACAACGGCGTTCAGCGCCGCGTTCCTCTGCTGCTGGGAGCCGAACCTGAGGAGGAACGACACCTCAGAGAGCACCGACACCGCGACGTCGTGGGCAGGTATGCCCAGCTGCCGGGCCGCCTCCTGCTTGACGTAGGCCGGCGAGAACCTCACCCGCGCGTCCAGCTGGACCGCGAGCAACGCGGAAGCCTCCAGTTCACGCTCCTTAGCACGAACGGCGGCCGTCCGGGCCACCGTCGCCGTGACGTGCTCGGGCCGCTGGTCCGACGCCCCCGGGACCCAATGGAAGGGGTCAGCGACGAAGGCGGCACGGCCCGCCATCTCCACAGGAGCACGCTCCGCCGGTGAAGCGGAAGCAGCGGCAGCAGCAGCCTCGGGCGCCGAATGCGAAGCAGATGGGGCGGGGCGCGACGCGGGGCGGACAGGAGGGCGACCCGCAGGGCAGTAGCTAGCTTTGTGGCCGAAGCGATAGCAGCGGAGACACCGTGGGGGGTCCCTGCAGGTGGCAATGCGGTGCCCGGGGGCAAGGCAATTGAAGCACTTGCTATGCCCCGCCTTGGATTTCAGATGCTCCAGCCAGAAACTGCCAGAGCGCACAGCGCCATCAAAGGAGGCCACCTTCCGCCCGAGCCGGTCTTGAATGCAACCACCGTGTTGAAGCCTGGACCAAACTGAAGCGCCACCAAGCATGCTCTGCTCATCATGCCAGCCTTGCGGGGAATCAGCCGTGAAGCGTGGCTTGAAGGTCCTGGTGCGCAGAACGGCATCCTTGTAGGACGCCTCCTTCCCCGTCGATGCAGGAAACACCGCTTTACCTTTGCCGTGCAGATTCCTCACCCTCTCCTGCTGCGCCGTCGCGTCCACGGCCCCAGCAGGATTCTTGGCCACTTCGCGCCGCTGGTCATGTCGAAGAACGGGATCCGCTTCCTCCGGGCTCCCGGCGTAGTCAAGGTCAAGGGCCTCCCCGCTACCATCAGGGGAGGAGCAGGGCTGCCGAGGCGTGGATGGGGGCTGCCGAGGCGTGGAAGGGTCGTGGATGAAGGTGTGGTTGGTCAGATTTTGGCTCGCCGCCGGCGGGGAGCCGGACGGCGCAGGCGACACTCCCTCACCCCTCTCGCTCATTCTCCTCTCATGCCTGTGAGGCTGTGACAGTCAACTTTTTCCACCACCCCCGTCGTCGATGCCTGTTCTGTTCTGTTCCTCCCCGACGACGAACTGTCCAAGACAATCAGCGGCGCCCTGCCGTCGTTCCACCGCCGGCGTTATATAAATAGGCCAGCAACTGTCTCCGTTTCCTATTAGGATCCGACTGCGTCTCTATGTAAAATGGAAATTGACGAGATGAAATCTAAAGCGGTTTAAATAAAAAGCAAAGCAGTTTTCAAGCAGAATTAGAATTGGAACGCAAACTCTCTCTGCATAACCTAAAGAGGATTCTTCAGAGGCCAAACCAGTGCTCAGGATCACCATCAAGTATCAACAATTCTAGCCATCAGGCCCTAGTTGTACATGAAACCCATAGCATCTGCATCTGCTTTCAAATCATGCTGAGGAGCTTGACTTCAGCAGCCACAGCCAGTTCATGGATTCATATCCATGTGGCTTGCACAAAGAAAACATTTTACACAAATGCGCTGAACACAAAAACCCTGTGACCAAGAACACTACCATAAACCCCATAACGCATCGTGCCAGGAACAAAATC
Source organism: Cenchrus fungigraminus (assembly GCA_036936925.1). NCBI lineage: Eukaryota > Viridiplantae > Streptophyta > Magnoliopsida > Poales > Poaceae > Cenchrus > Cenchrus fungigraminus. The sequence continues at coordinate 2,149,301 of CM072770.1, read as the reverse complement.
ATCCGCTTTAAATCACCCCCAGTGATTCTTACGGAAAAATATAGATACAGCCAAAAGTTGCAGTTGCAAGAGGCGACTTTGTTCATTCGCACAGAGATTCTGGTTCTGGATCAGATAAAATCATCGACCAAAACTATATAAAAAAAAGACAAGTGTTCCTCTTAAACTACTCCACCGTGACTTGGGACTGGGTGATCGCTTCACTTCTTTTGTTTGCCGCTCACATTCAGCTGTTGGAGTCCAAGCAAAAGGTCATTGGAGTCAAGGAACACCCTGTTGCTTGAGCTCGCCATGGTGTGTGAGATCTCCCTCGCAGCTTCAATCTGTCTCAGAGCAAGGAAAGCGGGGTTGTTGGCAATGGCCTGACCAATCAGCTCTGCACTCTTAGCCTCACCCTGTTCAAATGCAAGTCACAATAAGAAAGTGATTCAGACTGAGGGTAAAAGAAAAATGCAATGCTACACATACAACTACATAGATTCAAAGAACACCACAGTCGATACAGTTTCAGTGCAACTAACTGAAACTACAAACATATAACATCACGAAGGAAGTAGATGAAAATCATTACATTTCTATGGCTTATAATCTTTACATGTCACAAGTCAGGTCAACGACATGCTTATACAGGAAAGGTAGGTCTACTAACCTGAGCCCTGATGATCGCACTTCGCTTGTCTTGCTCAGCCTTCTCAACAATGAACTTGGCACGCTCTGCATCTTGCGCAGCAACCTGTTTTGCTTCAATGGCATGGGTAAACTCTTTCCCAAAGCTGAGGCTGGTGATGGACACATCATCCAGTGCAATATTGAAGTTGTTGGCCCTCTCAGTCAGAATCTTCCTAATCTCCCTGCTTACAGCCTGCATTATAAGATGCATCATTTGTTATAATAATTCCTAATATGCCACAACTTACAATATGCTGTTACCGTAACCAGCTATTATCTAGGGAACGTGTGACATGAGAAATGGTACCTCTCTCTGGGTGATCAGCTGACTGGCATTGTATTGAGCAACCACAGCCTTGAGTGTTTCGTGAATGATTGAAGGCAGGACTCTCTCATTGAACTTCTCCCCCAGGTTCCTGTAGATTGTAGGTAGCTTATCCGGCATTGGCCGCGTAAGTACACGCAGACCAATTTTCACCTGTCAGTGTTACCAACTTGTATCAAAATCAAGTTCCCAAAGATACACAGTGCTGATATACTCTGATTCTGGTAGAAATGCAAGACAAGAAAATTGCAAGTACACACACATAAAGACAAGTACCTCACATGGCCAAGTATTTCTCTTGAAATACAATAAACTTGAGCAAACTATATTAAATTGGTGATAGACTATGGTGAGCAAAACGCTGTATTAACTTGTAATACAAGAATATAAAAGGGCTTTGAACACGGGGTTTGGTTATGTATAGAGCTGAAACAACAAATCATATTGTAATAATTGAACTGTGGACTAAAAATCGAAGGCATCCTCAGAACATTCTAAAAAAAGGCATCCTCAGAAATGAATGCAAATCAAGCTACCTGTCAGACTATGGGCTGCATCATTGCTAGGACTAAACCGCCAAGGGGTTGTGTACAAAACTGTGCTAAAAATAACTGCTGTGGGTTGCAACTTGCAACAGAATAATGGTTCAAAGTGATCACCCCAAATTAGCTATTAGATCCACACAACTGGTAACCAGTTCAGAATCAGAGGAGATTCCTACAAGCTGCAGTCACATAATCTTACCAGAGACTAAGCGCACACATCGAGCAGTACATTCACCACAAACTGATGAGTGATTGCGAATCGAGAAGGAAATTTACCATCTGGAGATCCCGGCTTCCGGAGGTGCTCTCGACGAGGTTGGGTCGGGCGCGGACGTCGTAGATGATGGGCCTCTCGATCCACGGGATCATCAGGTGGGTTCCTTCGGGGTACACCTGCGCCGGAGACGGAAAAGGCAAAATCGAAACCCCAATCAAAATCACATTCACACATCGCACCGCCACGGCGCGGGAGAGGCGAGGCGTAGAGGCGGGGCGGCTCACCTTGTCCTTGATGCCCTCGATGCGGTTGAAGACGATGGCGCGGTGGCCACCCTCGACGTTGTAGAAGCTGTTGAGGGCGGCGTAGAGCCCCGCGCCGCCAACGAGCGCCACCTTCACGAGCGCGCTCCCGCCCGCCGGGGCGCTGGGCATCTTCGCTCCCTTGAAGCTCCTCGCGCCGGCGGCGGAGGCCGGGGGGGTTAGCTAGGGTTTTGAGTAGTTGGGGGGGGAGAGATGGGGAGGAAGCGGGCAGGGCAGGTGGAGACGGAGGTGGAAGAAGAACAGGAAGGAGGTGGGTTATTAAGTGGTGCGGGCTGGGAGATTGGAGCCGTCAGATTTCCGATCGGACGGATGAGACGGGCCCGGGGGGCTCGGGTTCTTTCCTCCGCTGCAAGAAAGAAAGGAATGCGGCCTGGTTTGTCTTGCCGTGCAAGATGAGCGTTCACGCAAGACTGAGATTATTCTAGCTTTCTTGTTAGCAAAGTTGATAACATTTATTGTTTTTCGCATTGCAAAAACTAATGGATTCTTAGTTGTTTTTTTAGAGAGGTTGTGAGAAATAGTCACTCCCAAAATCTCAATCTACTGTCTTGGCCTCCTGCTATTTTCCGTAACAAATCTGGGATCATTCGTTTCAAAAAAAGATTAAAAAAATCTGGGATCATTTTTGAACTGTGATATTCGCATTGCATAACAGGAAGCACTGCATTTGGCTGTCATTTATGTAAACAACACACTAGGAGCTGACAGCCTCTTTCCTGAATGGTCACATCACATCATCCGATCACTCACACAACCAAAAGTCTTGAAGCGAGTTCGAAAGAATTTAAGAAAATTTCAAGCCAGAGAAGCATGAAAACTATACCAAAAGCTTCATCACAACCTTCTTCTCACACCACTGCAACCAGAATCTCCAACCTCTAAAAGTCAACTGCACACCGCACACACTTCAACCTCACATCCTGGAACAACTCTAGTGTATCTCAAGGATCTCACCCACACAAAGCTCCGAACAAAGAAGAGGGAGCACGGAAGGAAGGAAGGAAGGAAAGGAGAAGCTACAGCTTTACAAGCTTCCCTCAGGGAACAAACGGCGGGAAAAAAAAGAAGGCAAAAAGATGAGCGCAAACTAGGTCCGCAGCGCCATGAACAAGCTCTGCCTTCTCGCGTGATCTGGGACAAGGCGCTCGACGACTTCTGGAGGAACGCCTTTCAGCTCTGTCAGGATTGCAAACAGCTGATCAGTTTAGCTGAGGATAAATCTGAAGCAGCTAGATTAATTCTGAGGTAAGTATCCTTTTTTTGGAAATGACAAATGAGTATGTTAATTTACGCAAGGGAACAGATGATTGACTACTGACAGAGAAAACGACTCTGCTGTTTCAGCACAATTGTATGTTACTACCTTGAGATCTGAAGTTGAAGAGAGGAGGCAGAGGCCGCCCATTCGGTAGACGAGTGTTTGGGTCCCTCAGCTCATCAAAGAAGGGATGCATGCAGGCTTCCAACTGAAGAATTTCTCCCAAGTTAGAAGAGTGAAAGCTCACAATGTATCATGTCAGATAGTTTGTGTGAACCAAAATAAAAGTTCAGTTGCCTTACAGCAGTGCAGCGTAGATTTGGTGAGTACTGCAGAAACCTGCTAACAAGGTCCACTGCCTCAGGTGGGAGCTTTTTTTGAAAAACCTGGATAGAAGAGAGCTTTGTGATGACATAGGAACCACCAGAGAAAAATACTCATCCAGTTTTTGTATCTGAAGACATGTGATGTGGACACTGCTTCCATGCCTGACTTCACTAGTAAAAGTAAGTGGACAATACTCTAATGGAAATATAAACATCAACTTTCCCAGTAAATTGCACAAATGCAACAGTCTTATAATGTACATATCTGAAATCTCTGTGTTTCAAAGTATGTACTAAGCTGTATAAATGTGTTCCGTTCGTGCATCATGCATCCATTTTGTATGAAAGTTAATTACAGCTAGTCTTCATGCAGATTACCTTGTGCCATGGATGAGCTTTAATTTGCGGGAACTTAAACTCCGTGTAGTTTGGGTTCATGCACTTGATCTCTTCCCTTGTTGGAGTACCCAAAACCTGCGAGTTGCTATGCCTCAATATGTCACGGTGCAGATGAAGGCAGCAAAACATTTGAGATAAAAGACACCAAAAGAAAATCACCTTGATGATCTCAACCAGTTGGTCAACTCCACTTTCTCCAGGAAACAGAGGCTACATGGATGAATATCATCAGAAGAAGCAGCAAGGTAAGAACAAGAGCGAGGGAAGGAGACTGACAGTGCCCAACCTGGCCTAGAAGCAGCTCTGCCATGACACAGCCTGTTGACCACAAATCAATAGCAGTAGTATATTCCGTTGCACCAAATATGAGCTCTGGTGCCCGGTAATACCTTGAGCATATGTAGGAGATGTTTGGCTCTCCTTTGACCTGCATGTTTGCAAAAATACCATCATGATATTTTTTGTTCAAAAAGATGTACCATGTCTAGGTAGGTCACCTACATTTAGCGTGTAACTGAGAATTTGTTTACTCTTTCAAGTAATGTAGTGTGTGTTCATATATAACATTCTTTATGCATTTAATTGTGGTTAGAAGATAGCTCACCAAGACTTTAGCACTTCCGAAATCACAAATTTTGAGCTGGTGTGTATGTGGATTGACCTATAGTGAAAAGATAAGTAAATTATATCAGTTACCACAAATAAGTACTTGGAACTGTGCATTTTTTGGGGTAGAAAAAAAAGAGATCAACTAGCAAAGTGGTAGTCACCTCAGCATTCAGAGGAGACAAAACAAATAAAGCCCTTTAGGTATGCACAAATATAAGACAATTATGGGAACCTCATTTTGCATATCTTGTATAATTGTCAATTTAAGATTGTTTGAGTTTAAACATCTGATGCCAAGTTCTAACACTTTCTCCTGCTTCCTCAAACAATCTCTAATCTATGTGGTCATGGAGTTATGGTGGGTTAATGCGCAAGCTAGTTGCAGTGATCTTTCATGCTGTCCTCTCTGAGGCTCACAGTACGCTCAAAATATACTTGCAAACTGAGTGATAGCTCAGTGGTGTGGCGGTCGTTGGTTTTGCCCACCAGCCAGGGTTTGAACCCTGGTATTTGCACCCCAAAAGCCCCCCTCGCTGTGTTTGCTGGTTTTGGCTGCTGGTGCGTTGCCAGCCCAGGTTACGGTGCGCTGCGCCGGCCTGTGTGCAACGGTGGTCGCCAGCCCAAGTTCAGTTTAAATGGGCATGGGCCAGGGTTCAGGGGGTTTTCTCGACTGGGGTCATACAGTCCCTTCTTAATGCAATGCCGTGGGGACGGTTCTTCCCCCACCGGTCAAGTTTTTTTTGCTCAAATATAGTTTATACTGTTTTAGCATTTAGGCACTAGTGGTACGGACAGATGCAATTGACATATGAGGACCTGGGAGCATGGCTTTGTCCAGTCTTAGGAACAAAAGATGATGAAATATTCCAAAGAGAAGATACCATCGACAAGACAAATAGCATATACAGGGTGTATAATATGATATCATGCAACCTAGTGTTCGAGAAAAAATATCATGCAACCTAGCCAGTAAACAATGCACATGAGATAGCATCTACTTATAGGAACAATGTACAGTTGATTAATGTTTCCAAATTCAAAATAGTTATAAATGTTGGGTGGAACTAACCAACAATTATGACATCAGGTTACATATGTAGCACAAAATCAGTCCCAGTAGTACAAACCAAATGACATTTCATGGTGTTACCATACTATCTCGACAACACAAACACAACAAATTTGAATGATGTATGAAATGTAATGTATTTATTATACAAAAGAAAGAGGTGCAAATCTCACAAGAACATTCTGGGGTTTGATATCACGGTGGCAGATGCCAATGCAGTTATGTATATAAGCAAGTGCTCGGCATATCTGCAAAGTCAAGAGATTTAGGAAAAAAATTAGATATCTTGATGCACATAAGGTAAGTTTAGGCAACTTGAAATTGTTTGATCCAACAACTATAAGGACCAAACAAAATTATATTAAAACGCGTGAGCAAACATTCTCACTGACGTACAAGACAAAACACAGATGATAAAAAAATTGAGCCACATAAACAATCATGCCAGCATTAATTGTAAGTTACACAGTAATGGCCAATGTTAGTCCTCCAAAAGTGTATTGAAGTCACTCGGTCAACTAAACTTAAGCACTTAAATCTCCTGGGGACATGGAGATACTCTGTAGACTAGCAATCATTCAAAGGGCTCACTCTAAACATATAGCAAGCAAGTTGTGGAACACAAATCCAGATACAGTATAATTGACAAGCTGTCCCCATTGGGCCTTCAAATGTCTCAATAATATTTAGCTTGGATTTTTCATGAAAACAACCAATGTGAATCATTGATAGGGAACTTTAAGAGAGGTTCCAGACGTCCAGTACACTGCTACTATTGATGATAGACTTCAAACAGATATGAGACAAACATATGGTTGCCAAGAAGATATATTACAATGCCACCACATATGTTTAAGTACATGTTTAATTTTAGGGAACAAACATGATATATATGTATATAAGTATATTATCTTGATTTCTGATCCTATATGAATTATTATCTGTAATATAGATCATTGGGATTGGGACCCATGCTCTATGATCTCCATTATTTTAATTTTATTCCAAATGGATGAACATGACAAAATAATGTCCTACAGAACAAGATTCACATCCATAACACCCAATCTCTAGTATGGAACATGTGGCATGAATGCCTTATGACCACTGGGCAACTCTACTGAACTAGTACCCCACATTTTCCAGAATCCATAGTCTTGTCCCTTTCAAAATCAGCTAAATGATAATAAAATGTGACAGGGGCCTTTAAAAGATGTTTTTTCCTACTCTTTAGAAAAAGACATAGGGCACAAACGTGCTAATAATTCATAAAGGAAGTGCTCTAATTAGAAGATCAATGGTAAAACTGAGGTAAAAATAGCATTTAGCATGCATGATTAGTAAAAACACCTAGTCAAGGCAGACCTGGTATGTGTACAGTTTAACATAAATGAGGGGCATCCGTTGATTCATTCGGTTGTACTGCCTTGCAATTCTGTTCACTGTCTCTGGAACAAACTCAAGAACAAGATTGAGATAAAGCTCGTCCCTTTCAGTGGTTGAAAAGAAGTAATGCTTAAGCCCGATGATGTTAGGATGGTCAAGCATATGCATCATTTGCAGCTCCCTGTTCTTGTAACGCTTGTCTTGAAGAACCTTTTTTATGGCAACAATTTCTCCCGTTTCTCGGCATTTGGCCTAAAGAGTTAATAACAATGAAAAGGTTATACTTGTCGCCATCAATTAGGAAGGGAACAGTTAAGATAACAGAAAGGTGAGATGTTAACCTGATATACAACCCCAAAAGAACCAGTTCCAACCACATGTTCAGCAATGTATGTGACCGACTGTTTTGCAAAACAATTTGTTATTTGCTGGATTTTTTTTTAATATCAGACACCATATATCAAGAACAGAACTAAAATTACCCTCACCTGTTTAGGCAGGCCGTTATGCCTGTGAATTGCAGTCGCTTTTATGTGACTAGCTTCATTGCTAGAACTATCAGCCACATCTGAGCCTGACCCCATGTCCTGTTAAAAAAAAAGTTTCTTCATATAACAAAACAAAGTACAGAATTGATTGACGAGTTTCTTCAGATCCTCTGGAACAGGAAAAGTGATAAGATTGTGAAGCAATAACACATATAACATGAATTTCCAGGTTGGAGATCACATTGCCAATATGAAGTACAGGAGATCACATATTTTTGTATGCTTCGGTATACAATGCTACATTAATGAACCACACATGAGTGAAGAGGCTGGATTTGTGCATATATTTCCTTTGAATGTGGCGATTAAGTAACAAAAACATCAACATTGAGTTCAGCTATAAGCAATCAAACAGTAGTATAAACCTACCCTTTCATCATCAGCATCTGCTCTGGCATCCCTCAATTGCATTTCCAGCATCTCCCTTCCCAGAAATTCGACCGAGCTGGCCGGCCCTTTGAAGCCATTCCCCGGCCTTGCCCTTGAGGAGCTCCCAACACCACCGTGCCTTTGTCCAGAATACGCCATGGCTTAGCTCGGTGGTAACTGGTAGTGCTCAATCAAGATCACCAAGGTCAAGATGAGCAAACACTGCAGTGTGCAGCTTCATCGCTCGTGGAAGATCAGCCTGCCATAGCTAATGCCCGGTAAATTAAAGACAACTGTATGAATAAACATATCCATTACAGGATAATTTTCATCGAATATCACACAAATACAGGGGGAAAACACCATGAAAAATTCTGATAGTGGTCGAAGCAAATCAACTCCGAGAGTGAGTACAGAACATCCGAGTTTCCAGCCATACAGAGATCAGGTAAAACTCTTGACCCAAAAAAAAAAACCAAAATTGAACTGAATATCCTCCGAGATAAACCGGTCGATCCACCCGAAATCCAATACCCCGATACTTGGGCCAGAACCGTGGAAGCCGGAGCCGAAGAAGACATCGGAAGAAGCATTTTAATCCCCTGGTGGGAGTGGGTCAGCGGGGTGAAAGAATCGAGAGCCAGTACCTCAAATTGAAACCACGCCGAGATCGACGACAGGTTGTTGTAGCAGATCAAACCATATGCCCTTCGAAGCCTCGCGGTTCTTGCGGCCTCGCCTTGGGGGTTCTTGTTGGGTAGTGGGAGAGGAAGATGGTTAGGACTCTGAAGCAAGTTGGTGGAGCAAGTGAGTGAGGTGTTGAAGGGAGGGGAGAGTGAGGTAGTGGAGAAGGGCAGCTGCTAGCTCTTGGTCCTTCCAAACTTTTCCATTTCCGGGCCCTCAAAAAAAAAAACTTTTCCATTTCCGGTAAAAAGAATTGGCATGGCGTGGAAGGACCAGAGAAATTTATTAGGGAGATCATGGAAGTTGCAGAGGGGAACGAGAAGCCCCTTGTTGCGGGGGTGCGGGAGATGCAAATGCCAACAAAACACTGGTCCCTTGAAGTTGAAGGTGATTTGAGGCCGCAGTCAATTCAGCAGTGAAATCACTGAGGCTGATGGATGCGAGCTTGACTGGGAACTGATTTGTGAGTAGCAACTTGTGTTTGTCCTGTGCTGGAAACTCGTGTCAAATTTGCAGTTATTATATACATATCAAATTGACTTTCAGATGGAACTTTATCCATGTTTCATGAATAAAGCGCATAAAGTGGAAAAAATGACTTTTTGATGGATATACAATGATGATAATTTGGTTGTTCTTTTCCAGGAAAAGGAGAATAAATTATTTTTGTGCACAGGTGCTGCTCAAATCAAAAGATTGCATAGCTGGCATTTAGTTGCTGAATGACTTTCAGCCAAACTGCAGACTCCAGTCATACAAAGGTCTTAACACAAACTGCGCACATGGTTCTCCGTACCAGAAAAATCTCGACAAAAAGCCTGCATGTGCCACAGAGCTTTCGGTACAACAATACAACGAGCATGGTTCCCTTGACGCGACCACTTTGTCAGAAGCAGCGCCCCCCTAACAATGTGGGGCAGGCAATACAAGATATGTATATCTTTTTTTTTTTTTGCGAATTAGCTATGTATATCTGAATCAGCACTGTACAATATCATGCCGTATTTTTGCCCCCAGTCTCATTCTGGCTGCTAAACGCTTTTCTGCACATAATGAAGTTACAAAGTAACCAGGTTACATGTTGTAACATTCTTGTTCGTCATCCAGATGTTCAGCAGCCAAGAAAAATGTTGGTTGTCTTTCTGTGTAGGTATGCAGTATGCAGAGTCATATCCACTGGATCTGCCTGTCTGCAACCAGAGAAACTTTGATGTATTAGCACGAGAAGCAATAGAGGCTGTCACATGGTATTGCCCAAACGATCAGCAACAGGAAACAAGTGGTGGTAACAAAAAGCCGGGCACTGAAAAGGCCCACCGGGATAGCTGTTCTGTTCATCCACATCATGCTACTGTCATTCGTTGACCGGGTCAAATGGGACTCACAAGCTAGAATTCAGTTGGCATATGCTACTGTAAAGTGTTCATGTGAGCTGTGCCGTGAGAAGTAGAAACATCATTATTCTAAGAGGGTCGCAGCTGGACTCGGCATGTGAGGGCGATAAATCTAACCTTCATGCATTGTTGTCGGTGAAAAGCTCCATCATAAAGTATTTGATGCAGTTTCAGTGGCCATTAGCCAAGTTTAGTATGATATCTCCAGAATGCAATGGTATCATGAACGAGAGATTTGATTTTTACTTACCCAGGGCATGCATGCCACTCAAATTCCAACAGCGTCAAGAAGCTCTGAATGTTGTGACACTGAGACCAGAGTGTTCGCCACAATTGCGCCGCTGGCCGCGACTGCCGGCACTCCGATTCCTGGGAAAGTCGAGTCACCACAACAGAAGAGCTGGGGGATGGGTGTTGCTTGCCCAGGGAAAGTGGCTTCTCCAGCTTTTATGGCTGGACCATAGGTTCCCCTATTCCTTCTGAGAAATCTCTTATGGGTTAGTGGTGTCCCGACCAACTTGACGTCGCATTTTTCTCGGCTAAACTTTGGGCCAATAGCAACCTCCACTGCTTTCCACATCACCTGGAAAGTTTGCATTAGAATGTCAGTCACAGTCTAGGCAGCAAAGTTATTACTTCTTACAGACAGTTGATGGTGGTCTTCTTTTGAAAAAAAACTAGTCTCATTTTGATGACTTCTGTGCCAGCTTTTGGGGCATTTATCTCTTTTGATTGTTTCACTATCATTATCACATCCTGCTTTAGACAATGTAAATGGGCACACGCGCTAAGGCCCTGTTTGGCTTCCATAAGTCACCCGACTTATAAGTCACCCGACTTATAAGTCAGTTGGATTTAAGTCAGTCCTGTTTGGTTGCAGTGACTTATAAGTCAGTGGGCTCCACACAGGGTACTAGAGGGAAAAAGTGGAAATAAGTCACTTTAAGTAGGGGTGGAGCTACTTATGAGACTTATAAGTCACACCACTTTAAGTCATGGCTGTTTGGTTTCACAGGTGACTTATTTTGCACTTTTTGCACTTTAAGTCACCCTACTTATGGGAACCAAACATGCCCTAAACTGGATCAACGAGGGTGGACAGATGAGACTTCCAAGGAATATTTAAATTATGCAATATACTGCTAGGTACCGATGGCAGCAAAGGAAGCAAAATTGGAACTATAGCAGCATTGCATCATAATTCATAGCAGCGAGAAACCAAAGTTGGAACTCAAGTACCTCAGAACGTTCTTCCTTCAGCCTTCGATATTCTGCACTTTTCCGGTCCATTCCCTCCCACAAACTGAAAGGTTCTGTCCCTGGTGTATATGCATGAAGAATATGCTTTCCAGGTGGTGCCAGATCCTTACTAAGAACACTAGGAACAGATATGACCACAACATTCTGTTCACCATCAACTCCTTTGTTCCAATCATCAACCACAATGTGATGGATACCAAGGTCCTCTCTAGCATTCTGTTTCAGTAATGTCCGAAGGGTATGGTAAGAGACATATCACCTATGCGGAGAAACACATCTTAGTGAAAATAATTTACTAGATTTAACTTCAGGCGAAGCATACCTCTACATCAAAACCCAAGTGAAGATGCATAAAAGAATCACATTGTGGAGTTGCTTTCACTTTATCTTCATATGATTTTGGGACAACATCTGGTGGTAGCAGATCCAAAGTATCCCACATAGATGCATTGCTAACAACTGCTTTCTTTGCACGTACGACCTGCAATAGGACATAATGTCCAACAAGATTTCAACAGCTGCATCTTTCTTCAAACCGTAGGTTGGATGATGGCAGTCATTGCAAATTTGCAACGAAAAAGTTTATCTAGTGGCCTACACTGACATGTGCCACAATCATGGCACTCAAAAATAGATTGCATAAGACAACATGGTGCTTTTTTTTTTTTTTGCCATCTTGTCCTACATCATGGTCTGCCACTAATTGAAAGGAATGGAGAAAGGCTTAAACTAAATATGATATGCAGTACTGAGGATAACACTTAGTTAGCTAATTTCACATAGACACTATTTATTGATATGGGCATGTGGCACACTGTATATTATGATTGACAAAATATTGTGAAATGTCACACTAGACAAAATCATTGTCTATGGCAGGCACATGACATCTAAATCAGAGTCTTGCTAGTTGTTGTGGTTATTGGCTTTGCGGTCGTGACATACCCCTCCTCCACACACACACTTTTTCTTCCTAGTATTTTTTTCGTTGTTTTGGTCCTGGAGGAGAAATCTTTAACTTTATTTGCCAACAACTATCCTCTGGAGCATACCTGTCCACTTTGTAGCTTGACACCAACCGCTCGACCATTCTCGATTAAGATCTTCTCGACATGAGAACGAAGAGCAATTCTGCCACCAAATTTTTCAATACCGCTCACAAGGGCATCTATTATTGCTCCAGTTCCACCCAGAGGATACTCAAGCATGCATCCTGGTTTATACCATTCTGCAAACATATAAACCTGAGGATGTAATTAGATCAAATGATGAACTGAACACTTCAAATTTGTACATTTTTAATTATCCTAATAATTTTGGATGGTCAAACAGGAGGACAGCCAAGAACACATGCAAGAGGTAAAGATCGAAAGATATGGAACAAACAGACAACAAAGCCATCTGATTATTCTTGTAACAGTAATCACTATCCATCACTGGACAAATATGATCACTACTGTGGCCATTGCATTGCTTGGTTTAGGGGCAGATGGCAGTGACTTGCTATAGGTCCTGAAATATGGGACCTGGTTCATAAATCCTAGATTGGGCATTTTACGATGAGAGACGAGACTGCTACAAGTTTAAAAGACGCTAAGAGTATGTTCTTGCCAACATCAGCATATCGGTTTAAATGAAACGAAGGTGGAATGTTGAAACAGTACTCCCATCCACTTTCATAACTAAATTTACCATGCACTGATGCACCAACAGAAGTATCAACACAGATTAATAGAATGACTACATCAGTACATCTATCCAATTGACACAACACAATTAATTTTAAAGAAATACAAAAGGCAAACCTTTTTTAATATGTTCGTGGTCATCCATATGGATATGGACTAACAGATCTGGATTTTATGTGGTAAATGAGATATCTCAACCTAGATCTTAGGAAACAGGCAATAAATACTGAATCTGTTGATATATCATATTTTGCACATAATGTGTTACTGTTTTTGATAGTGCAACGGTTTGTCAGAACTTAGATTACCATTTCTGCAGAAAGAGCACCATCAGATTTGACTCCAGCAAGTAGAAAGCACAGGAGATCGATCCAGTTACGAACGAAGGGATTTTCCAGCCCTAGCGAATCAACAATCTCTTGGAATGGCCGTAGAAGTTTAGTTGTGCCCAGAGCTCCTTGGGGTCCCATTTGTATAAATGATTTCAACAGAGAAGGAGCATATCTACCAGCAGCTGTTGATAGAATACCCAAATCACCTCGGATTGAAAGTGGAGGCAAAGCCATTGCAGCTGCAGACATAGGAATAACTGCATCCTGAGATCGTTTTCAGTGTGGTATTAGCACATGCTTTAGTGGAGTATAAGAGCATCCTAAGTTACAGAACTTTGCATGATGAAAGTGTAGTACTGATGCACAAGAAAGATACCACCTAGTGCATTACCCATATGCTGTTCAAATTTTCAAATAGTTTATTTACAACAAGAAAAGACTTTATATAAGAATCTAAAGGCTAGAGGAAACTCACAAGAAGCTTTTTCCACTCCTGGACAGCGTCAACACCAACAAATGTCTCAAGGTCCTGCAAAAAATTACAATTTAGGATCCAATCAAGAGTGAGAGCACTCCGACACAAACAAATTTTGACAAAAAGATATTGTAAATGTGATAGAGCACATGTACATGCCTGCATGTATTGATACATGCTGGTTACGCCAGAAAATCTTAGCCAACTATCATGGCAGCAATCCACCCCCTATTTTCAGGTTTTCATTCCCCCCATCATCACTACTAGCTCTCCTTCGATCACAACAAGTAGGTGTACGTGCACAGTGGAGCATACAACATTGTGTGGAACTATTTTTCTATCAAGCACACAGGAGAGCTGCACATCTTTTGTATTGAGAAGAAGAGTGTATGGATTACAGAACGTGTGTGGCAATACACCAATGCCCGAACAAGGTCTGCTTACACATGGTATGTAACTATTTGTCCAGTATCAGGCAACAATCAGAAATGCCATCATGTCTGGTTATCATATACTAACTAGATGACACGCTAAGCACCGGGAATTATCAACAGACAATTCTTCTGCTTGCTTCATTGTTGTTATTATAAGCAAACAGTAACAAAAACTACTTCTTCCCACGAGGGCACCTTACAACTACGGATAACTAAATAATAAACCTAGCAATGGCTACTGAAACAACTTGCTGAAAATGCACGTGCTGCCAAGAGCCGGTGGCCTAATCAAATAGCTTACCTTGAGGAATTCAGTTGGACCAATCCTAGAGAGGAACTGTCCTTCAGGTACATAAACCATCCAAGAGTCGTATGAGGCACAGGGTACCGATCAGGCCCGGCCCTGTAGTTATAGCAGGCGGGGCAGCCGCCCTGGGCCCCCAAATCGTAGGGGCCCCCAAATCAATACACTTTGTATATATGCTCAGAAGTCAGAACTGTGTGACTAGCGCAATTTGCTGCTAAATAAAAAGTGTTGGCAACATCAGCCCATAAACACATTTGACTATTGAGGCCCATCCATCTTCCTAGCATTAGCATACATAACATACCCTCGAAGCTTCGGCACCTACGTCGGGCCGTTTGCCTTCTCCGCTTCTTGCCGCCTCATTCGGTTGCTCCTCTCCGACTCCCCGCAGACTGCAGTCAGGTCCGCACGATCTCGACCAGCGACCGCATGTCCGCACCCAAATCGATTTAGCATGCCGCGTGCGTGATCGACTGATTGTAGTCGTAGATCGCCTTGCGCCCTTGGCCGATTGATTTCCCCGCCCTAACGTCCGACTCCAAGATGAAGAAGACTTGAAGGCAGGAAGGATCGATCCCAATTCCCTTTTCTTTTTTCTGTACAATCTCAATCTAGTTCTGAGCCACATGTGTTTTCTTCTTCTTAATTTTCAGGATTGTTCTTACCCAACCAAATATCACTGTGTGGTGAGATGTCATCTAGAAATAGAAGCTTTTCTAAGTTGCCTCAGCTGAAAGAAGCTTTTCTAAGTTGAAACTACTTTTGAACTACTTGAGGTCTACAATGTCTCAAGAAAGGTTAAATGGTTTGGCAACTTTGTGCATTGAGGCTGCTGGACGAGATTGATCTCAATACCATCATCGACGATTTCGTGTCCAGAAATGTTAGAAGGAATTATTCAAAATGATCTAGTAATAAGTATTACCATCCAGCTGTTTGCAAGTTAGACTTTTGATGTAATGATATATCACTGTTTTCACCATATGGTTTTTTTTATAATGCATCAAAATCAATTTTGCAATTTATATCAAACTGTTGAATGTTTAATAGGGGCCTCCATTTTTGGTTTCGCCCCGGGCCCCCAAAAACACAGGGCCGGCCCTGGTACCGATTCACCTAAGGCATCAAGGACCTGAGCCAGTCGAACAATCAGAACAACTTCAAGCTCTTGGCACAATGAACAATGGTAGTCAGCTGCTGAATTGCTGAAAAGCTATGCACAATTAACTGAAATCAAGTAGCACTTGAGCTCACCTGAGCGAGTGGATTTGCCTGGGGGCCTCTGGACTGGAATCCGGAGAACAAGGACGGGCCCGAGTCGAAGTTGAACCCCTTGATGTCGAACGAGTGCGCGGCGCCTCCCGGGCGGTCATGGCTCTCGAGCACCAGCACGTCCTGGCCGTACCTCGCCAGAAGCCCCGCGCAGCACAGCCCGCCGAGCCCGCTGCCGATCACGACGACGTCCGCCTCCGGCCTCTCCACCGCCCTGACCGCCCGCAAACCAACACAACCAACAACGGCGAAGAGATGAGGATGTCCGAAATTTGAATGGTGGTCACTTCCTGCAGCGATAATGGGAGCGGCATTTACCTGGAAAGCCCGCGGTTCTGGCCCTCGGGGAAGGCGGGGTCCGCGGGGCGCTGGTCGGCAGCCACTGCCCGGCACCGCGCGGACCCGCGCGCCCTTGGAGCGGCGGCGATTGCCGGACGCGCGCGCGGCGGCGGGGCGGCGGGGTGGTGGCAGTGCGGAGGCTGCAGCGCGCGGGAGGCTAATGCGGAGGCCGCCATCTCGGAGTCGGTGAAGCAGAGACGGTTGGGAGGAGACGACGAGCAGGGTGAGGACGGCGAGGGAGTAGTGCGAGTGAGGCCGCGGTTGGAGACACGTGGCGCCTCGCCGGCCGTTCTCCATTTGCGGCCGCCGTTGCATCGTCGTCCTCGGCGACGACGGACGGGGCCGAGCCCAATGTGGATTAAAAAGCTCTCGGCCTGTGTAGGCCCAGAAACCCAAACTTGGGCCCGAAGTGTCGTCGATCCAGCACATTAAACAGTTATACAGGGCTCGTCGCTGCCGAGGAGCTCCGTGGACGGACGGAAGGAGGAGGCTCAGCTATGCTCGACGCGCCGCCACCGCCGCCGCCGCAGCCGTCCGACGCGGCGGGTGAGGATGAGAGCGAGAGCACTTGCCGCGGTATTTTCGTGGAGTTCATGACCAAGTATTTCATCCTCCTTCGCTATCTGAGTTTTATTTCCTTATTATTCGACTGAAATTCCCACCAAAATATCCCGTGCTGGTTCTCCATCTGTGACGCAGGGTGGCTCGGTTCGAGGAGCTAGCTGAATCTGGCAACCGATTGCTTGTGAGATTCCACCAGGAGCTTGGTTAGTAACTCCGATATGATCTCTTTCTCTGTTTAAGAACACAGCTGATGACCCTTGAATGTTCAGCTTATAATCACTTTAAGGCACTGACTGACCTATCTTATTTCAGAGTACTTTCGGAGGCCACAGATTCCTACCGAATCAGATGTCATGAATCAGATACTTAAATCTAACTGCACTGACAGAATGAGGTCCTATCTTGAAGCTGGTTGCAGGCTTCACAACCAAAATATCTCAAACATAAATCAGTGTGAGTTATATAGCTTAATTAGTGAAAGTGTTAGTGTTTCTTATTCGTGCTATAATCCCCCCCCCCCCCCCCCCGAACTGGAGTGGTACTGACTATGTGAGGTTCTGACTGTAAAGTTTTGTCTCACGTTGTGATTTTGAGCAAATTCTATGTATTCTACTGTCGTTCTTAGTTTTCATTGTTGAAGTATGAGCTTTAGACAGCATAATTGTTCTCTTCCATGATGATTCCATAGCCCATACTCTTAAATCAGTTTGATATTGTTTTCTTTTCTTTTCCCTGTAACAGTACGTTCATGCGAAGATGGACTTAAAAATCATATAAACAAAGGTACTTGATCATTCCTGCATTTTATATGGTTTGTTTATCTTTATCCTATTCAGTATTGTCAAGCATTTTAATGGTAAAGGTTGCTGCTATTCTTTGCAAAATTTACAAACTGTTGCGGTATTTAGATTCGCTTAGACTGGTGCAGAAAACATTTTGATTCAAAAGGGATTATTTTCATATTGGACATATAAGTGCAAATTATTTTTAACACAGCAAACTTTAACTCTGCTTTCTTATGCTAAAAAGATGCAATAATGATAGCATGGGCTGGAGTTCAAAGTTTTATATTTGTCATTTGCTGATTTACATGGACCTTTTGCTCTACATTTGGCTATACTTTTCCCACCTTGAGAATAGGAAGAAGTTCCACCTATATTTCCATTAATAGACAGAGGGAAACATTTGGCTAAGGTGTCCATCAATGCCTTTTAATTGTGGTCTTTGATTCATATTTTTAAACTGTAGCTATGGTTTATCATATTGCCTTCTTATCATTTTTGTAAAATTCCCAATTCTAATTGAACTGCTGTTCTTTTATTTTCTGCTAGCTAAGGCTTTGCTTGAAGAGCTTGAAAGTCTAGTCGAGGATGTCTATGGCATCACACTTACAGCCAGTTTAAGTGCTCTGGAAGTTTCAGACAGTCATAGCATTGACAACAAGCTGGCTACCGAATCCCGCATCATGGACATGGAGGTATAAGTTTATGTCCCAACATTCCTTTTTCTAGTCCTTGCTTCTAGTGTTATGTTTACCACAGAAAAACTTGCTGTTTGCAATGAAGTAATATGGAAACTGGGTAGCAGGGTGTTTCCACACCACAGGAGGAGGATAAAAATGCAGATCAGTTGGACAGTGATGTTTCCTTTGTTACAGTGATGGTCATCGTTCGTAACATGTTGAAGCTTGACCATACGATGCAGGTAAACCGTGCCCATGTGTCAGAATGTTCATTTTTCCTGTATTCTTTGCATTTTGCGGCATCCCTATCAGTTTCTTTCACCCTTTTGATTTACGACGAAGTACCTTCCCCTTCCCATACAGGAAAAGATTGTCGATGCATTATCCCTTAAAACATCGTCATCAGAGCTCCAGGGATACTGCCTCATGTGGGATCTGCGGCCGTTCATCGAAGACGATGTGATGCATCTTGCATGGAAAATGTGCCCATGAAGCTTTGGCATCCTCAGTTTTAGCGAGAGCAGGGTGATGGGACAGGCAGCAAGCTACGTATATCTTTGCAAAGACTCATGCAGCCGTTTGAGCAACTGTGGATTGGGGCTCGGAGTTGTTCCCCAACTGCTGAGAATGGATGCCTGCACAACCTGTTCATGGGTTGCCAGAAGATTGATTTCAACAGGATGTATCATGTAGGATCGTAGATGGATTGCAACTTGTGTGTTCTTCTTGACTGTGATGTGGAGAACTCATAATATGTCAGACTGACTGAGTGCAAACTGTTTGCTTTTGTATCCACTTCCCTGCCCTTACCTTTTTGGAAGAGAGTCGAAATGTTGCTACTCGCTTCATCTGCAACCTGATCCAACTCTGCTGTCATCTCTATCCTGTCCAGGATCCAATCATCCAAGCAATCGCGTCTTCGGGTGCTAGCAGAGGAATCTGGAAGTGGATTCCAACCCGGCAGCCCGGCACATCATCATCCTTCCTGCTTCTAGTTGTAAACCGACTGGTCATCAGTAAGACGAGACGAATCAACCGACGCGCGCGCACGCGGACACCACGAGGCAGGCGTAGTCAGCGGCGGCGTGCGAGGTTGCGATGGAGAGCCCCACGTCGGCGGCGTCGCGCCCGGACTTCTACGACTTCCTCGACCGCATGCGCCGCCCCGCCGCCGCCGATCTCTTCCGTTCCGTCAAGAGGTCAGTCGCCCCTTCCTCCCGTCCCATACTCAGGCGAGGACCGCGCCGCCGAAAGATCGTAGCTTGAATCGATCAATCTAGATGACTACTAGATACTACCAGAGCGCGGGTTGCTGCTTCCTACGGATCTGTTCATCCATCTGACCAGCGGTTAGTTTTGCTTTTGCGCCGGCAGCTTTCTCGTGTCCTTCTCCGTCCACGAGCCCAACGCCGAGGAGGACGGCCGCAAGGTACAAGCCTTCCTCACCGAGATGGAGGGCGCCATCAGGGACCACCCACTCTGGGCCAACGCCACCAACCAGGAGATCGACCACGCGCTCGAGGTGAAGATTCATTCGTTTTTGTTCTAGTGCTCCCTTGTTCAAGGTTGCTGTCTGCATTGACTGCATTTTTGGCTTTAAGACCCCCCATGATGAGATTTTGTGCATTTTAGGGCCTTGAGAAGTACATCATGACGAAATTGTTCGACCGCACGTTTGGGACCTCCGCGGATGATGCTGTTACCGACATGGAGATCTCGGAGAAGATTGGTCTGCTGCAGCAGTTTGTTAAGCCGCATCACTTGGATATACCTAAGGTTCTGCAAAATGAGGCATCCTGGCTGGTAATTCATTCTGATCTTTAAACATTAGCAATGCAATTTCAGTCCATAATAGCTGTAAGCTGTAAAGACGAGGGTAATCAATGTATCACGTATATGCCACTCTAGCTATACTTAAACTATGTAGTCAGATAGCTTTATATGTTGATAGAAATGAAGCCCGGAAATAGTATTTACTTGAATCGCTTGGATACATTTACTACCTTCAGTGTTGAAAAAGGGGTATCAACTGTCAAGTATCAATCACTATTGTTTTCTGTTGTCAATAGTGCTCTCATAATCTCATTGTAATGTTCAAGAAGGTACTGGGTTTAATCATGTAATAGTTAACTTATCCATCTAAAGTTCCTAAGTTATCCAAACTTCAGATGAAAGAAATCATTGCGGTGATACATACAACCAAATGTCCATGCTAATGACCATTCTTTGGCTGCACATGCCACTCTAGCTTGCAGTGAAAGAGTTGCAAAAGATAAATTCCTTCAAAGCACCACGTGAGAAGCTTCTATGCATCATGAGCTGCTGTCAAGTCATCAATAACTTGCTTCTGAACATATCAATGTCAAATGATCGAACACTATCTGGCGCTGATGAGTTCCTTCCAATTCTTATCTATATTACTATCAAGGCAAGCTCCTCTTGGCAACTGTATTTATTCTTTCAATTTCTTCCTACTGGTTGATTACAAACTGAGAATCTTTCTGACGATTCGATGTAGGCCAATCCTCCTCAGCTGCACTCAAATCTAAAGTTTGTTCAGCTCTTTAGAAGGGAAACAAAGCTAGTTTCAGAAGTCGAATATTATCTAACAAACCTCATTTCAGCAAAGATGTTTATATTAGATGTTAATGCACGTTCGCTATCAATAGAGGAAACTGAGTTTCAGAAGCATATGGAATCAGCAAGACTAGCTACTCAAATATCTGTTGCTAGCCCTAGTAGCTCACAGGGGCTTTCCACATCTGAAAGGGCACGTAAGGAGGAAGCTGATCTAGCAGGTCTGCTCGCTAATACAGTCAATTTGTTCATAGCAGTTTGTTTGAGCATGGATCTGCTAGTACAATGTGTGTTTTCTTGTGGTCCTGCACAAGAACCATTTTATCTAACAACTGTCAACTAGCGTAAAAAGGTTTAAACTAATTTTTAAATTCTGATATACTGCATAGTTTTCAGGTTCCCCTTTAAATGGTTGTTGTGTGTCCCAATCAGTTTTGGCGTTTCAATTCAGTTTTGCTTGATAAATTTCCATAAGCATAATGTTCGAATTGATCCATTACAGGCTCCAGATTCCCTTTCATGGACTCAGAAACTGAAAGTCAAGCAGTTGCATGACCTGTATAGGCAAGTTGTCACCAGATATACACTGCTGTCTAAAGCTTTAAGAAAGTTATCGATAGATGAGGATCAGCTCCTTAGTTCAGTAGATGATTCGTGAAGTGATGCGAAGATGCTGACTAGAGAAGTAGAGATGATGGTATCAATCATAAGCAGCCTCCATATCACATCGCTCTTGTGGAAGTACTGTGGAGTAAACATACGTGCAACCTCGATTGCAATCTTGTAGGACAAGAATGAGATCTTACAATTCATGCATGTACGGAAGGCCCCAGCAAGTCCAATGCAATACAGGTATGATCATCTTTGGCATGCATGTCTGTCTTTTCAGACACCTGAGAGCAGTCCTTCCTGCAATCTATGTGCAGTTCTGATGCTTTCTGGTATGTTCCTTTGTAAGCGCAGGGCACAGCACCTGTGAGTTGGACATTACGAATGGCAGGTGCTGCTTTTGCTGATCTTGTTCCTCAGCCTGACAGGGTGCTGATTGCCTTGTTTCACTACTGCTATAACATGACCAGGCACCTGGGAATGGTTAGTCCATGTACTTCGGTTGGCAATCCACACAATCCTTGCTATTCTCCTGGATGGACTTCCAACATCAGAGCTGCAGAAACTGAAAATCGACCATCACACAACATCTTGCCTGAGTGGCTGAGTCATCAATCAACTCCTAAATGTGAACGATCTGCCAACGTGCCAACGGGTAGTTTTGGCACTGTGAGCTTCCTGCAATGAGGAATGTGAATTCTAACCTATAATGAAGGACATGCGATACAATGGATGAAAGAATGAAGGCACTGTGAGCTTCTGGAGAAGGTGTCCATGAAGATGGACTAACTTTTGCCGGGAAAATCCCGAAGCTCATCATGTTGTACAACTATGCTTGTTGATTCCCAATGTTCTGTAGCTAGTGTCAAGCCTTGAGGTTTGAGAGCTGTTAGTGTTGTATAGGGTGCAAACATGTAACACACAAATTTTGTATGTGTATGCATACTTGGAGAGCTAACCTGGGGGAAATGTGCAGAAAAAGCTGTGTTTTTTTTTAGATAAAGGAATCGAAATTCCTGCCTCTACACCACCTGGGTGTACACAGCACGGTAGAAAAAGCTGTGTTGTGTTCGGGTCCCTTGATCAAACTAAATCAGACGTTATACTGATGAAAATGAAGAATTCGTTTGAAGATTATGTAAAAAGATCAAAGGATGGAGGAGGATGAGGGCAGCCCTCAGTTTCATGTAGCTCCCGTTTGGTCAGACAGCGGATGCATTTTTGAACGAAGCTTTATATCTTGGTGTTCTAATTTTTCGAGTGGTACGCATGAGACGAATATCCCACGCTTGCTTTGTTTGCGCTTCAGGGTGAGCTGGTGTTAAAGCAGGTGCAAACTGTTCTATTAAAAAAACTGAGGAACTGTTGACCGCAAAAAAAAAAGTTTGTTTGTACAAAAAGCGTGGTCGGCAGGATTCGAACCTGCGCGGGCAAAGCCCACATGATTTCTAGTCATGCCCGATAACCACTCCGGCACGACCACTGTTTGATGATTTGAGGTTGATACAAATATACAAATCGTGTATTCTCAGGCAACGTGTAATCGCATCATCACATTGCATCTCGCCATGTATATCCGGCGATTTATTCAAAGCAGCGTATGAAATCAGTTCATAGTTGGTACATAAACATGCGAATGCTGCAATGGTATTGCACTATTCCCACTCCAAGAGATCGATCATGACCATGCGAGCGTAGCGCGACGTCTCTCGTGCACCGCAGTGTCCATCTCATTCCAGCTTCTGCAGCTGGGTGGCGGGCCTCCGAGCCGCAGCCGCCGGGTACTCAAGCAGCGGCCGGACAGGCGGTGCCGGCAGCGCTGCGAGCTGAGGGCGGCGGGCGGGCGCCGCCGTCGCGGGGGCGGCCGTCGACAGGAGGAGGCGGAAGGTCCACGCGAGGACGTCGGGCGCGAAGACGCGGAAGACGAGGAAGACGTCGTACCAGCTGGGGCGCTTGACGTAGGCGTCGCCGCGGCAGGCGCCGGCCACGAGCGCCCGCGCGTACGCCTCCACCTGCCCGTGCCCGCCCGACAGCGTCGCCTCCCGCTCCTCCTTCCACTGCATCTCCGCCGCGCCTTCCTCGCGCGTGAACCTGCCGCCGCCGCCGGCGTCGCCGCCGACCCAGCCGTGCGTCGCCACCGTCACGCCCACCTCGTCCTTCACCTCGTACCGCAGCGTCTCGTAGAAGTCCACCACCGCCGCTTTCGCCGCCTGCCGCGCGCATCAGGTATTCTTGTTCAGTGCTTGTTCAGAGTGGCAACGGTAAAAAAAAAAAAAAGGGAAAAGTCCGATTTACAACCTTGAGCTAGCACACAAGTCTGGTTTTCAACCTTAAACGACAAAACCAGACATAAAAGGCCATCTAACTATCAAAACCGTGCAAGTTTCAACCTTTGAGCGGTTTTGGAGGTGGTTTTCCATTTTGTGAAAATGTTAAAAAAAATGGTTCCATCTAAAAAATCATAACTAATTCATTGTAAATCAGAAAAATATGGAACTTATACCCAAAGTTTTATAAAAATGTCACCTATCTATTGGTGAACTATTTGGAGTCATCTGCATCTTATTATTCATATTCCTAGTATTTTTAGAAAAAGCAATAAAAACTAGAAACTTGAACATATAATATTTAAAAAAACTCCAAATAGTGCACCAATAGATAGGTGATATTTTTATAAAACTTTGGGTATTAGTTTCATATTTTTCTGATTTAAAATGAATTAGTTATGATTTTTTAGATGAAACTATTTTTTTAACATTTTCACAAAATGGAAAACCACCTCCAAAACCGCTCAAAGGTTGAAACTTGCACGGTTTTGATAGTTGGATGGCCTTTTATGTCTGGTTTTGTCGTTTAAGGTTGAAAACCAGACTTGTGTGCTAGTTCAAGGTTGTAAATCGGACTTTTTCCTAAAAAAAATGTTCAGAGTAGCAGAGAACGAAAGAAAAAAACAGAGAGAAAAGGAGAAGGCATTTGTCACCGAGTAGAGGCTCATCCTGGGCATGGGCAGCCAGCTCTCGACGGACGCGTTCACCACGACGCGGCCATGGCTCCGCCGCAGGTGCGGCAGCGCCGCGTAGGTCGGGTAAACGTTTCCCCAGAAGTTGATATCCTGCCCAGGTGTGTGTCAGGAGATGTGCAGACAGTTTCAGAGTCGATCAAGATCGCAAAAAACATGTAAATTCTCCGGCTCCCTGCACATATACCATGAGGTGAGGGAAAGCGGTGGTGTCCCCGGCCTCCTCGAAGTTGAAGTCGTGGCCCAAGCTCACGGTGTTCACCAGATGGTTCACTGCCAAACAGAAACAGAGGGTGTTCAACTCGCCAGCTTGACATGCAGCTAGCTGGAATGCAAACTCTGTTCAGTCATCAGCGACGACTCACGCTGGCCGAAGTAGGTGACGGTGTCGCTGACGAGCCTCCGGCAATCTTCCTCCTTGACGACGTCGGCGGCGATGACGAGGACCTGCCCCGCGCCGAGGAGCCGCGCGTTGTCGCGTATGGCGAACAGCCGGTGCTCCCGCCGCGCCACCAGCACCAGATTCGCGTTCCGCCTCGCGTACTCGTACGCGATTTGCTGCAACATGCATGGCGCGTCAGTTGTTCTTGTTGGATAGATCCAATTTCTAATTGAATCTCTGCCAGCCGGGGAGCTAGCTAGGTGATAACTGTGATCGAGCAATGGATGAAACGCCGTATGTGTACCTCACCGATGGCGGAGGATGCTCCGGTGATGACGACGACCTTGCCGAGCATGTCCTCCTTGGTGAGCGTCTTGAGCACCCACTCGACGCCGCGGAGGAAGGTGAGCGTCGGCCACGCGAACGCCAGCATCACCATGCTCGCCGGCGGCACCACCAGGTCCATCACCGCGTTCAACACCTGATCCATCTCTGTCCTCCCTCGATTCCTACTGAACAAATCTTCAATCTGAACAAAACTTACTGGCCGGCCAGTTCTTGGCTGAATAGGGGAATCAAGACAAGAGCAGCCGAGGAAGAGGGAAATGAGCGACAGAGACGAGAAGCTCCCGCCGACGAGAGCGAGGGCGACTTGTGTTTGTGGACCTCGGCGAGGTGAGGGGATACGGACAAGATGATGGAGGAGGAGAGAGACGGGTGCGGGCGTGCATGGAGGGCAGCCTGCGAGCTGAGGGCGCGCGCACGTCGGCGAGGAGGCACGCCTTGGCCCCTTCCTGTTGGCTTGTGGATGTGCTACCCGCGGCGATCATCCCTTGGTACTTGTGTCACTCACTCTTCTTAGGCTAGTTTTAATAAAATTTCATGAATAGTTCTATGTATTACACATATGTTCTAAAAATTAACTAATCATGGAATTGAAATAGACGTTTTAATCTCTTAAGTCTTAACTTAACTTTACTCTAAGAGTTCAATCTAATTCCTTATCTTTCCTTCTTTTTTTATCAAACTCGTTCTTATAATGACGTGGCACTGCATACTAGCACGAGACTGAGAAGTGTCCATTTTACCCTACACTCCTTCCCTTTTCAATTTCTGTTTAATGCCACCATCTGAACAAATAGAGCAAATCCAAGAACCAGCTTTTTTCTTCTCTTTGCTAGAGTGAAGTAGGAGCAACCACGTCGCCTTTATCTTCTTCGAGCACCGTACCGCCAAGAAGCGAGCTACCGGCAATTTTTTTTCGAATTACACGGTACATCAGAGACACTCACAACGCACGCACTCATCCCTATGAACATACGTGTGCAAATCCTACCCCTAGGAGCATATTCGAAGATTGGGCCGGTAAATCCTCAAAATTGACGCCTCACCACAGGCGCCTCGCTGTCGACGGGAACATCGGCTGCCACTGAAAGCACAAACACCGTTAAATCCTGTTAAATTCGCTCCCACGGGGAGTCGAACCCAGGATCTGAGATGCTACCGAGGCTCTTGTAACCACTAGGCTACAAAGCATAAGTATTTGAAGAGGCAATAATGGCAGGCAACAAGTCCGCATGAACTTTTCATTAATAGGTGCAACAAATCACATATTACAGAAGTAAGAGGTACAAACAAACACAATCTAGAAAAGAGAGTACACAGGTGGACCACAAACAATTTAAGGACCATCTATGGCATAAGCCGAAAAACTACTCCCGATCGCCGATTTTCGCCTTCATCGAACAACATGCTCACCGATTAACCATGGTCATTGCACCTCCACACCACCCCTCGTAGCTACACCACTCTGATGACACCCTCCATCTGAGGTCCCCTCAACGGAATGGGGACTAAGGGTAGTGAAAGATACGCAAGCCAAAGCTTCACCAGACACGACGATCTCCCATCTAACTGGTGGTGACACTTTTCGACGCACATCCAGTATCCACCGCCTACCACCATCTAACGCTGCCCAAGGGGAGGAACCCCTGAGGGGGTGGCATATCGGTGGAAACCACTCGGCATTGGATGTGATGACAACACCAACGAGAAGCACGCTGACGAAGTAGATGTGCCCATGAAGGACACCCGCCAAGTCACAGAAGAGTCCAGTCGGCAAAGATACATCAAGCCCAAGAACAGAGGATGGTTGGGGAGAGACGAAGCACACACAAATACATGGAACTACACAAGACAGAAGTTGCAAGCCGGCTTGGCGGTGGATTGATGCGGAGGCTTGAACCTCCTTGCGCATTGGGCGTGACGCTTTCGCTGCAAAAACCACCAGTCCACCTCCAACACAGTCGTTGCAAGATAACAGGCGAGCCCAAGAATACGATGAGAGCGAGGTTGTGTAGAGAGGTAGGGCACCTCCCCAGGTGGTGCACCTCCCACACACTGAGCATGGCACTTTCGTCGCACATCACCAACGGTCTCAAAATGGCAGAGCTCAGCAAATGGCCAACACGACTAGTTAACCATGAACTCCAAATGTGACACGATTTTCTAAGTAAATTGTCAGCAAATATACACGGACTACGACGCACTCTGATATGGGAAGCACAAAAAAATATCACTTCAAGAAATCTCAAGATATTTCAAATTCAGAACATAGAAGTATTGTAACTTTCCAAAGTTCTTAAAGAGAAATAAAAATAAAAATTCAGATGTGTGCTCTAGTTGGGAGCAACGCAACGACATTGAAACTTGTATCAACCAGAATATACACTAAACTACCTAGCCGTGCACATTATTTAACCTAATCACAGGAAAAACAATATACAAGCTAAAATTACGACAAACAGGTAGAGCAACATAATTTTTGTTGTTCTACATTGCTCATTATTTTTGTTTGATCCAGAGGTTTTCATGCTTGCTTGTGCATAAGCTTCTTTATTTTGTAGAAGGTGTCGTATTTTCCTCGAAGCTTGTTTTCGTGGCATAGTGTACAAAGGGCTCATTATATAAAGCGAGTTTCTCCTTGGATGTGCAAACATGTAGAAGGATCCGGCTTGTATCCGGCGATCTTTATACCTCTTCAAGGCACGGCGAATAGCTGCAAATGATGTTATGAAGCTTTTCCTGTGTTCCTTGTAGGCTTCCCAGCTTTTCAAGCCTTGATTCTTCAGATCTAAATAATCTTGTGTGAGTGCTCTCGAGTCAAGGCGCAACCTGAATTCGCGATATAGGTTTGTGCTTTTGACCATGCACCTTTCCTTCAGATTTATGAGGCCATACTCATTACGGCAGCAAAGTGTAAATCCTTTTGGTCCACCAATAAACTGAACCTTCCCCAGCTTATGTGTTCTCCTAACATGCAGTAAAAGATAAAAGAAAACATAAAGAATTAAGAATTGGATAGGTAACATGAAGTGCATTAGGCGTGGTTCCACACCAACTTTAGTATTTTCCTATTAGTGAATAAAAATATGTAATAGATATGTACTCCATACGTTTAAAAAATAGCATTGTTTCAGTTTAATCTCAAGTCAAACTATATTTTGTAAAATAAATAGATATTACCTTCGTATCGAAATATTTATTACTATTGACTTTTCCTAAGTATCGTTTGTTTTGTTTGTAACTTACTTTATCAACAAAGATACAAGATACTTATATATATAAGCTTGACTTATATTTTTGTCTATTTGCAATCGATTTTCGAATAAGAAGAGTCAAAAGGTCACGAGGAAACATTAATAACAACAACAGTAATAATATAATAGTTTACAACGAAAGGGGTACGGACGCACCTGTAGACGAAATCGGCCATCCGTGCGTGTAATAAGCTAAATATATACCCGAAAACAAAAGTAATCGCCGAATATAATTCGGCGTCTTCCCCTAAAAAAACAAAAAAATAGTTCGGCGTCTACTTCTTAATTAATCCGTTATTAGTTAGGCCTAGGGGCCTCCTGGTGTAAATGTACCCTCCTCGTACGCGTACAGTTCCCATGAGAAAACAGGTACGAGTCCTGTTGCAGTTCCATCAACGTACAAAAGCTAGTAAAACGAGGACACGGTTACCTCTCCGCTGGCCCGCGTCGGCCACGTGGACGGCTATGGGTCCAACAAAAAAATCTCAAGGACATCCTATCCTAATTTATAACATTGGGGGTGTTTGGAGAAATAGGCGAAAGCTATTTTGAGAGTTCCACTCCAAATAGCTCAATTAGCACCTTTTGGAGGATATTTTTTTTAGAGTGGGTTAGTTGCAAATAGCTCTAAAATAGTCTACATGTTTGGCACTTTTTGAACTATTTGGGCTAAAATGGAAAGAGCTAAAAAATAGTCATGGGATTCAAACACCCCATTATGTACTAAGGTTTATGTTTTTACCATGCCAACACCTTTCATCATACTAATTTTCAGATTCACCGTAAGATACTTATATACTACTATATGTAATTTTCACGAACTCCGTGTTTTTTTTTTGAAAAATGAACTCGGTGTTTTTTTTATCCATTCCCTTGCATGTCATTGAATTTGTCCCATTCTCTTGTAGGCCACTGGCCACTGAATGAAATTTCCGTTACGGCGTTACCCGCCCTGCCATTGCCGTGAGTTCCGTACGAAAATATCACTGTTATGGCCAGGGTTCCATCAAAATACACTAAGGTGGGCCCATTCACTGATGAGGTGGGCCCATTCTTGTGTGAAGGGTAAAATCGTCATTTCTCTAGCAATTTAACAGCGTTCTACCATCACCTAGTACCGTCAGCGGCAAAGGGGATTGTAAATTTTATACCGTGGTACACAAGGGAACTGACGAATTCACTGACACAAAAGGGATTGAATCAATTTTCATGGCATTGAGAGAACTGACTTTTTTATTTTTTATATTATTAAAAAAAGACAGAGAATTTTATTTATTTGTGTTGTCGTTCTTATTTTGTGTATAAACGGGAAACACTGAGATGAATCTGGGCCAAGGCAAACAGGAAGGCCCAGGAGTAAGAACATAATCGGGCTCAGCCCATGTTCGTGAAGCTAGTGAAATTTCAATTGTCATTTAAAAGTAACGTTCTCATCTAAAAGAATTAAAGTAACGTGCCTTAACAACACGTACTGTATGTAGTTGATCTTTGCATAGGTATAATTGTGCATCTAGATATAGTGTACATTTATATGCATAATAATATCTACAAGTTTAGAAAAACTAGTTTGAAACGGATGAACTAGCTTTTTGTTTATTTGAACTAGTTTCACACAACAAAACTACTAGTGAATCAAATATAGTTTGACTTGCTGATCTGGATTTGGAAAATCTGGGCCCACGTGTCCGGCCTCTTGGTGGTGCCTTTGGTTACAAAGTATACACACACAGACACACTGGTGTACGAACGACGACGATGGGCATCATCGATCATTCAAGTTCCTGGGATCCGACGGGAAGAAAAACGCACTGCACACGACATGGATCGATAGGTGCCATAACAACAGGGGCAATATGCATATGCTAATTCCTTCATCATCCATCACTACTTTGACGTACGTGCAGTGCGTAGATCGTGCACTAACAAGAAACATCCTCACACACCAAAAGGTCGACCAAATTAAAGTCATCTCATACCCAGCATATATATCAACAGCAATCACAAAAAGCGACGAAACAAAACTTGGCACAACACAGTACAGATTGACGAACGCAAAAACAAAAAAACCCCTCACCAAAGTGAAAACCTGTGCTCATCAAACATATACACACACCTGATCACGTATCGGCATATCGCAAAAGCAATTTCTGACACACCGCATCTCAACACATGTTCGTTGTTCGACAAGGAAAAACTCATCTAAAAAACGCATCGCAAAACTTGGCACGCAGAAGCCCAACTCCTCAGAAGCACGAAAACCATCGACACATTATGCGAGTGGGGCCGGCTTACTCCTCCTCGTCGTCGTCGGAGGCCGCCACCACCACCGGGGCCGTCGTCGGTGCCGGCGCGACGGACCCGGCGACGATGTCGCCGAGCGCGGGGAGGTGAGTCGGAGCCGGTGAAGCCAACGCCGCCGCTGCTGCCGCTGGGGCTGGAGCTGGGGCCGGGGCTGGGGCTGGGGCTGCGGCCGGGGTAGTCGTCGTAGGCGTAGAGAGATCGGTGGCCGCGGCAGCACCCGCCGCGCGCGAGGCGACGCGCCGGACCATACGCATGGACTCGACGACGCTGCTGCTGACGCGCCTGGAGCGAGTGCCCGCCGACCCCACAACGCTCCTCCTCCTCGAACCGCCCATCGTTTCCGCGCCGCGCTCTCCTGCCAAGTGCGAACAAACAACAACGAGCAAATACTAGTTGAGCAGAAGCAGAAGCAGAAGACCAAGCGCAAGCAGGGTATACTAGTCTCGAGAGGTCGATTCGGTTGGAGGAAGCACCTCTAGTTTGGTTTGGGGCAGAAGGGAGGGAGCGCAGGCGCACGCAGCCGAGAGAGGAAGCCGGGGACGGGATGGATGGCCGGATGCGATGGGAGATGGGACGGGGCCGGGTCGGGGGTTTTTATAGCTGCCGCCGGTGGGGGAGGGGTGCTCTGCCCTGCTCGACCACCGCTGCCTCTCTCATGCCTTGCGTGGTTGCGTGCGCGAACAGCCAGCAAGCAAGGCAGGGCCCACCTAGGGGCCCACACCCGGGAAATGCTCCCACTCTTTTTTTTTCAGCAACAACCTTTTCCTGGTCCCCTCCCCAACGAACCGCCGCCTTCCATTCCACCCAAACCAAGCCTGCAGGCTACCGCCGCGCCGCCACCACCGGCGAGCGCCTCGCCTCCCGCAGGAACGCCACCGCCACCTTCCCACCGCACGCCCCCATCCTCCGACGCGGAACGCCGCCCTACCCGTCCACCCCGATCGGCATCCCCCCGCCGCGCCACCTCGACGTCCCTCGTCGAGCGCGAACGGCGACCGCGGCGCCGACGACTCCGCTCGGAGGGTGCCTCAGCCGTCCACGCGCGCGAGCCCTCCGTCCGAGGTGGCGGCGCTACTCAACGCGCTGCTGCTGCTCGCCGTCCCTGCTACGGCAACGTTCGCCTGGCGCGCCTACGTGTACTCCGGCGGCGACGTGTGCCACCTCGAGATCGGGTACATCGGCAGATGGGCTCCGACAGCTTCTTCACCGCCCCCTGCCCAGCGCCACTTCACCATGCGTGGCGCCGTGCGGCCGCACCACCGCGGCGCCGGCTACTCCGCCCGCGCCTCCGACGTGCCCCGGTGCCTCCGCCGGCCGGCCACGCGTGCGGGTGCCGTCGTTGGCGCTCTCGTCCTGTCGTCGCCAGTTCGCCACCGAGGTAGACGGTGGAGGACACGAAGCTCAACAGCGCCACCTGCGCCATCTACGCCTACGGCACCGCCACCGGCGCCGTCGACCGCGTGCGCCTGTTGGCTGGCCAGCGCGTGGTGTGCCGGCCCCCGCTCCGCATCGACGCGCGCGGACCTCGACGTGCGCACGCACTCGGTGGCCCTCGCGGAGCGCGACGGCCGGCGGCGCGACCCGCTGCACCTGCACGTCTGCTGCACCGTGCGCGTCACCGTCCATTTCGTCCCAGGCGCGCCCACCTGCCCGTAGCTGCGCCACCGTGGCCTCCGGCGACCGCCCCTGCTACGTCGCCGTTGCCCCCGCAGGCCACCGCCGACGGCCATGCGCACGTGTCCTCCACGCTCCTCGGCGGTGGCGGCGGGCCGTGCGGCTGCGGTGGGTCCCAGACGGCAGAGGCGATGGCGTCGTGCGGGAACTCCGTGCAGCACACACGGCCCCACCACCCACGTGCCTGGTGGAATAAATCGTGCATATAAATTACAATTTTTAAAAATAAACAATCGAAGTTGTCCTTTCAGAAATTGTAGGAAGAAGTTACACTTTTAGGCAGGGTTTTTTCCCAACCGGAACAAGTTCGGCAACCACGGTTACCGATGAAACTGGTCTCTTCCGATTCCGACTGGTTGCAAACCGCCCCTTTACAAAAGTTCAAATTTGAATTAAAAAATGAAAAATCCTCAAAAAGTTCCTAAAAATACTTCAAAATACTCGCTCCTGCGGCCACATCATGCTCGTCGACTTCGACCTCTCTTGTGCTTTCCGTTATGCACCGGCGTCAGCACGAAGCCTTTGCTGGCCCGCACTCTCCACAACACGCGTGCATCTCCCAAATCGATCCTTCACTGTCAGATCCACCCCTGCAGCTCCTGGTCGGCGTTGACCCCAACAGGGTTAACAAAACCGGTACCGGTCCGGTTTTCACCACTAAAAACCGGGCGGTTAACCGGTGAACTGCTGTGGAAAATCGAGGTGGGTTGTTTATAGGTTCGGTCAGGTCACGGTTTTCCGGCTGATATTGCTACCAGACCGGACCAGTAAGAGCGAAAACCGCGGTTTTCCGACGGTAGCAAACGGTAATTAAAACCCTAGACCCCAAGCGTGTGGTAGGCCAGCCCCCGAGAGCTAGGTGCTTGCAGGCATGTAATCGGGCTCAACCCATGTACTTAGAACATGATTGACTCCTAATGGGCCTAATCCAAGTCTAAATTTAAACCTCAAACTATAACAGAAGTCTGATTCTCAACCTAAGACTATGAATTCAGACAAGGAGGGTTATCGAACCGTCAAAACCGTGCAAATTTGGCCCTTTGGGCGGCTTTGAAGGTGGTTTTGCATTTTCTAGAAATTTCAATTTTTTTATTTGGTTAAAATCCATAACTAATTCATTTCAAATCCACAATATATGAAGTTGATACCAAAAGTTTTCTAAAAATGTAGACTATTTGTTGGTACTCTATTTAGTGTTATTTACATAACATTTTTCTTGTTAATCCTAGTATATTATTGCTTGTCATAAAACACAAGAAACATCAAACATGGACAACTAAGTTTAAAATAATGCCAAATAGAGCACCAATAGGTAGGTTACATTTTTAGACAAAAATCTGGGACTGATTTGATATATTTTTTGATTTGAAATGAATTAGTTATGAATTTTTTACATTAAACTTAAACTTTTAAAAAAACAAAAATGCAAAACAACCCAAAGGGCCAAATTTGCCCAGTTTTGACAGTGTGATGGCCTTTCCTGTCCGGTATTGTAATTGCATGTTGAAAATCATACTTCTGCTACAGTTGGAGGTTGAATTCCGCCTTATAGGAGCTCCTCAATTCTAGCTATTGCTACCACTCTGCAGCTAGTGAAATTTCAGTTGTCATTTAAAAGTAACATAAATTAACAACACAGTAGTTGATCTTGCTAAATTCATTGTAGTTGTAAGCACTTCCATATAATTGTAGGTAATTTTGAGTTTCAAAATGCGTAGATATTATTATGCATCTAGATATAGTGTACATCTAGATACATAATAATAACTATAAACTTAGAAAAGGTAAGAGGATCTACAATTTGAAGCGCATGAACTAACTTTTTTCAAATTTGAACTAGCATAGTTTCCAAACAAAAAACTACAAGTGTCTTCCATCAACGCAGAGCATGTGTACTCGTGACCAGGACGTAATTAACTAGATTGGTTAGTGTGACGACATTGGTCTAGTGCAATGCGTGTGCAACATCATGTTGTCAAGCTACTAATCGATCCAAATATGGTTTGATTTGTTTAGTGCAATCCGAATATAATTTGATTGGTGTACGTGATTTACTGATGTTGGTCACATGTCATTCGGGATGTAGTTCGAAAGCATGGTGAAGGAAGCGTTGACAACATGCTGACATGGAGAGCGTGCTATGTTCTTTTTGAAAAAGAGATGTCACTGCACGAAGTCTAAAAATTAAAGAAAATTTAACGCGTACACATTAATATTCCAAGTATATATGAAATAAAAGATTGATCCGCACATTGAAATATGAACCAACAAGAGTATAAAGTGAAGTACCTTGCATTGCGGTGCACACCACTTACCCAAATCACAAGAAAGTTATTATACAAGCTAAAATTACCACAAACAGGTAAAGCAACAGTATTTCAATTATTCTACGTTGCTCGTTATTTCCGTTTGGTCTCTGTTGAGCGAGAGAGGTTTTGATACTTGCTTGTGCATAAGCTTCTCTGTTTTGTACAAGGCGTCGTATTTTCCTCGAAGCTTGTTTCCGCGGCATAGTGTACAAAGGGCTCATTAAATAAAGTGCATTTAGAGTTGGATGGTTAAGCATGTAGAATGATCCAGCTTCTATCCGTCGATCTTTATACCTCTTCAAGGCACGATGGATAGCTGCAACTGATGCTTTGATGCTCTCTCTGTGTTCCTCGTAGGCAGCCCAGCTTTGGAATCCTTGCTTGCTCAAGTCATGATACTCTTGTCCAAGTGCTCTCGAGTCAATGCGCAACCTGTACTCACGATATATACTTGTAGTTTTGACCAGGCGATTTTCCTTCAGATTTGTGATGCCATACTCGTTACGGCGACATAGTGTAAACCCTTTTGGTCCACCGATAAATTGGATCTTCCCCAACTTATATTTTTTCCTGCATGCAATATATAGGCAATAAATATAAAGTCATTTGATAAATTAATAAGATTTTTTGTGGGTGAAATTAATAAGATTAATCGTGACCAAGTAATATGAGGTGTTGTCAACCGCGCCTTCCACCTTTTTTTTTTGCGATATCCACTATCAATAAAACATATAACAAAGATAAAATCATACTCTTATCGGTGCTTTTTTATATATATAAATCATTCTAGTTCTAAGTCAAACTATACTCTTATTTGGTATCAATATGAAATTTCATGTTAGTTTTTTAAAAAAAGCATAGAGAAATATAAGACGATCTAAGCTTTTTGCCAGCACACCACCGCACCAGACCAACATTGATAACCGCGTGATGATTACTAACGATGAAATTAACATGGAGAACT
Organism: Cenchrus fungigraminus; assembly: GCA_036936925.1. NCBI lineage: Eukaryota > Viridiplantae > Streptophyta > Magnoliopsida > Poales > Poaceae > Cenchrus > Cenchrus fungigraminus. The sequence continues at coordinate 2,113,613 of CM072770.1, read as the reverse complement.
GAACGAATCGAATACCCGGGGTACGGATGCATGCCGTGCCTAGTCAGAACTAATTAACCCGAGTCTGATAAATTAAGTATTTCGTAGTATGTAGTAGTAAGAAGTACGGAGTAGGAGTAAACATGCAACAGGCACAACAAGAACGATCCTTAACATACGAAGGCAAATTTGACGCCGACTAGACGACGACGGATCGACTAAAAAACGACACGGTGGCATCAACCAAAACCAGCGAGAGCGCGCGCGCACCTGTAGACGAACTCCGCCACAGCCATCTATACCTATGCAAAATAAGTTTGTTTGTTTGTTTGTTTCTGAAAAGGTGAGATTTGTAACCTAACCTGCTGGCCCGTACGTATTTGTGTACGTGTATGTATATGTATTGATCCGAGTCGAGTTCCTTCAGTGATCGGATCGGACTCAGCCTACGGCTAGTTTTCCCCTTCCGCAAAACGGGTACCACCACTCAATGTATAACATGGGCATTTCTCAAAAAACAAAAAAAAACTCTAACCTGGGCCGTATTGGGTCATCGAGCGAGCATGTGCACTCAGCCCATATCGACAGTCAATTCGTCAGCCCATGAAGTTGAGTTTCCATGCCCCAAGCCCAAGTGCATCTCAGATATTTTAGACTTCCTTTTTTTAAAACCGGTTATTGGACAAGTTCGGTTTCCCTCCCCGCTGTCCGAAACCGGGTATTAGAGGTCCCTCATCTCCCGAAATCGGGTATTCGAGGCCCCTCATCTCCCGAACCTGTGCGTTTTTCCTCCCTCGGCTGTTTTGCATAGCAGTTTTGATGACGTGGACGCCACGTGGCAGTGGGGTCCACTTGTCAACGTTATCCCATCTCTCTTCTTTGTTTTCCTCTTTCTCTCTCCTCTCTCATCTCTCTCCTCCGTTCATATGGCCGTCGGGTGGAGTAGGGACCGGTGGGCGTAGGAGATAGGGGCGGGCCACTCTGCTCCTCTGTTGCTCGCCGCCGGAGGCCCACCCCGCCCCGCAGCACCACCAGAGGCCCACCGACGTCGACTCAAGGAGTATGGCGCGCAGCAGCCGGCGTCGGGGAGGAGGAGCAGCAGAAGAATAATGTTGCCACTGACGTCTCCAAGAGGGAGAGGGACAATGGAGCAAAGGTCACTGTGGACAGTGGCGGACCTGAGCTGGGCTGGCAACTAAGGCCTACTAGTGCTACACTATACAATTTAGGCTGAATTATGCGCTACTGTATAATCTACAGTACGCTACAGTGTGCTAAATTTGGCCCAGCGACTAGGGCCCAGGCCTGGGCCGCAGGTCCGCCTCTGACCGTGGAGCTCCCCATGGAGGCTTGAGCCGCCGACGGGCGAATCCATGACTTCCCTGCCCCTTGTCCTCTGGTGCCGCGGGCCGGGTAGGGTGGGCTTCCAGCGGCGAGCAACAGAGGAGCAGGGTGGCCCGCCCCGGCCTCCTGCGCCCACCGGGCGCTCACCTGCTGGTCCCTGCTCCACCCGACGGACAAAGATGAGAGATGAGAGAGGAGAGAGAAAGAGGGAACATAGAGAAGAGAGATCGGGTAACGCTGACAAGTGGGCCCCACCACCACGTGGCGTCGACGTCATCAAAACCGCTATGCAAAACAGCCGAGGGAGGAAAAACGCACGGGTTCGAGAGATGAGGGGCCTCGAATACCCGGTTTCAGACATTAGGGGTGAAAACCGAACTCACCCAACACATGAGGGGGGTCAAAAGGACTTAATCCTTTTTTAAAAAAATGGGATTATTCTATTCATAATTTCCAGATTTGCAGTAACGAGATTTTTTTTTACAAAAAAGGGTCAAACGGTGGAGGTCAAAGTGATTAATTCGTTCGTTTGTTGCGAGAATTGAAATAGGTTTCGGGTTGGGAAACGACTTGATCCGGTTGTTTGTGTTCGAGGCATTAAGAAACGAGGAACAAACTCGGACCTCGGGACATCAGAAATGAGTCGGATTTTAGTTTGACCCTTGAATCGTTGGGATTTTGTGATCCCTATTTAGGATGATTGGGTGTTGTTGAACAGCGATTGCCTGAGCTGCTTCTGAAATTTTGGCTGAAGCAACCCACCTAAAGTGTTTTTGGGCAACCCACCTAAATTACAGCAGCACAACGTTTCAGCATCTAAAGAACATTCCCAACCAACCCCACAAAGAACCAGCGGTGGTGGGATCTCATTCTTCATGTTCCAACCACAAAGTTTGGACAAGAAATTCACAGCACACACGAACTGAAGCTGTTCGCACCCAAAATTGGCACAAAGCCGATCAGACTGACGCCACCGGTCAGACCGGTGTCCCTCGACGGTCTGACCGGTCGGGCGTCCTGTAGCCGATCCGGCAACAGCCACACCGGTCTGACCGGTGGGCCTGACCGGTCTGACCGGTAGACCCCGAGTCTGAGTAGAATTGAGGAGTCCTAGCGAATTTCGAGTTGTAAAAGGATTCCTTACGGGGCAAGACCTCCCCCACCCTATAAATATAAAGGGCCACGGCCGTTTGAGGTGGAATCACCCAATCGATCATTACTTTCTACAACTTTTATCTCTCAAACCCTAGCTTTTCCAACCTCGTGCTTTCCTTATTTGTCTCGACGACGATCAGGGACGTTCTGAGTGGCCTTGCCGACCTCAGAGCAACCCTAGGCGCGCCACCTCCGACGGGGTCCCTCCCGAGGCGGCGATCTTAGGTCTTCACCGCGCGACTGCAGACACCGGTCAGACCGGTGCCCCTGACCGGTCAGACCGGTCCGGGCAGGAGCTCGGCGAGTTCAGCGTTTCGACGTTCCGCGCGATCTAGCGCTCGTGTGTGTTGACCAGAAAAGCGTCAATATACTTTTGGCGACTCCGCTGGGGAAGAAAGATCAGGTTGCTGAAACCGTTCAATCTAACCTCAGCCAGATGGGTGCTCGGTGCGAACTTGACATGAACAACATTGTCACCGCGTCGCTGGAAGATCTCTCTCCGGAGGAGCAGCAGAAGTTCAAGGCGCTACAAGAGTACTTGCAAGTACAATTCCTAGCTGGCGTCAAGAAGGATCGATCCGGCAAGGTGGCAAGATTGAAAGAGTTCGAGCTGCTGGCGATCAAGCTAAACGACAACAACGTTGAGGTAATTCCCACTGTAAGTAAGAAACCCCCGCCTGAAACTTCTCCTATGAAATCTATAGTGGAAAGTGATGAATTACTTGCTTCGTACATTGTTCGTTTAGAACGGTTAGAGGATCTTGAAAAAGATAGGGCTTTAGGTTTTAACAATAATGAAACTAATAGTAGTACTCCTAAAGCTAATCCTCAAGGGTCCTATCCTAGCTTAGCACCTTTGCCTGTAAATAATGGTAATCATGCATATGGTTTGACACCAAATCCAGCATCTGGTCAGTACTCTCAGTTTCAACCGCACAGGCCAAACATGACCGCACCGGTCGAACCGATGCAGGGTACCGGTCAGACCGGTGCAATGGAATTGGTGTCCGAGCAGCCTTTGTCAATTTCTGTCGTGCCAAATCAGACGGTCACTACTTTTTCTAATACAATCAGTAATGTTGGACCTCATTATAGTACGACAATGAATACATCGGCCTCCAAAAACATTATTCCAGATGATGTGTTTGAAAGTTACAGGCTAGCTCAAGCTAAGATAGCTCCCTATCTAAATAAGATGAATTTGGAGAATCCTCAGCCACAACAGCCAAATAATCCTAATTGGGCGGAATTTAATAGATTTAAGGAAGATTTGGCTAATGTGGTAAAAACCAAACTTGGTGTTGATATTGATAATACTAATTTGTATCAAAAGCCATATGATCCCGAGTTTGATAGATTTCCTCTCCCACGTGATTGGCGTATGCCTGATTTGATTAAATTTAGTGGTGATGATGACCGGACCACATGGGAGCATATTAGTCAATACACTGCACAACTAGGTGAAGCTGGTGTCTATAATGCTTTGAAAGTACACTTATTTTCTCTATCTTTGACTGGCACCACTTTTGCTTGGTTTTCCTCGCTTGCTCCCAGTTCTATTATATCTTGGGATATGTTAGAACGTAAGTTTCATGATCACTTTTATAGTGGAAGCATACAATTAAAATTGACAGACTTAACATCGGTTAGGTAAGGGAGAGATGAGACTGTCTCTACCTACATTAAAAGGTTTAAAGAAACTAAAAACCGGTGCTTTAATTTGTCAATCACTGATATGGACCTTGCAGACATTTGTCTGAAAGGTTTAAGGTCATCCATTAGATAAGATAGAGGGCTCTGATTTTCTTTCGGTTGCACAAGTTCAAGTAAGAGCTTTAGTTGTTGAAAACCAAATGAATAAAGAGAAAGATAATTTTAAATCACGTCGTTCTAATGTTCATGTTATTGATTATGATTCTGATAGTTCGGACGATAGTGATAAAGAAATTTATGCTGCTGAATTTGTTTGGCCCTCTAAAAAAAACTTATTCTTGCTCATCCCTTAAGCCGGCTAGTAAAGGTCGGCAAGAAGAAATTAAATTTACTTTTGATGTTTCCAAATGTGATCGTATATTTGATGAATTACTTAAATCTGGAAATATCAAGTTAACTCATACTATTCCTCCACTTGAAGAATTGAAAAGACGTGCATATTGCAAGTTTCATAATTCGTTTTCTCATGCTATTAACGATTGCAATGTGTTTCGTCGATAGGTTCAATCGGCCATAAACGAAGGTCATTTGATTTTTCATGAGATGCAAGTGGATAAGACTCCTTTTCCAATCAACACCATGGATATACAGCAACCTAAGGTACTGGTTCGGCCACATCAAGCTGAAGCAACTAAAGGCAAGAACGTGGTAATCGGGAAAGCTAAGCCCGATTTGAGAGGGAAGGAGCTGATTCGAAAAGTTGAGTATGAGAAAACTCCTAATGGCAAAGAGACCTTCAAAGTTACAGTGAGTGCCTCTGGACATGGGGGGGGCAAGGGTCGTCCACACCCGCCGATCAGCGACCGTCTGAGCCGTCTCTGGCCAGGCCGGTCAGACCGGTGGAGGTGACCGGTCAGACCGGTGCACCCCCAGGTCGTCCGAGGATGTTCAAGCCAAGCCGTCCGGAGATTGGAAACCGGAAACTTAATGTAGCAAAGAATCAGGGGAGTGGTCCTAAGCCAAAGGTCACTTTCGATATGCTATTTGATAAGTATTTCAAGCAAAAGGCCGTTACAAGTGATCGGCCGTTAAAAAAAAGGATGAGGTCACCTACACACCAAGGAGGGTCATCTTCACCTCCAAGGGCTGCTACAAGACTCAAGGGTGAATCATTGCAGCAAGGGCAACGCTTTACTCCACCATGGGCTTCATCAAGTTCAAATGCACCACACCCGATCTATGATGACAATGGAGTGATGTGGGTGCCATACCAACAAGCCTTTCATCCTAGATGGGGAGGACAGAGATCAGCTTTTGACAGAATCTCCAGGCCTATCCAAGACCGATTGGCTCCGCACCGTTCTGGTCAGGGTCACCAGACCCGACCGGTCAGACCGGTTGCTACCACCGGTCAGACCGGTGTGGCCAGGCAGGCTGCGCCACCTCCAGTAAAGTAAGTCTACAGGCCGAAGCAAAAGGAGGAGGTGCAGAAGATGGATATTGATCCAGAGAGGACTACAAATCAAGATATTATTCAGATTGGATCAATGGATGTTCACATTGGAGAGGATGGCAAAAGACCGATTGTTTCAAACAATAAGGTTGTGACATTAACTCCAGGGGTGTTTGCTGCTGCTAATGACCATGAGGCCAGTGGGAGTGGTTCCAACTCCAAATACTTCTTACCAAGGTGGTGTCCTCCCGGATTGACTCGTACACAAAGGAGGAAGCTTCAACGCCTGAGGTTTCAAGAGAAGAGGGAGAAGTAGCTAGAGAAGCAAAGGGACGAAGCTTTCAACCAGTACAGGCCCATGGTACCTCAGGGGAAAGAGTGGAGGGTCAAGACCAGCTCCCAGCCAGCACCGGTCAGACCGGTGGAGGGGTCGGTCAGACCGGTCACACCGGTCAGACCGGTGGATGTCGACGGTCAGACCGATGACCCAGAGACGCCGCCCGGTTTCTCTTCTTTGGTCCCCATGGTTTGTGATGACAAGTCCGCATCGGATCCTGCACCAGAAGACGATGAGGAGCTTGTTGATTACAGTTCTTCGCCCGAGCGCATGAATTTGGACATCAACGTGATCCATATGTCTATGGATGGCTATGTGCTCTCGGAGGAGGACGTCGCGCATCTTGACTTTGGGCCAAAGGAAGCTATTTTCTAGAAGCCTAAAGCTACTGAAAATCATCTGAAGGCTTTATACATGAAGGGACACATCAATGGGAAGCCTATCTCTCGCATGCTGGTGGACGGAGGAGCGATCGTCAACTTGATGTCATATTCTTTGTTCAAGAAGCTGGGAGGTTCAGATGATGAGCTGATCAAGACCAACATGACCGTCAGCGGTGTGGGAGGAGGCGAGCCGATGGGAGCTAAAGGCGTCGTCTCTATGGAGGTCACCGTTGGGAGCAAGACGTTGGCTACGGCATTTTTCGTCGCTGAGACATAAGGTAACTTCAATCTCATCCTTGGTTGTGATTGGATTCATGCAAATCAGTGTGTGCCTTCTACTTTGCATCAATTCTTAATCCAATGGGTAGGCGACGAGGTAGAGATTGTTCATGGTGATATGTCGGCTTGTGTTGCAGTGGCCGATAGCTCTACTATGGATAGTCATGAGAATCTTAAGTGCTTAACTGGTTTAGATTTATCTAATTTAAGACTTATTGATTCTACCAAAGATGGCTTTGCTACTGTTGTCATAAAGCCGATCGTTGATCAGGCTAGAACCTCTCTTTTGATTTGATGGATGCAAATTTGGAGTGGTTGCAACAAAGACGAGAGCACTATCGGGCGCATAAGAATGATATGTGTGAGGCCATCGAAGACTTTGATGAATTGAGCAAGTTAGGACAAGGGTTTACGTCGGCTGATCCTTTAGAGGAGGTAGATATTGGTGATAGCACTATTCCTAGGCCGACATTTGTAAACAAGAATCTTGATCCTTTGTTTAAATCTGATTTAATAAAGCTATTAAAGGAGTATGTTGATTGCTTTGCATGGAACTACAATGAAATGCCTGGTTTAAGTCGTGATCTAGTTGAACATCGTCTACCTATTAAACCTGGTTTTAGGCCTTATAAATAACCTCGTAGAAACTTTAATCCTGATATTTATGACCGAGTGAAAGAGGAAGTCAATCAGTTACTTGATGCAAAGTTTATTAGGCCTTGTTGAGGCATTATCTGTTACCTAGTACTTGCATAGTAGCATGTCAAACCAACATAATCAAATACATGTTGCATAAACCAATTTTAAGTGGTAGAGTCGGCAAATGGGCTTATGCTTTAGTTGAGTATGATTTGCATTGTGAGCCATTAAGTTCAATGAAAGGTCAAATTGTTACCGACTTTATTGTTGGACATAGAGTAGATAAGCAACTTAATTTGAATGTCGGTTATGTTACTTTTACTCCATAGAAGTTGCATTTTGATGGATCAGTTTGCAAAGATGGTTGTGGTGTTGGAGTTGTCATTATTTCGCCAAGTGGGGCTATTTTTGAAGCTCTTAACCGATTGGATCATGATTGTACTAACAACCAAACTGAATATGAGGCTCTTCTATTTGGATTGGAGATTTTACATGACATGGGAGTAAAAAATGTGGAAGCATATGGAGATTATTTATTGGTGGTGCAGCAAGTATCCAAGGTATGTCAATGTCTAAATGACCTTTTAAATGCTTATCTTGATAAATGTTTAGACATCATATCTTGTATGGATGAATTTGTTATCTATCATGTGCCACGAGAGGAAAATCCTATAGCTAATGCTCTGGCTCAGCAAGCATCTGGTTATAATGTTCGAAAAAGAAATTTTCAAGAACACAAACCGTTGCTTACAGCCGAGTGTTTTGCTCTGGAAGCACCGGTCAGGACGACGCAGCCGACCGGTCTAACCGGTGACACCGGTCTGACCGATGTCATCGACCGGTCTGACCGGTCCCCTGGTTCTGGGTCGGCTAACGGCACCGGTCTGACCGATGCCTATGACCGGTCTGACCGGTCCTCTGGTAAAAGTTCCTCCTCGGTTTTTCGTGATAAAGATGAGGTGGAGGATTGGAGAAAGCCTCTGATTGATTATTTGCAAAATCCTAGCAGTTCAGTTGATAGAAAAGTCCGACGATGGGCTCTTAAGTTTGTTCTTGATGATGGTGAATTGTATCGTCGGACCGCAGATGATTTGCTTTTAAAATGCTTAGGTCCTGATCAAGCCAGGTTGGCTACGGCAGAGGTTCATGAAGGTATTTGTGGTACTTATCAATCGGCTCCCAAGATGAAGTGACTCCTCAGGCGAGCTTGCTTTTATTGGCCTACCATGATAGCTGGTTGTTTTAGGTACTACAAAGGGTGTGAAGAGTGTCAAAAACATGGAGATGTTCAGTTGGTACCTGCTGCATTGATGCATCCGATTATCAAGCCTTGGCCTTTTAGAGGATGGGGTTTGGATTTTATTGGCAAGATTCATCCTTCGTCGTCAAAAGGGCATTGTTTTGTGATCGTGGCTACTGATTACTTTACCAAGTGGACTGAAGCTATTCCTTTGAAGAATATGACACATAGAGAGGTGATTGAGTTTATTACTGGGCATATCATACATAGGTTTGACATTCCGCAGACTTTGACTACGGATCAAGGGACTTTGTTCATATCCAAAGAGGTGCGTGAATTTGTTGATTCCTATGGTATTAAATTGCTCAATTCATCTCCATATTATGCTCAAGCCAATGGTCAAGCCGAGTCTAGCAACAAAACTTTGGTGAAGCTCATCAAGAAGAAGATAGAAGACAATCCTAGAAGATGGCATGAGGTATTATCTGAAGTTTTATGGGCTCATCGTATTTCTAGACATAGTGCTACTAAGGTTACTCCTTTTGAGCTTGTGTATGGTCAAGAGGCCGTTTTGTCCGTTGAGTTGAATCTAGGAGCATATAGACTTGCAAAACAGAATAATCTTGATGTTGAGTCATATTATGCTTTGATGATGGACAATATTGATGAAGTGACCGACAAGCGTATGGAGGCTTTGGAAGAAATTGAAAAGGACAAGAGGCGAGTTGCTAGAGCATACAACAAGAAGGTAAAAGCCAAATCTTTTCAGGTAGGTGACTTGGTTTGGAAGACGATTTTACCTATTGGATCTAAGAGTAACAAGTTCGGCAAGTGGTCTCCAAGTTGGGAAGGTCCGTACAAGGTTGTCAAGGTTTGTTCTGGGAATTCTTACATGGTGGAGACTTTGCAAGGACAGCGGCTTCCAAGGGCTCTCAACGGGAGATACTTGAAGAAATTTCATCCAAGTGTTTGGCAAGACGCTTGATAGGATATGGCCGATTTAAAGTAAAAATCGCCCTTAGAACAAAAAATGGCTGGTGAAGTGTCACATCGACCTTAGAATTATTTTTTAGACAACAAACTTTACTAAAAAACAGGGGGGCATATGTTCGCACCCAAAATTGGCACAAAGCCGATCAGGCTGACGCCACCGGTCAGACCGGTGTCCCTCGACGGTCTGACCGGTCCGGCGTCCTGTAGCCGATCCGGCAACAGCCACACCGGTCTGACCGGTGGGCCTGACCGGTCTGACCGGTGGACCCCGAGTCCGAGTAGAATTGAGGAGTCCTAGCGAATTTCGAGTTGTAAAAGGATTCCTTGCGGGGCAAGACCTCCACACCCTATAAATATAAAGGGCCACGGCCGTTTGAGGTGGAATCACCCAATCGATCATTACTTTCTACAACTTTTATCTCTCAAACCCTAGCTTTTCCAACCTCGTGCTTTCCTTGTTTGTCTCGACGACGATCAGGGACGTTCTGAGTGGCCTTGCCGACCTCAGAGCAACCCTAGGCGCGCCACCTCCGACGGGGTCCCTCTCGAGGCGGCGATCTTAGGTTTTCACCGCGCGACTGCAGACACCGGTCAGACCGGTGCCCCTGACCGGTCAGACCGGTCCGGGCAGAAGCTCGGCGAGTTCAGCGTTTCGACGTTCCGCGCGATCTAGCGCTCGTGTGTGTTGACCAGAAAAGCGTCAACAGAAGTATACGACACAGAGGATGTTCAGACAAATGCAGATCGACCGACAGCAACCACTGTTCAGTGTCATCTGGAGAGTGTTTGGTAACAGCAGCACTTGAGTCCTGCAACAAGGGTCGTTCAAAACACACAGAGGTTAGCAAGGTTCTCGGGCACAAGCTTCTAACCCCTGATAAAATGCATTTAATTTCCACAATTTTGTTCCATGATGAAAGATATTACATACTGATGCTAGAACTGCTTACAGGGCTTTGGAGCTCTTTGGTACATTCTTTCCAAAATGTATGGTGTCAGACTCAATCTATGAGTCTGACAATAATGCTGTTGTAGCAGTTCCTCATTTTTAGTTAGCATCCTTGTTCTGAACCTTTTTTATCGGGTAAAATCCTTGTTCTGAACTTGCTAAGCTTAATCCCTCAACTTTTTAGCAAACATTTTAGCAACATCTACATTTTTATCTGCATTCTGGAAATTAAAGTGTTGCAACATTTTAGCAGTCCTAATATTTTCAGTATCAAAAGATTGGAGCTCTATTGAGACTTGTCTATGTGCTTGGAAGTGTGGCAATTTTAGAAGTTTCTTTGTTTCCCCAGTTTTAAGTATTGAATGTTCCACCAGAGAAAATGGAAAGTGTGCTTTTGAATTGATGTTTGAGAAATACACTGGCTCATTTGAATATCGTTTTCTAACTGTGATCCCACACTGTATGTCGATATGAACTATATGCCACATGCTTTTCGCCGCGCGGCTCGTGGTGGTGGCGGGGAGGATAATGCTATTTAGTGCCTCTTGTTTATATTGAATTTCAGATGAAATGTTTATCTTTGTCATGTTTATCAATTATCTTGCTGTTATTAGAAGTTAAAGAGAGAGAAACTGAATAATGCTGCTGCAATTAGGGAACTTCAAAAGAAAGCTGAGCAAAAATTGTGGGATGAGCTGCAGAGGAAGGTGTGTCAGATTTGATGTCTACTATAAATTCTTTACTGTATTTACGATAAATCATTTTCATTAAGGAATTGACCTTGGTATTGCTGATTTAACAGGAAGAAGAAACAACCAACAAATTGAAAAGGCTCAAGAGTTGGCAAAAGCTGAACTGGCTGCAGCTGTTGCAAAGGAGAAAGCGACCCAGATTGAACAGATTGCTGAAGCAAACCTCAATGTAAGAATTTTATGGAATTTTCTTTAGGGCCTGCAGTGCCATAAATAGCCATTTGAAGTTTACTTGATGCTACCCAGCTTAAAAGGCATGTTTGGCTCAGTGGCATTGTAGTGCCTCTCAAATTTAGCTTTGCACCTTTAGTACGCAAAGCAGAGGCCTGCTAACTTAACAACTTTTAATTTTTATTACATGTGTGATTTAGGACATTATGGACTACTTTAGATTGGATTGCATTGGTTCACAGTATGTTGCAGTTTCTGACCATGGTGCTCCCCTAGACCCCTATTACTCGATGTTCCTTTTGATTGTTCCATATTCCCAAGTGTGTACACACTTTTTTTTCCTCAGTAGGACTCCTTTTCTAGATGTCATAATATGTTCTGCATAATCAACGCAGACCCTTGACAGTACAGCTTTGTAACATTTTGTTTTTAGTCCACCACTTACCTAACCAATGTTACATCTGAAGCATGATTGTTCCAGGCAGCAGTTTTTTTATCTATGCTTGTTGTGCCAGTATATAACATTTATTGCAAGAAAACAACCTTAATTTCAGCTTGCTTGCACTTAGAAATTCAGACCTTATTTTGTTCTTCCATTTCAGATTGATTTGTTGTGTATGGCATTTTATGCACGATCTGAAGAAGCTAGACAGAGTCATTCAGTTCACAAGCTTGCCTTAGTAAGTTTTCTTGAAGCCTCTTATGTGCTTGCCTCCAACATCTAACTTTTTCTTTAGGAACCATTAGAAGCACAATTTCCATCTTTTCCTCTTCTTTCAGATTTCATGATGTCATATAGAGAATTGTTTCATTATTATCTTCGCCCTCCGCCGCTCTCCCTCGCTCTCCCCGTGCAAGGTCTGGTGAAGTGATGTTAGGCATTGGTCAGGCAGAATTGGATGCCCAACTTCACTGGCCACCCTTTGGTAGAATGGCAGGCAATCACTTTATTACTAATCTGGCGAAAGGGCAATCATTTTAGGGTTCATTTTAAGTTGACTGCTAGAGCATCTTAGAAAACACACCGTAAAGTAGACGATTTTAATTTACTTGAGTATATTGCTATTTGATTAGATTGAATCAGTAGGATACAGAGAAAGTTGATCAGCTAAGGATCTGTTCTGTTTCACAATTATTTTACTTTTTCATGAGAATTAGTAAAAAAAATACTGTTGCAATTGGATTAGAGTAAAAGAAATATGTACATTGTGGATTTCATCCACATTAACTCCCTCTTAATAAAAAAATTAGTTTTTCATGAGAAAGATCAGTTAAGATATGTTTTTGACTTCTCTGAAAGTATGCACTTGAGTATAAGCTTTGCACAACCATCTCACAATCTGTATAGTTCATCACTCCTGTTAATAAAAGTCTTGATGCTATAAACTCATGTTAATGTAGCTAATTCTCTATTTTACATCTCCTATTAATCGTGGCAATATTTTTCAGGTGCACTGGTTGTGATGCTGACAAGCCGAGCACAATGGATATACTTGTGATGATGTTGTTTTCCCCAATAATTAGGAGAGGGTATTTAGTTTATTTTCTTCATGCATATAATATTAGATAGAGAATAGTGGATCATACTTCAGTAAATCACATGAATCTCCTTGCATGAGATTTTACTTAGCTCTATGGTAGCTCAGATTTTGTATAACCATAAATAATTTTGCTTTCTACTGCTGATTGGATTGTGTTGACACTCAAATTTGGCAAAAGCCGACTCAGGCCAGGCAGGCCGGTCAGACCGGATCCCCAGGGCGGTCTGACCGGGGTGCGCTGTAGCCGGTCCGGCACGAAGGCGCCAGGCGGTCTAACCGCACCCCAGGGGCGGTCTAACCGGGTCTCCCCAAATTCGGGTAGAATTAGGAGTTTAGCTTGATTCCGAGTTGTAAAGCGTTGTTTGCAGGGCAAGTCCTCCCACCCTATAAATATAAAGAGTCGTGGCCGATTAAGGGCTATCATCCAATCGTCATTATTAATTTTACCTTATTTTCTCCAAACCCTAACTTTTCCAACCTCCATTGCTCTCCTCCTTCGTCTCCACGGCGGTTGAGGGAGTTCTGAGTGGCCTGCCGATCTCAGAACAACCCTAAGCGCATTGTTCCCGACGGGGTCCCTCCCGGAGCAGCGAATCTAGGTTTTTGACGTGCCTCCTGTCCAAGGCGGTTAGACCGGCCCCCCAGGCGGTTAGACCGCCCCGTGCTGGGTGGTTCGGCGAGTGGATTTCTGATGACCGCGCGATCTAGCGCATTCGTGTGTTCGACCGAAAAAGGTGTCAACACACTTTTGGCGACTCCGCTGGGGATAGATCTGGTTTTCACAACCGATCTTTCGATCTTTGCATGGGATCACATTACGATCTTGACAAGAACAACGTGATCATGGTGAATATTGAAGAACTCAGCGAGGAAGACCAGAGGAAGTACACAGAGCTTCAAGAGTACATCAAGCAGCAGTTTCTCTCTGGCGCCAAGAAGGATTGTTCAGGCAAGGTGACATTCACTCAAGATTTCGAGTTGCCGGCGATCAAGCTGAACAAAGACAAGGTTGAGGTAATACCCACTGTAAGTCAAACACCTCCTGCTGATCTAGTTACGCAATTATCTGCTATTACCGATAGATTTGAACGTGCGTTTAACGATCAGAGTAGTTTGGTTGCTAGTGTTGTTACTCGCCTTGAAAAAATAGAGGGTAAGCGTGTTATTAATATATCTGATGATGGTATCCCTCAAGTAGATTCACAAGGGGTTCTGCATCCAACCACGTCGGCAGCACTAGAAACTTCACCTGAAGCTCCTGTGTATGGTATGCCGACAGGGTTTTTTCCGGGACAGTCACCATCACCCAAGCCGACCCCGGTTAAACCGCCCCCCCAGGCCGGTTCAACCGCCCTGTCTGGCCAGATGGTTATTGTTGACACTTTTCTGGTCAACACACACGAGCGCTAGATCGCGCGGAAACGTCCAAAAGCTGAACTCGCCGAGCTCCTGCCCGGACCGGTCTGACCGGTCAGGGGCACCGGTCTGACCGGTGTATGCAGAGGCACGGTGAAAACCTAAGATCACCGCCTCGGGAGGGACCCCGTCGGAGGTGGCGCGCCTAGGGTTGCTCTGAGGTCGGCAAGGCCACTCAGAACGTCCCTGATCATCGTCGAGACAAACAAGGAAAGCACGAGGTTGGAAAAGCTAGGGTTTGAGAGATAAAAGTTGTAGAAAGTAATAATCGATTGGGTGATTCCACCTCAAACGGCCGTGGCCCTTTATATTTATAGGGTGGGGAGGTCTTGCCCCGCAAGGAATCCTTTTACAACTCGAAATTCACTAGGACTCCTCAATTCTACTCGGACTCAGGGTCTACCGGTCAGACCGGTCAGGCCCACCGGTCAGACCGGTGTGGCCGTTGCCGGATCGACTACAGGACGCCCTACCGGTCAGACCGTTGAGGGACACCGGTCTGACCGGTGGCATCAGCCTGATCGGCTTTATGCCAATTTTGGGTGCGAACATATGCCCCCTGTTTTTTAGTAAAGCTTGCTGTATAAAAAATAATTCTAAGGTCGATATGACATTTCACCGGCCATTGTTTGATCTAAGGGCGATTTTGCTTTAAATCGGCCATATCCTATCAAGCATCTTGCCAGACACTTGGATGAAATTTCTTCAAGTACCTCCCATTGAGAGCCCTTGGAAGCCGCTGTCCTTGCAAAGTTTCCACCATGTAAGAATTCCCAGAACAAACCTTGACAACCTTGTACGGACCTTCCCAATGTAGAGACCACTTGCCGAACTTGTTACTCTTAGATCAAATAGGTAAAATCGTCTTCCAAACCAAGTCACCTACCTGAAAAGATTTGGCTTTTACCTTCTTGTTGTATGCTCTAGCAACTCGTCTCTTGTCCTTTTCAATTTCCTCCAAAGCCTCCATACGCTTGTCGGTCACTTCATCAATATTGTCCATCATCAAAGCATAATATGACTCAACATCAAGATTATTCTGCTTTGCAAGTCTATATGCGCCTAGATTCACCTCAACGGGCAAAACGGCCTCTTGACCATACACAAGCTCAAAAGGAGTTACTTTAGTAGCACCATGTCTAGAAATACGATGAGCCCATAAAGCTTCAGATAATACCTCATGCCATCTTCTAGGATTGTCTTCTATCTTCTTCTTGATGAGCTTTACCAAAGTTTTGTTGCTAGACTCGACTTGACCATTGGCTTGAACATAATATGGAGATGAATTGAGCAATTTAATACCATAGGAATCAACAAATTCACGCACCTCTTTGGATATGAACGAAGTCCCTTGATCCGTAGTCAAAGTCTGCGGAATGCCAAACCTATGTATTATATGTCCAGTAATAAACTCAATCACCTCTCTATGTGTCATATTCTTCAAAGGAATAGCTTCAGTCCACTTGGTAAAGTAATCAGTAGCCACGATCACAAAACAATGCCCCTTTGACGACGAAGGATGAATCTTGCCAATAAAATCCAAACCCCATCCTCTAAAAGGCCAAGGCTTGATAATCGGATGCATCAACGCAGCAGGTACCAACTGAACATCCCCATGTCTTTGACACTCTTCACAACCTTTGTAGTACCTAAAACAATCGGCTATCATGGTAGGCCAATAAAAGCAAGCTCGCCTGAGGAGCCACTTCATCTTGGGAGCCGATTGATGAGTACCACAAATACCTTCATGAACCTCTGCCATAGCCAACCTAGCTTGATCAGGACCCAAATATTTTAAAAGCAAATCATCTGCGGTCCAACGATACAATTCACCATCATCAAGAACAAACTTAAGAGCCCATCGTCGGACTTTTCTATCAACTGAACTGCTAGGATTATGCAAATAATCAACCAGTGGCTTTCTCCAATCCTCCACCTCATTTTTGTCACGAAAAAACGAGGAAGAACTTTTACCAGGGGACCGGTCAGACTGGTCATGAGCATCGGTCAGACCGGTGTCGTTAGCCGACCCAGAACCGGTCGGCTGCGTCGACCTGACCGGTGCCTCCAGAGCAAAACACTCGGCTGTAAGCAACGGTTTGTGTTCTTGAAAATTTCTTTTTCGAACATTATAACCAGATGCTTGCTGGGCCAGAGCATTAGCTCTAGGATTTTCCTCTCGTGGCACATGATAGATAACAAATTCATCCATACAAGATATGATGTCTAAACATTTATCAAGATAAGCATTTAAAAAGTCATTTAGACATTGACATACCTTGGATACTTGCTGCACCACCAATAAAGAATCTCCATATGCCTCCACATGTTTTACTCCCATGTCATGCAAAATCTCCAATCCAAATAGAAGAGCCTCATATTCGGTTTGGTTGTTAGTACAATCATGATCCAATCGGTTAAGAGCTTCAAAAACAGCCCCACTTGGCGAAATAATGACGATCCCAACACCACAACCATCTTTGCAAACCGATCCATCAAAATGCAACTTCCATGGAGTAAAAGTAACATAACCGACATTCAAATCAAGTTGCTTATCTACTCTATGTCCAACAATAAAGTCGGCAACAATTTGACCTTTCATTGAACTTAATGGCTCACAATGCAAATCATACTCAACTAAAGCATAAGCCCATTTGCCGACTCTACCACTTAAAATTGGTTTATGCAACATGTATTTGATTATGTCGGTTTGACATGCTACTATGCAAGTACTAGGTAATAGATAATGCCTCAACTTGGTACAAGTATGATATAGTGATAAACACAACTTTTCAATAAAAGTGTACCTTGTTTCGGCGTCCAGCAATCTTCTACTCTCATATGCAACAATGTACTCCTTGCCTTCGGTTTCTTGAGTCAAAACACCTCCAATGACATCCTTCTCAGCCGCTACATACAACTTGAAAGGAATACCACTCTTGGGCGCTTGAAGAACGGGTGGCGAAGTCAAATAGCTCTTAATCTCATCAAATGCCTCTTGTTGCTTTGCCCCCCAAGTGAAGTCAACATCATTTTTCAACCGAAGTAAAGGAGTAAAAGCATTCACCTTCCCGGACAAGTTACAAACGAACCTCCTCAAGTAATTTACGTTGCCCAAGAACTTTTGCAAATCCTTCTTACAAGTAGGTTCTTTAACATTCTGGATTGCCTCAATCTTTTTAGGATCTATCTCTATACCTTTCTCATGCACAATGAAGCCTAAAAACTTCCCAGACGATACACCAAAAGCACATTTGAGTGGGTTCATCTTTAATTTGTACCGACGCATTTTTTCAAATGCAAGTCTTAAATCAACTAAATGAGAATCATCTCCAGCCGATTTGACAACAATGTCGTCGATATAAACCTCTACTATGATGCCAAGCAAATCATGAAAGATTAAATTCATAGCCCTTTGATTAGTAGCATCCGTATTTTTCAATCCAAAAGTCATAACAACCCACTCAAATAAGCGAACAAAACCCAGACAAATGAAAGCCGTTTCGGATATATCCTCATCGGCCATAAAGATTTGATTGTAACCAGCATTACCATCAAGAAAGCTAAGAATTCTATGTCTGGATGTAGCATTAACAAGAAAATCGGCTATAGGCATAGGATATTCATCTTTAGGAGTAGCTCTATTAAGATCTCTAAAATCAATGCAAACACGAAGCTTTTTTGTTTCTTTTTTCTCAACATGCACAATATTAGAGATCCAATCAGCATAACGACAAGGTCTAATAAACTTTGCATCAAGTAACCGATTGACTTCCTCTTTCACTCGGTCATAAATATCAGGATTAAAGTTTCTACGAGGTTGTTTATAAGGCCTAAAACCAGGTTTAATAGGTAAATGATGCTCAACTAGATCACGACTTAAACCATGCATTTCGTTATAATTCCATGCAAAGCAATCAACATACTCCTTTAACAGCTTTATTAAATCAGATTTAAACAAAGGATCAAGATTCTTGTTTACAAATGTCGGCCTAGGAATAGTGCCATCACCAATATCAACCTCCTCTAAAGGATCAGCCGACGTAAACCCTTGTCCCAACTTGCTCAAATCATCAAAGTCTTCGATAGCCTCACACATATCGTTCTTATGCGCCCGATAGTGCTCTTGCCTCTGTTGCAACCATTCCAGATTTGCATCCATCAAATCAAAAGAGAGGTTCTAGCCTGATCAACGATCGGCTTCATGACAACAGTAGCAAAGCCATCTTTGGTAGAATCAATAAGCCTTAAATTAGATAGATCTAAACCAGTTAAGCACTTAAGATTCTCATGATTATCCATAGTTGAGCTATCGGCCACTGCAACACAAGCTGATGTATCACCATGAACAACCTCTACCTCGTCGCCTACCCATTGGATTAAGAATTGATGCAAGGTAGAAGGCACACACTGATTTGCATGAATCCAATCACGACCAAGGATGAGACTGAAGTTACCTTGTGTCTCAGCGACGAAGAATGCCGTAGCCAACGTCTTGCTCCCAACGGTAAGCTCCATAAAGACGACGCCTTTAGCTCCCATCGGCTCGCCTCCTCCCACACCGCTGACGGTCATGTTGGTCTTGATCAGCTCATCATCTGAACCTCCCAGCTTCTTGAACAAAGAATACGGCATCAAGTTGACGATCGCTCCTCCGTCCACCAGCATGCGAGAGATAGGCTTCCCATTGATGTGTCCCTTCATGTACAAAGCCTTCAGATGATTTTCAGTAGCTTTAGGCTTCTAGAAAATAGCTTCCTTTGGCCCAAAGTCAAGATGCGCGACGTCCTCCTCCGAGAGCACATAGCCATCCATAGACATATGGATCACGTTGATGTCCAAATTCATGCGCTCGGGCGAAGAACTGTAATCAACAAGCTCCTCATCGTCTTCTGGTGCAGGATCCGATGCGGACTTGTCATCACAAACCATGGGGACCGAAGAAGAGAAACCGGGCGGTGTCTCTAGGTCATCGGTCTGACCGTCGACCTCCACCGGTCTGACCGGTGTGACCGGTCTGACCGACCCCTCCACCGGTCTGACCGACCCCTCCACCGGTCTGACCGGTGCTGGCTGGGAGCTGGTCTTGACTCTCCACTCTTTTCCCTGAGGTACCATGGGCCTGTACTGGTTGAAAGCTTCGTCCCTCTGCTTCTCTAGCTCCTTCTCCCTCTTCTCTTGAAATCTCAGGCGTTGAAGCTTCCTCCTTTGTGTGCGAGTCAAACCGGAAGGACACCACCTTGGCAAGAAATATTTGGAGTTGGAACCACTTCCACTAGCCTCATGGTCATTAGCAGCAGCAAACACTCCTGGAGTTGATGTCACAACCTTATAGTTTGGAACAATCGGTCTTTTGCCATCTTCTCCAGTAGGAACATCCATTGATCCAATCTGAATAATGTCTTGATTTGTAGTCCTCTCTGGATCAACTTCCATCTTCTGCACCTCCTCCTTCTGCTTCGGCTTGTAAACTTGCTTCACGGGAGGTGGCACAGCTTTTCTGGCTACACCGGTCTGACCGGTGGTAGCGACCGGTTGACCAGTCGGGTCTGGTGACCCTGACCAGAACGGCGAGGAGCCAATCGGTCTTGGACAGGCCTGGAGATTCTGTCGAAAGCTGATTTCTGTCCTCCCCATCCAGGATGAAAGGCTTGTTGATATGGCACCCACATCACTCCATTGTCATCATATATCGGACGTGGTGCATTTGAACTTGATGACGCCCATGGTGGAGTAAAGCGTTGCCCTTGCTGTGATGATTCACCCTTGAGTCTTGTAGCAGCCCTTGGAGATGAAGATGACCCTCCTTGGTGTGTAGGTGACCTCATCCTTTTTTTTAATGGCCGATCACTTGTAACGGCCTTTTGCTTGGAATACTTATCAAATAGCATGTCGAAAGTGACCTTTGGCTTAGGACCACTCCCCTGATTCTTTGCTACATTAAGCTTCCAGTTTCCAATCTCCGGACGGCTTGGCTTGATCATCCTCGGACGGCCTGGGGGTGCACCGGTCTGACCGGTCACCTCCACCGGTCTGACCGGTCTGGCCAGAGATGGCTCAGACGGTCGCTGATCGGCGGGTGTGGACGACCCTTGCCCCCCATGTCCAGAGGCACTCACTGTAACCTTGAAGGTCTCTTTGCCATCAGGAGTCTTCTCATACTCAACTTTGCGAACCAACTCCTTTCCTCTCAAATCGGGCTTAGCCTCCCCGATTACCACGTTCTTGCCTTTAGTTGCTTCAGCTTGATGTGGCCGAACCAGTACCTTAGGCTGCTGTAAATCCATGGTGTTGATTGGAAAAGGGGTTTTATCCACTTGCATCTCATGAAAAGTCAAACGACCTTCATTTATGGCCGATTGAACCTGTCGACGAAACACATTGCAATCATTAATAGCATGAGAAAATGAATTATGAAATTTGCAATATGCGCGTCTTTTCAACTCTTCAAGTGGAGGAATAGTATGAGTTAACTTGATATTTTCAGATTTAAGCAATTCATCAAATATGCGATCACAGGTGGAAACATCAAAAGTAAATTTAATTTCTTCTTGCCGACCTTTACTAGCCGGCTTAAAAGATGAACAAGAATATGCTTTTTCTTTAGAGGGCCAAACAAATTCAGCAGCATAAATTTCTTTATCACTATCGTTCGAACTATCAGAATCATAATCAATAACATGAACATTAGAACGATGTGATTTAAAATTATCTTTCTCTTTATTCATTCGGTTTTCAACAATTAAAGCTCTTATTTGAACTTGTGCAACCGAAAGAAAATCAGAGCCCTCTATCTTATCCCTAATGGATGACCTTAAACCCTTCAGACAAATGTCTGCATGGTCCATATCAGTGATTGACAAATTAAAGCATCGATTTTTAGTTTCTTTAAACCTTTTAATGTAAGCAGAGACAGTCTCATCTCTTTCTTGCCTAACCGATGTTAAATTTGTCAATTTTAATTGTATGCTCCCACTATAAAAGTGATCATGAAACTTACGTTCTAACATATCCCAAGATATAATAGAACCGGGAGCAAGCGAAGAAAACCAAGCAATAGCGGTGCCAGTCAAAGATAGAGAAAATAAACGTACTTTCAAAGCATTATAGACACCAGCTTCACCTAGTTGTGCAGTGTACTGACTAATATGCTCCCATGTAGTTCGGTCATCATCACCACTAAATTTAATTAAATCGGGCATATGCCAACCACGTGGGAGAGGAAATCTATCAAACTCGGGATCGTATAGTTTTTGATACAAATTAGTATTACCAATTTCAACACCAAGTTTGGTTTTTACCACATTAGCCAAATCTTCCTTAAATCTATTAAATTCCGCCCAATTAGGATTATTTGGCTATTGTGGTTGAGGATTCTCCAAATTCATCTTATTTAAATAGGGAGCTATCTTAGCTTGAGCTAGCCTGTAACTTTCAAACACATCGTCTGGAATAATATTTTTGGAGTCCGATGTATTCATTGTCGTACTATAATGAGGTCCAACATTACTGATTGTATTAGAAAAAGTAGGGACCATCTGATTAGGCACGACAGAAATTGGCAAAGGCTGGTCGGGCACCAGCTCAATAGCACCGGTCTGACCGGTACCCTGCACCGGTTCAACCGGTGTGGCCATGTTTGGCATGTGCGGTTGAAACTGAGGATACTGACCAGATGCTGGATTTGGTGTCAAACCATATGCATAATTACCATTATTTACAGGCAGAGGTGCTAAGCTAGGATGAGACTCCTGAGGATTAGCTTTAGGAGTACTACTATTAGTTTCATTATTAGCACAACCTAAAGTCCTATCTTTTTCAAGATCCTCTAAGCGTTCTAAACGAGCAATGTACGAAGCAAGCAATTCATCACTTTCCACTGTAGATTTCATAGGCGAAGTTTCAGGCGGGAGTTTCTTACTTACAGTGGGAATTACCTCAACGTTGTTGTCATTTAGCTTGATCGCCGGCAGCTCGAACTCTTTCAATCTTGCCACCTTGCCGGATCGATCCTTCTTGACGCCAGCTAGGAATTGTACTTGCAAGTACTCTTGTAGCGCCTTAAACTTCTGCTGCTCCTCCAAAGAGAGATCTTCCAGCGACGCGGTGACAATGTTATTCATGTCGAGATCGCACCGAGCACCCATTGGGCTGAGGTCAGATTGAACGGTTTTAGCAACCTGATCTTTCTTCCCCAGCGGAGTCGCCAAAAGTATGTTGACGCTTTTCTGGTCAACACACACGAGCGCTAGATCGCGCGGAAACGTCGAAACGCTGAACTTGCCGAGCTCCTGCCCGGACCGGTCTGACCGGTCAGGGGCACCGGTCTGACCGGTGTATGCAGAGGCACGGTGAAAACCTAAGATCGCCACCTCGGGAGGGACCCCGTCGGAGGTGGTGCGCCTAGGGTTGCTCTGAGGTCGGCAAGGCCACTCAGAATGTCCCTGATCGTCGTCGAGACAAACAAGGAAAGCACGAGGTTGGAAAAGCTAGGATTTGAGAGATAAAAGTTGTAGAAAGTAATAATCGATTGGGTGATTCCACCTCAAACGGCCGTGGCCCTTTATATTTATAGGGTGGGGAGGTCTTGCCCCGCAAGGAATCCTTTTACAACTCGAAATTCACTAGGACTCCTCAATTCTACTCGGACTCGGGGTCCACCGGTCAGACCGGTCAGGCCCACCGGTCAGACCGGTGTGGCCGTTGCTGGATCGGCTACAGGACGCCCTACCAGTCAGACCGTTGAGGGACACCGGTCTGACCGGTGGCGTCAGCCTGATCGGCTTTATGCCAATTTTGGGTGCGAACAGTTATGGTCCCGGATCAGCCGATGCCTTTGTCGGTTGTGCCTAATACATTGGTTTAGAGTCAAAATAATTCTTATGGTATTGTTCCACCAATGTATAGCACAATAGCTCACACATCACCGCCTATTCCTAATGTTGCTCCATCCTATGGTGTACCTAATGATGTGTTTACCGACTTGCATCGCATGCAAAATCCTAATCAACCCCCTGTGAGTAACTTAAGAACAGCTGCAATGCAATCTCAGTTAGCTGTTAGGAATGAATTGGCTCAATTTAAGGAAGAGATAGCTAACATGATGAAAAACAAGCTCGGTGTTGATATGGGTAATACTAGGTTGTATCAAAAACCATATAGGGCCGATTTTGATTATGTGGCTTTTCCCCCTGGTTGGCGTATGCTCGACTTTGTTAAATTTAGTGGTGATGATAACCGTACAACCTGGGAACATATTAGCCAATATACTGCTCAACTAGGTGAAGATGGTACCTTTAATTCTTTAAAAGTTCGCTTATTTTCATTGTCTTTAACTGGTACCGCTTTTGCTTGGTTCTCTTCGTTAGCTCCCAACTCTATTGATTCTTGGGAT
Source organism: Cenchrus fungigraminus (assembly GCA_036936925.1). Taxonomy (NCBI): domain Eukaryota; kingdom Viridiplantae; phylum Streptophyta; class Magnoliopsida; order Poales; family Poaceae; genus Cenchrus; species Cenchrus fungigraminus. Next base: position 2,089,935 of record CM072770.1, on the reverse strand, counting down.
CAATTAGAGCAGAAGTTTCATGACCACTTCTTTAGTGGGAGCTACCAATTAAAATTGACAGATCTAACATCGGTTAGGCAAAGTAAAGAGGAGTCGGTTTCCGATTACCTTAAACGCTTTAAAGAAGTTAAAAACCGTTGCTTTAATTTGTCTCTTACTGATTCTGACCTTACTGATCTAGCTGCTAGAGGATTAAGACCTGCTATTAGAGATAGATTAGAGGGTGTAGAATTTCATACTCTTGCTAATGTGCTTGTTAGAGGTATGGCACAAGAATTAAAACTAAATAAGGAAAAAGAATACTCTAAACCTCATCAATCTAATGTGCATATGATTGAATATGATTCCGATAGTTCAGACGACGAGAATGAGGTGTATGTTGCTGAATTTGTGTGGCCTTCAAAGTCCAAAGCTAGTTCTTGTGCATCTCTTAAGCCGGCTACTAAAGGTCGGCAAGAAGAACTAAAATTTACTTTTGATGTTTCTAAATGCGATCGTATCTTTGATGAATTACTTAAGCTTGGAAACATTAAAATTTCTCATACTATGCCTCCACTTGATGAAATTAAACGATGTGCATATTGTAAGTTTCATAATTCTTATTCTCATGCCACTAACGATTGCAATGTTTTTCGTCGTCAGATTCAATCGGCCATTAACGAAGGTCGTTTGATGCTTCATGAGATGCAAGTGGATAAGCAACCTTTTCCCGTCAATACCATGGAGTTGCAGCAGCCCAAGGTTTTGGTTCAGCCGCATCAAGCCGAAGCTACCAAAGGCAAGAACGTGATGGTCGGGGAAGCTAAGCCCGATTTGAGGGGAAAAGAATTGACAAGAGAGGTGGTATATGAAAAGACCCCTGATGGCAGAGAGACTTTCAAGATCACTGTCAAAGCTTCTGGACATGGGGGTCAAAGGATCGTCCACACCGTCTGGTCAGCAAACAACCGAGCCTGTTCTGGACAGGGCGGTTAGACCGGGGGTACAGGGCGGTCAGACCGCCCCTGCACATGGCCGCCCAAAGATGCTTATTCCGAAGCGGCCAGAGATTGGAAACTGAAAGCTCAACGTGGCAAAGAATCAGGGAAGTATTCCAAAGCCAAAGGTCACATTTGATATGCTATTTGACAAGTACTCCAAACAAAAGGCCGTTACAAGCGATCGGGCGGTAAAAAAAGGATGAGATCACCTCCACGTCAAGAGAGGCCGTCGTCGCCTCCTAGAGCAGCTATCAGGTTCAGAGGTGAATCATCTCAGAGACAACACTTTACTCCAGATTGGGCTCCTTCAAGTTCAAATCCACCTCGTCCGATCTACGATGACAATGGGGTAATGTGGGTGCCATATCAGCAATCCTTCCATCCTGGATGGGGAGGACCAAGGAGATCAGCGTTGGATCGAATCTCAAGGCATACACAAGATCGCTGGACTCCACGACAAACCGGGCAGGGTCATCAGGCTGACCTGGTTAGACCACCCCCTACTGGCGGTCAGACCGCCCTGCCTAGGAAAGTGCAACTTCCTCCGAAAAAGGTGAATAAGCCCAAGATCAGAAAGGAGGAGGTTCAGAAGATGGACATTGACCCAGAGAGGACTACAGGTCTTGATATCATTCAGATTGGGACGATGGACGTTCCTATTGAGAAAAGTGGCAAAGGACCGGTTGTGCTAAACAATCAGGTTGTGACACCTACTCAAAAGGAATCTGTCGCTGCAAATGATCATGAGGCCAGCGGTAGCAAGTCTCGTCCGGAGTACTTCTTGCCAAGGTGGTGTCCTCCCGGTCTGACTCATACTCAAAGGCGGAAACTTCAACGACTGAGGCTACGTGAGAAGAGGGAGAAGGAACTGGAGAAGCAGAGGGACGAGGACTTCAACAGATACATGCCCATGGTGCCACAGGGGAAGGAGTGGAGAGTCAAGACGGCACCCCAGACAGAGGCGGTCAAACCGCCAGAAGGGGCCGTTCAACCACCTGAGGCGGTTAGACCGGCTGACCAGGCGGTCAGATTGGGTTCTCCAGAAATACCACCCGGCTTCGCCTCTTCAGTCTCCATGGCTTGTGATGACAAGGTGTCGTCGGTCCCTATTCCAGAGGACGACGAGGAGCTTGTGGATTACAGTTCTTCTCCAAAACGGATGAACCTTGAAGTTAATGTGGTTCATTTGTTTGTTGATGGTTCGGTGCCTACGGAGGAGGACTTCGTTCATCTTGACTTCGGGCCTAAAGATGCTATATTCCAGAAGCCCAAAGACACTGATAATCATCTGAAGGATTTGTACATGAAGGGTCACATCAATGGGAAGCCTATCTCTCGGATGCTGGTGGATGGAGGTGCGATTGTCAACTTGATGCCGTACTCTCTATTCAAGAAGCTTGAAGGTTCAAATGAGGAGCTGATCAAGACCAACATGACCGTCAGCGGAGTTGGAGGAGGCGAGCCGATAGGAGCTAAAGGCGTGATCTCCATGGAGCTCACTGTTGGAAGCAAGACGCTCGCCACGGCTTTCTTCGTCGCTGAGACACATGGTAACTTCAGTCTTATCCTTGGTCGTGATTGGATTCATGCGAATAAATGCGTTCCTTCTACCTTGCACCAAATTTTAATACAATGGGTAGATGATGAGGTAGAAGTAGTGCATGGTGATAATTCTGCTTGTGTAGCTGTAGCTGATAGTCATTCTATAGGTGTGCATGATGATGTAAAATGTCTATCTGGCTTAGATTTGTCTAATTACGAGTTTGTAAGCTGTTCCAATGATGGCTTCATCCCTGCTGTCATAAAGCCGTTTGATAATCGGCTAAATCACTTTATGTAACTCATTGAGTTCAACAAAAGAGTGGTTGCAGCAGAGGATTGACCACTATCGGGCGCATAAGACCGATACGTGTGAAGCTATTGAGGATCTTAATGATTTGGGCAAGTTAGGACAAGGGTTTACGTCGGCTGATCCTCTTGAGGAGGTAGATATTGGTGATGGCACTGTACCTAGGTCGACATTTGTAAACAAGAATCTTGATCCTACATTTAAGCTTGAATTAATAAAGTTGTTAAAGGAGTATGTCGACTGCTTTGCTTGGAATTATAATGAGATGCCTGGTTTAAGTCGTGATTTAGTAGAACATCGTTTGCCTATTAAACCTAGTTTTAAGCCTTATAAACAGCCTCGTAGGAATTTTAATCCTGATATTTATGACTGAGTGAAAGAAGAAATTAATCGGTTGCTTGATGCTAAGTTTATTAGGCCTTGTCGATATGCTGATTGGATCTCTAATATTGTGCCTGTTGAGAAAAAAGGAATAAAGAAACTTCGTGTTTGCATTGACTTTAGAGATCTTAATAAAGCTACTCCTAAAGATGAATATCCTATGCCTATAGCCGATTTTCTTGTTAATTCTGCATCTGGACATAGAGTGCTTAGCTTTCTTGATGGTAATGCTAGTTACAATCAAATCTTTATGACCGAAGAAGATATCTCCAAAACGGCTTTCATATGTCCAGGATTTGTAGGCTTGTTTGAGTGGATAGTCATGACTTTTGGTTTGAAAAATGCTGGTGCTACTTATCAAAGGGCTATGAACTTAATTTTTCATGACTTACTTAGTATTATCGTAGAAGTCTATATCGATGATATTGTTGTCAAATCGGCTGGTTTAGATTCTCATTTAGCCGATTTAAGACTTGCATTTGAAAAAATGCGTCGGTATGGTTTAAAGATGAATCCACTCAAATGTGCCTTTGGAGTGTCGGCTGGCAAGTTTTTGGTTTTCATTGTGCATGAGAAAGGTGTGGAGATTGATCCTAAAAAGATTGAGTCGATTAGAAAGGTTCAAGCTCCTACTTGTAAAAAAGAGTTGCAGAGATTCTTGGGCAAGGTTAATTACTTGAGGCGATTCATTTGTAACTTGTCCGGGAAGGTTGATGCTTTTACTCCTTTACTTCGGTTGAAAAGTGGAGCTGAATTCACTTGGGGGCAAAACAACAAGAGGCTTTTGATGAGATTAAGAGCTACTTGACTTCGCCGCCTGTTCTTCAAGCACCTAAGAGTGGTGTTCCATTATGACTTTATGTTGCAGCGGAACCAAGTGTGATTGGGGCTGTTTTGACTCAAGAGACCGATGGCAAGGAGTATGTTGTTGCTTATGAGAGTAGAAGATTATTAGACGCCGAAATGAGGTACACCTTTATTGAAAAGCTTTGTTTATCTTTATATTATGCTTGTACCAAGTTAAGGCATTATCTATTGTCTAGTACTTGTTATGTTGCATGCCAAACTGACATAATTAAATACATGTTGCAAAAACCTATTCTAAGTGGTAGAGTCGGCAAGTGGGCTTATGCTCTTGTTGAATATGATTTGCGTTGTGAACCTATTGGATCAATGAGAGGTCAAATAGTAGCCGACTTTATTGTTCAACATAGAATTGATAAGCAACTTAATTTAGATGTCGGTTATGTAACTTTTACTCCATGGAAATTGCATTTTGATGGATCGGCTTGTAGAAGTGGTTGTGGTGTTGGGATCATTATTATATCACCTAGTGGAGCTATTTTTGAAGCCCTTAGCCGGTTGGATCATAAATGTACTAATAATCAAATTGAGTATGAAGCTCTCTTGTTTGGATTGCAAATCTTACATGACATGGGAGTGAAACATGTAAAAGCTTATGGTGATTCTTTACTGGTGGTACAGCAAGTATCTAAGGTATGTCAATGTCTAAATGGTTCTTTAAATGCTTATCTTGATAAATGTTTAGACATCATATCTTGTATGGATGAGTTTGTAATCTATCATGTACCACGGGAGGAGAATCCGAAGGCTAACGCTCTGGCTCAGCAAGCATCTGGTTATAGTGTCCAGAAAAGAAATTTTCAGGAACGAAAACCGATGTTTAGCGAAGCTGAGGGTTACATTCTGGAGGAGTCGGTTCAACCGCCCCCTCCAACCGGTCAGACCGCCCCCTCGGGCCGGTCAGACTGCCCCTGGGGGGCAACCCTACTTCGGCCACTGTTTCTTCCAAAACTGTTGAGGACGAAGTGGAAGATTGGAGAATACCTCTGATTAAATATTTGCAGGATCCTAAAAGTATAAGTGACAGAAAAGTCCGATGGTGGGCGCTTAAGTTTATTCTGGATAATGATGAGTTATATCGTCGGACGGCAGATGATTTGCTTTTAAAGTGCTTAGGTCCTGATCAAGCAAGATTGGCTATGGCAGAGGTGCATGAAGGAGTTTGTGGTACTCATCAATCGGCTCCCAAGATGAAGTGGCTTCTTAGGCGAACTTGCTTTTATTAGCCTACTATGATAGCCGATTGTTTTAGGTACTACAAAGGATGTGAAGAATGTCAAAAGCACGGAGATGTTCAGCTAGTGCCTGCTGCGTTGATGCATCAAATTATCAAGCCTTGGCCTTTCAGAGGTTGGGGATTGGATTTCATTGGCAAGATACATCCTCCGTCGACCAAAGGACATTGCTTTGTGATTGTGGCTACTGATTATTTTACTAAGTGGACTGAAGCAATTCCTCTCAAGAACATGACTCACAAGGAGGTGATTGGGTTTATTACGGAGTATATCACACATAGGTTTGGTATTCCGCAGACTTTAACTATGGATCAAGGTACTTCATTTCTGGCTAAAGAGGTACGTGATTTTGTCAACTTCTATGGTATTAAGTTGCTCAATTCATCTCCATATTATGCTCAAGCTAATGGTCAAGCCGAGTCTAGCAATAAAACTTTAGTTAAGCTCATTAAGAAGAAGATAGAAGACAATCCTAAAAGATGGCATGAAGTTTTATCTGAAGCTTTGTGAGCTCATCGCATTTCTAGACATGGTGCTACTAAGGTTACTCCCTTTGAGTTTGTGTATGGTCAAGAGGCTGTTTTACCTGTTGAGGTAAATCTAGGCGCATATAGACTTGCGAAGCAAAATGATCTTAATGTTGATACATATCATGCTTTGATGATGGATAACATTGATGAAGTGACCGACAAGCGATTGGAGGCTTTAGAAGCAATTGAGAAGGACAAAAGACGAGTTGCTAGAGCATATAATAAAAGGGTAAGAGCTAAGTCTTTTCAAGTAGGAGATTTAGTTTGGAAGACTATTCTACCTATAGGATCCAAGAGCAACAAGTTTGGTAAATGGTCTCCGAGTTGGGAAGGTCCGTACAAGATTGTGAGAGTTTGCTCCAGAAATTCTTATATGGTGGAATCTTTGCATGGACAGCAGCTGCCCAGGGCGCTCAATGGAAGATATTTGAAGAAGTTCTATCCAAGTGTATGGCAAGATGCTTGAAGGTTCATGGCCGGTTTCTATGAAAATCGCCCTTAGTATAAAAAATGGCCGACAACAGTTTTGTCGTCCTTAGAATTATTTTTTAGCACGCAAGTTTTACTAAAAAACAGAGGGGCATGTGTTGACACTCAAATTTGGCAAAAGCTGACTCAGGCCAGGCAGGCCGGTCAGACCGGATCCCTAGGGTGGTCTGACCGGGGTGCGCTGTAGCCGGTCCGGCACGAAGGCGCCAGGCGGTCTAACCGCACCCCAGGGGCGGTCTAACCGGGTCTCCCCAAATTCGGGTAGAATTAGGAGTTTAGCTTGATTCCGAGTTGTAAAGCGTTGTTTGCAGGGCAAGTCCTCCCACCCTATAAATATAAAGGGTCGTGGCCGATTGAGGGCTATCATCCAATCGTCATTATCAATTTTACCTTATTTTCTCCAAACCCTAACTTTTTCAACCTCCATTGCTCTCCTCCTTCGTCTCCACGGCGGTTGAGGGAGTTCTGAGTGGCCTGCCGATCTCAGAACAACCCTAGGCGCACTGTTCCCGACGGGGTCCCTCCCGGAGTAGCGAATCTAGGTTTTCGACGTGCCTCCTGTCCAAGGCGGTTAGACCGGTCCCCCCAGGCGGTTAGACCGGCCCGTGCTGGGTGGTTCGGCGAGTGGATTTCTGACGACCGCGCGATCTAGCGCATTCGTGTGTTCGACCGAAAAAAGCGTCAACAGATTGAGATTGATGGAAATTTCAGCTTGGATTTGCAGGCTCTCGTGGAGGAGGCCAAGGCACGGTAGGACATGGCCATCTTCATGGTGGTCGACCTGGTACCTCATGCCGCTGCTCAAAAAATCATGTTCTTTACCAAGTCAAAGACAGGAGGAAGTATGTTTTTGGTTTATCGTTAACATGTCTTCTTCCTGTCTTTGCAGCATAGTGGGTGAGCTAATTGACAATGCGGCGAGGTTTTATAAATGATTCTCGGAGGTTGAAATGCAAGCTTTCTTTTATGGATGCACTTGTGTATGTGTTCTTTTTCCTTTTATGGATTCCCTCTTGTTCTGGTTGAGCTGCAGGGGAACGAGAGGTGAGTGGTTGAGCAATCTTCGATTTGGGGTGTTTGGTCTCCTGTGACAAATGAATGACCAAATAATTTGCCTGTACAACACGTTCATTCTGTTCAATTAGCAGTGAGCAGTGAATGACCAAGAATTCGCCTGTTACATTGCACATTCATTGTATTCAATTAGCAGTTGTCAGCTGAGGTTTTCTAATAGGGTTTGTATGGTCAATTAGAAGTTGTCAGGGACTAGAGCTAATGGCCTATGTGTGCTATGGATCAAGGAAATTTTAATGAAATTGTGCCTCCATCTAAATTTAATGTGAATATAAAATTGTCTACTATATTTTCCAAAAAATGTGCATGTCTCACGTGCACTTAGAATAATATTATGTTACATAAGATTAGGAGTGATGCATATTTGTCAAATAATCACCTTTTCACATATTTATTAATTGATTTTTCTCTTTTATCCGGCGTAAACATACATGTATTATTGCGTATTTGTTTACATTATCTAATGATAGATTTATTATCCGGCGTAAAGATTTGTATTTGTCCGTAGCAACGCACGGGCATGATCTCCTGGTTATTTAAAAGTAAAGAGTGGACAAAACGTCGTTCAACCTTTTTACGACGTCCCCGCGGCTCCTCGCCTTCGCCCCCGCGAGCGTCCGCTCCGCGCGACGCATTCCTTGCCTCTGCGTCCGTGTTTTCAAATCGTCCGATTTATCGCGATAAATCGCGATAAATCGTCCTTATCGCTCAACGCATACCGATAAGGGCCAGCGACCCGAGTTGAGCGATAAGAAATCAAATCGTCCGATTAATCGTCCACTTATCGCGATAAGTCGTCCGATATGACTGGGGACGATAAGTTTTGAGAGACTTTACTGCTAATTGTTTGTAATATTGGTTAACTGGGCACCCAACTTTTGATGTATTAGACATTTAGACTTCATGTTGTCATCATTTGAGACCTTGTTTAATTATGTGATTGCTTCCTGCTATGTTTGGCTAGTTGCTCAGCCTTCTTTTCCTCTATTGTTGCTTCCTATTATACTTTCTTGTTTATATTTGTTCAAAATTATGTTGATCATATATTATATGGTATGTATATTAGTCCTATACTTCATAGGACGATTATACTACCGATAAGGTCGATTAGCCTCGATTAATCAGGTTTATCGACGACTTATCACGATTTATCATCTTATCCCCTTACGATAAGGTTCGATTTTACGATTTGAAAACATTGCTCTGCGTCGCATTCCATACGCGCGCCATCCGCCCAGCCCCACATCCCCATGACTTCGTCCCCTGCGCGCCTCCGCGTCGGATTCCATACAGGCGCCGTCCGCCCGGCCACACAGCGTTTCCTTCCTATTCTACCGCGTGCCGAAAACGCCGCCGAGGCCGTCTCCGATCCGCATCGCCGCGTGCCGAAGCCGTCGCCACACCGTGTACTGAAACCGCCGCCGAGGCTGTCACCGAAAGCAGACTCCGATCCGACCTAGCCTCCGCCGCCGACGCCGTCTCCGATCCGAAGCCGCCGACGACGCCGTCGCCGAAAGCAGACTCCGATCCGACCTAGCCTCCGCCGCCGACGCCGTCTCCAATCCGAAGCCGACGCCGACGCCGACACCGTCGCAGGCTCGCGGGCCTCCGGTTTCCCCCTCGCCGCCTTCCACGTCGTCCTTCAAGGCGCGTCCTCACCGTGCTTGGAGCCGCCTTCATCGCCGTCGACTCCTACTCTATCGCTGGACAAGCAGCGGAGCTACAACGTCGGCAACATAGACCAGGTGCCCTTAATTGTTCATTGCATCAGTACTCTTCCTCATTTGTTCCCAATTCAACCCATTGCCGCTGGAGAAATCCATCTGTGATTTCATTCATGCTCATTCATGCATCGTGTCGATTGTTGCTCCCTCAAATTTTGCTTGAATTCTTGCCCAATTTACCGGATCCAGAAATCTTATATACACTTACGTCAGAGCAAATTTCCCTTGTGCAAATTTCCACTTTACCAATTGGATGTGCACACCATCTTGCAACTGCAATTAAGATACAAGGATAACCTAGCATGTAGAATCATCATGGCAGGATGCTGAAAGTGAGAGTTCATAACTGATGCACTTCACGTTCCAATGCTGATATCCTGTCACTCCATATTTTTTAGCTTTGAACTGATTTAGTAATGGCAGCATAATTTTTCAGTTAATAAAAGTAATAGTCTTTAGTTGCACAGGAGGTAGCCAGCCATAGTGTTATGGTGATAGGATCTGTCGATGCATAGATGCCTCGCATAGCATTCTTGGTAATTTTAACCGGGCCTGCCCAAGTCAAGCGTTCAACTGCCTCTGATGGTAATTTTAACCATTGAGATTGTTGTTTGTCCTGCTGCAGGTGGTGTTGTTGCTGGGTCTGCACGAGAACGACGCCAAGGAGAAGAGGAAGGTACTAAAAACAGATTTTGTGTTTCCTGGTAGCCCTTCCTGGAACTACTTTTTTTTGACAGAATTTCATCGTGTTGCATTGAACTGCACAAGCTCTTTCTTTCCTAATTGTACATATGTGGCCTCTATTATAGGCATGCCTGAATTTTTTTCTCAGGCAGCTGTCAGCTTTGATAAGGAGTATTGAATTCTGAAATGGAGTAGCTGAATCATTGCGGGCACTGCCTCTCAGTCCAAAGACGCTAAGGTGATAAGTTGTCTGAATAATGGTCTGAGTGACATGGATTACTTGGCTTAACATAACTGGTCACAATTTCTGTTTTGTTTTATTACCTTGTTGCAGAATATTTTGATTTCACTTCAAAGAATACTCTGAATTATTAAAAACAAGAATAAGAGTGGCCATTATTTGTGTAGTCTTTCTTAATTAATGCTATTTTGATATCTCATATATTTGTGACTGCAAATATGATTGGCCACCCACGTAATATACTAGGGAAAAGTCTATTTTTCAACCTCTAACTATTGCACAAGTCTGATTTTCAACCTGCAACTACAAAACCGGACAAAGAGGGCCATTGAATTGTCAAAACCGGACAATTTTGACCCTTTGGGTGGTTTTGAAGAGTGGTTTTGCATTTATAAAATAAGTTAAAAGTCTAGATTTAATGCAAAAATCGTAACTATTTCATTTCAAATCAGAAAAATATCAAATCAGTGCCAAATTTTTTCTAAAAATGTAACCTATCTATTGCTATTCTATTTGGCATTATTTGAAACTTAGTTGTTTGTGTTCCTTGTATTTTATTACAAGCAATAAAATACTAGAATAGCAACAAATATTATGTAAATAACACTAAATAGAGTACCAACAAATGGCTTACATTTTCATAAAACTGTTGGTATCAACTTCATTTTTTTTAGATTTGAAACGAATTAGTTATGGATTTTGACCAAATCAAAAAGAACTGAAATTTCTAGAAAATGCAAAACCACCGTCAAAACCACCCTAAGGGCCAAATTTGCCCGGTTTTAACAGTTCGATGGCCCTTCTTGTCCGGTATCGTAGTTGCAGGTTGAAAATCAGACTTTTGTTATAGTTGGAGGTTGAAAATTAGACTTTTCCCAATATACTATGCCCTAACCATATGCTCAGTAATTGACCACTGATTTTTGCAGTTTAGGTTCATAGAAGTTTTCCCTTTATGCTTTACATTTGTTAATATTGTTTCATCAATTTAAAGCAATGGGCTGCTTATACTTGCACATGTTTTCTTTCAGAGCGTTTTTCTGCAATCGCCGTCCTTGGAGCCGACTCCTCCATCCACTCTGTCGACCCTTACTCCATCGCTGGACAAGCAGCTTCCCTACAACATCGGCAACATAGTCCAGGTGCCCTACATTGTTCATTGGGATGCACGTTTTAGCTATCGATCTGCAAAGTGTATTAGAAAAATAGTTGTTGCCGGTCTTTATTCTTGTACTACGCAATGCTCCTATGATATTTGGCTTGATGATCCATCGAACTTGGTAGTCACATTTATTGACCCATTTATCTTGTTAAGATAGATCCAATGGATTTCTGTTTTAGAAAAAAGAATAGAATTAGTTTAGAATATATTGTTGGTGCCCTTAGGGGAGATGTTGCTCTCCCCTGTGCATCATGAGAGGCTCTTGTCGTAACCTGATTAGTTAAGCAATATATCCATATGACACATGCAAATATAAATGGTGCCACACTTTGAATGCATATATTTGTGTTATTAGTGAACACACACTTTGTAATTTTAGTTGCATGTGGATTCCCCGCACAATTATATTCTATTGTACAATTGTGAAAAATATGTGTATGATTGTACAATTAAAATTTCGTGAATCCTACCTCGAGAGGGGTCTCCCATTAGCTTTACATCGAGACCCCTTCTCATCTTCGTCAGATTAAGATCAGACGCGCAGGCCGTGCTGGAAACGAGTGGATGAGGGGCGTCGATGACTCTTCTCCACGGAAATCTTATCCTTCTCCTTTCCCCCCTTTCCTGTGTCCTCCTGCAGGTGATGTCAGCCGACCGGCGAGGAGAGAGACCACACGCCGCGAATCTCCGGCTAGAGGCGCCACGCGCTGAGCGGAGGGGTCGTGTCTCGCAGCAAGCAGAGGGGAGGCCAGGTGAGTTCGCGCATCGCTGGCCGGACGCGACGCGCGACGAGCGGAGGAAGGCTTCCCTCTATGGCACGCTTTCTGCCGTGAATCTCCGGCGAGAGGCGACGCGTGCCGAACGAAAGGGGCCATGACGCACAACTTGTAGCGGGGAGCCTACGCGCGGCAAACGGAGTGGGGCGACACGAGGTTCTACGTCGAGCTAAGGGCGCGTAAGGATCTGCTACCCTATGTTCTGAAACTTTTCTCCACCGCTCTTTGCAAGTCAAATCGTGGTGGTGCCGTTGACTACATGATGTAGAATGGCTTTTCCTTCTACAAGGTGCTAGCCATTCAGTTAGCAGGTGACCTAAGGTCTGTGCAAACCTCTGTCTTGTTCTTGACCTTGTTCTTTAATATCATCGAAAATCATCTGATGTGCTAATTAGTACTTTACTAGTTCATTTTTATGTGATGTTCATGGGATGAATCCACATGCCACATGAACGTTCTTGCTTTGTGCATGTGGCAATCTACATTTTTTCTAAGTATTTTGTATGTGATCCTTCCTATCTTCTACATTAGTGTTAGGATATAATTAAGATATCTGATCCAGATCTTTGGAGTATGTCTTGTATTTTTGGAGCATATCTCTAGCTACATTAGGGTTAGGATATGATTAAGATCAGTAGATAACTGCTTTTCAATAGTTTTGTCAGTCACCGTTTCTCATAAGAAGCTACAGTTTCACACCTCCATTGCACTATTGTTTTTTAATGAGCTTAAAGCTACCATAGGAAGTAACTCTACCACATATGCAGTCTCATAAGAAGTAACTAGTTTTCTATTTATATTTTATACAAAGTAACTTACCACATGTGCAGAGGCAAAGCAAGTCCTACTGGTGTTGGAGTATGCATGTAGATACTTTAGGGCTCATATAAGATGAATATAACATGTGAGGGTACTTTATCTTGCAATCTGAATTTTTTATAGCCATTTGTGGCTTTTCAAGTATTTTGAATTATGCCTGCTGATTTTTGGTGGTGCTTTTGTTGCTTTTAGTGAGTAGTCTAGAGTTTTGTGGCCAACATGGTTTATCTCGCTGTCATATTTTGAAATCTGACAGTGGTGTCATATTAGAATGGCATTGTTTCCTTGTCAATCTGAGGCTCACAATACTGTATAGGATTTATTTTGTTTGACGTGCATTTTGTTGTCTGTTGAATTGCTAAATCAACATGAACTTGTAACTTTTGTAACACTGATGCTCCTGTTGGGAAACCTCTGGTTGAGCTTCTTGCAAACTGAAGCCCGGTGGTGCCAAAGTTTTTCAAAAAACTGGAGCAGACTTGATTAGCCTAACATAAAGTTAGAGTAGACATAATATATCATGGTGATTCAGGTAGTTGCCTCTGCCCATGGTGCTTCTCCTCACCAATCAATTTTGACATGCTTTTCATTCCTGCTAGATGATGTTCTCATTTATAAGCATGAAAATGATATTTTGGTATCTGTCTTGACGTACTCCACTACCATCACTAGTTCTTGTTGTGAAATGTAGAATGCCTTGAAGCCCTTCTTCTGGAAGGAGGCGTTCGATTATATTTGTCTGCCTCTATTATTGTGAACTTTGTTAGAACTGTGTTAGTCACCAGGAACGTCATTTGCTCTGTTTTTCTTTTCAAAGGGATAGGTCTCTAAATGTCAAGGTCATAGGCTTCTTTTAATAATCAACAATCTTTCTTTTCATCTTTACCATAATCAATCAGATTGCTCTCTTGCTGTCAGCTGATTGGATTCTTCAGCTGACTGCTACTGAATGTTCCATATTATAAAGCTCATGGAGGTTGTCCACGATACTTTAACATGCCTACTTTATTCAACCTCTGATTTCCTATCCTTGAAATTATGAAACCTAAATAAATAGTGCTAACAACTACTTATATTGCTCATTCTTTTGTAAAAAAACTTTCGAGGTAGGAAGTAACATGTCACTATAAATCTGATCTAGAAAAGTAACTTTATCATTTTTTATTGAGATCGGAAGTAACTAATCCATCTAATCATGAATGATGGATCCACATGATAAACAAAGTAACTATGTTTCGTGTGTTTAATCAGAGGATGTAACTTGTCTCTGATTTAAAACATAAAAAGTAAGTAATCATTGATTTACATCAGATAGGAAGTTGCTCCTGATTTAAAACACCTAGGAAGTAGCTATCCATCTACTTACATTAGACAGGAAGTAACTTACCCCTATTTGAAACACATAGGAAGTAACTTGTCATTTATGTAGATGAGTTAGGAAGTAACTTTCCTTTGTATTGCGCTATGTTGATACTTGTGAGCAATGCAACCCTTATTTTAGCTATATCTGATGGCCAGTCATTTGCATGTTCCCTTTCATTCTTTTTTAGTGCTTTGTCCTTGACCTGTCATGTTGCTATCTTGATTTAGGGTGTTTGCTAGAGTTTTTTTTTGTGCCTACTAGGTGAACATAGAGTGAGCAGGAAACTAATCATTAGTTTATCTAGTTGAAACAAACTTTCATTTTTTTTCATGCTAGAAGAACCTTTGCATGCATATCTGCTATGCTTATTCCATTTTGATGATGTGATTTTCACTTAGTTACTAGCTTGCATGTATTCATACACAGGAAGTAAGTAGACTTATATACACATTCCGTAGGATGCAACTTCTCTTTGTGTGAAACTCACATGAAGCGATTTCTCTTTCCATTAACTTTTTTTTGCGCCAATGCTGGTGATCTTTGGCTTTGTCTATTGGCTGACTTAGGATGTTTTGGTCAGGTTTGTGTAGACTAGCCTTATGTCTAGTTTTTGTGACTTTTTTTAGTTTTTCAGTTGGTTAATTAGTTTCAGGTGGATCGATTTTAGTTACAGGTCCTGGTCTTTAGTACATATAGTTGGTCAGAGTCAGTCATTTTCAGCAGGTCATGTATGGTTTCTTAGGGCCACGATGTCCACTAGTTTTACTTTTTGTAAATAAGAGAATGACATGAACATAAAACCTGCATTCATAGCACAAAATACTCACCTTTGAGATATTGCGGTTAGGTGTTCAATGTATTTTTTGATTCACCATGTGTCAACTTTTTCACAATATTTCTTATACAAGTTAGTAGTGCTTGACGTGAAACACATAGAAAGTAATTCTTTGTTGTGAGTTATTTTGTTCGGTAATATATTGAGAACTAATGTGTTAAATTCAGAGATTCAGTCTTAATAGTCCATACATTCAGGAAGTAACTTGTCATATGGTGCTATTACATTAGAAGTAAGTACCTATAGTTTTCCATGTGATAGGAAGTAATCAAATCTTGCATTACATTATGTATAAGTAACTTTTCTATCTAGATTATCTTATGTGTGTGCTTCGGCAAGTGAAAGTCATTGCTGATGTAGTGGTGGACACTCAAAACAACACAACATATGTGAGCCAACTAAAACAACACAAGGCGCTAATAAATGCAGCATGATGATGTTGATTTAGGTACTTTTTCCTACAAATCTCTGTTTTGATGTTTATCATCATAACATGACATAGTGAAGTTGTTACTAGCTTTAAATTCACATTAGATATGAAGTAGCTACCCATAGTTTTTGGCACATAGGAAGTAACTTCCCACAATTTGGGTAAATAGGAAGTAACTTTTCCCATCATTGTACTTCCCGCTGAGAATGTAACTACGTGAAGTAATTCTGATCATTTGCTTTCATCTTGCAACTGAGTTTTGTCCCCTCCAACAGCTTGCACTTCCCAATCAACATCTGGAGCTGCTTCATTTGGGTCAAATCAAAGAACACCCCACCTAAATCTGTACTGATCAAATAGCAATCGCAAAGTTGTTATATTTTTCTTAGTTTCATTAGTTACTTTAGCCAAATGATATGCATGCAGCAGCTGATAGCACTGAATTTGCAGTTACTTTTTTATACACAAAATTATATGATAACATATTCATTTTGTTACCCTCATTGTTAGCATTTTTCCTAGTTATTTTACAGTTGTGATGATAATGGCTCTCAACTATGAATTTTTGTTGCTTTCAGAGAAAGATACAAATCCAAAGACCAGAGACTCACACATTCATGAACGTAGGGTTTGCCATTGGTTTTTTGTTACATAACGCAATAGGATGCAAGTGCTTCATGTTGAAGGAAGAAAGACATAATGTTAGTGCAATGGGGTAGAAATATGTTGTGCTACAAGAATCTACTTTTAGGACATGAATCATCATCTGTGAGATGTAACTACTTCTTGCGGTCCAAACTAGGAGGGTCAGGCATCAGAGGAATCTCTCAATACAAATTGGTATGTTGGATGTAACTGACAAGCTTGCTGTGAGTTGGAAGAATCTTTCATCTGCTCGTTGTTTTCTATCTGCTTTTTTGTTCGTCCTGATTTCTGTCTGGATCCTGGCTGTGTTTTGCGCGAGCAGCGGTGATGGACAGGGAACAACACTGCGGCTGCAGCATCTCCAGGCAAACAAGGGGTTTTTGTTATGTTTTTTTGGCTGTAGCATCTCTGACATTATTTTTACTTAACCTGGTCGGTCCTCTTCTTTTTTTGCGCCATCTGTCCTTTTGCCCTCCGCGCACCCACGCTCTGTTATTGCACTACGCCCGTGTTGCGGGGCAGACTCTTTCTATAAATGGAAATAATGCTGAAAATAGGGGCTCTCCACCTAACGCTAACTAGAGAGGGCTCTCTGTCTAGTCACATCCTTAAAATTTTTCTGAATCAAATGCTTAAGATTTTTAAAGTTGCACTGCATATGTTGATTTAAACAATCACATTGTACAAGGTACTGTGCTTATGACATTGTAAAGTCATCTTTTTTGTTTCATATATGCATTTTAAAGAAATATTTTATATTTTTGTGATTGTATCATATATACAATTTAATCTTATATGTACATAATTTTTGTTGCCCGTAGCAACGCACGGGTACTATCCTAGTTTCTAGTTTAGGGTTAAAAATCAGATAGTGTCTTCTCCGGCGCGCATCCGTGTCCATCGCCGCCGCCCATGCCGACCACGTTCGCCGGCCTATCCTTGATACACGCCGCCAGCACGTCGTTGCTCGTGAACCCGAGCCGCTGGAACGCCGTCAGCCTCCACGTACGGGTACGGCCACGCCCCCGACTCCGCCGCCACCCACGTACCACCGGTGTATCGCCCACCGAACAGGTTCCCTGGGACGGACCCGGCCGCTGCCTACCGGTTATTGTGTTGCATTGCCTGGATGAGAAGGTTTGTGTAGTGTAGTTAAGCCATCTTTGTCAGTGTGTTGAGCATTGTTGCCGTGCCTTACAATGATCAGCCCAATAAGCATGACGGCGGGTCAGCAGCCCATCGTCTATCTCTGCTCGCTCGCTTGATACAAAGCAAGCAACCCTCGAGTGTTCTGATCTGATGATGCTAACCAATAGCTCAACTGCTGGACTGCAAACAAATTGGCCATGGCGTACAGCAAGCAATCCAGAGCGAGACCAAGCAATGCAGGAACGGATGATATTTTTCTGGGACCATTCAAATGGACGATCGTATCAGGATAAATTGACGATCGTATCAGGATAAATTAGAAATAACGGGAGAATTTAATTTCTAACCGAATTTGCATGGCATGTTATAAAAATAAATCCCTTCAAAACTACCTATAGTTAGATAAATGAATCCCTCGCATAATCGCAGAAATAAAGATAGTCCATCAGATACTACCAGTGTAAAAGTACAAAGCACTACAAAGCTTACTAAACCCTATGAATGGTACCAGTTAAAACCACCAGTTTATCAACCTTTTATAAAGGCTTCCCATCCTACCAGTTAAGAGGGTTCGATAAAGCAACTGAAACTTAACCCATGGTGTTCAGGAGAAGACACTCTGGTACGCCCAAAAGGCAGTCTCTGGCACTTCGCTTCCGCTCCACGAGTACAAGAAACTGGGGTAAACCCAGAAGGATGGAACATTCTCATACACGTGATTTGTCCTAAATTCCAGTCCAGCCATCACATCTATCCCATGCTCATTAGCAATCTCATGCGTGCTCCAAGCTGGATCACCCTCATGTGCATAAATCACATGGTTACAGCTCCCACCCCAAACTCAAGGGCTCTCACATGCAAGTTTGGGGCATCTGATATCGTTACCACTGAACAAGGTATAATTTCCCACATCCGACACTTCCAACCACTTAGCTGTAGCTGCTGACCTGTCGAGCTTGTAGGCATTGAACTCATGCTTCAAGTTGTCATTGATGTCCCTGCATACCATAACCAGCATACCTCCACATGCTACTAACCATGGTGATGCAAATGGGGTGAGATCAGCATCATCAGACTCTGATATGATCTGCTCCAACCCCAGCTTGGGCACCACAGTAAGAACATAGAGCTTGTAATCATAGTCCCTTGCAATTAGCTGGCCATTGAACTGTATCACTTGATCAATCCTTGGACACTTAATTACTTCTGACCAGGATCCACTTCCTACATGCCAAGCCAATAAAGAATACCCACCATACCCGGTAAACGAGATGCAGAGCAGCAGTTGTGACTCCGGAGATGTAACAGGGGCAGTAAGCACGCCACACGTGACTCGGCCATGCTTTTTTACTTCTGATTGAAGCGGCGGTGCATGGATTGTAGCGCTGGTGAAAACATCGAGCACGTGACATTCTTGGCCATGGACGCTGATAAGCTGGCCAAATGACGAACCAGCAAAGAATAGCTCCCCATCAGCGATATTAGGTATCTGGCACCAAAGCGCAGTATTCTGATTCACGACGTCGATGACCTTGCATTTCCGCAGCCCAAATCCATCATGGCCTCTGTGGTTAGGAGCATCCCAATTGTCCATTGGTCGGACAAGGAGAGGAGGTAAACCCCACAGAGTGCTGGTTTTGCTGGGTAGCTGGAAAAGGCAGCTCGCCATGACCGGCAGGTCCCAGAAAAAGATAGTAGCTCAACAAAGGACCCCATAAGAGATATGAAGGAGTGAAGAAGCTCTTCTGGGAGGTCTGCCCAACCCTGAAGATCACCAGGGGGTCCTTGTTGTGAGAGAGGCTCCAAATTTCCTGCAACAAAAGATGGAAAAGGATGAAATTTAGAAACATGGATTGAAAATCATTGAAAAAAATGACTGCCATTTGGAAACAACAGAGGCTGCAAATAAAAAAAAATCAAAGATGAAAAATCAAATAAAGACATCAAGGTACAGGCAACTGTGATATCATCTCAATGAATGTGAGGTAAAACAAAGAGTACTATCATAGAAGGCATACCTCTTCTTCCTGAAGACATTAGCCATCTCATTTATCTTCTTCTTAGCCCTCTTGTGAGTTCCAAGCTTCCTCTTGGCCACCTTAAGAGCATGCTTGTCTTTCCCAGATTTGAGTAGTTCTGTTATACGTTTCTCATATGGAGCAAACCCAGCAACCTCCCTAATCAAGCCCTTGACAAAGTTCACACGCTTGGACATTTTCTGCACGTGAACAATGTCACAAGTTAAAGATGCCAATAGCCAAGGAAAAAACTGTAGAGGGAAAGAAACAGTGAAACTCAAGATACCACTTGCAATTTACAGAAATAAAATTACCAGTAAAGGGAAAAAACATAAAATATTATGTTTCCTTACCAGAGTAAAACAACAAATAAACAGTTGAAATAGAACATTTGGGTGGCACATCCCAGAGATTAGATGCAATCGTGTTTTACAATTACCTCTTACACTCTTGCCCTATATTTAAACTTACTTGGCAAACCAAAATTAATAAAAGATAACCTCAAGCAATAATAAAATTATCAAATTGCAATAGTCCAATTGTTCGCTAGCAGACAAGCATAATTAGGATTCTTTTTTGTTACAGACTGGTCAAAACCTAACTCCTCACACTACTAGGATCACTGCTAAGCCAGTCCCGCTAACCAGAATGACCTAAAGAACAATAAACATGGAAGGTTGAAACCTAAAGGAACAATAGAGACTGAAATGGTGGGATACTATGTACCTACGTGCCAAATCCTCCACGCTCAGCACCCCTAACAAGCAATCAACCAAAGATCTATCAAATCAATGCCTTGTACTCTCAAAAAATCAATGCCTTGTACCTATGTGATACAGTCAACTAACACTCAACCAAAGATACGGTCAAATCATCCACGCTCAGCACCCTTAACAACAACCAACCAAAGATTCAAGACACTAAAGCAGCACATGTCACTAATCGTGCCTCCATCCGCATCACACGGTGCTAAGAGAGCGCTTACCCCCTTGCGGTCCGATGGGCGAGGCGCCAGCTTGCGCTTGGTGACGACGTGCCTCTGATTAAGGGCGGACGCAAGATTTCAAAATTGGGTGTACATTGATAATCGAACAATTGCAGTAGTCTTATACCTGAGTTTAAACAATTTAAGTCTTTCTTTTACTTCTTTTGCTTTTCTTTAATGAAATTATATTTCCTAACAGTGGAACACAATAATATAATTAAGCACACCTTCTTGTTTCACCAATTAAAAATCACGAAATTAAATAAAAAAACATCAATGACTTTGAAGGTAACTAATAAATGATAAAAAATGCTAGTGTTTAAATCATGATGTGGGTAAAAGCGTCATGTGAGTATATGTGAGCATGGCAAGGAAAGGGCTCTTTATTTATAACGTTAAGAAGCCGCAAATATCCATGGTTCCATACTCTTCCATGGTTTTACACTCTTCTAAAAGAAAAACTTAATAATATTTCTAGAATTTGAATCCTAACCCTCTAATCAGTAGCCCAACAAAGACAAATGCATAGTACATGACCACATAAGATGTTTCAGCCATGAGCCATTCAGGATTTTGCAATAAATCGTCAAGACATCAAGGATTTGAATTTGACAAAATGCAAACAGATCAGGGAGACACTCAGCCTTATCCATGTAGTACCTGCAAATTGCAGTCCTACGCTAGTGCACTGCTGTCTTCTAGGATCATTTGTGTTGCTGTTGCGACATCAGGCGGGACATAGGGCTATTCATGATAAACAACTTGAGGGCTAGCGCTGGGAGCTCCCAAAATATGGGGGCCTGCTAGGGACACCCCACTTGCACTGGTTCATATGCGGACCTGGATTGCCACATGCCACCTAAAAAAGTTCATGAAACAAGATGGTAGAGTATGAATACTTCCTTAATCCATAATCCTACACATCTCAACTCTTAAGTAGCTACATGAAAAATTGAAATTGGTTTGATGAGTAGGCTTTTGAAAATAAGAGATTATGTGTTCATCAGCAATACATAAAAAATCCTAAATGTAGCGACAAGTAGGGGTGGTAATGTGCCATGACCCTAATGTATTCTTTACGATTCAACTAAGGTCTACTACTTTTTAGCTCAAAATTGTATATATATGACCCAACACTCATAGGGTCCATTCCTTAAATTTGCTAGGCTAAATTGTGTGTGTGTGGGGGGGGGCATTGCCACCCCTAGAGACAAGTCATTTAAGTATTTATCTCACATGCTATCCCTTAGCTTGTTAAAAAACTCATTGCAAACAATATCATTAAACACTTGAGAGGACAAAACACTGGCGTTAGAGATGGGTGTCAGGTTCTCTCACAGTCATGCTAGGAAGATGAAGCGTCCCCTCATCAGAGGTGACTAAATGTGATACAAATACCAGTCCCAGAAGGCTGGTACCACATTTATTACATCAGATGGTTCATTACCATACAACACGTCGGGGCTGTGGGCATGGGAGCGCCACTGCCACGAGAAGCAACATAAGAACTACAGACCAAACTATGATAGCAACAGCATCTAAGATATCTTCAGAGTCTTGCGCCATGGAAGCTTCCTGTGGAGATCCTGAATCCACAGGCACGGGTTGGGTGCAGGACAGCAACCTACTCGACGTCTTCGGGTACGAAGTCGGGATCCTCCTCTGAAAAACAGTTAGTTAAGCAAGGGTGAGCACAAACGTACTCAACAAGTTCAACCCCACCCACGGAGGGGCTTACAAGCAGATCATGCACAGGATATGTCAAGGATCAGGTCAAGGTTTATTTTGCAAACACATTTACTCATGCAGGGGTTCATTTTCGAAAAGGTTTTTGCAAACAATTTTTATAACCCAAGTAACTCAGTTGTTTTGAGAAAACCAATTAGGGACTACCGGACTCCCGTCCGCAGTAGCCCGGGCACACAGCCACACACTTTTCCAGAAAACAACTCACGCCATGAAAACATCCCAAACCCAAGCACTAGTTTTGTGACCACACCATGACTCGTCCAATACCGTGGACACGGCTATTCGAATAGGTTTTACACTCTGCAGAGGTTGCACATCTTTACCCACAAGTAGGGTACCGCCACTCGAACACCTTAGTGTCGGCGCGGATCCTATCAAAGCCATTACCCACCTTAGCTAACCCTACGCGCCACCACGGGAGCAACCAAGGGGTTATCTCACGTAACCAGGGCGTACCTCACACAGATCGTACCCCTACTTCTTGATCTCCCGCTGCTCACCCGCACTCCTGATGGCAAGTAGATTAACTAGTGGGATTTATGCTAAGCCGTTGCCACATACAACGGTCGAGTGGTAGTACGATAATTGGGTCAGGTGAGATGTCACGCAACCCGGTCCTTAACAACAAGATGGACATCTCCAACACGCTCAACCACAAAGGTACGAGCTCACCCATACTCCTGACACACGCGTCCATCCCGTCTACCCAGTTCTTTACTCATTTTCCAAAATATCACACTCCCATTTTTAAAGCACTCACACATTTTAAAGAAATCATTTAGGGCAATCAAAGATCAATCATAGCAATCAAGGGTGGCTATCCTACCGGGTTTTAACAGTAAAACAATATGCAATTTATAAAACAGGTCATAGGGTTGTATTTATAAAACTGGGATCAAAGCATGCATCAAAGGATGAGATTGAACTTGCCGTCTTCAAAGTCTTCGGGAAGCTCCTGCTCGCGGTTCGGGACCTCAGGTTCCTGCTCGCAGTACTCGGCTCCAAGCTCCGGCTCGCGGTACTCCTCCTCGTTTACTCCGTCAGCTATAGCGCACACATAAACAAGCATGCAATCAATACAAGCACACAGGATTTACCGGCTGAGCTCGAGGAGAAAATAAATAGAAAAGGAGGAATAAATATTATTTAGGGGGAAAGGATGGGTGGCTCGGCGGAAATGTAGGGGAAAAGGCTGGGGTAAGAACTGGAATTGATCGGCGGAAGTATAGACATGACGCGTTAAAGGCGTTATTAGGATTAATTGAGAGAGGTTAAGGACTAAGTGTAATTAAGTTTAAAAGAAAAGGACTCAGTTGTAATATACAAATGAGGTAGGGTGTAAATAAAATGGCCTAGGACCTATTTGTACATGTCCTTGGAGAAGTAAGGGCTGATTCATAATTTGATTTATTGGATAGGGTCTATTTTGAAAGAAGAAAGAGAGAGGGAATAAAGAAGGGAGGGGTTTCGGGGAAAAATGAAAAAGGGCAGGGGCTTTAAGCAAAAAGACCAAGAGAGAGGGAGGGGGCCTCGGTGAAAAAGAAAGGAGGGGAGGGGGTTTTCGGCCAAACGGCCCTCTCCTTCCTTTCGACAGAACAGAGGAGGGGCAGGGGAGCGGCCGGGTCGGCCGGCGACGGCAATTGCCGGTGCTCCGGGCAGGGCAGCGGCCGGGGTTAGGGGCAAAAGCGAGAGGAGGCCGTGGGGAGTCGATCCCCTTCCTCACCTTGGGTTGGTGTGGTGCGAGGAGGTGGATCGGCGGGCGGCGGCGGCCGGCAAGAGGCGGTGGCTGGGGATGGCGCTGGTGGCGATGGTGGAGAGCTCGGGAGGGAGAGGGAGGCTGCTGTGGAGGTGCGAGGCAGGGTAGGGAGCGTCGGCTCTTTTATAGCCGCGGGTAAGGCGGTGGAGTGGCCGGGACAAACACGCGAACCACGTGCGGCCGGCGGCGGCAATGGTGGTTCGCTGAGCTCGGTTCGGCCGGAGTTAAGGCGCTGGTGGCCGGGAGCAGCAGCGGTGCTGTGGGAGATGACCCGTCGGGCAGTGAGGCGTCACGCAGTGATGTGCCAGCTGGGTGGCTGCAGCACGAGCGACGGCGTGATGCGGACGGTGGCTTGCGGCGTGGAGTAAAGGCGTCGCGACGAGCTTGGCGTGCAGGGGCGCAGGGGATGTGACGGTTCGGTGGCGTCGTGGCGTGGTTATGGCGGCCTGGCAGGGCGCGGCAGTGCTGCGTCCACGGGTCGGTGACCGATGGTCCGCGGCAGCAGGACCGGCGACGCGACGGCAGCAGCAGGCGCGGCGCAGAGGGTGCGGCGCCCGCACGGTTGCGCGACGGGCCCGGCGCGGTTCGTGGTGCTCCGGCGTCAGTGCGGCAGAGCGCGGCCGGCGCGTTCGCCCGGCGCGTTGCAGCGCGATGCGGCGTCCGTGCGTGCGGCGATGGCGAGCGTGGCGTGGCGTTGGCGCGGGGCGGCCGGCGGCTTGCGACGGCGGTGGCTCCGGGGAGATGACGGCTCGGGCAGGTGGAGTAATGGCGGCCGGCGGACAGGACGTGAGCGGCAGCGGCTCAGTCGAGCTGGAGTTAAAGCGGCCTGTGGCGGCGCTGTGCAGACGAGGCGACGGCTCGCCGGCAGCGGCACCAGCGGCGGTGCCCGCGTGCTCGGCGTGGTAGGGCCGGCGCGTGCGTCGAGGCGTGCCAACACATGCGGCCGCGCCACGCGGTCGCGTGAGGCGAGGTAGCCGGTGTGCGGTGCGCCCGAGGGAGAGGCAGGCCGGCGGGGCTGGGAACAGCGGTGCGGGCCGGGGCAGGGGCGCGGCGCCGAAGGAAGGAGAAAGGAGAAGAAAAGAAGAAAAAGAAAAAGAAGAAAAGGAAATAGGAAAAAGAGAAAAGAGAAAAAGGGAAAAGGAGGAAAGAAAAGAGAAAGGGTTGGAAGAAATTCTTGGAAAAAAATTAGGAGAGGGAAAGAAAAGATTTTCGGCAGAATTTTCCCGGGTTCGAGCACTCCGCGGGCGGACGCGGTGTCGGCAGCGGAGCAGGCCGGCTGGCGGGACCATGGCGGGCTCGGGATTCCCGGCGAGGTGGCCGACAGCGGTGCTCCAGCGGTGCTGTGCGACACGACGCGGAGGGCGGCAGTGGCTTGAGTGATGGCGGGCGGGATGGGCGGTGCCGGCGGGATTCGCGGCACGCGCGCCGAGGGAAGGAGAGAGGGGAAGGATGATCGGGGTTTTGAGGAGACGATCGAGCTCAGCGGGAAAGTTTTGAAAACACGTGTGATTTAGCAGGTGATTTATTAGCGCTGAAAACGCGGGCGTTACAAACCTACCCCACTTAAAATGAATCTCGTCCTCGAGATTCAGCTAGTTCTTAAACAAGTGGGGAAACTCTTTCTTCAGCGCGTCTTCTCGTTCCCAAGTAGCTTCTTCTACTCCGTGTCTGCTCCATTGGACTCTGCACACCCGTACTTCTGATGTCCTTGTCCTTTTGACCACTGTGTCCAAAATCTTGACGGGCACCTCCTGGTACCTAAGATCTGGCTGTAAGTCAATTGTTTCCACCGGCACTCGTTTCTCTTCGATCACTCTCAAACACCTTCGCAGCTGAGAAACGTGGAACACGGGATGTATATCCGCCATTTCCTCTGGTAGCTTCAACCGGTATGCTACTGCTCCAACTCTCTTCAGCACTTTGTACGGTCCAATGTACCGAGGGGCTAATTTCCCGTGCACCTGAAATCTCCGAGTCCCTCGGATAGGTGAAACCTTGAGATAAGCAAAGTCTCCTGGACTGAAGCTTACTTCTCGCCTCTTCCTATCTGCATAGCTCTTTTGCCGGGATTGGGCAGCCTTCAATTTTTCTCGGACCTCAGCTACTCGTTCCTCGGCTTCCTTTATAAGTGCGGGTCCAACCAAGGCACGTTCCCCCACTTCTGACCACATCAATGGGGTTCTGCATTTTCTACCGTATAGGGCTTCAAATGGTGACATGCCTAGGCTGGCTTGATAACTGTTGTTGTACGAAAACTCTGCATATGGTAAGCTCTGTTCCCAATCTTTGCCATAGGTGAGGACACATGCCCTTAGCATGTCTTCCATGATCTGATTCACCCTCTCGGTCTGTCCATCCGTCTGGGGGTGATAAGCTGAGCTAAAATCCAACTTGGTTCCCATGGATTTATGCAAACTTTCCCAAAACCTAGAGGTAAACTGAGTCCCTCTATCTGAAACTATCCTGCTAGGTACTCCATGCAGCTTCACTATGTTTGCTATATACAGCTTGGCCAACTTCTCTCCGTCATAATTATTACGTACGGGTATGAAGTGAGCGACTTTAGTGAGTCGGTCTACTATTACCCATATGGAATTATATCCTTTCTGTGTCTTGGGCAAGCCTACTACGAAGTCCATGCCTATCTCATCCCACTTCCATACTGGGATGGGTAAGGGTTGCAACAGTCCTGCGGGCTTTTGGTATTCTGCTTTAATCCTCTGACAAGTATCACAGTGGGCGACGAACTGTGCAATGTCTGCTTTCATTCCATTCCACCAATACTTCTGTTTTAAATCCATATACATCTTAGTGGATCCCGGGTGGATGGAATACGCTGAGTTGTGTGCCTCATCCATGATGGTCTGCCGGAATTCTCCGTCTTCAGGTACGCATATCCTGTTCTTATACCATAGTGTACCGTGACTGTCCACCCTAAAGTCTGGGGCCTTATTCTCTCCCGTGTGCTTGCGGATCTTCATCAGCTCCTTATCGGATTCTTGGGCTTTTCTGATTTTGTCTTCCAGGGTGGGCTGGACACTTAGTTGGTGAACGTAGCCCTGGGGAACAATGTGCACGTTGAGTCGTGCCATTTCCTCTTGCAATTGGGCATTCTTAGGTACTGCTTTTCCATAAGACTTTCTGCTTAAGGCATCTGCTACTACGTTGGCTTTTCCCGGGTGGTAATGGATTTCCAGGTTATAGTCTTTGACTAATTCCAACCACCTTCTTTGCCTTAGGTTCAGGTCAGGCTGGGTGAAAATGTACTTCAAGCTCTTGTGGTCCGTGTAGACCTCGCACTTATTTCCAATCAGGTAATGTCTCCAAATCTTAAGGGCATGCACTACGGCTGCAAACTCCAAATCATGGGTAGGATAGTTCTGCTCGTGGGGCTTGAGTTGGCGGGAAGCATACGCCACTACTTTCCCATCTTGCATAAGGACACATCCTAGTCCTTGTCGGGATGCATCGCAATAGACGACAAAATCTCGTTGAATGTCTGGCAAGGTTAGCACTGGGGCGGTTGTCAGTCTTCTTTTTAACTCCTGAAAACTCTTCTCACACGACTCGGTCCAGACGAACTTCTTCTCCTTCTTGAGCAACTCTGTCATGGGTCGGGCAATCTTGGAGAATCCTTCAATAAACCTCTGGTAGTATCCCGCTAGACCAAGAAAGCTTCTGATTTCGCTCACATTGGTTGGTTGTTGCCAGTTGGAAACTGTTTCGACTTTCTCAGGGTCTACTGCTACTCCTTCTGCTGTCAGAATATGTCCAAGGAAAGATATTTTCTCCAACCAGAATTCACACTTGCTGAACTTAGCGTACAGCTTGTGCGCCCTCAGTTTCTCCAGTACCACTCGAAGGTGTTGCTCATGTTCCTCCACACTTTTGGAGTAAACAAGTATGTCGTCAATGAAAACTACGACAAACTTATCTAGTTCCTCCATAAACACCTTATTCATGAGGTTCATAAAGTATGCTGGTGCGTTAGTGAGTCCAAAGGACATCACGGTGAACTCATATTGTCCATAACGGGTGACGAATGCGGTCTTTGGGATGTCACTCTCCCTAATCTTGAGTTGATGATATCCTGACCTTAAATCGACCTTCGAGAAATATTTAGCTCCCTTCAGTTGGTCAAATAAGTCATCTATTCTGGGGAGAGGATACTTGTTCTTGATAGTGACTTCGTTTAGTGAGCGATAGTCCACGCACATCCTCAGGCTTTTATCCTTCTTTTCGACGAAGAGCACTGGGGCTCCCCATGGTGACGAGCTTGGTCTGATGAACCCACTTCGCTGAAGTTCTCTCAGCTGCTTCTTTAACTCTGCCAACTCAGGGGCTGCCATCCTATAGGGTCTCTTGGCTATGGGAGAGGTTCCGGGGATGAGGTCGATGACAAACTCTATATCCCTATCTGGTGGCACCCCGTGGAGTTCTTCGGGAAATACATCTGGATATTCCCGCACTACTGGGATCTCTTCTAGGGACTTGGTCTCTATGCTAAAAACCATTATGTCTGGTCTGCTTCCTCGGGTACAGCAGGTTACTCGCACTCCGTCTGGGTTAGTTAGGTGTACTACCTTATCGGCACAACTTATAAGGCCGTGGTGAAGGCTTAACCAGTCCATCCCAAGAATCACATCTATCCCTTTGGACTTCAGAACTACCAGGTCCGCTAGGAACTCTACCCCACTTAAAATGATCCTCACCCGGGAGCAACCCAGTTGACACTTGATGTCACCTCCGGGTGTTCGGGTTAACAGGGGTGCTTTTAGTATTACTGTAGGTATATTATGCTTTTCCACAAAACTTGAAGATATGAACGAATGTGATGCTCCTGAATCAAATAATATAGTTGCCAAGACTGAGCTGACCAGGAACTCACCGAGCACTACGCCTTGTGCTTCTTGAGCCTCCTGTGCGTTGATGTGGTTGACGCGGGCTCGTCCATAAGACTGCTGGGGCTGCCTCATCTGCTGGTTGTTATTGCCGAAGTTGTTGTTGCTGCGAACTGGCACGCGGTTGGCTCCAGATACAACCGGTCTCGGCCCATGCACTGAGTTGGAGAAGGCTGAAGTTGCTGGCTTTTTGGCGTATGGGCAGTTGGCAATGAAGTGTCCGGTCTCACGGCAGTTGAAACATACTCGGGTGTTGTTGTTGTTGTTGGCAGTGACCTGGCTGGTATTGTTTTGTGGAGGCTTCATGGTGTTCTGGTTGTTGTACTGTTTAAACTGGGTTCTGGGGCCCTGGGAGCTTGTGGCTTGTGCCTGGGTTCTGTACTGCATGGGGGCTTGGAACCTGGACATGGGATGACCAAAGCTTCTCTGCCTCTGGGAACGTTCCTGCTGCTGAGCCTTGTTCTCCATGAATTTGCGCTTGTTTTCTTTCTTCTCTTCTGCTTTGGCTCTCTCTGTGAGGATGGCCATGTTCATAAGGGTGTTGAAGTCTGGGTAGATCTGAGGGGTAAGCAGAGTCCTCAGTTCCGGAGTCAAGCCCTTCTTGAACATGTCCTGCTTCTTCGAGTCCTTGTCCACTTCTTCGGGGGCATAGCGGGCTAACTCTATGAACTGGTAGGTGTATTCCTCCACGGACTTGTTGCCTTGGCGAAGTTCACGGAACTCGTCTGCCTTGCGCTTTAGTGTGGCTTCTGGGATGTGGTAGCGACGAAACTCTTCCACAAACTCATCCCAAGTGATGGTGGAGGGATCTTTGGTTGCTGCACAGTAGTTTTCCCACCAGGCTAAGGCTGTTCCAGTGAGCTGGTGAGTGGCCAACAGAACCTTGTCTCGATCCTCACAGTTGAATGGCTCTAGTTCCCTTAGGATGGCCCTCAGCCAGTCATCTGCATCCAAGGGGTTCACAGATCCGCCAAACGTGGGTGGCTTTGTCCGGAGAAATTCTATCAGTTTCTCATTCATGCCCAGAACACGGGGCTTTGGGCGGGTGATGGTATTGGCTATGGCTTCCAGCAACAGGGTCTGGTTAGCCAATACTTGCGCCAGGTCTACGGCAGGTGGTGGCGGTGGAACCATGTTTTCTCCTCCATTTTCGTCCTGATTCACTTCTTGGTCGTTAGGGCGCTCCCTTCGTTCAGCATGCGATCCTTCCGCATTTGGGTCCATACGACCAGAGCCTTGGAAGCTCCTGGCGGGACGCCTTGAAACCATCTGTAGGGGAGCGGGTTTCTATGAGATTTTAGGTGATGTTTAAGTTGATTAAGACGGGCTTTTGAAAAGACAGGATCTGACTCCTGCCGTCAAGCACACAACAAGCACACATGACACACAAGCACAAACAACTTCATTTCAACCATGAGAGGAGGATACATCCTGAACTACTCGACCGGTACAACGCTGGTACACTACACGACAAGGCACTACGACAAAAGCTAAGGGTGCGGCTCTAAGCTCGGACCAGCACGGCTTCATTCCTTGGCAAGGGCCTCTGGGGCATGCTACTCGCGGGGCGAGCCATCTTCTGGGGCGGAGTGTGCTTCCAGGGGAATGAGCAGCTCATCACCGTCATCATCCTGGGGGTTCCCGTTCTCTTGGGGCTGGGCGGAAGTTCCCTCTTCGACGGTTGAGGTTGGTTGCTCAGCGGCTACAGACGGTGTTGGGGTCTCAGGAACTCCTCCCCATCCTATGAGGGGTGTCCCAATTAGGACTTGTGCTTCTCCCACAGTCGGAACGGGTGTTCCACTGTTGGTCCATTCCTGTATGCGCTGATCCTGGATCCGCCTGAGGCTCTCATGGGCAACAGCTTCACTGCTTATGGCGGCCGCGGTCCTTGCTTCAGCCTGGGCTACTCGAACTTGGCGCATCCTTACTGTGACTTCCGCTTGCTCAGCCCGACCAATTTGCTCCCTCAGGAACTTGGCCTGATCATCAAAGAGTTTATCCAGGGAGACGAGGTAGGCAACTGCATGGTACAAAAGATCTTCTTGGTGACGGCGCCGTTCCAGGTTTCTCATGCGGGCCTGTCAGACTGGAGTCCGGATGGCGGGAGGATAAAGCCTCATCGGTGTGGAGACCAGGTGCTCCTCGTAAATCCTGCACAGGTAACGGAGAGTTTTCCGGAGGGCCAAGGGATAGGTATCCCGGTGTCGAAAACCTGTGGCGGTCACGCGCCACGGCTCGATGTTGGGGTAGCGGGTGCTTCTGGCGATGGAGAGGACCACCCTACAACGAAGAGTGCCGAGTTGCTCGTACTCTCTACTGTAGTACCTTGGGCGCTCAGTGATACCGAGGCGCACCAGGGAGTTGATAAGAAGGCGAGCAAAACCAGGCTCCTCCTGGCACACGCCTTGGGTCCATCCATCTTCGGCCATCTGAAAACAAGGGTAGAGTTGAACAAGCTGTGCAAAGGGTAGGTTACAAAAGATAGACAGTTTTATTTATCAACAAGGTTGGGTACACTCCTCAGGGGTACACTTTATTCTTATTATACCATAGCTCTCACCTAGGTACTCTACTCTCTTCTCATGGGGATTCTTCCTCATGCTGAATGCGACGCTTCTTCGGTGGGAGGTCTTGTTCCAACATTACATCCTCGGTCTGGGTTCCCTTATCCCAGTGGGTTTCTTCGGGTTCATCGTCCATCAACCCAGCTTCTTCTCTTCTCCTACGTTCCTTGTGGAGCTCATCCCATAGGTTCTTGTGGAATACTTCAGAGCGTTCCCTTTCTCTGGCGTAATCTCGCTGCAGGTTGGCTAGGGAAACCTCCGCCGCTCTCGTCTTTATCCTTTCTAATTCTATCCTTTGTTCTGCTCTTTCTGCCCTGTCGATTTGGTGCTTCAGCTGCTCGGCCTGTTCATGGAAAAGGTGGTCTAAGCCATTGAGGTAGATGGACAGGTGAGAAATCGTATCTTCTAGGTCTTCTTCTTCTCTTCCAAGTCCTCTCATCCGGGCGATCCATGAGCGTCCTCTTCCTCCAGAGGGTGGGAAAATCCCATCGGAGTCCGTCGAAGGTGTTGCCTATAGACCACTCGTAGGCGTCGCAGGGCTTTTCGGGCGGCTTTTGGGTATGTGTCGGTGAGGCGAAACCCAGTGGTGGAGATGAACCAAGGATCTATGTCGGGGTAGAGTGTGCTCCTTCCCACGAAGATCATCACTTTACACCGAAGGGTGCCACTGTGTTCGTACTCCCGATAGATGTACTCCGGTGGGTCCCTTACTCCGATGCGCTCTAGGCTGAGTAGCAGTAACTTAGGGAGGCCAGGCTCTGCGGGGCAGACGCCTCCACTCCATTCCAAGTTAGCCATCTGGAACCAGGCAAGGGTTAAGGTAAGAGATTTGTGGAAAGGTGAGCTAAGCAGGGAAAAGATTTAGAGAAAGGCTTAGAAAAGGTCTCGGGTCCTAGGGGTCGCGTCCTACGGCCAACCTACGGCTCTGATACCACCTGAAGCATCCCCTCATCAGAGGTGACTAAATGTGATACAAATACCAGTCCCAGGAGGCTGGTACCACATTTATTACATCAGATGGTTCATTACCGTACAACACGTCGGGGCTGTGGGCATGGGAGCGCCACTGCCACGAGAAGCAACATAAGAACTACAGACCAAACTATGATAGCAACAGCATCTAAGATATCTTCAGAGTCTTGCGCCATGGAAGCTTCCTGTGGAGACCCTGAATCCACAGGCACGGGTTGGGTGCAGGACAGCAACCTACTCGACGTCTTCGGGTACGAAGTCGGGATCCTCCTCTGAAAAACAGTTAGTTAAGCAAGGGTGAGCACAAACGTACTCAACAAGTTCAACCCCACCCACGGAGGGGCTTACAAGCAGATCATGCACAGGATATGTCAAGGATCAGGTCAAGGTTTATTTTGCAAACACATTTACTCATGCAGGGGTTCATTTTCAAAAAGGTTTTTGCAAACAATTTTTATAACCCAAGTAACTCAGTTGTTTTGAGAAAACCAATTAGGGACTACCGGACTCCCCGTCCGCAGTAGCCCGGGCACACAGCCACACACTTTTCCAGAAAACAACTCACGCCATGAAAACATCCCAAACCCAAGCACTAGTTTTGTGACCACACCATGACTCGTCCAATACCGTGGACACGGCTATTCGAATAGGTTTTACACTCTGCAGAGGTTGCACATCTTTACCCACAAGTAGGGTACCGCCACTCGAACACCTTAGTGTCGGCGCGGATCCTATCAAAGCCATTACCCACCTTAGCTAACCCTACGCGCCACCACGGGAGCAACCAAGGGGTTATCTCACGTAACCAGGGCGTACCTCACACAGATCGTTCCCCTACTCCTTGATCTCCCGCTGCTCACCCGCACTCCTGATGGCAAGTAGATTAACTAGTGGGATTTATGCTAAGCCGTTGCCACATACAACGGTCGAGTGGTAGTACGATAATTGGGTCAGGTGAGATGTCACGCAACCCGGTCCTTAACGACAAGATGGACATCTCCAACACGCTCCACCACAAAGGTACGAGCTCACCCATACTCCTGACACACGCGTCCATCCCGTCTACCCAGTTCTTTACTCATTTTCCAAAATATCCCACTCCCATTTTTAAAGCACTCACACATTTTAAAGAAATCATTTAGGGCAATCAAAGATCAATCATAGCAATCAAGGGTGGCTATCCTACCGGGTTTTAACAGTAAAACAATATGCAATTTATAAAACAGGTCATAGGGTTGTATTTATAAAACTGGGATCAAAGCATGCATCAAAGGATGAGATTGAACTTGCCGTCTTCAAAGTCTTCGGGAAGTTCCTGCTCGCGGTTCGGGACCTCGGGTTCCTGCTCGCAGTACTCGGCTCCAAGCTCCGGCTCGCGGTACTCCTCCTCGTTTACTCCGTCAGCTATAGCGCACACATAAACAAGCATGCAATCAATACAAGCACACAGGATTTACCGGCTGAGCTCGAGGAGAAAATAAATAGAAAAGGAGGAATAAATATTATTTAGGGGGAAAGGATGGGTGGCTCGGCGGAAATGTAGGGGAAAAGGCCGGGGTAAGAACTGGAATTGATCGGCGGAAGTATAGACATGACGCGTTAAAGACGTTATTAGGATTAATTGAGAGAGGTTAAGGACTAAGTGTAATTAAGTTTAAAAGAAAAGGACTCAGTTGTAATATACAAATGAGGTAGGGTGTAAATAAAATGGCCTAGGACCTATTTGTACATGTCCTTGGAGAAGTAAGGGCTGATTCATAATTTGATTTATTGGATAGGGTCTATTTTGAAAGAAGAAAGAGAGAGGGAATAAAGAAGGGAGGGGTTTCAGGGAAAAATGAAAAAGGGCAGGGGCTTTAAGCAAAAAGACCAAGAGAGAGGGAGGGGGCCTCGGTGAAAAAGAAAGGAGGGGAGGGGGTTTTCGGCCAAACGTCCCTCTCCTTCCTTTCGACAGAACAGAGGAGGGGCAGGGGAGCGGCCGGGTCGGCCGGCGACGGCGATTGCCGGTGCTCCGGGCAGGGCAGCGGCCGGGGTTAGGGGCAAAAGCGAGAGGAGGCCGTGGGGAGTCGATCCCCTTCCTCACCTTGGGTTGGTGTGGTGCGAGGAGGTGGATCGGCGGGCGGCGGCGGCCGGCAAGAGGCGGTGGCTGGGGATGGCGCTGGTGGCGATGGTGGAGAGCTCGGGAGGGAGAGGGAGGCTGCTGTGGAGGTGCGAGGCAGGGTAGGGAGCGTCGGCTCTTTTATAGCCGCGGGTAAGGCGGTGGAGTGGCCGGGACAAACACGCGAACCACGTGCGGCCGGCGGCGGCAATGGTGGTTCGCTGAGCTCGGTTCGGCCGGAGTTAAGGCGCTGGTGGCCGGGAGCAGCAGCGGTGCTGTGGGAGATGACCCGTCGAGCAGTGAGGCGTCACGCAGTGATGTGCAAGCTGGGTGGCTGCAGCACGAGCGACGGCGTGATGCGGACGACGGCTTGCGGCGTGGAGTAAAGGCGTCGCGACGAGCTTGGCGTGCAGGGGCGCAGGGGATGTGACGGTTC
Organism: Cenchrus fungigraminus; assembly: GCA_036936925.1. NCBI lineage: Eukaryota > Viridiplantae > Streptophyta > Magnoliopsida > Poales > Poaceae > Cenchrus > Cenchrus fungigraminus. Next base: position 2,055,226 of record CM072770.1, on the reverse strand, counting down.
GGCGGCGTCGTGGTGTGGTTATGAAGGCCTGGCAGGGCGCGGCAGTGCTGCGTCCACGGGTCGGTGACCGATGGTCCGCGGCGGCGGGACCGGCGACGCGACGGCAGCAGCAGGCGCGGCGCAGAGGGTGCGGCGCCCACACGGCTGCGCGTCGGGCCCCACGCGGTTCGTGGTGCTCCGGCGTCAGTGCGGCAGAGCGCGGCCGGCGCGTTCGCCCGGCGCGTCGCAGCGCGGTGCGGCGTTCGTGCGTGCGGCGATGGCGAGCGTGGCGTGGCGTTGGCGCGGGGCGGCCGGCGGCTTGCGACGGCGGTGGCTCCGGGGAGATGACGGCTCGGGCAGGTGGAGTAATGGCGGCCGGCGGACAGGACGTGAGCGGCAGCGGCTCAGTCGAGCTGGAGTTAAAGCGGCCTGTGGCGGCGCTGTGCAGACGAGGCGACGGCTCGCCGGCAGCGGCACCAGCGGCGGTGCCCGCGTGCTCGGCGTGGTAGGGCCGGCGCGTGCGTCGAGGCGTGCCAACACATGCGGCCGCGCCGCGCGGTCGCGTGAGGCGAGGTAGCCGGCGTGCGGTGCGCCCGAGGGAGAGGCAGGCCGGCGGGGCTGGGAACAGCGGTGCGGGCCGGGGCAGGGGCGCGGCGCCGAAGGAAGGAGAAAGGAGAAGAAAAGAAGAAATAGAAAAAGAAGAAAAGGAAATAGGAAAAAGAGAAAAGAGAAAAAGGGAAAAGGAGGAAAGAAAAGAGAAAGGGTTGGAAGAAATTCTAGGAAAAAAATTAGGAGAGGGAAAGAAAAGATTTTCGGCAGAATTTTCCCGGGTTCGAGCACTCCGCGGGCTGACGCGGTGTCGGCAGCGGAGCAGGCCGGCTGGCGGGACCATGGCGGGCTCGGGATTCCCGGCGAGGTGGCCGACAGCGGCGCTGCAGCGGTGCTGTGCGACACGACGCGGAGGGCGGTAGTGGCTTGAGTGTTGGCGGGCGGGATGGGCGGTGCCGGCGGGATTCGCGGCACGCGCGCCGAGGGAAGGAGAGAGGGGAAGGATGATCGGGGTTTTGAGGAGACGATCGAGCTCAGCGGGAAAGTTTTGAAAACACGTGTGATTTAGCAGGTGATTTATTAGGGCTGAAAACGCGGGCGTTACAGAAGACCAATGACGCTACTATGGGTATGTGTCCTATGTGGTAGGGGGCATTTAGTTTATGCTCTATCCGCCAAACCAACGTGTCGGCATGCCTTTTGTCAAAGGATTCCACCACCCACATGTCGCCCTCGTGCGAGCGCCGAAATAAATTAGCATAGGCAACATTCCATCGGCATGCCAAATATTGGCTCTCATCCAAACAAACTCACCATGTCTGGTCAATAACCAATTATTTGGTCAAGTAAGCATCAGTTGTGAACCAAACGATTCATATGCATGTTTGCATTCCTCAAGCCAGCAACAAGTAATCATCTAATCTAGCTTAACACAGAGGGTAAGTTCCTATAAGGAAGAGCTTAGAACACTTTGGAGCAAGCTATTTCTTTTGTTTTAAGCTGAAATATACCCAATGTGACCTAAATATGAGAGTATACACACACGTGTGTGCAAACTATATGCAATTTTTTATTTCAAAATTAGTGGGTGTACATGTGTACACCCATGTCCATTAGCTGGGTCCGCCCATGCCTCTGATTGATTCCACCGGACAGCCCCTGGTTGATTCCCTTGGACAGCCCTCGATGCGGCGGCGCCATAAGGAGTTCCCTGCGTGCAAGAAAGCAGAGAAGCGGAGAAATGAACAAGAGCTCAACAGGAAGGCGGGTTCCAGATCGGCGGCGGCGGCGGCAAGGCTGACCTTTCGAGGTGGGAGAAAACCTAGTGAAAGAAACCCTAACGGCGGCGGCAGGGGTGACCTTTTCGAGGTGGAACTTGGGAGGAATATTGTTGGGGCGGAAGGGATGGGCGGATGGCAACCGGTCGGATGAGGTGCGGTGGAGAAAAAACACGTCCTCGACCAGGCAAAGAGTCCTATTGTCTCGCTTTGTCGGCATCTGCCGGTAGTATTTTTCTTTCGTAATAAATCAGCACCGACCACCTGTCACCAACCAGCCAATAATATTTTTTCTCTCAGCACCAGTCAGCACCAGCTACCAACCACCAGACAACCGAACAGGACCGTTGTGGCGGAACCGTCCAATTTAAACTGGCTTAAGTACGCCTAATCATAGTCAACACAGTGATTAGCCCTAACGTACTTAAGACAGCTCAAATCCGGTCGTCCGTCGAGTGTCCTCAAGACATCTCGAATCATCCACGATCAACTCGGATCACAACCATGCGGCAGGGGTTCTTCCACGAAGGGAAGGCATCAACCACTTTTACAACTTGTACAGAAATACCGAGGGTACGATTTATTACAAACTAGTAGTTTGAAACAAACTTAGTGCAATCAAGCCAGACTAAGAGTTTTAAAACGAAACAAGTCAGTAAACGGTAATTAAACAACCTTGCAGCGGGGCCCACCTAAGCATCGAGAGACTCTATGGACGCTTAGCTCTTCTGGTGCTCTTCTTCAGTTGACAGGCTAGCTTCGGCGGCTTCTGAAAAACACAGTTAAGCAACCCTGAGTACAAAGTGTCGGGTACCGAAATAAGGGTCCCCTAACCCAACCCAGGGGATAATCACTCTCTAAAGGCAAATAATAAAACGAACTGCTGCTGCAACAAGGAACAGGGCGGGGCATACACCGAGGCCCTCCACCCACGTCCACGTGCCACCACACGTCTACATTACAATTTTTAAACATAAAAAAATCGTAGTTGTCCTTCCAGAAATTGTATGTAGAAGTTGCACTCAGTAGTTTTACGTGCCACCAAAGTTGTGCTAAAAATTATGTCATAATTTTTGTTAGTACGAATATTTTTTCGAAAGACCCGGAATGATTCCGGCTTAATTAATAAGAAGAAGAGAAATACAGACGCCAACGGCGCCAAGTTCAACCCGTCCAAGGACGGGCCAGGGCATCGGAATAGCCCTGCATTGATGAAAATAAATTACAGGGATTACTCACTACGTTGGATAACAACTAAAGCCGCTAAATGCTTTGCCCCTGCTGAACCCCACAATCGAGCCGTGTTCTTGATGTATTCCACAATTCTTGAAACTGACAGTTCTTTGTTGTTGAAAATCCTATTATTCTTCTCACACCAAATTGTCCAGGTAACCAAGATTGCCAACGATCTTGTTCCTTTCGAAGCCGTGTCCATGGCATGCCCAGCGAGGTCAGTAAACCAACCGACTGGAGGCGCGGCGGTTGGAGTGCGGCAGGGATGCAAAAGGCCCCAACCCCCCCCCCCCCCTCCCCCGGAATGCGGCATGCCGGAGGCCTCCGCTCATTTTGCAGCGACAGATGCAGCAGCCGTTGGACGTGCTACAGTAGCGTCTTGTTCTGTATTTTTGAGATGCAGATGCCGCTCCAGCAGCTGCCGGAGACGGTCTTAGCCCTCATTGAAGTTCATGTGCTCGATGTAGCACGACGGCATCGGGGTAGACGACGAGCATGTGATGCGCAAGGTGAGAAGAGAAGTAGTCGGACGTGGAGGCACGGAAGTGCGTAGGCCGTCGAGAGCGCCCGCACAGCATCGCCAAAAAAAATTTTGATATCCTTTGGGAAAAGCTAAATTTCTTAAATTTTGGTTAAATTTTAAATTTTGTTTATCTCAAAGATTATTAAAGCATGTACACCATATTAACATCAACACGCGTGGTCCAGTGGTCTGGCCTGGGTTCGAATCCTGAGAGCACCTTAATTCATTTTAAATTTGTTAATTGGGCAAAAACCATTATGGGCATGATGTTCTAGGTAGACGGAACAGTAGCCGTGGAGGCGTGGAACTGCGGAAGTGGTCGTAGGCCGTCAGCATCTAAAAAAAACTTTGAAATTCCTAAAATATCAAGAAAGTTTGGATCAAATTTATATGGAAAAGATTATTAAAGACAACATATTAACATCAACACGCGTGTGGTACATGCAGTGGTCTGGCTTAAAAATTCACGAAGGTGAAGAATCGAACCCACGATGTCTTCACCACCACGTTAGTGCTGCGAGCTGGTTTACTTATTTAATTTAATATGATTCAAATTTGCTGACATACTGTAACTTTTTTTTTGTTTTGCTCATCCTTGAAAAACACGAAATTCTGGCGAAAATTCACCGAAAATGTGAACCCCGGCTCACTAAAATGAACTAGTTTCTACCATGATTCCATGAACGAGTTTGGAAGCTGAAAAAACAAATGAAGTCCAGTAGAAGAGATGCATGCTCACTTTGATTCTAGTAAATTTGGCCCCTTTTCAAAAAAAAAAATTACAAAGTCACGTGTCATTCGGGATGTAGTTCAAAAACGTGTTGCCATGAATAGAACGTGGTGAAGGAAGTATTGACAATACAATGATGTGGAGCGCGTGCCATGTTTCTCTTTTTTGAAAAAAAAAAAGATGAAAACGAAATTAGTCATCTTCAGTACACTAAATCTAAAAATTAAAGAACATTAAACTAGCACACACATTATTTATTTCAAGTATGAAATAAAAGATTCAATCCGCACATTGAAATTTGTATCAAACGGAGTATAAAGTGAAATACCTTGCATTGGCATACACATTATTTACCCTAATCAAATGAAAATAATTATACAACCTAAAATTACCACAAATAGGTAAAGCAACAGTATTTTGATTATTCTACGTTTCTCATTATTTTCGTTTGATCTCTGTTGAGCTAGAGAGGTTTTGATACTTGCTTGTGCATAAGCTTCTCTGTTTTGTACAAGGCGTCGTATTTTCCTCGAAGCTTGTTTCCGCGGCATAGTGTACAAAGGGCTCATTAAGTAAAGTGCATTTAGAGTTGGATGGTTAAGCATGTAGAATGATCCAGCTTCTATCCGCCGATCTTTATACCTCTTCAAGGCACGATGGATAGCTGCAACTGATGCTTTGATGCTCTCTCTGTGTTCCTTGTAGGCTGCCCAGCTTTGGAATCCTTGCTTGCTCAAGTCATGATACTCTTGTCCGAGTGCTCTCGAGTCAATGCGCAACCTGTACTCACGATATATGCTTGTAGTTTTGACCAGGCGATTTTCCTTCAGATTTGTGATGCCATACTCGTTACGGCGACATAGTGTAAACCCTTTTGGTCCACCAATAAATTGGATCTTCCCCAACTTATATTTTTTCCTGCATGCATTATATAGGCAATAAAGACAAAATCATATAACAAATTAATAAGATTAATTGTGAGCAAGTAGTTAGTATGAGGTGTTGTCAATCATGCTCTCACAACTTTCGTGTTTTTTTATATCCACTATCAACAAAATATATAACAAAGATAAAGCCACACACACACACACACACACACACACACACACACATATATATATATATTTCATTATTTATCCTATTACACTTATTTGGTATCATAATGAAATTTCATATTGATATTTTTTAAAAAAGCATAGAGATATATAAGACGATCTAAGCTTTTTTGCCAGCACACCACCCTGATGGTGCTCACCACCGCACCAGACCAACATTGATAACCGCAAGATGATTACTAACGATGAAATTAACATGGAGAACTGAACGAATGGAATACCCGGGGTATGGTGCATGACGTGCCTAGTCAGAACTAATTAACCCGAGTCTGATAATAAATTAAGTATTTCGTAGTATGTAGTAGTAAGAAGTACGGAGTAGGAGTAAACATGCAACAGGCACAACAAGCACGGTCCTTAGCATATGATGAAGGAAAATTTGACGCCGACTAGACGACGACGGATCGATTAAAAAACAACACGGTGGCATCAACCAAAACCAGCGAGAGAGCGCACCTGTAGACGAACTCCGTCACCGCCATCTATCTATCTATGCAAAATAAGTTTGTTTGTTTGTTTCTGAAAAGGTGAGAAACCTAACCTGCTTGCCTGGCCCGTATTTGTGTACGTGTATGTATAGTATGTATTGATCCGAGTCCGAGTTCCTTCAGTGATCGGATCGGACTCAGCCTACGGTCGTAGTTAGTTTTCCCCTTCCGCAAAACGGGTACCACTCAATCTCTAACATGGGCACTTCTCCAAAAAAAAAACAAAAAACAAAACTCTAAACTGGGCCGTGTGGGTCACCGTATTGGGTCATCGAGCGAGCATGTGCACTCAGCCCATATCGACGGTCAATTCGGCAGCCCATGAAGTGGAGTTTCCATGCCCCAAGCCCAAGTGCATCTCAGATGTTTTAGACTTCCTTTTTTTTAAAAAAAACGGGATTATTCTATTCATAATTTCCAGATTGGCAGTAACGAGATTTTTTTTTTTGACAAAAAGGGTCAAAACGGTGGAGGTCAAAGTGATTAATTCGTTTGTTTGTTGCGAATTGAAATAGGTTTCGGGTTGGGAAACGACTTGATCCGGTTGTTTCAGTTCGCGGCATTAAGAAACGAGGAACAAACTCGGACCTCGGGACATAAGAACTGAGTCGGATTTTAGTTTGACCCTTGAATCGTTGGGATTTTGTGATCCCTGTTTAGGATGATTGGGTGTTGTTGAACAGCGATTGCCTGAGCTGCTTCTGAAACCTGAACCTTTCCCGCTTGACAGGTCTTGTTAATGAAAGTGTTTTTGGGCAAAAGCTACCTTACATTTCTCATCCCCTGCTATGCCGGGGTGTAGTTTGCATTTATACTTTGGCCTTTTGCTATATAAAAAAAAGAGGATTCATAACAATTACAGCAGCACAACGTTTCAGCATCTAAAGAACATTCCCAACCAACCCCACAAAGAACCTGCACGTTCCAACCACAAAGTTTGGACAAGAAATTCACAGCACACACGGACTGAAGCATACGACACAGAGGATATGTTCAGACAAATGCAGATCGACTGACAACAACCACTGTTCAGTGTCATCTGAAGAATGTTTGGTAACAGCAGCACTTGAGTCCTGCCTGCAACAAGGGTCGTTCAAAACACAGAGGTTAGCAAGGTTCTCGGGCACAAGCTTTGGCGCGCCGACGATGGTTACCGCCGCTCGCAGATGCTCGCCGCCGAGCGAACACTCGCGCGGGGCGTCCTCCGTCCACGGTGAGCAGAGCACCTCTAGGTGCTTGTGCACTGCAGCCACACCCCCGAGCAGCACGAGGCTGCGGTGAGAGCTGATGCGGATGTGCCAGGCAGGGGCCCTGGATGTGCCTGACAGGCTGATAGCTTCAGGATGACGCTAAGCTCTGAAGCGCGGCCTCGGAGATGCGATTGCTGGAGAGGAGGAAGGAGCACCGTGTGAGGCAGGATTGAGCAGGCGGCGGCTGCCCCCGGCGTCGGAGAAGTGGCACTCGCGGAAGGCGAGGGTCTCGAGCGTGGCTGCGTGGGGGAGACCAGGAGCGGCTCGGCGATAGCCGTCGGCGAGGTCCGGCCGGAACTAGGCCTCGGTTGCGGGGATGCGGGCGAGGCGGAAGCGGGAGCCGAGCGGTAGGGCGACAGCGTCGGTGCGCCGCCGCCGGCCAGCGAGCGCGACGCGAAACGCCGAGGGTGCTGAGCAGTTGGATTTTTCTTTCTTTTCACGCCGGACCGGCAGGCAGCAGGAGCCAGTTGGAGGCGAGAGGGAGATTGGTGGTGGTGGGAGGGGGATGACGGGGTAAAATTTTTGCAAATTGGTCCTTTTGTCGAAAGATTTTTACAAATGGACCCCTGGAAGAAAGAATTGCAGAAATGGACCCAGAGTACGGCGCCGTGTACCTTGGCGCCGTACTAACATTGCACGGCGCCACCTAGACTGGCGCCGTGGTTGCCACGTAGGATCCACCCTGGCACGGGATAATTCCGGGTCTTAATTCTCGGCGCCAATAGCCACGGCGCCGTGTAACATAGAACGGCGCTAGGTCTCTTGGCGCCGTGCTAGTCACCCTGGGCGCTAACGGGCCTGGCGCCGTTCTCTGGAACTTAACACCGCCTCGGTCACGGGCGCAGCCCCCACCCTCTTTCTCCTCCCCCTCTTGCTGAAACAGAGGGCAGGAGCTCCGCCCGCCCCCGCCGGCCACCGGCGAGAGGACGCCGCCGGCGGCTCCCCACGCCCGGCGTCGGCTCCCCACGCCCGGCGTCGGCCTCCCTTTGATTGCTAAAGGTGAGCCCTCTCTCCTCCTCACTTTTTCTTTGATTTGGTTGGGTTGGTAGTTAGCATTTGAAGAAACCCTAGATGAATGGTGTTGGTCTCGATCTATGGAATTAGCGGTTGATAAGAGGATTGTGTAATGGATATATGCAATGTAGTTACATATTGGTGTATCCCATTGAATTTATCATCTTTTAGAAGCCGAATCGATGAGTGGGATTATATAGTTCAAAAATGCTATGAAAAAGAATGCGGGTAATGTTGATTTCGTGATAGCAACGAGGAATGCACAACCCGGGTGGCTATGGTGTTGATGTGCACATGTTGCATTACTCAATTTCACCTAGGGTCATATAAATTTGTTCACTAATATTTATACTATTTGTTTTCGTAGTATTGATGTTTGATTAATGTTTTGAAGAGCATGGATAGTTTGTGGCGTGAGAAGAAGTGGAAGAACCGGCCCCAAGAGCTGTATCCTGATGTATCTTGCAAGGATGCTCCTGTACCACCTGTCCTACCTGTTCCAAACTGTGACTGTGGCAAGCCGGCCAAGGTAGCGCAATCCATTCACCCTAAGACGGCGGCTCGGGCATACTACTCGTGTGGTGATAGTCGTGTAAGTATATTTATATGTTGATTTGGTTGCATTACAACATTTATTGGCTTGAATGGTTGATGGTGAAATGAAATTTTTGTTTTGGTACAGCCAGAGGAGATGTGCTACTTTTTTCAGTGGATTGATGGACCGGAAATGTTCGACCCAAGAATCTTGCTATTTAAGCTATGGTTAGCAAAAAAGCCACACGAGACATTCGAGCGTTGGGTTCCTCCTCCACCAAATCCACCACCAATGACAAACGAAGAGAAGAAACAAGCAACCGCCGCGCGTATGGCTAACCCACCCTTGTGCCATTGTGGCGTGCCTGCCAAGATTTCCCCGTTGCCGCAAGGGGGAATTCATACCTTTGACTGCCCAAAGCTAAACAAGGTTAGTGATGCAATATGAGATTTCTCTTAATATGACTATGACCCTAATTTGTGACAGTATAACTTTGACGTTTGACTTGTGACTTGTGCAGAATGGGTATCCACTTTGTGATTTCTCTGAATTTGACTATGGTCCTAAGTCTTATTGGCCTGAGTCGTATGGAAAGGAAAAGGAGAAAGAGAAGGAGGATTTCCATGCTCCAGAGAGGAAGTGCCATTGCGGCGTAGTTGCGAACTATGGGTTACTTCCATCGGAGTTGGGCATCGGTAGCTATTGTGGGTACATGGTTGAAGATGATTTGGTGAGTTTTAATTGCTTCTAGAAACGTAAAGAAGGTTTTGACTATGAGTTTTTTGACGTATATGTTGTTATGAACAAAAAACAAAGAAGTGTGACTATGAGTGGTTCATCGAGAAGCGTGAAGTTGAGAATGAGATAAAGTGGCGTAGCTCAGGTGGAAGACATCCAAATATCTTGAGGAGTTACTTGAAGTGTCTGAAGGCAAGTCAAAGAGAAGATGCACGGAAAAGAGGATTGTGGCCTCGAAGTGGTAAGGGGATAGCCGTGTCACCACAAGTTGAGCCTATGGAGAAGAAACAAAAACGTGGAGATGAGGGCACAAGTGGAGTTGGAGTTGATAAGGTTGTAATGAAGACCATGAAGGGGCTTGTTAGAGATTTACCGATAATTCTTGAAGAGGAGTAGTAGATTGGCATAATTTGTGGATGTGATGAACTTGTGTGATGTGATGAACTTGTGTGAAGTGATGAACTTGTTTGTATTCCTATGAACTTTTGTTATTCACTTGTGTGATGTGATGAACTTGTGGACGTGAACTTGTGTAAGTGAAGAACTTGCGTTATGGACCTCTGTAAGTGATGAACTTGTGATAATATCTCTTTTAATGTAAGTGCTGAACTTGTGATTGTTGTAAAGAAAATTTGGAGTTTGGCAAAAAGATTGCGCTGTGTGGCGCCCCCCCATGTACGGCGCCAATAACACTGGCGCCATGGTCAAATAGCAAGGCGCCAGGTGTATTGGCGCCGTATATGGGGTTGCCAGCTACCTGGTACCCAGTGCACGGCGCCAATATACCTGGCGCCATGGTCACGTAGCAAGGCGCCAGGTATATTGGCGCCGTTAGTTGGACCTCCTGGCACGTGGTACCCCAGATCATGGCGCCATTAAGCTCGGCGCCATTGTTGCATGTGACGGCGCCAGGCCTTTTGGCGCCATTGTCCCAGAACAGTTTTTGGAAGTCAACCACCACCATTGCTGGAGAAATGGCACGTTTATGGCGAGGTTGACACGGACGCCTGCTGCTGCTCTGCTCGTCATCAAGGCCAAGTGCAAGGCCATGTATTGTTTAATCGTTAGGTGTAAGGCCTATCACAATTTAGAATAGCACACTTGCTTAAATAAGAAGAACCAGTTGACACGGCCCACATAAGTTCACAAGTGGTTCACACACATGGTTCACAAGTGGTTCACATATCACACATGGTTCACAAGGATAACAAGTGCACATCACACATGGTTCACAAGTGCATACCACAAACACAAGTTGACACGGCCCACATGGCAACCACATACAAGATCACTCTCCTTTTGCCTTGCGCTTTCCCTTGCCAAGTGCATCAGAGCCGGGTGTGTGACGCTGAGGCGGCTGGCGACGTCGCTGTGTCGGCTGAGTGAGAGGCGGTGCGTCCTGAAGCTGAGATCCACCAAGCACCACCTGGTCGTCGATGCCCTGAGCTTCGTCGTCGTCGTCCTCGTCGTCGTCGTCGTCCTCGTCGTCGCTGAAGGTGGGCGTGCGAGACGATGTCCCCGTGCCTGCCCGTCGGTGTGAGGACGACGACCGTGCCTGGTGCGAGGTGCCAGCAAAGGTGACGTCTGCCTGAGCAGTAGTCCGGCAACCAGCACGTGCGGCAGCTCGACTCAGACGGCGACGCAACCTCTGTATGACAAAAGAACAAAGGTTGTCACATTATTGGTTAGAACAAGTACGGTTATGAAGCACGAAAGATGAGTTACCTGAAGCAAGGTCCGGAATCGGCCTTCATTTTCTGGGTGGCCCACCGGTGACTGGAGTGCTGCATCGATCTCACAGACCGAGTCCCTCATAGACGTGCCCTGCAATTAGTTCCGCCAGGGATCAAATATCATATTAAAGCAGTCTTTGGAGCGCAAAGCTGATAAATGTACTAATAGACAGGTTATTAGTAGCAAGGGAACTAACCACTCTATCCAAGACGGGGCCAAGCTCAACTGCTCGTCCCTCTCGACCTCTGACGTCGTAGGTGGTGTTCTCGTCGTCTGAGGAAGCAATGTCGGCGTAGTCGTCCTGTGTCCACCTCTGACGCAACCTGTACCGAGTAGCAGTGTGGTACCAAGTCAAGTAGGCCCGGAAGTTTGCATTGGTGTGCGGGGCCTCAAGTGGCAGAACGTTTGCCTCCATCTTGGTCCACCACTCGATCCTCTCACGGTGGTAGTCAACAAAGTCTGTGACCTTCCGCTGGCGAACACGGTCGAATCTGGATGGAAACAAAAGGTTAGTCAAGTCGTTTGCGAGGCATAGAATTCTGGGTGGAAATGGAAACGAGTACACTTACTTATGCAACTCGATGGACGTGGAAACCTCGTCTGGCGGGAACATCTGAGCCAATCCGAACTGACGTGCCACGCGATGCGGTAGGTGAATCTCAACCGCGTAGAAACAAATGAGGGGGCACCTCATCCTCCAAAGGTCCTGATCCCGACGACACATCGGGTTCAAAGGCATGGCCAGGACTTCCCCTGAGTTGTAAGGCTCCCACTCGACCTGTCAATACAATGTTGGTATTGTTAGTTATGAAATGATAAAAGCATGTCTTTTCTTTGTTGCAAGAACTGATAAAACTGGATGTACCGTGGAAGGTACGAGGGCGTCAATCTCGTTCATGTAGTCAAGGTAAGCTCTCTGGTGGGTCGCGTACGGGGGCGTCACGGTGTCCCAAAGGTACGCGACAGTCCGTGCAAGGTGGGGGTTGCCGTGGTCGTCCCAAGGCTGCAGCTGAAGGACCCGAGGCCTGCCCACAGGAAGACGTGACCACATCCACAGCTGAAGGAGGAGTGAGCAGCCTGAGAGAGTCGAGGACTGAGCACGTCGTCGACATGCCTCGCAAAGCTGTCTGTAGAGGAAGGCAAGCACGGCGGACCCCCAACTGTATGTACCTGCAAAAGTTGCGTAATAGGAGTTATTTAAGAATCGTACGCAATAATATACTCAAAAATCAGTTTCTTTGGATGGACATAAACGTACCTGCCTCGTCCCAGTCCCAGAGACAGTGGATGTACATCCACGAAGCACAGTCTCCCGTGGCATCTGGGAAGAGAACGGAGCCGAAGAGGTTCATGACCCACGCACGACAGTAGTACGTGACTGTCACCTCATCGGCATCCGGTGGACACTCGTCAAACGTGGTACGTAGCCAGCGTAGCGGCACACCGGAAACACGTCCCCGCCTCGCCTCCTCGCCCTGAGGTGCCGGTGGCGGTGTGCCCAAGAACTGCTCCACTCGTGCACGCCAACCATCCGAAACGGCACTACCGATCACTGCACGTCCTCTAATCCCCAAGCCGAGAAACATAGCCGCATCCTGCAACGTCACAGTCATCTCTCCACAAGGCAGGTGAAAACTGTGTGTCTCGGGCCTCCACCTACAAAAAAATGACAATATATGTAAGTTAGCATAGTTGTCGAACATGAATGCATAAGAAACCATGTGGACTAGAGTTGAGTAAGAACCTATCGACCAAGGCGGTGAGAGCAGGGGCGTTGAAGTTCGGAAGACCTCGACGAACGACCTGGGAGACAACGTGGAGGCCGGCCCGGTACAGCAGTGGTGTGTACCGGTCGTCGTACTGCATCACCAAGAACCCGTCATGGGTTCGGGGACGAAGGATGGGAAGGGCCTGAAAGAAAGAGCCTACGTTAGTAAGTTCATCAATTTCCAAAATTCTTATAATTGAGTAAGTACTATTATCATACCTGACCGGGGTGGTCCTCTATTGCCCTGGCACGGTGGTCCTTGTCGTAAAACTCGTCCAGCAACCGGTACCCCCTCGCCCCCGCCATCCTGCACACATTGAGGGAAAAAAGGAGTTAGATACATAATTATTAGAAGAATTACTAGAAATTAAATGAAATGAAATAAATTACATAAATATTGACAAATAACCTGAGCACGCCCACAAGTCCTAACATTGTGCCCAGTTCCCTGACATCTACCGCACCGTGACTCCATGACGTCGACAACAAAGGGGTTCCCTTTTCCCCTACGAGTCCCTCCCGGAATTCTATCCATTTCCATCTTGTACCGGGTCCTCCTCCTTGTCCCCCTTTTAGGCCACATCGTCTCTGGGTCGACCATGTACTTAGGACCATCATATGATGGCCACTCGCTCTCATCACGAAAGGGCGTGAAACGAGGAGACCAAGTGTCGAACAAAGCCTGCACCGAGAATTCATGAGGGATCATCGACTCTATGGTCACATTCCGTGCCCAGCAAGCTGCAACCATGTGCGAACAAGGGAAGTGGTATTGTTGTGGCCTTCGACAAGTACATGTGTTCGATGTGATAACGACAGTATGCTTCCGTCCATCTCGAATCTCACCAGCCTCGTTTGTCCCACCTGCCTCGGCAACCTCATATGTCCCCGTTCTATGGTCGAATAGACGGCTCTCCTGACCTATCGCAGCCACCTTAGCATCATTTAGGTATTTGAGCTGTTTGGGTCCCAACCTCTCCCCTTTATCCAACATAGACCTAGCATATTTCTCTCGATCTGCAAACCATTCTACACACTTGTAGAATGTAAATGCAAGTATGGCCGTCACCGGTAACGCCCGTGAGCCTTTAAGCAAACCATTAAAGCATTCTGCCATATTGCTTGTTTGGAACGAGTACCTCCAACCGCCATCATGAGCCCTGGACCACTTATCAACGTCACGCATCAATCCTCGAAGCCAATCTCTCCCTTCTGCATCTGTTTTACTTTTCAACTCCTCCAATTTCTCCTCAAACAACCTTACCTCCAACTGCTGAGCCACTTGTTCAAAAAGTTTGAAGTTGTCCTTCACATGGTCCTTCTTGAACAAATTCTCGGCAAGATGGCGAGTGCACCAACGATGTACCACAGGCGCATGTCCTGGAATGGACTCAGTAATAGCGCTCAAGATGCCCGCGTGCCTATCTGAGATCACACAAACAGGTCTGCCTGGCCCAACTACACGGATCCGTACAAGGCGTAGAAACCATGCCCAACTCCCCTTGTTCTCCTTCTCAACCAATGCGAATGCCAAAGGAAGAAGACTTTTCTCGGCATCCATCCCGATAGCAATAAGTAGTGTGCCCTGATATTTCCCGGTCAAGAAGGTACCATCGATGGAAAACACGGGTCTCATGTGCCTGAAGGCCTCCACACACTGACCAAAGCACCAGAAGGCACGCTGGAACACTTGTCGGCCATTCAAATGTACATTGGGAACGGGCAAGTACTCATAATACATACCCGGATTGGCAACTTTCATTGCATTTAACATAACAGGCAATCTCTCATATGCATCCTCCCAAGAACCATAGATCATCCTCAAAGCCCTTTGATGAGCCCTCCAAGCCTTTCCATACTTCACCGTGTAATTCCATTTCAATGTGACAATACCAATCACCCCACGAATAGATATTGTCGGATCATGCTTCACTACGGGTAATAAGCGATTTGCAATGAATTTTGACGTCAATTGCCGATGCTTTTGGTTTGGCTCCGCCGAGCCACAAGTGTGTGGCCCAACCACACTAGTGATCTTGAACTTATTGGAGCCCTTCACCTTCCTGCCACAAACTTTCCACTGGCACTGACTAGACTCACAAGTGATGGTGTAACGCCTTGCAGCATGTGAGTTCTTAACACGGTAAGGCCGGTTGTGTACCACAGCATACTCCCTCAACCACATCTTCAGTGCTTCAATATCCTTGAATACGTGCCCCTTCTGAATTATCGTGCTCAATTCCGGCCTCGGAATGGCGGGCTCCAATTCCCCGCCGTCAGCAACAGCTCTGTGTGCCTCCCTAAGGTCACGAAAATATGGCACAAGGTGGTCACGATCTGGGAAAAGCCTCTGCATGATCTCAATAGTACGTGGAGAGGGTGGAGGAACAACACGGTCATCATCAGAATCAACAGCTCTCATCGTCTCATATGTTTCATCATCATCACACAAACGAACGTTCACATGGTTTGAAGCTTGACAAACCAACGAAGTGACAACTCCCGCAACAGGCTCATGAATAGGTGACAAGGCCCCATGCAACTCATCTTCACCATAATCATCTCTTTCATCATCAGCAAAGCCACCACCTCCGACATCATCCCCTTGATGGTATTCATCTTCACCTGACTCAGAAAATGCATCATCACCCCCATGATCGCCAACAAAGCCACCACCACATAAGCCACCACCTGCAACATCATCCTCATCTTCTTCTTCCTCATCTTCTTCTTCCCCTGCCTCACATGCTTGGGGAGGAACCACCTCAAAAGAAACACCACATTGTATGGGTGGTCGCTCCTGATAAGGTGGGTCCCTCAAAACCTGCCTAACAATCAAGTCCAGTGCTCTCACTTCAGTTTCCATCACAATGGACACATAATTGTTCCATTCGGCTTCACCACATATTGAAACTAACCGCTTGATACGTGGCCCATTAGCCGACCCAACATCAATCACCCCTTGCATAACAATATCAACCCTGTCATCTGTCCATTGGAGGCTCTCTTTCAATCTACCAACAAGCAACCCATAAGACGGTCGAGCACTGAATAGCATTGAAAACTCCCGCATTCCAACAAATTCAATATCTCCAGTGTCATTCCTTCTAACAATACCACCATGCCGAATTGTCACTAGCTTATCCATCTATTCAACATAGACAATAAAATATTATTCTTCAGCTATCTCATGCTACCTTTGAAAAATTGAAGTATCATGAAATTGAACTAATTTCACCATTCATCTACCATAGCATCTAACTTTACTAATTTCATCATTCATCAATTTCACCATTCATCTACCATACCTTCTAACAGTACCAATTCCATAGCATCTAACAATACCAATTCCATAGCATCTACTCCATCTGTTTCAATTTATTTGACGTTTTAGATGATGATTAAGTACACCATTTATTGAATGAACCAACACATGATTTTTGCCAAGTGCCTGAAACATGGAGTGGATCTACACATGTAAATGTTGTGCTAGCATACTATAAGTAAAGTGAAACAGAGGGATTAACATCTAGCATACTATAATTAAAAAAAACAGAGAGAGAGCATCTCACCTTCGATTTCAAAATGTGGCCGGGAGACAGTGGATCCGGCGGCTGGTGGCGCCGCGTCGGCGGCCGGGGGCGCCTCGCCGGCGGCCGGTCACGCCGCGCAGGCGGCCGGGGGCGCCGCGCGGCAGGGGACGCCGCGCCGGCTGCCGCTCACGGCGCGCAGGCGGCAGGGGGCGGCCGGGGGCGCGCGCGCGGCCCGCAGGCGGCAGGGGGCGGCCGGGAGCAGCCGGGGCCTAGCACGGGGTCGCCGCCGGCCGTCGGGACCTCGCCGCCGGCGGGATCTGCGCGAGCTCGCCGCGCGGCCTTGAACGGCGCAGAGAAGAGGCGGGAGAGAGAAGAGGAGAGCCGGGGTGGGCTGGGCCGCGCTGCGGTCTAATGACCCAGAGCACGGCGCCAGGCCCGTTAGCGCCCAGGGTGAATTCCACGGCGCCAAGGGGCCTGGCGCCGTCCTAGGTTACACGGCGCCGTGACTTTTGGCGCCGTGAATTAAGACCCGGATTTTCTCGCGCCAGGGTGGATCCTACGTGGCAACCACGGCGCCACCTAGCCTGGCGCCGTGCAATCTTACAACGGCGCCGTGAGCCTTGGCGCCGTACTCGGGGTCCATTTCTGCAATTCTTTCTCCCAGAGGTCCATTTACAAAAATCTTACGAGAAAAGGACCAAATTGCAAAAATTTTACGATGACGGGAGCGAGCCAGCGAGGTGAAAAGTGGAGTCCCTCGGTGAAACTGGTGATTCCCTCGGTAATTATCTGCTGACGTGGCGCGTTTTCACTTTGCACGTTGTGTAGTTGGATGAAAAAATTATCGAAAATGTCATATCCAATTTTTGGATGCTAATTAAAACTAAATTTAATCTGATTACAAAACTAATTACGCAGATGGGCTAGAAATCACAGGATGAATCTATCAAACTTAATTAAATATTAATATAACACCACATTCTCTAATTAGGCTCAATGCATGTTGCGAATTTACCCGGAGTCGTGGAATGGATTTTGACGTTTAATACTCATATATAATTACTGTTCAAACATTAGACGTGAGTGTAAACTTGTCGCTTCATTGCCTACTAGCTAGTACTTGTGTATAGTACATGGATGGTTTTGCCAAAAACGTCCGGGGATCACGTGTGCGCGTGGGCAAACTAACTGGTTCATCCTCCTAACCACGTACTCCTGGGATTCGAGATCGGCAGCTTTTTACCGGCTGTTCCATCTGTGGCAGACCGCACCGCACCGCGCTACACAACCGTACTTTCGCACGCCGGTTGCCTGCACGCCGTGCACCCAGCCGCTCAAACCCTTCAGCGATCCAGCACGATGCAAGGTTGCAAACAAATCATAGGAGAGCAAGCAGTTTTGTGCACAGATCAAAACCTCACACGAACTTGAACATGGTTGAGACCCCGAGAGCACAAATCACAAGCAGGTCTGGCAAAACTCGCCTAAATCACAACGAAAACAAAACATATTGGACGGCCGGAGAGCACAACAAACCACAAGTTCTGGCAAAACTCGCCTAAATCACAACCACAGGACGGATCCCGAACTTGAACACATCTATCACAGACAACAACCACGCGCCGATGAACAACCGCGCATACGAGCAGCTACTACTACGCATCAGAAGGAAGAACGGTGGTGGTGGTCGGCGCGGGAGCCTGGGAGTCGGCGATCACGCCGATAGCGGGTACCTCCACGGGGAGCGGTGCGGGGACGTCGAGGGCGGAAGCCGGTGCTGGGAGGCGGGCCTGGGGAGGAGGAGCAGCTGAGGTGGCCGTCTCGATCGTGGTGGTGGGGGTGGAGAGGACGGTGCCGGTCGCCGCCTCCGCCACGCGAGCGTCCACCCTACGGAACATCAGGAGCGCCTGGTACGTGCCCGCCTCGACCTGCTCCCGCCGGATCTCTGCAAGCTCTTCCTCCGAGCCATCTCTCAACCCTTTCCGCTCGCTCTCGTCAGCGTCGTCGGCTCGTCGCTCGTAGAGGAGAGAGAGAGAGAGAGAGGAATGGAGGGGGAGAGGGGAGGAATCTCTGGGTGTGGCCGTGTGGGACGCATCGCGCAGCGGCCGGGTTATATAGAGCCGCCGCGCCGGCCGGCACGCACCCACCACGGACGCTTGCTGGCTGGCTCGCTCGCTCGCCTGCGTTCGCGTGCCTCGGTGCCGGTCACGCCCGCGTTACTTGAGGCTCAAGGGTTTGTTTGGGAATGAGTGGATTGAAGGGGAATGAGTGGCTCAAGGGTTTAGCAATTTCCCACTAAAAGTTAAAATCTTCCAAAATCCCCTTCAACTCCCTTCCATCCACTTCAATCTTCCATTTCCTAAACAAGCTCTAAGTAAAGGTTTATCATAGGTTTTTTGAGTTTATTGCAAATTTGGGATTGCAAGCGTTTCGCAGTTTTGCTATTTGCAACATTGACATTGTAAAAATCACGTGGCACTTGATTTCCATGTACTTTCCCTTTTTTTCTAATCTCTATACATGTATTAGGCTAGTGAATGGGCACAATTGCCCTTGAGCCTCCGGCTGCCGGGGCCGCGCGTCCATGGCTGGCCGTGGGGGCATAGCGGCGTGTCGCGCCATGGTCGTCTAGGCGACAAGCGACCTGGCCATCAGGCTCGAACGACGTGTGGCCGTCAGGCGCTTCATGGACATCGGGGAGTCGAGCGGCCTGGCTGTCGGGGCCGCGGGCACCTTAGGGCAGCAAGGCGGCCTGGCCGTTAGAGGCTGTGGGTGCGCCAAGGCCACCGGAAGCTGTTTCAACGGCTAGGGATGAAAACGAACGAGCGGGAAAACCCCTCTCCTGTTTCGGTTACCACATTTTATCACCGGAAAACGGGACCAGTTCCGGAATAGCCGGTAACAGGAGTGGGGTGAGCGGGATTATGAAAACAGGTGGGATCAGTTATTTAAGCGAGAATCTATACTTTGATACAAATGCACGTGACATTGTTGATTTTTGGTGCTTTGCTAATTTTTAGAACCTCGAGGACCCTTAGACTAGTGATCTTTTATGAAACACATAGCTAGCAAGATCTTTATAGTTCATGAAAAAGCTATAGATACATATTAAGTCCATCCCGTATTTATCTAATACGGGATTAAAAGGGGTTCATCCCGGCTAAAAACGGGATCCCGCAAAAATGGCAGGATATCCCGTCCTTTTACCGATTTTGTCTGTAAACATGAAAATGAGCGGGTCAAATGTAGAAAGCGGGACGGTACGGTACGGATTCGATCTCATCAGTTTTCAACCCTATCATAGGCAAACAGACAGGCGGCACCTATAGAGATGCATACATGAAAGAGAAAAGGGCGGAAGGGTACACAATGTCTTTTAATTATAAAATACAAGTAAAATGATTAAAGAAGAGTAGAATTACATAGAATGATATGAAAATCAAAAGCCACATGTTTGGAGTCCCATTTTACAATGCCATCGTTATGGATGGCAAAACTGCGAATTCCTAACGATTGCAGTTCGGAGTTTGCAATTTCTCATTTTATGGTGTGCGCATTTAACAAACTAATATTTGATTAATTACAAACAGCTTACGTCAGGTCTTGTTTAGTTTGCTAAAGTTTCTAACGTTTTCTCCACTCTCTCTCCATCACATCACATTAAATACGCCAAAAGACATATGCTCAGAGTATTAAATATAGGTAAAAAAATAACTAATTACACAGTTTTGATGTACTTCGCGATACGAATCTTTTGAGTCTAGTTAGTCCATGGTATGATAATATTTACCACAAACAAACGAAACGTGCTACAGTGTGCTACAGTGTGCTACAGGAGTTTGAAAAGTTGAAAAGGCAAAATTTTCCACCAACTAAACAAGGCCAAATAATTCTCTACTAGCACTACTTTTGCAAAACATTTTAAAAACCCCACCGGGTATGCAACCACGCAAGACGACAAGGCAAAGCATTGCAAGCCCAGGAACCAGCTGGAGGGTAGTTCCGTCATTTCCGTCCCTGTCCTGCCGCAACAACCTTCCTCATCATCCCGAACCAAGACAGCCATGGCGGACCGCCGTGCGCTCCTCCCTCCTCGCCCTCGCCCTCATCTGCCTCGCCTTTCTCCACTTCCTCACCGGCGAACGCCTCCTCCCGTCCACAGCCGCACGAACACCACCACCCTCCCACCGCACGCCCCCATCCTCTTCCTCGCCTCCGACGCGGGACGCCGCCCTCCCCCCGTCCACCCGGATCGGGATCTCCCCGCCGCGCCACCTCGACGTGCGAGCGCGAGGATGCCGCCACCGCATCGGCGACTACGGCGCCGACGGCTACGCCCGCGCCCCAGTGTCTCCGCTCCGCCGTCGACGTACGACGGCACCCTCCAGTAGGTGCGCGGCGTCACCGCTCCGTCCAAGTTGGCGGAGCTGCGCTGCTCGCCGTCCCATTCCTCCCGCCGCCGGTGGCCGCTCTGGTGGCGCTCTCGTCCCTGGCGACGCTCGTCCGCGCCTGCTCCGTCCCCTCCGGCAGCTGCTCCGGCCTCACGCACGCGGCACGCCCGCCGCGCCGTCTACCGCTACCACGAGGCCGCTGCGACGCCGGCACCGACGCGCGCGCTCTCTCGACAGCCTACGGCCGCGGGCGCCTCTACGGCGATCCCTTCCACAGCTACTGCTCAGTGCGCACCCTGGCGGTCATCATGCCCGTCGCCGACACCTGCTCATCGTCGACGATGCCACCCTCCACCTCGCTCGCGTGGCGCTCTGCGGCCGCGCCACCAGCAGCGCCATCTCCACCACGGCGCCATGGCGCTGCTGCCTGCCGCCGCCTTCCTCCCGCCTCCCCTGGCCGTGGCGCTCTCTTCCCTGTCGTCGCGCGCCATCGCCAGTTCGCCACCGTCCTCGCCGTCGCCGCGAGGTGGAGGACACGAAGCGCAACTGCGGCACCTGCGCCCTCCACGCCTACGGCACCGCCGCCGTCAACCGCGTGCGCCCGGTGGCTCGCCAGCGCGTGGTGTGCGGCCCCCGCTCCGCGGTTGATCTACTCACGCTCTCGGTGGCCCTCGCGGAGCGCCACGGCCGGCGGGGCGACCCGCTGCGCTTCTACTGCGCCGTGCACTCCCTCGAGGGCCGCCGCGCCCACCTGCCCGTGGCTGCGCCACCGTGGCCTCCGGCAACCGCCCCTGCTACGTCGAACTCTGCGCACATGGACTGCAAGCAGGGGGCAGGGGCCGAGAGCTACTGCATCCGCCGTTAGCCCCGCTGCCGACGGCCACGCGCACGTGGCCTACAAACACGGAGTTTCCTCGAGGCGGCGGCGGCGGCGGCGGCGGGTCCCAGACGGCAGAGGCGATGGCGTCGTGCGGCGGGTCCCAGACGGCAGGAGGACTGGCAAGTGGACGGCAGCGGACGCCGCCTCCGCAAAACGGATTTGCTCCACCCACGTCCACGTGCCACAACACGTCTACGCGCACCTGTAGTCATGGACGTGGAGGCACGGAAGTGCGTAGGCCGTCGAGAGCGCCCGCACAGCATTGCCAAATTTTTTTTGATATCCTTAGAAAAAGCTAAATTTCTTAAATTTCGGTTAAATTTTAAAATTTGTTTATCTCAAAGATTATTAAAGCATGCACACCATATTAACATCAACACGCGTGGTCCAGTGGTCTGGCCTGGGTTCGAATCCTGAGAGCACCTTAATTCATTTTAAATTTGTTAATTGGGCAAAAACCATTATGGGCGTGATTAGGGATGGCAATGGGCAGGGTAGGGTAAGGGTAAAGCATTTACCCGCCCGTTGGCATACCCGTCTATCTCTTTTGTACCCTTACCCGCCAAACGTAACGGGTAAAAAATCCTTACCCTTACCCTTACCCGCAGGGTAAAAGGGTACCCGATGGGTATTAACATAAACATGTCATTAAGTTCATATCTAAGAGTACAATAATCATTTGATAGCTAAATAAGTCTCAAACTTCACAATCACACACTTATTGATAGATAAATAAGTCAAATAAGAAATTACAACATCCCAACATAAGAAATAAGATCAAATTGTGATGCATTCTTGCGAGTCAATGAGTCATGGATCAATGATGTCAGACTCAAGAACACAAAATAATAGACATTAGATCAATTCAAGTTATACTTTGGAAAGAAAGTGGAACATGTGAAATCAGTACCTACCAATGGTGGAAGAGATGTATTGCTAGGGTTAGGATATATGGGCCTACTTGGGTCAAATATTTCTATGGGCTTCTTTAGTGCGGGTACCCTTGGGTAACCCATGGGTAGAATTTCATACCCTTACCCTTGCCCACGGGTAGAATTTTATACTCTTACCCTTAACCAACAGGGTAGGGTACCCGCGGATACCCTTACCCGTGGGTAAAACTGCCATCCTTAAGCGTAATGTTAGGTAGACGGAACAGTAGCCGTGGAGGCGCGGAACTGCGGAAGTGGTCGTAGGCCGTCAGCATCTCGAAATTTTTTTTGATAATGATGAAATTCCTAAAATATCAAGAAAGTTTCGATCAAATTCTATATGGAAAAGACAACATATTAACATCAACACGCGTGTGGTACATGCAGTGGTCTGGCTTAAAAATTCACGAAGGTGAAGAATCGAACCCACGATGTCTTCACCACCACGTCAGTGCTGCGAGCTGGTTTACTTATTTAATTTAATATGATTCAAATTTACTGACATATTGTAACTTTTTTTTTGTTTTGCTCATCCTTGAAAAACACGAAATTCTGGCGAAAATTCACCGAAAATGTGAACCCCGGCTCACTAAAATGAACTAGTTTCTACCATGATTCCATGAACGAGTTTGGAAGCTGAAAAAACAAATAAAGTCCAGTAGAAGAGATGCATGCTCAATTTGATTCTAGTAAATTTGGCCCCTTTTCAAACAAAAAAAAACAAAGTCACGTGTCATTCGGGATGTAGTTCAAAAACGTGTTGCCATGAGTAGAACGTGGTGACGGAAGTATTGACAATACAATGATGTGGAGCGCGTGCCATGTTTCTCTTTGAAAAAAAAAGAGATGAAAACGAAATTAGTCATCTTCAGTACACTAAATCTAAAAATTAAAGAACATTAAACTAGCACACACATTATTTCAAGTATGAAATAAAAGATTCAATCCGCACATTGAAATTTGTATCAAACGGAGTATAAAGTGAAATACCTTGCATTGGCATACACATTATTTACCCTAATCAAATGAAAATAATTATACAACCTAAAATTACCACAAATAGGTAAAGCAACAGTATTTTGATTATTCTACGTTGCTCATTATTTCCGTTTGATCTCTGTTGATCTAGAGAGGTTTTGATGCTTGCTTGTGCATAAGCTCTGTTTCGTAGGAGGCGTAGTATTTTCCTCGAAGCTTGTTTTCGTGGCGTAGTGTACAAAGGGCTCATTAAATAAAGTGCACATAGAGTTGGATGGTCAAGCATGTAGAAGCATCCAGCTTCTATCCGGCGGTCTTTATACCGCTTCAAGGCACGACGGATAGCTGCAATTGATGCTTTGATGATCTCTTTGGGTTCCTCGTAGGCGGCCCAGCTTTCAAAGTCTTGCTTTCTCAACTGATTAGGCCAGTCTCAGTGGCAAGGTTATCGACATTTAATGGACTGCCATATAGGTTTTTTTAATGACATGACACCAAATAAATGAAGGAAGGGAAGATCTCAGGGTCATGGTGATGACCCCAGGTCGACACATGTACCAATGCTCACGACCCTTCACTGAGAGCCCATGCCCTGCATTTGATCACAACGCATGCAAGATTTAAATGCTACATTCTATTTATGAAACTGTGCCCATGACCCTGTGCATTGAGAGTGACAGGGTCATCATGTTGAAAAGCTAATGTGGCGGACTTGGTAAGTGTGCCCATGACACTACCACTGACTGGCCTTAGGGCTCTTCCAACCCAGACTCTATGGTAGAGTCCATAGTCATTAAATACACTGCTATGTAGGCAATTTGTTGATGTGGCAAACAATTTAATGAAGAAAGAGAGTTGAAAACATAGAAACCAAGTCTAAGTTAGACTCCAAGTCTACGCACAAAACGAGACCCGTGCGGATCTCGTGTGGCTGGCCACATGTTTGATGTGTCCGCTTATTTAATAAAACGGGAGCAGAAGATCCGAGTGAAATATTATGAAGACTTCATAATACAAAATTTGCATTGGAGACTATAGTTTTTTGTGATGAAGTCTTCGACATATAGACTCTATGGGTAAAGTCTGGGTTGTGAGTGCTCCTGTGTCAGTGCGCAACCGGTACTCATGATATATGCTTGTAGTTTTGACCATGCGATTTTCCTTCAGTTTGGTGATGCCATACTCGTTACGGCGGCAGAGTGTAAACCCTTTCGGTCCACCAATAAATTGGATCTTCCCCAACTTATATTTTTTCATGAATGCAATATATAGGCAATAAATATAAAGTCATTTGATAAGTTAATAAGATCTTTTTATGGGTGAAGTTAATAAGATTAATGGTCACCAAGTAATATGAGGTGTTGTCAACCGCGCCTTCCACCAACTTTTTTTTTGCGATATCCACTATCAATAAAAATATAACAAAGATAAAACCATACTCTTATTGGTGCTTTTTTCTATATATAAATCATTCTAGTTCTAAGTCAAACTATTATTTAGATTATTATGGAGAAAATGTCTATAAATAGACATTTCATTATTTAACCTATTTACTCTTATTTGGTATCAATATGAAATTAATAGTTTTTTTAAAACATAGTTAAATATAAGATGATCTAAGCTTTTTGCCAGCACACCACCCCCATGGTGCTCACCACCGCACCAAACCAACATTGATAACCACGTGATGATTACTAACAATGAAATTAACATGAACAACTGAACAAATCGGGATACGGTGCACAACGTCTGTAGGCAGTGGCGGATCTAGCACCGAGGCAGGGGGGCTCTAGCCCCCCTACTGCCGGAAATGTTGTGAAGCCCCCTTACAGATTTTGAGCAAAATAATGAAGGAAGGGGAACCGGAGGTGGAAGAAGCACAGGAGATCCCCAGGGCTCGATGCTTAATCACTGTGCGCAGGAGTAGGCATGGTAAGAATAATTGGGCAACCCGAGCCTAATAAATCTAGGACTCTGTATGGCTGTATGCAGTAAGAGGTACGGTTTAGGAGTACGCATGAAAACGCCTACGTCCCTAGGGTCCCACGTGCGGAGGGCGATGACGACGTTGACGCCTTGGCTATCAACAACTTCCCGGCCTTCTCGGAGCAACTCATGTCTCTCCACTATCCGGCCAACTTCAAGCCAGCCATCGACAAGTACGGCGGTCGCTCTGACCCAAGTATCTGGCTGAAGACCTACACCATCGCGGCTGCAGCCGTAGGTGGTACTTTCGACCATATGGCGGCCTACTTCCCCCTGGCTATGGGCGAGGCTTCGCTACTATGGTTGGATAATCTACCCGCGGGGTGCATCACCTAGTGGGCCAAGCTGTCGCAGTTGTTCACCTCAAACTACCAGGCGACCTCCAGCCGCTCAGGAAACACCCCCCATCTAGGTCGGGTCATGCGCTCCAAGGAGACCCTCCGGGAGTACACAAACCGGTTATTCAAGAACCGCAACTAGTTGGCTGGCGTCAAGGACAACAATGTCATCAACTACTACAAGGAGGGGGTCACCAACATGCTGATCTTCGACTGCACGAGTCAGGTGCGACCACGATCGCCGACGTGATGGTGGTTGTCAACAGGCTGGTGGACACCTAAGAGGTTGTGGTGAATCAGTTCAGCCAGCCCATCAAGCCGCAGACCGCTCCGGCGAAGAGCTCCAAGTCTCTCAAGCGCCAAGACGAGGTGTTGGCCGCATAGGCTGCCCGAGCTTCAACCTTCCTAGAGGAGGAGTTCAATGCCACCCTCGACGACACCTTCCAGTTCCACATTGGGGCAAAGCACACTCTCCGTGAGTGCACTGCCTTGAAAAAAAATCTCGGCATCCCAGAAGAACCCAAGCGGCAGGGGAACCAAGACAGGCGTGATGATCGCTGTGATGATAGGGATCAACATGGGGAGGATAACTTGCCCCCAACTCCTGCCGGGAAGAACCCCAATGGTGCCTTCCAACCTCCCAACCTAGAGGTCCACATCATCCTGGGTGGGCCAAAGGCCGCGGTGAGCAATCGCAGGCAGCGCTTCCTGGAGCACAAGGTCCACTTCGTCAACATTAAGCCCATCAAGCCTTTGCGCTGGTCGGAGTTCCCCATAACCTTCTCCAGGGAAGATCACTAGGTGCACATACCAGACCCGGGTCCTACCCGCTGGTCATCTGTCCTATTGGTGATGGGTCTCTTCTCTCTAAGACACTCATCGACAGTGGTAGAGGTCTGAACATCATGTTCACCGAGACCTTGAAGAAAATGAAGCTCGACTTCAAGCGGATGGATCCATGCAACGAGCCCTTCTCGGGATCATGCCCAGCAAGGGGTTCCTTCCCATTGGCGGCATCACCCTACCGGTCACCTTCGGGACCATTCAGAACTACAAGACGGAGTACCTCACCTTCGAGGTGGCCGACTTCAAGACGTCCTACCACGCCATCCTGGGTCGTCCCATGCCGGCTCACTTCATGTCCATTCCACACCACACGTATCTTGTCCTCAAGATGCCAGCACCTACTAGAATCCTTTCCATCCATGGCGATATAGAGATCTTGTACAAGTGCGACGTCAAAGCTGTGGAGCTCGCCAATAACCTCATCTACTCCGTGCAGGCCTCCACCATGGTGATCGAAACCTTGAAGATCAACAAGACGGCCCTGTAGGTGCTGGAGCAGAGGCGCACTAACATCACGTTGGACGCCAGTCCTGCGGCGAAGAGGATCTACCTCGGCCTGCTCGGCGCAGAGAAGACAATGCTCATCGGGGCTGACCTCGACCTCAAATAGGAACTCGCGCTCACCAGTTTCCTCCGAGATAATGCAGACATATTTGCATGGAGTCCATCTGATATGTTGGGTGTCCCGAGGGAGCTGGCGGAGCACTCCTTAGATGTGAGCAAGATGGCAAGACCTGTCAAGCAGAAGCTTCGTTGTTTCGCTAAGGAGCGCAAGGATATCATTAGGGTAGAAGTCCAAAAGCTCTTAGCTGCTGGATTTATTTGAGAGTGTAAACATCCGGTTTGGCTTGCAAACCCGGTTCTTGTACTCAAGAAAATTGGTGATTGGAGGATGTGTATCGATTACACTGATCTCAACAAGCACTGCCCTAAAAATCCCTTCCCTCTTCCACGCATCGACTAAGTCGTGGACTCCACGGCTGGCAGCATCCTACTTTGCTTCCTAGACTGATACTCCGACTATCACCAGATAGGCCTTAATCCTGCCAACCAGGATAAGACGACGTTCATAACGCTGCACGACATCTATTGCTACAAGACCATGACGTTCGACCTGAAGAACGTTAGTGCCATGTACCAGAAGGTGAAAGGATCAAGATGTCCACTAGAGGGGGGTGAATAGTCAAAACTGAAAATCACAAACTTTAAACAACTGTCAATTCAAAGTCTGGACTCTCCAGATATTTTTCCGGATACTCCGGGCTTTCTGGTGTATCCGGGAAAATGTCTGGAGTCTCCAGGCTTTGTGGGGGGGGAGACTAAATCGACAGAATTGAACTTGCTCAAATGTAAATCTATGAAAATAGGTTATGCAGTAGGGTGAGACAAGCCTGTTTCTCCACCCAGAACCTGCGGGAACTTCACCACGGAGTAGATCGACAACAAACCCTAGAAATAAGCTCAAGAGGATTTCAAGGAAACAACAAGAGCAACAATCACAAGGGGACATAGGGATTTGTTACCGGAGTTCAACCTCACACCTTGAGGTCTACGTCTCCGCTGAGGAACCACAAAGGGTGGACCTTTACACATAGGTCATTTTCCTCCCTCTAGCGACCACAAAGATCAAGCTAGAGTTACTTACTCAATCTTGGAGTAATCCAAACTTCCTGGGGTAGCCACAAATCTTTGGATGCTCCAAGGCAACGCCTAGCCAGCTAGGATCTCAAAGCTTCAAGAGTAACAAACACGAAAGTTACCAACCAAGCGAAGAATGAGGTGCTCTAGAGATGGAAAATCAGCTCACCAGCACTCTCCAAGCTCTTTCTCTCAGTCCCTCCTTAAATCCCCAACAAATCTCACCAAACCAAGGCCAAGGGAGTAAAGAGGATGAGTGAATGAGTTCTGAGTGTTGCAGGTCGAAATGGGCAAGAGAGAGGGAGTGGAAAGGGTTGAGGAGGCTTTTATACCTCCTCACCCAGAAAAAGAGCCATTGGAGCTCTAAGACCCGGAGTATCCGGACTAGGTCCAGAGTCTCCGGGAAGTCCGGAGTATCCGGGGAAAAGCCCGGAGTGTCCGGCCTTCCAGAGTCAGCACCCAAAAGATAACATCGTGAACGTGTTGGTGTAAAGGTGTCTCTCATAGGATTTTGTTAGTTTATCTAGAGCACCTTATTCAACTCTTGGAAAGTAAGTCTTGTATCCCTCTTGATAGTGTTGCATCCCTATGACTCAAATTCATAATATAAAATAATTAAGCCTTCAAGGATTCCGTCTTCTAGCATCACTTTCCTTTTTGGATATGCAATGTAAACACTTTGATGCCATCACAAGATTTTAATACCTGCTCATATACTTAATAAACCATTAGTGGCTTAATAGTGTGTCATTAACTCATCAAAACCCACTTAGGGTGCCAAGATACTCTTCAGAAGGCCATTCAAAAGTGTTTGGAGTCCCAGCTCCACGACAACATCAAGGCCTACGTCGACGGTGTGGTCGTCAAGACCAAAAACCCGGAGATGTTCATCAGCGACCTCGCGCGGACCTTTGAAAACCTCTGGCAGTACCAATGGCGGCTTAATCCCTCGAAGTGTGTCTTCGGTGTTCCATCTGGAGAGCTCCTGGGATTTATGGTCAGCCACAGAGGCATCGAAGCCAATCCTGTTAAGGTCGACGCTATTTGCAACATGTGAGTCCCCACGAGCAAGAAAGACGTCATGAAGCTTACGGGTATGATGGTGGCTCTATCGTTTCATCAACAAGCTCAGGGAAAAAGGTTTGCCTTTCTTCAGGCTACTGAAAAAGGTAGACAAGTTCAAGTGGAGCGATGAAGCTCAGAAGGCGTTGGACAGGCTCAAATAGTTTCTCGTCACCCCTCCGATGATGACGGCTCTGGTGGATAAAGAGGTCCTCCTATTGTACAACTCTGCAACCTCCAACGTTGTCAGCACGGTCCTTGTTGCAGTGGATGCTTTTTTGAAAAAAAAAATCTATTTTGTCCTAAGTCAAACTATTATTAGATGTTTACAGAGAAAATATGTGTAAATAGATATTTCATGACTAATCCATTTTACACTTATTTGGTATCAATATGAACATTTTTTTTGTTACTCTATCAGTGTTTTATTTTCAAACATTCTATTTTATCTCCAGTGAAATAATTATTTAGGTGTTTACAAAAACAATATTTGTAAATAGATATTTCATCAGTAATCATATTTACTCTTAATTTGGTGCCAATATGAACATTTTCTTGTTACTCTATGAGTGTGTTTTTTGTAAAATCATTCAAGTTTCTCATAAGTCAAACTATTATTTAGATGTTTACGAAGACAATATCTATAAATAGATAGATATTTCATGATGAATCCTATTTACACTTACTCGGTATCAATATGAAGCTTTTTTTTTTACTTTTTAAAAAACTTTTAACAAAGATAAGATTATTTAAACTTTTTGCGTCACACCACCCATGGTGCTGACCACCGCGCTAGACCAACATTGCAAGATGATTACTTAAACATAAACTAGCAACTATGTCCATGCATTGCAACAGGAGAAAATATTGCTCACCTCGCCATCATCCATTTTGATCACGCCGTTAACCCCCCCCCCCCTCCCCCACCCACCATCTCCCCGATCTTGTTGTCACCCCAACCTTGCTTGCCGTTGTCTGCGCAACCCAACCTCGCCTTCGCCGTTCCCTAACCTTGTCCTTTGTTTGGGAAAAACGAATAGCGTCAATATGAGAACTAAAGTTGAGTTCAGAGTCGAATAATTGAGCAACCTGAGGCTCAATTAAAGTAAAAATCATAGCAGAAACTAAAGTAAAAAATAGAGCCAACACAGGAGCGCATTATTTTTTTAGAATTAATTGAGCAACTCAAGGATAATAAATCAAATAATAAGAAATATTCTCTCCATTTCAAATTGTACGTTGTTTTGATTTTTTAATTCATAGATATTATTATGCATCTAGACATACACTATACATATCTAACACACGCAAAAAACTATACACCTAGAAAAGCCACACTATATATATCTAACGCTAGCAAAAATGATACACCTAGAAAAGCCAAAACTCGTCTACTATATATATCTAACGCTAGCAAAAATGATACACCTAGAAAAGCCAAAACTCGTCTACAATTTGAAATGGAAGTAGTAGAATAAGCAATAACTAACAAGCACAGTCTTAACATATGAACACAAATGACGATGAGAAAATGTATAAAAGTATCACATATTCAGTGGCGGCGTTGCAAAGTGGTTGCACACTTTTGCATTGAGAAACAAATCCAAATACAATTGAAAATGTGGTCACGTTACAATTGTAATTTGTACTGTTATGACCATTCTTATTTAATTCTCTCTAACCAATCTTTTGCTTAAATAAAAGTTAGAAATTAACAAGTATTTTAGAAACATGCATGTGAGTATTTATCAAATGTAAACAAATTTTAATGATATAAATAAAAAAGAACTTTGCTAGTACTAGGTGCGTGTTTCCTCTTATTCTTAAAATAAAGTTACACATCATCGTGCCGAAATCCAAAGTTACACATCCACCAAAAATCAACAAGCGATTTGAACCCTCTGATCAATAGTACATTGTTTAGCTTCGTACGCAAAAATTAACAAAACTTGGGACCCAAACAAAAAAACCTCTTATCAGAAGCAAGCAAAAACCTTTAGAAAGGGTATGCTTAGGCGGCCTCTGCTACGCGAGCATCCATGCGACGTACCATGAGGAGGGACTCGTACGTGGTGGCCTTCACCCATCGGTTGCCACTGGACATGATGAGGACTCGTACGTGGCGGCCTTCACCCGCATGGAGCGGCTACCGCCGGACCTGTAGAGGCTCCTCCTCCCGGCATCTCATGCTCTCGTGTCTTGTCGTGTCGCTTGTAGAGGAGAGGGAGGTGGGGAGGGGAATCTCTGTGAGATCTGATGTTGTGAGACGCAGCGCAACATGGTTTTATATAGCTAGGCGTCGCGGCACCGTGACGCAACCACCACACACGCTGTTGGCTGGCTCGCCTTCGCGGCCTGTCACGCCCCCATGAGTGCCATGAGAGATTTACTTGATGGTTAAGTAAGACTTATTACAAAGCTTTGCATCTTCTGTTCCTCAAAATCTCACTCCCCCACGAAGGATTAAGGTTGTCACTGAAGAGGCTATGAACAAATAAACTTTTTTTCATACCAAATTCAAATAATTATTATCCATTTCTTACCCTCTTCAATTCCATCCGTACTCAATGGATATTGATTTTGTACTAGATTATATACATACCGAATCGATTATTTGTACCTTTTCCATTTGAGGTAAGCATGAATTTGGATATGAATTATGGATAAAAACAACACGGCTAGGTAAAATGTTTCATACATATTATATGCTTGAATTTAGTACATGAAGTGTCTAGTTTAAGTTTATTTAACTACACATTTTATGATGTGTACATTCAATCAACTAATATTTGATTAATTACAACTCAAGCAGCTACGAATTAAAATGTATTAGGCTGGTCGCACTGGGTACTGGAAGCCGAACGGGACGGCATGCTCCGGTACCGTGGTAGCGTTTTTACGCTGCACCGGCGTGCGCTATGGGGGACGGGACGTCCCGTTCGGAGACCGGGTGCGCCAAATCTAGCGCTTCCCAGGGCGTGCGCTATGGCCGCGGCGGCCCCACCCCCGACCGGACGGAGCTGCACACGCAGGAGCTCACGCTCTGCGCCAACAACTGCAACTTCCGGGGAACCCAACCACGAAGAACCTCTACCATAACTGCTTACTGGCAGCCTCCGCCTCGGCCTCCGTCTCACTGTCATCGCGGCGTTCGACAAACCGCGACCTCCACCTTCTCGCCGCCGCTGGCGGTGGTGGCGTCGTTCTCTCCGGCCGTTGACTGTCCCTTGGCGGGAGCCCTGTAGTCGTTGTTGTCCTCTTCTTCCTCTAAGAAGACGTCCCAGACATCGCCAGTCAATGCAACCAGTGACTCAACTACCGGAAGTGTGTGGGGCTAACGGGGTTCTGGTGCCAGTGCGTAGGGTTGCGGCCGGTACTCGGACCGCCACGACAAGGACATCGCAGGGACGCCATCGCCCAGGATAACCCTGTTAGCGGCCGCGGCAGGGCAATGGCGGTCGGATAAGGTCGAGCACAACGATAGTGATGAGGGCGGGGGCTCATCGCGGTCGGGGCGGCCGCAGTCGTGAGCTGCCGCCGCCTCGCTGCCGGATTCTCATCGATCCGTCGTTGCGATGCTCTACCTCTACTCTACACACACACCTTTTCTCATGGCACACCGCGACAAGGAGGTGGAGGAGCCAACGCAGCTGCACGCGTAGGAGCTCACGCTCTGCGCCAGCAACTGCAACTTCCCGGGGAACCCAGTCACGAAGAACCTCTGCCATAACTGCTTCCTGGCAGCCTCCGTCTCACCGCCGTCGCGGCGTTCGACAAACTGCGACCTCCACCTTCTTGCCGCCGCTGGCGGTGGTGGCGTCGTTCTCTCCGGCCGTTGACTGTCCCTTGGCGGGAGCCCTGCAGTCGTTGTTGTCCTCTTCTTCCTCTAAGAAGACGTCCCAGACATCATCAGTCAATGCAACCAGTGACTCAACTACCGAAAGTGTGTGGGGCTAACGGGGTTCTGGTGCCAGTGCGTAGGGTTGCGGTCGGTACTCAGACCGCCACGACAAGGACATCGCAGGGACGCCATCGCCCAGGATAACCCTGTTAGCGGCCGCGGCAGGGCAATGGCGGTCGGAGAAGGTCGAGCACAACGACAGTGATGCGGGCGGGGGCTCATCGCGATCGGGGCGGGCGCAGTCGTGAGCCGCCGCCGCCTCGCTGCCGGATTCTCACCGATCCGTCGTTGCGATGCTCTACCTCTACTACACACACACACACCTTTTTCTCATGGCACACCGCGACAAGGAGGTGGAGGAGCCAACGCATCTGCACGCGTAGGAGCTCACGCTTTGCGCCAGCAACTGCAGCTTCCCGGGGAACCCGGTCACGAAGAACCTCTGCCATAACTGCTTCCTGGCAGCCTCCGTCTCACCGCTGTCGCGGCGTTCGACAAACCGCAGCCTCCGCCTTCTCACCGCCGCTGGCGGTGGTGGCGTTGTTCTCTCCGGCCGTTGATTGTCCCGTAGCAGGGGCCCCGGACTCGTAGTCATCCTCTTCTTCCTCCAACAAGACGTCCCGGACGTCGTTGGTCAACCAGTGACTCAACTACCGGAAGCACGTGGGGCTAACGGGGTTCTGGTGCACGTGCGGCGAGTGTAGGGTTGCGGCCGGTACTCGGACCGCCACGACAAGGACATCGCCGGGACGTCATTGCCCGGGATAACCCCGTTAGCGGCCATGGCAGGAGCGGATGAGCACAACGACAGTGATGCAGGCGGGGGCTCGTCGCAGTCGAGCCGGGCGCAGTCATGTAGATGTGTCGTGATGCTGGATGGGATAGCGCACCCCTCTTTCTCGTCTACATAAAAATAGGGACCTAGGCTGATTTCTCGCTGAAGTTGAAAGCTAATTCAAATTCTTATTTTTACAATCCTACCCGCAATGAGTTTTGTGGACTTAAATTTGTACTGGCACATGTTTGCAAAACACTACTCGCATGGAAGCTACGGAGTACGATCTACGAAGCAAAGCCGAGTTTGCGCATGCCCACGAACCAGCTGGTACGTCATTTCCGTCCTTGTCAAAAAAAAAAAACACGCCAGCCATTACTTAAAAAAAGAAATGCCAGCCATGCGCATGCGGACCGCCTCCCCGCCCTCATCTGCCTCGCCTTTCTTCACCTCCTCACCGGCGAACGTCTCCTCTCGTCCACAGCCGCACGAACACCACCACCTTCCCACCGCACGCCCCCATCCTCTTCTGCGCCACCTCGACGTCCGAGCGCGAGGATGCCGCCATTGTAACGGCCGACGACTACGCCCGCGCCCCGGTGTCTCCGCCGTCCACGCGCGCGAGCCCGCCGTCGACGACGGCACCCTCCAGTAGGCGCGCCGCCGCGGCGTCACGGCTCCGTCCAAGACCGCGGCGCTGCGCTGCTTGGCATCCCCTTCATCCCGCGCCGGCCGCCGCCGGTGGCCACTCTCCTCCCTGACGACGCCCGTCCGCGCCTGCTCCGTCCCCTCCGCCAGCTGCTCCCGCCTCACGCACGCGGCACGCCCACCGCACCGTCTACCGCTACCACGACGGCAACGGCACCGTCTACCGCGCCCGGCTCTTCGCCCGCCTGCGCGCGGTGTACCGCACCCGCAACCGCGCTGCGACGCCGGCACCGACGCACGCACGCTCTTGACGGCCTACGGGCGCGGGCGCGGGCGCGGGCGCCTCTACGACGGCCACTTCTACAGCTACTCCTCCGTGCGCACCCCTGGCGGTCATGCCCGTCGCCGACCGCGCCACCGCCGACACCTGCCCTATAGTTGGCCAAAAAGCACGAGGCCCATGGGCCGGCCCATAGCACGACAATTTGGCCCGACACGAGCACGGGCCCAGCACGATTTTTTCGGGCCTGGGCCGGCACGAGCACGACGTCGGGCTATGCTGGGCTGCAACTCCAGCCCATAGTGCCGGCCCAGCACGGCACGAAATCGCTTCGCACGATGCGGCCCGTGTGCCGGCACGAGGCCCAGTGGCCCACTTGGCCCAGCCGGCCCGTCATCCCACACCCCCAACGGCTATAAGCCCAGCAGCCCACCAACGGTCACACACCCCAGCCCGGCGTCGTGGCTATATAAGCCCCCGGCGGCACCCACAGAAACCCTAGCCCCCCCTCCCCATTCGCCCCGCCCCGCGCAGCCGCGTCGAACCGGCGCACCCCTCCGCCTCCGCCCGCCTCTCGTCCTCACCCTCGCCGACCACCTCGTCCTCACCCTCGCCGGCCACCTCGTCCTCACCCTCGCCGGCCACCACTTCTGAACCCGCGACGACCAGATCTACGCCGGCGGCCACCTCCTCTGCACTTTCGCCGGCCAGATCTACGTTGCTGGCTACCTCCTCTGCTCCCTCGCCGGCCAGATCTACGTCGGCGGGCACCGGTAAGACCTGCTGTCTCCTCCTCCTCTGCTTTCTCTGCTTTCTCCTCCTTCTCCTATGTTTCTC
This sequence comes from Cenchrus fungigraminus, assembly GCA_036936925.1. Taxonomy (NCBI): domain Eukaryota; kingdom Viridiplantae; phylum Streptophyta; class Magnoliopsida; order Poales; family Poaceae; genus Cenchrus; species Cenchrus fungigraminus. The sequence continues at coordinate 2,019,268 of CM072770.1, read as the reverse complement.
TGTCTCCTCCTCCTCTGTTTCACCCTCTTCTTGTTTTTCTGCAGATGGACCACACCTACAACGACGAGCTTAGGATGATGGGTCTCCCAGGAGATGATGAGGACGACTTGGGTGGAGAGGAACTCTTGGGCGCCAACTTTGCTACTGGAGGTGTTCGTGGTCGCAGAAGTGAGTTGCTCTGCTCTCTTCTCTGTTCTTCTCTGTTCTCTTTCTTCTCTCTTCTCTGTTCCTATCTAATTGGCTGTCTTCTTTCTGTAGGTGGAAGCTTCTCTTCACCTCCACCTCCAGCTGCCCGTGCACGTGCACGTGCACCTGCACCTGCACCTGCACCTGCACCTGCAGCTGTCGCAGCTGCTCCTGCACCTGAACCTGCAGCTCCTGACTCTGAGTCTCCTACCGTCAGCACGGCCGACACGAAGAAGTCGGGGAAGAGGTCTAAAGTGTGGGACGAGTTCGATGAGGTGTTCGAGATGAGGAACGGCAAGAAGGTACGTGTACAGGCCACCTGCAAGCACTGCGGCAAGGTGTACTCAGGTTTGTCCACTGGTGGTACTGGCCATTTGATTCGTCACATCCCCAAGTGCTCTGTTCTTCTTGCTCGCACCCGTAAGTCTTCTCAGTCCCAGCTTGGCTTTAGCTCTGATGGTAACATGCATCTTTGGCAGTACAATGAAGAGGTAGCTCGTACTCAGCTTTGTAGGTTGCTTGCTAGACTTGATTTGCCTCTGTCTCATGGTGAAAGTGATGCTTTTGAGGAGTACATTAGGATTGCTCATAACCCTAAGTTCACTCGTGTATCTAGGCAAACCACAACTAGAGACTTTAGCAAGTATTTCATGTCTCGGCGTGATCAACTTATTGAGTCTTTTAAATCTGTTTCCTCTGTTGCTCTTACATCTGATATCTGGTCTGGAAATGCTAAGGAAGATTTTCTTAGTGTGGTTGCTCATTATGTGAATGTTGATTGGCAGTTAGAAAAGAGGATAATTGGTATGCGTTTGATTGATGTTTCTCATAATGCTGATAATATTGCTGAGCGCGTTGAATCTTTTGTTGCTGAGTATGGTTTTACTAATAAGATATTTGCTGTTACACTGGATAATGCTTCTGCCAACACAAAGGCAATTGAGAACTTGACTCCTTTGATTTGTGGTTATGTTGGTAGCCTGTGCATGCATCAGCGATGTGCTTGTCATATCATTAATCTAATTGTGAAGGCTGGCCTTCAGGTTTTCAAGCCTTTTCTTTCTTCATTTAGAAGTGCAATTTCATTTATCAATGCATCTAACCAACACATTGCTGCATACAAGTCATATTACATTTCTTGTAATGTTCGGCCTTGTAAGTTTGGGTTAGACATGGATGTTAGATGGAATGCTACCTACCTCATGTTGAAGCATCTCATTCCTCGTCGACATACATTTGGTGTTTTTATTGCAACAAATTATCCTTTAGTTGATGGACAGCCCCTGCTGACAGATCACCACTGGTATGCTGCTGAAAAACTCCTTGAATTTCTTGAACAGTTCTATGATTCTACTGTTGTTTTATCTGGTGTTTACTATCCAACATCTCCATTGGTTTTGCATCATGTTCTTGATATAGCTGAGCATCTTAATAGTTATGAGTCTGATCCTGAATTTGAGGCTGATTTCAGGCGCATTGTTTCTCCTATGAAGCAGAAATTCCTTGAGTATTGGAGTAACATACCATATTTGTATGCCTTTGCATTCATATTAGATCCTAGGGCTAAGATGAAGGGTTTTGCAAATGTTCTCAACCATTTATCTCATTTCAATGGTAAGGATTACTCCATGTACTTAACTGAAGTAAAGGATGAACTAAATGACCTCTATGGTAAGTATGAGGCAAAATTTGGGCATCAAATGAGGATGCAAAGGCCTCCTCAGCCTGGCCCTACTGCAGGTAAGAGGAAGACAAGTTGGAGTAAGGTCTTTTCTTCTCAACCTTCTTCTTCTGGTAGTACTGTTGGTTCTGTTGCTACACATGGTAATTTGTCATCTGCTAGTGCTTCATCCAACCTATCTAGGAGAACATCTGCTACTTCTTTATTGCATGCTGCTTGTTCTGGTGCTCCTCTTGTTCCTCCTACTACTGAAATCACTTCCTACCTGGACAGTGACACTGTCACCCAGTTTGAAGATGATTTCAGTGTGTTGGCTTGGTGGCATGAGCATAAGCTAACATATCCTGTTCTTTCTATACTAGCTAGAGATGTTATGACTGTTTCTGTCTCAACTATATCCTCTGAATCTGCATTTAGTACCACTGGCAGGATAATTGAGGAGCGGCGTCGGCGGCTGACCCCGGACATGGTGGAGATGTTGACTCTGGTGAAGGACCGGGAGCAGGCTGATGCAAGACTGCAACATGACATTGAAGACCCTGAGCTTGAAGATGCATTTGAGAACCTTTATCTTGATTGATAGTTGATAGATGTTGTAATGCTTTTGAGAACTTGTATCTGAACTTGTATCTGAACTTAATTAGGTAGTAGTAGAGCTGGCTGTACTCTTTTTCCTTTGTAGGGTTTTCTCACGAGGTGTGAGTTTTTACCTACAAAGGTTTTTAATGAGGCAGCACAATAAGAACAGCTCAAATATTATTTGATCTTTTGAACTTTATATGTTTGTGATTTCTTTTCAGTTTGATAGGATTTTAATTCGTCAGTTTTTGACTTTGGATATGTTATATCTATTGTCCTTGTGAAATTTGCTTTTGAATGAGGTGCAATAGTGGTGCCGGGCCGCGGGCTGGCACGGCACAGACGGCCCATCGTGCCCGTCGCCGTGCCTCGTGCCGGCACGACACGAAAAAACGGCCTCGTGTCCGTGCTGTGCCGCGAGCTCGGCACATAGTGCCGGCACGGCACGAGCACGAAGTGCATCGTGCCGCATCGTGCTCGTGCCGATCGTGCCCGTGCCAGCTCGTGCTCGTGTCGGGCTGGGCTGGGCGGGCCAAATGGCCATGTATAACCTGCCCGCACGGAGTTCCCGCACGACGCCATCGCCGCCGCCGTCTTGGACCCACCGCAGGCTCACGTACCGCGGGCCCGCGGCACCATTGGGGGGGGGCACACCAATGGTGGTATGGTATGGCACGGCGAGGCCGAACGAAGCTTCAGGGCCAAGACTAGTAGCACGAAGAAGGACGAACTGTGATTGCCGCCGCCATCCTCAGATTTCTCTTTGGTTTTTCAATTCTACATCCTGAATCTCAATTCGGCAGATGAGTATATGATGAAGTCAGGGATTTAATCAGTAGGCTACAGCCTACAGTAGTATCCATGCTCCTACGATCTCTGGTCAGTGCTCTTCTGTAGTATATGTGCCACTGGATTTTCCTTTTGATGGACTATTTCTTCATGGCTGCTTAACCGTAGTGTGTCTATATGTTCCCAAAAAGTTGTGGGTTGGAATTATGTGTTTCATGAGTAACTGAGGATTTTTATGCTGAGTGGCATTGGAAGTATCATGTCTTTTCCTGTCAGTTTGCTGCAGATTTTTTGCTTGCCTGGCTCTTATGCATTTCAGACTTCAGTGCTCAAGAGAAAGTTGACCAAATGTAGGCCAAAGGCCCAAAGCCAAGCACATCACCATAAAACGTTGGGACATATCGACCACTAAACTGTTGATTGGCTCCGCTGGCGCGGCCCTGTCAGTGAGCACGGTACGCGCCGCCGCCTCCATCTTCGTGCTGCGCTCGGGTTGCCGTCCCCCTTGCCGTGGCTCGGCCTGCCTGCGCCTCTCTCTCCTATCGCGGCTCGCCCCGCCCCTCACGCCACCCCGCCAGCCGCGCCACGGCAGCGTGGCCATCCATCCGCACCGACGGCGGCCTCCGTCGCACCCTACCGTTGCCATCAGCCGTTCCTTCCCTGTGCGCCTTGGCGCCGCCGTGGGCCAGCACCGCCTTCCACACCACCACAGGCCGGCCCTCCATCGAAGCAGAGGAGTTGCGAGGCAAGGATGGGGCCTCCCGTCATCTGCCCGTCCCCGACCCTTCACCCTCACTGCCGTCTCCGTAGCTGCGAGGCGAGACGCGCATGGCGGACGATGCGACGCGACGCGGTGGCGAGCGGGCGGCACGGCGCAGGGAGCCTACCTCGGGGCAGAGCTCCTATCGCTTGCGCGCGGGCGCCGACCACGTCTTCTGCTATGGGGGCGTGCCGGCTCCGGCCGCGGCCACCTCGCCTGGGGCGCACGGGCACCGACCGCCACTCCTACCGCCGAGCCCCGCCGGTTCCAGCCGCGGACACCTCGCCGGCGCGTGCGAGACCGCGCCCCCTGGCTCCTTTCGTCCTCCCACGCCGGGCACCGCCGGGCGTCCTCGGCTCGTCGTCCTCGAATCCTCGCTCATCCAACACTGGTGCCTACGGCGCAGCTCGAACGCACTGAAGTAGGCAAGAGGTAAGCGGCTACTCGATGAAAAAGGTTTTGGTTGCGCCGCCGCTTTGGTTGAGCCACCAGAGGCAAGGGAAGTGCTAGCTGCTGTCCACGCGTTGCGAACTTGCAGTTGTGCAGAAACTGTCGGCATGCAAGTGAGCGTGCGTGGGCGACAAAACAAAAGCATCGGTACAAATTATAGATAAAAATTAACATTTTTCTCACTGCTAATTTAATTAGCAGACGGCTGCTATATCCTCTTGGATCCGTTTTTGGGTATGGCGCACACACAGACACACGATGGTTTTCAGGATAATATAAGTACTTTACTCCGTAGGAATTATGTTTTTAGTTGAAATGAAATTGGGATCATTCAACTGTTTACTTTTATGAGTACTATGTACATAACATTGTCCATAATTTATATTTATTACGTTTCAACTCGTAAGGTCGTTTTGGCATTTCATGACGTTTGAGAACTCAAACAGCATATACCATCGAACATCATTTATCAACTTCTTTTTTTTTCTATCAATTGTAAGGTCGTTTTGGCATGTAATGCAAATGATCAATCAACATTAATAGTTTGACAAAATTAATTTCATATATATTGATAGAAACAATGATGATTTTACTTGCCATTTACATATCATGTTTTTGCAAGATACACCATGTAAATGTGCATCAATGTAACCACCAGCAGTGAAATTTTGATCATCTCCTAGCTCAAATCCTTAAATACATCTCTGAGCCAGAAGTAAAGATAATAATAGTCAAATCATGAAACTGATTTACAGAAACACCATGAAAACTACTTCGTATTTGGACTCGTACAAAGAATCCGCGGCAACGCCGCGAAGTTTCTAGTCTTCGTTGTATCGTCACGGCAGAGCAAATCTGGGCCGTCTGATGCTTATCACAATCATCGAACGAAGGAAGACGGGAGGGCGTGAGTTGGGCTGTGGGCCTGCGCGACACGGCCCCTTTACACAAAACACACGTTAATCCTAGATCCTCTTCCTCAATCGCAGCTCTTCTTTCCAAGACTCACCGAATCCGTATGATCCCATCCGATAAATTTCAATATTTGACACCGAATAGGAGAGCCTCTTTACATTTAACACTCACTCAATTCGTGATCCTTCAATTCAAAGAACTCAGCCCTATTTGTCTGTTTAGTCTCTCGTGAAAAGATTATAATGCCCCCTCTTCTTCCTCCGGTCCTTCCCTGCAATGGACTGCATGCCTCCGTTGGCTCCTGGCGCATCGCCAGCTGACTCCGTCGTCGCCCCCTAGTGCGCTGCGAGACACCTCCGCCGCGGCCGCCCCCTAGCACGCTATGGGACGCCTCCGCCGCGGCCGTCCCATGGCGCGTCGCCGGTCTCCCCATGGTGCGCATCTGTCGCCTCCGTTGCGGTCGCCCCATGGCGCGCCGTCGGCCGCGGGATCTGGAGGAAGGCCAGCCACCCGAGCTTCTCGGGTAGCGGTCTGTCGAGCTATTTCCCGTCGATCTCTGTAGCGCACGCGTGCCGGAGATGAGCTCGAGCGGGACGGGACTGAAGAAGACAGGAGCGGCGCCGTCGGGAGCGCCACGACGAGGCGCTTCTTGGGGAGGGAGAGCGCGGCGACGCGGTGGAGCTGCGTGGTGTCGGTGGAGGAGGAGCAAGCGACGCCGTTCCACGTGCAGGGCTCCGTCCGATGTGAGCGCCTCGGTGGTGGCGAGAAGGAGGACCAGAAGCACCGACGCCATGGCGACACTCCATCCCGAGGAAGAACGTGAGGAAGAAGAGGGGGGCAATATAGTCTTTTCACTAGAGACTTAACAAAGAAATAGGGCATAGTGCCATGAATTGAAGAAATTTGTGTCCCGGGTGTCAATTTTTGAAAGGATCACGAATTGAGTGTCAAATGTAGAGATGCTCTCCTATTCGGTGTCAAATATTGAAATTTCTCAATCCCACCCTCGGAGGCCCTGCGTGTCCCTAATGAACGTTGCAGTGAAGAGGTCGGGGCCTTCCCACTCGTCACCGCCGCTGGCGGCATCCGCGGCCGCCATCGAGGCCGTGCTTGGCAACGACGACATCCTACACGAGATCCTCCTCCGCCTCAGCTTCCCCACCTGCCTCGTCCGTGCTGTCGCCGTCTCCAAGCACTGGCTCCGCCAAGCCTCCGACCCCGCCTTCCTCCGCCGCTTCCGCGACCGCAACCCGCCCCGTCTCCTCGGCTTCTACCTCACCAGCTTGGCGTACCACCACCTGTCGGTGTTTAGTCCCGGCAAACCTACCCAGGGGGTGCCTAAGGTAGTTGATTGTGCGGTGGGGCTCGCCGAGATCAGGAACTCGAAGGTGAGACACAGGGCACACAATTTAGACAGGTTTGGACCGCAATGTGTGTAATACCCTACGTCTTGTATGTTGCGTGGCTCTTGATTGATTACGTAAGTTTTAGGTGTTGTTTGGGGGTGTCCCTACCTCGCCTTATATGCACGGGACGGAGCTTAGCGGCCGGGGGTGTGCTGCTCCCCACGCACCTGGCTCGCAGCCGTTGGCTTACGCGCGAGACGTCCAGGGCGGCTATGGCGCTATGTCTAGGAATGGTGTGTCCGGCGTGCTCAGGGCGTGGGCGCGCGGCCCCCCAGGCTGAGCTCATGGGGCCCTCATCCTCGGCCGGCTAGCGGGCTCCCGGCTCACGGGCGTTGCGAGTGCCGCCTCTTCACCTGATGACCTCTGTCCACCGCCGCTCGGCCTCCACCTCCTCAACCGCGACGCCGCCTCTTGCCTGATCCCGTTCCTGCGTAGCAGCAGCGCCGTGAGCCCCAGGAACAGCTTCCCCCCGTCATCACCGCTAGCGAGTTCGTATCCTCGACCACCAGGACGGAGCTCTCTGGTCGCGTGGCGGCGGCGTGGAGTTCGGGCCCCATGGCTCCCCTCCCTCTGCCGGGCGAGGCACCCACCCTCTCTCAGCGGGCTGCGGGCGGCGCAGCGAGGTGCAGGCCCGTCCCTCTGCCGATGGGCAGCGCCTCACCTTTTTTTGTTGTGGGCGTTGCGGCGAGGGGTGGCCCCCGTTCCCCTGTCGATTCGCCGCACCCCACCCTCTGTGCGGGCAGTGCAGCGAGGTGCCAGCCCCTCCTCCTCTGCCGGCGGGCGGCGCGGCTGCGACGGTCCGGCTCTTTCCTTAGACTTGGGTTGTAGCATAATTTCAAGAAAGGTTAGGGTCTTTTTCGTAAAATTGTCGGTAGTCACCCGATCTGGACCGTACACACGGCCGATCCAACGGCCGAGAAAGACAGGCGACGTGGCCTGCCTCCCGGCCCTCGGTATTTGCCCCGTTTCGTAAGGTAAAGATTGACAGTATGAAACGTTGGGACATGACGGCGGAAGCGATCAGACTATCAGAGCTCGGCGCTGTAGTCGTCGTACACTTGTACCCCCAGAACTGTTGCCGGCGAGGCACCGCATGTGTTCCGCTCGCACTTGGGGCCAATGGTGTCACGGTACGTCAGGCCGTGGTGCTCACACGGCCGCCGCCACCGCCTCGGAGGGGAACTCCGTGCAGGACACGTGCATCCCAGGGGAAGATCGGCGACGCGGCGCCCTCGGGGGAGTGCACGGCGCAGTAGACGCGCAGCGGGTCGACCTGACGGCCGTGGCGCTCCGCAGGGCCACCGAGAGCGTGCGACGTCGAGCACCGAAAACGTGCGCACGTCGAGATCGGCGTCGTCGATGCAGAGCGGGCGCCGGCACACCACGCGCTGGCCAGCCACCGGGCACACGCGGTGGACCGCGCCGGTGGCGTTGTTGTAGGCGTAAGTAAATGGCGCAGGAGGATTGGTTGAGCTGCGCGCGTACTCCATCCACCTCGGAGAGGTCGGTGGCGAACTGCCGAGGGCGAGCGACGCCGGAGAGGAGAGCGCCACGGACGCCGGCGGCCAGCAGAAGCAGCACGTCATGGCGCCCAATTGACTCAAAAAGAGCGAAAAATCACTGCCAATTTACTCACTTTTGTTTTCTTTTTAGTGGTTGTGCCATGCATTTGGTCTGAACACATAGCCTTTATCTGAGGATGCTAATTAACACATTCATGAAACATCAAATCTCTCAAGCCAACTTTGGCTAGAAAGCACAGCACCTCGCCGTTAGGCCGCCGGAGTCGCCAGCCGACACGTGAATCGACTGGCCTTCCCCGACAGAGCTCGCGCTCGACGCCGCCTCGTCGGACGCCGCCAGCGCCTTCTTGCTGACGATCCGGTATATCTCGGTGAGCGCGGTCTCGAACGCTGTGTCGACGTTGGTGGCGTCCAGCGCCGAGGTCTCGACGAACGACAGGCCCTCCCGCTCCGCGAGCGCCGCCGCGTCCCCCTGCGCGACGGCGCGGAGGTGGGCGAGGTCGGTCTTGTTGCCGATGAGCATCACGACGGTGTTGTTGGCGTCGGCGTGGTCCTGGAGCTCCTTGAGCCACCGCCGCGCGTTCTCGAACGTGGAGGCCTTGGTCACGTCGTAGACAAGGAGCGCGCCCACGGCGCCGCGGTAGTAGGCGCTCGTGATCGCCCGGTACCGCTCCTGGCCGGCCGTGTCCCAGATCTGCGCCTTGATCGTCTTCCCTTCGACCTGATGGAGGAGGGATTGTTCAGCAAACCAAATTAAGGAGCAATGCGAATGTGAGATTGTGTGCAGAAAACAACGGCTACTGAATTGTGCGTTACTCAAGTTCACATAGTAGCATTGAGCCTGTGCTTGATCAAGTGAGAATTTCGGGGATTTTTAAGGATTCAGTTCACGTGGTCAATCCAAACAAGTGACAGTAGCCAAGCATCTAAGCACCAGTGGGACGTCAGTGGCCTTTGGCTACTCGTGCGCACAGCGATCATCTTCCCACTACACTTACATAGCAAGGTGTGGTCAACGCCATCCGGCGTTCCATGATCAGCATCAAAATACTCCTAAAACAGAGGAAAAGCCACCGGTTCCTACAAATTGTAGTATCCCGTTGCACTTCCATTCCATGGATTCGATTCAGCTCAAAACCAAGCTTGGTCATCAGATTTCGCCCAAACAAAATTAGCTTAATTCAGGGAAAGAAACTAACTACTGTTCCACGGCAAGAACTGACGCTTGGATCAGGAACCAGAGCTAACTGAGCAGAGGACGCAATGAATCAAGGTGTGGATACCTGGATGGTGCGCGTGGCGAACTCGACGCCGATGGTGGACTTGGAGTCGAGGGAGAAGGTGTTGCGGGTGAAGCGGGAGAGGAGGTTCGACTTGCCCACGCCCGAGTCCCCGATCAGCACCACCTTGAACAGGTAGTCGTACTCGTCGCCGGCCTGCTCCCACGTCGCCGGCCGCCGCCCCGACATCACCGGCCGGCCGATCGATTGATCGGAACCTGCCTTGTTCCCTGTTGCTCCTCTGAATCTCTGATCCTCGACTTGGTTGCTTGGCTGCTGCCTGCCTGTACTGCCTACAGCTTCCTCTCGGAAGATTCGCCGGCCTCGCTGTTGTTTTCTCCTCTGGCTCCTCCTCCCGCCCTGAGCTGCGTCTTCTCCCTTTGCTTGTCTGCTTGCAGCTTAGATGTGGTTTTAGCTTTGGAAATGGAAGACGGGAGCGACCGACGGACCGAGCGAGGAGTGCGCATGAGGGAAATTGGTACGGTTACACCATGCCTTCACCCTGGTCCATTTCTAGTGCTGTTTTTTTTCCTTTGTTTTTTGAACAAGAGCATTTTTCTACTGCTGATTTGTTTTTTAGTTTTTTTTTTGCAAGAGCTGACTTTGTCTCTCTATGCAACATTATCCTCTCTATGCAACATTATCATGCCATCATATATAGCGTACATACACATAGTTGATTCGTAAGGTGCCGGGGTAAATGTTATGATTGTTAACCACACCAACAATAGTTGTCATGAGGAAGGTTGTGTAGCAAGACACTCCTTTTTCTCTGCTGGATATATATGTGGGAAGATTTGGGTGTACATCTAGCCACTAGCAAAAAGGGATAAAAGATTCCATAACCAAACTACCAAAGGCACAATTTGGCGACATTCCTATCAAGGACACATCTGATCCACCAGCACTGCAACTGCATGCTGAGCTGGGAAGATGATTTCCAAAACGCTCCAATCAGGAACGCATTATCATCAACTAGTTCATCATCTGATTATTCTAACTTAATCGCTTCAACTATAATCTGGAACTCTCGCGCCGTTGTATTGTATGATTGGAACAAGATGTTGTTACCCGGTGGAAGTTGAGCTTGGAAGAATTCAACGGTCACGCTTTCAACGATAACCACCCAAGTTGCCCGGCTTGGCATCTCACAAATCTGCACCTCGCATCGCATGTAGTAAAATACTGGCCTACGTGTCGACTAACATAAGCATTTTTTTTCAAGAGCTAATCACGCATGCACAGAAAAAAGTCAACGCCTCATTGGCCTGAGCAATTCGATGCACACATCAACATTTTCCAAAAAGGCAAAATAATCACTTTGGTCCCTGAATTTTGCACATTTGTGGGTCAATTTCGTCTCTCAACTTTCAAACTGATCAATTTAGTCTCTCAACTTTCATTTTTTTTTGGTCAAACTCACCCTTGTGTTGATGTGGTGCTCTATGTTAGCATTAATCTAATGCAAAACGTCGGTTTTATCCTTAGCTCATCTATGTCAAATATGTATGTGCTCATACAGTCATACTCTCTTAGTTAATACATACACGTAACAATATATTTTAAAACTAACGCAAAATATTATTTCTAAAAGGTGTATGTACCCGTGTTGTTTAAAGTCGTGCATATGCTTACACGAATTTAATAAGCCAAATATATGTACTCAAACAAGTATTTACTCATATTTTTGTGGTAATACAACTTAATGTTCTAAAATCAACATATGTTCACATATTCGTGGTACGCTATACATATAGCTCCATGTGTGCATTCATACTCCCTAGGCAAACATTTGTATCCTCATATTCATTTTGAATAATACATTATTGAAATTCTAAAGGTGAAAATTGAAGAGAGAAGATAGCTAGGGGTAAAATGGATATTTTGTATTAGTTTCATACCAATACGGAGTCACATATTAGTACAAGAATGAGTTTGACCCTAAAACAAAAGTTGACCTTTTGTGCAAAGTTTAAGGACTAGTAGGATGCATATTTTGCCTTCCAAAAATGCAGTGGCGGAGGCGGGTTTTCTGTGAGACGCCTTCTGCGCACGAGAGACGGAAGGGGGCGACCTCCCCTGGCGGCGCCACGTCCACCCGTTCGTTCTCGTGGCGGCCCTTCTCTGCACTCTCGCTGTCTCCACTCTCCCTGTGCGCGCACCTGCAGTTCAGTCAGTCTCCACCACTCGTCGCCGTCAGGCACAACCGAACCGCAGAGGGAGGTCAGGCCACGGCAGGGACCAGCGAGACCGGCATGGTGGGCTCGGCGGCCGCCTACTCCGCGTCCGCCACCGTGGTGGCCATGGCCAAGGGCAACGGCAGCGGCAAGGGCGTCAGAGGCGGCGCCTCCGCCGGCGCCAACAAGGTCAGCTCCGTCCCCACTTCCAGCTAAATGTAAATTAGGTTTGTAGCACCCGGATTTGGGCAATAATCTAGCATGGAGTAATGCAGCGGGACCGTATGCTTCCCGGGAACATTGGGGAAATGAGATACAATGGAAATGAAATTAGTTGTAGGAAAAAGGAAAAGACCTTGTTTCTTTGTTGATCAGAGAAAAGATAAGAGGGCCAACTGTTCTGCTATTTTTGAGGGCCGAAAATGTCAATGTGATGATATTGTAGCAGTTCTTATGTCGTTTCATTTTAAATTATGAATGAGCACTTTGTGACTTCTTTTCAGTTATCAGTCAGTTGCATTTTAGGATTATGGACACGTTGGGATTTCTTACCTTGAATTTAGGAGGTGGTCTTTCTGCACTTTGCAACAGATCCGGAGTATAGTTGCCTAGTTTGAAAATCCTTACATACTTTCTCTCATTTGTAGGTGACACGGCCTCCTAGGATTACATCCAATGTTAAGCAGAGCTTGAGGATTCTAAAATTTTGGAAGGTAATCTTTTTCTGCTCTCAGTTTTAGAATCAGCTTCCAGCATTGTCATCTCCTATCTGTCTAGGAGTTAAATTAGTGTTTTGCTGCACATTGCATAAATTCATCAGAAGAACATATTGTAAATGCATCGAGTAACATCAGCATGATGCTGCACTCAAAGCATGGAAGATTAACTCTTACATTTACAGAACGACATGGGATCTGTTGACACTCAAAATTGGCAAAAGCCGACTCAGGCTATGCAGGCCGGTTAGACCGGGTCCCGGGGCGGTCTGACCGGGTGCGCTATAGCCGGTCCGGCACGAAGGTGCCAGGCGGTCTAACCGCCACCCAGGGGCGGTCTAACCGGGTCTCTCCGATTTCGGGTAGAATTAGAAGTTTAGCTTGATTCCGAGTTGTAAAACGTAGTTTGCAGGGCAAGTCCTCCCACCCTATAAATATAAAGGGTCATGGCCGATTGAGAGCGATCATCCAATCGTCATTATCAATTTTACTTTATTTTCTCCAAACCCTAAACTTTTTCAACCTCCATTGCTCTCCTCCTTCGTCTCCACGGCGGTTGAGGAAGTTCTGAGTGGCCTGCCGATCTCAGGACAACCCTAGGCGCACTGTTCCCGACGGGGTCCCTCCCGGAGCAGCGAATCTAGGTTTTTCGGCGTTCCTCCTGTCCAAGGCGGTTAGACCGGCCCTCCCAGGCGGTTAGACCGGCCCGTGCTGGGTGGTTCGGCGAGGTGATTTCCGACGACCGCGCGATCCAGCGCATTCGTGTGTTCGACCGTAAAAAGCGTCAACACACTTTTGGCGACTCCGCTGGGGACAGATCTGGTTTCACAATCGATCTTTCGATTTTTTTTTGCATGGGATCACAGTGCGATCTTGACAAGAAAAACGTGATCATGGTGAATATCGAAGAACTCAGTGAGGAAGACCAGAGGAAGTATACGGAGCTGCAAGAGTACATCAAGCAGCAATTTCTCTCTGGCGCCAAGAAGGATCGTTCAAGCAAGGTGACACTCAATCAAGATTTCGAGTTGCCGGCGATCAAGTTGAACAAGGACAAGGTTGAGGTAATACCCACTGTAAGTCAAACATCTCCTCCTGATCTAGTTACGCAATTATCTGCTATTACTGATAGATTTGAACGTGCGTTTAACGATCAGAGTAGTTTGGTTGCTAGTGTTGTTACTCGTCTTGAAAAGATAGAGGGTAAGCGTGTTATTAATATATCTGATGACGGTATCCCTCAAGTAGATTCACAAGGGGTTATGCATTCAACCATGTCGGCAGCATTGGAACCTTCACTTGAAGCTCCTGTGTATGGTATGCCGACGGGGTTTTATCCGGGACAATCACCATTACCTAAGCCGACCCCGGTTAGACCGCCCCCCCAGGCCGGTTCAACCGCCCTGTCTGGCCAGATGGTTATGGTTCCGGATCAGCCGTTGCCTTTGTCGGTTGTGCCTAGTATATTGGTTCAGAGTCAGAATAATGCTTATGATACTGTTTCACCAATGTATAGCACAATAGCTCACACATCACCACCTATTCCTAACATTGCTCCATCTTATGGTGTTCCTAATGATGTGTTTACCGACTTGCATCGCATGCAAAATCCTAATAAACCCCCTGTGAGTAACTTAAGAACAGCTGTAATGCAATCTCAGTTAGCTGCTAGGAATGAATTGGCTCAATTTAAGGAAGAGATAGCTAACATGATGAAAAATAAACTCGGTGTTGATATGGGTAATACTAGATTATATCAAAAACCATATAGGGCCGATTTTGATTATGTGGCTTTTCCCCCTGGTTGGCGTATGCCCGACTTTGTTAAATTTAGTGGTGATGATAACCGCACAACCTGGGAACATATTAGCCAATATACTGCTCAACTAGGTGAAGCTGGTACCTTTAATTCTTTAAAAGTTCGTTTATTTTCATTATCTTTAACTTGTACCGCTTTTGCTTGGTTTTCTTCGTTAGCTCATAACTCTATTGATTCTTGGGATCAACTAGAGCAAAAGTTTCATGATCACTTCTTTAGTGGGAGCTACCAACTAAAATTGACAGATTTAACATCGGTTAGGCAAAATAAGGAGGAGTCGGTTTCCGATTACCTTAAACGCTTTAAAGAAGTTAAAAACCGTTGTTTTAATTTGTCTCTCACTGATTCTGACCTTGCTGATCTTGCTGCTAGAGGGTTAAGACCTGCTATTAGAGATAGATTAGAAGGTGTAGAATTTCATACGCTTGCTAACGTGCTTGTTAGAGGTATGGCACAAGAATTAAAACTGAATAAAGAGAAAGAACACTCTAAGCCTCGTCGGTCTAATGTGCATTTGATTGAATATGATTCTGATAGTTCAGACGACGAGAATGAAGTATATGTTGCTGAATTTGTGTGGCCTTCAAAGTCTAAAGCTAGTTCTTGTGCATCTCTTAAGCCGGCTACTAAAGGTCGGCAAGAAGAACTAAAATTTACTTTTGATGTTTCTAAATGTGATCGTATCTTTGATGAATTACTTAAGCTTGGAAACATTAAAATTTCTCATACTATGCCTCCACTTGATGAAATTAAACGACGTGCATATTGTAAGTTTCATAATTCTTATTCTCATGCTACTAACGATTGCAATGTGTTTCGTCGTCAGATTCAATCGGCCATTAATGAAGGTCGTTTGATGCTTCATGAGATGCAAGTGGATAAGCAACCTTTTCCCGTCAACACCATGGAGTTGCAGCAGCCCAAGGTCTTGGTTCGGCCGCATCAAGCCGAAGCTACTAAGGGTAAGAACGTGATGGTCGGGGAAGCTAAGCCCGATTTGAGGGGAAAAGAGTTGACAAGAGAAGTGGCATATGAAAAGACTCCTGATGGCAGAGAGACTTTCAAAATCACTGTCAAAGCTTCTGGACATGGGGGGCAAGGATCGTCCACACCATCTGGTCAGCAAACAACCGAGCCTGTCCTGGACAGGGTGGTTAGACCGGGGGTACAGGGCGGTCAGATCGCCCCTACACATGGCCGCCCAAAGATGCTTGTTCCGAAGCGGCCAGAGATTGGAAACTGGAAGCTCAACGTGGCAAAGAATCAGGGAAGTGTTCCAAAGCCAAAGGTCACGTTTGATATGCTATTTGATAAGTACTCCAAACAAAAGGCCGTTACAAGCGATCGGCCGGTAAAAAAAAGGATGAGATCACCTCCACATCAAGAGAGGCCGTCATCGCCTCCCAGAGCAGCTATCAGATTCAGAGGTGAATCATCTCAAAGGCAACACTTTACTCCAGATTGGGCTCCTTCAAGTTCTAATTCGCCTCGTCCAATATACGATGATAATGGGGTAATGTGGGTGCCATATCAACAATCCTTCCATCCTGGATGGGGAGGATCAAGGAGATTAGTGCTGGATCGAATCTCAAGGCATGCACAAGATCGCTGGACTCCACGACAAACCAGGCAGGGTCATCAAGCTGACCCGGTTAGACCGCCCCCTGCAGGCGGTCAGACCGCTCTGCCCAGGAAAGCGCAGCTTCCTCTGAAAAAGATGTACAAGCCCAAGATCAGAGAGGAGGAAGTTCAGGAGATGGACATCGACCCAGAGAGGACTACAAGCCTTGACATCATTCAGATTGGGACGATGGATGTTCCCATTGAGGAAAGTGGCAAAAGACCGGTTGTGCTAAACAATCAGGTTGTGACACCAACTCAAAAGGGATCTGTTGCTGCAAATGATCATGAGGCCAGCGTAAGCAAGTCTCGTCCAGAGTGCTTTTTGCCAAGGTGGTGCCCTCCCGGTCTGACTCATACTCAAAGACGGAAACTTCAACGATTGAGATTACGTGAGAAAAGGGAGAAGGAACTGGAGAAGCAAAGGGACGAGGTCTTCAACAGCTACAGGCCTATGGTACCACAGGGGAAGGAGTGGAGAGTCAAGACGGCACCCCAGACAGAGGCGGTCAAACCGCCAGAGGGGGCGGTTCAACCGCCTGAGGCGGTTAGACCGGCTGACCAGGCGGTCAGACCGGGTTCTCCAGAAACGCCGCCCGGTTTCGCTTCATCAGTCCCTATAGCTTGTGATGACAAGGTATCGTCTGTCCCTACTCCAGAGGACGACGAGGAGCTTGTGGACTACAGTTCTTCTCCAGAGCGGATGAACCTTGAAATCAATGTGGTTCATTTGTTTGTTGATGGTTCGGTGCCTACGGAGGAGGACTTTGCTCATCTTGACTTTGGGCCTAAAGATGCTATATTTCAGAAGCCCAAAGACACTGATAATCATCTGAAAGCTTTGTACATGAAGGGTCACATCAATGGAAAGTCTATCTCTCGGATGCTAGTGGATGGAGGTGCGATTGTCAACTTGATGCCGTACTCTCTATTCAAGAAGCTTGGAGGTTCAGATGAGGAGTTGATCAAGACCAACATGACCGTCAGCGGAGTTGGAGGAGGCGAGCCAATAGGAGCTAAAGGTGTGGTCTCCATGGAGCTCACTATTGGAAGCAAGACGCTCGCCACGGCTTTTTTCGTCGCTGAGACACAAGGTAACTTCAGTCTTATCCTTGGTCGTGATTGGATTCATGCGAATAAATGCGTTCCTTCTACTTTGCACTAAATTTTAATACAATGGGTAGATGATGAGGTAGAAGTAGTGCATGGTGATAATTCTGCTTGTGTAGCTGTAGCTGATAGTCATTCTATAAGTGTGCATGATGATGTAAAATGTCTATCTGGCTTAGATTTGTCTAATTATGAGTTTGTAAGCTGTTCCAAAGATGGCTTCATTCCTGCTGTCATAAAGCCGTTTGACAATCGGCTAAATCACTTCATGTGACTCGATGAGTTCAACAAAAGAGTGGTTGCAGCAGAGGATTGATCATTATCGGGCGCATAAGACCGATACATGTGAAGCCATTGAGGATCTTGATGATTTGGGCAAGCTAGGACAAGGGTTTACGTCGGCTGATCCTCTTGAGGAGGTAGATATTGGTGATGGCACTGTACCTAGGCCGACATTTGTAAACAAGAATCTTGATCCTACATTTAAGCTTGAATTAATAAAGTTATTAAAAGAGTATGTTGACTGTTTTGCTTGGAATTACAATGAGATGCCTGGTTTAAGTCGTGATTTAGTAGAACATAAATTGCCTATTAAACCTGGTTTTAAGCCTTATAAACAGCCTCGTAGGAATTTTAATCCTGATATTTATGACCGAGTGAAAGAAGAAATCAATCGATTGCTTGATGCTAAGTTTATTAGGCCTTGTCGATATGCTGATTGGATCTCTAATATTGTGCCTGTTGAGAAAAAAGGAACAAAGAAACTTCGTGTTTGCATTGATTTTAGAGATCTTAATAAAGCTACTCCTAAAGATGAATATCCTATGCCTATAGCCGACTTTCTTGTTAATTCTGCATCTGGACATAGAGTGCTTAGCTTTCTTGATGGTAATGCTGGTTACAATCAAATCTTTATGGCCGAAGAGGATATTTCCAAAACGGCTTTCATATGTCCAGGATTTGTAGGCTTGTTTGAGTGGATAGTCATGACTTTTGGTTTGAAAAATGCTGGTGCTACTTATCAAAGGGCTATGAACTTGATCTTTCATGACTTGCTTGGTATTATAGTAGAAGTCTATATCGATGACATTGTTGTTAAATCGGCTGGTCTAAATTCTCATTTAGCCGATTTAAAGAATTTAAAACTTGCATTTGAAAAGATGCGTCGGTATGGTTTAAAGATGAATCCACTCAAATGTACTTTTGGTGTGTCGGCTGGCAAGTTTTTGGGTTTCATTGTGCATGAGAAAGGTGTGGAGATTGATCCTAAAAAGATTGAGTCGATTAAAAAGGTTCAAGCTCCTACTTGTAAAAAAGAGTTGCAGAGATTCTTGGGCAAGGTTAATTACTTGAGGCGATTCATTTGTAACTTGTCCGGGAAAGTTGATGCTTTTACTCCTTTACTTCGGTTAAAAAGTGGAGCTGAGTTCACTTGGAGGGCAAAACAACAAGAGGCTTTTGATTAGATTAAGAGTTACTTGACTTCGCCGCCTGTTCAATAAGCACCCAAGAATGGTGTTCCATTCCGACTTTATGTTGCAGCGGAGACAAGTGTGATTGGGGCTGTTTTGACTCAAGAGACCGATGGCAAGGAGTATGTTGTTGCTTATGAGAGTAGAAGATTACTAGACGCCGAAACGAGGTACACCTTTATTGAAAAGCTTTGTCTATCTTTATATTATGCTTGTACCAAGTTGAGGCATTATTTATTGTTTAGTACTTGTTATGTTGCATGTCAAACCGACATAATTAAATACATGTTGCAAAAACCTATTCTAAGTGGTAGAGTCGGCAAATGGGCTTATGCTCTTGTTGAATATGATTTGCGTTGTGAACCTATTGGATCAATGAGAGGTCAAATAGTAGCCGACTTTATTGTTCAACATAGAATTGGTAAGCAACTTGATTTAGATGTCGGTTATGTAACTTTCACTCCATGGAAATTACATTTTGATGGATCGGCTTGTAGAAGTGGTTGTGGTGTTGGGATCATTATTATATCACCTAGTGGAGCTATTTTTGAAGCCCTTAGCCGGTTGGATCATAAATGTACTAATAATCAAATTGAGTATGAAGCTCTCTTGTTTGGATTGCAAATCTTACATGACATGGGAGTAAAGCATGTAGAAGCTTATGGTGATTCTTTATTGGTGGTACAGCAAGTATCGAAGGTATGTCAATGTCTAAATGGTTCTTTAAATGCTTATCTTGATAAATATTTGGACATCATATCTTGCATGGATGAATTTGTGATCTATCATGTACCACGGGAGGAGAATCCGAAAGCTAACGCTCTGGCTCAGCAAGCATCTGGTTATAGTGTCCAGAAAAGAAATTTTCAGGAACGAAAACCGATGTTTAGCGAAGCTGAGGGTTACGTTCTGGAGGAGCCGGTTCAACCGCCCCCTCCGGCCGGTCAAACCGGGTACCCCGGTCAGACCGCCCCCTCGGGCCGGTCAGACCGCCCCTCAGGGGGCAACCCTAGTTCGGCCACTGTTTTTTCCAAAACTGTTGAGGACGAAGTGGGAGATTGAAGAATGCCTCTGATTAAGTATTTGCAGGATCCTAAGAGTGTAAGTAACAGAAAAGTTCGACGGTGGGCGCTTAAGTTTATTCTAGATGATGATGAGTTATATCGTCGGACGGCAGATGATTTGTTTTTGAAGTGCTTAGGTCCTGATCAAGCAAGATTGGCTATGGCAGAGGTACATGAAGGAGTTTGTGGTACTCATCAATCGGCTCCCAAGATGAAGTGGCTTCTTAGGCGGGCTTGCTTTTATTGGCCTACTATGATAGCCGATTGTTTTAGGTACTACAAAGGGTGTGAAGAGTGTCAGAAGCACGGAGATGTTCAGTTGGTGCCTGCTGCGTTGATGCATCCAATTATCAAGCCTTGGCCATTCAGAGGTTGGGGATTGAATTTTATTGGCAAGATACATCCTCCGTCGACCAAAGGGCATTGCTTTGTGATTGTGGCAACTGATTATTTTACCAAATGGACTGAAGCAATCCCTCTTAAGAACATGACACACAAGGAGGTAATTGAGTTTATTACGGAGCATGTCATACATAGGTTTGGCATTCCACAAACTTTAACTACAGATCAAGGTACTTCATTTGTGGCTAAAGAGGTGCGTGATTTTGTCAATTCCTATGGTATTAAGTTGCTCAATTCATCTCCATATTATGCTCAAGCTAATGGTCAAGCTGAGTCTAGCAATAAAACTTTAGTTAAGCTAATTAAGAAGAAGATAGAAGACAATCCTAAGAGATGGCATGAGGTATTATCTGAAGCTTTATGGGCTCATCGCGTATCTAGACATGGTGCTACTAAAGTTACTCCTTTTGAGCTTGTGTATGGTCAAGAGGCCGTTTTACCCGTTGAGGTGAATCTAGGCGCATATAGACTTGCAAAGCAAAATGATCTTAATGTTGA
Source organism: Cenchrus fungigraminus (assembly GCA_036936925.1). NCBI lineage: Eukaryota > Viridiplantae > Streptophyta > Magnoliopsida > Poales > Poaceae > Cenchrus > Cenchrus fungigraminus. Next base: position 1,998,821 of record CM072770.1, on the reverse strand, counting down.
TACATATCATGCTTTGATGATGGATAACATTGATGAGGTGACCGACAAGCGTTTGGAGGCTTTGGAAGCAATTGGGAAGGATAAAAGGCGAGTTGCTAGAGCATATAACAAAAGGGTAAAAGCTAAGTCTTTTCAAGTAGGAGATTTGGTTTGGAAGACTATTCTACCTATAGGATCAAAGAGCAACAAGTTTGGTAAATGGTCTCCAAGTTGGGAAGGTCCATACAAGATTGTGAGAGTTTGCTCTGGAAATTCCTATATGGTGGAATCATTGCAAGGACAGCAGCTACCTAGGGCACTCAATGGAAGATATCTGAAGAAGTTTTATCCAAGTGTGTGGCAAGATGCTTGAAAGTTCATGGCCGGTTTCTATGAAAATCGCCCTTAGCATAAAAAATGGCCGACAACAGTCCTGTCGTCCTTAGCATTATTTTTTAGCACGCAAGCTTTGCTAAAAAACAGGGGGGCATGTGTTTTCACTCAAAATTGGCAAAAGCCGACTCAGGCTATGCAGGCCGGTTAGACCGGGTCCCGGGGCGGTCTGACCGGGTGCGCTATAGCCGGTCCGGCACGAAGGTGCCAGGCGGTCTAACCACCACCCAGGGGCGGTCTAACCGAGTCTCTCCGATTTCGGGTAGAATTAGAAGTTTAGCTTGATTCCGAGTTGTAAAACGTAGTTTGCAGGGCAAGTCCTCCCACTCTATAAATATAAAGGGTCGTGGCCGATTGAGAGCGATCATCCAATCGTCATTATCAATTTTACTTTATTTTCTCCAAACCCTAAACTTTTCCAACCTCCATTGCTCTCCTCCTTCGTCTCCACGGCGGTTGAGGAAGTTCTGAGTGGCCTGCCGATCTCAGGACAACCCTAGGCGCACTGTTCCCGACGGGGTCCCTCCCGGAGCAGCGAATCTAGGTTTTTCGGCGTTCCTCCTGTCCAAGGCGGTTAGACCGGCCCTCCCAGGCGGTTAGACCGGCCCGTGCTGGGTGGTTCGGCGAGGTGATTTCCGACGACCGCGCGATCCAGCGCATTCGTGTGTTCGACCGTAAAAAGCGTCAACAGGATCAAATTATCAGATGCATGCAGTGCTTCTGTAGTCACTAGTCAGATATATTTCAGAATTCAGCTTCAAAATATATATATGTGTGTGTTTCAGAATTTGAACTCACAGCACACAGCAGTCCTACTCTGTAGTGCAGCGCAGTGCAGTGCAGTGCAGTGCATCATCTTCAGATTAAAGCACAACAGTTATTAGTTGTTATGATTAGTTAAACCTTTGTTGTCAGGAGTATGAAAGGAGGCAAACCAGTGGACCTCAGCCTGCTACTAGGTACCGCAAAAAGAAAGTAATGAAAGAAGTGCTTCCTGAAGACACAGACCTCTATGAGGACCCTTCTTCCACCCTTCAATTGTCAGGCTTGTCCATCCTTTCATATCCAATGCTTTTACTTCTTTTTCCTAGTCGTGGTTCGAATTGAGCATTATTAGTTGCTGAATTTGCGTTTTCATGTAATCTAGGACAAATGAGGGTTTGGAAATTGCTTCACCAGTTATTCTTGTGGACGGCTACAATGTGTGTGGCTACTGGGGAAAGCTTAAGAAAGATTTCATGAATGGGAGGCAAGAAATTGCTAGACAAATGCTCATTGATGACCTGGTATCTTTCAGTGCAGTAAGAGGTCTGCACCAGCGAATTAAATCCATTATAACAATTAAAACCACCTCATTTATGATTTCTTGATATAAAAAAGGTCCCAATTACTCCATCCGTCCCAAATTACTAGTCATTTTGGCTTTGCTAGATACATTCCTTTTGTTATGCACCTAGATATATACTTATGTCTAGATACATAAGAAAAGAAATGTATCCAGAAAAGCAAAAACTACTAGTAATTTGGGACGGAAGGAGTAGCCTACTTAAGCAATTACTCAAAGCTTATATGCAGTTTTACACTTTATTATTTGTACTACGAGTCTACAACTTACAATAAATCTAGTTACAACTTACCATGAATGTAGCTAGGCAATCAGATTATTTTTTACCTATCAATTGTGATACCATTTCCCCTTGAATTCTCAATATCCATGCAAAGTTTTACAGTGGGTGTTTATATCATTTCTCACAATGATACTTGCAGAGGTAAAAGTTGTAGTTGTATTTGATGCTGCCAATTCAGGGGTTTCTACACATAAGGAAACATATAAAGGGTAAGATATTATTGTAAATTGACTTTTAGTGCTAGATTTTTTTTCACAGGATATTGATGCCATGCAAGCAGATCTGATTGATAAAATAAATAGAAGTTCAGTATTTCCATCAGTTTTTTATAGTCAGCTATTAGGGAAAACCTAAGCAATTTTTTTCTCATAAAACAGGGTTGATGTTGTATATTCTTCCGACTTATCTGCTGATTCTTGGATTGAGAAGGAGGTAAATTTTGGATTGCATATCAGAAGCATTGCCTAGAGTTCCTTTGTATAGAATTATGACGCTAATCATCAGTTCAAATTTAAGGCAAAAAGATCCTAACATATGAGATACATGACTAAGAGTAAAAATATTGGAAAATATTTGAGTCACTTGTGCCGTACCCAACTGTTTGAATCTTTAGGCATTCTTTAAATGGGGTCAGCAGAAGAAGTATAGTTGAATAGTTGATAGATTTTTCTGGCCTGAAATAGTGCATGCTGTTGCCATATCATTGAGAAGCGTATTTTTGTGACTATATAAGTTTTGGCATGAAAACTTAACGGGGGACATGATCAAGTGATTTTTTAAGCAAATGGATTTGAAATGAATTCATATTGTGTAGAACAAATGAAATACACAATATGTAATGTTACTGAGCATTTTGTTGCTTGCTGGTTCTTCCACCTATGCAGGTTGAAGCTTTAGTGGCAGATGGTTGCCCGAAAGTATGGGTAGTAACATCTGATGCATTGGAGCAACAATTAGCACATGGAGAGGTATGTTCTCTTCCTTTCCGGGATATGCTGTTTATTTATCTCTACCAGCTGCTAGACCTTTTATACACTACTTTATGTGCCTACTACTGTACTCCCGCATTTCCTATAAAGTTTCATGGAATGCATATTGCACATTTCAGTATTTAAATACCAAAGAAGTGTTTGCTAGTTTTTTTTTTCTGAAAAACATGAGGTTTCATTTTTTTTATTTCAGAACTAACAGTAACCATGGAAAATAGTAGGAAATGGAAGGGGTTAAGGCGAGATTATTTGAACATGGGAAATAAGTAATTGTGTTTATATTTGTAAGGAAATTAGGATCCAGAACAACATGAATCTTGGAGAGCATACTTTAGTTATACTTGCGGCGTACAAGAAAGTTAATGAAAGTTATACTTGCGGCATACAAGAGGATTTTAGTTTCTACTCTCTTTTTCACCCCATATTCACATGTTTTATTCCTAAAGATTATAATGTAGATCTTGTATATTTTGTAGGGTGCTCTTATATGGAGCTCTAAAAGATTGGTCAAAGAGGTTAGTTCTATGGATATGGATTTCTCAAGCAATCATTGTATAACAGAAGAATATTTTTTTGTGGCTCTGCAGATAAAAGAATCGGAAAAGGAACTTGATCTGGAGCTAAAGGAAACCAGGTCTAAGTTACATCTTTACTAGTGGCGTACATTATTTTTTCCAGAAAATTTCCTTTGGGTGTCAAAGAGAGAACTTCACATACCTAATTGTCTAGCTGCAAAAACAGCACCATCACATTTGGTTTGTGAATTCTATTTACTTGTGAAATGTCCTGATCCAAGCTACTTGATTTTAAAATTGACAGATCAACTTCGTTGCAAGGAAAACTTTTGCAGCACAAGCTGAATCCAAAAGTAGTACATGCATTAAAAGGTCTCAGGAATAAGCTTGAAGAACAAGAGCGGAGAAAGAAGTGACTGCTGATTACTGGATGGTGATGGTTGACAAAGAGAGGAAGAGAACAGGTGTACATAAGTGCATTTTCGTGTGAACATCCACTAACATCGGATCCATTGACAGCTAATAGAGCAACTGAGCAAGTTCGATGCGAGTGCAAAGACTGCTACGAGAAGAGCATCAGAGTATGCTAAATTGCTAACATCATGTAAAAAACAAAGGAATCTGACTTTATTTGGGGGGCCAGTCAGCTTTGTATAGACACCATGCTTGGATCAGAGCCCCATCCATGGAAGAAAACCATGAGCTGTATAGTAATGCAACTTAGCTGCTGATGTTTTCGGGGCATGTGAAGTGTTGTATATCTGTAGATTTTGGAGATGAGGAAACTATATATTTGGATGTATAGGGAATTCATCGGTTGAACAAATGTTAGCTGTAGGCTTGTAGATTTTGGAAATGAGAAAATTATACATTTTGAAAATGAAGAAATTTTGGGTGTATGCCTGTGGATTTTAGTTTGACCCTTGAATCGTTGGGATTTTGTGATCCCTGTTTAGGATGATTGGGTGTTGGCCTATGCCGGGGTGTAGTTTATTTTTCCTGACAAGTACTTTCACCTTTTGTTGAATAAAATGTAGATGGGGCTATGCCCCCCGAGATTGTTCAGAAAATAAAAGAGGATCATATGGCACTTGACAATTACAGCAGCACAACGTTTCAGGATCTAACGAACACTCCCAACAAACCCCACACAAAGAACCAGGGGTCATGGGATCTTATTCTTCATGATCCAACCACAAAGTTTGGACAAGAAATTCACAGCACACGAGTCCAAACTAACTGAAGCATATGACACAGACGATATGTTCATACAATGCAGATCAACTGGCACCACAAGCTACCAATTCAGAACTCAACGAGCGTTTAAAGGGTATCCCGTGGATGACAACAACCACCGTTGTAGCATCCTCTCTGCTTCAGTGTTGTCTGTGTTTGGTAACAGTAGCACTCCAGTCCTGCGACAAGGGTGGTTCAGATACAGAGGTTAGCAAGGTTCCAGGGCACAAGTATGAAAGATTTTGCAAAGAGTGCCGCTCTGCACATCTACACCAGCAAGCAATGAAGCAACCCAACAACCTATCATACTTATTGATAGACATAGCAACTGCCTGCATTATATACTTGAACATAGAATAGGTTCAGACAAGTACTTGCAAAATCTCTGACTAATGAGGGCAGAGAACTGACTGCCCTTGTCAATACAACCAGAATTCAGGAGTGACGGAAATTGACGGCCTAGTTAGTTCGTGTATTGCATCATGTACAAGAAAACTTAGCTTGACATCCCCAGAATTAGATTAAAAAGATTCATGCTTATGATCAAGCTGTCTCTTTTCCATGTGCTTTCTAGCAAAGTCAAAGAGTACTGACTGGTACTAAACTGGTGAGCAAATGCGATGAATCAATCAGCAGCAGCAGCAGAAGCAAGAGTGCAGATGGTACCTCAGTTGTCGTCATCATCATCGTCATCCTCTTCCTTCTTGATGCGAGTGGTTCCACCCTCTTTGCTTATGGGCAGCTTCATGTTCCCCCATGGAGTGTCGACATCAATCTTGCCCTTGATGGTGTACCCTGTCCCCCTTCCCCTGATCATGTCCCAGACCGCGGATCCGAGCTCCTTGGGCCTGAAGCTGAAGGGGATCTGCATCCTGCTGATCCCCTGCTTCTCGATCTTGGTGTTCTGCGTGAGCTCCGCGGACGCGATGCTGTCGTCGCCGAGCCACATCTCGTACTCGAGCAGGTTGAGCCCCAGGTCGAAGTCGTTCTTGTTCTCGAGCTTGAGGTGCAGCGTGGCGGTGGTCTCCTCGAAGGAGAAGTGGTGGAACTTGATCTTCTCGACGTCGACGTCGGGCTTGTAAGGGACGGGGATCTCGCCGGACTTCTCGAGCGGGATCTTGATGCGGCCGATGATGGGGACGTCGACGAGGAGGACGACGCGGACGAGGTAGGGGATGATGCTCCCGGGCTGGATGTCCTTGTAGGTGCTCTTGATGTCGTCGAAGACGAGGGAGACGGGGATCTTGACGGTCTCCTGGCCGTGGGCGTGGATGGTGCCGGCGTCGGGGATGAGGCCGGAGACGAGCTTGCGGCCGTCGCTGTCGATGAGGTAGTCGATGTCGACGAGCGGGATGGGGACGGGGTTGGGGTTCTTGATGAGCACGTCGACGACGAGGTCGGCGCGGTTGAGGCTGATGTGCGGGATGTGGATGCCGGAGACGTCGGCGCTGGGCTTGCCGAAGCCCACGGCCTCCTCGATCTTCTCGCCGATGTCGTGGATGAAGTCCTTGACCTTGTCGATGAATCCGCCGCCGCCGCCGCCCTCCTTCTTGTCGCCGTCCTCCTCGCGCTTGCTGCCGCCGCGGTCGATCACCGTGGGGTTCTCCGACGACGAAGACATGGTGGCTGCTGGGGCCGGCAGGAGACAGAAGCCAAGAAAGAAAGAAGGCGAGAGTGAGATCGGAGACCGCGGGGGGAGATCTGGAGCGCGAGGAATGCGAAGAGGATCGGAGTGTGGGAGTGGGTTGACCTGAGGGTGAGGGCGTCGAGGGGACGACGAGACGAAGCGAGTGGAAACCGCGTGCGGGCCTAAGGAGGTTGGTTGGTGGTCGGCGGGGGAGCTCGCTCGATCGAGGCTTCAAGCCGGCGCAAAGGAGTCCGTCGGCGAGAGGAGCAGGAAGCACGTGTGTGAGCGTGGCTGGACCGACCCCTTCTGTCAGTCCAGCTCAGCTTCAGCAATCAGCGATCAAGACTTGAAGGGAGGGAGAGGGACTCGTCGACACCAGCTGACCAACAAGAAGAAGCGGCTGAAATTTGGGTGATCGATCGAGCAGGTCAAAATCGGGTTCATAAAATCCTCACATCACAGCACGAAACATGTGGAGCTTAATACGGCCAGGTGGAGAAAATTTCTCCAAACATAGCAAAGGGCAACGTCGCTGATATTGATTTATTCTAAGAGAAAAATACTGTTGCCTAGTAGTTGGTTTGTTCTGAAAGAAAAATATTATTGGCTGGTGGCTGATAAACCAGATGAACAAGTCGAAGGGAATACCAGTAATAACATGTTCGGTTGGTACGAAGAACAATATTCAGCTGGTAGATTGAATAACATTGTGTGAGAGAAAATAAACCAAAATAAACCGAAGAGACTATGACTCGGTGTACAACAACAATCCCAAGTAAATTGTGTAGACTAGAGATTGAATTCAAAAGAAACAAGGGTAGAAGGAAAAAATCCACAAGATAGTACATAGAGATAAGGTTAAACGAAGAAAGAAACAGAGGTCATCGTTCAAAGTTTCAAACACATTTATTGCTAGTCTCGAAGCACTTCTATCCATAGCCAATTTCTCGAAGATGTTCCACTTCTTAATATCTCTTTTAATTCGGTACATCGTAATGATTCATGCAATTTTTGTAGGCCTCACTTGATAGACAATTAGTGAGGTGAGTTGTTGCGAAGCACACGAGGAATGATCGATGTTAAACTCGTATTGGTGTTTTTTTTTAGACAAAAACTCGTATTGGTGTTGGTACACTACGTATTGATGGCCACTGTCATATGCTTGTTTCCTCGCAAAAAAAAGAAAAAATGTTTAACTGTACATAGTTCAAATACAGTAGACTACCATGACCATGCCTAGCACTCTTTCAAATTTTTGCCACACACAGTTTTTTTTACAGCAATTGCCACACAAAGTTGAAGTTGCAATGTTGGTAAGCCTTTTCGTGAAATGCGGCCATTTTTCTCCGAAATTCGTCCAAAGAGAGAGTGCTACGTTGCTCCAATTCGAAACAGAGTTTGTGCAACACGGGCAGAGGCGGAGTTGTTAAGGAGTGGCGCCCTATCCTTATCTATCCAGTGGACACGACACGAACAGCGCCGCGCTCTCCCGCTCCCGCTCCCGCTCTTTCCTCCCCCCGTCTCGGCTTCCCTCCGATGCCGCCACCCATGGCGCTGCCCCTCTCCACCTCCGCCGCCGCCGCCACCCTTCCCTCTCTCCCGCCCCTCCGCGCCTTCCTGCCGACGGCGCTGCGCCTCCCTTCGGCCTGCCCCCGCCCCCGCGCGGTCTCCGCCGGCTACGCGGCGTCCTTCTACAGCGGCTCGGCGGCCGCGACCGGCGGCGCCGAGGACGAGGAGGTCGGCGACGAGGAGGGCTCCGCCTCGGGGTTCGGCTCCGGGCTGGGGCTCGGCGGCGGCGGCGGGCTCGGGATGTCGGCCGCGGAGGCGGCGCTGGCGCTGGAGGAGCGGGAGATGCCGCCCTGCCCGCCGGGCCTGCGCCAGTACGAGACCATGGTGGTGCTCCGACCCGACATGTCCGAGGAGGAGCGACTCGCGCTCATCCAGCGCTACGAGGAGGTAGGTGATTTCGACAACTCCATTTTTAGCTGCCGCTCTAGCTAACTAACAAAGTAACAACACAACACAACCGATCGATCAGCATTTGCATTTTGCAACTGTGATAGCATTCGTCGAAAAATTTCCTGTTCGATCGTTTGTTCCGGCATCAGAAATGCACTCCTGCTTCTGGCTGCTGCAATGCATATGCATTGGTACAGAAAAATGCAGGAGTATCGACAGCATAGCAGATTCTGACATTAGTCACTGAAATGGTCTTTTCATTGTCATTCTTTGAGTGGGTCGATTGTGTCCCAATTAACTTGTGCTGCATCAGTGTAATTACAGTGCATCGTTCAATTTTTGTTTTTCAACAACGACCATGTACTAAGTTTAATCGATCATCGGGCTATCATGAACTGCAGCTGCTTGTGACGGGCGGCGCCATGTACGTGGAGGTGTTCAACAGGGGCGTCATCCCGCTGGCATACAGCATCAGGAAGAGGAACAGCCGGACAGGGCTGCCGTCCACCTACTACGACGGCATATACCTCCTCGTCACCTACTTCACCAAGCCCGACTCCCTCTCCGCCCTGCAGCAGAGGCTCAACGCCGACGACGACGTCATCCGGTCCACCAGCTTCAAGGTCCGCCCGCGGAAGGCCTTCTAGACACTCGTGGGACTCAACATTTGGTTTCCTTCTTCTGGAATGAAAAGATTCAGGTCTTGAAATATTTTTGTTCATATCACAAGAAGAATTCTGCAGTGTTGCGCTTAGATGTCCTTTGCAATCAATGGTTGAGAGAAAAAATGGTTACTTTATTTTTCATTCTGCTTCAGTTCCAGATCAGCCTGTTGGTTTGGCTGGTGGCTGATGCTGATTTGTTCTGAGAGAAAAGTACTGCTGGCTGGTTGCTGGTGGCTGGTTTATTCTGAGAGAAAAGTACTGCTGGCTGGTGGCTGATAAGCCAAGCGAACAGGGCGCGGATGCCCATTTTGTTGCAAAAGAAGTTAACCAGTCTAGAAATCGCTTACATAAATTGCTAAACCATCGAGAAATCAGGCTTCTAGTAAATGTAATTAATGGATAGCTAAAGCCAAATAAGCATTGCGTACATGACAAAATAGAAATTGCACTAACAGAAGCAACGACAAGAACCCGAGTGCTTTCAACTTCTGGTGAGTGTAAGCTTTTAACACAAAACATTCTCGACTCATTTAGCTGTCAAGCAGTTAACCAGAGTTTGACCATATCCAAATGTTCTTGGCACAACATTTGTATGTAAAGCAGTACTAAATTATGCAGAATGCACCTGGTTGCCATCAACTGATCAACCCAGAAACTAAGGCAACAACACTTCCGAATTTCTGGCGCTGGAACTTTCAGAAGCACAGCTCAATATCTTCAACAGATGAGAACACTAGGATCTGTCAGCCATGGAGCAGCTTTAGTATCTGTCATAGCGCCTGGAATTTGAAACAAATATCAGGATTAGTCAATGATGAGGTAAAAAGGTTTCAAATAAAAAGAGGTTGACAATATAATAAACTCAAGGACCGTATTATTCAGTAATACCTGCGCTCCCTAGACCTGGAACGCTCTCTTCTCCTTGAATCATAGCCACGGGAACGGTCATAATCTCTATCCCGATCACGGTCATGGCGACGGTCCCTGTCGTGACGTCTGTCACGATCCCTATCATAATCTCTTCTACCATCTCGAGAGTCAACCCTGTCTTTCCTTTCTGTATCTCTGTCCCTGGATGCCCGACCATTGCGATCCTTGCTGTGCTCTCTTGATCTGAAAAGGCAATTACTTAAGATAATGATGTTCACTAAAAATAATAACAAGGATGAGGAGTGGCATACCTTCTATCGTCTTCAGGCCTGTCCTTCCTCCTTTTATTTCTCTGCTCCTGGAAGATGACATGGTGTATTTTATGACATTAAAAATGATGACATTTAGGTATGCTTAAAAACATAAGATAAATGTTCCAAAAGAAAGGAGGCCAGTGATACATTACAGGCAAGGCTGCTTCAGCAAATTGTATCTTATAAATTTATGGAGCAGTTAGCAGATAAACGGCAGAACAAGTTGTCACTTACAGCAAAGGTTGGCAAAAGGATGTGCTTTCAGGATAAATTAACCAGTAACATATCACCAGATCTACATAATATGGCTCACCAGTAGAAAAGCAACCTCCAGCTGCTCAACATAATACTAAGCAGAGCACATGAGCAGTTTGTTACAATTAAGTAAACATGATTCATCATACCATGTTCTGCACGCTCCTATGCTTACATTTCTCAACAGACAGTGACTGTTGTTGCCATGGGTGTGAAGATGATTGTCACATGAGATTCCAATCACGCAACATGGACTAATTCCTGTAATGACTATCGTAATAACCAAAGTTCCCTCCATGTGAGAAATGAAATAACATATAGGGAAGGTGAGAACCTTGAGGCTCTTGAGATAAGAAAACTCACAGATGCCAAAAGGCCCCAAACAGAGTAACTCTTTAAAGCAGAAAATGGTACATTATACTCAGCACCTGATAAATTGCACCTTAGCAGACTTAGAGATGACAATGGAATAAATCAAGCTCATATTCTACAAACAGAATGCGAGTCCTAGTGCGGGTTTCTTGATTTAATTGTACTTGTGTATTGACAGATTAAAAAAGCTTGGAATTCTTAATATGTTTCATCAATTTCCAGCATCTACATTTATTTTGGACATGGCATGCAGGAATTTACCTGAAGTTCTTTCAGTTTCTCGCGAATCAGCATGTAGCCCAAGTGTAGCTTCCCTCCAAAATGGTCAGCAAGACGTCGATCACTGTGTTGAGATATATTCAGCTCAGGGTAAAGATGCAATCTGACAGTTTCAGACAACAATTGGAGTGGAAAGCGCGAAAAGCATTACTTGTCATATACACTCAGGAATGCTCCACATATGTCACAGAGACGTAGCTTTTGATCCGTCTGTAAAGTGGAAAGAGATCATATCGTTAGCAATTATGTAACTAGTATTGCACCAGCTAAAAACAACAATGTAGGCCATAGCACCTAAAAGTAAATTCAATTACATATGCATGCAATTCTTATGAAGAAATCAGCAACATATGATTAGATCGATTATATAATGCGCCACATAATAAGGTAATTTCAAAACATGGTGCACAAAGGTACACTAGTACCAATTGATGGTTGCGAACATTGGAGAGCCAGGTAATGCACTTTAGTTTATCGAAAGAATCATTTTGTGAGGAAATGTGCTGGTACATATGTAAATACAGAACATACCCAGTGTGCAAAGGTTGAGCTGTTGTCAACTAAAGAGCTTAAACTGAAAGAGAAGTATTTGTAGAACAATATATGATCAAACCATTCAGGAAGCATGATTAGCAAGCTTACTTTCAACATGCAATTATGAAGGCTTATGTTTAATATTTCCCCACCAGACCAAAGAAATACATAGTAGAAAAATACATATTGGATTCATAATTTCGTATAAAATTGAATTCAAAAACTATGTTAGGCATCACACGATCCATGGATGTATTCTAGAATAAACCTTGCGCAAGGTACTCATAAGCCACAGTAAGCAATCACCAAACAATACTAACAGAAAAGACAAACTATAATACCATGCAAACTAATGCTATCAAACAAATGACAACTTAATGCAAAATTGCCATTGGTTGTGTGGAAACTGGAAGCTCACAATTCTAACATCAGCAGCTGTATATTTGGAAGGATCTGAAGGTGGCTCCGGCCGTGGCGCCAACTAATGATAGGAATCAAAACAAAATTAGTCAAGCAAAAGAGACGGAATAGTATCAGTGTAATTAAAAGTTTTATTTGTATTCTGTATGTGACATCTGGTTTAAAACAAACCTATTTAATTGGCTGGTACAAACATAGTAAATTAAGATTGAGATGCACAAAGTAAAGACTACCTTTTTCAGAGCTTCTGCCTCTTCCAAAGCTTTCTGAGCTTCGTCTACCATGCCCTGTTCACCTACAGAAAAGGAAAGCCATTAAAGTATCAATATCATATAATCATTTTCCGCCTTTAGGGGAAAGCAGTGTGACAGTTCATACAGCATTACAAATATTTGAAATGTAAATATCAGAAAGTTGGTATCATAACAAAAGAAAAGGCTAATGAAGAAACCAGTGTCTGATCGAATTAACAAATAAACAATAGACCTATATAGTCTAATACTAAGCTGTGCCTAGGTGGATCTTTTTTTCAAAACAGCAGACTGATACAGTGAACAAAACTTGCCTATGAGTCTTTATGTCAGTGGTCAGTTACTAAGTGTGTCCATGAAAGTTATCTTCAACAAAGATTCTCGCAGCGTAACGGTTAGAGCGTTGAACTTCGGGGTCAATGAAACCCCTATTGCCGGTCCGGGTTCGAATCTTAATACCAGCTTCTTAAGAAAAAGTTCTGGTCAAGTTTTTTTTTTTTTATGAAAGTTATTTTCGCAGCTTCACACTTTTGCCAAAAACAGTAGTGCGCAAACTTAATCTATTTCATTTATATCAACTAACTGATGCACACTGCACAGCAGGTAAATAGTAGGAGAAAAATTCGCCGAACCTTAGACCAGGTTACTAAATGCGTATGCACCTATAAGAAACAACAGCTATACATGGAACTTTGCAAAGTAAAGCGATTCGATAGATTGCATTCCGTACCAAGCTCTTCAGCTTTCTTAAGCTTTTCATTAATCATTTCTTGAGTACGAGCATCAGGAGGAGCAGGTGGTGGCACTGCTGCTACTTGAGGAGGCGGAGCAGGTGTGGGTAATGAAGCTCTGTCCTTGTTAAAAGCATCAAGCAAGAGAGTAGCCTGCAACAAAATAGGGAAAACAATTATCAGGTCAAAACAAAAGCACTACTATTTTACTATTTTGGCTGGAATTATACAGACCTGGGATCTATACGAATTAAAACTTGGATATTTGAACTTTCAAAGTATTACCTGCATATCAGCCCTTTTAGCTCTCAGTTCTTCCACAACTTCCTGGGCCTTTATTTTGTCATCAGTTCTCCCTTCGAAGTCTGTTAGTACATTTCAAAGAGAAATTTGAATATTTATAACAAAATTTAGCAGCTTACAGCTTAAACTTCATCAAACGATGCTAAAGATAAGATTAAAATATTGTCTCTGATTTCTAGATCCTACTAGTTTAGACCTTGTATTGCAAGATTATGTTGAAAGTCACTGAATAGGGTAACTGATTTTACATGGTTTATGTAACCTTTTAGTCATAAAAACATATATACTAATGTTAGCGTTACTCATACATAAATATATGCGTTAATGTATTTAGATTCAAGCAATAAAGTAGGCAAAATACAAATGTAGTGGGATTACCAAAAGCATCAACTTCTTTCATTTTCTCCTTGATCTGCTTTGACAGCTGCAGTATCTCGTCTGTCTGTGAACATTAACAATATAATCAATTAATAACAGGTTAAAGGAAATCATCATTAGAAATAAACTTTAGTTATGGCAAATACCAGAGTAACCTCAGACACAGATATTGCAATAGCAGCCTTGGCGTCCTCATCAGCAAGCCGTTTCAGGGCCCTTTGAATTTTCCTGTCACACTCCACGATGAGCCTTTCTATCATATCCTCAAGTTCTCTATCAAAATTCTCTGATCCCTTTGATTTCGCTTCCTCGTAGCTGGCAACAGCTCAGGAAAGCAAGTATACACAGGAATTTGCAGGCTAGAAACGTGAAGAAAATTCACACATAGCAAGGTCAAATGAAGGATACTCTTTCCGCAGCTGAAGCGAGTGAATCTTGGAGCAAGGTCCAAGATCCATTTTCTGCAAGCGCCAAAAAAAAAAAAAGTGGGGTTAAAAATAGCAGCAGCATAAAGCGAAATTACTTCTGATGCACCCCCCCCCCCTCCTAAAGCTCATTTTCCATCTAACATTAACAGCATTCTGTCCATCCGTTAATTCCAAAAAAAAATTAAGAAGACAATTTCTTATCCCAAATGGCAAAACCTAACCTAACCAAACTACCACGTTCGATAGCAGAAAAACAGCACCGAACAGGGGAGAAGGGCGTACCGTGAGCTGGAAGAGGTCGTGCGGGCATAGGCCCGCGAGGAAGAGGCGGCAGACGTCGCGGTCGTAGTAGTTCCGGTTGACCTCCTCCACGTCGCCGTTGCGATTGGCGCCCATGAGGACGTCCAGCTGCTTCCGGAAGGCGTCCATGGCGGGCGGCAGCCCCCTTAGCCCTACCCCCGGAGAGGGGAGGCTCCGCGGGAGAGGGGAGGAGGCGGGGTTTTTTAGGGTTTCTACTCGACGCGCCGGCGAGAGACGCTGCTGTCCGCGGGCAACTGGAGGAAGAAGAAGAGATGCGGTCGGGAGGGGAGATTGTGCGGGTCGCGGGCTCCCCCCCGGGCTCTTCTTCCTTTGTTTGGACGGGGCCCACGCAGCCCACGGTCTCGTTCTTGTATTGGGCCCCAAATTTGACATGTCTAGACCGCAACTCATTGTAATTTTCCCTTTTTTCCATTCTGTGCTAAAAGTCAACGGTCCATTTCATGTGAGCTGCAAAAGCGTGACCCTGTAATTTGGCAAAAAAAAAAACAAAAATCATAATGGGCGAGATCTACTACATTTGGAATTCTTTGCACCATTGCAGGAAAAAGTGTTGGGAAAATGGAATGAAGAAAGGGGGGCAAAGTAATAAAGAATTGTAATTGAGGAAATAAGAACAGGGACAAATCTTCCGTTACAGCAATGGCGGCACTGCGGTGGATCTAGGATTTGGGATCAAGATTAGGGTTCGAGATTTAGGTTAAGGGTTAGGGATTTCTTGTGGTGGAGCGAAAGGGGATTTGTGGGTGCTAGGGCTTAAGGGAAGCCGAGGAGGTCACTCGCATCGATGGTGGTGGAGGCGGCGACGAGCGGATGATGAGATGGTGGTGCCACCAGATGCGGCAGGTGGTGGTGGAGGCGGCAGCGAGCGGGATGATGAGATGGTGGTGCCACCAGATGTGGCGGGTGGTGGTGGAGGCGGGCGACGAAAGTGAGGGAGAGGAAGGTGTCGGGCGAGCGGTACTCAGGCACGGAGGCAACCGATGGGGCGGAGGGGGCTCAAGCCTCCTACTGGCGTGCGCTCCACTAACACCCCACCCCCCCCCCAATCCCTCCTAAAAATTTGAGGAAGGAGAGGAGGGGCTGGAGGAGGAGGAAGAGGAGTCAGTCCCCCCTACATCGGATCCTAGATCCGTCCCTGGTGGTACTTGTTACGGAGGTGGTGGCACCACCAGATCCATCTGGAAGGCGGACGCAACAAGATCTTGGGCAAAGCCATCAACACCATGGAGAGATGGAGCAGGTGAGAGCCAAGAGGAAGAGAAAACGATGAGAGGTTGGACAACACAAAGAAGGTGAATATAAGATTTGAGGATGGGAGTATGATTTTGAACAGTACATCAGGGCAATACAGAGAAGACGGGAAATGGAAGGAAATGCATTTGGCTACATAGGTACTCTTGATGCCATCCAATACTAAATAACCTAACAAAAGTGGAAGGGTGGGTTTGAAAAAGAAGAGAGATCAGTTGGCTTAGGACATTCATTCAAAGATGTAATTGGATGGTTATATCCATTGTGTATGTGAAAGCGGCTTCAACCTAAAAAAAATTGAAGGACTACATATTTTACACTGAATCTATTATAATTTCATACTACATAAAGGATTTCTTGATGTTTTAAATTTTTAAGTTCCAAAAATCCACAAGACAACAGCCAAGTAGCTGCACGCACTTCTGCTTTTGTTTACCAAAGGTTACAGCAGAAGCCGCAAAGTTCTTTCAGATGATAGGCTCTTCAGATATCCAACCACTGTTAGAAACTAAAATCTAATTTAGATGAGACAATTGCTCGTAATACATCCAGAACAATCAGATCCGTATTTAACAGGAGTTTGGGTGCCATCGACAATATCTAACATGTTTGAATTCAACACCACCAACACCAACAAGGATGTGTTTGGATCAAAGCATGGCTTTAGAAGGCTCGATTGATTATCTTGCAGTAAAAATTGGTTCAGCTTCAGAGCTTGGTTGGGTTCTTCTGGTATACTTGATGAGCAATCCTTCTGAAGAGACACCTGGTACACGCAAGTCCCTGGACACGAGAGACACGCAGTTACATGCCAATTCCACTACAGAATCTCTACCAATGAAAGGTTGATTGCAAAGCATACCTGATGTAAGGCTCCAGATCCTTCCATCCCCACTTTGGCCGCTCACGGAAAAGTGCTGCAAATCTCTCAGCAGGTGTCAGTGGCAGATCAGCAACGCTGAAGGCATGCACCCAGGTCTCAGCCCCAAGTTTTTCACACAACACCTCCCCTTCTAGCATCTGAAGATCCACACACATTCCTGAAGGAATGCTTTTCTCCCATTTGTCCATAAAGTTGGCAAACTTCATCTTTCCGGCACCAAGCACTCTCCGAGCAAATTGTAAGCATACACGCTTCTCATCGAGGCTCCAAAACTTTCTGGCTTCCTGCTCAACCTTTGTGCCAAATCTGTCGAGGCAATGGGTCACAATCTTATGCGCAAAACCATCAGATTCCATGACAGATAGCACATCATTTTCCGGCACTGCATTTAATGGCCAGTCATGCAACACGGAGTTGTGAAGGATCATGTCAAGAATTGTGTTCACAGAATTGGCATCGACTGTCCTCCAGAATCCATCAATCTCAACGGCGGAGAGGGTATCCAGCCCCTCTAACAGCTCACCATCACTGGCCTGGATAAGTTTGCAGAGGTCTTGCCATGTGTACAGCCCCTTCTTATGCTGGAAGCCAACTCCAAGATCCTCATCAAGTATGTAGGGCCTCTCACGGAGAAGGCTCCTCAGTTTGTCAAGTCGTGGAGCGGTTCGAACCAATTCAATGTTCCCAGGCGCTACTTTAATGGCAGCAGCCACTGCATTAGCTGCATTAGCATCACCATTGGTATTCTCAGGTCTTAAACATGGAGCAGATGGTTCCCCGGGTGGTATAAGGAACATAGAATTGGATGTGCCGACAAACTTCATGGAATATGTTGCAGAAGGTGTGCAGAGGACAGCTTCTTCATCAGGACGCCCCCGTATAGTCACCCTATATCAAGAGAAATGTCAACATTTCTTATAGATGGATATGTTAAAATGTTGAGATGGAAACATTGAAATGACACATCACACTTTCCTAAAATGGAACACTGTAAGGAATTACAAGTCTCTAATGCCACGTGCTGCAAATGCAAGGAGCAATCTCACTATAATTCACATGATACCTGTGGCAGAGATTTTAGCTATTTACTCGGGTTCAGTGTTGGCTTATGAACAATCAGCATAGCTAAGATGTGTTGTCCAGCTCAAAATGGAACTAAAATGGATGAAAAACGGACTGAACTTTACATTAAACGAGGACAACTCACCAGTCATGCCTAGGTTAAGTTCACCGAAACGCAAATTCACTCACAAGTAAACAACAGAGATGCCATATATATATATTTTTTTTTTGACATACAGAGATCAGAGATGCCATATCTAGAGACTAGGGATTAACAGCCTATGGTTTTCAACCAATATGGAATGGGAGTATGAAGTTATGGTGGATTGGTTGGCCATTTTGAGGACGGCTAACTTTGTATCCAATAATAATAGTCTGCAAACTAGACAGGGCGCAGGTAAATCGTGCGAACTGGGGTTATTTCTGGCCTACCTACAAACTAAGCATAAAAGACGAGCTTATGCTGGAGATCGATTCTAGATCTTGTAAGAAATAATGACATGCTAATAAAACGTAAATCGAGAATGACCCCCTGAAGTTGAAAGAATGGCGCTGCTGGTTCTTGATGTGCTGAGGGGAAAACAGCCTAAGGCGCTTGGTCGGGCGGAGGGCTTACCGGCCTTGTAGAAGATCAGGGAGGAGGTCGTCGGCGGCCTCGACGAGGACGATATCGTCATGGGGCCCGAACGCCTGGTGGTAGCATAGCGACACCGAGGCGCCGGTGGCGGCAAGGCCCAGCACCGCGTCGGCCCCGCCGCCGCCGCCGTCCCACTCGATCTCGGCCTGGGTCCCAGCGTCCTCCATCTCCGTATCCATGGATCCGCCGAAGGAGGAAGGCTTCAGGTAGGGACGAACCTCGATGGCAGTTGGGGGGCGGAGTTGATGCAGAGGATTTGAGCGATGGGGACTCGGGGGCAGATGGCCGCCCGGCGGCGGGAGGGCGGCTCGGATGGGCACCGATGGTCAGGCAGCGTCTTCTCGCGCAGCGCCGCCGGGTGTGGATCGGAATTTGGAAGTCTTTTCTTGTTTCGTTTGGCGCGCTTTTGGTTTTGGGTGGGTGAGTTTCGCGCGGGAAATGTTCTGGCTTGTGGGGTCAGGTGGTCAGCCTTTTGGACAGAAGAGATGAGAGCAAATATTTTTAACCCGATACGCTGAGCAGATTGGTGAAGAGAAAATGTAAAATTTCTCCGTGACATTTCATAGTCTAGGATAGAGATGAAAAAGCTCGTCAAAAGGGATAAAATTTGGGGAATTGAAAATTCATGAAGTTATGTGTCAGGGTGAGACCTGGACAGATCCGCTAGGGGGCGACCCAAGCGGTTGTAGGTTGATTGAAGGGGATCGGGACCTAAGAGCGTAAGTGGTAGTTCGCTGGGAGAACTCGGAACACGGCGAGAATGGCGAGAGACACAAGGGTTTAGACTGGTTCAGGCCTCCGGAGAGTAAAACCCTACGTCCAATATACGGTGGAATTAGGCGTGAATGGGGAAGTCCCCTTGAATGGAGCTCTAGGCCGCCTTATATGGCCAGCGGGCTAGGGCTTCCATTCAAGGTCGGTGGACCCTCATCGGGGTCAATTACAGATTATGAAAGTCATCTTCCGTGATTACTGAAAGGACCTTGATGTCGCCTAGAGGGGGGGTGAATAGGCGTGACGGCCAAATTAAACTCTTCTTCCCCGATCACTTGAGCCGACAGTGTTCCACCGGTCAGACCGGTGGTGATGACCGGTCAGGCCGGTCAAGCACTGGACTTCACAGGAGGCACAGGTCAGACCGGTGCACCTCACCGGTCAGACCGGTGTAGCACAGAGCACCTGCAAACACAGCTTCAAGCACCTCTTGACTTCTAGCACGAACCAAACTTGGTGAGTGGCCTTTGTAGATGATCACAAGCAAGGTAATGAGCCCTGCACACACAAGTAGCACACCCAAGTAGATCGAAGCGGAAGCAAAACAAATATGCTAGAAGAACAACTTAGAGAGTCAAACCACACGAAGAAGCAAAGGATTTGTTTCCCGAAGTTCACCACCCACTAAGGAATGGCTACGTCTCCGTTGAGGAGCTTGTAAGGGACAATTCCCACAACAAGCCGGGTCTCTTTCAACCACTTTCCTCCTTTCCACTAAGGGGATCTTTTCCACGAAGAGGCAAGATCGCAGCCCTTACAAACTTCCCGCTGCTCACCACAACGTTGGGAGCTACCCGGCGACGCCTAGCCGTCTAGGAGGCAAGCCTCCAAGAGTAACAAACGCTTCAAAGCTTGTAGACGCGAAACCAAAGTGCTCAAGCTATGGAAATGCTGTTGTTAGCTCACAAGGTCGCTCTTGAGCTCACTCTCTCAACCCAACACCAAGGATATGGCTTGAATCCACAAATCTCACAAAGAGAGGGTTGGGGAGAGCCACTAAGGCTTAGAGCTTGTTAGGAAAGGCTTGGGACCTCAGCAATGTCACTAGAAACAGCAAGCTTCAACTGAGGAAAGCTTGGGGTATTTATACCCCTCAAAGGAGAAAACTAGCCGTTAGTCCACGGGCGGCACCGGTCAGACCGGTGCTCCACACCGGTCAGACCGGTGTTCGAAAAACTAGCCGTTGGGGCTAGCGGCACCGGTCAGACCGGTGCCCCTGACCGGTCAGACCGGTCAGGCCCGAGACACCCCAAAACCCTTTCTATGATACTAACACTTCACCAAAGAGATGAAGTGGCTCAGGTTAGGTTAGGAGGGTTTGTTAGCACACTCTAAGGCTAGATCTCACTTAGGTCAACTAATGAGCACTTTGACTTGGTCAACTCGCTAAGTTGCATCCCTCTTGATAGTACGGCATACCTATACTCAAGAATAACTAAGAACACTTTGTTGATCTCTTGAGCTTGGATATCTTCAATCTTGCCATACTTGATCAGTATTCACTTGAGGGCTTTCAACATAGCTTTTGACTTGAGCACTTCCATACTTGAGATAATGACTTATGATCTTTCCATCTAGCATAGGAATGCACACTTGAATCCATAAGTCACTCCATATTGCCAATCCTAACATGGTGATGACTTGCATTGCTTCCCTCAGTTAAGGTTTGGATATGATACTTGGAGACCCCACGGATGCTAGAACTTCACCTTAGCAAAACACAAAATGGCGGCTTAGCTACGGCCCCAAAGATTGCTTAGTCCCTCACCCTAGACATCTCGGTTGATCTCTTCATCACTTATCCAATCCACTTTTGAGTTCCACTTGCTTCATACACAATTAACCTTCATTTGAAAACCCGCTTCAAATGCTTGATCTTGATTGACAATGAATGTGCAAGCTTCCAAATTAGAACCATAATGTGTACACTCATCCTTGTGTCCTCTTTCAATAAACACATGAAGCCTTGCACTTGACTTAGAGAATTACCATCTTCTCTTTTATGATCCTTGTAAATTTAATCAAGCTACGTCTTCATATGGGAGGCCATGAATTGACCTTCTCAAATTATCTCAATATTTATCTTCTTTTATTGCTTGATACTTGTCACTTATGCATTAGGATCATCCATATATTTGTCTTCTCCAATGTGAGCCATATAATATTCCTCCATAAATAAATACTTCAATAATTGCTCATGAATATATAAATAAAACCTGCTCACAATCTTAGACAAATACATTAGTCCTTTAATTGCCTTGTCATTCAATTCACCAAAATCCACTTAGGGGCCTAGATGCACTTTCAATCTCCCCCTTTTTGGTGATTGATGACAACTTGATTAAAGTTTACAAATAAAACATTAAAGCGCATTTTAGATTCTTAGATGTAGCTAGAGCTCCCCCTTAATTTGTGCTTAGAGTTGAATTTCAAAAAATTGGCCTTAAATGCCAATTGCACAAATTTGGGAGAAAGCGCGTGTTAGCTCCCCCTATATCTTAGAATCAGTGGAGTGCAACATGTGTGAGCGATAAAATAAAAACCGTGATGCGTATGACAAGATATGCACAAAGCAAAGAACAGTACTGACTAGGCAGCACCGGTCAGACCGGTGCCCCAGACCGGTCAGACCGGTCAGGTCCAGCCAGCACGCCTGACTAGGCGGCACCGGTCAGACCGGTGCCCCTGACCGGTCAGACCGGTCAGGTCCAGCCAGAGCACAAAGTAAAGGGTGTGCGTGCTATTTGATCCAAGGTGATCAGGCCGGGGTTGCAAGCCGGCTTAGATCACTTTGCTCCATTTAGCCAACACAAACAATACATCATTCAATACATGCATCACAATCTAGCAATAAAGTCGCTTAATTATTACAATAAAGGTTCAAACACACAGTAGCACTCACACAAATGTTCTCAAGTCCACAAAGATAAGATTCTAAAAAATTACACAGCTGCTCTCAACAGCCAGCCAGCACCGGTCAGACCGGTGCAACACAGACAGCAACTTTGAGTTTAAGTCTTTAATCCAAATCTTCTCCCCCTTTGTCATCAAGCATCCAAGAAGGGCCTGGAGAAGAAGTAGCCGTCGATCACTGTCCCTGAGATCCGTCTCCTGGTTGAGAGCTCCCTCCTATTTGAGAAGTGTCAAAAATCCAATGCATAGGAGAGTTTAGGTAAATAGAATCAGAGATAGTGATTTCAGATGGATGAGCTATAGGAGCACTGTCTTTACCATAGTGATATGGATTATATCCAAAGATCTCGGCGGAGAAGCGAGCGCCCCAATCTTGTCCTTGCTCGGAAGGTGGAGGAGGTGGAGGAGCTTGTTCTTGTTCCATGGAGTGAGAAGAACCAGGTACATCTGGGTGAGGGGGTACAAACGGTGGAGGTGGAGGAGGCGCTGATGATGAAGACCCTTGTTCTTGCCCGGACTCAAAAAACATAGGTCCATATTGATTAAGCATGTCGGAGTTGACCCAACCTCTCATCCTATCCTCGAAGGAAGGTATCTCAACCTGTGGAGACTCAGGAGAGGGAGGAGAGCGGGGCGGTTCAAACCCTTGAGCGTTGTGCATCAACTTCATCGTGTCCCTCATTTGCTTGTTTGCCCTCCTAGACCTTTGTTGCTCCACCTGGATGTCATGCTGACTCCTACACATGCCAAATATGAAATTGAGGAACTTCCTCAAAGGAGAAGTGGATCTGCGGGGCCTGTGCTGCTCCCAGCCTCCCCACCGGTCAGACCGGTGCTCAGCACCGGTCAGACCGGTGACGGCCTGAGGGCCTGACTGTGGCTGATCTGACTGAGTAGTGCCCTCTTCTGTGATTCCTTCCCCATGGCCAGGTGCTTGCTCTGCTCTAGGAGATGGAAGCCTTGGACTCTTGCTAGGATTGAGCTTCAACGGCTTGTGTGTCACATTTTTGGGAAACTCCGTCTTTGCAACCTTTTCAATTATATACATGATATAGGGACTGTAGCTGCAAATCTTTTTGGGGTCCTCTGATAGATGCTTGATTTCCTGCCAAATGAAATCCCCAACACTAAATTCCGGAGCTCCCGGCCTTAAAGCAACCATCAAGTTTTTCTGAAATTTTGTGATCTCAGAGGGATTCCCATCTCTCGGTGTAATAGACACCCTAAGGAGTCTATTAAGTGCAGCATAATAGGTATAGAGATTCTTCACCTTCCCATAATAAGCATGGTTACCTCTCGGGTACATAAGGTGCAAGGCACTTTTGTCAAGCTCCCCTTCATCATGGAGCTGTCTTAAGTCCTTGTCTCCTGCCATGATCCCAAAGCACCTCAAGAACCTGGGGAAAGTGATGGAATACCGCTGGGCATTGGTCATCCAAATCATAGCCCTCTCAGTACCAATGTGTCCAAAGTGCACGGTGGCATAAAATTGGGCTATTATCTCCTTGTTCCAATCTTGTCGGAAACCCATAAGCTCCTTGACCCTTTGCCTCTCACAGTTGCTTATGACTTCATTAAAAATGGGGTCATTCTTCCTAGCCATATGCCCCCAATCCACATATTGTGCCTTATGAGTGATTTTGGGCTTTTTGATGATCACCGTAGCATAATAATCTTGCTGAAACTTAACCCAAAACCTTGGATCGGATGCGGTCCTTGCCTTCTCATAAGGGTTCTTATCCCTCAACTTCTTTAGGGCTTTAGTCATGCCCGAACCATGGTACTTTACTGGCCTATCAGGATAGATATAGGTGGGTGGCATGATTTTCAACCTACCCTGGTCATCATCATCCTCATCCATGGCATCCACATCATCTTCTTCTTCCTCATCCTCCTCATCCTCATCCATTGCCTCGTCGGAGTCATCATCATCAGACCCAGCCTCCTGATGCCTCTTTAGCTCAAACTGTCCCTGAAAGGTCTCATCCTCAACATTGTCATCACTGCTAGTACCGGTGTCACCTCCAAGGTCTGGTGCCTCTGCACTCTCTCGAGCTGAACGACGTCTCAACCTTTTGCCGCTGACATTTATGGTGCTGCCCCCTTCCCCAAAGTCACCGGGGGCAGTCCCTCTGCGAGCATGCACATCTTCTCTTCTCTTCTTAGCACCCTCCTTTTCCCTAACCATGACTGCTGTCCTGAGTCACAAAAAGGATGACAAGAGTGTATTAGACTCTAGGAACCAGATTGAATCGATATAGAAGAAAATTCTTGAAAGTACAGACCAATTGGGTCTGCTCTGGGCCACACCGGTCAGACCGGTGATGGGAACCGGTCTGACCGGTGCCACCCAGAACAGAGCCAATTGCTCCAACATCCAATCTGAGCAGCTATGACTCTAAGATTTGGTCTAGATAGACATGAGACAACCTAATACAGATAAGTGCTGAAAAGCATGAAGAAAACAAAATTTGGGACTGGACACGCTCCACCGGTCAGACCGGTGACGGCCACCGGTCAGACCGGTGATGGCCGTCCGACCCCAAATCTTGGGTTCTCACAATGTGTCCAACGAAACTTTATGGATCTATAGGCATGTCTTCTAGGGGTTCTCAGGAGATGATATACCAAAGGAAATTCAAATCTTTGCACGGAGTAAAGAGATCGGGCAAAACAAATATTTGAATACCTTTGGAGAGAAGAACTTGAAAGGAATCCAAAGAACTCGAAGGGGAAACTGAAGAGGGGCCTTGGGAGATCCTTTTGCTTCCAATCTTGTGGTCTTTCCTTGGTTGAAACTTCAAATCTCCATGGGAGAAGAGAGAGGTGGAAGGAGGGAGGAGAGGTGGTCTTCACGGTTTGGAGGAGATGAATGCTGGTGAATAAGGGAGGAGAGAGAGAAGGAAGGGGGTAAAGGATAGATCCTTTTTACTGTGGGCCCACGGGTTGAAGTCGGGCGTCACCGGTCAGACCGGTGCGAGCCACCGGTCAGACCGGTTACTACACTTGGTCGAGCCAGTGAGCCTTTAGCGGTAGTTCCGACCCGTGCTCGGTAGTACCGAAGATTTTGATAAATTCAACAGAGAATCCATATCGGTAGAACCGACGTAGCCTCGGAAGTTCCGATCCTTCTTTCCCATTTTGCGAAAATTCCTCTGAAAACTTCTTCTGGTATTTTATAAGACACTTTACATCCACTTAGGTCTCAGAAGAAGGAAGATGTGACTTCAGGGGTACCTCCGGTCGGACCGGTGGTGGGCACCGGTCAGACCGGTGCTCCCCTGAGAAAAGGACTTCGGGTCAAAAAGAGAGATTTTGATCCTAATTCTTTCAGAAGTTTTGGATAGGAAATGAAGAGTTGATATTGATCCAAAATTCATCAAGTCTTGAAAGAATGAAGGATAATCCAATTTATTTTGATAATTCTTGATTCTTCCAAGAGAGAGATAAAGATGGATTTAATGGACTTGAGAAAATCTTCTTAATTGTGACTAGCCATCAATCAAGCAAGGGGAACCATAGTCACAACTAAGTTGGTTGGGTCACAAAGACCAAGAATCGAATATTTTCAAAAAGAGCACACTTCCTACACATACTAGTTGATTTTTTTTTCGAAAAGTCTATCCTATGTCACAAAGTGCATGCATTCACTTCAAATGAATGGCTTTTCAAGAATATTTGACTCATACCTTCAACCTCGAGACACAAAGACGAGAGAAAGCAAAGGTATCAACCAAATATCTAGAGAGGCACACAAAAATTCACTTGAAGCAATTGCATGCTAAGGATGGCACACTAGCATGGTATTATGGCCTAGATGCATTACGGTATTCAATGAGGTTCATGGAAACATACCTTTGCCTTAAGACCATTTCATTTGTGCATATATTTGAATTTTGAATGGTGCTAGCTCTTACTTATCTTTAGAGAGTTATACTTATCAAGAGCTCGCTTAGGGATGCACAAAAGAGTAAGATTACAATATCACTTTGATGCCAAATCACCCTTTTTCTTGAAAGTTGGGTCAATCCCGGGTCACCCGGCCATAGAGGTCGGGTCACCCTGCAGCACACAGAGGCACACCGGGTCACCCGAGC
This sequence comes from Cenchrus fungigraminus, assembly GCA_036936925.1. Classification (NCBI taxonomy): domain Eukaryota; kingdom Viridiplantae; phylum Streptophyta; class Magnoliopsida; order Poales; family Poaceae; genus Cenchrus; species Cenchrus fungigraminus. The sequence goes on along the minus strand of CM072770.1, from coordinate 1,972,757 downwards.
ACAGGTGCCGGGTCACCCGCCCAACAGCCTCACTGAGCCGGCACCGGTCAGACCGGTGCTTGTCACCGGTCAGACCGGTGACCCCAGTGGTCACTTCTTTGGTGATTTTCAATTTCTTGTCCCTTGATTAAGTGAACACATCACTAATTTGAAACCTGTAATAGAGACAAGGCAATGCTCTTCTAGAGAGCCATTAAAAGCATCTAATGGCATGAGAGTATAATTTCATAAAGATGTCAAAGTCACTACCTCATGTTTCACTCGTCCAAGATAAGTGTCTCATGAGTGTTCACGAGGAACTAAGAGTGACTAAGACTCAACAAGGAGCACTAGTTACCGAGATGTCATTGAACTCAAGATTTGAATGAATTTGCCCTTCACACGGACAATTTGATCAAACGTGATTTCCATGCCTTCTAACCATGTGTTCAATGCATCTCTTTCAACCTGCAAGCTCAGCAAGTATTTCTTGGTACCCAACGCTTGTTGGGTCCTATGGGGTTAGCCACAAGAAGCTTAGGAACCCAAATAGCTCTCATGCTATATTGAGGTGAACTAATCTCCCTCATAGCACAAGTTCCATTCTTATCGTTCCTAAGCTTATGAAAATCATAATGGACTAGATTTGATTTAGGAATATTACCATTTGGACAATCTTTGCCCATGTGACCCTTTTGACGGCATTCATAGCAAATGCGACTTTTGTTCTTGTTGGTCACACCATTCCTTATAGTTTCTTGTTCATGCTTGCTTCTGAGCCTTGTACTTAGAGAAGAAGTCTTCCTCGCCTTGTTTGCTTGAGGTGGGGCTGCCCTGGCCGGCACCGGTCTGACCGGTGGCATGCACCGGTCTGACCGGTCACGGTCAGTGCCACTGCTCATTTTCACACTTGGGCACGAGTCCGCAAAGTGACCCTTCTCTCTGCACTTGTAGCACACTCTCCACTTGTTTGAGCTTCTAGGCTTCTTGGAGAGCGATTCTTTTGCCTTGTGCTTGGTTGGGCGATATTGGGACTTGACTTGCCCAACCTTGCTCTTTTCTTGAATCTTGTGCTTGTGGGTCCTTGTATGTAGTTGAGGGGTTGAGCTAGTGACGGTTGATCCCTTCTCAAGCTTCTTCACCATGTCTTTACGGTTATCTTGAGAAGGTTGCACTTTGCTCTTCTCCTTCAACACATACAAGTCTTTTTGAAGCTTTTCAACCTCTTGCTTGAGTTCATCATTTTCTTTAGCAATGAGATCATCACAAGATTCTACAAGTACATGCTCAATGCTAGATTGGCTTGCTTGAGACAAATAATCATTAGCGCAAGATAAATTAATTTGAACTTGTGAGCATGTGCATGTGTGAGATAGAGATTGCATAGATTTTACCGATGAAAGCACAACCTCATGGGCTATCTCTAGTGTTGCATAAGAATCGACAAGCTTCTCATAGGAGCACTCAAGTCCCTTGTGATCGGCTTGTAGAGCCATATGCTCACTAGTGAGTTTCGCTAGTTGGGCTTCTAGCTCATCATTGGCTTCTTCTTCTACTTTAGTTCTATATGAAAAAGATTTGATATCATGATCATATTTGTTAGCCAATGATTCATACTTACAAACCAATGATGCAAGCTCGGATTTGAGAAGTTCAAGTTCTCTTGTCGGAGAGCTTGATGCTTCAATCTTCTGACCCTTAGCTCCCATGGCCTGCCTCTTCTTCTTGCTCTTCTTTTCCTTCTTTGCCATCAAGCAAGTTGGTGTGCCTCTGTCGGCACCGGTCTGACCGGTGTGTGTCACCGGTCTGACCGGTCCCTGCAGAGGGACAGCGTCATCGCTTCTTTGATCTTCTTCTTGCTTGAGGGTTGATGCTTGATGATCAGTGGATGTTGTAGAGGCTGTGGAACATATTTCCACTGGTTCATCTTCATCATCACTCTCAATTTCATCCCATTTGGTGTGAACTATCTCAAATAGCAATTTCCAAATGAGATGAGCATCTTCGCTAATCTTTTTGCTCTTTAGAATAAGATGCTTTAGCTCTCTACATACACAACTACACAAAAGGTTAGTAATAACGGCATTGAGTCGCTTCTTCTCCAATTCCTTTGGAGAGACACAAGTCCCATCCTCCGGAAGGATACTCGCAACCATAATACCCTCAGCGGTAGGACCCAAAACCTTAAGTGCAATGAGAACATTGGAGCACCAAGAAGAGTAGTTTGAGCCATCTAGAGCTAGAGGCTCAAACGGTACGACACAAGTTGTCGACATCGAAGAACTCCAAGCGGTTAAGCTCGAATCGGAGCACCAAGCTCTGATACCAATTGAAAGGACCTTGATGTCGCCTAGAGGGGGGGGTGAATAGGCGTGACGACCAAATTAAACTCTTCTTCCCCGATCACTTGAGCCGACAGTGTTCCACCGGTCAGACCGGTGGTGATGACCGGTCAGACCGGTCAAGCACTGGACTTCACAGGAGGCACAGGTCAGACCGGTGCACCTCACCGGTCAGACCGGTGTAGCACAGAGTACCTGCAAACACAGCTTCAAGCACCTCTTGACTTCTAGCACGAACCAAACTTGGTGAGTGGCCTTTGTAGATGATCACAAGCAAGGTAATGAGCCCTGCACACACAAGTAGCACACCCAAGTAGATCGAAGCGGAAGCAAAACAAATATGCTAGAAGAACAACTTAGAGAGTCAAACCACACGAAGAAGCAAAGGATTTGTTTCCCGAAGTTCACCACCCACTAAGGAATGGCTACGTCTCCGTTGAGGAGCTTGTAAGGGACAATTCCCACAACAAGCCGGGTCTCTTTCAACCACTTTCCTCCTTTCCACTAAGGGGATCTTTTCCACGAAGAGGCAAGATCGCAGCCCTTACAAACTTCCCGCTGCTCACCACAACGTTGGGAGCTACCCGGCGACGCCTAGCCGTCTAGGAGGCAAGCCTCCAAGAGTAACAAACGCTTCAAAGCTTGTAGACGCGAAACCAAAGTGCTCAAGCTATGGAAATGCTGTTGTTAGCTCACAAGGTCGCTCTTGAGCTCACTCTCTCAACCCAACACCAAGGATATGGCTTGAATCCACAAATCTCACAAAGAGAGGGTTGGGGAGAGCCACTAAGGCTTAGAGCTTGTTAGGAAAGGCTTGGGACCTCAGCAATGTCACTAGAAACAGCAAGCTTCAACTGAGGAAAGCTTGGGGTATTTATACCCCTCAAAGGAGAAAACTAGCCGTTAGTCCACGGGCGGCACCGGTCAGACCGGTGCTCCACACCGGTCAGACCGGTGTTCGAAAAACTAGCCGTTGGGGCTAGCGGCACCGGTCAGACCGGTGCCCCTGACCGGTCAGACCGGTCAGGCCCGAGACACCCCAAAACCCTTTCTATGATACTAACACTTCACCAAAGAGATGAAGTGGCTCAGGTTAGGTTAGGAGGGTTTGTTAGCACACTCTAAGGCTAGATCTCACTTAGGTCAACTAATGAGCACTTTGACTTGGTCAACTCGCTAAGTTGCATCCCTCTTGATAGTACGGCATACCTATACTCAAGAATAACTAAGAACACTTTGTTGATCTCTTGAGCTTGGATATCTTCAATCTTGCCATACTTGATCAGTATTCACTTGAGGGCTTTCAACATAGCTTTTGACTTGAGCACTTCCATACTTGAGATAATGACTTATGATCTTTCCATCTAGCATAGGAATGCACACTTGAATCCATAAGTCACTCCATATTGCCAATCCTAACATGGTGATGACTTGCATTGCTTCCCTCAGTTAAGGTTTGGATATGATACTTGGAGACCCCACGGATGCTAGAACTTCACCTTAGCAAAACACAAAATGGCGGCTTAGCTACGGCCCCAAAGATTGCTTAGTCCCTCACCCTAGACATCTCGGTTGATCTCTTCATCACTTATCCAATCCACTTTTGAGTTCCACTTGCTTCATACACAATTAACCTTCATTTGAAAACCCGCTTCAAATGCTTGATCTTGATTGACAATGAATGTGCAAGCTTCCAAATTAGAACCATAATGTGTACACTCATCCTTGTGTCCTCTTTCAATAAACACATGAAGCCTTGCACTTGACTTAGAGAATTACCATCTTCTCTTTTATGATCCTTGTAAATTTAATCAAGCTACGTCTTCATATGGGAGGCCATGAATTGACCTTCTCAAATTATCTCAATATTTATCTTCTTTTATTGCTTGATACTTGTCACTTATGCATTAGGATCATCCATATATTTGTCTTCTCCAATGTGAGCCATATAATATTCCTCCATAAATAAATACTTCAATAATTGCTCATGAATATATAAATAAAACCTGCTCACAATCTTAGACAAATACATTAGTCCTTTAATTGCCTTGTCATTCAATTCACCAAAATCCACTTAGGGGCCTAGATGCACTTTCAATTACAGGGCGGGTCCCGCGATCCGCGGACCTATTGGCAGCGCCGCGCCGCGACCTAGGGGAGAAGCTTGCGCCACAAGCCCGCGCGGGTCTTCCGTGATCTGGATGAGGTCGCCCGAGGTCTTCCAAGGTCGCCGGGGTCGTGGATAAGGTCTCCGGGCCCACTTGCAGGTCGGTGGGGCTTCTGATAGGTCGGGTCCACTTGACAGGGACCTCCAGGACCCTGGTCGGTGGGAACCCACAGGTAACCATGTCTCTCATTGTAGTACCTCATTTATGTTGTAATTAAATTAGTGTTAATTGTGTTTGTTATATATTCAAGTCCATCTTCAATGGCTAGTTTCATCTTGTTATTATCAAAACTGCCACATCACCTACAACGAAATAAAATTTCAAAGAGACCATTCTTGCATTCAAGTTTTATTTTTATTATTTCATAAAAAACTATAGTATTTAATTCACATATGATGTCGGATGCGTTTATTGGACAAAATATTATATGAAATAAACCTACGACGCTCAATGGACACGTGAAAAAGTCTTGTTTTAGAAACTGCATCGATCAAGTTTCATCTAACTCCGGCACCATATCACCGTATCTGGTTACATGGTATTATAATTACAAAGAGTGAATCTCTCACTGAGAATGGCATAAATATGTAGGACTTAAATTTGGATGTTCGCCTTTTAACCTCCCTATATACAATTCCATGTACAGTTTATTCATATGCTTAACTGAACAGTGTAACAATGTAGCAATGATTTGTTAGCTATGGATAAGTTGGAAATGTATTTGTTGTGGCAATATCTAACTACTGCAAGGCGATGATTGTCAATTACTTATTGGTGATGTTGTTATGGTAAGCCGACATTTAACAAAGACAATTCAAAACTTAAAAAAAAAGTGGAAATTAATCCGTTAACAACTGCTTTCTCTCGTGCCATCATTACGTGAAACCATCTAGACTAACATATCATTTTAAGAAGTGAATTACTTAACAAGGTATTTGGCTAGGCTCCCATAGTCCATGTTCACTTCAAAATGAGAGCAAGCATCCATGTTCACTTCAAAATGAGAGCAAACATCCATGTTTGAAGATAGATAGAGCAATGCTCAAATGTACCAACCACCGATGCACAAATTGCAGGTGGGTTGCTTGCTCATTTGGTGATCTTTCTAAGCCAATGTGCTTGTAGTCCACAAATGCACAATTGCAGATGGTGCTTGCTCATTTGGTGATAGATTGCTCATATATGTGACATCAAACATGCCACGTGATTATGAGTAGTATGTAAACATCGCAACATGTCGAATTATGCTTAAAGGTGTGCTAGCTAGCGATAGACAATCAACATGTTCGTTGGACTGGTTATTGATGCTGATTTGTCTGGAGAGAAAAATACTATTGTTGGTTGCGGGTGGGCGGTTGCTGGTTTGTTCTAAGAGATTAGAAGAGTACTACTGGTTGGTGGCTGATAAGCCAGACGAACAGGACGAATACTTGATGATGAATTGAATAAGTATCGTACATATACTGTTGGAGAAAAATAAAACAAAGAAGCTTGTTTAAATCAGGACAAATAACATCATCTACAGGAGTCGCGAGAGAAAAGAATCCACAATCTAAGCATCGATTGGTGAATAACTGAATATGATAGAAAAAGCATCTAAATTAGTACTAGTTGATTTGGATTGGATTAGAGAAGTTATTAGCGGACAGGGCCGAGGCGAATCATTTCGCGAAAAACCGACAGCCAACCACGCGCGGACAAACGCAGACATCCCTCCCACTCGTCAGCAGCAGCAGCATCCGCCGCCCGCCCCTGGCTAGGCAGACGGAAAATCCCCGAAATGCCCCTGGACCCCGACTCCTCGTCGCCGCCGCCGCCGGCGCAACACCGCGACTGGTTCTTCCCGCCGGCGCCGCCCTTCCTCCCCTCCTCCAGAGCCCGAACACCCAGGACCCCCTTCCCCTCCACCTATCGCTCCTCAAAGCCCTACTCCGTCTACTCGCTGCCCGACCGCCGGCCGCCTCCCACGCCACGCTCCCGCTCCCGCTCGCGCTCCCCGCACCCACCGCCAGAGCAGCAGCAGCAGGCGCTGCCGCCGTCTCCGTCCGCGCCGCGCCGGCGTGACCCCCGGTACGCTGGCGTCCGTCGCGATGATGCCCGTACGGCTGCCTCCGAGAAAGCCGCGCCCCCGACGGCCGCGCCGGTGCACGGGAGGAAGCCGCCAGCGTCGGCGATCACCACGCGATGGTCGGGGGTGCTCTCCGCGGCGGTGAGGAAGGGGGTGAACTCGCTGGGTTTTCGTGTTTTGACTTTTGTTGACTCGCCTTGTTTAATCGCGGAATCTCCTACTTCAGGTTATTTTACTGTGCTTAGCTTCCCTTCTCCGTAGGAACTTCTCGTTACACGATCAGGTTTACCATTTGCAGGTATGAGTCTGCACTTAAAAAGTTTCCTTGCAGTACCTGAGTTCGTGAAACTTTGGCCATTGCGTCAATCTTATCTGTTTCGTTCGGAATGTTTCAGGAACAGCTTGCTGTAGCTACTTCAAAACTCCAGTCATGTATCATAGGCTCCTCCTTGGATATGAGCGACATTAGTTTCTTGCATCAGGATGACAACGTTGCCATGCCAAACAGAAGTCTTAAGAACTTTTCCCTGCTCATCTCACTTTCTGTACTATATGCACCACTGGTCATTCTCAAGTATATAGACCTGGTGTCAAAGATAAGGAGTTCACCTGACTCTGAAGAAGTTCCCATTAACAAGCGGTTCGCATACAGAGTTGATATATTTTTGTCACTTCATCCGTATGCTAAACCGTTGGTTCTACTTGTTGCTACACTGTTACTGATTGCTCTTGGTGGGCTGGCTCTGTATGGTGTGACTGATGATAGCTTATCTGATTGTCTTTGGCTGTCCTGGACCTTCGTCGCTGACTCAGGGAACCATGCCAATGCTGTGGGTTTTGGACCCAAGCTGGTTTCAGTTTCAATTAGTATTGGTGGGATGCTGGTTTTTGCTATGATGCTTGGTCTTGTCACCGATTCAATCTCTGAGAAGTTTGATTCTTTGAGGAAAGGAAGAAGTGAAGTCATAGAGCAGAGCCACACTCTGATTCTTGGATGGAGCGACAAGTTGGTAAGCTTGGAATGAACCATGCTGAAATTTATTATCTATGTTAGATACATTGCTATTTTCCTTGTTGTTTGGGTTATGAATGTTGTGATCTAAAAAAAGGGGGTTATGAATGTTATAGTTGTAAGAATCACTAGTTGTTCAGTTGTTCACTGTCTCTGCACTCTGTCAGGTCGCTTCACAGCTATTCTTAAAACCAGATTGTATTAGTCATTCATATTCTGAGAGAATGTGATGCATATTTGTGGAAACTTTGGTTCAGTAAATTTAACTTACATAACTTTTTAGTTACAAGTCATCTTGTCCTGAGAATTAAAGTTGCATTTCTCCACATCACGTAGTCTGATTTGTTGTGTTTGATGGCATTAGGGATCTTTGCTGAACCAAATCGCCATTGCTAATGAAAGCTTGGGAGGTGGGACCATTGTAGTGATGGCAGAGAGAGACAAAGAGGAAATGGAAGCAGACATTGCTAAAATGGAGTTTGACTTGAAAGGAACAGCTGTAATATGTAGAAGTGGAAGCCCTTTGATTCTCGCTGACCTGAAAAAGGTAAACAATGTGATCTGCAGACTTACTTTTTTCTCAGCTTAGGATGATTGTGATGTACTGATGTTACTATATTAGTTAATTCCTGGATAGCACTTCCCTTCTGTCTTTATGTGCCTTTTTTCAACTAAATATACCTTCATGCACAAGGTCTCAGTTTCAAAGGCGCGCGCAATTGTGGTTCTAGCTGAAGAAGGAAATGCTGACCAGGTAAACTTCACTGATCAATTTGTACTGTTATGTGAAAGCTTTTCCTTACATCATTGCATCCCTCTTTGCAGAGTGATGCACGGGCACTGCGAACAGTCTTGAGTTTAACTGGAGTTAAAGAGGGACTAAGAGGTCATATAGTAGTTGAGCTTAGTGATCTCGACAATGAAGTTCTAGTCAAACTTGTTGGTGGAGATCTTGTGGAAACTGTTGTTGCACATGATGTGATTGGTCGATTGATGATACAGTGTGCACGTCAGCCAGGCCTTGCTCAGGTTTCCTTCTAACCAACAATTGAATTCTAAATACTGTTACTTTGTTTAGATAAGAATCCTTACTGGATTTCCACATCCTGCTTCTTAAAGGGAAACACCTCTCTTATTCTTTTTTCTGAGAAGTCATCTCCCTTCTTTTAGAAAGACAATTGAAGTAGTGTCTGTTCTGTTGGTGATACACATGCCAGTGCACCAGCATAAAACCAACCCACAAAGCATTTAAGCAAAGGTGCTGGAAATGCTCATGACCTCCCTTTGTGTGTGTGGACGTGTGGTGGGTACACACACTCACCGTCTGGTTGTGCTTGTAAGAATGTGAGATTGAACTTGTTAAAAAGATCTTCTTTTGGGCATGCTGTCAGATCTAGTTACTATACCTTTGTAGAATACCACATCATGTGCATCTAGAAAACCATTTAGTAAAGTCTTTTTTCTTTTTTTTTGCGGGTAGTAAAGTCTGTTTTCTAAGTTTAAAAGGTACATCTATCATATAAACATCCTGTATTCTTAAGTTATAGTCTTCATTTGTTTCTAGAGATCATGAGTAGATGACCGTATGAGCTACCGACCAGGATGTCTAGTGCCATTCAATGTCATGCTATCCTTGCACAAATTATTTATTATTCACTTCCTGTTTGGTCTATACTTATTTTCTTTAGCTTGGGACTACGTATTTTGTGAAACTGTACCGACATATACAGAATGCTCACTATGCTGATTGAATGTTAGATACAGCTCAGTAATTTACATATAGTCTCTGCATTTAATAATTTTTAGTGCTTTGTTATAGATCATTTGAGTTTAATATACAGATATGGGAAGATATTCTTGGCTTTGAGAACTGTGAATTCTACATTAAGAGATGGCCTAAGTTGGATGGAATGCGATTTGAAGATGTGCTGATTAGCTTTCCTGATGCTGTTCCATGTGGCATAAAAGTGGCATCTTATGGGGGAAAGATTATTTTAAACCCTGATGATTGTTATGTTCTGCAAGAGGGTGATGAGGTGATAGTAATTGCAGAAGATGATGACACATATGCCCCAGCACCGTTGCCCAAGGTAATTCTTTATGAGATGTAATGTTCTTTTTTTCTGTTATAATCTGGAACAATGCATGTTTGGTTTGATATTTTTCATCCTTATGACTAATAATTTTAGTATTGATATAAAATACTGTTACAGTTATAATTTGTCGATTTTTCCTTAGCAGTACTGGTACATTGTTGATCTGCTCATTGCACTCCACAAACTATACTGTATTGCCATTTTTACACTTGTTCCACCTCCTGGTTCCGTTATATAAATCTATCTACTATATCATTTGAACTCTTTCAATGATATATTTTTATTTTATCTTTAGAACTTTCTACATAAACTGATTTCAGAGAGTTAGCTTCACATTTTTTGCTTACATTTATGTACTGTTGTTAATTATTCATAACGTTTTCAATATATTTTTGTGGACAATTGGCACCTCCAAAACCTTTCTAATATGGGGCTATAAACTTGTGTTACAGAAAGTTCTTCCTGAGAACCTTCTGAATTGCTTCCATCCCTATCAACACACAACAGCAAATTGAATGCTGCTTCTTCTCAAATGAAGCTTTATTTCCTAGGTGTTGTGATTTGCAATTTATTCATTCCCTTCCCATTTTGTTTAATGAGTGCCGATAGTGGTAGTACAACCACTTTATACTGTTTATGCGTTGCAGACGCCAGTGTAACACTTATTCACGCTTCCTGAAACCATAGAAACTAGTCATCTTAAGAAAGTTAAACATAGACATAAACATTGCACATATGTGTAACATCCCATAAGCAAAGTCAATCTTATTATTCAGGTTAAAGAGGCTGTTTACATAGACATTGTTCACCCTGAAAGAAATCCTCAGAAGATTCTTCTTTGTGGATGGCGACGGGATATAGATGATATGATTGTGGTAAGTTCTTTCTTTATGGCTCCTAATTCCTTTTCTCTATGTTAAACTGTGCAGGTTAGGAGAGGGTATCTGCCTAAAGATTTTGTTGTTCCAAAGTCTCCAGAAAGAATATTGTTTTGTGGTTGGCGCCGTGATATAGAAGATATGATAATGGTAACTTGTTGATGGATCCAAATTGACTTCATTAGTGTTCTTTTGCATGTAATGGGGTCATTTATAGCGAAAGGATTTGTCGGCAGAATTTATCTGAGCCGATATTCTAATTCTACAGTATTTCTTCCTGTTTTGAGTTCGATTTTGTATGATTTGTATCACAGTGGAAAAGTTGACGGAGGAAGCTAATTGTGTCTTAATTTGTTTGGTTCAGAACAACATGTTGTAACTTGGTTGTTGATACCCAGGTACTTGATGCTTTCCTTGCGCCAGGATCAGAGTTGTGGATGTTTAATGATGTCCCTGAGGTTGACAGGGAAAGAAAGCTAATCGACGGAGGCCTGGACTTCAGTCGTCTAGATAACATTACTTTGGTGCATCGTGAAGGAAATGCAGTCATTCGCCGTCACCTGGAGAGCCTCCCTTTAGAATCATTTGATTCTGTAAGTTCTGAGAAATAAAATTGAACCCTGCTAGATCTGTTGTTCTGCAGATAACTAGTGCTACAATATTTCCAATGAGTATAGTTGCTTGGATTTCCTCTGACTCATGCTTGAAAGCAAAATGCAGATCCTGATTTTGGCAGATGAATCTGTAGAAGATTCAGCAATCCAAGCTGACTCAAGGTCACTTGCAACATTGCTGCTGATCAGAGATATCCAGGTTTCTTTCTAGAACATAGAATGGTTTTTACTTGTGAATTATTTATTGATCATATTTGTTAATTGTTATCGATATCATCCTCAATCTTGTGCTCCCCCCCCCCCTTTTTTTTAAATCCATGCTCTATTTGTTAATGTTATAACTCTTCACAAGAACTGAAGTTTTCACATTCTTAACCACTGCAGGCAAAACGGCTTCCATATAGGGAAATGATGGTTGCACATGTTCCCCGAGGGACCTTTTCTGAAGGTTCTTGGATAGGGGAGATGCAACAAGCATCTGACAAATCTGTTATAATCAGCGAGATTTTGGATCCCAGGACTAAAAATTTGTTGTCAATGTCAAAAATCAGTGACTATGTTCTTTCAAATGAACTCGTGAGCATGGCATTGGCTATGGTTGCAGAAGATCGGCAGATAAATGATGTCTTGGAGGAGCTCTTTGCCGAACAGGTATATTTCCCAAAGTTGATTGTTGGTCAACACCTTTTACTGACCTAGAAATTCACCTATGAAAAATATGATTCCGCAATCCACATTCAATCAGAAATCTTAGACGATTCAATTCCCATGCATATATACAAATAATATTGAACTTATAAGATGCATAGTACTAGATGGATCTAATGTTTGGTTCATTAACTGAAGTATCAGAGCCTTATCTCTGACATGGATGCTGTTACTAGGTTAACTATACCTATGCAATCCATTTCCAGAAAGGAAAGGCTTATCTGACTAGCTTTGGGCTAAATTTTTTTAGCTGACTGCCTGTCTTGTAGTCAGATGCTTTGTCATTTTTGCTCTTTCTGTAGACACGATTCATCTCATGTTTCAATAGGTCATTTTTTTTATCTCATCGTTCTTATCAGGTTTCTGTCTGACTAATATCTGTTTGCATCTGAACTCCTTTGCAGGGAAATGAAATGCAAATACGGCCATCAGATATGTACCTCAGGGATGAAGAGGAGTTAAATTTCTTCGAGGTCATGTTACGTGCTAGACAGAGGAAAGAGATTGTCATTGGGTACCGTCTTGAAGGAGCTGAGCGTGCCATAATCAATCCAACAGACAAGGTTTCAAGGCGAAGGTGGTCTTCCAAGGATATTTTTGTTGTTATATCCGAGAAAGAATGAACCACATCAAATCAATGTTAACATGAAAATAAGCTCCTAACCTCACCTGAGGAAAAACAGGCAGCAGTGCAATTAAGCGCATCAACAAGAGCAGACAGCTGTTTCATTCTGATGCTCATTCGGCAGAAGGCCAGCACTGAATGCGAAGGAGCGTGGCAAAAGCACGGACTGGATCTTGACTTGACATCTACACATATTGGAAGAATGCTGCAATGTATGGCTTAAAAGGATATGGACAGAATACACAACAGAAGCTTTGGAAGTTTGGATCGGTCAAGTTCATTTGTATAGCATCACCTATGTTACGGCTTAAAGCTCGGTGTTGACACTGATTGGGAATTCAATTTTCCATTGAGGTTATACCATGGTGATAGAGCAATGCAGTTTCATTACTTAGGCTGTTCAGCATTTTGTACAAATTGAGGAAACCATTTGACTTTGTTACTAACAATTTTGCCGCATTTCCTCATTCTGTCAATAGCATGAGATGCCGGTCACGGCCAGGCCATGTAAATATGTAACTGGAAGATCATGTGTGGACTCATTTTATGATGTTTAGGTCTTTAGCGAGCTCATGCCGGTTTATAATTCATAGTCAAAGGTGCGCCATTATAAATACCATTTTAATGTGATAAAGTGGCACATAATAAGCCAATTTGGGGCTGGATTAGCTTTTGGTTTAGAGGAGATTTGTGTAATGAAGTTGTAGCCTTGCAGGGCATTTTTTGTTTCGAGATGGGTTGTTATTTTTGTTCATGAAACCCGGGCCTGTTTGATTCGTAGCCTGTCAATGTCACGTCTAAGATTAGGCATTTATATGGCTCGTAATCAAAGTGGTGGCAACATGAGAGTGTAGTGTAGCTTGGCAAAGCGTTGCCTGCGCGACCAATTCCTGTTCTTGTAAAATTAGCACGAAAGCCCAAAGTATCACCCCATTTGCGAAGTGATCCATTTTGTGCGAAAACAACCTTAGGAAATATCAAAATTGTCACAGCGCTCCTTTGGCCCTAGTAGCAGCCCACTTCCACTTCGAAGTTGGAAGCCTCTCTCTTCCCTGACTTGGCCTGCGGCGGCGCTCCCTTCCGGCTGGCTGCCGGCCCCGTTCGTCCCGACGACCTTCTCACACCTCCGGCCACCTCGAATAATTGCTCTCTCGAATTCCTTCCCTTCTGCTGGACTCAGATTGATCTCTTCTCTTATCGGTAAGCAACCCTAGCTTGTTTGAATCACTAGCTGTAGAATGGATTCAGTTGTTCTTAAGAGTTCGTTCACGCGATTCCGCTTCTGATTGGCTTGTGGATTAGTAGGAGGGAACCATGATGGAGGTGGGCTTGAATCCCGGGGAGGAATTGGATTACGGGGGCAACCAGGAAGACGACGACGACGCTGGGGACATCTCGCCCGGCAGCAAGGAGCTCGCCGCTATGGTCGAGGCGGCGGCCGCGGCGGAGAGCGTCGAGATGGACGACGGCGCCGCCGCGTCGGCGGCGCAGTACGGGGACGACCGCACGCCGAGGGACGGGATGGTGTTCAAGTCCTACGAGGAGGTGCTCAACTTCTACAAGCGCTACGCCCTGCGCACGGGCTTCGGGGTATGCGTCAAGAAGTCCTCCTTCACCAAGGCCGGCCTCTGCCGCCGCCTCGTGCTCGTCTGCAACAAGTGGGGGAACGGCAAGGAGGACGCCTGCTACCAGGCCCGGCCGACGGCCAAAACCAACTGCCAGGCCACCGTGGTAGCTAGGCTGTGGGGCGACGGCTTGCTGCACCTGACGGATGTGAACCTTGAGCACAATCACGCGCTGAATCCTTCCGCAGCGCGCTTTCTGAGGTGCTACAAGACACTGCCCAGTGGGATGAGCAAAGATCTCGTGGTGAGGGCTGCCAGAGGAGAATGCTCGGCCACAGGTGACATTGATGTCCCAATATTTGATGACTGGGGAAGGCTTAAGATTGGCGAAGCTGATGTTGTGGCCATCAACAGTTTCTTTGCGGACATGCAGGCAAAGCTACCAAACTCCTTCTATGTCATGGATTTTTATGTAGAAGGCCATCTAAGGAGTGTTCTCTGGGCCGATTCAAGATCCAGGGCAGCGTATCAATATTTTGATGATGCTATTTTGATCGATACAACATGCTTAAGGAACAAGTATCAAGTCCCCCTTGTTTCGTTTCTGGGTGTGAATAACCATGGTCAGCTTGTATTGTTAGGGTGTGGCTTGCTGTCAGATGAGAGCACAGAGAGCTTCTTATGGCTGTTCAAGTCGTGGTTAACTTGTATGAAAGGACGATCTCCAAATGCTGTGGTTACCGATGAATGTGTGGCGATAAAAGCCGCAGTCCGAGAAGTGTTTCCAAAAACACGCCATAGAATGAGTGATTGGCATGTACTGAGAAGCATTTCAGAAAAATTAGGAGATTTGCCAGAATATGATGCCATGAGAACCGAACTGGAGACTGTAATATATGATTCTTTGAGTAATGATGAGTTTGAGGCAAGGTGGAAGAACTGGATTGATCAATTTGGCCTTCAGGACAACGAATGGATCACATTTTTGTATGAGAATCGGCACTTGTGGGCCCCTGCCTTCCTTAAGGACGCCTTCTGGGCTGGACTGTGCACTTTTAGCCAGCGTGAAAGTCCAAGTGCATTTTTTGAGGATTCAATCAACTCAGAGACCACATTGGTGTCCTTCCTTGCCAGCTACATGATACTTTTGGAGAACAAATACAAAATGGAGCAACAAGATGATTTCGACTCGTTAAATAGCAGCAGGGTTGTGATATCAAAGTACCCAATGGAAGAGCAGCTATCCAGACTGTACACTTTGAATATGTTTATCAGGTTCCAGGATGAGCTGAAGGCAACAATGCATTGTCAAGTTCAGCTGGATGGATCGGCATCTTCTTTTATAGTTATTGATTTGACTGAACCAGCCAGTGAAATGCTGAATAAAAAGTATGAGGTTGTTCACTGTATGGCGGCAAACAAGATGGAGTGTAACTGTGGTCTATTTCAGTTTTGCGGCATCATTTGTAGGCACACATTATCTGTTCTTAAATGGCAGCAAGTATATGACATCCTTCCTTGTTATGTACTTAGCAGATGGCATAGTGACTTCAAACTGTTGCACTACTCAGATAATCCATCAAAGGATTTGGCAACAAGTAATCATGTTGAACGCTACGATTATATTTCTTTGCAGTTCCTTCGCCTTGTCGAGATTGGAATATCATCAGACGAGAAGTATAGGCATGCAGTAAGGCTTATAAAAGACATAAAAGAGACACTTCTTGATGATAATCTGTGCCGTGATTTGGAGCAGAAACTTACGCCAGCTGAACGTGCGATTGCGAATGGCGACAACCATACACAACCTGGTTCATCTGAGGGGGGTCCAGCGAAGAAGCGTCGGGGCCGTCCTCCTAAAAAGAGTAAAGAGATAAGCGTGGATTCTATGGTAAATTAGTCTGGGAATAAGGTGTTGCCTTCTATTATGTGCACTCCTTGAGCCATTTCATCGTTGGTGCTAACCATTATTTTTGGTATGACAGGACTCCTTATTAGTATCGACTGATGTAACTCAAAAGGGTGCTTTTCATTCTTCTTCGACTGCCTCAAACCTTGGCACTCATGTCAGGACACATGGAGTTGTTGATCTCATGGTAGTTGCCTTTCTCAGTAATTGATTGCTTACCCATTATCAGAAATGAGATTCTTGACAGAGATATTTACTTTTAACTGTGCATCTTCCAGGAAGAAGTCAATCCAAGTGAGCTATCATTTGACAGCCGTTATGGGGTTCAATCTGGCCACCCACACCACTTTGGTAACCAGTTACATGCAGGAAACACTTTGCAGGTTTATTCTTTGCTATGCTGTACTTGCATCTTTTTTTTCTTGAACAAAATATGTGCAATAAAGGAAAAGACTTAAAAGATGGTTTCTGCAAACTATGCAGTTTGGCCAATCTACATCAGCAGCAGAGAACTCTAGGGTCCAATGGGTGTATCCTAATAGCATGTATCAGGTGAATGTACTTTGCAGTTTCTTTACTGTGAACTTTAGTGATGAGCATATACACTGATGCATTGTCACAAATGTAGGATGACCAAGTGCCTTATGGTAGACGGACATCATAGCAATTGGACTCGGGGTATGTGGTTTGCCTTTCATTTTATTTTCCCTCCCTCTTGAGAACTCATGTAGAGTAGCAGAGTATATGCCATGTTGAGATGATAAATGATGTTTGTCTTGCAAGTTAATATGTTAGCATTTGCCTCAGAGAACTTCTCACGTGGAAGAGTTTTTGAAACTGGGTTGAAATTTTAGCATTTTACGTGTTGAACCCTGGACAATCTTGATTATTATTCTGCGGGGTGATCATTAGGGTGACACAATCAGGTAGAAGAAAAAAGTAAGAGAATATTTGTGTTTAGCTAGGAAAATATCCATGTCAGTAAATCCGAATTCCGTGCACATTTTCTTACGATTGTTTGATGGTGCAGGAAACTGGATGTCTGGACTTCGGGGCGCCGCTGCTGCGGAGGACTCGGGGCATACGCGTTGAAGCAGGCCGGCGTACGCGTTGAAGCAGGCCGGCCAAATGGAGTTGCACTTGGGAGTTGGATGTCATCTAACAGAGCGCCTTTGGAAATACATGCTGACACTTAGGAATGTAGCATCGATGTTACCCCAATCTGACAGACATGTATATACACATCATCATCATCTTGATTTATCATGTTCAGCAGTAAAAAGTCATTTAGAAACTCAGTTGAGCCAATGATTTCTGGGCCCAATTCCCGGGCCCTGCCTGCGTTGCTCTCTCTCGTCGCTCGGCCCAGCCCATTTCTGCTCCCCGCTCACCCTCTCTCTCGTCGCTCGGCCCAGCCCATTTCTGCTCCCCGCTCTCCCTCATCCAGTTTAGGGATGGCAATTTTGCCCGCGGATGCGGATATCCGCGGATACCCGACGGGTAAGGGTATGGGTAGAAAACTTCACCCGCGGGCGCGGATACGGGCAGCAACTCTCGCCCGCGGGCACCACACGGGTAAAATACTTCGCCCGCGGATAATACCCATTACCCGTTAAAATATAAATGCATATCAAAAAGGGGCTATTGCGTTTCTACCCTCGTTTTCAACCCTAATTACGATTTTACCCTGACTTTTTCTCACTTTGCATTTTTACCCTTACTATTCTGAAATGAAGCCTCATTTTACCCCTACTCCGTGAACAGCACATAACGCTGTCAAAGATGACAATTTTACCCTTGCGAATTCACCCCTACTTTTTACAACTTTGTGAATATACCCTTATTTGGCATTATATTTCAGCAACATCTCAACCAAACTATGAACAAGAGTTTCACAAAATTTTAATTTTGACAGCGTCATGGCACAAAAATAAATTGAAACCACATGCATATTTGCCTCCCACACTTGGTAGACTTCCAGCTCTTCAAGGTCTGTACTTGTACGGCGACATGTTGGAAACAGACAAAATGCAGCTACATCAATTCATCACTTCATTGTCAAACTGTAGTAAACTCCGGCTATTAATGCTCAACGACAATGCTGATCTTGCTGGGCAGCTGCCAAGTTCAGTAGTGAATCTCTCAACAAGACTCCAAGTTCTCTGCTTCGATTTCACAAGTATCTCAGGGACGATTCCTTCAGCCATCAGCAATTTGGCCAACCTCTGAATCTTCATTGCAGGGGCTACTTCCATATCTGGATTAATTCAAAAGAGCACTGGAGAACTGACAAATTTGGGATGGTCAGGGAGCCGCGCAGCCGGAGAGCCGCGCGCCCGCGACAGCTCCTCCGGTCGAGCGGCCGCGCGCATGCCCGCACGCGCCGGCCCCGCGCGCCGCGCGCCCGCACGCACGCTGCGCCGCTCCAGTCCGCTCGCCCGCTCGCACGCATGCTGCCCCGCGCCCGCCCGCACGCAGGCGCCGCGCCGCTCGCTCGCGCGCCCTCCCGCACGCAGGCGCCGCGCCGCTCGCCCGCACGCCTGCCGCCACCAGGTTAGGTCACGCACGAGTCGGAGTCTGAGTCGGGTCTGTGTATGAATGGTTGGGTTGGGGAGAGTGAGTTGAAGAGATAAGGACATATTTGTCTTTTCGCGTGTCTTTTCTTATTTTCCAAAATTTTTTAACCCAGATGCATGTAACGGAGTCACAAATAGGGGTAAACGGCACCTTCGTATTTGAACAGTAAGAGTAAAAATGTAAAGTAGGAAAAAGTCGAGACAAAATCGCAATTAGGATTGAAAACAGGAGTAGAAACGCAATAGCCCTGTCAAAAACTATCACCTACTATAACACAATAGTAGCCCAATCATAAACTAAACGGCCCAACATCAAACAGCCCAGTAGGACCACCCCTTCGTTTCCTCTCCGCTCAGATCTCATTCCGTCGATCTAAAAAAACAAAAACGAGTTCCCGATTCGCATCCTCCCGCGAGGTGGATCTTGGCGCGGCGGCCGATGGAGCAAAGCCTCGTGGCTTGGGTCACCGGAGCTTGGCGACCGGCCATGGCGCTCCGGCGGCTGAGGTAGGCAACGCATTTTGCTCCTCTCTCCTTCCCATTCCCTGCCGCCGCCCCCATGCCACCGCCGGCCCTCTCGCATCGTCGCGGCCTCCTCGTGCCGCCAAACCCCTCCCTGTCCCCACGCCGCTCTCGGTCCGTCGTCGTGCTGCTCTTCCACCTCCACGCCCTCGCCGACGCGCATGCCGTCGTGTTGCTGGTGCTGGCCGCGCGCCGCGGGCTCGCCGGCCGCGGGACTCGCTTGCGGCCGCCAATCGTTGGACCTCGCCAGTCAACGCGGGTGACGGGTGTGCCCGATATGCGCAGATAACCGTCGGGCGCGGGTACGGGCACGAATTTTTACCCGCGGGCAAGCTATCGGGCGGGCATACAACGAAAGCGCGGATATGCTATCGGGCGGGTAAATGCCTTACCCGCATCTACCCGACCCGTTGCCATCCCTAATCCAGTCAGTCATCCTCAATCAAGCAGAGGGAACACTCTCGCTTTGGCCTCTGCCCACGGGCACGGGACATGGCTGCGCTCCCACCCACGCCCCGACTCCTCCCCACCTCGCCGAGCCATGTCCCACCGCCCGCCCGGTCAACGCCGGCAACGGCCAGCGGGCCCGGCGCCGAGCCGCCCGGCGTCGTTCTCGACTGCAAGCGGCTGGACAGCCTGATGAAGTCCGGGAGGCTGACGGAGGCCCTCGACCTGTTCGACCGGATGCCCCGCAAGAACGTCGTGGCCTGGACCTCCGCCATCTCCGGGTGCACGCGGAACGGCCGCCCCGAGGCGGCCGCGGCGATGTTCACGGACATGCTGGCGTCCGGCGTCGCGCCCAACGGCTTCGCCTGCAACGCGGCGCTCGCGGCGTGCGCGGCCGCGGGCGCGCTCGGCCTCGGGGAGCAGGTGCACTCGCTCGCCGTGCGGGCGGGCTTCGCGGGGGACGCCTGGATCGGGACCTGCCTCATCGAGCTCTACGCGAGGTGCGGCTCTCTGAGCGCGGCCCAGGAGGTGTTCCGCCATATGGAGTCGCCGGACGTCGTGGGGTACACCTCGCTCGTCTCGGCGCTCTGCAGGGACGGTGGGTTCGCACAGGCCGTGGAGGTGCTCTGTCAGATGATGAGGCAGGGGTTGCAGCCGAACGAGCACACGGTGACGAGCATTCTGACAGCGTGCCCGCAAGTTCTCGGTGATCAGATGCATGGGTACATGGTCAAGGCTATTGGTTTGCAGAGTGTCTATGCATCAAGCGCGCTGATTGATCTCTATTCAAGGAATGGTGACTGTGACATGGCGAGGTCGGTGTTTCAAAAACTCGACTCCAAGAACGTGGTGGCATGGTGTTCCATGATGCAGTTGTGCATTAGGGATGGACGGTTGGAAGATGCAATGCGAGTGTTCAGCGAGATGATTTCAGAGAGTGTCGAGCCAAATGAGTTTGCATTCTCAATCGCTCTTGGGGCTTGTGGAACTGCTGGTCTGGGGCGTCAAATTCACTGCTCTGCCATCAAGCGCAACTTGATGACAGATGTTCGAGTATCAAATGCTTTACTCTCCATGTATGGTAGAAATGGTCTTACAGAAGACCTCGAGGCTGTGCTTGACAAGATTGAAAATCCTGACCTTGTTAGCTGGACAGCTGCTATTTCTGCCAACTTCCAGAATGGTTTCAGTGAGAAGGCTGTTGCATTGCTTTCTAAGATGCATTCACAAGGCTTCACACCGAATGACTACGCCTTCTCTAGCGGTCTGAGTTCTTGTGCAGACCTGGCATTGCTGGATCAGGGAAGGCAGTTTCATTGCCTGGCTCTAAAACTGGGGTGTGACTCCAAAATTTGTACGGGGAATGCACTGATCAACACGTACTCCAAGTGCGGTGAAATTGGATCTGCAAGGCTTGCATTTGATGTCATGAATCTGCATGATGTCACGTCTTGGAACTCACTGATTCATGGTTTCGCGCAGCATGGAGATGTGAACATGACACTGGAGGCATTCAGTGAGATGTGCTCCAGTGGTTGCAAGCCTGACGATTCAACATTTCTTGGAGTCTTGGTGGGGTGCAATCATGCAGGTCTGGTGAAGGAAGGGGAGATGCTCTTCAGACTAATGACTGATCATTATGGTATCATTCCGACCCCTTCCCATTACGCATGCATGATTGACATGCTGGGTCGAAATGGCAGATTCGATGAGGCACTGAGCATGATCGAGAAAATGCCGTTTGACCCTGATGTGCTGATTTGGAAGACACTATTAGCATCGTGCAGGCTGCACAGAAATCTGGATATGGGAAAGCTCGCTGCAGACAAGCTGATGGAGCTTTCAGAAAGAGACTCTGCAAGCTACGTGCTGATGTCGAACATCTATGCGATGCACGGGGAATGGAAGGATGCCGGGAGGGTGAGGCGGAGGATGGATGAGGTGGGTGTTAAGAAGGAAGCCGGGGAAAGCTGGATTGAGGTCAAGAATGAGGTCCACACCTTTGTTGCAAGAGACACGTCGCATCCAGACTCGGTGTCCATCTATCAGATGCTTGCGGAGCTCGTTGATGTGATGCAAGATACATGCATAGATGTTCATATGCAGATGCAGGTTGTATAACTGCCAAAGGTAAACAGATCACTTGCAGACCCTACATGTACAGTAGCACATAGTGCATGCCATAGGAAATGATAGTCACGATTATTTTGCAGGCTATCATAACTACATAAGTAACATGTTAGTGCAATTCATATTTCTTCGAGTAAGTTTTCATGCGGTGAGAAACCAAAGGGCTGTTCTGCTGAGGTTCGGAACTTCGAATCCTGGGGATCCACTCAGATTGTAGGGTGGTTGTTTCCAAGCTGGTAAAAGCTAGAGTAACATAGCATGTGGGATTCTACAACACGAGGTTGGCGGATCTGAGGTGATTATTGGATTAGGACTATATGCATTCCTACTTTCCATGATTATCTCTAATAACATTAACTGTGCAGATTCCATATACTATTTCCATGTGTATCTCCTGTGATCGATTGTACAGCTAGATAGGCTAGTGATCTGGTTGTCTGTAGATATCTTTCCCTGCTTATCTCTAACTCGGTAATCATGCATGATAGCAGATTTTCTACCTTAATTGCCATGGATCGGATTTTCTACCTTAATTGCCATGTATATCCAGCGCTGATTTCCTAATTATTTTGCACTTGTATTGTTGTATGTCTGTATATCCCGCGTGACTGTTTACAGTTGTCCATCGATATCCTTGCTGCTGTCATCATTCGTATAATCATCGATTGTACGTCTCCATCTCTCTACAGTATCATCTATATAACCAGGCCATACTATGTATAATCAGGCTGCTGTGTAAACATGAGGGTCTGCAGCAGCCTAGTGCACCTGGCCGCCATATTCTTGTTGCTTGTGCTACTTGCATCACGGGCACACTGTAAGTCGTACTCCTATATCACCATGCATCATCTCTTGTGTGTATGCACATTTTTTTTTGCATGATGATGATCGTCGTCGACGGAATATATTGCAGCAGCAGGTCGTCTTCAACTGTTTGAGTCTGCAACTTTAACACCATCCAATGGAAGCAGCATTATAATAGTGTTTTGCCACTGGAACCGGTGTAGACCAGAGTCGCTGACCTGCTACTGCTGCTTGAATCAAAAGCCGGCGATGGATTGTTAGGACACAAAGGATGAATGTATAGCCAAATGCCCTGTTTGCAGCCCTAAATGCCTGCCGCAGACGAATGGATTGCTTGGACAGTAGTCAACTCTACCTATAAGCTTATACCAAATAATAAGAAGCTCTGTTTTCTTCTGTTTTTTCGTGGATCTGAGGATCCACCCAGATTGTTGTCTCCAAGTGGATTGAAGGGGATCAGTTCCCCTATAATTCTGTTGGAGAATTAATCCTCTCTAATTCTTTCGATCTGGGATTAACAGAACAAGGCCTGGAGAAGATGTTTCATATATAGTCCGTGGATGAATGACTCGGAACTTATGTAGCATCGCATCGCGGCAGGATGGAGATCTCACAACAAGGAGAACCACGGCATGCGTATACTTTTGAATATGATGAAGCATCATCATCACTTGCACTCCTCAGCTCTTGAATTCCCTTGCAATGCTAATCAAGAGATAGTTCATATATCCCTTCTTGATCTGAACGACCCATAGTTTTTTTTGTCCTAGCTTGAAACATCATGTGGTGAGAAGAAGTCCAAGTGTTGCTCTTGTGAAGCTAGATTCTGGGGAGGATATATGGTGTGTTGGCCTCGCAATTAGAATCAGTCACCCGATGCAATTACTCTGCATATGTTGTTTCTGTGCCATCGACGGATCACCAATTTATTGTGAAGAGGAGAGGAGAGCAGAGCAGAGCCTGATACTGCTGGCGGCGGCGGCCAAACTGCCACCGGACACACCACACAGCCACACACGTACAGGGGATCGGAACGCGTGGCCGCCGGCCGGCAAGACGACGCACTGATCGGTTGCGATCTCGCCGTGCTTGGCGAACACACGAATCTGATCTGAAGCAAATACACTTGATTTGATCGCACTACATATTGAGCACGCACGCACGCACGCAGCAGTTAACTTGATTCCAAAGCAGCAGCTAGGAAGCAGGCCATGGCATCCACGGAGGTCGCCGGCCAGGTCCTGGACATCTCGAACCCGGCGGTGGCCCGCGTGCGGCAGCTCATGGGCGGCCCGAAATACTCTCCAGGTAGGTAGTCGCGTTCAGTTTCCGCTTGCATTTGCTTCTGTAAAACCATTCGGTTTTCAACTCGCGCGCTCGTGCCGCGCACGATCACGGCTAGCACTAGCAGATGGGTGGAGCCGGTGCTGGGAGGAAGGCGTGACGCCGTGGGACCTCGGCCAGCCCACGCCGGCCGTCGTCGAGCTCGCCAAGTCCGGGACGCTGCCCGGCGACGGCGCCACCGTGCTTGTCCCGGGATGCGGCGCGGTCAGTCGTCCGCCGTCTCCGTCACTCAGCTCGTCGCCGTCACGTATGCATGATCCTCCCTTTGATTTTGATGAGTTGGTGCATATATGCAGGGGTACGACGTGGTGGCGCTCTCCGGGCCCGGCCGCTTCGTGGTCGGCCTCGACTTCTGCGAGACCGCCGTTGCCAAGGCCAAGCAGTGGTCGGCGGCGGCGGCGGCCGACGGGTGCTTGTTCGCCTTTGTCGCGGCGGACTTCTTCACCTGGGAGCCGCCGGAGCTGTTCGACCTCATCTTCGAATACACGTGCGTGATCCTAGCACTGCTTTAGTTCTGATGGAAGATAATAAAATCCATCTCTCATGTGCGTGCGCTTCAGATTCTTCTGTGCTTTTCACCCGTCCATGAGGGCAGCATGGGCGAAGCGAGTGGCCGAACTGCTCAAGCCCAATGGCGAGCTCATTACCCTCATGTACCTGGTAATTACTAACTGAGATTAGCACCATTGACTGTTCATTCGAGAGTACCAGCTGCCTGTTCTTCAACAAACTGATGGATGATTTCATCACGCAAATGCAATACAACAATGGTAGGCTGAAGGCCAGGAGGATGGGCCGCCATTCAACACAACAGTGCTCGAGTAAGATGCCCTATCTCTACCTCTATCTGTACTCGATCTACAGTACTACCAGTGGATGCTAAACACACGATATGACGACTTGTCACAACAATGTAATTAATCGTGCACGACACATCATGCAGCTACGAAGAGGTGCTCAAGCCCCTGGGTTTCGTGATCACTTGCATCCAAGACAACCATGTGGCAGTTAAATCACGAAAGGTGTTGCTTTCACTTGCGCTTTGATTCACGAGTACTTACAGGTTGTAAAATCACCACTACATTGCGGTAAGCCGGTAACACACACTTGTTTCTTACTTTTCAGGGAATGGAGAAAATCGCGAGGTGGAAGAGGATGGAAAACTCAAGCAAACTGGATTCTGCAGAGTAAAGCTTCGAGGACACAGACCACAATACGAAATGAATTATGTACTACTATTGTGAAATAAGAAACGTATGATCACTACATGTATGTTTTGTGAAAACAGTAAAAGCTGTTGCTACTCTTGAATAAACAAATAAACCCTTTTCTGTGTACTGAATCATATGCCTCGGCCATGGAACAGAGTTCTCCGCAGTTAATTGTTCCAGGTTACAACGTGTCAGTTTTAAGCAAGCGTCCAGAGTGCTAACAGGCAACTGGGCAAGGATGAAACTAACCGGTTTTTTTATCTGTTTACACGCACACACAAATCTACACGCAGCACTCTTAGGGAGCTGACAGATCCTGACCTCAGAACCGGGGCTATTCAGACATGTAATCCACTCCATTTTTGGGGCTGCCGTTGGGAAGTAGCCAGGCGAAAAAGCCCTTCAACGTTTCTCCTCTTAACCTCTGGGATGAGTACTCGATGAGCATGTGCCACAATTCGCCAACTGTCCAGCCATGATTTAATATCCACTGGATCACCTGTCAAAGCATGATGACACAGGGGAAGGTTAAAACATAACCGGAACGCCAATACAACATAATGGTGATCATCGACATTCAACCAGCAAGTCGATTTCTGCTATTCATTATTATGCAATTGACTTTCATGATAAGCTTCTCGAAATTAATAAGACCCCACAGTCAATCCAATCAAAGAGGGGCTTTGTTGGACTGCGCTGAAAGTGGACCCACACCCTCTTTCAAGCATTTATCCTTTGAAAGTTGAACAGTTAAAATGGCTTTCTAATCCTGCAGGGTAAACAAAAGTTGTGTGGAATGGATGCATAGTACCTCCCCTAATCTTTCCAGAGACGCATCCCCAAAAGTGTAGTAGTTAACAAAAGGCCGGAGTGCCTGCACAATATACAGATTTCACTTGAAAAAAATAGGCACACAATTTATTTGCTGGCTCCAATGATGACCATATTCATTGAACAATACTGGCATTTAAATGGAATTAATGTAGCTGACATTCAATTTCATTTGTTTTATACCTGTGAAGCAGCAATCCACTGAATCATGCTCTTGATTTCAGGATTTCCACCAAAAGCACCGCAACCCCAGTTTCCAGTTGAAACTCCTATATACTCATCGGAGCTGGTACTTGGACAGTTATCCTTGTTATTAGAATCCTGAACAGTATGTAGAAAATGAAAACACTTTCAGTAGACGTGTCTATCATACTTCCGATGCAATGGATACATTGTACAGTCCATCATATCATATCATATCGAGCCTTCTTTGAGATTAAAGATACATGCAGCAGAGTGCCATATTTGTTCAATCTGCCTTCAGTCACATCATTGGCAGATTACGAGAAAATAAATGAACCTAAATACAGGTTGCAATGTTGACTAAGCCCATATTACCAGTACAAAGGTCATTCAAAACAAAAAGGGCGTGGGAGTAAAAGAAACTTTACAGGGTGAATAAGTAACAACCTGGAAAAGCTTCACATAAAGCTGAAGTTTTGATTGATCAAGAAACCCACAAAAAGCCTTGTTTACTTCCCTGAAATAAGATGTATTTGAGATGGTAAAGCCACAAAAAAAAAATCAAGGTTCAGCTAGGCGCTAGGCGGACCCATTGCCTAGCGCTTAGTCGCCGAGTACTCGGCGCCTAGCCACAATTAGGCGCTAGGCGACGCTAGGCGCTGACCCATTGCCTAGCGCCTAGTCGGGCGTAGTCGCTGAGTACTCGGCGCCTAGCTGAACTACGAAAAAAATTGCTGATAAAGAATGTGAACGGTGACAACTATGGGATTTCAAATGATTAACTTGATTTACCTCAGGAGACCACTAGATTCATAGTGTAATCTAGTTGGACAGTCCAAAGCATCAATTGCTACTATCCTAGTTCTTCGTCTACCCATGGAATCAATGGGCTTGCTATCTAAATAGTCACCGACAAAGCGAAATGAAGAGCCGTACCTGCAAGGAGAAAAAAAATTGGGTTCATAGGGTGCTGTAGAGGAAAGCAACCATATGGATGATACCAGTTATTTCTACTGAATCTATGAACTAAAGTCAAGTAAAGGGTGGATAGACTTAAACTAACCCCATATACCGTGAGAACCTTTCTGCACCAACAATTTCTATGGCCTCATTATCTTCCATTGAAGCCATGAAGAGCATACCCACAATCAGTTCTGGGTTTATCATGAAGCGGATCTCTTCCTGAACCGGAGAGAAAAAGACAGATTGGTTACACAAAATCACAAAGCACTGTAATATGCATAACACAATTAAAGACATTTCTATTGAAAACACAGCACAAAAAAATATTTTTAAAAGTAAAATAGGAATCGATGGACAAACTACCACTCAAATTGTACAGATTCAGAATGTTTTCTTAAATCTGGTAGCAGATGAACAATATCACATGATTATGATAGTCCAGATGGAAACATTTCAAAACTAAATTTGTCAATAAAAACAGAGAGACCTGCACACAGCCCCTGAAAAGTGCACCTCCGCCCAAAAACCTATTTGCAAAGTCGACTTCAAGGGCTTCTTCTTCCTCATCTTCAATAAAACCTGAGGAAAATACCTACTAATGAAAACAAAACAAACAATCAGTATATTTCATCTCAACAGTAAACAAGCTTTGGTAACTTGACAATCACTCAACACAAAAAGTCCCTAAATGTGTCAAGTTTTAGCCCCAAAATCTAGATACTGGTAAGGAGCACCCACTATCAGAATATAATTCCTCTCACCCGGAATTGGCAAAGGGGTGCACTGGATTTCATCCACGCATCGACATCAGGATAGGTTACAATATCTGAGGCAGCACGGCAGGGAAGAACTTTGCACTCAAACGAAACGAAACCAGCAGGTGTAGAATCAGTCACCCTCTCGAAATAGGGAACAAGGCATCTCACTTTCTGCTCCTGGCTTTGCCTTGCATTGTGGATCAGGGCCCTGTAGAACGATCAGTTAACAAACACACAGTAAATTGTCCAGTACGTCTTCCACCCATTAGCAAAGCAGCACAAAATGTGGGAGGACATACGCAAACAGGCCGTCGAAGTTGATGGTGGGAAGGCTCGCCTCGGCCCTGCCGTCCGTGGGGAAGAGGCAGAAGAGCGCGCAGGTGAGCAGCGCCGCGACAAGCTCCTGGTTGAGCAGCACAATGCCCGCGTCCTGCGACGCCAGGATCCGGAGCCCGGAGGCGCCGTCTTCGGCCTTTGAGTAGTGGTCCTCGAGCAGCGCTGGGAGGCGGAGGAGGAGGCGGGCGAGGTTGGGGACGACCTCGGCGAACCAGCCCCGCGCCTGGACCCGCGAGAGGAGGTCGTCGAAGAAGAGCGCGAGGCCGTCGGCGGCGCGCGGGGACAGAGCGGGCAGGTCGAGCGCGAGGCGGAGGTCGGTGAGCGCGTCGGCGAGGACGTCCCCCGAGGCGACGCGGCTCACGTCGGGGCCGAGCGCGAGCGCCCGGAGCGACTCCTGCGCGGCGGGCGGCCAGAATAGCGAGCCGCCGCGGAGGACGACGGGGAGGAAGGGCAGCGCTGAGCGCAGGTCGCCGCGCGCCGCTAAGCCCGAAGCCGCCGACGGCTCCATGGCGGCGGCCGGCGGAGTGAGCGGGTCGGACTCCGTCTCGTCCGCCTCGGTGTGGTAGGTGGGTTGCTGCTTGCGTTTTTTCTTTGGGCTTGGGCCGCCACCCGAGTCGAGGAGGCCCATCCCCGAAAAAAAACCGAGGAGGCCCACAAATGGTTTCCGAATGCTGACCAAAAAGCCCAACAAACCCCTCCGCCATCACCGTCGCCGCCGTGCGCCGCTCGCCCCGTCGCCTCCTCTCCTCGCCCACGATGCTCCGCCGCGTGCCTCCCTCCCTCCGCCGCGCCCTCCTCTGCTCCTCCTCCACACACTACGGCGGGGCACAAATCCCGAACACAAGCCACTCTACTGCCCAGGCCCTCCTCCCCCAATGGCGCCGTCACGCCCCCGCTGCCTCCTTCTCGGCCCCGCCGTCCCCGCCTCCTCCATCTCCGCCTCAGGGTCCGTCGCGGTCGGGCGGAGGCGGTCCTACCGTCTCGTCGCTGAACCCCGCCGAGGTCGCTAAGTTCGCTGCCATCGCCGAGACCTGGTAAGGGTGAGATCCCTCCCTCCTCTGCCTGCGACGTTGAACTCCTGCTAAATGCTAGTATGAAATTTTGAGCGGGTTTAGGCTTCGACGACGGCATGTTTGAGCGCGCGGCTGTAGTCGAAGGATGGTGGTGAGCATTGTCTGTAGCAGTGAGAGCCACATCACTAGAGTTTAACGGACTAGTTGGAGCTCTCATCAGGAGGAGGTCCCCCGCAGTGATGGGGTGCTCTCATCAGGAGGAGGTCCCCCTCAGTGATGGTTACTGTAGGGAATCGCTATTGACATGCTAACTGTATTTGGATATTAGTTATCATATGCAGTCATGAAATGGTTCAAACGAACCAGGAATACCAGTATTTGCACTATCCTTTATCCATTTGTTTCCCTTGGCTGCAGGGGCGGATGTAGATACTAGATAGCTAGTGTTGTTGTCTTGTTGAATCATCAGACATGTTTGTAAAGTTAGCATATTGCAAGCTACTTTCATGGAAGCCTGCGGATTAGACCCGACTAAGTTGGGACTGTTGAGCTAGCACTGCTTTGGAATGAACCGCAAATGAAATGCTAAAATTTCCAGGAACTACAGGTATCTCCTTGCATGTTAATCCTTTTTGATGATGGTGATATTTCTGGAATGAACAGGTGGGATGCAAATGGTCCATTCAAACCATTGCATTTGATGAATCCAACCCGACTGTCTTTTATCCGCTCCACTCTCTGCAGACATTTCAGGTACATTTCTGCACCCCTTGAACTTATTCATTTTTTGCTGATACCATAATGGACCACCTGAATAAATTATACATGAAATCTACTGCTGGACTATATTTCTAATGGTACAAGAATAAGTTAAGGTTGAATGTTGAAGTTATTTCATTTCTGCAGCCATATAACATATTCATTTTGATATTTTATCAATTGTGAGCAATGATCTGTAATGTTTCCTTGGTGGTGTATCTTACTAGTTTAAAGACAAAAATGATAAATCATGCTATTTGTGAATAACATCTCTTAAGGGGTTCCTTGTCTACTTGGGCAGTGTCTTTCTATAGGATTGATTTATTGATTGAGCTACTGAATTAATATGCTTTAGTTGACTAACAAAACCATTAGCGGTGTTTGTAAATTCATATAGTTTTCCATTTGCCTCTATGTCTGGGCTGAAACTTACTTGTTTGGACTATTAAACTGACATGTCTTAATAAACAAACACATACTATTAGTTTATTTTCTTTTTAGTTAACTGCATAGTTACATATTCTTTCATTCAGGAGGGATCCATATTCATCTAAGCCACTTGAAGGCCTCAAAGTTATTGATGTTGGATGTGGAGGCGGCATCCTGTCAGAGGTAGACTGCTGCTCTCTGTCAGTAATTTTTATGGATTGCTACCTTCTGGCACTAAATCTTTTAAACTAACGAAAATCGTAACTGCATTCAATCTATCCTAAAGTTGGAGTCAAGCTTATTGATTTGGATTTGAATCATTTATCATCGTACTTCTGTACCTACTCTTCTGGGAAAATTTTGGCATATAGAAAATGCCGAAAATGATTCCTCATTTCCATTTTTAAATGGCTTTTTGACTTTGGATACAAACTTCAACACTTGTGCTAGTTCAGCTTGGAACATTTTGCTCATGATATTATTGCTAATTAATTTTGTAAATTTGTAAACCTGGCATACTATGAGGTAACTACTTGGTTTGAAAGTGTCAGCATTACATCCTATCGTTAATACAATCCCTTTTGGGTGTTTTGATCCTGTAACAGGCATTTATTTGTTTTGTGATCTATTTGGAAAATAACAATAAACTGATTATATCTCGGTGCTTGATGGCAGCCTCTTGCTCGGATGGGAGCTACAGTTACTGCAATTGATGCTGTCGATAAGAATATAAAGATTGCAAGTATTCATGCGGTATGCACAAACTTTTGAGCATGTAAATTATTAGTTGAATCTATCTATCTTTGTTTGTCTTGAGAGTTATTTTATTACCTTAAGTGCAATAATCCATAACTTCGGTATTCCTCCAGCCAATGATTCCTAGTTATTATGTTCTCAGGCATCTGATCCGACAACTGCTTCCATTGAGTATTGTCGCACAACAGCTGGTCTATCTCTCTCTCTAAATTAAATTATATGTTGAGTGAATGGTATTCTTTTTGAAAGGTCTCTCCATTGTAGCAGCATTTACCTATTGCATTTCTGAGCAATGGAGAGGAGCTGATGTGTTAACCCTGGCAGTTCTTTTCCATTGACACTGTAGTGTGATGCAAACTCTCTTTTGGGGGAATGATAATATCCTTAGTTCACATATTTGGTTTAAGTAGTGTGGATTGTTCACTGTAAACTTTGCTAGAACTTAACGTGGTTACTATCATAATATCCTTACTTCACATTACCTTTCCAATTTTGACAAGAGACTGAATTTGGATATCAAAGTGATTGATTCCTGATATTTCTTATGATTGCGATTGGAGAAAACTTATACGGAAATTGTTTACATGCAGAGGCATTGGTAAAAGAGAAAAGGTTGTTTGATGCTGTCATTTCTCTCGAGGTATGCTTATTTCTGATTCCGTCTGTACCCATCCTCCTTCAAACAAGTATGGAGGAGCCTTTTGTTTTGAATGGTACTGAAAAAGATACCTTGGTGGTCCTATACTTATTGCATAGATCTTTCAATTTGTGCTATCTTTTCTCTGATGGAGAGTGATTCCCTATTAGAAATATGGATCATACGTTGGCAATACTTTTGTGTGCATTAATCATTGTTTATACTCGTATTGGACCATTCATAAGGTTAGGTAAGAATAGATTGTTTGACATACATCTGGATATCAGCGCCATGTGCGCATCAGGATAACCCATCCATGTGAAACTTATTTTTTAGAACAAGAGCTTCATATATTACAAACACAGCAGTATAGTCAATAAGTCACTCACAGCCACCCCGTTCCATGGTGCTAGAAACCTGAAAAATCTAAAACAGAATATCAGCATACAAGGTTATTCCAAACAATAGAATCTTTAAATCATGTGACCACTGCCTGTTTCTTCTTTTGGTTCAATTCATTTACAGTCTGTTAACCAATGTACTTTGGATCTAAAATATGGATTGAACTTCATATGTTTTACAGGTGATTGAGCATGTTGCTAACCCTTTGGAGTTTTGCGAATCTCTCTCAGCTTTGACAGTTCCTAATGGTGCCACTGTGGTTTCCACAATCAACCGTTCAATGAGAGCATATGCCACTGCAATAGTTGCTGCCGAGTACATCCTCAGATGGGTTAGTATATAGCCCTCTTCATGTTTTAGCTCCATTTCCTGATATTAGTAAATTTAGTTGGACAGCCCATTGTTCTGGAGAAATATGCTAGCTTAGTGCTCCTATGGTTAAGTGCTAGTGCAGCTTAAGATTGATATCACATTCTGATTTATTGTGCTTATGCAGCTTCCTAGAGGCACACATGAGTGGTCCAAACTGGTTACCCCTGAGGAGCTTTCCCTAATGCTGCAAAAGGCTTGTATCTCTGTAAGTTTTCTCACTGTATCATGCTGAATTTGATTGTAAGTAGCGTTTCCTAATAACTTGACATCTATCACCAGGTTGAAGAGATGGCAGGGTTCGTTTATAATCCACTTAGTGGTGAGTGGTCCCTGTCAGAAGATACCGGTGTGAACTATATTGCTTTTGGCGTCAAGAAGAGCGAAACACCATCAACAAATATCACAGAAGCAAGGTTGTAATAGTTGAAGAAAAAGAATTGACTGTGCATCTTCTTCAGAAGGCGACAATCAGGCTGTTTGAACTTTACTGCTAACGATACAACCACGTAGCAAAACATAGAATCTTCCTACCCATTTTCATTTCCCTCGGAAACAGCGGGATGCATTAAGCCCGTTTTCTTTTTTTATTATTGTAATGCAATATACAAAGGATGCTTCAGACATTGTTTGCAATTTTGTGGCAAATACCATGAAATGGCAA
This sequence comes from Cenchrus fungigraminus, assembly GCA_036936925.1. Lineage (NCBI taxonomy): Eukaryota > Viridiplantae > Streptophyta > Magnoliopsida > Poales > Poaceae > Cenchrus > Cenchrus fungigraminus. The sequence goes on along the minus strand of CM072770.1, from coordinate 1,939,659 downwards.
GATGCAATCTGTCGAACAATTTAGTGAAGGGGAATTGAACTGGTCATGTTGAGCGCAAGAAGTGCGTGATTGCAGGAACAAACGACAATAGTATTTGTAGAAGCATTGTGGCACAATTGGTTTGTTGTGTTTGTAGAGATGCTCTTGGTTGGATCTAGAAGAGTTCGTCGATCCAGAGAGACACAAGTTCGGCCTTGTTTCCATGCTTCCTCCCCGGCACGATCCGCCGCCGCAGGATGCTCTCCGCCCAGGGAGCTGCGTTCGGTAATCGTGACAACTCCTCTGACATCAGGAAGTAAGATTTCTTCATCTACCGGACTGGAACCACCGCGTCGCCCTCCTGCCCCGCTATACATTGCGATCCTCCATAGGACGACGGTGCCACCCCACAGGAAGTCAGGAATGATCGAGGAGGAGGAGGACCTCAGGTTCGACATCCACATCTACAACTCCAAGACTGCAAGCGTACGTCGCTGGTCAAGCAGAACGATCGTGATGACATGTGTGGTTTCAGGAGCGACAAGGCGATCACCATTGGAGGAGAAGGTGGTGCGGTGGCTTGGGTTGACCTCTGGTGTGGTTTTCTGCAGTGTGATGTGCTCAAGGACGACGATCCCACGCCGCTTCACTACATCCCGTTGCCGACAGATTGTGCTCATAATTTCGATCCCTACTCCGACGCTCGCGTCAATCGTGACATTGCCCTTGATCCAAGGCCGCATCAAGTTTCTTCACCTGCAGAATAAGGTCTTCCCAGAGTATCGTCCATTCAGAAACCAAGGCTGGACAGTTGCCACATACTACAGCAGGACAGCTGCTAATCATCCTTGGGAGGTAGGCTGCATGGCAGCAGGATGGCAATGCCGCCATCGAGCTTGATGCCAAATCTCTCGCTCTCTGCTAACCCCATGCTTCTTCAACATATATCTGCCGCCTAAGCTGCTGCCTGCACCAAGATGATCATGTGTACGTCATGGCCAAAGTCGTTTCTGGTCGCTGCGACGGCCCTGGCCGGGATGGCGATCGATGGCTGGGAAGGTGACGCCTAGCTTGGGGCTTGCCTTTGACCTCACCACAGGGAAGCTGGAGAAAGTGGTGCAGGTTAATGCAGAAAGAGCCTCGTGGGCATTTTATACGACCTCACGCTCACTCGGATCTCAAAGTATATATATATCTTGATATGGATACAGGCCGCTCCAGGTTTGTTTCTTCTTAATTTTCACCAGCACGCATGCTTTGCTTTGCTTGGCCTACCTAGTACTTTCAGATCCATGTAAATGGTGAACCTTATATATTTTGAAGTTTTGATGCTATGCCATTTTGTTTTATTCTTTGCACTATATTTTTTTCTATGATTCATAAACTAAAGCAGCAAGCATATATGCTGTTATTTTTCTGAGCGCAGGGGTGGCAAAGGGAAGCGCAGGGGCAAAAGGAAGCCTGCTTGGAAGCCACAAGCAGCAGCATGAAATTGCCATGACGGAGTGATCGATAGATGAACACGCACTTTGGTCTCCTGCGATAGCGATAGATGAAGAGCAAATTAGATAGGACTCCGAATACTCACGTATGAAGCTTTCACAGTAACATAGATATTCATTCGTGGCTAAGGAACTGAATGAAGGGAAACCTGAAACGACCAATGCAACAAGGAGCTAGCAGATAGGAATGCTGGAACAAGCATGTGTAATCTATATATTTTCTTTGTCTGATGTGTAACAATGATTCCATCTGATTCAATTGCATGATGGTTTACTGATTCAGTTACACTAGTCCATCAACCCATGCCACTGCACGGGCTAGCAACTTTAACATAATTGTTGGTTTGGTTTGTCAACCACCAGCCAGTCGAACATGAGTAACATTACATAAATATAAACATTTAGTTTATTACCTAAAAATGTCATTAATTTTCCATATATCCAGCATTTTATCCAACAGCTTGCACCAATCAATCTGATTTAAGCTACCATAAAATGTGATCATTTTGTTGTAGAGCGAGTAGTAAAATATTTAAATAAAATGACTTAATATTGAAGATCTAGTACATCATCTTTTTTACATATCACAATTGCAATCGCAAATCAAACATGTCCAACTTTGATCAAGTTTATAGATATAAATATTATTCTACCAAATATATGCATTATCAAATCATACTCCATGGTGAATTTGATGATACAAATCTGGTATCATAGATGTTGTTATATTTTCAATAATCTCGGTCAAAGTTTGATATATTTGATTTAGGACAAAGCGAATGTGATAAAAAAATAAGTACCCAATGCGAAAGCTCTCACACAAGGTGGGGGTCTGGGGAAGTAAAATGTGATATGTAAAAAAAAAGAGGGGGTATTAGAAGGAAAACACTTCACATTTTTTCCATTTCTACGATTCTAATTCTATACTATATAAGCACCTCGATGTAAATGCGTATTGTTTCATCACTTTTCCAAAATGCAAGAAATTGTTATGTAAGTATTTAACTGTTGGTGCCCCATTAATATATTTAGTTAAGTAAAAATCAATCGACCATGCAAAGTTGTTTGTACTAATATTACCTGCTTCATGGAAATTATGTAAAAAAATGTAAAAAGAGATGTCATAATGAGTTGTATCTATACAGAGGCAATAAGATCTTTAATTTCTAGCGGCTAGCGAATATATACTGCTACTCACATGTCATCAACTCAGCATAATCCTAAAATCAAGATATCATCAATCTATAGTGTATTCTTTATTTAGATCTTAACTGTGTCAACTACTTTTCCACCACCTATGTCCGTCAAACCCTATCATCATAGGACATAAAAACTTGATATTTTGGTTAGTAAAATCAGTTTTATCTGGTCACCAGTGAAAATATGCAGGAATACAGCCCTTGATCGTGTACTTTTCTCCATCAATAGACATGCATGCTTTCTCCCAATCTCAAACATAACAGCTGACTACATTCTTCTATATGCAGGAATACATCCCTCGATCGTGTACTTTTCTCCATCAATAGGCATGCATGCTTTCTCCCAATCTCAAACATAACAGCTGACTACATTCTTCTCGATCATAGAAAGATAGACAACACGTCCTAGAGCATCGTCTGACTCCTTCATAAAGCTTGTGCCATGGATAGCACCCTCGCTTGTGACCTACGCTCTGTCCTTGCTTGACTGCTTGTAGTCTGCTCGGTCTGTGGCAGCCTTGTGGATTACTACGTACTATGGGTTGCAGCTGCTTTCATGTTCATCCAAAGACCACTAAGGTTTAAGAAGGTCGATTTTGTGTGTGGGACGCATCCTGGGAGTCAGAGATTGCATATGAAGATTATAGGTGGGTGGACATCAAATTTATATGTTTTGATAATTGAACATATGGATAGTTTAGAGAGCTGATTTAGATTAATTTTATAAAATGTAGATTTTAGATAATTTTGACATAGATATAAGGGGTTATTTTAGTTAAGTATGCATAATGGCAAAGGTGGGTAATTTTATTCCCTTTTAAAGTGTCCACCTAGGATCTTAGGTGGCTTTATGTGGAGGCTTCTTTAATTTTTCTTTTTTTCTACACTGTCCACCTAGGATCCTAGGTGGCTTCGCGTGAAGGCCTCAAAAGGAGCCTCCAATTAGTAATAGTAAGATGATGGAGTTGGCATCAGACCCTTGGCCAACCAGAGAACCATGCCCTCATCCTTAAGCTCGTCCATAAACTCTTTGAACCAGGCGCCCTCCTCTAGAAAACTTGTTCCTAAATCAACACCCTAGTCCTCCTGGTAGGATTCCTACATTGCCAAGCTTCTGGAGGAGGAGCTTTTTCGCTACCGTTGTATCGCAACTGTCGACATCGGGGATGGGCGGAGCACATCCTTCTGGCATGACAAATGGCTGCTCAACTCTACCATCAGTGAAACCTTTCCCGCCCTCTACTCTTGCTGTGTAAACCCTGATGATGTGCATGCAGAAATAATCATCATCAGGAAGATCGATGACCCTATATATAAAATAAAATTAATGAACTTCACCAATTACCAAGCAAGTTATATATATTTCAATCTCTAATAACCTCTCCAAAAGCACGTCCGCGCAGGTCAATATCAATACTAGTAGGAGAGAGAGAGAGAGCGAGAGAGAGAGAGAGAGAGAGAATGGAAGTCAAGATGATGGTAGGATATGTTATTCTTCCACCATTATTGCACGATCGAGTAATTCAAGCGCAATTCAGATCCAGATGCATCACGGACTTTCGATCTCTTACATCTTAATGTAGATAGACGGTGAACGAACTTTGCATTATATAGTAGTATGAGTAGATCACTGGCTCACTGTGCATGCATGCTACATATGCTGAGCGAAATTACAGTAAAAGGTAAATGAAAGTCTTTTCCGTTTAGACACACATCATACATATGCCCAAGTGCGCATGGGATGGGATGCATCGAAATGACACAAAGCATATATAGAAACTCCACATTACTGAACACGACCCAACAGTTTTAACAGACAAGCAAAAGTAAATGCAAATTATTCAGTCTACTGGGCTAATAAGGGCAGTCTCAATGCAGACTCTACAATAGAGTCTATGACCATTAATTACACTGTCAAATAGATAATTTGATGATGTGGCAAGACATTAAGCTCATCCCTATTTATGCAAACCACTTGAGTTGCAAATTATTTAGTCACATCCAAGCCTTGTTTTTGCCCTTCTTCTTGTTCTTCGACACATATTTTCGAGCCCATAAATGTTTCCCCTCTGTCACAAACTTGACCCTTTCTCTCCCATCAAGGATGAGTAGCACAGTCTCCAGAGAGCCAAATGTGACTATTGCATACTGTGGTGGCCTCAATTCAACTGGCTCCTCTATGCTTAGGCTTTCGACGTCACCGAAATTGCTGCAGTATATTGAAGGAAGGGATGGTAAGAACAAGTACAACTAGCAATACATACGGGAGTTGAAATATGAATGTGCAACACTACATCGACAGTCTGTAAGTTATATAGTATATAACAAAGTACTAGCCAGTAAACTTTCCTTGAGGAAGTAGCTTTCCGAAGAATGAGAAAAAACATTTACCAGTATTTGTCCACATGGACTTACCATTTGTGTTGAGTTGGAATATTCATCACACATGCACTTTTTTATGCTTATGATGTTTGCACTTTATTTTTATGATAAATTATTACCGATGTTATTTCTAATTTAATTTGTTTCCTTTTCTTATAAAAGTATATCGGCTCCATTATTCGATACTAGGACGGTTCATGCATGAAACCCGTGGTACCACCGGCTGTCCATCCTCGTGTCATTTTGTCCATTTGCTCATCAGTTTTTGTGAGCATCATGCTACTTTTGCATTCTTCAGTATTATATACATCAACTCTCTCACCTTATTATCACCGATTGTGGTTGAGGTTGTAAGGGAAGGAGGGCTATCTTCTTTCTCCACATCTTCTCCCCCATGGAGATTTAGTTGGTAATGTGGAGTATATAGGTCAACCACTATTCTTGAGGCTTGTATCTAATCAGTGGCGAAGACAGGATTGAGGTCTAGGAGGGGCTTCTTCTTCCCCCTCCTCCTTCTCCAGCCTCTCCTTTTCCTCTTCTTACCCACAAATTTTTAGGGGAGGCTCCCATGGAGCAGCCGACAGTAGGAGGGGCTCCAGACCCACCGCTAGCTCCGCTCCGTGTATATAATTCTTCTGTTATCATGAATCAAGAAGATCTACAGGTATCTCTTTTTGATCTTGTTTAATCATACCAAAAAAGTATGCATGCGCCAGGGCGATTTCAAGGTCAAAAAATTCTGGAATATTCTCATGAACTAGAAGATTGAGGACTAGAAAGTGTAGGGAGGCACCAAGGATACAAAACTAGGAATTATATGGATAGCCTCAGCTTCACTCTTTCTTCTCCTCAAACAGGTTTTTCCTCTCCTGAACCTCACCCTTCCTACCCATCTTATACACAAAGTAGCTTACTACCCTCCTAGTCTGTAGACCTTTTGAATTATTGATGATGTATGTAGATCCTATTTTCTTGACACAACAGTTCCTTTCAAATTTTCCCTTTACAACTTTATTTATATTGTACTGTTTTGTTCAAATACATTGAGTTGATTAATTTTTCCCATTTTTCAGGTACAGAGATCATGTATTATATATTCTTTTGTTATATCAATTCTAACCTTTTTATGCATTGTTTCTTATTGATTTGTGATACTTCATCAGCTGTCAAAACATATGTGATGAGAAGAAACCCTTCACCATCACAACCTACACCACGTATGTTTTCCTTATGTTTGGATTGAGAATGGGGTGCTTTGGTTCAAGTCCCTTTCGCCAAGTAAGAGAGGAATAAGAAGGCATACACGGTGCATTATGCTTAGTATATAAGTTATGTGTGAAACATCATTATTCTAAAGAAATTGTCAGATTCTTTTTTTATGAAAAAGTAATAAATAAATATTGTACAATAGCATTTTTCTTAATAAAGCATTGTCTAGTAGTTCGTAACTAAAACAAATAAAAGCTAATGTAAAACCAAGAAAGTGAATGAAATAGGGGGAAATGCTTCCTTGTTTCACTATCAAAAGTTTCATTTTTAATGTTGGTTTTATAGGATATTTAATAAAAATAATTTAATGTGCCATGATACTTGCATGCAAATAGGAAAGTATAATGAGAGAATCTTACCTCATAAAGAAATTATATACTTCCTTTTTAGTTAATGGATATCCATTAGAGAAAGTGACAAATAATGTCCTATCATCTTGTGGGACAGGTGAACGAACATGAGAGTCCATGTTCATTGTAGAACTTTGGGGAAATGTATCGTCCCACTCTGATGGAAAATGGAGAAAAATTGTGAAGTTGTTGAATAATGATTCCAAATCATGAATATCTAACCCAGAAGATATGTTCATTCCAACAGTCGTTTGTAGTTGAGGACTAAGAGTATCTAGATCCGTTGAGAAGGCATTCATCGAGTTCGTTCCATATCTCATTTTAACCATATCTTGATGGTTTTGAATAGCAGTGGGCACAGTGGATCCTGAAGGTATGCTCATTGTTGTAGCATTTTTTTGTTGCTGAGGAATCATGTTACATAAATCTGGTGAAAAGGCATTCATTGATAGAACTTCATCCCTTGTTCTCACCAGATCTTCAAAGCTTTTAATGGCACTATGGGTACTTGTTCTAGAAATTGAACAATCTCCTTGATATTGGTGACAACTCTGCATTGAAAAAAAGGCAAATATAAAATTAATTAAAAGCTCATCACAATAGTTAGATGAAAAAATTATTGGTGACATCCATGTACATGTTTTAATTGTAGTCAATTTAGTAAATTATGACAAAACTGTTTTTTGGAATGTGCCATTTTTGTGCTTACACTGCTTGTATGAGGCCGATCCTTCATGTATTGTTGAAGACCATGATAATTTGAATCTAGAGATTCTTCCACATCTTCAAGCAGTCTACTAGCACTAGACATACTTCCAGAAATTGAACAGTCTCCTTGATAGTGATGATAGTTCTGTATAGAAAAGAGAAAATATAGAATTAAATGAAAGTTCATTACAACATGTAAATGATAAAAAAGTATCTGTGCCCTTGCTACCATATATAAAGTGTCACACAGTTTAAGTGCAATCATTTGAGGAACGTACTGTGAAAATAAGTATTGAAACATGCTATTTTTGTGCTTACAGTGCTTATATGAGGCCGATCCTTTACGTACCGACGAAGGAGATGATAATTTGAATAGGGGGGTTCTTCCATATCTTCAAGGCATGTAATAGCACTACTTACAGAGTTTGAATGGTCTCCTTGATACTGACGATAACTCTGTATAGAAAAGAGCAAATATAGAATTAAGTCACTTCCTAAACAATATAGAATCAATCAAAGTTCATTACAGCAATAGGTAAATGGGGGAAATTAATCTGGTGACATCATGTAAATATCACACTGTTTAAATGCAATCAATTTAGAAAAAAAATGCTATAAGAATAAGTTTTGGAATATGGTATCTGTGTGCTTACAGTGCTTAAATGACGCCGATCCTTCACGTGTTGACGAAGAACATGATAATTTGAATCGGGAGAGTTTTCCATATCATGATTTGCCACCCCTTGCTCAGCCTTTTGTCGAATATCATTTAAGACTTTATAGCAGACATTATTGAGAAAGAAACAAATTCCCATGATAACTTGGTTGTGGAACTCTCTGGCAGATCTAGATTTCAAATCAACAGGGTTTCCATGCAATGCATCAATAAATTGCTTCCCCGTAGCAACAAGGGCAAGGAAATGATCACCATGAAAAGAATTGATGCGACGAAGGAAATCAACTTCACCGTTTCCTTCAACCAGCAACCAAAAAGCAATTATCTCTATGGAAAGGGAAGGATCCATTCCAAGGAGAAACACCAAGCGATAGTAAAGCTGGCGCCCATGCATAATGCAAGAGTTAATAGCATTAGGTAGATTGAAAGTATCCATAGGAACCTGAGCAAGAGAGATGGGTGAAGAAAGGTGGTGATGGTGGCTATAGCTGGAGCATTGGAGGAGATAAGATGGAGAAGACACCTGCTGCACTCCTGTTTTCTACACTCAGCAATAATTTGAAGCATGCATACTGCAACAAAATTGCTCACATGTTCCATCCAAGAGCAATGGCTAAAGATAAATAAATAGATGACGACAACTAGTAGAAATTAAAGCAGTTACTACTCAGATAATGTAATTATATTGTGCCCAGCATATATATAGATAATCAACCAATTTATTTTTTACATGTATATCCAAGTGAAGCTTGATAACTTTGTATGTATATATTTCTAACATTTCTTTTTGCAAGGCACCATCCGCATGAATACTTGATCCTCTGTAGAAACAATGCAAGAAAATCCATAAATACTATCGTGTATTTTGCGCATGTATAAATTTCAAGGATTGCATATAGGATTCAATCAATATAAATGTAGATCATATATTAGCGGCAAAGTTGAAACATGAACGTTGTTGGTGCGGCAAATAAAAAATGAGTCGGATATGCACAGAGCCATGCATATACAGCTGTTTTCAGTTTCTCGTTTGGAACTATGCATGTGTATACCTTTTCTGTGAATGGTGCTACTCCTAGACCTTTTCTTTTCAACATATAGATTTAAATCTTATTTAACTATATATTCATGACAAAATCATTATTCTAATAATATATGTTGATTTGTGAGCGTTACAATAGCCATAGGCCGGGCCGCCGGGGATTGCTAGGAAAGTGAACATGCATAAAGATTAGTGCCAAAAGCAGTTGAAAACGTGTCTCCACGCACTCGTAACAGTAATGCTTGTACAACTTGTGTAGGATACAACAAATACGGGTACACCTAATGGTAGGCCGCATGCAGTAGTGGTGATGAGAGCTAGCAAATAAGCCACTTTGGTTTTGGAGACGGCTCGCGCGCGGCACAAAACACCATCCACGCAGCAGAGCATGACCTCCCAGTACAGGCCGGTATATAGGCATGCATGCTTCACGTACACTCACTTTGAAGCCTGAACATCCAGCCAGGCTTTTAGCCCAACATGCATGCGTGGACACGTAGTGTTTACAGCTACTTCTTTCGTCCCTTATAAAATATCGTCTGAGAAGCGTGTTTGTAAGGCAAATATGTCTTCCGATAAACATCCAGCGGTCAAAAGTTGTGCTAGTTTTTTTATCTATCATTATGATTTATGCATGCACGTTAAGTTAATCCTCAACAAGCAAAGACCGACTCGTTCTTATCCTCTTGTACAGTTCAGAGAGGCGAAGAGGGCGACTTCGGGGCGGAAAGCGATTCCGGCGGCGATTCCGCCGGCCTTCTCTCTCTCCGGCGGCCAGCCCGGCGTCGGAGAGGGTGATGGGCGGTGGAATCGGCGTGCGGATGTATATAGACTAGGTAGTATAGTATCTAGGTCTTCGTTTTCCTCACCGCCGGCGATGACGGTGGAGGAACGAGCTCCGGGGATGGCCATGTCGCCAATCCGCCGGCAAATAAGGTCGCCTGCTGTTGCTGACGGCGCGGCGACGTCTTTGCTTCTCCAAGTTGGCCCTGCTGATGGCGGTGACGGTGGTCCTGCCAGATCTGCTCAGGTCCTTCGGTGGAGGTTAGCGTTTTGTTTGCCTGTTATCTGGGTCTTCTTTGCGAAAGGGAGGCGGCAGTCTTTCCCTGCGGTGGGATTCTCTTCCGGGTTGCTGGCTACAGTAGCTGCGGAGTTTCTTTCCGGCCGGCGATGTGTGCGTTGCCGGCAGCGGATTCAGCCCTCCTTTTTCCTTGTCGATGGAATTGCTGATGCTCTTTCAACGGAATCGAAGCGTTGTGATGTCACGGCGTGGGCTGATGCAGCTGAACCAAAGATTTGGAGTTCCTCGATGAGGTGGATGGAGGTCACGGCCGGACTCCGGCGACTGTCGGGAGGCGCCGGTGATGAGGATGGAGCTGAGGACTTCCTGGGGTGTGTGCTGAATCGAAGCGTTGTGATGTCACGGCGTGGGCTGATGCAGCTGAACCAAAGATTTGGAGTTCCTCGATGAGGTGGATGGAGGTCACGGCCGGACTCCGGCGACTGTCGGGAGGCGCCGACGATGAGGATGGAGCTGAGGACTTCCTGGGGTGTGTGCATAATATATCTTTGTACCAGGGTGTTCTCTGCAAAATGGCAGGGATGTACTGTAACTCTTCTGTTTAATACAGTCTTCCCTTTCGCAAAAAAAAAGTTAATCCTCAACAACTCTTTTTTTTAATCTATCAGTCATCACGCACAGAGAAAAGGAAAACAAACGTGAGGACTAACTGGCTCAAGTGTGGGCCGGAATATGCATGCTGTCAAGTTGGGCTCGGGCCTAGATTTCTTCTCACTTTCCTCTCTGTTTGTTTCTGACGATCGAATTTATATATTTTTCAGATTTGGCAACCAACCGCCGTGCGCCACGGCGGTCGATGTGGGCCACGGCGGTAGCACCTCCAACCGCCATGACCCACGGCGGTAAGGTGGCCGCCAACGGTCCGCTGCAGGGAGTGGGCCTCGCGGCAACCTACCGCCGTGCCCCACGGCGGTAACAGCTGCGCCCGCCGTGGGCCACAGCGGTAGGGACATACCGCCGTGGCGGACGGCGGCCGCCGTCCCCCCCACCCCTGCCGCCGCCTCCCGCCTCCCCTTCGGCCGCCGCCCCCTCCTCCCTCGGTAAGTTTTCTTTTCTTTTTTAGTTAATTTAATTAGTTTAGATTTAGAAAATTAGTTTATAAATTAGAAAATTTAGAAATTAGTTAATTTAATTAGTTTAGATTTAGAAAATTAGTTTTTTAGTTTAGAAAATATAGAAAATTAGTTTATCAGTTCTAGAAATTGTAGAAATTACTTTAGCATGGGTAGAAAATACTTTCTGCCGTGGAATTTGTTGAATTCACTTTAATTTATTTAGAAAATATAGAAAATTAATTTATCTGTTTTAGAAATTGTAGAAAATACTTTTATTTATTTAGAAAATCTAGAAAATTATCGAAATTACTTTAGTTTGTTTAGAAAATATAGAAAATGAGTTTATCTATTTTAGAAATTGTAGAAAATACTTTTATTTGTTAAGAAAATCTAGAAAATTAATTTATCTCGTTTCGAAATTGTAGAAAATACTTTAATTCGTTTAGAAATTCAAGAAAACTTATTTATCTGTTCTAGATATTGTAGAAATTATTGAAATTATTTTAGTTTGTTTAGAAAATGTAGAAAATGAGTTTATTTGTTTTAGAAATTGTAGAAAATACTTTTATTTGTTTAGAAAATCTAGAAAATTAATTTATCTCGTTTTGAAATTGTAGAAAATACTTTAATTCATTTAGAAATTCTAGAAAACTAATTTATCTGTTCTAGATATTGTAGAAATTATCGAAATTACTTTAGTTTGTTTAGAAAATGTAGAAAATTAGTTTATCTGTTATAGAAATTGTAGAAAATACTTTAATTAGTTCAGAAATTCTTGAAAATTAATTTACCTGTTGTAGATATTGTAGAAAATTCTTTAATTCGTTAAGAGATTCTAGAAAACTAATTTATCTGTTCCAGATATTGTAGAAATTATCGAAAATACTTTAGTTTGTTTAGAAAATGTAGAAAATTAGTTTATCTGTTTTAAAAATTGTAGAAAATACTTTAATTTGTTCAGAAATTCTTGAAAATTAATTTATCTATTGTAGATATTGTAGAAAATACTTTAATTCGTTTAGAAATTATAGAAAACTAATTTATCTGTTCTAGATATTGTAGAAATTATCGAAATTACTTTAGTTTGTTTAGAGAATGTAGAAAATTAGTTTATCTGTTTTAAAAATTGTAGAAAATACTTTATTTTGTTCAGAAATTCTTGAAAATTAATTTATCTATTTTAGATATTGTAGAAATTATTTTAGCACGTGTAGAAATTATAGAAATTACTTTAACATGTTTAGAAATTCTAGAAAATTAATTCGTCTCATTTGGAAAATGTAGAAAATTAGTTTATCTGTTGTCGAAATTGTAAAAATTGTAGAAAATTACTTATCTGGTTTTTTTAGTTGTATATTTAATTTTTGTATGCAGCTGCAGCTATGGACCAGACTCAGGCTCAGGCTCAGGCTCAGGCTCAGGCTCAGGCTGCTCGTGCTGAGGTTGAGGCGTACGTGACGCCTCAGTTGCTGGACAGGGAGATCGACCGCAGGCACCGCTCGTTCCTGTCCGCCGTCCTCGGAGAGGATGTTGGACACGTGTGTTCCCGCACTACGCGCACGTTGCTGCCGATCCACGACCTTTGGGTTCCCAAGTACGTGAACTGATGTTATGTTATTGTTTGTACCTTCATTTATCCTTTTGTTGTAACTAATAAATTACCTTATTTGTTTCAGGCTACGAGCTGCAGGACTCCTGCCTGTAGCGTGGTTAGTCCAGGGGGACAGCCCGCGCGACGCGATTCCTCAGAAGGATCGCAAGACACGCTTCCAGTACTGTCGGTGTTAGGATTCGTCCCGACACTAACTAGTAAGTTACGCTGTGATCAGCTTCTCGATGGTTGGTGCAAATGACAACACAGGGACACGGGTTTATCCTGGTTCCGACCGCGGGGTCGTACGTCCAGCAGATTTGCGCGTGCGCGCTGTATTGATTCGCACCAGTGGTGCCTGTAGAGGGGGGCTACAAGCAAGGTGGGAGAGGAGGAGAGGCCTCCAAGTCCCTGCTAAGTGATTGAGGCAAAGTGCCAATATCAAAGGGAACGAGTATGCGAGCGAGTGTGGGTATGATATGATGATCTCGTCCCCCTGCGGCCAGGGGACCGCCTCCTCCTTTTACAGACCAAGGGGAGGCGGTTTACAGTCATACCGCATAACTTTAGGCATGGTGTGACGGTATGGCGCACAGTGCCGGCGATTCGATGGCCGTCCTGGCGAATCTTGCTCCTGGCAGGCGTCGTGGTGACTATTGTGTCCGTCCAGGAGCGACTTCGAGGGTAGTAGCGCTGGAGCTCTTCGTTTAATCGCCGTTCGTACACCGGCTCGAGAGCCTGGCTGACGGAGGACCGGAGGCTGCATAGCGGCAGGCATGGCGATGTCCTGTCAACCTGGATCCCTACAGTGCGGGGGATGGCCCAGCAGTGCCCGGGATGGCGGCACAGTGGCGGGGATGGCCGCTCAGGGCTGGAGGTGATGGAGGTGACGCGCCCCGCCGGCCTTGCATCACGGCGTCGTCCCAGGCGGGCGGGGAATTGGTGGTTGTACCCCTTTCGAGGGTGCCGCCGTCCTCTTTCGAGGGGCGCGACGTGAAGGAGGTACGGGAGTGGGCGGCACAGCGTCACGGAATGACACCGGCCTTCCCGCACAGCACCCGCACAGCGCCGGGGATGGCTGCACAGTGCGGGTTGGTCGAACAGCGCCGGGATCTGATTCCCAGGCGGTGTCAGAGGGCCGGCGTGGCGTTGATTCGCCTTTGACCTGGGCGCCCGCGATGCGCCAGAGCATTTAATGCTCCGGTCGTGAGAGCAGGTATGGTGTCGCAGCTCAGAGGAGGCCTCGAGCGAGGCGGAAACTCGCCCGAGGGGGCGTCAAGCCCTCGAGCGAGGCGGAGGGTTTCGCGGCACGGTGCCCGGCCCTCGAGCGAGGCGGAGGTCCGCTCGAGGGGTGCCGAGGCTGGCTATTTCGATGGGCCGCTGGGGCTTTTTGGGCCGTTGGGCCGCGACATGCGGAGCGTGATTTGCGGCTCGTGGGTTTGCTTGTTTGCCTTTGTTATTTTCGAAAAAGGGCGATTTCCCCCGTTATTAGGGGACCCCTGTGGCTGTCCCCGACAGTAGCCCCCGAGCCTTTGCAACGGTATCCGTAGGAACTTGCAAAGGCTGGTGCTTTCTGATGGGACTTTCTTCCCTCTTGGGTGTTGCGACATTCCGTGGGGGCGCGCTAGCGCACCCGCGGGTGTAGCCCCCCCGAAGCCTTGGAGGAGTGCGTGCATTCCTGAAAGGTTTTTCGCAACGTGCGGCCGGTGCGCGAGGTGTTTGTTTCAGCCGGCCTCGGCGTTATTTCAGCCAGCCTCGGCGGTGCCATGCGTGCGTACTGGTATTTGCTTGCGTTCGGGCACGCCCAGGAGGTGTAGCCGCGCGTCGAGCCCCCGAGCCTGGGCCCGCTCGAGGTGATCGGGGCGAGCTCTCCGACTTGTCTGTGCGCCCCTTCGCCGCCCCTTCGCGGGGCGGAGGGGTGAGGTGCTCATGACTCCCATCGAACGGGTCGCGAATCATGGGTCCCTCGTCGAGCTGTTAGCGGGTGGTTCAAGTGGACGTCCGTGTCCCGTTCGATAAGGGTCGGCTTGTGGTCCGGAGACACGTCCATAAGAGCGCTTACGCGGGTGTGCTAGGCAGGGTTCGGTCCCGTTCGATTGGGACCGAGAGCGCGGAAGCTCTCCCTCGGTGGGATCCCTCGACTAGCTGCCCTCGTTGGCCTTGGACACGAACTATGGGGCACCCCCGAGCTTGTGAGCTCGGGGTCAGGCTCGAATGCGCGCGCCCTGGTCATCCCTGACTCGGTCAATCTGAGGCGCCTGTTCGAACCCTTCGAGGGTCAGGCTTCGAACCTCTGATTAGTAGGGCCTTTGCGGGGTGGCACTAAAGTGCCCCCGTCTTGGCTTGATCTGTGGAGCCCGCTGGGCTGTGGTCGAGCCGGCCCTTGAGCCACTGATCAGTAAATCCTCGGATCGAGGGCATCTGCGGCGCCCACCCTCGACGGGCGGGTCTTGGAACCGCTGATCAGTAAATTCCCGCTCGAGGGGCATCTGCGGCGCCCACCCTCGACGGGCAGGTCTTGGAACCGCTGATCAGTAAATCCCCGCTCGAGGGGCATCTGCGGTGCCCACCCTTGACGGGCAGGTCTTGGAACCGCTGATCAGTAAATCCCCACTCGAGGGGCATCTGCGGCGCCCACCCTCGACGAGCAGGTCTTGGAACCGCTGATCGGTGAACACAGCGTTCGAGGGGCCCGGCCCTCGAGTTCGTTCGGTGAGCCACGGCTCCGCCCGTTTTAGATCGGGGCATCGATCGCACCCGCGAGGGGTCGGTCCTTGAGCTCTTGGCTCTAGTTTCGTAAGGGGGTCATCCTTACTCAGGAAGGAACCCAGCCATTTAATGGGTGCGGATCGTGGACGCAGATCGTGCGAAGCGGGCGCGCCTTTTCAGGCGGCGCACCGCAGGCGTCGTGGGCGACGTGGGGGGCGGACGGGACGGGGCGCCGCGCCCCTTCGGTTATCGTGTCGTAATCATGGCGTTTCGCGCGTGCGTACGACCGTTTCAGCGCGACGGGACCCATTTTTCGGCGACGTAGGGCGCCGCTCGCATTAATTGGCGCTGTGTGCGGAGTTTTCGGGGGCGTTGCTCCCCAAGATCTTATAAATCACGGGGGGGCAGAGGCGAGGCCCCTTACCTTGCCATTCGCATCCATCCCCGCACGCAGCTCGTCTTCCTTCCGACTGTGCGCTCCGCCGCTTCGGTTCTGCTCGTGTTCCTTGCGCCTCCGCCGCAGTCCTCGCTTCTCCTCCTTGTCTTCCATGGCGCCTCCGACTCGGGTGCTGGAGCCTTTCCCATGGCCCCGGTCGACGGTGACACCGCTGGCGCTGAACGAGCTGGTGAACGGCGGGCAGTTGGCGCCGGCCGGCGACGGCCTATACCCGGTGTGGATGGTCCCGCCGGCGACGGACAAGGAGCCCAACCCCCCGCACGGCTACGTCGTCAGCTTCGCCCGTCTCCACGAGCGCGGCTTCACCGCCCCCGCAAGCCTGTTTATGCGGGGGCTGTGCCACCACTACGGGGTGGAGCTACACAACTTCGCCCCCAACGCCATCTCGCAGGCGGCTTCCTTCGTCGCCGTCTGCGAGGGATTTCTGGGGATCCCGGCGAACTGAGACATCTGGGTCCATCTCTTTCGCGGCGAGCTCCACACCCTCGCCACGGCCGAGAAGGGGACGCGCCGGGTGGTTCGCGCCGGCGGCCTTACACTCGCACCGCGGGACGCGCGCAAGGAGCTGTACCCGCTGTGCACCATGACCTCCAACAACGCGGATTGGGAGAAGGGGTGGTTCTACCTCCGCAACGACGGCGTTGGCCTTCCGCCGTACACCGGGAAGGTGCTGATGGGGAAGCCCGACGCCTGGTTTCACGGCGTGTCACCCCCGTCGCGGCAACGAAGGTTGGAGTCCCTCACCACCGCCCTGCGCCAGCTGGCGGACGCTGGGCTGGGGGTGGCTTTGATCATCGCCAACTTCCACCACCTGCGGGTCATTCCCCTCATGGAGAGGGAGCTCCGCATCTTCGAGATGAGTGATGCGGCCAACCCCACGTCGCTGGCGTGCTCACGGCTGCTGCAGGAGCGTCTTCCCAAGGGGTATGCGGCCACGCGGGCGAGGCGCGCGATCAACCTCAAGGTGGTGCCGCACAGCGACGACGACCTTTGGTCGTTCGTGATGCTTCCCGACGCCGAGCCGGTGAGCACCGTTTTTTCTCTTTGATTCTTGTTTCGTGTTTTTTATTCGTCTTGACATTCTTTGGCCACAGCTGGTGACCGTCCATGCCGCCCGATCGGACCCGCCGACGCCCCGATCTCAGGCTGCCGGTCGCGCCGTGCAGCAGCGGGAGCGGGACCGGGCGGCCCTTGCGAAGGAGAAAAGGATCAGGCGGCAGGAGCGCCTCGATCAGTACAACGAGGAGTACCGGCTGCGTGAGCAGCAAGGTCTCTCTCCCCCACCGGTGCTGGTGAACTCGTCCTCGGACGAGGAGGAGAGCGACGAGGAGCGGACCACCTCTGATAGGTGGGAACCCGCAGCGCCCCCGCCCTCGCGGGTCGAGGGGGCAGCCGCGGAATTGACCCTTGAGGCGGGCACGGTGCCGCCCGTCACCGGGTCGTCGGTGGAGGTGCCAGCGGGCACCGCGGAGGCACCGGTGGGCGCAGTAGAGGTGCCCCCCAGCCCTCGAGAAAGTGGAAGCGGGGCTTCTCCAGTTTGAGGTAAGTAGCATCTTTTCCCGCACGCCCTCGATTTCGAGAAACAGCCGCTCATCCCCCCCTTTCATTTCGTTGTCAGGGCGTCGCCGGCCGTCCCCGATCTTGCGCCCGCCAAGGCGCTCAAGTTGAGGACGTCTTTGACGACTGGGCGGTGCTCGGAGAGGGCACCACGGGCGGCGGTGAGCATGGCGGCGGCGGGCGAGCCCTCACGCGCCCCGACCACGGCCGCGGGGTCGCAGCAGGAGGCGGCGGTGGCGGCCGTGATGCCGCAGCAGGCGCTGGTGCTCCGCGACCCTCATCAAGGGCGCGGGCCGGTTCATTCGGAGAGCCGGTCCATCAGGGGCCACGAGACGGCCGAGGCCCCCGCTGGTGGTGATTCCGCCCCCCGGAGGGGCCGGTCGAGGAGGTTACCTGGGCCAGCCCCCGAGCCCGCGCCCGAGGTGCTGGTGATGTGAGCTGACGACTGCGTGATGTCGCAGCGGCCGGCGCACGACGCCGGGGCGTCGACGTCCCGTGTCGTGCCGCCGGCACCTGACGCCGCCGCGTCGCAGTTGGAGCAGGAGTTGCGTCGCCCCGGGGTGCCGCGTACCTTGCTCGACGAGGCCCAGGCCAAGCAGGCGCTGTGGTAGGAGTTCCGTGAGCACGGCACCTCCCTTAATGCCGCGCTGGCCAAGGCGCTCCGGCTCCACGAAGGCCGGTCGTTCCAGCTCTTCGAGGTGAGCATCATTGGTGGTGTTCAATTTCTCGTTTGTTTCTCGTTCGAGTGTTTCACGTTCTGATTCCTCTCTCCGCCCTTTGGTTCCTGCTCGCAGGAGCTGCAGGGCCAGGCGCGCGAGAAGTACAATCGCCTCTCCCAGTTGAGCTCGAGCCTCGACTGGTACCGGGGGCAGTACGAGGCCTTAGACGCCCTGGTGGAGGCCCTGCAGACGGACAACGGCTGGCTGGAGTACCGGCTAATGGCCGTGCAGGACGCGCTCCTGGACCGGCGTGCTCTGACCGCGGAGGGCGCCACCGCGGTCGACAGAGTGAAGGCCGTGCTCCTGGAGAAGGAGGGGGTGCTGGCGACAGCGAACGGGGAGCTGCAGAAGGCGCGCGCTGCCCTGGCCGAGGCGCAGACCTCACTGGTGCGGAAGGAGACTGCCCTCGTCGCGGCGCAGACCCAGCTCCAGCAAGACCGCACCACCCTCGAGGAGGCGAGGTCCTGGCAGGCTCAGGCCGAGCAGAAGGCCCAGGAGGCCGAGAAGCTGAGCGCTGATCTGCAGAAGAAGGTCGCGTCGCTCGCCGTGGCGGAGGAGCAGCTCCGCCAAGAGCGGAGTGCGCGTCAGCAGGCAGAGAGCCAGCTCCAGCAAGAGCGGTCCGCCCTCAAGGAGGCTCAGGCCGCCCTCCAGCGCGAGCGCTCGGCTCGGGAGGACGCGCAAGGCCAGCTTCAGCGGGAGCGCACCACGCTGGGGGAGGTTTGAGCCGCGCTCCAGCTTCGGGATTCGGAGGTCACGCGGCTCACCGGGGAGTTGGTTCAGGAAGCCGTGTCGTTCGAGGAGCTGCGGCAGGCTGGCGAGGAGAAGGATGCCACTATCCTCGAGCTGCAGCAGGCGGCCGAGACCGCTCGCGCGGCCCTCGAAACAGAGAAGAAGCAGGTCGAGGGTAAGTCGCCTCTCTTAGATTCTTCGTCTGTTGCTTGGGTTCGTCGAGATCCGCTCTCAACTTATTCGTCTTCCGTTTTTCAGGCTTGCGGGCTGCTCTCGGGACGTCAACGACGCAGGCGGAGGTGCTCCAGGCGGCTTACAATTCCTCCCAGCAGGAGTTGGGAGTTCTGCAGGAGGCAGCCCTCCAGGCGTGCCAGAGCGTCGACGAGGGCGACGGGCAGGCCGGGAGCACTGTGGCGAGTCGCCTCCGAGCCTTGGGCGGCCACGTCGCCCGGCGTATGCGAGGTGCGCTCCGCCTGGGGATCCAGAAGACCCTTGGCGTGGTGCAATCGCATTACCGGGTTAACCTTGCGGCGTTGGCTAGGGGCTACATTGTCGCTGACGACCTCGACGATGATGGTGCGGAGGCCGAGGCGAGCCGCCTGGACGCGCTTGCCGCTCCTGCCGCCGACATCCTCACCGACGACTTCGCGGAGATCCTCTTCCCGGACGCTCCCCCCGCCGGGCCCCTCGAGCCCTGAAAGTAGCTGGGCACTCAGGCCCTTAGATTGTAGTTAGGAATCGAGCCTCGTGGCTTTATGTAATAAATACAGTTTGCTTGAAGTACTTGTATGTTTAAGTGCCATTTCGTTTTTAGTGATTGCGCCGTTCCGTCTCTCCCTGTCGTTTAGGCGAATTTCAGCTGGAATTGTTCGTTTTCACGAGTAGCGCTCAGGCAAAGTGGTGAGGGGGAAGGGCCGTATCCTGCCGCGAGGCGTAGGCTATCCCCGACTCACCCGTCTTCGCCCTTTGGCTATTCACGTACTGCGTCATTTCGCTCAAACTCCCGGGTCGAGACGTACTTGGCGCTTTTGAAGTAAAGATTTTTTGCGAAAAAATAGGACCGTTTAGGGGGGGTGCCCCCCGCAGTAGCCCCCGAGGGGGACTTGGTTTTCGGGGAGAAAGTCGAGTCGCCCTTGACTTTATCGAAAAGAAAACTTTACATTTGTACAGCCGACTGGGGCGTCGGATATGTGCCAAAAGACTTGGAAATCCTTTCTAAGTGTAGAAGCGACGTAGCTGTTGGATGTTCCAAGAGTTTGTGAAGACTTCGCCTTGCTCGTTCGCCAGCTTGTACGTGCCGGGCTTGAGCACCTTGACGACGACGTAGGGCCCCTCCCATGGTGGTGACAGCTTGTGGCGGCCTCGGTTGTCCTGGCGCAGCCTTAACACTAGGTCGCCCTCGTTGAGGTCTCGACGCCGGATTTTCTGAGCTTGATACCGCCTTAGCGCCTGCTGGTATCTTGCCGATTGCATCATGGCCACGTCATGGGCTTCGTCTATTTGATCCTGCGAGTCTTCGCGAGCTCGCTGGTTCGAACCTTCATCGTAGCCCTTAATCTTAGGCGATCCGTATTCCAAGTCCGTGGGGAGAACGGCCTCTGCACCATAGACTAAGAAAAACGGCGTGAATCCCGTGGCTCTGCTCGGAGTGGTCCTGAGGCTCCAAATGACCGCCGGGAGCTCCTGAAGCCATTTCCGGCCGGACTTGTTCAGTCTGTCGAAGATCCTGGGCTTGAGGCCTTGTAAAATCATGCCATTGGCACGTTCCACTTGGCCGTTAGTCTGTGGGTGTGCGACAGCCGCCCAGTCCACGCGGATGTGGTGGTTGTCGCAAAACTCCAGGAATTTATTGCCGGTGAATTGGGAGCCGTTGTCGGTGATGATGGAGTTCGGCACTCCAAACCTGTGGATGATGTCGGTGAAGAATGTTACGGCCTGCTCCGCTCTGAGGTTGGTGATTGGGCGTGCCTTGATCCATTTGGAGAACTTGTCCACGGCAACCAGCAGGTGGGTGTAGCCCCCGGGCGCCTTTCGCAAGGGCCCGACAATGTCCAATCCCCACACGGCGAAGGGCCATGTGACGGGTATGGTCTGTAGGGCGTGAGCTGGGAGAAGGGTCCTACACACGTAGAACTGGCACCCCTCGCAGGTGCGCACGACCTCGTTGGCGTCGGCAACCGCTGTGGGCCAGTAGAAGCCCTGGCGGAACGCGTTGCCCACGAGGGTGCGCGGTGCTGCGTGATGGCCGCACACGCCTGCGTGGATGTCACGGATGAGTTCCCGGTCGTGGGGAATGGGAATGCACCGCAGCAGGACGCCGGACGCGGCGCGCTTGTACAGCTCGCCGTCAATCACGGCGAATGACTTGGCTTTCCTGGCGATGCGCCTAGCCTCGGTCCGATCTGAGGGGAGTTCCCCTCGATCGATCCAGGCGAGGTACTTGGCCCGCCAATCCTCCGCGCGGGGGGCTGGCTCGGTTTCCATGACCTCGGCTTCGTCCGCACCGTACCCCTCGAGTAGGGAGAGCACGAACGCCTCGTTCGAGGGGTCCTCGTCCATGGGTTCCGCACCCGCTGGACTCGAGGGAGCCCCCGAGGGTTCCTCCTGATTCGAGGGGGCCGGACTGAGGTAGACAGACGGTTTGGCGACGTCTCGCGCGAAAACGTTGGGGGGAACGGTGATTCGCCCCGACGCGATCTTCGCGAGCTCGTCCGCCTCCTTGTTGTACTTGCGGGGGATGTGATTGAGCTCGATGCCGTAGAACTTGTCCTCGAGGGCGCGTACGGCGTTGCAATAGGCCTCCATTTTCTCGTCGTGGCAGCTCGCATTCTTCATGACCTTATCGATTACGAGCTGCGAGTCTCCCCTGATGTCGAGGCGCTTGATGCCGGTCTCGATGGCGATTCGGAGGCCGCAGAGGAGGGCCTTGTACTCCGCCATGTTGTTCGATGCGGGGAAGTGCAAGCGCACTGCGTACCTCATGTGTTCCCCGAGGGGCGAGATGAAGAGCAGGCCCGCGCCCGCTCCAGTTTTCATCACCGACCCGTCAAAATAGAGGGTCCAGCACTCGGCCTGGATCTGCAACGGGGGCAGCTGTGTGTCCGTCCACTCGGCGACGAAATCCGCGAGGATCTGAGACTTGATTGCCTTACACGGCGCGTAGGTGAGCGTCTCGCCCATGAGCTCTATGGACCATTTTGCGATCCTGCCCGCGGCGTCCGGGTTGCGGATAATCTCTCCCAACGGGAATGACGAGACCACCGTGACCGGATGGGCTTCGAAGTAGTGCCGCAGCTTGCGCCGCGCGAGCACCACTGCGTAGAGCAGCTTCTGGATCTGGGGATACCGCGCCTTGGTCTCGGACAGCACTTCGCTGATATAGTACACCGGCCTTTGAACTGGTAGGGCGTGCCCTTCCTCCGCTCGCTCCACGACGATGACCGCGCTGACCACCTGGGTGGTTGCCGCGACGTAGAGGTACAGAGGCTCGCCGCCTCGAGGCGGCGTGAGGATTGGTGCGTGTGCGAGCGTCGCCTTGAGCTTGTCGAGTGCCTCCTGGGCCTCAACGGTCCAGGAGAAGCGTTCGTGCTTCTTCAGGAGTCGGTAGAGGGGCAGTCCCTTCTCGCCGAGCCGTGAGATGAAACGGCTCAAGGCGGCCAGGCAGCCCAACACCTTCTGCACCCCTTTTAGGTCTCGAATCGGGCCCATTCGGTCGAGGGCGGAGACCTTCTCGGGGTTGGGCTCGATGCCCCGCTGAGAAACAATGTATCCCAGCAGCATGCCGCGCGGCACCCCGAAGACGCACTTCTCGGGGTTGAGTTTCACCCCGTTTGCCCGTAGGCAATCGAACGCGACGCGCAAATCGTTAACCAGGTCGTCCGCCTTCCTGGTTTTGACGACAATGTCATCTACGTATGCCTCTACGGTTCGCCCGATGTGGTCCCCGAACACGTGCTGCATACATCGCTGGTACGTAGCGCCCGCGTTTCGGAGGCCAAATGGCATTGTTACGTAGCAAAACATGCCGAACGGTGTGATGAAAGAGGTCGCGAGTTGATCAGACTCCTTCATCTTTATTTGGTGGTAACCCGAATAGGCATCAAGGAAACATAAGAGTTCACACCCCGCAGTGGAATCTACAATTTGATCGATTCGTGGCAAAGGAAAAGGAACTTTGGGACATACTTTATTTAAACCGGTGTAATCTACACACATCCTCCACTTCCCATTCTTTTTCTTAACTAGTACAGGATTAGCTAGCCACGCAGGGTGGAAAACTTCCTTGATGAATCCGGCCTCGAGGAGCTTCCGCAGCTCCACTCCGATCGCCCGGCGCCTTTCTTCATCAAAGCGCCGCAGCCGCTGTTGCACGGCTCTGGAGTGAGGTAGGATGTCAAGGGAGTGCTCGGCGACCTCCCTCGGAATGCCTGGCATGTCCGAGGGGCGCCACGCGAAGATGTCGGTGTTGGCGCGGAGAAAGTCGACGAGCACCACTTCCTATTTCGGGTCGAGGGTGGAACTGACCCTCAACACCTTGCCCTCGGGGGCGGCAGGGTCGAGGGGCACCTCCTTCGTTTGTTCGGCAGCCTCGAAACTGCCCGCGTGCTTGGCGGAGGAGTCGGGGCCCTCGTTGGCCAGCTTCTCCATGTCCGCAACAAGCATTTCGTCGAGCGCCAGGACCTCGGCATGCTCGACACACTCGACGTCGCAGTCGAATGCGTGCTCGATCGACGAGCCCACGGTGATGACGCCTTTTGGCCCCGGCATCTTCATCTTGAGGTAAGTGTAGTTCGGGACCGCCATGAACTTGGCATAGCACGGACGCCCAAGGATGGCGTGGTACGCGCCCCGGAACCCCACCACCTCAAAGGTGAGGACCTCCTTGCGGAAGTTGTCCGGCGTGCCGAACCAGACCGGCAGGTCGATCTGACCGAGGGGCTGGACGCGCTTGCCCGGCGCGACGCCATGGAACGGCGCCGTGCTGGGCCGCAGCTGATCCAACCCGATCCCCATCAGCCGTAGGGTGTGGGCGTAGAGGATGTTGAGGCTGCTGCCGCCGTCCATCAGCACCTTGGAGAACCGCGCGTTGCCGATGACGGGATCGACGACCAACGGGTACTGGCCCGGGTTGGGGATGCGGTTCGGGTGATCCTCGCGGCTGAAGGTGATGGCGTCCTCCGACCAATCGAGGAAGGAAGGAGGAGCCCTCTCCGCGGCGAGGACCTCGTGCCGCTCTCGCTTGCGCCGGCTGGTGGACATGTCCACCGTCGGTCCCCCGAAGATGAAGAAGACGTTCTCCACCGCGGGGAAGCCGTCAGCGCCTCCGTCACCCCCGTCCTTCTTGGCCTCGTCCTCCTTCGCGGCGATGCGGCTGTAGTACTTCTTGAGCATGTCGCATTGCTCGAGGGTGTGGTTGACCGGGGTCTTGTGGTACGCGCAGGGCTTCTTCAGCATATCGTCGAACACGCCGGGGCCTCGAGGGGGCCCTCGAGGACCCTTACGGGCAGGGTCGACGGCGAGGGCCTCGTCGTCTTCGCCGCGCCCCTGCGCGCGCGTCATGGTGGGGCTTCTTGCCCTTCTTGCCCCGCTTCTGCTTCTTCGCGGGCTCCTTGGACTTGCTGCCCTCCGCGGGCCCGTCGTCCACACGCTTGCCTTTCTTGCTGTCGAAAATGGCCCCCACCGCCTCCTCTCCGGAAGCGAAGCTGGTGGCGATATCGAACAGCTCATTGGAGTCGACAGGCGGGCTCCTCCCGAGCTCGCGCACGAGGTCCCGACAGGTCGTGCCTTCGAGGAAGGTGTGCACGATCTCGGACTGAGCAACGCTCGGGAGCTCAGTACAGCGCTTTGAAAAGCGCCGTATGAAGTCCCGGAGCGACTCGCCGGGCTTCTGGGTGCACGCCCGCAGGTCCCAGGAGTTCCCGGGGCGCACGTATGTGCCCTGGAAGTTCCCCACGAACGTGCGGACCAAGTCATCCCAGCGGTGGATCTGGCTGGGTGGCAGGTGCTCGAGCCTTGTTCGGGCCGAGTCCGCGAGGTGCAGCGGCAGATTGCGGATGATCACCGCATCGGTGGTGGCGCCGCCCAGCTGGCAAGCCAGGCGGTAATCGTTGAGCCACACACGAGGGTCCGTCTCCCCCGTGTACTTGTCGATCGAAGTGGGCTGTCGGAAACGCTGAGGGAAACTCGCCGTGCGGATCTCTCGGCTGAACACACAGGTTCCCGGGGGTTCCGGCGTGGGTGAGCGGTCCTCCCGGCTGTCGTAGCGACCACCTCGTCGAGGGTGGTAGCCCGCCGCCATTTGCGCCTCCGTGTCGCCCCTTTTCTTGGCGTTCAGGACGTTGCGGGCATCGCCGTCGTGGGCCTGGCCGCGCGTGTCAAGGATCCGCTCCCTGACAGGCGTCCTGCCCCGGTTTGCCGGCTGTCCCGCCGCGCCGTCCGCGTGGACGGATGCCTCCTGGTCCTGCGTGCCGCCGTCGCCCCGCGCGCTGGACTGGTTGCGCATGCGGGACGCGGAGCTCTCGGCCTGCTGCACGGCCGCCTGCTCGATGAGAGTCTGCGCCTCGCGGCGCAGGTTACGTGCCTCGGGCGTCGATGGCTCGGGCATGGCCCGAAGTAGTGTCGCCGCCGCGATGAGTTTTTGGCTAGCCCGAAGTGGCGTGTGTGGGTCGTCCACGTTGAAGTCGGCGTTGATGCGGTCGCGAGCCTGCCTTCCGGCTTCTCGGGCGCGTTCGCCGCGTGCCGAGGCTTCCCCTGCGATGGTAGCACGCAGGAGCCGCACCTGCCGGTACTCTTCCGCGAGCTTTGCCTCGAGCTCGCGCGCCTGGGCCAGCTGCGCATTAATATCCGCATTGCCCGCTGGTGGGGCCGGTGGCGGGTTTGGCTCTGGATGCTGGGCCGCGTCCCCGTCGCCTGCTCCGTTCGCACCGTCAGCATGCTCGTTGGCGGCGACAACGAAGCACTCGCGCGAGGGATCGTAGCTCCCTTCGCTGGAGTCGTCGGAGCAACCGAACCAGTAGTCCGCGGCGTCAAGGAACCGCCGGAATACCACAGGGTCCGGTACGCCGGAGAAGTCCCACTCCGCGTAGCCATGCGAGGTCGAGGGCGGCAGCTCGCTGGGTGAGCCGTGGTACGACTCATCGTTGGTGGTGGCGATGAGGTTCCGGGCTGACAGCAGATGATTGCCCGGGAGATCCTCATATGCGGCCATGTCGGTGCTGACGGATGAGGCGTACGCCGCAGCAGAGTTGCGCATCTCGTAGGGGAACTGCGGCCCCGCGGCCGCGTGCTCCCCTGCAGGGTGCGCCGTTGTGTCGCTTGGTGGGGGCACGTCGTTCCAGGCTGCCTCGCGTGCTGCCCGGCGTCGCTCTGCGCGCGCTTGACGCGAGCGCTGACCCGGGCGCTTGCGGCGCCGGGACGTCGAGACAGCTGCCGTCGTGGGTTCCGGCGCTAGGACGTCGGTCGTCGGCGTGGCAGGGATCGGGCCCGGCCCGGTGGACCGCCATGGGTGGAGTTCATCCCGATTGGTAAGGCGCATGAGGTAGCCGTTCCCTGTGACCTGAAAGTTCAGGCTTCCAAACCGGATTTCGAATCCGGCAGGGAAAGGGTCCGGGCTGCCCATGGCGTACCTCTGGGACGTCATCTCGGTGCGAATCACCATCGAGAATGCTGGTGAGGGGTTGATCACAGCGCGAATCCCCCTACCTGGCGCGCCAACTGTCGGTGTTAGGATTAGTCCCGACACTAACTAGTAAGTTACGCTGTGATCAGCTTCTCGATGGTTGGTGCAAATGACAACACAGGGACACGGGTTTATCCTGGTTCCGACCGCGGGGTCGTACGTCCAGCAGATTTGCGCGTGCGCGCTGTATTGATTCGCACCAGTGGTGCCTGTAGAGGGGGGTTACAAGCAAGGTGGGAGAGGAGGAGAGGCCTCCAAGTCCCTGCTAAGTGATTGAGGCAAAGTGCCAATATCAAAGGGAACGAGTATGCGAGCGAGTGTGGGTATGATATGATGATCTCATCCCCCTGCGGCCAGGGGACCGCCTCCTCCTTTTAGAGACCAATGGGAGGCGGTTTACAGTCATACCGCATAGCTTTAGGCATGGTGTGGCGGTATGGCGCACAGTGCCGGCGATTCGATGGCCGTCCTGGCGAATCTTGCTCCTGGCAGGCGTCGTGGTGACTATTGTGTTCGTCCAGGAGCGACTTCGAGGGTAGTAGCGCTGGAGCTCTTCGTTTAATCGCCATTCGTACACCGGCTCGAGGGCCTGGCTGACGGAGGACCGGAGGCTGCATAGCGGCGGGCGTGGTGATGTCCTGTCAACCTGGATCCCTACAGTGCGGGGGATGGCCCAGCAGTGCCCGGGATGGCGGCACAGTGGTGGGGATGGCCGCTCAGGGCCGGAGGTGATGGAGGTGACGCGCCCCGCCGGCCTTGCGTCACGGCGTCGTCCCAGGCGGGCGGGGAATTGGTGGTCGTACCCCTTTCGAGGGTGCCGCCGTCCTCTTTCGAGGGGCGCGACGTGGAGGAGGTACGGGAGTGGGCGGCACAGCGTCACGGAATGACACCGGCCTTCCCGCACAGCACCCGCACAGCGCCGGGGATGGCTGCACAGTGCGGGTTGGTCGAACAGCGCCGGGATCTGATTCCCAGGCGGTGTCAGAGGGCCGGCGTGGCGTGGATTCGCCTTTGACCCGGGCTCCCGCGACGCGCCAGAGCATTTAATGCTCCGGTCGTGGGAGCAGGTATGGTGTCGCAGCTCGGAGGAGGCCTCGAGCGAGGCGGAAACTCGCTCGAGGGGCGTCAAGCCCTCGAGCGAGGCGGAAACTCGCCAGAGGGGGCGTCAAGCCCTCGAGCGAGGCGGAGGGTTTCGCGGCCCGGCGCCCGGCCCTCGAGCGAGGCAGAGGTCCGCTCGAGGGGTGACGAGGCTGGCTATTTCGATGGGCCGCTGGGGCTTTTTGGGCCGTTGGGCCGCGACATGCGGGGCGTGATTTGCGGCTCGTGGGTTTGCTTGTTTGCCTTTGTTATTTTCGAAAAAGGGCGATTTCCCCCGTTATTAGGGGACCCCTGTGGCTGTCCCCAACAAGTACGACTTCTCCCACCTCAGCGCGCTTCTGGACCACTGGCGGCCGGAGACCCACACGTTCCACTTCACCGTCGGCGAGATGACGGTGACTCTTCAGGACACGTCGTGATTGCGGACCTTTCACGTATTGTAGAGGAGTCGACGGCGAGGCTGAACCAGATGTCACACCAGGAGATCGAGGAGACGTTCCACAGGATGGGTGCCATCACCACGAGGTTCCTTGCCGCGGTCAACTACCGCGGCAACCCGGCTCTACCACTGTTTCCACGGTACCCCCAGTCGTCCTCCAGCTCCGCCTCGACTGGTCGTTCCCACGCGGCACCGTCGTCCTCGTCACGGCCACCCTACCAGGCGGCTTTCTACCCGGCGCGCCCTCCGGCGCATCCTCCCTTGAGGATGTCTCCGCTAGGGAGACCTTCTTTCAGAGGTCCTGCACCTACACGTGCACCAGCACCAGGAGGGCCAGGACCGGCACCACGAGGACCCGCACCTGGACCAGCACCAGTACTAGCAGCAGCAGCAGCAGCACGAGCAGCAGCACTGGTTCCTTCCTCGTCCCTTGGCGCTGCTCTTCCGTCAGGTAATGACCACTACTCTATGTCGAACCATATACAAATACTAGATTGTATTAATTAGGATACATGATTTAATAATACTATTTCTTCTAGTTTACGACTGCAGCGTCGACACTCTTACCGGAGACCTAGGGGACCAGGCCGGAGCGTCCGGGTCCGGGTTGGACGACTTGAGCATCGACTTCGACTTCTTGCAGGGTTTGCAGTCGCAGGACGAACTCGCAGGGTCGCAGCTTGGAGGCGCGCCACCCACGTGGACCCAGGAGGGAGCAGGGACGCAGCCAGGAGGCTCGCAGCTGCCAGGAGCGACCGGTGGGGCGCAGCCAGGAGCCTCGCAGCTGCCAGGCGCGAGCGGTGGGCCGCAGTCATCTCCAGGAGGGCTGCCAGGGTCGTCCCACGAGGTTGCAGGGTCGGCGGCGGTGATGGCGACACCGCAGCCGACTGGTGATGCTAGGCGTCGGCAGATCCACCCACGTGACCCGTTGACGTACCCTCGCGAGCAGACGCACGCCGCAGCCCGAGCTGACAGGCTGCTCAAGAAGACCAGGCGATGCTAGATCAGGTCGCATATTGTTTGTACAGGAGCACTGTTATATGTGATCATGACTAGTTTTTAGTATGTCACTTTACTTTTCTTTATTACAACCTAGTTTTCTTTGTCATAAAGTTAAAAAACAAAAGCAACCGCGGCGGAACGGTAGGCATTAGGTTCGAGGTCGTGTCCTTAATTTCCTTGTTAATTTTCTACTAGATTTAATAAAGTTTTATCAAATAATTAAAATGACCCCAGCCGTCGTGGCCCACGGCGGTTGGGCCTAGCCGCCGTGGCCCACGGTGTTTGAGCCTAGCCGCCGTGGCCCACGGCGGTTAGGCCCAACCGCCGTGGCCGGCCGCCAACCGCTGTGCGCCACGGCGGTTGTTGCCAAATCTGAAAAATTTTCAAACGGTCGTATAAATTTGCAAAATGATTAAAAATATATATATATATATAAAATTCCTGACGATCCTCTCCTTCTTATTTTTTTTCTTTTTTGTTGCGATAGGGGACATTCCTCCCTCTTCCTCACGTGAAATCATTCGTGCCTGACGTCTGCAGATGGGGCCCATCTTGATTTATTTTTTCTCTTCTTCTTTTTCTTTTTCTTTGACCAGGCCGATGATCGCAAGTCGGCTGCGTGCCTACCTGTAAATGAAATGACCATTATTAATGTAGTATTTATTCATTATCTTAGCTGCTAATTAACGCGTGAGATGGGTTGGGTTCATCGTCCCGTTGGCAGGTTTAATCATGAGAATCTTCAACAGCCTGGCCACTGACGTACTGGAGCCAAACCAATTAAGCAACCCCAACTGCCCCCAGCACGGAATTAACAAAAAGCGGGAATTAATGCATGGGAGTATAAGTATACTTATTCCCTGCTTTCGATCGCCTCCATCAATAATTTCTTTCTTTCTTTCTTTCCTTTTCAAAGAAAAAATAAAGCAAGAAAAAAATGGACAGGCTCGGAGAAGGGGTCCAATGCAGGCACCTTCTTGTGCTTGGCTTCTTCTTCCTGCCGATCGCCGATCCAGTGGTTGCAGACGCCGACGACTCACGCCACCGCCGCCGCTGCCGGCCGGCGACTTACGACGGCTTGCGTGACGGCGGCGCACCATTATATTTTGGGTCACGACTCGCGAGCGATGATGCTCTTTCTTGTACTCTGACAAAAAAAAAAGTTGACTTGTCACCTACGCCGCCTCTCACACCGGTTGGTGACTCGTTCGTTGGATCAGTAGTCCCCCTACTACTTTTATAGTGGAAAAGGTTGGCATACCCTACAACTACAATGTATACTCGTACTGTACTTTGCTAACAGAGAGCTATATATGAATCCTCGCAAGTTCTTGAACAATCATCATCATTATGTAGACAAAAAATTATCCAAACCCATGATAACAACAACCCAACTAGGAGATCAGATTGTAGCTAGTACAACGAGCCGTCACCTAAACCATAATCCGCATACCATATTAATATCACCGAGTGTTAAATTTGCACCAAAAACATTACTACGTTTCTACTTCACTTTCTAACTAGTAAATGACGATGACTTTCTTTAGCTTGATTTTGATTCAAGAAGAAGAAGAATCAATGAACCATTATTTTTTTTTTGAGATTACACAGTACAACGTAGACGCTCACAACACGCACGCACACTCACCCCTATGAATACACGTACGCAAACCCTACCCCTATGAGCACCTCCGAAGGACTGAGCACCGGCAGATCTGGAGATTCTCGAAGTCACCACTGGCGCCTCGTCGTCGACGGGAACGTCGCTTACCACTTAATGCATAATGCCGAAAAATCCCGGAATAAATCCAGGAAAAGGTGCGAGCACCAGGATTTGAACCCTGATGGGTAGCGTCCCACTGGACCGTCCTACCATTGGACTACAAGCCCATTCGCAATGAACCATTATTATGGTCTAAAGAGATTTCGTTTATGACGAGAAACCACCAACTGCACCGTGAACCAGCCAGGATCCAGGGGCAAAACGGGAATCTCCAAAGTCGAGGAGCAAGGAACTTTCCTCTCCCCTGTCGAGAGAGCTCTCTCTCTCTCTCTTCTTCCACCGCCGCATTCGCTGCGCCTCGTCATCGGCGACCTCACCGCCGCCGACGGCACGCCACAAGCCGCCCGCCACCCCTTCCACGGAATTCTTCCAACATAGAGAGGCGTCGCGCCGCCTCTCCTCCTCCTCCTCCTCGCCGCCGGCCCTCCCCTGGTTCTCAACCGGCGTGGGGTGGAGATCCATCTGCCCTTGGATCGGTTTCCTCCCCTCTTGGTGAGTAACCGATGGTTGACTTGCTACAGCTACTGTTCATTTTGTTTCCGGAGACCATTTCGTTGCTTTGACTGTGGACAACCAAATCCAAATCTTTCCCTTTTATTTATCTCCCGTTCTGTTGAAGCTGCGGATTTGTTTGGGCGTGGTGTCCTGCGAATCTGAGCTAATTCCAATAGGTTCTCCTTATTCCAGACCCGCGAGGTTAACATAACCAAGATGCGGCTGCAGTTTGCTATCTAGAATTTCGTGTTCACTTATCTGTTGCCGTGTGATCTTGTGGGCAGTATTCCTATATTCTTCTGAGCGACACCATCTTCTTATGGTTTGTTGTTTTGACTTGTCAGCTTCATCCTTGCAGGCTGGAGCTGCTCGATTTGCTCGCCAAGAATTCAGATTTTGGAGTGAAGCTTGCCTCATTGGCATGACAATGTACTAGGGTTTACTGTTCAGGAATAGCCGAATAGGCTAGTAGCTCTTCTGCTACTCGGACGCGGATAACCGTTCTCAGACACCCTTTGAAGCTGGTGTTGGGTGGATTTTTACTAATCTGGGTGATAGCATGATAAAGCAATTCCTTGGACGGCTCCCTAAGAAGCCGTCCAAATCCGGGGATAAGGATCCCATCGGCAGGCCCAGCCCCTCGGTGTCACACCCGCCGCCATTGGGTCCAAGAACTGCAGACAGGACTTCCAGTTCGAGTAGCCAGCCACCGGTTATCTCCAGCTCTGGGCTCAGTTATGGGAGCGG
This sequence comes from Cenchrus fungigraminus, assembly GCA_036936925.1. Taxonomy (NCBI): domain Eukaryota; kingdom Viridiplantae; phylum Streptophyta; class Magnoliopsida; order Poales; family Poaceae; genus Cenchrus; species Cenchrus fungigraminus. The sequence continues at coordinate 1,907,412 of CM072770.1, read as the reverse complement.
CATGCCTGTCGGCAATGCAAACTCGAGGGTGAACATGAATGGTGATTCAGCCTCATCAGCCTTTGTGTCCTTACCGAGCTTTAAGGATGTGCCCAACTCAGAGAAACAGAGCTTGTTCATCAAGAAGTTGAACTTGTGCTGCACCCAATTTGACTTCACCGATCCAACAAAGAACATAAAGGAGAAGGAAATAAAGAGGCAAAATTTAGTGGAGCTCGTTGACTATATTGGCTCCACCAGTGGGAAGTTTTCTGAGGCAAGCATGCAAGAGATCACCAGAATGGTTTCTGCAAACCTGTTCAGGACACTGAGTACCCCTCCCAGAGAGAACAAAGTGGATGGCTTTGATGTGGATGAGGAGGAGCCTGTCATGGATCCTGCATGGTCGCACTTACAGATTGTTTATGAGTTGTTCTTGAGGTTCATTCAGTCTCCAGAGACCGACGCCAAGCTGGCTAAAAGATACATCGATCATTCGTTTGTTCTGAGGCTACTTGATCTCTTTGATTCTGAAGACCCTAGGGAGAGAGAGTACCTCAAGATGATACTCCACCGTGTCTATGGAAAGTTCATGGTTCATCGGCCATACATTAGGAAAGCCATCAACAACATCTTCTATCAGTTTATCTATGAAACTGAAAAACACAATGGGATTGCAGAGCTACTGGAGATTTTAGGAAGTATCATCAATGGGTTTGCATTGCCACTTAAGGAAGAGCACAAATTGTTCCTTGTTCGAGCATTAATTCCACTTCACAAGCCAAAGGGCATTTCAATGTATCATCAGCAGTTGTCTTACTGCATCACCCAGTTTGTCGAAAAGGATTGCAAACTTGCAGATACAGTTATCAGAGGCCTATTGAAATATTGGCCCATCACAAACAGCTCCAAGGAGGTGATGTTTTTGGGAGAGTTGGAGGAGGTATTGGAAGCTACACAACCTGCAGAGTTCCAGAAATGCATGGTCCCTCTTTTCCGCCAGATTGCACGGTGCCTGAATAGCTCACACTTTCAGGTAATGTTCACTGAATAGCATTCCTCATGAAAATCATATACATTCGTGTCCTGTTATTTCCTAATTCTTCTGTATTGTAATTTTCTTCTGTCCCTATCTTTTCAAAATTGATAAAAGGCATGAGCTGCATAATGTGAATAGCTTCCTTTTTGTTTCTGTTTCTATTCAAGGCATGTTAGTGTAGATATATAATATGTGCACTATGTTCCTCTGAGGATCTAGAATAAGGCTATTTCTTTTAGAACCCACAGCAGACCTAGAATAAGGCAGCTTAGTGTTGCAAGTGGCACAGGATAGTTTTCTGCTCAGTTAACATTTTTTAGAACTATTTCTGCTCAGTTAACATTGTAGTTCTCTGTACCATGTAGTTTACTTTTCTAGGCATTTTATTCCTTTGCGTAGTTTCAAAAGCAACTTGAAGTTAGGTGTAACCCACCCTAATTGATTGCTTGTTAATGACCATTCTGTATGGTTACTGGTTAGTTTGAGGAGTGGTTGAGCAGTTTCTCGCTGCTGGCAGTGATTATTTTCAAACACAATGACTTGTGTCCACCATTGGATATCAATGAATTGCCTTTGCTAACTTTGGATGTGTTAGTATAGGTTGTTACTTATTAAATCAAAATTCTTGATGGACAAAAGCTTTGATGTACATGTTGTGTCAAATATAATTTCTTTCTTTCTCATTTTTGTAAATGCATTTTCATTGATTGATTCCTACAACGAATTGCATATGCTTAAATGTACCTTAGAACTATCTGTCATCTTATGTCCTTAAAATGTACAGTAGAGTTCAGAGTACTGGGATGTCCTATGTTGCTGATTAATGAGCTTTGAAGAGCATCTAGGAATTTTATCATTTGCAAATGTATAGGGTTTCAGTTATGTTGCATGTCTTCCTGGAATTGTATTACATCTGAATCGATTCTTAAGATGTAACTTTGTTACAGTGTTTTGTAAGAGAGAAAATGAAGAGTTATTTTATATCCTACATTCTGAACAGTAATTCACTATCCTCAATCCTTGGCTGTATCTGATCTATGCGCAAAAAAAATGTTGTGGAGTTTTGGGAACAAAATATTGTGACTGTGACCTTCATCACATCTCAAACCACAATTGTGTTTTGGAGCTTGAGACTTCAAACATTGCTTTAATTTTTGCATAATTGCACAATAAGTCCTAGTCATATTGCAGATGCAGAATATATAACTAATTGATGCATGGCAACTAACAGCACTTATCTCGGTTCAGGTTGCTGAGCGAGCGTTATTTTTGTGGAACAATGACCATATAGAGAGTTTGATCAAACAAAATAGTAGGGTCATATTACCAATCATCTTTCCTGCACTGGAGAGGAATACCAACGGGCACTGGAACCAAGCTGTTCAAAGCCTGACTCTTAATGTTCGAAAACTGTTCTCTGACCATGATGCTGGACTATTCACCGAGTGTCTGCGGAAATATGAGGAGGAGAAAGCCAAAGAGAAGGAGGTTAAGTTGAAGCAAGAAGCCACGTGGAAACGCCTTGAAGAGATTGCATCAAAGAAAGCGACAAGTGGAGCTGCAGTGCTAGTCTCTCGACCCTTGTCCCGTCAATCTTCAGCTGTGTAGCGAGTCGAATCATTCATGTGGTAAACAGATGCGCTCATCTTTGTTAGTTTCCAAGTTTGGGCAAGTGTTTCCTGACGTATGAATTTCTCGGGTTGTTAGGTGTTCATGAAACATTGTACAGGATTGAGTTGTATATACGAGGTATATTGAGGTGGGCAAATTGACAAAAGATCCTAGAAGCCAGCTGGGTTAGGCACAGTAGCATCATTTTCTTGATCCTGAGTCTTGGCTTCTTTTGGCATGCTGAGATCTGCAGTTGATTGGTGCACCATTTGTTTAGCCTTGTCTGAACTCTGAAGTTGGTGTATTATCTGCTGGTCCTGCAAACTTGTCATGGGTATCTGATTTCGGAGACGAAATTGGCTGTAGTCGGTGGATAGACCTCTAGTTAGAGTCTGAGAAACGAGTCGATGTTGTTGTTATTCGATCAAGTCTGGGCATGGGCCTTCATTCTTGTAAATGGAAGTACAATTTTCTCCCTGATGATGAGTACAATATGAGCAAGTTTAGCTCACAGAACGTATCAAGTGCATTGCATATCCGCATAAACCATACTCTAGTTATTAGAAATACCCATATCAGTTCATAGATTCAATTGTGCGCCATTGTTGTTCAAGATCAAGATGACAACCGAATTGCATGCAACTGGTCCGCTGACCCTAGCTACAAACACATTCTCCTGGATGGGTGTGTGGATCACGGCTTGCCCTGTGCTTTCCTGGCGAGCAGGTCGCTGAATGCCGGGCGGCAGTAGGCGTCGCCGGCGTGGAAGAACATGCCGGCGACGACCTTGTACATGGCCTCCGTCATGTGGACGCCGTCCCAGTTGACGTACCTCGCCGGCTGCGCGCAGGAGGTGTTGACCGCCGGCGAGCCGCAGGTGGCGAAGAGGTCGAAGTTGTAGTCGCCGCCGCCGGAGCCGCAGCAGGCCCGGAAGGGCTCCGTGAAGCCGTACGCGGCGGGGCTGCGCATGACGGCGAGGTGGGCGGCGTAGTAGTCGGCGTAGGCGATGACGGCGTCCGGGTGGCTCCGGCGGAGCTGGTGGAGGGCGGCGAGGAGGAGGCGGTTGTGCGCGTAGCTCTGGCGGTTGAGGGAGGCGACGCAGCTGACGTTGTCGCGGTCCTCGGGGCGCGCCAGCGACATGGACATCGTCAGGCAACCCGTCAGCGGCAGACCCTGCACCATCACGTACTTGGCGCCTCGCTCCAGCAACCCCTGCAAGTTTTTTTGTTTTGTTTGTTTTCGCAAACCCAAAGATTAAATACTATTTGACCTGTTAATTTGTTTTGATTCAAAAATATTGCGCAAAGCATTCGTATTTCAATTAATTTCATGTCCGGCTGCTGCTTGAGGCGGCGGCACAGCACTGGCACCGGCAGTGGCTCGTACAGTACTATAGTCAGGAGTAGTACAGGAGGAGGGAGGACAGCGCAGTGAATAGCTGCCAGCCATCAACCAAATCGGGCTGGTGCCACAGTACTGATGATTTGGATTCAGAGACCGCAGGGCCTCATGTGGGCCTGGTTTAGTTGGCAAATTTTTTGCTAAAAATTTGCTATTTTTTCAATTTTTTCTCCATCACATCACATTAAAACACCAAAAGACATATGTTCGGAGCAGTAAATGTAGGTAAAAAAAATTACTAATCACACAGTTGTGTTGTACATCACGAGAGGAATCTTTTGAGCCTAATTACCTCATGGTAGGATAATATTTACAACAAACAAACGAAACGTGCTACAGGAGTACTACAGGAGTTCGAACAGTTACTTTTGCTAGTTTTTAGCCATCTAAACGAGACCCAAATTTCAAATCGACCGTTCTGGTCACGGTTCCAAGCACAGAGGAACAGTCCACTGCAACCACAGTCCACATGCATGTTTACCTATACTATTACTAGCTCAGATACAGGTTATTACTCCGTATAGTACTATTACTCCGTATCTACAAATGCATGGAGGCCAGGCCGGGCCGCCATCAGTACAGTGGATCATGGACTGGTACTGGAAGTCTCTGAGCAAAATTAATGCACCACCGCCAGTGACGACATGGAGGAGAGCGCGAGATCGAGACAGAGCTGGGGCGTCAATGTCAACACCAACCGTAAATCTGAGCTACTCCACTAATGACACCGTACGTCAGTTCTAATAAGATCTTAGTACTAGGGTTTTGTATTATTGTAGGAAGAGAACTATATACTCCATCAGGCATCAATGGAGTAGCACTTCAAAAAAAAAAAATGCAATGCATGCAACATCATACCTGGACGAAGGTGGTGATCCTCTGGACGGCCATGGTGCGGACGAGCTTGGGCGGGATGGTGTCGCGGGCGATGACGGTGTAGGCGTAGTCGTTGGCGCCGATCTCGCCCACCCAGAAGAGCGCGTCGCCGACGTTGCCGGCGGCGTTCAGGCGGCGGAGGTGGTCGTCGAACCAGGCGAGCTGCGTCATGATGGACTGCGGCGTGATGTCGAGGCTGAGGTTGTTCCTGGCGAAGAAGTCGTGCTCGATGGCCGTGGACCCGGCCACCGCGAAGTTGACGCCCACGCCGCCGTCGCCCGCCGCCGAGGCGTTGTTGGAGGAGAGGTACTGGTAGGGCGGGAGGTAGGAGGGGAGGTTGAGCGCCTCGGCGAGGAAGTCGACGACGAGGCGGCCGTCGGAGTAGCGGTTGGTGGAGCGGTGGAAGAAGGTGGCGCCGTAGGGCGGGCTGGACACGTAGCCGAACGAGTAGGGCCCCGTCGTCGACCGCGTGTTCCCCGTGTCCGTGAACGAGTCCCCGAACGCGTACACCCGCCGGAACGTCGACGACGGCGACGGTGGGGCAGCTGGTGCTGCTGCTGCCGCCACGACGGCAAGGGTCGTCAGAGCGAGGAGGAGGAGGAGGAAGAGGCCGTTGCTGACCGTCGTCGCCATGCTCGTCGCCGTCTCGCGTTGCTTGTCAGTGTAGCTAGTAGATACACTTGCGGCGTGGTAGCTTTGTTTTGTTTTATAGCAGCTGGAAGCCTGGAATGGTGGTGAATTCTGTGAACAGTGAGGAACGCAGCAGCATGACGCTCCGATCCAGCCGTGCGGCATTGATTCCGAGTGCAGAAATTAGGTGGCCGCGCGCGGCGTAGTACGCGTTCCACCACGGCCAATCCAACATCCGCGCGTGCACAAGCTCCCCCGACGATGCCTGCCTGCTTGCAGCCACGAATTCATTGCAGCAGCAGCAGCCCCGGCCGGCCGCGTCAACCACCGGCCTCTCCCGCGTTCACCGCCGATAGATCGCCGGCGTTCCGGACGGTGGAGGGCATTTTGAACACCGCGTTCCCTACAGTTGGTTGAGCGAAGTGATGAGGTTTTTGATCGTCCTAGCAATGCAAGATCTCGATCGTAAAGGTGTTTTGCCACCTTTATTTGTGCAATCTTGTATGTACTGATCCGTTCCATGATCTGTGGGTTTAATTACAGCATCAGTGAAGGCTGTGGGATCCAGCGATGGTTAGTATTTTTTTGAATAATATAAAGCAAGTGATGGTTTAGAATGGGTGGTTCGTGCGTGGTTGCACCAAATAGCAGAGGGGGAGACTCCCGTGGGACCCGCGTAGCCAGTGTCCCATCCCGGCCGGGTCAAACGGAACCGCCAACCCCGCGCTCCCGCCAAAATTCTCCCTCCACCTCTGCATGCGTCGTCATATAACTCGCTTCCGTCCACCGTGGTGGATTCTAACCTTGCAGCTGCTGCTCATATACATTTTAGATAATAAAGTTAATAACAGAAGATTATCGCTAGCCCCTCCACCACCACCTTAGCTAATTAACCGGGGGGGCCATGGCCGCGCACCGGGAGCTGCTCCTCCTCCTTCTCGCCGCCGCGGTCGTCGCGGCCCTGTCCGCCGCCGTCGCCTCCGCCGACGACGCCAAGCCGACCATCCTCACCCCCGTCGCGCAGACCCCGCTCGGCTCCTTCGACGGCGACACGCCGGCCTCCGACGACGACTCCATCGAGGACGACGACGACGCAGCGCCCGTCGGCGCGCCCACCGGCGCCACCATGACCGAGCCCAACACCGAGATACCATCCCCGCCAGGGACCCCAGCTACTGCCGGAGGAGCCGCCGCCAGCGCCGCGCCCGCCGCCCTCGGGGACGTCGCCGCTCGCGTCGGCGCCGTCGCGGCGGTCGTCGCTGCAGGAGTCTTCGCCTTCTGACGAGGCAGTGGAGATCGATGCAATTGGATAGCCGGGAATGAGCAGCGAGCGAACCCGACGGCCGACGCCCTCTGCGGCGCTGCGTGTCTAGATGAACAAGATCACGACACGACATGCTTGAGCGCTCGCTAGCTGCAAAATTTACATGGCCAGCTTCTTCGATTTCATTTATGTAAAACTATTTCCTTTCCATACCTATGAGCATTGAGCAAAGTTAAATTATATATCTTCTGCATTAGAAGCATCAGGTTAGAGCATATATATCCTTCTCAAGACAATGCTGCTGTTATATCTTTTAATTTGTCACATGGTATCACCATGCATTTCAAAATTATTATTGTCGCGAGGTATTTTAGCTTGTACGGTCAAAAACCAGGCGGGGATAAAAATCAGGCGAGGATGGAAGATATACATTTACAGCCACCACCATACATGATCATCCAACGCAGCTGGACATTGCAGACGCGATGCACAAAATCCTTTCATATACTCCCTCTGTTTCAAATTGTTGGTCATTTTAGCTTTTCTAAGTAAGTTCATAGATGCTACACTATGTTTAGGTCCATAGCATAAACTATGCACCTAGAAAAGACAAAAACACCTACAAATTAGGATGGATGGAGTACAAGCTTCACATAATCTACAGCCTCATTTTCTAAAAAAAATAAAAAAGAGTCTAGCCCTAGAGCGCGGTTTGAAACAATGTTGCCTCCTGGTGAATCTTCCTGTGATACTCGGCTCTCCTGTAGCTGTAAAGCTATTGCTCACTATCTCAGAGCTAAATCGTACCGTGAATTCAGAAGAGCAAGTGGAAGAATCAAATCCACTTGAACCTTGATTTTCTGTGAACATATCAAAGCAGAACGACTAGAGTCGCTAATGTGCATTCTCTATACCGCATCATTTCTATTCTCTTGGTCCGTCAGTTTGGTGGCATCCGGTGATGTAGGTTTGCTTACTGATTCCTGAAATCCATACAGCATATTAATAAATTTTTAACCTGTTGATGGATGCTTTAGGTTTCCATAAAAAATCACAGAAAGACGGACATGCCTTTTCTGAGGTTCCATTCAGAGTCCTTTCATTCCTACTAGGGTCAAGTCCACCATTGCTATTAACCACGATTGAACCATTTTCATGAGATTCCTGCATAATATTTATAACAGTTAAACAAAGACTACTGATGAAATAAACCATACACCAAAATATCCTATAAATGTTAAAAAATATCAAATATACCTGTTCATCTTTGTTGTCTTCAGAAGTGGAACCAGAATTTTGTGCTCCATCAAGAACACTAGATTCAGTGCTTGATTGTTCTGATTGTTTTGCTTGTCCCAGAACCTCTTTCCTCCTTGATTCTTCCTCCTTTAGTTTCCTAAATCTGAACATAAAAAATGCACAAGGGAATATCACAATATAAACACACTGCATACTTTCAGGTTAAACTCAAGATAACTTGCCCATTAATCCTTCAAAGCACACAGGTCTAAATTACATATATGGCCAACTAGCCCCATCCTATTTTCTTGCTATTTGCCCTTGGTTGTTCAATGAACACATGGACAATTCGAATTTGATCAAATTACCATTTTTTATTATCTTCCTGCCAGACATCAACCTTTATCTTGGTAGGAATGAAAAGTGCAGGCGCCACTTGTAAGTAAGCACAAGAAGCTAAATGGGCTCAAAATAAATTCAATAACCCATCATGCTGCAGTGCCAAAAAGTCACTAGCGCATTGCACGAAGGGCACACTTGGTTGGCTTGCCTGTCCACCTTGTCTACCCGTAAGCACAGGAACCAAGGCAGCAAACAAGGCAACAAAACAGCACGTGTTTTTACCCAGCCAGGCAAAGCAAGTCACAGCAAGAGATTCAAATGTGCCCTGAGGCTTCATGAAGTCCCAGACTCTAAACCTTTTACTTCCATTTTTCTCTTATATTTGATCACTTTAGTTTCTAATCAAACATTTGATCTTGGTATTATCATCAAACACTGGATTTTCATTTCTCAAGATCGCAATCAAACATTATGCCATGTGTTCATTGTTGTAAGGAGGTAATCAATCCAATAGTTTACCGGCCATGATTTTTGTGCTGTGATAGTATAGGTATTCATCTGTGATCTATAAACATTACCTTTCACCACGTTGTGGCCCAGTTGCTTTCGGCTCTTGGCTGGGCTGGGGTTTACTAAGATTAGGGAGAGGTTCACTCTGAACAGCAGATTCATTCTTCCGGACATTAGTCGACTCTTCCCTTGAAAGTTTCTCAATATATTCCTTGACAGGATTTTTTGCACCTCCAAGCTTTTGAAGCCACACTTGTTGTGCAGTACTGAGGATATTATTAGTAAGCCTGCAAGAAAGCTATAACCATATGAAAGCCATAAAACTAGCATAAAAGGGTGAAAAACTTGCTTTCAATTATAACACTTGGTGGGACTCACATATATGAGTGCAAAATTAGAACAGTTACACTTAAAACATGGTAAAGGGGTTAAAACTTGTTTCCAATTCTGCATGCTATGTTCTACACAAACTAGCACACCAACATAGTCGAGGAGAAACTTTCTAATAGTATGTCAACTCTTAATATGTAGAGAGTGTACTAACATATACCAATCTGTTGTATGGGCAGTAGCTATATCTATCTTTGCACTAAAGCAAAATTTTAAAGTATTTTGCAGTCAAGCATCTTCCAACTTATTAAGGCAATATATATAAATATTCGAATTAATTGAAGGAACTGTATTGAAGGAGCCTGTGACCAATTGGAATAAACATATGAATTTCGATTAAATGAGATAGAACTGCACTGGTGGAGTCAAGAAGCAGTCAAACTAACCATAGGTCTAGGAGGTTGGTCATATATCTATCTATCTATACTATAAGAGCGAGCAATTTGATGTCAATTCTCACCTAGAGAGTTATACCCACGTACCCCTCCACTTTTCAGGTGGTTCCCACCCCAAAGACTGCGACGAGGGGTGTGTGCGCGCGCGCGGGGGGGGGGGGGGTTGTTTTTTCTACCCACGCCGTACTTTCGGCAACCGTGTGGTGGTATTTCCTTTTCGAGCCCCTCAATCAATCAATCATTGACTACTTTCCTCTTGGAGCCTCTCAATCACTTCCTCAATTGAAAGTAAATCAATCAATCAATTAATTATTTGCTCCATACATTAGGTAACTGCAGTAGTATTTTCTTTCAGAGCTAGGGGTGGGCATTTGGTCATTTCGGTTCAGTCTATTCGGTGTTTGAGATTTCCGGGTTTTGGAAAAGTGGGGACCGAAGTTTTCAAAAGCATAATAAGAACCGAACCCGAATAGCCTGATTATTTTGGTTTGGTCTATTTGGTCCGCCGAATAGACCGAGTTTTCATAGGTACCCATGTCACCTCTTAAAACTCTACGCTAGAAATTCAAATTCACAACTCATTTCAAGTCTATGGATTTAAGGACTACTCGACGGAAGCAAGTAACTAACAAGTTCGTGAATATTTTTTAATAGTTTAAAACACAAGTTGTAACATTCATAGTATAAATCAAAATACGCAACTATATTGAATTTCGGGTTATTTGGTCTATTCGGGTTATAGACCATAGGAACCGAAACCAAACCCGAACCTCAAATTATAATATTATCTGGACCGAACTCGAAACCCAATTCGGGTAATTAGGTTCGATTCGGTTCGGTTTCAAGTTCAAAGTGCCCACCCCTATTTGGGCCCCTCAATCACGCATTTTCAAATTCTTGTTTCCTTTTGGGCGTCGCACATCCAATTAGGCACAATCAACGTGAGTTTCCTTTTTTTTATCATTGTGGTGGCTATAAATCAATTTGATACCACCTCTCCACATTCACCTCCCCGTCGTTCCCCATTTGCCGAACTCACGACGCCCCAATCAACATCCTTCATCACAATCCCCGAGGAAGACAGACCGACAGCGGCAGATACGAAGGAGGTGATGGAGGAAGGGGAGTTTTCTAATCAATCAATCATTGATTACTTTCCTCTTAGAGCCCCTCAATCACTTCCTCGATTGAAAGTAAATCAATCAATCAATTATTTGCTCCGTACATTATGTAACTGTTGTGGTATTTTCTTTCGGAGCCCCTCAATCACGCATTTTTCAAATTCTTATTTCCTTTTTGGTGTCGAACGTCCAATTAGGCACGATGAACACGAGTTTCCATTTTTATCATCATGGTGGTTATGAATCAATTTGATACCACCTCTCCACATTCACTTCTCCGTCGCTCCCCATTTGCTAGACTCATTCTCCATCACAATACCCGGGGAAGGCGGACCGACAGCGGCGAAGGCACAAGAGGTGGTGGAGGAAGGGGGGTTTTCTAATCAATCATTGATTACTTTCCTCTTGGATCCCCTCAATCACTTCTTCGATTGAAAGTAAATCAATTAAATAGTTTCCTAATCAACCAATTATTTGCTTTGTACATTAGATAACCACGGTAGTATTTTCTTTCAAAGCCCCTTAATCACATAATTTGCAAATTCTTGTTTCCTTTTGGGCGCCGCACATCCAATTTGACGCAATCAACGCGAGTTTCCTGTTTTTCATTGTGGTGGCTATAAATCAATTTGATACCACCTCTCCACATTCACCTCTCAGCCGCTCCCATTTGTCGAACTCACGACACCTCAATCAACATTTTCCATCACGATCCCCGAGGAAGGCAGACCGACAGCTGCGGCGGCGCAAGAGGTGGTGGAGGAAGGGGTGGTAACGGCCACTGCAGCTTCGGAGGAGGAACAACGACAATCATGCTACAATGCGTGGCGGCGTTTGTGCTCGGGCCAGAGGGTAGCATTGTTGTTGTCGACGGTGTTCTGGCTCCGACCGTTCACGGGCCAAGGCAGTGGCGAGGAGGGCCCGGATCAGCGGGTGGACTTCGTAGGTGAGCGCCTCCGCATTCGCTATACCGTGTCCATGGTGGGAAGGAGAGGTTAGCGTCTCCACTGCACTCGCGGTTGGGGTGTGGCTTCAAGCCCTGGCGGCGTCCGGGGAATAAAGAGATTGAGCTCACCTACTTCGTCGTTTTGTAAGATTTATGCCAAAGTCATCATTGCCTCTGTTTTTGCCTCAGGTGAGATCGGCCAACATTCACATCCTCACAGCCTACGAATCATCGTCCTTTTGTGTTGTGATTGTTTGATTCTTTTTAAATTGCAATCAATATATCTTTGGTTTACAGTAGTACAGTACTGCAGCATGTATCGTTGACCTGCACATCTTCCAGATTTTCCTGTAGTCAATGATCCTATTTGTTTCGTCTACCGCAGATGATCCTATTTGTATTGAATTACCATTCCTATGGCAAGCGGCCAAGCACTGAATCAATAATTTGTGTCTTTGAGGCGGCAGCGCAGTGGCCGGCCACTTCCCACGGCTATCCCATCCGCTCGCTACTGAACGCCCGTGACAAGAATGTTCTGTGCTCATTGACTCAAATTCTCCTTGTCAGTTCCAGGTGTTTTTTCTTTGTTTTGATTTTCCTGTTCGCTTCTCCTTTTATGTACATCGCTGGGTGAAGTCATGGAGCGGATATTGTGAGATAACAACTTCAAGCAGCAAAGGCTATTATTTCTGCTTATTTAAATATTTGGATAGGTTTTACAGTTTTCTAGCATGATTAGTTTTTGTGTGCACGTGTCTTTGATATTCCATCTGTGACTGCCCTGGAACATCATGCAAAATGGTTTTGCAGTTTTTATCTACTTGAAGAAATGGACCATTGTCCAACTGTGTCATATTTTCTGCTTCAATGCCTGGTTATCACGACATTGATTGCATCTTCATAGAGGAGGTAAGAATTATTGACTGATCTGCTATTATTTGTGATTCCTTGTGTTAGATTGAATACCCAAAAATGTGCTGTTTAGCAACAATGAAAGCCAACTGTTCATGTGAGTAAATGTGTAGTTGTCCCAACTGTCCATTTGATGCACCACTGATTCTTCATACATGATGACCAATTCTTAAACTCAATTTATTATCATGTTGGATTATGCTTTATTTGGCTCCATTTGTCTGTACATGGGCAGCGCGGCCGGGGCGCAGGCCGGTGGGGTGAGCTCGCATGGGCAGCCATGGCCAGACTCATTTGTTTATAATATGTGTATTTATGTATTTAATATCATAAGTAATAATATTTTCCGATCAAATTTTATTTTATGTTATTTTTTAGACCCATGCATGTCGTACGGGTACCTCTGCTAATTGGTTAAAAGAGATAGGACAAATACTAATTTTAATCCGCCACAACACTTTCAGATAAGAAATTTAACACAGAAACTAAAATGTAATGATGCTAACGAATCAAAAGCCACATTAAAGTGTTGACAGTGTTTTCATTAACCATTGAGGACCAAGTGATAGCTCAGTTAGAGCCTTCATTTGAGACTTGAGAGGTCACCCACCCAGGCATGAGCCCAGGTGCTCGTAGGTGGTGGGAATACCTCCCTTAAGTGTTAAGTACGAAACCATGGGCCATCTTCTACCCAATGGTTGAGGAGTTTTTTGCATTAACCATACATATCATTTTGTGATAGTAAATCATGTCAAACCAAGCTAGTAACACCACAGGCAACGATATGCAGTACAAGACATGCTGATTCCATCAACTGGACTCTGGACCATTGAAATAAATAGCAGTTCATTTTGTTTTTTAAAAAACCTTACCAGTATAGACTTAGTCCAGACGGTACAGAAAGAGCAAAATAACCAATTAGCAATGGCAAGAACTTTGTTACAGCTTGAGCGCCTTGTTGGTTAGGATCATTGCTCTGCAAAATAGAATATGCCAAACAGTATGTTAGGAAATTAAAATAGTGGAGCTCCACAGGCTACTGATGTATACTTGTGTTGCTAATATAAATGTTCAGGCCCTCAATCTTCAAGCTTTCTCCCTAACCTTTTCCTTAAATAATGAGAACTGAAGAATTTTATATAGAAGCATTACTACAGATATTTTAATAATGTGTTCGGTTTGAGGAGTCAACCAGTATAGGATGGGGCGGCCCATCATGGGTCATCCTACAGATTTTGGATCACACTGCCCCTTACACTAGTCATTTGCTTGTGAGGGATGAGATGGTGATGGAGCAACCAATCCATTCCTCATCCATCACCAAGCCACTCAACTAAAAACTCCATAATGGAGTGAAACAAGCTTACAGAAGCAAGCAACCTGATCTTCCGAAGAATCAGGTGTGTTTTTTTATCTTTTGATAATCAGAATCCGGTGTGGTTGAACTGGAGTTGTAGCCAACTAATATATACTATATAGTATTCAGCAGGTCTGTAGTTCATATACAAGGATCAATGCCCCCACCAATTGTCATGTATTCATAAGTATTGAACCATGCCAAATAGACAAAATTCAATCAATATCAAAATTTTAATAGAACACTGAGGATGAGGTGGACGTGCGCTTAGAGTAAAATAATAGTTTCAGCGAATAAACATGTTCAAAGTTGATAAAACTAACCTGTGGTGGCTGCATTACTTGAGCAGATATGTATTGCGAAACGATAAGAAGAACTGGCAAGACAAGGTATGCCAAAGTGTCCGACCAGCCAAGAGGCGGGTGGCCATCCTACAATATCATCAATTAAACTGATGTCAGAAATATAAAATCAACTCCATATTCCCCATAACAGTGTCAGCCACCATTTTCAAACGGTCTTATCCAAAGAAACACTTAGGTCACTGTAAGGTGTAGAGCAATTAATAGGCAACCATTCAAATTCACTAGGTATCATAACCCTAGATGTGATTGCTTTACAAATTCATAATTGTAAAGCATCTACAGATTGCAGACAGGAATTAAAATCTTGTCCAACCATAGCTTAACTTCTACATTAGCAAATAAAACGACAAACCTCAGTTCCCCAGGGCAATAATAGATCCCTCCAAATTTATGAAGAAACAAATACATAGATGCTGCATCAGGTCAGCAGGGTGTGTGCAGGAAATTAAAACAGGATTCATGAATTTCATTTTTACATGTAAGTATGAGAAAACTGCAATAAGTAAACTTCTCTGCAGAACAGATCAATCATGATGTGAGTAAGTAGTTGAGCATTACATCACAGAGAATAAAATGTGATCCTTAACAATATAAACTGCAGGTGTAATTCAATGAAGCTTCAATAATTTGTTGCACTAGGCTGAAGGCCTTGAAAAATACAAAAGGCATATGTAAGCCAGTGGAGCCAATAATTCTGCTGCATGTGCTGCTGTGCACAAAAAGGGAACAAATCCTATGCTATGAAACATCAAGTTATTCATGCTCAGAGCTTACCGTGAAAGGAAAAAGCCAGGATATTCCCTGGCCATTTTGTCGAGCACCAATTGTTGTAGGACCAGCCAAAGAAGGTATCCAGAAAAATCCTTCAGTCAGAAGTCCCTTTTAATGAAGATACAAACGCATCAGGTATATGTGAATCCTTACTGTTTAATAAAATGAAGAATGACAACGACATGGTGAAGGTTTCAGTATATCAACCTCATTAGCCACATTTGAGAGAGCTCTGTATAGACCAATCCAAACAGGTATTGTCACTAGGGTAGGCAGACATCCTGTTGCAGGAAAATGCCAAAAGGAAGTTTATGTGAATAACTAGCAGAAGAGAGTATTCATATAAGATGATGCAGAGCAGTAGAGGCAGTATTAGACAGAGAAAATGTGAACCCAACTGACAAGACATTTCTATTAAAACTTGTATACATTGAGGATTGCGGAGCATTCATGGATAGGAAAAACACAGATATGGTAATTCAGAGCTAACCTGCAAGAGGATCAACACCAGATAACTTGTATAAACGAGCAGTTTCTAATTGTATCCGTTCCTGGTAGAACAAACAAAAAAATTTACAAACCACATGTAACTCTAGCTCGAGTCTAAATCCATTTTGCAGTCTAAAATGCACTTTGGAAAACCACTGCACTCTGTGTCTGATTCTTAAGGGAGAGTCCTCCCAAGAAAAGTGGCTTTTGTATGTGCAGAGTAGTTAATTTTAAAATACCTATTTTAGCTTGATGTCATAATGAATAATATAGCAGTACACCAAGATTTAATCATGATGCTTTCTTACAAAAACATCATAAGAGCTTAGTGAGGGAAAACTGAGCGAGATGAGAAATCTCGACCTTCTGTTCCTACTGTTGGTAATAAAATGACTAAGGTTTACCCTCACTTTCGGTACAGTACACATTAAAGAAATCAATTTACGAACATGTGCAGTGGTCCAACATGAGAACATGCGCAACAAAATAATATATATTATTTTATAACAGATCAATATGTAAACTATAATCACCTGATCACCAGCATATCGTTCTTGAATTGCCTTCACTTGAGGTTGCAGTGACCTCATTGCTAGTGCAGACTCAACCTATAAGAAAACAACATCATGTGCTATTTTCAGTATTTGATACATAATGAACAGATAAATCACATGCACTGCTTTGAGCAGCAAGTAACGCATCTGCCAAACTTGAGGGCATGTCTAGAAATATCAAGAAGGTTAAATTTCTCTAGCAAGGATCTTCAAAGGACAAATATAATGTGCGCATACTAACAAGTGCCACAGGACTAGATAAACGTAATTGGTACAGAAAGATGATACATTATTCAGAATCGTGTATTAGTGACAATAAACTTGCCAGACTTTAGCAACCAAACTGCCCGTGTAAAGTATGAAAGGAAGACTACTAATGCCTAGTGGACAGAAAGGTGACCAGTGACCCACATTATTCAACTGCCACCCACCCACAAAACAGGGTGTAGTATCAGGAGATACGTGCATAATTTGCAGGAAGGTAAAACAAATAAGCAACACAATTTTCCAGCAGATTAGTTTTCCAAAAGCAAAAAAGAAGCAGCTGATTGCAAATGTATATTTTTAGTTTTATATCACTTATCGGTAGTAGGTGATGCTTGAATGCTGTAAGATCCAATCTCATTAATTGTCCCTGGCTCAGAGGGCAGAAAATTCTCCTCCCAAGGAAAACCATGTGTTCCACATTTCTCTAACTACAGTTCCAGCATTAAAGTTTTGTCCGTAAATAATACAAAGGATGAAGTCATGCATTAATAACTGGATCAAATGATAATTTCCTGCAAGGAATCATCATTTTCTAGGATATCCTTGAAGATATATCCTGTAGATAGAAGGAAAATAATGCCACCATGCCCAGATAAGTAGTCCTAGATTTTTTTTAAAAAAAATCCTGACCATAGAAACATTGCATAGGTATTTACCTGCTTCTTTGTAAGAGGGAATGTAGCTGCCTTGACAAGAACAGTGAGGAGAATAATTGCAAAGCCATATGAATACGGAACATGGAGAGCTGATAGGCCATCTTTCAGAACCTGTCAATGGAAAAAAATGCACATCACCTAACTGTGCTGAAGCGCAATATACTTCCTTCTCAAAAGAGAAACGCGATACACACTCTATAAACATATAAGAAGATGAGGGAGACTGAGAACAAGAAAAACCGTGAGAAGTGTGAACAGTTACATATAATAATGATTCCCAACAGTCCATAATATAGCTAGAGGGGTCACCTATATAATCATGTGAACAAACATGAACAAAAAATAGGATGCAAAAACTGTTTCTCTTCATTTTCTTTCTCAACATGTGTGAAAAACACACCCTATGTTTCTTTTTATAGGAAGATTAGGATTTGAATGGGCAAATTACGCAAATGCTTCCTAACAGTTAACGTATATGGATTTTTAGTGTACAAAAGTTGTATCAAAAGATAGTGTTTCACAAATCTTTCAGTATGATATTGACAGCAACTGACAGCACATTGTGAGAGAAATCAACAGTTTAAGTATAAATTTAAAGACTTTTAAAACCCTAACATGCCCTATAAAGTGAAAGAGAGGGAGTAATTTTTTCCATCTTCCATATCTAACATCTTTTTTGAATTGGGAATTACAAAGCGAAGCATGGTATTTTCCGTTATCAAGAGTCAAGAGAAGCATGAATGGATAAACTATTGTGCGCTTCAAACACACCAATCAGTAACTATCGCAATTGATCGACCACCAATTTATTTTGCATGCAATCACTTCATTTCCTCAGAAAGAAAATTGATCCTTATCCTTCAGCCCATCTTTCTGCCTAGCAGTGCCATGGAACATTTTTTTTTCAATGTGAAATGTCAATGGAACGTTAGCTGTTTAGCAGCTGGGAGAAACAAGTTAGATCATATAAGTCCCTGAAGGTGAGGGCCTCAAGTACGGCAGGAATTACACATCAGTATCAACACTGTGTGACTGAAGGAGTGCAGGTCTAAACCGGAGTTATTGAACTAGTGATGGTAATTTGTCTTCATACGAAAATACGTAGGTAGCTGTTGGCACACCAGAATAACAAAACCTTGGCTCACGAAAGTTCAGATTAGAAAAATAGGCTATACAGTGAATCAGTGATAAGGCATGGCCAATTTTGTCCTCCTGTTAAGGAATGTGAACCTTGGTGGTGGTGTCCTTGGTGTTTGATACCATGGCCCTTCAACTCAACCAAATGTCAACACTCTCTAAAACATCCCACTATTTTTATATAAAAAACTACTAATAATTGTGCTGCCCCTCCTGCGGCCTAACTATTTCGGAGCATGTTCCGAAAGTGTGTTGCTATGTCTAAAATAAATTTGTAGAGAAAAAAGAAAATGCCTCAATCAGATTCTGCGGTGGACAGGCAGCACAGCAACCTAAGAAAGTAGTGGATCCCAGCTAACATTCCTGCCCTCGCGCAACAGCCATTGTCACCATCACCGCACAGCTGCGCAAAAAAAAAAAAAAAAAAACCCAAAACAGAACACGGAAGCAACCCACGCAACCGCGGCATAAACCCCTTGACCCAATTGAACCGAGACAGGCGAGCACGGAACCGCCCGGCCTCGGGCGGGAGGAAAAGCGGGGGAGCGCGCTCACCTTGAGCACGGTCTCCATGGAGTTGGTGATGCCGGAGAGCCAGTCGCCGGCGGCCTCCTTGGCCCCGGCGCCGGCTTCCGCCGCCGCCTCCGGGGCCGCGGAGACGGCGGCGTCCGCGACGGTGTAGAGGAACGCCTCGACGCGGCCGAGCAGGTCGCCGGCGTCGGCGGGGCCGAGCGCGGCGACGGGGCGGGGGCGGGGGCCGAGGCGGCGGAAGCGGAGGCCGAGGCGGGGCGCGGCGGCGGAGGTGGGGGCCCGCGACGAGGGCGGGGAGAGGGTTAGGGTTTGGGGGCAGGGCAGGAGGTGGAGGTGGGAGGGCGAGGCCATTCGGGGAGGAGGCGGCGTGGCGGTGGCCGGAGATTGGGGAGGCCGCGGCGTGTAGCGAGCGAGTCGAGCAGGCAGGGGACACGAGCACGGCACACGAGTGGCGAGTCCAACTCCAACAGCACACCACGCTTGTAGGAGGAGAGGAGCAGGCGTGGAGTGGAGTGGGTGGAGCAGCGTTTCGATACGGAATGCAATTCACGCGAGCTATATAACGCACGTGGGACGGAGGTTGGAATTGCCCGTTGACAGGTGGGCCTAGTCAGGATTTTTTTTTCAAAAAAGTACATGTCCTGATAAAAGAATGTAAAATTACACACGTATAGTCGTTTGAAATGCATGAACTCAGATGGTGATAAACATTGTACTAAAATTTAGATCTCGATGAGATTCACAACTCTATAGTTTAAATTTTTATTTGTAACCAACTTCACGATCAGATAATCGATGTAATGTTCAGAATTCATATTTAAAATAAGCCTATTGTTAGGCCTGCAGCGCGTGTACGTGCGGCCCTGAAGTCGAGAAAGTGATACTCCCTCCGTCCCCTAATGTTGGTCGCGGAAGCTACAGGGACCCGTCTCGTAATGTTGGTCGTTCGCTAGGAGGAGAGTAGGCGCAGCTGCTGCAACACACTGCTGCCTGATCAACAAAAAATCGAAGGCACCACAAAAGCCTGACGACCGTACCACCAAGACAGTAAACAAATCAAATCTTATCCTCAACCTCTACCCACCCAGACTCATCCTCCATCGCAGGATCTAGAAGAGCCAGCTGCGAGATGGGCGGCGGCTCGCTGTGGGAGGCGCGGCAGGGGTGTTGCAGCGGCCGGAGTTGCTGCGGCGACAGTGGCCGGAGGCGCGGCGGCGGCAAGAGCGGGAGGCGTGACGACGACGCCCAGGTGCGGCAGCGCCCATGGGAGCGTCGATTGGAGTTGCGGCCGCGGCGGAGTTCGCAGCTCGCAGCTCCCCGGCGAGGATTTCGACGACGGCCGCGTCACGCGCATCCTCGCCGTCGGTCGTCGTCCCCGCCGCCGGCGTCGCGCATGCCGACCGACGCCTCCACCAGCTCATGGCCGCGGCAACAACGTCCTCAACGCCGCCGTCCATGGCGGGTGCGGGTGCTGCATAGGACCTGCAGTGAGCGCAGCTCAAGCCGCCACCAGTGTTCGTCGAGCTTACCGCAGCCTCAACTTGTTCCAGCAACTGGTCTCCGCCGTGAAGGCCAAGGGGCCCAAGCAGGAGCTGCACGGGCTCATGGCGGGGGTCGTGCACGGCGCCGACGCCGTCAAGAAGCAGTCAGCAGCGGAGCGGCCGGCGTGGCGAACTCCGGCGGGGACGCACGGCCGGCGCGGCGAGCTCTGACAAGATCCACGACCGGTGCGGCGAGCTCTGACAGGATCTGCGACTGCGCTCCTCCTCTCTCTTTCTCTCTCCCCACCATCTTCTCCACCGCACCCTCTCTCTCACTCTCTCCAGCCTCCATCTCCGGCGGCCGGCGGCCGGCGGGGTTCGCGCCGCTCCTGCTGCGGCGCCGGCCAACGGCATCAGCCTCCAAATCGGAGGGGAGAGAGAAGGAGAGTTGAGGAGGGGGCGCCGCATGTGAGGGAGTGGGAGGAGGAGAGCTGAGGGAGAGAGAATGAGTGCGGCATGCAGTGAACCAGGACCGCAGAACAGAGTAGGGGCATGCAGGACATTTGCTCCGTTCCTTGGTAGCCGCGTCCGCCCCCGGACGACAATCAAAAAGGGACGGAGGAAGTAGTTCAGTTTTTATCTTGCATTTGCATCCCTCAGCTAAAAAAAAAGGCACTCGCAGAACGAGTTGTGCGAAGAAATTGACCGATCTAGCAGTTTCATGGTTCAAATTAATGATGTTTATGTGGAAATTACTTCATTTCGAGTTATCATATGACGGCCTTTTTCTTTCGTTTCCTTTGAAAAAAAAGAAAAAGGAGGACCGCCGTATTTGCTTAGGCACAAAAAAGGGGAGGACAAGCAATGGACACGAGATGAGACAGTATAAACAAGTGCATTGCCACGACACCACCAAAGCGCACGACAACAAAAACGATCACAACAAGGTACGTACATACAATTCCGTTTTCACACGGACAGAAAACCTGATTGATTGCTGTTGCTGCCAAGCAAAATGTACACGCGGACCAGAGCACACTCTGAATTCTGATCGAGCAAGCAGAGCAACAGGATCGGGCAGGACGTAGCAACGCCGACCACAGCTGGGTAATTAACTTACTGCTCATGATCCTCAGTTCTGCTGGCCTCCTCCTCCGGATGCTGCAGGAGAGTGGAGACTGGAGAGAGGGGAGACGGCGTTCTCCTCCTCCTCCACCGACGGCAGGCTGGGCTCCCACGTCCTCCTCAGCGTGGCGAACGCCCTGAACCCCGGCGTCGGGGCGGCGGCTGGTGGGCGCTCCCTCCGCTTCACCTTCCGCTTCTTCTTCTTCTTGCTCCCTTTGTTCCTCGCCTGCTGCCTGTCCTTCCTCTGTTCCGGTTGTTGATCGTCGTCGTCCGCGCTCGGCTCCACGGCGATGCCCTGCTCCACCAGCCTCTTGAATCGGCACTCCGACCACCGGTCCCTGGCCTCGAAGTACCCCCTCGCGCTGCACGCCGGCATGAAGCCACCACTACCGTCACCTGCAGCCACTTCCCACTCCACCACCGCCGGTGCGCCGCTGCTGTGTCGTCGTTCCTCCTCCTCCTCCTCCGACGCCTCCATTTCCGTGGAGAGAATTTCCTCGCTCCCCGCCGTGTCATCATCCTCATCGGCGGCGGCGCTGCCGTAGTACTGATGATCGTCGTCGTCGTGGAAGAAGGCGCCGATGGAGCTCTCGGGGATCTTGTGCTTGAGCTTGTCGACGGTGGACCAGGGGATGAGCAGGAACTTCTGGCCGGGGAAGAGCGGCTCGTTGGGGCGGAGCACGGCGCCGTGCGGGTTGCGGAAGACGTCCGGGTGGGCGAGGCAGAGGCCCGGCGGGTGCTTGCTGATGACGGCGCAGGCCAGCACCACACACGGGTACACCTCCACCACCCCGCTCGACAGCACCACCCGCACCACCGACTCTTTCCTCGCCGCCGCAGCCTCCTTCGACAGGGACATGCTCATCAGCTCCATGGAGCTGCCGCTGCTGCTACCGCCGCCGCCCGCCGCCGGGTTCGGCTTCAGCTTCGTCTTGTCCTTGCGGGGCTTCTTCGGCACGCCGATGGCGGCACGGAGAGCGCGGCGCACGGACTTGCCGAGCGGCACCGTGGTGCGAGATGGCTGGGCTGTGCCGCCGTCATTTGACATGGCACTAGCTGGCTTTGGCTACAGAGGATCAACCGGTCGACCGGAGCACTATGGAAGAAGAAGAGAAGAGAGGAGAGAAAAGAGGGAGGTGGCTCGATGCAGCGGGGTGGTGTCTTATAATGGCCTCTCATTTTTGTCAGGTTCCAGCTAGGTAGGGGTGCCTCTTGTTAGTTTTTTCTTCTCGTCTGTGTCGCGGCGAGCGCGATCTGCCGGCGGCGGCGGCGCCGCAGATTCGGCCGGGTGGCTGATGCTTCTCGCGATCATCAGCGCCATTCTTGGAAGCGTCGTCGATCGCTCATCAGGCACGCGTAGATGAGATCAGAAAGAGAGACGCGCTCACGCAAGGTGGCGGCCGGAGTTTAGCTAGCAATGGTGTTTTTAATTACCCCGGTAGGGGAAGAAGGGCATGCCGAAATGCCACGAACTAACCCACGGGCCTCGACGATCCAGCAGTTCTAGGGGCCTCCATCTGGCTCTTCGGGTCAAGTCAGCTAGGGGCCAGTTTATTAGGCAGTTTTTTTTTACTGAATAATATCCAGCTCACACATCGTTCGTAACGAAAGAATTTACAAATGAAGCAGTACTTATCGCCTCACACCACGACTGGATGGATATACACAGTCAAAATTGGCTCTAGAGCTCAGCGCGTCTAAACCAGTAAACTGATCCATACATAAATAAGGACCGACCGGTTTGGATAGAGGAATTGGGTCGAAAACCTAATGATTCAGTTCAAAATTATGACAGAACCTAAACAATTCATGGGTGCTGAAAAAACACAACTTACTGAATATATTTAAATCTACTATCAGGTCCTATAGCAGCAGCTATGCAAAGAAAGAAATATCAAGCTTCAGCAGGTACTGAATAATTTAGTTACAAGTGGCATAAAACTTGCACATACTCGTATACACAAAATAGCCTCAAGAGTTCAGACGAGTACAAGAGGTAAAGCCTCAAGAGTTCAGACAAGTACAGGAGGTGATCAACTCAAGTCACACTATAAGGAGCGCAGAACCCCAGCAAATACAAAGAACCACATATTTGTTTAATGGATGCACAGAGTATGGCTAACCTATTCATAGTAGCACTGAAAATATTTACAGTTTTTGGTTGGTGCAGTATACAACAGTGATGAAAATTTAGCAAAGTGTGGCACAGTGACGAATACTTCAACTGCCTGCTCGTAGTGTCGATTCAATATAATGCTCTAGTTAGAAAATTGGGGAGGATTGACACACCTCTGTTTCTACTTCCTGTGTGTCAGACACTCAGACTCAAGGAACACGCCCTAGTACTCTTTGCACAGCCTTCTTTATCCCCTCCTGATCTAGGGAAGTTGTCAAATACACTTCCTGGACCTGCCAAGCAATGAGAAGGAATCATAATTCATCTACTTCTATGTAGTTGGGACTGAACCAGCCAGGGCCAAATACTAGCTAACTAGCATAATGAAACTCCTCCGACAAGAAAACAAATCATGTGCTGTATATGTATATCAGAGAAACCTAACCTGCCTCCCAGCTCGTGCAAGAAGCGTGAACTTGTTATCCTTAGCTGGCACCTGTGTAACGAGATCCAACAAGTTAGTCCAAGTTTGTGACAGGTTCATATGTCATCTCCTGTGAGCTGCAACTATGAAAAGGTCAGCATTGACTGGAATCATACGTTGGAAAGCCAAAGCTCCAAATCTTGTGAAACAACACGTTTTTCCAATGCTTGCCGCCCAAACTGTACATCTGTTATACTGTAAAGAGTAAAGACAATACAATAAATCAGACTATGGATGATACAACTAGTTTGACTATGGTTGTCTGCAGTATATTTGTGTAAGTAAATAACTTGTTATCAAAGTATACAACAATGTTAGAATATCAGATATTAATCATAGAAACAAAAACCATACCCATCCTCTTGCAATAGTTCATTACATATACCCTCAAGTCCTGGCAGGAGTTCAACTTCTGATGGAGACATGATACGATCAGGTGATTGATCGGCCTCCTATAGGGAAAAAAAGTATTGAATGAATCCAGTTTTCTTCCACCACAAAATTAAAAACACTAAGACTCTAATACAATGTATTCAACAACTAACCAAAGGAATAACTTTGTCCAATGTCTCCAATAGAGGATCTTCTTCCAGTTGTCTGATTGATAAAGATATCCTTGACTTCACCCTGTTTTTTAGTAAATGCAAAGCATGTCTAATTATTTCCCATGCATCTCATTCATGACAAAGCAGCCAAACATTTTATTATTCTACAATTACTAAGAAAAAAATGCTTTCTTAACTGAAAGAAACATGATGCTTTGCTGAAACAGATAACTAGCTCATTTCATCATTCAATTTGTCTTCCCCCGTATGAATTGTATATCTTGCATAACTGAGAGAAAGTTAAATTGATAATGCAGACACTTGGCATGTGTGTTCTCCTTAGTTATCACACCCTTCAGTACTCAACATCTTTGTTTCAGCAAACTCATCGATGCCAACTGATAGCAAATGTTGGCAGAGCCAGAAACTCAAAAAAAAAATTCTTTGTTTCTCCACTGCTAATGTAATATACCAAGTTACCTGTACATCGATGCCAACTGATTCTACCAACAATTTCCATGTGTGCTGTTTCTATGATACAGTAACTCAACATCTTACACCAAAGTTTCATATCAAGGTAAAGGTATTATGAATACTTCATCAAGATACGCCATAGCAATTGAGGAGCTATGCAGGTAAGCTTTTAGAAAGTACTTACATATCGACGTTGACCACTTTGACCTTGACAGCATCCCCTTCATTTAGAAAATCCTGGACGTCTTGGACAAGATCCCAAGACACCTCAGAGAGGTGTACAAGACCAGTAAGATGGTATAATCCTGTAGAATATTGCTGTTGTAAGATAGTCTTCACTGAATAGTTAGCACAAAAAAGGGCAAAGGTGTTGCCAGTAAGTACCATCCGGAAATCGCAGGTGTACAAATGCACCATAGTGGAACACTGAGCCCACGATTCCATCATAGATGTCGCCAATCTTGATTTGGGAAGAATATGTTGACCAACTAGCATCCTTCTCAGAGAAGAAAAGCTTCCTTTCCTCCTCGTTTACTTCAGAAACCTAGACATTCAGGTCGTCAGTAAAATTGGATCCACAAAACGCTCAAATGTTCAGTTCCTTTCATCCAACTTGCACCACAGTATAACTTATTAGGCAGAAACCATATTCGTTTGTGATACACTGTACATAATAGGCTTTGAAATGAGCCAGTAGCCAGGACACTGTACAGAATACATATGACTTTCGGGCTCAAACTCTTCATTTGCATCCCAGTTAGGTTTAAAAAAAGCAGGATACAACTGCAAATAGACAGTGCAATGTTACAATCAAAGAAAACTTAATTACCTTGACAGAAATGGACGTCCCTACAAGGTCCTTGGTAACATCTTGGATGGGCCTTTTGGGGTCTGCAAGTTCAACTAGGATCAAGCACTACCTCATACTTTACTGGCAACCACAATATGTTCAGCAAACGCGTGGCGGGTCGCAGGAAGTACCTTTACACCAGTGCGTGGGGCTAAGGAGAGGGTTGGGCACGAACCCCTGCAGGGAGTTGTACTTGAGGATGAGCCCGCCGCTGTTCGACCTTAGCACCGGCAGCGTGAGGATGTTCCCCTGCTCCTTGTCGACGCGCGCAGCTTCCCAGTCCGCAGCGAACTGCAGGCAGCGGAACTCACTTACTTGATCAGCATTTCATCGAGCAGCAGCCGCGCGCTCCAAAGAGCAGACTAGAAATTGCTCGGGGAGCAATTGCTGGGGGAAACGCTACGGACCTGGGCTAGGCGCGCCTCATCAATCGGTGGAGCGGCGGCGATGAAGGAGTAGGAGTCTCCCTGGCTGGCGGTTCCCTCGGCGGTTGCAGCGGCGGAGAGGAGCGGACGCTGGTGGAGGCGGGCAGGGAAAGGGAAAGAGACTGACGCCGCGGGGCTCCTCCGGGCGGAAGGGGAGAAGGCCGCGAGGAAGGGCGCGGGCTTGAGGGACGCCGCCAGCATTGCGTGGGCGTGGCTGCCGGTCGCTGCCGCCGGCGGTGGTGGGGGACCTGGTGGTCCGGGGGGGGGGGGGAGAAGCGGAACGAGTGGCGGTGGGGGAGGGCAAGGGGAGCGCGAGGAGGGAGGATTCGATTTCGAGCGGGCTGGGCTTCGCTTCGCGGCGATGGAGGGATGGACGGATGATTCCACTGCAATGCTGTGGCGCCCACGAACTGGCTTGGGACACGTGGCTTGTTGATTTGCTGACACGTGTACCTGAACCGTGTGGGAAATTTTTAACTTGAAGGAACAAAAATCCTTATCCACAAAATTTTGGTTGAACTCTGGAAGGTTCGAGACTTGTTTGAGGCAGCACGACCGATGATGTTGACTTGGATTGTACTCCCTTCATCCCAAAATATTTACACCTTTTAACTTCTACATTTCACATTTGAATATTTGTCTTATGCAAATAATTTATGAAAATGTAAAAACAATTATAGTATACTTAAATATGTATATGATGATACAACATGTTATAACAAATAAATAACATGTTAATAATTTTTTGTAATAAGACGAATGGTCAGACATGAAGTGAAGAAGTCAAAAGGTGTAATATTTTGGGACGGATGGAGTAAATGAATAAACTAAATCCATATTGAGACTGTAAATTTGCCATCCTGCTTATTAGAAATCAATCACCATACAAATGACAAGCACATGCTCCTACAATAGAATCATTAGAAAATGTAGAAATCGTAATCAAGATCAGAGTATATATCTACTAATGGTCCACTACTCTTTAGTATAATCTTTTCTTCCACCAGGTATGCAGGCAGGACAGCAATTTCCTTTTTCCTTCCATGTCAATTTCTCAAGAAATGCATACAGCAAGCTGATGATGATCAGGCGGAGGAGCTCCACTGGCTGGCCCTCTCGAACCCGTTCTTGCCGTAGTAGTAGTCCTCCATGGCTTGCTGGATCTCGGCGCGGGAGTTCATGACGAAAGGCCCGTGCTGCACCACCGGCTCGCCCAGCGGCTGCCCGGCGACGAGCGCGAACCGCAGCGGCGCGCCGGACTTGTTCCACACGCTGATCCCGTCGCCGGGGCCCAGGACGACGCAGTGGTGCGCGGGCACGGGCGGCGCCGACTTCTCCCTGCCGAAGACGCCCTCGCCGTCGATGATGTAGACGAAGGCGTTCCAGCCCTCCGGGACGGGCTGGTGGAGCTGGGAGCCCGGGCGCATGGTGAAGTCCATGTACATGGTCGGGGTGCGCGTGTAGACCGGGGACCGGACCCCGAAGGCCTCGCCGGCGATGATCCGGACCTCGACGCCGTCCTTCTCGGCGCGGCTGATGTCCTTGCTCTGGAGCTCCTGGTACCGGGGCTCGATCATCTTGTCCTTGGAGGAGAGGTTGATCCAGAGCTGCAGGCCCTTCTGCACGCCGTCCCCCGCCGGCATCTCCGAGTGCACGATGCCGCGGCCGGCAGTCATCCACTGAAGGAAGGAAGGAAGGAAGGAAGGGATTCATTTCAGAGAACAATTTCAGGAACTGAATGCCGAAATGGAAACAAAGAAGTGCGTGCCCAAACTGCCCATGGACACCGGTGATGAATCATGGCAGCAGCAATTAGAGAGTAAGGCTGACCTGGACATCCCCTGCCCTGATGGTGCCCTTGTGGCCTGCAAAGTCCTGGTGGGTGAAGGCCCCCTGCAATTCCAACAACCCAACACAAGACAGAAGGAGACATTTGAGCGAACAGGTGGCTTGATTCGAGCAAGTAGAGGGCACGCACGCCGCACGCACCTCGAGCATGTAGGTGACGGTCTCGAATCCTCTGTGGGGATGGTCGGGGAACCCGGCGGGCTTGGAGACTGAGAACTCGTCGAGCATGAGGAAGGGGTCCAGGTTCCTGAGCTCATGCCTGCGTGCGTGCGTGCGCGACAAAGTGGGAAGTCAACGCCAAGATCAGCTGATGAGCTGCATGATAATTAATGGGCAAAGGAAATGGGGATCCCGGCCGGAACTAGTACCTGCCGATGCTCCTGCGGACGGTGGCGCCCTGCCCCTCGGGCTGCGACTCGGCGAGGAGCTTCTTGACCACGGCCCTGGGCTTCTCGAACGGCACGGCGGCCGCCGCATCCGAAGCGGAGGAGGAAGACGACGACGACATGACTCGCGCTGGGGGCAGCAAGACGGTCGGGGTGATCAAGAAGAAGAAGAAGAAGAAGAAGAAGCAGAGTAGCAGAAGAATCAGGAGCGGGAGCAGGAGCTTGTTGGTGGTACTTGTCGGGCGGTGGTGCTTTTGCGGTGGTGCGACGGGGAGGTGGAGGCGGTGGTGGGCTCTGTTGTGGCCGATCCTGGCGATGGCGGAGGTATAAATAGGGTAGGAGGAGGCCAGATGCTGCCTCAGCCTCATCATCGTCGTCGTCATCCTGGCTGTGGGTGGGGGGATCTCGTCGTGTGTGGGCTTGAGGTGAGAGCCGGGGTGGCACTAGCTAGAAATACCTTTGCCCAGTTTGACCACCATATCATCCATGGCTTCTTCCGCTGCGGCGCGGATTTTTTTTTATATAAGAGAAAATAATAAGAATAGAGAAGCAATCGGGGTTGACCGGCGAGCGTGCCCACCGCGGCAGCCACCCGCCCGCGGCGGCGCGTTGGGTGGACGCGCGCGGCTGCGACGTGTGCCCACGCCGTGCTTGCGCAGCCTCGGCGTCATGCCAGCGCCGGCGTCACGCTGCCGTCAGCGTGATGCAACCCTACGAATCACCATCACGTCACCACGTTCAGTTCAGTATCCAGAAGAAATCAGCTAGCTGTTGATGCATGCTGTTGCTGTCCACCTCCATCAGGATTACGCAATTCATCAAAAGGATCACACGGATCACGAGTGCCTGCTAAATCACAAGTTCACTTCTGCGTTATCATAAGCTAAATCTTTTAGATTTTATTAACTAAATTTATAAGGAAAAGATATATCGATGGCAAACATCCGATTGACGACCTTCACTAAATTATTTCGGAATTACATTTATACTCCCTCCGTCTCATAAAAGAGTGCAAATTTAGTTTTTTTAATATATTATTAGTGGATGAATGAAAAGACTCTAATACCCTCATTTGTTGCCAAATACAGTAAGTTTTGCCATGCAAATCAGATCTGACTACTTAATTAGGAAGGTAATTAGATCTATTTCCTAGAATTGCACTCTTTATGGGATTTTTTTTCAAAAGTTAGAATTGCACTTTATGGGATGGAGGGAGTAGATGTCTATGGAGCTGTTTGGACAACTAGTCAAAAAGCTATTTGATGCTACTCCAAATAGCTCAAATTAGCATCTTTTTAAGATATAATTTTTTAGAGTATATTAGTTGCAAATAGCTCTGAAACAGCTTACATGTCATGTTTAGCTTCTTTTAAGTTATTTGGGTTAAAAGAAGAGTAAAAAAAATAGACATGATACGCTCGGGCTCCTGGGCCGACCGCTCGAGATAGGGAGGAGGGCGCAATATGTTTGGTGGCTTGGCCTCCTCCTTCCCGCGGTCCTGCCTCAAGGAATTTTTTTATATTTTTTCTATCTCGATTTTGCAAAAATATATGGTCCGTCCGAAATTTTGCAGAATTATACATCTGTCGCCGTGGCTCACGGCGTCAGGGACATAACGCCGTGGCCCACGGCGGTAGGAACCGCCAGCAGTGGGCCCGTAGCGTGGGACAGACATAACGCCGTAACCCACGGCGTTAGGGACATAGCGCCGTGGGCTACGGCGTTACGCCCTAGCGCCTGGGCCACGGCGGCAGCAGGCCTGCTAGCGCCGTGCCCCATGGCGCTAGGATCTGGCTGCCTATATAACACCGAAATTCAGCCGAAAATGTCATAATAATTCGAAAAAAAAGAAAGAGAGAGGGAAGAGGAGAAGGGAGTGAGGAGGAGGTGGTGAAGCTGCGAAGCTCTGCCGGTTTTTCGTCTCGTTAGAGGTAATACTCTGATACTTAATAGTTTGAACTGTGATAATAGTAAATATATAGTTTTAATGTAGATCTGCTTAGTAAATATATAATTTTAGTGTAGATCTGCTTAGTAAAATTATAGTTTTTGTGTAGCTCTAAGTAGATATATTTTGTAGTTGCAGATCCACTTGTTAATAGTATTTTTTTTTCATGCTGTCAGACATGTCGGATGATGTCAGTGTCAAGTTGTATTTCGGTAATGGGCAAATTAGATATGGTGAACATGGAGTTGACTTGTCAGAATTTGATTCGGTTGACCATGTGATTAGAAGAGCAGCCTCAAGAACTTGGGGGTCCATTACCGACTTTTTTTAGGGCATTCCATGTAGATGCAGAGCAACATGACTTGTCCATTATGGCTCTAATCAACAGGAGTGAGTCATTATATTGGGAGCTTATGCCACTTCAAGGCACTGAACATTGGAGGAGTTATATCAAAACAGCATGTGAAATAGGTTTGCCTGTGATGTTGTTTATCCAAGTTGTTCATAAGGCTGGGTCTAGTAGTCAAGTGCCTGAGGAGGGTGAGGCTGAACTACAAGCAGGAGATGGTCCTGCAACTGAGCCACAAGAAGGAGATGGTGCTTCCACTGAGGAAGAAGAAGGAGATGGTGACACACCCTTTGAGGCCCGTGGCGAAATTGACGAGGGCGAAGTTAATGAAGAAGTACTCAGGCGGTACGAAATGGAGGCTGATGAGGATGAACGTGGGTTGGAAGAGGACTCCTCAGATGATGAGGATGACCCGCTAGTTCCAAGGGACTGGGACAGTTACAATTTCTCACAGCTATCTGTCAATCCTGGTGAGAATGTGTCCTGGGAGTATAGAGACAATAAGGTTTCTGTTGGCGCATGTATAAGAGTGCAGTAGAGGTGAAGGATGCAGTGAAGAGGTGGGCCACCCTTACTCTGGAGAGAGAGTTCAGGGTAGTGAAGAGTTCTCCACATATATATGATGTACAATGTCTGAAGCCCAACTGTCCTTTTCGAGTGTATGCTTCCAAGGGCAAGTGGAAAAATTACTGAGAGATCAAATCTGTTGTGGATCACACTTGTGTGCTTGAGCAGCTGGATGCAAGCCATCGTAATTTGTCATCCGGTTTTGTGGCCAGCCAGATGTTTCTAAGATTGTGGAAAATTCTGCTTATGAGCCTAAGTCTATTATCTTGGCAATTGAGGAGAAATTTAGGTACCAGATAAGTTATGGTAAAGCATACATGGCAAAGAAGAAGGTAATGGAGATGAGGTGGGGAACTTACGAAGCATCCTACGACAATCTGCCTCGATTGCTGAACACAATTGCCACGCTAAATCCTGGTAGTTATTATGATATCAAGACTTATAATCTTGTATCAAGGCCAGGGAAGCAAGTCTTGCAGCGGGCATTCTTAGCATTGGGTCCCACTATTGCTGCATTCAAACAGTGTCGACCAGTTATTTGCATAGATGGCACATTCCTAACAGGAAAATACAAGGGCACAATCCTTACAGCTGTGGCTGCAGATGGCAACAATCAGTTGTTGCCATTGGCAATTACTTTTGCAGAGGGAGAGAATGGTGACAGTTGGTATTGGTTTCTGGAGAGATTGAAGCAGATGGTGGTGGGAGATGTGTCAGACGTGTGTGTGATACACGATAGACACAAAGGTATTTTGCAGGCCATTAATGACATCAAAGAAGGTAGTGAAGAGCGTAACAGAGCAGCACAATAGCCAGATGTGCATAGCAGGTGGTGCATGAGGCATATGGGAGCAAACTTTCATGGTCAGTTCAAGAACAAAGAACTTACATAATTGTTCAAGCGCTTATGTTCGACCAATCAGGAGAAAAAGTTCTACGACCTATGGCAAAAATTAGATGATCTGACGAAGAAAACATCAGAAGAGATAGCTAAGAAGCCAGTAAGTACTGAACCCGGGGAAGAGCCAGTTTCTCTGGAGGACGTGGGGCTAGATGCTCCAAATGTCAGAAGGAGAAGGGGACGTGCTGTGAAGACCTTCAGCCAGTGGATTCAGAATGAGCCTAAGAAGAAATGGTGTCTCCTGTTTGATAAGGGAGGTGTGAGGCATGGGATAATGACAACAAATTTTACTGAGGTCTACAACGCTGTTTTGCGTGGTGCCAGAGCTCTCACTCTTATTGGTATCATTGAGTTCTTCTTGTACCGCACAATGAAGTACTTTCTTGACCGTGCTACTGCAGCACATGCAGCTATGCAGGGACTGTCAGAAGGTGTATTCAACATGGATGACTGAGTACTTTAACAAAAAACAGAAGGCTGCTCTTGCTCACAAAGCTTACCCACAACCTCTACGTCGTGATCCTGGCGAGGAAGTGCAGTGAAAATATCAAATAAGTTGCCAGTCCAAATCACAAAAAGCAAATGGTGAAATAACAATACAAAAAACAGTTATTGGGAATCAGACATGCTCATGCTCTTGCCAGAAGCCACTGCTGCTACACTACCCCTGCTCACATGTGATCGCTGCATGCCTCGCAACAAAGAATAAGCATTGGGGTCGCTACGTGCCTAAATACTTTCTGAAGCAAACCATTCTAGACACTTGAAACTACACTATTGAGGGTTACATGCATCTTGGAACTTTCACTCAAGACCCCAAAGACAGTGCGTTGTACATACCAAATCCAGATCCAACCATGTGCCAAGGTGTCGGTCGATGCAAGAAGAAGAGGATTAGGAACAATATGGATGAGGCTGAAGCTGGACCTCGGGTGCAGATATGCTCTAAGTGCAACAATCAAGGACACTTCTATAAGAAATGCACCGAAGCATCTTACTTTTCCACTGCCACTTCTACACCACCTTCAGCTAGTGCACGTGGACGTCGTTCCAGTCGCTACAACGAAGGAATGCAGTGACCGTACTTGTTTATGCTACCGTGTTGTAATATTTAAAATACTTATGCATGTTATCGTCTTGTAATATTTGAACCATTTTATCTGGCAAGGTCTTGTAATATTTGAACTTATGCATGTTATCGTGTTGTAATAATTGAACTACATTTTCATTTGCTTGTTGTTTTATTCTTGTCGTCCAATTTATTATCATATCCTGTTATGTTTTGTTCTCTAATTTCAAATGAAACATGTAATGAATTATCATATTTCTCATCTTTTTTGTAGGCTTTCAATGACTTCCTCGGGTCCTGAGTTGGATTTGGAGTTGCTCACCAGTAGGAAGGACAAGGTTGCGGTGCCAAAGGGGATACACACTCCTATGTGCTACTGCGGTGACTACTGTAAGCTTGTCAAGTGCAACGTTCTCGGGTACTGCTACGGGATGAGGTTCTTCATGTGCGTGAACTACGAGCATGACCCCCTCCCACCATGTCGCAATGTTAGACCAAAAGTAAGAACTAACTGCATTACTAAATAAATAATATGTCATTGCTATTTTATTATGTGCTAACTTGTCTTTGAAAAAAGACTTCACCTCCTCTCTGTGATTTTATGCAGTGACTAGATTGTGAGCAGTCCGAACAAGACAAGCGTTACGTCGAGGAGACGGGTCGTTCAGCACGTGAGAGGTGACAAAGGATGGTTGAGGCAGAAAAACAAGAAGAAAAACGTAAGGAGCAGCAGGAGGAAATTCGCATTCACCGGGAGATCAAAGAACGTGAAGCGGCCGCGGCCCGTGAAGTAGATAGAGAGAGGAAGAGGGAGAGAGCTCGCCGGGCTAAGGAAGCTGGGCCGGATGCTATGAAGAAGGGGAAATACCCCTGATGTACCCAGTAGACGTAGAGTACTCGACGCTGAGTGCTACTGTATCCATAAAAAATTATGATTTCATTTCATCATTCTCTAGAGTCGGGTTGTATCTTTAAGAACTTGATTTCAGATGCGAACAATAAAACTCGTACTAGGGTGTGTTTTCTGTGAACTGCACCCAACGGTGAACACATAGGGTGTGTTTTCTGTGAATCACTGCACCAAACAGTGTACCTAGTACTAGGGTGTGTTTCCTCTGAGTCACTACCCGTTTTTTTGCCCCGGATCGAATGGCCCACCGTCCAGTCTGCTTTATTGCCTACATATATGTGAGCACTCTTCTCCAGTCTCACTTCACAACACAACAAGCACCAATGAGTTCCTGGACTGGGGATGATGATCATGACTCCCTCGGTCCAGCACTGTGGAGCCAGCAAGATCCAGAGTTCAACAGCAATTTTTCAGTCTTAGACAAGAGAGATTTCAAATCCATGCGTGATGTTAGAAAGTACGCACCAAATCAAACGGTGAACTGGCCAAGGTGTGCACACGGTGAGTTCTGTGTGATGCAGGTTTATCAGGGATGGGACAACTCTGGTCGACGCTTCTGGCATTGCTCACGAGCATAGGTAAGCAAAACTCCTTGACCTCTGTCCTTCATCATTTTATGATTTACTAATGTAATCACGGTTTCTGCAGTACTCCGAACAACCAGATAATTGCGGTTTCGTGTAATGGGTGGATCCCCCAGCTATTGACCCGTATCAATAGTACATCAACTACCTCGAGGATGTTGTCATCTTCAACCTGAGGCAAGAACTCGCGTCGGCATTGGCTTCTCCAGATCCGACATCTACCAACGACGACGACGGACCGGTGACCGGACCAATGGTGGTGAAGACGAACACCGGGTGTGAGGACGAGTTCTACTGTTGTCCGTGCCATGAGAAGAAGGACAACACTCCACCAGCAACTCCACCCCCGCCACCATCTGATCCAACTCCACCCCCGTCGGGGTACTACATGCCCTCCCAGCACTCCGGCGGGTCTATGATGTCCGGGTTCTCCGGGTACTATTCGTACAACTAGACTACAAATGTTGTAATCGTTTATCTAAATTCCCTAAGGCACGTTAGGACTAGCAGTGGCACAAAGTTAGGGTACTTGTGTCGTACGTGCCATTGCTTGTTTCTGTAATTCGTCATTAAGTATTAATGGTTCGTCGTTTTATCAATGCTTCAAAAATTGAAATTCACCAACAAAAAAAACCTAACGCAGCAGCGCACGGCGGTAGGTCCATACATACCGCAGTGGCCTGCGGCGCTACCTGGGGGCCACGCTGCCGCCTGACGGTAGGCTCCTACCGCCGTGGCCCACGGCGTCAGGGACATAACGCCGTGGCCCGCGGCGGTATGTCCTACGGGCCCACTGCTGGCGGCTCCTACCGCCGTGGGCCACGACGTTATGTCCCTGACACCGTGGGTCACGGCGGCAGATGTATAATTCTGCAAAATTTCGGGCGGACCAAGCTCAAGCATACATTGGCACCGGAGAACCAAACATCAGATTGGCCCCGGGCAACCAACCACACCAAAAACCAATTGACCAATTGTCCAGAGCCAGGACTGCTCCTTTTGGATGAGAGAAACCTTTCAGGAAATCATATCAGAGCAGCATATCTTATACCACCATTCAGGTCTCTGTGTCAGAACCAGTAAACGGTACTCTAACATAGATTCAAACCCGACAAATACAATAGCAAGATGTGACAGGTCTCCTTGAGACTTCAAAACTGTGGCCACCTCCTTGCAAGTCACAAGAAAGATGTGGGCCTAAGCCTTTTTCTTCAATGATTTCTTGAGGGGTTTCTTATAGGGCTTAAGCTTATCAGATTTCAAGGACAACTTTTTATCTTTACTTCTTTGCTTTTCCTTCTTCACCTTGTACATTGTAATTGCCTGCTTACAAAATAGTTCACAGATGCTGTTAGCTCTCTCAATCAAAACAAGGAGCAGTAACAATAAATACAATTTGTCAAGAGTTTCTGGAACTTGCCTTGCCGACATCAAGTTGTTCATCAGAGTTTCTGGCAAGTAGAGAGTTCAGGATCTTGTCATTCTGCTGTTTCTCCAGGTTGCCCATTCCCTTCCCTTCAGCAACCGGGAGGAACTGCAAAAATGACATGATTCAGCTAGTGTACAAAATCAGCCAACTAAGCCAGACTCAGAAATCAAAGCCACTCAAGATAAAAAAAAACCTGTCTATGTTTGCCAGGATGCTTTAGAGGTTTCTCGCCAGGCAACTTCTCATCAAACTTCCCACCACTTGCTGTTGCTGATGAAGCCATGCCAGCAACATTCTCAAGATCCTCTTTTCTAGATTTATTCGGAAGACCAGCTTTAGTTCCTGTGATGGGCAAGGCCTTTGCAGCAAGCTGTATGTGACTGCCATGGAGATATATTGGAGAGCTGTTAGATTACTATACTAACGCAAAAAGGAATTCATAGGAGAGGGAGAGGGCAGCAGTAGTAACTAGTGAAGGATAACAACCTTGGCAAAGCACCAACTTTTGCAGCTTTCTTTAAGTTCTCCAGTCTGTTTTTTTTCTTGCTTTCCTACCCGCTTCTTCTTCTCTTGCATCCTTTGTGCAAAAGGATCAACACCAGGCTCTGTAACATACAAAATTATCTATTAAAAGGGTATATCAGGTTGGCAAAACAGGCATCCACCTTTGAATGAAAATCATTGATAACGAGAAAATATTTGAAATTCAGGTCTTAAACTATAAAATGGCTTGGCTACTTATCTAAAATAAATTAGGGTGATAAAAATGCTGGACAAAGTCAGCAGACACAAGCAAGATGCCCATGATAACCCAATATGCTACTAGATCGGGGAAAGGAAACAGTCTTGTACTCTTGTTTCAAGACAATCAACAGGATTGTTGGCAAAAGTTCATCCATGAAGACAAATTACTAACCATCAGTGGATTTGGCATCAATGATTGGAATGTCCCTGTCATTATTAACACGGTCATAACCATAAGTCCGCTTCCAGGATTGAGTTTGCTCATCCCATTCACGCTTGTTCTTCTTGCGCTTGGTGATACCTGCATCATGTTGATTCAATCAACAATGATGAAAGAGTAAGTAAATTTTCCAGTTTGCACAACAGAGCCATAATAGTATAACATGGGTAATGGGATCACCTTTCGCCTTTGCAAACAGCTCCCACTTGGTCGGTGGCTTTGGCTTCGGTAGCTGGTGAGAAGAGAAAAAAAAGGTTGTTAAACATGCAAAACACCTCGCATTACAATCCTCAAAGCATACATCAAAATAAAGAAGTGGTGATCGAGATTAGTCTGAATAAAGCAGAAAACAGCATGCCAGCAGCAATGTATCGCAGTAGAAAAGGTTATATGATTCACGCACGAGATTTAACTAGCCAAACAAAGTCCGTGTGACTACTTCTTGAGCACATCATAGTCAGATTAGGTCATTAGGAAGTTTTGAAGCGAGAGTGTTCTCACATGCTTCTCGCGCGGGAGTCGGATGGTGAGCGGCGGGAGATGGACGATGGGGCCGTCTCTGTCCTCGGTGGGCAGCAGCGCGAAGAGGGCGTCGGCCACCGCCTGCGCCAGCTCCGTCCCCTTGTGCAGGCACTCCAGCCTCAGCTCCTCCCTGCGTTCGCAAATTTCGTCAGGCTGTTACGAAACAGTCTATTAGTTGTCGTTGGTGCGACGGGAGCGAACCTGGAGGCGGCGGCGGTAAGGTGGTGCGACGGGTCGTACGCCATGAGGTTGCCGAGGTCCACCTCGCAGCTGGAGGTGGCGGCGGGCGTAGTGGCGGCTGACTCCGCCATGGGTGCGGCGTCCGGTGGTGCCCGCGTCGGGCAGGGGCGGCGGAATGGGTGGGAGAGTTTTTTTTATATATATACTTTTTTTCTTTGATTTTCGAAAAATAAATGGTCGAACAAAAAATTTCGAGAAATGTACATCTGCCGCCAAACCCCACGGCGGCAGGTACCTGCCGCCATGTCGCACGGCGGCAGCATCCCTGCCGCCATGCCCCACGACGTTAAGTCCCTGCCGCCATGGGGCACGGCGGCAGGAGAGCACTTCTGGCGGCAGGGCCGCGCGGCACGGCGCCAGGACCCTGCCGCCCAGCGCCACGGCGGCAGGCCCCTACCGCCGTGCCACGTGGCGTTAGGACCTTTTTTTTATTTCTTTTTTAAATTTTTTATTTTTAAAACACTTTTAACCTTCTTAAAAACAACAAACTGATAATTGTAAGCATAATCACAAGGGAATATCATAATCAACGAGTAGATGCAAATAGTTTATACAAAATCATGATAAAAGTAGTACTACATCTAAATGCGTCGGTGCCTCTTCGGCCTAACAGCTCTAGCGTCAGCCCAGGTGTGGTCCCGGTCGTACGTCCGGGGTCAGGTGCCCTGACCACCCGCGGTCCTAGCTGGTCGGGAGACGGTGTCGCCATGGCCGCCTGCGACGAGCCTGCAGCATCTGGTGTCCCTCCGCCCGCCGGTGTCCCTCCCGCCGGTGTCCCTCCGCCGGCCGGTGTCGCTCCGCCGGCCGGTGTCGCTCCGCCGGCCGCCGGGGTCGCTCCGCCCTGTGACTGTGTCGGCTTAGTCCAAACCGGTGCCTGTGTCAACTGTGACGGGCCAACCTCCTGGGCCTGCAGCGGGGCATCTAAGGTCGCGAGAACGTCGCCGAACTCCATCTGATCTCAGCCCAGCTGGTCCTCGGTGGTCGTGTCGAAAGCAGGCTGGAACATAGGCCGAGTGGATGAGGAAGGAATATCTGCCGCCGGTAACTGAAAGGCCGGTGGTCTGGAACCTCCTAGCGGAAAGATCGGCGGCACTGTAGGTGCTGTCGTCTCCTGCTGTCGAGGCCCAGCTGTCGGAAAGAGCGGCGGTCGCCCTGTACGATTAGAATATAGTATAACCACAAACACACAATAATTGCGTGCATTAGTTGAAAATAAGGTCCACTAAAAGTACCTGCGCCGGGGGGAACAAACGGCCGCTGCACGTAGGTGTGCGGGCCCTGCTGCTGTGCCGTCGGAGCCGAGAAGCCGCCGACAAGGGTGGCAGGCGTCGGCTGCGAAGCCGCTGTCGAGGCGGAGCTCGAGGACGACGCTGGGTGGCGCGGAAGGAGAGGAATCTCTACGGCCCCGGCGTAGTTCACGACGGCGGAGTACCTCATGGCAGCAGCGACGATCCTGTCGTATGTGCTCTGGTGCTGCTGAGGCCCCCAGGTAAAGCACTGCTCCCTCGCGGCCGATGCGAGCCGCACGATCTCAGCAAGCACGTCGTGCTGCTCAGAAAATTAGGAACACATGTTATAATGAAAAGTCATATGAATGTAATATGTTTGCAGTATCGTAGCTTACCGCTGTGTCGGCGGTCTGGTCTCGGCGCACCGGGTACGTCGCGTCCGGCAGGATCCTGTCGTGGTCCGGGACAGGTGGTGGTGGCGGGGTAGCAGGCACGTACGTCACCCGCGTCCGCGGCCTCGGGAGGTACCACTGAAGGTACGCTACCCAGGCGGTGCCGTCGTGAAGGCGGTGCTCGGTGACGACGTTCTGCTCGTGCGCCGCGGACGCCCACTCGGCCACGTACGGCTGCAGCTTGTCGACGAACGCCGCCGTCGCAGCCACGCCCTTACGCGTCCACCTAGCATAGATGAAACATAAAATTATTGGCAACTGAATATTTGTAACGGAAAATAATTATAACTGGCAAATGGTAGCTTACCTGTGCGCTGTAGGCGGCAGACGTGGCGCAGCGGGTACTGGCACCTCCTGGAAGAGGCCGAACTGCCTCATCACCCAGTGGACGGCGTACTCCTCGACGTAGATGTCGAAGACCAGTCGTCGCCTCGTCATCCAGTACGCCTGGTCTCGGGAGCACAGGGACGAGAGCCCCTGTGGTGCGCGGGCAGCGACCATGGCAGGAGCGTACGGCGTCCACCGGACCTGGTGTAAGTGCAATCAAGCCCTAAGTGGGTTTTGGTGAGTTGAGTGACAACTTGATTAAATCACTAACACTCTTGTAAAGCATGTGAGCAGGTTGTTGATTATTGATAAATGATATTTATGTGTAAGATCATGTGTTTGGCTCATATTGCAAAGAAGACAAGGGTGGATCATGACATTATACATGGAATGTATGCAAGCATACTAAAGATGAATGTCATGAGTTGGTTAATATGTGCTTCACATTTGAGTTTACATAAGACATACAACAAGTGATCCTAAGCTAAAGAAAAGCAAATGTAGAGGCATGATTTTATATGGTACTTGGTTAGCCTCTCTATGTTAAGCAAAGCATATTGTGAAGAAAGGAGAAACTTGTGATGTAAAAATGAGAAAACTAAGTTAAAGATGAGTATGACATCAAAGGTATTTCACTATCGATATAACATGGAACTTGATGAGCTATACAATGAGTTCACCGAGTATAATATCAAATGGATTTCATTCTTATATCAAGTGAAAGATATTGACTCTTACAAAGAAGCTAGTTGCAAGACTTCAAATATAGCGTTGACAAAGGTCATGTGGTTACCTCTATTGTAATGGACCTAAATGGAATCTTGCAAGGCAAGGATATTTGTTATCAATCAAAAAGACAATTATTTGAGTGGCATCTCAAATGGAATTCTCTCTATGGTGCAAGGCTTGACTCAATAGTGATAAGAATAAGTGATGAAGAGATCAAGATGGCTAAAACGAGAAACTAGGCAAAGGCTATGGATAGCGACCAAAAGCAAAGTGGTTAGGGTGAAGT
This sequence comes from Cenchrus fungigraminus, assembly GCA_036936925.1. Lineage (NCBI taxonomy): Eukaryota > Viridiplantae > Streptophyta > Magnoliopsida > Poales > Poaceae > Cenchrus > Cenchrus fungigraminus. Next base: position 1,866,390 of record CM072770.1, on the reverse strand, counting down.
TGAGAGCGTCAAGGATTTCGAAGTATCATATCCAAGCCTACCGAGGAAAGTGATAAATTGCATCTAGTGTCATGATTGATAAATTGGAGTGGCTTTAGGATTCAAAGTGATTGATTCTCTACTCTATGGAAGAATTCTAAGTCACTAACTCAAGGTGGATATGCTCAAGCACATGCATCCATTTATATCTATAACATGTGCTCAGTTGGTATACAACATTGGAAGCCCTCGAATCATTGAAGATCAAATGTCGGCATACCTTGGTGGTTCAAACTCAAATAGAATAATTAGGTTTATCTTTTATCGTGAGTTTAGGTATGCCGTACTATCAAGAGGGATGAATCATTGGTTGGACAACAAACATCAAAAAGTGCTCAAGTGAACCCATGAGAGACTAACCCGTGAGATCTAAACCTTAGTAGGGCTCTCTGGCCCAAACCGGTCTGACCGGTTTGGGCACTGACACCGTCCAACGGCTAGTTGGTTTGAAAACCGGTCTGACCGGTTTGGCAAACCGGTCTGACCGGTTTTATCTGACAGACTAACAACTAGTTTTTGGGAGGATGCGTATTTATACCCATGAGCTCCTCTTTGAGGGGCTGCTGGTTCCCTGCACCTCCTATGCTTTCTTAAACCCCAGCTAAGCTCTCCCCAACCTCTCTAAGTGATATTCAAGCCTTTAGTGCACTATTCTTGTGTTGGGTTGAGAGAGTGACTTGTGTGAGAGCTTTAGAGAACTTTGAGAAGCCTCGTGAGCATCCCATACTTGAGCACCTGCTGATTTGTGTTGAGGATCCTTTGAAGCATCTTTTACTCTTGGAGCCTTGCTCCTAGACGGCTAGAAGTCACTTGGAAGCTCTCCAATCTGAGATTGTGGAAGCTCCAAGAAGTATGTATTACCCCTGTGATTCTAGTGGAAACCTTCTCATCTCAAGGGTTCATTCTCTTGACTTGAGACCGAGGTCAAGGGCAAGGCTTGTGTGGCGAGCCTATCCTTGTGTGGATACCTCGACAACGTGGAGGTAGGCTAACCTTAGTGGTGGGCCGAACCACGGGATAAATCTTTGTGTCTTTTGTGCATTTACTTCATATATATATATCTTGCTTATTGATTTATCTCTATCTCTAGCATATATCTTGTGCTTCCGCTTTGATCTACTTTGGTGTGCATGTGCTGTGTGCAGGGACTTCATTGATACTCTTGGAAACACCTGTGGAAGTCCTACACCAAGTTTGGTTTGTGCTAGAACTCGTAGAGGGGATTTACATATTGTTGGTTTTGTCTGTGTAAAACCGGTCTGACCGGTTTTGGAAACCAGTCTGACCGGTTTCGGAAACCAGTCTGACCGGTTTCGGTGCTGACAGCGGGTTGAATTTTTATAAGTGTGCAGATTCGCCTATTCACCCCCCCTCTAGGCGACATCCAGATCCTTTCAATTGGCATCAGAGTAAGGAACTCCGGTTCGAGCTTAACCGCTTGGAGAAAAGATGTCGACAACATATGAGGTATTTTTTGAGCCATTGACTCTAGGTGGCTCAAACTACGATTCTTGGTCAGCTCATGTACTTAATGGAATTAGGACGTTTGGTCCACATGCTGAGCAGGTTGTAGTTGCTAGTATTCTTCCTCCTCACACTAGAATAGACAACATTGACTTGTCGGGCTTATCTATAGAGGAGTTAGAATGTTGGCAACTCAACGCTCAAGTTACTAACTACATTCGTAGTACCTTGAGTTGTGATGTGCAGGAATTAATTTGTGATGACATAATTGATGCACATGATATTTGGGAAATTTTTCAAGATCTTTATGATGTACCCAAATGCAAAGACCAAGATCAAAGAACAAGCATGCAAAGTGAAGCCACAGCTGCAAACCACTCATCTTCATGTGCTCATGATAACATCTCGGCCAAGGATGATGAGAGAAGAGAAATCGAAAGCCAAAATGAAGATTTGGGGTTTGAGTATGACAAGCCGTCAACTAGTGAGGATCAAGTGACAAGAGTATCCTTAGAAGAGTGCTCTACCTCAGAAGCATACACTGATCCTCTAGTGACCACACCCATGGATCAACTAGGCAAGAAAAGCAAGTCGGGTGACCTTGTGGGGAAACCGGTCCAACCGGTTTCCAAAACCGGTCTGACCGGTTTTCACAGGATGAACACAATAAAGAGTAACAAGTGTTCAAGATGGCGATCAAGACAAGCATCGGCGGTTTCTAGGTCCTCAACTCCCAGTGTTGATGATCACAAGTGCTTGATGGCCAAAAAGAGCAAGGAAACCAATGAAGATCAAATGGCAAAGAGAGTTGAAGATCAAGTTGACACCATAAAATCTTTAACTCAAAAGTTTGAAGCCTTCAAACTCTCACACTCTACCTTGGTCAATAAATATGATATCTTGCTTAATAAAGTTGCTTGTGCTACTAACTTGTCTACATGTGTAGCATCTTTGGAGCAAGAAAAGAAGGTGCTTAATGATAAGCTTGAAAAGCTCACCAGCGAGCATGTGACGTTACAAGCATGTCACAAGGAGCTTGAGTGCTCTCATGACAAGCTTGTAGAATCATATACTTGTCTAGAAGTAGCTCACGAGGTTGTGCTTTCATCAGTAACATCCACTCAACCTCTCTCACACACATGCACATGCTCACATGTCAATATTGAATTGTCTTGTACTAAACCTTGTTGTTCTCAAGCAAGCCAATCTAGTATTGAGCATGTATTTGTAGAGACTTGTGATGACCTCATTGCGAAAGAAAATGATCAACTCATGCAAGAGGTTGAAAATCTTAAAAAAGACTTGAGTAAGTTGAAGGGAAAGAGTCAAGTGCAACCTTCTCATGATAACCGTGACAACATGGTGAAGAAGCTTGAGAAGGGTTCAAACCGTGCTAGCTCAACCCTCCAACCGAAGAAGCAAGGAAATAATCACAAGGCTCAAGAAATCAAGAAAAAGAAGCTTGATCACATACAATGCTTCAAGTGCTCAAAGATGGGGCACTATGCATCCATGTGCTCTCCTCAGCTCAAAGGCAGCAAGAAAAGGCAAAGGAAGCTAAGGAGAAGGATATGCTACAAATGCAAGCAACATGGACACTTCATTGATGATTGTCCACAAGTGACTGGGGTGCTGTCTGCACCAAATCGGTCTGACCGGTTTGGAAAACCGGTTAGACCGGTTTTGGCAACTGCAGTGCCTCAAGAGCATATCAAGCACAATCAAGCTTCTACAGCAAGCCACAAGACCAAGAAGCAACAAGTGAGCAAAAATAAGTGCAACTTCATCAAGCAAGATCAAAGGCCGTATTTGCTACACTTGTCGGTCAAAGGGACATGAGAGTAATGATTGTCCAAATGGTAACATTCCTAAGTCAAAACTCGTCGATTATGCTTTTTCTAGACTTAGGGATGACAAACACGGTATCTATGCTACTAGAGTGATTAGTTCACCTCAAACTAGCATAAGAGCCATTTGGATTCCCAAATCTCTTGTGACTAACCCTAAAGGACCCAACATGGTTTGGGTACCAAAAAGAGCTTGCTAGAATCGCAGGAGCATGGAGATGCATTGGAGGCTTGGCAAAACTCAAGAAATGGTCCATGAGCTAGAATAATGCCAAGTGTCAAGAATAAACTTTTTATCTCTATTCCAATGACATCTCGGTAACATAAGCTTCATCTTTCATCTTAGTCGATTGATCCTAAGTGGATACTTGTGCTCAAGACCTTGGTTTTTTGCACTTGGCTTGACTAAGTATTTTGGTGTACATATATGCTCTTCTTACCATATGATGCTTGTAACCGCTCTCTAGTAGAGCATATTGGTTTAAATGGTGCAGGTTAAAAGAAGAAGTAAAATTATAAGTCAATCAAGCGTTCGGCCAAAGGTGACGGTAGACCAAGTTGAAGCTCAAGAAAAGATGAAGAAAATTTCCAAGCTTCAACACCAACTCCAAGGGCCAAACATTCCCGCGTCTCTGAAAGTGCAGACCCCAGAGGTTCCGGGAAATTCTCCGGAGGTTCCGGGAATTGCTGCAGGAACTCAACCTCCGGGAAATTCCTCGGAGGTTCCGGGATCTGGGAATTCAGACCTAAAGAGCTTCAAGAATCAGGATGATTGTCAGCAATTGAAGACTCATGAAGATATGCCTGCATCAAGAGCTAATTGAGTCTTGAAGAAAAGGTTCAGTTGGACTGACTGGTAAAACCGGTCTGACCGGTTTTCCAAACCGGTCTGACCGGTTTTGGCCCAGTGATGCCCAACTGAGGGATACACTTCAAGATTAATTCAAGAAATTCAAATAAATATTCTTAGCTCGTATTTAGCATCATACAAACACTATCTTGGTGATAGTAAGTACTCTTGGCACAATTTTAACATTTGTAAATTATCTTCTCTTGTGCCTTGACCAAATTGTGAAGTGAACTCTCCTAGCTCATTAAATTGATTAAGTGCTCGTTTCATGCAACACAAACCCATGATGCACCTATTTAGGGGGAGATCACTCTACAATTTGTGTCTTTGAGACTAATGCTTTCATCTAAGTGATTTTTGTAGTCTCAAAATGAGAGCTTGTCTCTCTCCATGGAGTATGCTATGATCTTTGAGTCCAAAGTGGTAATATTGACCCAATCTTTCTCCTTGGATTATGGAATTAACCTTAAGCATAGCTACTCACCACAATATAGTTTAAATTCCTCGAGTTGGACTTAATTGCCAAAATGGTGCATGTGACCCTAGTCGTTCACATTATTTCATAAGCTCCATAAACAAAAGGAATTTGATCTATATTGTGAAGTTTCAATTTTTGGTGGACCTCTTGTCTCTCTAACCCAAAAGATCACTAAGGATTGAAACTAGTGCTTGTGCTATTTAAGTGTCTCTCTCGTGTTGTGATTAAAAGGTGTATCAAAATGAGAGCTAGAACTTGGACTTAATATGGCAATGCACAAGTCAAAAGGAAAAACACAATTCACCAATGTGAAAATATGATAAGCTAGAGGCAAAGGTATGGTTCACACTCACTCTTCTTCTACCTTTATCATCTAGGATTTATTCATGCTAGTGTGTGCATTCTCTTAGCATGTGGTCTATTTAAGGTTCTCTCGTGTGTGCCTATTGGATATTTAACTGATGCCTACCTTTATATTGACTTTGTTAAATACTTGTTATAATGTGAGAGGCATGAGTTAAATATCCCAATATGGTCCTAAAACTTGTTTAACCACATGTTTGCGTGACATAGGTTAGATTTTTGAAAAACTCAACTAGCATGATAGGATTTGTGTGAGTTTTGAAAATATTTGGATTTTGGTCTTTATGACCTGATCGACCCACTTGTGACTATGGTTAACCTTGCTTGATTGATGGCTAGTCACAAGTGGTGAGATTTTCTTAAGTTCAACATATTCTTCATATCTATCTCTCTCTAAGTTTCTTGGAAGTATCAAGGAGCTTTTGGACCTAATTGGAAAATTTCTCTATGGGAGTTATCTAGTGACCAAAGTTCATTGCTTTATCTCTTTATCTCACTAGATCTATCTCAAAAGGAAAATGAGCAAAATTCTTCCAATATCTTATCTTTTCCTCTATTCACCTCTCGCGGAGAAAAAGGGGGTTTTTGGATAAAGAGTTGAAGCTTCAGATTTTTCAGAAAAGGAACTAGTATATGGACATATCTTAAACTTATCTCTCATATTAGTTCTCAATTCAAGCTTTAAATCTCGAGATCTAACTTCAGCTGGTTTCCTGAGGGAAACCGGTCTGACCGGTTTGCCCCGGGTCCACCCCTTTAAGGGTATCCCGTGTGGAATATTCCATTTCACCTCCTCACTTCTTCCCCATCAGTCCTAGCTCGTGCTCATCTCCTCTCTCCCGTGCCCACACTCTCCACTCTCTCCTCCACCATGGGATCTTGAGATTGGACCAAGGAGAAGGTTTCCCCTTTGGAGATTAAGGGCTAGAGGTACTAAACTTCGGCTTGACCGGATTGGAGACCGTTTTTGAAGCTTTACTCATCTTCTCCCATCCTCTCAAGGTATTCAAAGGTTCTCTTTGCCCGATCTCTTAGCTCCATACATATCTCTCGGATTCCTTTAAGCAATCATCAACTAGTATGCCCAGGAAGCTATCTTTAAGTTTTGAATCAATTTGGATGGCTACATTTCGAATTCCATGATCTAGGGTTTCAGCTGACGAAACCGGTCTGACCGGTTTCTGAAACCGGTCTGACCGGTTTTATTAGGACAGCAACCCTGATTTTCTTCCAAAACTTCGAATTCAATTCTCGTCGAGTCTCGAATCAATTCCTATGGACCTTATATATCCTTTGTCACTTATTTGTGGTCAGGAATAACATGTCGGACTTCTCGAGGACCTACACAAGGTCAAAGAAGAAAAAGAGGGTTGATGAGTCCGATGGCAATCTCGATCCGTTTGAGCTGTCCGGTGCCTCCAGTGGCCCTATCTTGAGGCCTAGGATGTCTAGGGCATCTCAGTCAAATGTTGTGGACGAGATTGTGGAAGAAGGGCATGAGACTTCTAGTGATGATGATGAGAGTAATGAGAACTATAGAATGGAATGGCATGGGAAAGGACCAGCTGCAGATGATGATGATGATGATGAAGAAGAGGATTATGGTGGAAGGGAAAGAGAAGTTGAGGAAGAAGAAGAAGAAAAAGAAGAAGAGCAGGTCATGCTTGAGATTAGGAGGCCAGTCAATCCCGGCACTCACCGCATAGTAAACTATCTTGGCATGGGTAAGACTGAGGCAGCTAGGAGGAAGAGAAGGGAGTGGCCCTTTGGTGAGCCTAAGGACATGGCTAGTGGGATAGATTACAGATTTCACACTTTCTTTCAGCAGGACTACTATTCCACTGCCATCATAGCTAAGAAAAAGGGCATTATTGCAGAGGCTCGGTGGATAGATTGGGGCTACATGGAGAAGATAAACAATGCTATTTTCAGAGATGTCATTGATGTTTGTACTACTTTGAGGATCAAGCCTCTGATGGGATTCAGGCACAGTTGGAACACAGAGGTCATTGCACAATTCTATGCCACCGTCGCTTTTGAGGAAAATGAGAGTACAAGGAAGATGCATTGGATGACCGAGGGGACTAGATACAGTGTCACTTTCACACACTTTGCTAGGTTCCTTGGAGCTAGCTCGGCGGATTTGACTCTTCCTTGCATTCACCGTGGTACTCGTCCGATGGAGCCTTCTGCGATGAAGTTCATGTATCCAAGAAACAAGCAAGCAAATGCGGGTTATGCAGCGGGGCTTTATTCCTACTATAGCATGCTTAACCGCATGTTCCGGTTGACACTCACACCTAGGGGCGGAAACCCGGCGGACATCTCTAACTATGCTAAGGACTTGCTCGTTCATATGAGGCCTCCCGGACTTCCATTCTCAGTGAGTGATTTCATTTGGGAGGAGATCAAGACCATTAGCGAGAGCCCCCAGAGGTTGTGTGGGTATGCACCTTATATCATGCATATCATTGAAAAGGTGGCAAAAAGAAAGTTTCTAAAGGATACTAAGCATGAGCCCTTCAAAGTCCCAGTACCCAAGAGGATAAGGACTCCCTCACCTGGAAGATATGATGAGGTAATGGAGGAAGGAGAAGGACAGCAGCAGGAGCAGCATCAGCCAGCAGCAGCCACTGGTCAGGACCAAACCGGTCTGACCGGTTTGGAAAACCGGCCTGACCGGTTTGGGGCTGGCAGCAGCAGCCAGCCTAGGGACAAGCCTCCCTCTCCTATTCGCAAGCTTTTGAACTTTTTCACATCTATGTGTAGGAGCCAGAGGGATGTATTGGTCAAGCAGCAGAGGTCTAGGAGAGAGAGGAAACAAATGAAGGACACCCTCAAATTATTGTACAATCACCATGGTTTTGAACCTCCTAGATCTCCACCCTCTCCCGAGACGGAGGAGCCCGAGATCCCTTCAGTGGATAGCATGGTGGCACAGCTGGGTTCCGAAGGCTATTTTCAACAATATGCTCATCACTATGGATATCAAGTGCCTCCTCCTCCACCTCCTCCTATGGGTCCGTCTACTAGCGGTCAAAATCTTGTATCTCAAGCGTATCAGTCGCTTTTTGGCAACGACGATGGTATGATGAGTCTCAAACTCTTATCCTTTAGCATCTACCATTTCTTCTTAAGTTCTTAATTCCATTTCTTATAAACTCTCTCTTAGATTACCCTCCTCCGCATGGTGGTGCTCCTCCGGAGTATGGTGATCAGTGATGCTCAGCAGCATATCTTCTCCAAGTTTTTAGTGATGGATGACAAAGGGGGAGAAGAAAAGTGATTAAAGCCTATCTGCTTGTGGAGCTGTGTAGTGAAACCGGTCTGACCGGTTTCTCAAACCGATCTGACCGGTTTGTGCTGAGCACTCCCAAGCTCCTATGTATCCAGTTATCTTTTATCTTAGAGACTTGTTGAGAGATTTGGATCTGTAATAATCGTCTGTTGAACCTTATCTATGTGTTGGACTTGAGAACTCTTGTATTGTGTGCTACAATGTGTGTAATGTACTCTAAATGTTCTAAGTGACTTAATGTTAGTTTGTGATGCATATTTGTATGGTGAATGAGTTGTTTTTGAGTTTTCCCTGTTTTTGTGTACTGACTGGGTGAAACCGGTCTGACCGGTTTTGCCCCAGACAGCACACACCTCTTTGTGTTTCATCGTTTGATTGTGATAACTCGTGTCATATGCATCACACATTTATTTTATCTTGTCACACACACTTGTTGCACCCCACTTTGCTGAGATTTAGGGGGAGCTCCATGTTTTTCTTGAAAATGTGCAAATTGGCATTTTGAGGTCAAATTGATGAATTCCATTCATTTGCACACATTGAGGGGGAGCTTTACCTAAATCTTAGTCTTTATAAGCTTCATTTACATATCTTTTGTAAGCTTTAATCAAGGCTGTCATCAATCACCAAAAAGGGGGAGATTGTAAGTGCAATCAAGCCCTAAGTGTGTTTTGGTGAGTTGAGTGACAACTTGATTAAATCACTAACACTCTTGTAAAGCATGTGAGCAGGTTGTTGATTATTGATAAATGATATTTATGTGTAAGATCATGTGTTTGGCTCATATTGCAAAGAAGACAAGGGTGGATCATGACATTATACATGGAATGTATGCAAGCATACTAAAGATGAATGTCATGAGTTGGTTAATATGTTCTTCACATTTGAGTTTACATAAGACATACAACAAGTGATCCTAAGCTAAAGAAAAGCAAATGTAGAGGCATGATTTTATATGGTACTTGGTTAGCCTCTCTATGTTAAGCAAAGCATATTGTGAAGAAAGGAGAAGCTTGTGATGTAAAAATGGGAAAACTAAGTTAAAGATGAGTATGACATCAAAGGTATTTCACTATCGATATAACATGGAACTTGATGAGCTATACAATGAGTTCACCGAGTATAATATCAAATGGATTTCATTCTTATATCAAGTGAAAGATATTGACTCTTACAAAGAAGCTAGTTGCAAGACTTCTAATATAGCGTTGACAAAGGTCATGTGGTTACCACTATTGTAATGTACCTAAATGGAAGCTTGCAAGGCAAGGACATTTGTTATCAATCAAAAGGACAATTATTTGAATGGCATCTCAAATGGAATTCTCTCTATGGTGCAAGGCTTGACTCAATAGTGGCAAGGATAAGTGATGAAGAGATCAAGATGGCTAAAACGAGGAACTAAGCAAAGGCTATGGATAGCGACCATAAGCAAAGTGGCTAGGGTGAAGTTGAGATCGTCAAGGATTTCGAAGTATCATATCCAAGCCTACCGAGGAAAGTGATAAATTGCATCTAGTGTCATGATTGATAAATTAGAGTGGTTTTAGGATTCAAAGTGATTGATTCTCTACTCTATGGAAGAATTCTAAGTCACTAGCTCAAGGTGGATATGCTCAAGCACATGCATCCATTTATATCTATAACATGTGCTCAGTTGGTATACAACACTGGAAGCCCTCGAATCATTGAAGATCAAATGTCGGCATACCTTGGTGGTTCAAACTCAAATAGAATAATTAGGTTTATCTTTTATCGTGAGTTTATGTATGCCGTACTATCAAGAGGGATGAATCATTGGTTGGACAACAAATATCAAAAAGTGCTCAAGTGAACCCATGAGAGACTAACCCGTGAGATCTAAACCTTAGTAGGGCTCTCTGGCCCAAACCAGTCTGACCGGTTTGGGCACTGACACCGTCCAACGGCTAGTTGGTTTGAAAACCGGTCTGACCGGTTTGGCAAACCGGTCTGACCGGTTTTGTCTGACAGACTAACGGCTAGTTTTTGGGAGGATGGGTATTTATACCCATGAGCTCCTCTTTGAGGGGCTGCTGGTTCCCTGCGCCTCCTATGCTTTCTTGAACCCCAGCTAAGCTCTCCCCAACCTCTCTAAGTGAGATTCAAGCCTTTAGTGCCCTATTCTTGTGTTGGGTTGAGAGAGTGACTTGTGTGAGAGCTTTAGAGAACTTTGAGAAGCCTCGTGAGCATCCCATACTTGAGCACCTGCTGATTTGTGTTGAAGATCCTTTGAAGCATCTTTTACTCTTGGAGCCTTGCTTCTAGACGGCTAGAAGTCACTTGGAAGCTCTCCAATCCGAGATTGTGGAAGCTCCAAGAAGTTTGTATTACCCCTGTGATTCTAGTGGAAACCTTCTCATCTCAAGGGTTCATTCTCTTGACTTGAGACCGAGGTCAAGGGCAAGCCTTGTGTGGCGAGCCTATCCTTGTGTGGATACCTCAACAACGTGGAGGTAGGCTAACCTTAGTGGTGGGCCGAACCACGGGATAAATCTTTGTGTCTTTTGTGCATTTACTTCATATATATCTTGCTTATTGATTTATCTCTATCTCTAGCATATATCTTGTGCTTCCGCTTCGATCTACTTTGGTGTGCATGTGCTGTGTACAGGGACTTCATTGATACTCTTGGAAACACCTGTGGAAGTCCTACACCAAGTTTGGTTTATGCTAGAACTCGTAGAGGGGATTTACATATTGTTGGTTCTGTCTGTGTAAAACCGGTCTGACCGGTTTCGGTGCTGACAGCGGGTTGAATTTTTATAAGTGTGCAGATTCGCCTATTCACCCCCCCTCTAGGCGACATCCAGATCCTTTCACCTGGGCATCGACCATCCGGTCGATCTGACCAACGAAGTCCTTGTACGCCTTCTTCGGCTGCTCACCAGCCCAAACGTGCTTCAAAGAACATGAAAAGTTAAGTGAATCGAACTAAAGAACTCATAACGCGAAGAAAATGATAAGGGAGGTCATTACCTTCCGGAGGCACCACAGAGAACCCATGGTGGGGAGGTCCGCTGGTCGGTGCCGCCGGGCAGCGGCTGGTACTCCGAGAGGTCGGCCTTGGGCCGACCGATGTTGAACCGCTCGTGGATCCACATCTGCAGCAGGAGAGGGCACCCCAGGAGGATCCCCTCCTTACTCGCCGGCCTTGTCACTGCCGAACACAGCCCCCTGTAGGTAGCTGCCAGAACAGCGCTGCCCCAGCTGATCTGGGGCATCTGGTCGAGGGGTGCGTCGGCGATCTTCTGAGCCCAGAGGAGCAGGTACCGCGACACCGAGTCTCCCGCTGACTCGCAGAACAGCACCCACCCGAACAGGCAGAGCAGGTAGACCTCCAAAAACCTGTCTGACGTCGGGTCGTCGGCATCGTCTGCCATGTAGTCAGCCTGCACACACACAAATGTCCATCGTCACATTAGTTTAAAATGCATACAAACATTGAAAATAAGAGTTAGAATCACGTACGCTGAACTGCTGGATCCAAGTTCAGGTGGGCCCGTGGGTGTCGGCGAAGGGCACGTACGGCGCTGGCGTGCGATCGTTCCGAGGAACGTTCGCGAACCGAGCAAGGAAGTCAGCGTGCCACGTCGCGGGGATGTCGATCGGCCCCATCGCCTCGCCAGCACACGACAGTCCTCCCAACATCGCGGCGTCCTCCAGACTGAGCGTCATCTCGCCGACGGGGAAGTGGAACGTGTGTGTCTCTGGTCGCCACCGGTCCATGAACGCGGCGATCAGCGGGGCGTCGTAGCTGAACCGCGTCAACCGCTCCGCCCGGGGAACCTCAGCTCGTAGCCTGTCCCCCTCGACCAACCGCGCAACAGGGAGAAGTCCTGCAGCGCGTAGCCTGAAAAAAACAAAATTAATTTACTTAACGCAATTACTATTGTAAAGAAACAGAAATAAATAATAAATATGAATTACGTACTTCGGAATCCACCGCTGGTGTATCGGCATCAACGTGCGGGTCGTCCGGCAACGTATGTTGCCGGGCGAACGTCCAAGAACAGCCGACACGTACGAGCGGTGGTGCCGGTCCACCGCCTCGTCGAACAACTCCGGCCGTACGTACTCCAACAGTGCAGCCATAACTGCAAAAAATAACATAATTTAATCAATTAGTCGAATTATCCTAACTAAAACGAATTATGTGAAAATAAACTATTTTCTACGAATTTTATATCAATATAATCTAATTATGGGAATTATAACCATTTTCTGCGAATTTTAAATGAATTAAAACGAATTATGTGAATTTAAACCATTTTCTACGAATTTTATATCAATATAATCTAATTATAGGAATTATAACCATTTTCTATGAATTTTAAATGAATTAAAATGAATTATGTGAATTAGAATCATTTTCTACAAATTTTATATCAATTTAATCTAATTATGGGAATTATAATCATTTTTTAGAAATTTTAAATGAATTAAAACGAATTATGTGAATTATAACCATTTTCTACGAATTTTATATCAATTTAATCTAATTATGGGAATTATAACCATTTTCTAGGAATTTTAAATGAATTAAAACGAATTATGTGAATTAAAACCATTTTCTACGAATGTTATATCAATTTAATCTAATTATGCGAATTATAACCATTTTCTAGGAATTTTAAATGAATTAAAATGAATTATGTGAATTATAACCATTTTCTACTAATGTTATATCAATTTAATCTAATTATGCGAATTATAACTATTTTCTAGGAATTTTAAATGAAATAAAACGAATTATGTGAATTATAACCATTTTCTACGAATTTTATATCAATTTAATCTAATTATGCGAATTATAACTATTTTCTAGGAATTTTAAACAAATTAAAACGAATTATGTGAATATAACAATTTTCTACGAATTTTATATCAATTTAATCTAATTATGCGAATTATAACCATTTTCTAGGAATTTTAAACAAATTTAAACGAATAATGTTAATCAAAATAAACTAATTTAACTAAATTAAACTAAGTTAACTAAACTAACTAAACTAAGTTAACTAAACTAAGTTAACTAAACTAACTAACTTAACTAAACTAAATTTAGAGACATACCTCACTCAAAAGTGCTCCGTAGGGTTGAAAGCCGAAGATTTGGAGGAGAGAGGGAGGGCCGGCGGCGGCAGCGGTCGGCCCCTTATATAGGGGTAACGCTGCCGCTGTGCCCCGCGGCGCCAGGATCCTGCCGCCGCGGGCCACGGCGCCAGGGACCTGCCGCCATATCCCGCGGCGGCAGGAGTTCCTTACGCCGCGGGGTACGACGCTAGGTTCCTGGCCCCACCTGGTAGGTCAGCGGACCGTTGGGGATACCCCTACCGCCGTGCCCCACGGCGGCAGGAGCTGGGATGTGGCGGCAGATGTATAGTTCTCGAAATTTTTGGTTCGTCCATTTATTTTTCGAAAATCAAAGAAAAAAAATAAAAAAAATTCGACGTGCCCGACCGAACCAACCCTACGGTTCTGAACGTGCTGGGCTCGAAAGTCTGGAATACATGTGGACTGAGCCCATGAGGCCCAATACTGGCTTAAAATCCGAGCCCAGTAATTAACCATCGCCGCAATTAAGTAGTAAATCCCCCTAAAAAAAGTTAAGTAGTAAATACAGTGGATCATGCAAATCCCCGAACTCTTCTTAGCACAACGCTGATAAACCTAGTATTTTCAATTTACAACATGCATGGTTGCTGATCTTGACACTTTTAACTAAGATTTACGCATTACTGACATATCAGACTAAAACAATGAGCATTACTCTGTAGAAAAAGCAGTTACATTTGACCAACATTTATCACAAACATAACAGTAATGGACCTCCGGTTACTTTTGTGGTACATGTGACAGTACAAATCTGCAGCAGGCCAGCTCTGATCGTTTAGGTAGGTACCGAGAAAGAAAAAAAAAGCACACTGTGTCAGGAAGCATGTTTCTTTTTTTTTTAAAATACTATATAGGCCATGCAATTTAGTAATCGCTCAGATTTTATTATACCATTAGAAATTATCTGATACTCTGATTCAAACTTGGAAGATTGTTGTGTTTGTGCTGTACTGCTATGAAACCAGTTGGTGTCCTGAATGCACATGCCAACATACATATTCTTTTTTCCCCTCATTTGCATCAGGATTCAGGAACAGGAAGCCACGGTGGCATATAATTGTTCTATGTTTCTTTTTATATATCCTGGATTAGATGAACTTATTTTCGATATGGCCATATTCTATTAAAAAAAAAGGTGGGTTTCAGCATACTTCACTCTAAGGATCGATATTCTGTGAAGTCGTTGCTCATCGTGTAGGCATTGATCCAACAAATATTTTGGCAAAAGAGTTTATTTCTTTTGGTGTGCTCTTCCTGGAACTGGTAATAGGCTCAACTTGGTGCATTCTACTCTGATGATGATATGGTCTTTACAAGTTTTTTAGTGGCCTAGAGCAAAAGCCAACATTTACCAATTTTTCCTTTGGTCTTTGGTTGCAATATTTATACGCTTGTTTCCCTACTGTACACGTGGAACTTTCACAGGTTGAGAACTCATTTACACTTTCAAACTCACCTTTAAATGTTACCTTTTGGTTGATTAAGCTTTGCCAGAAATAGAATTTTCATGGATTACCAAAATGATGACACTCTTCAAGATTTTTTTTTTGAAAGAAAATCTGGCAGAGATTGCCGGTTTTATATTTAATTAATAGAGAAGAGAACACTCTTGAAGATTATGCTTCTGATGAAGAGGGACCTGCACTCCCCTTTGAAGATGATGGATATTTGTGGAGATCCAACATCTGTTGATTGTCATTTGGACGCAAAAGTTTTTTTTGTTTATGAAGAAAGAGTGTTCAAACTGATTGACTTCTGCCACTTTCAATTTCAGTGTGCAAGCTTATTGAAGATGCATGGCAGAAGTCAGTTTCAATTCATGCCACTCGTAAAAACTCTTGCTTCTCCCAGGGAAGCACTTTCTCGAAAGCTTGAAAGTGCCCACTAGAAAAGGTCAACGAGTCTTGCCACTACAAGATAAGTAGGAGAGAGAAGGAAAAAGATTATAAAAAAACCAAACTTTCGAAAAGAGTGAGCAAAACTAAATCAGAACAAATTTTACTGAAACAAAAAAGAACTGAAAAGCATCCCGTTACAAAATTCCATGAGGCTTTCCTCACGTTCATCTCTCCATCCTCAACCAAAAGTTTAAAAGGAAACTAAGGTGCCTAGGCAGCATGAGCCGGAGCGGCCGCCGGTGCAGAGGCCTGAGCTGGGGGAGCGGCCGCCGGTGCAGAGGTCTGAGCTGGGGGAGCGGCCGCCGGTGCAGAGGTCTGAGCTGGGACCGGCGCAGATTGCGCCGAAGCGGGTGCAGGCAGCACAGGGAACGCCTTCATGTCCTTGACGTTAATGGCCGGTTGTGCAGGGGCACGATGGAAATTGCGGCGATCGCCAGAGTTGCCGCGCTGCTGATAATACCTATCACTGCCTGGGTAGTTCCTCTGCTGGTGGTAGCCACCATTGCCGGCGCGCTCCTGTTGGTATTGGCCAACGTTGCCGCCCTGCCGCTGCTGCTGGTAGCCACCATTGCCCCTGCCGTAGCCGTATCCACCGTTGCCCCTGCCGCTGGAGTAGTCACCCCTTGGGGCGCCGTTGCCCCTGCCGCCGAAGTAGTCACCCCTTGGGGCGCCGTCGCCTCGGCCATTGTAGGCACCCCGTGGCGCATCATTGCTGTTGTGGCCACCAGCTTCGTTCTGGGCTGCTCTGCCATTGATACGGGGTTCAGTGCTGTTGTCACGTCTGCCACCCTGGAAACCACCATTGAAGCGAGCGCGAGCAGAAGAGCCATCTTCCTGAACGGTGAAACGCCTTGGTTGCTTGAAGCTAAGGATTTCGTGGGCGGGCACAACCTGAAAAGTTGTCAAAGATATGAGATTTTAAACATCAAGTTTAAAGATCACGTGTTTTAAAGACATCCTTATACCTTCTTAGTTTTGCCATCCTTTGCAGCAGCATCCTTCCCCTCTGCCTTAGCTTCTTCCTTCTTGCTAGCCTCCTTAACCTTGGGCTGAGCCTTTTCTACGTTGATGACAGCTTCCTCATCGTCCAGCTTCTTTTTCTCCAACACCTTCAGGTTTTTAAATTCTTCAGCTGTGACCTTCCTCACCTCAGTTTTTGAGGCCTCCAAGGTCTTCTTTTTCTCCTCACGCATCTTCTCATACTCAGCAAGGGTCTGTTCAAATAATGAAGGTCAGCAAACGCTTGGCAACAAGAACTGAACGAAATCGCATGTCTACTCAGCAAAGCATTACCTTTTGCTCTTCTTCCAGTGGTTGCTTGTCTGTCGAGCCATCTACCTCAGAATCTTGCTTCTTCACCTTATCCGTCTCAGTGCCACTGTTTTTCTTAGCATTTTTCTTCTTCCTCTTCTCGGAGCCACTGAGAGTGTTCTTAGGTCCTTTTTTAGAACCTTCTTGGGCAGCACCCCTGGCAATATAACATTTATAAGTTTCATATAAAACATCATTGCATCTACATGAAGGAATATAGAAATCATCTGCCGAATTTGCACAAGGATATCCAAACTAACCCAGCAGACTTGTCTGATTCAGAAGCAGGCACAGCCTCTGCATTACCAGCACTGGCCTCTTTTTGTTCCGTGTTGGTAGCCGACACAACATTCTCTTCAGGCTTTTCCTCAGCCTCTGCTCCAGCATCAGAGGAGGCCTTCAGCTTGGGCACGTACTTCTTCGTCATCTTGGGCTGGCGCTGACGGTACCCCTGCCTATCACCATTGTTGTAGTAAGAATGACCTCCCTCGACCTGCCTCTCATCATGGTCATGCGGGTAGTAGTGATCACCACCATCACCCAGCTGGGTTTGATACTCATCATCGTACACATCATAGTCGCTGTAAACAGAGCTGCCACCATCATTATTGCTGTAGCCTCCGTTGCGCAGCAATCTCTTTTCCTCCTCCAGCAGTTTCTTCAGATCCAGCCTCAGTTTATTTGTCTCATCTGATATTTCCTTGAGACGGGCTTCATTCCCTGGTTGCCCCTTCAAATTGGTTTCCTCAATCTCCAATTTAAACAGATCATCCTTGTACTTTTCCTGCTCTTGCAGACATTTGCTTAGAAGTTCTTCATTTCTCTGGTGCAGCAATCTCCTTTCCTCCTCCCACAGTTCCTTCTGCTCCGGCCTCAGTTTCTTTTGCATATACGATATTTCCTTGAGACCGGCTTCATTCCCTGGTTGCCCTTTCAAATTTGTTTCCTCATCATACTTCAATTTAAGCAGAAAATCCCTGTAAATTTTCTGATCTTGCTGACATATCCTTAGAGCATCATCACATATCCTTAGAGCATCATCGGTATTTGGCTTTGGCTCCGGCAGAGGAATCCCATTGGTATAAAAAGCATCTCTCTCCGGCACCAATGTCAACCGTTCCTTCACCCGCAGCCTGCACCTCTCCAGATTCAGTTTCTGTTGCTCAGCCAAAATCTCCTTGAGACGGGCTTCATTCCCTGGTTGCCCCTTCAAATTTGTTTCCTCATCCTTCAATTTAAACAGAGCAACCTGGCAAATTTTCTGATCTTGCCGACATATTCTTAGAGCATCTTCGGGATTTGGCTTTGGATCCGGTAGAGGAATCCCATTCTCCTCATAAAAAGCATCTCTCTCCGGCAGCAGTGTCATCCGTTCCTTCACCAAAAGTTTGCTCATCTCCAGCCACAGTTTCTGTTGCTCATTTCGCACCTCCTCGAGACGGGCTTCACTCCCTGGTTGCATCTTCAACATTTTTTCCTCTGCCCCCAGTTTCTTAAGAACCAGACGCAACTTTTCCCGCTCCCCCTTACATTTTTTTACAGCTGGCATCCAATGCAACAAGAGCACGTCAGGGTGAGACGAATAAGCAGAAAGAAGTGCATATGGTGATTATGGATGAGCATAAGATTAGAAAAAAGTCAATATGTCAATCAGTAACAATGGCGTAAAAGAAACTGAGTTAGCAGGCATGTTTATTACTTGCACCACGCTATCCTATTATTTAGGACCACAAACGGCAAGAATACACCACGCTATATATACTAGATATAGATATAGCAGATTTAATAAAATAAGATGGGAACAAGGAATAAAAAAATAACTCTAGTTACGCAATGCTAGGATATATAGACAAGAGTACACGACGCTATATATACTAGATATAGATATAGCAGATTTAATCAAATAACATGGGAACAAGGAATCAATCATATAACTCTAATTGCGCTCTGCTAGGGTATATAGTAGATTCAATGGAACAAGATCAGAATTAGGAATCAATCAATCAATCAGTTGTTTATAATTAGATATAGCAGATTTAATCAAATAACATGGGAACAAGGAATCAATCATATAACTCTAATTGCGCTCTGCTAGGGTATATAGTAGATTCAATGGAACAAGATTAGAATTAGGAATCAATCAATCAATCAGCTGTATATAATTTGAACTAGCTCCTAAGATTCGTAACGAATCGGACCAGCACATGCATGCATGACGGCACACGTACAGATTGACAGACGACGGAACATACAAGAAACCGAACGATGATGAATAATGAATAGAACTAATCTACACCGACAAGATCACAACAAGCCAATTAATCCAACTAGGGCATGCGAGATCGATAATCCAGTATATAATCTAGATAGACAAGGGGGGGAATTGAAGCGCGCGCGCGGCTGGTAATGATACGACGACGTACCTGCGTCGAGCTGCACCTTGGTGCAGAAGGAGAACTTGGGCTTCCCCTGGGCGGCGGGCCGGGTGGGGTCGGCGGTGTCGGCGACCTTGGCGGCGGCGGCGGCGGCCTCGGTCTTCTTCTTGTCGACGACGATGGACACCGCGGCGTCCCCGGACTCGCCGTCCGCGAGGTCGAGCAGGTCGAAGTTGTAGGCGGTGGCCATCGCGGCGGCGGCGGCGGTGGAAACCCTAGCCCGCCGCGCGCCCTTCTAGCTAGCTGGCTAAACCCTCAAGATGATCCCCTCGAGAAAGGCGGCGGCAATCGCTCTCGATGGATCGGCCGGCGGCTGGTGGTGGACTTGGTTTGTTCCCCGAGGGAGGAGGCACGGCGTGGGGGCGCCGCCTTTTATAGGCCTGGGAGGCCGGGACGCGGCCGTTGGATCGATCGAGTCCGCCTCGGATGAGCGAGCGCGCTCCATCTCCACGTCGGATCCCTTAATTTCGCAACAAGTGTATGTACTGGTGGGCCCGCCCGCCCGTCCCGTGTTCGATTAGTACTGTAGAGCCACACACACCGCCGGCCAGGACTTTGTACACGATCAGGAAAACGTACGTGCAACAACGAGTACTAGCAGTGTACGGTGAACGAGACGTACACGAACGGATTTTTTTTTTTTGCCTACTTTAAAGCCAGGGTGGGGTGCAGCCTGACACGCTCGAGATCGTTCGTACTCGTCGTATAACAACATCGTAGTACGTTTCTGCAGCGACCTCGATCTGGTATACGCGGATCGACGACCGGTCGGCGACATGGCGGGAGCTGGCGTCAAGGCGAGCGCCAACATGTGGGATCTCCTCGCCAACGACGACCCCGGCGACAGCGAGACGGCGGCGGCGGCGGCCATGGCCAGAGGCAGCAGACTTGACGGCGGGGAGGCCAAGGACAAGCAGCAGCAGCCGGCACCCAGCCGTGGCGCCGAGCCGGAGAGTAGCGGGGTCGGCGGCGGCGGCGGTGCAAAGCACGGTCGCAAGGACAAGAAGGCGAGCAACAGGAAGCAGCAGAAGACGAAGAAGCAGCCGGCGGTGGCCAACGGCGGCGAGCACCGGAACCAGGAGGAGATGGTGAAGGATACGGCGCCGGCGCCTGCCGTGGGCACAGAAGGGGAGGCCAATGACGACGGCAGCGGCGATTACAGCTCGGACGACGAGGACGAGGGCGCAGCGGCGGGTGGCAGCTGCTGCCGGGGGTTGCTCCGCCGGCTGTTCCGTACCGCCGTTTTCATGGTCGCCGTTGCCGTCGTTTTCAAGTCCGCCGGCCGACCAATCTGATGGTTATCGCCTTATCGGTGCTCTACCTGTCTGTGCATACATGATACATATAGCATGGCCATACAGACCATTGCTTGTATGTACACGCATTAGTGCATTATTAGCAGTATTTATTCAACAACCTTATTATTTGATGAATCAGACGTATCATTCTATATATATGCTCTCAATTTCTTATTGATTACAGCTACTGCGTGCTGCCTGCACTCACGCACCAACACTGTACTTCAATTCCGTATACCTAGCTACCTCACTTGAACAAGGCTTCGATCTCTCTCTGATATTTGGATGTCACTTTGTCCCTTCTTATTTTCATGGTGGGTGTCATCAGACCATTGTCAATCTGGATGGAAAATAACGTCAAGCTTGCAACCAAGATAATTCCTCGATTATAAATAGGAAGTCAAAACTTACTGTGAATGGTTCATCAACAATCATAATAGGGCCGATTCGGAAAGAGCAATGCGCGGTCCTGAAATTTATTCACACACACAAAAAAAATACTTCAACGCCTGCTCTGGATAATTGTCAAATAATAAAATCGTATATCAAAATTACTATCATGAAATAGTGCCACATGTTTTAATTCTGTTGTACCATATGTTTTAAGATTCCCGACAGTAAGAACTAGAGGGCAACAGAATGAAAGAAACAACAACGGTTCAGGCAACTCTTACCAGATTCTCAGCTCATCATATAGCATGTTCATGACCTTATCTTTCGCTATTTCACCATTCTCATCAAGGATGGACTTCCTTTTTGCTTCTGCCAGAACTTCATCATTGTTGGGAACAATTATGGCACCAAGACGCCGTTGATCCTATGCAGAGAACAAAGGCAGGAACTATGTGACGTCATCAGTCATTCAGTGGCACTAATCTATTTACCATTGCTGTACTGTACCAAAATCTAAGCACATCACCAGAAAGAGGTTTGTTAGATAAAATCCGGTACATGCACATGCATGCAATGCAGTAGCAGTAATACCAGATTGTTTCAGATAATGGCATGTGTTTTTTCTTCAGAATATTTCCCCAAGTTGCAACAAGAAAAAGACTAAAGGAGCATAAATTGATTATTGTCCTGATGATTACGTATCTCTTACCTGGCCAATCACAACTATCTGATTAATCAAGTTACTCCTGCTGGCTGCTTCCTCAATCTCAGCAGGTTCAACATTTTCACCTGCAAATGAGATGGTCAAGTGCAGTAAAAAAAAATCATATGATATCCAACTAGACTACCGGTGTGCAACAACAAAGACCAAACAGTAGGTCGAATAACAAATCATAAATAATCGACAGAAAATAGATTTATGTGGTATATTGCACTCTGAAAAAAAGGATAGACTAATTATAATATAAACCTGTAGATAGGACTATTGTATCCTTCGCACGTCCTTCAAGAACAAGCATCCCTCCACACTTGCGACTTGGCCCTACAGCATGGTGAGGTACAATCCAACCTATATCTCCAGTGCTGAACCAACCCTCTTGGTCCAGAGCTTCATTTGTAGCGGATTGGTTCTAATAAGGGCACACAAAAAAAAATGTGAAAGTTGTCACAAAATAAAATTGTGAGAGAAAATAGCCCTCAAAAAAAGCTGAACGAGACTCAATAATATTATTACTCTGACCATGGTGCCTTAACATGGGTTATAAGATTTAAATAGCTTGGTTCTTAATATCCATTTCACTATTAGCTATATCCATCAGACCATAAACACCATACTGAAGGATTAATAATTAAGTAAAACATGAAATTATAAGAATGTCACAGCTCCTTGTTTATCAACTACTTGCCGAACATTACAAGTTGCTAATAACGGTGGACCAAATCCATAGTTAACTACAAGTACGAAAAAAAAAATCTAAAACCATGCTCCACAAAGAACCAATTAATTCTTATAAAGAGTAACGATCAGTTGATTTCTACCAAAAGGAATTGTTACCTTTACTAGTAATATGTTAATGGAACACCAGTATCAATCTAGTTTAGATTTTGCAATTAATTTGTATTCAGTAAAGGAAGTAGAACCTTATAGTATCCCTTCATAACTTGAGGTCCTTTAATTTTCACAATCCCCTTTGAACCATCTGGAAGCGCCTCACCAGTCTCTATGTCGAAGACCTTGATTTCAGTATGCTTTACTGGATGACCAACTGTGCCAAGAACCTTCAATTGACACAAATTACTAACGTTAGAAAATCATATCTAATAAAAAAGCAAACAGTATGAATGACTATATCCATTCGAGACTTAGTGTTTCCTCATCTTACATTACAAAATGGTCGCCTAGCAGCAACAACAGGAGAGGTCTCAGTTAGACCATAGCCATTTTGTACTTTAATGCCAATGGCCTGAAAGAACAAAATATTGATAAAGCTAATCATATTTTAATAAGAAGTTTATTGACAACCCTTTACCTCAAAAAACTTATCAACATGCATCGGAAGACTGCCACCACCACTAATACCAGCCTGCAATTATCACAGAAACAAAATGATTTATTAAGTGTTTGTTAAGATAGGAGTTATCGAAGCGCAACTTACACTCAAAACTGCATGGAGTACTTGTTCGATCAATATGTAACAAAAAAAAAAAGAATATACAAAAAAAAAATTTACCTTTGAAATCCCGATTGCTGAATGAATTTTCTCGTATACTAGAACCTTTGCCAGATTATGCAAAGGCCACAGAAATGCGGCAACAAATCTTGCCCACAGCCACTTCACCATATATACAATGAATGATGGTTCAACAATATTGTTTGATAAAACTGTTCCCTTTCCGATGGAAGAAAAAAAAAACAGAAAAGGAAATTTAGTCAAGCAGAGAAAGAGACCGCAAGTAGAAATAACTAGAGGAACTTCTAGATCATCTGGTTACTAAAGAACAAAGAAACAAAGTATAGCATCTTTAAAGTAAATTATGACAACTTGGTGTCC
Source organism: Cenchrus fungigraminus (assembly GCA_036936925.1). Taxonomy (NCBI): domain Eukaryota; kingdom Viridiplantae; phylum Streptophyta; class Magnoliopsida; order Poales; family Poaceae; genus Cenchrus; species Cenchrus fungigraminus. The sequence continues at coordinate 1,843,028 of CM072770.1, read as the reverse complement.
AGACCTCATAGATCTTCTTTGCCTCCATATATAGTAAGCTTATCTTGATAAGTGCTTTAGCAATAATCTTTCGAGCAGCCGAACTGGACGAGATCTGCTTCTGAATTGAACTGTACAAAGTGAAGAAGATTAGGAAATGGCCAAAATACTTTCTGTAAAGTGTCACTACTCACAACCATTTAATGGTAAAAAATAGTTGCAACATCTGGGCACCACTGCGTTATTGAAATGAAGTGTCCCTTTTAATGACCAGTCATTACTACAAAGAGGTACTAAATACAAATCTAGTCATATATTTTAAATATGTCGAACATTGGTATTTTTAATATACTGACAGACAAGTTTTAGAAAGTGTGTCGCCTATAAAGAATCAAATAAAAAGCAAAAGCAGCAGTAGAAAAACTAACCTGTACAAAGTTTCATAGACCAGCGGCACTGATATAATATACTGAGGTTGGTAACGCTGCAAATCTTCCTATCAAAGAAGATAGAAGAAGATGTCAAAATGCCCTAAGGAACTTCAGCATCTTCTGCAACAGATAAACAATAGAAATAGTGAACAGCAACACAGATTGAAATGTAGAAAGGAGATCTGCAGATTGCTGCATGCTAATACAAGATCTGACCCATTTTGCAGCTTTTACTAAGCTGATAAAGAATAATACAGCATTACTAATGCAACAGAGCACACAAAATACACCATGAAACCAGTGCTTTGCACAGAAGCCTTCGATAGTAAGCATCCTTAATAACATCACAACGTGCCTAATGCTGAAACTATCTATAGTAACGTAATTTATGTTGAATCATACAGAAACCATACCTTCAGGTACTTAACAGTTGTGTAAACTTGCTGGATTCCATAAGTGAAGATGAAGTACTCACAAGCACGTTCATATGCATGCCATGGTGGAAGCATGCTTACGAATCTATCACCAGGTTCTGCCGGTACAATGTCCCACAAATTATTTATCTGTGAACAGCATAAAATGTGTATAAACGAGGTTTACCAAACACAAAACCTAAGCGATTTGACTTGGATATTTTAACAGGGTTGTTGAAATACTTATAGGCATTCAAGGAAAAAAATATAGTATCAATTACCATCAGTATGTTCATACCATAGGGATTACTACCGTCACTTTAACAATCTTAGTTAAAATTGTAATGTTTTTATCTTTACCTGGTGCAAGAGATTTCGGTGGGTAAGCATTACGCCTTTTGGTGTGCCACTTGTTCCACTAGTATATATAAGAGTGGCGACATCTTCAGGGCTAATAGTTTCAAACACATCTTGCTGACCTGACAATGAAAAATCACAGTTCCATTGATTAGCACAGTTGTGGAAAGGAAACTGTACATGGGTGCGAGTTGATTACAAGTACCAGAGAGTACTAAACATGCAATTTCCATGCTTTGCCAAATTGTACAAGACTACTGGTATGACTGATCTACTGCACGATATAACAGTATTATTGAATTAAAAAAGAATTTATGAAGGACACAATGAACCTATTGCATGATATGGCAGCATTATGCCATCGAAGAAAGGAATAATTTTCTAAAAATTAAAAGTTATTTGAGATTTTTCACTTATTCTTATTAGCAAGAATAAGTTTGGACTGGGGCAGAAACAATTTAAGTGTTAAGGTCCTGACACAACTAAATGATCAGGTCAAGCATTAAATCAGAGATTTATTAAGGACCCAACAGCCTAAATATCACAGGGCACGAACTGAGCTAGGTGTGGGTGTACAACTACACCACCCAGGTTGAGGTCCTCTTCAACTCAAATTTGGGTGCCCATTTTTTCTTATTTACACGATGAGAATACTATACAGGGCAACATAACCTATGAATTTATTGTACTTTATTTACTACTAGAAACACTGTAATAACAGAAGAATGTGTTCTTAGAACCACAGTTCTGAAAGAAATTTAACTGTCAGATGATTGCTAATTATGATCCATACTACATTATGATATCACACAAGAGGTACCTTGCTGGCCAGAAAGAAACAGTGCATTACGGCTTTCTCGACCAAGTTTGGTGATATCCTTGTAGCTGTAAAGTGGTATATCTTTCACAGATTGGCTATCTATACATGATTTGTCACCCCAAAGTAGCACAATGAATCTTGGATTAATCCTCGTTATGAAAGATTCTGCAAGCCGGTTCAAGAATTGAGGACTGTCCACAACAAGTGCAATGCTGTGATGGGGAAAACAATAAATTCATAATCACGACATGAAAGTAAAAAAGAAATATAAACAAATATATGTACTGAATACCTTTGTAAAAAAATATGTACTGAATAAATATTATGGAGAACAATAATAAACCAATAATAGTACTATAATCTCTCTGCCTACACGTCCAGAGTTCATATGATACATAATTTATCAAGTTTGATGAATAATCTGCTTTGAGTCTTTGCAAGTTGTGAAATAAAATTATATTGATTCAGTAAGCAACCAGTCTTAGAGTATTCCATTGTTAGGTTCAACTGTTCAAGATGAAACAATCCAATTAATATATCTGATATATGTATTTCTTGGGATAAAGTTTCTGACAACCTAGCATATAATAACAATAGCGCATTACAAATGTTTTTGCCTGCCATAGATATCAAAAAGCAAGCAGAGTCACATGCTAGAGTAAGTTAATCATAATGTAGGAGAGAATAGTTCAGTGTATTCCTCCAACCCTGGAAGGGTGGGTATATAGTTAGCTATACATGGGCCTCTATATGGGCTATACACATGCCATATGGGCCACTCACACATATATACACTAACACCCCCCGCAGTCTAGACTACCGGCGCAGCGGTGTACAAGACTGGCCAACAAAGAAAGAAACTCACACACAAGGCCCCCCGCAGCCACAACTAGCCACTGGCTACGTTGAGGCTGGACCGAAACTCCGAGAAGGTCGAGGAGGGAAGACCCTTGGTGAAGATGTCAGCAAACTGGGAGGTGGTCGGTACATGAAGTGTTGGCCCAACTCCCCCTCTACCAAAGATACACACCAAACTTACCACTTTTGCTCAGCTGATCACTTTGATCAGAGAGTTCAAGCTCTCACTCACTCTCCCTTTGTGGCTGGAGGACGAAGATGAGGAGAGGAACCAATGGAGCTAGTGATGTCTCTTTATTCAACTCACAAAGGTTACATAGACTATGGGGTACATGTCCTTTTATAGGACTTGCAAACCGTCATACATAATAACAACTCACTATTAGCTAAACACTAGCTAGTAGTAAATTCCTAATTTACTTGTACAACCTCTACTTTACAACTAAGCAACACCTAGGAATCTAGAGACAACATGATCCAACTATAATGATCAAGTATGCTCCTCAAGGTAGTCAATACCAAATTGACTTTTACTTGCTACTATTACCAAAGTGCAACTTTGCTACTGATACTAGCTACTGCTGCTAGTCAGCATATGCAGCAAGTGCAGAGCACCATGCTGCAACTTGCTACAACCACTACTTGCCATAGCAATAGTCAAGATTATGGCTAACATGAAGAACCCGAACATCACCGATAGCCACCCGGTCACGAACGAAATGCAAGTCAATCTCCACATGCTTCGTCCGCTGATGTTGAACCGGGTTGGTGGAGAGGTGCACGGCGCTGACGTTGTCGCAGTAGACGAGCGTGCTCTTGGCGAGCGGGCTCTGAAGCTCAGCCAAGAGCTGTCGGAGCCAGGACGCCTCAGCCACGCCGTTAGCAACAGCCCGGTACTCCGCCTCAGCACTCGAGCGGGAGACAACCGGCTGGCGCTTGGACGACCAGGAGATCAGGTTGCCGCCGAGGAAGACGGCATAACCTGAGGTAGAGCGGCGCGTGTCCGGGCACCCTGCCCAGTCAGCGTCAGTGTAGACGACCAGCTCAGCCGAAGGAGACCGATGGAGGACCAAGCTGAAGTCAACCGTGCCTCGAACGTAGCGAAGAAGGCGCTTCAGCGCAGCAAGATGTGACTCCCGAGGATCATGCATATGGAGGCAGATCTGCTGGACAGCGTAGGTGAGGTCCGGCCTGGTGAAAGTGAGGTACTGTAAGGCTCCAGCAAGACTCCGATAGGCAGTAGGATCAGCCACAGGATCACCCAGAGTAGCAAACAGTTTCGCCTGAGTGTCAACAGGAGTGGAGCAAGGCTTGCAATCAGTCATCCCAGCACGCTCTAGGATATCAAGGGCATACTGACGCTGGTGAAGGAGAAGACCAGTCTGACGGGGCTCAACTGTCACGCCCAAGAAGTGGTGAAGCTTGCCCAGATCCTTCATAGCAAACTCCTGCTGAAGAGAGGAGATAATCCGTTGGAGCAGCTGTGGACTAGAGGCAGTCAGAACAATGTCATCAACGTAGAGGAGGAGGTAGGCAACCCCATCAGCATGGTGATATATGAACAACGAAGTATCTGACTTGGCCTCAACAAACCCCAGTGTCAGCAAGAAGGTGGCAAACCAAGAGTATCATGCCCGTGAAGCCTGCTTCAGACCATAGAGAGACTTGTTCAACCGACAGACCAAATCCGAACGACTGGAGTCCACAAACCCTGCTGGCTGGCTGCAGTATACGGTCTCGGACAGAGTGCCATGAAGAAATGCATTCTTGACATCGAGCTGGTGCACCGGCCAAGACAGAGAGAGAGCCAGAGAGAGAACAGTGCGCACGGTAGCAGGCTTCACCACTGGACTGAAAGTCTCATCATAGTCCACGCCAGGACGCTGAGTGAACCCCCGAAGGACCCAACGCGCCTTATAGCGCTCCAGAGTACCATCAGCCCGTCGCTTGATCGTCCAAATCCACTTGCCGGTCACCACATTGCAACCAGACGGACGCGGCACAAGGTCCCAAGTCTGGTTGGCAAGAAGAACGCCATACTCCTCTTCCATCGCACGACGCCAGTTCGGATCTGCCAGAGCCTCACGGACCGACGTCGGGATCGGAGAGAGTCGCGGCTCCCCCTCGGTGGCGGAGAGAGCCCGCGGTCGAAGAACCCCGGCCGCCTGCTGGGTCACCATGGGATGAGTGTGACGAGGATCCCGATGGATGACCGGCGGGTGGTACACGACCGGCTCCACCCGAGAGCGGCGTGGTGGCGGCGGAGGCGGTGGTGGAGGCGGAGACGGCTCCGGTGACGGTGGTGGAGGAGGCGGAACCGTCGAACGGCGCTCGTAGACATAGCGCACAGGAGGCGCATAGTCCACAGGCACCTCTGGGGCAGGAGCCGGAGAAGCCAGCGGCTGCGGAGGCACCGGACGGCGTCTGTACACCTGCACTGGCTCGGCGTAGCGTGCAGGTGGTGGCGGGGCCGCGCGTGGCGCGGCGGGAGGCACCGGGACTGTGGAGGGCGCAGCAGAGGGCGCCGGAGCCGCGTGTGGCAGGGCGAGAGGCTCCGGGGGCGCGACAGAAGGCGCCGGGGCCGCGCGTGGTGCGGGAGAGGGTGCCGGGGCCGCGCGTGGCGCAAGCAGGGGCACCGGGGCCACACGTGGTGTAGCAGAGGGTGCCGGGGCCACGTGTGGTGCGGGAGGCGGCACCGGAGACGGTGGTGCACCGGGGAAACCTGCGGGAAAGGGAAAGAGAGATAGAGGTGGCTGAACCACCGGGTCAGGAAACAGAGACGCCAGCTCAGGGTCTGGAGAAGGTGTAGAGGAGGTGGAGTAAGGGAAATCCGACTCGTCGAACACAACGTGTCGGGAGATGAGGATTCGGCGAGAGGTGAGGTCAAAGCAACGGTACCCCTTGTGGTCAGGGGAGTAACCGAGAAACACACAACGAGTGGAGCGGGGCGCCAGCTTGTGAGGAGCAGTGGCAGCGGTGTTAGGGTAACAAGTGCACCCGAACACACGAAGGTGATCGTAGCTAGGAGGGGTACCGAAGAGAGCATGGTGAGGAGTCAGAGCAGGGGAAGCAGTGGAAGGAAGACGGTTGAGCAAGTAGGTGGCGGTGTGAAGGCTCTCGGCCCAGAAGCGCGGGGGCAGAGAGGCCTGGATCAGAAGGGTGCGCATGATGCTGTTCGTGGTCCGAATCATGCGCTCAGCCTTGCCGTTCTGGGAGAGGTATACGGACAAGACATGCGCAACTGGACACCCCGAGAGAGGAAGAAGGAACGGGAGGTGTGATTGTCGAACTCACGCCCATTGTCACACTGGACAGCCTTAATGGTGAGGCCGAACTGAGTAGACACCCAGGCAAAGAAGTGGAGGAGGGTGGGAAACGTGTCAGACTTGGCACACAAAGGGAAAGTCCAGGAGTAGTGAGAGAAATCATCGACCACTACGAGGTAGTACTTGTAGCCCGAAAGACTAGGGACAGGAGAAGTCCATAGATCACAGTGAATGAGATCAAAGGCATGCGTCGCATGCGAAGAAGAAGAGAAAGGAAGGCGGACATGGCGACCCAACTGGCACGCATGGCAGAGATGCTCATCAGAAGCTCGAGTGCAAGGAAGATGTGCACTACGACTGAGCTGAGCCAAAGTGTCGCGGCCGGGGTGACCAAGCCGGCGGTGCCAGGTAGTGGAAGAGGGAGCGGTGACAAGGGCAGCTGACGGAGAAGAAGGCAAAGGTGGTGTAGTGGGAGCAGAAAAGCGAAGGGTGTAAAGGGGTCCAGAGCTATCACACCGGAGGAGCGGACGCCCAGACACAGAATCCTTCACGGTAAGGCCAGAGGGATCGAATTCAACAGAACAAGAATTGTCAGTTGTAAACTGACGAATGGAAAGAAGGTTATGGATCATCTGAGGAGCAACGAGGACATTGGGAAGACGAAAGGGACCAGGAGCACAACCCACGGAGGTGACAGGAAGACAAGATCCATCACCAACCATGATCGAAGACGGATAAGAGGTAGGTGGGCGTCGGATAGAAGAAAGGAGGCTAGCATCAAGAGTGGTGTGGTAGGAGGCACCCGAGTCAGCGATCCACTCGGTGCGGACAGGTGGTGTCACCCCCATGGTGCTGAATGCCTGCGCTGGAGGCTGAGTGGGAGTAGCAAGGACGCCGTAGGGAGCAGGGCCGGGAGCGCAGTAGAGAGTGGCGCCAGCTGGAGGAGCGGTGGCGCCCGGAGGTGGAGCCCCGGCGCCTGTGGCGCCCAACAGAGAAGGGGACACAGGCGGTGGTACGACCACAGCTGGCGGGTGCACGGCCCTAGGCGGCAGCACGGCAGTCTGGGTGGCCGCGAGGGGGAGCGACGCGCCCCGTCCAGGTGGCCCTGCAGTGGCCGAGGTGGCCACAGGCGAAGCGGAGGTGACGGCAGAGGAGGTGGGGCAGTAGTGGCCACAGGCGGAGCGAAAGAGGCTCCCACGCCTGCGGCGTGCGCGGCGGCACTGACAGCGGGCGGCGCAAAGAGGGCCAACGGGAAGGACGCAGGCCCCGCACGCGCGGCCTGAGCCGCGACCAAGGCGGCGGCGAGGGCATCGGCAGCGAGGGCCGCTGATGCAGGGGCAGCAGCTCCCGCGGGCGGAGTGGAGGCGCGGGAGGGGGCCGAGATGCCGGAGGTAGCAGAGGTGCCATGGAGAGCAAAGGCTCCAGCGACCACAGGAAGGCACCATGAGCGAGCTGCACCAACAGGAGGAGGAGCGGCGGCGGCACCAAGAGGAGGTGTCATGGTGGTTGTGGCGACCGGCAGAGGAGGCGGCGCGGTAGGCCAGCAGGGGCGCCGAGGGTCGGCGCTGACGCAAGTGGTTGCGTAGGGAGAGGAGGCCGGGCAGCGCAGACGGCGGCGGGCGAAGCGAATCGGGCCACCCGCGCCTACAACAACCACCGCTGGGAGAGGCAGCTGCACGCGGGGAAGGGGCGCCGGCAGCTGCAACAGCTTGAGGGGCGCCGCGCCAGCAGACCCTGCAGCAGCGGCAGCCGAAAGTGGTGCAGAGGAAGGGGCGCCCCCTGCGCGCGCACGCCGGGCTGCGGCCAGGGCAGCTCCGAGGGTAGCTGCGGCGTGGGCAGTCCCAGCGGGCAGCACCAGGGCCGGCTGGAGAGCAGAGGGGAGCTCCGCGGGCGCTGCTGGGTGCCAGGCCGGCCGAGCAGGCGGCGAAATCCCGGCGGGAGGAGCCGGCACGCCCGTGCTCGCTGCTGCTGCGGCTGCATCGGGAAAGGGGGGGCCTGCGCCCAGGCCACCCGCGCCCAAGGGAGTGCCCGCGAAGGCTCCCGCGCGCAAGGGGGTGGGTCCCGCGCGAAGGGGGGGCGGCGCGCGCGGTCCCAGCGGCGCCGCGCCCGTGGCGGCAGAGGACCCGCCAGCGGCGGGAGCAGAGGAAGGCGGGGGCGCGGCCTGCGGCGGGCCAGAGGAGGGAGGAGGCGTGCCCGTGGCCAAGGCGTCCGCGCGCGCGTCGGCCACGCCTGAGGAGGGAGGGGACGCGCCCTGGGACAGAGGAGGCGCGCCCGCGGCCAGGGCGTCCGCGCGCGCGTCGACCACGCCTGGAGCAGCGGCGGCGACGACAGGGGCGCGGACGGCGGCGGCGTGGGAAGGGAAGGAGGAAGGGGAAGGGGGCGGCGGCGGCCGGCCAGCCATGGATGGCGTGGCGGCGGCGGCGGCAAGGAGAGAAGAGGAACCCTAAGCAACTGATACCATGTAGGAGAGATTAGTTCAGTGTATTCCTCCAACCCTGGAAGGGTGGGTATATAGTTAGCTATACATGAGCCTCTATATGGGCTATACACATGCCATATGGGCCACTCACACATATATACACTAACACATAAGGTTGACTATTTGATCTCCCTATTGATAAGGATGCTGCAGTTCATCCAGTTCTTATGTTAAGTCTACTGGAAAACAAAAGAGCAAACTTGCACCCACAGTGCACATACCCTCAAAACCAAAGCAGAACCAATTGAAGAATTAAATTAATAGCCATTTTGAAATTAATCCTCGTCTATAGAGGCCTGGATTGGCTGTGTTTAACATCTTTTTTTTTCCTTTTATTACTATTATAAGAATATTTGAGAGTTGAAGTCTCATAAGGCCATCTGGATTCTGGAGTGAAGGAGAAAAAGTACCACGACTTCATTTAATGTCATGTCAGGCTGGAACTCCCTACAGCTCTAACCCCGATATGGCAAATTCAATTATGTAAACTCCAATAAATGATTTCAAGTTAAGAGAATTGAATAAAACTCACCTTTCTGAATGAGTGTATATTTGATACAATTCTACATCGGATGATCTTGTTCCTCTAACAACATTAATAGCACCAGTTGCCATGATTCCTGTATATCATGTGTTAGTGACAATCATCAATGGCAAAGAAAAACTGCTCGTGTACTGGACAATAGTTACATGAAAGATGAAACTCTCTAGATAACTGACATAATAAAAATGATGAGCACATAAATAAGCATATAAATGCATAGAACACATAGCTATCATTGTACTGTATAGATTTAGTGAAAAATCAAGCCTCTGTCTAGTATTTGTAACAGTAAAATAGCATATCTAAGGCATTGCTAACAGGAATGTTCCAGCAGCAAATATCAGAAAGGTAGGAACTGCAGAGGTATCACCAGAAAAGTAACAATATGGGGAATCACAATGCATGTTACCATCTCAAAACAAAAAAACAATGTTACCTTGATCTGCAACTAGCCACCGACATGAGTTGTCAGCAAAAAGAGCTAGCTTTTCATCTGGAGCGACACCAATGGCCCTTAGACCTTGAGAAAAATCCAATATTTCTTGTTCAAGCTGATAAGAGCATGAATTAGCAGTTAGGTACCTTGCATTTTGTGACCATTAAAGCTCTGAAATAAATGTAACTGTATATTCTATATGTGATAGGGAAAATGAATATGTTTAGTTGATGAGAACGCATGGCTCAGATAGCGCAGTACTCATTATTGTTACTATCTGTGTGCGTCTAAATAAAATCATGCATATAGCCTCAGCGGATTTAATGTTTTTAGACTCTTCTTCTTTTCTTTTAGGTGATTATTCAGTAATGATGAACAACAACATTTATGAATTGCCATCTAAGTTCATCTCCTGTTTTTAGTCTTGGATCATCAAGCATCAATTATTCGTATTGGAGTCAAAGATGTACCTGTGTATATGTCCATTCTGTCGGTGGTTCATGGTAAGGATCTATTACAGCCATGAGGTCAGGATATTTCTCTGCAGCTGTCCTCCAGATATCTGGAACTGCCTTCCATTCACGCACAGTAAAATCATTTCCGCCAGGCAAAAGAACACTCTCAAGTAGCGGAGAGCACTTTCTACGAAGTGGGCGTTCAAGCTGCAAAGTGGATTAATGCAAGTTTGAGGCGAAACGTCTTATATTTTGAGTGATAACTCAACGTTGCCCCTGCGGAAATCCATAAAATGAACTATTCATGCTTCACAGGATTACTATTGGCAGCACATTACTTAAAGATTCCCACAGTTTCACAATTTGACGCATGTACCAACAATTCTCACAACCGACATAGGACAATAAGACCAAATACACAATGGCATAAATCAAGCTTCCCATAAGGCTACTAAAAAGAAACCTATATATCAAAAGGGTCGAAATAATAAAAGCCCGCAAAGATAAAGAAGAATCTAGACATAAAAAGGACCAAACTAACCCAGGATCAGGATTGATATTTGATAGGAACGGCTGTACCATCTTATCTGCCCCCCATAATTGACATGGGTGGAACTGCCCACTTGCCCAGGTCGATCATACTCGCACAGCCGATTTAAATAATGATGACAGCAACACCTAGTGTACGGAGATTTCGGCAACCGATCAAAAGGTGGGTCGAAATTAGTTGGCTCCTCTAAAAGCAAAGAGCCGATTGCTGCCCGGAGGTAGAAAGGGGATGCTAGCATTGCCAGGTAGGGATCACCGCACCGGGGATACTGAACCTCGGGCCGCCCCATTTGGATCGCTCCGCCGCAGCTTCCCCGGCTTACCGGAACTCGTAGCGTAATTCCCACTGGAAAATCCTGACGAAATGGTAACGAGCACTGACGTTCTCGCCCGCCTCGACGCGGAGCACGACGAGGAGCAGGGAAAAAAACATACAAGGGGGATCACCGCTAAACAGACAAGGTGGAGAGAAGGCAGTCGAGGACTTACCGCGGAGTCGGCGGAAGAGGGTGGCGGAGAGTCGGCCGCAGCAGCGCACGGGGGCGTCGCGGCGGGGCGGCGGAAGCTGCGGGCGCGGGGGAGCAGCGCGGCGGGGCGCCGATGGAGGAGGCCGCGGCGGCGGCGGCGGCGGTTGAGGAGCGGAGAGGGCGCGCGGCGCGGGAAGCAGAGCCCGGCCATTTGACCTGACGAGGCAGCGAGCATCGTGCCGGCCGGCGGGCGGCGATCTAGGGCAGAGCAGAGCAGAGCAGAGTGCCCCCGACGAAGACGACTCCAGAGAGAGCAGAGCAGTGGAGCCCGGTCTCCTCCGGACTAGTGAGTGACTAGAAAGACCGGCGCATCGTTGCCGCGCCATTCCCTGTAGCCCAGTGATAGGTAGAAAGGCTGAAGATTTTTTTTTTTGCAAGATTTTATTTGTGGGTTAATTTCTTAAAATTTTAGGGTATTTTTTAGTTGAAATGCAGGGGACTGTAGATTGGTCGTGAGAAAGATGGGGGTCTTTTCTGCAAAATTTTGGTATATGGGTAGTTTTGCTGAAACTGTAGGGTCTTTACGTAGAATCATGTGGGCCGTGTGTTAATTTCTGTAAAGCTCAGGTTTGTGGAAGATGCATAGATCACGGGTTGATTATCATTAAATTGTCGGAGTAGTGGTTGGAGTACAGTTTAATTTTGATAAAGTTCGATGGGAATTTTGTAAATTTGGCAGTCTTCTTGACATTTCTTCAAAACCCGATGGGATTACCGAAAAACGTTCTGAGAGGGGTTCGGGCAAATGCTATTAATGTAAAGTTCGAGGGGGTTTTAATAAAAGTCACTAAGTGTGAGGTGGCTTGTACATTAATTCAGATGAAGTGCGAGATCTTCTTTGCAAAACTGCCAAGCTTCCCGGATGGATCCGAGCCGTCCGCGCGCGATCCGACGGCCGTCCTTTTCCTGCGGACGTGGCTCGACGGGGGGCTAAAATCCCCCCCGTTTTAGGTCTTTTAAAGATGTGTGTTGCCAGATGCTGCCTGCCTTTGCTATCGGTGAGGTGAGGTGGCTGCGTCGCTCGCGGCGTGCTGCCTCGGCCTCGTGCTCGTCGTCACCACGTGGAGGCATCGAGGTGAAGCGCCCGCGGCCGGTTGGACGCTTCCAATCTTCTGTGACTGTCACAATGCTTAAGTTTTGGAATTCACAGGTTTCTTGTTTGGTTAGTACTAAAATGATCTCATTTTAGATAAGCTCAAGTACCTTAGCTTGATACAGTACACCGTGAAAACAGTCAGAGCAAGAGAAAATGATCTTCCAAGTTATATGTCGTTTTGGTTTTTCTAAGTTTATAAATAATATTGTACATCTAGACACAATAAAAATTAAAATTATATACTAAAAAAAATTCAGAACGGCCTACAATTTAACAACAGTCATAAGACTGGTACGTCGCATTGTAAGCAACCACAGATAAGACCCTGTTAGCTTCATTTCAACCATTAGATTAGCTACTATCTTCAGCAGCCAACTTCACCTCAATAATTGGGAAGCATATCAGTCATTGATGTGTGGGCCCAGATGGCAGTGACTTAACTGCAGTTACATCTGCTGCGGAGGAATCCCGTCAGCATAATCAAGCACAATCTAAATACTCTCAACCCAAATAAAGCTGATTCTTCTTCTGTTAAATCTGCAGATAAAACTCTGTTTTGAATGCAATCAGAGGAGGCTTCAAGCCTCTCAACATCGCTGATAAAAAATTAACACTCCCTCCATTTCAAAATGACGGGGAAAGTATAATACAACAATAGGTTTGTGCGGACACCTCTCGTTTCACCATATCGAAACAACAAAATACTAGCAGCATTGCAAGTCCCGAATATTACAGCCGTGAAATCAGAGAGCAACAGAGAAAACACATGAAACAACTTAAATACCCAGGGTCAGGAATCATCTACAGGACTACACTGTTAGATAGCAATCAAAATCAACAGCTACAACTTCTCTGATGACTGATTCAAAATTTAGTTTGTTCTGAAATACAATAAAGGTTTATTGATCTATATAGTAGAACACCAAATGAAAAGCCATGTATATTTCTCGGTAAACAAACAGGTATTGTACAACCCATGGCTATGGGAGCATCTAATTTTAACCTTTAGGATGTTGGTGCCATCCAAAAACAAGCATCATGCTGGAATCAATTTAATTAACTGTCAACGAGACCACTGTGGATGTGTGAAGCTAACTGGGATCAGGAGAGCTTCATGTTCTTCAACATGCTGCTGATAAGGGGTGCCTTTGATGGAGCATGTTGCTTGTAATTCTTCAACAGGGCTTCTGCAGCCAAGCTCTGCAGCTCAGAGCCCTCTTCCTCCTTGTTCTTTCCTTTAGTTAACTGATTGATTGCCGAAGTACACTGTGGGTGTTTAAGGTATGTGTAAGAATCACTATTGGATAATAGAAAGAAGCAACTGAGATTCTTCAAGTTTTCCAGCACCAGTATGGCCTTACCAGACATACACCAAAGAGGGCTCTTGTATTCTTGCCTCCGGTCAACTGGATCGTTGATGCGTAATACTTCTTAGCTGTCTGAAGATTTTCCAAGCCACCCATAGTGTACAAAACCTTCAAAACATAAGTATACACACTCAGCATGATTGCATTAAAAAAATCAGCAGAACTACATGCAGGTACAGTGCAATATCAATTATTCTTCCCATTGAATGGTTTCTTAAGCACTAGAATCTTGGGTGCAACTGAGTAATGTGGAAACGTGGGATTGACTCTAAATTGGAGTCAGAAAGACAGCAAACAAACATTGGAATTGTAAATATGGTGGCATATAAGCATGTGAACTAATTAGCATGTAAAACGACAGAAAACTGGTAGCTGGTGAAACCATGATAGCTTCATCACCCTCACAGTTGTTATAGATGCAATGCATTGGATCTCCTGCGAATCACAATTAATATCTCAAGAAAGCATCACTGAAAAGCACAGTATGAAACAGAACAGATGTCATCAAATCCTTTTTTGCTCAATATATCAATTATCACTAAGTACCAAGTTTTAATTCTCTTGAACAATCCTACTTCATCAATAACTTGGCAAATTTTATTTGATTTTGGATGTTTGATTTTCATATCTTTATGATGTTATTAAGACCTTTTCTTGGTAGCAATGAAGTATCCATCAGCAGGAAAATATTTGACAAAACGATGAGAAATAATTTTGCAGATTACAAAATATATTTTTCATTCATTCATTTTGCAGAGGGGCTGCCTTTTGAGTTGTTTAGATTACCTCAGCATAGGCTATATGATAAAGTGGAATGGTTGGGTGGGCTAATATTAGCTCCTCATAACAAAAGCCAGCTTGCTTGTACCTGATTACAAATGGAAACAATTTAGTATAGTGCATCCCTATCTATCAGATCATGTAGAATGCATCGATATTGAACAGCTTACATTTGTAAGGAAACATATGTTTCAGCAAGTTCTCTCCAGGCATCATGATCAGCCATAAATCTAATATAAGAACACAGTTAATGTGTTACACCAAAAGGACTTACAGATAACTATATCTTACTCCTAAAACAAATTGGATGCAGCTACTTACAGTTCCAGATACTTATTAAGATAATCAACAGCTAACGACATATCGCCTTGTGCTTTTGCGATAGCAATCTTCCTCTTGTGGACAATCTGCAAAACACAGAAGGTAATCATTCATTGTAATGTAAAATGGTATCAGATGAGGTTCAAAAAATGAACGTTAGGATTTGACTGGTTCCATTGGCAGATTGCACTACTCAACACGCCATGTTTTTAACATGAAAATGAGATCATCAGAACTACGATGTACCATACCTGATCAAATGGATTGTTTTCCAGGATTAGCGCATAGGCTCTTTCAGCTTCAGCCCATTCACCCTTTGCTTCAAACAGAAGAGCTTCTAGCCGGGCTACATATTAAGACACATTCAGTTCAGCAGACACAGAAAGGCGACCAAGTGCCAGCATCATGTAATTCACCAGATGTCAAGTCTTTTGTACATACTCCCTCCATTTCAAAGTGTAGGTCGTTTCGGCTTTTCTAGGTTCATAGATGTTTGTATGCATCTAGACATACACTATATTTAGGTGCATACAAACATCTATGAATCTAGAAAAGGCAAAACAACTACAGTTTGGGACGGAGTGAGTATAACACAAAATCAGGATTTTTTTTGTCTTAGATGCATACATTTGTTTTTTCTAATGCACTATGATTAAGAACTCAATAACCAAATTACATCACCAACAATCTCCAAGTATCCAATTGCCCTCTTTCACCAGTCACTTAATTACAACATTGACACTTTGCCTTGATGCATTAATCCGTGCAGGTATACATGTTTAAAAGGAAAGGTAACTGACCAAAGTACTATAATGGGATAACTGGGGAGATGACATGTCGTTTGAGCTTGAAACAGTAAACTAATGTAGAGTACATGCATATTTGTTCGAAATAAACAAAAATCCAGACCTAAATATTGTCAGCAGTTCTTGCCAGGCTTTATTTACAGGAATGAAACAACCGCCATGATGATACGAACAACACGCAGATCTAAATCTAACAAAATAGTTGCATCTCACAGAAATATGGCACAGGCTAGATGATATATATTTCAAGTTTCTTGCAAAGTTAGCTAAATTATCGATCAAGCTATATTTATGTTAGGAGCCATAATTTCCTCCCTAAAGTTGAATTCTAGTAACAGCACTTACCAACTCGAGTGCTCCCAGGAAATTGCTTTGAAAGGACTCCAATACAGTCCTGCAGATCCATCAAAAGTTTACTAGACTGAGTAATGCCACCACTGCATCAGAGTACAGGAGCTTGCACCAGAGAGCATCACAGATGAGTGTCGCATGTTACAGAAGAAGCTCACCTTTGCCACATCGAGACGCTGACAATCCATGGCTGCCACGGCCACCTGCTCATAAAGGGTCCACTCTGCGTCAAAAGAAAGCAGGCACACGTTTAACCTCATAGGGTGGAGAAGCTGCGAACTATTTTCGCAATTCCAGTAGTAAAATCACAGTGATTGGTTAGCTGCGAAAGATCCCGCAGAGTTATACTGCAATCTAATAAGCATCTGATGGATGGAATTAAGGAGGATTCAGCAGGGCAGTCCAAATACACCGACCGCACCGCACCTACGGGTAGACGGGTGGATCGTGGCGGCGGGGATCTATCCGGGCGGATGCCGGCGGCGAGATCTATCTATGCATCTAAAAATCGCGACCACGCGGATCAGTGAAAATCAGTAGAGGGCAGAGCGCAATTACGTTCTGAGGCGAGGCGGGAGCGCGCGGAGGCGTCGTTGAGGAGGGCGAGGCCGATGCGGAGGACGTGGGCGGGGCGGCGCGCGCGGAGGCGGCGGGCGAGGCAGAGGTACTCCCAGGCGCCGCCGCCGCCGTGCTCCGCTTGCTCCTCTAGGCGCAGCAGCCGCGCCTCCTCCTCGGCCGCCGTGGCAGCGGGGACTGCCGCCGCCGTCGCAGCCGCCATGGGGGTGTTGACTCGGCCGGTGGGCGGCGGAGCGGGGCACGAGCGATTGGTGTGGAGGTGGCTCCTGTGTCGCGGCGCTGCCAGGCAGGGAACGGAGGAGGAGATCGAGGCAAAGCGGCCGCGGGTTATTTTGATCTCGTGCGCCACGTGCTTTTGTGACCAGACGTGTGCGAGGATGCCACTTCTGGTTCCCATAAGAGAAACCACGACGTACGGCAAAAATTTGAAAAACAATGCTCAACTCTATGCATATTTCTCTAACTTCACCACTGCGGTTGAAACTAAAACAATCGAACCACCATTATAAATGTTTGCATATCGTGGCGTGGGAGTGACTTTAATTTTGGTGTCAACATGTTTGGTTGAAAATTCAATATTTGGTGTACACATGAAGTCTCGAGGTAAATAGATGGTCCAGGGCTCGTGAAAAGTTACTTCGATCGAGCTTCTTTGTTATAATATTATTACATTACATTAATATCTTATTCTCCGTTTTCCATCGTAAAAAAAACTAGTAAGGCAAATTCACTGTTATTCTCTATTTTTTAAGTTACACTAACAAATATCTCCTTCACTGACAATTCAACAGATTATTATTTTTTGTAAATGTACTAGAAAATTAAATTTCTGTCAATGTACTAGAATTTTCGTTTACAACATTTATAACCCAGGCACATATACCAAATTGAGTATAATAAATTATTTTTTGAACAAAATTTGAATAGTAGAACAACATATTTTTCTGGAACAGAGGAGTATATAACTTTACTTCTTGCTTCTTGGATGTTTACAGCAAAAGAAGCAGATAAAGGTTTAAGGTACTACGTGCACGTACTCTGAACCGTACATTTTCCATAAACTAGAATATGAATCAAATTTGTTTCTATTTTAACCATGAAATTTGGGCAAGAGGAGGGAGCTTCAGGAGAAATGCTCAAAATGAATATGATCGATCGATCAAACATATATTCAAAGCATGCAACGCCTCCATGGATCCATCGCGGTCGCGGGAAACAAAAACTGTGGTTGGCCTAGAGAATGAAATTGCAGACATCGTAGATTCTTTACATGTGGTTGATCATCCGCATCCCCCGTGATCTGCCATTGCCATCGTCCACACTCCACAGTCAGGTGGGTGGTACCTCCTCCACACGCCGCACAACTCCGGCTTGCGGCCGGCCGGTGAGGACGCCGGATCGAAGAGGTCCGAGGTAGACGCACGGGAGACTCTCACATGGTCATCATATATTTTTTCGAACAACATCGGGGAAGATCCCCACCTACATTTTATATCTCATTGAATGAAATAGTGGCACAGTACATAAGATGGCCCGCATACCAGACGGAAGTTACAAGTTGAGAAGTAAGGGAGAATTTACAGTCGAGAACACAACAAGTCACGCCAGCAATTCCAATGAGGTCAATAATCAGTGCATTCCGGACCTTCCAAATATGCCAGAGCACAAGAACGATGACATCCAAGTGAACAGAGACTAGGAGCAAAAGTTCTCTGCCCATAATCCATGGGTGTCTGAATTCGTCAGGATGGGGGTTAACTCCAAGCAAGTCCCACACGCCTTGTGCACTTGGTCATTGGGAAAAGATGTGTGTGTCCGTTTCGAGAACCCCGACACATTACTCACAGTAAGATTCCTCCAAGGTTCTGATGTTGCGATGGTAGAGGAAACTCTACTATTCAGCCTACCGTGGTGAAGTAGCCACCCAAAGAACTTAACTTTGGTTGGAAGCTTGGTGCGCCACAAGCAATAAGCATCTGAATCAGGATATTGTCCAATTGAAGGGCATGATAGACCTCCTTGGACAAGAAAGCACATGGTCATATATCAATGTGCATGTTTTCCAAACTTATTAGTTGGACCATATAGTGTCGTCTGGAAAGCTTGTCTCTGAGGCAAACACCAACTTCTAAACGGAGGGAGTACAATTTATTTGCTCTTAAATATTAATAAACAAATGGCGAGTGCACATGTTTTAAAATTTTGATTGAAGCTCCAAAAGTTTCCGTATATGTTTGTGCGTGTGTGCCTTAAAAGAAGCACAAATATAATAGCGGGTGGACAAAACTTCGTCTCCATGAAATTAGCTCGTCATTCTTTATTACTGTCGCAGAGTACTATGAAACCCGCTGCTCAGGAACAGTCGAACAATTGCGATAAAATAACAAACAAGAATACATGACAAATTTATAATAAGCTAAATCCAGAAAATAAAATGAAACCAGAGGCTTCACTTAAGTAGAATGCTTGGGAATTTGCATGATCCATGACCTAAAAAGGGAACAAAATTTGTCACACTTAGCAAGTTAGCAGCGCAAACCATTTCATAAATTGAACAAAAATATTTTAACTATAGTGCATTAGTGCCTACGCAACATGGAGTAGATCGCTCCCGGTGTGCATTCGCTAAATGCTAAGGGAACAGCCGAACAGAGCGTATATGTGTGTGATAAACAAAGAGCATGATGCATGCCCCACTGACACAACAACCTTAAAATGAAAGTAGTGTGTGCAAACCGAAGCCAGTACTCACTGGGATCGACGGTGGTCTCCACGGCGAGGCCGCCGAAGTAGCAGCCGCCGTAGTCCTCGCTGAAGCTGTTCCAATGCGCGCTGAACGCGTAGCTCGCGTGCGCCGCCACCGTGTTGGGCAGGTAGCACGCGCCGCCCGCCCGCACGGGGTCGCACAGCCCGGCCTTGTCCGCGCACGCCGCCGCCGCCTGCTCCCTCACCGCCGTCTCGTTCACGGCTCCCTTGTCCGTCCTCACCACGCACCACAGGGGCCCCGGGTACGGCCGGTCGTTCGTCGCCGGCGGCAGCGGCGGGTACGACGCCAGCGGCCGCCGCCCCGTGAGGTCCACCTCGTACACCGCGCTGCCGTTGGGGTAGAAGAGGCCCCAGTGCCGCTCCGTGTCGGGCCCCCACTTGAGGTTCTCGTTGAAGAGCGCGAACACCATCGCCGGCATGCGCATCCCCGGCCGCCGCGGCGTGCCGGCGCCGGACGCCAGGTGCCGCGCCAGGTTGCGGTTGTACGTGGCCGCGTTCCGCACGTTGGCGCCGAACTGGTCCAGGTCGCCGGCCGTCGGCCACCCGGTCTCCGCCAGGGCTAACTTGACGCCGCAGTGGCCGACGCGGCACGCGGCGGCGACGACCGCGTCGAGCATCTGGTCCAGGAGGTTGGCGTACGAGAGCCCCGTCCCGGGGTCGTGGTACACGAACCCCGGCGACGGCTCGAGCAGCGCGTAGCGGAGCGGCACGACGGAGTGGTTCGCCGACCAGGTGAAGTAGGTGTAGGCGTCAAAGAAGAGGTAGGAGTCGGTGCGCTCGAGGAAGGAGAGCAGCGGGCGCATGACGGAGTCGGCGATGTCGGGGCGGAACACGGCGGCGGACGGCGGGAAGACGTTCTGGTGCTCGAGGTCGTGCATGCTGAACGTGGTGCTGACCTTGACGCGGCCGAGGCCGTGGCGGCGCAGAGCGCGGTGGACGTTGACCATGGCGGGGACGAGCCGGGGCCAGCGGGACTTGGTGGTGGGGTCGGATAGGACCTCGTTGCCGACGAAGAGGTACCGGAGGCCCGGGCTGCGGCGGTAGGGGAGCAGCGTGGCGGCGACCCAGGCGTCGGCGGCGCGCTGGGAGGCGGCGACGGACGGGATGAGCTCGTTGGGGACGCTCGGCGTGAAGACGAGCCCCGAGGCTGCAGCGGCTGCCAGGAGGGTAGCGTTGGCGTCGTAGAAGCGCACGGCGGCGGCACCCGCCGAGCGGGCTAGTTCCATCCCGCGGCGAGGTGGGGGGAGGTTGTCGCCCAACGTGCCGTAGTTGACGCCGAGGAAGTGCTCGGACGGTGGTGGTGTCGTCGTCGCGGTGGCCATGGTGGCGGCGAGCGCGAGGAGGAGGTGGAGCGTGAGGAGGGGCGGCATTGCCATGTGTTGACTGAGGCTTAGACGACGAACGACTACTGAGTACTGACTGACTACGTACTGACAGGCAGTGTCATCAGTTATTCGGATGAAACCAAACATGGCAATTTATAATAATGGCAACAAGAAAAGATGGAGTAAGGAAAAGGTAAGGTACTGACACAAATCCAACAGCTACGCAGTATGATATGCTTAGCAATCTTTTTAATTAAAAAATGCAACTTGCAGATTACTACTAACTAATTCATGGATAACAGCGACGAAATGAAGGGACAAGAACGAACGTTAGTCTAAGGCCACGGTCCTAATTAAACTACTACTCTGATTTGGCACGATACTCTTCTTTCTCTTCGCTCGACACTAACACCGCAAGATATATGAGATGCTCATTTTTTTTCGCTCATTTTTTATTAGCAGCTAGCAGGATAACATCAAACCTTCATGTTCATCGAGCCATGGAGTTATTGCTATCTGATATCTGACTATATCCATCCATATTAGCGGAATCGCATCAAATCACCTCAACGTTCAGTACAAAGCTCGAGCACAAAATCCTAATCCATAGACCCGGATATAATGAAACCATCGATCACATGCGCGTAATAGTCTTTTTCAGACAGAAATTGGGACCACGAAGATGCTACATCTCATGACGAAGTATATAAAACATGGTAACTATACAACGTCCTCGGCCTACAACGCCCAATTTGCCAGTTTACAGACTTCACCCATGGAGAGTTTGATTTGACGCGTCTGGGCCCCGCCGAAGTGTAAATTCTTCGCTTGGCTAGCTTTTCAGAACCAAGTTTGGATGGCGGATCGCTTGATCACTCATGGGCGACCGAATCAAAAAAGTTTGCTTGCTCTGCCATGTGCATGATGAGAACTCCCTGCATCTCCTCACTTAGTGTCAATACAGCCTAGCGGTCTGGAGCATTATTTTCGCTTGGGTCGCAGCGCATGTTCCTGCAAAAGCCGACCGGACGTCGTTCACGTCTATTGATGAGTGGTGGACCCAAGTGGGGTCTGGTCCATGAGCGGTGATCATTGTTAATCCTAGTTTGCTGGAAACTATGGAAAGAGCGCAACGACAGAATTTTCCGACATACCCTTCCTCCGCCTTCGCCAAGATTAAAGAGGCAGCGCGTTCCTAGGTGCTAGCAGGTGCACAGTATCTGGGTGCACTAACCAATTTTGAAGACTAGTTGCTTTTTGCCTTTGTATAGTTCTTTTCAGTTTTTGGGCTTAGGCTTTGTTTCTCTCTTCTCTATTAATTAATAAAATCGGCGGTCTGCCGGCTTTACATTCAAAAAAAATGATGAAGTATATATAAATTAATCAATATTCATTACCATATCACAGATTTCAATTATCCCGTCCTAACAGGGGACCATAAATTACCAACAATGCAAGATGATACTATTATGTAGTTGGTACGTTCCTGATGTTGTATTTCTATGCTTTGCGTATAAGTAGAAAAACCCTCTTATCCAGCTCGAAGGGAGCAGCAAAGGAAGGGTCACCCCGGAGCATCATCAGGAGACCACCGAATGATGCAAATACCTCCCTGAAAGGAAAACAAAAAAAGTCACATGAGAAAACATATGTAGCTAACCTTTAAAATGCCAACTGATCGACTATACAAAAAAGGGAAAAGTCCGATTTACAACCTTGAACTAGCACACAAGTCTGGTTTTCAACCTTAAACGACAAAATCAGACATAAAAGGCCATCCAACTATCAAAACCGTGCAAGTTTCAACCTTTGAGCGGTTTTGGAGGTGGTTTTCCATTTTGTGAAAATGTTAAAAAAAATGGTTTCATCTAAAAAATCATAACTAATTCATTTTAAATCAGAAAAATATGGAACTTATACCCAAAGTTTTATAAAAATGTCACATATCTATTGGTGAACTATTTGGAGTCATCTGCATCTTATTATTCATATTCCTAGTATTTTTAGAAAAAGCAATAAAAACTAGAAACTTGAACATATAATATTTAAAAAAACTCCAAATAGTGCACCAATAGATAGGTGACATTTTTATAAAACTTTGGGTATTAGTTCCATATTTTTCTGATTTAAAATGAATTAGTTATGATTTTTTAGATGAAACCATTTTTTTAACATTTTCACTAAATGGAAAACCACCTCCAAAACCGCTCAAAGGTTGAAACTTGCACGGTTTTGATAGTTGGATGGCCTTTTATGTCTGGTTTTGACGTTTAAGGTTGAAAACCAGACTTGTGTGCTAGTTCAAGGTTGTAAATCGGACTTTTCCCTACAAAAAAAGAAGATTTGACTGTACATGGCTATGAAGGTTTAAAAACAAATCAGTAAGAGCAGTTTTTATAAATAAATCAGTTTTACTTCGATACCTATATCTAAGTAATATAATTGCTATCAACTAATGAAAAGAACGTGCAGATAAAGCATGGTTGATGGGACATGCAAATCCTTTTCATGTTAAAAGTACTTAGCAGAATTGCCTTTTCAGGATCAAATCTCTCACAAGCACATGATTCGTCACACAAGCTTCATCAGGATACATGGCTTCATTTTCCTTATGACCATGAAAAACACGAAGCTGATAATGATGGTGTTCCCTTTAATAAGCTCAGACAATATGGAAATCCTTATATTCTTAGTCCAGATATCAATAGTGACGATTTGCGAGCTGTTGTATATGCTTTACTTCATATATTAGAAACTAAAAAGCTTATTTCATTCAGTTATGACAAGCCTTTGATCAACATTTACTGTATTAGTTTATAATTTTCATGACCCTAAAGTGATATCATTAGATTCTATTACAATATTTATGATTTATTCTATTAAAATATTTAGAATTACAATTTATATCACACAACTAACTAATGGAATATTTGTTAGTAAAAGCCTTGCCCTAACAAAAAGAGAAACATGAAGGGAGTAATTTGTAGTTCCAAGCAAGATTAAGAAAAATGCATGTTGTTCAGTAAAACTGGGAAAGCATACACTTTAGGATCTATTTTGGAGGTGACTGCATCTTTTTGGGAGGAGGTGCCATCATCATTTTTGGAGGTGTCGTCTGCATCTTTGTTGGAGGTGTCGTCTGCATCTTTTTTGGAGCTGTCTGCGTCTTCTTTGGGCTTGGGTGGGACGTAATCTGCTATTCTGTAAAGCTTCCCTTGCATGACATACTCAAACTTGTCAGCCAGAGTTTCTCTGCCAGCCTGAAAAATAGACAGTTTATATGTTAATTATCCTTACATGGCCTCCTCAGGACTTAGTTTAAGCATACTTTAAAGATATAATGTGTTTGGAACCAACACATCCAATCCCTAGCCAATACCATTAAAATCCAAGCATCAAATGTATCATATGAACCAAAACTACATTCTTAATTCGATGATCCATTGTACCAGCCAATACCATTAATTAGAAGCCAAATTGGATGATGAAAATAATTTCATAGAATTCTGGCATGATAACTGGTGGAAAGGTGAGCCACTGAGCAGAAGTATGCCAGTATTGTTTGAATTATGCGAGTAGAAGAACATAACTGTGAAAGGCTTCCATGAAAAAAGGGGTAATTTAAGCTTCAGAAGATGGCTCCCCTCGGTGCTGTACACCCAATGGGTGGCAATCTGTGATGAAGTACTAGCATAAGGGCTGAGTAATAAACCAGATGTAAGTGAGTGGAAAGGGGGACAAAACCAAAAGTTTCAGTGAAATCACTATATGATATGATGTGTGTAGGAGACAATGGAGAACCCTTTGCTAGAGTATGGAAAGCAAAGATCCCCCCTAAGATCAAAATTTTGGTGTATGAGTGGACTGTGATGTATGTCCCTTTCTGTTAACTAGATCTGTTAGAATCTAGGCCCTGTCGATGTCTCTTTTGAACACTAGTTCTGCTCTCGTCTAATTCTCGTGGGGTGTATCAAACATTTCGGTATTTCCGTTTCAAGTAAATGGAAATGGGGTGCGACTCTACGTTACTCACCTGTGTGAAGTAGCCAGTATCAGGAGTGCCATCCAAATTCAGAGTATCAGCTAGAACCATCTTAAATCTCTGTTTTTCATACATACGATAAACCTCTACAGCAACATCTAACTGCATATATGTACACCGATCATCGGTCACGAATTCCACACGAGAAACTGTACATGCATACGAGAAAGAACACACACACAGATAGATATATATATATATAGGGCAGCGCTATTCCATACCCTAGGTATGGAATAGTTATTCCATACCCGACCCCCTACGACGTCACCCCATCTGGTGCGGCCCGCTCCACCACTCCGGTTTTCTTCGTGCGCCCACTTTTCTAGTTTTTCTTCGGATCTATTTTTTTCTTTCCTGCGGTTTTCTTCGGGCTTTCACTTTTCTGGTTTTTCTTCGGTTCTGTTTTTTTCTTTCCTCTGGTTTTCTTCGGGCTTCCACTTTTTTGGTTTTTCTTAGGTTCCGGTTTTTTTCCTGTGGGCCGTTTTTTTCTTTCCACCGTGCAGGATGTAGATACGTTCATCGATTTCTGTGCTCACAAAGGATTAGCAAAATATAAAATATAAGAACACTGAATCGTTAGACATTCCGGAAGTCGAACTCCCGTGATTGATTCTTTCATAATTTAACATTCAGGATTGTTCCTACGGTCCTACCACATATTGAATACTTTTGTACATTAAATAATTTCCAATAATGATTTGCAACGATGGTTTCATATAAAAAAAAGCTGATTCATCTCAAACTGCAATCACAAAAGAAAAGAACTTACTATATGACCTATTAGTTTACAAGCGCACTCGGCTGTAACAATATTAGTGTTCACATCTAGAACACCATCTCTATTACAAGCGTAAAGTCTACATGTTATCTCTACCAAAGTAGCAGTTTTCATCTTCTTTCGCAATCTGTGAACGGAAGAGCCTAATCCAAAATCTGAAGCCAGTGGATACAAATTAGTGAACTGAACTAGAATGACTTAAGGCAACATGTTATCTCTGTAAAACTGAAAGGTGCAGTCCTTCGATCAGCCTGTCATTTGCATGATTCTCAACCGGTTTGATATAACTCCAGCTGCAGTGCAAAAAGGAAAATATACAAAAGTTAAAGCATTTAAAAGAGGAACCTCTGCGCAACAGCATCCAAGAACCAAGAGTCACTTGATAGATAAAAAAATGCAAGGTAAGACGAAAAAAAATCTGACAGAACAGCTAATTTCTACATTTTTTATGAAACAATTTCTACATAGCGTTGCAACTGGACGCCAGTGGACATCTAGACACATGATGCAATAGAGTGCATTTACTGAATAGAACCATGTCCATCACAATAGAGTGTTTACTTGCAGCTAATTTGTTCAACAATATAATATGGTTAACAAGGGGAACATCTATATACAAGGAAACGCCAGATGCAGCCACGCAGGGACATAAATCTGGCTAGAACACACTGTATTTGTGATCAAATATGAAGTGGACTCCTTCAAGATGAAACTGAAGATACTAGAATTGGTGCAAAAGTGTAGAAATTGAAGTGCAGATGCAGTAGTAGTCAATATATTGTGAGTTGATCAAACTCTAAAATCTTAGAACATTATCTTGTTTACTAGTGTGAAGCCAACCAAAATAGCAGTTTTAATTAGTCTTCTTAGACAGCCTAAGAATCTTAAGGCAATCGACACGAATTTAGTTTAGAATCTTAAGGCAAATCATACATTTGTGAACTGAACTAGGACAGGCTCTACAAGGTAACTGTTAAATCTCTTTATATCTGGAAGCTCCAGCATTAAGATCAATTTTGCTTGGCTTAATCCATCCAAGCATATAAGTAAGCACAAAGCAGCAACATTTACCAACAGGAGAATCACTTCAAATAAATCACTGATTGAATGTGAGGTATATATGGATGGCACACAACATTTATCATGAATAGCATGATGCCCTATGTAAGTGGCAAAAACATGGAGACAAACAACCTGAATTTCTATTCGCTAAATATGAGTTTGTTTCAGAAAAAAGATGCTTTGGATTGTGGGCATTTTTGTTCACAGCAAACAAAAGCATTAGGCCATCCAGAAAAAAAACATATATTTGCTAAATCTGAGTTCCTTACAGACTACATGCGAACCACGCTCATTTTGTAAGATACGGCAGCAAAGGACTGAACATACAAACTAAACAGCTATGATCAACACAAGTTACTAAATTTGGGAAAAAAGAACAAAGCTGAACTGGCTGCTTCTGCTCCTAGCCGTCACTGAATTTAAGACTGCTAAAGTGCTAATAGACTGAAAACACAAGAAGGTGCCCACTACTCAATTTAATTCTTCAACCTACTGATGGGCATATCCTATAGTTGATGCACAGATCCAGATATATAAGAAATGAGAGCAACCAAGGAGATATCATATGGATCAAGTCAGTTTCATTTGCAGCAGCTCAAGTGGACATATCATTGAAGTTGCCAGCCAGGCAAAGTATAGCAAAAAAAAGGAGGTTGACAATGGGCACTATTCCGCCACATAAAGCAGATTCAGGCAAACAGAATTACAGAAAATGTCAAAGAAGGTTTGGTCCAAAAAGCAACCAAACACATTTCATGGTAAAAGAGTACACATTTCATGCCTATCAATCTCAAAGTTCAATTCAACGCAGGTCATCATGCATGGCAGATAAATTTGCAAATAGAAATGCAGTATCAAAAAAGCTGCACCACACTTTCATTCATGAATTCAACCACTAATTCTGTAAACTAGCATTGTGTGAACTAGAATAGGACACCAGGTTGCAGGTAACAGAGAAACAAAGGGTTTCCGTAATAGTTGAAAAAGATTATTTATCAAACTAACGTAGAATTCAACAATCAATTTCAGTAAAGCTAGCATATTGCTTCATCGTGTTCAGTTAACCATGATGTCCATGCCACTAGTGAAGGCAATGGGCTATCAAAGAGGGCTGGAGTTGTTGCTCCTCCAGGGTTGCAGCAAGGGGAGGTACCGGTTATCATTTGGTTCCATGAAAGGAAAGTAGCAAACAATATTTACAATAGTACAATGTCACTAATCGTGAAAATCAGAAAGAATTTTTTAGCTTGAATACGAATTTATCATAAGAGTAATCGAAGTTAACATCACTCAAAAAGTTTGTTCCTTGCAATTAAAAGAACGTGATGAAACCACAAACACAGTGAAACCTACCAATACCTACAATCGACAGAATCTAACAAAAGCTGGCGTAAAACCGAAATTTAGATGATATGGCTACTAAAAAATTCCCAATTACTGGCTAAACAGGACAGAGAAGTTCTAAAAAGAATGGATGCACAGTGAAACAATAACAAATAATAATCCAAAAAGAATCGGCTCCTAATCTAAGGGAATATCATGAGGAATCGGCTTAAGGTTAAATCAGTACGGGAATTTTGCAGCTGCTCACCTTGGGGACAATCGGCTGACACTACCACCAAAAACAGAAGCAGCTATGACGCCCATGCCGACAGGACTTGACCAAGGGGATGGATGGACCTAGGCGTCGCCCCTCGCTAGTAGAGGATTTGTGTGTCTCGTGCTATGAATAAGAAGAATATGCATTAAAGTCAGAGGGCCTACTATCAGCATGCACATATCAAATAAGGAGTAGGAAGTGATCACCCAAGCAAATCAAAATAAGACGGGATATGTTTATAGTCATTATGCCATGTAAAATTAAATTCCATCATAGCTAAAGAAACTGCAACCGAAACTGCAATACATCTTTTCCAGCATCTTGGTTTGGTGAAACCAAGAAAAAACCAATGAAAAAAAGCATATTCTGGATAAGTCCAATATACAAGGTAGTACCCTGAACTCCAGTTGAAATAATTGAACAAATTGTCAGCGTCACAATGTTGTATTCAGTTAACTCTTAACTCCGTGCTGCAGAGACCCGTGTGAAAAGGGGACTAAACAACATTCTGGAACAAAATAACACAGACCTGAAACACTAAATGCCATGTTTGTTTTGATTTAACTATGATGGTATAAAATATCAGTATGTTACAACAATGGCATTAAAGAGCACCAAATTAAAGATTGACCGTAGTACCTGTACTGCAGACGACGACATGGTCCACCGGGAGTTACTTGTATAGTGCGGTTGCCCACCGCCGGCCAAATTCGGCACGGCGACATTCATCCTCTCTGACATCAACTTCCTCTAAACGCCGCTCCCAAATCTCACCTGAGATCAAGCATTCCATCCACCAACCTATGAGGCTCTGACTAGTATCCATCCTGTAAATTTGACAGTCAAAATCCATGGTTTTGCAAATTTAGGAATAGCAGATATATGGTAGTGAATAATAAAAACTCCATGATGAAATTAACCATATCTGGTCACGTTAAATGTGCTAATACCTGGAGAAATCGCCAGCACCCACACTAGGAATTCAAGAAACTTTAGTGCAGTGGGCTATGGAATCGATCAAACTGTACGAAGGGAATCAAATGGGTAGGAATGGAGGATCACCTTGCATAGATGGGGGGATTCCACAGCACAGATCAGGAATCAGCTGGGACCTCCGATGGATCTGCACCGTTAAATCCGGCATCCGATTCTGCATGGGTAACCTTCTTCCTATGCCTCGCCGACGAGATGCGGTATCACAAATTCAGGATGGAGGGCGGTAGGCAGCAACAACTACTTCATTGTATTACCCAACTCTGCATTTCATTGCCAGTAAGACTCATGAAGCAAGTTGCAATGGTTACAATTGTTGGAATCTAAACGCAACAGGCCAATCTCAATTTTCATTTTTAGTAGGTAGGGATCAATGGTAACATGGGTACACAATCAGCCTAAAAATATGAGTAAATTAAATTGAACAGAATTGTTCTGGATGATTAAAAACAGAGCTACGAATCAATATTTAGGACAGTTGCGATTGCCAGAGGTATCTAGGACATGGGATTTATATAAAACATAGTACAATGTCTTTCAAATAACAAAAGTTAATTGACCATATTAATCAGGAATTATGTCTTGTTTCGGCAAGGTTGTGCTGCAAGGATATTGGAGAGGTACGTGTACCTGCCTTGAGGCCAAATCATGTCAAATGAAATTTCGGTATAATAGGAGGGGCAGATTGGCGACAGTGACAAGTGCCTGCAACATCAGGAAACAAACGTTAGGAAATCCCTGAGCTATATGCACCATTGTAGGTGGATTTAATTATAGGAAATTGATCTTTGGCTACTGGAATTCTAGGAGGGGGGGGGGGGGGCGGAGGAACTGAGCAATTCGGGTCACGGGGTCTATTATTTGTAGAGTATACGCGCAGCTAACTGTTCTTGGTCAATGTAAGATCGAGCTGCGAAAGAGAAGAATAAAGGAAAGGAGATGAGCAGTTCAGCGATCTCACCAATCAAAAGACGCCCAGGAGATCGCAGCATGGACCTGCCCTCGCCAGATCGGACCAGCTGACGGAGCACCGCCATGGAATCGCCTGGGACCTAGGGAGCTCCGGATGCCACCAGACCCGTGGTGCCGCCACCACAAGAAGGCCCCGCCGTCCACCACTCGCCATCGTGCCGCCCCTAGAGGTGCTCCGGGCTAGAGCAGGAAGAGGACCGATCCGAACTGGTGGAGGCGGCGGCGGCCGTGTGGACGGGGGCGGCGAGGACAGAAGGGGCCCACGCGTGCGGTAGAGAATGAGGGAGATTCGTGGACGGCGGCGAGGATGCGGGATCGGAGGCGGCCGGACCGTGAGTGGCGGCGAGGAGGCCGGGCCGTGGACGGCGGCGAGCAGAGCGCGGGGGCAGTGGTGGGTCGCGGTTGACTGCGGATGGGAGTCATGGGCGGCGGGGAACCGAATCGACTCCAGAGGAAAACGTGCACGTGGGAGGATTGGAAAAAAACAAAAAAAACTGGTAGAAAACCAGACGATGCCTGAGAGGGGTGGCGCGGCTAACTGGAGGTAGCGGTCTCGCTCGGGTATGGAATAACTGTTCTATACCCAGGGTATAGAATATATATACCTTATATATATATTTATTTATATTAGAACAAGGCTGAACAAGTTAGCATCGTAATTTAACTAGTGTAGCAAAAAGAACATCAAAATCAACCTCAGGGAAATTTAGCCATGAAACTATTGATAGTACAGATATTAAAAAAAAATAGAAAGAAGCAGTATATGTCATATAGAGGGAGACAATTAAAATTCACAACATATATTCACATAATTGTAATGACTGTAAGCATATTATTCTGATGCAAAGTGCAACTTTCAATTTTAATTGTGTATGCAACAAGAACATGCTATATATAGTGCATGATCTATATAAGCAATGCAAAGAAAATCTTTTTAAGAAGTAACTTTCTGATTCACACACTACTCAAAGGAGTACATCACAGTGCGGCAGACCTGCCCTTGAACATATATTAGTGGAACCCCGGCAGCCGCTCGGAAACTAATTATTACCTTTGTCAAACTTTTTACCATCAGGATTGAGCCGCGTGACGACGAAGGTGTCATCAAATAGGTGCTCAGCCATTTCCCCTGCAGAAAAAGGATACTTAAACCTCACATCCGATTCAACATGATTCAGCCAAAAATCAGCTTACGCAACCAGGCAACTAATAATCACACGAAAAAGAAACATGTTTTGAAACGGCGGAGGCGAACAATCCGATCCACTGCTCACAAAAAAAAAAAAGACGGCGCTCGAGCCTACTGCCCCCGCCGTCAGCTAGCTGAAGGCTGCGACGACGACCGCCGAGCGCGGCAGGTCGAGGAACTACCTAGTATATTTTGCGGCCGGCGAGCGGCGTGGTGTAAATGAGTTTGGACGCAGGATATCTCACCGGAGAAGGGGCGAGAGACGGGCCACGGGTGGCGAGGCGAGAGGATCGGAGCGCCGGCGGCGTGCGCGACGGAGACGATCGAGGAGCGTAGTTTTGCCCTAGCGCAGGCGAAGGCGGCGTGGCTTTAATGGAGAGAGGCGGCGGTCGCGTACTCGCGTCGTGATGGGAGAGTGAGACCGAGTCGCAGCCCAGTACCAATATAATAGCCCAAGTTTCCGGCCCGCCCGCTCTCGTTTTTTCCTTTCCTTTTTCTTTGGTTCTCAATAGATTTGGTGGTTTTTCAGCTAAAAAAAAGAGAGAGATCTGGTGGGTTTTTTCTAAAAAAAAAAAAGGTTTTTGGAGACGCGCACCACACCAGTAAACTGAATATACAAAATCTCTTCCCTCCGTTGGGTAGATATATGATGGACAAACATGAAACATATGTATACTCACTGTTGTGTTATAAACTGAAAAATCTGATTCGCAGCTTCAGAAACAAGGCACGGAGTTCTGATTCATCAGCTTCAGAATAGTACGTCTGCTACGGGGACTAGTGAGCAAGAGTGATAGCACTCAAAATTATTTTTGAACGAATAAAAATTTTTTGAACGAACCGCACAAGATAGTGCGTGTTTCATTGATATCTCTACTCCTAAAAAGTATGAAGTGGAGAAAAAACCCGTTAGTACTTTCTTTGGCTCTCCCGTGCGTCCGCCCCTGCGTCCGCCCGCACATCCGCTTCGCCCCGCGCCTCTCTCTGGTCCCACGTCCGTCCGCTCCGCAGCTAATCCCGCGCCTCCCTTCCACGCCTCCGGTCCCAATCTCCCCGTCTCCGCCTCCTCACGGCACCGCCCCGCCCTCTGTCGGCCGTCGTGCGCCGCCCTCCGTCGTCCGGCCTGCGTCGCGCCCTTCGTGGGACCACGGTGCGCCGCCTTTCCCCGTGCCCTCCGTCGTCTGCTTGTGCATCGCCCGCTATCTGCCACGCCACCTCCGCCCGCCGCCGCTCTGCCGTCCATCCCGCGCCGCCGCCGTTCCCCACCAAGCCGCCCTCGGCTCCCTCCCGCGCCGCCGCCGTCCCCCACCAAGCAGCCCTATCCTCTCTCCCTCATTCTTCTCCAGGCGGCACCTCCTCCGGTCGTGCCTCCTGCGTCTGGCGGCTGGCTGGATTCGTTGCCGACCAAGGTCGTCGCCCTGTTGCGGCGGTCGGATTTGTGGTCGAGCAAGGTTGTGGCCTTGCCGCGGCGTCCGGATGCACATACGGCATAGGCCGCCCGCCGCCGGATCCATCTTCCTCCTCCCCAGATTGCTTCCACAACGCCCACACCCGCCGTCCGCCGTTCGCCGCCGCCTCTGCCCCTGTCCTCCGTCCACATCGGCACATCGCCACGCCAACGACCGCCGTCACAAGGATTTCCCCTGCCTCCATCGCCTTCACAACTCCGTCGCCGCCGCCGTCTAGGGTTTCATATCCTCCTTCTGCCACCGCCGCCGTCCAGGGTTCTCCGTTCTCCATCCCTGTCTACCTCCCATCGCCACGCTGACGCTGCCGATGAACATCCAGGTACAGGCCATTTAAAATAGCAGATCCAATTTAGTGAGTATCAAAGTTTGTCTACAAATGCCTCCCCATTATTATGGGGTTCTCCCTCCCCAATCTAATCTAATCGATATCGATCTTGCATTTCTTTCCCCTTCTGTCAGGTTGGTGTTGAAGGCAACAAGAACATCAAAGGGGAGCTCCATGCCCCCCCACATGCTATGCTGGAGTACAGGTGAGATCCTGCATTGCTTATTTCTGTTTTTAAATGATCGATTGAAATGTCTTTGAAGGCTTCCAAAATCTCTACTCAACTATTTCTGTACATTGCGGTGAAAATTGAAATTGATTATTTTGTTCTGAATGTTGTATGCGGTTGTCCACACCTGCACACTAGCTATTTGTTGAAATGCTTCTGGGTGTATTGCAATATGTGACGTCCTGGTATGCATGATACATTTGAGCTACAACATAATGTGGTGTCTGTCTGTATTCTGTAGAAAAATTGTGCTCGTCATTCAATTCAGTGGGGAACCATGTCGGTGACGGTGGTGGTGGTGGCTTTGTGGGGTGCTGACAAGTTGCCTTCTTCAGGCAATTAGGGTTATTTGTTAATGCATAAACATATCAATGATCCAACCACAGTGGAGATGCTGGCATACTAATCGATTGATGTGTATTTTCCATGTTTATTTTCCCCAGAACATGAGCGCTGTGTTGTCACTACAAACCAAAGGATGGCCTGCATCACAAAGCTGGTTTTTAGAGGATTTGATATTGCAATTGTACCATACTAAGAAGCTCTTGGTTTAAAATTGGATCATGAACGTAGGAAATATTTAAGATCGAAATGAGGATGTGTGCAGAATAGTGTGGAATAATCCTTTGTGATAAAAGAATAGCCAAATAATTTTCCTATTACATTACACATCTGTTCTATTAAATTTCAACTTGTCAGCTGATAGATTGTACTAGGAATTACACTGTATAATTTTGCTAATCTTGTTGGTGTTTGGTATTTGGCAGATTACACACTTCATTTAGAGACCAGTTTGCCCACCGCTCGATCTTTCTCACCATCGACCACCTAGCATACTTTGGCCTGTCTACCACCATGCCCAACAAGAAAGTAAAGTTTGAATTTACTCTGCAATATCTACTGCCTCAAGTGCACAACCTTCTGTTCCTATCTTCCTCTCGCTCTCTGAGCTACGCCAGTACCATCAATTGTCATCTAAATGTGCTCGCCGACTGTTTGTTGTGCTGGAATCCACGTTGTGGAGGCAGGTCACTCTCCTCGGAGGCCACGAGCAGGTACTGATTTCCTTCACGCACAGGCACTTGATGATGCTATATTGCAGAGTGAAATTTCTGTAGTATCAAAGATATCCATCCTTCAACCACTGAAATCACGAGCACTTACTTTGCGCCACACAGCACTTTGTTTTCCTTTCTGTCATAAATTGATTTACTCCTTGAATCTGGTCATCAATTCCGGTTGATTGTTTTTCTTATTCAGGTAACCATTTGCAAACTATGGCAGTATGGTGTCAAGTTGGAGAGACTTTCAGGTTGCCAAAGTATGGGTCTCTTTTCAGAATACATGTTAAATGCCACAGCACAGTGGATTTTTTGGGTTATAGGCTATTGGCCCAAGTTAGCCTTTTAATTCCAGATCGACAGTGTACCAATGTTAAATGCATGATTACTACTGTTTTCCTGAAAATTGGATGAGCAACATGAGCCTATACTATATGTTTTTGTGATACAATCTTATGACTTTATAGTGACCTACTGACCTGTAGCAGTATGATGTTCATTCGTACCCAATCCATTCATTTTTTGCCTGATATTCTATTATATTTCAGTTTTCCCTCTTATAACTGTATTGTGAGTGATTGTATTTGATTTATGTCACAGGTTTCCCTTTGGGATGGAATTATACCGGCAAAGGAGGATGCCAAGTTTTTGATCCATACCACAAACAAGTAAAGATTTATTGACCAGGCAAGTGCATCGCAGAAATTGAATGCTAATTATACCACAAACAAGTACAGATTTATTGACCAGGCAAGTGCATCACAGAAATTGAATGCTAATTTAATGTATTGTATAAAATTTTATTACTCCGTCTAGGTGATTCATTTCGGGATGATTATTCTGAAATTTGAATGCATGAAAATTCTTTACATGGCTCAGTCTTTATTCAAGAGAACTTACCTAAACTGTGCACTATTTACATGGCTCAGTCTTTATTCAAGAGAAATAACCTAAATTGTGCACTATTTACATGGCTCTGTCTTTATTCAATAGAAATTATGAATCTTCGTAAATTCTGGTAGAACAGTAGTTGGTGTAGAAAGGTGGAATTGATATAACTGGATGGATGTATTGCACTGAGGCCTCGGCCGGTATATATGAGAGTACAAGGCTTGGGGTGGAAGACACCCCGGATACATATGGTAGATCCTGAACAGCTAAGACCTGGGAGCAGAGACATGCAAGAAGTTTTAGTAACAGTGGCATAGCTGATACTGAGCCTTTTTGTTTCTAATCTAAGCTGAACGGGCTTGTACTCCAGCTGAAACCAGGCGAAACAAAGTTGTACTTTGGGGATATATGTATTTTCCAACTTTGCTTCGTCTATTAAAGTTGATTCTGAACCTATTGATGCCTTGATGGCTATGCGTTGATCAGTATCCACGGGTTGCGATCTGCAGAGAACTGAGGCGCTCCACTGTGGTCCGCCAATAATCGGCCTGTTCGTTTGGCTTATCAGCCACCAGCCAGCAGTACTTTTCTCTCAGAATAAACCAGCCACCAACAACCAGCTAGCAGTACTTTTCTCTCAGAACAAATCAGCACCAGCAACCAGCCACCAGCCAAACGAACAGGCTGATTATGGTGTTGAGAAACGGTAGCAGCTGGTTGCAGATCAGCAACCGGAAGCCAGTGGTATTGACTTCCAGTCACTGAGTCACACAACGGGTGGTGCCTGCGACCGAGCACGGGCTGCGCTGGCATGCGTCCAGGTAGTTTCCCTGAATAGCGACTGTGGAGAGTGTTGTGTGTGACATGATTATATACTCAGCTTTGATTTAATGCAATTCTTCTTTTGATCTAAAAATAAAAGGTGACTGAGCCATGCCTTCATGGCATCTCTTTGTTTGGTATAGACACATTCGGTGGGTGAAGTAATTATGTTAATTACTAGCTGATTGCAAATGTGCGTTCGATCACAGTGCCGCAGTGCAAGGAGGACAATGTTGATTGTTGTTCCTCTTGTAGCTTGAAGCATTACTACTTTTTTTCCATATAACTGTTCTCTTGCTGTGCATTAAATCACTCTTACCACAGATGATACCTGATTGTGTACGTTTGAGAGGCGCTTCCTTGGTGATCCATCCACATCAAAATAATAGAAAAGTAACTTTTGATGTTCTTGTAGAAATCAGTTTGCTGGAAAACTAATTTGACAATAAAACTCATATATTGATAACTTCTACGTTGGAATCATGTGAATTGGAGCTCAAATACAGTTTTACCAGTTCAAAGTATTGTATATGTGTGAACTTATACATTGGCTTGATCATTTGAGTTTTGACCTTTTCAATATGAAGTCATGCTAATGGAAATATTTTATCGCCATTTAGATCCTTCTTGGCGCTTTAACCATTTAGTCCTTCATCTCAGTGTCACTATAATAATTCATCTTCTTTCATCTCTCCTAACAGATGCTGATTTTTTTTTCAATTTATGTGCATGACAATATGGAACATGATAATATTTTGTTTTGCCCGTAGCAACGCACGGGCACTATCCTAGTAGAAGAAAAAAAATACAAGATTATGATCCTGAGAGATCATAGGCAGGAAAAGAAAAGAAATAAAAACAAACTCGTCCGATTGGATTGGGACATCAACACGGGTTACCGCTCTAGCTATACTCACCGGCCGGTTCGATTGGGACATCAACATGACCGGGCACTGCACACAAACGACGACAGAAAAGACGAGCAAAACCGCAGCTCCACCCACAAACCGCACTTGTGCGAGTAACGAAACCCTGGAGCGAAGCCCACCGCCGAAAAAGAAGCTGAGGGGTAGACACCACCGCACCGAAGGGCCACCGCCGTGCGGGGCACAACGCCGCAGTGGTGCTGCACCGACACAGACAGCCCGACAGCGTGAAGAATACCGAGTTCGAAGCAACTCTCGCGTGCGCGGGGACACCAACCCGCCACTCAGCACGCCTCTCTCTCGTGCGCGGGGACCTCCAAACCCACCGCACGGCTCCACGCTTCGAAGTCGTCTCAAGAATTGCCGTCGAGGTAGCCCGAAGGTGCCCCGCCCCTCAGAGACCGCATCAAGCCGCAGACCACCATCAAGGTACGAAGTCATCACATTGCTTCGCCCTTGCACAAGCCGCCACTATCGAGCAAGCAGATTGAAGATGTCGCCCACGCCGTCTTGCGACGATGTACCACATCGAGAGCTTCCAGCCATGCTGAAAACTCCGCCACGGTCCGCTGCAGGCCAAGTCTTCACTGACTGCCGATGCCGCAAGCGTCGTCCTTCAACGCTGTCCCGCACCGCACTGGAGATTGCCAAGCAATACCAGGCGCCGAGGGACGCTGCAAGCGGACGACCAACAGCCGAGTGAGGACCTCCAACCGCCAACAGGAGAGCGGCGTCGTGGCGAGGGGTAGGCAAACCCCCATGATGCCCGCCCGATGACAGTTTCATCCCCGCCGGTCGAAGCAACCACGAACAGTAGTCCGGCCAAACGCGAGCAAGCAGTGTCTCTAGAGACGACGTCTCCAAGGAGATAACGACGCCCATAGGCGCCGCCGTCGCTCGTCTAGGAGCTGGACCAGGTTTTCACCCAGAGACTTTGTGCAGTGGGATTGCCACTCCAAAATGACGCCCTCAGCAGGGGGAGCGACGCCCGGAGGCGCCGCCGCCATTCTGCCAGAATGAATCTGGCGAGGGCTTTCGCCCAGAGTGACAAACCCTGCTGCAACCGCTCACCGCAGGAGGCCGGCACCACCATTGCGGCCACTTCAGCCGGGGGAACAACACTGCCGCCGCACCACATCGCCAGCCGCCGTCATCCTGCCGCTGCCCCACGCTCAGACGACACGCCGGGCCGAAAAAACCGACCGCCGCCATCACCGCCACCAGAGTTGCCCCGCCAGCACCAGCCTAGTCCGCCCGCCGCAGTCACATGAAGGGGAGACGCCGCCGCGGCGCCGCACACCGCGCGACAGGGCCGACGGCCGCCACACCCCCTCGGTGCCGCGCCGCGGGCCGGGCCGCGCCACCATGGCGCCGCAGGAAACCGCCGCCGGAAAGCCGACGTCGTTCCCGGCCACCGCCGCCACTGGCGCCCCCGCCGCTGCCCGTCGCAGATCCGCCCGTGGGGGGGGGGTCCGGATCCGGGCCAGGGGACGCAGGAACTGCGCCCGTATGACGATTTGATCTTAAATATATTAAATGTTTAAATAGCAATTTTTTCACCTCCTGATGCAAGCTTTCTGTTTCTTCAATTTTTGTTCCAACGTCATGCATAATATGCTGACATGTGCTGCTATGTGTTATCTCGTAGGACAACTGTAATATAAAAATTGAGAAAATGTTTATTGAAGATAAGCACGATGGTTGACTTATGAACTTAGTTCTAAGCTCAGTTGGGCATGTTACCATGTACTGCATCCTTGTTATCCCAATGGAAAGAAATAAGGAACCATTATCATTTTTGTATGAACTTGGGACCATTATCATTTTTTGACCGAAGTCAGGAAGGGAAACCCCCACCCTTATATTTTTGATTTTTTTGAATAATGCCCCAACCTGAAATTCGCTCCCACTGGAATTCGAACTGAGGACGTGAGGGGTGCCTCTAGAGTGTCCAGGCTGGCTGGGGTAACCAACCGAACCCAACATCCTTTGGCTTCATTTCAGCATCTTGAGTGTGCGCAAATAGCTTTTGAACATTATATAGTTTCCTTACAATCTACGACCCTCCCGGATAACAGAAATAAGCAACTCAGTTATCTTAGTATAAGAAATCACTTGATTCAATGGTTGGCTTTCAGCTTATTGATTGCCATATGAGAAAGACACATAGGGACCGGCGCAGCAGGTCGCCTACTCGACCAAATATAGCGCAAAGACATAGGGCAATGAGTATTGGTGTGGAGGCTAACTAGTAGTGAAGGGACTTTTCCTCTTTTTGGTCTTAGGACCATGGTGTTAGGCACCTAGGGTGCCATGTGTACATAAAGCTCTTTTCTAACTTATTTGAGCCGCAGAGCTCCTGCCATTTCCTTTCAAATAAAGAAACACACATAGAGCCCGTTTGGAGGGCTCCAGCTCCGGCTCCGCCTGCACTGTAGTATCATCGTAGTGGTACTATAGTGGAACTGGAGCCCCCAAAACTCCAGCTCCTCTGTTTCTCAGTTCATTGTTGAAGGAACTGGAGCCATTTTTTCATGGGTTACAGTAAATAAACTACAGCTCCAAACAACACTGTGCAGTGATTTTGGAGGCGTCGCCGGAGCACCCAGAAGCCGCACCAAACGGCGGGGTCACATACTATGAGTCTTGTAATATCGCTGCTTTCCTAGATCATAAAGAGAGCTTGTGAGTCCTACCTTGGTTGATACCATATTGCTGCTCATTTCAAGCATTTCAGGAGCCATCCATGGAAGAGTTCCCCTCATCCCACCTGAGACCATTGTAGTTTGTTTCACCTTGGACAAACCAAAATCAGATACCTGCAGTCATAATTTATCAGTTGCTCCATTTCAGCTCTTTGGAAAAGAAGAGGTCATTTATACTGTCAGCAGACAGATGCCTTGGAGAATAGAAGGACAGAAGCAGAGGATAGGGTGGAGGAACTCTGTATCACTAAAGTTCAGGTGTCTATTTACATATTCGCTACCCGTCTCTTTCCACACCACTGTACTTATTACATTAGATAAGCCACTCTGGGTCACTCACTCTCATATTGAACTAGCAGTCTCTCTTGGGCCTGCTAGCCTCGTCTCTTAACTCTACTTCTTCACCCATGTGCTGGTGGACAGCTACTTGACAGGGAGCAAAGTTGACATCCCCCCATCTTACATTCATATACATCTCATCATTTATTTTGGATCAACACAAATGATAAAATGATGAAAAGGTGGCACACCTTGCATATTGGGCGGGATGGATCATTGAGATTCACCAGTAAGTTATCACATTTCAAATCAAAATGAATTATGTCCTTGGAATGCAAGTACTCCATTCCAATAGCCGCATCCATAGCAAGAGTAATCCGTTTGCGTCGGTCAAGTAATTTTTGTTTGTGCAAAAGGACTTTCTTGAGGGATCCACTTGCCATGAATTCTGTCACTGTTGCTAGTGTCCCCCCAGGTCCATTATTCACAATCCCGTAGAATGCCAGCACATTAGGGTGGTGAAGTTTGGAGAGGATTGCTGCTTCTCTCCAAAACTCCATGATCTGCATGATCAAATTAGTTAATGTTTTCTGATGAGCAAAACCTAGGTCACTATGTCCTGGGAGACTAATACTAAAAACTAAGGCTATGATCGTGATTGTAACTTCAATTTATCATGTAAACTAACCAGTTTATCTGTCTCAGATGATGAATACATGAAGCAGCTGTTCTTTATACGTTTGATGGCAACATCTGTTCCTCTCCATCTTCCATGGAAGACAGTTCCAAATGCACCAGAGCCCATCTCCTGCAGATCTTCAAGGTCCTCATTGCTTATTACCTGTGATGTAAGTAAAACAAATAATCAATCGTACATTGTGGAAAATCGTGTGCAGTCATGGTTCCTTGTGCAATATTTCTTATACTAAAGTTTCTTTGTTCTTCATTTCTTTTAGTTCCTTCTATCCATATCTTTTAGTTCCTTGCGCAATATTATACATATTCCTTTTTTCTTTAGTGAAACTCAGATATTGGGGACCCCCCACAAAATATTATACGGATTCTCACAAAGATTTGTAATTGTAATTGAACTTATGTCTTGGGACTGAAAATTCTACCTTAATTTACAAACAAGCTACACACCTGTACGTTGCTTATAATGTCTCTGTCCAATGTTGCATTTGCAGGAAGGGCTTGTTTATTTTCCCTGGTTTCACGTACCTGCCATCAGAGGAAATGCAATGGCTGTCTTGGAAATTGCTTCCGAAGTTAGATCTCATGAGTACATATGTGGAGGTGATGAGGTGTACCTCAAGCTCTGAGATTGGTGATGCAAAAACTTCGGTAACTTCTTCTTCTGATAAAGATCCAATCGGCATACGGTTGCCTTCACCTCCCAGTGAAGTAGACCTAACAATCTGTATTTCTTGTTGTCTGCTATCTGGAGAAGCTTGCTGTTTTTCTCCAGAAGCATGCACATGCCTATTTTTTTGCAGCTCAGCTGCCTTGTTGTCTGAAGATGTAAAAGGACATGGGGAACATGCCATTTCACTCTGGCATAGAAATATTATCTTTATTGACCACATCAGTGTGCCTGACATCCGGAAGAATATGCTCTATACACCCGGAAGTATTCACTGAAA
This sequence comes from Cenchrus fungigraminus, assembly GCA_036936925.1. NCBI lineage: Eukaryota > Viridiplantae > Streptophyta > Magnoliopsida > Poales > Poaceae > Cenchrus > Cenchrus fungigraminus. The sequence goes on along the minus strand of CM072770.1, from coordinate 1,801,540 downwards.
ATACCTGCTCATGGGTGTATGGATTCATCTCACTGATGTGTGTATCATCCCACAAAATGTGAGCTCCTGCTTCATTTGACCAAGATATCTGGGTAGGAGCAGGCCACTCTGTCCTTCTAATTTTGTTGAGCTGATCTGTATCAGAATAGCGGATGATGTCTTCTTGAGAGCTACATGTCGTGTTTATCATGCTTTCATCAGAACTCGGCCATTTGTGCACTGGTTTTTGATAATCTCCTGAAGGAGATGTGTTGACGGTTGATTGTCGTATCAAAGTTCGTTTGGACTTGCAAGCGGACAAGTCCTCCGTCGTAGCCAAGGGACTCTTCTTCCCTTAAGTGTGAACCCAAGGTATCGAATCCGTGGAACAATGTGTAACGCAAGATCCAATCTAATAAAGCTAAGAACACTTTGATCTTGAAAAGGGGTTTTGCATCTAATCTAAGGAAACACCAAGAAAACCAATCTAATCTAAGAAACACCAGAGGTAGCAAGAGATAGAGAGGGATAGGTAAAACCAATCTAGAGAGATTGGATCAAGCACTTGTTGAAGTTCCAAGCATAGATGAACAAAGCAAATCGAATCTCATAAAAAGCCTCTTTAAATCGTGGTTTCCGTTCCAACTCCGAAGACGTTCGCCTTTTGGAGCCACCGTTCTGTCACAACGCACTCCTATTCGTGCGGGTTAGCCTAGGGCGAGTCCAAAGGACAAGATGAAAACGCTCGGTAGGTCAGGTATGCACCTCTAGCCACCGTGGCTACAAGAACATCCTATGCAATCTATCCGGAATAGATTGGAGAAGAAGAAAACCCAAGCGAAGACAAAGTCGTAGTGAAAGTACTTGATCGCTAGAAATCGGATTCAAACTTGCAAATTCAACATGAGAGTGTAATACATGGACAAGATCACCACCGGGATCCTACCTTGATCTTGATCCTAACTCCGGGAACTCCGACGTGGTCTTCCATGTAAGGTTCTCACGTAGGCTAGGGAAGCCATAGTCAACCATCTCGACCCTCTCCTCTCCGGAATGGTGTCTCTCTCTTCTCTGCTCCTCGGCGGCGGATGACGAATGAATTGATGCGTGGCTCTTGGCGAGGGGGCTATAAATAGTCCGAATGGCGGCTAGGTCAAAGGGGGCGCCGAACCGGGCTCGGAATGGGCTGGGCCGACCGGCCTGGGCCTGTTTCGGCCCCGGCTTCCTCCCCGGTTGCTTCTCGCGCAATTCCCCATTTGCGTGCACTTGCATGTGGGCCTTTGACGTCGTTTCCTTCGCGGTTAAGGCTTGAATGCTTGCCATCCAAGCTTCGCTGTTTTCTGGTTGAGTCCCTGAAGATTTGCACGTTGACGCTTCGGTCCTCGGGTCATTTGGAGTCATGTTCATCGCGTGTCTTGACTCTTGTCGGGCTTCATGATCTTCTTCCAAAGTGCTTGATGAACTTATCCCGAAAGTCTCCTCTTTAGCGTAGATTTTCTGCGTAAACAATAAACTCCAAAATCGACATGCAAGAGTGAACTTGTTATATACGGGGGGTTAGTTCCAGTGGTTAGAATAATAAATCAATGCCAACATTAAAGGTAAACTCATGGCTAGGTTGACGGAAATTCACCGTCAACAAGATGCAAGCATCTCATATACAGATCTTCCAACAGGATCTTCTATCACCAACTTCTGAAAGTTGATTGAATTGTTGGACTGGATAAATTGGACGATTGTCTCAGTCTGATCTCTCAGCAACTTGTTGACAGGACTTGTATGTTGTGCCATGCTGCCGAAGTTTGTACTCAGTGACGGCATCCTCAAGTTGTTCTCATCTGATGGTATCATCAATTCTATTCTTGAGGATGCACTTTCCTTGTCTCTTTCTGCATTACAACCTATCTTGGATATGTCGGTTGCTGTCCTATGAAGTTTAGGAATCTGCCTTGAGGTGTTATTACTACTATTTTGCTCACACTTAGACAGATATGTGAATTCCAATGGCATGGATGAAGCAAGGTTAACATTTCTTGACTGCTTTCTGGTAGGATAGGAGCTTGCCTCGTCTTTGTTACTCTGTATGGCAGAGTCTTGATTGGTCATTTGTTCCATGATAATGGGTGGAAACTTATGTAGAGGAATCCTGGATTCTTTTGATGTTTCTGTAACAATATTTTGTGAACGCTTGCTTCTAAGGCAGGCTGAAGCTTCTTCTGTCCTGCCTGTGCCTGTCAGTGATCCCACGTCATCAATATCTAACATCAGCTGATGATGCACTCCCAGGTCCTCGTGCACTTAATTTCTCACCTGGACTAGTGTATCTGTATCCATTTATCAGAGCAATGTATTGTGCTTCAGTATCTTCATCTGGTGAGCTACCTACCACAAAATGTACATGGTGCTCATCATCTTCATCAGTAAATAGGTACATAGTTGGCTGTTCTTTGCTTTCCTCTAGGACAATGCACTCATCAATCATATGGTGAACATCATCATCGGAGGCAACAGAGATGAGCACATTCACTTGCTCTCCCGGCAAATGGTACTTGACTATGTGAGCTTGCCTGATGAGCTTGGTTGTCTTGCTGATCAGTTCTTGCCATGACAATCCTTGACTTATCTGAATCAGATGCTTTTCACCGCCAACATAGCGGAGCTTTCCATCTACTGCCCTTGGTAGGAATCTGCCACCAAAGTTGCAAAGGAACTTCATTCTAGTTGATCCAGAGTTATATATCTCTTGTTGGTACCCCTTATTTGTTTGTTGACTAGTTTCACTCAATGAAGGAAATGTCAGCAGCTTCTTTGATGGTTTATCTCCAGAAATATTAGCTCCAGGAGTGTAGCTAGTTTTGATGTTCTTGTGATCAGAAGTGATTGAAACCAAAGGCTTCATTGTGTTTGCCCTGTCTTGCATGAATTCAAGAGCAAACTCTTCTCCAGTTCGGAATGAGTAATTCAATAACTGTGTCTTCCCAGTCGTAACAAAAAACACTGGCTTAGGGCTGATATTGGGGACACCTGGTGGCAAAGCTTCTGAGGGACTGATATGTTCAGCGTCAGAACGTCCAGTTCCAATTGTTTGTAAACTAGTACATGGAGAATACACAGCGTTCTTTGACATTACCTCTCAGGTCAGCGTTGCATCTGAGCTGTATTTCTCATTCCATTTTCAGTCTCTAAGTGAACTATAATATTAGTTAACATGAACATTATCACATAGCATCACTTACGCATCCTTATTCAGATAGTTGTAGTTTTGTTCACCCATGGGCTGAGAGTTATGGACTGGAGATATACAATTATAGGGTTAAAATAATAATATATAGCTTGTATTTTTTTTAAAAAAAACTGTAAGACCACAAGAGAAGGCAAAAAAAAAAAAAAACTTGAAGGCATAGCCATGATTAATCTAAAACTGCCCATAAGTGTTCGCAGTGTGGGGGTACCAGTGATTATGCAGAGTTTGCCAATATTTACAAAATCAAATAATATTTCCAATTATGTATAAACTTTACTTCAACAGGTTGATTTTTAAGGATATTAGTAATCACTTCTACCAAAGGTAACAGTGAATCATACATGGACATAGTTTGTAAAAATTCTTGTTCTTTTGAAGGTACAAAATCGCACATATTGTTGCAAAAGAAATAGAAGGGCAAAGAAGATAGCTGCTAACCTTCGTGATCCCCAGCTGAAGTCTGAGTAGCAGACCCTACCCTTGAAAGTTTGTGAGCTGGTATGTATTGTCTACCTTACATTTGTGATGCTAGAGAGATTTGTATATGTAGATGGGTGAGCTCAGTTAGAATAATATACCAGTAGACTTGAAGATAGCTGGATTGGAGTTGGGGTAATGGGGTCTAAACTAAGTCATCTATGAAGCAGTTAATTGGCTCTGTCCAGACTTGTAATTGGATGACAGCAACGGGCTATATTATTAGAAGCAGGGATGAGATTGGTTGAACAATTTTTTCTTGGTATTATTAGATTATACACCTCATAGGCAGCCAAGAGGTCAATTATTCATACAGAACTGGAGTTAAGTGAACTGTATTGTGGTGCATCGATCAACTTTGAACATATGCCATCAATATGTATTAGGAAGTTCTCTATTCATCAAATGAAATGGCATAACTGTAATTGTATATCTAATGAAGAAAGGAACTGAATTGCCCGAGTATCTATCAATTATGTATCTAAATATATAGTAACTATCAGTGAAACGTTTATGTGAAGTAGGGTTGTCATGCTGTGCTATTAAACCCCAACTTGAGATATTGCATTACTTAGGCTTTCCTAGTTTTGTATGCAAACTGGACTCTTTAGGCAAAGCTTGAATAAGTTTAGTCACACAGTGGTCCCACCATTTGTTCTTTTTAAGTTGACCTATGACTTGTTGAGAACACGAAGAAATAGAAACGAAAAATGCATGCATCGATCAAGCAGAAAGGATGGAACGTAATTGAGGCGGAGGTCGACCTCACCTCTCAGTCGGTGGTACGAGCGCTGCCGCCGCCGAACCGAAACTGTGGCTTTGGATGACGTTTGTTGAGGGTTATGAACGAATGGGCTAAGTGGGCTTGGGATCCTGGGGGCTAGGGCCTGTCACTGATCGACGGCCCACCACTAAAGAAACATGTCGTCACAATCCATTTTTTTAGTTCCCACAAAAAAAAAAGTCACAGTCCATTTGTTTTTAGCAAAATAAAAAAAATATCCATCCATTTTTTAATAAAAATAAAATATACTGATGTGCTTTGAGCGTTGGACTCGGCAAGTGGCTATGACCAGACTCTGAGCTGCGCCAGATATCGCAACAAGAAAACCCGGATCGACGGCACGGGCATACACAGGCAGCATTTTTTTTTGAGAAGTAGCCGGAGCTTATATTACTCATGAAGGTTAAACATCTTGGAGAGCCGGGGGAATTATAAGCCACTCTTCCACCGGCTTCTCGCGAGACACTAATCTAGCACACTCATGAGCTAACTTATTACATGATTTATGAGTAAAACTTAATTGAAAGGCTTCAAATCTCTGACTAAGGTCCTCAATCTGGAACAAAATAGACAGGGCCAATCTCTGATCTTTGCGAAGAGCGATTCTCCCACAGGTGCACCAGGACTTGGCAATCTGTCTCGACAGGCAGCACTGGGAACAACCAGCAGGGAAAAGCTTAAAGGCTGGTGCTTTTGCAGGCAAAGGAGAGAGAGAGAGAGAGAGTTTGGGCTTCACGGGGCTTACAGCAAGGTTCTGCGCTGGGCGAGCTCGACGTAGTGAAGTCCCTGGTGGGCGGTGGCGCAGGCTCCGGGTCAAGGCCGATCTGGTGCAGGCGGCGTCGAGGTTGCTCGGCACGGACGGCTTCGACGACGGAGGCGGCAGTGTCGGCGTCGGCGGAGGCGGCAGGGAGACGTTCGAGAGCATCGGCGAGGGCGAGCGGGAAGGAGATGACGACGACGACGACGACATGGCGGCCGCTACTTCCACTGAGACTGGCCTTAAGGTCGAACGGAGAACAGCAGATCAGCAGCTTCCACCAATCTTCCGTCCGTTGGGCCTTTAGCCCATCTCAGCCCAAGCTCACCATGGCCACTTCCTTCGCCTCTTTTTGTTGTCTTCCTTGTTGCCGAGACAGCAGCGATCCAGTCCAACAACGTCAGCCACAACACGAAGACGCACCGCTCAGTCGCGTTCCACCTCCACTTCATTTCAACCCGAGCTATGACGAGCCCCAGCGCTGACTCCCCTATGCAACCGACGAACATGACGAAGCCTGTGCCGCTCCGGCCGCCAGCTCGTCACCGCAGCTCCGATCGCCTCCTATCGCTTGTACGGAAGCCATGCAGGCAGAGCACCTTGGCTCTCTTCTTCTTCTCCATGAGCTCAAATCTCCCAAGCACAGGGTAAGTTTCAACAAAAACAAGAAACTTGGGACCTTAAGAAGACCTGGAGGACATGTACTGGTAGCTGTACCTACGACCTACCAGGCTATCACTCCAAAGGATCCGTTTCACCCAATAGAAAAGGCCGAGACTACATTTCACTTAGCACATCATGCATCTTAAACCAACAATACGAATCAGCAGTTTGGAATAAATTTGCACTAAGCAAAGGAGCATCTACAGAAACTAATGATCACTGCATTAAAAACAACAGGCCATCCGATATACTAACATAGGGTGCGTTTGGCACGGCTGTGGCTATGGCTGTGGCAGCTTCAGCTGTGACTGTGCTGGTGAAGCGGATTCACTGGTGAATCCGAAGCCGTTTTAGAGGAACATTTGGCAAAACAGCTTCGTAAGGTGGGTAAAAGAGTGAAATGACCATAATACCCTTCTCATTTATTTTTTATTTTTTATTTTTCTTATATTTTATTTTTCTTTTTTCTTCTCATTTCTCTTTCTCTTTTTATTTCTCCCTTCCCTCTTTCTTATCCATCCACGTCCCTTATCCATCCACCTGCCCCCGGCCTCCTCCCGTCCTCCGCCCGACTCCACCATGCAGTGCCACCGCCGACCACCTCCGCGCTGCGCCCACCGCCGCCGTCCTCTGCCCTGACCCCGCCGCTTGCGCCCCCCTCGTTGGCTCCCACCGCCCTCCGCCTCCCCCGACTATCCGGCGCCTCCCACCTCCCCACGCCGGCGCCGTCAGGTCGCCCGAAGCTCCCCAGCGCCGGATCTCCCCCGCTGAGAGCCTGCTGGAGCCGTGGTCGTGCTCGCCGGCGTCGGATCTCCAGGCGCCCGCAGGCCTCCTCCGCCCCGTCCGAGCTCCGCCGGCCTCCTCTGCCTCCCGTCGGCCATCTCCAGGCGCCTGCCGGCCTCCTCCGCGCTGCAGCCATCTCCAGGCACCTTGGGCGGCTCCACCACCGGCGCCATCGAGCTCCACCGCGGGCCTCTCCTGCAGCCCCATCGACCGCCCGTGGGCCCCTCCCACCCATGGGCAGGCTTGGCAAAGGGCAGGCGAAGCGGGCGATGCTGCCCTTTTGCAGCTTCGCCCCGGCCGAACCGCTCCAGAGAGCAGGAATCAAGGGAGGCGGAGAAGCGACTTGGGGGAAGCTGTTTTGTTGCACCGTTTGGCACAGCTTCACCGAAGCTGTGCCAAAGGCACCCATAGTGAAGCAAAAGTTGATGTGTGTGTGAGTGGGTTTGTGGATGTGGAACTGAGGGAGGTGGAATATTTCAACTGCAATCAAGACACGGCAGGGAGCACAATCATGACAGATTCACATGAAACCACAGTAGGGATCACAATCACGACAGATTCACATGAAACAACATGTCTAAAAACACACCGGGAAGAACAAAGCAGGAATTGCATTGCCTTTAAACAACTACAATTAGGAGAATGTTCACTGGAGTTTTTGAGGCGTGGCGCCAGATGCGGACTCCTAAGCGACGCCATACACACATCGTAAGGCGTTGCAGCCATTAGATTAGCATACAATATTCAGTGCAAAGATTCAGAGCAGAGGCACGCCGCACGCAGCATGAGCAAAAGCAGAGCATGAGCCATTAAGTATTACAATACTTAGAGCAGAGGTCATACGAGGTGGAGTGGAGTGGAGGGAACAGAGAGTAGGCAGGGGCATACCAGGCAGAAGAGAGGAACAGACAGGAGACGCAGGCATAACAGGCGGACAGGCAATGGAGGCAGGCAGTCAGGCGGACGCGCACGGCGGTGCCTTCAGCGGCGGAGATGCTGGAGCGGCTCCACAAAAAAAAGGGACGGACGGCCAGCGGACTCAAGCTGGAGCAGAGGAGCAGCCGAGCGGAGCTCAAGGTCTGCCCGCTGGCTGCCTCGACGCTACACTGGCAGATGGACTCCCTCATAGTCCCAGTGCCATTCGAGCGTTTGCAGTTCCCCGGCATCGAACATAGCTCTGTGCAGCGAACTTAAGCCGTGTTTAGGTAAAAAATTTTAGGTATTAAATGCAACTTTGACCAATAATTAAGGGTGTTAAATAAATGCAGTTTACAAAACTATCTTCGCACCCCTAGGTAAATTTTCGAGAGGAGTCTAATGAGGGCTCTGACCACATGATTAAAAGACGGTTACTGTAGCATTACTGTAGTAAATTATTAAATTAGTTATGCTCATTAGATTCATCACATAAAGTTACACCTATGTGTGAAAAGATTTTGCAAATAGACTTCATTTAGTACTCCATGCATGCGAAATTCCCTTTTCTGAAAATTTTTTGTAACACATTTAAACACGGCATAAGCATCGGATCCATGAGCTCGAAGAAATTTGCTTGATCTTTCACATCGAACATATTCCCTGCCACGATTGGGTTCTGTGCCACTTGGAGCTGTGCTGCATTTTCCTGCCGCATTTCTTGCGTTGGTCACCTGTTGGTTATAACGGGCAATATAGGCATTCCTTTGTCTAGTTTGCCAATTCCTAACATTGTGATATCCAGTTGTCCAGTGTGGTGGCACCCAGGTTGAGAGAGGTGGTGCAATGCTACCATGGGCGGATTTGGGCCTAGGGCCACTAGGGTCATGGCCTTAGGCGTGGCGTAAAATCCTCCTTATATCCACATGGTTTTTTCAAGATCCAAGTAGTTGTCCACATTCTGATCCTAAGCCTTAGGTGGCCCAACACAGCAGCAAAGGTCCGAAAGAAGGTCCTCTCCTTGTCTGTCCACACACGTGAGCTGCAAGGGCAGTGTTGAAAGCACAGTCACACAAAAGTCCAGCAACACATCAGCTTTTGCTGCAGCGTATTTCCCCCACTTTTTTTACTTATTTTCGTTTAACGGTACTGCTAATTTTTCTATGTATAAATGAAATATGGTTAAGTAATGAGTGTTAATACATCATCCCCAACTTCGTATGAAATTAATTAAGAATCGACATGGTGGAAGCATTTTAAACTCATACAAATTGGTAATAGTTTTTCCTACCGCACTCTCAATACAAAATGATAAAATAAGGAATCGATTCTTCATTTTATATTACTTGATTATTGATTTGAATAAATCAATGTTATGAAACCACCAATATATTGTTAACTAGTTACGATTGGAGAAAGTATATATGTCTATGCTTAACAATGGAAAATGTTCACCATAATGCTAGGAGAACACCATTGATTTAGTAGAACATGCATATAGGCCTATGTGGGCTTGCGGCATGGGTCAGCCCAGCAGTTAGTAGCTTGTCCCACCGCACTATATGGGTGTGTTTAGGACTTTTTTTAATTTGAACCTTTTTTAAAAAAATATTTTGAAAATAACACCACTGAAACATTATTTACACATATGACCCTTTTGGTCGCGCCGGCCCACACGCGGCAAAAATGTTGTCGCACCACATGCACCGGCGTGGCAAGTCTGCCAAAATAGGCTATGTATTATCCCTATATCGCACTTAGGGTTCTTATTAAATGTTTATAAACTTGAGAGCGTCTTAATAAAGTAGCATTTAAACTTTGAATGCTATGAAATTTGGCATAAACACAGTAGAAAGTTTAAAGGTCTCATTTTACTAACATGTAGAAATCCTACGTATTTTGAAATATATAATTTCAATGGAAGATATATATTATTCATCTCTCGCTTAGGAAAGCTTGAAACTGTGAAATAAATTCACTTAGACATTTTTTTTCAATTTAAAAATTTAAAGAAGCCTAGATATTTTAAAACTATAATAAGACTACATTGGAGATTGTTCTACCATTATATCTTCATATAATATGAAATCTTTTAAGTTCGAAACCATGATAGTATGATACTATAAATTGGGATTGTGTAATAATAGTCGAAACATCCATTCAACATAGTTTGATTAAGTGAAGAAGATTCTCAATCACACGATACATCATCTAATTTTGGTATTCACCGTAAAATATGTATATTCTAGTGAGTTAAAGATGTATAGGTTAGAAACTGTGTGTTCTTTAAAGTATATCGTAGTATATACAATAGTGTGCATGCATAAATATATGGATGTTAGGAACTAAATTTATATCAGTGATCGATAGTGTCCACTAATAGAGAGACATATAGGTTAATTCAAACTGAATAGGATCAATAGTATAGGATTGATGAAACAATTATATTTTAAATAAAATAAATATATCTTATGATGCAGTGTTATATATTAGAGGTTTCAAATGTTTATTCTTAATTAAATTATTTAACTGAAATAAAGTAAACACCGACGTAAATGTATTTAACACTTACAAGTTGTACTTAGAGATGGATAAGAATAATTTTTTAAGACAGATCAAAATTTTAAAAAAGTTTGTGTGTTTAGGCATGTAGATAGTGGCCTTAGGCGTGAAAAATCATCAGCTCCGCCACTGAATGCTACGATAAATGAGCGGCTGTGCTGCCACGGACATCGCTGCCGCTGTTGCTGCTGCATTAGCCTGAGCTCTGGAGGTACCGCGGTAGGTCTGCAGTGCAGCCATAATAACCACCGCAATTGACTCTGCTTCATTACGACTAAACGGGGGATCCAAATCTTGCATGGTAGGGTTGGCGGGTAGGTTTGCCAGTACTGGTTTCCTCGAGATGGCAACTGCTAATGCGGCATTAAAAGCTTCTAGGACCCTAATCCTGTAATAAATGGGATTTACCGTTGCGCCTAAGTTTCAGACCATTCTCTACAGTCGCTGCACCACACCTTATACTGTTGCTTAAGAAATGCATGATCTTTACATGCAGTGATCCAACACTGGAATGGAATCTCATCAACATATGAAGGAAAAGATTTTGAACTGCTCCACGAATCCAGAGGGGGTTTATGTTGGTGTTCGCGATGACATTGGCAAACTGGTGGGGTTGACGAGCCTTCAGAGTCATGACTTTGCCATAGTACTGAGTGAAGAGAGCAGATTTTCCAATCGCATCGGTGAGGGCGGGATGAGCTTGCACAAGGATGTACCGGTCCGGGGTGAAATGGTTTAGGATGTCCAAAAGATCAAGAACCTCGGGCGGGGGAGCTCCAAAGGCAGCAGTCTGATACAAATTGCCTGTTGCAAAAGTAGCCAACCAAACCATGTTTTGGGATCTAAGATTTTCATTCAACGGAACAAGCATATCTAAAAGCCCTCTGGTGCCCTTCACTTCACCACTGAACAGGACAACAAAATGACATGGTTGGATTGGTCCATTGAAAGCGAGATTGTGAGTGTGCAGCCTACTGATCCAATGCACTTGACCTGCAAAGGAATTGGTCACCCTATCTGCAACAACCCGGGATTGTCGTGCGTCTCCAGGAACATCAACATCAGCCATAGGATTTCCTCCTTGCAAAACATACTGTGTGATAAGATTGTGAACAACTCTCTGATCCCAAGAGAACATGCTGCACACAGCTTCCTAGAAAATAAAGAGCCACAGAAACGAAGCATAAGAACAAAAACAATCCAAAACAAAGCAAATCGAACTCACAGTGCCCAGATTGAAAATGAAAATAAGAAAATGCGTAAACCCTAACCAAACACCATGCGCGGCACAACAAATCCAACTCACCGGGATGTGGGTGCCGAGAATGTTGTCGACGGGAAACGCCGGGGTCTCCACGGGCAACGCCGGGATCTCCACGGGCAACGCCATCCTCTCCTCTCGGCGCGGAGCTAAGGAGAGGGGGCTGCAGAGTTGTAGAGAGAAGCGGACGAAGGCAGCTGAGATGGAGGGGGAGATAGCTCTGGGGAGCTAAGTCGGTGACGCGGATGGACGCATTGCGGCTGGCGGCGGCGGCGCCGGAGGACAGTGAGCTGGGGAAGCGACGGGGGTAGTTCTGAGATGGAGATAGCTGCGGAGCTAAGTAAAGGTTGACGGGGATGGAGGCATCGCGGCTGGCGGCGGCGGACACGCTGAGAGCAATGTGATTGAGCAAGAGTGAGCGAGAGACTAGGGGTGAGGGCAAAGGGACTTGGTCAGCTAACTTGGGCCTCGGGCGTATATGGGTCGCAGAATGGGCCTCTGACCTCCGACGTAGCGAGCAGGAGTCGACGGAGGTGCAGGAGGACCTCCGCATAAGCGTGCGAAGATGCTAAGGCGGAGGTATAGATGGCCATTTGGCCCGCAGCACGGCGACCCGCCCGAAGGCACGCAATTTTGGCCCGGCCCAAACACGGCACGGCCCGCTAACTACCGTGCCCGGGCCAGCCCGGCCCGCTTGCCGTGCCCGGGCGCGGGCCGCCACCCCAGCACGCCGGGCGGCCCGGCCCGGCACGAAAAAAATAAAAAGGCCCGTTGCCGGCCCGTCAAATCCCCGCCCCCATATAAAAGCCACATCTCAAACCCTAAACTACTCTCCCTCCCACCCTCTGTCTTCACCGCCGCCCCCCCTTGCCCCCCTGGCCCCCTCCCGATTTCCCCGCCTCGGTGCGCAACGCACCCGCATCGCGCGCCTCCGCCCGGCGTCGCGCGGCCGGCGGCGGAGTCCCCGCATCGGTGCATCTGCCTAGCGTCGCGCGACCGCCGCATCTAGCCTGCTGCTCACCTCTCCTCCCTTCTAGCGCCCGCTCCCGCTCGCCTCTCCTCCCAGCCGGTGGCCGACGCCGTCGCGCCGCCACGGCGCCACCCCAATCTCCCCGCCGCGACGCCCTGCGCCCATCCCGTCGACCGGCGGTCGGTCCTCCCCTATGCGACGACGAGCACGCAGCGGATGGGCAGATCCAAGGTCACGCTGGGGCCGGCGGCTTGGCGAGCTGGAAGTGGTGGCGGGGGCGCAGAGAATTAGAGGAAGAACACCCAGCGACGGGCTTCGGGCGGCCCGGGTGCACGCGTAGGGCCGTGCTTTCTCGAGTTGGCTCGGCACGGAATAGGCCCGCGGGCCTGGGCTTGGGCTGTCGTCCCAGCCCGTGGGCGGGCACGACGAGGCTTAGTGTCGGGCTAGGCCCGGCCCGCAGTTTAGCGGGCCACCCCGGGCCCGGGCCCGGGCCGGGCGGCCCGAATGGCCATCTATAGGCGGAGGTAGGCGAGCTCGGCGAAGCTCTTGATCGTGAGGGACGGGCCAGAGCGCTGGTCCGGGGTCAGGCCAGACCTATCGGCCTCTGACCACGGGGGAATCAAGTTTACAGTCGCCCGTTAGGACGCCTGTGTCCGGTCGAACTCCGATAGAGATTGAACTTTCTTTTTTCTTATCCCGCGCAGCCGCGCCCGGCGCCCCATTCCTTTTTCAACAACGGGCGGGTGGTCCCGACCCGCACAGAAGGTTCCCACTCCTCGCGCGCCCGCGTGCCATGTGCGTGGCGGCCAAAACAAATCGAACAAAAAAGCAAGAAACAAAAAATAACAAAACATTTGTAATAAAAAATTGTAAAAAGTTATTTAGAGAAAAAAATCCAGAAATGTTTTTTGGCAAAACTTATGAATAAAACTTTTCGAAAAATTACGCGCAAAAACTGCTAAGAAAAGTTTGAAAAAATGAATAAAAAGTTGTTCATAATTGTTTATGAAAGTTTAAGGATAACTTTTTATGAAATCTTTATAAATTAATTTATAGAAAAAAATGGGAAAAGAACAAGGGAAAGTTTTTGAAAACAAACATTTTGGGACAAAATTTTAAGGAAACATTGCCGAAAAAGAATTCTTGCAAGAAAAGTTTTAATGAAAGTTTAAGGATAACTTTGTATGAAATCTTTATAAATTAATTTATAGAAAAAAATGAGAAAAGAACAAGGGAAAGTTTTTGAAAACAAACATTTTGGGACAAATTTTTGAGGAAACATTGCCGAAAAAGAATTCTTGCAAGAAAAGTTTTAATGAAAGTTTAAGGATAACTTTTTATGAAATCTTTTATAAATTAATTTACATAAGAATATGAGAAAAGAAAAAGGGAAAGTTTTTAAAAAACATTTTGGGACAAAATTTTGAGGAAACGTAGCCGAAAAAGAATATTAAAAAATTGCAAGAAAAAAGAAATAGAAAAATTTTGTGGTAAGATTTTTTTCTGACCCATGGGCCACGACTAGGCGCTGCTCCTGCGACTGCGAGGGGGAGGTCGTCGCTCGCCATTGCCCGACGCCGCCGCTCCCGGCAGGGAGCTCGCCGTGGCCCGGCCCAGTCGCTCCCCGCGGGTAGCTCGTCGTTGCCTAGGCCGCCGCCACTGGGACCCTGCTCACCGCTCGCCGGGGCATCTTCCTGCTGGCCTGCAGCCGCCGCCGCTCGTGGATCCGCCCCCCACCCCGCCGCCAGGGAAGCCACGAAGGTGCTCGAGAATTTTGCGATTATAGGACTCAAACAAACGTGGTTTGCTATTTTGACACTGGACCCACAATTCATAGACACAGATAGACCCATTTGTCATCCACAAAGGTTGTCAAAATAGCAAATCACGTTTGGTGGAGTCCTATAATCACAATTTTTTCAAGGTGCTCGGTGGGATTTGAGGGAGGAAGAATCGAGGTTGGAGAGAGAAGAACTGGAGTGCAGCAAACATACCTTTGACTGGTGCGGTGAGGAGTAGGTACGTTAATTACACGGGGTCCACCCACGTGAAGTGAGAGACACGATCGACCGTGCAGCCGTGAACTTGCGGATGGTTGAAAACTCAACATTGCGCTCTGACCACCTCGCTCCCCACTCACGCTCTCTCGCCATCTCTCACCTCTCGCCCACGACTGCTATGGCCGCCCCCGGCGCCGGCGGCCGGCGGGCCTCCACTTCGCGAGCCCGACGCGCATCCGCGGCGGCGGCGGAGTCGAATGAGAACGAAGACCTCGCCGCCGCGCCCTCTTCCTCGTCCTCATCCGCGTTCGCCCTCGCCTCCGCCCCCGCTCCGCATTTCTCGCTGCCCCCGAGGTCGCCGCTCGCGGCCATCGCGGATCCCGGGCGGAACCCTCGGTCCGCGCCGGCGACGCCCAAGTAGCTGGCAGGCACGCCCAGGACCTCCGCGGCGGGGTCGGGCGCCAGGGACCCCGACCTCATCGGTTGGGGCGGCGAAGAGGCAGGTGTTCGATCTGAGGGATGTCGCGGCCGCGGAGGTGCCACACTTCGACCTCGACGAGGACCCCGCGTTCTGGAAGGATCGCAATGTGCAGGTTTGAATGTTTGCAGCTCGAACCTGTGAAGTCGGTGTAATTCTTCAGTAGAAGCAGTAAATGAACTATATACTACTAATAATCATCTTGTATCAATTGGATTGGCAACCGTGCTCATTGAAATATAGTGATCTTGAATCTTAATTGAAATATAGTGGTCCTTATATCATGTAATAATTTTACTAATAATTGTGTCACCATCTTTGTAGAAAAAAATATGAAGAATAATCAATAATGTCTAACCATCATGTAAGGCTGATGCATTTTGAGGTCTTGTCATGCCCCTTGAGTTCTAGCCATTTATCAGTGATTCTGCATCATGCCAATTGTGACTTCTTTTACATGTGGCTGAATTTGATGTGTTCGCTCGCACACCCCTCAGGCTTCTTCTGAAGCTAATATGTCGAATGTGTCTGGACTTTTGTTGTGGTTTCTACAGGTTCTGATACGGATAAGACCAATTAGTGATGCCGAGAATGCTACTCATGGTCAGAAAAGATGCTTGCTGCAGGATAGCTCAAAGACATTGAGCTGGACAGGACATCCGGAAACAATGTTCACGTTTGACCATGTTGCATGTGAAACGATATCACAGGTCTCTAGTGTGCTAGCCCTCTTTTTTGTTCCCTTCTGTATCAGTCTTCCTTTGGCCTAAGCAACCTTTTGTCTATACAACAATTAGGAAAAGCTATTCACAGTTGTGGGTCTGCCAATGGTGGAGAACTGCATGTCAGGATACAATGGCTGCCTGTTTGCCTATTGTCAGGTAAGACAAACTGACAACAACCCAAGCATTAGTGTCAACAAGGTCATGTATGCTGAAGATTTGGACACACTTTTCTCCTTGCCGGTCTCACTAGAGGCATTTGGGGAACTCGAAACACTTGGTCAGTTTCTTGAACTGCAAGCATTCAATGAGGAAAGTAGAGATACTTGGATATACCAATGGGGCAAGCTCTACAAGT
Organism: Cenchrus fungigraminus; assembly: GCA_036936925.1. NCBI lineage: Eukaryota > Viridiplantae > Streptophyta > Magnoliopsida > Poales > Poaceae > Cenchrus > Cenchrus fungigraminus. The sequence continues at coordinate 1,785,587 of CM072770.1, read as the reverse complement.
TAGCATTTCAGAACTTGTCGGAGCATCCAGTATTCTCTTGGCTCTGGAAATCCAAATGCACGCCAAGAGTGAAATTTTGCCTGGTTAGTTTTAGTCGATAGACTGAACACCAAGACGATGCTCAAAAGGAGGAACTTGTATGACGGGGATGATGATGAGCACTGCGTGCTTTGTCCGACAGGGACAGAGGAGGATCTGGACCACCTCTTTTTTGACTGCCCTTTCATCAAGAGATGCTGGGAAAAGATAGGAATGCATTGGAACACAAGCCTCAGTCTATATCTGAGGCTAGCGCATGCCAGGCTACAACAAAACATACCCTTTTTCATGGAATAGTCACCATTGCTGCATGGTAGATATGGAAGATAAGAAATGAAAGAGTTTTCAACAATGGTCAAGTCAATGTCAACATTTGGTACTGGTACAGCTTTCCTCCCCGTCCTCCTCCTTCGCGGATGACCAAATCACGCATACTAGTACAACTTCCGTCTTCCGGCACGACCGGCGGCTAGCTAGCGGCGCGACTGCGAGCAATGGTCTGGCCGTCTGGGGGAATCGCTTTGCGTCATTTGAATTTCGACGTTTGAAAGTGGCCCGAGGGAAGGGGAAGGAGGCACAGAGTACCGATGGGATGTTAATCCTTGGGGAAGAGCGGCTTTCCCGAGTGCCCGATTTTTGGCGCTCGGGGAAGTTTGAGGCACTCGGGGAATTTTCATTCTCCCGTAGTGTGGAGATCCAAGCTTCTTTTTGCTTTTCGTGGCGTCGTGAGGTAGAAGAGGTCCAAGCGCGACACGCCCAAGTGCAACACGGTTCAGAGTGACAAGATTCACAAACGGCCGGAGCTGGCTCATGGTCCAAAGATGACAAGATTCAGAGTGGCCTTCCTTTAAACCTGCATGAGAGACGTGATTATAGATGACATCACACCATGAGGACGAAGAACATATATGCAAGACAGGGAAACGCAAAGGGTCAAACTGGATGGAGCCGTTGCAGATCGATGAGGCGGTAAAGGCCGGGATTTAGCTGGACGAAGAATCGTGGGCAGAGTGCGGCACAGCACCGGGCCGGCCGGGCTGAACAGCGGCGGCGGGGCACGGAGAGAGATTTTATTTATTTATGATTTCTCAAAAAATATATGAAACATTAGATGAGAGAAGCAAAAAAGGAAAAAATTCAGATTTTATTTATGATTTCTCAAAAAATATATGAAACATTAGATGAGAGAAGCAAAAAGGAACATTAGATGAGAGAAGCAAAAAAGGAAAAAAAATTCAGATTTTATTTATGATTTCTCAAAAAATATATGAAACATTAGATGAGAGAAGCAAAAAGGGAAAAAATGTCTAAGCTCAGGTTCAAACGGGGGACCTTTAGTGTGTGAGAATATCGTGATAACCAACTACACCATCCAGACAAGGTTCTATAGCTTTTTTATATTAATTTATTTATTAGTGCAGTAGACCAGCGATAGAAACGGAGAATTAACTTGGTAACCCACATTATTCAGATCAAACAAGAAAAAAGGTGCTTCTTAAACGATATGATTACTTTTCATCTATGAAATGAGCAGCAAACCAGATTAATTGATTTATTGAAGTTTGATCACTCTACCTAATCCCCAATTTTGGGCAAGCTCAAGCTGAATATCAGTGAACTATCCTTTTGTGCGCCGCCACCACCATGACACCAATCACTACATCATTTGTTAGGATTCATTGCTGCTTTGAACTAATTTGATGCCTAATAATAGATAAAGTACCTGTTTTGCAGCCATTGCCAAGTTGGCAAGTTCCACTACTGAAAGTTGGCATTATTCAAAGATGAGGAAGTCACGATACCATATTCATTACAGTTTCAAACCACAAGAAGTAAATATAGCAACTTATCCTATTTGTAATAAGGTAGTATAATGTTGCCAATTATTACAAATGCACTATGTATGAAGGATAGCGCGGGGGTCTGTGATTATAAATGAATAGTGGCTAGGACCATGTCAACATTGTAAAAACACAAAATATGTATGAAGGACACATCCGTCATCAACAGCCAGTCGAGTGAATAGACTGTCATAAGGGCTTCGGTGGTCTCGTAAGGACATTTGAGTGTGTTGGGTGAGTACAAATACTCCAACTTGTATACTACTTAGTCGTCAAGGACATTTGAACACGCCTAAAGATTATTATTTTGAAAGATACCACAATGCTGATGACTGTTTATGCGCAAAGGGGGTTTCACAGCCGAATCGTATGTTGTGGCATGTTGAATTGAAGTTTTTTCCTTTCCTGTTCCCCACTCAAACCGGTCGCTCTTATGTTTCAAATTTTACAATGTACAGCTAACTCTGACATTCACTCAACAATTTTGTTTGTTATTTTTATCATAATATAATCTGCAGATCCTTGAAGTTCCCACGTCATGCTTGGCAGATTCGGCTGATGATATACTGCAATTTGACTAGACTTTTAGTGCGGAACTGCGATAGGAATTTGGCTGTGGCCGATCCTTATTTCAATTATTTCATTCTTTTGAATTGGTGATAGGAGTTGGAGCGTGCAATAGCGAGTGTTCAACTCTGCCGGTGCATGTAATAATTGAATGATTTGTATGCTTAACACCACCATAAAATCTGTTTGATTGTATTGCATTCTATGTATGTACTACTTGTATTTGATTGCTCAAAACGATACAGCATGTTCTTCTAGTCCACTGGTGCAATGCAAACCCAAACAAACCGGGTCAAGTTTTCAAACGGGCCACTGCTCCCCTTGAAAAGGTTGGAAAGTTTGGCGTACCACGGTGGTTGTACCTAGCGGCAGCGCGGGAGCCCGACGCCGTTACGCGCTCACAAAATGACCAAACTACCCTCGTCGCGCTTATCCACTCGGGCGCCTCCCATCCACAACCCTCCCGGTTCCCCGCGTGAATAACCCCCAACTCCCAGGGGCACCACGGTAATCACGCCAACACGCGGCGCGCTCCCCCCGTCGTCCCCACCATCGCATCCCCGCCCAGCATATCTTCTCGTCTCGTCTCGTCCTCCGCTCGGCCCAATTTCTCGTGGCTTCCCGTCCAAAGTATCGCCCACGATCCTCCCCCTCTCTTCCTCCTCATCACCTCGCCGGCGGGCTGGGGGAGATCGGGGTCTTCGGCTCGCTGGTAAGGAAGCACTGCCCTACCTCCCTCCCTCCCTCCGTTCGATAGGCTGCGGCGGATTGTCCCATCCTTTCCTTCTGTTTGTCCGTGTCGTTCCCTCGCTGCGAGGAGGAGGACTCGAATCCTCCTAGCGAATTTGTTCGACGCGAGTCTCGAGTGCCAATTGCACTTTGTTTATTACCCATTTTCCCTCGGGGTTCAATCATTCCCCGGCACCGAGGTAGCCCCCTGTTCCAAGCAATCGGGTCAGGGCGCGTCTAGTTTCCCCGCATTTCACCAGGGCTTCTTCCCGCGTGTTCTCTAGACATTTTATTGATCGATCGATTGCGCGCGCTGCTCTTCCTTGCTCGCGATTGGCGAACGTCGCTTCGTCCGCCAATTTCGAATCTTCTAGAGAAGATCCTTGCGTCTTGTTGCCGCGCGCGCGCGCCGCCTGCCTGTGACGCGCTAGATTTGTTTGTACTCTTGTATGAGTCATCACCTTTTTTTTACTTTGTTTGATAGTAGCTGTTACTGTTCGATCACCTTTTGCGTTGTTCACGTGTTTGGTGGTACTTCGCGGCATGTAGATGCATATATTGGGTAAATTGCGCATGCTTCTATTGGTTTCCCCCCTCTCTATCGATTTCGATCGATCCTTTATCCAAACACTGTTGGATCTTGTTTTAACATGCAATTGTACTGAAGTAGGCTTAGGTTAACAGGTGAAGGCTAAAATACAGAGTTGATTGCCGTCTTGTCCAGTAAACTTGCAACTGGATTGAATGTAGAAAGTGACGTGTTTCCAGAGGTCGCTAAGCTTTGTTTTGCACGGTACAACTACTTTTCGGTACACGGAATGAGAACATATTTTCATGCATCCACACCATTGTTCTGTTTGTTTAATTCTTGTATGTATGAAGGTTAATATACGTCCACCACACGTATTTAAGCAAATATTTCCTTTACTCTTCCATTGCAGATTTTTCCATGCACCTTAGGCTAAAAATGCTTTGGTCTGAAACCTATCTGCTCTTTTTTCTGGCCAAAGATGGTCTCAGCCAACAAATAGCAATGATGACGATGTGCCGCTGAAGCTTCCCGCAGCTGCATTAAGCATGATGGTTGTGCACATAATGATGCTTAATCATTCATGCTGCGATACCCTCGAGTGGAACTTCCTTCTTCTGATGCAACCGTGCAAAGGTGGACCTACTGCTGAGGTGACTGCGATGAGTTTTGGAGGTGGTGAGGGATCTATGCTGCGAGGTTCCTTTTGTTTTCAGTGATTCTTGGCAAAGCGCTTTGGTGAAGATAACAATCATGGAAAGGTAAATAGTAATTATTCTTTTTTCGCTTTCCAGGTTAGATGGCTCCCATCAATTTTTATGCGACCTCCTATTTCTCGCAGGTACAAAGTAATAAGGGAGATAGGTGATGGAACCTGTGGGAATGTTTTCATGGCTTATAACGTGGAAACAAATGAAATTGTAAGTGCAAGGACTTGCCTATTAAAACATTTTGTTGTCAGCTTCAATATATCACCAAATCAAAACTTTCTAGAATTGTTTTCCAAGAGTTTATGTACTCACGATCTTATGAACCTTTTTTTCTCATTCTGTCTATTTTATTGAAGAATGTTTATTAAACTGAGCTGGCATATGATATGACTTCTTGTGTTGTCTATTGTCTTTGACTGTTTTCTTCACTCGTATCAGGTTGCTGTTAAAAAAATGAAGAGAAAGTTCTTCCAATGGGAAGAATGTGTTAGTCTGCGAGAAGTGAAGGTATTGTGTCATTTGTACTAAATGTATCATTGAAGTGTTCCGAAAACAATGGTTTGCCCCTTGGTTTCTTTAACGAAAAACCTTCTTTCTCCAGGCTCTTCAGAAACTAATTCACCCTAACATTGTGAAGCTGAAGGAGGTGACGATGGAAAATCATGAACTGTTTTTCATCTTTGAACACATGGTTGGTCCTTTGCTACGTCTGGCATAATTCTTACCATATTTGACAAAGAATTTACCATGTATAGTGGCATGAACTTCCCTAAATGTGAATTTAGTGTTCATGCACATTGGCTTAGATTAACCACAATGTTTGATTCACTCTTGTTTCTTCATGTCTCCATGCACATTGGCTGATATTGACCATAATGTCAGTTCACTGATAGTTCATCTTAATTAAATTAGTGAGCCACTGCTATTTTTCTTATATTTGTGATATATATATATATATATATATGCCATAGCTTATTCAGTGAGGGGTGTAAGCTGTTTCTGTCTGCTGAAGCATTCGATTTTTTCTAAGCTGCTTTTCTTACCTACATCTAATTGTTTTCCTGTATTTGTCCTGTTCTGAAGTACCAGTTAATTTTTCTTTTCAGGAGTGTAATTTGTATGATGTCATAAGAGAAAGGCAAGTTGCTTTCTCTGAAGGGGATATACGGAATTTTATGGTCCAAATACTGCAAGGTCTTGCATATATGCATAATAATGGATATTTCCACCGTGATTTGAAACCTGGTAATATGGCTTGTCGATATTACATTGGACTTATGATGTCTCTGTTCCTATTATAAATAATTGGATTTTTTCTGTGTTCTTAGAGAATTTGTTGGTGACAAATGGTATTGTCAAAATTGCTGACTTTGGTTTGGCAAGAGAAGTATCTTCCAATCCTCCTTACACTGATTATGTTTCTACCAGATGGTGAGTTTGTGTACGGAATTTGAATGTGCTCTTTTTATATGGTCGAACATGCAACTAACACTCCAAGATTATCTTAACCTCTTTAGGTATCGAGCTCCGGAGGTTCTGCTGCAATCATCAGCTTACACACCTGCTATCGGTAATTTGCCTTTGTCCTTGTCCTGTGGCCTATAATTTTTCATCTTCTTGATTTTGTATAGCTCGCTGTATTTCGAATATCTCCAAATCCTTGATGCATAATGCATGCAAAATATTCTTCTTATGCTGCAAAAGATTAAGGTTTATCTTGCTTTGGAAATCTTTTTTTATCACGCCTCATAGTGTCTCATTTTTATTTGGTTTTATTTTATCCAAACATGGCATAATTCCACCTCAACAAGAGCAAACAATATGATGCCTTTTTTTCTTAAAATGCTTAGCCTTTTTTTGTATAGTTTTTGTTGTTTACCTTTCCCCCATGATCCATGTACTAGTGAATTTTACTATCATTAATAGCTGTGCACTTTCGCAGACATGTGGGCTGTTGGTGCGATTTTGGCTGAGCTGTTTACATTGTCCCCACTTTTCCCTGGTGAAAGGTAATACTGTAGTGCTGATCTTTTATGCATGATCACTGTATTGCTTCAGTAGTTATCTGTATTAGGCATCATGTATTTATTCTAACTGTACATTGATCCATATATGCACTTGTTTAGTTCTGCTAATGTGAACTTTTGTGTACTGTCGTGTTTTATTTTCAATAATGACCTTTTTGGTTATGTGGAATGAACTTTGAATGCACAAGTAATTTTGTGTTTGTCTTAATGAATATGTATAGCCTGCTGCTGCTAGCTAGAAAATTTAACTCACTTTCAGTTAAACTTTGACTACTAGTTCGAGGCCTCTCACATCTGTAGCTGTTTTATTATGTTTTCTTCATCGTTTGTTCTTTGGCTCCTACTCTGGTTTGCATTTTTCATTTATGCAAGCAGCCTTGATCATGCTGTTGACACTTATTGGAGCTCAAGTTAATAAAACTTACACTTGCACCTAAATATTTTTATGAGCCCAGTGGAGCCTTTGTTAAAAAGAACATTTAGCATTGTTTGCAATTATTTTTCCATTGATACTATGTTATTTTACATTGCTTTTTTTCGTTTTATTTATCACAGTGAGACAGACCAGCTTTACAAAATATGCACTGTGCTTGGGACCCCGGATTGTACTGTCTGGCCAGAGGGAATGAACCTGCCTCGTTCAAATACCTTTAAGTTTTTTCAGGTGAAATTGAATTCCCATCTGGGTTCATTGGATGTAATATTCGAGGCACTGATTGTTTTCTTCCTGACAGATTCCTCCAAGAAACTTGTGGGAGCTTATTCCTAATGCTTCTTTGGAAGCAATTGACTTGATCCAGGTACAATTACAACTTTGCTTCTATGTTGTTTGGTTATGAAACAAAGTTTTGTTGTTTTAGAGTCCATTAACAATTATCAATGCTAACATTGTACCCTTTTCCTTCGTTTTGACAGCGACTTTGTTCATGGGATCCACGAAGGAGACCAACTGCTGAGCAAGCATTACAGCATCCCTTCTTTAATGTACTGACTTACCCGTTGAGTTGTCATTGGTACCTTTCTTTCCATTTGGAGTGTGCCTGACTCTTGTGAGTTTTCTAGGTGTGTAACTGGGTACCAAGACCTGTTCATGATGCATCCCATACAAAATCAAATGAACCTAGTGAGTATTTCTTTCTACAATAACTAGTTCATGGCATGTCATTTTTTGCAAGACAATTATATTCAGACTGAGATCCTTTTAAACTTTAATAGAAGCACATCCAAGGTTGGAGCTGAACCTGTGGGATTTCAGCACAGAACCTGATGACTGTTTCCTTGATTTAACTCTCAGTCTAAAGCCAAGTTCTGGAACAGGTGTGGATATTTTGTCTTCATCCACAATTTCAACCTATTGTTTTATATTTTTTGACCATGGCCTGTTTTTGACTCAATTGCTGTGGATGGTTTAGAGATTGGTTTCCAACCCTTCTGTCATCACTTTTAGCTTATCATCTTGGCCGTTTTGGCATGCTGTTTTACATTGCTCCTTTTGTTGTGCAGACCTTGCTAACCATGTTCCACAACGTACAGATGAGGTGAGATTCTATTAGTGTGTCTTTGTTTGTGTAAGCGATTCTAGATTTCAACGAATGGACGTCATCCTGATATTTGCTATTTTGACACGCAGGAAATTTTACTATACTCGGGGTTTGAGAATACCCCTGTGAAGTCCGGTATGTCCGTTTTCTAGGATGGTTTGTTGCTTTTTTCCCCTAGCACAGCGAGCGAAGTGTTAAGTGTGATATGACATTTGTTTACCCTGACAAGAGCCAGCAATTGCCATAGTTGGATAATTATGACTTGATATATTTGTCATACTTAGCACCAATATTTAGATGCCATCTTCAGTTAATAGCACCAATACTTAGATATCATTTTCAGTTAAGTTGACAAACATGGCTCTTTCTCTGTAGCAGGGTTTTGGCCACTGGTGCCGTCCGATCGTCCCATTGGTGATGTTCCAGCCATGCCATCCTGGCAACAGGCATACATGGTGGACAGGTACACTTGACACTCGTCCTTGCTTTGCAAACGGGTGAAATTCTTGTTTTTGTGTGTGAATTAACTAACGGTGGTTTGTGTGTTGCAGCCGGGCACCATTTGCAGGCTCCCCATTCGGGCTGTCGTTGCAGCCGAGCCTGTTGGAGAACCACCACCATTCACTAGCACCTATCCGGCAGGTCAATTTCTTCTGACGGAGACGGGATTTAACAGACACTGAGCATTCATACGATTCTTGCGTTCTTGATACTAGCAGCTTCTTGCTGTATGATACACTAGACTCAAAAATAAGTGCGCGGCAGTAGAGGAAATGTATATATTATTCGTAGCTCTTGCTTTTCCTTTTCTTTTCCCCCCTTTCTTTTGCTGTTCCATCCATCCATATTTATGTAAATAACAAGAAGATCATCTCCCAGGAAGAAAGAAAAACAGTTTTGTATGTGACCATGTTGATTGATACAGATGGGCGATGAGTTGGTGAGTGAGCAACAGAAGAGTGTCCAACCATGCTGGTAGTTGTGATGTGAACGTCATCAAGGGCGTGTGTGATATGACCTGCAAAAAGGTACCTGACTGCGCCGGAAAGCTTTTCTTTGACCACCTGACGACACGCTCACCGGCTTTCCGCCCACGCGTTGCCGTCTCGAGTCGCCCGATCAAGGTCCACACCGGAAGCTGCCTGTCGGACAGTAAAGCCTACTACTCGGCCGGCTACGTAACAGGCGATTCATTTCAGCAATCGGCACAAGTAAACTCGAGTGAGGAGTGGACAAGCACATGGTCGCAATGCAGACATAGACTTATATTTTAGCATGCCGTTTTTTCCCCTCTTTTCAAAATGTAGATCATTTTAGCTTTTCTAGATGTGTTTTTTTTTTATGCTTTTAGACATTGTGTATGCCTACATGCTTGATAATATTCATGACCTTATAAAAGTCAGAACGTCATATAAATTGGAACAAGGAAGTAGTACAAACTACCATACTTTGGCCACTACTCTAAAGATACCTTTATTTGCTGCTTCGGCCGTTTAGCTCTTCACGTTGTGCAGAATGACCTTTACAAGAATAAACATTTTGCAAGACGGGAACATGTAAAATAAAAGACTTAAAAGAATGGGCACTGCGTTTGTTACGACTCGGAACCGTGGTAGGTCAATGCTCTCCTAATTTGGTCAATCCCCCCCCCCCGGCTGAGCCAATAGCAGGCATGTGTTCATTGCGGGCGGTCTGAAATCTCTGCTTCACGCAACGTACCTTGACTTCCCCCAAAAGTACAAGTACAACAAGCTGAGCACCAAGGCCTTGTTTATATGGCTAGGAATCCTCCTTTTCACTCTCTCTCCACCACATTAAATACACCAAAAGACATATGTTCGGAATACTAAATGTAGATGAAATCAAAAACTAATTACACGATTGTGATGACCTTTGCGACACGAATCTTTTGAGTCTAGTTAGGCCATGATAGGATAATATTTACCACAAAAAAGCGAAATTTACTTTTTGCTACAGTGCGTTAAAAAAACAAATTTTTTTGACATCTAAACAAGAGCGTGTCAAAGTCACACTTCATTTCTGCTTTCACAGTTTTACCCCGAGGTGCGCCGTACCCAACTTAAAACAATGATATTTCTAGCATCGTAAAAATGGAACCATATTGACGACTGAAGAGAGAGAGAGAGCGCGCGCGCTACTGCAGCACGTTCGGTTGGCTGGTGCTAATGTGTTCGGAGAGAAAAGTACCGCTGTCTACTGCTGCTGCTGACTCGTGGCTGTTAAGCTAAACGAACAGGGTGCATGTTCCTGAAAACATGCGAGAGTGAGGGTTGCAGACTTGCAGTGATCCTGCTAGCAGGTTCATACTTCATCGTCTAAATACATTAGATTATTTGTTTCTCAAGAAAAAAATCCATTGGATTATTTGAGGAAAGTTTAGTAGCCAAGATATTATTGCTTCCTAATTAACTAGTAAAGGAAGTGAAACCCTCATAAGACAGTGGGACTAGGAGTTTCTTTTTTTTCTTTTTTAATAATTGACTGGGAGTTTCAATTTATTCATACCTGAACAGCCTTGGGTAAATGAAAGGTTCAACACTTCAACTTTTTACACTGCTTCTTCACAAGGATCCAAGATAACAAATTATATATTGATAATACAATACAAATTTTACTACTGCCAGACAGATTATTTACGTAAATATCTGCATGCCAAATTACGAATAAAAAAACATATGATGTTTTGCAAACATTGTTAACACAAAAGTGCTATAACATGATGAATGGAAGAATAATGCTCCTGCCTACTGTTAATCCAGTAAACTTTGAAATATGGGAGACAAGCAAACTAGTTATTCAACACAAGTTTAAATGCTACGGAGTACTGTTCTAACACGAGGAATGGAAAAAAAATGTTACTGTTCTAATTTTTACAATTTAGGAAACTTACAAATATGTCAATGACTTCTTTTTGTTGAATTGAGTTCAGAGGGTGAAGATAACTGTACAAGGTATTGATATATGCTACAATCATGGTCTGGTCATTCCGTGTCTAAAAAATCCATACATTCCCGTGGCACCAAAGTGATGAATGTTGTTAGGCAGATCCTTGATATGAGAAAAACTCGAAAAGTTATTCTCTATCCTGATAGGTTCTTCCCTTTTTGTAGGGCGACGACCCAAAGTAGTTAGATCTATGAGAGAACCATAAGCTTTACATGCCTCCATTACAGCATCATATGACTTGGCAGGAAGTTCAAAACCTTGGCTGCAAGCCCTCATGTACATCTCATAGGCAAGTCTTGGTTTACCATCTTGTATAAGAGCCTCGATCAACATCTGATATGTAATTTCATTTGGCTCAATACTCCACATTTTCATCCTGTGAAACCACTCAAATGCAGTGCCACCCATTTTGTTCTTCACACATGCACTGATTATAGCATTGAAGGTTACTACAGTTGGTTCAATCTGTTTTGACAACATATCATGAAGAACAGCATCTACCATAGCATGGTTGCCCTTACCGATGTAAATTGACACCAAAATTGTATATGCATGCAGGTTTGGTTTAACGCCAACTTTGCACATGTGTTCCCAGACTCTCAAGGCCTCATCATACAGCTTACCTTTCTCAAGTGCACTCAGCAGTGCTCCATAGGAAACTACATCCGGTTTCAACCCTTCCTCGACCATTTTCTTGAAAACATCCACCGCAGCCGATGTTTCAGAGGCCCTTGAACACGCAAGGAGAACCGCGTTCCACTCTTTGCTTCCAGGCTTTAAGCCTTTCTCTCGCATCTTGTTAAGCAGCCTAACACCCCACCTCTAAATGCCCCCCTTCTCTTTGCAGCATTCAGCAGAATGTTGAAATGCGACATGATCAGCTCGTAAGACAAATTGTTCGGCTTCGGCCCTTTGTCCAACAAATCCTCATAAATCTCAAGAGCTGCCCACCATTTCTTAGATTTGCCCATCAGCCAAATGAGGTGGTTGCACACTGACAGGCTGACCTCCCCATTAAGCTCACGAATCCTCTGATACAACTCCTTGCCAATGCTGTAGTGTTCCTCCCCTGTGCATGCCCAAACAAGCCTCTCGTAATCGCTCCTTCCCGGCTTGACACCAGCTTCATCCATGGCAAGCAGAACCTTCAACACCTCACCAACCGGATTCTTCCCACTGACAAGAGACCGCCGCATCGACATGTAACACACCCGGACAGTAAGCTTCTCAAACTTGACAAACTCGTGCTCCCAATCGTCGTTGCTGCTCCCCACCACCAGCTCACCCTTGTTGTACGCCTCCCTGAGCCTGACGAAGAACTTGATGGCTGCAGATGCATCCCCGGCCTTCTTGTAAGCCGACATCACCGTCGAGTAGGTCGCTGCGGTCGGCACAAGTCCACGGTCCTCGATCTGGGCATACATCCTGAAGACATCGCCAGTCTTGCCCTGCTGAACGTAGATGGACATCAGCGTGTTGAAGGTCACGATGTTCGGGGAGACTCCCTGCGCTTCCATGTCAGCGAGGACAGCTTCAGCCCGACCGAACTCGCCGCCGCAGTTCTTGACCGCGCCGAGGAGGCAGTTGTACACGAACTGGTTGAGCCCGACCCCTCGCCGCTTGAGATGCTCGACGACGGCGAACGCGGCTTCCAGGCGGTTCTCCTTGCCGAGCCCCCGAATCACGGATGTGTACACTTGGAGGGGCAGGGGGCGGCGGCGGCCCACCCCGCCGCCGCCGCCGCCGCCGCTGTCCAAGATGCCGTTCACCAGAAGCTCCACATCATCTGCCGTTCTGGCCTCCCACAGCACCGCAGCCACCGCGGCGACGTCGATGCCCACCACGCCTCCCCTCGCCCCGCCGCCGCCGCCGCCATCGCCGGTACTGGTGTCAGTGCCGCCGGTCTTGAACTGTGAAGGTCCTAGAACGGGGCACGTCACAACTCCGAAGTGATGATTCGTTTGTTTCTGAAGCAGAGCAGTGTGTGTCACAGACGCGACGTACCTCGGCGGCGACCCTTCGGGAGCGGATGAGACGGGGCAGCGACTCCGGCGGGAGGTGGAGCGGCCGGAGGAGGGAGGAGGAGGAGCGCCCGTCGGCAGCGCTCTGCTGCTGTCTGCGGCTGCGAGGGCGGGGGACGTGGCCAGCTGCGGAGCGGAAGGCGGCGGCCAGGGAGGAAGCCATGGCTGGCGACGGACGGGTGGCGGACTGGCGGGGCGGGGCGCTGGACCGCTGGTGGGCTGGTGGCCGCTGAAAGAGAAGGCTATCTGTTTGAGGTGTTTTTTCACTTGTAGTATCTGTTTGCGGTGTTGAGGTTGGTGCATACGTGGCACTTTGAGTGACCTGTCGGATCCTCATATGGCACCGATTTGATTTGAGCAACTCTAACAAATTAGTCAAATGAAATTGAATCGATAAAATAAATAAAATAACAATCCAACAGACTCCGTATCTAGCATTGCTCGCAGTTCAATTCGCTATACTAGCCACGGTTTTTTACCAACCGTAACCGGGTCGGTTACCGCACGAACCAGTCCGGTCCGGTTACGGTTCCGACCGGTTGCAAACTGCCCAAATGCAAAGTTTCAAATTTGAATTAAAAATGAAAAATTTTCAAAAATAGTTCGCATTGCAACAAATCTAACGGTGTCAAATTTTTTTCAAATATTCATTTGTTTAGTATACTTTGCGGGCATTTGAAATTCAACCAAAAAAGAAAAAGGAAAAAAATGGTTGGTTGAACTTCTAATGCCCGAAAAAATACTAAATGCACTAATATTTAAATTTTTTTGACGTCATTAGATTTTACACACCTTGAAATATCTTTAGAATTTTTTCTTATATTTTTCATTTTTTATTCAAATTTGAAAACACATCAAATTTTTCACTGCGTCGATTTTCCCCCCCAGAGGCCGATGACTGGTCTAACCGCTCCGGTTTACCGGTCTAACCATTTGGTAAACCGCCGCAAACCAGTTGAACGGGGATTTGGTTTAAAAATTTGAATTTGAGCGGTTTTTTTAGAACTGCTCAACCCGATGGTAAGAGTTGCGAGCGGGTGGATCTTGAGGGCGGGAGGAGGTCAGTGTGTGGTGGAGTGTGCTGCGAACGGATAACAAATAAAAAAAATTCTAAATGTAAGATGAAAAGTTAAATTTGACTAGTCTCTTGGATTGTACCTACTTGTGGCTAAATAAGTAACTAAATAGATATATGGAGAGTGACATCTGACTAGGCTCTTGGAGTTGACTTGTCGAGGTGCTTAGCCTTGCCTGCCTCTGCGCACGGTCTGTACGGCTGTACGCGGCGGCGATGCAGAAACAAGTGTGCACTGCACGAGGTTTGCGGTTGCACGACCAACGGCCACTCTTGTGCTACTGTTGCAGTCGGAGAAGGAAAGCAAAGCTGGCGGCGGCGCGGCGGCGGCGCATCACATGGCCGGGGAGCCTCGCTGGCAGATGCTGAGCAGCAGCTCAGCCTGGGTTGGATGCACGAGGCGAGCTGACACGCCACCCGCCCACCGTGGTTGCTTGCCATTATGTGCTTTGAGAAAAGTCTCAAATAACCACTTGAATGACTCAAATGTCTCATCATATAAGAGAACGGCATGAAAAACCACTGTTTCTCTAAACTGATTGAACCCAACAAATACACCAAAAGGTCGACTTTCCCTATTTGTTCCAAAAGTAGTGTTAAAACCGACAACATCACCAAAATATGCATAGTCAGTGAGCATTTTAGCATCAACCCAAAATATATTTGCTATTTGTTCTTCTATGTCCATCTGCAATGCATATTGAAATGAAGGGTTCTCAGCAATTTTCTCTTGAAAATACATAAGCATGCTTCCTGCTTGACCATATGCCATCTCTCGTTGGCGCTTGCCCCGTAAATAATTCTTGTGATCACGAAGAGTATAACTGAGATTGAATGAACCACCAACTTGCACACACGCCAACTCATGTGCTGCTTTGGGCCCAATTCCTGCATCGTCAGCTGTCTCAATTTCGAAGCCTTGTAACTCTGAAATTTTTCTTTGAGACACCATCAAGTGCGAAGTTTGTGGCAACTGAAGCATGTGATTGTGTTCTAAAACCAAATCAGCAACTTTATAAGTTTCCTTCTCCCTATCCATTATAAGACCCATGCGAACCTGACAATTAGTTCTAGTTTCAGCTCTTGGACACTTTATTAGATGATCCCTTTTATCTTCCTTTCTATGCCCCTCATTTGCACAAACATATCTGCAGGATCTAACCTTCCCATCTGACTTTCTTTTGTTTGAGAATCTTTTTCTAACCTCAAATCCTTGCTGACCTCCATAGCTAATCCAAAACATCCAAGCCTCTTCTACTGTACTGAACTCCATGCCAACTTGGGGCATCAAACCAGACAGCAGACCCTCCCTACAATCAAACAAAATGATTTGGTGGCACTTTAAACAATTAAAATCTATCTCATCTCATGGGGAAAATAAACAACCGTGGCATTACACACCTATTTGCTTCCATCTCATATATGCAGATTTCTTTTTGTTGTAGGAACACACAATCTAATAAAGGAAGACCAGGAGAAGAGTTAAACAAGAAATTTAACAGGATCAGTACATGGGGAAATTTAATGCAAAGAAGAATGGAGGGATCGGTACAGAAGAGTAGGAAGATTAACACACCTGTTTCTTAGATGGAAAACGAGATTGCAGCAGGACCGCTTCGCCGCCCTCACGGCTCGCCGTCGCGCCAGGCGCCTCGCGCTCGCGCCAGAAACAGGCCTCGTCGCGCCAAAAATAAGAGCGGAGGCGCTAAAATACCAGCAGGTGCTCTCTTTTCTGGAGTCTGGGCCGTTCGGTGTTGGGCCGAAGCCCGGTACGTGAAGGAAAACCTGGGACGTGCGTTGGCGCCGTGGGATTGGTTGACTGCAGTCTGCCATCGGCGCAGGTGATGGTAGAGGATCTCATTCCCCCACCAGGCCACCACACCAATGTCATCAATGGCCGCCGATCCATTCGTAATTGCTGCGCGATGCACAACTTTCCACACGCGTCTTTGTGATTCGCTGGATTCGAGGACATATTCTGTACTCCTACCTCATCATGTACTCCCGTACTCCCGCGTTAAAAACCAACCGAAATGTTGATGTAAAATTCAAACAAAAATATATATGGATAGATGATGCAAAGTTGTATGTTGACACAAAATTTTAGATGCAACAAAAATCTGTACAAAACAATATAAAAAACTGAAATTAGTACTTGATATTGCGGGTTGTACCATTAATCTTTGGACCGCACCTGTTACTGTTGAATCATTGATTTCTCTTTTTTGTTTCTTCGTGCACAAATTTTTGTTCATCCTCAAATCTTATATGATGCTAGAAGAAAACATGATGCATCTATACATATATTTAAACAGAATTTTTATGTAAGTTTAGAGGTGTATTTGTGGAGGAGCACATGATACGTTCTCCGCTGGATTCGACATGTCATGGAAGGATGCAGGTACAGCAGCAGTCAGCAATGTTCACACCGTAGCTGCTTTTTTTTTTTTTACAAACACCGTACCAGGCTACCAGCCATTTGGTAGGATCGCTCGCTCGCACCTCTTTCCGGTAGCAGTGGACACTCGGTGACATTCTGACATGCAGGGAGTCTCCCTCCTCACGAATCCGTCTCGTTAGTACTGATTTACTGTGAAAAAAAAATATCGCTGATTGCTTGATGTCATGTGATTAATACTGATTTGTTGATGTTGATTTGTTGTGAGAAAAAAGTATTATTGGCTGATGACTGATAAGTCAAACAAAAAATGCGATGCCAACAGTGAAATTTCAAACTTGTGGGCTGAGGCTGATTGCCATGCAACCACGAGCCATAAGACTATACGCACTCCTACTACTCTATACTTTTGTTTTAAAAGAAATATTTTAGTCACGCCATCAAATTTGTTTACTCTAAATCTGTTTCTCCTACACTCCTGCTACTCACATCTTTTACCTACGATTCCTGGCCAATTTTACCTACGATTCCTGGCCAATACCGAGGCCAGGGAAGCGGTCCACGTCGCGGGATTTCCCCGGCCGTTGGATCGGCGTGTGGACGGTCTTGATCGGGCACTTAGCAACCTTTTTTGCAAATAAGCCCCTGAACTATCCCGCAGTTCAAGAAAAGGGCTCGGGCGAGCGAGCGGCACGCCGGCACCGGGCAGCGACACGGCGGCCGAACACGGCCTCCCGAGCAGCGGCGCTACACCCAACCGTCGGATCTGCAGCGAGGGGCTGCGAAGGGAGAAGATGAGGGAAGGGAGGAGAGAAGGCTGGCGGCGGAGAGCAGAGCGAGGGGCCGAGAAGGGAGAAGATGAGAGGTGGAAGGAGAAAGCTGCGGCACTGAAGCGTCTCCTCACCGGAGGTGACTAAATGTGACATAAATACCAGTCCCAGGAGGCTGGCTACACATTTATTACAACAGGTGGTTCAGTCCCTTACATCACGGCGGCATAGTGGGCACGGAAGCGCCATTGCCACGAGAAACAACACAAAAGCTAAAGACCAAACTACGATAGCGAAGGCTTCTAAGGCCTCATCAGAGTACCACGCCATGGAAGCTCTCTGTGGCGACCCTGATTCCACAGGCACGGGTTGGGTGCAGGACAGCGACCTACTCGACGTCTTCGGGAACGAAGTCGGGATCCTCCTCTGAAAAACAGTTAATTAAGCAAGGGTGAGTACATACGTACTCAACAAGTTCAACCCCACCCACGGAGGGGCTTATAAGCAGGTCATGCACGGGATATATCGAGGATCAGGATAAGGTTTATTTTGCAAACACATTTACTCATGCAGGGGTTTGCTTTCGAAAAGGTTTTCGCAAACAATTTTTATAACTCAGTTGTTTTGTGAAAACCAAATGAAGACTACCGGACTCCCCGTCCGCAGTAGCCTAGGCACACAGCCACACACTTTTCCAGAAATCAACTCACGTCATGAAAATCATTCCAAACCCAAACACTAGTTTTGTGACCCCACCGTGACTCGTCCAATACCGTGGACACGGCTATTCGAATAGGTTTTACACTCTGCAGAGGTTGTACATCTTTACCCACAAGTAGGGTACCGCCACACGAACACCTTAGTGTCGGCGCGGATCCTATCAAAGCCATTACCCACCTTAGCTAACCCTACGAGCCATCACGGGAGCAACCAAGGGGTTATCTCACGTAACCAGGGCGTACCTCACACAGATCGTACCCCTACTCCTTGATCTCCCGCTGCTCACCCGCACTCCTGATGGCAAGTAGATTAACTAGTGGGATTTATGCTAAGCCGTTGCCACATACAACGGTCGAGTGGTAGTACGATAATTGGGTCAGGTGAGATGTCACGCAACCCGGTCCTTAACGACAAGATGGACATCTCCAACACGCTCAACCACAAAGGTACGAGCTCACCCATACTCCTGACACACGCGTCCATCCCGTCTACCCAGTTCTTTACTCATTTTCCAAAATATCCCATTTCCATTTTTAAAGCACTCACACATTTTGAAAGCACTCACATATTTTTAAAGCAATCATTTAGGTCAAAACAAGATTCAATCATAGCAATCAAGGGTGGCTATCCTACCATGTTTTTGCAGAAAAACAATATGCAGTTTATAAAACGGGTATATGGTTGTGTTTATAAAACTAGGATCAAAGCATGCGTCAAAGGATGAGATTGAACTTGCCGTCTTCGAAGTCCTCGGGGAGTGCCGGCTCGGCGTTCGGGACCTCGGGCTCCTGCTCGCAGTAGTCGGCTTCGATCTCCGGCTCGAGGTACCTTCCTCCGTCTACTCCGTCGGCTATAGTGCACACATAGGCAAGCAAGCAATATTAGCACACATATTTCCGGCCGAGCTCGAGGAGGGGAAATGAGCGGAGAGGGGGTATATATAAGTCCTAGGGAGGGGGTTGGTTCGGCGGGGATACTACTGGGAAGAGTGTGGTGAACTTTGGATTTAATCGGGAATAAAATTGTGCATAAGGTGTTGGGTTAAAGAGGGGTTACAAGGGCTAAGGGCCTATTGGTAATTTCTATTAATGGGGAAGGTTGGGCACGATTGGGATTAAACCCGCGCATGAAATGTCGGGTTAGAGAGGTGTTTTATAGTTAACTAGGGTTGGTTAGTAATTTAGTTTGAATTAAAAGGACCTAAATATAATATTTAGGTAGGGTGGGGGTTTAATTAAGCTAGCCTAGGGGTCTATCTAAAAATAACAGGGGTGTTTTGGTAAAGAGACTTAAGGTTTAGGGGGGGTATCTTGGAAAAGAAAAGAAGGGAATAGAAGGAGGGGCTCGGTGGGGAGAAATAGGAGGGAGGCCAGGGGTTTTTGGCAAAACCGCCCCTTCTTCCTCCCCGATCCAGACAGGGGAGGGGGGGGAGCTGGACGCCCCTGGTCCGGCGGCGGGCGGCGGCCTCCAGGGGCCGGCGGCGACCGGGGGAAGGGGGAAAAGGAGGCGGAGGGCGAGGGCTTCTCACTCCCGAGCTCACCTTTGGCTAGGATGGCGCGGGGAGGTGGATCGGCGGCGCGGACAGAGAGAGGCGGCGGTGCTAGGGGCGGCGGCGCGGTGGAGCTTGGAGAGGACTTGTGGATGCTCGATTGCGGTGCGGTGCGGCGAGGGAGGGTGGTGTTGGCCTTATATAGGCGGCCTAAGGCGGTTCTCGGGCGGAATATCTCGCCGGCGACCTCTACACCGGCTCCGGCAGTGGTGGGTCGCGGCGGCAGCTCTGGGCCGGCCGGGCCCGGTCGCCGGGCGACGGGACGGCACGGGCAGGGGCGGAGGTCGTCGTGCAGGCGTCGGGTCTCTTCAATCCTGGGGTGGTAGGCCGGCGGGACCGGCCGGCGGGTCGGCCGGCGGCGGCGACGCCGCAGTGTGACGGCTCGAATTGATGGCGGTCCGGCAGGGTGAGGCAGGGACGCGTCGCGTCGTCCTGCAGCGCGGCGCAGAGGGAGGCAGCGCGGTGGCGTGCTGGGGCGGCGCGGTCGGTGCGGGCCCCGGGGTCAACGGCGTCAGGCGCCGGTTGGGGCGCGCGCGCGGCCCTGGCCGCGGGAGGGAGGAGGAAGGGAGGGAGAGAGAAGAAAGAAAGGGGAAGGGGAAAAAAGAAAGGAGGAAAAGAAAAAGGAAAGGAAAAGAAAGGAAAGAAGAAAAGGAAGGAAAAGGGAAAGAAAAATGGGAAAAAATAGAGGAAAAGGTTTAGAAAAAAATTGGGGAATTTGTTAGGGAAAAAATAGGGGAAGGGTTTTTGCGGGATTTTATGATTTTCCGGGCGTCGGCGTGATTTACGGGACGACGGTGATGGCGAGGCAGACCGGCCGGCGGGACCGCGGCGTGCGCGGGATTCCCGACACGGTGGCCGACCGCGGCGTTGGGAAGGCACGCGTGGGCGCTGGCCCGGGTGCGGGCGGTGCCGGCGGGATTCGCGGCACGCGCGCCGGGGTGAGAGGGAGGGACAGTGACTAGGGTTTGAAGGGGGTAATTGAGCTCGGCTGGACAGTTTTGAAAATACGCATGATTTATTAGGTGATTTATTTGGTGCTAAAAACGCGGGCGTTACAAACCTACCCCACTTAAAATGAATCTCGTCCTCGAGATTCGACTAGGTTTCGAATAGGTGGGGAAACTCCTTCTTCAATGCGTCCTCTCGTTCCCACGTAGCTTCTTCCACCCCGTGTCTGCTCCATTGGACTCTGCACACCCGTACTTCTGACGTCCTTGTCCGCTTGACCACAGTGTCTAAGATCTTGACGGGCACCTCCTGGTACCTAAGGTCTGGCTGTAGATCGATGGTCTCCACCGGTACTCGCTTCTCTTCCAGGACCTTCAAACATCGGCGTAGCTGGGAGATGTGGAACACTGGGTGTATATCTGACATTTCTTCAGGTAGCTCCAACCGGTATGCTACTGCTCCGACTCTCTTTAGCACTTTATACGGTCCGATGTACCGAGGGGCCAACTTCCCGTGTACTTGAAATCTCCGAGTCCCCCGGATGGGTGAAACCTTGAGGTAGACGAAGTCTCCCGGATTGAAGCTCGCTTCACGCCTTTTCTTGTCTGCGTAGCTCTTCTGTCGGGACTGGGCGGCTCTCAACTTTTCTCGGATATCGGCTACTCGCTCCTCGGCTTCCTTTATGAGTGCGGGCCCAACCAGGGCACGCTCTCCTACTTCGGACCACATCAGGGGTGTCCTACATTTTCTCCCGTACAGTGCCTCGAATGGCGACATTCCCAGGCTTGCTTGGTAGCCGTTGTTGTAAGAAAATTCTGCATATGGCAGGCTCTGCTCCCAATCTTTGCCATAGGTGAGGACGCATGCTCTCAACATATCTTCCAAGATTTGATTCACCCTTTCGGTCTGTCCGTCTGTCTGCGGGTGGTATGCTGAGCTGAAGTCTAGCTTGGTACCCATGGCTTTGTGCAGGCTTTTCCAGAACCTAGAGGTGAACTGGGTCCCTCTATCCGAGACTATTCTGCTAGGCACTCCATGCAGCTTTACTATATTCTCTATGTAGAGTTTTGCCAACTTTTCTCCTCCATAGGTGGTCCGTACGGGTAGAAAGTGAGCGACTTTAGTGAGTCGGTCCACGATCACCCATATGGAGTCATGTCCCTTCTGAGTCCTTGGCAACCCTACTACGAAGTCCATACCTATCTCGTCCCACTTCCATACCGGGATTGGTAAAGGTTGCAACAGTCCTGCGGGCTTCTGGTGCTCGGCTTTGATCCTCTGACAAGTGTCACAGTGGGCGACGAACCGTGCAATGTCTGCTTTCATCCCATTCCACCAATACTTCTGCTTTAAGTCCATGTACATCTTGGTGGATCCCGGGTGAATGGAGTATGCCGAGTTGTGTGCCTCATCCATGATGGTCTGACGAAAATCTCCGCCTTCAGGCACGCATATCCTGTTTTTGTACCACAGGGTGCCCTGGTCATCTACTCTGAAGTCAGGGGCCTTGTTTTCTCCGGTATGCTTGCGGATCTTCATCAGGTTTTCATCTGTCTCTTGGGCCTTCCGGATCTCTTCCTCTAGGGTAGGCTGAACACTCAGCTGGCGGACGTAGCCTTGGGGAACGATGTGTACGTTGAGCCGTGCCATCTCCTCTTGCAACTGGGCACTCTTGGGTGCTGTCTTCTCGTAGGTTTTCCGGCTCAGGGCATCTGCTACTACATTGGCCTTCCCTGGGTGATAGTGAATCTCTAGGTTATAGTCCTTGACTAGCTCTAGCCACCTTCTTTGCCTTAGGTTCAGGTCGGGCTGGGTGAAGATGTACTTTAGACTCTTGTGGTCTGTGTAGATTTCACACTTGTTCCCGATCAGATAGTGTCTCCAGATCTTCAGGGCATGCACTACGGCTGCAAACTCCAGATCATGGGTGGGATAATTCTGCTCATGGGGTTTGAGCTGACGGGAGGCATATGCCACCACCTTCCCATCTTGCATGAGAACACATCCCAACCCTTGTCGGGAGGCGTCGCAATACACGACAAAGTCCCGTTGAATGTCTGGCAGGGTCAGCACCGGGGCTGTGGTCAACCTCTTCTTCAACTCTTGGAAACTTCTCTCGCAGGCCTCGGTCCAGTTGAACTTCTTCTCCTTCTTGAGCAGCTCTGTCATGGGCCGGGCGATCTTGGAGAATCCCTCGATAAATCTCCGGTAGTACCCTGCTAAACCTAGGAAACTCCTGATCTCGCTCACGTTGGTCGGTTGCTGCCAGTTGGAGACTGTCTCAACTTTCCCGGGGTCTACAGCTACTCCTTCTGCAGTCAGAATATGCCCAAGGAAGGATATTTTCTCTAGCCAAAATTCACACTTGCTGAACTTGGCGTATAGCTTGTGTGCCCTCAACTTTCCCAGCACTACTCGAAGGTGTTGTTCATGCTCCTCCATGCTCTTGGAGTAAACAAGTATGTCGTCAATGAAGACTACGACAAACTTGTCCAACTCTTCCATGAACACCTTATTCATGAGGTTCATGAAGTATGCTGGTGCATTGGTTAGTCCAAAGGACATCACCGTGAACTCATACTGCCCGTAGCGAGTGACAAAGGCGGTCTTGGGGATGTCACTTTCCCTAATCTTGAGCTGGTGGTACCCTGATCTTAGATCCACCTTCGAGAAATACTTGGCTCCCTTCAGTTGGTCAAACAGGTCATCTATTCTGGGAAGAGGGTACTTGTTTTTAATAGTGACCTCGTTTAGCGAGCGATAGTCCACGCACATCCTCATGCTCTTATCCTTCTTCTCCACGAAAAGCACTGGGGCTCCCCATGGTGATGAGCTTGGTCGGATGAACCCATTTCGCTGAAGTTCTCTCAGCTGCTTCTTTAACTCTGCCAATTCAGGGGCTGCCATCCTATAGGGCCTCTTGGCTATGGGAGAGGTTCCGGGGATAAGGTCGATAACAAACTCTATATCCCTATCTGGTGGCATTCCGGGGAGTTCTTCGGGAAATACATCTGGGTACTCCCGTACTACTGGGATTTCTTCTAGGGACTTGGCCTCCATGCTAAAGACCATTATGTCTGGTCTGCTTCCTCGGGTACGGCAGGTTACTTGCACTCCATCTGGGTTGGTTAGGTGTACCACCTTATCGGCACAACTTATAAGGCCGTGGTGAAGGCTTAACCAGTCCATCCCAAGAATCACATCTATCCCTCTGGACTTCAGTACTATCAGGTCCGCTAGGAACTCTACCCCACTTAAAATTATTCTCACCCGGGAGCAACCCAGTTGACACTTGATGTCACCTCCGGGTGTTCGGGTTAACAAGGGTGCTTTTAGTAGTACTGTAGGTATTTTATGCTTTTCCACAAAACTTGAAGATATGAACGAATGTGATGCTCCTGAATCAAATAATATAGTTGCCAAGACTGAGCTGACCAGGAACTCACCGAGCACTACGCCTTGTGCTTCTTGAGCCTCCTGTGCGTTGATGTGGTTGACGCGGGCTCGTCCATAAGACTGCTGGGGCTGCCTCATCTGCTGGTTGTTATTGCCAAAGTTGTTGTTGCTGCGAACTGGCACGCGGTTGGCTCCAGATGCAACCGGTCTCGGCCCATTCACGGAGTTGGAGAAGGCTGAAACTGTTGGCTTTTTGGCATATGGGCAGTTGGCGATGAAGTGTCCGGTCTCACGGCAGTTGAAACACACCCTGGAGTTGTTGTTGTTGTTGTTGTTGGTAGTGACCTGGCTAGTGTTGCTCTGTGAAGGCTTCATGGTGTTCTGGTTGTTGTACGGTTTGAACTGGGTTCTGGGGCCTTGAGAGCCCGTGGCTTGGGACTGGGTTCTGTACTGCATGGGGGCTTGGAATCTGGACATGGGGTGTCCGAAGCTTCTCTGCCTCTGGGAACGTTCCTGCTGTTGAGCCTTGTGCTCCATAAACTTGCGCTTGTTTTCTTTCTTCTCCTCTGCTTTGGCTCTTTCTGTGAGGATGGCCATGTTCATAAGTGTGTTGAAATCAGGGTAGATCTGAGGGGTAAGCAGAGTTCTCAGTTCCGGAGTCAAACCCTTCTTGAACATCTCCTGCTTCTTGGAGTCCTTATCCACCTCCTCAGGGGCGTAACGAGCCAACTCTATGAACTGGTAGGTGTATTCTTCCACGGACTTGTTGCCTTGGCGAAGTTCACGGAACTCGTCTGCCTTGCACTTTAGTGTGGCTTCTGGGATGTGGTAGCGACGAAACTCTTCCACGAACTCATCCCAAGTGATGGCGGAGGGATCTTTGGCCGCTGCACAGTAGTTTTCCCACCAGGCTAAGGCTGTTCCGGTGAGCTGGTGGGTGGCCAAAAGAACTTTGTCTCGATCCTCACAGTTGAATGGCTCTAGTTCCCTCAGGATGGCCCTTAACCAGTCATCTGCATCCAAGGGATTCACGGATCCGCCAAAAGTGGGTGGCTTTGTCCGGAGAAATTCTATCAGTTTCTCATTCATGCCCAGAACACGGGGCTTTGGGCGGGTGATGGCATTGGCTATGGCTTCCAGCAACAGGGTCTGGTTAGCCAATACTTGCGCCAGGTCTACGGCAGGTGGTGGTGGAGGCGGGACCATGTTTTCTCCTCCATTTTCGTCCTGATACACCTCTTGGTCGTTAGGGTGCCCCCTTCGTTCAGCATGCGATCCTTCCGCATTTGGGTCCATACGACCGGAGCCTTGGAAGCTCCCGGCGGGACGCCTTGAAACCATCTGTAGGGGAGCGGGTTTCTATGAGATTTTATGTGATGTTTAAGTTGATTAAGACGGGTTTTTGAAAAGACAGGATCGGACTCCTACCGTCAAGCACACAACAAGCACACATGACAAACAAGCACAAACAACTTTATTTCAACCATGAGAGGAGGATACATCCCGAACTACTCGACCGGTACAACGCTGGTACACTACACGACAAGGCACTACGACAAAAGCTAAGGGTGCGGCTCTAAGCTCGGACCAGCACGGCTTCATCCCTTGGCAAGGGCCTCTGGGGCATGCTACTCGCGGGGCGAGCCATCGTCTGGGGCGGAGTGTGCTTCTAGTGGAATGAGCAGCTCATCGCCGTCATCATCCTAGGGGTTCCCGTCTTCTTGGGGCTGGACGGAAGTTCCTCCTTCGACGGTTGATGTTGGTTGCTCGGCGGCTACAGTCGGTGTTGGAGTCTCAGGAACTCCTCCCCATCCTATGAGGGGTGTCCCAATTAGGACTTGTGCTTCTCCCACAGCCGGAACGGGTGTTCCACTGTTGGTCCATTCCTGTATGCGCTGATCCTGGATCCGCCTGAGGCTCTCATGGGCAACAGCTTCACTGCTTATGGCGGCTGCGGTCCTTGCTTCTGCTTGGGCCACTCGGACTTGATGCATCCTCACTGTGACTTCAGCTTGCTCGGCCCGACTGATTTGCTCCCTCAAGTGCTTGGCTTGGTCATCGAAGAGCTTATCCAGGGAGACAAGGTAGGCAACTACGTGGTACAGCAGGTCTTCTTGGTGGCGGCGTCGTTCCAGGTTTCTCATGCGGGCCTGCCAAACTGGGGTTCTGATGGCGGGAGGAAAATACCTCATCGGTGTAGGGACGAGGTGTTCCTC
This sequence comes from Cenchrus fungigraminus, assembly GCA_036936925.1. Classification (NCBI taxonomy): domain Eukaryota; kingdom Viridiplantae; phylum Streptophyta; class Magnoliopsida; order Poales; family Poaceae; genus Cenchrus; species Cenchrus fungigraminus. The sequence continues at coordinate 1,759,544 of CM072770.1, read as the reverse complement.
GTAGATCCTGCACAGGTAACGGAGAGTTTTCCGGAGGGCCAAGGGATAGGTATCCCGATGTCGAAAACCTGTGGCGGTCACGCGCCACGGCTCGACGTTGGGGTAGCGGGTGCTTCTGGCGATGGAGAGGACCACCCTACAGCGAAGAGTGCCGAGTTGCTCGTACTCTCTACTGTAGTACCTTGGGCGCTCAGTGATACCGAGGCGCTCCAGGGAGTTGATGAGAAGGCGAGCAAAACCAGGCTCCTCCTGGCACACGCCTTGGGTCCATCCATCTTCGGCCATCTGAAAACAAGGGTAGAGTTGAACAAGTTGTGCAAAGGGTAGGGTACAAAAGATAGATAGTTTTATTTATTCACAAAGGTTGGGTACACTCCTCAGGGGTACACTTATTATTATGACGATAGCTCTAGCCTAGGTACTCCATACTCTTCTTATGGGGATTCTTCCTCAGGCTGAATGCGACGCTTCTTCGGTGGAAGATCTTGTTCCAACATCACATCCTCGGTCTGGGTTCCCTTATCCCAGTGGGTTTCTTCGGGTTCATCCTCCATCAACCCAGCTTCTTCTCTTCTCCTACGTTCCTTGTGGAGCTCATCCCATAGGTTCTTGTGGAATACTTCAGAGCGTTCCCTTTCTCTGGCGTAGTCTCGCTCCATGTTGCGTAGCTCAACTTCCGCCATGGTTGTCTTAATCCTTTCCAGCTCTATCCTTTGCTCCGCTCTTTCCGCTCTGTCAATCTGTTGCTTCAGTTGCTGGGCTTGCTCCTGGTAGAGGTGGTCTAGGCCTCTGAGGTAGATGGTCAGGTGAGAAATCGTATCTTCTAGGTCTTCTTCTTCTCTTCCGAGTCCTCTCATCCGGGCGATCCATGAGCGTCCTCTTCCCCCAGAGGGTGGGAAAAATCCCATCGGAGTCCGTCGAAGGTGTTGCCTATAGACCACTCGTAGGCGTCGCAGGGCTTTTCGGGCAGCTTTTGGGTATGTGTCAGCGAAGCGAAACCCAGTGGCGGAGACGAACCAAGGTTCTATGTCGGGGTAGAGCGTGCTTCTTCCCACGAAGATCAGCAGCTTACACCGAAGAGTGCCGTAGCGTTCGTACTCCCGATAGACGAACTCCGGCGGATCCCTTACTCCGACGCGTTCTAAGCTGAGTAGCAGCAGGTTAGGGAGACCAGGCTGGACAGGGCAGACTCCTCCGTTCCATTCGAGGTTAGCCATCTGGAATCAGGCAAGGATCAAGGTAAAGATTTGGGAAAAGATGAGCTTAGCAAAGGAAAGATTAAAGAGGGGCCAGAGGAGGTCTCGTATCCTAGGGGTCGCGTCCTACGGCCAACCTACGGCTCTGATACCACCTGAAGCGTCTCCTCACCGGAGGTGACTAAATGTGACATAAATACCAGTCCCAGGAGGCTGGCTACACATTTATTACAACAGGTGGTTCAGTCCCTTACATCACGGCGGCATAGTGGGCACGGAAGTGCCATTGCCACGAGAAACAACACAAAAGCTAAAGACCAAACTACGATAGCGAAGGCTTCTAAGGCCTCATCAGAGTACCACGCCATGGAAGCTCTCTGTGACGACCCTGATTCCACAGGCACGGGTTGGGTGCAGGACAGCGACCTACTCGACGTCTTCGGGAACGAAGTCGGGATCCTCCTCTGAAAAACAGTTAATTAAGCAAGGGTGAGTACATACGTACTCAACAAGTTCAACCCCACCCACGGAGGGGCTTATAAGCAGGTCATGCACGGGATATATCGAGGATCAGGATAAGGTTTATTTTGCAAACACATTTACTCATGCAGGGGTTTGCTTTCGAAAAGGTTTTCGCAAACAATTTTTATAACTCAGTTGTTTTGTGAAAACCAAATGAAGACTACCGGACTCCCCGTCCGCAGTAGCCTAGGCACACAGCCACACACTTTTCCAGAAATCAACTCACGTCATGAAAATCATTCTAAACCCAAACACTAGTTTTGTGACCCCACCGTGACTCGTCCAATACCGTGGACACGGCTATTCGAATAGGTTTTACACTCTGCAGAGGTTGTACATCTTTACCCACAAGTAGGGTACCGCCACACGAACACCTTAGTGTCGGCGCGGATCCTATCAAAGCCATTACCCACCTTAGCTAACCCTACGAGCCATCACGGGAGCAACCAAGGGGTTATCTCACGTAACCAGGGCGTACCTCACACAGATCGTACCCCTACTCCTTGATCTCCCCGCTGCTCACCCGCACTCCTGATGGCAAGTAGATTAACTAGTGGGATTTATGCTAAGCCGTTGCCACATACAACGGTCGAGTGGTAGTACGATAATTGGGTCAGGTGAGATGTCACGCAACCCGGTCCTTAACGACAAGATGGACATCTCCAACACGCTCAACCACAAAGGTACGAGCTCACCCATACTCCTGACACACGCGTCCATCCCGTCTACCCAGTTCTTTACTCATTTTCCAAAATATCCCATTTCCATTTTTAAAGCACTCACACATTTTGAAAGCACTCACATATTTTTAAAGCAATCATTTAGGTCAAAACAAGATTCAATCATAGCAATCAAGGGTGGCTATCCTACCATGTTTTTGCAGAAAAACAATATGCAGTTTATAAAACGGGTATATGGTTGTGTTTATAAAACTAGGATCAAAGCATGCGTCAAAGGATGAGATTGAACTTGCCGTCTTCGAAGTCCTCGGGGAGTGCCGGCTCGGCGTTCGGGACCTCGGGCTCCTGCTCGCAGTAGTCGGCTTCGATCTCCGGCTTGAGGTACCTTCCTCCGTCTACTCCGTCGGCTATAGTGCACACATAGGCAAGCAAGCAATATTAGCACACATATTTCCGGCCGAGCTCGAGGAGGGGAAATGAGCGGAGAGGGGGTATATATAAGTCCTAGGGAGGGGGTTGGTTCGGCGGGGATACTACTGGGAAGAGTGTGGTGAACTTTGGATTTAATCGGGAATAAAATTGTGCATAAGGTGTTGGGTTAAAGAGGGGTTACAAGGGCTAAGGGCCTATTGGTAATTTCTATTAATGGGGAAGGTTGGGCACGATTGGGATTAAACCCGCGCATGAAATGTCGGGTTAGAGAGGTGTTTTATAGTTAACTAGGGTTGGTTAGTAATTTAGTTTGAATTAAAAGGACCTAAATATAATATTTAGGTAGGGTGGGGGTTTAATTAAGCTAGCCTAGGGGTCTATCTAAAAATAACAGGGGTGTTTTGGTAAAGAGACTTAAGGTTTAGGGGGGGTATCTTGGAAAAGAAAAGAAGGGAATAGAAGGAGGGGCTCGGTGGGGAGAAATAGGAGGGAGGCCAGGGGTTTTTGGCAAAACCGCCCCTTCTTCCTCCCCGATCCAGACAGGGGAGGGGGGGGAGCTGGACGCCCCTGGTCCGGCGGCGGGCGGCGGCCTCCAGGGGCCGGCGGCGACCGGGGGAAGGGGGAAAAGGAGGCGGAGGGCGAGGGCTTCTCACTCCCGAGCTCACCTTTGGCTAGGATGGCGCGGGGAGGTGGATCGGCGGCGCGGACAGAGAGAGGCGGCGGTGCTAGGGGCGGCGGCGCGGTGGAGCTTGGAGAGGACTTGTGGATGCTCGATTGCGGTGCGGTGCGGCGAGGGAGGGTGGTGTTGGCCTTATATAGGCGGCCTAAGGCGGTTCTCGGGCGGAATATCTCGCCGGCGACCTCTACACCGGCTCCGGCAGTGGTGGGTCGCGGCGGCAGCTCTGGGCCGGCCGGGCCCGGTCGCCGGGCGACGGGACGGCACGGGCAGGGGCGGAGGTCGTCGTGCAGGCGTTGGGTTTCTTCAATCCTGGGGCGGTAGGCCGGCAGGACCGGCCGGCGGGTCGGCCGGCGGCGGCGACGCCGCAGTGTGACGGCTCGAATTGATGGCGGTCCGGCAGGGTGAGGCAGGGACGCGTCGCGTCGTCCTGCGGCGCGGCGCAGAGGGAGGCAGCGCGGTGGCGTGCTGGGGCGGCGCGGTCGGTACGGGCCCCGGGGTCAACGGCGTCAGGCGCCGGTTGGGGCGCGCGCGCGGCCCTGGCCGCGGGAGGAAGGAGGAAGGGAGGGAGAGAGAAGAAAGAAAGGGGAAGGGGAAAAAAGAAAGGAGGAAAAGAAAAAGGAAAGGAAAAGAAAGGAAAGAAGAAAAGGAAGGAAAAGGGAAAGAAAAATGGGAAAAAATAGAGGAAAAGGTTTAGAAAAAAATTGGGGAATTTGTTAGGGAAAAAATAGGGGAAGGGTTTATGCGGGATTTTATGATTTTCCGGGCGTCGGCGTGATTTACGGGACGACGGTGATGGCGAGGCAGACCGGCCGGCGGGACCGCGGCGTGCGCGGGATTCCCGGCACGGTGGCCGACCGCGGCGTTGGGAAGGCACGCGTGGGCGCTGGCCCGGGTGCGGGCGGTGCCGGCGGGATTCGCGGCACGCGCGCCGGGGTGAGAGGGAGGGACAGTGACTAGGGTTTGAAGGGGGTAATTGAGCTCGGCTGGACAGTTTTGAAAATACGCATGATTTATTAGGTGATTTATTTGGTGCTAAAAACGCGGGCGTTACAGGCACCGGAGCGCAGTAGCCGGGGTGAACACCACGGCCACCGACGAAGCGGACGGCGACCTCCCGCTTGACCTCGACGCGGCTCCCGTTCGACCTCGACGACGGGGTTCGAGAACGCCTAGCCGGGCCTCCCGGCCGAGGTCGCTGCGGATCCAGGCCGACGGCACGCCCCAGGCCGGAGACGCCGAGCTCGCGGCCGGCCCCGCTGTAGGCCACCGCCGCCGTGCCTCCCTGTCAGGCTCGTCGCGCTGGTATAGACCTGCTACCACTTGGGGCAAGTAACAATGGAGGCGAGGCGACGTCCATCTCTGTGCAATTACCCACCTCACAATCCCCTTCCCCGCTTGTTACTGGCCAACGCATCATTGAGCGTGCTGCGCCGATGCAGGTGCCCCATCCTGATATGGGAGCCATTGCAGCTGGTAACGTCCTCTTCCTTCTGCTTCTCTACTCATCCTCTAACAGTTGCTGCTTAGTAAATGCTCGATCAAATGTCTAAAAGACAGATCTTTAATGTTGAGCTCATGGCCACGCTGGGTTGGTGAGGTGCCGCTCTGCTCGGCGAGACTTATTCACATAATCACAGTCATTGCCACATGCTGCTGTCGCTGTGCTAACCGTAGCCTAATCAACTGGCAAAGCCGCAAAGTCTCTCTTTGCTGCGATGTAGGAGGTCACTGCCTATCTAACCAGCTACTGCATGCACACCTTTAACTGGAAAGTCTTCAACTACATGTATGTTTGATCTTGCATACCAGGCGCTTGATGTGGTAGTTCATTTTGTATTTTGCTTGACTCAATTCTGTTACTTATGCAAAGAAGCTATCATAAACATTTTTGTGCAATTAATATTGATTCCAGTTTATATGTGTCCTACGAATGTTCAGTGGAGATGTTCTAAAAAAAGATTTAGTGGAGATCTTTTCATAAAAATGCAAATTTACAAGATTGTGTTAACAATTTATGATATTCCCACTACCTACACATGACTGTCAAGAAATCAATTAGCAATCTTGAGTTGTGAAGGTACTCCGAATTTCAGCCAGGCTATGTGATTTGAAATGTTTAATTGGGAGACGCATGATAAGTGGTGACCAGACGATTACAAGAAATTTTGTTGTTTGTTCTTTAGCTTACAGAAATCAAGATATATGCCTTCACCTCATCGCTATATATCATACCCAATTATCTAAATCAGATCCTGTAACTTCCATGTGCCTTTTGTGTTATACATATTTAATATTTAGATATGGATACATTGCTATGACCGAATATGCCATGCCAACGCTGAATTATTTGCTGCTCCGTGCCTCCTACTCTCTAATTATTAAACATTGCAGTAGCTCCTAATTCTTCCTTCCCTACTCTGTGCATTTAGGATGTGGTATATTCTGTTTAAGGATGTTAGCTCAGAAGCACATCGATGTACTGCTATCAGGGTCACAACAGCGAGGTTCTTCAAGTGCCTTAGTATTGATACCCACTGAAGACTCTAAGGCTTGATCTCATGCTTCTGATAAAGAGGTGCTTGCTATCTTAATTTCCTATACTACATGATGTCTATCGGCTTTCCTTACCCCTTGCTGACAGATGGTCATAACTACAGGGCAATTGTATAGAAGGCCAAATTCCAGAGAAGTGGGTCAAAATATTCAGGCAATAGCTGAAACTTGAAAGAGTTCTATGGCTATCACATTCAATACTTTCAAGTTCATAATGCTCGGTGAGTTTATCGCCGAGTTGACCACCAATACGCCACGAGATTTACAGCTCTCACAAGGGTATTAGTATTCCAGGTTCAAACTATTCCACATATTCCAACGTATGTATCCTATTTAGTCATTGAACTGGTTGCAAACATGAATGCACATTTCTAATTGTTTATGACAATCTAATAAGTTTTAAATCACAAAGAGAAAATGATATAGTGATCAGTAATCACTGAGGAATGGTGCTCATCAACATGGTGATGTATCTTATGCTCATCCAAAACAAAGAATTTGTAATTTTACGCTTATATTTTGTGCAATATCTATTTTAAAGCACTTTTTAGTAACACAAGAATCTAATACCTGACTGGTATGCAACATCTCCTACATTTTCTTGCAGAATATACTTATCACATTGTATCCCAGAAATCAAAATTTTAGAGGTTCTACCATTCATCTTATTTCATCCATATGCTTGCAGTTCAGATGCATTTCGTTTAGTTAAATAGTCAATTGCACTTCTCTTTTAGGTTAACCTCTACAGCTCAGGATGCTCAGTGCATTTCTCTACAGCTCAGGATGCTCAGTGCATTTCTTGGTCGGCTAAAAAGGTCACAATATAACTATGAACAGAGCTTGCATCAATTACAACACCACGACGGAATGTGAGCACAACGCGGCAAAATCTCTCACTCATAAAAGAGACGAACTATGCTATAGGGCCAATACAACCTGACTTAATTATAAATTGAGAAAAGCATAAATCTAACATCCTAAACATATTGCCGAATTAATGAAGGGTACTGACTTTTTGCCGCGTTGCCTTTCTAGTTTACTCTATATATAACAATCATATATTTTATCCATCCACTTTCAACTGACATCTTCGGTTAAACTTTTTTTTCTACAAATATCTTTCCTACCCATCTCTGGAACAGAGAACGAGACGTGGGAAGGCCCAAGCCATGGATGGCCGTGCCGGCTTTGACCGGCGGTTTCTCGCTGGGGGCGAGAGGAGCCAAACTAGAGCGACCAGTGCGAGCAGGCACACCGGTACCTCCACTTTACTTTGCTGGAGGCCAGCCGGAACATGGTCGGGTGGGGGGCGGCGGCACAGGCGGACGGGCAGCGTGCCACACCGGCAGCGACGATGGCGTGTGAAGCGTGGGACAAACTCGCAAGGGCAGTCCCAATGGAAGAAACCGACACAGTTTTCATAGCACAAGAAATTATCTATATAAACTATCTTCCCTAATGGAGATGCCTTTGAGTAATACTTGTTTTCGCTTTCTCTCTCCCAAACTCTATCTTCTTCCTCCAATAAGAGAGTGACATGAATCCTCTAGAAACTAGTCATTTCTCTCCAATGGTGATTTGATGGTTTCTTGGTGTATTGGGTGAAGAGTAGACATGATTTCTTCATGAAGAAACTATTTCTATGATTTCTGCTCTCTTTCCTCATTAATTAGGCTATCACAATAATATTTTGCTTAGTTAGCAACCTATTTAATAGAGATGAAAACTACCATTAATACTTCATTGGAAGTGCCCTAAGGCATCGGGAGCTCACCAGGAATCGGTTTTGATATCTAGCTCGAGACTAGGAGGCCGAGGAGGCCAAGGTCACTTGCGGCGGGTGGAGCTTTGGCCGGCGACAATGCAAGGCACGGCCGCACGGGGATTCTAATCCCCGATGCATGCGACCAGCGAGGTGGAGGAGGAGGTAGTTGGGACGGTGTACGTGGTCTGGGCTGAGCTCAAGGATTTTGCAGGTGGGTAGGATTGTTCGGCTTGGTTCTTTTTTAGATAAAAGACCTTTCAGTCGAGCTTTGTTAAAAGCATAATGTATACTAGGGTTACCAGTTTTACACGACGAGGCACAAAACAAGATCAGACTGTCTGAACACACAGAGCCGTCGCTCTCTAAACCACCTCTAAGAAAACCCACCAATAGCAGAGAGACAACAAAAGTTCAACATAGAGACTATTACAAGACCATAACAGAATTGCTACTCCAGAGATGACAGAATTGCATTTAGTAATAACTGTGAAAGTAAAACACAGTTCTAAAATGTTTCAGAACATTGCTCCCATAGACGTTAGGAATATCTTTGATGATGCTACAATCAGCAGGTCGTATATAATGCTATTGTTTTCTGCTACTTTATGTGATAAGAATTCCATTCTCATAGTCCTAGCAACAACCGGCGGAATTGTTCTTCCAAAAGAATTTTGCAGCAGCTGGGCTTGCAACCAACCATATATTAGAAGCCATGAAGCATCGGATTCAGGACAAAATGAAAATTGCATCTGTAATTACAGAGAGAAAAGCTGTGGCAAGGTGAATCGTAATATTCTCAGCAAACTTCGCATCATACTCACTTGAATCAGTTCTGCTGTGCGCTTCCGCTCTCGGACCTGCGTCGCTTCCAGGGGGTGGCACGGGCGGCTCTCCGCCCCACCGCCACCAGCCGCGCCCCTCTCCCTTTCCAACCTCGCCGCCGCCTGAGAGGGTCGCCGGAAGTCCGGTGCCCGCAAGGATGGTGGTGGCGAGGAGCTCCAAGTCTTTCGTTCCCTACTTTTTCCCCTCAAGATCTAGATCGGGGTTTTTCTGGGCGGCAGCGGCGGAGGCAGTGCCAGCAGCGGCTGGCGACCCTCTAGCAGGGCCCAGCAACTTGCAGCATGGATCCCAGTGGTGGGCAGCCGGTGGCCGGTGGCCTTCGGCGCGGCGGTGCCCGTGGCATCGTCGGCGAGGTCGTGCCTCGGCTTCACCACCGCGGCTGCGACGGTGTCAGCCTGGGGCTGCGTCTGCAGCAGCAGCCCACGGTTGCGACTGTGGCGGTGGTGGCCTGTGCTACGATGGTGGCGGCCCACGACTCTGACATCTCACGACGACAGCGGCGCTCGCAGTGCCGACCTCTCCTTGGCTCAGCTCCGGGGGAGGATTATTTTTTATATATATTTTATCACGATTTTGCAAAAATATATGGTCCGTCAGAAATTTTGCAAAACTATACATCTGCCGCCGTGGCCCACGGCATGAGGGACATAACGCCGTGGCCCACGGCGGTAGGAGCCCCCAGTAGTGGGCCCGTAGCCTTAACGCCATGGGCCACGACGTTAAGTCCCTGACGCCGTGGGCCACGGCGTTAGGGGCCTAACGCCAGGCGGCAGCGTGGCCCCCGGGTAACGCCGTAGGCCACGGCGGTATGTGCGCCTTACCGCCGTGGGCTCCGGCGGTAGGAATTTTTTTTTGTAAATTTGAATTGTTGAAGCATTGATAAAACGACGAACCATTAATACTTAACGACGAATTTAGATAAACGATTACAACATTTGCAATGGCACGTGCGACACAATTACCCTAACTTTGTGCCGCTGCTGCTAGTCCTAACGTGCCTTAGGGAATTTAGATAAACGATTACAACAATTGTAGTCTAGTTGTACGAATAGTATTCGGAGAACCCGGACATCATAGACCCGCCGGAGTGCTGGGAGGGCATGTAGTACCCCGACAGTGGTGGAGTTGGATCAGATGGTGGCGGGGGTGGAGTTGCTGGTGGAGTGTCGTCCTTCTTTTCGTGGCACGGACAACAGCCGTACTCGTCCTCACAGTCGGTGTTCGTCTTCACCACCATTGGTCCGGTCACCGGTCCGTCGTCGTTGGTAGATGTCGGATCTGGAGAAGCCAATGCCGACGCGAGTTCTTGCCTCGGGTTGAAGATGACAACATCCTCGAGGTAGTTGATGTACTCTTGATACAGGTGAATAGCTGGGGGATCCACCCATTGCACGAAACCGCAGTTATCTGGTTGTTCGGAGTACTGCAGAAACCGTGATTACATTAGTAAATCATAAAATGATGAAGGACAGAGGTCATGGAGTTTTGCCTACCTATGCTCGTGAGCAATGCCAGAAGCGGCGACCAGAGTTGTCCCATCCCTGATAAACCTGCATCACACAGAACTCACCGTGTGCACACCTTGCCCAGTTCACCGTTTGATTTGGTGCGTACTTTCTAACATCACGCATGGATTTGAAATCTCTCTTGTCTAAGACTGGAAAATTGGTGTTGAACTCTGGATCTTGCTGGCTCCACAGTGCTGGACCGAGAGAGTCATCATCATCAGCCCCAGTCCAGGAACTCATTGTTGCTTGTTGTGTTGTGAAGTGAGACTGGAGAAGAGTGCTCACATATATGTAGGCGCAGACTGGATGGTGGGCCATTCGATCCGGGGCAAGAAAACGGGCAGTGACTTAGAGGAAACACACCCTAGTACTAGGTACACTGTTTGGTGCAGTGACTCACAGAAAACACACCCTATGTGTTCACTGTTTGGAGCAGTTCACAGAAAACACACCCTAGGCTCATAAGCAGGATTTTCCACAATCTTAGCAAACATCTGGCTGGCCACAAAACCGGATGACAAATTACGATGGCTTGCATCCAGCTGCTCAAGTACACAAGTGTGATCCACAACAGATTTGATCTCCCAATAATTTTTCCGCTTGCCCTTGGAAGCATACACTCGAAAAGGACAGTTGGGCTTCAGACATTGTACATCATATATATGTGGAGAACTCTTCACTACCCTGAACTCTCTCTGCAGAGTAAAGGTGGCCCACCTCTTCACTGCATCCTTCACCTCTACTGCACTCTTATACATGACGCCAACAAAAACTGCATTGTCTCTATACTCCCAGGACACATTCTCACCAGAATTGACAGATAACTGTTAGAAATTGTAACTGTCCTAGTCCCTTGGAACTAGCGGGTCATCCTCATCATCTGAGGAGTCCTCTTCCAACCCACGTTCATCCCCATTGGCCTCCATTTCGTACCGCCTGAGTACTTCTTGATTAACTTCCCCCTCGTCAATTGCACCCTCAAAGGGTGTGTCATCATCTCCTTCTTCCTCACTGGAACCACCATCTCCTTCTTGTGGCACAGTTGCAGGATCATCTCCTGCTTGTAGTTCAGCCTCACCCTGGTGAGCATCACTCTCAGGCACTTGACTACTAGACCCAGCCTTATGAACAACTTGGATAAACAACATCACAGGCAAACCAATTTCACATGTTGTTTTGGTATAACTCCTCCAATGTTCAGTGCCTTGAAGTGGCATAAGCTCCCAATATAATGACTCACTCCTGTTGATTAGAGCCATAATGGACAAGTCATGTTGCTCTGCATCTACATGGAATGCCCTAAAAAAACTCGGTAATGGACCCCCAAGTTCTTGAGGCTGCTCTTCTAATCACATGGTCAACCGAATCAAATTCTGATAAGTCAACTCCATGTTCACCATATCTAATCTGCCCATTACCGAAATACAACTTGACACTGAGATCATCTGACATGTCTGACAACATGAAAAATTTAAACGTTATTAACAAGTGGATCTGCAACTACAAAATATATCTACTCAGATCTACACTACAACTATAATTTTTCTAAGCAGATCTATACTACAATTATAATTTTACTAAGCAGATCTACACTAAAACTATGTATTTACTAAGCAGATCTACACTAAAACTATGTATTTACTAAGCAGATCTACACTAAAACTATTAAGTATCAGAGTATTACCTCTAACGAGACGAAAAACCGGCAGAGCTTCGCACCTTCACCACCTCCTCCTCACTCCCTTCTCCTCTTCCCCCTCTCTTTCTTTTTTTTCGAATTATTATGACATTTTCGGCTGAATTTCGGTGTTATATAGGGAGCCAGACCCTAGCGCCGTGGCCCACGGCGCTAGCAGGCCTGCTGCCGCCGTGGCCCACGGCGCTAGGACATAACGCCGTAGCCCACGGCGCTAGGCCCCTAACGTCGTGGGGTACGGCGCTATGTCTGTCGCACACTGAGGGCCCACTACTGGGGGCTCCTACCGCCGTGGGTCACGGCGTTATGTCCCTGACGCCGTGGGCCACGGCGGCAGATGTATAGTTTTGCAAAATTTCTGGTGGACCATATATTTTTGCAAAATCGTGATAAAAAATATATATAAAAAATTCCCGGGGGAGGATGCCTTCTTTGTCTTTGGCCCGTGGTCCGTGGGAGGCTATTCGACGATCTCCCATATGGGTCCTGCTGGGCTTGATGCCCAGGATCCCAGGTACGCCCAGGAGCCAGCGGCGGCCGCTGCTGATGCAAACGGAGTGTCACGATCGACTGTGCGTTGGGGTGATGGATGTGGCGGCGATGCTGACAACTAAGTGGAGAACCCGGGAGGCGTGTTGGTGAGCGTGAGGATGTCAACAGATAGGTGATCTGGTAGAGCTCAGGGCGAAAGCCTAGTCAACGACGCTTGTAGCTGCCGTTTCTCCCCTTGGAGGCGACATCGATGCAATCCAGCACTTGTCGTGCTTGTCTTGTTTGGGTGAAAATCCAACCTCGTTCTTGGGCCAGCGATGACGGCGCAGTCGCGTCGTGGTTCATCTTGAAGACATCATCATGGAGATCCCTGTGGTTGTTTAGCGGGTGTAATGTGAGATGTCTTGAGATCAAAATTGAAATTGACTCAATTTGGTTTCATGGATCGACATGCATGGATGTGTTTACGGATGTACGTTTCTGACATCAAGATAGAGTTTCTAAGAAGACGAGTGATGTGAAGATATGTTGCTGCATAAGAAGCAAGACGTAGAAGAAGTTTCAAACTTAGTCTTTCTATAGCTTTCTTTCTTTCTTATTAGTCTTTAGTTTGTTATGTTTCTCGTTTGAGAAGTAGAGTCTAACAACTCTTGTATTTACGGCACATGGCAGCTCTCCAAGAGGCAGAAGACGGGTATGCCCGCGGATATCCGCTATCCGCGGATTGCGGGTGCGGGCGTGGCTACGTGCCCGTTGCGGATAGCGGGCGCGGGCACGGGCACGGGTTGTAGCCTGCGGGCGCGGATTTTTGTAGGCAGTATCCGCGCGGATATTACCCGTTGCCATCTCTACTGCCATGTGCCGAGGCCGAAGGTGATGGCGCCGGCCGCCGGGAGCGAAGAAGAAGAGCTTGGACCACGCGCTGGCCTTCTTCCCTGCCCCTCCTTCCCCCGCCGTCAGGTTGCAAGCAAGCGGTGGCCGGCGGTACAGGGAGGGCGGCGGGCCGGCGGCGCAAACAAGCAAAAGGATAGGGACTAGGGAGGGCGGCTGTGCAGGCTAGCGAAGGGAGAGGGAGGGCGGCGGGCCGGCGGTGCTGGAGTTCGAGGAAGGACCGAAGGGGAGGGGAGGGACGGCGCCCGAGCGGCGGCGGCGCGACGTCTCGATCTGGAATTTTGGATCGAGTCAACGCCTCGATGCCTCGACGGGTCACGGTACTAGGGGGCTCACGGTCTCACGGACTCACGGTGGGGGACTAGGGGCGGCCGAGTGAGGGGAGGGACGGGAATGAGTAGAAACCCTAGCAATCTGTATATATACTTCAAACTATTGGGTCCACATGTCAGTAGTTTTAACGGGTTTTGCGGATTTGCGGGTGCGGATAGCATATTTCCAAATCCGTTAACAGATATTCGTTGGGTTTAGGGTCGTGCCCGCACCCGCGCCCGCGGGCACAGACCCAGATCCGCATCCGCGCCCATCGGGTTTGGTATCCGCGGGTACGCGGATATTTCGTGCCCGTTGCCATCTCTAGTCACCACCAAAGGGACACAAAACATTTGTTGTCGCAACGCAGACATTGATTTAGATTTTTCTTTTCAAATGTAGATCGTTTCAACTTTTCTACGTCCATAGTTCTCTTTACGCTTTTATTGTGTATGTCTACATGAATAACAATTTTCATGAACTTACAAAAGTCAAAACATCATCTGATTTGGAACAAGGAAGTAGTACTGAACACCATACTTTGGTCAATACTATAAAGATACCTTCACTTGCTACTTCGGCTGTTCAGCTCTTCAGGTTGTGCGAAATGACCTTTTCAAGAGAGAACATTTTGCGAAACGAAAGAAAAAAATAAAATAAAAGAATGATCACATTGATATTGGTTTGTTAAGACTCGGATCCGTGGTAGACCATCCGTTCGGCTTATCTTCTTTTCGCTTCTTGCACAATATATATATTTTAAAACAAATCAGTTACATAATATTTTTTTTCTCAGAACAAATTTTCTCTTCAAATCAGCGACAGCCGACAAATATGCCAAACAGACTCGACTGGGTAATTTCCCAGGCGAAGCCAATATAGGCATGCATGTGTTCGATGCGGTATGCACCGTACCCAAAAGTGCAAGCTCGACACCAAGCGCGTGGCAAAGTCACACACTTGCTAGTACTGTACCACGCCACCGGCATACTGTGTGCACCCTGTTAGAATTAATAGACTCCTATGTAACAACGACTTGTAAAGATGCGCCTACGTGCGTTAAGAATTGGCTTGGTCATTAAGGAACTCGGTTAGTTGTAGATAGAGTTGTATCTAGTTTAAACTGAGTACCTTGTGAATCAAGTTGTAGTCTATCTCTTGTAACCGGTTGGCCTTGACCACTATATATTAACACGCAACACGCAGCAAGCCGAGATAGGCAACTGCGTTTAACTCACCTGAACGCAAGTTCTTTCATGGTAATCAGAGCCTTCTTCTTCTAAAAACATCTATTGCCATCCATCGCCATGAGTACCTCCCTAGCTTCTTCATCCTCCACCAGCTACCATTCACCCTTTGGCACCAAAGTTTCTGAGAAACTCACCCGTGACAATTATCTGCTATGGAAGGCACAAGTTTTGCCTCCAATCCGAGGAGCTCAGCTAGAAGGATACCTAGATGGATCCAGCAAGCCGCCGCCAAAGCTTCTCACCGTGATCAAGGATGACAAGACCCAGGAGGAGGTGCCGAACCAGGCGTATTCAACCTGGCTGGCGCAAGATCAGCAAGTACTCGGCCATCTGCTTAATTCCCTCACCAAGGATGTGTTGGGACAGGTGGCCATGGCGTCCACAGCATCTGAAGTGTGGACAATCCTTGAAGACATGTTCTCGGCACAATCTCGTGCACGAGTAACAAATCTACGGATGCAACTCTCCACCCTCAAGAAGGGAAGTCAGACCACGGCGATCTACTTCAACAAGATGAAGGCCCTTGCAGATGAGCTTGCAGCTGCAGGAAAGAAGGTCGACGATGATGAGATGGTATCCTTTATTCTCGCTGGTTTGGATTTTGAATACAACCCGATTGTATCATCTGTTCTTGGTCGATCTGAACCTATCTCCATAAGTGATCTATATGCCCAAGTTACGGCATATGAAACAAGACTGTAGATGCTCCAAGATCAGCAACCTGGCGGCAATCAGTACCAATCCTCTGCTAATATGGCCTCTAGGGGTCGTTCAGGCAGTCGTGGCCGAGGAGGAAACCGCGGTCGCGGTGGTAGGGGCCGTGGCTTTGGTGGGCGCAATCCCACTAGAGCCAATGCAGGAGGACAAGGTGCTTCAAATAAGCCAAAGTGCCAAATCTGTGACAAGCCTAATCATTCAGCACTTGAGTGCTGGTATAGATTTGAAGAGGATTATCAACCAAACAGCAAGAATGCAGGGTTTGCTTCATCAGGATATGGAGTAGACACGAATTGGTATGTTGATAGTGGCGCCACCGACCACATCACCGGTGAACTTGACAAGCTAACTATACGAGAGAAGTATGGAGGACGAGATCAAGTTCATGGCGCAAATGGGTCAGGTATGAGTATTAACAATATTGGTCATACTACCTTACATACCCCTACTCGTGATCTTCATCTAAAAAATATCCTTCATGTACCTAGTGCTAAAAAATCTCTAGCTTCGGTTCATCGTATTGCCTCAGATAATAATGCCTTTCTTGAGTTTCATCCAAATTTTTTCCTCATTAAGGACAAAGCAACGAAGACAACTCTTCATCAAGGAAGGTGTAGTGGCGGCCTCTACCCTCTAGAATTGAGTAGAGAAGGAGTGAATCGGAGCAAGCAAGCCCTTGGAGTCAATAAGCTGTCTACCTCAAGATGGCA
This sequence comes from Cenchrus fungigraminus, assembly GCA_036936925.1. Taxonomy (NCBI): domain Eukaryota; kingdom Viridiplantae; phylum Streptophyta; class Magnoliopsida; order Poales; family Poaceae; genus Cenchrus; species Cenchrus fungigraminus. The sequence goes on along the minus strand of CM072770.1, from coordinate 1,743,298 downwards.
CAGTCGCCTAGGCCATCCGGCCTTTCCTATCGTGTCTCGTGTCCTTAGAGATAATAATCTCCCTTTTGTTAATGATAAAAGTGTTGAGTCTGTGTGTGATTCATGCCAAAGAGCAAAGAATCACCAACTTCCTTATAATAGCTCGAATAAATTTGCTGCTGCTCCATTTGAATTAATTCATTCTGATGTTTGGGGTCCAGCACCTACATCTGTTGGAAAATTTTCTTACTATGTGAGTTTTATTGATGATCACACTAAGTACACATGGATATATTTGCTTCGTCAAAGATCAGATGTTTTCACTGTCTTCCGAGATTTCCAAGCTCTAGTAGAAAGACAATTCAACAAGCAAATCATTGCTATGCAAACCGATTGGGGAGGAGAATATGAAAGGCTAAATTCCTTCTTTCAGCAAATCGGCATTGCTCACCGAGTTTCCTGTCCACATGCCCATCAGCAAAACGGTAGAGCCGAAAGGAAACATAGGCATATAGTGGAAGTAGGATTAGCCTTGCTAGCAAATGCTTCCATGCCTTTAAAATTTTGGGATGAGGCCTTCTTAACAGCAACCCGTCTCAAAAATCTTCTCCCAAGCAAAGTCTTAAATTATCAAGTACCATCCGAACTTCTTTTCAAGGAAAAACCTGATTACTCTTCCCTTCGGGTGTTTGGTTGTGCCTGCTGGCCTAATCTTCGGCCTTTTAACTCTAGGAAGCTAGCCTTTAGATCAAAAAGGTGTGCTTTCCTTGGGTACAGTTCCCGTCATAAAGGATTTAAATGTCTAGACATCCCTACTGGTCGAGTTTATATTTCGCGAGATGTAGTCTTTGATGAAGAAGTCTTCCCCTTTGCATCTCTCCATGAAAATGCTGGAGCTAGACTCCGTCAAGAAATTTCTTTGCTTCCTGAATATCTCCTTAGTTTCAATCATGAGGGGGAAGGTAGCAATGATCAATATTTGTCTAATACTGACCCTCATGTACATGATAACACTGTGATTGATGAACAGGAGATAGAAGACGAGTATTTGCAGGAAGCTGGAGAAAATTTGGGGCAAAACAGTGCTTCTAGCGGCTTATTGCATGATCAGGCGCTACAAGACAAAAGTGGCGCTGAAAATCAAGTTGATTCGCCTGGCGCAGCGTTGGATCCAATGGCGGGCGCTGGATCCCAGGCGGATCCGATCGGGGCTTCTGCGTCGCCTGGTGCTGTCGGGCACAGCGCGGGTGAGCTGCATTCTCCAGGTGCACGTGGTGCACGGCGACAGGCTGCCCAGGAGCTCTCGACAGCGTCGTCCCCGACAGCGTCTGTAGCTCAGCCTGCGACGGGATCCGGTGCGGCACAGCCAGAATCCGGTGTGGCGAGGAGTTCTACTGCACAGCCTGCGCCATATCCCAAGACTCGTTCACAAAGCGGTATTTTTAAACCCAAAACTTATACCGATGGCACTATACGATATGCAAACTATGCTTCTACAGGTGAACCATCAAATATTGATGAAGCTCTTGAGGATCCAAAGTGGAAGCAAGCTATGCAAGAGGAGATTGATGCACTTCACAAGAATGGTACATGGCATCTAGTTCCCTATAAGAAAGGCATGAATATTATTGATTGTAAATGGGTTTGGAAGATAAAACGAAAAGCTGATGGCAGCATAGATCGATACAAGGGAAGATTGGTAGCAAAAGGATTCAAACAAAGATATGGTTTGGACTATGAGGATACTTTTAGTCCAGTTGTTAAAATTGCTACAATCAGATTAGTATTATCAGTAGCTGTTTCAAGAGGATGGTGTCTACGGCAATTAGATGTACAGAATGCGTTTCTTCATGGCATTCTTGAAGAAGAGGTTTACATGAGGCAGCCTCCAGGCTTTGAGGATGAGAAAAGACCACACTATGTTTGTCGGTTGGATAAAGCTCTCTATGGACTTAAGCAAGCCCCTAGGGCCTGGTATGCAAGGCTAAGCACAAAGTTGTGTGATCTTGGGTTTAAACCTTCTAAATCAGATACTTCCTTATTTATTTATTCCAAGAATGGCATTACTATATATATGCTTATCTATGTTGATGATATTATTGTGACTAGTTCATCTACAGAAGCAGTTTCAGCATTACTCAAAGATTTAAAGGCAGGCTTCGCACTAAAAGATCTTGGGGAGCTGAACTACTTTCTAGGCATTGAAGTTGAGCCGATCAAGGGAGGCATACTGATAAAACAAGAAAAATATGCTGGGGATATCCTACACCGAGTTGGTATGAAAACCTGTAAGTCCTCTCCAACTCCCTTAGCATCAACAGAAAAGTTATCCAGAGAGGGCGGCCAGCTGTTATCTCCAGAAGATGCCACAAGTACCGAAGTATTGTAGGAGCATTACAGTACCTCACTCTTACGCGACCAGATCTAGCATTTGCTGTCAATAAAGTTTGTCAATTTCTACATGCGCCTACTTTGTCTCATTGGACTGCAGTAAAGCGAATTCTAAGATATGTTAGAGGAACTAGTGGCATTGGAATCAAGATAACAAAATCTACCTCGAATTTGTTAAGTGCATTCTCTGATGCAGACTGGGCAGGTAGTGTTGATGATCGAAGGTCAACAGGAGGATTTGCTGTTTTCTTTGGTCCTAATCTTATATCATGGAGTGCTAAGAAACAGGCTACAGTCTCAAGGTCAAGTACAGAGGCTGAGTATAAATCATTGGCCAACGCTACTGGTGAGCTGATTTGGGTTGAAGCACTATTAAAAGAGTTGGGGATAAAATTAAAGGTTCCTCCGTCTCTTTGGTGTGATAATCTTGGAGCAACTTATTTGTCAGCCAATCCGGTGTTCCATGCTAGAGCCAAGCATATTGAAATAGACTTCCATTTTGTAAGAGAAAGAGTTGCTAGAAAGCAATTGAGTATCAGGTTTGTTTCTACCAAAGATCAATTGGCAGATGGGTTCACCAAAGCTTTGGGAACAAGGATGTTTGAGAAATTTAGAGACAATCTCAATCTGGTCTGTCAACCCGGTTGAGATTGAGGGAGGCTGTTAGAATTAATAGACTCCTATGTAACAACGACTTGTAAAGATGCGTCTGCGTGCGTTAAGAATTGGCTTGGTCATTAAGGAACTCGGTTAGTTGTAGATAGAGTTGTATCTAGTTTAAACTTAGTACCTTGTGAATCAAGTTGTAGTCTATCTCTTGTAACCGGTTGGCCTTGGCCACTATATATTAACACGTAACACGTAGCAAGTCGAGATAGGCAACTGCGTTTAACTCACCTGAACGCAAGTTCTTTCACACCCAACTTTAAAAAAAGTGATTCTTCTTTCTAGCATCCTTAAAAATGGAATCATATTGATTGACATGTGACGACAGAGAGGAGTGAGAGGGGGCAAAAAAATCTTCGTACGACAGCCATGCCACTAAAAACACGCGAGAGTGATCGAGGGCTGCTGCAGTGATCCTCCTGCAAGAAGAAGCTTCGTCGTCTAAATCCATTGGATTATTTGTTTCTCACAAAGAAGAAAAAAATCCATTGGATTATTTGAGGAAAAGTTTAGTATAGTAGCCAAGATATTATTGCTTCCTGATTAATGTGAAGACGAAATAGCAGATGATATAAAACCCAAGATGCTCATTGACTTCGGAATCGCCCATTTTAATTGGTTTCCTTTATTACTCTCTTCGTCCAGGCTGTGTCGTGCGTTGCAGCAGTACATTTATCACAGTCTACTCTTACCATATTCAGCAACCAAACAAAAAGAAAAAAACTGATCATGTCACACCCACACGTTCGCAGCTAGAATAGGTTACGACTTTTTTTTTTTGACAAAGATAGGTTACGACATTAGCAGCACTGCGATTTCGAAAGGCTTTTTATCCATCGTTATTCAATTAGTTTTTCCACACAACGATCGTTGCATGTCTTGTTCGATGTAAACTACTTTCACTGCTACTCCTTCTGTCTCAAATTATAGACCGTTTTAGTTTTTCTAAATACACATATATTAATATACATATGGACAAGTGCACACTAAATTATATGTGAATCTAGTAAACCTAAAACGATTGTGATTTAGACGGATAGAGTATATTACAAATTGGATTATTAGCTCGGAAATATTTTTCATGACTCATAACACACATAACAATTGTTTTTACAAAATCTTTGAGAGACAAGAACATGGGAAAATAAGAGGAGGAATGGAGGATGCTTTACATCATCAACAAAAAAATAAAGAGCAGCAAGCATGAATGAAGCTAATAACGATGATGGGGCGACACATAACTGGAGGAACGAAAAATAAAATAAAACCGGAAATAACAGGACCATATGTTTGGGTCGGGCAGCCGAGCCCAAGCAATGAAGCAAAGCAAGAGCAGAGACCAGCAGCTGTTGGTGGGCCCCGCCTCCCTTCTCGACCCCCGGGTATATATGCCCCACCCGGGTGTCCTCTCTCCGGTTTCCTCCCCTCTTCTCCGTCTCCTCCACCTCCTGACCTCCTCTCCCGGTGCCTGGTGGTGGAGTGCCCCAATCCTCCTCTTCCTCTCCCTCCCTCCTCAACCCTACTCCGACTCCGACTCCGGAGACAGCGGCCGCGGAGCAAACGAAAACTAAAAAAAGGGGCGAGATCGCGACGGGATAAACGCTTGCGCCCGCCCCCGATTCGATTCCCCGTTCGCGGGGGGCCGCCCGGATTGGATTGGATCCTCTCGGATCCCCCCCAGCGCGGAGGCGAATTCGGGCCCCAGATCCCCGCGATTCCGGCGCCGGCGGCGGGGATGAGAGGCCGGAGGGCATGCCTGTCGCGGCGCCGGGAGTGAGGCGGCGGCGGCGACACCGGCAGCGACAACACCACCACCGGCGGCGCCTGCGGCGGGACAGCCTGCGCTTGAGGCCGGAGAGTAGCGGAGGGGTGCGGCGGCGGTCGGTGATCCGGGGCCCGAGGTGGCCGTGCCATGTCTCGCTGCTTCCCGTTTCCGCCACCAGGATATGAGAAGACCGCTCGCCCCGACGCCCAGCTAGTCTCCAACCTTCAGCAGCTCGACAAGGTGGAACACCGTACCCCACCCCCCGCACTCCTCCCGCTCGCCGTCCGTCCCTAGTAGATTGCCTTGCTCATTCGCTCATCGATCGCCCTGCTGCGGTCGCCGCCTCCTACAACTCACTAGCTCCTAGTGGGACGGACTTTGCTGCATTAGGATTGGTTGGCACAGAATTTTGGTCTCCGTCTTACCTCACCTCACTTTTGATTTTCTACCGGACGGACAGTTGGGGCAGGCTGGTTAGAGTCCTGGGGAGTGTGACAAATTTTAGCAGTGCCTGAGTGAGTTCCCTTAGCTGACTTCACAGGAGTCACAGGATCCACAAGGCGTCATCATGTTGGAATCCTTTTTAGGTCGGTTCAGTGATTTGGGGAAAACTAGGAATTTGCTGAATCTGTGTTCCTTGTTTTCTAGCGAGTGTATAGAGTCAGGGCAAGTTGGTTAGGCTCTCCGTGTCGGCAACTTTAGCGGTGTTAGGCGTTACGGGGGATACGCATGGTGTCATTGTGGATATCACCTTTCGATCGGTTCAGTGATTGGGGGAAACTAAGAAAGCTTTAGTTTTTCCGTTTCAAAATTTCTTCTTTTGAGCTAGGGCAAGTCGTTTAGGGTCTCTGTGTTGGGAACTGAAGCAGTGTTAGGCGTTACAGATTGTGCAAGGCGTCATTTCGGAACTTGGCTATCATTTTTTTTATCGGTTCAAAATCTTAGTTTTGCCGTTTCAACATTCTTTCTTTCCCGAAAGAGCATCCAGAGCTAGGGTAAGTTGGTTAGGGTCTCTCTGTGTGAAACTTTAGCAGGTTAGGTGTTGCAGGATTCGCAAAGGTGTTATTTGGCATATCCTCCTTGGTTGGTTCAGTGATTGGCGGAAACTAGGAAACAATTAGTTTTGTTGCTTCAATATTCATTCTTTTCCTTAAGAGTACCCAGAGATATGGCTGTTGGTTAGGGTCCCTGTGTGGGAAACTTGCAGTGTTAGGCGTTACAAAATGCGCAAGGTGTTAATTGTGGTACCCTTTTCAACTGCTTCAGTGATTTGGGGGACCTGAAAAGCAATAGTTTTGTCGAATCAGTTTTCAATACTTTCCTGAAGAGCTCCCCTGCTTACCATGAATCAACTGGGGATGCATGCGAGACAAAGATGCATGTTTTGTCCATGCGAATCAATGAACAAAACGCAGCACGGGCTGTTGATTTTGGCTTGACCTTGCAAGGTCGTACAAATTTGAAGGGACAGCAGATTTTAGCACAATTATTATGCCCATGGAATACACTTTTGAAAACAGTAACATTATACCACTGGCATGGTTGAAAAACTGTCCATGTCTTGGTAGACTAGGATGTGGATAAATGCTATTGCTGGTTGCTGCTGACCACAGAGAAAAATATATTCGACCAGTCAATAGACAGTAAATTGCTTTGTGTCGATATCTTTTCAACTATGGTTCAAGGTCACATGAACAGTTAGATCGTTAGTCTTTTTGTGCTGTAATGTATTATCCTATCCTTTAGATAGTTAATCCTTCATTAATCAGTATATCCTTTGGACTTGCATAGCACTTCTAGGGCACCATGAAGCTTATCATGAAGTTGCTGGTGCCATACTACAATTGTAAATGTATGCTGCTCAGTGGCTACAGCTTACTGAATTCATTGGTGTAGGGGCCTTATGTTATCGTTCTTAGATACTAAGTTGTATATCCGTACTAGACAGAAGCTTTACCATCTGGTTTTGTTGTTGCCATGTGTTTTTTGAACTTGACGTGATTTATTTATGTGTTGTTTTATCAATTGCATTAAAAATGGACAAAGTAGAAACATGGTAGGCAACAGTACAGTTTGGATTCCCTAATATCACATACTAAGTTTTAGCAAGCCTGGGGGTGTAAAATTACTCCCTAGATAGCACTCTAGTTATTGGTGTATTAAATTATAAAACCCAAAAATACCATTACACAACAATGCAATATTGTAGACCAGCAGGCAGCAGCACTCACTACTATGGAGAAGTCTGCCTTTAGGTCCATGAGTCATTATAAGATGTTCTTTCAATCATGTTTATTTTGTTTGCTAATATTAGCCGTTGCTGCAGGGTTTAGCTTGTGTTTCTACAAGTTATGACCCAGTCTAGAGTTACAAACATCTACTTCTGGTGTATAAAAACTTGCCTTCTCTCAGAAATTTTAGATGTGTAAAAGTATGATGCTTCAGACTTTTTGGCTCATCACACTTTTTTGTAAACAGATTGCATGTTGATCAGACCTTCATCATGTGTCTTATCAATCTATAAATATTGATGTACCTTCACACACACAAAAAAAAAGATGTGGTTTCATTGGCCAGCTTGATTATTGGGTTCATATTTTAAGCAAATAGAGGTTAACTTACTGTGTCGGTAGTGTTAAAGACATTGACTTGAGAGTGCCAGCTATAGTTAGGAAGCCAGCTATCTATTTGCAATTTTAAGAAGTTGGTTCGAAAGTAATATGTTTCATGCGCGTATAAAAGGTAAAAATACCAGTGTACCAGTGTGTTCAGTGATCATGTCCTATATTTCAGCAAATTTTTTAGCATGAATACAAAAGTAAAATCCACTACCAATCTAGTGAAATGAAAACTCTGAGAAGTGAATTGGTATGACTCAGTTAAAAAAGTTACTAGTTGTCATTCAGCATGCCTTATGCAGTCATTACCTGTGTGACATGGAGTTTTAATTTTCTTGTTTATCTGAGAAGATCATCGTTTACCGATTCGGATAAACTTTGGACTGTATTTCACTATTGCTTTGCCCCTGGCCTTTTTAATTTTATCCATTTGCTAGCTGTTGTGTGCTTGTCTTGGCATCTACTTGACTTTGAAGCTACATTCTCATTTCAGGAGAAACACAAAGAGAAGAAGCATAAGAAGGACAAAGATAAAAAAGAAGGTAAAGAAAAGAAGGATAAAGACAGGAGTAAGGATAAGCACAAAGATAAGAAGGATCGAAAAGAAAAACACAAAGACAAGAAAAAAGATAAGAGCAAAGACAAAAGCAGAGAGTCAGTAGAAGGAATTGAAAGACATGATGAGGTTCTACATGATCAGAAGGTTGGAGAGAGCAGCAGGAAATCTGAACAAATTAAGGATATTAAATCCAGGGAGGAGTTGGTCAGAAAGATACCGGATGAGAAAGGGACGGCGAGTCGACCTATTGTTGAAAATCATGCTATTTCAAATGATAGAAGTCGCGGAGGCGTCAGTGCATCACCTGCAATTGAGAATGAAAGACCTGCAGTTAATAAAATGCATATTCACCCTAGTAATGCTTCAAGGAAGATTGAGGGGTTGGGACAACAGAACATTAACATCAATCAACAAAAGAATGGGACATCACGGCATTCTGAAAACTTCACTACAGCTCAGAGACCTGCTGCTGGCTTTACACCAGCACCTACGATGGATGAAAGAGGCAGAGTTGGAAGGCCTCCCTCCAATACTGAAGCCGCACCCAGAAAAGAAGGGATTGGACAGAGAATCAGTAACATTAGCATATTGGTTCAGAAGAGAACTGAGGTTACAAACAAAGATTTTGCAAAGAAAGAAGTTGGCACTACCTCGCCATTGCTTCCAAATCATTCTAATACTGTGCAGAAAGGGAATGGCAAGGTTGGTAGACCAATGGAGAACACAGCAGCATCCATGCAGAGACTGGACAGTCCATCAACATCCAGTGCAGCAGCGGGGATGGATAGAGGAATACCCAGGTCAGGTATCCCAAGCCCAAGTATTACAATTCGGAGACCAAATGGAATGGTGCGGTCATCTGAAAACCTTTCTGCCTCTGCTAATAGACCCGATGCTGGAGGCCTTTCACCTGCTATGTGGAAGGAAAAGGAACATGGTGGAAGGTTGCCAGATGCTAACATTTCAACTGATCAGAAACTGGTCATGCCAAAACCTCCAGCTGTGGTCAAGGCTGCTGATGGAAGAGCTGAAAGAATGGAGAAGGTCAGAGATGGGGCACCTGATGTTGCCAAGAAAGAGGACAAGAAAAGTGATCGGCATGAGAAAAAGAAAGAGGACAAGAAAAGTGATCGGCATGAGAAAAAGAAAAGGAAAGAGAAAGATAAACACAAAGAGAAGAAAAAGGACAAAGAGGCAAAGAAGGAGAAAACAGAACATAATGACAAAGAGCATGATAAGCTAAAAGATAACAGTATAAACCATCCAATAGATAGTCTTCAGTTGAAGCCCTCAGCCCCTCCTTTAGCCCCAACAGTTGATGATGGAAAATCTAAATCTGTTGTGCCTGATGACAAGAAGCGAAAGAATCATGAGACGAATGGTTACTTACAAAGTGAGTTCCTAGCTTATCTTCTTTTTTGTACTTTTGAGCATTATGTAGTCTTGTTGAACACCATTATCCTTCTTTATGGTGCGTTATATTATAAGACTTCTATAATGATGTACAGACAATCATGATATGCGGCCTACAAAGTTGCCGAGACCAGCCCTCCCCATCAACCGTGTGGAGAATGGTAACGCATCTCATGTAGCCGCGCCACTCTCTTCTGTGAAGCCAGAAGCCGTAAATACTGAAAAGGCTGAAAGGCTCCACAAGAAGGAAGAGAAGTTCAATGGCAACCAACAGGCTCAGAAGCAACCGCCAGTTGATCCAGTGGTTGCATATGAAAATGGCATGCCTTCTAAAAAGTCACCTCACCCTGACTGCAAGTATCTTAACCAGATATACAGCATTCCTGAAGCACCTCAAATGATGGAATGGTCTGAGCAAGAAGGTGGTGAGGACTGGCTGTTCGACCAAGGTAGCAGCACACAAGCAAGGAAGAGCGATTCAGAGCTTGAGACTGATGGAGCTCCCAAAGTGTGGGATCAGGCTCTGAAAATTGACTCTGCTGATGTCATCGCTTTACCCTATGTCATCCCATTTTAGGTTGCTGAGTGGTGATGGTCTGAAGCCGAAACATCAAAGAACAGTACCAAGTCTGTGCTAGCGCTGTTTGATACATTCACAGGTAAGCTGTTGTCATAACTGCATGCACCCTCTTGCTAGCACTTGTGTGAGGCAGACAGATGTTGGCCCAGTTGGTTGCTGCATGGGGAAACTGACTGTTGAGGCTGCATCCTGTAACGAAGTGGTTAGCTGTTATTTGCGGCACAATTTTGATCTGTACGGTGTAAAAGCATTTAAAAATACCAAAATGTACATTAGAGAAGGGGGGCTGAGAGGAGGGAAGACTCAGATTCTTCATTTATAGTAGTTGGATGCATGGATTTGAGCTGCTGATACGTGAGAAGGATGTGCTTCTGCTTGATTTATTGGTGGAAAAGAAAGTTGGCACTTCACCTCGACCTGTTTTGTGTATATAACCCTAGTTTGCATAGACAATAGATGCTAATGCGGTTGTCTTACCTGAGGTTGTAACTTTTACTTGTTGGTCGGCATTATAAACTCGTCAGTGAATTTTGAATATCATTTGACCTTGTTCCACGTCTGGGTTTCTTAATTGTCTGCATGGTTGGTCGGTCTTGCATTCAGTCCTAGCTAGCTGTCGATATGTTTTGTCCTCCCTTTGGCCTTGTGCATTTCGTACGTGATGCACGATGAACGACCTTGTGGTAAGTTCTAAGGGCATGTTTGGTTCCCATAAGACCTTGTGGTAAGTTCTAAGGGCATGTTTGGTTCATATAAGTAGGATGACTTAAAGTGCAAAATAAGTTTGGTTCCCATAAGTAGGATGACTTAAAGTGCAAAATAAGTCACTTGTGAAACTAGACCTGACCATTTCACAGGTCGGGCCGAAAAAACCCGGGTTTTTCGGGTCGAGAAAATCCTGCTCATGACCGTCCCATGAGACGTGTCTGGCCTCAGTTTTCAGGCTGGGCTCGGGCCGGAGGGCGGGCTGCCTGCGCATTTTACACTGTCAAATAACTAAAAACAGCAGTTCGGGTCGGACTTGGGAAAAAAAATTTCGCGGGCTTCAAGGTTTTTTTTGGTCAAACTTGCGGACGGGCGTGGGCAGAGACCTTGAAGCCCACGCCGTAATTCTGCATCAGGTCAGCTGTGGCCCATGGGTGAGGATCACCGGCGCCAATGGTCGGCAGCGTGGGCTGGGCTCTCGTGTCTGCTTTTAGCGTGGGCCGTGCTGAAATCCGCGACGTTTTTTTTTAAAAAAAAGGAAGGAGCAGGAAAGTTCGCACGCAACGCGTTGCAACGCTCTCGTCGTGCTTCCTTGCTGGTCGGTCGTGCCCGTGCGTGGTCGGCGGCAGGTGCAGGTGCAGGTTTGCAGCAGCAGAGAGAGGAGGACAGGATCACAGCACAGGATGAGGTGGCAAGGACTCTCCGTACGCCCCATGTAATCCAAGCCTCGTGATTCCACAGCCTGCTTGCTCCACCTCGTCTCGTAGCTCAGGATAGCAAAGGCAACACCAACACATGGTGCCCAACGAGCTGGGTTTCAGTTTTTAGCTAGCCGGCCTCCGATCGATCTGCGGATCCTAACCACCCCCCCCAAGCGCGTGCTGGATTTTCTACTGTCTGTTCTGAGACAGCTAGCTAAGCTTGTAGTATATTTTGACTCACATGCATCATGCCGTGCGTGCTTAGTTCCTTCTCTATGGCACGCCGGCGCACTTCTTGTGCTTCTGCAGCACTCTGAATCTTTGATTGATTATTGCATTGGTTGTAAATGACGTGATCCAACATCTATTAATTCAGTCCAAATATAATGCTGGTGTGAATGCATCCGTCAGTGTCAGTACGCACTAACCATCAGGGTTTAGTAAAAAGAAGCTAGCTTTTTTTAGGGGAAAAAGGACAAGGAAAGATGCATGATCGATCGTCGATCACCAGCAACATATACTATTAGTATGTTGTAAGTCGCCTGTAACTTGCTAGTAGTGAGAGTCGGCATCGTCGTGGATCACTGTCGTCGCGCCGCACCCACCTCCACCCAAAACACCATCCTGTCCTTCCTTTCCTGCAGGCTGCTGCTGCCCAGGCCACCCCACACCGCCATGTCCACAGGGACGACGCAGGCTGCAGGAAGGCAGCAGAATCGCTTGCACCCCACTCCAGAAATCCACGCCCATCCCCCCTTCCTCCCCCTCCCGGAATTGGAAGCGGTTGGTCGCCGCACCCAGCCCTGCACCTGCACTTCACACCTCCGCCGTTGCAGTGGCAGCTGATGCAAGCAAGCAATCCTCCTAGCCACGGGCACGCAGACGCAGGTGTGGAGTGAAGTGAAGTGAAGCTGCAGCGTGCACGGCTATCTCACACTACGGAGTGTGAGAGCTTGCCTTTTGGCCTCTGCCCCTGACCATGAATCCCAGCTGACGATACAGCAACAGGACTGCACTCCTCTAACTGGCTTCTGTGCCTTGGCTTTGTCTGTAAGGCAAAGGGAGAATAAATACAAGAGGATTTTTTTTTTAAAAAAAACAGAGGTTCGTTCCATACGGCCAAGAGCATAATTCTCTGTTTCTTTTCAGTTTCCTATGTAGCTGCTTGATGTGTTCGTGCCATCAGTTTTGGTTTTAAGTACATGAGAGCAATCTCTTTCGCTGTTTTGGAGGCAGGCAGCAGGTGGTTGGAGGAGCACAACAGATGAGACTCACATTTTTTTTTCTATATATGAACCTCACTCACCCCGATCGAGAATCTAATCTCTGCTACAATATGAAACTCAAGATCGAAAGCAAAAGGCCTCCATGCGCGTGGGCATTCTTCATATTTCCTTTTCCTCGTTTCCTTGAGCAACAGGTTTGGATTAGATTTGGTTAATCAATCAATATAACAAGTAGCTGCGAGGAGCGAGCGATCCCTTTCTCACTCCTTTTGTTTGCATTTTTTTTTTGCGTACAGGTGGTTGGGGGAAGAGACCCATGAACCTCATCAGCTAAATCTACAAAAAGTAGTGCATGGAGTCGAAGATCATGGAATTGACTCCACAGCAGATAACTCGTGATGCTGTTTTTTCAGCACCTGCTCTGCTAGACCTCACAATAGCTAGGAAACTAGTATCTTCAAGTGAATGGGGTCATCTTATCTCATAACATAATTAAGGACGTACGTGTGTTGTTAGCATGACACACATGGATCAAACTAAGCACGCACTTAACAAGCATACCATTACCCCCACCTGTCCATCCAAAAGCACACAGATAGTCAGATAGAGTTATGTTTGCAGAGGAGAGCTATATATATATATATATATATATATATATATCTGTGTGTGCGCGCGCGCGCGCGCGCGCGCGCAAAGGAAACACCAGCAGAAACCACAAAGGGAAAAAGGAGTGGTGGCAAATGCTATGATGGCGCCCGACCTAACCCAACCATCTCTCTTCCTCTGTCGGTCGGTCAAACTCAAACCCGCCACGGGGTTGATCGCTGCTGGATTCAGCAAAATTCACATCTTGCTATTTCTGGACCGGACCTTATTGTCAATGCCGTCAATTTCGTCATTCACAGATACTGTACATTTTTTCAATTAAGAAAGAAATTATGCACAATAGTCAGGAGGCCATAATAAACAAATTTGCAGATCAAATGCCATGTTGGCAGCATCATCATATCCAGGCAGCAGCAGCAATAATCAGAATCAATTCCTGGTTCCATCTGCCAAGTACCAGAGATCATCTGGATCGAGATTGATGATACTATCATGCCAATTGCCAATCACACACACACCGGTTTCTCTATCTACAGTGCCATTAGCAGCTACCACACTTTTCTCCCTCTAGCCTCCGCCCTCCAGTGGTCTCTCTCTCCCACCAAACGTTGCCTTTTCCCCAATTTTTAATATAATATTGGTTTTGGCCCCCTCTGGCTATATAAACTGACAATCATGCATCCTTGGCACCAAAGCCAAAAACACAAGAGGAGCCCGGACACGACGGCAGGCCCGCGCTCAACCATCTGCAGCGTCGTCCTTCTGCAACCTGCAGCAGCCATCCATCCATAAAACACAAGAAGCAGAGACGCCGGCCTGCCCACTCGTGTTGTGCCTTGCCTTCGTTTCTCCTTGATTTCCAGCTCTCCCCTGCAAATCAAAGGCTATGAAGGACCGCCGAGGCAGCTCCGGCGGCGGCGACCGCTTCACCGTCTTCCCCTTCTCCATGGGCTGCATGTCGCAGTCCGCCGTCGCCGTCGCCGACCCCACCGAGAAGAAGCCGCCGCAGAGCGACCCTTCTTCTTCCTCCTCCTCGGCGACCACTGCCGCGACCACGGCTCAGAGTGAGTTCTCGATTGGTCATCACGAGCAACATGATCATGTTCAGCTAGAGCCTACTGTCTCAATTCTTCCTTTTTTATGCATCAGCAGGTTCAGAAGAAGGTGCCGGCGAGAACGTCAAGGAGAAGGCTGCTGCTGCGGCGGCGGCAGGCTCGCCGGCGTCGCCGGGGCTCGTGGCGGCCGGGATGTCGAGGCTGATGAAGGGGATCAAGAGCCTGTCCCTGATGTTCACCGGCGACGACGACGACGACGAAGAGGAGGATGACGAGGAGCGGGAGATTGTGATCGGGTACCCGACGGACGTGCAGCACGTGGGGCACATCGGCTGGGACGGCCACAACAAGGTCGGCGGCGCCATGGCCCTGGTGAACGCCTTCTCGCTGCCCTCCTCCCTCTCCTTCCGACAGCTCGAGATGGCCATGGACCACGCCACGCACGCCTCGGCCTGAGAGAGAGAGTTCATGTTCATCCGTCAGTACTTGAATGGAATCAGTAAAGGCGGCCGGTATGTAGAAGAATCCATTGATTGGTTGGTTAGCACGGAGATGCAATGCATTGCATCATATCGAGAGAGAAGATTTCCATGTGTTTGCTGGTTATTTACTGCTGTCCTGGTGCCGTAGCAATCCCTGCCATTTGGTTCTTCATCTTTTGCATCGGTGAGAGACGAGAAGCATGATTTGTGTACATATGCATATGCATGCCAACTTTGTATAGATTTGTGAGAGTTCACATCATATCTCCATCAACACTGGTGGTGCTTGCTGGAGTATCATGTCAGTTTGTGCATGCTGTGTGACATCTGTGTGTTTTCCAGTTTTTGTTTCTTTCTTTCTTTCCATTTTCTGAAAAAAAAACGAAGAGAAGAAAAGTGTTCATGGTGCCTTTGAATGTGATGAGCAGAGGAC
This sequence comes from Cenchrus fungigraminus, assembly GCA_036936925.1. Classification (NCBI taxonomy): domain Eukaryota; kingdom Viridiplantae; phylum Streptophyta; class Magnoliopsida; order Poales; family Poaceae; genus Cenchrus; species Cenchrus fungigraminus. The sequence continues at coordinate 1,728,119 of CM072770.1, read as the reverse complement.
GATTTCACTATCATTGTTACCGTGTTCTGGCCTTGTTCTAGCGGTACATGGCAGTACAAGGGATCAGTGCCGTCAGCAGTAGTAATAAATTGCAAGCATGTATAACACAGTACACTGATCGTGCATTCAAGTGATTAATTTGCATCGCTGGCTCAGCAAACACCAGCGTTAATCCATCATGCCTACACTACTGACGGCTGCAGGTCCAATTATGCAGACTGTACTGCATATATGATATATCCTGCCGCTGCTGCTAGTGATTAAAATGATTTCAGAGGAATTAACTACTAATCCGTAAGGCTGGCCAGTGCACGTAGCAATTATTCTAGAAGGAAAAAAAGAAAGCTAGGTGCGGCAACCACCGGGTGTATGTGCACGCGTGCACCATGACGGTGTGGAAGAAGGGTCCAGGCTCCAGCAACTTACCTTTTTTCGGTTGCTTATCACGTCAAGAATATGACAATGGCGATGGGCTACTGTTCTGTCGTTGCTGTTAGTGCTTTAATGACTTTGATTGAAAACCCTATTCACTAATGACGAAAAGAAATATCCTACATGAACTATCTTCACAGTCCACGGTTGGAGAATGCAAACTATACCTTGTGCGGGCAGGGCAGGATCGGGACCGTGGGACCCACATGTCATAGACAAAGGCGGCGGCGAACCCATGATAGGGGGGATTTAATTTGGATTTTATATATAACGTATAAAGAATCTTTCCCTAGCATATACTGTCACAATCTTCTTCCAAGGGAGGATTAGGATAGTAGTGCTAGTGGCCATGAGCAAAGGACGTGGTACCTCAGCAGAGAAAATCATCTCGATTGTGAACTCTGATCCATGGCCACCTAGCAGCCTTGTCTCCATCCTCTCTATCCTTTACTAATCCAACCTCGCCCTAAAAACAAGTGATAAATCTCACCAACCACAGATTAACAAGATGCAACTGTCAGTCGTGGCTTTCAAGCTAAAAAAAAACTGTCAGTATGCTTAACTACTGTTAGTCTGTTACTAGCCTCTGTTTGGCAATTTAGTTCCATTTTAGGTCTCTGACAAATTAGCACAAGTTCTTTATAAAGTACATGCAAAGAAATTGAATTATGCTGCTATCTGCGACAAGAGTACAGCTAGCGGTACGAACACGACCACCAATTAATTGGGTGCAAATGATAGGTTGAGTAAAGTAGAGTGATATGCTAGATTTTAGGATATGTAGAACACGGCTTTTTTTTTAAAAAAAAAGAGAGATTCTTTGGTGCTAGCAATATATATGACTTACAAAAAAAAAGTCAAAACATGACTGCTACACACATAATTTTCTATATAGTGTTCACACGACCTGATGTAGTGTAGGTGTAGCAAACATGCCTGGTATGCAGGGACATGGTCCCACCTGTCAGCTGACGTACTGTTCTGTTAGCCGAAATATTAAGTGTACAAGTTCCTGTCTGGTTGTTTGTCACAAGAGGATTGGATTAAGTGAGATTGATCAGACCAAATGCTGGTTTTAATGTGCTTAATTAAATGGGAAGGAAACAAACAGCAGTGGGGCAGAGCGTTAGCTCACAAGTCCTTATTGTTTATGGTGAGCTTTGTTATGGAAAGAAAGCCAGCCCGTGACAAACCTAACTGCATCATCATCATCACCACCATCGCATTACTTCAAGGTTGTTGATGGTGATGTATATAGGTCATATGAAGCTTTAAATAACCAATTATCGTGGACCAAAGCTGCTACTATTATTTCCAGTTTTGGGTCCAGGTTTGAGTGGAGGTCTTAATTTGTAAGCATACATTGTTTCTTATATAGGGTAGTAGTAGCTATCTGCGAAATGAAGAAGGGCTAAGATTACAATGATGCAGTATGTACCTATATTTCTATTTTGTACAGGTTGTGGAATATTCGTGAACTCTTGGATTGATGGATAAACTTAGAAGAGCAGCTAGAGAGTACTTGCTTCAGAAGCCCTGGCACCCTGCAACATGCAGCCAAGGAGGGAGAATCATGAAGGCGTGCAAGCTTGCATCTGATGCTTGAGCCTTCCATTCTGAAGAGAACCAAATAGGAAACCTGAAAAGAAAAGGAACAAGCAGCACCTGTTACTTACCGGTTTTGGTTGCTTTTCTAAGAGAAATACAGAAAAGCAGGATACCATTACATTACAAGGCACTTCAGATGAAAAGATAGCCTCTTCAGCAGGTGATACTTCAAACTCACAAGAGATCACATGCCATAGACTATTCATACTTTGGCATCATGTTCCAGCTTGAAAACTATTTCAACTCACGAGACAGAATCAACCTAAATTATTTGGCCAAGTGGCCAGCCATTGTTTGTTGTTCACATCCATCAAACAGACATCCAAATGTGCTCTGGACTTGGTGGAAACTATAATTCTCATCTCCCTTAATATCTCTGCAATATAATCTCTTGACACAACAGTACAATCATCACAATTTGCACACCAGAATGGAATTTAACTCAGCATCAGCTGCTCCACTGATTGTGATGCCTTGGTGTCTGACATTCATCAAGTAAGACAGTGAATCATGAGTTATTACTTCGCCTGGGATCAGCACTGGGATACCAGGTGGGTAAGGGCAGATTAGTTCGCCACAAATTTCACCAAGGCTGTCCTCAATTCTTACTCTCCTCTTCTTTGTAAAGAAGGCCTCTCTTGGAGTCATATGCACAGAGATCTTGTCTAATGGGCCACAGACACAGCTTCCCTTCATAGGTTTGGAGCTATTTGCAAAGAAATATTTTTCTGATAGATGCTTTGCAGATTGCACAAGCTTCTCAACATCTTGCACTCTGGTTCCTAAGTTAACTGCAAATGTCACTGCTCGTGTGCCAACAAGCTCAGATACGATTTGATGACCTTCATATAAAATGTCATCGGCTTCATACCCCGATAATTGCAGATCTGAAGCACCAAGTGTAATGCTCAATGGATCAATAGCAGGGAAATCAGAAGCAAAGCATGGCAACTCCAGAACAGATATCCCTGGGATTGTCATCAGCTGGTCTTTTGTTTCCGATGCTAGTGCTAATGGTTCATCAAATATATTTGTGTTCTTGCTCAGATGATCTCTTGCAGCATCCAAAGATGACAGCAGGAGGTAACTCGGGCTCGAGCTCTGCACGACCTGAAGGCACTGGCTTACTTTATCTACATCCACAAGATCTCCAGCCATGTGAAGCATTGAGGACTGTGTAAGGGAGCACAGGACCTTGTGTGTGGATTGCACAGCCAGGTCAGCACCTTGCTCAATTGCAGTGCTTGGAAAACTGTCATGGAACTTGAAATGCGCACCATGCGCCTCGTCAACTATAACTGGAATGCCTCGTTGGTGGCAAACACTAACAATACCTTCCACATTGCTGCATACACCATGGTAGGTTGGCGACGTAACAAGAACAGCACCAACCCTCTTTCCATCCCCCTCCAACTCTTTCACTGCTCTGTCCACCTGTAATGGTGTGATACCACCAGCAATGTCCCACCCGGAATTATACTCTGGTGTTATGTACTTAGGAACTGCACCCGACAAGACCAGTGCAGATATCACCGAAATGTGGCAGTTTCGTGGTACAATGAGGTAGTCCCCAGGATAACAGGTAGCCATCACTGAGGCCTGGATCCCACAGGTAGTTCCATTGACAAGGAACCAGGTTTTAGATGATCCAAACAATTGAGCTGCTCGCTGCTCAGCATCCAAAATCACACCTTTTGGGGAGAAGAGGTCATCAAGCTCTGGTAGCTCAGGTAAGTCATGCAAAAATGCCCCTGGGCCAATAAGTTTTGACAAGGAAGACGGAGCAGCTTTTCCTCTATTGTGTCCTGGGAAGTGAAAGCAGGAAACATCTTGACTGGCAGTTAACTGCAGCGCGTTAACCAGAGGGGCAGTACCACCTTGAATGACTGCTGAAGATTCAGGGGGTGAAGCTTCAGTTTCAGATATTCTTGGAGTGCCACATTGCACAACAGCATGTCGTCTGTGAGATTCCTAGGAGGCAAGAAACGTTGTATAGTCACATACAACACAATAACTCAACTGAAGATATGGTTCAATTGTCACAGGTAAAACTCACAAAGTATGTTCTAATCATGAGCTATTCTGGCAGAGGAACTACAGAGCATCTTCAATAAAAGTTGCAGTACAAAGGAAGCTGAGCATGAGAGGACAATATTTGGCAATCAAAGAAGGGAGAGACCGAATAAATAATGAAATAAAGTTACTGAAAAGTATGCTCTTCACATGTCACACACACACACACACACAGACAGACAGAAAATCTAAGTTATTCAGTTTAGGGTCACTCTGAAGCCACGCTACTCATTAGCAATCTAATTTGCAAGGAAAAATACCATTATAGGAGCAGCCATAATCTACGAACAGCCACAGAGCAATTCCACAAACAGCTTGTGCCGCTTCGCAGAACATCTAGAAGTCGAGGCCGAAGCCTGTCAGTGTCAGGTGCAGAGCCAGATGCCAGCAGGAGGGGATTACCTTGTGAGGTGGGCAACGCGAGAAGAAGGCGGGAGAGCTGCTGCCAGTAAGGCAGTGAGCCATTCTTGTGCTCGCTGTCGCCGCGCTGCGCTCTGCTGCTGGCCTGCTGCGACACGAGTAGACAACGAACTGAACGCAGCGGGCTTGGTAACGAGAGGCGAGGCGGAGGTCGGTCGGTGAGCGTGTCCGAGAGGACGTCACCCGAGGCGACGCGGTTGACGTACAGGGGTCAGAGTGCGAGCGTCGCCGGTGAAGAGCTCTGCTCGCCGGTCGCCGCCACAGCCAGCGGCGAAACGGATCGGGTTATTATCGATCGACCCTTCCTTCCTTGTGAGAAGAAAGACAGCGCGTGGGCAAATGTGGCCCAGCCCAATAAGAACACATGAATTCCAAGGCCAACCTCCCGTCCGTGTGGTGGATTCGTTTTCAGTTTCAACCATGGCGTCAGTCACAGTTCAGTGAGAACTGAGAGAACGTTGGTTTCGTCGAAAATGGAGCTATAAAAGCTACTGTAGTTGCAACTTTACTAGTACAAATGTTATTTAATCTCTGCACGCTTAGATATAATTTGGTACTTACTAATTCAACTAACAACCTGATTACTGATCAGTACGCTAATAACAATGATCTCGTGGATTGGACTCGGCACTTGTGGGGCTCTCGGACGATGAACACCTCGTCGGCGACGGTGTTGTACAGGTCCTGGTTGCGGTGCCAGCGCCAGAGCGCGTGCGTCTCGTTCTTCACCTCCAGGATGCCGTGGCCGAAGCTGCTCTCCCTGTAGGCGGTGTACTCCGGCTGGCGGTCCCAGCAGAAGCTCCCGGCGGCGGGTCCGGAGGTGAAGTTGGCGGCGCAGAAGCCGCCCATGAAGGGGTCCGCCGTGGACGCCGGGTCCGGGCAGTGGCCGGCGTCGTCGGCGTGGCTCGTCGCCATCTTCTCCCGGTTGCCGCCGTCGCCGACCGAGATGTGCACGGGGCCGCACGGGTCCAGCGTGTAGTTGAACACCCGGTTGGAGCGCTCGTACGCGTGGACGTGGCCGGTGAGGACGACGTCGACGGCGTGCGAGTAGAGGAGCTCCTCCATCTCCACCCTCGTGCACTCGGCTTCCCTGTAGTGAGCCTTGTAGGTGGTGTACCAGGGCGCGTGCCACCCGGCGATCACCCACGGCGTCACCGACCTGTCCACCGCCGCCAAGTCCGTCGCCAGCCACCGGTATTGCTCGCTTGATCTCTTGTAGTCGGCGTAGGACGCGAGCATGACGAAGTGGATGCCGCCGACGTCGAACGAGTAGTAGAAGGGAGAGAAGGACCCGCTCTCCTCCGACGGGAACGCGAACCTGGAGCTGTAGGCTGCGAACGTCTTGTTGTGAATCTGCTCCTCGATCTCGTGGTTCCCTTCCACCACCATCATCGGAATGCTCGACGTCACCGGCTCCATGTACCTGCAATCGTATGCAACAACACCCATGCCGAATCCACACACTCTGAAATCTGAATATACTGTTCAAAAGAAATAAAGAACGAATGTTCAGAGTTTCAGACATGTCGAAAACAGAAAGCAGAGTTGGGTACCTTCCCCAGTAGTCCCAGCGCGGCTGGTAGGTCTCGTGGATGGGCGTCGACTTGGCGAAGGTGCACGAGTAGCAGTCCGTCCCGGTGCCATTGGTGAGGTACAGGTTGGCGTAGCAGACGTCGCCGAGGAGGATGATCAGATCGGGGTTGTTGCGCGCCATGTGCTCCACCGTGGAGGTGGTGTTGTAGGTGAGGCCGAGGTCCCCGACGACGGCGATCCTCCCCGGGTAGCTCCTGGGCCCGACGGCCGGCATCGTCCGGAACGCGTGGACGGCGCTCATGGCGTCGGGGATGGACGGGTCGCCGCACCGGTAGTAGTACTTGGTCCCGGGCTCCAGCCCACGGAGGCGGACATGGTGGATGATGCCGGAGGTGTAGTTCTGGAGGCCCTCGAAGGGGTAGAGCTGGCTGTACACGAGCGACTCGCCGGCGGCCTCGTGGAGGAGGGAGTCGGCGGCGAGGCCGTAGCGCACGACGCTGCCCACCGTGCTGGGGTCCAGCGGCTTCACGGCGCCGCCCATCTGGAAATCCCCTGCAGCGAGAGATTATTTGGATGATGAAGCAGAGCATGGCCAACTGCCAGCGCCCGAATCAAGCAAGGATCGATTTTTTTTTTACCTGTGATCCAGGAGACCCAGGCGGAGGTGGGCTCGGCGGAGAGCGCGACGGCGACCTGCTCGGGCGCCCAGCCCGTGACGCGGCGCTGCACCCGCGGGTCCGTGTCCGGCAGGTCCACCGCGTTGCCCCTGTCCCCGAGCGGCACCGTGACCGGGCGCGCCGGCCCGGACAGCGTCGACGCCGGCTCGGCGGAAACCGCGGCGACGACGGCGGCCGCCGCCGCAAGCAGAAGCAAGCCCCGGCGCATTGCCGCTTCCTGCTCCCTCGCCGTCGGGCTCCGGGGACAAGACAGATCGGCGGGTGGGGGGCTGATGCCGTTGAAGTGGGACGGGGATTTGGAGGGAAATTTATAAAGCTCGCCGCCGCCGCCGCCTTGAGGAAGCGGCACAGTTTCGTTGCGGCGGCGGGCCCCGGCCACCGCACCGCAGATTTGGAACCGCCCGCCCGGCCGGGAGAAAAGCAAAGCAAAGGCGCCGGGAAAGAGAGTGGCGTGCGTGTCAACACGATGCTACGTCCGCCTCGAAAGTTGATGGTGTGTGCTGATAAACTACTCCCCCGGCTAGGTTACTCGACCACTCCTAATGCTGTGTCAATGGCTGCTTGCAATATTTCCATGATCGATCGAGGAGCATGGAACACCTGCTGATCTCAAGGAAAAGAGAGAGCTACAATACCGGTAGTGACGTCAGCGCTGGATAGCTTGCTCTGGAAGGAGAGGAATATTCCAGCGCCCCCGATGGAAGATGCCTCGGCGCCGATCGATGGGATAGGAGGGTTCGTTGTCCGGATGCTCCGGCCATCCATGGCGTCCCATGAGAGATTGACCCCTTTCGGTTTGGTGTTTTCCGGCACTACTTTGCTTTTTTTTGTTTTTAGATTTTCTTTTTTGCAGATAAACCACCAATTCAGGCTTTTTCTGCTCTCAGTAAAAAGACCAACCCATTTTTAACCCAGTTTTTAGCACAAACTTTTAACCCAGTTGCCAGGATTTTTTCTATATTTCCTTATTCATTTTGCAAAATTATACGACCATTTCGAATTTATCAGTTTTGACCACCAAACGTCGTGGCCCACGCGGTTGGGGTCTAACCGTCGTGGCCCACGGAAGGCGGCAGGCAGCGGCCCATGCAGCCGCCGTGGGCCACGATGGTTGGTTTTTTTTTTTGAAAAAAAATTGTAAACGACCTCAAATGGAGATACTGCAAACATGAAAGTTGTGTGTCTCGAAAAGTTATGAAACTTTGTAGTTTACAACTTTTTATTTGATGCCGTTTGGAGCCTTAAAAAGCAATTTATACTCGGCTAGGTATAATGTGAGCAGAATAGAAACTGAGTATGGACACATGTGATTGTGTAGTGTAGTGGTAAGGGAGGCTTCGCGCGAAGCCAGAGATTGGGGGTTCCAACCCCATGGAGCTCGTAGCGTCGCGATTTTGCACGATTGGTGGGTCCTCCACTAAAAATATTTTTTTCTATTTATTTCGATCATTTTAACGCAGTTTTCAGGCTCAGGCGACCTGCCGCCGTGGCGCACGGCGTTTGCAGAACCCTATCGCCGTGGGCCCACGGCGGTTGGGCCTGTGAAGGCATCTAGGCCCCTAATTCGTGTTTTGGTAATTAATGACAATCATTGTGGACTAACATTTTTATTTGAGTTATAAGAATAGGTTAGTCCGGTGAAATGATGAGCTCATGCGGTATGCACAAGTAAGTCTTGTATGGCATGTGTTGGAAAGAGCTCAAGGCAAAGGTAAAAGATAGGGTTTTTATTTTTGCCGGTCATAAGGTGATTAGAGGATGCTAAATGACCGGGTTGATAGGATAGATAGCCGTACTATCAAGAGGGATCAATTTCATTGGCTTGACTTTCCATAGTGCCACTTGGATCAAAAATTTGCATGCATTGCATTTAGATGAGTGGCGATTTCTCTTGGTAAAAGGGTTTCGTTGAAAATCTTAAGAAAAATCAGTTTTCAGGTGTTGGGCGGACAGTCCGGGCTCTCGGGGCGGACGGTCCGCGGGTTTTTGATATTTATTTAATATCTGAGGTTTTTGGCAAAAGTTTTCGAGAAAAATACGCTTCCAGGCGGACAGTCCGCGGGCCCTATGCGGACGGTCCGTTATTCTCCTCGAAACCAAACAGAACAGCGTGCAGCTCGGTGGACCGGGCGGACGGTCCGCGGCCTGCCCGCGGACGGTCCGCGGGGCCCACGCAGATAGTCCGCGGGGTCCTGGCGGACAGTCCGCCCGGCCCAACGGCCACTTCTGACAGCCGTTGACTTCGCGTTTTTACCGTTGGTATTCAAACGCGGACAGTCCGCGAGGGCATCGCGGACAGTCCGCGAGGTACGCGTTTTGCCCATAACGGCTAGTAACGGGAAAGGGGAGTATAAATACTCCATGCCCGGGGTTGGAGAGGCTCTCTTGGCACTTTGAAAGGTCCATACTCCCTTGTAGAGCTCTCCCTCTCCTCTCTCTCACTCACTTGGCTTAGTGGTTGCATTCTTTGTGAGATTGAGAGCTTCTAGTGCATTGCATCAAGGTTTTGATCTTTGTGGCACTAGGGAATCATCAAGCAAGTGGTTGATTTGTTACTCTTGGAAGTTGCCGCTTCCTAGACGGCTTGGTGGTGGAAGAATCCGTTGAAGCTCGCAAGAAGATTGTGCGTGGCTCCGGATTTCGTGTTGTGAGAGGTATTGTGCTCACCTCACCGGAGCGGTAAAGAGCAACTCTAGTGGAATCGAGGTGTGGAGTGGTTCTTTGGTTCTAACCGGCTCAAGATCAAGCGGTGCCTTGATAGAGGAGCGGTTGAACATTGAATCCACCTCAACGTGGATTAGGGGTGACCGGCAAGTCATCGATACCACGGGATAAAATTCGTCTCTTGTGCTTGGTTATTTCTTTGCTCAATTTATCTTCAAGTACTTTACTTTGAGCATTTATTTTCTAGAGGTTGAATTGTATCTTGTCACCCTAGGCCGCAAACCCTCAACATAGGAATAGAATAGGTAGAGATTTAATCCTCCTTGTGGTTCTAATTAAATTTCTCTAGTGTTGTGCTTTTAGATTTTAAACCGCCTATTCACCCCCCCTCTAGTCGGTATCCTAGATCCTTCAGCCTGCCGCCGTGGCGCACGGCGAATAGGCCTCAACCGCCGTGGGCCACGGCGGCTGGCCATCCCGCCCGTTGGGCCCACGGCTGTGACCTAACCGCAGTATAATTTCAAATCTGATAAATTCCAAAATGATCGTATAATTTTGCAAAATGAATAAAAAAATCGTTGCCAGGCGTTAGAAAGGCCCACCGTGTTCGTGGTTGGGCCGCATTGGAGATAACAATCAGTAGTGGGCCGATTGAGCCACACGCACCGCAGATCCTATATACCTTCCGGAAGGCCGGAAGGCCCGCTACCTTCCGGTGTTTGAGATTCGTGCGGGTCACAGGGACTGCACGATCTCCACCTTCTCCTTCCTCTGGCTAGCTAGGTCGCGCTCGCACGTGTCGCCGTGCTTCCACACCGGCGCCCGGAGGGGTGGGAGGTGGGCGGGGCGGTCGAGACGGCGGCCTTAGGGTTAGGGTTTCGGGGTTCGGGTTCGGGGGTTCGGGCCTTCCATGGCCGGCGGACCTAGAAGGAGGGAGGTGTGGGGGGCCGGAGGACCGGCGGCGGCGGCTCGGTCGGCGGCGGAGGCGAGGCGGCGCGGTAGCGCCGCCGGCCGGGCGGGGTCGGACCGGCGGTGGGTCGGTGATCGGCGGTGGGGGCGGCGAGGCGCACCAGGTTAGGAAGGGCGTGCGGGGGAGGGTGGTGGGCGGGCGGCACGGCGGCGGGGACCAGGTTACGACGGGCGGTCGGGGGTGGGTGGTGGGCGGGCGGCGCGGCGGCGGGGAGCCGCCGGCCGGGGTCGGTGACGGAGGCGGCGGGGGTGGTGCCGGCATGAAGAAGAAGGAGGCGCCGGATGGGAGGAAGAAGAAGAAGCTTGGTGGGCCGGTGGTGGGCTGGAAGTTCGCATCCTTATGCATCTTCCGGAAGCCATATAGGATCCCCCACACGCACGCGCCGCCACCCTCTGTAACGGAAAAAACCTAGGCGCGTCCTCTAGATTTCCCATTTCCAATTTCTTCAGGCGGGAGTAGCCCTGGGCACGAAAAACCGAGAACCTGGAACCGGGAACCGAAAAGTTCGGTTCTTGTTCGGTTCCTGTTCGCCGGGAGCCGAAATTCATCGGTTAATTCTCGGTTAACCGAACAGAACCGAGCAATGTCTATATTCAGCCCAATATGGCCCAACTGTCCAAAAGCCCAACAAAGAAACCCTAGATCCCCCACCCAATAACACTCAGGCCTCCGGCGCCTCCCCTGTCGCGTCGCACCGCCCCCGCCCCCCCCGCGTCGCGCCCCCCCCCCCCCCCGCTCACCGCGCCTTGCGCCCCCTACAGCGCGGCCGGCGACCGGCAGCACGCGGCGCGGCCGGCGACCGGCAGCACGCGGCTCGGCTGGCGACCGGCACCGGCAGCACGCGGCGCGGCCCGGTGGCCGGCACCGGCATCACGCGGCGCGGCCCGGTGGCCGGCACCGGCAGCACGCGGCGTAGCCGGACGGCCAGCGCTTGCAGCACCCGCCGCAGCCCGGCGGCCGGCATCCGTGAGGCCTCGACCCCGGCGTCCGCTGCCACCAGCCATCCCCTGCGGTGCCCTGCACTCTGCTGCGAGCCGGCGCTCCCTCTCTCCTTCATCCTCTCTTCGGTTTCCTTCGGTTAGAACCGAAACCGAAGTGCGATTCGCCGGCGCTCGCGGCGGGGGGCCGATGGCGTCCCACTTCTCCTTCCCGGAGATGACGCCGGCGCAGATCGCGGAGGGCCTGCACTCCTACGACATCGCGCCCAGCCCCAACCTCCGCGCCGAGGACATCGCCAACCCGCAGCCGGAGCTCCTCCCCAACGTCTTCTCCCTCTTCTTCACCAACGTCGTCGGGTAAACCGCCCCCGCCGCCCCGCTCCTTCCCCCAACTCGCTCTCCGCTGCGCGTCTCACCTGGATTCGCTTCTCACCCTGGATTTTGCTTGTGCAGCGACAGCCCCGGCGAGCAGTTAGGATTCGAGGCTATGCTGGCGCTCGAGAACCCGGAGCACCACTTGCAAGCCATGGAGATCAGGCGCATCTACCGGAAGGCGCGGGCGGAAGGCGCGGGACTTCCTCGACTCCATCTACTTCGGGGGCCTCACGCTCCGCGACTTCCTCCGCCCCCACCCGCGCCGCGTCGTCGACATCCTCAGCGCCTTGGTCAACTTCCTCCACTTCAGGCAGGAGAAGATCGCCTTGCTACATTCCATCTCGCAGGAGTACAGCCAGAGTGAGAGGCAGCTCGCGGAGCTCAGTGCTAGGGTCGCCGAGGTCTCGTGCACATCCTTCTTCGTCTTCTTCTTCTTCTTCGCAGTTCCCGCCTGCTGTCTGTCCGGCGGAGTTATTAAAATTTCCTCTCGCTCTTGTCTGCCCTTTCCCCCCTCTTGCAGCTTCAGAAGGCGAAAGAGGAGCATGCCTACAAGGAGCAGATGGAGGAGCCCGTGGTCCAGCAGCTCCAGGCGGACGTCAACACCATCAGGCAGAAGATTCAGGAGTACAACACGCATCAGTTGGCGCTGAGAAGTAGAGCAAAAGCTGCAGACGAAAAGAAAGATGGGCTCCTTAGCAAGGTGCCGTCCCTGTCCCCTGTTGCATTTCTTCCCCTTTATTAGATGCTGTTCAGGCGATACGTTTTGTTTTTCTTAATGAAATGAGTTGTTAAGTCATATGGTCAAAAGTTTTGTTCGATGGCAACCAACAGGATAACAAATGGTGTTGGAATTAGTACATTTTGTCTGGCCTCGATTCAGTTGCAGGCTTCTGGGTTGCAAGTTGAAACAAATACTTGGCCTAGCCATAGCTGATTGTGAGATACCATTACTGGGATTATGGCAACAAATCTGACTCGATCATGTAACCCCACCACTGGTTTTGGTTATACATTGAATGCTGTATCCTGGTGTATGTTGAAAATCTCATTGAAGTGGAGATGATGGAGTCATTAGGAAAGATATCCCTGTTGCTGTGGTTTTCTGACCACGAGAAGTGATAGCTTCATAGGCTCCACCTTCTGTAGGTTACAGGTGGTCCAGACCAAACTAGTCCTGGAGCTCTGGAAGTATGTTTACTTATTTAAAAAAGTGGTCTTCTGGCATAATCAGAAGACATTCAAATAGTTAATCAGTAACAGTTACATCATAATGTGACACTTACATGCTCTCTTCAAACTGGATTGTTGATACTCTATACAAAAGTAACACTTACATCATAATGTGACATTCATTGCTTCTATTTTTTTCTTGGCAGATCTCCCAAGCTGATTTTGAGCTGGTCAAACATTCACAAGAAAATTCAAAGCTATTATCCAAAATTGTGCAGTCCCCTGAAAAGACCCTGGTAGGCTGTTTCATCTATTTTTGTTGCTGGCATAAATTCTTCAGGATACTTATCTTTTCACTGGAATATATTGGAATGCGTATCCTAAAAACCTGAAGGTTCCATTCATGGACAGCATCCTGTAGGTCCCAGAATTTCTTTCCATAATGGAACAGCATGCCATTGTTTTCCTTACTGATTTACTCGATGCAACTAGGACTAGTAAGGATGCTGCCACTCTTTCAGCTATCAGATTGACTTTATCACTTGACAGTTCCTTGTACGTTGTAACTATGAGTGAATTATTCGTTCAACTTGCTATTGAAATCATCACAGGATGCGCTAATTCTTGCATTCATTTTTTTTAAAATGTTCATTTCCCATAAGATCACTGGCGCTCATTTCTTTATGTGATGTGCTTGTCTTTTCAATGTGCATAGATTGTCAAATTGATTGGATCAGCACAATGTACCTCAATCAGCTAATCTGCATCTTGTGTAAGCTTGTATAGTAACTATGGATGCTATTTTCTATGAAGAAAACTCTCGAGGAGAAGAAAGGAGTCCGTGATGAATTAAAGACCTTGGAGAAGATGGCAATGCATAAAGTCCAGGAGAAAAACAATACCCTTGAGGTCTATACAAAGGTACTCTTTATGATGCACAGTTTTTTATGCCAATTGGTGCAATACTTTCTCATACTTGTTAAAAACTTGTGATAGAATTTGCTATAATTTCTTATAAAAGTTACAGATCATGTGCTAGTAACATAGTGTTTTCTGGTTCTCATTTAGTTCTCCACGCAACTTCAGGTCACTCTTTTCTTATACTGATAGGCCTTGCTGAAATCATAAGAATCATTTGGCATTTATTGTTGTTCCTTGTAAGGCTTCACCTTTCTTATTCCTGGATGCGCTCCATTGATGTAGTTGCATGATTATTATCTCCATTTTGCAGGTTGGTGAGAAACTATCCAAGCATCTCTCCAAAATCTCTGCTCTACATGAAACAGTACGAATGTCTTCCCCCGCTTGGCTGATTGCACGCTTGAGTATATTGGTCTGACAATAATATTATACCTGCTAGAGCACTGCTGCTAAAGCTTCTGAGAAGGAGGTTAAAGCACAAAAGGCCAAGATTAGTGACCTTGGTTTGGAAACCAAAACCCTTTGCATTAGAGCTGCTGAATGGCAATCAAAAGGTTTTTCTTCTAAATTTGTACTGGTCAAGTACTCTCAGTCTGTTCTTCATTAAAATTTTCTAATCACCCCACTATGGATGAACATCTTTGCAATTAGTACATGAAACTGAGGTCCGTCTCGAGGCAAAGGAGAAAGAAAGAGATCAAAGAATCGGAGAGAATAAACAGAAGATGACTACATTGAGATCTGAAGTTGAATCAGAACTCAAGTGCCTTGCAGACCGAGAGAGGGAAATAGAGGAGAAGATTGCAAAGGTGACGCTTTTCTCCTGATTTTTCTAATTAGGCAGCTGTTGAAATTACACGGCATGAGTTGCTGCATCTGATGTATACTGCTTTACATATTACCTGTGATGATACATTGGAGGCTAATTAGTAGCTGTGGGCTTTATAAATCTATAAAGGAAAAAGAAGGGGGGGGGGGGGGAATAGGCTATGCATCTAGTATTTGATTACCAAAGGCTTTAGGCTTCTGTCATCCTGTTTTTTGTATCGTATTCCTCTTTCAGATCCGCTGATATACTCTGAACGCAGGCTGCTGATTTATGTTCCCAATCTGATTCGGTTGAGGCTGCTGGCAGAAAAAAGCGAGAGGAAATCTATACCAAGTTTGAGCAAGTTTGTGAGGCGGTACGTCCCTAGCTAGATGTGTATTTGATTCCTAAGAAGATGCTCCAAGTTGATAGAAGCACTTGTTTCCATGATCACGAGACTGGCTGCTGATATAAACCCTAACCTTTTCTTCTCCAGGCTAACACATACTTGGATGGCATCGATCGTTCCCGCAAAGAAGTTGACGAAGCGAGTATGGCCATTATAAACCACCTCGGCGCATGATGTGTCGACCACTACCCTGCTGGCATTGATGTACATATCTTGTAGTAGTTGTGAATTGAGCTAGTGCTCCACTTGTGATTACCTGGACAAGTTTTGCATCTCTATTTGAGTGTGGTCGTAACTTGTAATGAGCTTGCTATGTTGATTGCCTGACTGTTATCTCAATAGATGTGTAACCTTTTTTTGTTTCAAGTTGTAGTGGACATGTTCAGGTTCGTCCGATGAAAGCAAACCGCATATGGTTTTAAGGCTTTCAAACTCTCTGTAATTTCCTTTTTTGAATAAAGAACTCTGCAATCTACAAACTCCTGTAGAGAGAGCTCGCGGTTGCACGGCTCAAGTTCCTATCCGGTGAGAGCAGAAAAAAAATTAACACAAAATCGGGCTGTCGGGTACTCGGGGGCCCATTTCCGATCCAGTGGGACCAACTTGTCAGCCGGGCGCTGACCTGCCTCGGCGGCTCTCCTTTCCCCACCCTCCCAACCGGCCTGAGTCGGCGAGTCCCCGACCGTGCTCGCCTCTACGCCGGCGGGCGCTGACCTGCCTCGGCGGCTCTCCTTTCCCCACCCTCCCAACCGGCCTGAGTCGGCGAGTCCCCGACCGTGCTCGCCTCTACGCCGGCCGCCGCCGCCGCTCTCGTCACCGTATTCCTCCGTCTCCACCTATTCCGTCCCCGTCACGCGCGCCGACAGCGAATTCTTCGCTGCCGCACCGGCCATGGTAAGCACCTACCTTGATCCCATCACCTTCCCCGCCGGGAGCAACGGGGTTCTTCCTCAACAGTGAGATCTCGCTGATTCCTGGTCTCAAATCGGCGCTTTCCCGGGCCACCTACGACCCTCGGCCTCAAACAACTGCCGAAATTTTTCGACTTGGCCGATCGTGCTACTTTTGCTTCATTTGGGCGTGTGCTCATCATCAGGCGGTACTAATGTCTATCTCTTCTCGCAGGCCAATACGTTGCGGCTGTACCTCACTTGCATCCGGAACACTCTGGAGGCGGCGATGTGCCTCCAGAGGCGAGAGTCGCCCTGGAGTCGCCCATTCGACTCGGGCCTCATCCACTGTTTTTTCTCGAGTGCGGTCTGCACGTGCGATCTGAAACCAACGAAGATGAGAAGGGGTCTCGGTGTAAGGCTAACCAGCGACCCCTCTCCAGATAGGATTCGTGATAGAATATAGATTCGTGGGAAAACGTAAATTCTCAGCCGATGACACTTACGTCTCCGCACTGCGGAGGCGCACCCTCTCGTCTACGTAACAGGCGCAAATTCCCTCCCCTACGGGCCCTACCAGCCAGAGAGTCCATCTCCAATTCTCCACACAGCCAGACCCCGTCTCCGTCCCGGCCGGCCTCCGGCGTTCGTGCTCAAACGACAGCTCTCTTCATTCTAAAAAAAGAAACGACAGCTCTCTCCTCTCCGACGACGATTCGTGCTCGTCTAGCTCTGGTGGGTGGTGGTAGACGGCCGGCGACGAGGTGGGTCCTCCTCCTGCTCCTCGTTCCTCTCTCGGATTGAAGCTGGTGGCTGGGTTAGGGTTTCCGGTTCGGGGTCGTCGGGGGAAGGCTCCATGGCCGGTGGGCGGGCTTAGAGGAGCGTCCGGCGGCGGTGGCCGCGGCGAGGTGAGGCGGCGTCGGCGCGCGGCGGGCGAATGCCGGTGGGGGCGAGCGACTTCCTCAGTTACTGAATGGCGGGGGTGTGGAGGGCGGGCTTGTGATTGCCAGATGCTGGTCCTGTGTGTAGTGCTCTGTTTCGCCCTTCAGCACTCTGGTGATTGCGCATGATATTGATTTGTGCGATCGGCACTCTTCTGCCTAGTGCTTTCCCTATCTTTCAGAGATGCATTTAGCAGACTAGCGCAATGGGGATGGTGGTATAACTGGAAGCAGAAGCCACTCACTGCCTCACTGAAACTCATCTGCTTCAGTTTGTAATGCTTTTCTCCGGTCCAAATGCTGTACCACAACATGCCTCATGTAGCACCATAATCCCCAGATGAAAAAGAGAGAGCAGACACTGCCGGCCCTGTAGTAATTAAGCAAGTATCAAGCTGCTACCTTGTCATCACGTGAACCTTTCTAAACTTCAGTTTATTTTGTTGGAATTTGGAGCTAATTTGAGTCAGACTTTAGCACCTCTTAGCTCACAGCTTGGGTCAGCCAGGCGTTATGCCACACAAGAATTCTGTATCCTAACATAGAGATGTTACACAATCGTGCTAAGTTTCTCTTTGACTATGATTTTTCTCTATCAATCTTGGCTATGTTGCTTCATGATCATCCAAAGCCCCTCACTGGAACTCACCTGCTTCATTTTTTTTTTCTTCAAGCTTTTCTCCAGTCTAAAATCCAAATGCCTCATGTAAGACCCTAATCCCCAGATGGTGTTGGAGAGCAGAGACTGCTGCCCCTGTTTTGATAATCGGGCAAGTATCGAGCTGCTTTTCTATCATTAAATGAACCTTTCTAAACTTCCAAATTTGTATTGCTGGACTTTGGAGCCAATTTGAGTTAAACTTTAGCACTGCTTAGTTCACAGCTTGGGTCAGCTAGGCATTATATCACATAAGAATTCTGTATCCTAACATAGAGGTGATATACACCCATGCTAAGTTTCTCTTCTACTCCCATTTTGCTATATCAAACTTGGCTAACCTTTATGACCATGCAAGAAAGGGAAAAGAAAATACTTAGTACTAACCCTAGGCAGAATTCTTCACTTATGCAGTTGTGCTTGATTTAGAACATATGGAACAACCTTACCTTGGTACTGCATCAAACCAATTAAAGAGTTTTCTCAACATAAAATGTCGCTTGCAAAAAGTTACTAAGCGTTGGAAAGAAGAGAAGAAACCAATGCAATTCTTTACGGTGATATCATAGGTCGTCATGCATGTCTGTTGATGTTTCATTATCATGGGATTAGACATGTTTATGTGGTTGGATATGTAGATGTATAGTAGTTTCTGTTTGTTGGAACTGGGATAAATTGAATATCATGTTAATTCGTTGCAGAACCATTTCAATTTACTTTTTTACACATTTGTTGTTACATTTTTGCTTATCTGAATTTCAGGTGAAATCGCAGTTCAGGTAGATCAAGCTCCAATATGATGGATTCTGATGAAAAGAAGTTTGGTAAAGGTATGCTTATTGTAAGATTCAGAAAATTAAATGTGTAGTTGTAGAAAGACGAAGAATTAGAAAAATTTGTAAATATGGGTCGTTGCCTTTTTTTTGGTTCCTGACTCCTGAGCTCATGCATAAGCAAATATGATAAGACCTAAGTTCTAACCATAGATTACAAAGTGGGGAGATGCTTGTCCTCAGCTGGCGCAAATTGCCTCCCTGTTGTCACTACCACTTTCACACGACCAAGTGGCACGATCCCAAAAATTCTGATTGTGGGGCTAGTATCACGGACCAGAATTGGCTGGTTATACTTATATTCAGCTGGCACTAAGCAACAAACTGCCTCCCAGTTGCCATTACCACTTTTATACGGACCAAGTGGCACCCCCTGAAAATTCTGATCGTGGGGCTGGTATTATGGAGTATGGACCACAATAAATTTATTTGATGGAAACATAGAACTAGTCTTTAATTCATATAATTTAAATACAAATGTTTTGGATTTCAAATCTCGAAGTTCTCAGTAATGAATCTGAAATCCTAATACTCATATGCTTAGAATTTAAATGCAAAACTTTTGGGCCCATGTCCTTTTTACCTTTATAGGTTGCTATACGTGGTAGCTAGACAGTTACTGGTATTTTTATTTTTATCCCAAGTCCTGACTGGGTGCCTTTTTTTTTTACTTCATATCTTTTTACTTGTTTTTGGCTTATTCTTAGTTTAACAGTATGTGCCATTTCCATTTTCTTCAGGCGGGAGAGAGACCGAAATCTGAACGCCGCCGCCCCGACCCGCGGTGGTCCGATTCGCCGGCGCTCGCGCCCGGGGGCCGATGGCGTCCCACTTCTCCTTCCCGGAGATGACGCCGGCGCAGATCGCGGAGGGCCTGCACTCCTACGACATCGCGCCCAGCCCCAACCTCCGCGCCGAGGACATCGCCAACCCGCAGCCGGAGCTCCTCCCCAACATCGTCTCCCTCTTCTTCACCAACGTCGTCGGGTAAACCGCCCCCGCCCCCGCCGCCCCGCTCCCCCCCCCCCCCCCCAACTCGCTCCCCGCTGCGCGTCCCACCTGGATTCGCTTCTCACTCTGGATTTTGCTTGTGCAGCGACAGCCCCGGCGAGCAGCTAGGATTCGAGGCTATGCTGGTGCTCGAAAACCCGGAGCACCACTTGCAAGCCATCGAGATCAGGCGCATCTACCGGAAGGCGCGCGACTTCCTCGACTCCATCTACTTCGGGGGCCTCACGCTCCGCGACTTCCTCCGCCCCCACCCGCGCCACGTCATCGACATCCTCAGCGCCTTGGTCAACTTCCTCCACTTCAGGCAGGAGAAGATCCCCTTGCTCCATTCCATCTCGCAGGAGTACAGCCAGAGTGAGGGGCAGCTCGCGGAGCTCAGTGCTAGGGTCGCCGAGGTCTCGTGCACATCCTTCGTCTTCTTCTTCTTCGCAGTTCCCGCCTGCTGTCTGCCTGTCCGGGGGGAGTTATTATTAAAATTTCCTCTCGCTCTTGTCTGCCCTTTTTCCCCTCATGCAGCTTCAAAAGGCGAAAGAGGAGCATGCCTACAAGGAGCAGATGGAGGATCCCGTGGTCCAGCAGCTCCAGGCGGACGTCAACACCATCAGGCAGAAGATTCAGGAGTACAACACGCATCAGTTGGCGCTGAGAAGTAGAGCAAAAGCTGCAGACGAAAAAAAAGATGGCCTCCTTAGCAAGGTGCTGTCCCTGTCCTGTTGCATTTCCCCCCTTTATTAGGTGCTGTTCAGGCGATACGTTTTGTTTTTCTTAATGAAATGAGTTGTTAAGTCGTATGGTCAAAAGTTCTGTTCGATGGCAACCAACAGGATAACAAATGGTGTTGGAATTAGTACATTTTGTTTGGCCTCGATTCAGTTGCATGCTTCTGGGTTGGAAGTTGAAACAAATACTTGGCCTAGCCATAGCTGATTGTGAGATACCATTACCGGAATTATTTAAACCCACTTATGGCAACAAATCTGACTCGATCATGTAACCCCACCACTGGTTTTGGTTATACATTGAATGCTGTATCCTGGTGTATGTTGAAAATCTCCTTGAAGTGGAGATGATGGAGTCATTAGGAAAGATATCCCTGTTGCTGTGGTTTTCTGACCACGAGAAGTGATAGCTTCATAGGCTCCACCTTCTGTGGGTTACAGGTGTTCCAGACCAAACTAGTCCTGGAGCTCTGGAAGTATGTTTACTTATTTAAGAAAGTGGTCTTCTGGCATAATCAGAAGACATTCAAATTGTTAATCAGCCACTGACTGCTGACATTTCTTCCCAACTAATAATTGGTATTTAGCTGCATCGTCTTTACTTTGCATGTGGATATTGACCAGCTAAATTGCTCTTTTCAAACCAAACTGGATTGTTGATACTCTGTACAAAGTATCATAATGTTGCATTCACTGCTTCTATTTTTTTCTTGGCAGATCTCCCAAGCTGATTTTGAGCTGGTCAAACATTCACAAGAAAATTCAAAGCTATTATCCAAAATTGTGCAGTCCCCTGAAAAGACCCTGGTAGGCTGTTTCATCTATTTCTGTTGCTGGCATAAATTCTTCAGGAAACTTATCTTTTCACTGGAATATATTGGAATGCGTATCCTAAAAACCTGAAGGTTCCATTCATGGACGGCATCCTGTAGGTCCCAGAATTTCTTTCCATGATGGAACAGCATGCCATGGTTTTCCTTACTGATTTACTCGATGCAACTAGGACTAGTAAGGATGCTGCCACTCTTTCAGCTATCAGGATGACTTTATCACTTGACAGTTCCTTGGAAGTTGTAACTATGAATGAATTATTCGTTCAACTTGCTATAGAAATCATCACAGGATGCACTAATTCTTGCATTCATTAAAAAAATGTTCATTTCCCATAAGATCGCTGGCGCTCATTTCTCTATGTGCTATATATGCTTGTCTTTTCAATGTGCATAGATTGTCAAATTGATTGGATCAGCACAATGTACCTCAATCAGTAATCTGCATCTTGTCTAAGCTTGTATAGTAACTATGGAAGCTATTTTCTATGAAGAAAACTCTCGAGGAGAAGAAAGGAGTCCGTGATGAATTAAAGACCTTGGAGAAGATGGCAATGCATAAAGTTCAGGAGAAAAACAATACCCTTGAGGTCTATACAAAGGTACTCTTTATGATGCACAGTTTTTTATGCCAATTGGTGCAATAATCTTTCATACTTGTTAAAAACTTGTGATACCATTTGCTATAATTTCTTATAAAAGTTACAGATCATGTGGTAGCAACATAGTGTTTTATGGTTCTCATTTAGTTCTCCACGCAACTTCAGGTCACTCTTTTCTTATACTGTGTTCCTTGGGAGGCTTCACCTTTCTTATTCCTGGATGTGCTCCATTGATGTAGTTGCATGATTATTATCTCCATTTTGCAGGTCGGTGAGAAACTATCCAAGCATCTCTCCAAAATCTCTGCTCTACATGAAACAGTACGAATGTCTTCCCCTGCTTCGATGATTGCACGCTTGAGTATATTGGTCTAACATTTTATTATACCTGCTAGAGCACTGCTGCTAAAGCTTCTGAGAAAGAGGTTAAAGCACAAAAGGCCAAGATTAGCGACCTTAGTTTGGAAACGAAGACCCTTCGCATTAGAGCTGCTGAATGGCAATCAAAAGGTTTTACTTCTGAATTTGTACTCTGTCAGTTCTTAATTAAAATTTTCTAATCACCTCACTGTGGATGAACATCTTTGCAAGTAGTATATGAAACTGAGGTCCGTCTCGAGGCAAAGGAGAAAGAAAGGGATCAAAGAATCGGAGAGAATAAACAGAAGATGACTACATTGAGATCTGAAGTCGAATCAGAACTCAAGTGTCTTGCTGACAAAGAAAGGGAAATAGAGGAGAAGATTGCAAAGGTGATGCTTTTCTCCAGATTTTTCTAATTAGGCAGCTGTTGAAATTACACGGCATGAGTTGCTGCATCCGATGTTTACTGCTTTACATATTACCTGTGATGATACCTTGGAGGCTAATTAGTAGTTGTGGGCTTTATAAATCTAGAAGGAAAAAGAAGGGGAAGAAACAGGCTATGCATCTAGTATTTGATTACCAAAGGCTTTAGGTTTCTGTCATCCTGTTTCTTTTATTGTATCCCCCTCTTTCAGAACCGCTGACATACTGTGAACACAGGCTGCTGATTTATGTTCCCAATCTGATTCGGTAGAGGCTGCTGGCAGAAAAAAGCGAGAGGAAATATATGCCAAGTTTGAGCAAGTTTGTGAAGTGGTACGTTCCTAGCCAGATGCGTATTTGATTCCTAAAAAGATGCTCCAAGTTTGATAAGAAGCACTTTCCGTGAGCTTGGCTGCTGATATAACCCTAACATTTTCTTCTCCAGGCTAACACGTACTTGGATGGCATCGATCGTTCCCGCAAAGAAGTTGACGATGCGAGTATGGCCCTTATAAACCACCTTGGCGCATGATGTGTGTCGACCAGTACCCTGCTGCCATGGATGTACATATCTCGTAGTAATTGTGAATTGAGCTAGTGCTCCACTTGTGATTACCTGGACAAGTCTTGCATCTCTATTTGAGTGTGGTCGTAACTCGTAGATGATGCCAAAGCTTTGCCCTCCTTGCCTTGTTCCGGTAGATATGTAACTGTTTTTTTGTTTTCAATTTTAACGAACATGTTCATGTTCGTCCGTTGAAAGCAGAACCGCATGTGTTTTTTCAGCTTACAAACTCTCTGTAATTTACTTTCTTGAATAAAGAACTCTGCAATCTACAAACTCCTGTACTAGAGAGCTAGCAGTTGCACGGCTAGGTCCTGGCCAGGGTTAACCAAACCGGTGGGAACCGGTCCGGACTGGTTCCGTTCCGGTCGGTTCCCAACCGGTCCAAATTCAAAAAATGAATTTGAATTCAAAAAATGAAAAAAAATCTCAAAAATACTTCAAGGTGTGTAGAATCTAATGGTGTAAAAAATTTTCAAATATTTGTTCATTTATTATACTTTGCGGGCATTAGAAGTTCAACCCGTAAAAAATACTAAATGCACTAATATTTGAAATAGAGAACGTATCAGGTGGAAACCAACCCCTCCGTGCAAATTATGGAAACTTCAATCGGAGCCACACGATGTTGATCCAAAGGAGGGCACATAGGAGGGGTGATTTGCAAAAGTGTCTTTGCAAATCATCCCTCCCACCTCTCATGAGTTTTGCACATCACGTCTCCCACCTCTCATGAGTCTTCCTTTGGATCAACATCGTGTGGCTCCGATTGAAGTTTCCATAGTTTGCACGAAGGGGTTGGTTTCCACCTGATATGTTCCCTTTGAAATTTTTTGACACCATTAGATTCTATGCACCTCGCAATATTTTTAGAAAATTTTCTTTTATTTTTTCAATTTTTTAATTCAAATTCTCCACTGACTCGGTTTTTTTTTCAACGACCGGTCGAACCGGTAGGTATACCGGACCCAACCGACTGAACTACAGGTTTTGGTTTGGAATTTGAATTCAACCGGTTTTGGGTGGTTTCCGGTTGAACCGGTTCGGTATACCGGTACCGGACCACTGTGGTTCACCTGACCGGTCGGGAAAAAAACCCTGCCCGTGAAAGGGGAAAAAAAAAGTCGGGCTGTCGGGGCCCATTTCCCTCGGGTGGGACCAACTTGTCAGCCGGGCGCTGACCTACCTCTCCTTTCCCCGAGTCATTTACATACATGCCATTAAGAAAGTTGCCAGTTACGTGTATGCCATGAAAAAGTTCCAAGCACATGTATGCCATACACCCGAAGTTCGTTGACGTACATGCCATTTTGGATGGATTCCGTCAGGACTTAACGGTTGCACCCATCTGACATGTGGGACCCGCGTAGTGAAACGAATCGATCTTCTCTCTTCTCTGCTCCTGCCCGACTCCTCCGTGGCTCCGCGTGCCGAACCCTAGCGCCGGCCACCGCCCGCCGCCGGCCGCCGCCGGATTCCCCGCCGCCGGCCAGGCGCCGGCCAGATCGAGGCCCGCCCGTGTGCGGCCGCGGCCAGGCGAGGCGGCCCGTGCGCGCCCGCGGCCCGCTCGCGGCCAGCGCCCGCGGCCGGCGCGCCTGCGGCCAGGCGACGCGGCCAGCGCCCGCGGCCGGCGCGCCCAGGACCAGGCGAGGCGGCCGGCGCGCCCGCGGCCGGCGCGCCCAGGACCAGCGGTCGGCACCGCCCCAGGCCCCCATTCCGGTCTCAGGTACTTTCCCCACCCTCCCCAAGCGGCCGGAGTCCCCGTCCCTGACCGTGCTCACCTCTACGCCGCCCGCCGTCGCCGCTCTCGTCGTCTGTATTCCTCCGCCTCCACCTATTCCGTCCCCGTCTCGCGCACCGACCGCGAATCCTTCGCTGCGGTGCCGGCCATGGTAAGCACCGACCTTTATTCCATCATTACTGGTCTTCCTCTCAACCGTGAGATCTCGCTGGTTCCTGGTCTCGAATTGGCGGCCACTACGTCCCTCGGCCTCAAACAACTGCAGAAAATTTTCGACTTGGCCGATTGTGCTACTTTCGCTTCGTTTGGGCGTGTGCTTTACACTAGCATCATCAGGCGGTACTGATGTCTATCTCTTCTCGCAGGCCAATACGTTGCGGCTGTACCTCACTTGCATCCGGAACACTCTGGAGGCGGCGATGTGCCTCCAGGTACCTTTTTTTTAGGTTTCACATCGAGCAGAAGTACCTGACATTTCCTTTTTACACAATGTTCCTCCTGCTGTCGCTGTTCTCAGCTCATCGGAAGCGTTACTTAGGTGCTTCATGTTTTTTTTCTCATTGCCACTAGAATTTCCCTTGCCAAGAAGTCGAGAGGCACAACAAGCCAGAGGTGGAGCTCAAGTAAGTCATTCTGCATTTCTGCAAACAGGAATTTCCAATCACTTCGTTTTTTATTTTGGTGTACCACATTTGTTTGACCAATGCGCCAAAGAGT
This sequence comes from Cenchrus fungigraminus, assembly GCA_036936925.1. Lineage (NCBI taxonomy): Eukaryota > Viridiplantae > Streptophyta > Magnoliopsida > Poales > Poaceae > Cenchrus > Cenchrus fungigraminus. Next base: position 1,702,825 of record CM072770.1, on the reverse strand, counting down.
TTTCACTGCAATCTGCATTGGTGGAATTCTATCGCGTCAAAATTACTGCCGGTGCCATGTTTACGCTAGAAACCTTGGTCCTGTAAATATCGTAACATATGCCTGCTTCTTTTCATCTTTGTGCATTTCTTGGATCTGACTCATTTTAAATTCAAGTATTACCTTATGAATCTCATCATGCTAAAAATATGCACAGATTGCCCTGATTAACTACACGGAGTGCAGATTGCTAAGTTAAAAGAAAACCATGTCTAACATTGGCTATGTTACACGAGTACGGGTACGGGTATCCGGTACAATACGTATCGGATACGCGGATACACACTTTGTCAAAAGAAAATCCACTAAAATGGTGTATCCGAGTATCCGTATCCGCGTATCCGACGAGTATCGGATACGGATACGTCACCCCCCTTGAGCTCTATAGCCAAGAACTGTGCTTATGGAATTGTAATAATTCATATCTGGTTTCATGTTTACTTCTGTAAGTGGTTAGATCCATTTGCCCTTACTAATCCATCTTCATTCTAATTCCTTATTCCAGGACGAGCCCTGAACTTCTACTGAACCCAGTGAGTGAGACTTATTTGGCAGGATCTTAAATTCAGTTTATAAGTTTTCATTATTGCCTTTTTTATCTTCTTTAGAAACTGTGTATGAGTCAACTATACTCTGTTAGGCAAAAACATTGAGAACTAATGATGCCAGTGTTTCATTTTTAATTTGCAACAGGCACACACTTTTACGATATCATGCCTAACAGCTTAAGTAAATTTGAGATTGGTTACTCAATGCTATATCATGTTTCATCATGCCATGATTTTTTTATTTATGTTTTTATGAAAAAACAGAGATGATTGTTGTTGTTAGTTTGAGCATTTTTATTGGATACCACTTAACAGATTAATTGGCTGGTTACTTCCAGATGTAGCTTACTTGGTGTCTTTACTTCTAGCCTTATTTGGATAAGACACTTAGAAGTTTTGCTCGATGTTTTCAGCATTGTGCGATTTATACTCCTGGATTTGTGTACAGGTACTGATATGCCGCAATGAAGCAGAAAAATGTTTAATAGAGACTTCAATCAACTCAATACGTATAAGCATGAAGGTACTGTAGATATCCTTGTCGACTGTTTCTATGTTTATTAGGGTTCTGTACTGCTAAAATTTAACATGTCCTTTGGGCCATACCGTGATTTGTTTGTGTATGTAACTGTAGGTTTTGGTACAGAAAATTTGTTAGAAACTATTCCTTATTCAAACTAAAAAGGCAGACCCAAACGGCACAGTTTATGGTGCCTATTCAGTTATATTTTGTATCTGCATGTGTATAATATATTTGTGAGGTGATCATTTGTCGTCTGGTATATATATTCAAAGCTTCTTATTGATCTGACAGGTTAAGCAAGCAGATGAATTGGAAAACATTCTTGCAAAGAAATTTCTTAGGTTTTTGTCAATGAGGGCAGAGGCATTCCAAGTGTTAAGGAGAAAACCGGTTCAGGTATCACCATTCCTTCTTACACCGATCACCTTTGGAATTGCTTTATGTCTCCAGTAGGTTAGTTTTCCTAGTAAATATGAACTGTCTGCAATTAAAGTCAATCTAGAAATTATACTAGGCCAGGGATACAGTATTGTAGATGTAGACAACTGAATGATGGCCCATGATTTTGCGGACCTTTTTAGTACTGATTTTATTTTGTTAACTATTAGCAGATAGCAGTTTCCCACATAGTGATCTCTTCTGTCGATATAAATGGTTTCCCTTCCTGCTAGTTGCCTATGACCAAACTGCTGACTACATTTTCTTGTATGTTTCAGGGTTATGATATTAGTTTTCTGATAACAAACTACCACTGTGAGGACATGCATAAGCACAAGCTCATAGATTTCATCGTGCAGTTCATGGAGGTAAGATGGTAACCAAGAAGAGAAAAAAGTGGATCCATACCATTAAAAGATCCTAAAGTTAGATATATACCATCACAAGTCAATGATATGTGGGGTTCACATGAGTCAATGACATGTGGGGTCAATGGTATATATCTAACTTTTGGATCTTTCAATGGTATAGATCTAATTATTCCGAGAAAAAACCATTTGTTCGCATTCGTGGTCTGTTTTGTTACTTTTTACATTCGCCTGATTGGGTGATAGGCACATACTCACAACTTTGTGCTTACATGAACTTCAGGACATCGACAAGGAGATCAGCGAGCTGAAGCTGTCAGTAAACACCCGTGGCCGGCTTGTGGCGACTGAATTCTTGAAGCAGTTCATATGATGACTCAACCATAGTACTCGTCTAGTGCTGATGCACATCATGCTGGCGGTCTGTAACTACACCGCTGTTGCTCAGCTGCCTGAGTTTTGTTCCTTCACCTGTTTTCTTGTTGAGCGGGAGCTTTTGTAAATGCGTTGCGGAAGATGTATTCTTGTTCTAGGCTACCTGAATACCAGCTGACACTTGATATATAAGGTGATTAGGTGAATTTAATTTATTCGTGTGTTCTGCATTTCTTTTGCGGTTAGATACGGTAGCATGCCCGTGTGTGTAGGCAGCCCAGGCTGTCATACATAGGCAAGTTTTTCATGTTGGCCCATGAAGATGGGGACTTGGAGAGCGATCGAGCTGCAGGGTCCATGAAGCATCCATCATCCATGGTTTCGTCCTCAAATCACACAGCTTGGTTAGCGCATGACATGGGGTTCGGCACACATCACAGTTCAATGTTATCCAAATGCTTAAGCATGAGATTCATCCTCACATCTAGGAATAGTTAGTTTCAATAAAGACACTAAATGTCTAAATGTAAGGAACCAAATGCTTAAGTATGAGGTATGTAGAGTTCCACCTCACATCCATATCAAGGCCAAACTTTCTCGGCCGAACATTCACAACAATGCAATTCCTCTTAAACACTACAACGCGTTAGTTAGAGGAATTTATCAAGAAATAGCAGTTCTAAATGCTTCAAGGTGTGACTTGATCATATTCAAAGCAGATTTAACAATAAGATTAATATTGTGACAAACACAACACTGATGCAAAAACAGAGTACCAACATATGCAGACGATTTAGGAGACATTTTGGTAATTGCAGTGGTATGGAAGAAACATTGTCCAAAGTGACAGAAAAAATTTTAGCAGTTAAACCATGCTCATCTAAGTCATCAAGCACATGATCAGAAATGTTCTGGCCGGTATGGGACTCATCAATGAGCCTAAAACCAATAATCCTCTTCTCTAATCGTCAGTCAGTATTAACATAATGAGCTACCACACTAAGATAATCCTCCTTAGCATTGTCAGACCATATATCAGAAGTAATAGCAACAGAAGAGACAGATGCCAAAGAAATGATAAGCTTAGCACGACAATCAGTGAAGTACTTGGTGAAATCTCTAGAAGTAGTTTGCCTAGAGACAACATAAAATCTAGGATTATGAGCAAGCTTGATGTACTCCTCAAAAGCATAAGATTCATCAATACAAATAGGTAGATCTAGTCTAGCAATCATACGACGCAGCTGAACATGAGCTACATCAGCACTATACTCCCAGTGACGTACACTACCACTAGCACTGAAAGTCAACAAAAGACTGAGATTGACTAATGTTTTTCTTCCTCTCTTGGCAAGAAATCACATGCCTATTCAGATGGCCAGTGCCAATACTAGAACGAGCAACATAGTATTTCCCACAATGAAAGCATCTAGCACCAGTTCTTATCGACTTACCATCGATGATCTCGAAGATCTTCTCGAAGTCGTTCCAGGCCTCAGATGTAGCCTTTCACTTCTTGGCGCCTCCGGTGATCACTATGCCATCGTCAACAGCATCCCCACCAGTATCAGCACCACCAACATCAGCACCACTAGCATCATCGTCATCCTCACCATCGACATCAATGGCAATGGGAGCAACACCACCGAACAACTCTTCACGGTCGGCTTCCAGGTCACTTTCATCATCTCCACGCAGGTCGGCCATCCGATAGTCATCGTTGACGGAGTGCCCCTGGTTGTCGTCACCGCCGTCCATCCCGGGCGCTCTGGGCCATCAACCTACAGAGAGAACCAGAGAGAAGGGAGATCAGAGTGAGAGAGAACCGGCGAGAAGAGAGGAAGAGAGTGAGACAGAGAGAAGAGAGATCAAAGAGTGAGAGAGAGCCAGATAGGAGAGAGAAGAGAGAGAGGATAGACCTGTCGGGGACGGCCGTAAGGGTCCCCTAATAACCAGGGAAAAACCCCATTTTTCGCAAAACAATAAGACATAAACGAACCCGCGAACCGTAAATCACACTCCGCATAACCACGGTCTGGTGCGGAGAAGGGCCCACGGCCCGAATAATCTCAGCAGCCCATCAAGCAGCCAGCCCCAACACCCCTCGGGCGAACTTCCGTCTCGCTCGAGGGCCAGGCGCCGCACCACGAATCTCCGCCTCGCTCGAGGGCTACGCGCCCCCTCGGGCGAACCTCCGCCTCGCTCGAGGGCTACGCGCCCCCTCGGGCGAACCTCCGCCTCGCTCGAGGGCTACGCGCCCCCTCGGGGGAATCTCCGCCTCGCTCGAGGGCTACGCGCCCCCTCGGGCGAATCTCCGCCTCGCTCGAGGGCTACGCGCCCCCTCGGGCGAAGCTCCGCCTCGCTTGAGGGCTCCGCGGATCTGTAACCCCCGCTCCCATTCCCCCGATCGGAGCACTAAATACTCTGACACGCCGCGGGCGCCCGGGTCAAAGGCGAATCCCCGCCACACCGGCCCTCTGACACCGCCTGGGAATCGTATCCCGGCGCTGTTCCACCAACCCTCCCCGTGAGGCCATCCCTGGCACTGTAGGAGAACTGTGCGGGAAGGCCGGTGTCAACTCCGTGACACTGTGCCGCCCACTCCCGTACGGCCTGCACACCGCACCCCTCGAAAGAGGACGGTGGAACCCTCAAAAGGGGTACGGACACCTACCCCGCGCCCGCACGGGACGACACCGTGACGTCAGACCAGTGGAGCGCGTCTCCTCCGTCACCATCGACCCTGTGTCGCCATCCCGAGCACTGCAACGCCATCCCCGTCGCTGTGGGAGCCCGGGACGACAAGACATCGCCATCCCCGCCACTGTACGCCCTCCGGCCTTCCGTCAGCTACACCCTCGAGCCAGCGTACGGACGGCGATTCAAGCGGAAGGCGCCTACACAGCCACCCTCGAAGCCGCTCCTGGGCAGGCACAGGACTCGCCACGACGCCTGCTGGGAGCGAGATTCGCCAGGACGAACAGCAACTCCGCGACACTGTGCACCATACCGCCATATGTAGCTTAGAACTGTGCGGCACGATTGTAAATGGCCTCCCCTTGGTCTATAAAAGGAGGGGGCAGTCCCCTGGCCGCGGGGGGACGACGGATAGCTGCATGCTTGCACACTTTCCGCCTTCACCACGATATTGGCACTCTGCCTCAATCAAACCTCGGGGACCTGGAGGTCTCTCCTCCTCTCCCGCCACGCTTGTAGCCCCCCTCTGCAAGCACGACGATGCAATGCAATACAGCGCCTAGAGCGCACCCCCCCTGCTGGACGTACGGCCCGCGGCCGGAACCAGGATAAACCTTGTGTCAACGTGTTGCTTAGCACCGGCCATCGAGAGATAGATCTCAGCGCTCGTACTAGTTAGTGTCGGGACTACTTTCCGCACCGACAGTTGGCGCGCCAGGTAGGGGCACGCACTGAAGATCAGCTTCCCACCAGCCATCTCGATGGTGATCCGCACCGAGTACAGGTCCCAGAGGTACTCCATGGGCAGCTCGGACCCCCTCCCGGTCGGATTCGAAATCCGGTTCGGGAGCCTGAACTTTCAGGCCACGGGGAATGGCTATCTCATGCGCATCACCAACCGCGCCGAGCTCCACCCGTGGCGGTCAACCGGGCCAGGGTCGATTCCCGCCACGCCTGCGGCTGACGCTCCAGCGCCTGCGCAGGCGGACGCTGCGGGCCCCTCAGTACCCTGACGCCGACGGCGTTCTGGCCAGCGCTCGCGCCAGGCGCGAATGGAACGACGTCGGGCCGCGCACACCGCGGCACGGGGCGACACGCCCGTTGGCGAGACGACGACGGCGCCCGCGGGGGAGCACGCGACTGCCGAGTCGCAGTTCCCCTACGGAATACGCAATGCCGCGACAGCCTACGCTTCGTCCGCCAGTACCGACGTGGCGGCGTGCGAGGACCTCCCCGGCCACCACCTGCTGGCGGTCCGGAACCTCATCGCCACCACCAACGACGAGTCGTACCATGGCTCCGCCAGGGAGCTGCCCCCCGCGACCTCACACGGGTACGCGGAGTGGGACTTCTCCGGCGTGCCGGACCCGGTGATGTTCCAGCAGTTCCTCGATGCCGCGGACTACTGGTTCGGCTGCTCCGACGCCTCCAGCGCCAGAAGCTACGACCCCGCACGCGAGTGCTTCATGGTCGCCATCGGTGACCTGGTCGACGGCACGAGCGTGGCGGGGGCTGGCGACGGAGAAGACCCCCAGAATCCGGGGACGAGCGCACCTCGGAACCCAGGGCCAAGTGCGCCTCCCACCTCGCCGGCGGGGGGCACCGACATCAATGCGCAACTGGCTCAAGCGCGCGAGCTCGAGGCAAAGCTCGCGGAGGAATACCGCGCGGTGCGACTGCTACGCGCCTCCATTGCTGGAGAGGCCTCCGCGCGGCGAACGCGTGCACGAGCTAGGCAAGCAGGCCCGCGAGCGTATCAACGCTGACTTCAACGTCGACGACCCAAACACGCCACCGCGCGCGAGTCAGAAGCTCATCGCGGCCGCAACACTGCTCCGGGCCATGCCCGCGCCCTCGACGCCCGAGGCGCGAAACCTGCATCGCGAGGCGCAGACACTCATCGAGCAGGCCGCCGTGCAACAGGTTGAAAGCTCAGCGTCCCGCATACACCAGCAAGGCAGCGCGCGGGGCGATGGCGGTGCTCAAGGCCCAGAAGCGTCTGTTCACCGGCAGTAAGTTCCTGGAGTTTTGCGACAAATACCACATACGCGTGGACTGGGCGGCTGTCGCGCATCTACAGACCAATGGCCAGGTGGAGCGTGCCAACGGCATGATCCTACAAGGCCTTAAGCCCAGGATATTCGACAGGCTGAACAAGTCTGACCGAAAATGGCTCCAGGAGTTGCCGTCGGTCGTTTGGAGCCTCAGGACCACCCCAAGCAGAGCCACGGGATTCACCCCATTCTTCCTAGTCTACGGCGCGGAGGCCGTCCTCCCTACGGACCTGGAGTACGGTTCGCCCAAAGTCAGAGGCTACGATGAAAGCGCCAACCAGCGAGCCCGCGAGGACTCACTGGATCAGCTAGATGAAGCCCGCACCGTGGCCTTGATGCATTCGGCGAGATACCAGCAGGCGCTGAGGCGGTACCAAGCCCAGAACATACGGCGCCGAGACTTCGACGAGGGGGACCTAGTCCTAAGACTGCGCCAAGATAATCAAGGCCGCCACAAGCTATCACCCCCATGGGAGGGACCCTACGTCGTTGTCAAAGTGCTCAAGCCCGGCACCTACAAGCTGGCGAACGAGGACGGCGAGGAGCTCACCAACGCTTGGAACATCCAACAGCTATGTCGCTTCTATCCATAGAAAGGATTTCCAAGTTTTTTCCGTTTTAACATACCCAACGCCCCAGTTGGTGGAACAAATGTAAATTTCATCATTAAATAAAGTCAAAGGGCGACTCGGCTTTCCCCCGAAAACCAAGTCTCCCTCGGGGGCTACTGCGGGAGGTGTCCCTCCCCCCGAAAAATGGCCCCATTTTTTCACATTTTTTCGCAAAAAACTGCATTTCAAGTACGCTTAATACGCCTCGATCCGAGCTTCGGGCGAATCCACGCGGGGCGCGACTTGCCAAAGGGAAAGACACGCAAGCTGGAGATAGCCTACGCCTCCAGCAGGATACAGCCCTTCTCTCTTGCCACTTCACCCACAAGCTACTCGCGAAATCGAATCTTCCCCGCTCAAATTCGCTCAGGCAAAGAGAAAGGAGACAGAATAGCGCAAACAAGAACATGCATCGAATCTTGCAAACATTTAAAGTGCTTTAGACAAACTGCATTTATTACAAAAGCCGCATGGCTCAAGTTCTAACAAAAGACTTAAAGGGCTCGAACGCCCAACTACTTTCAGGCCTCGGGGCCGCCAGCCGGGGGAGCATCCGGGAACAGGAACTCCATGAAGTCTCCTGCGAGGACGTTGGCGGCAGGAGCGGCGAGCGCGTCCACGCGGTTCATCTCTACCTCATCATCGGCACCAACGGGAACGACGTACCCCGTGGAGATCGCCCCAAGGTTGACCCGGTAGTGCGACGCCACCACGCCAAGGGCTTTCTGGACCCCCAGGTGGAGTGCACGGCGCATACGTTGGGTAACGTGTCCACCCAAAGCGCGAAGACGACTCGCCATGGAGCTCCCGGCCTGCGCCTCGCCTTCGTCGATGCCCTGGCACGCCTCGAGGGCGGCGGCCTGCAGCTCTTCCAGCTCCTGCTGGGAGGAGTTGTAGGCCGTCTGGATGGCTTGCGCCTGAGTCGCCAATGTCCCGAGCGCCGTCCGCAAGCCAGAAAACAAAGATACAGACTAAATCGGGAGCGGATCCCAAACGAGTTAAGCCAACAGGCGAAAGACAGGAAAGGCAACTCACCCTTGACCTGCTTCTTCTCCGACTCGAAGGAGGCGCGCGCGGTGGCAGTTGCCTGCTGCAGCTCGAGGATGACGGCGTCCTTCTCCTCGCTAGCCTGCCGCAAGTCCTCGTAGGACACGCCCTCCTGAACCAGCTCGCCGGAGAGCCGCGTGATCTCCTCGTCCTGGAGCTTGATGGTAGCCTGCGCCCTCTCCAGCGCGGCGTGCTCCCGCTGGAGTTGGCCCTGCGCTTCCTCCCGGGCCAAGCGTTCGCGCTCGAGGGCGGCATGGGCCTCCCGCAGGGCGGACTGCTCCTGCTGGAGCCGGGACTCCGCCTGCTGGCGCGCGCTTTGCTCCTGACGGAGCTGCTCCCCCACCGCGGCAAGCGAGGCAACCTTGTCCGCCAGGTCAGCCCCCAGCCGCTCGGCCTCCTTGGCCTTCTCCTCGGCCTGGCTCTGCCAAGACCGCGCCTCCTCGAGGGTGGCGCAGTCCTGCTGGAGCTGCGCTTGTGCCGAGGTGAGCGCCGTCTCCCTCTCCGCCGCTACAGTCTGCACCGCGGCCAGGTCCTCGCGCGCCTTCTGCAGCGCCTCGTCTCGTTCCAGGAGCGCGGCCTTCACCATGTCGACCGCGGAGGCGCCCTCCGCAGACTGGGCGCCCTGGTCCAGGAGCTCGTCCCGCACGGCCCGCAGCCGGTACTCCAGCCACCCGTTGTCGGTCCGCAGGGCCTCCACGAGGGCGTCGAGGGAGTCGTACTGATCCCGGTACCAGTCGCGCTCGGTGCTCAATCGAGCGAGGTGGTCATACCTCTCCCGAGCTCGACCCTCCAGCTCCTGTCACCAGTGGTCAGGGGCGCAGAGAAAGACAAAATCAGGAAACGCGTGAACACAAAGGGGATGGGGGAGTAGACCTCGAACCCGACGGGAGACACTTACCTGGAAGATCCGGATCGAGGGCCCCCCGTGGATCCGCAGCGCCTCGGTCAGCGCGTTGTTGATCGAGGCACCGTAGTCCCGAAACTCTTGCCACAACGCCTGCTCGGCCTGGGCCTCGTCGAAATGGGCGGGCGGCGCGTCAACGCGGCGCAGCCCCCGCTCCGGGTGCGCGATGGCGACGTCACGGGCGGGCGGCGCAGCATGGGACGTCGAGGCCTCGGCGTCGTGCGTCGGGCGCTGCGACATCACGCAGCCGTCCTCCCGCATCACCAACACCCCTGGCGTGCGCTCGGGGGCCGGCGCGGGCCGGCCTCCCAATTGGCCCCACCCAGGGGGGGCATCTTCGTCGGCGGCGTCGCCCGCCACCTCACGGTCCCCCGCGGGCCGGCTCTCCGGACGAGCCTGCCTGCGCCCCTGCGAAGGGGCGCGGGGAACCAGTACCTGCGGCGCCACCGCCGCCGCCTCTCCTTGCTGCGACCCTGTGGCCACAGCAGTGTCGCGCGACGGCTCGCCCGTCGCCGCCGCGCCCGTCGCGGTCCGCGGTACCCTCGCAGAACGCCGCCTCGTCGTCGTGGGCGCTCCCGACCTGAGCGCCTTGGCGGGCGCAAGGGCGGGGACGATCGTCGTCACCCTGCGAACAAAAAGAAGGGGAGTAAACACCAGCCCCTCGAAATCAAAGGCGTAGAGGGGAGGTGCTGCTCACCTCAAGTTGGAGAAGCCCCGCTTCCTCTTCCTCGAGGGCTCGGGGGGTGCCTCCGTCGCGCCCGCCGACACCTCCACGGCGCCCACGGGCGCCTCCACCGATGGCCCGGTGGCGGTGTCGGTGTTTTAGACCGGCAACCTACCAAGGGGAGTACCCGAGGTAGATGAATGTGGCCTCGCCGAGATCGGTAACTCGAAGGAAGAGACACGTGACACACAATTTAGACAGGTTCGGGCCGCAATGTGCGTAATACCCTACGTCCTGTATGCTGCGTAGCTCTGGATTGATTGGGTGTGATTACAAGATGATGCGTATGAGAGAGAGAGGGGTCCCTGCCTCGCCTTATATAGCCCGGGAGGTAGGGTTACAAGTCGGTTCAGGGAGAGAGTACTAGTCGTGTACGTCTAGGTGTTCTCTACATGGACCTGGTCATGTACAGTTTCCTATCCGAGTACTCCTCCACCGTAATCCTTGCGCTCCACGCCATCAGGTGCCGTGTAGCACAAGTCGGGTAGTCTCAGGGGCCCACCGAGTAGTCGGTCCTGGCACCCACCGGAGTAGTGGGCCCAGAGATGTCCATACGACAAGCCCCCGAGTACTTTGTAGTAGAGCAGGATAACTTCGAGTAGTCTTGACGGCCTTGACGAGTAATTCCCAAGCGTCCCCGAGTACTACTAGCCAAAAGTCCTCAAGAGTGCTTGAAGTATCCCGAGGCTGGAAGGTACTCCAGCGGATCCTTGAGTAGTCTTGAAGTCTTCTCGAGTAGTCCCCAAGCGTCCTCGAGTTCTACCCTTGAAGGTCTTCAATAGACTCACGTCGTCTTGACGAAGAAACCATATGGAAAATGCGATTCGAAGAATCGCATTCCATATGGAATGTAGCCCCTGAGCCTTAGGTCGAATCGTAGATTCAAGCTGAGGGTCAATCTGAAGTTCTGCCAAGCTTATCCCATAAAATCCGGAGAAAAAACCGAAGGACACGTGGCACGGAGCCCCCGAGCCTTGAGTCGAGTACTTCCTCTCGAATTGAAGGGTCATCTTGACTATAGAATGTGTCCTGAGTGGGTTTTGAATCTTGTAGCAACCCACTATACCAAACGGATGTAGCCGAGCCCCCGAGATGGAGGACATCGAGTACCGGAAGCTGAAAGGTCGGGCTGGCGCTGCTGAGTCACCCGCTAGCCCTTATCCGCCCAGTCGTTGCGGTGCCTCTTGTGAGCTTATAAATAGACACCGAAACCCTTAGGGTTTTTCATTCTCCTCAGTAGCAGCTGCTTGAATAGATCTGCTCGATAGGATCTCCCTTACTGCCGCTGCTGTTACTGCCGCCGTGCGAGGGTGAGAAAAAAATCCAAGCGCACCGCCACCGTCCGCCACTAGCGCAGCCCCCGAGCAAATGCGAGTGAAGACTCCCTGTACTTGGAGGATGAAGGCGTCTCCATCCAAGAGCTCGAAGACTGGTGGGAAGAAGAGGTCCCGCGGTGAGGCAGAAGGATCTGCCCCAGAGTCGTCGCCGCCGTCTTCTCCACATCCCAACCCGTCCAAGGAATGGAAAAAATCCAAACTCAAGACCGAAGATCTATTGGCCCTGGTCAATAGCGGCTTCCTGCGGGAGAAGGAGATGGATCTATGGCACGCCGCCGCTGGCGACCCATATCCGATGGAGAAGAACCCGGATGAAATTCCGATGTTTGCCAGATTCGTGGAGCGTGGACTAGCAGTTCCAGCCAGCGACTTCTTCAAGGGTCTACTCAGGTACTACGGCATCGAGTACCTGAATCTTAATCCCAACGGCATATTCCATGTTTCTGTCTTTGTGCACTTCTGCGAAGCGTTTGTGGGAATCAAACCCCACTGGATTCTGTTCCGAAAGTTTTTCCGAGTGAAGCCGCAGCCAAGCACCAACGACCCACGAGTAGTCGGAGGGGCAGGCATTCAAATGCGTGAAGATGCGGCCGACCAGTACTTGTCGTACAAACTGATTGAGTCAAACCAAGACTGGAAATCGAAGTGGTTTTATATTTTTAACCACCATCCGGAGCTGCCGAAGCCGAGCGGAAAACAGCCGAAGCACAGGTAGTGGTGGAACACGGAGCCAACAATGCAAGAGGGTATCCAGTTACCCGAGTTGATGAAGAAGATCAAGGCCCTTAGAGAGGCCGGGCTGAGGGCCGAGCACGTGGCCTTCAGTTTCATGAAGAGGAGGGTGCAGCCACTGATGGCTCGCGACACCCTCGGGTACCAGTACACGGGCGACGAAGATTCGTCGAGGATGCCCGGTGGCGAAGTCGACGATGACGATATTATCGAGAGGCTGGGCAAGATATTCAAGGACATGCCGCCGTACACTCCTTGCCCGGTCCCTGAGTACTCCGCGACGCATCCGCCGAACAAGGTGAGTAGACACGACTTCTGCCTTCGAGTACTGATTTGCCTGATGTAATCGCACTCACACAAGTTGTTGTCTACAGGATGACGTCGCCAAGTATATCTCCGATCCAACTCCCCCCCCCTCGACTTGAAGATGTACCGGAGGAGGGGAAGGGCAAAGAGAAGGAACGCCGCGAAGTCGGCGAGGGTGATGACACCGTCACCATTGAAGACACCTCCGATGACGAGGATGGGGAGACGCTCCAGGAGTGCTTTCAGCTACGCTCCAGGTTCAGCCGCCCCGGACTGCCCGATGTCCCTCTCATTGTCTAGAAGCCAACTAGTCTGGAGGCCAGCCTTCCCACGCCGCCAAGGAGGCCGCGTAATGTGGCGCGGAAGCGCGCCACCAAAAAACTGAAGATCACCGAATCGACTGCCCAAGAGGTGAGTTCATCGAGTAGTGTAGTCGAGTACTTTTCCGTAGAGTACTTCATGCGGACAGTTGAATCTTGAGTTGTCGCAGGATATTCCATCGTCCGACCCCGTGGACCAGGGGGAAGAAGAAAACTGGGACACGGTGGGAGGAGCGACTGAGAGGAGCCTCAGTCCAGCCCCCACTACTGAAGCAACTGTGCTGGAGATGGCACATCAAGCGATTGCCGTCGACGAGCCGCAGGCAGCGACAGAAGAGAGGAGGCCAGAATCCTCCTCGACTGCTGGAGCTGTGTTGCCAGGGGAAGCCCTTGTCGAGGAAGAGACAGCCACGGAGGCTGGACTCGTTGACATTGCCAACATACTTGGCGCTCCGACCGTGACTGTTGTCCGGTCCAGCTTGTGAGTATAACCAGTCTCCGAGTAGTTCATGTAGGCCAATAATCTTGTTTGAATGATCATCGGTATTGTGTTATGCAGGAAATCCACCGATCTGTCCTGGGATGGTGAAGAACCCAGTACGGCAGCTGGTGAAGATGGTCGGTCGACGGAAGTTGAGGAATCCGCACCTCTTCCGCAGACCGAAACCGTAGCACAGGCCACGGAGGCTACTCCGCAAGAAGCCACCATGGTAGAAGGTACGTGGACTGCGCCAGTGTTAGCCGCCTTGCATAGTACTTGTAGACGCGCGTTCTGACTATGTGTGCTTTGTGGTGACAGAAGCACAAGTCGAAGGGTCCACAATCCCTGAAGCTGTAGCCATGGAAGCGGTTGCAGGAGGGGTTGAAAGCGCTACCCCCGTAGCCGAAGTGCTGGAAGAAACAACTCCCGGTCCGAAAACTCAAGTAGCCCCCGAGATCGTCGAGGGGGTACACGTTGAAGTACTCCCGGAATCGAGCCTGGATGTGGTCGTTCGATCACCCGAGATCCAGGATGCGGAGCCAATCCGTGCGGCGCCTATGTCAGAGGCAGCGACAACTAGTCGCGATGGACTGGAGCTTCTGGCCGACGACCTCGTTGACCCGGCGACCGTAGCTCGCAACCTCGAAGCGATGCGCCGCGCGGAGCGATGGATGAAGGTATGTTGCGGTACCTTGAGTAGACGAGTTCCCTGAGGTGTTGAGTACTCGATGTTGATTGTTGTCCCGTGTAGGATGTCGTGGAGAGGTCCCGACAAAAATCTGACATGCTCCAGGGGTACGGCGACACAGTGCTCCGTGCGGAGACGTTGGAGAAGGAACTGAGCAAGGCCAGGAAACACTCCACCTTGTTGCAATCCAAGCTGGATGGAGCCTTCGCCCAATACCACAACGAGGTACAAGAGATGCAAGCGAAGAGCGACGACTTGATTCGGAAGAACAAGTCGTTGCGTCAGAAGAACAAAGGTATGCCACCCGCCAGGCTGTTGAGTACTTATTGGGGGTACCTTATAGTAGTCTGACATTTGTCTTTGAGCTATTTGCAGAGCTTGAGGCCCGAGTAGACCAGCTGAAGGCATCAGAGACTGATCTGAAGAATATTGTCTACCGAGAAAAGGATGCTCGTGAGGTACTTGAATATGAATATAAGCAGCTGTCTCATGAGTGCGTTAAGCACATGGAGCTTCGCGAAGCCTCGGATCGTGATCTCGTCAATTGTTATAAATCTCTGCAGAAGCTGAACGAGGACTGTGAGAGGCTGCGCGGTCAGCTGAAAGAGCTTGAAGAAGCTGCGCTCCCGATTGCAAGGCTGCTGGTGCCTCATCCGGGCGGTCCCAAGATAGCTCCATTGGTGGATCGGTTGAAGGAAGCCCCCGGGCGTCTGGCGACCTACGTGAAGCATCTGGCAAAGTCCATCCCCAACCAGGTCTTGGCGTACATGAAGTCGTACTTCCCCAAGACTCCAGTAGATGTAGTCGCTGGAGGACTTGCCGCGAACTGCACGGACGAACAGTACAAGGAGTTGCTGGAACAGATGGCGCCGATCGCAGAACAAGTCGCGGGGAAGCTCAACCTTCAGTAGTGATCCTGTAGGGTTAGCTTTTGGTAGCATATGTAATATAAACAAAGTTATGAAGAACTTGTTTAAGTTTGAATGAAAGTCATCCATGGTGCATGTTTGAAATGAGTACTCATTGTCGCTGTTTTAAATGTGCGGAGTACCCAGCCATGGAAGTGTCGCGAGTAGTAGTACTCGGCAGTGGATGCCTGATGAGGAGGCACAGTAAATGAGTTGATTGGAAATCAATCTTTATTACTAAAAGAAGAGTACACCTGGATGGCCAGGGCCGTTTTACAAGTGTAGTCACCCGGACCCGGAGGCCGCCTATGGCTAAGAGGCGCTAGGACCCATGGCCGCTTACAGCTGGAGATCCGTTAGTAGCCGTATAGGCTGGATCTAAAGTACATGGTCTTGGAGACCGCCGCTAGAGTCCTTGATGCTCTGAGCAGCCCGAGATCCGTTAGTAGCCATTGACGCTGGATCTTGGAGTAGAGTAGTCCGGAGACTAGTGCCTGGACCAAGGAGGCCGCTTACGGCGAGGAGCCTAGGAGTAGTCGCATAGACTTGGACCCCCGAGTAGTCGAGAGACTACGCGTAGAATCGACAGAGCTGGTCGATGTTCCACGAGTTGCTGATGTTGTTGCCTTCAAGTGTCTGGAGGCGGTACGAGCCTGGTCCGGTCACCTTGGATACTGAGAAGGGACCCTCCCATGGCGAGCTGAGCTTGTGTAGTCCTTCCGTATTCTGAATGCGGCGGAGGACTAGATCACCAACGTTGAAGGAGCATTCCTTGACATTGCGATCATGGTAGCATTGGATACCCTCTAGGTACCTTGCTGACTGGATGAGGGCGGCGCAGCGAGCTTCTTCGAGTCCGTCAATATCAACTCGTCTGCTGTCTTCTGAGATGCCTTCGTCGTACTGTTCTACTGCCGGTGATTCCCACATTATGTCGGTAGGTAGGACAGCTTCGGAGCCGTAGACCAAGAAGTAGGGTGACTGACCCGTCGGCTTGGTAGGCTGCGTACGAAGCCCCCAGAGTGCATTGGGTAGTTCCTTGATCCACTTGCCCCCTTTAGTGTTGGCAGCGTCGTGCAGTCGCTTCTTGAGAGCGTCGAGTACAATCCTGTTGGCTCGTTCGACTTGTCCGTTGGCCCGAGGATGGGCGACTGAGACATACTGGACGTCGATCCCGCTGTTTTCGCAGTACTCCCAGAACTGGTGATTGTTGAAGTTGGAACCCAGGTCTGTGATGATGCGGTGGGGTAGTCCGTAGCGATGCACGAGCTCGTCCAAGAAGTCGAGTACCCTGTCGGCCTTTGGGCAAGTGACCGGCTTGACCTCGATCCACTTGGTGAACTTGTCGATAGCCACCAGAACTCTGTTGAACCCTCCTGGCGCAGTTGGGAGGGGCCCAATCATGTCGAGCCCCCAGCAGGTGAAGGGCCAGGTTGGTGGTATGGTGACTAGCTTGTAGACCGGGACGTGCTGTTGCTTGGCGAAGTACTGGCATCCTTGGCACCTTCTGACGAGTTCCTCGGCATCACCCAGAGCTGTGGGCTAGTAGAAAGCTCGTCGAAAGGCTTTGCTGACCAGCGTGCGAGAAGACGCGTGGTTGCCGCAGACGCCTTTGTGGATCTCCAAGATGTTCTTGCCTTCTTCTCGGGGAATGCACTTCATGAGTACTCCGGAAGTGGCGCCCCGCCTGTAGAGCTTGTCTCCGACTAGTACATAGGACTTGGCACAGCGGATGATTTGCTCGGCCAAGTTCTTGTCTGAGGGGATCTTCTGCTCGCGGATGTAGTCGATGAAGGGTTGTCGTCAGTCCACGTCTATCATCATGACCTCCTGGCCAGGCTGAGAAGGCGCTGGGTCAGTGGTCGTGGGCGCCGGCTCCGAGATGGAAGGTGCGTGAAGCTCGTGGACGAAGACTCCCGCTGGTACTTGTGCGCGAGTAGAACCAAGCTCCGACAGGACGTCCACTGCAACGTTGTTGTCGCGGACGACGTGATGGAACTCGAGACCGTAGAATTTGTTCTCGAGCTTGCGGACTTCTAGGCAGTAGGTGTCCATGTTCTCCTTGTTACGATCCCAAGACTTGTTAACCTGGTTGATGACCACCGCAGAGTCGCCGTAGACTAGTAGTCGCTTGATGCCTAATGATATTGCGAGGCGGAGCCCGTGTAATAGAGCTTCGTACTCGGCTTCATTGTTTGAGACCTTCCAGAAGATCTGTAGGACGTACTTGAGTTGTTCGCCCTTTGGGGTGATCAAGAGTACCCCTGCACCTGCGCCCTCGAGCTTGAGTGAACCGTCGAAGGACATTACCTAATGCTCTGGTCGCTCGGTTGGAGTTGGTAGCTGATTCTCCCGCCACTCTGCCATGAAGTCGACTAGAGCTTGAGACTTGATGGCTGTGCGTGGCTTGAAGTCGATGTTGAGAGCGCCGAGTTCGACTGCCCATTTGGAGATTCTTCCAGTAGCATCTTGGTTCCGTAAGATGTCGCCGAGCGGGTAGTCGGTGACCACGGTGATTGAGTACTCCTCGAAGTAGTGTCGTAGCTTCCGCGAGGTGATGAGCACTGCATAGAGTAGCTTCTGCACTGGCTGGTAGCATGCCTTTGACTCTGACAGGACCTCGCTGACGAAGTAGACTGGTCGCTGGACTTGGTAGGCGTGGCCGTCTTCCTGCCGCTCGACAATGATGGCAGTACTGACCACATGGGTAGTCGCGGCGAGGTAGAGCAGTAATTGCTCCTGTTTGCGTGGAGCCGTGAGGACTGGTGGTTTGGACAGGAAGTCTTTAAGCTGAGCCAAGGCTTGATCCGCCTCTGGGGTCCACACGAACTTCTCTTGGTGTTTGAGTAGCTTGAAGAAAGGTAGCCCCCATTCTCCAAGCCTCGAGATGAATCTGTTCAAGGCCGCCATGCACCCGGTGAGCTTCTGCACGTCTTTGATGCAGGTGGGAGCTTTCATGTTGGTGATGGCGGAGATCTTCTCGGGATTGGCTTCGATGCCGCAATGGCTGATGATGAAGCCGAGTAGTTTCCCTGATGGTACGCCGAAGACGCACTTGTTGGGGTTGAGCTTCCACTGGTACTCCCGCAAGGATGCGAAAGTCTCTTCAAGATCGGTGATGAGTGTGTCAGAGTTTCGGGTCTTGACGACCACGTCATCCACATAGGCTTCGATGTTCTTGTTGAGCTACTTCTTAAAGCAGGCCTGGATAGCTCGTTGGTAGGTGGCGCCGGCGTTCTTCAACCCGAACGACATCGTAGTGTAGCAGTAAGCGCCAAACGGGGTGATGAATGCGGTCTTTTCCTGGTCTTCTTCCTTGATGGCGACCTGGTGGTATCCAGAGTAGCAGTTGAGGAAGCAGAGCAGGTCACAACCCGCCGTGGAGTCGATGACTTGATCAATCCGCGGCAACCCGAAAGGGTCCTTGGGACAGTGTTTGTTGAGGTCGGTGTAGTCGACGCACATCCTCCACTCGTTCGTATTCTTCTTGCGGACAAGGACGGGGTTGGCGAGCCACTCAGGATGGAAGACTTCTCTGATGAAGCCGGCCGCGAGTAGTTTGGCGAGTTCCTTCTTGATGGCATCCCGTCGATCGTCGGCAAAACGGCGGAGGTGTTGTCGTTTGGGGGTAGCTTTAGGGTCGATGTTGAGTGAGTGCTCAATCAGCCTCCTGGGCACCCCTGGCATGTCCGCGGGTTTCCAGGCGAAGATGTCTCGGTTAGCCCGGAGGAAGCTGACGAGCGTGTCTTCCTATTTTGGGTCAAGACCCGCCCCAATCATGGTAGTCTTGCTGCTGTTGCCTGTCCCGAGATCGATGGCCTTGACTTGCACTTCCTCGGATGGTTAAGGCTTGTTGGCTGTGTTAGTCTTTTCTGGGATCTCGAGTTCTGTGGGGGCAAGCTTCTTGGACGCAGCGTAGATCTCCATCATTGCGTTGGGTACTTGATTAGTGGCTGTGAGTTCTACAGCTTCTGTGTCGCAGTCGAAAGATATCTTCAAGTCCCCTTGCAATGAGAGTACTCCGGAAGGACTTGGCATTTTGAGTACCAAGTAGGTGTAGTGAGGTACCGCCATGAACTTGGCGATAGCTGGTCTACCAAGGATGGCATGGTAGGAAGTCTCAAAATCCGCAACCTCAAACTTGATGTACTCGGTGCGGTAGTTCTCCCTAGTCTCCCCGAAGGTGACTGGCAGGACCACTGAGCCTAGTGGAATAGCCGCGTTGCCAGGGACGATGCCGTAGAAAGGCGATGTGCTCTTGGTGAGCATGTGGGTGATGTCAAGCTTCATCTTCTTCAAGGTCTTGGTGAAAAGGACGTTTAGCCCGCTTCCACCGTCGATGAGCACCTTGTTGAGTCTGGAGCCCGCGACTACTGGTTTCAGGACGAGCGGAAAACGCCCTGGCTCGGAGAAGCTTGTCCATTGATCCGCGCAGGAGAAGGTGATGGGTACCTCCGACCACCTAAGAGGTGTCGGGACCGCTGGTTCAATGCTCAAGACTTCTCGTCGGGTGGCCTTCTGGGTCCGTCGGTTGGGTAGTCCGCCGAAGAGGACATTCACCGTCTTGTCGGGTTCTTGGAAGTCGCCATTGCCCTCGTCGGCTTTCTTCTTGCCCTTCTTGTCGTGAGGAGGCCGTGGATCTGGTGTGTCTTTGAGTGCTCGCCGGAGTTGGTAGCACTACTCAGTGGTGTGGTTGCCCTCCAGATGCCACGGGCACTTCTCTTTCAGCAAGTCTTTGAAGCCACTAGAGGTCTTTTTCGAGTTGTCTTTCGCAGGGTGTTGGATAGTCGCGACTGTATTGTCTGGCTTGCGCTTGCGGTTAGGACCCGAGTAGTTGTTGTTGTTGCGACCCCCTTGATCCCTGTTGTTGTTATTGTTGTTGCCGCCCGTGTTGTGTTTGCTCTTGCCGCGAATGGAGTCGTACTTGGCGTTTGCCTTGTCTTCTTTGTCGGCCCATGAAGTGATCATGTCCTTGAGCTTAGTAATGGAACTCGGGCGGCGGCGACCGAAGTCTTCGAAAGTGCGGCAGTGGTAGAGCCCGTCTTGGAAGAGGTCGATGACCTCCTTGTCGGTGACGTTGACTACCGTAGTGCGCTTGTCGAAGAAACGTCGCATGTACTGGCGTAGCGTCTCGCCTTGTTCTTGTTTGACCATTGCCAGATCCATGCGAGTGCCCGAGCGTCCCATGGTGCCCGCGAAGTTACTGGTGAACTGAGCCTTGAGCTGGTCCCACTCGTCGATCGAGTTCTTGTCGAGCGACTCGAGCCAGGTGAGTGGTGCTTGGTCCAGGCAGAAGGGGAAGTAGAGGCACTTCGTGTCGTTGTTGCCACCAGCGTTTTCAATGGATAGGGCGTAGCACCTAAGCCATTGAATTGGGTCCTGCTTCGCGTCATACTTGGTGATCCCCAGGGGTTTGAATTTCTCTGGGAGAAGCAGGTCGCGAAGTCGAGCGGAGAAGGCGGGGAAGCCGTCGCTGTCGCTTGCCTCAGAGGCCTTCTTGCGACGTATTTCTTCAATTCTGCGGCGGGCATCATAGCCGCCGTGCGAGACGCCGGTGACGTGGCTGTTCGCGTGGCCTCGGCCTCCGTGATCACCGCCGCCACCAGCTCTCCTGCCCGCACCGTGTGAGGAGCTCCCGCTGCTGCTGCCTCCGCCGCCAGCGTCGCCGCGGCTGGCGCCACCGTGGCTTGCGCCGGCGCCACCCGCACTGTTGCCGCCCTGAGAAGGCCCTCCAGCTGATGCCTTGGAACAGTTAGGGTGCTGTGGTTGTTCTCCTCGGGAGCGGTTGCATCCGCCATCCGCTGGGCTGCGACTAGTAGCTTCGTGATGCCTGGGCTCGCGAGTTCTGAGAGGGGGCACTTGAGCGACCCTGTTGTCAACCCTCATGAAGTAGGCGTCTTCAGCTAGCTTGGCGATGACTTCGCCTGCACGTATCCCTTGAGCCTGACGTGCTATCGTAGTGATAGACATGAGGCACTATTCGGGGGTAGTGTGCACCTGGTTTTCGACTTG
Organism: Cenchrus fungigraminus; assembly: GCA_036936925.1. Classification (NCBI taxonomy): domain Eukaryota; kingdom Viridiplantae; phylum Streptophyta; class Magnoliopsida; order Poales; family Poaceae; genus Cenchrus; species Cenchrus fungigraminus. Next base: position 1,681,713 of record CM072770.1, on the reverse strand, counting down.
ATCAAGAGTCTCGGAGAGATTCCGGATTGGGAGAGCCTCACGGAGACGTCTGCGTCGTTCGTTTCACTTTCTGTTGCGTTCACGTCGGGCGTTCTTGTCGTTGTTGGTTTCATCAGCGGGTGCATTTGCAGACAGCTCGTCTTCTGAGATGTCATCAAGGTAGCAGTCGGGTCGGGTCCCTGAAGGTCCTGGAGTCTCACCAGCAGCCATGAAGACTTGGCGGTCAGGAGTGCCAAGATCGGAGTCAGTAGTCGCCACCTCGGTTGATGTATGCTCCTCTATTGGAGCTAGTGGTGTTCCCTCCTGGAAGGGAAGCGAGTCGAGGTAGGCGACGCAGCGCGAGTTGCCGTCTGTCAAGTCTGCGGGCTTGCGGTCTGGCCAGTAGACGAATCTCCCGGCCGGCGTTGATGTTATAACCAGACTGGTGGCTGGCCCTGACAGGGGTTGTTCAGTCGTGATGACCTCGGATTCGGGCTCGGCAGGGTCCGACCCGAAGTCGAACTCGTAGGAGGAGTCCGAGTAGTAGCCGGAGGCGAGGTTGGAGTCCGAAGAGTAGTCGGAGACGATCTCCTTGCCGGCCCGGCGTGCAGCGAGAGCTTCCGTGTGGGGCCTGCTAGCATTGCAGAGGCCATATGGGAAGTGCTCGTGGAGCGGGGCATCTTCACACGATGGCTCAGTAGCCGGCTCGCATGTGATGGCCCAAGGGGACGTCGAGTTCGAGTTGGAGGCGGATCCGAGCTCGAAGTCGGCGTGCTGATTGTAGAGCGAAATTTCGCCGAATTTTCCGGCGAGGGTGCCCGTAATCACTTCGAGAAGTGTCACGAGGCCGGTCTTTGGGTTGGGTGTCATGGTGAGGCGGCGTTGGAAGGAGCCAGCGCCGTCGGCTGTGCAGACCCAGGACCCGAAGACGAAGGTGTCGCCACGGTTGAAGGCGACAGTTGGCTTGATGAAGATTGAAGCCGTCAAGTTCGCCATGATATCTTCGGTGAGAGCCCCTACCTGGCGCGCCAGCTGTCGGTGTTTTAGACCGGCAACCTACCAAGGGGAGTACCCGAGGTAGATGAATGTGGCCTCGCCGAGATCGGTAACTCGAAGGAAGAGACACGTGACACACAATTTAGACAGGTTCGGGCCGCAATGTGCGTAATACCCTACGTCCTGTATGCTGCGTAGCTCTGGATTGATTGGGTGTGATTACAAGATGATGCGTATGAGAGAGAGAGGGGTCCCTGCCTCGCCTTATATAGCCCGGGAGGCAGGGTTACAAGTCGGTTCAGGGAGAGAGTACTAGTCGTGTACGTCTAGGTGTTCTCTACATGGACCTGGTCATGTACAGTTCCTATCCGAGTACTCCTCCACCGTAATCCTTGCGCTCCACGCCATCAGGTGCCGTGTAGCACAAGTCGGGTAGTCTCAGGGGCCCACCGAGTAGTCGGTCCTGGCACCCACCGGAGTAGTGGGCCCAGAGATGTCCATACGACAGGCGGGCGTCTCCACGTCCGCCACGGGCACTAGCCCCACAGCCGCCTCTGCGGCCCGTGGTAACGGGGGTGGAGGATTCCACCTCTCGGGAGCTGCACGCCCCCCGTCACTCTCCTCCTCCTCCTCCTCTTCCGACGACGAGTTCGTCGGTGCCAGTGGAGGAGAGAGTCCCTGCTGCTCGCGCAGCCGGTACTCCTCATCATACTGCTCTAGGCGCTCCCGCCGCCTGAGCTTCCTCTCCTTCGCGCGCGCCGCCCGCTCCCGTTCTCACCGCTGTGCGGCGCGTGCAGCCGCCCGGGCCCCGGGCATTGGCAGGTCCGACCGCGCGGCGTGCACGGTCACCCTCTGATGATGAAAACTGTCAAGGCCCACACCAACACGATACAAGAACCTGGAATGGGAGAAGAGGCGCACTCACCGCCGGGGCATCGGGGAGCATCACAAACGACCAGAGGTCGTCGTCGCTATGCGGCACCGACTTGAGGCTAATCGGCCGCCTCGCCCTTGTGGCCGCATACTCCGGAAGCAGGCGGTCTTGCAGCAGCCGAGAGCGCGCCAACGACGTGGGGTTGGCCGCGTCGCTCATTTCGAAGATGCGGAGTTCCCTCTCCATGAGGGGAACAATCCGCCGGTGGTGGAGGTTGGCGAGGACCGAGGCCGCTCCCAGCCCGACGTCCGCTAGGCGCCGCAGCGCGTCGGTGAGCGACTCCAACCTCTACTGACGCGAGGAAGGCGACACGCCGTGGTGCCAGGCGTCAGTGTTCGCCGTCAGCACCTTGCCGGTGTAGGGGGGAGGCCGGCGCCGTCGTTGCGGGGGTAGAACCACCCCTTCTCCCAATCCGCGTTGTTCGACGTCATTGTACACGGCGGGTACAGCTCCCTGCGCGTCTCCCGCAGCGCGAACGTTAAGCCACCGGCGCGAACCGCCCGGCGCACCCGCGCCTCGCCCGTAGCAAGGGTATGCAGTTCCGCGCGGAACAGGTGCACCCAGAGATCCTAGTTCACTGGGATCCCCAAGAACCCCTCGCAGACGCCCCACGGTGGCCGCCTGCGATATGGCGTTGGGGGCGAAATTGTGGAGCTCCACCCCGTAGTGGTAGCACAATCCCCGCATGAAGCGGCTCACCGGCGCGGTGAAGCCGCGCTCGTGTAGCCGGATGAAGCTGACGACGTAGCCGTACAGCGGGTTAGGCTCCCTGTCCGACGCCGGCGGGACCATCCACGCTGGGTACGCTCCTTCACCGGCCGGCGCCAGCAGCCCGCCGTTCACTAGCTCGTTCAGAGCGAACGGCGTCACCGTCGACCGGGTCCAGGGCAGAGGCTCTAACACTACGATTGGCTGAGGTGGAGCCATTGCAGGCGAAAGCTAGAAGCTAGGGAGGCGGCGGTGCAAGAACGAAGCGAACAAGAACGAGGTCGAGGAAACGCGCGGCCGGGGAGGAAGGCAAGAAACAAGGGCAGCGGATGCTAAGTGGCAAGGTAAGGGATTCACCCTTCCCCTTCCCACGATTTATAGATCCAGGGGAGCCACGCTCCCGGGAACTCCGCGCACCGCGCGCATTAACTGCAGGCAACACCGTCCGTCGCTGACCGGCGGGACCCGCCGCGCTAAAACGGCCAGGCGCGCGCGCGTGCGCGATCATTACGGCGCGGCAACCGAAGGGCCGTGGCGCCCCGTCACGTCCGCCCCCCACGTCGCCCACTACGCCCACGGCAGTGTCGCCTGAAAAGACGCGCCCGCTGTGCACGACCACTGCCACGACCACAGCCATTTAATGGCCCGGTTCCTTACCAAGTAAGGGTAACCCCCCGCGCGGCCCGGGCCAAAGGCTCGAAAAAACCGGACCCTCGAGGGGTGCGATTACTGATCAGTGGTCTTAAGTCCCGCCCGTCGAAGGTGGACACCACAGATGTCCTCAACCCAGAGGGTTACTGATCAGCAGCTCAGGGGTCAGGTCAACCACGACCCCACGAGTCCTGCAGATGCGACCAAGACGGGGGCACCTCGCTGCCACCCCGCAACGGCCCTACTAATCAGGGGTTCGGAGCCTGACCCTCGAAGGGTTCGAACAGGCGCCCCAGATTGACAGAGTCAGGGACGACCAGGGCACGCGCATTCAAGCCTGACCTCGAGTCCACCAGCTTGAGGGCGCCCTACATGTCGTATTCAAGAGCCAACGAGGGCAGCTAGTCGAGGGATCCCATCGAGGGAGAGCTTTCGCGCCCTCGGTCCCCACCGAACGGGATCGAGCCCTGCCTAGCACACCCGCGTGAGCGCTTTCATGGACGTGTCTCCGGACCACGAGCCGACCCTTACCGAACGGGGCACGGGCGTCCACTTGAATCACCCGTTAACAGCTCAACGAGGAATCCGCAATTCGCGAACCGCTCGATGGGAGTCGTGGACGCCTCACCCCTCCATCCTGCGGAAGGACGGCGAAGGGGCGTACAAACAAGTCGGAGAGCTCGCCCCGATCGCCTCGAATGGGCTCAGGCTCGGGGGCTCGACGCACGGCTACACCTCCTGGATATGCACTGGACGCAGACGAGAGTCGGTACGTGCGCATGGCACCGCCGAAGCCGGCTGAAATACTGCCAATGCCGGCTGAAATTAACACCTCGCACACGGACAAGCGCTGCAAAAAAAACCTTGCAGAAGCGCCCACGCTCCTGCAAGGCTTCGGGGGCTACACCCGCGGGTGCGCTAGCGCCCCCCCACGGAACAGCACAGCAACCAGGAGGGAAGAGCGTCCCATCAGCAAGCGTCAGCCTCTGCGGGTTCCTAACCGGTACCACCGCAGAGGCTTGGGGGCTACTGTCGGGGACGGCCGTAAGGGTCCCCTAATAACAAGGGAAAACCCCATTTTTCGCAAAACAATAAGACATAAACGAACCCGCGAACCGTAAATCACACCCCGCATAACCACGGTCTGGTGCGGAGAAGGGCCCACGGCCCGAATAATCTCAGCAGCCCATCAAGCAGCCAGCCCCAACACCCCTCGGTCGAACTTCCGTCTCGCTCGAGGGCCAGGCACCGCACCACAAATCTCTGCCTCACTCGAGGGCTACGCGCCCCCTCGGGCGAATACCCGCCTCGCTCGAGGGCTACGCGCCCCCTCGGGCGAATCTCCGCCTCGCTCGAGGGCTACGCGCCCCCTCGGGCGAAGCTCCGCCTCGCTCGAGGGCTACGCGGGTCTGTAACCCCCGCTCCCATTCCCCCGACCGGAGCACTAAATACTCTGACACGCCGCGGGCGCCCGGGTCAAAGGCGAATCCCCGCCACACCGGCCCTCTGACACCGCCTGGGAATCGTATCCCGGCGCTGTTCCGCCAACCCTCCCCGTGAGGCCATCCCTGGCACTGTAGGAGAACTGTGCGGGAAGGCCGGTGTCAACTCCGTGACACTGTGCCGCCCACTCCCGTACGGCCTGCACGCCGCACCCCTCGAAAGAGGACGGTGGAACCCTCAAAAGGGGTACGGACACCTACCCCGCGCCCGCACGGGACGACGCCGTGACGTCGGACCAGTGGAGCGCGTCTCCTCCGTCACCATCGACCCTGTGTCGCCATCCCGAGCACTGCAACGCCATCCCCGTCGCTGTGGGAGCCCGGGACGACAAGACATCACCATCCCCGCCACTGTACGCCCTCCGGCCTTCCGTCAGCTGCACCCTCGAGCCGGCGTACGGACGGCGACTCAAGCGAAGGCGCCTACACAGCCACCCTCGAAGCCGCTCCTGGGCAGGCACAGGATTCGCCACGACGCCCGTCGGGGGTGAGGTTCGCCAGGACGACCAGCAACTCCGCGGCACTGTGCACCATACCGCCATATGTAGCTTAGAACTGTGCGGCACGATTGTAAATGGCCTCCCCTTGGTCTATAAAAGGAGGGGGTAGTCCCCTGGCCGCGGGGGGACGACGGATAGCTGCATGCTTGCACACTTTCCGCCTTCACCACGATATTGGCACTCTGCCTCAATCAAACCTCGGGGACCTGGAGGTCTCTCCTCCTCTCCCGCCACGCTTGTAGCCTCCCTCTGCAAGCACGACGGTGCAACGCAATACAGTGCCTAGAGCGCACCCCCCTACTGGACGTACGGCCCGCGGCCGGAACCAGGATAAACCTTGTGTCAACGTGTTGCTTAGCACCGGCCATGGAGAGATAGATCTCAGCACTCGTACTAGTTAGTGTCGGGACTACTTTCCGCACCGACAAGACCAGAGAGTGACTTACCTGCTGTGAAACCAGAGCACCAGAGCGGTCGGCGATCTGACCCTCTAGTTTCTCGACAGCTACGCGATGGTCGACGACCTGCACAAGGAAGGTAAAAGAAGTGAAGATCAAGAACTGATGCAGATTTCAGAGCAAGGTGCAAGATCTAGGTTAGGGTTAGGCCGGGATCTCGGATTCTCCTCACCTACGATTTAGAGTGCCAGAGTGGCCGGCGACGTCGACGAACCACGAGAGACGACGAGATGACAATAGAGCGGCCGGGATCTAGAGATCTAGTGAGACAGGATGGCTGGAAGGGGGAGACGGAGAGCTCGAGAAGGAGGAAGAACTACATGTCAAGAACTCAAGATGGCTTGCCGGCCTTCGACGTCGGAACCGCGCTGCGGAGATCTACACTCGATCACCGGAGCAGGTGGAGACAAGAAGGAGAGGAGGCGGAGAGCTTGAGTAGGAGTTGAGGAGACGAGGGGGGCGTGGGGCTGTGGGGGAGGGGAGAATGGCTAGGGTTAGCTGGGGGGAGCTTATATACGTCCCCAACGGTCGGGGATGACCTGATCCAACGATCGGGGAGCGGGGTTGGGGGGAGGCGTATCGCGTCGAGCCGGGGGCATATTCGGGCCGTGCCTGTGCCAGGCTGCCATGCTGTGCCGACCCATGGCACGATTCCCTCCGTGCCAGACCGTGCTCGTGCCGTGCTTTTTCGGGTCGTGCCCATGCGGGCCCACCGGCCTGGCCCATCTGGACAACTATACCTGCCAGGAAGCAGAGACGTAGGAGTTAACGGTGGGGAAGAGATGGAGATGAGGCGGCGAGAGAGGAACCAGGAGCTAGACGTAGGAGTTAACGGCTACAGTTATGGAATGCTATTTCATGGGGACGGTTCACTCTTTGCAAAGATGGTATTTTACGAAGCGACAATCTTTCAATGGTATTTTCATATTTTGGACTGTAGAACATATATCCATGTTACTCTGGACTTCATTCACAAAAACCAATTTGACATCCTAAATGTCTGCTATATAGAACAGACCCACATGTAAGATCCCTGCCCCACCCATTCAATTAGTTTTTTCCCACTGACAAAAGGGCTCAAAGTTATCCCATTTTGAGGCAGGTCAGTCTATTTACAACATGACATGGCATGAAACTAAGGAGTTACTAGCTGAAAATGGCACGGAGTTACAGACCTACATGGAATGGATGGCGGAAATAAGAATAAGGTTTTCACCACCTGAAAGAAATTTTCTCTTGATATTGTTGTCTCATTGATTGTGTAAACCCTTAGGGCACTCCCAACCCAGTCTTTGCTCACAAGGCTCTAACACAAGAAAATATAGTCCCCAGTGCAGAAATTGTAATAGTAGTTTCTATATACAAATACATTTATTACCCAACAAAAAGATAAGATGATCAGCTATGGCACATGAACTATGTGATCCACCCTACGGAGTACACCTGTCAACAATATTCATCAATATACAAGGGTGCGATTGGTTCGCTGCATCTGGTGCAACCAGGCCCGTGGGGTGCAGTATACGCGTGATTGGTTTCCTTAATCAGAGTTAGAGCCTGGCTAGTGACATGCAAAAACCCTCATCCAGACTGCATGCAAATGTGATCGCGTGCGTGAGCGTGCAAGACACAAAAAAGTGCTTTTGCGTTAGCCGTGCGAGCAACCGAACAGCATCACAAGCTAACCTGCATGCGCAGATACGCCAACCAATCACGCAGCTCTCGCTCCTGGCCAACCTGGCCAGTGCGAGCCTGCATGGAGCATGCGAGACAGGATGCCTCCGTCCGTGACCCAATCAGACCCCAAGGGCCTGTTTGCGAGGGTGGCTGAGGGTAGCCAGGCCTGCCTGCTTGGCCCAGGCTTGGATTGGCCTGGCCCAAATGGTGCAATGCACCTTGTTTGCGTGCATGGATGAAATGAGCCGGGTCGAGCCCAGATTGTGGTTGCGGCCATTTTGGGAGCCGGGCTAGAGGCCAACTACCTCCAACTGCCAAACTGAGAACGTGTTTGGCAGTTGGCTGCCGTCGGCCTGGCCCTTAGACAGAAATAAGGATATGTAGTGAGGAGGAAGAGTTTACAAATAATGAGGAGCAACAGTTTGCAAATTACAACTGCATTACAACAGCATATAAAGAATTACAAGTGTAAACAATTAGCCTCAGACTAATTATAATTCATGGCATTGCTGGTTACAAGGTACAATTAAAGAAGGAATGGAAGAAGAACAGGTCGATGTGGAACATAGTCAGGCACCCAGCAGAGGAAGTATCATCAATTGTATCATCACCGGCTACTTGAAAAGAGGAAGCTCAATAATAACTATGGACAAAGATGAATACAAAAGCCTCAGAGGTGCAGATGTGAACCACTTAACCACAATTAAAGATTATTGATTTGCCTCAGATGTAAAGCACATTTCATGTGACCTTATAACTTGGAGCATAAGGAACATAGGTAGTAAGGCAAATTGGACAAATTGAAGGTCATCAAGGTCATGAAACCTTGTGATCCATCCAGCCCAGCCATCAAAGTCATCTTTGGTGCATGACAGTTGCATTGGGCATGGATGTTTCACAAGGTTCAATGACAGTAATGAAAACATGGTGAAACACAACATAATTTTTAGCATATGCCTAGTACCTCACAAGTTAAAGGTCATTCACATTAACAATTTGCAAGTGCCAATCATCTCATCATAGGCATAAAGGAAAGCACAAGTAAAACATGATAAATGAAATGAGGAACATAATGCTACCATGGCAACCATGGAAACTTCAAACACATCCAGCCCATGGTTCAAAACATGGGCCATGGATGAGTTTGAAGTTTTGATGGTAAACATGGTTCAATGTTATTGTATGATTTGTTTTGGCCTCAACATTTTGATTTTGTTGGATATATGCACTGATTATAATCCTAGGTGGATGCCATCAACAAAAACATCAGAGAACAGATAACATGCAAGGCTGCCAACCATGGAAATGCCAGAAAACAACAATAGATAACATGCAAGCCTGGAAACGATGGAAATAGAACATAATAACAACATATACAAAAGATGATAAGTATAGCAGCATATACAAAAGATCAAAGCATACATGAAAACCATGAAAAGAACAAAGGCAGCCACCTCATGTTGTTTTATGCATCATAGGCCTTTATAAATCCCAGAAATTCCACCAAAGACAGAAATAGTATGCAAATAGATGAAACTCAAATAGTATCAAGTAAAGCATTGCAGTTCAAGTAACCAACAGAGGCTACACAAATAAGTTCTTACAAGCATAAGTTCCAGCCCAACAGCCAAGGGCTCAAATAGTTAGTCACCCTCCAAAACTAACATCAACAAAAGGTCAGGTGTGATAAGATCAACCTAGACTGCACAAAAGGTCAACAGCAAAAGAACCCATCTGTAGTCAAAAGAGGAGAGTGTGGTTGAGGGGGGTGGAGCACATATATACTGCTCAACATTCAACCCCCTCCTGTGCAGCAAGACCACATAGAGGAACTAACCATAGTAGTTTTTGGCCAGGAAGGTCCTAAGCCAAAGGGTCCTATGTGCATCACTCATGTTCATAAAGCCTGTACCTTGGGCCTTGTTGTCAAGGAGGAAGGTGTAAGCAACAATTAGTGCCTCCTCAGTGAATCCAGGCATCTCCATCACAGCAAGGTAGAGATTAGCATCAACATGGGTAGGTCCAGTCTCCCTAAGAGCATTTGGTACATTGTTCACAGCATCACTCATGTTAGTCAACATGAGCATCTCATCCTCAGAGAAGTTCCCTCTCTTCCTCTTAGAGCCAGCAACAGATGTGCTGGTAGGAAGCACTTCAGTGGCTTTGCTATCCCCCCTTGTTCACTAGGGACAGTGCTGTGAGGCAGAGGAGGGCCATCAGCCTTGCCAGCAACACTGTCAGCTGGCTTCTGTCCTAAGGCTTCACCAGACCCAAGTGCAAACTTTCCAGTGGCCATGGCATTAGCAAATATAGCCTCCATCTCAGAGTAGAACCTAATAGGGCAGTTAAGAAACTCTGCATCTTTAGGATGGTCCTGCATGGTTGGGCAAATAGGATTTAAGAAAAGGAACAGAAGGTACAGTAGGTAAAGATAATAGATCAATTTGCTACCTTGCAGTGGCCAAGGTAGTGCTCATGCTCAAGCATGATAGCATGAGTGTCATCATCCCAAAGAGCACCACTAAGGTCCTTCAGCTTGCTCACCCTAGACCACTTCTGCCTCCATTTTCTCAAGTGGTTGTACACTTGAGTGGAGGTAACAATCTCCCCACAATACTCCTTAAGGGCTTTGGCCACAGCATTGACATCCTTGTCCTTGAAAACCTTATCAGGTCTGCTGCCATCACTAACAAGGGCAGCCATCCTCCTAAGCACAAAGCCAGAGGTGTTGTTGGTCCACCTCATTGCTCTCACAGCCCCAGCACCAGCCCCAGCCACAGCCACAGGAGCAGCAACATCACCAGGGATTGCTGCACCTGGAGCAGCAGCAGCACCAGCTGCAAGAGGGACAGCAGCACTGGCACTACCAACAGCCACAACAGGTGCAGAACCACCATTGATGAGCTCCTCCATCTCATCAACAAATGCACCTGACTCCATCCTAATTCACAGCAAGAATGAAACAAAAAAGACTGATAACATCAAGCACAAATAGGCAGACATAATGAGTGAAGCACAATTAGACAGAATCAAGCACAGATAGGCAGACAGAATGAATGAAGCACAATTACACAGAATCAAGCACAAATAAACCAACATAATTATTAAAAAAATGGTCTCAGCTTTGTCCACCAAGTTATTACATCAGCATGTCACACATATGAGTTCCACAGCAGGGTACAACTGCTAAATTCAAGAACATATTACATCAAGTAGTGTTTGTTCCCCTCCCATGCCACATAGCATTGGAAATATTATCCCTTATTTCAGTCATTTCAGCAGAGTCTTGATCCAGATGTGCTGGGGGTAGGTTGGTTGGATCAGAGGACCCTGTGAAACCTTCCTCTGCTGGCACAACTGAATCAGTGCCAAAACCTAGGATCCAATTGTGCAAAATGGCACAGGCAGCAACCAACTTGACTTGTGTGGTATACTTGTGGAATGGTTTGTTGTCCAAGATCCTAAACCTACCCTTTAGTGCTCCTATAGCCCTCTCCACAGTCACTCTAAGTGATGAGTGCCTAAGGTTGTAGAGCTCCCTTGCATTAGTGGGCCTGTTCCTTGGACCATACTCAGATAAATGGTACCTAACCCCCCTGTAGGGAGGTAGGAAACCACTTTTGCATGCATACCCAGCATCTACCAAGAACATTTTACCTACACAAGACATCTACTGTGAGTGTGTATGTTTATTAGCCATTGAATATGTATTAAATGTGTTGTGTTATTACCTTGTGGCACATTGAAGCCATCTGCCCTGTCTACAGCATCTGCCAAAACAGTGGCATCATGGGCTGAACCCTCCCAGCCAGCCAAGACATATGTGAATTTGAGATCACAATTCACAGCCACCATAACATTTTGGGTGGGATCCTTTTTTCTACCCCTGAAAGCTTGTTGCATGCGCCTAGGAACCCTTGCTAGGAAATGAGTGCCGTCTATAAAGCCAATTACATCCTAAAAAGCTTGTGTCAGTGTTTGTAACATATTTACTTTAATGAATGATCCCAAGATATATATATTTACCTTGAAATATGGATTCCACCTATGGCTTCCAAGTATTTTTGGGTGAGTGTTTGTGCTAGCTGGCTTTATCATTTCATTCCTAAGTTCACCCACATCATATAACACTTGATGGAAGCGCTTGTGGACAGTTTGGATGGACCTCCTAAAGGATTGGTGGACAACCCTAAACCTTTGGTTGTGCCCTACAACATGTAAAAACATGGCAACCTGCTCCTCCACTGACACTCCATCTCTATCAGAGACAAGTCCCCTCTCTCTAAAAGTGCTCACTAACCCAAAAAAGGCAGCTCTCTTCATCCTAATCATAGAAATACACTCTGAATCAGTAGAGTGGTATATCATTTCCAGTGTTCTGTGTCTGTGCTACTCATTTTCATCCCTAATCAGGGCCAGAGCTATAGGATCAGGCATGGGGGTTTCAGGTTCAGGGGTTTTCCTTTTCAGCCTAGTGGATACAAAGGAGACCATAACAACAGTCAAGGCAGCTGCCTTCCTACACAGCATGTCACGACTCAAAAAAGATCCATCTACAAGCATGTAAGAATGTAACAAGAATTCAGATTTGTACCCTGCTTAGGCATCAACATGAATGTGAAATGAATGCATATCAAAAGCACAGCTGCATCTAGTAATGTGATGCCTCCCAGTGCTATCTTTGGACCACATCATCGACCAATCAACCAAAATAAGAACAGCATGGTACAAGAAACAGAAACAAATGAACAACACAGGCAGTTCAACTAACAGATCGAGAACAATATGGCAGAACAACACAAAACAGATCAGGAACAATATGGGACAACAAAATTAAACAGATCAACAACATAGGTACTTAACCTAATAGATCAAGAACATGTAGACACAAGAAGCCGAACCAAATCAAGAACATGGGTAGTAAACCTATCACACCAACAACAGCATAGTACAACAAACCCTAACGCATCATCAGCAAGAGAAGAACCAGCACATCTCTAACAAACCCTAACACAAATCATGAAGAAGGGGGTCGATTTCACCTTGGCTTGGGGTCAAATGAACGAAGAGGAAGCAGACCTGGGAGTAGAGGACGCAGACTGAGAAGAAGAGGAAGCCGATCTGGGAGTAGAGGACGCAGATCGAGACGAAGAGGAAGCAGATCTCCGCCACGGAGTCCCAGCAGCAGCCGGAGCAGGGACGCCGCCACGAACCTCAGGGCCGGAGCGGAAGAAGCCCTTAGGTCGTCACAGCCGCCACGCACCAGCACTCACCGCCGGTTTCTCAAGAGCGAGGTGGAAGAGGAAGCAAGAAGAGGAAGAAGAACAGCAGTGGAGAGTGGCGACCCTTATAAAGGGAGGCGGAAGCCATGGCGCGCGAAGGAGGTTTCACCCTCCCGCTCGAGCTCCATCACGCGAAGGAGCTTTCACCTTCCCGCCATAGCCCGCGCGAGCCACCCCGCCGCCGCCCAAAATCGCCCGCCCGCGCCGCCACGAGCTCGGCTGCAAAGAAACGAGGGTTTCTGGTGTTTCCCCAGAGCCAGGCGAAGAGGCCTGTTTTGGCTCTCGAGAGCCTGGCCATCTAGCGGGCCAACGCCACAAACACGGTGGCTTGCAGCCCAGGAGCGCAGCCGAGCCCGTGGGCCGCCCTCGCAAACGCGCCCCAAATGAACTGAAATTTCACTCGAAGCCACCAGAAGCAAATGTCACACATACAGTCATGTCACCAGAACCAGAGATATATCATCACCAGATCTAAAGTAACAAATGGAGCACTCGCAACCCCAACGCCCCACAACTAGAGACAGTGGCACAACCCGGCACCCTTGCGGCCGGCCCGAGCAGCAGCGACGGCGGCGCTGCCTGCAACCGTGGTGCCCCCGCGACAGCTCAACAGGCTATGACGGCGCGCGAGCGGGCATGCGACAGAGCCAGCCGACGGTGGGGTGAAGGGGAATATGAGGAGGAGGGAGGGGCAGTGGAGCACCACCATCGGGGAGTGCGGGAGGGGTGCTCGCGATGGAGATCACGCACAGGGTGGAGCACGCAGCGCTGCCGGTGGAGGCCATGCCCGCGACAGACCTCACGCCCGAACCTTCGCCTGGGGTGGATCTCGTGGTCGCGACGGAGCTCACGCTGGAGCCTTCGCTCGCGACGGCGCGGGGGAGCAGGAGCTCCGGCCGAGGCGCCGCGCGGGCGAGCGCCAACTCCGTCCGGGCGCCGCGCGAGCTCCGGGAGGCGGCGCCCATGGCTGTCGGGCTCACTGTCGGGCTCAGGCTCAGGCCGGCCGCGGGAGAGAGCCGCTGCGGGACGACGGAGCTGGCGAGTTGCGCGCCAGCACACGGGATCGATCGACTCCATCTGGTCGTCCCCAACGCCGGAGTCTCCTGGAGTCCTGCGCATCGAAGGAAGCGAGGACGCGAAGTCTAGATAGGACGCAACGTCTAGTTTTTTCCCTTCCCTCTTCGATAACTACAGTGCCACATCAGCAAAAGAAGCTAATAAATGGATTTAGACTCTATGATAGAGTCTGGGTTGGGAGTGCGCTAAAGAAATGGCCACCTTTTCTCCTCGATTCCATAGATACCCATACCCAAATCAACTCAGGTCAATCAAAGGGTGTAGTTTACCTTGCAGTGAATCTGGTAGCTAGAATTGAAACTAATTCATCTTTTTTCTGTGCATGTGTCAGTAATGTCAGATAGTTGGAGGAGCAAGGCCTTGTTTAGTTGGCTAGGAATCCTCCTTTCCACTCTCTCTCCACCACATTAAATACGCCAAAAGACATATGTTCGGAATACTAAATGTAGATGAAATCAAAAACTAATTACACGATTGTGATGGCCTTTGCGACACGAATCTTTTGATTCTAGTTAGACCATGGTAGGACAATATTTACCACAAAAAGCCGAAATTAACCTTTTGCTACGGTGCGTTAGAAAGACAAATTTTTCTGACATCTGAACAAGGCCATTAGCGTACCAATTGGACTTGAATCATTTAATTTTCCTCATCTAGTTCTTTAAATGTAGTTTCCAGTTGTGTTCACTGATTTGTTGATCGCTTTTCATACTCGGATACATGGTGATATTTCTAATGTGTTTTCTCCTTCAATGTTCAGGGAATTGCAAATATGGTGTAGACCTTGCCAAGCAGCTCATAAGTTCTCTGTTTAATGTGCTAGATAGCTGTGGGTGTGTCAGGATTTCACTCTCTCCAAGAACACCATTGAAGGTGGGATAGTTAGCAGTTTCTTTTTGAGATGGATGTGCAGTTTTACTATACAGTATAAAAGGCCCTGTTTGAATTCACCAGCTAAACTTTAGCTGCTAGGGATCCTAATGGGGGCAGCTAAAACTCAGCTAAAGTTTAGCTGCTAGGGATCCAAATGGAGGCAGCTAAAACTCAGCTAAAGTTTAGCTGGAGGCCAAAATGTACACTTCCATTTAGTTGTTCCAACCCATCTAAATCCAGCTAAAACATGTTTACAGACGAAATTGTCCCTCTTTTTCCGTGGCCGTATCAAGCTCGACAAAAGGTAAGGGTAAAATAGTAAATAAACACAAATTGGGTAGATGATCTAAACGGCCCTGGCTAAACTTTAGCTAGCCAACTAAACTTTAGCTGGGTGGGATCCAAATAGGGCCTAAGTGGGTAATTTTGACAGTTTTAACTGTGGCAGGTCGTTGATATTGTGCTTAAAGAGTTTGCTGGACATCCAAAGGTCTATATTTGGGATGGTGAAGGTAGACCCAGAAGACTAGTACTAAGTTGTTCAGTGTCTATGTGTTTTACTGAAATTGCTGAACCTGTGACCTGTTTTTGGGTGCAAAACCCTAACCCTCACATGGGACATCTTGCATGACTCAATAAGTATGCTAATTAAGTGAGGCATGCAGCACAGGGTTAAGCCATTTCTTTTTATTTGAACAACGTGCAAATTGCAACCCTTTCATGAAGTTTCATGAGTGTGACAGGTTTCAAATCACAATTGCTACAGGAAACCTGTTTATGTTAGAGAAGACGAAAAATACCAGAATGGCACGAGAAACAAGTGACACATGTTTGCAGTCCCAATTTCACGTGTGTGATGTTACAAATGGCAAAACTGCGAAACCACAATGATAGGAGTCCTAAATTTGCAATTTTCTTTGAGAAAAAAAGGCAAAAAAAGAACATTGCCGGCCGAGCTCCCTCCACGGCTCCGCCGTCTGACTGCTCCCTCCCCAGTCCCCAGCGCCTAGGGATGGATTCAGATGTCTGGAAATTTGAATTATCCGTATTCGTATCCGCTTAAAACGTTAATATGGATATTCGTATTCGTATTCGATTTTAATATGGATGTCAAATGGATGTATTCGAATCCGATTTTC
Organism: Cenchrus fungigraminus; assembly: GCA_036936925.1. NCBI lineage: Eukaryota > Viridiplantae > Streptophyta > Magnoliopsida > Poales > Poaceae > Cenchrus > Cenchrus fungigraminus. Next base: position 1,665,937 of record CM072770.1, on the reverse strand, counting down.
AGTATTATCCGTATTCGACATTATCCGAATTATCCGACAAAAATCCGACATATCCGACATTATTCGTATCCGCAAAAAATAAAGCACCCATAGAAACCATCTAAAATTTATTTATATTACTAAATACTAATTACAAATGATGTTAATTTTAATGTTGCTAGTAAAATAATTATCTACACCATTTTAACTATTAAAAATTATATATATGACAACTAACTAATTATGCTAACCTAATATTACTAAATTGTATAATGATATTTTTAATTACTTTTGATGTGTCTAATCATAGTTATTTTAAATACATTATATTATTTAGCAAATAAATAAATTATATTTAAATGTATTTATGTACTTATTTTTACTAATAAAATATGTTTATATATTTACAAAATTACTTATTTTATATTTATTGTGATATATTAATTAATTAATTAATTAATTAATTACTATGTCATTTGCAATAAGATATCTATTATGTATAATGATCATAATTTATTCTCTACTTGTAACATGATTTGATCAATTATAAAACCATCGACAAATGAAATTGATACTCATTATGACTCTGCTATAAATCGAGCAAGTATTCCAATGGGAATCCGAATTCGAAATATCTGTTTTGTATTCGTATTCGACAATATTCGTATTCGTATCCGAATTCGAAATAAAATGTGGTAAATAGTGACATCAGAATTCGTATCCGTGTGTATCCGATCCGAATCCATCCCTACCAGCGCCCCTCCCAAGTCCAACGAGATCCTCCTGTCATCGCCGCTCAAGTCCGGCGAGGTCCCTCCCCCGTGGCCCCTTCAAGTACGGCGAGTTCCCTTCTCTGTTGCTCCTCCAAGATCCGGCGGCCCGACGAAGCGGTAGCCGGTGGCGGCGGCCTGCGCGTGGCTCGACGGAGCCGCAGCTAGCGACGGCAGCCCGTACGCGTATGGGCTGAGCAGTTGTGCGCGGGGGTCTGGGCGGAGCAGATGCGGCGCCCTCATGACCGATGGGTCCTTCTTCCTCATGGCCGGCGAGGTGGAGGAGGCAAAGAAAATGGTCAAAATCAGATGCCACGGCATGAGCATCCAAACGTGAATCGACATTCACCAGCTTCTTTGATTCCACCTAGCAAGTTCATGTACATCCAAACAATGATTTTGGTATTGGAACCTAATACCAATACTAGATTGAATTGGCATTGAACTCAATTCAATACTAAGGTCTCTAATGTCGACATCCAAACGGAGCCCTAGGAGATTATGTTTAATAGTATCCATTCTTTTAAACGAAGTCTTAATGCTGAATTGCTGATCATTTAACTTAATACAGATACAAAATCTGTTCTGTTAAATTATGTGCATCTTGGTTCATGGACCCCTGATTTTGCAAATTTTGATACCAACTCCTAAATGCCGAACCATTTTTTTGCACTCGCGTAGATACCTAATAGTATCCCACACGCCAAGAGTTTACCTGCACAACTATGGAAAGGCACATGCTGTATATTTACTCTTGCCATCAGTTATAAGTCCTGTTATGATTTGATCAAAATACATCAGAACTGTCTGATACTCTCTAGTCAGTGCATAAAGTGGTGCTTGATGGAATTACGAATTCTACAGTGCGTGTTTGTTTTGAATCCTGTAGCTTGCATCACCCCATAGAAGATTTTAGTAGCTATACCTTTTTCTCTTGAATATGCAGGAGATCTGCACATCACTGTATTAAGAGGAGATATACCTATGCTGGTAGAAGGATCAAATCAACAAAAAGCTAATCTGTTAAATTGAAGTGCCAACCTGACTACCTCAAAGCTAGGGTTCTTTATTTTTAAAAGATTTCCTCAAAGCTCAGATGGATGTATTTGCTCAACTATATCTCACGATACAAAAATTTAACCAAATAGGGCAAGGTAATAAGCATAAAACACACTGAGGCATCTTCAAGTTTTCACATTCCCAACTCTTGCTTCGTGTGCAGATGCTTTGTGTTGCTCGAGGATACTCTAGGCCATTCTCTGTGATTTGTTTGAGCTAATAGCCTAATATGTGAAGTAATTTCGACCAAAACCGGAATGACAAACAGCTTGTTCGGCTGAGCTGCGGCTGATTTGTAGAGCTGATTTACTGTGAGAGAAAAATGCAGTTCTATGGTTGAAAAGTAAGGCTGATTCTGGCTGAATAGCTGAAGCGAAATAGCTGAAAACTTAAATCGCTCATTCTTTTTCCCCCCTTTAAGAAGGCAGCAGGCTTCCTATTATTAGTTACATCTATCTGCTATGCCTTTGATAGAATCATACAACAATGAAAGGCATTATATTATCGAGAGAGAAATTAAAGAGCACATTGGAAGAGGATCACTTTTGTACGTGTATTCAATGACACGGCTCATGGAGATCAGCTACCAGGTGTTGGTAGGAAAGGACCTAGATGATACATTAGAAGGAGAACATGTGTGATGAATTCTCCACCGGTGCTTAGATGCTCGTAGTGGAAAGCACCTCCACAGCGAGGTGCGGTATAGTAAAGCATGTGCAACCAAACTGAGGCGATGAGGGCCCAACGCTCAGTTTCATCCTCGATACCGATGAGCTCCTGCGCCACCTCCTGTGCTCGTGGCAGCACTGGAGAATAAAGAGCTTCCTCAATGCTCCGCAGGAGCTGCCGATAGCTGTTACTCCAATAGCTGGGCAAGTGATGATCATTAGCTTCAGTGTTAGGGGTGTCAAACAGCTTCCTGACGGCATCCTTCTCACCAAGTCTATCCTGTTGAGCTGACAGAATCTCGCTAATCTCAGCATGAGCTTTGTCATGTACAAGTTGCGACTGGCTAGTAAGCATGACACCGCACTTGAAGACAAGATACATGATGTAGTTGGATAGTTCTCTGCTCATCTGCTTGTTCTTCTTGGTTTGATCAGAATGAGTGCTAGTGTTCTCTTCCAAGTAGTAGCACATATCTGTTGCAATGTGCCAGATGAGCACACTTGAAGGGAAATCAGCACTGATGCTATCGTCCAGTACCGCTTTTCCCGGCAATATTGCAGAATCCGAACCTGATTCCTGCTGTCTGTCCATCCACATCTCAAGAGCCCGCTGGCCACGGGAGCTGGCGATGTTCCACTCCTTTCTTATGGCAAATCCCAGCAGATTGTCGAGGATGAACTCCTTGATGGGCGTGTGACCTTGTGTGATGGGTGTCTGTGTAAGCTCCAGCAACCCAACGCCCCAGGCACCCAAGCGCCTACCGATGCAGTGCCGCAGCGATGCCACCATAGCTGAGCCCTCCAGCAGGGCGTGCCTCTTGATCGTACTGTACTGTGCTAGCTCTTGGGACCATCTATGGCTATGGGTCACATCGCCATAAAAGGAGATCACGGCGGAGGACACATCTAGGGCTAATGCTCCTACAAGCAATACATAGGTCACGATGATATCAGCTGGGCTAGTGTTACGGAGTAGCTGCCCCTCCTTCACGGCGGCCCTGAAGAGCACCAGGGCCATCGGCGTCGAAACAAACCGGAAGAAAGCGCATAGCAGCTGGAAGATGTTTATTGGGCAGAATGTTTTGTGATAGGATATAAACAACAGCAACAGAACAACTGGCAAAGGACGCCGAAGAGAGGCCTCCGAAGTGGCTTTTGGTGTTGAGGCTGTGGCAGCAATCTACCAGGCGTGCTGCCACATACTCATAGGCCCTGCAGCGCCCTGCATTGGATAGAAAGTCTGTGAGCTTACCCGAGCGCGATACAAAGTCCTCAGCTAAAATAGCCCGCACCATATTGAGGGGTGCATCCGCTGACAATAGGTCAGTGATTATGTTTTCAACTATAGCAGCATCCTCCCCGATTTCAGCACATGGGCAGTCGGAACCGAATACCCCCCACCACCTCCAACCTTCCAACATCATGGAGAATGTGTGGACCATGTCTGACTCGGCAGTGTCGATGAACGTCGAGGCATTTGATTGCTCATCATCTTGGGCTTGGTGTACCTTCTCGAGCATGCCTAACAAATTATCTAGGGACTTGGACTTGAGCATGGGCGGGCTGGCGAGGTACAGGCACAAGATGCGCTCCGCGTACTTGAAGCACCCGGAGAGGAAGATGAGGACCATGGCATCCCTGAGCCGGCGGTCGGGCCAAGGAACCTTGGCCACAACGTAACCGGCGACCCCTACTTGGGTGACAAAGCTAAGCAGGTGGCGCATCCACAGCTCGTTGTCCTGCTTGGAGAATGCCGTGATGGTGTCCTGCCCGCCCAGATGGACGAGCAGGAACGACGCCCAGAACGCCATGAGCTGGTGGGCGGGCCTGCTCGCGTGGACCGCGAGGTGGCCGAGCACAAACATGGCCACGGCGTCGGCCGACAGGAACGCCAGCCACAGGAGAGTGCGCAGGACGCGTGAGGTGCTGAGCCTCCGCATGCTCGCCGCGAGGAAGAGGAAGACTTGGAGGAATAGGCTTGCGAGGATCAGGCAGTGGATCTGCCACACGTCCCAGAGCTCTTGTACAGCAGCCAAGCTGAGGATTTTCAGCTTATATTAGTAGGTATGTGTATAAAGAGGGCTCCAAGTTACCCAAAGCACACGAAATTGTGATGTAGTATACATAATCAAACTGAAAGCAACAAGTATACGTTGAATGTGTACCTTCGTTTTCCAATCAGATTGACACCAGTAATTTCGTGGGCACTTGTAGTTAGCCTCATTTTCAATCAGGGGCAGCCTCAAGAACAATACTTGGTACGTTGTGGAGCACTTGTGTTTATATATGTACCTGTAAAGTTGTCTAATGGAGTGCGTGAAGGGCAAGTTTTATTCTTTTGGTGGCACTGCCCGGCCTGAATATGCTTTGCTTCGACAGAGAGCAAGTATTCAGCTAAAGCGGGGTTGGATGCCCCCCTTTTGCTTTTGGAAGCAGTACATGCTCTGATCATTTGCTTTGATACAGAGCAAGTGTGTGTGGTGGTGGTGGGGGAACGAGATCCTCTGCTGTTGCGCTCCCAGCGGCAGAGCGACGTTTCGAATGATCTAGGGCATCGGTTGGCAATTTAGGATGGATAATTGAGAATGTGATGATTGTTTTGTCAAATGTATATTAACACAACCACAAGACAGAATATACTTCTGAATCATCATAGGTCTGAAATCTATTTTTCAGATTTCACATAAGGCACATGACTTCAGTCTTCAACTGCTAATTTGAGATAATAAACATTCATATTTAGTTGATGCTTCCAGGAACTCACTATGGCAAAATGCTCCAGAATTGAACATTACAGAATGGCAAAAGTACTTCACCAGCATCTAGTAAAAGAGATAATCTGTGATTAGTTCCTGTAATAAATTTAACAAAGAAGCAAGATTTTATATACTGTCGTATCTAGATTTGCAAACTAACTATATAAGCAATATTACCATTAGCATTTGAGTGAAGCTCAGGTTACCCATGTAATTTTTAGAACCAACAGCATTTGCAACTAGTGTTTCAGCCTCTGCTTGGGCTTTTGCATCACCTCTACCTACCTCTTCCGCACCCTCCTGTATCTGCAAGATTGGAGGGTTTTGAAGCATAATGGACGGAATGAAAACAAAATTGTTGGTTATCAACATACCAGTATTTTTTTTGGCACTTGTGATGTAGTAGCTAACTTGCGCTTCTTATCGAGCCAAGTTTGCTTGCTCACCTTTTGCCTCATGAGGCTGAGTCCAACAATGAAAGGCATTTTGAGGAGGCAAATGGGCGTTTGCCTCTTGTGCACAGTGTTTTCCATTCTCCCCTCTTCCCACCGTCTCCAGCAACAGAGGCAAAAGGCAAATGCATTTGCAACTGCCGTGCCTTGCGCGCCTCGCCACCTCCGCCAGAGGAGAGGGAGCCGCTGCTCCGCCTGCTCGCCATCATCCACCACCGCAGCCAGGAGAGAGGGAGGCTCGTCGTCGTCGCAGGGGAGGGGGAGAAGGGAGGCGGAGCAGGAGGGCGCCGCAGCTGGCCCGCTGCTCTGCGCTCGCGCGCGCCCGGCCATGGACACGGCGGATGCGTCGGACGCGGGGATGGAGAAGCGGCGCCGCGACCAGATCGCCACAGGGCACGGCCGTGCTCAGACCCGAGGCTGTCGAAGCTCGCGGCCGCTAGGGCGCCGTGCAGGGGAAGGTGCCTGTGACAACCCGCCCAGGAAAATACCGTACTATCGCTTAAAACCAATCCACTTTGGTCCTTAAGTAATAATAAAGTATCATCCTGTCGTTAGTTGCTGGGTTGACGCCCGGTAAATCACTTGGAATTCACACAGAGAATCGAACATATGCATTAAAACTCACGCGAAGGCGAGTCCAGAGTACGAACACCAATTTAAGTCCAAATTACCCCCGAGGGTTAAATTATTACAACCCATTGTTCATGACAGGAAGTAATGGTTCAGAGTTCGAAAACAACAGAAATAAATAAACTAGCGCAATCACAGGAGGCCATCCGTGATGCCATCACTTGTCGTCATCCACCCGGTCAACAACACCTGCAACAACAGTTTTAAAGCAAGGCTGAGTATACTAATACTCAGCAAGACTTAACCGGCGGGTGATAGCTACATCACCAAACTCTAGACATGAGAGGCTTTATGGCCGGTGGAGTTCTTTTGCTGAAAAGCAACAAAGAGTATGTCCTTACTTTCAATATTTTAGCACAAGTTCTAGTTGATTACCATTTCTAAGTGTGCCAACTAATTCAATCAAGAATTGTACAAATAATTAATTCAAACAGTAATATTCACCAAGTTCCATCATTACGGGATCTCATGGCCAGTTGATTAAGCAGTCTCAGATAACGGTGAGAGGCCGACAATCGATTGATTTAAACCTTGCAAGGTAAACCTAAACACACGGTAGGGTGCCCCCGCGAGGACAACCATCCAGGCGGTTCCCAAAAATCCTCGGTTTGGGATCAAAGCTTACAATCCTGGGTACAAGGCTAGCTGGCATACCCCGCGAGGCACCCAGCATCACACAGGTACCCCCCTTCCCCGGTAGCTAGCCGGGTAGGTGAATACTCAAGATTAGTAAGGGTAAGCTCCCGCACCGTCTCATTAAGGTACTAGGCTTACCGATCCCATTCCCGACAAGTGCTTAGTACATTCAAAAGCTGAGCCCACGAAAGCCACTGGACCGGAGCCCAAATCCCATGCTCTTACCACATGAGCAATCCATTTAAAAAGATCTTATGATTCCAACATAAGAACCTATTCTCGCGAGTGACGAGCATCACTCGACTTGTACCGGTCCTATAGCATAGCAGCTATCGACCTATCATACTAGTAATAGAGCATAGGTACCTAGGGATCATGCATCTAGGGTTTCAAATCAACTCCTGAAACATAAATGCACAATCATAGCAAAGTTAATTGCATAAGTTTAAAAGACAGGGTTAATGATCCGGGGCTTGCCTTCGCTGGCAAAGTTGGCCTTGGGCCCTTCTGGACTTTGGTCCAGGTCTTGAGCTATGTCCACGCACTGCAGCTCTTCGTCAGCACCTTCGTCTCCTCCTTCTGGCACGAGCGTATATCTACCGTCGGGAAGATCTACACGAAGATGCAAATGCAAGATTTATTTGACGATTTTTAATTTAATTAATTACAATCAACAAATGACACCCATGGGGTGCATGGTTGACCACATTCACCTAGATAAGAAATACATTTCAGCATACTCTTCCAAAAAGGAACAAGATGCAGTTCTTTATTAATTATTTTTTTTGATAGTGACTGTGTACATATTTATGTAACTAATTTAATTTAAGTTACACAAACAACAAGGGGTTGGTCTTTATCTTTCTAAAATGATTTACATCACACACATGGGGTTATTAGGGGTGTGGTTGGTGATTTTCCCATTTAATTGACTATTAAGCTTTAACTTGCTTTCATACTTTTATTCATAAAATTAATTAATAAAATTCAGTGGAAGGGTTTATTAAGCACTAAACATCTATACCAAGCCACTGAACACACATGCATGCTTAGGATAGCTAGGAAATTAATTATATTGAAAATAACAAAAGCTAGCTAATGAAGCAAGACTAATGCATACAAAAATAAATACACATCAAAATGATTCCAATTTTCTCACACATGGCATCTGGTCCAAAACTAAGCTAGGCATGCGACAAATACACCAAGAACCATTATGGATCTTGAGTTATGCAATTACAAAGAAAAACAAGCATATTTCAAGAATAAATATTTCTGACAATTATAAAATTGTGAATAATTCACCAGAGGTGCATTTTGGCCTCAAAAGACAACATGCAGAAGTTGGGCACAAAAATCTAATTAGTTTTATCTTACAAAAATCATTTGGATAGATTCTGCATAAATAGAAAAAAACTCATATAAAAAGATTTACTTAGTAACTTTGTGCAATGTTTGGTACAGGATCTAGGCAAGTCGTAACACACAACATATCCAAAAATTAGCTACAGGTCACATGTAGATTTTGAGATACAACAGATCTAGGTTTTTCATATTTCTATTTTTCATGCAAAAACTATCCAGAAAATCTATAGACATGCTTTACAAAAGTTGTAGGTTTTTTCACCAGGAAACCAAAAAAATTGGGTTTGCATTTTTCTGATTTTCCTATGATTTTCTATGGATTTTCTAAGTTTCAGCCAATGCCATATACTATTTCAGATCTAGTTTTTCGATTAGGTCCCTGGAACTTTTCTGCCCTTTACAGATATGCCCCTGCATCACGGTTAGGACCCTGGAAAGAATGAGGGGGTTGCAATTGGGTCCCTGGCCATGGAGGGCGGCGGTTCCTGCCAAAATCCGGCGAGCCGGCGGCGTGGATGGCCGGGGAGAGGGTGGGGGCATTCACGGTGATTACCTAGGGGTCGATTTGCGGCCGAAACTTGAGCGGAGGAGCGGCCGGCGGTGGTGTTCGTCGATGCCCGGCGGCGGTGGCTGCCGCGAGCTGCGCCCCGGCAAGGCGGCGGCTCGGCCTAGGCAATGCGTGGCCCGGGCAGCTCCAGGGGACTACGGGGAAGAGCCTAGGGAGCTTGGTTGGCACTGGGCGCTAGCGGAAAAGAGAGTTTACCTGTTTAGGAAATTGTCGAAAATTACTTTAGAAATTCTAAAAAATACTTTATCTCGTTTACAAAATATAGAAAATGTAGAAAAATAGTTTACCTGTTTAGGAAGTTGTCGAAAATTACTTTATCTTGCCCAGGAAATCTAGAGAATTACTTTACCTTGCTTAGAAAATGTCGGAAATGTTGAAAATTAGTTTATCTGTTCTACAAATTGTACCAAAATACTTTAGCTTCTTTTGAAATTCTAGACAATTACTTTACCTCGTTTACAAAATGTTGACAATGTAGATAAATATTTTACATGTTCTAGAAAATGTAGGAAATTACTTTATCTAGTATTTTTAATTGTATATTTAATTTTTGTATACAACTCCAGTTATGGATCAGGCTCAGAACCAGGCTCAGCCTCAGGCTGGTCGTAGTGAGGTTGACGCATACGTGACGCCAAAGTTCTTGGACAGGGAGGTCACTGTAGGCACCGCTCGTTTCTGTCCGCCGTCCTCGGGGAGGATGTTGGACACGTCACACGTGCGTTCTCGCACTACGCGTACATTGTTGCCGATCCACGACCTTTGGGTTCCCAAGTACGTGAACTGATGCTCTGTTATTGTTTGTACCTTCATTTATCCTTTTGTGGTAACTAATAAATTACCTTATTGGATTCAGGCTACACGGTGCAGGGCTACTACCTGTAGCGCGGTTAGTCCAGGGGGACAGACTGCAGGACGCGATTCCTCGGAAGGATCGCATGACACGGTTCCAGTACGACTACTCCCTCCTTAGCGCGCTTCTAGACCACTGGAGGCCGGAGACGCACTTGTTCCACTTCACGTCGGCGAGATGACGGTGACTCTTCAGGACACGTCCCTGTTGATGGCCTTCCTTGTGCGGGCGAACCGCTGGGGGCTGTGGACATCTCCGACGACTGGCGTATTGAGTTCCTTGCTCGGTTCGCGAACGTTCCTCGAAACGATTGCGCCCCCGCACCGTACTAGGAGTTCGCGAACGCTCACGGACCCACCTTAACCTGGTTGCAGCAATTCAACGTGCGTACCTTTACCTCACATTTTTCTTCTTTTTGAAGATACGGAGACAACGTAACTAACATTTCATTTTGTTTGTGCAGGCTGATTACCTAGCAGATGACGTCGAGCTCGAGACAGACGTCAGGTTCTTCGAGGCGTACCTGTTGTGGCTGTTTGGGTTTGTGTTGTTCTGCAGTTCACAGTGTGACGCGGTGACGAGGTACTTGATCCCCCACGCTCGGAGGATCGCCGACCCCCTCGGCCGTTTCACCATGGGCTCGTTGTGCTGCCTCCGGACGGTAATTTTTTTACCTTTCACTGTTCCTAGTGCCCACCGTAGGTGAGTTCTCATCAAATTTTGAATTTAATTCGGCGTTCGAAGATTTTAGCCGTTGACAAATATGTTTAATTCGTCGTAGGTGGTCTCGGAGGGGAGTTGCGGGTCGTGGGCTGCCGCGTCGGAGAACGTAGTCACTGAGGACCGGCCCCACGACTAGACCTGAGCATTCCACGGGCCGGGCCGGGTTCGGGCCGGGCCGGAAAAAAACCCAGGTTTTTGGGTCGAGAAAATCCTGCCCATGACCGTCTCACGGAACGTGTCGGGCCTCAGTTTTCGGGCCGGGCTCGGGTCGGACCCAAGCTTGGGCGGGCCACCCGTGCATTTTATAGTGTAAAGTAACTAAAAACATCATTTCGGGTCGGGCTCGAGCCAAAAAAAATTTTCGCAGGCTGCAATATCTCTGCCCACGCCCGTCCAGTAAAGTCTGTGGGCGGGCTTGGCGCGGGTCGGGTCGGGCCAGGCCAAAAATGCTCAGGTATACCCACGATGACACAGCGAGGAGGCGTACATCCAGTGGTACACCCTGAGGACTCGGTCGCGTGTGATGTACGTCCCACCACAGCCACCAGCGCCGTTTCCGGACGAGGCAATGGCGATCGTTCCTACTGTCCCGTACCCGGTGCGACGGGATCAGCACTACGACGCGGTGGTGAGTTTGAAAATACAACTAATTTTTCTTATGGTACTTAGCATTATAACATTTACTAATAATTTGTTTTGTAGTTCGACGTGATTGCAGACATTTCACGTATTATAGGGGAGTCGAAGGCGAGGCTGAACCTCATGTCACACCAGGAGATCGAGCAGTTGTGGGATAGGATGGAGGCCATCACCACGAGGTTCGTTACCGCGGTCAACTACCACGGCAACCCGGCTCTACCCTTGTTTCCACGGTACCCCCAGTCGTCCTCCAGCTCCGCCTCGACTGTTCGTTCCTACACGGCACCGTCGTCCTTGTCACGGCCACCCTACCCGGTCACTTTCTACGCGTCGCGCCCTCCGGTGCATCCTCCCTTTAGGATGTCTCCTCTAGGGGCTCGTCTCCCAGAGGTCCTGCACCTGCACGAGGACCAGCACCAGGAGGACCTGCAGTAGCAGCAGCACGAGCAGCACCACTAGTACCACCTGTTCCTTCCTCGTCCACTGGCTTTGTTCTTCCGTCAGGTAAAGACCGCAACTCTATCTCGAACCATATACAAGTACTAGATTCTATTAATTATGATACACGATTTAATAATACTATTTGTTCCAGCTTACGTCGGCAGCGGCGGCACTCCTGACTCCACCCTAGAGGACCAGTCGGGAGGGTCCGAGTCTGGGTTCGACGACTTGGACTTCGACTTCTTGCACGGTTTGCAGCCGCAGGACGAGCTCACAGGGTCGCAACTAGGAGGCGCTCCACCCACGTGGACACAGGAGGGAGCAGGGACGCAACCAGGAGGCTCGCAGCTGTCAGGAGCGAGCGGTGGGACGCAGCTAGGAGGGTCGCAGCTGCCAGACGCGAGCGGTGGGGCGCAACCGTCTTCAGGGGAGGGTTGCCAGGGTGGGCGAGGTTGCAGGGTCGGCAACGGCGATGGCGACACCGCAACCCACTGCTCATGCTAGGCGTCGGCAGATCCACACACGTGACCCGTTGACGTACCCTCGCGAGCAGACGCACGCCGCAGTCCGATCTGATAGGCTGCACAAGAAGACCAGACGATGCTAGATTAGGTCGCATATTGTTTGTACAGTAGCATTGTTATATGCGATCATGACTATGTTTTATTATGTCACTTTGCTTTTCGTTATTACCACCTAGTTTTATTTGTCATAAAGTTAAATAACAAAAAAAATCATTAAGTTAACAAAAACAACCCGCCGAAAAGCAACCGCGGCGGTAGGTTCGAGATAAAGTGTTGTTGAAGTCGAAAAGCAACCGCAGTGGACCACGACGGTAGGTCCAACCGCCGTGGCGGACGGCGGATGCCGCGCTTATATAAAGGGCGAGGACACCAGCCGCCCTGCCGCCGCCTCCCTCTCCCTACGGGCTGCTCCTCCCTTTTAGGTAAGTTTCCTCTTTTTATTTATGTTATGTAATTAGTTAAATTAGTTTAGAATAGTGTAATTAGTTAAATTAGTTTAGAATAGTGTAATTAGTTAATTTAGTTTAGATTTTGTGTAACGGTAACTAGAGATGTCTACTGCCGCCGGCGGAGGGGGTCATGATGGTAATGGTGGTGAACTGGTGATCGTGATTCCTCACACCACAGGGGAAAAACACAAATACAACACCTGATCCGAAGAAAATGAGCACGTTCGAAAGAGGCATGCTTTGACATATGCAAAGAAAAACTGCATATGACATTGCAAGAGGAGAGGAACCTCCTTGAGATGCTCTTTATGCTCCACCAGACATGCATCATTATTTGCAAAGAAGAACTGCAGATGCCATTGCAAGAGGAGAGGAACCTCCTTATGGTGGTCTTTATGCTCCGGGTGGTCTTTATGGTCCACCAGCAGACCCGTGTGTTGCTAATCCACCAGCTAAAAAAGCTACTAGGAAAGATGAACCTTCGTCATCACATCGCAAGAATGGTTAAAGTTTGTCATTTTGTTTGATGTTGTAGTCTTTCCTGCAGTGCTGTAATATTTGAACTGGATCATATTGTGATTGTGTTGCAATAATGGAACCAACATCCCATAATTTCTTTTTTTAACTTTTCTACTGGATTTATTATAATTTAATAAAGTTTTTTTAAAAAATAAAATGAGCCTAACCGCCACCGTGGCCCACGACAGTTAGGTCCAACCGCCGTGGACGGCCACCAACCGCCGTGGGCCACGGCGGTTAGAATGTAAATGCCGTGGCCTGCCGCCGTACGCCATGACGGTTGAGGTATATTTTTGATAAATTTCATAACGGTCGTATAAATTTGCAAATTAGAATAAAAAAATATATAAAAAATTCCGAATCTTGTTTTTCAGCTGCCCGCGTTGTTGTCTCAAAAAAAACAACCCAGTTCGTGGGGTGAGCCGCACCACCACCGCACGGGACCCCAATCCGTAGTGGGCCGATTGAGCCAGACGCACGCACGCGCCAGCTCTGGGCCGTCCGTGACACCCTCTGTAACGGAAAAACCTAGGCGCGTCCCCCAGATTTCCCATTTCCAATTTCTTCAGGCGGGAGAGAGAGAGAGCGAAACCCGAACGCCGCCGCCCCGACCCGCGGTGGTCCGATTCGCCGGCGCTCGCGGCGGGGGGCCGATGGCGTCCCACTTCTCCTTCCCGGAGATGACGCCGGCGCAGATCGTGGAGGGCCTGCACTCCTACGACATCGCGCCCAGCCCCAACCTCCGCGCCGAGGACATCGCCAATCCGCAGCCGGAGCTCCTCCCCAACGTCTTCTCCCTCTTCTTCACCAACGTCGTCGGGTAAACCGCCCCCGCTCCTCCCCCCAACTCGCTCTCCGCTGCGCGTCCCACCTGGATTCGCTTCTCACTCTGGATTTTGCTTGTGCAGCGACAGCCCCGGCGAGCAGTTAGGATTCGAGGCTATGCTGGCGCTCGAGAACCCGGAGCACCACTTGCAAGCCATGGAGATCAGGCGCATCTACCGGAAGGCGCGGGACTTCCTCGACTCCATCTACTTCGGGGGCCTCACGCTCCGCGACTTCCTCCGCCCCCACCCGCGCCGCGTCGTCGACATCCTCAGCGCCTTGGTCAACTTCCTCCACTTCAGGCAGGAGAAGATCGCCTTGCTACATTCCATCTCGCAGGAGTACAGCCAGAGTGAGGGGCAGCTCGCGGAGCTCAGTGCTAGGGTCGCCGAGGTCTCGTGCACATCCTTCGTCTTCTTCTTCTTCTTCGCAGTTCCCGCCTGCTGTCTGTCCGGCGGAGTTATTAAAATTTCCTCTCGCTCTTGTCTGCCCTTTCCCCCCTCATGCAGCTTCAGAAGGCGAAAGAGGAGCATGCCTACAAGGAGCAGATGGAGGAGCCCGTGGTCCAGCAGCTCCAGGCGGACGTCAACACCATCAGGCAGAAGATTCAGGAGTACAACACGCATCAGTTGGCGTTGAGAAGTAGAGCAAAAGCTGCAGACGAAAAGAAAGATGGGCTCCTTAGCAAGGTGCTGTCCTTGTCCCCTGTTGCATTTCTTCCCCTTTATTAGATGCTGTTCAGGCGATACGTTTTGTTTTTCTTAATGAAATGAGTTGTTAAGTCATATGGTCAAAAGTTCTGTTCGATGACAACCAACAGGATAACAAATGGTGTTGGAATTAGTACATTTTGTCTGGCCTCGATTCAGTTGCAGGCTTCTGGGTTGGAAGTTGAAACAAATACTTGGCCTAGCCATAGCTGATAGTGAGATACCATTACTGGAATTATTTAAACCCACTTATGGCAACAAATCTGACTCGATCATATAACCCCACCACTGGTTTTGGTTATACATTGAATGCTGTATCCTGGTGTATGTTGAAAATCTCATTGAAGTGGAGATGATGGAGTCAATCCCTGTTGCTGTGGTTTTCTGACCACGAGAAGTGATAGCTTCATAGGCTCCACCTTCTGTAGGTTAGAGGTGGTCCAGACCAAACTAGTCCTGGAGCTCTGGAAGTATGTTTACTTATTTAAGAAAGTGGTCTTCTGGCATAATCAGAAGACATTCAAATTGTTAATCAGCCACTGACTGCTGACATTTCTTCCCAACTAATAATTGGTATTTAGCTGCATCGTCTTTACTTTGCATGTGGATATTGACCAGCTAAATTGCTCTTTTCAAACCAAACTGGATTGTTGATACTCTGTACAAAGTAACACTTACATCATAATGTTGCATTCACTGCTTCTATTTTTTCTTGGCAGATCTCCCAAGCTGATTTTGAGCTGGTCAAACATTCACAAGAAAATTCAAAGCTATTATCCAAAATTGTGCAGTCCCCTGAAAAGACCCTGGTAGGCTGTTTCATCTATTTCTGTTGCTGGCATAAATTCTTCAGGAAACTTATCTTTTCACTGGAATATATTGGAATGCGTATCCTAAAAACCTGAAGGTTCCATTCATGGACGGCATCCTGTAGGTCCCAGAATTTCTTTCCATGATGGAATAGCATGCCATGGTTTTCCTTACTGATTTACTCGATGCAACTAGGACTAGTAAGGATGCTGCCACTCTTTCAGCTATCAGGTTGACTTTATCACTTGACAGTATACCTGAGCATTTTTGGCCCGGCCCGACCCGGCCCGCGCCAGGCCCGCCCACGGACCTTACTGGACGGGCGTGGGCAGAGATCTTGAAGCCCGCGAAAAATTTTTTTGGCCCGAGCCCGGTCCGAAATGCTGTTTTTAGTTACTTTACACTATAAAATGCGCGGGCGGCCCGCCCAAGCCCGGGCCCGGCCCGAGCCCGGCCCGAAAACTGAGGCCCGACACGTCCCATGGGACGATCATGGGCAGGATTTTCTCGGCCCGAAAAACCCGAGTTTTTTTTCGGCCCGGCCCGAACCCGGCCCGGCCTGTGAAATGCTCACGTCTACTTGACAGTTCCTTGGAAGTTGTAACTATGAATGAATTATTCGTTCAACTTGCTATAGAAATCATCACAGGATGCGCTAATTCTTGCATTCATTTAAAAAATGTTCATTTCCCATAAGACCGCTGGCGCTCATTTCTTTATGTGCTATATATGTGCTTGTCTTTTCAATGTGCATAGATTGTCAAATTGATTGGATCAGCACAATGTACCTCAATCAGCTGATCTGCATCTTGTCTAAGCTTGTATAGTAACTATGGATGCTATTTTCTATGAAGAAAACTCTCGAGGAGAAGAAAGGAGTCCGTGATGAATTAAAGACCTTGGAGAAGATGGCAATGCATAAAGTTCAGGAGAAAAACAATACCCTTGAGGTCTATACAAAGGTACTCTTTATGATGCACAGTTTTTTATGCCAATTGGTGCAATAATCTTTCATACTTGTTAAAAACTTGTGATAGCATTTGCTATAATTTCTTATAAAAGTTACAGATCATGTGGTAGCAACATAGTGTTTTATGGTTCTCATTTAGTTCTCCACGCAACTTCAGGTCACTCTTTTCTTATACTGTGTTCCTTGGGAGGCTTCACCTTTCTTATTCCTGGATGTGCTCCATTGATGTAGTTGCATGATTATTATCTCCATTTTGCAGGTCGGTGAGAAACTATCCAACCATCTCTCCAAAATCTCTGCTCTACATGAAACAGTACGAATGTCTTCCCCTGCTTGGCTGATTGCACGCTTTGAGTATATTGGTCTAATAACATTTTATTATACCTGCTAGAGCACTGCTGCTAAAGCTTCTGAGAAGGAGGTTAAAGCACAAAAGGCCAAGATTAGCGACCTTAGTTTGGAAACAAAGACCCTTCGTATTAGAGCTGCTGAATGGCAATCAAAAGGTTTTACTTCTGAATTTGTACTCAGTCAGTTCTTAATTAAAATTTTCTAATCACCTCACTGTGGATGAACATCTTTGCAATTAGTACATGAAACTGAGGTCTGTCTCAAGGCAAAGGAGAAAGAAAGGGATCAAAGAATCGGAGAGAATAAACAGAAGATGACTACATTGAGATCTGAAGTCGAATCAGAACTCAAGTGTCTTGCAGACAAAGAAAGGGAAATAGAGGAGAAGATTGCAAAGGTGACACTTTTCTCCTGATTTTTCTAATTAGGCAGCTGTTGAAATTACACGGCATGAGTTGCTGCATCCGATGTTTACTGCTTTACATATTACCTGAGATGATACCTTGGAGGCTAATTAGTAGCTGTGGGCTTTATAAATCTAGAAGGAAAAAGAAGGGGAAAAAACAGGCTATGCATCTAGTATTTGATTACCAAAGGCTTTAGGTTTCTGTCATCCTGTTTCTTTTATTGTATCCCCCTCTTTCAGAACTGCTGACATACTGTGAACACACAGGCTGCTGATTTATGTTCCCAATCTGATTCGGTAGAGGCTGCTGGCAGAAAAAAGCGAGAGGAAATATATGCCAAGTTTGAGCAAGTTTGTGAAGTGGTACGTTCCTAGCCAGATGCGTATTTGATTCCTAAAAAGATGCTCCAAGTTTGATAAGAAGCACTTTCCGTGAGCTTGGCTGCTGATATAACCCTAACATTTTCTTCTCCAGGCTAACACGTACTTGGATGGCATCGATCGTTCCCGCAAAGAAGTTGACGATGCGAGTATGGCCCTTATAAACCACCTTGGCGCATGATGTGTGTCGACCAGTACCCTGCTGCCATGGATGTACATATCTCGTAGTAATTGTGAATGGAGCTAGTGCTCCACTTGTGATTACCTGGACAAGTCTTGCATCTCTATTTGAGTGTGGTCGTAACTCGTAGATGATGCCAAAGCTTTGCCCTCCTTGCCTTGTTCCGGTAGATATGTAACTGTTTTTTTTGTTTTCAATTTTAACGAACATGTTCATGTTCGTCCGTTGAAAGCAGAACCGCATGTGTTTTTTCAGCTTACAAACTCTCTGTAATTTACTTTCTTGAATAAAGAACTCTGCAATCTACAAACTCCTGTACTAGAGAGCTAGCAGTTGCACGGCTAGGTCAGGGTTAACCAAACCGGTGGGAACCGGTCCGCACTGGTTCCGTTCCGGTCGGTTCCCAACCGGTCCAAATTCAAAAAATGAATTTGAATTCAAAAAATGAAAAAAAAATCTCAAAAATACGTCAAGGTGTGTATAATCTAATGGTGTTAAAATTTTTTAAATATTTGTTCATTTATTATACTTTGCGGGCATTAGAAGTTCAACCCGCAAAAAATACTAAATGCACTAATATTTGAAATTTTTTGACACCATTAGATTCTATGCACCTCGCAATATTTTTAGAAAATTTTCTTTTATTTTTTCAATTTTTTAATTCAAATTTGAAAACACGTCAAATTCTCCACTGACTCGGTTTTTTTTCAACGACCGGTCGAACCAGTCGGTATACCGGACCCAACCGACTGAACTACAGGTTTTGGTTTGGAATTTGAATTCAACCGGTTTTGGGTGGTTTCCGGTTGAACCGGTTCGGTATACTGGTACCGGACCACTGTGGTTCACCTGACAAAACCCTGCCCGTGAAAGCAAAAAAAAAAAGTCAAGCTGTCGGGGGCCCATTTCCGATCGGGTGGGACCAACTTGTCAGCCGGGCGCTGACCTGCCTCTCCTTTCCCCGAGTCATTTACATACATGCCATTAAGAAAGTTGTCAGTTACGTGTATGTCATGAAAAAGTTCCCAAGCACATGTATGCCATGCACCCGAAGTTCGTTGACGTACATGCCATTTTGGATGGATTCCGTCAGGACTTAACGGTTGCACCCATCTGACATGTGGGACCCGCGTAGTGAAATGACTATTGTGCCCCTGTCCATTTACAGAGTGCCTAATCGAACTGCTTCTCCTGAAACGAATCGATCTTCTCTCTTCTCTGCTCCTGCCCGACTCCTCCGTGGCTCCGCGTGCC
Source organism: Cenchrus fungigraminus (assembly GCA_036936925.1). Lineage (NCBI taxonomy): Eukaryota > Viridiplantae > Streptophyta > Magnoliopsida > Poales > Poaceae > Cenchrus > Cenchrus fungigraminus. Next base: position 1,647,018 of record CM072770.1, on the reverse strand, counting down.
GAACCCTAGCGCCGGCCACCGCCCGCCGCCGGATTCCCCGCCGCCGGCCAGGCGCCGGCCAGATCGAGGCCCGCCCGTGTGCGGCCGCGGCCAGGCGAGGCGGCCCGTGCGCGCCCGCGGCCCGCTCGCGGCCAGCGCCCGCGGCCGGCGCGCCTGCGGCCAGGCGACGCGGCCAGCGCCCGCGGCCGGCGCGCCCAGGACCAGCGGTCGGCACCGCCCCAGGCCCCCCCATTCCGGTCTCAGGTACTTTCCCCACCCTCCCCAAGCGGCCGGAGTCCCCGTCCCCGACCGTGCTCACCTCTACGCCGCCCGCCGTCGCCGCTCTCGTCGTCTGTATTCCTCCGCCTCCACCTATTCCGTCCCCGTCTCGCGCACCGACCGCGAATCCTTCGCTGCGGTGCCGGCCATGGTAAGCACCGACCTTTATTCCATCATTACTGGTCTTCCTCTCAACCGTGAGATCTCGCTGGTTCCTGGTCTCGAATCGGCGGCCACCTACGTCCCTCGGCCTCAAACAACTGCAGAAAATTTTCGACTTGGCCGATTGTGCTACTTTCGCTTCGTTTGGGCGTGTGCTTTACACTAGCATCATCAGGCGGTACTGATGTCTATCTCTTCTTGCAGGCCAATACGTTGCGGCTGTACCTCACTTGCATCCGGAACACTCTGGAGGCGGCGATGTGCCTCCAGGTACCTTTTTTTTAAGGTTTCACATCGAGCAGAAGTACCTGACATTTCCTTTTTACACAATGTTCCTCCTGCTGTCGCTGTTCTCAGCTCATCGGAAGCGTTACTTAGGTGCTTCATGTTTTTTTTCTCATTGCCACTAGAATTTCCCTTGCCAAGAAGTCGAGAGGCACAACAAGCCAGAGGTGGAGCTCAAGTAAGTCATTCTGCATTTCTGCAAACAGGAATTTCCAATCACTTCATTTTTTATTTTGGTGTACCACATTTGTTTGACCAATGCGCCAAAGAGTTTTCACTGCAATCTGCATTGGTGGAATTCTATCGCGTCAAAATTACTGCCGGTGCCATGTTTACGCTAGAAACCTTGGTCCTGTAAATGTAGTAACATATGCCTGCTTCTTTTCATCTTTGTGCATTTCTTGGATCTGACTCATTTTAAATTCAAGTATTACCTTATGAATCTCATCATGCTAAAAATATGCACAGATTGCCCTGATTAACTACACAGAGTGCAGATTGCTAAGTTAAAAGAAAACCATGTCTAACAGAGATGTCTTTGTCTGCATTATTTCTCTCTAGAGCCAAGAACTGTGCTTATGGAATTGTAATAATTCATATCTTATTCCATGTTTACTTCTGTAGTTGGTTAGATCCTTTTGCCCTTACTAATCCATCTTCATTTCCAATTCCTTGTTCCAGGACGAGCCCTGAACTTCTACTGAACCCAGTGAGTGAGACTTATTTGGCAGGATCTTAAATTCAGTTTATAAGTTTTCATTATTGCCCTTCTTTTTCCTTCTTTAGAAACTGTGTATGAGCCAACTATACTCTGTTAGGCAAAAACATTGAAACTAATGATGTGAGTGTTTCATTTTTAATTTGCAATAGGCGTACACTTTTACGATATCATGCTTAACAGCTTAAGTAAATTTGAGATTGGTTACTCAATGCTATATCATGCTTCATCATGCCGTGATTTTTTTTATTTTTGTTTTTATGAAAAAACAGAGATGATTGTTGCTGTTAGTTTGAGCATTTTTATTGGATACCACTTAACAGATTAATTGGCTGGTTACTTCCAGATGTAGCTTACTTGGTGTCTTTACTTCTAGCCTTATTTGGATAAGACACTTAGAAGTTTTGCTCGATGTTTTCAGAATTGTGCGATTTATACTCCTGGATTTGTGTACAGGTACTGATATGCCGCAATGAAGCAGAAAAATGTTTAATAGAGACTTCAATCAACTCAATACGTATAAGCATGAAGGTACTGTAGATATCCTTGTCGACTGTTTCTATGTTTATTAGGGTTCCGTACTGCTAAAATTTAACATGTCCTTTGGGCCATACCGTGATTTGTTTGTGTATGTAACTGTAGGTTTTGGTACAGAAAATTTGTTAGAAACTATTCCTTATTCAAACTAAAAAGGCAGACCCAAACGGCACAGTTTATGGTGCCTATTCAGTTATATTTTGTATCTGCATGTGTATAATATATTTGTGAGGTGATCATTTGTCGTCTGGTATATATATTCAAAGCTTCTTATTGATCTGACAGGTTAAGCAAGCAGATGAATTGGAAAACATTCTTGCAAAGAAATTTCTTAGGTTTTTGTCAATGAGGGCAGAGGCATTCCAAGTGTTAAGGAGAAAACCGGTTCAGGTATCACCATTCCTTCTTACACCGATCACCTTTGGAATTGCTTTATGTCTCCAGTAGGTTAGTTTTCCTAGTAAATATGAACTGTCTGCAATTAAAGTCAATCTAGAAATTATACTAGGCCAGGGATACAGTATTGTAGATGTAGACAACTGAATGATGGCCCATGATTTTGCGGACCTTTTTAGTACTGATTTTATTTTGTTAACTATAGCAGTTTCCCACATAGTGATCTCTTCTGTCGATATAAATGGTTTCCCTTCCTGCTAGTTGCCTATGACCGAACTGCTGACTACATTTTCTTGTATGTTTCAGGGTTATGATATTAGTTTTCTGATAACAAACTACCACTGTGAGGACATGCATAAGCACAAGCTCATAGATTTCATCGTGCAGTTCATGGAGGTAAGATGGTAACCAAGAAGAGAAAAAAGTGGATCCATACCATTAAAAGATCCTAAAGTTAGATATATACCATCACAAGTCAATGATATGTGGGGTTCACATGAGTCAATGACATGTGGGGTCAATGGTATATATCTAACTTTTGGATCTTTCAATGGTATAGATCTAATTATTCCGAGAAAAAACCATTTGTTCGCATTCGTGGTCTGTTTTGTTACTTTTTACATAATCCTGATTGGGTGATAGGCACATACTCACAACTTTGTGCTTACATGAACTTCAGGACATCGACAAGGAGATCTGCGAGCTGAAGCTGTCAGTAAACACCCGTGGCCGGCTTGTGGCGACTGAATTCTTGAAGCAGTTCATATGATGACTCAACCATAGTACTCGTCTAGTGCTGATGCACATCATGCTGGCGGTCTGTAACTACACCGCTGTTGCTCAGCTGCCTGAGTTTTGTTCCTTCACCTGTTTTCTTGTTGAGCGGGAGCTTTTGTAAATGCGTTGCGGAAGATGTATTCTTGTTCTAGGCTACCTGAATACCAGCTGACACTTGATATATAAGGTGATTAGGTGAATTTAATTTATTCGTGTGTTCTGCATTTCTTTTGCGGTTAGATACGGTAGCATGGCCCGTGTGTGTAGGCAGCCCAGGCTGTCATACATAGGCAAGTTTTTCATGTTGGCCCATGAAGATGGGGCCTTGGAGAGCGATCGAGCTGCAGGGTCCATGAAGCATCCATCATCCATGGTTTCGTCCTCAAATCACACAGCTTGGTTAGCGCATGACATGGGGTTCGGCACACATCACAGTTCAATGTTATCCAAATGCTTAAGCATGAGATTCATCCTCACATCTAGGAATAGTTAGTTTCAATAAAGACACTAAATGTCTTCATGTAAGGAACCAAATGCTTAAGTATGAGGTATGTAGAGTTCCACCTCACATCCATATCAAGGCCAAACTTTCTCGGCCGAACATTCACAACAATGCAATTCCTCTTAAACGCTACAACGCGTTAGTTAGAGGAATTTATCAAGAAATAGCAGTTCTAAATGCTTCAAGGTGTGACTTGATCATATTCAAAGCAGATTTAACAATAAGATTAATATTGTGACAAACACAACACTGATGCAAAAACAGAGTACCAACATATGCAGACGATTTAGGAGACATTTTGGTAATTGCAGTGGTATTGGAAGAAACATTGTCCAAAGTGACAAAAAATTTTAGCAGTTAAACCATGCTCATCTAAGTCATCAAGCACATGATCAGAAATGTTCTGGCCGGTATGGGACTCATCAATGAGCCTAAAACCAATAATCCTCTTCTCTAATCGTCAGTCAGTATTAACATAATGAGCTACCACACTAAGATAATCCTCCTTAGCATTGTCAGATCATATATCAGAAGTAATAGCAACAGAAGAGACAGATGCCAAAGAAATGATAAGCTTAGCACGACAATCAGTGAAGTACTTGGTGAAATCTCTAGAAGTAGTTTGCCTAGAGACAACATAAAATCTAGGATTATGAGCAAGCTTGATGTACTCCTCAAAAGCATAAGATTCATCAATACAAATAGGTAGATCTAGTCTAGCAATCATACGACGCAGCTGAACATGAGCTACATCAGCACTATACTCCCAGTGACGTACACTACCACTAGCACTAAAAGTCAACAAAAGACTGAGATTGACTAATGTTTTTCTTCCTCTCTTGGCAAGAAATCACATGTCTATTCAGATGGCCAGTGCCAATACTAGAACGAGCAACATAGTATTTCCCACAATGAAAGCATCTAGCACCAGTTCTTATCGACTTACCATCGATGATCTCGAAGATCTTCTCGAAGTCGTTCCAGGCCTCAGATGTAGCCTTTCACTTCTTGGCGCCTCCGGTGATCACTATGCCATCGTCAACAGCATCCCCACCAGTATCAGCACCACTAGCATCATCGTCGTCCTCACCATCGACATCAATGGCAATGGGAGCAACACCACCGAACAACTCTTCACGGTCGGCTTCCAGGTCACTTTCATCATCTCCACTTACAAGGGTGCGATTGGTTCGCTGCATCTGGTGCAACCAGGCCCGTGGGGTACAGTATACGCATGATTGGTTTCCTGAATCAGAGTCAGAGCCTGGCTAGTGACATGCAAAAACCCTCATCCAGACTGCATGCAAATGTGATCGCGTGGGTGAGCGTGCAAGACACAAAAAAGTGCTTTTGCGTTAGCCGTGCGGGCAACCGAACATCATCATAAGCTAACCTGCATGCGCAGATACGCCAACCAATCACGCAGCTCTCGCTCCTGGCCAACCTGGCCAGCGCGAGCCTGCATGGAGCATGCGAGACAGGATGCCTCCGTCCGTGAACCAATCAGACCCCAAGGGCCTGTTTGCGAGGGTGGCTGAGGGTAGCCAGGCCTGCCCGCTTGGCCCAGGCTTGGATTGGCCTGGCCCAAATGGTGCAATGCACCTTGTTTGCGTGCATGGATGAAATGAGCCGGGTCGAGCCCAGATTGTGTTTGCGGCCATTTTGGGAGCCGGGCTAGAGGCCAACTACCTCCAACTGCCAAACTGAGAACGTGTTTGGCAGTTGGCTGCCGTCGGCCTGGCCCTTAGACAGAAATAAGGATATGTAGTGAGGAGGAAGAGTTTACAAATAATGAGGAGCAACAGTTTGCAAATTACAACTGCATTACAACAACATATAAAGAATTACAAGTGTAAACAATTAGCCTCAGACTAATTACAATTCATGGCATTGCTGGTTACAAGGTACAATTAAAGAAGGAATGGAAGAAGAACAGGTCGATGTGGAACATAGTCAGGCACCCAGCAGAGGAAGTATCATCAATTGTATCATCACCGGCTACTTGAAAAGAGGAAGCTCAATAATAACTATGGACAAAGATGGATACAAAAGCCTCAGAGGTGCAGATGTGAACCACTTAACCACAATTAAAGATTATTGATTTGCCTCAGATGTAAAGCACATTTCATGTGACCTTATAACTTGGAGCATAAGGAACATAGATAGTAAGGCAAATTGGACAAATTGAAGGTCATCAAGGTCATGAAACCTTGTGATCCATCCAGCCCAGCCATCAAAGTCATCTTTGGTGGATGACAGTTGCATTGGGCATGGATGTTTCACAAGGTTCAATGACAGTAATGAAAACATGGTGAAGCACAACATAATTTTTAGCATATGCCCAGTACCTCACAAGTTAAAGGTCATTCACATTAACAATTTGCAAGTGCCAATCATCTCATCATAGGCATAAAGGAAAGCACAAGTAAAACATGATAAATGAAATGAGGAACATAATGCTACCATGGCAACCATGGAAACTTCAAACACATCCAGCCCATGGTTCAAAACATGGGCCATGGATGAGTTTGAAGTTTTGATGGTAAACATGGTTCAATATCATTGTATGATTTGTTTTGGCCTCAGCATTTTCATTTTGTTGGATATATGCACTGATTATAATCCTAGGTGGATGCCATCAACAAAAACATCAGAGAACAGACAACATGCAAGGCTGCCAACCATGGAAATGCTAGAAAACAACAACAGATAACATGCAAGCCTGGAAACCATGGAAATAGAACATAATAACAGCACATACAAAAGATGATAAGTATAGTAGCATATACAAAAGATCAAAGCATACATGAAAACCATGAAAAGAACAAAGGCAGCCACCTCATGTTGTTTTATGCATCATAGGCCTTTATAAATCCCAGAAATTCCACCAAAGACAAATAGTATGCAAATAGATGAAACTCAAATAGTATCAAGTAAAACATTGCAGTTCAAGTAACCAACAGAGGCTACACAAATAAGTTCTTACAAGCGTAAATTCCAGCCCAACAGCCATGGGCTCAAATAGTTAGTCACCCTCCAAAACTAACATCAACAAAAGGTCAGGTGTGATAAGATCAACCTAGACTGCACAAAAGGTCAACAGCAAAAGAACCCATCTGTAGTCAAAAGAGGAGAGTGTGGTTGAGGGGGGTGGAGCACATATATACTGCTCAACATTCAACCCCCTCCTGTGCAGCAAGACCACATAGAGGAACTAACCATAGTAGTTTTTGGCCAGGAAGGTCCTAAGCCAAAGGGTCCTATGTGCATCACTCATGTTCACAAAGCCTGTACCTTGGGCCTTGTTGTCAAGGAGGAAGGTGTAAGCAACAATTAGTGCCTCCTCAGTGAATCCAGGCATCTCCATCACAGCAAGGTAGAGATTAGCATCAACATGGGCAGGTCCAGTCTCCCTAAGAGCATTTGCTACATTGTTCACAGCATCACTCATGTTAGTCAACATGAGCATCTCATCCTCAGAGAAGTTACCTCTCTTCCTCTTAGAGCCAGCAACAGATGTGCTGGTAGGAAGCACTTCAGTGGCTTTGCTACCCTCCCCCCCCCCGCTTGTTCACTAGGGACAGTGCTGTGAGGCAGAGGAGGGCCATCAGCCTTGCCAGCAACACTGTCAGCTGGCTTCTGTCCTAAGGCTTCACCAGACCCAAGTGCAAACTTTCCAGTGGCCATGGCATTAGCAAATATAGCCTCCATCTCAGAGTAGAACCTAATAGTGCAGTTAAGAAACTCTGCATCTTTAGGATGGTCCTGCATGGTTGGGAAAATAGGATTTAAGAAAAGGAACAAAAGGTACAGTAGGTAAAGATAATAGATCAATTTGCTACCTTGCAGTGGCCAAGGTAGTGCTCATGCTCAAGCATGATAGCATGAGTGTCATCATCCCAAAGAGCACCACTAAGGTCCTTCAGCTTGCTCACCCTAGACCACTTCTGCCTCCATTTCCTCAAGTGGTTGTACACTTGAGTGGAGGTAACAATCTCCCCACAATACTCCTTAAGGGCTTTGGCCACAACATTGACATCCTTGTCCTTGAAAACCTTATCAGGTCTGCTGCCATCACTAACAAGGGCAGCCATCCTCCTAAGCACAAAGCCAGAGGTGTTGTTGGTCCACCTCATTGCCCTCACAGCCCCAGCACCAGCCCCAGCCCCAGCCCCAGCCACAGCCACAGGAGCAGCAACATCACCAGGGATTGCTGCACCTGGAGCAGCAGCAGCACCAGCTGCAAGAGGGACAGCAGCACTGGCACTACCGGCAGCTACAACAGGTGCAGAACCACCATTGATGAGCTCCTCCATCTCATCAACAAATGCACCTGACTCCATCCTAATTCACAGCAAGAATGAAACAAAAAAGACTGACAGCATCAAGCACAAATAGGCAGACATAATGAGTGAAGCACAATTAGACAGAATCAAGCACAGATAGGCAGACAGAATGAATGAAGCACAATTACACAGAATCAAGCACAAATAAACCAACATAATTATTTAAAAATGGTCTCAGCTTTGTCCACCAAGTTATTACATCAGCATGTCACACACATGAGTTCCACAGAAGGGTACAACTGCTAAATTCAAGAACATATTACATCAAGTAGTGTTTGTTCCCCTCCCATGCCACATAGCATTGGAAATATTATCCCTTATTTCAGTCATTTCAGCAGAGTCTTGATCCAGATGTGCTGGGGGCAGGTTGGTTGGATCAGAGGACCCTGTGAAACCTTCCTCTGCTGGCACAACTGAATCAGTGCCAAAACCTAGGATCCAATTGTGCAAAATGGCACAGGCAACAACCAGCTTGACTTGTGTGGTATACTTGTGGAATGGTTTGTTGTCCAAGATCCTAAACCTGCCCTTTAGTGCTCCTATAGCCCTCTCCACAGTCACTCTAAGTGATGAGTGCCTATGGTTGTAGAGCTCCCTTGCATTAGTGGGTCTGTTCCTTGGACCATACTCAGATAAATGGTACCTAACCCCCCTTTAGGGAGGTAGGAAACCACTTTTGCATGCATACCCAGCATCTACCAAGAACATTTTACCTACACAAGACATCTACTGTGAGTGTGTATGTTTATTAGCCATTGAATATGTATTAAATGTGTTGTGTTATTACCTTGTGGCACATTGAAGCCATCTGCCCTGTCTACAGCATCTGCCAAAACAGTGGCATCATGGGCTGAACCCTCCCAGCCAGCCAAGACATATGTGAATTTGAGATCACAATTCACAGCCACCATAACATTTTGGGTGGGATCCTTTTTCCTACCCCTGAAAGCTTGTTGCATGCACCTAGGAACCCTTGCTAGGAAATGAGTGCCATCTATAAAGCCAATTACATCCTAAAAAGCTTGTGTCAGTGTTTGGAACATATTTACTTCAATGAATGATCCCAAGATATATATATTTACCTTGAAATATGGATTCCACCTATGGCTTCCAAGTATTTTTGGGTGAGTGCTTGTGCTAGCTGGCTTTATCATTTCATTCCTAAGTTCACCCACAGCATATAACACTTGATGGAAGTGCTTGTGGACAGTTTGGATGGACCTCCTAAAGGATTGGTGGACAACCCTAAACCTTTGGTTGTGCCCTACAACATGTAAAAACATGGCAACCTGCTCCTCCACTGACACTCCATCTCTATTAGAGACAAGACCCCTCTCTCTAAAAGTGCTCACTAACCCAAAAAAAGGCAGCTCTCTTCATCCTAATCATAGAAATACACTCTGAATCAGTAGCGTGGTATATCATTTCCAGTGTTCTGTGTCTGTGCTGCTCATTTTCATCCCTAATCAGGGCCAGAGCTATAGGATCAGGCAGGGGGTTTCAGGTTCAGGGGTTTTCCTTTTCAGCCTAGTGGATACAAAGGAGACCATAACAACAGTCAAGGCAGCTGCCTTCCTACACAGCATGTCACGGCTCAAAGAAAGATCCATCTACAAGCATGTAAGAATGTAACAAGAATTCAGATTTGTACCCTGCTTAGGCATCAACATGAATGTGAAATGAATGCATATCAAAAGCACGGCTGCATCTAGTAATGTGATGCCTCCCAGTGCTATCTTTGGACCACATCATCGACCAATCAACCAAAATAAGAACAGCATGGTACAAGAAACAGAAACAAATGAACAACATAGGCAGTTCAACTAACAGATCGAGAACAATATGGCAGAACAACACAAAACAGATGAGGAACAATATGGGACAACAAAATTAAACAGATCAACAACATAGGTACTTAACCTAATAGATCAAGAACATGTTGACACAAGAAGCCAAACCAAATCAAGAACATGGGTAGTAAACCTATCACACCAACAACAGCATAGTACAACAAACCCTAACGCATCATCAGCAAGAGAAGAACCAGCACATCTCTAACAAACCCTAACACAAATCATGAAGAAGGGGGTCGATTTCACCTTGGCTCGGGGTCAAACGAATGAAGAGGAAGCAGATCTGGGAGTAGAGGACGCAGATCGAGAAGAAGAGGAAGCAGATCTGGGAGTAGAGGACGCAGATCGAGACGAAGAGGAAGCAGATCTCCGCCACGGAGTCCCAGCAGCAGCCGGAGCAGGGACGCCGCCACGAACCTCAGGGCCGGAGCGGAAGAAGCCCTTAGGTCGTCACAGCCGCCACGCACCAGCACTCACCGCCGGTTTCTCACGAGCGAGGTGGAAGAGGAAGCAAGAAGAGGAAGAAGAACAGCAGTGGGGAGTGGCGACCCTTATAAAGGGAGGCGGAAGCCATGGCGCGCGAAGGAGGTTTCACCCTCCCGCTCGAGCTCCATCACGCGAAGGAGCTTTCACCTTCCCGCCATAGCCCGCGCGAGCCACCCCGCCGCCGCCCAAAATCGCCCGCCCGCGCCGCCACGAGCTCGGCTGCAAAGAAACGAGGGTTTCTGGCGTTTCCCCAGAGCCAGGCGAAGAGGCCGGTTTTGGCTCTCGAGAGCCTGGCCAGCTAGCGGGCCAACGCCACAAACACGGTGGCTTGCAGCCCAGGAGCGCAGCCGAGCCCGTGGGCCGCCCTCGCAAATGCGCCCCAAATGAACTGAAATTTCACTCGAAGCCACCAGAAGCAAATGTCACACATACAGTCATGTCACCAGAACCAGAGATATATCATCACCAGATCTAAAGTAACAAATGGAGCACTCGCAACCCCAACGCCCCACGACTAGAGACAGCGACACAGCCCGGTACCCTTGCGGCCGGCCCGAGCAGCAGCGACGGCGGCGCCGCCTGCAACCGTGGTGCCCCCGCGACAGCTCAACAGGCTATGACGGCGCGCGAGCGGGCATGCGACAGAGCCAGCCGATGGTGGGGTGAAGGGGAATATGAGGAGGAGGGAGGGGCAGTGGAGCACCGCCATCGGGGAGTGCGGGAGGGGTGCTCGCGATGGAGATCACGCGCAGGGTGGAGCACGCAGCGCTGCCGGTGGAGCCCGTGCCCGCGACAGACCTCACGCCCGAACCTTCGCCTGGGGTGGATCTCGTGGTCGCGACGGAGCTCACGCTGGAGCCTTCGCTCGCGACGGCGCGGGGGAGCAGGAGCTCCGGCCGAGGCGCCGCGCGGGCGAGCGCCAACTCCGTCCGGGCGCCGCGCGAGCTCCGGGAGGCGGCGCCCATGGCTGTCGGGCTCACTGTTGGGCTCAGGCTCAGGCCGGCCGCGGGAGAGAGCCGCTGCGGGACGACGGAGCTGGCGAGTTGCGCACCAGCACACGGGATCGATCGACTCCATCTGGTCGTCCCCAACGCCGGAGTCTCCTGGAGTCCTGCGCATCGAAGGAAGCGAGGACGCGAAGTCTAGATAGGACGCGACGTCTAGTTTTTTCCCTTCCCTCTTCGATAACTACAGTGCCACATCAGCAAAAGAAGCTAATAAATGGATTTAGACTCTATGATAGAGTCTGGGTTGGGAGTGCGCTAAAGAAATGGCCACCTTTTCTCCTCGATTCCATAGATACCCATACCCAAATCAACTCAGGTCAATCAAAGGGTGTAGTTTACCTTGCAGTGAATCTGGTAGCTAGAATTGAAACTAATTCATCTTTTTTCTGTGCATGTGTCAGTAATGTCAGATAGTTGGAGGAGTTCAATATCAACTTGTGTACCAATTGGACTTGAATCATTTAATTTTCCTCATCTAGTTCTTTAAATGTAGTTTCCAGTTGTGTTCACTGATTTGTTGATCGCTTTTCATACTCGGATGCATGGTGATATTTCTAATGTGTTTTCTCCTTCAATGTTCAGGAATTGCAAATATGGTGTAGACCTTGCCAAGCAGCTCATAAGTTCTCTGTTTAATGTGCTAGATAGCTGTGGGTGTGTCAGGATTTCACTCTCTCCAAGAACACCATTGAAGGTGGGATAGTTAGCAGTTTCTTTTTGAGATGGATGTGCAGTTTTACTATATAGTATAAAAGGCCCTGTTTGAATTCACCAGCTAAACTTTAGCTGCTAGGGATCCTAATGGGGGCAGCTAAAACTCAGCTAAAGTTTAGCTGCTAGGGATCCAAATGGGGGCAGCTAAAACTCAGCTAAAGTTTAGCTGGAGGCCAAAATGTACACTTCCATTTAGTTGTTCCAACCCATCTAAATCCAGCTAAAACATGTTTACAGACGAAATTGTCCCTCTTTTTCCGTGGCCGTATCAAGCTCGACAAAAGGTAAGGGTAAAATAGTAAATAAACACAAATTGGGTAGATGATCTAAACGACCCTGGCTAAACTTTAGCTAGCCAACTAAACTTTAGCTGGGGTGGATCCAAATAGGGCGTAAGTGGGTAATTTTGACAGTTTTAACTGTGGCAGGTCGCTGATATTGTGCTTAAAGAGTTTGCTGGACATCCAAAGGTCTATATTTGGGATGGTGAAGGTAGACCCAGAAGACTAGTACTATGTTGTTCAGTGTTTATGTGTTTTACTGAAATTGCTGAACCTGTGACCTGTTTTTGGGTGCAAAACCCTAACCCTCACATGGGACATCTTGCATGACTCAATAAGTATGCTAATTAAGTGAGGCATGCAGCACAGGGTTAAGCCATTTTTTTTATTTGAACAACGTGCAAATTGCAACCCTTTCATGAAGTTTCATGAGTGTGACAGGTTTCAAATCACAATTGCTACAGGAAACCTGTTTATGTTATCGGGACCGAGCATTGTAAATGGAAGTTTTTAGCTTTTCACAAGACTCAAGGGCGGAGTGAGGGGTTGTACGCCCTTTCACTGGATTGGAAGACAGTGGCGGACCCACGTTGAAGTCAGTGAGGGTATATGCCCTCACTCACTTCTTAATTTACGGTGGTAGTCTATACTTGATCACCATGTATACTTGTTAGTTTTTGTTGATTAAGTGTAAAATTCCCTCGCTCATATTTCATGCTGAGTTCGCCCCTGTTGGAAGATGTAAGTTTGTCAATAGGTTGCAAATGATAATCTGCCCACTCTACAAATTACACTACGTTTGCATGTTGGCATTCAACCATGGAATTAGGAATTGGAATTTATGGTCTTGAATGCTGCCGTTTGGAAGTCAAACGAATTGGAAATGGAAATGGAGGGCACCTGCACCCAATTCGAAGCCTGGCCCCTCCGTATTGAACTGCATTGACTCGCAACCTCTCCTCATCCACCTCCAGAGAAAAAAAAGAGAAAATTGCAAACTTAGGACTCCTATGGCTTCGCAGATTTGCCATTTATTGCACACCTAAATTTAGGACTTCAAACATGTGACACTTATTTCTTATGCCATTATGGGTATTTCTCCTCTTTTCTAATTATTTCTCTTGTATTTTTGGAAGGAAAGAACTATTTTACCCTTGTTCTTTTTGCCTGAACGCCGTCGAGACGAATCGATCGATCTGCTGCCTGTACGCACATGCCCTTGGCCGCTGGACCTGGCTAGCTCGTTGGCTGCCTGTCCAGGCCGCTGGACTTGGCTGGCTGTACCTGTACGCACACGCGGCCGCCGGTCCAGGCCGCCGGAGCTGACTTATCGATTTCTCCATGGCCGCCGGCGCGACGTTTGGTTTGGGTGGCGGTGCGACTTTCGTATGGCGGAGGAGCGCGGCATTTCATCTTGATCAGTTTCATCGATGCGATGCGATGTACAGAGGCAAAAGAAACCGAAGGGTAAAACAGTCCATTCAGTGGACAAATACAAGAGAGATAATTAGAGGAGACGAAAAATACCAGAATGGCACGAGAAACAAGTGACACATGTTTGCAGTCCCAATTTCACGTGTGTGATGTTACAAATGGCAAAACTGCGAAACCACAATGATAGGAGTCCTAAATTCTCAATTTTCTTTGAGAAAAAAAAGGCAAAAAAAAGAACATTGCCGGCCGAGCTCCCTCCACGGCTCCGCCGTCTGACTGCTCCCTCCCCAGCGCCCCTCCCAAGTCCAACGAGATCCTCCTGTCATCGCCGCTCAAGTCCGGCGAGGTCCCTCCCCCGTGGCCCCTTCAAGTACGGCGAGTTCCCTTCTCCGTTGCTCCTCCAAGATCCGGCGGCCCGACGAAGCGGTAGCCGGCGGCGGCGGCCTGCGCGTGGCTCGACGGAGCCGCAGCTGGCGACGGCAGCCCGTACGCGTATGGGCTGAGCAGTTGCGCGCGGGGGTCTGGGCGGAGCAGATGTGGCGCCCTCATGACCGATGGGTCCTTCTTCCTCATGGCCGGCGAGGTGGAGGAGGCAAAGAAGATGGTCAAAATCAGATGCCACGGCATGAGCATCACCCCATAGAAGATTTTAGTAGCTATACCTTTTTCTCTTGAATACGCAGGAGATCTGCGCATCACTGTATTAAGAGGAGATATACCTATGCTGGTAGAAGGATCAAATCAACAAAAAGCTAATCTGTTAAATTGAAGTGCCAACCTGACTACCTCAAAGCTAGGGTTCTTTATTTTTAAAAGATTTCCTCAAAGCTCAGATGGATGTATTTGCTCAACTATATCTCATGATACAAAAATTTAACCATATAGGGCAAGGTAATAAGCATAAAACACACTGAGGCATCTTCAAGTTTTCACATTCCCAACTCTTGCTTCGTGTGCAGATGCTTCGTGTTGCTCGAGGATACTCTAGGCCATTCTCTGTGATTTGTTTGAGCTAATAGCCTAATATGTGAAGTAATTTCGACCAAAACCGGAATGACAAACAGCTTGTTCGGCTGAGCTGCGGCTGATTTGTAGAGCTGATTTACTGTAAGAGAAAAACGCAGTTCTATGGTTGAAAAGTAAGGCTGATTCTGGCTGAATAGCTGAAGCGAAATAGCTGAAAACTTAAATTGCTCATTCTTTTTCCCCCCTTTAAGAAGGCAGCAGGCTTCCTATTATTAGTTACATCTATCTGCTATGCCTTTGATAGAATCATACAACAATGAAAGGCATTATATTATCGAGAGAGAAATTAAAGAGCACGTTGGAAGAGGATCACTTTTTCTTTTTGTACGTGTATTCAATGACACGGCTAGCTCATGGAGATCAGCTACCAGGTGTTGGTAGGAAAGGACCTAGATGATACATTAGAAGGAGAACATGTGTGATGAATTCTCCACCGGTGCTTAGATGCTCGTAGTGGAAAGCACCTCCACAGCGAGGTGCGGTATAGTAAAGCATGTGCAACCAAACTGAGGCGATGAGGGCCCAACGCTCAGTTTCATCCTCGATACCGATGAGCTCCTGCGCCACCTCCCGTGCTCGTGGCAGCACTGGAGAATAAAGAGCTTCCTCAATGCTCCGCATGAGCTGCCGATAGCTGTTACTCCAATAGCTGGGCAAGTGATGATCATTAGCTTCAGTGTTAGGGGCGTCAAACAGCTTCCTGACGGCATCCTTCTCACCAAGTCTATCCTGTTGAGCTAACAGAATCTCGCTAATCTCAGCATGAGCTTTGTCATGTACAAGTTGCAACTGGCTAGTAAGCATGACACCGCACTTGAAGACAAGATACATGATGTAGTTGGATAGTTCTCTGCTCATCTGCTTGTTCTTCTTGGTTTGATCAGAATGAGTACTAGTGTTCTCTTCCAAGTAGTAGCACATATCTGTTGCAATGTGCCAGATGAGCACACTTGAAGGGAAATCAGCACTGATGCTATCGTCCAGTACCGCTTTTCTCAGCAATATTGTAGAATCCGAACCTGATTCCTGCTGTCTGTCCATCCACATCTGAAGAGCCCGCTGACCACGGGAGCTGGTGATGTTCCACTCCTTTCTTATGGCAAATCCCAGCAGATTGTCGAGGATGAACTCCTTGATGGGCGTGTGACCTTGTGTGATGGGTGTCTGTGTAAGCTCCAGCAACCCAACGCCCCAGGCACCCAAGCGCCTACCGATGCAGTGCCGCAGCGATGCCACCATACCTGAGCCCTCCCGCAGGGCGGCGTGCCTCTTGATCATGCTGTACTGTGCTAGCTCTTGGGACCATCTATGGCTATGGGTCACATCGCCATAAAAGGAGATCACGGCGGAGGACACATCTAGGGCTAATGCTCCTACAAGCAATACATAGGTCACGGTGATATCAGCTGGGCTAGTGTTACGGAGTAGCTGCCCCTCCTTCACGGCGGCCCTGAAGAGCACCAGGGCCATCGGCATCGAAACAAACCGGAAAAAAGCGCATAGCAGCTGGAAGATGTTTAGGCAGAATGTTGTGATAGGATATAAACAACAGCAACAGAAAAACTGGCAAAGGACGCCGCAGAGAGGTCTCCGAAGTGGCCTTTTGGTGTAGAGGCTGTGGTAGCAATCTACCAGGCGTGCTGCCACATACTCGTAGGCCCTGCAGCGCCCTGCATTGGATAGAAAGTCCGTGAGCTCGCCCGAGTCCGATACAAAGTCCTCAGCTAAAATAGCCCCCATCATATTAAGAGGTGCATCCGCTGACAATAGGTCAGTGATTATGTTTTCAACTATAGCAGCATCCTCCCCGATTTCAGCACATGGGCAGTCGGAACCGAATACCCCCCACCACCTCCAACCTTCCAACATCATGGAGAATGTGTGGGCTATGTCTGACTCGGCAGTGTCGATGAACGCCGAGGCATTTGATTGCTCATCATCTTGGGCTTGGTGCACCTTCTCGAGCATGCCTAACAAATTATCTAGGGACTTGGACTTGAGCATGGGCGGGCTGGCGAGGTACAGGCACAAGATGCGCTCCGCGTACTTGAAGCACCCGGAGAGGAAGATGAGGACCATGGCATCCCTGAGCCGGCGGTCGGGCCAAGGAACCTTGGCCACAACGTAACCGGCGACCCCTACTTGGGTGACAAAGCTAAGCAGGTGGCGCATCCACAGCTCGTTGTCCTGCTTGGAGAATGCCGTGATGGTGTCCTGCCCGCCCAGATAGACGAGCAGGAACGGCGCCCAGAACGCCATGAGCTGGTGGCCGGGCCTGCTCGCGTGGACCGCGAGGTGGCCGAGCACGAACATGGCCACGGCGTCGGCCGACAGGAACGCCTGCCACAGGAGAGTGCGCAGGACGCGTGAGGTGCTGAGCCTCCGCATGCTCGCCGCGAGGAAGAGGAAGACTTGGAGGAATAGGCTTGCGAGGATCAGGCAGTGGATCTGCCACACGTCCCAGAGCTCTTGTACAGCAGCCAAGCTGAGGATTTTCAGCTTATATTAGTAGGTATGTGTATAAAGAGGGCTCCAAGTTACCCAAAGCACACGAAATTGTGATGTAGTATACATAATCAAACTGAAAGCAACAAGTATACGTTGAATGTGTACCTTCGTTTTCCAATCAGATTGACACCAGTAATTTCGTGGGCACTTGTAGTTAGCCTCATTTTCAATCAGGGGCAGCCTCAAGAACAATACTTGGTACGTTGTGGAGCACTTGTGTTTATATATGTACCTGTAAAGTTGTCTAATGGAGTGCGTGAAGGGCAAGTTTTATTCTTTTGGTGGCACTGCCCGGCCTGGATATGCTTTGCTTCGACAGAGAGCAAGTAAGTGTTCAGCTAAAGCGGCCGGGGTTGGATGCCCCCCTTTTGCTTTTGGAAGCAGTACATGCTCTGATCATTTGCTTTGATACAGAGCAAGTGTATTGTGTGGTTGTGGTGGGGGAACGAGATCCTCTGCCGTTGCGCTCGCAGCGGCAGAGCGACGTTCGAATGATATAGGGTTCGAATGATATAGGGCATCGGTTGGCAATTTAGGATGGATAATTGAGAATGTGATGATTGTTTTGTCAAATGTATTTTAACACAACCACAAGACATGATACACTTCTGAATCATCATTGGCCGCAGACAGTTCTTCAGACTGTTGAGGCCGGAACCGTGTTCCGTAATCTTAAAAAAAAACTTCTGAATCATCACAGGTCTGAAATCTATTTTTCAGATTTCACATAAGGCACATGACTTCAGTCTTCAACTGCTAATTTGAGATAATAAAAATTCATATTTAGTTGATGCCTCCAGGACTGAACTCACTACGGCAAAATGAAAATGCTCCAGAACTGAACATTACAGAATGGCAAAAGTACTTCACCAACATCTAGTAAAAGAGGTCATCTATGATTAGTTCCTGTAATAAATTTAATGAAGAAGTAAGATTTTATATGTTGTCATATCTAAATTTGCAAACTAACTATATAAGCAATATTACCATTAGCATTTGAGTGAAGCTCAGGTTACCCATGTAATTTTTAGAACCAACAGCATCTGCAACTAGTGTTTCAGCCTGTGCTTGGGCTTTTGCATCACCTCTACCTGCCTCTTCTGCACCCTCCTGTATCTGCAAGATTGGAGGGTTTTGAAGCATAATGGACAGAACGAAAACAAAATTGTTGGTTATCAACATACCAGTAAAATATTTGGCACTTGTGATGTAGTAGCTTTATTTTCTCTCTTTTTTTCTAAACTTGCGCTTCTTATCGAGCCAAGTTTGCTTGCTCACCTTTTGCCTCATGAGGGTGAATTTTAGTTCAAATTCTGCAATGTCTTGATACTCAAACATGCATGCACTAAAATCTAATAGAATATTGTCTTCAATTTCTTCTTTGCCCATTATAAGATTAATGTCCACTTGACAATCAGTTCTAGTTTCAGCTCGAGGGCGCTTTGTTAAATGATCCCTTTTATCTTTCATTCGATGACCCTGATTTGCACAAACAAACTTACAAGATGTAATTTTTCCCATCAGATTGCCTTTTATTTGTGTACCGTTTTCTGACTTCAAAGCCTTTCTGTCCACCATAGCTAAGCGAAAATGCTCAAGCCTCTCATCTAAATTTCTAAATTCCATGCCAACATGAGGTATAAATGTAGGCAGCATAGCTCTGCGATGGAAAAATAATACAAAAATGGACTCATGAAATTGCAGAGGACAAGCAAGTCTATACATGGGATTGAAACAACTAAAATCAATCTGATGTCAACATAAAAAATAACAGAGTGGACTTCTGTTACTTACGTATTGAAAGCATTCTGCTCTTTGTTAGCCTCTTCTTCCATACTAATGTTACGTAATACAGTTTCAACCACCTGATTCTTTCACGAGAAAAGGAACGTTCGATCGAGTCCAAGAAATCTGATGATGAAATTTATACAAGTATCGATGAACCTTTCATGTTGAAAATGACAAGAGAAGTCAGATTAAAACTTATGTATAAGATGGAAGAGCAGAGCAGATCAAAACAATACCAAATCTTCTCTATTTATTCCCCAAATCTCCTGTTTAGTTCCTTGAAATTTCACCAACTACCCGTCACATCAATCTTCCGACACTAATTTAGGAGTATTAAATGTAGATTAATGACAAAACCCATTCCACAATCCCTACCTTAATTTTCGAGACGAATCTAACGAGCCTAATTATGTCATGATTAGATAACGTCGTGCTGCAGATTAATTATACTTAATGGATTCGTGTCGCGATTTTCAGTTCATCTGTGCAATTAGTTTTGTAATTAATTTATATTTAGTCCTCCTAATATGTTTCGAATCGAACAGTCACACTGTATATTGCTGTTCTCAAACACTTCGAGTACAGGTTCATCGTGCTAGGGACATTTCGCCCCCTTTTACAGGGCCCAAATTGCTTCCTTGAAACTGAGAGAATGCTACAAGCTGGAGGTCCGTCAACTTCGACCACTTGAAGGGCGAGCTTCTGAAGGAATTCACGGGTAGAAAATATTTGGACCTCGCCTTTCACATCATCAATGATGTGAACAGGTTCGTCAAATGCTTATTGGGAGTTGATATGATATTTCTATATCCAATAATTATGAATTTTTGATGTAAACTACATTGTCGTTTCAGTTCTCAAAACCTGTTGCGACCAGCCTGTTATCGATTTCTTCAGGAAGAATGGCCACAATTCAGATGAAAGGGTATTGGTCGATGAAGCTGGTGTTATTTTCTTGAACAAGCCCAAGAGGTATATCATCCAATTCTGAAAAACTGGTACGCACACTCAATGAAGAAATGGCACGCTCTATGAAAAATGCAGCATCAAAAGGTGGGAAGATCACATGAGGTCTGAACCCGTCCACAGAATGATGAAGGCTTGTTTGGAACAAAGGAATGAAAAATGTAGGAAAGGAAGAAAGCATACGAATAAGAAACGAATGGAGTAGTGAAACAGAGGATTGGAAAAATGTAGGAATTTCATAAGAATTGGTGTTTGGAACGCAGGAATCGAAAGAGCACATGAAACTTCGAAGTAAAAAGAACCTTGATTTGCTTGGATTTGTGTGCACTATTTTTCATTGCAAATCGCCATAGAGGAGTTCATTTTAATATAAAAGCACAGGCTCGGCAGTAATGGATCGATTATACTGCATCCAAAAAATGAACTCATGAAAACAAAGCTTCCACATTAGATCTTCTCTCTTCCTCCAGCCATCCAAAGCTTCCGCTCCCAAGTCCCAACAGCCGAGCTCTGGTTCTCAACGTCGCTCCATACTACTAGAAGGCCTTGCGCTGCCGTCGCATCGTAGCATCCGTAGTTCGTTGGGGGCGGAAGGAGATAGACTGCTTGGGTTCGGCGCTGAGCGGATCGAGGAAGACGATGACTTCGATGCTGGAGGTCCATTCAGATCGAGTCCTCCGTCTTCCTCCTTTGCGCACCCCCATCGTGTCGTCTCTCACAGCTCTCGTCGGTCTTTCGCCCAAGCTTTTTCCTCGCCATCCGCGAAAACTTTGGGTTTGACTGGATGTTTTAATTCCTCTGTTTTGAGCAAGAACCAGAGCCTTTCCGGAGGAAAGGGAGGACTCAATCCTCCATTCCAAACGCTGCATGACGTCAGCATAATACATGAGTCACATTCCTTTAAAATTCCTTTGAAAATACTCCATTCCAAACAGGGCTTGAACCCGTGTGGAGAGCACAAGGCCACGCATGCTACAAGTCATGGAAGACGCTTGTTCATTGATTTGCTGCATCACATTTTGAAGCAGCACAGAAATGGACTTTCATACTCAGGTCTATTCGAAATGGGTGATATTCTTGTTGTGGACTCAGGGGAGATCTGGATGTTGGTGTCTCCAGAAAGAATCGATTATCAGAACAAATCTGCAAATCAATATGCATTTAGAGTGGATTTCAAGACCCTATGGTACATCATGGAGAAACATCTGCAGTTTCGATGGCAGAAGGACTTGCATCTCTCATGTCTGTTTGATTCCCTGAAATCTAATCTTTTGGACAAAATGAGTGAATCCACTTCAGAGTGTTATTGGTTGTGTCTCGAATACCACCCAACAAGAATAAAAGATAGGACTAATCCATTCGAGCAAGATGAGGAGGGGTGACTAGAGGTTTCCATACAACATAGTAAACAACAAAAGAAGGTTGGTGAAACAACAAAGGAAGGTTGACGACTACTATATATCATCTGGCAACAACTTATGATTCGGTTTGCAATCAGCGGTGTAGTTTCAGTAATAACAAGGCGTCCCAACTTGATTTTGTGAGAAACATGCTGCAACACTTGGATGAGCATTGCACTTTTAGCAACATGGACGAAATTAAGTATTACGTTATGACGGAGGAGACGACTATACTTGCATCTACATTGAAATAATTGTTATAATATACCGGAGTTAATGGAGATGTAAGTTCACCCCTTTCATTTTAGTTTTAGCTTTTTTATTTCTTTCTTTTGAAATATATAAGGTCATTGAAAGCATCCTCTCTGGTTTTGCAGATTCAATGGGGTTCTTGATCAATATGCCGCTTCAAGGGACGACAACACGGACCTTCCCATCAATGTCGTCGTGTACGTTTCAAGTTTGTTTGTTTGTTTTTTAAGAAATGTTTCAAGTTTGTTACATTGTGATTATTGTGAACTTGTGATGTCTTGCAAAATGTGCATTCATACTTCCCTTTATGTGCAGTAACAATTATTTTGTTTTCCTCAGGTAATTGACTATGTTGGAATTTGTGGCGGCCCTAATACCCACCCACAAAGATGAGGACCTACACCTAGGACACCAATTCACTCTAGAGTCAGTCAGCCCTTTTAATTTTTAGTTACTTAGTGCTACGAATCTTTTTGACGGCAAAGCTGTTTTTATGCTTTCGGGTGGCAGTGCCTACCAATAGATAAATCTGACTTCCGGGTGGCAGAGCCTACCGACAGATGAAGTTCAAACCCTTGTGATCCCGGGTGACAGAGCCAACCTTCGATGGATCACAACTTATGCACTAAGTACTTAGAAACTATATGGCCTGACCGAGAGACTAATACTTACAAGAACATAACTTTATTATAACATAACAATATTACACAAGAGTGTACAACACTCTCTCTTTAGTGGCTAGCCTAGCACCCATCCTATGCTCCATTCATCTACCATGCTCATGGGTTGGATAGCATGCACTCACCCTATGCTTCACTCATCTATCATGCTCATGGGTTGGATAGCATGGCAAGGGAGGAGGGGGGTTCTATGTACAGGCCAAGGGAGATCATAAGGTTGAGACAAGTGTCCCCTTTCTAGAGAGTTCCTAGATAAATATCTAGGTTCTACATTATTCTAATTTCTTCATGAACAACATCTAGTGTCTTCATGAAAAATATCATGGATCTTGAGTTGTGGGGAAGGTTCTAGAAGTTTGTATTGCTCCCTTTCAACGCGCTACTTGCCCCTTTTGAAGCACAGGCACCAGAGATTATTAGTGGTGAGCCGGTGCTGCTACCTTGGAGTGTAGTGCATAATACCTTGGAGTGTTGCATGATACTCTTCTATCCCTCCCCATCCAAAGTGGTTCCAAATTCAAACTGAGGAATGGGTCAATATTTTTTGCGGAATATGTCATGGTAACTTGGCTAACAGATTTGGATGTAATCAGCATTTAGGCTATTTGTTTGTAGTACATGGCTTGGGGTTGCTGCCCACGCCAAAGATGTTCCAAACTCAAAACTGAGGAATGAGAGACATTTTTTTGGCAGAATGTCACAGTGAGCTGGAAGTTGTAATTCATCGTTATGATGTTCTTGTTAATGCAGTTAGCATGAGGCTTGTCTCCTCAATCCAGTGCCAGTGCATGCATACCGTTTTGTGTTTTCTCCTCGTCCGACATGCTATCTTTCTATTCTACTTTTCTTGTACTTTACATTGTGACCTTGATGGCAGTGAATGTGGCAACTGTCCAGCCTTGGTTCCTGAATGTATGATACTCTGGGAAGACCTTATTTTGCAGGTGAACAAACTTGCGGCCTTGGATCAAGGCAATGTCACGTTTGACGCAAGCGCCGGAGTAGGGATCCAAATTACACCAATGAAGCTATCAGTTCACAGGGATGGGTAGTGTTACCACTCCATGGTCGAAAATTCACATGGTCTAACAAGCAAAGCTCTCCTCTTCTGGAACGTCTGGATTGGTTCTTCACTTCAGCATCTTGGACTCTTAACTTCCCCAATTCTTCTGCTAAAGCTCTAAACATGGAACCATCTGATCATGTGCCTTGTCTGATAACCGTCAGTACCAATATTCCTAACTCACATATCTTAAGATTTGAAAATTACTGGTTGGAACATGATCAGTTTATGGAGGTGGTTTCTCATAGTTGGAATATTCCTGTTCAGCAACTGGATGCAGCAAAAACTCTAACAGCCAAATTCAAAAATCTCAGAAGGGTTCTAAGAGCTTGGCAGTCACAACTTTCCAGTCTCAAGGCAAACATCGCTAATGTTAAAGTAACTAGCAAGTTGGCCTGCACTAATAGCGTGGCTAGATTTGATAAACCGTATTTTTTTAAAATGCTACGTTAGCATTGTATTTTCTTTATCCATCTTAATTCAACCCATCCTTTTCAAATCACTAATATCGATGCAAATATTGAAGCTCAAAATTCAGAACTGATATTGATACACTCGAATTTTGTTATTTGGATGGTGTTTTAATTGGTGGATGGAACCTAACCTAATAACGATTGTCATTTGACGCTCTGTTTCACCCCTGCATACAGTGTCAACCTCCGAGCTTTGTATTGGACAGAAATTGTTGTTCACCCTCTCATCACTTAGTCCCCGCCTCAACCGACTGAGCCTCTTACTCCCCACTCTCGATGGTCAAACTCTGACTTGTAGATTCTATGACTCCTGAGTTTGGCACGGTTGTTGACCTCACGCAGAGTGTGGGTTCTCCACTTTCTGATGCGCAGATCCAACTCCTCCAGCGAGCTCATCGTACCTCGTGACACCATTGGTTGTCGACATAGGTGACCTTGAAGCTTGATCTGGGGTGGGCTCAAGCAACGGTAGCGTAGGTCCTCCTCTCTTTTCGTATGGATGCACCCCCTTCTTCATATCCAATGGTACTTTCTTCCTCTTGTCTAAAAGTCTCTCTTCCTTACAATCGACGGTTGATGCCCCTTCCTTTTTCTTCTTCCTGCTTATCGATGGCCCCTCCTTCGTCGATGGTGCATGGCGTCCGGTTCTCTCTCTTCTAACTTGCTATCCCGACAAATATATAGGATGTTTCTTATATATACATATTGTATCATGTCTCCTAAGATATATATTTATTGCTTGAAATGCTATGCCTTAGTCGTCGTTGAATATACCTTATGTCTTCTAAAATGTAACCATTATGTTTGACAATACTTTTATAACTTGCAAGATAACTACTGATCATCAAAAGTATGTAACATTATTGATTGTGGGCATACTTGTGTTCACCATCGTGTTCATTGTGTTGTTTGGTTCTTCACGCATCACATACCAATCTAATTCCAAAAGTTTCCAAAAGATTAGAAGATATACGACAAACCAACTTGATCTCATCACTTTCGTTGTTGTTTGGAAGCTTACTATGCTTATAGATATGTGTAGTTGAAAAATTGTTCCTCTTTATTTATTATAGAGGATCTCATGTCACTAACAGGTGGCCGATTCGCAAGCAAGCCCATGTTCTAGGGACACAAAGTCCCTCTACTGCAAAGCATGCTTATCCTAAATGGTGACATCATACTGATAATTCAATTTATCTCCCTCATGTCTATTGTGCAAGATAGATATTTGCATTGGGTAGCTTAAAATGTCTCTGCACGTCATGCTAGCTTCTCAGATGTATCACAACATTTGTTCATATCACGATGTTTATGTTTTCTCTTGTTGTCTTCCCTCTTTTATCAACCTTACACCTTCTTGTTTTTTGAGCATTTTGCCAATTTGTTGTAGCCATTTATGGCCACCTACTTTGTCCACCATTGTTGTCTACTACCTTAGTTCTTCTCTAGCCAAAGCAGTCGTATCGCGTTGGTCGCTATCTAGGAAGCCATTGTCTCGCTTTTTGTCTCCAAACCCCATATGGTTGATGCCAAACCATACTTAACATCTTCTTTGTCAAATTACTGCTATGCAAACCTACATGAATTTCTCATCAAATCTATTTTATCTTATCATCTCATGTGGCATCCGATTTTTTTGTCTCCATCACGGATATAGGTTTGTATGTGCCAGAATCAAGTATTTTCTCTCTCTAGCCTTTGTTGACGGTCCTTACAACAAAGATCCGACCGTCAAAACCTCGGGTTCGAGAGGAGTATACAACAAGTTTCATGCACATTTTTGATACTAATAAAGTTCCACGAGTTGTGTTGGCATTTTTACTTGTAGGTACACAGATATGGGAATAACAATGGACAAATGAACCATAGAGGGGTGCACCAAAGCAATGGTGCAGGGCCGGCCGCACCTGGCCAGGTCCGGCCGCACCACAGCCAGGTCCGGCCGCAGCTTAGCCAGACTCGGCCGCACCACGGCCGGCCGCAACCAGGCCAGAGCCGGCCGCAGCTGGCCACAGCCGGCCACACTTGGCCAGGGCTAGGCCCGGCCGCACCTCTAGTTGCGCCCGCACCTCTAGGTGCGCCCGCACCTACCAAATGCCACGTATCGGGTCCATGGCACCAACAATCCCACGAACAAGTCTTGGATGGATGAGAAGCGTTGATTCTATGTCGGTTGGATCAAAAGGCTAAGATTGGAAGCACTTGGATCGATGGACCCACACTTAACCGTCACAACCGCCATCAAGGAGAGATCCTGGACGTCCCTCAACACCATCGGTGCATCACACGGTAATTGGGTACGTGCGCCCGCACCTATAGGGCCGGCCACACCTATCAACTTGCGTCCCGGGCGAAACCGACCCAAGGAGCCGACCTACAACCACCTCAGGAGCAAGGATCAGGAGTGTCCAAGTCAAGAGGCGGTGGATCATAGGGCCGGCCGCACCTCCCCATCCGGCCGCACTTATGAAAATGGGCCCACGCCCTCAACCGACCTCACTTACCTATAAAAGGAGCCTCACACCCGCTGGATCACACACACCGCGCAGGAGCATCTCATTTCCACTCTTTAGTTCACTTAGAGTAGGATTAGTGTAGCTTGGGAGTTAGAGTCGAGTCGAGCAAGTCTCGGGGTTCCGGAGGAGTCTTCTTCAGAGTTCCGGTATTGCTCTTGTATCCTTTCTTTGTTTAGACTCAAGTACAATTCAAGTTATCTTTCTATCTTACTTTTCGAGTCAATTACATTCAGCTTTTACTTTGCTCTAGAAGCTTTATTCTTGGTTTAGACTAAAGTTAGTTTAGTCTTGGTTAGCAAAGCTCTCTTGAACCCTATAGTGTTGTGGTCGTTCTTCGCTTGATCTCCGGTGTTTCACCGGAGAGAGAGACCTTCCTTCGTGGTACCCGGGGAAGGGTTCTTTGGTTCGTTGTGAGCACGGTGCTCAGAGCTTACCTTAGTCTTAGATTGGTGTCCCGCGCAACGAAATAGTTGTGGTACCCTAAGGAGGTGACAGCTCCGGACGGGCTCTGTAGTCCACCACGTTAGTTCGGACCGGTAGGATTCAGTGCGTCGTATTCCTCCCTTCTCATCCCTGTCTGAGGGTGCAGCTTTGCATGCCCCTGCAACACTAGAAGATAGCTTGTTGAGTTAGCTCACCTTGGTTATCCTTTGCTTTAGCCCTTTGCCTAGAGTTGACAAGAATAGATAGATTGTGTTAGGATCCTTTCTCGTCTCGTTGTCCTCCCAGCTCGCTATCCTCTCTAGTCTTTTATCTAGATCTCCTAGCGTGTGTCAAGTTATCCCCGAATATCTTTATTCGTTATCCCCCGCTTTAGCCCTTTACCAAGCCTTGGTCTTTCTCCACCGTTTACTCGATCATCTTTGCCGTCGTGCCTCCCACGGGAAAATATAAATCGACAACCCGAATACCACCGGGTGAAGTGCTACAACGGTAATCCGTGCGCTTGCGGACCTTTCTGTGATCGTGTGTTTTACCCCCGATGTCCCCTGGTCCCATTACTAGAGGTGTGAACCCGGCGGTGACGCTTGTAGGCGCCAACAAGCATTTCTGTCACCGTTGCCATTTGTGCCATCTTAGTGGTGAGGCTAAGGAACGTCAACAAGCATTTCTGGCGCTGTTGCCGGGGAGGCAATAGGCATAAGATATCGTTTAGACATCGTGGTAGAATTATCAAGGTTCGGTGAACCGCTATTTTAAGCGGGTTTACCCTTGCTCTACTCTCGTGTACGCGGAGTAGTGCATGACCGGTTTCGACCTACCGTCCAACTTTAACGACAATCCGGAGTCACTTGTGAGGAGAGTGCGACCCCGTGTCATCATCCCTCGAAAGTTTCTCTCGACTCAAGAGACGAACACCGTCGATCCCGTAGGCAGCACCTCGTCAGCACCAATGGCCGAGAGGACGATCCGCGAGTTTTCCGCTCCATCCAACACCAATGTCCCAACCGGACCAACCACAACGGTGGGAGACGGAAACTTTGAACTCAAGCCGACATTGATCAACATGGTACAATCCAATCCATTCTCCAGCAAGCCAAATGAAGATGCCAATGCACATCTCCAGCACTTTTTGGAGGTGTGTAGGACTTTCACTATCCGTGGAGTTACGGATGATGCCATCCGTCTTCGCCTATTCCCGTTCTCATTGCTCAGGAAAGCGAAGCAATGGTTTTATGCGAAGCGAGATGCCATAAACACATGGGATAAGTGTTCGAAGGCATTTCTCGCAAAGTTCTTCCCGGTGGGCAAAACCAATGCCCTCCGCGCAAGAATTTCGGGTTTCCAGCAGCAGAGTGATGAGAGTATCCCGGAAGCATGGGAACGCTTTCAGGAGTACATCACCGCGTGCCCGCACCATGGCATGCAAGGGTGGTTCTTAATGCAGACCTTCTATCACGGGCTCAAGCGTATGACCCGTGAGCACCTAGATGCAGCTGCTAGAGGAGCCTTCTTCTCGCTACAAGTACCAGCCACTAAGGAATTAATCGAGAAGATGGTGGCAAATCAAGGATGGGATGGAGATCGTCTCCAACCCCGTACCCGCGGTGTCCACCAAGTCGATGGAATCGACATGATCGCCGCTAAGATGGACCTCCTCATGAAGAAATTGGAGGCATCAACCAACATGGAAACCGCCAAGATCATGGACGCACACATGACGTGCGAGGTGTGCGGTAATGTGGGTCATTCGGGCAATGATTGTCTCGAAACAAGGGAAGAAGCCAGCTTCATCAACAATGGCAACAACAACGGATTCCGCAACAACTACAACAATCAAGGGTGGAACTCGAGGCCCAACTTCCCATTCAACAATCAAAATGGAGGTAACTATTCTAACTCTTTCAATAATCAGTCTTCCATTAAAGATCTTATCTTTGGCCAAGCTAGAATTAATGAAAGTTTAAACAAGAAGCTAGCCGCCAATGAGAAAGTTCTTGAAAACCTTAATTCCACCATAGAATCCTTCACCACCGCTATGAAGAATCAGCTTAGCTTTAACAAAATGATAGAAACTCAACTTGCTCAGCTTGCTGCTTCTTTGCCTTCTTCTGAGTCGGGTGGAATCCCGGGGCAACCCGAACCTACCCGAGAGCATGTTAGCGCCATATCCACCGGATGGGGTAAGCCATCTAGGAGGACATATGCATCTAACCATGTGCAGGAAGATGAGGTGGCCCCGACCAAACCCAAGGCGAAAGCATTCAACGGGCGTCACCAACCCAAGAAATCAAAGGCAATCAACAAAGCTAAGGGGGAAAAGAAGACGGAAATCAAGAACACCCCCGCCAAATCTTCACCGACTTCATCGCCACCGAAGAGAACAAAGAAGGTGTGGTGAGTAAAGAGAGCATTGTCCGAGTCTTCCACTCCGGGACCGGACGAGCCCAAGATTAATTGAGTAACCGGAGGAGTCCCGCTCATGGACTCTAAAATGACGAGCCCTCACCGAGAGGTAAACCGGTAATTATCTCACATTTCCCTTTCAACCATTTTATTTCGTGCATCAATCATGTTTAGATTCCAAATTTGTTTTCACCATTGCATTTAGTAAGTAAACAAGACATAGAAAAGCAGTTTTGGAGATTTTTGGTGATACGGCCGAACCTAGAGGTACGGCTGTACCTCCCCTCGACAAAATTTTTGTGCAGGATGTTTACAGGAGGGAACACGAGTGCCTGGGAAAAATTTAGTAGGGCCGGCCGTACCAAGTGATACGGTCGTACCTATGATTTTTCACAAATCCATCAAGACAACCACTACAAGTGTCCAGGTGCTCGTCCCATCACCAAAATGGAGACAGGCCAACCAGAGAGCCAAAATTTAGCTTGGGGGAGACCCCATTTTCAATCAAGGAAGGTATGTCCATCCAAACTACTGTTTTACATCTTGTTTATCTCTTTAGAATAAAAGAAATGTTTGCTTCAACCATGTGCTTGAAATCTTGTCTATACCGTCACTTTGGAAATGATGAATGGTTGCTAAGTTAAAACTTTGCAAGAACCTAGTGCATATCTTTGTGCTCTATGCTTTTTTGAATTTGTTGGTATATTTTGTGAACAAGAGCCTGAAATAAAACTTTGTGGGAAGCAAATGCTTATGACCAAATCTAGGTTGTTGACTAGTATGATATGGTGCGACAATGCTAATCTGCTCTATCTCAAAGTATGGTGAAAATCTCGGACGATTTCTTTTTGAAAATAAAACAAAGCAAGTTCCTCGATGGTCATATTACCTACCAAAGCCATATGTCGATATCAATGCTCAAACCTTCTACATATGCTTGCTTGTGACCCATTGAGTTTTGCCAAATTGTCGTGACCCTTGGTAGAATCTTTTCATGCTTCCATGATCGAGATCACGTACACCCACATATACATGCTAACTCCTACACCGGGAGTTACGCAAAACATGTCATCCATCCACCAAAAATAAATACTCCAAAGTTCAAAGAGATTTCTCTTCTTGTAATCTTGCAAAAGGAGAGAGGGGTCATAGGAAAAAATATATATGCTCAAAAAGCATAGAAAAAAATGTGCTCCAATCAAAGAGCATAGAAAAAAAAGAGAAAGAGAGCATGACCCCCCTCCAAAATAAAAGCAAGAGGAGAATCTCAAAGCAAGGAGTATTTAGAAAAACAAAAAAAAATGTTCCACACACTTGCACATCTCGATCAAGTTGTATGACTAGTTTCTTCTTGGATCCGGTCTTTGGCTCAACAACATCATGTGGCACAAGTGAGTCTCATACTTATCCTACCCAAAGCTCCACATACAAGCCATAGAAGTAGGAAGTTGAGGCTTGCTTAAAGCCTTTGGTAAGGTAACAAATACCACTTGAGCGATCGAGGGAACCATCCGAGGAACCTTGTCTTTCTTTGCAAAATTTTCAAAAAACTCCGAGATAGGATCCAGAAAAGGAGGAGAGTGAGAGATGCAAAGTCAAAATCTATTCTACTTTTCAACCTCCGAAGGTAAGGTAGAAAGCTAAAAGCCCCACAGGTAAAGTAAGGCTAAGTTTCTCTCGTACCAACCTTTTCAAATTTGCAAGAAGAGCATGGAGTTTGTGCGCAGGTACTTGCCGAGTGATAACATCTTGCAACCCCTGATCCACCGAGGCCAAGTCTAGGCTTTGCTCGAGGACGAGCAAACGTTTAGCTTGGGGGAGTTTGTTGACGGTCCTTACAACAAAGATCCGACCGTCAAAACCTCAGGTTCGAGAGGAGTATACAACAAGTTTCATGCACATTTTTGATACTAATAAAGTTCCACGAGTTGTGTTGGCATTTTTACTTGTAGGTACACAGATATGGGAATAACAATGGACAAATGAACCATAGAGGGGTGCACCAAAGCAATGGTGCAGGGCCGGCCGCACCTGGCCAGGTCCGGCCGCACCTGGCCAGGTCCGGCCGCACCACAGCCAGGTCCGGCCGCAGCATAGCCAGGCTCGGCCGCACCACGGCCGGCCGCAGCTGGCCACAGCCGGCCACACTTGGCCAGGGCTAGGCCCGGCCGCACCTCTAGGTGCGCCCGCACCTACCAAATGCCACGTATCGGGTCCACGGCACCAACAATCCCACGAACAAGTCTTGGATGGACGAGAAACGTTGATTCTATGTCGGTTGGATCAAAAGGCTAAGATTGGAAGCACTTGGATCGATGGACCCACACTTAACCTTCACAACCGCCATCAAGGAGTGATCCTGGACGTCCCTCAACACCGTCGGTGCATCACACGGTAATTGGGTAGGTGCGCCCGCACCTATAGGGCCGGCCGCACCTATCAACTTGCGTCCCGGGCGAAACCGACCCAAGGAGCCGACCTACAACCGCCTCAGGAGCAAGGATCAGGAGCGTCCAAGTCAAGAGGCGGTGGATCATAGGGCCGGCTGCACCTCCCCATCCGGCCGCACCTATGAAAATGGGCCCACGCCCTCAACCGACCTCACTTACCTATAAAAGGAGCCTCACACCCGCTGGATCACACACACCGCGCAGGAGCATCTCATTTCCACTCTTTAGTTCACTTAGAGTAGGATTAGTGTAGCTTGGGAGTTAGAGTCGAGTCGAGCAAGTCTCGGGGTTCCGGAGGAGTCTTCTTCAGAGTTCCAGTATTGCTCTTGTATCCTTTCTTTGTTTAGACTCAAGTACAATTCAAGTTATCTTTCTATCTTACTTTTCGAGTCAATTACATTCAGCTTTTACTTTGCTCTAGAAGCTTTATTCTTGGTTTAGACTAAAGTTAGTTTAGTCTTGGTTAGCATAGCTCTCTTGAACCCTATAGTGTTGTGGTCGTTCTTCGCTTGATCTCCGGTGTTTCACCGGAGAGAGAGACCTTCCTTCGTGGTACCCGGGGAAAGGTTCTTTGGTTCGTTGTGAGCACGGTGCTCAGAGCTTACCTTAGTCTTAGATTGGTGTCCCGCGCAACGGAATAGTTGTGGTACCCTAAGGAGGTGACAGCTCCGGACGGGCTCTGTAGTCCACCACGTTAGTTCGGGCCGGTAGGATTCAGCGCGTCGTATTCCTCCCTTCTCATCCCTGTCTGAGGGTGCAGCTTTGCATGCCCCTGCAACACTAGAAGAGCTTGTTGAGTTAGCTCACCTTGGTTATCCTTTGCTTTAGCCCTTTGCCTAGAGTTGACAAGAATAGATAGATTGTGTTAGGATCCTTTCTCGTCTCGTTGTCCTCCCAGCTCGCTATCCTCTCTAGTCTTTTATCTAGATCTCCTAGCGTGTGTCAAGTTATCCCCGAATATCTTTATTCGTTATCCCCCGCTTTAGCCCTTTACCAAGCCTTGGTCTTTCTCCACCGTTTACTCGATCATCTTTGCCGTCGTGCCTCCCACGGAAAAATATAAATCGACAACCCAATACCACCGGGTGAAGTGCTACAACGGTAATTCGTGCGCTTGCGGACCTTTCTGTGATCGTGTGTTTTACCCCCGACGTCCCCTGGTCCCATTACTAGAGGTGTGAACCCGATGGTGACACTTGTAGGCTCCAACAAGCATTTCTGTCATCGTTGCCGTTTGTGCCATCTTAGTGGTGAGGCTAAGGAACGTCAACAGCCTTCTACCCATGTTGTATTTTTTAGTGCCTATCTCAAAAAAAATCGAAGAGAGTTAGAGCATGCTTGGTACACTTGTTGCCGCTTGTACGCATTGTCTGCTTGCCTCGCATTGCTAGGCAAATCAAGGTGAGCTCCCATGGGAGTGCTTCCTTTCCTTGCTATTGCTCACCTTGTAGCTCGATCCAGTAGTGTTATAGACGCTCGATCGATAGCAGCAAAGGTCCATCCGACCATGGCGGAGGTTAATCCAACAATAGTGGAGGTCGAATCGACGACATTAGATGTCAAATTGACAGTAGTGGAGGATGATTCAGTAGCTAAAAAGCTTAATTTGGTTCTCGTGCACTGCAATTTACGACGACAGAGCTTGATTCGGCAAATGCGGCGTTGATTCGACGATCAGTCCACTTCAGTTACAATCGGAAGTATATCTAGATCGGATTACAAATACTATCCCATGATATCCGAAGTGATTGGCGTTGTGTCTGGTGTCTTGACTTTTGCACGCCAAATATCCCGTCATCTCGGGCTCGCTTGCCAGGATGGGTGGGCCCACCATGAAGACTTAACTTCAACCCTTTGAACAAAATTCCCCATCTTCATGTCCCTGAGCGACGGCCCAGTTAAACAATGACTAATATGCAATTGAATGTGTATATAAACAAAATCCCCCATCTTCGTCTCCCTAAGCGATTGCACATTCTCTTGTCACTATCTCTCCATGCACATGGTTGCTTTCTCTAAATAGTCTACCTAGTTCGTGCTTTAAACATCTCTTGCCGTACTTTATGCTATGCTCATGTCTTCTTCTCGGACTTTCGGCATTCAGTGAATAAAACTACTGGATGAAAATAAATAAACAAAGCAGTACATCACTTACGCTCTGTCCTCCTTGCACCCTCTTTTTTCACATGAAGATGTTGCCGATTAGATTATTTGATCGCCTGCTCGAGGGCACCACACTATAATCCCTTACTTTGGGAGGAAACAACGGACTATATCCAACTCCCGTATGTATTTTCATCCGACAGTTTTTTACATATATGAGTGGTTTTCTACGAAGTATAGTTTAGAGAAAGGCTTTTGTTGTCACTAAAGTCATCATAAGGCCAAACTTGGGGTCACGGTTCCTCTCTTCTTTATTTGAGAAACAATTTTATTTCCATCTCATATATATATTAGAGTCATGTGAGGCTTAACAAAGAGATTGTTTTTTATTTTCTAACAGAAATTTATTTTCATCATGTGTCATGTCTTATCAATGTTGGCATTTAGAGCCTTGCAAGACTATATGCCTATACCGATAAATATTATAAATACTTCATGAGCTTCCTAATTAGTGCTTCATCTGGGATAGATAACTTTCTAAATTATCATTGTATTTGTTATTTACTCTTCAGTTAGTTATTAATAACTACTATTTTCTTATTTTTAATTCTGAATTTATGTATTTACTAATTGTATGTGTATTGAATATGGACTATTTGGATTTCCTTATTTTAACATTAACTACTATTTTTTATTTTTTATTCCAAATTTATGTATTTATTAATTGTACTTGTATTGAATATAGACTCTATTTTTCTTATTCTTAATTCCGAATTTATGTATTTTTCTTATTGAATATGGACTCTTTGGATTTCCTTATTCCGAATTTATGTATTTTTTGGATTAATCTAGACCTTCAGATCTTCATAAAATCCAACGGTGTATATTGTTCTCTTTTTTGGATTAACATGGGAATTTCTAGACCCTCTCGGCGAACGTGGTGGCTTCTTTTAACACTCAAGTATAAAGATAATAGATTCTTGTCTTTTTGGGAATTTTGGAGGAATTCAGAGACCTATCAGTGGTGGAATGGAATTTCAGGAGTATGCTTCAGGAGAAATATAACTCCTGCTGCATCAACAAATGATTTACTGGAACAGAGAGGGACAATTAAGTGGGTCAAACTTGGTGATGAGGGAACAAAATTTTTTCATGCTAAGGCTACAATCAGGCAAAGGAGGAACTTGATTTCCTCCTTAAAAGATGCTAATGATCTACCACACTCAGATCATCCCACAAAAGCCAACATCTTGTGGGAGGCATTAAAAGACGGACTTGGAACAACTGACAACCCTGATATGTTATTCAATTTGGAAGAACTTTTACAAAGAGCTGAGGATCTGGATTTCTTAACTCAACCATTCTCACATGAGGAAATAGACTCTGTGGTGGCTAATTTGCCTGGTGACAAATCTCCATACCCAGATGGCTTTAATACAAACTTTGTGAAGAAATGTTGGCCAATCATTAAATTTGACTTCTACAGACTTTGTGATGCATTTCACTCGGGATCTATCTGTTTGGAAAGTATCAATGGTTCACATATTACTCTTCTCCCAAAAGTGGATGCTCCTTCGAAAGTGTCTGACTTCCGACCCATTTCATTGCTCAACACCTCAATCAAGATCATGACAAAGCTTCTAGCAAACAGGCTGCAACAGTCTATCATGGGACTTATTCATTAGAATCAGTATGGTTTCATCAAGTCGAGAACTATTCAAGACTGTCTTGCCTGGGCTTTTGAGTATCTGCACCTGTGCCA
Organism: Cenchrus fungigraminus; assembly: GCA_036936925.1. NCBI lineage: Eukaryota > Viridiplantae > Streptophyta > Magnoliopsida > Poales > Poaceae > Cenchrus > Cenchrus fungigraminus. The sequence continues at coordinate 1,611,428 of CM072770.1, read as the reverse complement.
CAAGTCCAAAAAAGAATTGATTATTCTAAAACTCGATTTTGAAAAGGCTTTTGACAGAATTGAGCATCAAACAATGTTACAGATCATGGAACATAAAGGTTTCAACCAGAAGTGGATTCAATGGATGAATTTGATCTTGAAATCTGGAAAATCAGTTGTTCTTCTTAATGGTGTGCCAGGCAAAGTTTTTCACTGCAGAAGAGGAGTAAGGCAAGGTGACCCTCTATCACCATTGCTCTTTGTACTAGCAGCCGACTTTCTTCAAACTCATTTAAACAAAGCCAAAGATCAGAACTTGCTGCAGCTGCCAATTCCACTAACCTTCACTTCAGATTTTCCTATAATACAATATGCTAATGATACACTTATCATAATGGAAGCTTGTGCCAGACAGTTAGTGTTTCTCAGAAGCCTACTGCAAACATTTGCAAGTTCCTCAGGATTAAAGGTCAACTACTCAAAGTCAATGATGGTTCCTATTAATGTAGAAGACCATGAAATGCAAATCTTGGCTAACACCCTGGGATGCTCCATAGGTTATATGCCTTTTACTTACCTAGGCCTACCTTTGGGGACAACTAAGCCAAAAGTATTGGACTTCCTACCTTTAATTTCTAAGTGTGAGAGGAGGCTATCCAGCACATCAACTTTCTTATCACAGGCAGGGAAACTTCAAATGACCAATGTTGTCTTCTCAGCGTTGCCTACCTTCCACCTATGCACCTTCAAGATGCACAAAACAGTCATTCATCAGATTGATAAGTACCGCAAATATTGTCTATGGAGGGGAGCAGATATCAATGATAAAAGGCCACCAAAAGCTGCATGGACAATGGTATGTCTACCCAAAAAAGAAGGAGGTTTGGGAGTCTTGCATTTGGAAACACACAATGAAGCTCTGCTTCTCAAAAACTTGCACAAATTCTACAACAAGGTCGATACATCATGGGTTCAATTAGTCTGGGAGAAATATTATGCTAATGGGAAGCTGCCAAATCACACTATGAAAGGATCTTTTTGGTGGTGAGATATACTAAGGCTACTAGACAAATTCAAAAGTCTAGTCACCATCTCTGTTCACAAGGGTGACACCTGTTTCTTATGGCATGATCCGTGGGGAGGATCCATAAGAAATCAAGGCTTCCCTCAGCTTTTCTCCTTTGCAAAAGTTACAAACATTTCAGTGTGCAGAGCTGCAGCAGTTTCAGACATCAATCAACTCTTTAATTTACCAATTTCGGTAGCGGCATTTCAACAACTTCTGGTATTGGCACAAGACCTTGCTGATGTCTCACTTGAGCAAGAACAAGATGATGTTTGGACCTACTCCTGGGGATCTACCATTTACATGCCTATGAAGGCTTACAAGATGTTAATAGGAACAAGACAAGTACATCCTTGTTTCAGTTGAATTTGGAAAGCATCTTCACAAAAGAAACACAAGGTCTTCTTTTGGCTGCTCCTGAAAGATAGGCTAAGCACAAGGAACATTATAAGGAAAAACAGGGTTCTTCCATCTTATGATTGTGTGCTTTGCCGGCTTCAATTGGAGGAAACTCTTGAACATCTGTTCCTATGTCGCCCCTTTGCAATCAGTTGCTGGAACCTCTTGCATCTGACAATTCCAGCAGGTGAGCCCTTTGACATTCTACAATCTTTCAAGACCCAGCTTAATGTTAGCTTCTTCATGTCATAATGTCTTGGACAATTTGGATGGCCAGAAACGACTTGATATTCAGAGGCTTTTAACCCAACATTACAAGCAGCACTGGAAAGATTCAAAAAGGAATTTGCCTTAGTTATTCTAAGAGCAAAACAGAGTAACAAGCAAACAATGTCCATATGGTTACAATTAGCTATGTAATCTTTTTGATCTTCTTTCTCTCTTTTCTCTCTTTTCTCGTTTTGTTCTATTTATAATATATATAATCAGTAGGGGTAAACCCCCTCCTGTTTCCTAAAAAAAATTATGAGCACAATCATCTGTGGGCAACGGGATGTAGTGAAGCGGCGTGTGGGATCGTCGTCCTTGAGCACATGACACTGCAGGAAACCATTCCAGAGGTCAACCCAAGCCACCGCACCACCTTCTCCTCCAATGGTGATCGCCTTGTCGCTGTTGAAACCACACATGTTACGATCGTTGTGCTTGACCAGCTAGCGATGTAGGCTTGCGGATCCAACTTGCAGTAGTCTTGGAGTTGTAGATGTGGATGTGGAACCTGAGGTCCTCCTCCTTGTACTTCCTGTGGGGTGACACCGTCGTCTTGTGGAGCATCACAATGTAAATGTAATACAGGTGAGGGTCCTCCAGTCCTCGTAGCGGGGCAGGAGGGCGACGCGGTGGTTTCCGGGGGAAGACGAAAGGTTTGGGGGGCAGGATCCGAGTCAGCGACGGCGCCCGACGACATCGATCGGCCGCCGGCGCCTCCAGCAGCCCGGTAGATGAAGAAATCGTACTTCCTGATGTCAGAGGAGTTGTCACGATTACCGAACGCCATCCTGATGAGGACGAGGTCGTCGTCCTCCGCTGCCACGAGCTAGATGGATTGCATCGTGTAGGACCAAGGCTCGGTAGGGTTAATTAGATCTAACAAAATCTACTTCCTAAAACTAAATTAGCGACACCACATCTCCCAACTAAATTGGTGTATGTCGCCTGAATGCAATCATCCCACCAATCCCCAAACACATGGAATCTCTACACACAAGTCCGATTATGCATGCAAGTGCTAGTCGAAGCTCGACGACCGGCTCCAGTAGCCGTCTGCCGGCCAAGGCAAGGTGTCCACAGTACGTGCTGCTGCAGCGAGAGAGAGCGTCGCCCTCCTCCACTCCGAGCAGCGCAAGGTTCAGGTGCGTGGCGACTGCATGTTCGCGTCGATCAGGAGTTGCAGCCTCCTCATCCCAACCGTCGAAGCTGGCCGTGACTTGCGACCTTGCCCAGCCGATTGTTTCGTCGTCCGATCCCCTTGAATATTGCAGTTTCAGAACCGGCGTTACGTTGTGGAATAAGTATTATGTTGCTTCAGCAATGAGTGATGTTTTCTTAGATGAAATTGCGAGCGTTCTTTCCATGTGACTCGTGTTCTTACCAGTGACATTTGATCGTCACAATCATTCTCGTTCCCCAAAAATGCATCAACAACTGTTTAATTTCTCCACTGGACAGTAAAGGCTTTGCCTATTAATTACAATGAATGAAGATTATTAGGAAAAAGAAATCAGCAAGTGCAGCAGTGGTCAAATGTACCGATTTTAGTTTTTTCATGGCATCGCCACCAACTTAAAAACGGAAGAGCAAGCATGTGGCTCCAGTTTTGTTCATAGTCCAGCTTGAATAAAAAAGTCTTGCAAGGAACTCACCCAGCCAACCAGGCTTTCCTGGAATTTTTTTTATATTTTTTTTAAATCATTTTGCAAAAATATACGACAGTTTGAAAATTTTACACTTTTGGCATCCATTCGCCGCCACGGCGGTTTCAGGACTAACCGCCGTGGGCCACGGCGGTTAGGATGTCGCCGTGGGGTACGCAGTGCCACCGACGGCGGCATGGAGTGGCCCAGCAACCGCCGTGGGCCACGGCGGTTGCATGTGGCATACCGTCGTGACCCACGGCGGTTAGTTTTTTTTTAAAAAAAATTAACGAGAGAAAACACACATTTGCAATGGCATGTACGGTACTAGTACCTAGAGATAACATGCCTTAGGGAATTTAAAATTTTCATTGCAACATTCCTGATGAATCTAGATGTACGAGAACTGGCCAGAGAGCATAGAGCCGCCAGAGTGTTGCGACGGCATGTAGTACCCCGGTGGGGGTGGAGGTGGTGAAGGTAGAGGGGACCAATCTTTCTTGTGGCATTCACAAGTGCAAGTCGAACATTTGCAGCACCAGTCTTTTCACGCTTCGGGCCTAGGCGCAATTTCCCTTTGCACTCAACCTCATAGCTCCACATAATCTCATTTTCATCAGACTGGTACAAAGGTTGCGATGTGACCTTGTGTTTAAGTGCTTTGTCCTGAGCCTTGTTCAGATACTCAGTCATATTTGTGCAGTATCTCATTTAAGTGTTTCTCATAACCTCATCCGCTTTCTGCCTCCTAGTGTGAAAGTACAACATTGTACGATACATAAAGAACTCGATGATGCCAACTAGAGGATGAGGTCTTGAACCGCGGAGCACACAGTTGTAAGACTCAGCAAAATTAGTGGTCTTTATTCCATGTCTTGCTCCGCCCTCATCAAACAGGAGACACCACTTCTCCTTAGGCTCATTCTTAATCCACTGGCTGAAGGTCTTCACAGCACGCCCTCTTCTGCGCCTGACTTGAGGGCCATCTAATCCCACATCCTCGAGAGAAATTGGCTCCTCTCTAGGTTCGGGATTCACTGGCCTCTGTGCTATCTCCTCTGATGCCTTCTTTGTCAGCTCATCTAATTTCTTCCAGATGGCATCAAACTTCTTCTGCTGATTCTGCTCACACAACCTCTCAAACAATTTAGCCAGGGCCTTGTTCTTGAACTGGCTGTGGAAGTTCGCTTTCATGTGCCTAACACACCGCCTGCTCTCAACATCTGGCCACAATGGAGCTCTGTATCGCTCTATGCTGCCCTCTTTCATGTCATTGACTGCTAGACCCGCCCTTGTGGTAAGTTTGGACAAACAAAATCACAGGCAAACCAACTCGGCATGCATTTCTGATAAAACCCCTCCATCGTGGAGTGCCTTCAAGTGCCACGAGCTCCCAATACACTGGTGTACTTCTGTTGATTAGTGCCATCACCGACATGCAATGGTGCTCGAAATCTACTGAAAATACCTTGCCGAGTCAGTTGGTTATAACCTCCCAAGTTCTTTCTCCTGCTCTTGGAATATTTTTCTCAACTGAACTAAAATTTGACAAGTCAACTCCTTGTGGACCATATATAATCTCTCCAATTCCATAATATATTTTGATTGTCACTGACTTCGACATGTCTGATTCATAATAAAAAGCAGTAACTACTATCAAAAGCTACATCCAGGGACTAAGAAACAAATAAACTTATCTAAACTACATTAACAGACTAATCAGCCGCAATCTACACACTTAACAGTAAATATATTACGTAATATAAACTACAACTACAGATGTATAAACTACAACTACAGATCTACAAGCTACAACTACAGATCTACAAACTACAACTACAGATCTACAAACTACAACTACACCGAAATAAAAATTACTAGAATTAGTGAAATCAGTGAACTACCTGCAAAGCGAAGAAGTAGCAGAGCTTCACTACTCCGCACCCTCCACCTCCCCTCTTCTCCTCCTCAACCCTAACCCTGCAAACAGGAAATTTTTAATACCACAGATCTAAAGAAACGCAGTGAATCACTAAATACGGTTTCTAAGAGTTGAAATCGTCGAAATACTTACAATGAAGCGAAGAACCGGCAGAGCTTTGCTACTCCACCCCCTCACTCTCCTCCCCTCTCCTTCCCAACCCTCTCTTTCTTTTTTCCCGAATTATTATGACATTTCCGGGCTAATTTTCGCCTTATATAGAGGAGGGGGAACTTGCCGCCGTGGGCCACGGCGGCTGGGCGGGCCATACCGCCGTGGGCTACGGCGGTTTGGCTTGCCGCCGTAGCGCACGGCGGTTTGTCGCTAGCCGCCGACGGCTGACCTCCAAACCCGTGGGGGCCCACGGGCGACATCTGAACCGCCGTGGCCCACGGCGGTTAGTCCTGAAACCGCCGTGGGCCACGGCGGCCGCCGTGGGCCACGGCGAATGGATGTCAAAAGTGTAAAATTTTCAAACCGTCGTATATTTTTACAAAATGATTTTTTAAAAAATATATAAAAAAAATTCGCTTTCCTGGCCCTTTGGGCCTCGTGGTGTGATGGGTCTCCTTCCTGAAATAATTTGAATGATGCTCAAGGAAATTTTCTGTTTAAGGTGGGTTGTAGGTCAAGCGAAAAATTTTCAATGGCTTGTAGGTAAAAACCTCAAATAATTTCCAGGAGTACAACTCCAAAAGCATAGACATCAATCTTCTCATTGACCTTCCCGTACGAAAAATATTCGGGAGCCAAGTACCTGTACAAGAGTAGTTCGTTAACTACTTCATTCATATTTCATGTTTAATTAACATAACAGCTAAACAGAGCTCAGAGATGATACATACCCGAAAGTTCCAGTGATGTCAGTACATGTTAGGTGGGGACTTGAAGCTGACACTTGCTTTGCTTATGGAATTGTAATACTAATTCATATCTGATTGACTGATTCCATGTTGACTTCTTTAAGTGGTTAGATCCTTTTGCCCTTACTAATCCATCTTCTTTTCTAATTCCTTATTCCAGGACGAGCCCTGAACTTCTACTGATCCCGGTGAGTGAGACTTATTTTCCATGATCTTAAATTCAGTTTATAAGTTTTCATTATTGCCTTTTCCCCCCTTCTTTAGAAACTGCGAAACCATGAACCATCCATCATCCATGGCTTCGCCCTCAAATCACACACACAGCTTTTGGTTGGTGCATGGCATGGGGTTCGGCACACATCACAGTTCAATATGTCCAACCACATTCTGGCTAACCTCACGCCTCATCACCTCTAGCTCTTAAAACACCTCCATGTAAAAATGGAAAAAAAACAGAGAGGAAGAAACAACAACTCTAAATACACTCCATCCTTACATCAACAAGATCATAAGTTAGGAACAGCATGGACCCCCAGAATCACATGCGAGATTCTCCATTCGAAACAGTGACGCCATCTGGTAGGAGTCTTGCTAATGAACAACTGAAGCTGCATTGAACCAGCTCATACCTCAGCCTCTGCTAAGCAGCTGAGTCTGCAGGATCTGGTTGTCTTCCAGCAACCGGTCGTACTCAAGGAGCAGCTCCTCTGACTGCTTCTGCAGCGCGTTCACATGGGCCTCTGCTGCCGATGCCTTCCTCTCGTGTTCTTCGTTCTCCAATTTCAGCTTCTTCATGCTCTCGTTAAGCTTTGCAACCTCCCGCTGGAGCTTCTTCATTTCGCCTGAGGATTTGTCCTCCTTTTCACGGAGGGACCGGTTCTCCATCTGAAGTTTCTCGACCTCCTCCCTTGATGTGCTGGATGTTTTCCTCAGCGTCATGAGCTTTCGCAGGTAGTGGTGCAGCCGGTCGATAACAAATGCAAGGAATAGAGTGTATCCTACAGGGACAAATAAAATACCATAGCTAGGTTAAGTTATTGAAGAGATTATATGGTACTTTTCATAATGAAACAACAAACAGCAATGCCCTGGGCTTAAAATGGATGTGGAAATTTTAAATGTCTTCTGAGGCCTATTTTTACCATTTTAGGTATTAATCTCCCTATGGTTAAAAAAAGGCAAAAGAAATGAAAAGAAAAGAAAGAGAAGACTAGATGAACCAACTGCTTAAACCATGCTGTCATAGTAACTTTATTGGCATGGACCCGCTCTTTTGTGTTGGAATATTCGTAGACAATCAACTTTATAGATTGTACAAGTTCACTACTGCATAGACCAATATAAACATGTACAAAATTTATTTCCATGCCTTAACATTTACAATACATACAAATACAGCTTCCAATAGAAGCTCATGGAAATCAATAATTCACAAGATGTACCGAATCTAATTTTTTATCTACAATTACTATCCCTAATACATCTTCTGTATAGTTTAAGCAGATTCTAAATGCCCAAATATGAAACATGTCCTCAAAAATAATATCAAATCTTCTCTATTTATTCCCAAATGCCAACCTTTCTAGCTTGCGCATCATAACTCTTAAAAGGTTGAAAGTTATAACTAAGATTCCTAAGCCAAGAGTGCCACACTGGAACTTAATCACTAACTACGGTAAACAGTACTCGAGTAATTCCAAGGGCTGTAGATTGATTTTTGAGAAACCAACTTATCTGGCATCTCCTTAACATTCCTGAGTACAACAATGTCCTTCCGACATTCTACATACAAACTCTTGTCTGCACCCCAGATACCATTTTCAAGACAACATTTTCGCAAGTCTTAAATCTTCATTGTACACCACAGCTACTCAAAATGCATGACAAGAAAACGAACTTGTATAAAGCTGGTACATGATAGGAGTATGTTGTGCTAAGGCAACAAAAATATGCCACTGGATAGCTTACCTTGGGTTTCAGGTAAAATAACTATAGTTAAAATTCTAAAGAGTACCAAACAGTCTCTGAAGAGAAAAATCATTGCTGCAACATGCTATTGTCTTTCTTGATGCCTAGGTATTAAGGGAATAACAATAGTCCAATGCAATGCAATCCAATAGGAATGCTCCTGTAGTATCCTAATAGACCAATATAATCTAGTTTTTCCTGAACAGTTGACCAACCAGGTAAACAAAGGAGATGACTACTGCTACTACTTACTAAATGGAGATTATAAAATCAGCTATCCTTAATCTACCTTTGAGACTAAGAAATTGGTTACAACTCAAAATCTGGATCAGCTGACCTGAATTTTTGGTATTCAAGAACAAACTCTAAATTGGCAACTGAATACTGAATCCAGATCACTGGGTGTCAGATTGCTGCTACCTTGTCTACCACCTAGGTACCTAAGCAGAAATCAGCCAGTCACTAATTCGTCATTGCATCCATATACACTGGTCCACTACAAAATGCTAAGCAGCTGGCATTACTGTTACTACTTGCTTTTTAAAAATAACCATGGCAGGGAGACGAATGCTCACCAATGAGGGATGCCTCGAGGAGGTGCGTCCTCCAGAGCACCTGGTCCATGGGGCTGACGGTGCCGACCTTGAGCCCCCTGTTCTGGATCTTGAGGATGCTGGCAACGTCGGACATGAGGATGACGGTGAGCGTGCACGCCAGGGTCTTCACGGTGGCCGGGCCTTTGCCCGTCTTCACCTGGTCCACGACGCGCATCGCCAGCTCCCGCAGCGGCCCGACCTTCACCATGAGAAGCAGCGCCACCGCGCCCTCCGCGAACAGCGCGAGGAACAGCAGCTGAATCATACCTTCGACTGGCTGCGGCGTCCCCAATCTGCTACGATTCTTCAACCCTGGCTTGGCCGCGCGTGCTCGAGGAAGCTGCAAGGGTTTCAACCCTCGAAAGAAACGGACTTCGCTGCGCCAAATTCAAGAATGGCGCAGGAATGGAGGTTCCTGGCGGCGGAAAAATCGCAGTTTTGATGGGGGGGAGATGTCGGAGATGCGAATTCCCACCTTTCTTGGCCTGCGGAAAGGTGTGCCATCAGCAATCAGGAGACCCAAACCGAGAGAAAAAGGGGAGGCAAACGGTAATTTCTGGGGGAATGCGTAAAGTAGCAGCTCACCTTTACCAAGAACCAGGCGAGAACTCGGAGCAATCAAGAATCAGCGACTTGGGGCGAGGGTTATGGGTTGAAGGTAAGAAGTGGGAAAGGGGATCGAAAGGTGAAGGGTTGAGACGGCGGCGAAAGGCGACGAGGAGGGCGAGGGCAGGGCAGGGTCGCAAGGGTAGAGCGAGAGAGGGGGAAGGGAGTAGGGGTGTTGGGAGTGAGAGTGTGCTGACGGCTGAGTTCTTGGTTCTTGCCCCCTATTTGTGTTTTTTAGCTCTTTCTTTTCGATTAAGAAATGGTGCTTAACGTGCATACTCCGAAAGTTCTCCCGACATCCTTTACTTTCAAAGGAATTTTAAAGGGTATGAGCAATGCATTTGCAACTTTATTTAGACAGCCTTTTTCTACTAGTATACTAATATTTTGGGTTTTTTTTTTGCAAAAACTAAAATAAAATGATTGAAAACAAGTGTGTACCTTTCGTTCAGAGTTCAGCTGTGGTGGTGGAGTGAGTGACCACCGTATTGTTTTCGTTTCATGAGTGGCCGTATTGTTTTTCACAAACTGTTGGTTTTCCTGTTCGATCCTGTCTTGTAGTGATATTTTCTTTAAATTGATTCTGAAACCGTATGGGAGAATCTGCAGCGCATGGCAGCGGAATTGATCAATTCGTTGCTATCACTCTCGTCCCGTGGCATTTTACGGTCGACGCCCCGTGCTCTCATGCTATCATGAGCAGTGATCCATTTTTGTACCCTCGTCCCATTGACAATTCTCCAGGACTTGGGCCCCCCTAATGAAGAAATTAAGGTGCCGTTGGGATTTAATCAAGGCCCTAGTAGAGCAGATTTTGTTGAATGTTGCAACCTAGTTATGATTATGAAGACTATCAGATTACCTCATCTTAGCTGGAGAACATGCATGCTTTGGCTTCCCTCTAATCTTTTGGGGGTACGAAAGTTTTAATCCACTGCTAGATAGATTAAATTTGATGCTGGACCCCAACACAACACCTACTGATGCAAAGTTAGTAGTAAAAAGAATGGATCTTTGTGGGATCTAGGAAGGAAGGAGCCTTTGGGGGCAGCTCATCATGACAGACAGGGACTACTCTACTTTGAGGCAGGAAGATGCAGGATCATTTTATTTTTTTCAAACAAAAACGAAGGATAATGGATGCATGCCAGACCCAGACCCCTGTGGGCTCCCTAATATTCGGCTTAATCAATTATTTGCCACTTCCTAACATTCCAACAGCCCCAAACTTTTCTATGCAACAATGGTAGGTACCTGAAGATGACTGCTGGTAAACAGGTCAACACATCGCCCTGTTCGTTTGACTTATCAGCCACCAGTCAGCAGTACTTTTCTCTCACAACAAACCAGCCACCAGCAACCAGCCAGCAGTACTTTTCTCTCGGAACAAATCAGTATTTTTTTTTGCCTCGCAGATTCTCAGGAGCAGCAGTCAACAATACCGCGGCAGCAGCAGCAGCTAAGCTCTTTGTTAGCTGACCTGGTGTATGGAAGCCTAACCACGTCATGTGGGAAAGGAAAGAAGAGAACGCCATCACCATGATGGCAGCCGAGTTAAGGGTGACAGGTATGTGGGAGCCGTGCAGGACGGGAGTGAGCAGTGACCACGGACCACCACACCAGCCACCCACCGCTCCCATTCGGCAGCAGCGGCAGCGAACGAGGGGAAGCGGGCGACGACGAAGCAGCGGCAGCGGCAGCAGCAGCGAGAAGGAGGAATCCGACGCCATAATGGTCAAACACGACCCTTCTTCCCTTTCTTCCTCCCCTGCGCTTCAATTCTTTCTTCCTCGCTGGTCCTCTGTCTCTTCCCCTATCTCCACGCTGTCTCGTCTCGTCTTCCTCCTCCTCCCTTATCGACCGCATCTTTTTTCTCTCTCTCCTCCTCTTCCTCCTGTTGTTGAACGCGACAGTTCTTGCTTCGAATCCAGGTCGGGAGGGGGGAGGCGGCGCCCTGACTGAGCAGTGAAGGAACCGCCTTTTGCACCTGTCCTTGGGGGGCTTCTCCGACGCGAAATGGCCGTAAGTTCTTGCTCTCGACTGTCCCCAATCCTCTGTGGTGTTCGAGGCGGGTCGCGTCCGGATCGGTTTGATCCTGCCTGGTCTTAGCATGTGGGATTTCTTGGAATTGCCTACGGTTGGGTTGGCAGCAGAGCCCACTGCGACGCTTGCCCAGGTCTGTCCTGTTTTGCTTCGTGAGTAGGAGACACTGGTTGCATCTCTGCGGAAGCAATTTCTTGTTGCTTTCTCTGCGTGGCCCAAGAAATGTACTAATCTCAAATAAAATTAGTTGCTTTGTCCCCTTTTTTTTACCTCACTCACCAAGATCCCGGTTAAAATGTTTGTTTTCTTGTGTCCTGAGTGTTACTGTGTGTCTATTTCTTGAAACCAAGTTACTATGGGGATCAAAATTATCTCCGTTTAAAAATTGATCCAGTGCTGGCCTCCAACAATACTGTTTGGGATTATCCCGATCTTAATAGCAGCTCCATCTTACTATGTTTCCTTTTAATCTTGGTAAACATGGATGTGGAAATTAGTAATGGTTGTTTGTTATTTCAGATTGCTGCGATAATTCTTGTCACCGTGCGAATGTATCTTTCCTACTAATCCCTGCAGCTTTTGATGGATAAAAAGATTGTATTAATAGGGAATTGTGAGTGTGGACTTTACTAATATGGTATTGGGTTATTAAATCAATTTGCCAAGCACTGTCTGATATGAATTTGTTTATTCTACTGTACCAGAATCAAGGAGTTCATGATCGTTAAAAGGATATCACTAAGGCTAGGTATCACTTTTGTGAAATGTGGTTTGTGGTAGAGAGTATATTACCCTCTTTACCTACTCCTATGTGTTTGGGATTTGCCTTATCTCAAGGACAGTCCCAATGCCCCACATTAGTATGTTTCTGTTTGATTTTGGGGTTGATGTAAATTAGTATTTTTCTTCTTCTTTTGGATTGCTGTGTATATCTAGTATTGTTCCTGAAGCCTTGACGGCTAATTGGATTGTCTTTATATGAAATTATGACAGTGTGGACTTCACTTAATATGGCATTGTGTGTTCAATCATTTTGCAAACCACTGTCTGATAAGAAATTATTATTTTTATTCTTCTGCAGCAGCATCAAGGGGTTCCTAAATTTGGAAGCTGGGAGGACGAGGGTGATCACCCTTACACACAGTATTTTGAAAATGCTCGTAAGGGTAAATCTCCTAGTCAGAATGACCATAAGGGAGATCCAGAGACACCCTCTAAGGATCCACCATCAGCTAAAGCTTCTCCCCTGAGGACTGGGTCAGATCCAGTGGTGCGAAAGCCCAAGGATGAAAGATGTGCAAGCAGAGAAGATGATCTTCGTCGTCAAGAGGCTACTGCTCGAAAGCCATATGCTGGGTCACCTAATCATAAACACGGTGATCATGCTAACTATGATAGTGCAGCAAGAAAAACTGGCATGGAACGATCGCCTTTGCATCCTCACTACCAAGCAAGAGTTGTAAACAAAGGAGGGGTTTCATCTCCTTCATGGGAACGCAGGGGTCCATCAGAAGGAAACCGTGGAGCTGCACCCACCACACCTGGAAGGTCCAAGATGAGGCGTGGAGATGAAACGGTATAGTCTATTTTTTTATGGCTCGACATAAGTAAACTGCACCTATGATATATTAAGTGCGCATGTGCAGTATGTCTTGTTTGTGTAATTTCTGAAGATATGTATTTTCTTGCATATACAGCCTGAGAGAGGATCAGCTGTGCCCAAGTTTGGAGAATGGGATGAGAAGGATCCCGCTACAGGTGAAGGTTTCACCGACATATTTAATAAGGTGAGGGAGGAAAAACAGTCTGGCGATGCTCCTGTTATCACCGGCGATGCAGGTTATAACCGCTCCAATCAAGGCCGGAAATATGAACCTTCGGTGAGTCCGCTTCAGACTTATTGCCATGCTGGCTGATTTAAACTATATCTTGATCTGATGTACAGATTAAAGCATTTGTTGTGCATATGCTTTATATTTGCATTTTTTGTGGTCTTCTGAAACTAAAAATGGTGGTCACTTGATTTCAGAGCATTGCCCCCTCGTAGTACTAAGTTGTGGAGTCACTTAGGTCAACTGCCTGATGCACGTACTGCACCTTTACTGGTTACTGATTACTGGTTTTAGCTATCATTGTCATATGCTTAACTCTATTGGCTAGACTCAAGCAAACCATGGCATAAACTGCACTTCCTGAGCTGAATCACTGCAAAATATCAATTATACTGATGGCATTGTTACCATATGTTAGAAATAAAGTTTGGTGCTATAGTGAATGTACTAACTATTGAGTAGCCATTGCTTTTTGTTGCTCTTTTTAGTTCCAATTAATCACCATTACATTGTACTTCACAACTGACACACTCCTTTTGTTTGGTTTGTATCCGAGGGATCTTCTTTGGCGATTGCTTATAGAAGTAGCTTTCTGGAATTCGATTATATTCATGAAACACTAGACAATATGTTTAAAGAAACATTATAGAACCCTGCTGAATCCACGGTGCTTCTTTGCAGGGTTGCTCGTGCTTCAGTTGGTTCAGAAACTGATGAAGCTGTCATCGAAGGTTGGATGAATTGTGTCATTGTCACATACTCACATTAGTGGTGTCCTCATCGTGGTGTCCCTGTTGTAATATTGTGTGGTAGCTCGACGGGCCTGAACATGACTTTGTGAACTTTAGGTTCAATAGTTTGAGCTGTTTTTGTAACATGTGATCCGTTTTTCTCTGCAGAATACTTCATGCCCACCCTGCTGCTAGCTTTTCTTTGTCGTTTCATTTTTTTTAAAAAAAAAATCAACCTCAGAGCTACAGAACTAAGAACTAACAGCACCACATAACGCAGCTTTGTTTTGAGTGGGAAAGTACTGACCGAGCGTTATAAAATCTTGCTTTTGTCTCGTGTTCATTTCAAATTTTGATGGCATTAAAGATACAAAACCAACTACATTTCTTCAAATTTTGAGGGCATAGGGGCATGAAAGCTCAAAACAGTATACTCTCTCCCTATGCCCACTGAGATTTTCTTCATTATTGCTCGGTATGGGCAAAACAAAACACAGTATGGAAGTTCTCATTTTTTTTTTTTGACAAAGGATTAACCCTGCTTTTATAGAAAGCTATAAGAGTTTGATACAAACTTCTGGAACCGGCTGGGGACACCAGCTTTACAATATGCACAGCCACCATGCGAACATACTAGGAGAACTATCGAACCACAGGTAGGAAAGAAAGAAAAAGAAGCCGTCTTGGCAAAACAGCAGAGCAACACAGCTACAAAAGGAACCGAAAACCTTTTTTAAGAGCAAACTGTGGGGGAATTCCCCATAGCACTTCATTAGCAGCCGAAAACTGAATAAACATGATCATGTGTCATCCAAATGTATACAATATGTATTTCTGTTGCACAAAACAATAGCAACACTAAGGTTTTAGGGACAGGATTTCGCACCCCCAAAAAAAATAGGGACAGGGCTCGAGAACAAGCACATAGACAAATAGAAGGTTAACCCCCCAGCTGTAGAAGAGACAAACCGAGCAGGAAGGACGGTCCCGATCAAAGTTAATTGAGTTATTTACTTATACTAGTATAGATGCACGTGCGACACGCACGTGGTATATAAAAATTTAGCAATCAAATTAAAAATAGGTACAACACAATTATGCAGATGGGTCCGGATATTAACCCGAGTCCCACACGAGCTTTATCTGCTTCGCTGCATGGGAAAATATGAAGAAGTAAAAATGAATAGCACGACGGACTCCATGCGCGATGACCTCTCC
This sequence comes from Cenchrus fungigraminus, assembly GCA_036936925.1. NCBI lineage: Eukaryota > Viridiplantae > Streptophyta > Magnoliopsida > Poales > Poaceae > Cenchrus > Cenchrus fungigraminus. Next base: position 1,596,233 of record CM072770.1, on the reverse strand, counting down.
ACCAAATCATCCCCGCCGCCACCATCCACCAGCCAGCGTCGCCTGCGACGTGGGCGAGGGCCACCCAATCTCTGCCCCTCCCCTCCCCCCTCCATTGAGATGTACAGAGGACCTCGACACCGTCGTCATCAACAATGTCTTTGGTGAGCGTTCATGCCTTCCTCTCCCACACACCATTGTCGCCCTCCAGCTCTGCCAATGGCCGACGACGACTTTGACGTCGTGCCGTCTATCTGCTCCCTTTGCGCCCCCTGGCCATCCTCGCCCTTCCAACCACTACACTGCCTCACCCCCGCCGATGACATCGGACACCAGACATCCTCCACCACCCAACCGTCGGCGCCATTGCTGTCCACACCCCATGCTCCTCCGTCTGGTCAGACGCCTCCCCGGCCACCCTCTAGGCTCGCCGCCGCCACAACCCCCCGCCCCACGACACACGTATGCCATGAGCTACGATGGCTCTTGGCAAAGAATTTTGAGAAAAATAAAAAAGGCCAAATCTACCAGTAGGGTATCGTGGTCCTCCGCCACAGGACCTCTGCGGCCGCCATCATCGCCGCCGCCACCACCACTAGGTCATCACCGCCGCCACCATCACCAGCACCAACACCACCATCGCCGCCACCACCACTACCAGGTCACCACCACTGCCATCGCTGCCGGCACCACTACCACCACCCACGGCCACATCTAGAAAACGGAGCCCCACCGGCACCAGCACCAGCACCACCACGGCCGGATATAGAAAGGACACTTGTGAAGTAACTCATACCTCAGGTGTAATAATAACAGCAGGTGGAGGCGGCGAGCACGATGAGGTTGGCCTCCCTAGCGCGTGAGGCGTGTGACGGCGATCGTAGATCGGGAGGCGGCGTGCGACGGTGACAAAATTGAAGGTGGTGCATTCATGTTCTAGTGCTTCCCCTTTAGCTTTACTTCCTGTCAAAATTGTCGACCACAATACCAGTCTCGGGTGAAATTCGTTATCCATGGTCAATCCCAACTCAATCACTTGCCATCAAGAATCCGTTGATATCTTGTGAACCTATTTGACTACGTATCATCACGAATCTGTGTAGGGCGAACCAAATCGAGGCAACAGCCACAACACCAACCATGGAGGGCACCGCCGATGGGAGCAGGCACATCAGCACATGCAGTCACCCGTGAGTAGGCACGCACGGTCGCTGGCCATGGATCACGCACGCACGTCGCGGTGGCTCGGGGAGGCACGCACGCGAGATGCCGGACTGGATCACGCACGCACGCGAACGAGCATGCACGCGCGGCGGCCCATGGGGTGCACGTACGCACCGCCGCCGCGCGTGGCGCCAGCCCACGGGCCATGATTTGATGGGTGTCGCGAAGGTCCGACGCCCACCGGTCGGAAGGGCCCGCTTCCGTTCGCCCGTGCTCGTTCGCGTGGCAGGCCAGACAGAGGTAGCGTTTTTTTCCTGGGAAGCAAACACATGCGATTCGTGGTGGGTCCACAAGTGGGTACAAGGGCGGGTAAGGAACATGCGTGGTGAGAAAATAATTATGATTTTGGCAGAAACGCTCTCCAAATTACGATTTTTTGGTACTTCATAGTCCTTCCACCCTATCCACTTCCAAAAACATATGACGGGTGGGTCCGTCGTGAGGGGTACAGCGGGTCCGATTTAGGTGAGAAAAATTTTCAATTGTCTTCACTCTTTATAGTATAGATTTCTATATTTCATTTTACCAAATTTGCACTAGGAAACGGCGCAAGTTTCACACTAATGAGTCGTGATAACTCGAGCAATGCACGGCCAAAGAATAGCAAATCAGTTCACTAAACCACGTGTCAACAGTATACTTGTATTTCGAATGAAATCATGTTCCGATACACATTCTCCAATTTTGGATTAGAGCTGTAAAATCTGGAGCCGATCATCCTAACAAAATAAACGAATGTATCTATGAATGCATCATACTTACTTCCAGCCAAAAGGACATCAGATACACCTACTCATGGGGAGATATCTATGGTGACAATTCATTTTATATACTGACAGCGTTCTTTACATCAAAACTGAATGTTCTCTTGTTTGTCTTTTGGGGCAACACACTGCCATAGAGCTCTGTAGGACTCAATTTCCCTTGCATCTATACCTATAGCGTGAAGATTGCGTGCATATTCCTGCAAAACACCACGAGCAAAAGAACATGTCAGCGATAATGTATTGTATTCAATAGAAAATTATCATGCGCTTTAAGAAGAAGATGGCCAAAAAATTCTAAAAGGAAAAGATTATATCACTTAGATGCAAAGTGAATCTACCATAGGAAATTTGTTTTGGCCAAGACATTGTATCTATATAATTTATGAACATAGACAAAAGGGCAGACAGCAAACCTGAATATCAAGATATAGCTGCATACAGATCTTCTCTGTATCGGATATGATGTTATCTGAGGCATCCGTACTAGCCCCTACTCGTCTTTGTGCACCTTGGCGCAGTCTTTGCAATGAAGACTCCGTTTTCCTTGCCTTCATATTCAAACAAGATCTAAGTAACTGGAAAATCAAAAGAAATCTTCATGAGAAGCTAGGCAACCCTTACTAACCACAGTGACAACTTCCGAGACTAAATCATAATAAATTGCAGTGATCTTGTCTGTAGATCCACGACACAGCTTAGTTTTATCATCTCCTGATAAATAGTTTACTCGCTTCCCTTCAAGAAACACCTACAGGAACAGATGGAAATCTCAGAACAAAACAGAATACAATCGAATCAACATATCAAACTATTCTTAACATCACACTACAGGCATGCAAATCAGCAAAATGAAATGTGGCAAACGCAGAACATCTCAAGTCATGTAATCGATTTGCAAATTGAAGATCAAGGCCAACGGAAAATTTATAAAATAAGCTAAATTACTACAGGTTGACCACAAAATAAATGTCCACCATCACCCCTAGGTTAATGACAGACCTTAAGAGGCAAGGCTTAAATTGGGTTTCTTTTTCGGCTTCTTGGTAACAAGCTACTCCTACTATAAAACATTCAAATGCTTTAATTCAGCTTTGCTCCATAAATTTAAACGAAAAATCATAAAATAAGGGGTAAAACAAGGAAGTCATTAACCTTTAGCGGATGTAAAATCCCTGATACGTATGGAGAATGCCTCACTGGAAGTTTATTCGACATCCTATATGTCGCTGTTATTCCTTTCAGGTGCTTCAGGTCCTACAATCAATACAAAAATATTTGGCAGTTAAAGAACAGGAGGAACATAGATTAAAATTGCTGCATAACCGCATTAGAAAAAAAGTTTATATAAGTGCAATGTTAGCCTATATATAGGCAATATTTGATGCCTAAGTTTAGGATATGTATGGTTCCTACTTTGTTCTTGTTCTCATGCATAGAAAGATGAAATGACTCTTCAGTGGCAAAATAACAAGAGCCCCAAACCATTTTTTATCTAGTTCAAAATAGGTGATGGATCGCGAACGACTAAGAACACGCAGATAGTGTCTGCCACCATAAGTTGATGTTATGATCTACTCACCTCATTAGACTTCTTAACTATGATTCCAATCATGACATTCATTATGGCAGGCAACACCTCCTTTAAAGGTTCAACAGCTTGCAGTATACTTTGTTTCACAAGATTAAGCACTTCAATTGGGCATGATGCTAGTAATTGATTCACGTGTCCAATGAAGCTGCCTGATTCTGAAAGCTCACCAATTACAGCATGTACATCGTGCAGTATCTGTAATCATTACAAAAAAAATTAGTATAGAAGAAAAACTATGTCCAAGAGCTATGATGGATGTTCTATGTTCCCATTGCTCAAGATCGGGTAAGACTTTCAGAATGTAAAAGGAATTATGCTTTCTAAGTCAGAAACAGATTTTTGCACAAAAGGTAAGTAACACTGACTTTGCCTCAATTCATTCAACCAACAAAGCAAACTGTAGGATACAAACAATAAGGACTAAACAGCCTTTTCAGTTCATATGGGGGAGACTTAATGTACATGTCCATGCCTTACTTAAATTGCCACAAAATGAGCTACAAAGTACAAACTGCAGTTTCGCTTTTGCCAAACTAGCACCGATACACCAGAGTCTAGTTAAAAGTGAGTGCAGTGAACCTCCCAGACTTCACAAGCACTTACAGCTGGAGCACTAGTCATCTGACAACTAACTTAGAACCTCCAGAAACTTCAGGTGAAGTAAACTAAACAAAAAGCACATAATGTTGCTGATAAATAGAATATAATAGCCAAAATTTCAGATATAAGCAGCTAGGTTCGAGGTACAGGACGAAGAATCACTAGATCCTAATAGCAGTAGCAGAAATGGCAGATTAGAGCTCAAATATTATTGTATTTGTGACTTACATAAATGAAATCGTCTATAGGTATAGACAGTGCCCATTCAGCATCTGCAGGCGAATTTGGACTCCCATCAGAAGCTTTACGTGCAGATAGACCAGATGACAGCCATGTTGTGTACCTTTTTATGGTACAGGAACATACACTAGAGATAAGCATTTACTATATTATGGAAAAAAATGAAAAAGTTATATTTAGCAGTAGTTATACCTCAAAATAAGCTGCAATGACAGACGAAGGAATTTATCACAGTGAGAGAAAACAAGAACCTCATCACTCCAACAGGCCTGCAGACTTTCTAAGAGCTTAATACTTTGCTTCAAGAGTAACGGCTTCCCTTGAGCCTCATTCATTCCAGCGGGACTAATTGTGTTTGTAAGAGTAGAATCAAGGTCACCCGCAATTTCCTGAAATCTTGTGTAAGTAAACAGGTAGCAATCAAGTTAGAAACAATGTTCTGATTTCTTGAGAACGCCTAACAGAATAGGTATACAAGTTGTATGCTTACCGTAATGAAAAGTAGACACCAACATTCCATTGCCGCATGAAATCGGTGTAAGCAGGCTCAGAGCGGAACTTTGTTACAGCAGACTTGGATTGGCAGTAACCTGCAGAAAGATAGATCAGTAATGATTACGAATATCCACACTCACCTTCAAAAGCGTTGATATATATGACTGAATGAACAAGACAAGCAATTGTTGCCAACATTATTGGCAGAATCTAGTACCCAGAATACATCGAGGTGCTTGAGATAACAACCCCATCTCATATCACTCCATTATTATCAAATTATGATGGCCATTCCATTCATATTAGCAGATAAGCACATACAGCAGCATACTTTGGAAACAAGCAAGAAGAACACAAGAATACCTTCCAGAAAATCAAGAAATCTCAAGCTCGCTTTATAGTTCTTCAGGAATTCTCTAGGTTTTCCAGGAGAAAAGGCCCCAGGCTTGCCTTTCTGTATTGCAGAAAGGACTTCTTTGAGTATTGAATTACCCAGAAAATCAAAAACATGCAATCCAGAATTTTCTGCAGCAAAGGAAAATCAAGGAACCTTAGATGATGCATAAAGATATGTCTATATGCTGCATGCATGCTCCACTTCATGAAAGTAACAGTAGAACCTATAGTTACCTGATGAAGATATTTCCAATATAAATTTACAATCTTTTTCTACGCATTGTTTTATCTGCTCATAATCATCTTCCAGCCCATCAGAAGATGCACCAGCAACGGCTTTTGCATAATTTTGAGGAACTATTTTCTGAATCAACGGGGAGACCACTGTTGTACGGAAAAGCTCTTCAGCGGATGATGTATTGTCGATAGCAGCATAAGCGCGCAAACAGTTGTAAATAACTTTCGCATCACGGTGTTCCAGACCATCCACAAAGCAACGTTCCAAGCTACCATCAAGCAATTTTGTAGCACTCTGGGCCCTTTTCTCCATGTTCACAATAAAAGGGAGGTTCTGTACTGCCATAATGTAACGCAATAAGAATCATAAACATAAGTTGCAATTAAATGTGTGTATATATAATGCACCAGTTAGCAACAAAAATCAAAATAAACAGCTATGAATACAAGATGGTAGGAGCTCAACACAAGATTATCAAACAATAGTCGACAAAAAGAGAGAGAGAACTATAAAAAATTCTGATACAGGGCTGGCCAATTTTTTTCCTTGCATTATTAATCCAGATATAATTTCACATTCTATTCTATGGTTTGGTGAGTTGTGAATTGAGTGATGAAAAAATAAAATGGAGCAGATGTTATGAAATAGCCATATTCATTTTGTGTTCACCACCTTTCTCCTTAAAGCCTTTTTGTCAGTATTTTCAGGTCAAAAGATCCTAAGGATTAGCTATATATACCGAGACAAACCTGTGCGTGGCTGATGTAGAATTTAAGCCGGTTCATCTCACTGGCTATTCTTTCTAGGAGGATGCTTTGAGTTTCTCTGACACCTGTTCCTGCCTCCACATTTGGTGTGTCGGTAGAAGGAACTACAGCATTCGATGAATCAGATGGTGCAGATGGTAGTTCCTTGATCAATTTCTCAACCTGGATAGGCAAATAAAATATTAGGAACGGTAACATGATATGGAGAACCTAGGAGTAAATATGATAAGATCGCAACTCCCAACAATGCAAGTGGTTTCCTAGTCTATCTAGAGTAAGGTAATATGACACCAAATTGTCATGATCATTCAGTAGAACCCGGAACATTTCAAATTGGAACTTAAAACAGACCTTATACTTAATATATCTAGTTCGGATCTGCCAAATGCCTGGGGGGGAAAGGTAGTAGCGAATACAGGAAGAAGCAAGCTGCATTTTGAGCGGACCTTGGAGACGACGTGGGAGGTGTCGAGCAGGAGCTCGAGAAGCTCTCGCGCGGCGGTGGCCGCTGCCCGCTGCTCGAGCCCCGCCCGGAGCGCGGCGAGCGCGGCGGACGCCCCGGCGCGGAAGCCGGCGACCTTGTCCCTGAGGTCGGCGAGCGGCGCCCTCATCCTGGCGGCGGCGGCGTCGACGCCCTTGAGGCGCGCGCTGAGGCCGACGAAGTCGGCGTAGTCGCGGTTGATGAGGCCGACGAGCTCGGCGCGGAGCGCGGCGAGGTGGGAGCGGAGCTCGGCGGCGAGGCTCTCGAGCGGGACGTAGGAGCGGAGCTCGGCGACGTAGGCGTCCGGGTCGAAGTCGGGGCGGAGGAAGGAGTCGGGCTTGAACCAGGGCGGGTGCGCCTCGATGGGCTCCCCGAAGAGGTCGGTCGCCGGGGGCGGGGCCGGCGGCGGGTGCGAAGCGGGCGCCACGGCGAGATCCGCCATGGCTGAGGGGACTAGGGGGATGGGATCTGCCTGCGGGCGGTGACGAGATCTAGCAGGAAGAGAGTGTGCGAGGGAAGGAAACGAAGGGGGAGTAGCGTTAACGGACTCGACGGTGATTTGACGACTTTTGGGGTGGGCTCGCGCGCCGCGCCGTTCTTTCGTTGTTGGATGCCTAATGGGCTTTCTTAGCCCATACTTTTTGCGGGCTTTTATATAGGCTTGGCCCACCAGCGTACGTAATTTTGTGAGTTATGTATTTCTTCCTTTCTTTTTTTTTTCTGTCTCAGTAGAATCTACTGAGTTGTTCCCTCGAAAGTCTAAAAAATACACACAATACTTCCTTGACAATCAAGGAACGGCATGATTTATACACAAAGAGAAGGGAGAAAGAGATGGACACTAATTCTTGAGTTGTTCTCGCAACAAAATGCTTTTCCATGTCGCTCTTATTTACCTCGTGGGGCGCCGTTGGTAAATACTACTTTCATTCTTTTTTATATGACGCCGAATAGCATAAATTTGCACTATTGGACGACAAGTATATGAGAACAGAGGGAGTAGCAGAAAGTGGCTTTGTTTTGCTTGATTTTTCAACAAGCAGTATTTTTCTCTCACACTAAACCAAAGCACCGACCAGTTATCACTAGTCAACCGAACAATGCGGACAAATTCCCTCGAGAACCGCCGGAACAAAATGAAGCATCCACTCGATGACTCGAGTGCAACTGACTGCAACTGCAGCAGCTGCATTGGCAGGGGCACACACAACACTACAACAGGTCTGGAGGGAACGCCATGGGCCCCCGGCCGTAGGTGCTGGACAAATGCAGCCCGGCACAAAATAGAGGCGACAACAGGTTCTCTGTTTCGTTCCTTGCTTGCACGTCGTGACGCTATTTAAAATCGTTTATTATGATAATTGGATGTACTAGCTGCACATATTAAAGTTTCAGGATCCAATTGACACGGTTAAAAGCAAGTTTTTTAGAGAGTGCTCATAGCTGCGCTGAAAATTATTGCAGTACGTAAAAGGGAACCAGCAAACCGAGCGGATCTCTTGACCGGTACCTAATGATTGATGTTTACTATTTTATTATTAGTGGAATGGTGCTCGTCAGTAGAAGTAGATCCTCTCCCACATGATCCCAACTTATACGTCCCGCTTAAACAACAATCTCCTTTCACGGCAAAAACAAAAAAATATATATATAACGCAGCTAGCGGTGCCTAAGTTGAGGAGAAGCACATGTCGCCGCCATCCATCGTACTTTTTTCCTTAAATTATACACCCTTCGTCTCAAATTATTTGTCGTTTTGGTTTTCCTAAATGCAATATTTATGTAGACACAAACATATATTTGGGTGATAACAAAAAAGAATGTATGTAAAAGAGTCAAAACGACAAGTAATTTAGGACGGATGGAGAGTAACTCATTTGATTTTTCTAAGTACATAATGTTTGTTTGGTTTTATTTGTTTAGTGTTTTTTAAATATATATTTTTTCATATGCACTTAAATACAATGTCTGAGGAAATTTACGAATTTATTTATAAAAACCGAAATAACATATAATTCGAAATCCTCATCATTTAACGCGTGTGCAACAGAATTTTGTCGCTAATAAGGAGTTTTGGGAGCAAGTAAAATAATAAAATGATGGGTCGTCGAGCAACGTGGCGTCGGTGGAGCAAGTAAAGAATTGCAAAACGCGGCGGCTGGGTGAGATGAGACCCCGTACGTGTCCGGCTGCTGCAGGACCGACGGTTCGCAGCCAGCCAAGCTCGTATCGTAGTAGTAGCTAGGCGATGCCAACTCCAACTGTCCAAAGCTTCCTTTTCTTCCGGTACAACCAACCCATACGAGCAGAGTAGCAGCTAGTATGGCATCAGCCAGCTGACCGCCGAAAATAAAGGAACAAACCTCATTTTGTATCAGTTAATCAATATACTGATCACTGACTGGATCAGTTGGGACAGAATTGTGCATCCTGCAAGTAAAAGTTGCATTGCCATCCTTTATCCCATTAGTAGGGAAAAAATTCATTGCGTATATCATTGTGTCAAGTCCTACACCTGAATATCAACTGCTCCACTGTCTAATTATTATATCAAGACCAATTGATAATAATAAGCAAGGCCGGCAGTTAACGGAGCGTGCTTCTCGCCTCAAATAGTACATGAACATGAACATGCATATACTCTTCTATTCTATCCATATATAGTAGTAGTAGCAGCTCTGGTCCAGAAAATTAAGTTGCTGGTCCAGGCTAAGATGTGAATTTTATTTTCTACTACTAGTATTTATCATTGTAAACCTCAATCGGAGCTGAGTGCATGCATATGATCTGGGACACACCAACTAATTGTTGAAAAGGTGCGTGCAGTGGTGGTACTGCATAACGTGGCGATTACTGGCGTGGCGAGGTATGTAGGTGCTAGCCGGTAGTAGGGCCATGTGCAAACAGCTACCACATGAATACATACATGAGATGCGCCTCCCTTTTTCTTTTGGTGCAGCAGCTGGTATATATAGTGTAGTACTATACTGTTGTACTACAAATTAAAGGACCTAGTCCATGATGAATCGTTTGTGTTGCATCATCCATCCATGTTGCTCTCCAATAATGACCGGCCGGCATCGCTTTGATCGGTCGGTGTCAACGTATGATGCCGCGTGTAGTAGGAGTATACGTATACGCATGGTGGAATCCAAACAGTATGTGTGTGGGCCGGGGTTGCTGCCAGCCTCATGTACGCGCTAGCACTTTGTTCAAACCTTTTTTATAGTCGACACACAACAACAGTTGAGCGCGCATGTCGCGAACGGAGTGAAGAGCAGAAAAAGCTGCACAGGGCGGTTAGACCGTCCTTGCAACGAGGTTAGACCGCCTCCTAAGGTTTTGACCCAAGATGGTCGTTCGAGAAGGTAAACACCACGCTAACGTGATGGCGGACTACTAAATTTACGAGCAAACCAATAAAAAGATAAACAACACACTTACATGGCGAAGAACGGCTAGTTTACAAGCAAACTAGCAAAAGTCGTCGAAGCTCTCGCCCGGGGGGGACCCCGTCAGGGCATGGACGTCATCTATGACCGTGGCGATCAGTAGAGGAACAACAAGGTAGGTTGGAAGAGATTTAGGGTTTAGAGGATAAAAAGTGAATGCGTGCATAGTTTGTGTTGATTCGATTGTGCTACCCTCAATCAGTCGTGTCCTTTCATAAATACAGGGTGGGAAGATCTTGCCATAGTAGAAATCGAAACCTACACAAATCCTGTGTTGAAATACAACTTCTAATTCGAATTGGACTGCCCGGACCGGTCTCAGACCGTCGTCTCGCACCGATCAGGCCGGTCTGGCGCAAGGCTAGCTCTTACCAGGACCATAACTCCCTCGTTCGGACTCCAAACTGGACGTTCCACATATGCATTTCTATCGTCTCAATGAGATCTATGCAACGGTGAAGTCCAATTGGCATTTTGAGCACATTGGTTTGATGGGTCTGATCGGTGTAGGTGAAAGGTCAGACCGATCAGGACTGCTGAATCGACTATATGACTTAACTGAATCAGATCAGTTGGCCTTCTCATATCAGCTAGATCAGCCACTTTTGACCATGATTATTTGACCTCATCTTGATCTTCTTGGCAAAAGCTTCATCTTAGTACACTTGAACTCATGATTTGACATCATATTGGCGCGTCTCCAAATACTTCTTTGGCCTCCTTATAAAATCATACTCAGAACTTCCAAGATGACCCTAAAAAAATGCATATTCAAGTCAAACTCGCATAATATCAAGAGGTCGCACTAAATTGGCACTTGTAGCCTTTAACCTCACATATATCTCAAACCGTGTCACTTTTAGATGCGAACACACTTGAAGCCTCTGCGTGTAGCTGCATGCATGAGGCCCGACTCCCATTGGCCCCCAAACATTCTCTCCCCCTACCCTGACTTTAATTTGATACCAAAATACTAGCTTTGAAACCCGGTTGCAGAAGATGCATTCCGGTTGAAGCGCAGCGTGATTTGCGGTGCGAACTCCGGCTCGTTCATCACGTCACGCAGTTTACTAATCGTGCTCGCAGAGATGAAAAAGCAAGCAGTCAGGCAGGTTGGTGCGTGCAAGTCGTCTTTGAATCGGCTTCGACGGCCGAGGATTCATCAGGGCCTGGCCGGCCGGCGACCAGCATGCATGCGGCTAATTAATCAATCAAGGGTTTGGCAGAAATGTTAGAGGAGCTGCTTAATCCAGTCCGGCCAATTAAGGAATGTATGCACGCACGCGAATGGCATGGTTAGGCACGGTTGACTGCAGGGAAATTAGTAGTAGCTGCGATGTGCTTGTCAGTCGTGATGAGTAGCAGGCCACTGACGATAGTGACCGGGCGGGCCGGGGATACTGCTGCAGTGGTGCCCACGTATACATGACGAGTAGTGGAGTCGTCGTATCTGCGAGCTTTGAGGTTGTTCGGCTGATCTAATCTTGGCTTATCTCGGTTTATTTAGGCTTATTCCCTCTCACAAAATACTATTCATTCTACCAGCCGAGCACTATTCATTCTACCAGCCGAACAGCCTCTTTGTATCCGATCGCTGTTTCAGAGCAGAGCAGAGCAGAGAAGCTGCTCGCTCGGCTCCTTTGAACTTGCTTTCGCCTTTTCTATCAGGAGTCACGGAGACGCTACCTAGCTACATGCACAGAGGAGTGGTATGTAACAAGTTTGGTCCATGGATTTGGACGACTTGTGTTCTTGTGCGCAGGGCTGGAAGAAAGTTAAAGTCGTCATCAGGTCCGTGCACCGACGATGAGAACGCTGGATTTCCGCAGTCGCCGTCTGGTCTGGAGATGCCGGGATTGGCGGCCGGACGCGGGAAGGGATCGCGTAACCTTTTTCGCAGCTTTGTTTACGCCACAAACGGAGAAATTCCACATGCTTTGTTTTGCACCGGCGGGCGGCTAGCTGATTATAGGGGTCGACGCGGCGAAGAAAGGAAGAAATTATCACGGCCGTTACAGTCAGCCGAGCCAGCCAAGCGAACGAAAGCACGTCGGTCTGGGGGCGCTGGCTGGCACGGCCACCAACGACCAGGCAGGCAAGCCCCCCACGAGCCCAACAAACAAAGAGAACGCGCAACGGAACCCAAATGGCAATCCCCCCAGTGGGGGTGATAACGTGTCCCGTCGCCGCTAATCAAAAAAGAAAGGGAAAAAATCTCTCTCTACTGCCTGCCTGCCCGCGCCGCGACAGTTGTTTCCGCTTTGATTAATTCGTTTCCGTTTAGATTGATGATTTGGATTGCAACAACTCTCCTTTCTTCTCCCCTGCTCCTCCTCTCGTCTCCGGCCGGCCGGTGACAAGAGACCACAACTCCTTCCTTTCGTCTCCGGCCGCGGCCGCACCTCTCTTAAAAAGCCCTCTCGCGCGCTGCTCTCGCAATCCTCCCATATATCACCTCCTCCTCTCTACACGGCCTGTTGGCAAGCATCCGCCCACCAAGGAGTCCAGCACAACCAAACCGGCCGGGCCGTGATGAAGGGCGGCGACGTGAGCAGCAGCATCAGCCCGCTGGTCTCCTTCGTCCTCGGCGCCGCCATGGCCACCGTCTGCGTCCTCTTCTTCATGTCCGCAAGCCCCACGCGCCGCCTCGCCGACATCTCCGCCTTCTCCACCGGCAACTCGACCGACAACCTCCGCCTCGCGTCCGACGGCAACGGCGCCGCCGACGTCGTCGTCGTCGCCGCCGCAACACCCGCGCCGGCGCCGGCGCCCATCGAGGTACGTGCTACGCCTTCCGCTTGCTCCCTGATCTCTCTATCTGCATATTTGATTTCCCCTCTCCTGACGACTCCTGAATCCTGACGATGATCATCAGAGAACGTACTCATCCACAAATCACTTGTGTTCGTAGCAGTAACTAGTAACACGAATCGAATCGAATCCAACCATCATTTCTGGGGTTACCCCCCTTCGAATCGAACAGTAGTAGATGAATTCCGTCCATTTCGCAACGGCACGATTACTTGCTGCGATTTTCGAATGCTAGCTAGCTTCTCCGTCTTTTGTTTCTCGATCATGCTAACGGCCGGTTTGGATTTTGAAAAAAACCTAGCTCGTTGGTGGAGACGGCACCACCATGTTATTCCTCCTACTGCATACTACTACTACTCGTGTATTTATTTATTTTTTTTTCAAAAATAGTAAGAGATGCCCATTTGTGTGCTTTTCAATCAGCGACGAATTGAATAATAATAACAAGAGAAGAAGACGGGAGAGGAAGAGAAGGAATCCAATCCCCCCTTTGTTTGAACAAGTTACGTCGCCTGACGGCGACCGGGTAACAAAAGCTAGCGTCGTGACTTGTTTGTTTATTTGGCACCCAAAGCCTAAGCTAGTAAGCTCCAAAAGCCCTCCGGCCGGCCTACAGAGACCAGCTCACGTCTCTAGGCTAATCCTTTCGTCGCCTCGGTTGGACCTCGACACACCTCTCTCTTCTCTCTCTCTCTCTGCCAAGAGCGCGTTTTTTTTTTTTTTTTGGCGTTGGCAACCACTTTCCCGTCTCCCCATGAACCGTCAGTCACGATTGTTGTTTGTGTTTTACTACAAAGCTCCATCGGTCAGAGAATCATGATTTGTTGCCTTCTCCATCCACATGTTACATCCGTCCAGAGAGAGACTGAGAGAGCGAGAGAGGCTAATGACTCATCAGTCATCACGTGATCGAGTTGCTGTTACTAATCCCAGAGGTTTCCTCGCAACCAACATTTGTCCTCCACCTCTGCAGCTACTGTCGGCACGCACGCTTTTACTCCTACTACGCACTGCATCTGCCACGTCTACACGTGTCCCGCAGTTGATGACGGGCCCACGTGGCCGGCCTTTGGAAACCGCCGCCCGCTGCCTGCCCATTCCTGATCGACGGCCCACGATCCCCCACGCCGCTCTGCCTGCCCATCTTTGTACGACGACCACCATATACTCCATCCATGATGCAGAGGCATGGGACGCGTTTCTGACCGACGCGCACCGAATGCAACTATTATCCTTTGTACATGGAGCACATGAGTTGAGCAGCGCAAAGTACAAAGGGAGAACGAATTGCTGCTCATCATCTGCTGGCTGCAGCAGCGGCATGGGCGCTGATTACTTTCCTCGATCGGGCCTTCCTTCACTTCACCACCGCATGCGTACCAGACCCAACTACCGTATCCATACATGGCAAGCGGCCAGCGGAGACGCACCTACTACTAATGCCGTTAGCCTGTGTATTACCGTGATCGTGCCCAACAGTGCACCCAACCACCATTCCTGCACTTCCATTTCGGCCACCTGCTGCTGCCGCCTTGGCTTTATTCATTCACCTCACCTGTCAGGTCACATGCCCAATGCCCCAATTTCTGGTTACAGATTATCACCATGTGTGTGTTTATCTAAGATACTACTAGTAATGATTATAGCAATTTCTGTTAATGAAACAATTAATATTGGCACCTAACGATACAAAATGATTATAGCATTCTATATTAATGAAACAATATAGCAACGTGAATAACAAAACAAACTAAAGTAAAATAAAATGTGCCTATATATGCAGGCTCCGTCGCCGTGGGGCGACCTGGAGGAGGTGCTGCGTCGTGCGGCGACCAAGGACCGGACGGTGATCATGACGCAGATCAACGCGGCGTGGACGCGCCCGGGCTCCCTGCTCGACCTCTTCTTCGAGAGCTTCCGCAACGGCCAGGGCGGCGTGGCCCGCCTGCTCGACCACCTCGTCATCGTCACCATGGACCCCGCCGCCTACGACGGCTGCAAGG
Organism: Cenchrus fungigraminus; assembly: GCA_036936925.1. NCBI lineage: Eukaryota > Viridiplantae > Streptophyta > Magnoliopsida > Poales > Poaceae > Cenchrus > Cenchrus fungigraminus. The sequence goes on along the minus strand of CM072770.1, from coordinate 1,581,189 downwards.
CCGTGCACCGCCACTGCTACTTCCTCCGCACCTCCAACGGCGTCGACTACCGGTCCGAGAAGATGTTCATGAGCAAGGACTACCTCGAGATGATGTGGGGCCGCAACAGGTTCCAGCAGACCGTGCTCGAGCTCGGATACAACTTCCTATTCACGGTCAGTAGCTTTTGCTGTTTTTTTTCTGTTCTTTTAAAGTTCATTCAGATCAACCATCATCGTATCTTTAGTTGTTCGATCAGTTGGTTTCACGCACAATACCGGCGGCCGGGCGTCATAAACGGACGAACCGTCCTGATGATTTGGTTAGTTACGGGGTTCTGATTGATGGTTGGTGAACAATCCCCTGCTGATTGGGGTAGGAGGTTGTGAGTGAGCCGCGGCTGCACCTGCACCGTTGAGAGCTTGGACTTTGAAAATGTCTCTTTTCGGTCGGTGCAGCATGATTGCTGTTGACAGGCGGCGCCATCGGCTACGCATCATATATAGCTGCTAGCTAGAGTAGTCAGTCATGTGGGGCGTTGGAAGAAGCTTCGGATTGTCGATCAGGTCGGACGATTCTTCGTTGAGCCAGCAACTGTTACAACTTGAATTCTGTGAGATGCCTCAAAGATTCCAAGACTGCAAGTAGGTGATTGATGACAGAAACGGCGGTGCTGTAACTTTCTTCTGGACGGCCCGCTCGACGGCGATCGCACTGGTGCTGGCGCCGCGGGGACCCGCCGTGACAATTCATCCGTTCGCAGAGACGAACGTCGCTGATCAGCTGGCCGACGACAGTGATTCTATCGTTGCCGACGATGCACCAATTACATAAATAGTATATGCTTTATTTACTGATGAAGAAAAATAAGAAGAAATTAAAGAAACACTAGCTGAAGGCATGCGATTGCTGGTTGCATTGCAGGACGTGGACGTGATGTGGTTCCGCGACCCGTTCCGTCACATCTCGATGGCGGCGGACATCGCCATCTCGAGCGACGTGTACATGGGCGACCCCTACAGCCTTCGCAACTTCCCCAACGGCGGCTTCCTCTTCGTGCGTTCGTCGGCCAAGACCATCGACTTCTACCGGGCGTGGCAGCAGGGGCGGTGGCGCTTCTTCGGGAAGCACGAGCAGGACGTGTTCAACCTCATCAAGCACGAGCAGTCGGCGAGGCTCGACCTCGCCATCCAGTTCCTCGACACCACCTACATCAGCGGCTTCTGCCAGCTCAGCAAGGACCTCAACAAGATCTGCACCCTCCACGCCAACTGCTGCGTCGGCCTCGGCGCCAAGATGCACGACCTCCGGGGCGTCCTCGACGTCTGGAGGAACTACACCGCCGGCACGCCCGAGGAGCGCCGCGCCGGGAAGTTCCAGTGGAAGCTCCCAGGCATCTGCATCCACTGATATATATGATCCTTTGGTAGCCAGTAGGTCCCGCCGATCGATGATGAAGATCCCAGCATTCATTCTTCGATCGAGATCGGCCATTTCGTCCACAGCGCATGCATTCAGGTGTGGCTTCTGCTCGATCATACAATCCATTCTTTCTCTCTGCTAACTGCTTCCTGCCGTGAAGAGAGTTCAGGAGAGGTAGATTTCATTCTTTTGATTATGTGATGATGAAAGGTAGTAGGTAGTAGAATCGACAACGGTTAAGTTATACTGCTGCTCCTTATATATGTATGTATGTACACACAGCACAGCTTATCTAAATATATAAATATATTATACATGTATCCTTGCTCTCTGCACCTTTGTAAAATTTAAAATGAGATGGATGCAGCAGCGCCCGCCTGTTTATTGCGATCAAATTTGCAATGCAGCTTGGTTGACATGGGCCTCGAGAGAAGATGGGCCTCATCTGGGGCCTGCTGGCTGGCTGGGTCGACGACGGGACAAATAGCAAAGTTCGGCCGAAGAAAGAAAGTTTTGGGCCAAATACGCTATTATATGCAAAAAATGGCGACCTTTTTTTTTTTGGCAAATAACGACCTTTCAAAGAAGAAGAAGATCAAAGGAAATCTCAACACATGCATTGACAGACTCTTGCAAATTTTTTTTGACGAAGCTAGTACATATTACTAGCAGAATAGACAAAATTTCTGTGAGCCTAAAAAGGACACCAGTATGTTTCGGTGGAATTCCTGCGTTGCTGGACGCAGCCCGCCGAGCAAGGACAAAAGCGAAACTTGGACACGCACGTAACTCGGTAACTGTGGTGGCGAAATTGAGTGCACAAAGTCACTTGTCCGCCTGTTTGACGGTACACACCGAGGAGCTCTGATGATTGAGCCAGCATGCATGTGCAAGAGCTAGCGATTTGCGACCTAACCAGATGTTGATGCTAGGGCAGTTTAAAAAAGAGCATTTGCATTATATTGGTGCGGTGGCAGCTGAATTTATTAGCTACCAAAGCTGCAACTTTTGCTTAATTACTACTCTTGATGCATGTACAAATAGCCTGGCCGGCTTTATGATCGATCGATCGATGTGTATTCTCGTTGCAAATACTGTCCGTTTTGATAGTAACAAACTCGACTCCGTATGCATGATTGGATGGCTGGACTACTGTGGGTGACAACTATCTCCAGAGAAATGGTTCATCACTTGATCATTCAGCAGCTAGTGAACTACGAATGGAAAGTCTGTCCATATTATGTGAAGTGTGACGATATATCGCAAGCAGTACTGACATGTTAGACATGTTAATCAGATCAACGGCGGTGGTGCTGCAGAAGAATATTCTCCAAACTCATCAGTGCACGCGTACTGGATCTGTTGAGTTCATTGATGGAGCAGCCAAAGTACACCAACTATTACAGTAGCACTGATTGGTATGTGCCAGCTGAACCTTCTCTTCTGCTTGTGGGGACTCTGCAGTAGTAGCTAATTGGCATGCCACCACGTAGCGCCTGTCCACGTCAGTAGTTGACAGTTGAGCATGTCTGCAAATGAACAATACAATCCAAGACTCCAACACAATCTCCTTCAATGGCTGGTTAGTTTTTGCAGCAGAAAAAGAAGAATTAGGGACAACTAACCAAGCTTGTGAAAGTACCTCTCGTCAGTTGGTTAAGACCATCTGCACTGGTCTCCTTCAAAACCCACGCCATCCCTTTCCCGTCGGTTTTGAAGGAAAAACCGCTGCAGCGGTCTCCTTTAAAACCCACGCCAGTTTCCCGTCGCCTCCCGTCGACTCTGTATTTAGAGGGATCGAGGGGCTCCTTCATCCTCCGCCGGCCCCACCACGGTCCCGCTGCCGCCGCCCCCCAACGTCCTCGCGCCCTTGCTCGGAACTGCCGTGGTCGTCCCCTGCTCGAGGCCGCCGCCGGTGCCGGCTCCGACGACGGGAGAGGGGGGAGGAGCCGGAGATGGGGAGGGCCGCCTTCGGAGCTTCGCCCGCCCCCGGATCGACACGCCGCCAGAGCTCCTCCTCTGCTCCTCCGCCGGCCAAAGCAGACGAGATGGGGAGCAGAGGCAAGCGAAAAGGGAGTAGGGGCACGGCCGGCCACTCGAGCTCGACGACCCACCCGGTCTTCTCCAACACCTGCTCGAGCTCGTCGGCCCAACCGTCGTGCAGATCGAGAAGCGCCGTCCTCGTGTCCCTGCTTCGCTCGCCGGCGGATGGGAGCAGAGGAGGAGCTCTGGCGGCGCTGGCCTTCGAGATCCTGCCGGCGACGCGGATGAGCCGAGGGCCGCGCCTCGCCTGGCCGGTGGAGGAGCGCGCCGCCGGTCCTAAGTGGGCCCGCCGCGCCTACGCAGGAGCTTTGGGGCCGCCGGAGCAGGTGAAGGGAGAGGGAAGGGAGGGGCGGCGCGGCAGTTAAGTTATACTGCTGCTCCTTATATATGTATGTATGTATACACAGCACAGCTTATCTAAATATACAAATATATTATACATGTATCCTTGCTCCTTTGTAAAATTAAAATGAGACGGATGCAGTAGCGCCTGTTTATTGCGATCAAATTCATGCTTCTCTCTCTTGATCCGGGAGCAAAGTCGCGTTCTTATTGCGATCAAATTTGCAATGCAGCTGGGTCGACATGGGCCTGAGAGAGAACATTGGCTTGGCCTGGGGCCTGCTATGTCGACGATGGAAAAAAAGAATTTTTTTATATTTAATTTTCGACGATTTTCCGAAAATAAATAGCCGTTTCAAACTTTGTCAAAAGTAGTCTCGAACCGCCCTTCAACTGGCGGCAGGAACCTACCGCCGTTTCAAACGGCGGCAAGCCCTGTAACCGCCGCTTGAAACGGCGGTAGTGACGTGGCCGTAGAGCGCGTGAACCAGCCGCCAGTTGGTTCGGCGGTTGGAGCAGCCGCCAAAGGAAACGGCGGTTGACCGACCAACCGCCGCGTGAAAGGGCGGCGGGTCCAACCGCTATTTCATCCGGCGGTAGGAACGGCCTACCGCTAAATCAGAAGGCGGTAGGTGCCCCTCCTCCTATAAAAGCAGGTACGCCTCCTCCTCGTAGCTCATCCCAGCTCACTCCTCAGCCATTCGTCATTCGACGGAAGAGAAGGAGCATTCGGCAGAAAAGCTCTTCCGTTCCACTGGTAATATTTCTAGAACTTCTGAAAATATATTAGAAATTTAGAAAATAGTTTAGAAATACTAGAATTAGCGTAGAAATTTAGAAAATAGTTTAGAAATTTAGAAAATAGTTTAGAATTTCAGAAAATAGTTTAGAATTTTTTCAGTTCTCCGACGATGATGACAACTGTGGCTTCTCGCAATGGGTGGATCCCCCGGCCATTGACCCCTATCAGAATTACATCAACTACCTCCACGACATCGTCATCTACAACCTGCAGCGGCGCCTGGACGAAGCACTTGCTTCCCCAGATCGTCCCGCCGACAACCAGTGCTGCCCTTGTGCGACTTGCACTTGTGAATGCCACGCGAAGATGAGAGATTGGTCTCCTCTTCCTTCACCTCCACCACCACCACCGGGGTACTACATGCCGTCTCAGCAGTCCTCAGGCGCCGGCTCCTTGCTCTCTGGCCAGTTCTCGTACAACTAGTTTTCGAATGTAATCCAGTATCTAAATTCCCTAAGGCATATTAGGATTAGAGTTGTGTCGTGCATGCCATTGCAATTTCGTCAGTGATTTATCTTTAATTTAGATGATGTCATTTCCATTTCATAAAAAAAAACAAAAAAAACCTACCGCCGTTTAGCACGGCGGTAGGCCCTGACTGTGACAACCCCATCCGAGATAATTCCGTACTATCGCCTAAACCACTCCATTTGGTCATTAAGCGATAATAAAGAATCATCCCGTTGAGTGTTGTCGGGTCAAAGCCCGGTAAATCACTTGAAACACACATAGAGGATCGAAACGTATACATTAAAACTCCCACGAAGGAGAGTCCAGAGTGCCTTACAAATTAATACAATTCTTCCCCGTAGGGTCCATTATTACAAACCATGGTTCTTGACATGAAAGTAAATGGTTCAGAGTTTATTAAAACAGCGGAATTAACTAAACGGTATGATAAGTATCATAGGAGGCCGTCCATGATACAATCACTCGTCATCATCCACCCATTCCAGCTCCCAGCCGGGTGGAATTTCTCCAGGTCACACATCACATGCATTACCTGGAAACAACATTTAAATAGCAAGGCTGAATATACTAATACTCAGCAAGGCTTACCCGTCTAAAAATAAAAGACTTTACCTCTAAGCATGCAAGGCTTTTGGCTAGTGGGTTTGTTTGCCAAAAAGCTACTAAGTAGTGAATCCTTACTTTCACATTTTAGCTCAAGTTCTAGTAGAAGTAATCATTACTAGATAAGCAACTATTGCAATCATAAGTTGTACAATACAATTAATCAAGTAATAATATTCACAAAGTTCCATCATAAAGGGATATCATGGCCAGTAGATTAAGTAGTCTCAGATAACGGTGAGAGGCCGACAATCGATTGATTTAAACCTTGCAAGGTAAACCTAAACACACGGGAGGTACCCTCACTAAGAGTGCTCCAACCAGGCGGTTCCCGTCATTCCTCGGATTGGGATCAGATGTTACAGTCTTAAGTACAAGGTTTACTGGGCTACGCCACCAAGGTCACCCAGTCTCACGCATGTACTCAGGTGGCGAGCCCGGCGGCGACGTGGTTGGCCGGGCGGCGGAGGTCGGTGCGGCGTGGCCGCTGCGCGCGCGACGCGTGGCACAAGGGAAGAGGGCCGGAAAGGCGGTGCTGCGCAGGGCGGTCCCACTTCGAGCACGTGGGGGAGAGCACCCCTCGGCGTCCGGGCCCATCCCGCGGCACAGCGCGCAGACGGGCGCCGTCGGCGCGCGACGTCGGACTCTACGTGTTCTGGGTGGTGCCCCAATTCGGTTTGGCCCTGTTCGACCCAAAATTTCTCCAACTTTTGTAACCAAAGTGCTACAAGAGGTGAATATCAAAGTTGAAGATCAAGCTGCCCTCTGCAACTTTTGCAAAGGCACTTAGGTGTTTTGGCCAACAGTTTGTGCACAAAAGACATGCCAACTTGGCAGTTTTCATGGTGTCGAAGAACAGTGCTGACTGATGTTGACCCAGCTTTTACACCAATTTCCTCTTCAAATTTCAAATGCCCCTCAACACGAAAGTTGTGTCCCGTGAAAAACTACACAATTTTTGTATTGGGAGAATTTGAAGTGTTTAGGTGAAATTTGGAGAACGCGGCAAAAGTTCCGGGTGACAAGGAGGGTCAAAGGGCTTTAAGGGGTTTTGACTAGGGGATTGACTAAACCTTGACCATTAGTTGACCCAGGTGTGTCATTAGGGATTGTCGGTTAGGTTTTCGGGGTGATGGCCCAGGTTGACCATCATTTGACCAAGGTCAACTGCTTTGACCGGACCATTAGGGTTGATGATCCCGGAGGAAAAACCTGGGGCGTCACAGCCTACCCCCCTTAAACAGAATCTCGTCCCGAGATTCGATAGCAAGATTAGAGCAGTTCCTTCCCACAAGGCAAAGGTTACAACGGTGGAAGATATACTCGTTTACATTTCTCGGCAGAGAGAATTCAGATAGGGCAAAAGATACATGGGCTCTCCTCACTGCCTCAACGCAGTTCATGAGGAAGCGGGCGATGAATGTGTACATGAAAAACTAAAAGAAGGCAGATTCCGCCGACGATGCAAAGGTACATCGCTACAAGCGTCCAGCGGAGGGACTCGAACATCTCCACGAACTGAGCCATGGTCGGCGATGCAGGCTAGGGTTCTTCTCTCGGTCTTCTTCCGAGCTTCTTCTGGAGGTTGTCGACGAAGACGGAGGATGGCTCGCTCGGCGAGGAGCGGAATAGACAGGAGAGATGGGCTGGTGGTGGTTGGCCCAAAAACTAGCCGGAGGGAGAACTAAGAGCGACGGTGATGACGAGCTCGAAAGGAGGCGAGACTTGGTAATGGCAACACCGCGGAAGGGCTTCCCTTTTATACCTCAACGGAACGCAACTGTCATCCCAACCGATTGAGGTAGGGACTGGCGGAGCGATCCGGTGGTGGCAACACGGGGCTCGATAATGGTCGGCCCGTGAGGTCTCGGCGACATGATCGTGGCCGCGGAAAAGAGATGGCAGAGCGACGCTACGGTGTCGTACCATCGTGGCACTGAAAAGAATGGGGTCCAACGGTCGGAAGAATTGACCGTGATGGTGAGATCGTAACGAGGAGAATTTAGCAAAAACTTTTACCGATCCTTTGTTTGCTCGTTTCCTGATTCCTAGGATTTGGAGGGTATGATCGACGGATCATGGATTGATAAGTGATGAAGGACTCTCATGCCTTGACTTTTCGAGAACCTTGATTGCTCCCGAAAACTTTGCTCATACCTCCTTAACTTAGCTGGTTGATTCGATTAGATGCTAGGAGAGCTTTGAGATTAGGCGGAAAGAAACCAAGTTGAGAAAGTGATTACCAAAAGAGATTTCTATGAAGAAAGGGAAGGCTAGTAAACAAATATTTGTTAAATTTGTTCGCTAAGATTCCTGAATTTAATCTTGAAAAGCAACTAAGATGTAAGGATGGATAAAGGGTTTTACCATCAAAAGTCCAAGGTTAGTGGTCCATAAAAACAATAAAGGATGGCAAGGTCATAGGGAGCGGTTGCACGGAGTTGTTTATGGATAGCAATGTGAATGATTTGAAGAGATGGGTAGGTACAACAATTTCAGAAGATGTTTGCTCACATGTTATTTAGTTGGTGAGTTTTGGTGACAACATCCCTTATGTTACCGGTGCAACAATGGAGTGGTGCGCATGTTAATGCTCATGTGGTGGTGCATAGAGCGTGATGCACATGCAGATGAGCACATGATGCTTGCATAAAAACATATGGTACACTTGCCATGCTGCATAGTGAGGAATGCACATGTTTATGGGATATGATGCTCATGATGCTTGTTACCATGACTTGCTTACCCATGCAGTTAGCTAGCAACAAAGGGGACAACATAGAGTCGAGAAAATGGATTTGCAATGAGTTGCATGCTCCCAACCAAGATACCTAGCGCGCCCCTAGTGGTAATCACATGGCTGCAGCACACATGATGCACTAGGTTCCGTCGCGACACCTTTGGTCATGGAACAACAATCTCATCAGTCATAAGGAGGATAGAGGAAGAAGGTTGAAACTCAATGCGTATGCATGTCGGTCCATCCAAGGTTCCCAAATGCACATGTTATGAAATGCATTTCCATGCCCATGAATTATAAATTAAGGGCGCAACATATGCATGACATGATGATGCTCAAAGCATACCAACAGAATTTAACTCCTATTCATGTTTTATGTGTTCATAACGTTGTGAGCAAAATCAAGATGAAAACGTTCAAGATTGCAAGGTCAGACACGATTGAGATAAAGATGTCACTAGTAAGGATAGCTTAGGGCATCAAGATGCATAAACACAAGGAGGTGGAAATGATAGATATCATTGGAGATCACATGTTTGCATTGGCAGGAAAAGATTGCAACTTTGAGATGGAACTCTAAGATCAAGACATTACCCAAATGATATGGTAAAACCAAAAAAAGTTCTTTTCTCAAGTTGGGCAAAAACTGGGGTAGTCATGTGTACCAAGGTACAATTGTATGCCAAACTCAAAACGAGCGTACATACAAAATGACGTAAAGTCCTGGCAGTTTTGAACAAAAAATCATAACTCAAAAACCAGGGCCCCAAAAATTCCCAATTTTTACCAACAACTCAGTGACATGATTATGCACATTTTTGGTATTCAAAGGTAGATCTAGATTAGATGGGAACATGCTTGAAAAATTCCATTTTCAGAGGAAGGTTACCCAGAAAAACAGCAGGACAGAGACTTACTAAACTGAGCATAACTCCTGATTGAAAATTCCTAAAATCATGAGAAATTCACAGAAGGTGCTGAATTTGATAAGAAACAACTTTCCTAAAGGGTGCCTAGTCAGATTCATCATATATTTGGCTCAAAAAAAATCATGAACTGACAGCAACAAAATCTGGCAGAAACTACCTAGGATCAAAAGAGAGGATAACCTTGTCTAAGATCAAGCAATCACCCTAGGAAGCATAACACAAACATGCAACAACAAATTTTAGGTTCAACAAGATTTTATTCATGATGCACACGTCTTAAACAACCTCACACACATAGATCCCAAAAGACGTAGTTAATGCCGGTGGCAAGCTTATAATCGGCTCTCCTTATAATAACTAGTCGGAGCTACTCGATTCGCACTTATCGACTTACGAAACGTTGTTAGTGTACCTGCAAAAAAGAACCTTCCGTGCCAGCACGTCACGGAAGCGTCCACATACATTACCGTTCACTATAGAAACGGTATCCATGCGTCAAGCCGCTGCATGGACAGCGTCCAACCTCGGACACCCTCCGTTTGAATGGAGTGTATCCTTGCCTCGCATATTCGACATGCGGAACGCACACGTATGACAAAACGTGGCGACATCACAACCCATGACATGTTCATCTTGAATAGAACACGTCATCCTTCGTATGACTCTCATACGGAAAGCGCACGTATAAGACACGTGAGCAACCAGACGAGAAGATGGGATCTGTGGAATAGATCACTCCATCAACCCTCGCATTCCCGTGATGCGGCAAAGCACACGTATAAAACACGTGGCTTCATCTAGTTTGGTTGTGCAAGAAAGTAAGTCTGACATAAAGTAAAGTGCTGAAAGTTAGCAAAATAAACCATAGATTCTTATGCCACCTTAAAGAATCCAAAATTCCCTCTAGGGCCTCTCGATCTAGATCATTCCTTAACGATCCAACATATTTTCAAAATCCAATCAATCTTGGCAAGTTTTATTGTAAAACATGTGATTAGTATTAATCTAATCACTCCGGTGCATACGGATGCTCTGATGCCAACTGAGACAACCCCATCCGAGATAATTCCGTACTATCGCCTAAACCACTCCATTTGGTCATTAAGCGATAATAAAGAATCATCCCGTTGAGTGTTGCCGGGTCAAAGCCCGGTAAATCACTTGAAACACACATAGAGGATCGAAACGTATACATTAAAACTCCCACGAAGGAGAGTCCAGAGTGCCTTACAAATTAACACAATTCTTCCCTGTAGGGTCCATTATTACAAACCATGGTTCTTGACATGAAAGTAAATGGTTCAGAGTTTATTAAAACAACGGAATTAACTAAACGGTCCGACAAATATCATAGGAGGCCGTCCATGATACAATCACTCGTCATCATCCACCCATTCCAGCTCCCAGCCGGGTGGAATTTCTCCAGGCCACACTTCACATGCATTACCTGGAAACAACATTTAAATAGCAAGGCTGAGTATACTAATACTCAGCAAGGCTTACCCGTCTAAAAATAAAAGACTTTACCTCTAAGCATGCAAAGCTTTTGGCTAGTGGGTTTGTTTGCCAAAAAGCTACTTAGTAGTGAATCCTTACTTTCACATTTTAGCTCAAGTTCTAGTAGAAGTAATCATTACTAGATAAGCAACTATTGCAATCATAAGTTGTACAATACAATTAATCAAGTAACAATATTCACAAAGTTCCATCATAAAGGGATATCATGGCCAGTAGATTAAGTAGTCTCAGATAACGGTGAGAGGCCGACAATCGATTGATTTAAACCTTGCAAGGTAGACCTAAACACACGGGAGGTGCCCTCACTAAGAGTGCTCCAACCAGGCAGTTCCCGTCATTCCTCGGATTGGGATCAGATGTTACAGTCTTAAGTACAAGGTTTACTGGGCTACGCCACCAAGGTCACCCAGTCTCACGCATGTACTCAGGTGGTGAGCCCGGGGCCGCAACCCTAAGATTAGTAGCGCAAAGTTCCCGCACCGCCTCATTTAGGTACTAGGCTTACCGTGCCAATTTCCGACAAGTGCTTAGTACGTTCAAACACTTAACCAACGAAGCCACTGGACCGGAGTCCAAATCCCATGCTCTTACCACATGAGTTATCCATTTATAAATATGGTGATTCCATAAAGGAGATCCTATTCTCGCGAGTGACGAACATCACTCGACTTGTACCGGATCCTTAGAGCATAGCAACTAGCGACCTAGCATACTAGTAAAAGATCATAGGTACTTGAGGATCATGCAACTAGTGTTTCAAATCAACTCCTGAACGTAAATGCACATAGAATAACAATGATAAATTCAGAAGCTTAAATTAAACACATAGGTTAATGATTAAACCGGGGCTTGCCTTCGTCAGCACAAGCAGTCACACAAACTTCCGGACTTTGGTCCGGGTCTTGATCTACGGACACGTAGTGCACGTCTCCTCCTGCTCCCTCGTCCTCGTCAGCCGGTACGAGCGTGTAGCTACCGTCAGGAACTTCTACACGGAGGATGCACATGCATTAATTAGAGTGTAATTAATTTAATTTAAACAAAACAGTAGCAAACAGTCCACAAGGAGCATATGGTTGACCATATTCACCTTGACAACAATATTTAACACTTTTCCTTTTAAAGATTATTATAAAGGCTTATTTATTCTTCTCTTTATGGTGATTGTGCACACATCTAAAATAAATAAACAAAAATTAAATGCACAACAGCAAGGAGGGAGTTTCCAACTCTTCACTCATTTTCTTAACCTATCCATAGGGTTCAAGCATATAAAAGAATGATTTTCCCATAAATTTTATTATCAAGTCTATAAGGGTTTCTCTACTTTTATTCAACAAACAGCTTTACAAACAGCCAAACTAGTACCCACTGGTCTCTCTGACCAGAAGCAAGTCATTTGAACAGCAAGCACACAAGTTGGAGCTTTGAAACTAAATATACAAAGAAATAACTTTTCTAGCTAGCATAAATGAGATAAAAGCACACAAAAATAAATATAGCACTTCTGGAGCCAAACTTTCTCCTACACCTTCTCTGGTCTAAAACAAGCCTAGGAAACCAACAAACACATCCATAGCTATTATAGATCTTGAACTACACATTTATGATTAAAAACAAGCATAAATCAGGAATAAATATTTATAGCAGTCCAAAAATCATGATTAATTCATTAAAGGTGCATCTAGGAATTATATGACTATTTACAGAAGTAGAGCTCAAAAATCTATTTACGTTTCGCTACAAAAATCATTAAGACAGAAATAGCATTAATACAAGATAAATCATAACAAAAGATTTACTCAGTAACTTTGTGCAAATTTTTGCACAGGGCATACACATGATATTACTCACAACATATCCAAAAATCAGCTAATGAACATGTGTGAATTTGGCAGTACAACAGATCTAGGTAAAAGGGACTTCTATTTTTCATGCAAAAACTACAGCTCAAAAGTATATGCAAGCTTTGCAAAAGTTGTAGGTTTTGTCACAAGGAGTACAGAAAAATTGGTGTTGCAATTTTTGGATTTTTCTACGATTTTATATGAATTTTGCAAGCCACTGGACCAAAGGGTAAAAGTTTTAAGAATCTCTTTACGGCAGGGACCCTAGAAAGATTCAAACCTTCACAGATCTGCCCTCGGTTTGCATAAAGGACCCTGGAAAGAACCAAGGCCTCGCAATGTGGTCCTTGGGGGCTTGGGGCGGCGCGGCCGGCCGAAATCCGGCGAGGTGCTCGCCGGAGAGGGCCGGGGAAGGGGAGGAGCGGGGCCTAGGGGTCGCGTCCGACAGATCTGGGGCCGGAGTTGGGGTCAGGCGGCGCCGGAGGAGGGGGTACCGCGGCGCGGCGGTGCACTGGCCGCTGCGGGTGGGAGTGCCGGCGAGGTGGTGGCCTGGCCGGGCAACAAGCGGGTGTGGGAGCTCTGTTAGGCCTTAGGGAAGACGCCTGGGTGGTCGGGTGGCTGAGCATTTAGGCCGGCAAAGTAGCTCGGTGCAGGATGCCCATGGCGCGGCGGCGGCGGCTCGGTGGCCAGCGGCATTGCGCGCGGCGGCGAGCTTCGGCTCCTTTTATAGGCGCTTGTGCCTTGGGGCGGGGGTCACGACCCGTGCCTACTACAGTGGGTCGCGGCATGGGCGGTGACATGGCGGCGCGCACGGCCGGGTACGGCGGCGACGTGGTTGGCCGGGCGGCGGAGGTCGGTGCGGCGTGGCCGCTGCGCGCGCGACGCGTGGCGCAAGGGAAGAGGGCCGGAAAGGCGGTGCTGCGCAGGGCGGTCCCACTTCGAGCACGTGGGGGAGAGCACCCCTCGGCGTCCGGGCCCATCCCGCGGCACAGCGCGCAGACGGGCGCCGTCGGCGCGCGACGTCGGACTCTGCGTGTTCTGGGTGGTGCCCCAATTCGGTTTGGCCCTGTTCGACCCAAAATTTCTCCAACTTTTGTAACCAAAGTGCTACAAGAGGTGAATATCAAAGTTGAAGATCAAGCTGCCCTCTGCAACTTTTGCAAAGGCACTTAGGTGTTTTGGCCAACAGTTTGTGCACAAAAGACATGCCAACTTGGCAGTTTTCATGGCGTCGAAGAACAGTGCTGACTGACGTTGACCCAGCTTTTACACCAATTTCCTCTTCAAATTTCAAATGCCACTCAACACGAAAGTTGTGTCCCGTGAAAAACTACACAATTTTTGTATTGGGAGAATTTTAAGTGTTTAGGTGAAATTTGGAGAACGCGGCAAAAGTTCCGGGTGACAAGGAGGGTCAAAGGGCTTTAAGGGGTTTTGACTAGGGAATTGACTAAACCTTGACCATTAGTTGACCCAGGTGTGTCATTAGGGATTGTCGGTTAGGTTTTCGAGGTGATGGCCCAGGTTGACCATCATTTGACCAAGGTCAACTGCTTTGACCGGACCATTAGGGTTGATGATCCCGGAGGAAAAACCTGGGGCGTCACACTGACCTACCGCCGTGTGACTTGGCGGTTGACCGCCAGCCCCAGCCGACCTGCCGCCCGCTACCTTAGGAGGAACCGCCTCGTTGTTTGGCGGTTAGTGTTGCCGCCGCTTGAACTGGCGGCAGGGTCCTGCCGCCGTTTCAAACGGCGGTTACAGGGCTTGCCGCCGTTTGAGTCGGCGGCAGGTCCCTGCCGCCAGTTGAAAGGGCGGTTCGAGGCTACTTTTGACAAAGTTTGAAACGGCTATTTATTTTCGGAAAATCGTCGAAAATTAAATATAAAAAAAATTCAAAAAAAAAGAAGCAAAGTTTGGCTAAAGAAAGAGAAAGTTAGCAGTAGCTGTTTAGTGTGCCAAATATGCTTATAAGCGCAACTCCAACTTTGTTTTGTTAGCTAAATTTGAAGATAGAGAAAGTTAGCAGTAGCTGTGAAGTGGGCCAAATATTCTTAATAAGTCCTTTAAATGACGAATTGGGCCTGCAATACATGCCGACACGTTTTTTTTTTTGGCAACTAACGACCTTTCAAACAAGAGGAAGAAGATCAAAGGAAATCTTAACACATGCATTGACTGACTCTTACAAAAAAAATTTTGATGAAGCTACATATTACTAGCAGATTAGACAATTTCTGTGAGCCTAAGGAGGAGTAGAAGAAAACACAGTGTCTTGTCACCAATATGTTTCGGTGGAATTCTGCGTGTTGCTGGACGCAGCCCGCCGAGCAAGGAGCCAAGGACAAAAGCGAAACTTGGATCCGCACGTAACTGTGGTGGCGAAATTGAGTGCACAAAGTCATTTGTCCGCCTGTTTGACGGTACACACCGAGGAGCGCTGATCATTGAGCCAGCATGCATGTGCAAGAGCTAGCGATTTGCGACCTAACCAGATGTTGATGCTAGGGCAGTTTAAAAAAGAGGATTTGCATTATATTGGTGCGGTGGCAGCTGAATTTATTAGCTACCAAAGCTGCAACTTTTGCTTAATGACTACTCTTGATGCATGTACAAATAGCCTGGCCGGCTTTATGATCGATCGATCGATGTATATTCTCGTTGCAAATACTGTCAGTTTTTATAGTAACAAACTCGACTCGTATGCATGATTGGATGGCAGGACTACTGTGGGTGACAAACTATCTCCAAAGAAGAAATGGTTCATCACTTGATGATTCAGCAGCTAGTGAACTACGAATGGAAAGTCTGTCCATATCATGTGAAGTCTGACGATATATCGCAAGCAGTACTGACATGACATGTTAGGCAAGTAATTACCTGCTCGATCCACGGCTCCTAATAATCAGATCAACGGCGGTGGTGCTGCAGAAGAATATTCTCCAAACTCATCAGTGCACGTGTACTAAGGGATCTGTTTGGTTCATTGATGGAGCAGCCAAAGTACAGTAACTAGTGGCACTGATTGGTACGTGCCAGCTGAACCTTCTCTTCTGCAGTTCTGCTTGTATACATGGTGGGGACTCTGCATTAGTAGCTAATTGGCATGCCGCCACGTAGCGCCTGTCCACGTCAGTAGTTGACAGTTGAGCAGATCTGCAAATGAACAATTCAAAAATTATCCAAGACTCCAACACAATCTCATTCAATGGTTGCTGGTTAGTTTTTGCAGCAGAAAAGAAGAATTAGGGACAACTAACCAAGCTTGTGAAAGTACCTCTAATCTGTTGGTTGAAGGAACTGAAGTTTGATTCCTCGTGAGAGCGAATTTATAAGATTGTTGATTTTTTTTTAAAAAAGTCATCACGTACCGAGGGTTTCTAGACTCGGAAAAGGTTACGTTGTTTTTTAGCAACTAACCAGTTTGCAAACCAACTTTATTGTACGTCGCACTCCTAGCCCTAGTACTAGCAAATTACTTTATTGCATGTCCACTCCTAGCCCCAGGAGCAAATTAAATTAAAAAAAAACAAGGTCAGTGAGTCATGGCTAGTCCACACTGCGCTGATCACCTACAACCTCCTAAATTAATTATTTATGTGACGTTGGCGACATGGCGTCCATATCTCATACTTTACCAATAGACAATAGTTATCCTGGTGGTATTTTCGTGGAACAGTGGGGTTGGATCGGAGAAGCCCTCCCTGATGAGCATGGCAGGCAGAGTACGTAGGAGCTCATGGACACTCTTCATTCATGTTAAATGCTGTGATTTGGAGAGAAATTTAATTTATTTGCTCGACCCAACTGCACGAGTGTCAACGAGCATGTACGTGGCAGCTGCTTACTGTTAAATTAATTGAACACACGCCCCCACTGCACAGAGACGGACTATTTGTTAGCCTTAATTTGTGGGTCTAAAAGAAGATGGAAATACAGTACTGTTCCGTCATCAGTGGGTTATGATTCTAATTAATTCCTGCGTTGCATCTTGTTGCACGCAGCCCCGGCGCCGACGAGAGGACAAAAAGCGAGATTTTTGGACCCATCGTCACTGTTGTGGCGCGAGCTAGCGTGCACAAATTGAAGTCTGGGTTCAATTCCCCTGTTTGGCAGAGCTGTGAGGACCTAGTACCACGACCTGCTGTTTACTGAGCCTGCAGCATTACAGAGCCGGACGATGCTGTTTAAATTGTCGATTTGAGTGCAAATTAGATGCTAAATAGTGATAGAATAGTGCATTGTATACTGTGTGCTGTGAGAGAAGATGTGACTCAATGTGACGGATGAATATGGAATTTGGAAGTTGGAATTGGTAAATCTAATTAAACAAGGCAGCTACCTGCAGATATTTGCTTATTGCTAGCTTCTTTTGACGTACGTTTGATTTGGGAGAGGATGTTCTCTGCAATCTGCATCACTGCATGCATGAGTACTAATTAATAGTCCATTTTACGTCAGTAATATCTATCTCATTGCAGATTAATTAATTAAACACCGCCTTGATCACAAATATAATGGCTCATCACCTCATGAATCAACTGATGATAGAGTTGTGACGTGTGACGATATATCTATCGCAAGCATTAGTGACACGATACGTGATGACCTAACATGTTAGGCTAGTAATTTTAAGGACCCAGCATCAAATGACAAGCTAGCATGTCATGGCAATTAATTTATGAATCTGCATCATCAAATGCCAAGCGTATGTATGACACTTTAATTTAGTTGACGGGTGAGCAAATGAAATGAGCAACAGTACTACTACTATGGCGCCGAAAAGATTAATTATAGATATAAATATGTAATGCAGCCTTGCAAGAGTGCAATTAGTAAACAAAACAAACAATATCAATGTGATGCCTGACTATAAATGGTTTTATCAACTGGACACACACAATCTATGAATGGTAACAACTAACCTTTAGTAGAAGACAGGGCACCAATTCTTGTGACCCAAACCGATCGATCAAATTAACAGGCTCTTTTAATTCGTCTTGGACCGTATAGCTAGCGACGGGTCCAAATTCCAGTTGAGACATGAGACTTTCTAGAGACTTGAGAGGATCGGAGGAGGAATTCCAAGCGCTCGATCAGGTCGGTGGTCGTTTTCATCCGCCGGGGCCGGTCTAAACAGGGAAGACGGTACGGTGACCTAGACGCGCTGTGATGGCAACAAAATGGCATGGTATAGACGACGACGGATCAGCAGTCGTCCTCAGGCAGAGACCACAACCTGTCATTCAGGCCATGGCGGCCATCTATCCCCACAGCTAGCTGCACGCAACGTCAACGTCACGCTCATCAGTTCAGTATTGCTCTCTCATCGATCGTTTCCTGCTGATTACCCGTCTCGCATTGAGTGACGCAACGCAAGCAGCAGCTAGCAGAGAACGAATGGGAATAGGGAAAATTGGTTGCGTAGCACCGAAAGATCACAACTTCCGTAAAATACCACTGAAAGACCTTGACCCCGTAAAATACCACTGAAAAGTGAAGTTTTACCTGAATTTACCATTCCGTTAGATTTTGCAAACATGTCTGTTAACTTGGACAAAAATAACCCCCACAGTGCATCTTCTACCTCCGACTTGCAGGGATTGGGACGCCGCCAGCATCGGGTGCGGTTTGGAGTCAGGCGACCGGCCAGGGCAGGGGAGGGGAAGGCATGGCGGCCGAGCGGAGGGCCGGGCGCAGCAGCAGGCCAAGGGAGGGGCGGGCGCGGCGGCCGAGGGCAAGGGCCCGGCGGAGTTCTCGGCCAGGCGTAGTGGCCGGCAAGGGAGGAGCCAACGCGACGGTTGGGGCAAGGATCAGGCGTGGGAACGGCCAGGAGAGGAGCCAGCGCAGCGGCTGCCTTGGGCAGGGGCGGGCACCATGGCCGGCCATGGGAGGGGCCGGCGCGGCAGTCGACCAGGGCAGGGGCAGGCGCGGCGACCGGCCATGGAAGGAGCCAATGCGGTGGACAGCTAGGGGAGGGGTAGGCGCGGCGAGCGGTGGTTCGGCGGTGGCTGGGGATGCGGCGGCATTGAGGAAGGGGGTGGCGCCGCTGGTGCAGGTCGGGCGGCGCCATTGAGGAAGACCGGCCAGCTCTTCTGTTGCCTGGGTATAAAAGTCAATTTATGTCCAGTTCATATGCTGAAAAGAGGCAAAGTTAAGATTTCCGTGAAAAAAGTGACGGAATGTCATTTTCAGTTAACTTGTTCAACTTTCAATGCTATTTTACGGATTCAAGGTCTTTCAGTGGTATTTTACGGAACTCGCGATCTTTCGATGCTACACAACCAATTTTCCCATGGGAATACCACTACGACTTGGAGTCCGATCCTAAGACAACAATTCAAGGCTTTCTTCGCTTGTATATGTGATCCGTCAGCCACGGATATATACTTATATATAAAGATCGATTGATAGATACATAGGTTGAGATGTAGTCATGAGCATCGTTCAGCATGTGCATCCATCGAGATCCTCCCCGGCCGGCACCAACTCTCAAGGCCATCAGTGTCAACAGATCGATCATGCATGTGTACGTATATACGCTCCGCCCACGCACAAAGACAAACAATTCATACTACGCATATAGTACTACAATACCACTAATGGGTACTTCTTCTTCCACTGCTAGTTCAATACTTTTCTTTAAAGAATAGTTCACTAGTAGTACTGTACTATACTAGTACATGGGAAGCTTCCAAATTAAAGCATGGAGTATTCACCAATTCACTGTCAGTGCATTTGGTTAATTCAGCAATTGATCTTGTGCCACACCAATGAGCAGAGTGAAATAATAATAATGGTGCTGGGATATAGTTCGATCTATATATACACTAGCTAGCTACTAGCTGCCGCCACATACGACTTGTTACGTCTGCAAATCCCAAGGGGTTTCTACTTAAGGCATGCAGCTAGCACTAGCAGCCCCCCACATCCATCGGCACATCTCGCGCGCTCTCTAGTCTGTCTAGCGTGGGCAGCAGTGTATATGTCCACGCCTCCTCTATCTATCTAGCGCTAGGTAGCGAGAGTTAAAGCCAGCGGCGGGCGATGGCGCTGCCGAAGGTCGCCGCCGCGGAGGCCACGGGGCGGCAGGCGGCGTCCTTCGTGCTCGGCTGCGTCGCCGCGCTCACCGTCGTCCTGATCCTCATGCAGCGCCGCCCCGAGGACCTCATCGTCAGTAGTCGACCCGTGTCGCCGGTGCAATTCTTCGGGGGCGGATCATCATCGTCGTCAGGCCGCGACGGGACTTCTTGCTCTTCCCCGTCGTCAGCAGCGGCAGGTCGTCCTCCGCCGCAGGTGATCGTTGCAGCTGATCATCAGTCTGCAGACGCCACGAAGCAGCAGCCTGCTGCAGCTGCTGGTGCTAATCTACGCCGCCTTCCGGCAAGCACTCCGGCCCATCGCCAACCACAAGAGGTTTGTTGGTTGATTAGATTTGCTGCCTCAGTTCAGTTTTGCTTGCTGCTGCTCGTCGATTTATTTCTTCATTCTTCTTCGAGTAACAAATTCAATTGCTCGAACCGTCGTCCGATCCTGTGTCCATCGTCGTTGACATGGGCCGGGAACACGGGCACGGCGGTGCATAACGACGAAGCTGCCTGCCTACCTGATCGTGATCGATCGATGTGTATTGCATCTCACTCCAGCGTTGCCACTTTAGCGTCTCGATCTTTTACTTGCTGCCATCTCAAGTCTGCTACAAATCACTACTGGTTAAATTTCCTCCAACAAGAAAACGAGCGAATAATTATTCCCAAGTCAACGTTTGTTTATTATCTACTATATCTGCTCATGATTCACGCATGACGATGATGAGAATTTGCGCAGCAGGGCGACTCCGAGGACGCCGAGGAGTTCCGTGGGCTTGCCGCCGTGGTGGCGCGCGCGGCGACGGCGGACGACCGAACGGTGATCATCACGTGCGTCAACCACGCGTGGGCGGCGCCGGGGTCGCTGCTCGACCTCTTCCTCGAGAGCTTCCGCATCGGCGACGGCATCGCGCACCTGCTGTCCCACGTCCTCATCGTCGCCATGGACCCGCCGGCCATGGAGCGCTGCCGAGCCCTGCACCCGCACTGCTACCTCTACACCATGCCCGGCGTCGACTTCGCCTCCGCCAAGTTCTTCCTCTCCAAGGAGTACCTCGAGCTCGTCTGGAGCAAGCTCAAGCTCCAGCGACGCGTCCTGCAGCTCGGATACAACTTCTTGTTCACTGTTAGTAGTATTAATCTCCGTTTGTTGTTTCTCTCCTCCTTGGACAAATCATTCGATAGATAAGCCACTGATCAAAATTGTCGATCAGGACGTGGATGTGATGTGGTTCCGTAACCCGTTCAAGCACGTGACGGCGTACGCGGACATGAGCATCTCCAGCGATGTCTTCTTCGGCGACCCGGACAAGATCGACAACTTCCCCAACACGGGCTTCTTCCACGTCCGCCCCAACAACCGGACGATCGCCATGACCAGGGCGTGGCACCAGGCCAGGGAGAGGTACCCGGGCCTCAACGAGCAGCCGGTGTTCAACGCCATCAAGAAGGGGCTCGTCAGGGACCTCGGCCTGCGCCTGCAGTACATGGACCCGGCCTTCATGGGCGGCTTCTGCAGCTACGGCAAGGACCTCCGCAAGATCTGCACCATGCACGCCAACTGCTGCGTCGGGCTCGCCAACAAACTCAGGGACCTTGCCACCGTGCTCGGCGACTGGAAGAACTACACCAGGATGCCGCACTGGGCCAAGCACACCGCCAAGTGGACCGTCCCGGGAGCCTGCATCCATTGATCATTCATAGTTACGATGGTTGCTCCATTTGCCACATATATACAAAATGGACTGTATACCCGAAAAAAACCTGTACAGTTACCCTTCCAAGTACTACTACATACTTATACACCAGACATTCAGACATGGTGACAAATCCGGGTTCAATTTGGATACCAAAAGAGGTTTCAGTGTTTCAGCCTTTCAGCACTACCAATCCGCCTCTTTACCGTGCGCCCGGTAGTTTGTCATGTGCTTTCTATCGGGCACACGACAAAGATAGATCGCATGGCAAAGTCATGATTTATCATGTTTTTTTTGCACACGGTGTTTTATTGTGTACTTTTTTTTTGCACATGGCAAGTAATATTTTTTTTCTCTTCTGACCTCAAAACTTTTCTACTCTTCATACAACATGTGGTACTCCATATTAAAATTTGGTACATTTTTTAATTTATTTGCTACATTTAACTAATCAATTGCATTTCAAGCAATTTTTGAATCTAAGTCAAAATTAAACTGCAAGTGATTCAAATAATAGAATAAAATGAGTGTAAACATGATAGTCATGATATTTAACCCGGTTTGAGGCCTTATCCATCAAATGAAAAGAAATTTAGAACATATTGTCACAAAACATGACCATCAATGCTTGTACGAGTGATTTTAAAATTCTAAAAAAACAAATGAAGTATAAAAATTACGTGATTTGTCAATATCCCATGATATCATATGTGGAGGCAATGAAAAAATGGAGTGAGCTTCGGAATTTTATCATGTACTATGCTTATAAACAGAAACATGTTCGAAGAAGAATAAGAGAGTTGAGAAGCATACGACTAGGTTTGGAGTGAAAATGGCGATCGAATTTGGGTTTGACTTCGAAACTTTGTCTATAGACAATAGACAATATAAATTATTTCATGTAAAAGTTTTGTAATTTTTGGAATTGTTGCAATTACAGAATTTTCATTGATATATAAAAATTCTTGCGTGTTTCGTGAGTGGAACAAGGCAAAAAGGTATTCCTTTCTATGGGTCGTTGATCACTTGATCTCGTGATCCGACAGTCAAGATTAAATGACTATGTCATATAAAATGCCCCCTCCCCACCCAATCCCTAAGCCTCCTTTCTTCTCTCTGCTCCCATAGTTGCTGACCTCCTCCCTCCTCCTTGACCCCACCTCACGCCCTCCTTCCTCCCTGTCAGCACCCTCCTTCCTTCCCGTTGTCAGACCCTTCTTCCTTCCTACCCTCAGATCCACTGCCGCCCCTTCTCTCTGTTCCTTCCCGCCGTCGTCCCCTCCTCCTCCCTCTCTACCCTCAGATCCGTCGCCGCCCCCTCATTTCCTTCCTCCTCGCCGCCTCCTTCCCCACCGGTACCATCCTTACTTCCCGTTGCCGCCCCTCCTCTCCCTCCCTTTCAAGCTGCGGTGCATGGAGTGGCTGGACCGCGTCAAGGATAGAAGACAATCCGACCAGACCATCCTCTCCCTCCCCTCCCCTCCCCTCCCCCTACTCGCCCCTCACCAGCAATGAGGAGCAGTGATAGGGTGAATTGCGGTGGCGGTGCATAAAGAGGAGAGCGGCCTCCTCTTCCCCGACGGCTGGCGTGGCCTCCTCGCCTTGCACAACGGCAAGCATGGTGGAAGCGGCGACGACATGGTGGTGGCGACCAGGTGGTGGCAGTGGCCGGTGGTGCAGTAGTAGCGAGCCTGGTGGTGGCAGCGACTAGTGGCAACCGAGACCCAAAAGGATTTATTTTTTTATTTCTCGTTCATTTTTTGTTGACTGTCGAAACTGCACATGACAAAGAGCTTATTGTCGTGTACAACTGTGTCGTGTGGTCTTTGCCATGTGCGGCATATGATAAAGTCTTTGTCTTGGGCTTTTTAGTCTTTGTCTTGTGCCTTGGACACACGATAAAGGCA
This sequence comes from Cenchrus fungigraminus, assembly GCA_036936925.1. Lineage (NCBI taxonomy): Eukaryota > Viridiplantae > Streptophyta > Magnoliopsida > Poales > Poaceae > Cenchrus > Cenchrus fungigraminus. Next base: position 1,557,801 of record CM072770.1, on the reverse strand, counting down.
TGAGAATCCAACAGTGAGAGGATGGTAATAAACTATGGTAGATCAGCTAGCTGCCAACAGATAAGATAATCAGCTCTGAAAATCTATGAAATTAACAGGTTTCAATTGTGTGAGAAGCTGCGTGCGAATAAGAATAATAAAAAGAGAGAAATTCTGAAAATTTCAAAAAAAGAAACACCTTATCATCGTTCAACATAGTAAAATCATACAATCATAGTAATTGGGATTATTACGTTTTCTAAAAAATACGCACCTATGCCACTTGAAAATAGACTAAAGTAAACCAAATTTATATCTAAATTACCCACATCTGCCATTATATGAAATAAATCTCATCAAAATTATCCACTATTGCCATAATAAACCATATTTACAATAAACCCCTAAATTTGCAACTAAATTGCCAAGCACTAATACTTAAAAAATAACTTCAAATAATCCCTTTAATTTAACAATATATTACCCGATATGCCATTACTAAAAATAATATGAGGTAATCCAACATTTGAATCCAATCACCTTAACTAAAAATGTACGCAACTATGATTCTAAATTGTCTATTTTACACTATTGGTGTATAATATAATAATTAAGATATATATGCATGATGTGTATCGCCATTTATAAAGATAGAGGAAGTGATGAGAAATTTCTATGTTAAAATTATAGCTTAAATTAGGGCCTATTAAAAAATCAATTCAATGTGAAAATATAAATATTATATATGTGGATGAAAATATGTTCAAGTGAAGATAATTACTAACTAAAATCTATCACAATTGAATGAAGATAATAGGCATTTACATAAATATAAGAATTATGTTTGAATATTCAACAAATGAGAGGTAACTCAATTTAAATAGTTTTGTAGCAATGTGACTACATTTTTTTTTGCCATTGGACATTGTAGAAAAAGAGACAAATTCTAAAATTTCTCACAAAAATCAGAAACACCAGACACCAACTATGTAAATCTAACAATTATAATCATTGGTCTATTATTTTTTTTTGCAAAGTTGCCCACCGCTATATCGGAATTAACAAACTCTGGCATTATAAAAAAATAGTCTATAACCTCATAATCTTCATCCGGTTTACTCATGTATATCATTACAAATCATAACATAAAATGTAATTTTAAATTTGTATCTAAAGTATGCTGTTATTAAAAATAACTGAAAGTACATACCTGAATATGAAATCTAATTATGTTCATGTAACAATAAGAAATTAAGGAATATATGGACATTATTCGTGTAGATTATACTAATCATATGCATTGGTCTATTATGTTTTCCTAAAACATTACACACTATTGTTAATATGAGAATATTCTAAAGTAAACTTATCAACCTATATCTAAATTTATCAACTCTGCCATTGTAAAAATCTTAATCTAATTATCTGCATGTCCATCATACATAAATATCCAAAAGTAAACCAACATATGATTTTACATCACTACATTTGTCAATATCGATATAGAAGTCCTGTGGTCTATATACATGATGGGTATCACCATGTAGCCCATTTATACATGTATGAGAGAAAGTGGTGAAAAATATTGATTTTCATGTTAAATATAATGTATGAATATGAAATGTAGAGTCAAAAAACTATAAATTTGAATGAAAGAGTGTAGAAGAGTAATTATTAATTAAAAATCAGTTATAGTTCCAACAAATGCAGTGGAATATCCTTCATGAAAGACTAACAATGTTAATTTTGTGCTAGCAACAATAAAGAGATTCAATTGTGTAATGATTTAGTTAGTTCTAGCAAATATGTCAGCAAAGAGATTCAATTTTGTAATGATCATTAGCGCTAGAAAGTAGAGAGACTCGATTTCGTAACTAGATGAGATCGAAAACTTCGTTAGGGGCTAGATCTGCTCAACATATTATACATATGTAAGAAAGACATGTAACAAGGACGGGAGCAAAAGCGCATGAACTTCACCGTAGTAGATTTGGTGGGCAAAAGGGCATGAACTAGTAAACAAAAAGAAATTCACCACAGTAGATTTCCAGTGGAATGTGTCTCCCACCGCACTTGCGGTGCAGGCGCAGCAAGTCCATCTTGTTCAGTTTCGCATGGATCACCTCATGATCCTCCGCTGTCTGGCAGAGGAAGCTAACTCCTCCAGCATCAACAACGACAATAAGAGTGTCACAGCACATAACAGTCATGCGTCTTGATGAGCAGACGGGCCCAATAGTACCCGAGATGCCACTCGTGGCACAGTGGCCTTCAACGAATGGCAATCCAGACACAAGTAGAAGCGTTGTACCACCCTAATAAATGTAAAGAAAAACTTCAGAGGTCACACTTGAATAGCAAAATAGCACAAGCCACAAAAGATAAATAAAACTTTCCGTAACAAGTATGTCTTGTTAAGTTTGACGTTGAGTACCTCAGGATTTTCCACTGGCTGGCAAAGACAACTAATTCCACTAGTGTCCACAGCTACCGCGAGAGCGTCACAGCACATCACGAATGATCTTGAGGAGCAGACGAGCCCGATCGCACCTGACAAGCCACTCGTGCCGCAGTGGCTTTCAATGAAGGGCATGCCAAACTAGAAGTAGTAGGATAACTAGCATTGTCTTCACTCTGATTGTACCACCCTAAATGTAAAGCAAAATAAAAAACACTTGAATTTCAGAAATCAAGCCATACAAATCTATGCACAAGAGGTCACATATACATGGTAAGTTGAAGAAATGAAAAGGTATAAAAGAATAACAGTAGCCAAGCAAAGCACGACAGGGGACAGTGGTTGGCTCCGACCAACATCTATGAACTGGATGATATCGAAAACTTTGTTCCTGTATGTACGACTGCTCCCTCGAAGTGAATCACACATGAAAAAGAACTGCAACTAAATTGCAGAAAGGAACATAGATCCGAAGATCATGGTCCGAGCATGTGAGCAACCTTAGGTTCAAAAATAAAAACTAAAGCTTCTGTAACATGCAATTTGCAATGCACCTGCCCCAATTGTTTCGCGATTACATATGGTGCAGGAAGATCTTTTCACGATATGGGGAATTGGTCTGCGGACTCACAGCCTCAAGAAACACAATAAAACACAAGAGCAAAAATTTCAGAGATGCTCGCTGCATGCGTGCTTCTAAACGCAAAGATAGAACAGCTTGAAGAAATCCAGCAAAACATGCCTCCCATCACAATCTCGGTACAAGCATAAGAGATCGGTTTTGTTTAGCTAAGCATTCTTCACCTCTGGATCTTCAGATATCAAACAACTATTCCATTAACATCAACTGTAGCAAAAGTGCATCGCATCACATGATAGCCTCTCACTTGTTGAACAGAGGAGTTCTTGTATCATATCAATGAAAACATAATGAAATTGTCAAGTGGATTCAATGAACACACATAGATCATTCCTTGTTGCACTTGCAAAATATGCATATATAGGATGTGACCGTAGAAACACAACAAGTATATAATGCTTCAAATAGAAATAAATAGATTAAAAAAGGAAATAATTAAGATACCAACTAGTTCTGCATGACATCGAGCAAAAGAGCACATCTGACGAAGAATGATAAAGACATGCATTGGTACTATTGTTTCCTCTTCGCGTATAGTTTACGAAATGGAAGGCAAAATGCAATGAGGCAAAAATTTTGCTTAGGCATCCAAATAAAAATGAGACAAATCCCTCAATACCATTGAAATTTAGAGGACTTCTCATTGTCATAAATTCTCAAGTTCCCACTACCATTGTTTTAAATTTTGTTTACCTTATTTGTTATTATTGTTAGTTAACAATTCACTATTTTTATGTTGATATAGAAAGATGATTAAACCCCTTCAAATAGCTCATGTCATTGGTGCCTCTCTCTTAAGTCTTGATACAACCTCGCTCGAATGTTGTACCACTTGCGTGCACCAATGCTTCCTGCTAGGGTTCGACTACTCAATCTTGGGGATTTGTGGCTGAAGCAGGCTTTCACGTTTTCAACGTTAAGAACAACAACAGTGCGGCGGATGTGCAGAAGAGGATGCAACAATGACTAGAGGGCTAGTTGAAAATAGTTAGAAGGCTAAAAGAAAATAACCAGATCGTGATTGTTACGATCTTGTTTGGCATGACTCTAACATTTGTAAAAATAGGTCTAGCTCTGACTCATCTGGTGAAATAACTCTTTTGATTTAGAATGAATACATAGGAGGTAAAATGTTTTTAATACACTTAAGTTTTCTTTCCCCCTTTCTTTCTACTAGGGGAGATGCACGTGCCACATGCACGTATATGTAACAACTTGTGTCGCCCGTCGGCCGAGCAGAGTGCCGCCGACCATCGTCGCTTTGTCGTGCTTGAGCACTGCCGAATGAAGACATTGATGCCAGGAAGGAAGTGAAGTTGAGATGTTTGTCCTCCCGTCGTCGTCAGATACTCACAATTTATATAAGACAAGTTTGCCTTTAGACCCTCGAAGAATCCCCAATCCGCAAGCTCTATTCTTGTCTCTTAAACGTTTACTGATAACCCCGTGCAAAGTTCTCACCTTCACACATAAATCTCACCTTCGCTCACAAGCTCTATTCTTGTCTTTTGAAACTTTACTGATAACCTTTGCACATAATCCCATCTCTCTTATTACTTTATTATTATCAGTCCCTCAACTCAATCGCAAGCAGTATTACCCGCTCCGTTTTGTTGGATCTCTGCTAGCACTGCGGTGCAGGCGTGCAGCTGAATGAAATTTTGTGGTTTCTAATGGTTACTGGCATGAGCTAGCTAGCAAGTTCCTTGATGAAATCGGTTCTGTAATCTGTCGCACGCAATTCATGCTGGAATTCAACTTCTGAATGCCTGAATTGTATAAACACCCTAGCTAGAGCCTAGAGCCAATGTTATTGGGCAGTCCCATGTTTAATTGGCGTCATGAGGGGTGTGCTGAGTGTAACATATTCATCCTGCTGTCATGAGACAGAGTTATTTCTGAAAACTTGGTCACTTCTGATCAACACAATGTGCTTGGCGTTTTGTCATGCTTTTTTTCTATACTAATACAAAGTTGACAATACTTTCCCTTTCCGTCCTTTCCTTTTTTCTAAGTCACTAGTCACCAACCTTCCGTACTGTGCATGGCTTTTTATTTCCAGAAGAGGGCAGCATAGCTGGAGGAACGGCTGGTGTTGTTGTGGAAACAGCCCTGTACCCTATTGATACTATAAAGACCAGGCTTCAGGTCAGTTTAGTTTTTTTGCTGCATAATAGCTGTTTATATAGTATAGCATCTTCAGAAAACAAGAGCAGGGATGTGCTTTAGCATACAGAGTTCTTGTCAATTGTGCCCGCAATGTTCACAAAATCCTATTCTGCTCATGCTCAAACTAGTGTCTCTCTAGTTTTGTAATTTGTTAGCTTATTATGCTTCTAGTTTCCTGGACGAATCCATTTTCTTCTGCTCATTGTTTACTGTCATCTTACAGTCGTTGCAGCAATTACACGATGAGTGAAGGTTGTGAGTTCTGCAGGCTGCTCGAGGTGGAAGCCGAATTGAATGGAGAGGCTTGTATTCTGGATTAGCTGGAAATCTCGCTGGCGTCCTCCCGTGAGCACATATATCTTTGTGAAATGGCATATGTTAGTTAGTTTGTACATGATGCTTGCTTTCCTAAAAGCAAGTTCAAGCTAAAAGATGTGAACCTATTATGGCCCTACCTGAAAGCATCACCATATTTCGTTGCAAGCTTTTTAGAAAAAGGAATTTTTATTCCGGCCTCTGCAAGAGTTTTGCACACAACCAATCCTTATTACAGTTCTTTCAAGCATCTAAAATTAACCCACAACTCTCAAAGAGCGAACTAAGCAAAGGTGCAACATTATGCGTCAATCCTCTTAAAAGACGACCACCCGTGCTTGGCGAAGATCTCCATAGCCATGGTCTCTAGTGTGCGACACGCCCACTTCAGTAGTTGTTTGTTTCAGTTCTTTTGCATCATGCTCCAGAAACGTATCCTGTAAGTTGCCCTGAAAATAACCTGCAAATAGGAGTATAATCTTTTTCCATCAAATGTCACATCATTTCTACACAACCAAATAGACCAGAAAAATGCACTTATTCCCACACAAATTTGAGAACGTATACGTTGGTCTACTTGATTGAGCCACACTCCACATAAATCAGCTATGTCTTTAGGGGGTCGCAAACCAAATGCCATTGTAAAGATTCTCCAAACGAACCTTGCAACATGACAATCAAAGAACAAGTGTTGGATAGTTTCGTTATTGTCACAAAAACAACATTGATGATCCCCTCTCCAATATCTTTTTAGTAGATTGTCTTTAGTTAAAATTACCCCTTTTAACAAGAACCACATGAAAATCTTGATTTTTAGCGGTAATTTTAATTTCCATAATGCTTTGTTGGATGGCAAGTGTATTTGATTCACCAGTTTTTTGTACATTGATTGTACATTAAAGGATCCTTGTTTGGAAAGAGACCACTTGATAGAGTCTTGACGGTCATCCAATTGCACAAATGCAATTCTTGCGACAAGCTCATTCCATTTGAGTAATTTGTCCCCTACTAGTGCCCTTCTAAAAGAGATATTAAGAGATATTTCGTTGCAAGCTATATTGAAGTAATAATATGATGCGATTATTGTCTTCCATTCGTATTCATTAGTTAATCAAGTGTTGTTTTACCTTTAACCGACTCCATGCACTCTTCTAAGAAGTCAGATTCAGTGCATTAACCTTTTACAAAGACATCATGAGATGAAATTGCTGTCTTTACCTTTGATCCCATTCTATCTGTGATAGCCTAATCTGTAATTTACCACAGGGCCTCTGCAATATTTGTCGGAGTGTATGAACCAACTAAAAGAAAACTACTGGAGACGCTTCCTGAAAATTTGAGTGCTGTTGCCCATTTTGTAAGTTAGCACAGTCAAGGAACTTTGCTGGTTCTTTTGATTCTATACCTGTGAATTTATTATGGCAATTTTAACTTTTAAACTATCAAGAATGCTGATTTTTGTCTTCTCCATGAATCCTTAGTCTCTACTACAGTATATTGATTTATATTGGCCATTTCTTTTATATGCAATTGCTACAGACTGCAGGGGCAATTGGAGGTATTGCTGCTTCCCTTGTTCGTGTCCCTACAGAGGTCTGTAATTTTACATTTTTCTACTGCAGTTAGTGTTGTACTGCATTCAAAATTAGGTCTCATTGTATCCAGGTGATCAAGCAAAGAATGCAAACTCGTCAGTTCAAGTCAGCGCCTGATGTTGTTCGTCTCATCGTTGCTAAAGAAGGATTTAAAGGACTATGTTGTATGTATATTCTGGTATTCCTACTTGGGGAACAATTTTTTAATATGTAACATTAACTTTTATTTAAAGAGATGCAATAAGTCTGGCAATGTTATCCATTATAATTTCTTTTGATTGACAGGGTTATGGTTCCTTTCTCCTTGGAGATCTTCCATTCGATGCCATTCAATTTTGCATATATGAACAACTTCGGATTGGTTACAACGTTTTGGTAAGACTAGTCCTTCCCTCCCTCACATCTGTCAAAGTCAAACTACTCATGAACAATCTATTCAAGGCTTGAAACCACTTACGGTCTTAGAAATAATATCGAGCATTCATTAGTTGCTGCAAGTTGTCGTCCCTGGATGATTTTGCTCAGTAGGGTTAAATTTTGTGCTATGATCAGCAAACTATTGTTCCCTATTTTTAATACGTCATGCAGATGTGATTTGGCATGCCACTGCACTTCCATCAGAACCTGTTCATGCTTGTTAGAACTGAATGACTTGATTGATGGGCTCATACTGTGTAGTCTTCATTAAGCAGTAATGGTTTGTAGCCAAGGTGCAGCATAAACTGTAACATGCAGTTTTGACAATCCTTCGCACTTATCGTATTTCTTTGCATGTTAGTATGACATCTAGATGTGAGGTTGTCCGCTCCTGTATTTCCATCAACATCTGTCCACATCTTTTTAGGACTGAATAACTTGATTGGTCGTTCATATTATGTCGTTTTTGCTAAGCAGCAGTTGCTGTAAACAATGTCCAACATGAACTGCAACTAAAGCTTTTGAGAATTCTTTGTGCTTGCCATATTTATATATTTATTTTCACAATTTATCCAGGCAAAGAGGGAGTTGAATGATCCAGAGAATGCACTTATTGGTGCTTTTGCGGGTAGAACTACATGACCAGTCTAATCCTTTTTAGTTCTCATATACTTGCTTCCTCAGTATCTGGCTTCCCTCTCTTGGGTTCTTCTATTTTTCTGTTTCTGATCGAATCACTTCCCTCTAATCTGCACTTCAAATTTTTGCTAGGCGCCATTACTGGAGCTGTAACAACTCCTCTTGATGTGATGAAGACAAGACTAATGGTTGAGGTGAGTATATGTACCTGTAAGAAAACATAGCACCTAGATGTGCTAATTTGCACTATTGCCCATTTTTGTGTTGCAGGGACAAGGAAGTCAGCACTCTGGAATTGTAAACTGTGCTCAGACAATAATCAGAGAGGAAGAACCAAGGGCATTCCTCAAGGTAAAGCGCCGCATGTTTGAACAGTTCCACGACTTTCGAATAAAAACAAACAAAAAAACTATATACTACCTGACGTTTTGGATGCGGACTTGTGGGTAGATTATATGAAGTTAGCTGCATTCTGACTTTTGAGTGTTGGTTCTGCGAAGCTTTGAACTAATTTGATTCTGTTGGGACATGGCAGGGCATTGAGCCACGAGTGCTGTGGATCGGCATCGGTGGGTCCATCTTCTTTGGTGTGCTGGAGAAAACCAAGTCGATGCTAGCTGAGAGGAGGAACCAGGTGGAGAAAACCATCTTCCCGTTTGCTGCCAAAAACCCAACGTCAAAAGACAAGCCAAATGGCACCAAAATTGCTGAAAGAGAGATAGGCGATCGAGCCATGAGAAAACAATTGGAGGTCAGATTCATCTCTACAAAAGATCAGATAGCAGATGGTTTTACTAAAGCACTAGGTATATGATTGTTTACACAATTTCGTAGCAATCTAAACCTATCAAGCAAGCCCGGTTGAGATTGAGGGAGGCTGTTAGAACAAGTAGATATTGATGTATAGGAGTATCTCTAGTGTAACAACATGCACCTGCGTGTGCATATATTGTTGAGATCCTGGTACACGTGGTAGGGTAGTTTGTTATCATCTAAACCGAGTATCTTGGAGATCAAGTCTGTAAACCCGTCGTGTACATCTGTTGGCCATCTGCCCTATATTAACACGAACACGGGGCGAGCCGAGATAGGCAGCCACGCTTGGCATAGCTTGAAAGCTTTCAGTTTAAACATTGGTTAATGATTTCCACTACACGATTTCATTATATTCATAACATTGCATGCTGAAGCAAAATTTGCAAGAATCTTAAACAAGCCACCCTAACAGTTTAGACATTTCCATTCAGACTGCTACCTAGCTTGAACTGTTTTTTTTTCAGATAAAGGAACCACGCTTCCAGTCGGAGCTTATCAACATTTTGAAAATCTACAGCCAAATATCACAAAAGTACGGTACTCAGACTGCCAGTATCAGACGCAACGAACACAAGGTTTCGACACATGCGTAAGCAAAAGATGCCTAGTACTCAAAGGAACAGACTTCTTTTCCAGTTTAGACGTGCCCAGTTCCAGATCCAGAACGTTCATGTGAAGATGACCTGCAGTTAAGAATTAGAACTACCTCTTGACAATAATATGAACTGCTGGGGTGCGAGCTAAGCTACCTAATGAACACCCGAGCACAGGACTTCTTTTTAGGCTCGGCGTACCAATCGGGGCCTATCACTCTAGGATTTGGCTTCCGGATCCTTTTCTGCCTTTGGCCGGCACCTCGTTCCTGGCGGGTTTCCACTGTGCTGTTAACAAAAGTTCCAATGGCAGCTGCATAAAGAAATACGGTGATCATTTCATTAATCAAAGTTCAACGGAGCTACGAAATAATCGCATCATATTGATTACCGTTGTTGTGCAACACTGCTGCCCCGCTGTGGTGTTGAGTTGCCGTAGTCATGGTCGATGATGAACCTGGTGCGGCACCTTGACAGGGCCGCCTCGGTGGGATATCTTCTGCTTCAGGAATGGACATGAATTTATCGATGTATTCGTCCAAAGTGATGTATTCGTCCAAAGTGATGCCGTTGCCCAAATATTGGTTGTCACCAATCTGTGCAAAAAGTTTCGTTAAGAAACCAACAATAAATGACACAGTTTGGTACCAAGAGACTTAAAACGCACGAATACATAAACAATAAATATAAACTCATCAAACGGATCAATGCAATGAAAGAATGAGAACACACACAATACTTTTAGAGAACAATCCCAATACTTTTAGAAAAAGACTGCAAAGTGCAGAAATCAGAATCAACAAAGCATGGCAAAGAAGAAATTACAAAAAAACCGTAAAATGATGACCAGGTCTTCAATATCGTCGAGAGGGTAAGATCACAATAAATGAGGTAGCATTATATTAGTGTAAGATGAAAGGTGATGAACAAGTCCAATAAGTGAACCAGAGTGGAGATGAGCTTTGGATCCAGAATCTGGACGGCTTCCAAACAAGGTGGTCGACGCAGCCGCACTGTGCTCAGACAATACTCAGAGAGGAAGAACCAAGGTCATTCCTCAAGGTAAAGCGCCGCATGTTTGAACAGTTCCACAGCTTTCGAATAAAAACAAACAAAAAAACTATATACTACCTGACGTTTTGGATGCAGACTTGTGGGTAGATTATATGAAGTTAGCTGCATTCTGACTTTTGAGAGTTGGTTATGCGAAGCTTTGAACTAATTTGATTCTGTTGGGACATGGTAGGGCATTGAGCCACGAGTGCTGTGGATCGGCATCGGTGGGTCCATCTTCTTTGGTGTGCTGGAGAAAACCAAGTCGATGCTAGCTGAGAGGAGGAACCAGGTGGAGAAAACCATCTTCCCGTTTGCTGCAAAAAACCCAACGTCAAAAGACAAGCCAAATGGCACCAAAATTGCTGAAAGAGAGATAGGCAATCGAGCCATGAGAAAACAATTGGAGGTCAGATTCATCTCTACAAAAGATCAGATAGCAGATGGTTTTACTAAAGCACTAGGTATATGATTGTTTACACAATTTCGTAGCAATCTAAACCTATCAAGCAAGCCCGGTTGAGATTGAGGGAGGCTGTTAGAACAAGTAGATATTGATGTATAGGAGTATCTCTAGTGTAACAACATGCACCTGCGTGTGCATATATTGTTGAGATCCTGGTATACGTGGTAGGGTAGTTTGTTATCATCTAAACCGAGTATCTTGGAGATCAAGTCTGTAAACCCATCGTGTACATCTGTTGGCCATCTGCCCTATATTAACACGAACACGGGGCGAGCCGAGATAGGCAGCCACGCTTGTCATAGCTTGAAAGCTTTCAGTTTAAACATTGCTTAATGATTTCCACTACACGATTTCGTTATATTCATAACATTGCATGCTGAAGCAAAATTTGCAAGAATCTTAAACAAGCCACCCCAACAGTTTAGACATTTCCATTCAGACTGCTACCTAGCTTGAACTGTTTTTTTCAGATAAAGGAACCACGCTTCCAGTCGGAGCTTATCAACATTTTGAAAATCTACAGCCAAATATCACAAAAGTACGGTACTCAGACTGCCAGTATCAGACGCAACGAACACAAGGTTTCAACACATGCGTAAGCAAAAGATGCCTAGTACTCAAAGGAACACACTTCTTTTCCAGTTTAGACGTGCCCAGTTCCAGATCCAGAACGTTCATGTGAAGATGACCTGCAGTTAAGAATTAGAACTGCCTCTTGACAATAATATGAACTGCTGGGGTGCGAGCGAAGCTACCTAATGAACACCCGAGCACGGGACTTCTTTTTAGGCTCGGCGTACCAATCGGGGCCTATCACTCTAGGATTTGGCTTCCGGATCCTTTTCTGCCTTTGGCCGGCACCTCGTTCCTGGCGGGTTTCCACTGTGCTGTTAACAAAAGTTCCAATGGCAGCTGCATAAAGAAATACAGTGATCATTTCATTAATCAAAGTTCAACGGAGCTACGAAATAATCGCATCATATTGATTACCGTTGTTGTGCAACACTGCTGCCCCGCTGTGGTGTTGAGTTGCCGTAGTCATGGTCGATGATGAACCTGGTGCGGCACCTTGACAGGGCCGCCTCGGTGGGATATCTTCTGCTTCAGGAATGGACATGAATTTATCGATGTATTCGTCCAAAGTGATGTATTCGTCCAAAGTGATGCCGTTTCCCAAATATTGGTTGTCACCAATCTGTGCAAAAAGTTTCTTTAAGAAACCAACAATAAATGACACAGTTTGGTACCAAGAGACTTAAAATGTACGAATACATAAACAATAAATATAAACTCATCAAACGGATCAATGCAATGAAAGAATGAGAACACGCCCAATACTTTTAGAGAACAATCCCAATACTTTTAGAAAAAGACTGCAAAGTGCAGAAATCAGAATCAACAAAGCATGGCAAAGAAGAAATTACAAAAAAACCGTAAAATGATGACTAGGTCTTCAATATCGTCAAGAGGGTAAGATCACAATAAATGAGGTAGCATTATATTAGTGTAAGATGAAAGGTGATGAACAAGTCCAATAAGTGAACCAGAGTGGAGATGAGCTTTGGATCCAGAATCTGGACGGCTTCCAAACAGGGCGGTCGACGCAGCCGCACTGTGCTCAGACAATACTCAGAGAGGAAGAACCAAGGGCATTCCTCAAGGTAAAGCGCCGCATGTTTGAACAGTTCCACAGGTTTCGAACAAAAAAACTATATACTACCTGACGTTTTGGATGCGGACTTGTGGGTAGATTATATGAAGTTAGCTGCATTCTGACTTTTGAGTGTTGGTTCTGCGAAGCTTTGAACTAATTTGATTCTGTTGGGACATGGTAGGGCATTGAGCCACGAGTGCTGTGGATCGGCATCGGTGGGTCCATCTTCTTTGGTGTGCCGATGCTAGCTGAGAGGAGGAACCAGGTGGAGAAAACCATCTTCCCGTTTGCTGCCAAAAACCCAACGTCAAAAGACAAGCCAAATGGCACCAAAATTGCTGAAAGAGAGATAGGCGATCGAGCCATGAGAAAACAATTGGAGGTCAGATTCATCTCTACAAAAGATCAAATAGCAGATGGTTTTACTAAAGCACTAGGTATATGATTGTTTACACAATTTCGTAGCAATCTAAACCTATCAAGCAAGCCCGGTTGAGATTGAGGGAGGCTGTTAGAACAAGTAGATATTGATGTATAGGAGTATCTCTAGTGTAACAACATGCACCTGCGTGTGCATATATTGTTGAGATCCTGGTATACGTGGTAGGGTAGTTTGTTATCATCTAAACCGAGTATCTTGGAGATCAAGTCTGTAAACCCGTCGTGTACATCTGTTGGCCATCTGCCCTATATTAACACGAACACGGGGCGAGCCGAGATAGGCAGCCACGCTTGGCATAGCTTGAAAGCTTTCAGTTTAAACATTGCTTAATGATTTCCACTACACGATTTCGTTATATTCATAACATTGCATGCTGAAGCAAAATTTGCAAGAATCTTAAACAAGCCACCCCAACAGTTTAGACATTTCCATTCAGACTGCTACCTAGCTTGAACTGTTTTTTTCAGATAAAGGAACCACGCTTCCAGTCGGAGCTTATCAACATTTTGAAAATCTACAGCCAAATATCACAAAAGTACGGTACTCAGACTGCCAGTATCAGACGCAACGAACACAAGGTTTCGACACATGCGTAAGCAAAAGATGCCTAGTACTCAAAGGAACACACTTCTTTTCCAGTTTAGACGTGCCCAGTTCCAGATCCAGAATGTTCATGTGAAGATGACATGCAGTTAAGAATTAGAACTGCCTCTTGACAATAATATGAACTGCTGGGGTGCAAGCGAAGCTACCTAATGAACACCCGAGCACGGGACTTCTTTTTAGGCTCGGCGTACCAATCGGGGCCTATCACTCTAGGATTTGGCTTCCGGATCCTTTTCTACCTTTGGCCGGCACCTCGTTCCTGGCGGGTTTCCACTGTGCTGTTAACAAAAGTTCCAATGGCAGCTGCATAAAGAAATACGGTGATCATTTCATTAATCAAAGTTCAACGGAGCTACGAAATAATCGCATCATATTGATTACCGTTGTTGTGCAACACTGCTGCCCCGCTGTGGTGTTGAGTTGCCGTAGTCATGGTCGATGATGAACCTGGTGTGACACCTTGACAGGGCCGCCTCGGTGGGATATCTTCTGCTTCAGGAATGGACATGAATTTATCGATGTATTCGTCCAAAGTGATGTATTCGTCCAAAGTGATGTCGTTGCCCAAATATTGGTTGTCACCAATCTGTGCAAAAAGTTTGGTTAAGAAACCAACAATAAATGACACAGTTTGGTACCAAGAGACTTAAAACGCACGAATACATAAACAATAAATATAAACTCATCAAACGGATCAATGCAATGAAAGAATGAGAACACGCCCAATACTTTTAGAGAACAATCCCAATACTTTTAGAAAAAGACTGCAAAGTGCAGAAATCAGAATCAACAAAGCATGGCGAAGAAGAAGTTACAAAAAAACCGTAAAATGATGACCAGGTCTTCAATATTGTCGAGAGGGTAAGATCACAATAAATGAGGTAGCATTATATTAGTGTAAGATGAAAGGTGATGAACAAGTCCAATAAGTGAACCAGAGTGGAGATGAGCTTTGGATCCAGAATCTGGACGGCTTCCAAACAGGGTGGTCGACGCAGTCGCACTGTGCTCAGACAATACTCAGAGAGGAAGAACCAAGGGCATTCCTCAAGGTAAAGCGCCGCATGTTTGAACAGTTCCACAGCTTTCGAATAAAAACAAACAAAAAAAACTATATACTACCTGACGTTTTGGATGCGGACTTGTGGGTAGATTATATGAAGTTAGCTGCATTCTGACTTTTGAGTGTTGGTTCTGCGAAACTTTGAACTAATTTGATTCTGTTGGGACATGGCAGGGCATTGAGCCACGAGTGCTGTGGATCGGCATCGGTGGGTCCATCTTCTTTGGTGTGCTGAAGCTAGCTGAGAGGAGGAACCAGGTGGAGAAAACCATCTTCCCGTTTGCTGCCAAAAACCCAACGTCAAAAGACAAGCCAAATGGCACCAAAATTGCTGAAAGAGAGATAGGCGATCGAGCCATGATCGACCAATATTGCTGACCTACATGAGCAGATCACAAACGGCGGCAAATTAAACAAGGGCGAGGCATATCTGCTGTTTCGGTCCCATTTTCACGTGTGCCACTTGTCGTTTTAAGAAAATCAGAATAAGGTAACCCGTCTGGTCGACTACGTAAACCCCGACAAACCACCCATTGACTGACTTGCTCCGGCCGCTCTGCAATAAGCTAATAGCAGCTCACATCGAGATCTCTATCTCTTCAGCTCACCCAAAGACAAGCATCAGCTTGAGCTCGCACTCCACAGTCCACAATGGCCACGCCACCTCTGCTCCCGTCCCAGCTCCTCGCCGGTCTGCCGCAGCAATGGCAGCTCGGCCTCCTGGTCCTTCTCCCCGCGCTTCTCGTCTCCTCCTACCTCCTCCTGGTGAGCAGGAGTCGTGGCAGCGGGCCCAGGCTGCCGCCGGGCCCCGCTCCGGTGCCTGTCCTGGGCAACCTGCACCTGCTGGGCCCGCTGCCGCACCGGAGCCTCCGTGACCTTGCGCGGCGGCACGGCCCCGTGATGCTGCTGCGGCTGGGCAGTGTGCCGACGGTGGTGGTGTCCGGCGCGGCGGCGGCGCGGGAGGTGATGAAGGAGCACGACGTCGACTGCTGCAGCCGCCCCGCGTCGCCGGGGCCCAGGCGCCTCTCCTACGGCCTCAAGGACGTGGCCTTCGCGCCCTACGGCGAGGAGTGGCGCGAGGCGCGCAAGCTCTTCATCGTCGAGCTCCTCAGCATGCGCCGCGTCCAGGCCGCGTGGTACGCGCGCGAGCACCAGGTGGGCAGGCTCATCGCCGACCTGAGCCGCGCGGGCGCGGCGCCGGTGGCGCTGAACGAGCACATCTTCGGGCTCGCCGACGGCATCGTCGGCACGGTGGCGTTCGGGAACATCTACGGCACCGAGCGGTTCGCGCACAGGGAGCGGTTCCAGCACGTGCTTGACGAGGCCATGGACATGATGGCCAGCTTCTCCGCCGAGGATTTCTTCCCCAACGCCGCCGGCCGCCTCGTCGACCGCGTCACGGGCCTCGTCGCCCGACGCGAGCGCATCTTCCGTGAGCTCGACGCCTTCTTCGAGATGGTCATCGACCAGCACACGGACCCCGCGCGCGTCGTCCCCGAGAACGGCGGCGACCTCGTCGACGTCCTCGTCAGCCTTTGGAAGAAGGAGCACCGGGCGGGCACGCTCCGCTTCACCCGGGACCACGTCAAGGGCCTAATCATGGACACGTTCATTGGCGGGATCGACACAAGCTCGGTGACGATGCTGTGGGCGATGTCGGAGCTGATCCGGAAGCCGGGGGAGCTGATCCGGAAGCCGGGGGTGCTGAGGAAGGTGCAGGAGGAGGTGAGGGCCGTCGTGGGCGGCAAGGCGCGCGTGGAGCCCGACGACGTGCCCAGGCTCCCGTACCTGAAGATGGTGGTGAAGGAGACGCTGCGGCTGCACCCGCCGGCGACGCTGCTGCTGCCGCGGGAGACGATGCGGGACGTGAGGATCGGCGGCTACGACGTGCCGGCGAGGACGCGCGTGTTCGTGAACGCGTGGGCCATCGGCCAGGACCCGGCGAGCTGGGCGGACGCCGAGGTGTTCGATCCGGACCGGTTTGAGGGGAGCGACGTGGATTACAACGGCGCGCACTTCGAGCTGGTGCCGTTCGGAGCGGGGCGGCGAATCTGCCCGGGCTTGGCCATGGGGCGAGACCAACGTGACGTTCACGCTGGCGAACCTGCTCTACTGCTTCGACTGGGCGCTGCCGGAGGGGATGGCGGCGGAGGACGTGAGCATGGAGGAGGCCGGCGGGCTGACCTTCCACCGGAAGACGCCGCTGGTGCTCGTGCCCACCAGGTACCACCAGCGCGCGGCGTAGTGTCCTGTCGACAGAACGAGCGATCGTGCACGCGCGTCGTGCAGGAGCTATTGCAGAAACTAAACTATCGGCACGTGTATTAGCTATGCTCTCCGTCTTAGTTTCGTCATCTGTAGGAGTTTTGCTGGTGAAAGAAACGCTGTTCAACGGCATACCAGAGTGAGCATGACCACAATGGCTTCCGCTCCATCCAGTGTAAAATGACAATAATATCACATTTTATTACTTCATAACTGGTAACCCAATCAATCCACCCTATACAAATCATAATTACATCCAGATGATCAAGCAGCTCCTCATGCTGAAGAAGAAATCCTGCCGTTCTGCATGTTCTTGATCTACCATTATGTCCTCACCAGGCTACATGTAGGAGCGCATGCGCGGCCGGACGATGGACTGTGCACCATCGACGTATATGGTTGTGCCCGTCATGTAGCGGGATTCATCCCCGACCAGGTACAGCACCGTGGATGCCAGATCCTTCTCCGGATCCAACCATCTCCGCAGGGGCATTACTTCTGCGGTTGCCTTCTCAGCCTTCTCCTTACCTACAGAGGCCGGGAACTTGTCCTGCAGATGCAGACCGCGACAGGCTGCATTCACCCTTATCTTGTGCTTGCCGAGCTCCATGGCAGATACCTGAAACCAGGGAAAGAGATTCAGAATGCTAAAAATTAATTGTAGCAATCAAGAGATGGAATCAATTTCCTGTCACCACTGAACATAACAGTTACAGAGGTTAACACTGGGACTGGGAGGTATAGTCACCCCCTACAATTGGTGGGTTCATCAATCAGAGGGGCAGAGGGCTGCAATTCTATCATCCTTGTCACCATTGGCATATATGAACTGAGTGTAACACTAGTGTTTTTAGAAACTCAAAGGATGCAGATTGTTGTGAAGGTCAAACAGATATGTGGGTAGCAAAACACAGCATTTGTTCCCTGAATTGATAGGTCATCTGAGAACCCAAGGTTATTTGACTTATTTCAAGATTGTGGTATTAGCAGGCTGATATATTGTCTGAATATTCAGGTTGAACAACTCAGATAGTGATGGCATCTGAATTTCTTTTGCCAATCCAAAAGGTTTACCATGTTATGTGCTCCAGCAATTGGTTTGTTGTATAATGTACTTAGATTGGTAGGTTACTCTCCAACTCAATACGAAGATAAGCAGATGTCCTGCGTGTCTGCGAAACAATCACCACCGTGTGCACCTATGTGTGTGTGGTCTAGGAACACTGAAAAATTAGTAACTGTGAGATTTGGCATCTGGCATACCCATTACCTCCTGTTTTAAATGTGTAAATCTATTGGTGCAGAAACACATGAATGAGAGTGATATGAAATATGAAGCTAAACTTTGTTGTTTTAGGAAGTCTAAACTTTGTTGTTCATTTCGAAGTGCAATTTAGCATTGCAAACATGGCCACTTTTTGGATTTATTTGGACAGGAGCTATCAACAGAATCAAAGAGAGTCAAAGTAGTAGACTAGGATGCTTACTCGGACCAATTGGTGAACAGCTCCTAAACTTGTACCATATGCTGCAGCACCCGGATACAATCCTCTCTCGGCACCAATAATCTGAGTCAAGAACACAATAGATCCACCAGATTTTGCATCCCGGAACCGCTTTGCAATCGCCATCATTAAAAACCAAGGTGTAGTCACATTTACTTTCATGGTCTTCTTGTACTCATTTTTACTTATGCTGAGGCAATCTTGGACCTCTCCTGAGCACGCAGAAAATGAGCAATTTATATAAAAACAAGCATGGACTGAAGCAGAATGTAAATGTGGCAATACTGGTATTTCTAATCATTTCAGTATTCCAAAACTATATTCAGACTTAAGTTACATTACTACAAGCTCTGCTTTGTTTAAGAATGCAATATCTGAAGTGCTGGGCACCCACCCAACCATCAAAACAGCAGCAGCACCATATCAGTATTCCATTCCACTCATGTTTTTTAACAGACCACTTTAATGATCATGGCAGTGCAGTTCAGAAATGTCTGAAACATGGTATGCAATGCAAATTCAGCATATCCCAATCTTAATTTCCACAGTTTCCTGCTGAATTCAAGCTAAGAGACCCACAGGCACAGCCTTGTTCACAATTTTTACTGCGGCACGAGCATTTAGCTCAAGGGTAAACAAATAGAGGCAACCAATTGCTGATCCGGTAACAATTTTTACCCTCGTAGGAGTAGCAGTTGACGAAGGCGTCCAGTCCGTCGAAGCAGCGCCACGCCCGATCCACCGCCGCGTCTACGGCCGCCTCGTCGCAGGCCTCGAAGTCCAGCCCCAGCACCGCGACGCCTCCGCCCCCGCAGCGCCGCACCTCCTCCGCCGTCGCGGCCAGCGAGCCCTCATCGCCCACCAAGACCAGACTTGAAAGCCGCCGAATCAGAACCGAGTAAAGAGGGGGAGAAGAAGTGGAGATCCAGCAAGTGACGACGAGGCTGGGTGTCTACCTGCAGCCGTGCTTGGCGAGGTTAGAGGCGATCCCCCTGGAGATGGCGTCGCCGGCGGCGGTGAGCAGCACCCGCTTCGCGTAAGCGTCCCCCATCCGCTCCCCCCACCGGAATTTCCGCAATGTTGAGTTTACCAGCGAGCGACCTGAACCTTGGGTACTCACTCACGGTCGAGCCGAGTCCATGTGCGCGGGAGCCCCACGCAAACCTTATGAGGTTTTTACCTAGGAACTATTATAAAAGTTCCTCTTTCCCTACGTACCATTGAACTTAAAAAAAACTCCTGTGTACCATTGTTGAAAGTTTCTTTTACCTGTGAGCCACTATCGTCAACTTCAGGTAACACCGTGACTGCATCCTGTCTGCAGGCCCCACCGTCAGCCTCTTCTCCCATCTCCTTTCCGCCTGGCCCACACGTCAGCCTCTCTCATCTTGTTTCTGCCTAGCCCACACGTCAGCCTCTCCTCCCATCTTCTTCCTCCCCAGGCGAGCGGCGGCGCAGGGCGGGATGTGGCTCGTGCCGACAGCGCGCGGAGCAGTCGGATCCCAGTCTCCACCGGCGCCCCTCCTCCCCTACAGCAAATCCCCGCCTCCCTCTCTCCCATCCCGCGCGGCGTCCTCCTGCGCCACCGCGAGCAGGAGAGGGCGAGCCGCGGAAGGTGTACTTCCTCGTCCGCGGCGCACAACGGCGACCTCGAGCTCGGAGCAGAGGCATCGTCCCTGCGGCGGTGGCCTGCTCTCCCTCTCTCTGCCCACCGGCCCTTCCCTCCCTCGTTGGCACAGCGGCGAGCCGAGCACGGCTGCAGTTGCCCTGCAGCTCCCCACGGTGAGCCATCGTCTCTGGCGCGGAGCAGGGGTGCGACAGCGGGCGAAGCTCCGTGCCCGTTCTCGCTAGCCACCGCCTGCCTCCCGACGCAGTGCCCTCCTCTCCTCTCCTCTGCTCTGCGCCTCTGCCCTCTGCAGATGGAGATGGGTCTCCAGCTTTAGATGAGTGGCGGCGGCGTGCCGCGGTGGTGCTGCCCGCCGTCGAGATGGAGATGGGTCTCCTCCTCTAGCTCCGCCGGCCCGAGCCCACATGTCAGGAGGAGCAAACGGCAAGAACAAACGGAAGTAGACGGCAGTGGTTCATAAGTAAAGAAATTTTCAGTGAATGGTGCTGAGGTACTTTAGAAACTTTGGATGGTACACAGGGAATGAGGAACTTTTATAATGGTTCCTAGGTAAAAACCCCCAACCTTATCTCTACTCCCACCACCAATCACTCACTCACTAGCCTTTTCCTCTTCTCCGGTTCTCCCACCACCAACAGAGGGACAGAGCGCGGATGCGGACGCGAGGGCGCTCCTCTGATGAGCTTGCGCCCGCGGCTATCGACTGCGCGTACGCGGCTCCCCAAGCGAGCTTCCGCCGGCGGGTAGCGCGGACGCGGCCCCCGTGAGGGAGTGGCGGCGCAGACGCACTTCTCCCTCACCCCGGCGAGCTTCTGCCTGATGCGGGCTCCACCGGCGAGCTTCCGGGTGCGGGGAGCGGCGGCGCCGATGCGGGCGCACTCGGCGGTGGCCGACCACCGGGCTGGGCGGCAGCGTCGGCCGGGCGGGGCGGCCGAGTTTTTTTTTTGTCGTTTTTTTTAGAAGTTTTGTCGTTTTTCTTTGATTATTTATGCAAAACGTTTTGTATAAAACTTTTAGACTTCCAAAACTTTTCGGTTTCCTTTTTTCTGCATAATATTTTTCTAAAAACTTTTGTGAATCCTATGATTTTGCTAAAATTTTTTTGTCAAAGTTTCTCCAAAAACTTTTGTGAATCAGGTTTGCCAAAAACTTTTGTGCTTCCCCAAAATTTTTTGCCAAATTTTCTGAAGTTTTTTTTGCCAAATTTTCTCCCAAAACTTTTGTGCATAAGATTTTGCCAAAAAAGTTATATTTTTGTAACAATTTTTTGCCAAAATTTTTTCTTATATATTTTTTATTTTGTTTTTTTCTGCCTACGGAGTAAGCGAGTGAAGGATGACCACGCGTCCACGCGTTTTGACTGCGTAGCCAGCAGATGGGTATCGGGGGACCACGCACCCGTGCGGGCGCCCGTAAATTAGCAGTCCCCCCGGATTTCTCGATTCCTCGATTTCTCTCTCTCACACACACGCACACGCACGAAGCGGCGGCAGCTGAATTCTGCTAGGAGTTGGGCCGCAAAAGCAAACACACGGAGTAACTTGGGCTGGGCCTGAATTCTGTCGGCCGGCCCTATTATTCGGCTATTTATTATTTCTTCCATTCGTACAAGTCAGCTTTGAAGATCGTGTTGTGACTTGTGAGATAGAGTTGCAACCAGTACAAAATTGATTTAGCCAACTCTAAATTAGACCATTGATTGAACTTGAACCAGCCAGCGATGGAGCTTTGCTTGGTTCCGCAAAGAATTGTCAAAACCGGGTAGCTAGTTTGAAAAATACCCACGGCAGACTTTCTTGCTAACCAGTTGCCAGCTTGAGGGGTTGAAAAATTATGAATTAGTAACGGTGTTTAATTTGACCATCTGTTGTTGTTTCTTGCACCGCCTGGAAATCGATCGAATGAAGTCTCATCAGGAGCAAAATGGAGCAAAATGAACGTACGTACGCACTCCTTGGCGCGCGCCTGAAAAAGTCCGCCGGTTAGATGACACATGAGTGTTGTTTACAGTAGAATTTAGATGTTGAAGATGCTCAGATGAATTGAAGGCTTTGCTTTGCAGCTGATTCCGTCAAGAAGCGTGCCATGAATTGAAGAAGAGCTATTTTTGGGTCCTACTAGCTACTAATTAATTTCCTTTGCGGTAGCTATTGAATTAATGTTCCGCGGGCATATAGTTCTTCAATAATACTGGGGATTTTATGCATGGAGAATCATATCCCACCGTAAGCAGAATTTAATTTTTGGTACCTACTGTACTATATGCTGCTGTATGTAGGGTAAACTCTTTATTTCCCAAAAAAGAAGGATAGCCAGCCAGTACGTCAGGCAATGCGTGTTGGGTGCTTGCATCACCTGCCACACGTCATCACCAAGCGGTCAGCACGCACCATTCGTGTGGGAATTGTGGTGACTGCTACTTGAGCAACAACGCTAGCTAGCTTGCTGCCTCCTGAACTCAATCCAAACACAACATCTATCTCTGCTTGCAAGCTACTAGCGACAGACAGATTCCATTTCCTGAAAACAACACATCCTCGGTGCATTATTGCTGCTGTGTCAGTTTGTGTAGTGAGCAGCAAATAGAATCAACCTAGTGATAGTGAAGCACATATATTTAGCATGCAAACGCCGGCATTATTGGTTGATTTGTTTCTGAATTCTGATGCTACCATTGCTGCAGGAGATCAGGATCTTGCAGTAGTTTGTAAGAATTAAGTCCTTGTCTGTAACAATTGTTGGGAACGAAGGGTCACTGGGTCAGTTTCAGTTGATATATGCACCCTTCCAAAACCACCACCTCATAAGTCGTCATAAGTAGCTAGCTCAGCGTAATGCCGGCCGACAATGAAACGCCTGCAGGCGAGTCACATTTGCACCATCATCAAATAACGCCTGCAGTTACCAGCTGAAAGCATAACCTTTTTCTTCTTTTAAATAAAGAAAAAAGAGTTCCGGCCTTCTTTATACTTTGCACATCTATCGTCCATTGCATGCAGCCCCAAATTATTCCATTTTCACTGACGACCAAGAGCTAGCTAGGAAAAGCGACAAAAAAGTTTATTCAGCACACACGTATGTAGCAGCACAGCAGAGCCATCGATCGGCCTCTATATAAGCTAGTTCCCCCATGGCAATATGGCATGTACAAGCAACGCACCACAACCACCCTCATACTCCAATTCAGAGACAGGAGAGAGAGAGACACAACACACAAACAATGGCGGCGGCGGTGGCGGTCCTAGACTACTGCAGCTTGCCTGAGCAATGGCAGGTCACCGTCGTCCTCCTGGCCCTGTTCCCTCTGCTCCTCCTCCTCCTTGCAACTGCAACGAGAGGAAGAGGAAGCTGGAGCAGCGGCAAAGGCAGCCGGCGCCGCCTCCACCTGCCGCCGGTCCCGCCGAGGCTGCCCATCCTTGGCAACCTGCACCAGCTGGGCGCGCTGCCGCACCAGAGCCTCCGCGACCTCGCGCGCCGCCACGGCCCCACGATGCTGCTCCGGCTGGGCAGCGTGCCGACGCTGGTGGTGTCGTCGGCGGAGGCGGCGCGGGAGGTGATGAAGGCGCACGACGTCGACTGCTGCAGCCGCCCCGACACGGCGGGGGCGCGCCGGCTGTCGTACGACCACAAGGACGTGGCGTTCGCGCCCTACAGCGAGTACTGGCGCGAGATGCGCAAGCTGTTCGTCGTCGAGTTCCTCAGCGCGCGCCGCGTCCGGGCCAGCTGGTACGCCAGGGAGGCCGAGGTGGAGAAGCTCGTCGGCAGGCTGAGCAGCGCCGGCGGCGCGCCGGTGTTCCTGGAGGACCACATCTTCGGGCTCATGGACGGCGTCATCGGCACGGTGGCGTTCGGGAACATCTACGGCACGGAGCAGTTCGCGCACAGGAAGCACTTCCACGACGTGCTGGACGAGGCCATGAGCGCCAAGGCCGGCTTCTCCGCCGAGGACTACTACCCGAACGCCGCCGGACGACTCGTCGACCGCCTCACCGGCGCCGCCCCACGCCGGGAGAGGGTGTTCCGGGACCTGGACGCCTTCTTCGACGTCATCATCGACCAGCACCTCGACCCGTCCCGCGCCGCGCCGGAGCACGGGCCGGACCTCATCGACGCCTTCGTCGCCCTCATGAAGGAGCGCCGCCACCAGCAGGGATCCCTCGCATTCACCAGAGAACACATCAAGGGACTCCTCTCGGTACGTGCGTCGAGCTAGCATTAATCAATTATTGCATTGGTTTTAATTACTGCTAGCATTAACCAAATACCATATGTTTCATCAGAATGTGTTCACTGCAAGCGTGGACACGAGCTCGGTGACCATGGTGTGGGCGATGTCGGAGCTGATACGAAGGCCGGCGATGCTGAGGAAGGTGCAAGAGGAGATCAGGGCCGCGGTGGGAGACAAGCAGGAGAGGGTGCATCCCGCCGACATGCCCAAGCTCAGGTACCTCAAGATGGTGGTGAAGGAGACGCTGCGGCTGCACCCGGCCGTGCCGCTGCTGCTGCCGAGGGAGACGATGCGGGACGTGACGATCGGCGGCTACGACGTGCCGGCCAAGACGAGGGTCCTGGTGAACGTGTGGGCCATCGGCAGGGACCCCGCGAGCTGGGACAACCCGGAGGAGTTCGACCCGAACAGGTTCGAGGGGAAGGACGTCGACTTCAGCGGGACGCACTTCGAGCTGGTGCCTTTCGGCGCCGGCCGGAGGATGTGCCCCGGGATGGCCTTGGGAGTGGCCACCACGGAGTTCACGCTGGCGAACCTGCTCTACTGCTTCGACTGGGTGCTGCCGGAGGGGATGGCGGCGGAGGACGTGAGCATGGAGGAGGCCGGCGGGCTCACGGTCCATAAGAAGACGCCGCTTGTGCTCGTGCCCACCAGATACTACAGGTGCCAGCAATGTTGATGCTCATTGTTGTTGTGTATTGCTTCTGGATAGTGTTTGTGTGAGGCCGACAACAATGTGAAATAATGTTGGTCAATAATATAAAGGATGTATATTATTTACTTGGTTTTGTCAATTTTCACTTGGTTTTATTTGGCAACGATCTCATCTTATACGTACGCATCCGTTTTTTTTTGACGAAAAACCGTATGTTCAAGGGTGATCTCATCTTTGACACGATCCTGTACACCGTCTCCACACGTGCTCCCCACATATACGCCCGGTGTCATGAACTGTAGTTTTCTAAGGTCTTTTTTCCATTACAAGAACGGAAATAACTGCAAGAACTTTTCTTTTAAATCTTTTCCATTACAAGAACGGAAATAACTGCAAGTTCTTTACAAAGGAAAAGAAAAGCGTCAAAAGAAAACCCAAGCATTAGAAGGGAATGTGAAATAATGTTGGTCAATAATATAAAGGATGAATATTATTTACTTGGTTTTGTAAATTTTCACTTAGTTTTATTTGGCAACGATCTCATCTTACGCATCCGTTTTTTTGGACGAAACTGTAACAAACCATTAACCATATGTTCGACGAAACTGTAACAAACCATTAACCCTATGTTCAAGGGTGATCTCATCTTTGACACGATCCTGTACACCGTCTCCACACGTGCTCCCACATATACGCCCGGTGTCATGAACTGTAGTTTTCTAAGGTCTTGTTTAGTTGTTTTGGTTGAATTCACTCTAGCATTAGAAGGGAACGTGCATGATGAAAATCACAACCTTCGGGAAAACCCGTGCGAACTATGGTAAAAAAGTCGTCAAAATTCAACAAAAAATCACACATGTAGATGATATGATGATACACAACTTTGTAAAATATCTTATCCAAACTCGACTTTGTTTGTTAGATACGAAAATAAAAAATTTCCAACAAATCATCTTACCAGCCTTTTGGCTTGAAATGTGATGGGTAAATAATGTAAAATTTGAGTTTACTAGCTCCCATTATTTTATATGGTAGTATATGTTTTTGCTGTGAATATTGTCATAAATTATGGATGCTTGTGACCACTAATTAAAAGCAACTATACTAGTAGCTAGAGTATAATTATGTGCCTATATCTGTGCAGTGAGATTATATTCGTCGTGTTTGTCTTTTTTTTTTTTTTGCCATGACTGTGTGGGTATCCGTGGAAAGGGTGCCCGCCGCCGGATCGCTAGCTCTGACGTTGCCCCCGGTGACGTCAGGGTGCAATCGTCCTCTGCAAACCCAGTGCACCGTCAGCTGGGGGGCTACGTGTACGTCATCAGGGGGGTTCCCAAAGTGTCTTGTGTCTTGTCTTGTTCATCAGCTGCGGCGTGGGTACCAATGGATGCATGCATGCACAGCACTGGGTCGTCGTCGACGCCACAAGACAAACGTAGCGTCGACCGTCGACGAGGAATGCGGCGCCGTGTCGAGTGCATGCTGCATGCACAGCCATTTGATCAACGTGGCGTGGAGGCGCAGGGCAACGTGCAGATCCGCCCTACTACATGCAATGATCCTGCTCCTGCGATCCAATGCAAGCAACGTGACTGAATTTTTCCTTTTTTTTCAATCATACAGTGCATAGACAGACGCTCACACGCGCATTCTCACTCGTCCTATGAACATGCGCACACAATTCTATCTACTTTTATAAGCATTTTCGAATGACTAAATCGAAAAATCTTCGAGAGTGACGAGGTCACCACTGACGTTTCGTTGTTGACGGGCAATTGTCGTCTACCACTGAAAGAATAACGCTAATCAAAATCCTATATTAGATCAAAAAATACGAACGCTATAGTGTCCAGTTGATGACTTGAACTATGATGAGGATCAGGTTCCACCACAAGAAACCTAGCTTGTCAGCGCTCAGTTCGCCAACGTGATTGAATTTTTTCGCTCGTACGAACGCACTGACGATATAATCACACTGACCATTTGTAGCATCAGGCATTCAAGCAGGCGCGGTTCATGATATAGATGCCTGGGTGGACTTTAATTTTCTGCTACGATCCAACTAGGAGAGTCAAATGCATGGCTAATCGTTAGTCGTGTCGTCAACTAGCATGCGCCGTGATATGAGATTTCTTTTCTTTTCCTTGGTTAATAATTTACATGAAAATTCAGCAGCTAGTTAGACGTGTCCTTCGCTTGTCCGCCGGTACGGTAGCGTACTTCTCCACAGAGTGAGTTCACGACAGGATTCCAAGTTCCAACTGCTCAACGTAATTTAAATATCACACTGATCGAGAGAGTGATATTGGTTCATAGATAGTGATCTTCCAAAAAAAAATATTGTGTGTGAAACTGTGAATTGTGATAGTGTAAACACATCTCCTCTATGAAATTATTCAAACATCTTCAGCAAATGTTTTTCTCCGACTTAACTTGTATCTATCTATATAGACGAGTAGTAGGAAAACTTAAAAGATCAAATAAATGTAGATTTGAAGCCAAAATAATGAAGGGTGGCACAAGTAATAAGCCCACATATCATGATTGCATAGTGGGCCGGGTTTGGATGGTGTTGGGTTGGGCTGGACGACGACCCACGCGCGTGATCGGGAAACTTTGATAATCTTTTTTTTCTTTTTGAGAAAAAACTTTGATAATCTTTTTTTCTTTTTGAGAAAAAACTTTGCTAATCATGACCTGGCGAAGAATGCATATGGAGATGCTCTTAGCTGTTTGATACGGTCACTTCGCATATGCAAGACGATATTCCCCATATATATAATCAGAGTTCTTAAAAGCTCACCCGCTTTGCTGCTTCCTCTGCACTCCCGGGGTACGTGTCGAGCGGAGCGAGCCCCACACTCCCGCGTGGTAATTTTGCAAAAATACCCATCGGTTCTTCAAAAATTTCAAACAGATCCCGCACCTGGTGAACCCTAACCGTCTGTCTCCTCCCGACCACGGCCCTGCCCCGCCTCCACGGCCTTCCCCTTCTCCTCCCCGCCACCACGCTCTCTCCTCTCCGCCGCCACCTCCCCTCAGCTTCTCCTTCTCTGGCTGCTCTTCGTCGCCCCTCCCTGCTCTCTGTCGTCGCCACTGCCGGCGGCCCGCTTGCTCCCGCGAGATCTAGATCCGACGCGGCCCGAGGCTCAGAGTGAGAGCGCTGAGCTCCGGGAACCTTGGTGCGGGAATCTCTCCCTCTCCGCCTGCCTCCACCGCTCCTCCGCGCCGCCGCCCCTCCCTGTTCTCCACCGCCGTTGCCCAGCTCGTCGTGCCACCTGCTCCCGCAGGATCCGGATCTGGCGCGGGGGTACTGCTTGGAGTGGGACCGATGGCGCGTGGCTCGGCGCGGCCGGCCTGGGCCCTCTCCTCCCTAGATCGCCTCCATGCCAGCACAAGTGCCACCATCGAGAACGGCGGAGGGGATGGCGCCTCCTCCTCTGTTGCTGGCCAAGGCCTCCATGGAGTGCTGGCAAGGGGTATGACAACTGCTCCCCTCTCCAACACCATCGCCCACGCGCTCAAGTGCTTGTCAGGCTCCTCCAGGTAAGTGTAAATCTCCTGCCCTATCAATCGATCATTCCACGCCTTCGTTTTCCCCTCTCGGATTGGGGGCAATCGCGTCGCGTTGGGTGTGCAGCCGCTGTGCTTGTTGGGCGGGCGCGAGGGGACCAGTTGATGTTCTTAATTTGTGTTGGAGTTCGGATTCCTTTTGCCAGTTTGCCATATGGTGCTCGCTACCTGTTCGTCGAAATTCTTCTATTAGTGCTTGTGTTTTTAGTGGATCGATTCATACATACTACTAGCCTGTGTCTATGTCAGATTAGTGAAGCGGAAGACGGAGAGCATACCAGTTTGTCTTCCTACTAAGTAGTGTGACGGTACCGTCTGAACTCTGAAGCAAGATGGACAATTGCTGCTGCCCTTAAGGTTTGATTTATTGTTCTTTCATGATCATGCTGCGCTCGGTATTACTTGACTTATACTGGCTTTGAAACTTTGGGACATGTCCATATACTTTTAGTTTTAGCCATTGTAATTCTGCACCTTGCTGTTTTGTTATGACCCCAGGGCCGAGGGTTTGCAATTATTATGTGTGACACATTCTGTATGACACATGCTATTACAGATGCAATTCCTCCATGACACTTGATAAAGAAAGTTTGAATCGTTGTACGAGCAGCGCGAGCACTTCAGGTCCGACCTACGCTGCCTCAACATATCTATCTGCTCCCTTTCCTCTCATCTAGACTATGCATATTTCTCTTGTGAGTTCTAATTGATTGTTTGGATATGTAATTTATGATGATAGGTACGATTGAAAAGTAACATTTTCTATAGCAACAATTGCTGATTATGATAGAAATTCTCCAATAGCTCTGTAACTGGAACATCCAATTAAATTTGTTTTCCTGTGGCAACAAACAAATCATGTCCCTGACAGTAGAATATAAAATCATTGCGATTGTACTGAAAGAATCCTATAATGGGGCATCAGAAACTCTGTGTATTCTTCTGGCTGTCGGTTTATCACGTACTCTGAAAATAAGAAGTTATATTCTTGTATTGAACTTTGGATTTAAAAGAATTTATGTACTCCTTTTTGTGTTCCATATGATTCAATTACTATTTGTTTTTGTTCCTGTGCAAAATATCATTCTCAGTGTCTAGATGCCATACATCTGTCTCATCTTATTGATTCTCTTGTATTTATTTATTTATTGTTTTTGCATTCCCATTGGGTTAAGTTGAGCATTGCTGGTAAAACTATTATAAAGGAAGAGGACATAGACTAAACAGATTCTGATTCTTTGTTTGACGATTTAGGATTCTTTTCATTCCTCTTTGTTTCTCACAATTTATATCTTACTATTTGTGTTGCAGTGAGATTGCAAAATAGGTGGCTGTTAAGGAAGGATTACTGGCAAGCTAAAGCATATAGTGTAAGGTCCGTTCATAGTCTCGCCGCTTGGCCTGTACGTAGCTTTTCTCCAACAGTCACTGCAAACTGTGTAATCGACCGAACCTCGATGCTTAAAGGGACTGAACTGAGCTGTTGTATGAAGTATGAAATGAAGTTTGCCTTGTTAAAGAGATTTTGAAGTGCATTTATTTCTCCCTTTCACACACTTTGTATATGAATGTTTCATGTCTTGGTTGACCATAGTTTTGTTTAGGATTGCGCGTCAAATGTTCTAGTCCCATTTAAGTTACAAGTACTCCGCCTATGCTAGCTGCAACTAGTTAATTCTTACTCCGCGCACCGTCCAAATAATGCAATAAGCAAAGGACGGGCCAGAGATACAAAAGGTGCTGGTTACACCACCCCACGTTTTTTTTGTGTATCTTTCCCTAAGATTTTAATAAAACAGATGTTGGTAATGGTTTGAACTAAAACCAATATATTTTAATGGTTTGGTTTTAAATTGGACTAGTTTTGGTTTGGTAGATAATGGATTGACATATATAATAATTAATGGTTTGGTTTAATAGTTATAATGGATTAGAATGGTTTGACAATATAATGTCTATATGTGAACCTTGCATCTAAAGCTGGACCTAAAACTGGAGAATTGAACTGATTTGGTTTATTTTGAGAGAGAAAAGGCTAAGTAGTTTGGATTGGTTTGGACGAATGAGTCAATAAATTGGGTTAGCACTACGGAAACCTGGCCTTTGCCGTGCGTTTCGGGCGCACGGCAAAGGTCAAGAAACGCAACGTAAAGCCTTTGCCGTGCGTTTTTCTCGAAAAAGCACGGCAAAGGCCGCACGGTAGATTATTGCACGGTAAACGATCTTTGCCGTGCGTCTTCTATCGTCACACACGGCAAAGAGGGTTTGTCGTGCGTTTCCTACAACGCACGGCAAAAAAAGTAACTAACAGCACCGGACGGAGACAGAGGTACAGACGGCGGCTTTGCCGTGCGCCATGTCACACGCACGGCAATCATTTTCATGAAAATAAAAAAAAACAAAGGCCCGCCGCCGGCCCCATGCTGCTGCCCCGTCGGACCCACAAATGAAAAAAATAAAAAAAAATCCCGCCGTCGCCGTCCGCCGCAATCGCAGATCCTCGCCGGAGGCCGCCTAGCCTCAACGGCCACCGCCGCCCGACATCCTCGCAGGAGGCCACAGAGCTTGGGGGAGGTGGCCACCTCGCCATGGAGGAGGAGGAGGAGGCCACACCCTGGAGAAGGAGTCCGCAGGCCGCATCTTGAGCCGCCGCCGCCGGCCGGATCTTGAGCCGACGCCGGCCGCATCTTGAGCCGCGGACGCCGGCCGCATCTTGAGACAACGCCGAATCTTGAGCCCACACCGCCCACGCCGGATCTTGAGCACGGGAGCCCACACCGCCGGCTGGAGAAGAAGGAGGCCGCCGGCCGGATCTTGAGCGCCCGCTGCCGGCCCGATCTTGAGCGGCCACCGCCAGCAGATCCCGCGTCGTGGGAGAAGGGGGAGAGGGCGGCGACGCCAGGGGAGGAGGAGTAGGGGGCGGCACCATGGGAGGAGGAGTAGGGGGCAGCGCCATGGGGGGAGGAGTAGGTGGCGGCGGCGCTGTGGGAGAAGGAGTAGGGGCGTCGGCGCCGTGGGTGGAGGAGTAGGGGGCCGCGGCGCCTTGGGAGGAGGAGGAGGGGGCTGCGGCGCCGTGGGAGGAGGAAGGGGGGCGGTGGCGCCGTGTGAGGAAGGGGGCCGGCTGGAGGAGGAGGGGGCGGCGGCGTGCAGGAGGAGGTGGGGGGAAGGGGGCTGCGGTGTGGAGGAGTTGGAGAGGGTTAGGGTTAGAGGTTTGCTTATATATGAATCTTTGTCTAATGTCGACCGTCAGATCGCGAGATCCACGGCTCACAGCGGTCGGTTGAATCTGGGCCGGTTGCAGGTGGGCTTTGCCGTGCGCCTCTAAAATAACGCACGACAAACATTTATTTTGCCGTGCGCCACACAATAAAACGCACGGCAAACATTTTTGCATCATTAAAATTTTTTAATTGCGTTTGATATTTTAAAATTATCAAATGATTTCCAAAAAACACCAAAATTTTACATAGATCATTTTTCACTCATTTTATTCTATTATTTAAATCACTTGTAGTTCAAATTTGGCTTCTTTGAAAAAATTGCTTGGAATGCAATTGATTAGTTAAATATAGAAAATAAATACAAAAATCTACCAAAATTTACCATAAAGTATCACATGTTGCATCTATAGAGTAGAAAAAAAATTCAAAGTGAGAAGAATTTGTTTTGAGAGGCAATTGGATTTGGGGCTTAGGAGGACATATATATGGAAAAAAAAACTTTGCCGTGCGCCATAATAAAAACGCACGGCAAAGAGGTATCTTTGCCGTGCGCCAAATAGAAAACGCACGGCAAAGGCCTTTTTCATTAACCTTCATTTCAATCTCATAATTAGGGTTAATGTACTAAAATTATCAAATGGATCTGAAAAATTACCATAAATTAAAATAAGACAATACAAGTAGTATATTACCTAAATAAAAAAACTTTGAATTTAAATTAAAATTTGAATTTTACTACGGCTACAGACTGAATTAAGTGGCTCTCAAGACTCTGAAACTTCTAGCGAGATACTTCGATTTCTAAACACCATCTATGACAACTTGCTCAAAACACTCTATATGATTTATCACAAGCTTCACATAGGATACCATGAGCCCTCGACGAATCTCATGATTTTCAAACTTTATTTACATTTTATACAATTAAAAAACATTGCAACCACATGTGGGTTTTCATAATTCGCGAACAAAATGTTCAAAATTTCATCCAATTTCATGGATAAGGTCTTAAAATTGATTCAATTACATGAATATGATTTTTCCACAAACTTTACTACATTACTTTATGCACTTGCAGTTCAAATTTGACGTATACGGCAAAAATTCTTTAAGTGACACATAATTGTTAAAAATAGTAAATTAATCGAGACATGTATAAATTTGAAATATAGAGTACAAAATAATATTTTTGTAGTGAAGAAATTAAAAGAAGTACAAAAATCAAAAATTTTAAAAATACTTTGCCGTGCGCTGTGGGAAAACGCACGGCAAACGTATATGTTTGCCGTGCGCCAAATGGAAACGCACAGCAAACATATATGTTTGCCGTGCGTTTTTCGACGGCGCACGACAAAGGGAATGTCTTTGCCATGCGTCTTGTCCTAGCACACGGCAAAGGCGACGAACAAGCTAACAGGGTTAACGGCTGGTGGAAAAAAATGTTTGCCGTGCGTAAAAAAAACGCACGACAAACTATTTGTTTGCCGTGCGCCAACATAAAAACGCACGGTAAACTATTTTTTTACCGAGCGTTTTTTTTTGCCGTGCGCCGTGGAAAATGCGCACGGCAAAGCTCCTCCTTGCCATGCGCCCGAAGATATGTGTAACGCCCGCGTTTTTAGCTCCTAATAAATCACCTAATAAATCACGCGTGTTTTCAAAATTGTCCAGCTGAGCTCAATTACCCCCTCTCAAACCCTAGTCACCGCCTCCCCCCCCACCATCAGCGCGCGTGCCGCGAATCCCGCCGGCACCGCCCGCACTCGGGCCAGCACCCACGCGTGCTTCCCAGCGCCGCGGTCGGCCACCGTGCCGGGAATCCCGCGCACGCCGCGGTCCCGCCGGCCGGTCCGCCTCGCCATCACCGCCGTCCCGAAAATCACGCCGACGCCCGGAAATCGTAAAACCCCGCAAAAACCCTCCCCCCTAATTTCCTAACCGTTTTTCTAATTTTCTAAACCTTTTCCCCTATTTCTTTTCCTTTCTTTCCTATTTTTTTCCCTTTTCTTTCCTTCCTTTTCTTTCTTTCCCTTTTCTCCCTTTCTTTTCTTTTTCTTCCCTTCTTTTCTTTCCTTTCTTTTTTTCCTTCCCTCTTCCTCCTTTCCCCTTCTTCCTCCCGCGGCCGGCCCTGCCTGGCACCGCTGACCCGCGCGCCTGGCGCCCGAGCACGCCGGCCCCTTCCTTCCCCCGCACGCCAGGCTGCCCCCCCCGCACCAGCTGGCCGTCGAGGCATCCCATCCGCCAGGACACGACGTGACCCTGCCGGACCGCCATTACTTCGAGTTGTCACACCACGGCGTCGCCGCCGCCGGCCGTCCCGCCGGCCGGTCCCGCCGGCCTACCACCCCTGCGCCACTTGCTTGAAGAGACTCAACAGCTGCTCGACGACCTCCGCCCCCGCCCGTGCCGTCCCGTCGCCCGGCGACCGGGCCCGGCCGGCCCCCAGTGCTGCCGCCGGCGACCTCCCCGCCACAAAAATCTCCCCCCGAACCGACCTCGCTCCGGCTATAAATAGCCCTGCCCCGTTCTCGCCGCACCACCAAACCACCACAACCCCTCCATTGCCTCGCCGCACGACCACATCGAGCCACCACCGCAAGCCCATCACCACCACCGTTTCCCCCCACGAGGAGCCGCCTCCACAGCGCGCCCTAGCCCAAGGTGAGTGAGGGAGGTGAATCCCCTCGTCGCCCTCTCCCTTTTCCCCCTCTCGCTGGCCGCGGCCGTGGCCGGGAGGACGGCGGGCCGCCGCCGCCCGAGCCTCCCCTGCCTCTGGCCGGCTGCGAACCAGGGAGGAAGAAAGGGGCGTTTTGCCCAAAAGCCCCTATCCTTTTCCCTTTTCCAGACTAAACCCCCCCTATTCCATCTCTCTCTCTTTTTCTTTCCAAGTAGCCCCTAGGTTAATAATTAATTGGAGATCAGATACTGTTAAGCCCTAAACAAATTACAACCAGACCCTTACCAAATTTATATTATCATAATCACACCCTTCCCCATTAATAGAAATTACTAAAAGGCCCTTAGCCCCCATAACCTCCCTTTAACCCAACATCCCATGCACGATTTTATTCCCGATTAATCCCAAATTCACCACACCTTTCCCAGGAATATCCCCGCCGAACCATACACCAACCTTTCCCCCCTAGGGCTTATATATTTCCCCCCTCCATTTATTTCCCCTTCTCGAGCTCGGCCGGTAATATGTGTGCTTAATGATTGCTTGCTTGTGTATGCGCTGTCCAGCCTGGTCTCCCTAACCTACTGCGGCTCAGCTTAGAGCGCGTCGGAGTAAGGGATCCGCCGGAGTTCGTCTATCGGGAGTACGAACGCTACGGCACCCTTCGGTGTAAGCTGCTGATCTTTGTGGGAAGAAGCACGCTTTACCCCGACATAGAACCTTGGTTCGTCTCCGCCACTGGATTTCGCTTCGCCGACACCTACCCCAAGGCTGCTCGGAAGGCCCTGCGACAGCTACGAGTGGTTTATAGACAGCACCTCCGAAGGACTCCAATGGGATTCTTTCCACCCTCCGGAGGAAGAGGACGCTCGTGGATCGATCGCATGAGAGGACTAGAACGAGAGGAAGAAGACCTAGAAGAGGCAGTTTCCCACCTATCCATCTACCTCAGAGGCCTAGACCACCTCTACCAGGAGCAAGCCCAGCAACTGAAGCAACAGATTGACAGAGCGGAAAGAGCGGAGCAAAGGATAGAGCTGGAAAGGATTAAGACAACCATGGCGGAAGTTGAGCTACACAACATGGAGCAAGACTACCTTAGGGAAAGAGAACGTTCGGAGATGTTCCACAAAAAGCTATGGGATGAGCTCCACAGGGAACGTAGAAGGAGAAGAGAAGAAGCTGACTTGGATGAGGAAGAACCCGAAGAAACTCACTGGGACAAAGGGACCCAGACCGAGGATGAGATACTGGAGCAAGATCTCCCACTGAAGAAGCGCCGCATCCAGCTAGAGGAAGAATCACCATGAGGATAAGACTAGGGTGTTTGGGCTAGAAGCTGAGTTCTAGTAATAATAAGTGTACCCCGAAGAATGTACCCCAACCTTTCTACTAAATAAAGTATCCATCTCTTGTACCCCACCACAACCTGTTCAAATCTACCTTTGTTTTCAGATGGCGGAAGATGGGTGGACCCAAGGCGTGTGCCAGGAGGAGCCTGGTTTTGCTCGCCTTCTTATCAACTCCCTGGAGCGCCTCGGTATCACTGAGCGCCCAAGGTACTACAGTAGAGAGTACGAGCAACTCGGCACTCTTCGCTGTAGGGTGGTCCTCTCCATCGCCAGAAGCACCCGCTACCCCAACGTCGAGCCGTGGCGCGTGACCGCCACAGGTTTTCGACATCGGGATACCTATCCCTTGGCCCTCCGGAAAACTCTCCGTTACCTGTGCAGGATCTACGAGGAACACCTCGTCCCCACACCGATGAGGTATTTTCCTCCCGCCATCAGAACCCCAGTTTGGCAGGCCCGCATGAGAAACCTGGAACGACGCCGCCACCAAGAAGACCTGCTGTACCATGTAGTTGCCTACCTTGTCTCCCTGGATAAGCTCTTCGATGACCAAGCCAAGCACTTGAGGGAGCAAATCAGTCGGGCCGAGCAAGCTGAAGTCACAGTGAGGATGCATCAAGTCCGAGTGGCCCAAGCAGAAGCAAGGACCGCAGCCGCCATAAGCAGTGAAGCCGTTGCCCATGAAAGCCTCAGGCGAATCCAGGACCAACGCATACAGGAATGGACCAACAGTGGAACACCCGTCCCGGCCGTTGGAGAAGCACAAGTCCTAGTTGGGACACCCCTCATAGGATGGGGAGGAGTTCCTGAGACCCCAACACCGTCTGTAGCCGCCGAGCAACCAACATCAACCGTCGAAGAAGGAACTTCCGCCCAGCCCCAAGAGAACGGGAACCCCCAGGGTGATGACGGTGATGAGCTGCTCATTCCGCTGGAAGCACACTCCGCCCCAGAAGATGGCTCGCCCCGCGAGTAGCATGCCCCAGAGGCCCTTGCCAAGGTTTGAAGCCGTGCTGGTCCGAGCTTAGAGCCGCACCCTTAGTTTTTGTCGTAGTGCCTTGTCGTGTAGTGTACCAGCGTTGTACCGGTCGAGTAGTTCGGGATGTATCCTCCTCTCATGGTTGAAATGAAGTTGGTTGTGCTTGTGTGTCATGTGTGCTTGTTGTGTGCTTGACGGCAGGAGTCAGATCCTGTCTTTTCAAAAGCCCGTCTTAATCAACTTAAACATCACCTAAAATCTCATAGAAACCCGCGCCCCTACAGATGGTTTCAAGGCGCCCCGCCGGGAGCTTCCAAGGCTCCGGTCGTATGGACCCAAATGCGGAAGGATCGCATGCAGAACGAAGGGAGCGCCCTAACGACCAAGAAGTGTATCAGGACGAAAATGGAGGAGAAAACATGGTTCCGCCACCGCCACCACCTGCCGTAGACCTGGCGCAAGTATTGGCTAACCAGACCCTGTTGCTGGAAGCCATAGCCAATGCCATCACCCGCCCAAAGCCCCGTGTTCTGGGCATGAATGAGAAACTGATAGAATTTCTCCGGACAAAGCCACCCACGTTTGGTGGATCAGTGAATCCCTTGGATGCAGATGACTGGCTGAGGGCCATCCTGAGGGAACTAGAGCCATTCAACTGTGAGGATCGAGACAAAGTTCTTTTGGCCACCCACCAGCTCACTGGAACAGCCTTAGCCTGGTGGGAAAACTACTGTGCAGCAGCCAAGGATCCCTCCGCCATCACTTGGGATGAGTTCGTGGAAGAGTTTCGTCGCTACCACATCCCAGAAGCCACACTAAAGCGCAAGGCAGACGAGTTCCGTGAACTTCGCCAAGGCAACAAGTCCGTGGAGGAATACACCTACCAGTTCATAGAGCTGGCTCGTTATGCCCCAGAAGAAGTGGACAAGGACTCCAAGAAGCAGGAGATGTTCAAGAAGGGCTTGACTCCGGAGCTAAGGACTCTGCTTACCCCTCAGATCTACCCTGATTTCAACACGCTTATGAACATGGCCATCCTCACAGAAAGAGCCAAAGCAGAAGAGAAGAAAGAAAACAAGCGCAAGTTCATGGAGCACAAGGCTCAACAGCAGGAACGTTCCCAGAGGCAGAGAAGCTTCGGACACCCCATGTCCAGATTCCAAGCCCCCATGCAGTACAGAACCCAGTCACAAGCCACGGGCTCTCAAGGCCCCAGAACCCAGTTCAAACCGTACAACAACCAGAACACCATGAAGCCTCCACAGAGCAACACTAGCCAGGTCACTGCCAACAACAACAACAACAACAACTCCAGGGTGTGTTTCAACTGCCGTGAGACCGGACACTTCATCGCCAACTGCCCATATGCCAAAAAGCCAACAGTTTCAGCCGTCTCCAACTCAGTGAATGGGCCGAGACCGGTTGTATCTGGAGCCAACCGCGTGCCAGCTCGCAGCAACAACAACTTTGGCAATAACAACCAGCAGATGAGGCAGCCCCAGCAGTCTTATGGACGAGCCCGCGTCAACCACATCAACGCACAGGAGGCTCAAGAGGCACAAGGTGTAGTGCTCGGTGAGTTCCTGGTCAGCTCAGTCTTGGCAACTATATTATTTGATTCAGGAGCATCACATTCGTTCATATCTTCAAGTTTTGTGGAAAAGCATCATATACCTACAGTACTACTAAAAACACCCCTATTAACCCGAACACCCGGAGGTGACATCAAGTGTCAACTGGGTTGCTCCCGGGTGAGAATCATTTTAAGTGGGGTAGAGTTCCTAGCGGACCTAGTAGTACTGAAGTCCAAGGGAATAGATGTGATTCTTGGGATGGACTGGTTAAGCCTTCACCACGGCCTTATAAGTTGTGCCGATAAGGTAGTACACCTAACCAACCCAGATGGAGTGCAAGTAACCTGCTGTACCCGAGGAAGCAGACCAGACATAATGGTTTTTAGCATGGAGGCCAAGTCCCTAGAAGAAATCCCAGTAGTACGGGAGTACCCAGATGTATTTCCCGAAGAACTTCCCGGAATGCCACCAGATAGGGATATAGAGTTTATTATCGACCTCGTCCCCGGAACCTCTCCCATAGCCAAGAGACCATATAGGATGGCAGCCCCTGAATTGGCAGAGTTAAAGAAGCAGCTGAGAGAACTTCAGCGAAATGGGTTCATCAGACCAAGCTCGTCACCATGGGGAGCCCCAGTGCTTTTCGTCGAAAAGAAGGATAAAAGCCTGAGGATGTGCGTGGACTATCGCTCACTAAACGAAGTCACTATCAAGAACAAGTATCCTCTCCCCAGAATAGATGATTTATTTGACCAACTAAAGGGAGCCAAATATTTCTCGAAGGTCGACTTAAGGTCAGGATACCACCAACTCAAGATTAGGGAGAGTGACATCCCAAAGACCGCCTTCGTCACCCGTTATGGACAGTATGAGTTCACAGTGATGTCCTTCGGACTCACCAACGCACCAGCGTATTTTATGAATCTCATGAATAAGGTGTTTATGGAAGAGCTAGACAAGTTTGTCGTGGTGTTCATCGACGACATACTTGTTTACTCCAAAAGTGTGGAGGAACATGAACAACACCTTCGAGTGGTACTGGAGAAACTGAGGGCGCACAAGCTGTACGCTAAGTTCAGCAAGTGTGAATTCTGGTTGGAGAAAATATCCTTCCTTGGACATATTCTGACAGCAGAAGGAGTAGCAGTAGACCCTGGGAAAGTCGAAACAGTTTCCAACTGGCAACAACCAACCAATGTGAGCGAAATCAGAAGCTTTCTTGGTTTAGCAGGATACTACCGGAGGTTTATTGAAGGATTCTCCAAGATTGCCCGACCCATGACAGAGTTACTCAAGAAAGAGAAGAAGTTCAACTGGACCGAGTCATGCGAGAAAAGTTTTCAAGAGTTGAAGAGAAGATTGACCACAGCCCCAGTGCTGACCTTGCCAGATATCCAACGAGACTTTGTCGTGTATTGCGACGCCTCCCGACAAGGATTGGGATGCGTTCTCATGCAAGATGGGAAAGTAGTGGCATATGCTTCCCGCCAGCTCAAACCCCACGAGCAGAATTATCCCACCCATGATTTGGAGTTTGCAGCCGTAGTGCATGCCCTTAAGATTTGGAGACATTACCTGATTGGAAATAAGTGCGAGATCTACACAGACCACAAGAGCTTGAAATACATTTTCACCCAGCCTGACCTAAACCTAAGGCAAAGAAGGTGGTTGGAATTAGTCAAAGACTATAACCTAGAAATCCATTACCACCCAGGAAAAGCCAATGTAGTGGCAGATGCCTTAAGCAGAAAATCCTATGGAAAAGCAGTACCTAGGAGTGCCCAATTGCAAGAGGAAATGGCACGGCTCAATATGCACATTGTTCCCCAGGGTTACATCCGCCAACTAAGTGTCCAGCCCACCCTGGAAGACAGAATCAGTAAAGCCCAAGAATCCGATAAGGAGCTGATGAAGATCCGCAAGCACACGGGAGAGAATAAGGCCCCAGATTTTAGGGTGGACAGTCACGGTACACTATGGTATAAGAACAGGATATGCGTACCTGAAGACGGAGATTTTCGGCAGACCATCATGGATGAGGCACACAACTCAGCGTATTCCATCCACCCGGGATCCACTAAGATGTATATGGATTTAAAGCAGAAGTATTGGTGGAATGGAATGAAAGCAGACATTGCACATTTCGTCGCCCACTGTGATACTTGTCAGAGGGTTAAGGCAGAACACCAGAAGCCCGCAGGACTGTTGCAACCCTTACCCATCCCGGTATGGAAATGGGATGAGATAGGCATGGACTTTGTAGTAGGCTTGCCAAAGACACAGAAAGGATATAATTCCATATGGGTAATAGTAGACCGACTCACTAAAGTCGCTCACTTCATACCCGTACGTAATAATTATGACGGAGAGAAGTTGGCCAAGCTGTATATAGCAAACATAGTGAGGCTGCATGGAGTACCTAGCAGGATAGTTTCAGATAGAGGGACTCAGTTCACCTCTAGGTTTTGGGAAAGTTTGCATAAAACCATGGGTACCAAGTTGGATTTTAGTACGGCTTATCACCCGCAGACGGACGGACAGACTGAGAGGGTGAATCAGATTATGGAAGACATGTTGAGAGCATGTGTCCTTACCTATGGCAAAGATTGGGAACAGAGCCTACCATATGCAGAGTTTTCGTACAACAACAGTTATCAAGCCAGCCTAGGCATGTCACCATTTGAAGCCCTATACGGGAGAAAATGCAGAACCCCATTGATGTGGTCAGAAGTGGGAGAACGTGCCTTGGTTGGGCCCGCACTCATTAAAGAAGCCGAGGAACGAGTAGCTGAGATCCGAGAAAAATTGAAGGCTGCCCAGTCTCGACAAAAGAGCTATGCAGACAGGAAGAGGCGAGAAGTAAACTTCAATCCTGGAGAGTTCGCTTACCTCAAGGTTTCACCTATCCGAGGGACTCGCAGATTTCAAGTGCACGGGAAGTTGGCCCCTCGGTACATCGGACCGTACAAGGTGCTGAAGAAAGTTGGAGCAGTAGCATACCGGTTGAAGCTACCAGAGGAAATGGCGGATATACATCCCGTGTTCCACGTTTCTCAGCTGCGAAGGTGTTTGAGAGTGATCGAAGAGAAACGAGTGCCGGTGGAAACAATTGACTTACAGCCAGACCTTAGGTACCAGGAAGTGCCCGTCAAGATTTTGGACACGGTGGTCAAAAGAACAAGAACATCAGAAGTACGGGTGTGCAGAGTTCAATGGAGCAGACACGGAATAGAAGAAGCCACGTGGGAACGAGAGGACGCGTTGAAGAAAGAGTTTCCCCACCTGTTCGAAACCTAGCCGAATCTCGAGGGCGAGATTCATTTTAAGTGGGGTAGGGTTGTAACGCCCGCGTTTTTAGCTCCTAATAAATCACCTAATAAATCACGCGTGTTTTCAAAATTGTCCAGCTGAGCTCA
Source organism: Cenchrus fungigraminus (assembly GCA_036936925.1). NCBI lineage: Eukaryota > Viridiplantae > Streptophyta > Magnoliopsida > Poales > Poaceae > Cenchrus > Cenchrus fungigraminus. Next base: position 1,515,824 of record CM072770.1, on the reverse strand, counting down.
ATTACCCCCTCTCAAACCCTAGTCACCGCCTCCCCCCTCACCATCAGCGCGCGTGCCGCGAATCCCGCCGGCACCGCCCGCACTCGGGCCAGCACCCACGCGTGCTTCCCAGCGCCGCGGTCGGCCACCGTGCCGGGAATCCCGCGCACGCCGCGGTCCCGCCGGCCGGTCCGCCTCGCCATCACCGCCGTCCCGAAAATCACGCCGACGCCCGGAAATCGTAAAACCCCGCAAAAACCCTCCCCCCTAATTTCCTAACCGTTTTTCTAATTTTCTAAACCTTTTCCCCTATTTCTTTTCCTTTCTTTCCTATTTTTTTCCCCTTTTCTTTCCTTCCTTTTCTTTCTTTCTTTCCCTTTTCTCCCTTTCTTTTCTTTTTCTTCCCTTCTTTTCTTTCCTTTCTTTTTTTCCTTCCCTCTTCCTCCTTTCCCCTTCTTCCTCCCGCGGCCGGCCCTGCCTGGCACCGCTGACCCGCGCGCCTGGCGCCCGAGCACGCCGGCCCCTTCCTTCCCCCGCACGCCAGGCTGCCCCCCCCCGCACCAGCTGGCCGTCGAGGCATCCCATCCGCCAGGACACGACGTGACCCTGCCGGACCGCCATTACTTCGAGTTGTCACACCACGGCGTCGCCGCCGCCGGCCGTCCCGCCGGCCGGTCCCGCCGGCCTACCACCCCTGCGCCACTTGCTTGAAGAGACTCAACAGCTGCTCGACGACCTCCGCCCCCGCCCGTGCCGTCCCGTCGCCCGGCGACCGGGCCCGGCCGGCCCCCAGTGCTGCCGCCGGCGACCTCCCCGCCACAAAAATCTCCCCCCGAACCGACCTCGCTCCGGCTATAAATAGCCCTGCCCCGTTCTCGCCGCACCACCAAACCACCACAACCCCTCCATTGCCTCGCCGCACGACCACATCGAGCCACCACCGCAAGCCCATCACCACCACCGTTTCCCCCCACGAGGAGCCGCCTCCACAGCGCGCCCTAGCCCAAGGTGAGTGAGGGAGGTGAATCCCCTCGTCGCCCTCTCCCTTTTCCCCCTCTCGCTGGCCGCGGCCGTGGCCGGGAGGACGGCGGGCCGCCGCCGCCCGAGCCTCCCCTGCCTCTGGCCGGCTGCGAACCAGGGAGGAAGAAAGGGGCGTTTTGCCCAAAAGCCCCTATCCTTTTCCCTTTTCCAGACTAAACCCCCCCCTATTCCATCTCTCTCTCTTTTTCTTTCCAAGTAGCCCCTAGGTTAATAATTAATTGGAGATCAGATACTGTTAAGCCCTAAACAAATTACAACCAGACCCTTACCAAATTTATATTATCATAATCACACCCTTCCCCATTAATAGAAATTACTAAAAGGCCCTTAGCCCCCATAACCTCCCTTTAACCCAACATCCCATGCACGATTTTATTCCCGATTAATCCCAAATTCACCACACCTTTCCCAGGAATATCCCCGCCGAACCATACACCAACCTTTCCCCCCTAGGGCTTATATATTTCCCCCCTCCATTTATTTCCCCTTCTCGAGCTCGGCCGGTAATATGTGTGCTTAATGATTGCTTGCTTGTGTATGCGCTATAGCCGACGGTGTAGACGAAGGAAGGTACCCCGAGCCGGAGATCGGAGCCGACTACTGCGAGCAGGAGCCCGAGATCCCGAACGCCGAGCCGGCACTCCCCGAAGACTTCGAAGACGGCAAGTTCAATCTCATCCTTTGATGCATGCTTTGGTCCCAGTTTTATAAATACAACCCTATGACATGTTTTATAAACTGCATATTGTTTTACTGTTAAAACCCGGTAGGATAGCCACCCTTGATTGCCATGATTAAACTTTGTTTGGCCTAAATGATTGCTTTAAAAATGTGTGAGTGCTTTAAAAACGGGAATGGGATATTTTGGAGAATGAGTAAAGAACTGGTAGACGGGATGGACGCGTGTGTCAGGAGTATGGGTGAGCTCGTACCTTTGTGGTTGAGCGTGTTGGAGATGTCCATCTTGTCGTTAAGGACCGGGTTGCGTGACATCTCACCTGACCCAATTATCGTACTACCACTCGACCGTTGTATGTGGCAACGGCTTAGCATAAATCCCACTAGTTAATCTACTTGCCATCAGGAGTGCGGGTGAGCAGCGGGAGATCAAGGAGTAGGGGTACGATCTGTGTGAGGTACGCCCTGGTTATATAACCCCTTGGTTGCTTCCGTGGTGGCTAGTAGGGTTAGCTAAGGTGGGTAATGGCTTTGATAGGATCCGCGCCGACACTAAGGTGTTCGTGTGGCGGTACCCTACTTGTGGGTAAAGATGTACAACCTCTGCAGAGTGTAAAACCTATTCGAATAGCCGTGTCCACGGTATTGGACGAGTCACGGTGGGGTCACAAAACTAGTGTTTGAGTTTGGGATGTTTTCGTGGCGTGAGTTGTTTTCTTATAAAGTGAGGCTGTGTGCCTGGGCTACTGCGGACGGGGAGTCCGGTAGTCCTCAACTGGTCTTCTCAAAACAACTGAGTTTACCTGAGTTATAAAAATTGTTTGCGAAAACCTTTTCGAAAATGAACCCCTGCATGAGTAAATGTGTTTGTAAAATAAACCTTATCCTGATCCTTGATATATCCTGTGCATGATCTGCTTATTAGCCCCTCCGTGGGTGGGGTTGGACTTGTTGAGTACGTATGTACTCACCCTTGCTTAATTAACTGTTTTTCAGAGGAGGATCCCGACTTCGTTCCCGAAGACGTCGAGTAGGTCGCTGTCCTGCACCCAACCCGTGCCTGTGGATTCAGGGTCGCCACAGAGAGCTTCCATGGCGTGGTACTCTGATGAGGCCTTAGAAGCCTTCGCTATCGTAGTTTGGTCTTTAGCTTTTGTGTTGTTTCTCGTGGCAATGGCGCTTCCGTGCCCACTATGCCGCCGTGATGTAAGGGACTGAACCACCTGTTGTAATAAATGTGTTGCCAGCCTCCTGGGACTGGTATTTATGTCACATTTAGTCACCTCTGATGAGGGGACGCTTCAATATGCGCACGGCAAAGATCATAACGCACGGCAATCATCGATTTTCCGGTAGTGTAGATTGGTTTTTGAAACATTACCAGCTTTACATATGGGCCATTGATTTAATTTGGTGAGTAATATAAATCTTTTTTTTGGTAAATCACGATATGATTGAAGAATAATTAATATTGTAATTGTGAATATTTGGACTGAGTTGAGACTTGAACTCGGTTGGATATATATATCCCACCAAAAGAATCACATGGCCTTCTTGTGAACATATATAATGCCATTAATTCAAAGTACTTTAGGGAGCATTATTGGCTAGTACGTCAGTCAAATTAAGCTCACATTTCTTGGGGCATCACTTGTTCATGTGTAGTTGTGTTTATCATGTGCAACACGTATAGGAGAGTAAACTACAGGCCGCCTTGTGTTAATAATAATTGCGCGTGATGTCAGTGCGAATAAAATGTGCAGAGTTCAGTTTCTTTGATCTGATATGATAGACTTGTACAAGTACACGAGGAATTTGCGGTTGCTGCTTGGTTTTGTCAATTAATTTGGTTCCAGAGAGATCATGATTAATCACTAGCTCGTAGCTAGTCGTATGTATTGTGCGGAAATGAAGGAGCATGAAAACGTTAGATTAACATCCCATGAATCTCAGGTCAATTCTTTATAGACATGCATGCATGTTGCTCATCGATCTATGTTAGCTAGCTACCTAGCTAGGATCGGAGCAGAAAGTCTGTTAATTTGAAACACAAGCAAGCAAGTACCAATTCCAAATGGAAAAATTACGGTCCCCAACTGCAAGCAACCTCTCATGTGGTAGTTTTGTTAATAAAAGGACTGACGGTGGACGGAGGTCATTAATAATATATCTAGAAACAAATCAAATCAAATCAACAACCTACATGCATACAGCTAGTGAGCTAGCTAGCAGGTTGATATGCGCCCTATTTATATACCTACCCCCATAAGCCATAAGGCTAGTCGCACCGCTCGATCTGAAAACAGGCCTGCAAAGAGGGTCGGGCCCGCATGGCAGGATGTCTTTTGGAGTTCAGTAGCAAAAATTGCTGCAGTCGTCGCACCTCCAAACCCATCTACAAGTCAACGAACCGCCTTCTTTCTCCCCATCTCTCCCTTCCTCCGAGATCCGCCATGGCCACGGACCAAGCAAGCCCAACCCGACGGCTCTGAGGTGCGGCGCGGGCACCTGTGGCGGCGAGATTCCTCCTCTTCCTCCCCACCGATGAGAGCCTTCTCGTCAGCCTCCCTCGGCGCGAGCCCCCTCGCTGTCCTCGAGGTCGCCGCCGTCGCGGTCGGGGGAATGAAGGAGGCCGCGCACATCGATCCCGAGGTCGCCGTTCTCGAGCTCGCTGTCATGGTCGGGGTGGAGGCGCGGGCCGGCTTGCTGCTCGTCGGCGGCACGGCCTGGCTGCTCCACTTCCGGCGACCTCCCTTCCTCCTGCAGGGATCCAAGCGCGAGGCCGACAATGGCGGCGAGGTCGAGTACGAGGTCGACGGCACGGCCTCGCTGCTCCTCTTCCTCAGCGCGGCCTCGCTGCTCGTCTTCCTCAGCGTGGCCTCGCTGCTCCTCCGAACGGCGAGGTCGGGACACTTCCCAGGCGTGGCGCGAGAGGTTGGCGAAGCTGCTGTGGCCAGCGGGGCTCGCGGAGAGAGAGCATACAGGCGGAGCGGAAAAACGCTGGGCATACAGATTTCCTGTAGCCACCTGGAGCATAGGGATGCTTTTGCAGATCCGCGGTGCAGCTCGTCCACCGGCATATATGCCGTTCCGTGGCCTTTTCAGGTGCGCGGTGCGACTAGCCTATGCCGTGCACCTGCAGCACACAAATTACTAGTTCCTATCTACTAGCAGAGTAGCAGCTATCGTCGACCTAATTTTTTTTTGGAAGAGTCAACGGGGGGCTAAGAAAGCCCACCTGAACGATTTCATTTCTTCAAAGCAAGATTACAAGATCAGGCGTACGTCCCTGTTGCCAAGGGCGGTGATCAGAATACATTGTCTCTACTTACTCCTAAAAAGAATGAAGTGGAGACAAAAACTTGTTCCTACTTTTTCTGCTATCCCGTGAATCTGCCTCCCCCCTCCGCGTGCGTCCGCCCTGACTGTTTTTTTCCGCGTGTCCGCTCTCCCTCCCTTCGCGTCTGCCCTCTCTCTTCTTTTTTTTTCTCTTTTCCCCGAAACCACCGGTCCTCACATCCGACTGCCACCGAACGCCGATCTCCACCCCCGCCGCCCCTTCACTCACCCGCGCCTCGCCTCCTCCGCTTCTTCCGATGACGCCTCCTCCTTCCGCTGGCAGTCAGATCTAGCGATGCGGCCTCAGCGTGGAGCCCCTACCACCGGAGTCCGGCTGAATGCGGCAGCGGCAAAGTGGAACGGATCCGCCTCCTCCCGATCGCGTGCCGTCCGCACCTCCAGTTCGAATGGGTTCTCCTCCCAATCGATAGTCGTCCACTCCATCCCCATGCCGTCGCTCGCCCTCCACTCCGCCTCCTCAAACCCTAGACCTCGATCCCATGGAACGTCTTCCATTGACACCCCTTGATGACACCGCCCGCAGTCGCCGGAAGAATCGGTCGGTGCCCGTGTACACCGCCGCTGCTGCCCGTGGCCTCCTCCTCCAGCCACACCCTAGCCTCGTGGGTGCTGCAGATGTGGATTATGGAGCCCCTACTGACCCCATCCCCCGCTTGTAGGTGCCAGCTCCACAACTTCCGCTCGTCCGCATGCACGTATGTCCTCTCCTTCCGTTCTTATCATATTCATCAGTTCGACAAACTGTAGACCTAACAAAGTATATGTAATATGCCCCAATGACGATTCATAGTTGTGAAGATATTGGTTAGTCACCTGGATCAAATGCTTTCATTATCTGTACTGTATATATTTCTTGCAAGTTTTAGCTTTCCTATTTCTCCAAATAACATACCTATTTTACATACAGATTGATGCATAGTGTTTCTGAAATTATCTGCTGGTACTCTGTTGTCTGCATTCCAATAATTGTAACTTCAATTATGATATATTTCAATTTCAGGTTACTGTCTCAATTGTTGACAAAAAAACAATAGCTTATACTGAACTTGCTCAAGGCGCCTGCTGCTTCGACACGAATGGATTCCTCGAGCTAATAAATTAGACACAATGAAGCACTCATTTATAGTAGGTTCAATGTTAATGACGAGGGATGAGATGGGGGTGCGGCAGGAACCTGGAGGTAATGGTCATTTACAAGGTATTCTAGCAATGCCCTTCTTAATCTATTTTCAAGGCTGCACATGTTGTGATCTTACACTGTGATTCCCGCGGAATGGCCGCGGGCACCGATGCAAGCGGCCAGGCAAGCGGCTTCGGACCTAGAATGGCCGCGGGCTTCGGGGCGAGCGGCTCCCCGTTGGGAGCAGCTGCGAGGCACGACGATGAGGGCGGACTGGAGCGGAAGTGGCGCCATGCAATCCGTCGCGATGAGGATGACGAGCCGTGCCATGACTCCTGCTGTCACCACGACAGCACGGGATAGGGCACGGGCGCCAGAGGTTGACCGCGGCTGCCACCACGGCACCGCAGGTCGGGATCGTTGACGACGGGTTTGCATGGCGGATGACGAGGTACGCCACGATCTTGCTGCTGCCCGCCACAAGTAAAACTACAGTGTGGTCGATTGTGGTTTGATTTGATATTTGTGATCCGAGCTACTTGCTGTTCGGAAGGGTTACTTTGATTTTGCTCAAATGACTGATGTCTGCACAGCTGATTATTCGTTTCTTGTTGGATATGATATGGCTTATCAAAGTGTCTATTTAGTTGTGCATTGTCCCGCTTTATAATCTGATTGAGTGGGACATACTTAATTATTGTCCCTGAATGATATTAGAATTCCATATTGAAGGCTGTGGCAATGCAATGTATATTTGATTATGCTATCTTATATTTTACGTTCTATCTCAGTTATTTTTATCCCATTGTTCTACGTTACGGACTTGAAAAGTTTTTCATAACCTGAATTTTATTTTGCATAGATTGGAACTGCAAAACTGTTAACTTGGATCCAAGAGGACTCATGAGACCTCGAAGAAAACACCATCTCATGTACAATTTTTGTAAGATCTTTTTTCTGTGGATTATTTGTGGATTTTTGTTATCTTGATAAGGCTGTTAAACTGTTTTGCGACAGGAGCTACGCTTGCTGACGAATGAAATATGCCTAGGTAAATTTTCTTACTAATGCTTTTATTTCACATAGGTATTCAATACGTGTCTACCCTCTCTGTTTGCATTTTCAGTTTTGAAAAAGAAGTAGGCTGATAATATGGACATTTGCTGCATAGTTAAATTAAACTGAAATATACATTAGAATGGCTAGCCTTAGGACAAGTAAACATGTGCAATGTTACATATTTTTTCATCTATGGATCAAGGTTGCATGTACCTATTAACACTCATTTAGTAAAGCATCACTGGTATTGATTAGAAAGTTTTCCCTGCACATAATCCCAGCTGAGGAAGCTTTTCATTCTTTTTTATCTCAGGTTTAAATCTGTGAAATGCAATACATTGTGCCTTTCTGCCTTTTTTTATTAGTCTATACTTCATTTCTTTAGTCGACCTTGGGTGTTTTAGCATTTTTGTCAACGGCTTATATTACTCTTTTTAGGGAAAGCACGCATGCACATTAGTCAACCAGTAATTTTATCACACAACTAATCGTGGTAGTCCATCAGCAATTCTCCTTATCGAATCACTTCGTTCTGTTGCCAAAATATCATCTAGAACAAATTTCAATTGTTATGAATATCATGTTGATTACTGTAGGGCACCGTAGTCCTTGTTTTCCAACCAGCCGAGGAAGGTGCTGGTGGGGCCCAGAAAATGATAGAAGCTGGAGCAGTGGAAAATATTAATGCCATTTTTGGAATTCACATAGCTGACGCTATTCCTGCTGGTGTGCTGGCATCCAGGCTAGGGCATATTATGGCTGGGAGTGGATTCTTTGAGGCTGTAATAAGTGGAAAGGGAGGGCACGCTGCACTTCCTCATCACACTATAGATCTGATATTGGCTGCCTCAAATGTTATTGTGAGCCTTCAGTAACTTGTTTCCCGGGAAGCTGATCCCTTGGACTCACAGGTACCGTCTTAGCCTTCACTGACTTAATTTGTTGTTTGCCATAAATTCTCATCCAATGAATCATGATATTGACTACCTTTTCTATATCTATTTATATGATTGACATAACTCCCTCCTGTAGAAGTGGCATGCTGTACTGTTCTGTTGATCTAAATTGCAGTACAAGAATAGTACACATTTTGTAAAATGATTTTGTCATGTATTTGGGAGACCTATTTAAAATTGGTCAATATCACGCCGAACTTTTTATCCTGCTCCTAGCATGGAACAACCCTGGAGGCCAGCCCAAATTTGCCTGTACTTATTAGAACTAGGCAGCACAGAAAGTCCCACATCCATTACTATATAATATCAAAACTTAAGTTTTACTCTCTCAAGTAGTTCAATATAGGAATTTGTAGTACTGTATGCAAATAAACGATAGCAAAAATGGGTACAATTAGATCAGACCATTGAAGCTGAATGTTTGGCTATTTATTCAATATGTTACTCCCAGGACCCCATCAGTTTGTTAAGTGCACTGACTATAGCACTTCCTCTATGTTGAGCCTTTGGCAATTTATCCTCATTTAACTCCAGCATAAATTTTTTTCCTTTGGGTGGGTCCATGCTTTGTTCTGCAGGTTGTAACAGTTGGAAAATTTCAAGGAGGTGGTGCCTTCAATGTTATCCCTGATTCAGTAACAATTGGTGGCACCTTCCGCGCCTTTTTGAAAGAGAGTTTTAATCAATTGAAGCAGCGAATTGAAGAGTTAACGACATTAGTTACTTTGTAACTTTGTATTACTGAGTAATTAATTTCTTATTTTGTGCAAATCAGGTTCTCTAGGAATTAAAGTTATATATGTTAAATATATGCTGCTTGAACTTATTGTTAAGATCACTATGAGTAACTACGATGGTAATTATTAAATAGACGAATTTGCAAATCTTATTGCTAGCTGTAATCAAATGGGTAGTTTCAAGTGGCACCTCATCCTCTGGCTGTTACCTAATTTTAATATATACTACAACCAAGGATATGTTAAATAAATAAGCTGGTGTATATCTCAAATTTGGAGCATTCCCTTATTCTCCATCTTTACTAGAGCCGTTCCTGATGCTTATTTTTTCATGCATAAGCTTAGTTACATACATGACCACATGTAGCTTGTTGTTTGAGCACGCATAATAGAATTTTCTTTTCTTTCACATTTTACTTAATGAAAAGTATAGTTGCAGGCTCGTAGCTTTCACCTTAGCAGAAGAATGCATAATAAAAGTAGGTAATCCGAGAAGAGAATAGGAGAGGCAAAACGGCAGCCGATGGAGGAGAGATATGAGGTAAAGAGAAGAAGAGTGGAAATGGAGGGCTGTGTGCCAAGTCCCCCAATGGAAGCGACGCGAGCGATGTTGGAGGTCGGATTCCGCTGGAGTTTTGCCGTCTGGAAGAACAATGGTGGTCTGGAAGAACAATGGTGGTGGGGGAAGAAAGAACGAGAAAAATGAGGGGTTGTGCGTGCGCCTACAGGAAGGGACAAGAAAGATGTACTAGGAAGTGGGTCCCAACTCCCAACACATCATTGGAAAAAATTGATGCCATCACCTTATCAACAGAAGAATGCATCAAAGTTATTTCTAATGAAGCACTTTTTTATTTATGTTATTATTTACCACAAATGTTTTCAGAAGGTTGATAAGTGTTGTTTTTTTTGACAACATTGATAAGTGTTGTTTAAATGCAAAGGAAAAACAAATGAAGCACATTTGTTATAAGTTTCTTCCTCTCAAATGAAATATATGCTCACTATTCTTTTTGATCTTATTTCAACCTACTATTCTTTGTGATACTTCAAAAAGTTATTGGTAAAATATATTTTTATTGTATGTAGCAAAGCACATACATAGATCTATCACTTTAAAATTAGCAGCAAATGACACACACCAATTCCAAACTCCTACGAGTATGCACTTTTCTCCATGACGGATGGACTCACTTCATACTACCAGAGAAAGTTATGACTTAGAGTACAAAGAAACTACTAACAAAAGAATATAATGAATCTCACTAACGGGCTTGTGAATAGCTAGAATTGATAGGTGTCCATGCCGGTTCACCATATAGTGTTTTGTTTGATTGTTTTCAAATAGTAATTGCATTGTTTGGTTCAAATTTTATTCGTCCGTAGCAACGCACGGGCACGATCCTAGTTTACATAAGAAGAAGAGAGGGAGCCACAAAGGATTACAAATCGCAGCATAAACCCACCATACCATATACAAAAGAAGTAAGAAAAAAGGGCACAAGGGCCGAGCCAAATCAAACTCCATAGACGAACATCGAGGGAGCCCTGAAGAGAACCACCGCGCCGCAACATGCCTGCCAACAACTCCATCAGGCATACAATTGCGAAGCACCTAAGGTAGCCCAGTTCACAGCAATGGAGGCTGGCGACGGTCAAGGAAGAACCTCGACCTGGATCACTCCTCACCACAAGCTGGAGAACCGACTGGTATTCAGCGCCAAAGGTTGGACATGGCCGCCCGCAAGGAAACAGGAAGCCAACCAATTCAGCAGCACTACAATGCGCACTGGGGGGAGGAATCCCCGGAGGGGAGTGCAGCAGAAAAATAGCGACCAGAACCAACCAAACCATGATGAGCGGAGACAAAGCCGGAGCAAGTACAGGAGAACTTCAGCAGAGCAAGACGAGGTCGCCGGAGGAGAGAAAAGGCAAACCGTGCGTAAGTGAAGAACTTCCCCGCGCGCCGAGCGCGGCACTTTCGTTGCACGGCGACAGGCACCGAGGTCCAGGGTCGTGCGAAGGTGAAGCACCTCCCCGCGCACCGAGCGCGACGCTCTCGCTGCACGACCACTGGTGCCCAAAGACCGAGGCATTAGCAGCACAACCCGCCCTCCCGGCGACCAGAGCACAGCCGCATCCAAAGAACGCGGGTTTGGTCAGAAGAAGTGGGAAGGCAACCAAGTATGTTGCAGCCGCCCGGACACGCCGGGGGCGCGCCGCTTGTCCTACGGCCACAAGGACGTGGCGTTCGCGCCCTACAGCGACTGCTGGCGCGAGATGCGCAAGCTCTTCGTCGTCGAGCTCCTCAACACGCGCCGCGTCCAGGCCACCTCGTCAGCTAGGGAGGCCGAGGTAAATATACATATACTACACAAATCGATCGAGAACCAACAATATAATATAATGAACCATCACTAAATTTAATTTCATGTGTATATTTTTGTCAAAATCGTCACCCAACTTGAATTTTTAAAATGGTCTGTATAGTCCCTCAAGTCCTCAACTAGAGTTTGACCCAAGGACATGTTTAACTAAAAACGAGTTGAGGGACTATATATATTGAGCCTTTTGAAAGTTTATGGACAAACTTAACCGTCTGCGGGAAGTACGTTGGAGGACGATTCTACCTATTTTTCCTATATGTCATGAACTCATTTTGTTAATAGGTGGACAAACTCATTACTCACTTAACCAGCGTCGGGAAAAAACCAGTGTACTTGGAGGATCACATCTTCACGCTCATGGACGGCATTGTCGGCAGGGTGGCACTAGGGAGCATATACGGTTCCGAGCAGTTTGCACACAAGAAGCATTTTCATGATCTCTTCGATGAGGCCATGGGTGTAAAGAGCAGCTTCTCCGCCGAGGACTACTTCCCCAACGTCTTGGGTCGTCTTGTGGACCATCTCACTGGCCTAGCCTCCCGTCGTGAGAAGGTATTTTGGGAGCTTGACGCTTTCTTCAACAAGATTATCGATGGGCATCTTGACCCGTCCCGCTACACACCGGACAATGGGCCTGATTTCATCGATGTCCTTATTGGCCTCACCAAGGAGCACGAGGGCATTTTCAGGTGGTTCACTAGAGACCACATCAAGGGAATGTTATCGGTACGCAACCCCATAAATTAGTAAAATTTACAGCAGAAAAGATGATTTACTTACGAAGCTATATATATTATTTTGTTTATAACCATTATCCATAACAATCTTTCAGGATACGTTCATCGGTGGAGTTGACACAAACTCGGTCACGGTGGTTTGGGCAATGGCTGAACTGATTCGAAACCCACAGGTCCTTAAGAAGGCACAAGAAGAGCTTAGAGGAGTTGTGGGCAACAAAGAGAGGGTAGAGCCAGACGACTTGCCCAAGCTCAAGTATCTTAAGATGTTGGTAAAGGAGACGCTACGACTACACCCGGTGGCGCCGCTTCTAGCTCCGAGGGAGACCATGCGACACATAAAGATCTGCGGATACAATGTGCCTGCCAACACAAGGGTCTTTGTAAACGTCTGGGCAATTGGTAGAGACCCTACAATCTGGAGCAACCCAGAGGAGTTTGACCCGGATAGGTTTGATGAGAATGGTGTTGACTTCAATGGGGCGCATTTCGAGCTTTTGCCATTTGGCGCTGGACGTAGGATGTGCCCTGGGGTGGCCATGGGGGTGACCATAGTAGAGTTCACGCTGGCCAACCTGCTCCACTGCTTCGATTGGGAGCTCCCGGATGGTATGGCAACAAAGGATGTGAGCATGGAAGAGGCAGGAGGGCTCACCGTCAACAAGAAGGTCCCCCTGGTGCTTATGCCGACCAGGTACAAGTGGCAGACATCATGAGTCATGATCATCTTATCATAATATATAAATAAATTCGACGGTTTTGTGACATCTATATATGATGTGGGATCTCAAAAAAATTGTGGCAATCAATTGCAACTAGTTATTGTAAGTGGATCAATATTGGATATGATCTTAGGTGATGTTTGATTACAAGTGTGGTAAGGGAATATTAGTGGAATTGATACCACTGTAATCTGAAAACATGTAACACAAAAGCCTGTGATTGTTTGGTTCATATATATAATGCAATGGAAACAGAAAACACTTGTGGCTGCCGCAGGAAGGGGCATATACGATGAAGTGAGGTGAATAAGTGCAATAGAGAACTACTCCCTCCGGTCTTCAATACATGACATTTAGGACAAGTAAATTAGTTCATTTTTAACTAACTGGCTTGTCCTAAACCAGATACATTTAAGGACGGAGGTAGTACTTTGTTTGCCTTTCCGGTGGAGGCAAGCACGCTGGGAACACGAGCGAGAGACAGGGATTACATTGATGAGAGAATTAGGCGCCAGAAGCAGGAAAAAACTGAGGGCAACAAGCCGCAACATGATCTGTTTCATCTTGTGATTGGGCCGTGTTATCAGCTTTTAACTAGCTAAGATCCGATTACACAGTAACGCTTTATTTACTGACTGGTCAAAACAAATGCAAAGAGCAACATATATATATGATCGGTTTCCGCTGCAACCAGTGGCGGAGCCACCGGTGGGGCGGGTGGGGCTGGAGCCCCCCAACCGCCGGCGCGACCATGGAGCCCCCCAGAGCCCCTTCTAGGCTGCAGGTAGAAGATGAAGAGGGAAAGAAGGGCTGGAGGAGGAAGAAGGCAGCAGGAGCCCCCCCTAGGCGCTGCTGCTGGCTTCACCACTGGCTGCAACCAGATCCCCGATCGAGCAAAAATTAAAGGACGAATCAGACAGCTCCTTAACTGCTTTGTTCTGTTCTAAAACTTGAAGCATACCACCACTGCACCACACAGCTCTGCTAGGTAGCTTCCACGCAGGCAGTGTTCGAGCGTGTAGCAGCCTAGCAGGGCCAGAATGCAACTTAGATGAACTGTGTGGTGAGGTCACATGAGAGTGCACACGGCAGCTGCTGTTCTGGGAATGTGAAAAGCTAGTGCACTAATTTGGTTGGGTTGGAGTCGCTGTGCGTGCCACGTACTATATACTATATATACTACCAAAAAATGGAAGTGGCGGGGCAATACCAGGGGCGGAGCCAAATCACCGATGTCAGCTCCTTTAAACACCGAAGTCAGCTCCTTGAATGAGTAGTATACAACAGTGATTTACCACTAGTTTTTGAAAACCCATCGATGTCAGCTAACATCAATGACTAAGCCTAGCTCTGCCATTGGGCAATACATATTTTAAATTGTCAATAAAATAATTGAATTAAATAATTAAAAATTGGTGAAAACGTTCTAATATTCAAAATGGAGTAAATTTGTGATGGCGCAGTTGTCTTAAGGCGCTGCCATCATAAATCCATCTATACTGGCGGGTAAATAAGTTTGTGTTAGTGTGGTGGGCACACCCGCAAGCACAATAAAACCAAATTTAAGTCTCAGCACAAACTCGATCTCTCTGTACTTAGTGTGGACACTTAAGAACTTGATAAATTAACCAACTCGCATGATCACGATCAACAGTTTTTGTTTTACATCAGAAGGGGTAGGTTGCTTGCGTTTGATAATCTAGATTTAGCTGGCTGCTCAGTCAAGTCATCTATATAAATCTCGTCTCATTGCTTATCAAACAATGCAAGATTCTCGTAATCTAGGAACAAGAGAAGATTGAATAAATAAGTAGCAGGCAGGTGTTGGAATGAACTTTTAGAATCAATCACAATCATCTCAATTCTTAAGATCCGCACCATCCAAATAAATGCAAAGAGGACCAATGACAAAGAATGCACATAGTATGCCATATTTATATTCTGACATGTTGAAAAACTCGCATAATATATTATCAGAAATAGCCAAAATGGAACACAAGGTTTGCATCAACCAACGGCCGTATGCGTGCATATATCTCGCTGACATCATTGCCAAAGTGATGATAAGCATTTCATGGTATAGCCATTGATTTGATTTGGTGATCAATGTGTGTTTTTGTGCAAGGCGTAGATACCATATATTTTTTTAGAGTTTTAGGGCTGAGCCCCAGCCTTTTTAATAAAAGACCAGAATGATGTTCAGTTCTTACAACCCATCCTGACAATCATCAGGTTTCACATCACATTCAGGATACATACTACATCACAGACAGAAAGAAGATAAACATCCCAGCGACACATAGCAAACTGCAGAAGCAAAATAAGCTTTTTGAACCCTTCTTTCTTCATCAGGCAAACTTGCTCGCGGCAACTTCTTCATCCCTGATCAAAATTGCTTCCATTTCTCGGAGTTGGGTGATCCACATCTTCATGCATAGCGACTTGTTCAACCGGCCGGATGTCATCCTACTATTGCTTCTGGACTTCTTGCCATGGCACGCAGACTTGAGATGAAGGAGTTCAACTCCTCCCTCCTGTCGCTTGGGCATAGTATCAGCCAGTTTTGCACCAAACCAGCTATCTTCCACCACAGATGCTTCATGCTTATCCAAGCTCCATCCTGGAAACAAAGCTCATTCATTAGCTTCCACACACTCCACAGAGCTGCAGAACTTATAATATTAATATTCACATATTTCTTCTCACTCAGCCAGCAAACACCAACACTATCAAAAGAGCTCCCTATATCCCTTCCTACTATGTCAGAAATACCTTTCCACATATTCTTAGCAACTACACAATCAAAAAATAGATGTTGGCTAGACTCCTTTTTATCACAAAAGAGGCATCTTTTGTCTGTTACTTCTTGCCTTTTAGCTAAGTTATCCCTAGTCAAAACTCTGTTATTAGCTAGCAGCCACAGAAAGAATTGCACTCTAGGTGGGATCTTAATTGACCAAACATTAGGGACATGCACAGGGATGACCCCTCTAATGTTAATGATCTTATAAAGTGACTGGGAAGTATACACCCCATTGGAAGTGAATTTCCAAATAAGAGTGTCCTCCTCATCACTGAAAGAGATTGTTGAAGCTAGCTGTACAATCTCTAACCAGGTTCTATATGTCCTATTATCAACAGATCTTCTGAAAGTACACTTCAGGTTTTGTCCATCCCATAAATCTGCTATAGAGCTGGTTTTCTCATTGACAATGCTATAAATCTCCCAAAACTGGATAGCCAAACTAGTCTCCCCTAACCAGTTATCTTCCCAAAACTTTATCTTCCTGCCATTGCCAACTTTCCACCTATAGCCTAGCTTAGCTGCCTTGGCAGCCCACATAAACCCTTTGAAAAAATGAGAACTATTAGTATCCTTGGTACAGAAAATGTTTGGGTTTTTAGTATTGTACTTGTGGTCCGGGATCTCTTTCCAGAGTTTCCCTTCATCCACTTGGTATCTCTTAATCCAAGAGCCCAACAGACAAATATTCAAGTCCCTAATATTTGGGACCCCTAGCCCACCAAAATCCTTTAGCATGCTCACACATTCCCAATTTGCTAAGTGATATTTATGATTATCTTCAGAATCATTCCACAGGCAGTTGGCTAAGTGGGAGTTTAATAACTTGATTGCCCATTTTGGGAACTT
Organism: Cenchrus fungigraminus; assembly: GCA_036936925.1. NCBI lineage: Eukaryota > Viridiplantae > Streptophyta > Magnoliopsida > Poales > Poaceae > Cenchrus > Cenchrus fungigraminus. The sequence continues at coordinate 1,499,396 of CM072770.1, read as the reverse complement.
AATAAAAGACAAAAGATAGACTGGGATACTGGCTAGGCAAGACTTGACTAAAGTCAGCCTAGCAGCATGAGAGAGCAACTTCCCCCTCCAGCTTGCTACTCTCTTCAGAATCTTATCAACTAGGGGTTGGATGTCCTCCCTTCTCAACTTGTCATAATGGAGAGGGATACCTAGATACTTGAGGGGAAAGGAGCCCACTGGACAGCCAAAGATGTGAGCTGCCCTGTGGACCTGCTCCTCATGCATATTGAGTGGGATCAGCTCACTTTTGTGATAGTTGATTCTCATACCTGAGAGGTTTTCAAACCAAACCAGGCTACTTTTAAGGTTTCTAAGGTAGAGTTCATCAGGGTTTGAAAAAAGGATGGTATCATCTATTGCAGTGACACCCCCCCCCCACTTCTAAGTTCAGGGAGTAGGCCTTTTATCATCCCAGCTTTTTCTACTCTAATCAACATTTTGGTTAGGACATCTCCTACCAAATTAAAAAGTAGAGGAGAAAAGGGGTCCCCCTGTCTCAATCCCTTTCCAGGTTTGAAGTAGGGACTCTCCTCACCATTTAAATTCACTCCAACTGAGCCACCCATCACCAGATTTTTAATCCAACCGAGCCATTTGTTACAGAAACCTCTAGATTTTAGAGTATAAAAAAGAAAGGTCCAGCTCACTCTATCATAGGCTTTCTCATAATCTAGCTTTAGAATTACTCCTGGTTGGTTGCTCTTATGCACACTGTGCACCAGCTCATGTGCCACCACCACACTTTCCAAAATATATCTGCCTTGAATAAAGGCACTTTGGTTATGAGACACCAGCCTACTAGACACTTTTCCTAGTCTTAAAGTCAGGACTTTAGAGAAGATCTTGAAACTACAATTTATGAGACTAATAGGTCTGTAGTTTTTCATATCTACTGCATCCTCAATCTTAGGAATGAGGGTTAACATGGCAAAATTCAATCTATACAGGTCTAGGTTTCCTTTGTGAAACTCCTCAAACAGCTTCACCAAATCACTTTTCAGAATGTCCCAAAATTTCTGATAGAAGAGGAAGGGTAACCCATCAGGCTAGATACCATATATATACACACAAACCCTGATATAACCATGTGCCTTGTATTAGCTAAAGTAGATACCATATATATGATGCATGAACTCATAGTAGCAACTTGGTAATATCAGTAGTCGTCGAGCTCTAGATGCATGAACTGACTGTTGAGGGGGCATGTGCAATACTCACGTAAACTCAACGAATTGGACCGGCTTGCTGAGCACATTCCACCACAAGGGATTTAATTAACTCGATTGGTATGCAATGTGATTGGCTCAAAGTAGTATAAAGGGAGCAGTTGGCCTTGGGAGCAATAGATCTATCGTGACGTCAAGGCGGTAGCTAAGTCAGTCAAATCTATATACTTCTTTCGGTACAACATACATTTTCTTGTGTTCGTCGTATATACGTAGTATATAATACACCTTGAATTGTTTGATGAACAAGTTAAGTGGGAATTCATTTGAGTTAGCTGTGATGTCAAAGAGCTGATTAGAGCATCCCAATGCAAATAAACGTACTCCCTCCGTTCCAAACTGTAGGTCGTTTTAGCTTTTTTAGATTTCTAGATATTATCATGCATCTAGACATACATTATATCTAGATACATAATAATATCTATGAATCTAGAAAAGCCAAAATGACTTACAATTTGGAACGGAGGGAGTATTGCATTAGATTATATGGACTTCAGTTTCTTTATTTGACTTGAGAACTTTTTGGTTGCTTGGTTTTTGTTTCAACAGGGATCATAATTAGTGCTTGTTGTATTAGATCTTCCAGCATGATACCAGTCATCTAGATGTAAGCATAAATGTCTATTATTTTGTAGCATTAATCTTAAGCATAAGCTCTTTGACAGGGTTAGTTCATGCATCTAGCTCGATTGAATTATTCCAAGTTGTTGCTATGAGCTCCTGTATGGTATCTACTTTAGCATTTTTCAGATAACTAGCAAATGTGTCTATGCATTACTACGGGGAAACTTTAAAATTATATTTACTATTTTTTAAAATCCTGGCTACTGGAGCATCACGAGCTCCATGCCCCTAGAAGTAGTAGACTATGATCACCCTACATGTAGTCATGTAGATCATGCCATGATGCGTCCATGCTTATCCATCATTCTGTCTCCATACATGCATCTCCATTGCTCTAATCTTTAAAGTTGTGCACGATGGAGAGCCATCGAAACTTGGATTGACGGAACTGATTTTGTACATACTCTGGTTTCATATTAGGTCGCTAACATATGGGTTCAGACTCACACGTTATTATGGTGTTAATTACCCAATGTCAAAGGGCACTATTGCAAAGGATGCTCATTCTCTGAATTGACTGGTTTGTTCGATTGCTGGTAAGGTATCATAAGCTTGCCTATTTGTTCATTTCCGCTAGAGTTTGTTAGCCTTCATAAACCTTCTAATCTATATATTTTTCATTGTGCTATATGCTCTAATCTATCCGCTATGTTCCCATTTTATTGTGTAGCTACTTCACTTTAAAAATAGATAAATATATAATAAAATCAAGACATACATATGAAGTTGTGCTTCATTCGTGAGGTGTACATAAAACCTCCATTACTTTTAGTTTTAGCTTGGCTCGTGTGTGCTATATTTATTTATTTATTTATTTTTATTCCCAAGAGCTCAAACCAATGAGCCCAGGCGTCCACTGAGCACCATTCTATCTTTACTTCTCTCTTCTCACTTCTACGTCACTGTAACCCAATGCTAAAGGTTGGAGTGTGTCATATCTTAAATAACAACCCTCAAATAGAGTGGGAAACATCCTAGTGCTGAGGGGTCAGGTGTTCGGATCCTGCTTCCTGTAATATTTTGGTGGGGTTTAGGTGAGCTATTTAGCGACGGGGGTTTGTCCAAGCCTGCGTTTTTTTTCTTTTTCTTGGTTTACACAGGACGGTTCTTATTCGGTTTTCACATGGGAGGACACCGGTTTAATTTTTGTCGATTTTCTTCTGATTTAATGTAGGCGGCCGGAAAAAGGGCAAAAATGTTCCTTGCTTTCATATTATATATAGGTAGAGATGTGCAGTATGTAGCAATAATCCAACTTCAACCTCCTCAAACGAGGATGAGTCCACAATTATTGCATAAACGAGGGAAACACTATGGTTACACCCGGCATTGCCGCTTCTGGTGCCAACTGCCGAGGGAGACCCTGCGCCACGTTTACATTTGCGGCAACGACGTGCCGGCCAAGACAAGGATTTTAGTGAATGTGTGGGCCATCGGCAGGGATCTTCCAGGATGCTGGGAAAATCCGGAGGGGTTCGACCCAGACAGGTTCGGGGGGAAGGACATCGCCGACTTCAACAGGATACACTTTGAGCTCGTTCCCTTCGGCACTGACTTCAACGGGATCTGTGACATCTGTCTTGTGATGGCCATGGGAGTGGCCACCATGGAGTTCACGCAGGCCAACTTGCTCTCCTGCTTCAACTGGGAGCTCCCGAGTGGGATGAGTCCCGCGCGGACATGATGAGCATGGTGCCATGGAGGAGGGGCGGGAGGGCTCACCGACCAGAGTGAAAATACCGTGGGTATGAACGGTCGTGGAGCCTATTCGAGCTCTATAATTGGTCGCATGTAGTTGTGGGACCCATAGTGCATGTGGTCAGATTCCCCTTGGTCAACTATTCCAAATCTTGAAACAAAAATCCAAAATCGAATCAAATCTTGAAAAAAAACCAAAAAAACAAAGAAATCTTCAAACAACAATTCAAGATCAAAATATTGAAACATCAAACGAGCCAAAACAAAAATGAATCAAATCTTGGAAAAAAAAATCAAAATCTTGAAACAAAGATCCGTTTGACTAGATCTGATGGGCACCTGCATGCATGATGGGGCCCACGGCCGCATGCAACCAATCACGAAGTCGCAAATAAGCTGAGCGTCCGCTCGTATGTGCAGTAGTGCATTTCTGCTCACCGACCGTTCACAAGATGATGCCGCTTGTGCTTGTACCTACCAGCTAATACTAAAACTGCTGCCGCTGATCATTATATTTTTTTGAGGCTTTAACAGGGGGCGGAGATCGCCCACCTGAACTTCATTGCAAAAGTGCAAAAGCTTGGGTGTTTTTACATCGCCGGCACGACGTGACAGGGATTACAGCAAGAGGGGGCCTCCAGGTCCGCTAGGGCAGCGTGCCGGGGCAGACGTGCACCCTGAACGCGACAACGCGCGGGCACTGTTCATACCCTGCAATGTTGAGTCTACAGTTGCCCGGTAGAATCCAAACGTGCGGTCGCTTTCTATCCATCACTAGGTCCCACGAACCTTATCTCCATCCGCACTCCACTCCTTCATTCATTTCATTTATCTTCTTCCTTCACACGCATGTAGCGGCAGGGCACACCCTCGCGCTCGCGGGGAGAGAGACGCGGAGCCGTGGTGGAGCCAGGGGCAGGGCTCCCCGGCGAGCTGCTGCCGGCGGGCTCGTGGATACGGCAGCCGAGCTCCTCGGCATGCGGCCAACTGTAGGAGCGGCGGCGCGGGCCAACCTCCCGGCGAGCCGCGGCACGGGCCGAGCTCCCAGGCGAACGGCGGCGCGGGCCGACCTCCCAGGCGGTCGAGCTCCACGGCGAGCCACCGCCGCGACGGCCCCGGTGAGGACCGGTGGATCCCGCGATGGGATTTTTTTATTTTTTGTTCTTAATTTTTTTGAGTTTTCCTTTATTTTTCTTTTTGATTTTCATCCATTTTGTTTCAAAAATTAGGTTTTCCAAAAGTTTCTGCAAAAATTTTAACCAAAAAGTTTTCCCATGTCTGTTGATAAATGTTTTCAGAAAGTTTTTTCTATAAAATCTTTTATCCAAAAAAATTTTTCTACGAATTTTTTTATCCAAAAAGTTTTCTTTCAAAATCTTTATCCAGAAGTTTTCCATTTATCCAAAAAGTTTTTCCATGTTGCTGATAAAGGTTTTCAAAAAGTTTTCTACGAAATCTTTTATCCAAAAAAGTTATCTACGAATTTTTTATCCGAAAAGATTTCCTTCAAATCTTTATCCCAAAAGTTTTTCATGCTTTTAAATTTTTTCTATACAATATTTCTGGAAAAACTTTCCGTCCTGCAAAATTTTGTCTCTAATTTTTTTAGAGTTTTTCAAAAACTTTTGGTTCAATTTTCTGCAAAAACTTTTTTAAAATTTTTTTCCGCTCGGAAGTTTTGTGCTCTGGAAACCACGCGGATGCACGTGGGGGCAACGGTTGGGGGAAGAAGATGTGAGTGGAAGACCGGAGTGGGACAGGCGCACGTGGACCTGAGTACAGGCTGTGGGATCGACCGGACGGAACCCTCCGTGCGGGCGACTGTAAATTAGCATCCTCCGTTCATACCTCTTCACTGGTGGAAAAACAGCCTTCCGTCCCGGGTGGGAAAGGCTTTAAGTCTCTAAAGTCCACCCGGGACGAAAAGGGAGAGACAAAAGGCCCCCCCTTTGTCACCGGGTGGACAACCGGGAATAAAGGGTGCCCTTTATTCTCGAGTGGTAGCCCCGCTCGGGACAAAAGGGGAGGGCCAGCAGCGCCTGTGCGCCACCCCTTTAGTCCCGGGTGGTAGCCCCGCCCGGGACAAAAGGAGAGGCACACCAGCGCCTGTGCGCCACCCCTTTAGTCCCAGGTGGTAGACCCCGCTGTGAATTTTTTTTGTTTCATTTCAAATTGTTCTAATAATGTTATTCGCGTATATTCTCACGTATTTGGGTGTAATTTACGTATACGTATAAATGTTTGCACTAATTATACGTGTCTACTATACGTACTATATGAAGAGAATAAACTTATAAATAAATATATACACACATTATATTACATCGAAAGCATAGATAGTATTTTCTGAAAGTAGTATATATATATACATCAAAATACTGTTTCATACTAATTCTAGTCTAAAGTTCCACCGGAGGTGCTAATTAAAATTTATCAATTCGATGAACGTCATAGTGATTTCTGCCTTGTGGATTAATCACCTGGTCCATTATGAATCCGCAGAGACCTTCTTGAATCGCTAAGAGTCGGTCCTTCTCAATGATTGCGTCCCTAATCATATTGTTCTGCAATCTGCAAATAATTTAATATATTACACACAAGAATTAAATATATAAGCGGTTAGAAAAAAATATTATTAATTGATTTAAAATAATACTTACAGTATAATCTGACGGGTCTGCCTCGCAGAAATTGTGGATGAACTCACACACATAGTATGCACATAAATGTGTCCCTGGTTCCTGTCTCATACACTAAATTGAAGAAGATAATTATGAAAAATTAGTGTTATGCATTTTTAATTTGCCCAATCTGAAGTTGTTATTTGGTTTACGTACCGGAAAATTTGTAGTGAAGTTTATTCTAGGTTTCCATTGTCTAGGGTTGACAGCCTTGAATTTTTCCCAAGCTCTGGCAGAAAATAATGAAAGTTAGAGCTAGATAGTGTTAGTAAAAACACACTATTGCATAAAAAGGAACGTATGGATAGAATTATTACTCTTGAAACATATCTTGAAGGTCCAAGTATTTGTCCGGATCTCTTCTCAACGAATCAAAGACAAGGATATTGCTTCTATTGACATCAATTATGAGAAGAATCCAGTGGAAACTGTTTATACATAGAAGCTCAAAAGATTAGAACTAAATAATGTTAACTAAGATAATTAGAAATGCGAACCCTTAGCAATTAAGATGGTAATCGCACTTACTCGAAGTTGTAAGGTAGAAGTATCAAATCCTTGTAATGCAATTCACACAAGGTCCTTACGATTGTTTTGAATGTTGTTTCTGGTTGCTTCTTTACTTGATCTTGATTAACTAAAGATGGGTCCATGGAACCTATTCGTTGGTAACCATTCTTCCCCATGTTATGCATTTCCAGGCTACAGAAAATGAAAGACAAAGTTAATAATTAGAGTATGCATAAATTTGTTAATTAGGGTATGTATTGCACCGTCACTTACAGGCACCAGGTCATGACAAGATCGATATTCAAGGAGTGATTTTGTTCACGAACAGGTATGTCAAACGAGATTTTTAATTGTATGCAATTGTTTGGACCGACAATGGCGCATTGTGTAACAGGAGGGGTACCACCTAAATTTTCAACAACATGTGCGAGCCACTGCAAATGATTGAGAACCTGCGTTATATGAAAATATTATTATTATCCGTGTGTAGTACGTAAACATGAAATTTATACAACGAAAGAATATTACTATGTTGGGACGAGGTCCCCGGCTTCGATCACCAGTAGGTAACTCAATCACACCATGGGTGAAGCGTATGCCTGGACGACGAGCCAAAGGTGGCCGGTCATCAAAACTGATTCCACGACCGCCGCCATGACTTGCCATAGTTATTCTGGACTACTCTGTAATATATATAAAATAATGTTTAAATAAGAGAATGCTTAAATTTATTCTATATAAAAACAACATATATAAGACCTATTTTCTCATTTTCTAATAACTAAACAGATAAGTGCAAGAGCTCGTTCAGGTGCAGTGAGCCCTGAGGCGACGTAAGTCTGTACTATACCTTTTCTAATGACCCTGATCATCTACGAACTACAGCCTCACCTCACCATCATATACACGCACATCGCTCTCCCACTTACAGTTCCAAATCAACTAGCTACAGCCCAACATCTCCTATCTAGCTACAGTCCTACGTCACCGAGCCACGTATAGCCCCAGCTCGCCGGTGACGTAGCTAGGTACGAGATGTTGGGATGTAGCTTGGTGATGTAAGGCCACTGGTAGAGAACCAACCGACTGTATATGGAAAAAAGAAAAAAAAGAGAATGCCTAAATGTATTCTAAATAAAAACAAGAAATACTTAACAAAAATGAATTAAATAGGTAGGTAGTATATTTTTGTTTGGTAATGACCATTTTTTTTAATAAACTAACTTCTCATAAATTAAGCTAAATGTAAAATTAAATGCATCTCTCGTCTAAAAGTTAAAATCAATTATCTCTATAGCAAAAACTATAAAATCAGAGGATAAATCCCTTTGTGAAACTATGCTTAAAAAATATGTGAAACTAAATACAATGTTAGCTAAATCTAAAACATCTCTTAGCTCCTCCTACCACTAAAAATCTAAATCCATATTTTCTCCATTTCTAACCATAAAAACGAAATTTAATCATAACAAATGAAGGAAGGATGAAGAATAAAACCTTAGCAACACTTTGGAGGAGAGAAATCTTCACAAATAGATGACGAAAAAATTGGCTAGGAGAAGAACTAGCTAGCTCTCTTCACAAACTATCTCTTAAGTCTCGGGTGAATGTGATCTCGGGCAGAGGAAGAAGGGAAGCAGGAATTTATAGGCGCACCCTTTAGTCCCGGGTGGTATTACCACCCTGGACTAAAGATGAGACTTTAGTCTCGGGTATTACCACCCTGGACTAAATATGAGACTTTAGTCTCGGGTGGTAATACCACTCGGGACAAAAACTTTAGTCCCAGGTGGTGTTACGACCCGGGACTAAAGGCTCACCCTTTAGTCCCGGGTCGTAACACCACCCGGGACTAAAGTCTGGCGCCAATAATTGCGGCTCGGAGCCGTTAGACGCCAGGCCTTTAGTCCCGGGTGGTATTACCACCCGAGACTAAAGGGGGGGGGGGGGCGTCGCAAACAGCCTTTCGAGGCCACGTCACCCCAAAAGCATTTGTCCCGGTTCCAAAGTTGAACCGGGACAAATGCTTGGGAACAAAGGTCATTTTTCCACCAGTGCTTCTTCCCGTTGGCACACTATTTTTCATGCTGATATGTTGTTAACCTAGCTAATCGCTAACATGTCATGCATGCCGTAAGTGCAATAATGCTAGTATGTATTATACGTTAAGCATTTTTTTAGATAAAGGTATAAGTTTAGCATTAATATCAGGAGAAATATATAAAAGTTAAAAATATTACAGTAACTTATTGCGCCAATAGGTGTACCGACACAATACACTCTAGAGTCTTCCACTTTTCTTGCTAATAACCCCTCCACTCCACTCGTTTAGAGTAATTAAAGATCATATAAACACACATTTTGGAATCCGCACACGTGTTTTATTCAATCAGCGCCGGCGCCGGCGGCCGTGCGGTGGTCGTTGTACCTTGTGGGCACCAACACCAGCGGCATCTTCCGGTGGAACATCAGCCCGCCGGTCTCCTCCATGCTGACGTCCTCCGCCGCCATCCCCTCCGGCAGCGCCCAGTCGAAGCAGTAGAGCAGGTTCGCCAGCGTGAAGATCACGTTGGTCTCGCCCATGGCCAGTCCGGGGCAGATCCGCCGCCCTGCCCCGAACGGCACCAGCTCGAAGTGTGCGCCGTAGTAGTCGACGTCGCTGCCCTCGAACCTGTCCGGGTCGAACTCCTCTGGATTTTCCCAGCTCGCCGGATCCCTGCCGATCGCCCACGCGTTCACCAACACCGGCCCGCGTCCTCGCCGGCACATCGTACCCGCCGATCCTGACGTCCCTCACCGTCTCCCGAGGAACCAGCAGCGTCGCCGGCGGGTGCAGCCGCAGCGTCTCCTTCACCACCATCTTGAGGTACGGGAGCTTGGGCACGTCGTCGGGCTCCACACGCGCCTTGCCTCCCGCGACGGCCCTCACCTCATCCTGTGCCTTCCTCAGCACCTGCGATTTCCGGATCAGCTCCGACATCGCCCACAGCATCGTCACCGAGCTCGTGTCGATGCCGCCGGTGAACGTGTCCATAATGAAACCCTTGACGTGGTCCCTGCTGAAGCCGATCGGGCCTCGGTCCTCCTTCCACAGGCTCACGAGGACGTCGACGAGGTCGCCGCCCTTCTCAGGTACCAAACGCGCGGGGTCCGTGTGATGGTCGAGGACTGTCTCGAAGAAGGCGTCGAGCTCCCTGAAAATGCGCTCGCGTCGGGCAGCGAGGCCCGTGATGCGGTCGATGAGCTGGCCCGCGGTGTTGGGAAAGAAGTCCTCGGCGGAGAAGCTGGCCATCAGGTCCATGGCATCATCCATCACGTGCTGGAACTCCCTGTGCGCGAACCGCTCCGAGCCGTAGATGTTCCCGAACGCCACCGTGCCAAAGATGCCGTCGACGAGCCTGAAGATGTGCTCGTTCAGTGCCACTGGCGCCGCTGCCGCGCCCGCGCGGCTCAGGTTGGCGATGAGCCTGTCCACCTGCTGCTCGCGCGCGTACCACGCGGCCTGGACGCGGCGCATGCTGAGGAGCTCGACGATGAAGAGCTTGCGCATCTCGCAACACTGCTCACCGTAGGGCGCGAAGATGACGTCCTTGAGGCCGTAGGAGATGCGCTTGGGTCCCGGCGACACGGGGCGGCTGCAGCAGTCGATGTCGTGCTCCTTCATCACCTCCCGCGCCGCCGCCGCGCTGGAGATCACCAATGTCGGCACCGTGCCCAGCCGCAGCAGCATCACGGGGCCGTGCCGCCGGGCCAGGTCCAGGAGGTTCCGGTGCGGCAGCGGGCCAAGAAGCAGATGAAGGTTGCCCAGGACAGGCACCTGCCCGGGGCCCGGCGGCAGACGAAGCGACCCGTTCTTGGTCATCTTCTTGGTCCCGGGGCTCGCTAGGAAGAGGTAGGACGACACAAGCAGGACTACAGGGAGAAGAAGCGAGAGGACGAGCAGCCATTGCTGCGGCAGGCCGGCGAGGAGCTCGTAGGGGAGCAGTGGGGTGGCCATTGTTCCTTGGTGTGGAATGTGGATAACGATGATAAATATGGATATATAGGAAATTTATAGCTAGAGTATTTACTAACTGCAATACGTCCATCACAGCCAGATAACGATTACCACGCATCTACATGAGTTTTGTATTAGAATTTTGAACAAATTGAGTGGCAGTGCAAGATACAACATTTTGTTTTAGACCAAATTTTTTGAAACAATTTTCTAATATAATGTATCTTAAAATTATTAGTTCATAAAAGGAGCATAGATAGATAGATAGATAGATATATTGATTGATTAGTATGATACAAATTACGATGAGGATCCATAAGCTAATTGGTAGATAGCTAAAGTTTAGCTGGGATGGATGCCGGATTAAAAAAAACCAAGCTAAATAATGCCCAGCTGAAGTTTTTCCTACTAGAAAAAACAGTAACTAACTCCAACTAGCAGCTAAAAGGATAAACTGTGTGAATGCAAAACGGACCCTAAGTCCGAAGTTCGAACTGCAAATTGCATGCTTGGAGAGAAACAAACAATAGCACACTGTGTTAGCCTCTAGGAGTGCAGCAAATTTGTTGGGACATTCTTTTACTGACACTCCTTCTGTTCCAAATTACTATTCTCATGATTATTGCAGGCAGGAAGGCATTGTCAGGCACCACACCATACCGTATACTCCTCAGCAAAACGGTGTGGCTGAGCGCATGAACAGGACCATCGTCTCCAAGGCCCGTTGCATGCTGTCCAACGCTAAGATGAACAAGCGTTTCTGGGCTGAAGCTGCTAACACCGCGTGCTACTTGATAAACAGGTCGCCTTCTATCCCACTTAATAAGAAAACACCTATTGAGGTATGGTCTGGCACACCCGTTGATTATTCACAGTTGAAAGTTTTTGGATGCACTGCTTATGCTCATGTTGATAATGGAAAATTAGAGCCTAGAGCTATTAAATGTCTTTTTCTTGGTTATGGTTCGGGAGTTAAAGGATATAAGCTGTGGAATCCCGAAACAAGAAAGACTTTTATGAGCAGGAGTATTGTTTTCAATGAATCTGTGATGTTTTATGACAGTTTGACCTCAGATCATGTTCCAGATAATTTTGATAAAGAGCTGCAGCATATCAGCGTGCAGGTGGAGCATGTGGATGATGAGGAAGGTGTGCAGGTGCAGCAACATGTGCATGATGATACAGGTGTGCAGGTGGAGCCGCCTGTGGATGACCAGGAAAATGAAGCTGTTGAGAATGAGGCTCATGATGATGTTCAACACTTACCCCCTGTTTTGCAGCTAGATGAGGATTTGCCCATTGCTACTCGCAAGTCTAAGAGGGGTTGTGGACGACCACGTCGTCTTATTGAGGAGTGTAACATGATTTATTATGCTTTGAGTTGTGCTGAACAGGTTGATAGCAGTTATGAGCCAGCCACATATTCTGAAGCCATTGCTTGCAGTGACCGTGAGAAGTGGATTGCAGCTATGCAGGATGAGATGCAGTCTTTGGAGAAGAACTGCATGTGGGATGTTGTTCCTTTGCCTAAGGGTAAGAAGCCTGTTCGCTGCAAGTGGATCTACAAGAGAAAGGAGGGTTTATCTCCTAGCGAGCCTCCAAAGTATAAGGGAAGGTTAGTTGCTAAAGGTTTCAGTCAGATTCCTGGTGTTGATTATAATGATGTGTTCTCTCCAGTTGTTAAGCACAGTTCGATACGCACTTTCTTTAGTATTGTTGCTGCACTTGATCTTGAGCTTGAGCAGTTAGATGTGAAGACTGCATTTTTACATGGAGAGCTTGAGGAGGAGATTTACATGGACCAGCCTGAGGGGTTCATAGTGCCTGGCAAGGAGAATTATGTCTGTAAGTTGAAGAGATCCTTGTATGGTTTGAAACAGTCTCCCCGTCAGTGGTATAAAAGGTTTGATTCATTTATGTTGTCACATGACTTTAAGAGATCTAAATATGATAGTTGTGTTTACATCAAGCATGTTAATGGATCACCTATATACTTGCTGTTATATGTTGATTGCTGCCAAGAGCAGGAAAGAGATCACTACATTGAAGAGATTGTTGAGTAGTGAGTTCGAGATGAAGGACCTTGGTGCGGCTAAGAAAATTCTAGGTATGGAAATTACTAGAGACAGGAAAGCTGGTTTATTGTTTCTTAGTCAGCATGCTTATATTGAGAAGGTCCTTCAACGTTTCAACATGCATGATGCACAGTCTGTTAGTACTCCTATTGCACCGCATTTTAAATTGTCTGCTGAGCAGTGTGCTAGATCAGATGAGGATATTGAATACATGTCAAAAGTTCCGTATTGCAGTGCTGTTGGTTCTTTGATGTATGCTATGGTTTGCTCTCGTCCGGATTTATCTTATGCTATGAGTATTGTTAGCAGATATATGTCTAATCCTGGTAAAGAACACTGGAGGGCAGTTCAGTGGATTTTCAGGTTTCTCAGAGGGACGGCAGATCATTGTTTGCAGTTTGGCAGGACAGCTAAGGGACTTATTGGATATGTTGATTCAGATTATGCTGGTGATTTGGACAGGCGTAGATCACTCACAGGTTACGTGTTTACTGTTGGCAGTTGTGCTGTGAGTTGAAAGGCTGTTTTGCAGCCTGTTGTTGCATTGTCTACTACTGAGGCAGAGTACATGGCTATTGCTGAAGCATGCAAAGAGTTGATTTGGCTAAAGGGATTGTATGCTGAGCTTTGTGGAGTTGATTCTTGCATTAACCTGTTTTCTGATAGTCAAAGTGCAATTTATCTTACTAAAGATCAGATGTTCCATGCTAGGACAAAGCACATTGAGATCAAGTACCATTATGTTCGAGATGAGATCGAAAAGGGTAAGCTAAAGGTATGCAAGATAAGCACTCAAAATAATCCAACTGATATGTTGACAAAGCCAGTTCCTGTTGCTAAGTTTGAGCTTTGCTCAGGCTTAGTTGGTATTATTAATTAACCCAAGAGGCTGTTTGGCGCCAAAAGTTTTTGTTTTCTTGTGATGTGTTCAGGATGAAGGTTCTTTGTGATGCTACAAGAAGGAATTTGTCTCAAGGTGGAGTTTGTTGATTGATGATCCAAATTCATTGCAAAGAGGCAGGCTAACTTCAGACGAAGCGTTAGGGTTTTCCATTGGAGATTGATTCATTCTACTTCTTGTAAGCCGCCGCCGTTGGCGTTTGTAACCGGACCCCGATCATAGTGAAGTTGCTTGCTGGCTGGCGCCCGTGGTTTTTCCCTCTCGTGTTGGGAGGGTTTTCCACGTTAAATCTCGTGTCTCCTTACGGTTTGATCTCTTTTACTTCTCGTCGTTTTCGCCATCGTTTATAACAGTTTTGACTTATTAGATACACACTTTTTGATATGTATTAGATACATGTTGATGTACTGTTCAAGAAAAGTCAAAATGAAAAACAATTTAGAACGGAGGGAGTAGTAGGTAATGCCGAACTCTCCAAGGTCTCCCATATCTTTCATGCTTGATGTTATCAACACGATCCATTACATGATTACCTAGTACTGTAGTAGCTAGTACTTCAGAGCTTATCAACACGCTGTAGCAATAGTAACCCACCTACACCTAGGACTTACGACGACACGTTCCGCTGGCCGGCACCAGAATCTCGCTGATTTTCTGTTGCTGAATAGTTTAATGATAGTCATCGTGGAAAATAAACAAGCAAGAGACAAGATGCAGGCCACAGCTAGTTTGGCTGACTTCTTGTGCTCAGCTCCTACACGCCTGGCACGGGACTGAGAGGAGCCAGAGCCGGAGGGGCCTCAATTTGTAGCTTTTTCGATCGGCTCCCTGCCAGTTTGTGAGAGTGAGGGAGAAAGTTTTGTTTTGTTCTCAATTTATGTTTCCTAATTTTTTTCTTCATTTTTTGTTTCTGAACAATTATTCAACTTTTTTTTTGAAGTATTGACCTAAATGTTTCTTTTCACCCCCCCTCTCTCTCGTGAACCACTGTGACTTTGTCAAATGACCATGTGATGCATCACTCTTGATAGTACGGCATACCTAAACTCAAGATCAAATATAAATTCAATATTCATCTACTTGAGCTTCATCTTCATAAACCTTTATTTGATCAATATAAATTCAATCTTGATGGCAACTTTGGAAACAAATCCGGAGCGTGGAGTTCTGTGGCGGGCGTGGTGACCCCGTGCACAAGTGAGAGGAGTCCAACGGCGGATGCGGCGAGGCCCCCGCGCGTTGTGTTGAGGCTCGGATTTGGTGTTTTCATCCCGTCTCGGTGGTGGGCTTTGTTGCAGCAGTACTACGGCGATGAGTCTTGCATGGCGGTGGCTTTCTTGGTGTGGTGGTGTCTGCCCCCTTGGTTTCTCTTTCAGCGCTGGATCACGCCGGAGGTTCTCAATGGTCTACATGTGTGCGGATGTGTGGGGGAGCTGCAGAGGTGTTTCGTCTTCTTTGTCATCTTCGTGTATAGTGTTGCGGTCGTGTTGATGTCCCAATCTAACCGGCTTGCGAGTGGTACCCGTGTTGATGTCCCAATACAACCGGGTGAGTATAGATAGTTTGTTTTTGAGAGCCAGGTGTGGTTCGAGGACCGGTGGATGGTCGCTTCCTGGTGTGATGAGTGATTGACAACGTGGTGTGAACTGATTCTTGGCTAAGTATTGCAGGTGCAGGTTGCGGCTTGACTGGTGCAGGTGCAGGTGAAGAACAAGCGTGAAAGGTCGTTGCCGGTGAGGCCTCCAGGTGTGGAGAAGACAAGTAGGCTTGGTTCGAGGGACCCGGTGTCCAGCGGGGTCAAGTGCGGGCCGCATGGTGGCAAGAACGGCAAGATGAAGTCATGGACGGTTTCTTGGTTGAGCCTCAAAACCAAGGTCGAGCCGGGACTACGTGAGAGCCGAGTCATGAGTGGTGATTGGCGGAGGCTACACCGAGTTCGCGGGGTTTCCGGTGGTTCACCAGAAAACCACTGGGTTCCTTGGTTGATCCACAAAGCCAAGACCGAAGAACCGAAGACGGAGGTGCAGCAGCTCCAGACCGGTCTGACCGGTGGGTCTGACCGGTCTGACCGGTGAGGAGCACCGGTCTGACCGGTGTGCGACGACGCAGTCCGGAATCTTCGAAGCGGAGGACACGCGTCGGGATCGCAAGGCTTGCATCGAGGCTAAGCAAGTTTGCGGTCGCTGGGCATCCGTCCGATGGTGCGAAGACAAAGACTTCCAATTTCGCCCTCGAGGGGCATGTGTTTTTTCGTTCTTTTTGTTTCCCTACCTACGATCTTCTAGGACTATAGTCTTGTATTTCTTCTGCTATATCAATGAAACATGCACTATCTTGTGTGGTTCATTAAAAAAAATATACTTGATCAATATCTACTCATGAGGACTACATCCACTTTTGTCTCTTTGTTTTGAGCAATTCAACCTTGAGCAAGTGGCTTGAATCCATATTTCCATATATTAATGAAATCTACTTTTGAATCCAAGTCACCCTTTCATATGACTCAATATGTAATTAATGCATCCCATTGCTATACTCATTAAGGCTTGATGACTTGATACCTAAAAATCCTAAACGCTAGCCACTTCACCTTAGCAAAGATCATGATCCAAGTCACCACTTGGCCAAACTTTGCTTAGTACCTCGTTGCTAATTCCTTACTTGATTTCTTCATCCAATCACTACCATATTGAGTTTAGCTTTGTTTTGATGTCAATAATTAAATCCGCTTGAGAACATATCTTCTATTGACCTTTATATCCCATTAGTTTATAATGTATCATACATATGCTTCATGGGACCACACAATACTCTTTGTCATATGACATTTACCCTTAATTCAAGAGCAATATTGCAATGTGAGGCTGTCAACAAACCTCAACTCATCAGTGACACTTTTGCTTGCTTTTCTTGTACTATGTCATGTATCACACTTGTTATATTCGTCACATGAGCCATTAATACAATCTTTAACATAAAGATTATCCATCAACAAAATTAAATCTTCTCACATGCTTAAGAAAGCTAGGGACCTAGACCCACTAGGGACCTAGATATCTTTCAATCCCTCATATTGTATTGTCTGGAGAAATCTTCTCTTATTGTATGCTGTGATTCTCTTGATGCTTTCGATCTAAAAATGAAATTTTAGATAATGTACTTTAAAAAATAACTGCTAAAAATGTATCTATCATTACAAGCTTGTCGTACAATCAAGCAGGCTCTTCAAGTCCTTCCTGAATTTGTGAGAGGCCCATCAGTCATTTGTTAAGTGGACGTTCTAACCATAAGTTAGGCCGCCAATTGTAAGTGATGTTTGATTGTTTTCCTCCCCTTCACTCTATGTTTCATGCTGATACGTTAACCTAGTGTGCTAACATGTCATGCATGACATAATTAAGCGCAATAATGGATGAAGTTAAGCATCTTTTTTATATGAAGGTATTAAGTTTATTAGCATAAATATTAGGAGAAATAGATGTTAAATATATCACACAGTAAGAACTTGCGCTGGGTGGACGATCTCACGGGGTGTAGCTAGGGTCTCGTGCTAGGTTGGTCCAACACTTAACAAATGGAGACATGGCTTGAGTTAGCTGCTGCTTGCCGCTGGATGGAGTTATAGTCGCTGCTGCTTGTCATTGGCCATCCACCTACAGCGCCATCTGTGCACACCAATAGGAATACACAAGTAATGACACACGAGCAGAAGAGACGCTACTACCAAAATTACCAAGGCACATGAGACTTTTGGGTCGAAATTCTAGGGGTGGTCCCTGGCCCACCCGGAAGACCCTCCAGCTCCGCCCCACGAATGGCATATATAGACGTGTGTCATGTTTTTAAAATATACAAAAACTTAAATGACTGCAAATATCGGCGGACATTTGCATGTGGCCGCCAAGCTCGGTGGGCAGCGTTGGAAGGTGCAGGGCATCGTCGGTGGGATGGGGGGAGGAAGGGTGGCGGAAAAGTGAGGTGGCGAGAGAGGAAAGAAGTCAGAGGAAAGGCCGCGGGATAGGGCTGGGGGGGGGGGGCGTGGATAAAGGGAGAAAGGGGGCAAGGTAGCATGGACATGAAAAGGATTAAAGTTGGTTGATAATATTTTTTTTGGTCTGTGAGCGGTGATGGTTATCATTGTTGGCTCGTAATACAAACCGACGATGATAAGAAGTTATATATCACCAATGGTTTGTAGTTTCACCGCTGGTGCATGTAAAAAAATCAGATTTCCAACCACCGGCGGTGATGAACTGTTTGTGATGATGATATCTGCAGTAGTGTATGGATAACGACGACAAATATGGATAGACCAGCCTCTAATGGATTGATTGTGTGAATCCATGAGTTCAAACTGCAAATTGTGACAGCTACAAACTAGCACTAATGCTAACCAGTAGCTCAGTCGGAGTAGCAAATTTGGCTTAGACATTCTTTTACCAGTAGGAGCTAACATTGAACTCTCCGGGGTCTCTCCCATCCTTCGTGCATATGTTCATGATTCATGAATGAGGTCATTCGGTCTCCTGCTGCTCCAATAATGTAGTTATATGATGTTTAGATTAATTCTAAGTTCAATTTTTTGAATTTAACTATATAAACTGTTAATGTCAAACTAGCTATCAAAATACGTATTTTTATATTCAAAATAAATTATTTTAAACATATTGTGGATAATAAATATATCTATTTTTTAATGGGTGGGGTATATATAGCAAAATGACACACGAACTGCCAAACAAGATTCGACTTGACGAATAGTTGATAATAAGCTCGATCTATTTTTAGCTAGCTCTCCATCACATGATTACCTAGTACGACGTAACTAGAGCTTATCAACACGCTGTGTATGTACTATATGTGTACCAATAATTAATGCATGCTTATCACCTGGGACGTATGATACGATTGGTTTCTCGGCTGACCACGAGAATCTCGCTGTTGCTGAATAGTTGATGGCAGTGGAAAACAAGCAAGAGCCAAGAGAACAGAAAATATAGCTA
The DNA here is from genome assembly GCA_036936925.1 of Cenchrus fungigraminus. Lineage (NCBI taxonomy): Eukaryota > Viridiplantae > Streptophyta > Magnoliopsida > Poales > Poaceae > Cenchrus > Cenchrus fungigraminus. Next base: position 1,480,660 of record CM072770.1, on the reverse strand, counting down.
GGTTTCATGTGGTGCCGATTTCTCCCGTGCAGTGCCCCAACATTAATTATTGGCAGTACGTATACTAGGTTGTTGATGGTTGGTGACCACACAAATATATTGCCTACAACCGTGCGATAGATATTTGGTGCCAGAGCAGCGTGGAAAAGTCGAAAAACGACACATCTACAGTTAGGGGCTGTTTGACAGAGATATTCACCACGGAAACAAGTTAATCTGAATCGTCTGAGATCCACCATGGATCTACGAGGTACTCCCTCCGGTTCCGTTTTAGAAGTCGTTTAGGACAGCGACATGGTCACTAAAGCACAACTTTGACTTCTCTTTTCTACAAAAATATTTATTGGAAAGTTGTATATGCATATTCTTATGAAAGTAATTTTCAAGACAAATCTATGTATATGATTTTCACATTTTCAAAATCAACGACTTAAAAGTTATTCATGATTTATATTCCCAATGTTTGACTCAAACCTTGTCCAAAACGACTTCTAATAATGAACCGGAGGGAGTACTATTGTTTAGCAAAAACATAGCTTCAAATCCAAGCGAGGGTATTTTCATTGGAATGAATAAAATTGCCCTTAGGCTCTACCGTACGTTCTCTCTGTCTCACTGCGCCAAACTGGGCCACACGCGTCATCTCTTCCTTCTTCCTCTGTCTATCAAGCAGAGGATGCACGACCGCCCAGAGATCTCGCGCAGCAGGCCTGACGAGGGGCGCACGTGACCATCAACATTGGGGGCGCGGCCGGCCTCACGGCTTGCAGCCATGGGGGCGGAGCGTCGTTGGCCGGGGGTGGTGCGTGACCGGCGGGGGAGGCGGCGAGGGCACAGGCTGTGGAGCACTGTAGTGTGGTGGCTCCCACACGCAGACTGGGGAGTGTTGGTGGTTGAGCTAGGGGCGGTGCATGCTCACGGCTGGACCTCGTCGACGGAGGTCCATGGGACACATGTCGGATCTCAACACGTTCGTGGGGCGTCGGCGGCAAAGAAGCTTGTAGGGCTGGGTAGACGTGTCGTGCCTAGGGAGCCTGGGAGGGCGAGCGGTGAAAGGCGGCTCGCCGATCATGACTTTTTCTCCACCCACACTGACGAGTGGGTCCCACTTGTCATCATTTCCTCCCTCCTCTTCCCTTCTTCTCACGCTCCTCCACACGCACACTCTCCCTCACGCATAGCCGCCCATGCTCCTAAAGTCGCTAGCTTGCCCCAACGGCCCTGCCCCTCCGGCACTGCCCCGACAGTGCCCGGCGCAGCTCCCCGAGCCCCTGGCGGCAGTCGGCTCAGCCCCCCTCGGCGCCCGGCGCAGCTCTCCGGAGGCGGTTCCCCGATGTCACACCTGTTTTTCCAAAGAAAACCAAGTGCATAACTATATGTATGCCAGGATCTATTTCCATACATATATTGACATATAAGTGAATACAGAAACAGTATCACGTAAGAAAAAGGGAGATTATCAGAGATTTACGCTTAATCCTGGAAAGGAAGGCACCAAACTCCACAAGCAATCGACGTACGCCTAGAACTCAGCAACATCTTCAGCAAATTCCAAAGTAGCTTCCTCTTTCTGAGCCACATTGTTTATATCAAGGGTGAGCACATGCCGTACTCAGCAAGTGTGGGGAAAGTATGAATGCAAAGGCTTAAACAAGGGAAGGCTGATAAGTTGGCTGCATTAAGCATTTTTTTAGTTGGTCAAATTTTATTAGCACCTGATTACTAATAAAGCATAAGTATATACCAACCCACAATTAACATAAAGAGATACGTCATAAGCATATGACTAACATAACCATAACCACAATTTAAGTCCATCTTCAAGTTCAATTATCATGTGTGGGTCTAGGCCGCTCTTGACCGTGAGCACGACTAACCGGTTAGTTTTACACTCAGCAGAGGTTGTACACTTTCACCACAAGTCGCGTAAAAGTTCAGAAGAACTTTAGACCCAACCATACAATGTCAGCCAAGCATCATACCACACTACCGAGGTGTGATTGCATAGGAACGCTACGAGGCCTTTACAAAGAAGATTCCCTAATGTGCAGCAACCCACTAGGTTTCAGGTCGAAGCAGGGCATAAAGCTCCCTAGCATGTACCGTGTCTTAGCAAAGCCCAACTCCCCGCCAGAGCAGGTCTATACCCCATCAACGCCTCCCCATTTGCCCCTTTCGGGTAAGATCACTACAACACCAAGGTTTCTGATTATTCGGCCAAGACAGAGCCATATATCTTGTGGTTGTACTGTTTTCCTGGGCGGTTCTCCACATTCCAATTAATGCATAGTGATCTTGTATTAACCAAAAGTATTACATAAAAGTAAAGCATGTGTAACATTAATGTTCATTAAAACCACCATAACCCAAGTACAGCAACTAAGCATAGCTACCCAACATAAAGGTAAAACTCAGGTTGACAAGGAATGATAACAAAGACTAGGATAAACCTTAATAGGATCATCAAATTAAATGCAAAGCATATGCAATAGTGATTAATAAAGTTATTGGGACAAAATAACAAGGACACACTTGTTGTTAACCAGAGAATAGTTGTTGCTAAGAATATCTTCATCTTCATGCTCTTCAAAGCCCTTGAACAACGTTCATGCTACTCGCATCAATCATCGACACAAGCATAAAAAGCAAACAAACAAACAAACTAAGAACAATGCACCAATCAAGAAAACTTTAAAAGATCGCACTAAAGGATAGGCTCGATTCTATGGATCACTAAAGCACACAAACCGTACTTAAACGGGAAAAGCTGCCAGAAGTAGGGAACAACTTGATGTAAGCTAGAACTGGATTTAGAAAGATCTAAAGCTTATACAAGGCTAGATACACAAAAGAGAACGTCTAACGAACGATTTGCATTTATGAACATAAAAGACTATAAGCTTAGGTTCATTTTAATTAGCAAAACAAACGTAAAGGATATTAAGGAAATATACTGAGTTGAATTTAAAGCAAATTAAATTTTATTCGCAAAGATCGGTATCCTATTCAAGTTTTATTTATAAATGCTCATGTATAAAATATACCAATTAAACATTTAGCTTAGAAAAGGTAAACTATATGAATCCTCAAAACGTAACTTTGTGATTCGAGTGGACCATATTGTTATTGAAAACATCATGACCTTGGTATTAATCAAATTAAAATTTATTTATAAAACCGGGTGAAAATCCTAATCAACTTTTATAATTAGAAAAGCTAATTAATTATTAAACAAATTAACATTTGATTTACGAAAACCAAGGTAAAGATCTAATTAGATTTTATTTACAAAAGCATGTGAAATAATTATTAATCAAATTAACATTGATAACGAAAAACGGTGGATAGCACTATATTGTTTTTATTTAGAAAAGGCATGTTTAACTAAGTATTAATCAAAATTAATAGCAAAATAATTTTCAGAAAACATACATGATGAAAACTCACTACTAACGTGTGCTTTACATTATTATGAGCCTAACGCAACTTGAACGGATTAAAACAGAGCTAAAACATGGAAGATATGGATAAAACAAGATTGAAGGACCCAGATGTGATTAACTGAAGATTTCAGGGGCTATCAGAGAAGATACACTACGCTCAGTGAATAGTCACTGCGAATAGATTGATCTCCAAGGTTAGATCTGCAAAAAGACACAGATTGGATCTAGTTGTAAGGATATGGAAAGATTTAGGGGTTATACTATAAAAGGCACAAGACACATAAAAACGAAACAGGATTACAAGATCTTCTAGGGGTCTATTCGTAAAACAAGAAGGGTCATCTTCTTCCTTTGGAATGGGGCGGACGGCGGGCCTGGTGGTTCAAATCGTCAGCACTCCGACGACCTAGGGGCTCGGGTGAGATGCGGAACGTGTAGGGGAGGACGAGGGGAACTCGTAGATGTGCTCACCGGCGCCGGAGGACGACGGAGACGACCAGAATCGGCGGAAGACGAAAGACGGCGCGGCGACACGGGTCCCTGTGGCGACGGCATCCCGAGGCGTCTCCGGCGACGGGAAGCGGCTCGACAGAATTGGTGCGTCGTCACGGACCTCGTGGTGGCGCTGGTTCGCTCTGGAAGAGGGTGGAGGCGGTGCTCGACGACGGCCAGCGTGGGGCGAGCGGCGACGACACGAGTAGAGGCGGCGGTCGGAGCAGGGGGCGCGCGAGGCCTCGGACGCTCGCCATTTATAGGCACGCAGCCCTAGGGTGCCTTGCGTGGTGCGCACGCCGAGAAGGAGGCAGCGGCGGCGTAGGCCGTGTCGCCATGGACACTGGCCTCAGCCAGGGTCTGGGCCCGGATGGGCTTCTGCGGGCCGGCGGCTGGGCCGGGGAAAAAATGGGTCGGGCCCTCGAGCTTGGCCCAAAAGGATAGGATAGGTTTTCTTTTTAAAAAATTTTCAGAAATTATTTCTCGTGTAAAGAAAAATCCACAAAACCTATATAATTCATTTAAAGTACGAAAAATATTCTGAAAATCCCAAAAATTCTAGGAAAATTTCCAGAGATAGATTGAGACAAATAAAATATTTGGAGCTCATGAAAAATATTTTAGAGTCTTCTAATAAATAGAATAAACTCAGAGAAAATGAGAATCAATTCCAAAAAAAGCTGAAAAATTGTAGGAAGGTCTTAGTCAGCACCTAAACGCATTTTAAAATCTTTTTTGCACTCATTGAACACCAAATGCATCATCATGAATGCAACACGCATATATAACCATTTATTTAATTTAGAAAAAAGAGTAAAGGCTTTTTCCTATACTATATTTCCTGTAAAGAAAATAAATGTTGGAAAAGTTTTTAAAAAATATGAGAAAATCATTTGTTTAATTATTCTTTCTATTCACATCCCGAAATTTGGAAATTTCAGGGTGTGACACCCGAGCCCCTGGCGGCAGCCGGCTCAGCCCCCGACAGCCTGCGTAGCTCCCAGTCAGCGCAGCTCCACGGCGGCGCCACGTGCAGATCTCGCCCGGCGCAGCCCCGGCGGCCCTCTTGATCGGCACAGCTCCCAGGCGACGACGCAGCTCCTCGAGCCCTGCCATGGCGGCGCCGAGCGCAGATCCCAGGAGGAGTAGCCTCTGGCTGCCGCTGCTCTCCCCGACCGGCGCAGCTCCCCGGCCGGCCATGCCCCGACACCGCTCCCGATGTTGTCCCGACTCAGCCCTACGTGTGAGGCCAATGGATAGTAGAGGACGATTTTCCGAGCGGAATGGCTCGGCAAAGATGGTTAGCGGGAGCGGGGCACTCGATGGCGAGGAGTATTGCGAGCGGAGGATGAGGTCGATTTTGGGTGCCATTTTCTTTTTTCTTTTACCGTTGGAAAATATTTTGAAGAGGCTATTAGAGTTCCTCTAATGCAATGTCGTCTACCGCTCTCCACCTCGATCACGATCGATCTCTCACATGCATAGACACGATCGATCTCTCACATGCATAGACTGACAGACACTCTACAGTATTGTAGAAATTCTATCCGCATGCATCAATTTCTTGCTCTACGTCAGAAATGATTTGTACTAGCATATGAAAATTAGCGTGTTGGTGGGTGCAATTGGCACCCGCCAGCACAGTGGTGCACAGGGGTGCCGACTCTGCACTCGCCAGCAGTGAAGGCATAATGCTGGCGGGTGGCTTATGTTGCCCGTCAGCAAAGATGGACACAGTCACTTGAAAATTTAAAATTTTCAAACGACCTCAAATGAAGAAACTCTCAACATGAAAGTTGTAGATCCTGAGAAGTTATGAAACTTTGTAGTTTATAAATTTTTTATTTGATCATATTGTCAATAAAATTCAAATTTGAATATCTCAAATTTGAAATTCAAATTTTGTAAACGGACTCGAATGGAGAAACTCTCAACATGAAAGTTATAGATATCAGAAAGTTATGAAACTTTGTAGTTGACAAGTTTTTAATTTGAATTGGTTTAGAGTCTAAAAAACGATTTACACTCGGTGTAGCATAATATGAGTAGAATGAAAACTAGATATGGACGTATATGAGTGTGTCGTGTAGTGATAGAGGAGGCTTCACGCGAGGGTGGAGGTCGTGGGTTTGAGTTCCGCCGACTGCGTAGCGGCGCGAGACCATAAACGAAAAAATGCGCGACTTGCGATGGGTGGCTGGCTGGCCGGTGGGGTTCCTCCCCAAATTTTTTTTTGCTATTTATTTTAAGTTTTTTTGGCGTTGGCTCGAAAACCTCAATGTTGGCAGGCGACTTAAGCACCCGCCAACATTGAGGTCTCTATGCTGGCGGGCGGACACCAGCCAACACTGAGACGATTTGTGCTGACACAATGTCGCTGGCGGGCGCTCCACCCGCCTGCAAAGACCCTTTTAGCCGCCATCACACAAATCGTTTGTGGGCCTTGTGGCCTAATGTTGCACATATATCTCAAATAGCTAGCCAAACATCGTTGGGATATATCGGAGGAGGGAGTAGCGTATGGTCTGCTGGGAGATTCTATATTATTGGCCTGGGGATAGGGGTGATCAACATCAAGCATCACTGTCCCCGGCCCAGGTTATACTACTACGGATCTTCACAAGCAATTAGCTAGCGCCCTATTTATACCTCCCACAAGATAGCTAGCTGTGCACATGCACAACACACCTCAACTTGCATTTCTCTCAAACTAAGAAACGTACGGTGACCATGCCTTTGCCTGTCCTGGAACAATGGAAACTGCACTTCTTTATGTTTCTTCTCCCTTTCCTTGCCCTAGCTCTTGCAACAAGAAGCTTGTTCTACAATGCCAAAGGCCGACTCCACCTGCTACCCGGTCCACTGCTCAACCTGCCCGTCCTGGGCAACCTGCACCAGATCATGGGTGCGCTGCCCCACCGCAGCCTCCGCGATCTGGCGCGTCGCCACGGGCCGGTGATGCAGCTGCGCCTGGGAACGGTGCCGACGGTGGTGGTGTCGTCGGCGGAGGCGGCGAGGGAGGTGCTCAAGACACATGACGCCGCCTGCTGCAGCCGCCCGGACACGCCGGGGGCGCGGAGGTTGTCGTACGGCCACAGGGACGTGGCGTTCGCGCCCTACAGCGATTGCTGGCGCGAGATGCGCAAGCTCTTCGTCGTCGAGCTTCTCAACGCCCGCCGGGTCCAGGCCACCTCGTCAGACAGGGAGGCCGAGGTTTATATATAATTAAATACACGTACATGACATGCGCATCAGATCATATCGTCGTAATCAAATTATTAAGTGGCCTACACAAGTGTCATTCATAACTACCTCCATGGCTCCATCTCAGAATATAGGTACCTCTAGCATTCAAATTTTATCTAACAATGTAGATACTTTTGAGTTCTCAAACGAGTAGTAGTAATTAATTGGCTTGCTTTGGTTTGCATTGAGAGGTCTAACTCTATGCATGCATATCATTTATGGCATGTAGATACCATGCAAGTTTACCACCAATAATTAAATAGTAGGAATGTATAATTAACCTCTTAATTAGTGCATGAAAAGTATCAAGGTAATATAGACTTTTAATCTACATCCTTAATTTGTCTGAAAAACTTTACAAGTGTGTGTGTGCGTGCGCGCTCATGAACCATCAGTTCATAAGCGATTTGTTAACAAGATTGATTTTTTTTGAAGACATAACCAAGAATGAATTACACAAATCGAGAACCAACAATGAACAACCACTAAATTTTGTGTGTACGTTATTGACAATGCATGTCATGATTGATAATTAGGTGGACAAACTCATCACCCACTTAACCAATGGCAGCCAAAAACCAGTGTACTTGGAGGATCACATCTTCACGCTCATGGACGGAATTGTGGGCACGGTAGCACTAGGGAGCATATATGGCTCGGAGGAGTTTGCACACAAGAAGCACTTCCACGATCTGTTCGATGAGGCCATGGGTGTAAAGAGCAGCTTCTCTGCCGAGGACTACTTCCCCAATGTCTTCGGTCGCATTATTGACCATCTCACCGGCCTTGTCTCCCGTCGTGAGAAGGTATTTTGGGAGATTGATGCTTTCTTCAACAAAATTATCGACGAGCACCTTAACCCATCCCGCCCCACACTGGACAACGGGCCCGGCTTCATCGATGTCCTTATTGGCCTCACCAAGGAGCACGAGGGCACTTTCAAGTGGTTCACTAGAGACCACATCAAGGGAATGTTATCGGTACGCAACATCATGAATATATAAATGAAATTTACTGCAGAAAATAGGATTGACATAAGGATCTATATATTATTTCATTTATAACTGTTATGATTAAGTAACAATCTTTCAGGATACATTCATCGGTGGAGTTGACACGAACTCGGTCACGGTGGTTTGGGCAATGGCTGAGCTGATTCGGAACCCACATGTACTTAAGAAGGTGCAAGATGATATCAGAGCGGTGGTGGGCAACAAAGAGAGGGTAGGGTCAGATGACTTGCCCAAGCTCAAGTACCTTAAGATGGTGGTAAAAGAGACACTACGGCTACACCCGGTGGCACCGCTTCTAGCTCCGAGGGAGACCATTCAACACATCAAGATCTGCGGATACGATGTGCCTGCCAAGACAAGGATCTTTGTAAACGTGTGGGCAATTGGCAGAGACCCTGGAATCTGGAGAAACCCTGAGGATTTTGACCCGAATAGGTTTGAGGGGAATGGTATCGACTTCAATGGGGCGCATTTCGAGCTTCTACCATTTGGCGCTGGACGTAGGATGTGCCCTGGGGTGGTCATGGGGGTAACTATAGTAGAGCTCACGCTGGCCAACCTACTCCACTGCTTCGAGTGGGAGCTCCCGGATGGTATGACAGCAGAGGATGTGAGCATGGAAGAGGCAGGGGGGCTCACTGTCAACAAGAAAGTCCCCCTAGTGCTTGTGCCGACCAGGTACAAGTGGCAGTGATCGTATATGAGTGATGGACAGTTTATAGTAGTAATATATAAATAAATTCGATCATTTGTGGCATATATATGATGTCGGATCTAAAAAGGTTTGCGCCAATCAAATTACAACTTACTATTATCAATGTAAGTGGATTGGTTTGGATACTATTATCTTAGGTGATGCAAAATGTTTGGTTACAAGAGTTGTAAGCAAATGATGTTACGCTGTAATAATCTGAAAACATGTAATAAATTAAAGCCTGTACGTGATATACTAATTGTTTGGTGTATATAATCCTATGGAAGAGGCCGGAACTCTTTCTTTTATCTTAAAAAAATATAATCCAATGGAAACTGAAAACACTTGTGGCTGCCGCAGGAACCGAACCTTCTTTGTTTGCTTTGCCAAGCGCACTGCGAATGACGGACACGAGCGATAGCCGATAGGATTGAGAGACAAAAAGGATTCTAAAACTTGAAGCACACACCACCTCAGCACAAAAACTTGAACAACAACTTCCACCATCACGCAAATTCGATTTGATTCACAACTTATTACAGCAAGAAATCAACAACATGTACAATCTTTCAATTCACCACTCATTCGCACAAGAAAAAATTAAAAAAAGCTCACACAAGTTCATCGGCCTCCCACCCCGCGCCATCGGCGTCCCACGGCAGCAGCCTGCGCCAGCGGTGTCCCGCGCTCGCACCGGTTGCGTCCCGCGGCCGCGCCTGCGGCTTCCCACGTCGGAGGCTCACGTCGGCTGCCTCTCGCGGCCGCGCCGGCGGCCTGGCACACTCGCCTGTTGTGCTCCCATCGCCATGCGCTCCACCTATGAATCGAGAAGAGGGGAACATATGAGAGAAGAGACAGAGAAGATAAGAAATAAAAGAGAGCTGGTGGCTGTCGTGCATGGTGCGGAGAAAGATAATGGAGAGAGAAGGAGGCAGGCGGCGGTGGGGATGAGGCTTTAGTCTAAAGGGTCCCCCTTTATTGTCGATCCATTAAGGGATTAAGTAGCGGTGTAGTATAGTATCAAATCCCAAAGATACTAAGTTCTTTTTTCTTTCTTATGGGAAAAAGTCTTTTTCGAGGATTCTATAGAAATTTCATATATGAAAGAAACGAAACCGAGATAGTTACCTTTCAGAAAATTGGAACGAAGGATATAGGTTTATCTATGTTTCTTTTTTCTGAAGGTAGGAGAAAAAATCAAATTGATTATTGATCACCCTTTAGTCTAGGGTGGAAATATCACTCTGGACTAAATCTTTAGTCCCGGGTAATGTTTCCACCCGAGATTAAAGATGGACCCTTTAGTCTAAAGTCTCACGCAAATAATTGTTGCTGCACTAGTCTTGGACATCTGGCTAATACCAACCGGGACTAAAGGGTTGGTGGCATCCGCGGCTGCTGGAGGCCACATCGACGGAAATTATTTAGTCTCGACTGCACCTTTCAACCAGGGACTAAAGCCCTCTACCAAAGATCCGTTCTCTACCCGTGTCAGCTCACACGCCCACATGCAGATAATTTAGATACTCTTTATGTTTTAAATTTTTAAGAACAGTAGCACTTATTTTATTAAGAAGAAGAGAGACGATGTTCACAACCAAAGGAGTAGCAACAAAAGGTATAGACGGAGTAAGTACTATTAAATTCTTCGTTAAATATATTTTTTAGTATAACTATTCAATATCATAAATATTTAAGTTGTCCGTACTCGTCGCCCTTTATTTTCTTCCTCTAAAGGGAATATTTCGTTTTATATGTAGTTTTCTCGCATCAATCTTTCTCTATATCTCTTACTCTATACCAACTAACATATATTTTATTCAACCATCTTCTCTCTCGCTGATCACTTTTTTTCTCTCCTACCTCCTCTTTTTTTCCCAGTGTTGACGGTTCAATAACGCGCCAAGTTTCACCGCAAGCGCATGGATCACTTTAGCTATTCCCTTAGAGTATTCATCCAAGGTTATCAATTCGTGGATCGACAAGGAACTACCTAGGTTTTCCATCTAATCTAATCGATCTATTCATATATGAAGTATTGATTGCATATGAGAGATAAACCTACACGGGAATATGAGTGAAATATATAGGTTGATCACATCCACAAACATAGGCAAGGTAAAGCGCAACCAAAGGGGTAAATAAGCCTATCACCTTCTAGTTGTAGTTCCAGCAAAAGAGCAACAAATCATACATCTCATCTTATAGCATCCTTAAACTCCTACCTCCGGCCAACCTCCCGAAAACACCCGCCCTACACGGGACATCACTCTGTCACGATGAGCCCTATCAGCACGGGGAGTCTAAGAGCACACCCATCATAAACGTGTCTACAAACCATGAAGGGACGACATGCTAGATCTAATCACCACGATTACATAGGTCATGCTATATAGCCTAACCATGCATTAGACTAAGGATCAAATCATATTCATGATAGGTAGAAAGCATAGACGGAGACATGGAATTGCCAATAGATCGGAAAACATGATGGACATTGCTAACATGATAATAGATGTGTTTGGATCATCTCCACCGAGTACATACCATTGATGACCTCAACTAGCTTCGGAACTCCACCAGGGCTCAACCACACAGGGAGGTCATGGCGGCTAGGGTAGGCCTAAGCCATCTCCTAGACAACTTCAAGGACCCACGACGGCCGTCGTCTCCCTTCGGTGCTTGCTTCTAGGTTTCGCCGAGTTGTGATGGATGGATATCGGCGAATTTTTGCGTGGAGACTTTAAATAGCCCGAGGGGGTGCTAGGTCAAAGGGGGTGCCAAACCGACACGAAAAGGGGGTAGGCTGGCCGGCCTAGGCTCGTTTCGGCTCGGTTTGAGTCCATATTCCTCCACGTGCCTTCTCACGACATTTTGACTTTCTGCACCTTTGCATGCAGGCTTTATACGTCATTATCCCTGCGATCAAGATAAGGGGTCTTATCGTATGAACTTCCGGTCTTTCGTCTTGGTCCTCGGGAATATTTCATCATAGCATCTTGGTCCTTGCCACCTTTGGAAGTAAGTTCACGCACGAGCGGAGCTCCTTGATTCTCGTGCATAGCACCCTCCGAACATGATACAAATTTATCCATCAAGCGCATGATTTCCTGCATAAACATTATACTTCAAAAAGCACATGCATATATGAACTTGTTACATCATTAGTATGCCTAGTGGCGGGTTAGTTTCAAATCAAAACTAAAACCAAAGAGTAACAAGTGCTCTAGGTGTACCAAAATCGACCGCCAACACCCACTGTTCCCCTCCTCTCATCGCAATCCAAATCCACCCCAACCCCCAACTCGGCACCGCCGTCAAGCGGACTCCAGCACGCGGAGGAGGGAGGAGGCAAGGACCCGCGGGACCCTGCAGCCTTCGCCATCGCCTCATCATGGGGAGAAGGGAGAGAGGTAGCGGCTCCATGAAATATTGGTAAAAATAAAAGGTTGTGATTCAAAACAAATTGTTGTTATCATTATGGGTCAAAAATTCTGCCAAACAAGATTTGACTTAGAAGGGATTAGTTGATGAGGTCTCTCCACTTGTTTATTTAGTTGTACGATTTTTTTTGAATTATAGGGCAGATGCCCCAGCCTTTACTGATGTAAAGGCCAAAATGGCCATGACAGTTACAGCATCAGTTACCAGTTATTACATGAACCCAACAGGGGAACATTCAGATCGAGTTGGGAGACAGAGTTAAAACATGGAGTAAGCAAAACTAAACACGACTTCAGAGCGGCTTCAGACATCATCTGACCTTCTCTTTTCAGAGCCAACATCCTTTGTTGCATTTCCTCTCAGCTGCAGATTTACATCACTTTTTCGGCGAGGATCAGCGGTTCCAGCTCTTTTGGTACTTGGTTGTCTCCCCAGTCGCCTCCATGCTTCAGCAGGAAGCTGAACAGCTCGCCCTTCAGAGTCCCGGCTAGTTTGCTAGCCTGAGAGGTCTGCTTGCTGAGCATCTCAGTCTGGATAGCCTTGATTCTAGTTCCACCACCTTCAGAGGGGGACAGAGCAGCTTCCAATTGTGAATCATGTTCACTATATGCATCAATAAGCAGTTCACATCACGCCAGCTCCCGTTCTGAAAACAAAGATAGTTTCTTAGCTTCCAGAGCCCCCACAGGGCTGCAGAAGTGAAAATGTTAAGTACAGAATTCTTTTTGTTGCTAAGCCAGAACTTGCCAATTGATTCAAAACAGCCACCAAGGTTTACATCTAAACATTCAGAAATATAGATCCACATTTGTTTTGCCACTACACACTCAAAGAAGAGGTGATGGATGTTGGGTATTTTAGTGTCACACGAATAAATCCGCAAGCGCACGGATACCGTTGTAGCTTTCACCTCAGAGTATTCCAAGGGTATCGAATCCAAGGGAACGTGTGTGCACTAACTTCGTTCTAATGGTCCAAGGACACACCACGATATGAGGCACTGAGAGAGAGGATTCCTATGGATAGCTCTACAGATGAGGTTAAAGGTCGATCTCTCAAGAACTTGCTTCGGGCACCGGCTAACCCCTGATCTGTCAGGAGACTCCAGCCTACGGATCTAAGACGAACCTCAACCTGCACTATATCCGAACGTGGAGGATTTCAAAGGATCAACAGGGCTGTCACCACCTGCGATCTACCTCTACCAATCCGTGGGATATAGGGCAAACGAAGGATAACCCTTAGCCTAGACACTACGTCTATGCTACTGATTACTACCGCAGCCGGACTACGCTGCCCCGCGGTGCGCAGCAACCTACGGCACTCTATATTAAATATAGAGCGACGAACCCGCAAGGAGGAGAACTGATCTCACTCAACTATAGGTACTACTAGCTTATGCTAAAGACATACGAGAGAGCACTCGGTCCCGTACTATGCTTCCAACGTATACGAACGTCTTGCAGCAAACGAACGCATAAACCCAGGATCTACGCACTAGCAGAGGATAAAGGCTACTCATGCAACCTAGCATAAACTATTAGAAAGGAATCAGGAATGCCACTTTAGTCTAATTGAACATGCATGAATATCCACTTTATTCTAAAAGACGAACGCGTATACAAACGAGTATGAAAGCTTATGAACCTATGCAACAGGATCAAAGGGGTGTGTTCACGAAGAACACAAGCCTCTAAATCAAGAACGCAAGAAGAACACAAGAACATATCATAAAAGTATGAACACACTTTAGTCTAAATAGAAAATACAAAGATACTCACTTTAGTCTAAATGAAGAACAATGACATGGAGAGGCACATGCCTCTCCCTCTCCCTCTCTACTCTAGCACTCTCTCTAGGAGAGGAGGCTTGGATGGGTGGTGAAGTGTGTGTCCCTATTCTTACCCCCTCCCCTTCTATTTATAGGCCAAGCTACCAGCGAGAGAATAGCTCGGGCACTTGGGAATCCACTGTAGGACCAATCACCGAGCACCACGTGGAAGCAGATGGCGATCAGTGGCAAGGTTGGTTCGGCCGATCCAAGGGTTCGGCCGACCTGGCCCTGCCACGTCTCGCGCTGTGCTTTCTCCCAGTGACTGACATGTGGTCCCTTATGACGGTTCCCGGTGTATGGGTCGGTTGGAGGCGGTTTGCTCGGGTTGTGGGCCCTTGAATCCTTGTGTTGAACACGTGGCGGCGTCTGATTCGTTGGGAGGTGCTTCTCTTGGATTGATGAGGTGTCATGGACACATGGCATCCTGTATGCCAGCACGTCGCCACGTGGCCTGGTGTGGGTCCCACCGGGCCCATGATATAGTGTGATCTTATCTTGTGCATATCTCTTTCATCCGAGCTCCGAAGTATACAAATGATATATCCATTTCGATCGTCTCGACGAGCCCGTCACAATGGTGCAGACCAATTTGGCATTTGAGGTTATTTATGATGATGCCATATCTATGCCATTGGTTTACTTGCTCTCAACTATATCATTCCATACGTATTTTGATGTGTCCTGCAACAAAAGATAGAAACACCAACACTTGTGGAAATTGTCAGTATAAAACCCTATTCTAGTGTTGATGATCACTTTTCATTTATATTATGCAGGAATTGACAGTGTAAAAGTGGTACTTAATAGCCGTCAACAATGGACTGTCTCTTCTTCGCAGCAGAACAGACAATTGCTATCATCAACAGTTTTTCTTTTCCTAACATTATCCCTGGTTAGGATTTTATTTTGTGTGAACAACCAAAGGAAGAAATACACTCTTGGGGGAATTTTCAGATCCCATATAGCGGGGGTGTGCACAGGCTGCACTCCTCTAAAATTTATGATCTTGTATAAGGACTGGGAGGAGTATACACCATTAGAGTTAAAAGTCCACAGCATCTCATCTTGTTCCCCACTATAGGTTATAGTCGAGGCTAGTTGTATAATCTCCTCCCAAGTTCTACTCAGGTCAGAGTCTACTATTCTTCTAAAGGTACATTTCAGGTTAGTACCATCCCAAAGCTCACACACCGTCTTATTTTTCTCATTCAGTATAACATAGAGCTACCAAAACTGAATGGCTAAACTGGATGTTCCTAACCAATTGTCTTCCCAAAACTTAACCTTTTTGCCATTCCCTATTTTCCACCTAATCCCCATTTTAGCTGCCTTTGCAGCCCACATGATCCCCTTAAAGAATTGTGAGCCCCCCTCACTATTACTGTACAGAATATTAGGCCTACTAGTGTTGTACTTATCATCTATTACTTGTTTCCAGAGTTTCCCTTCATCTTTCTGATATCTCTTGAGCCAGGATCCTAGCAGACAGATATTGAGGTCTCTAAGATTGGGAATCCCAATCCCACCAAACTCCTTACACATACTGATGCAATCTCAATTGGCTAGATGCCATCGGTGCTTATCATCATTATCATTCCAGAGGCAATTTGCCATTTGGGAGGAGATGGTTTTAATAGCCCATTTGGGGAATTTGATGAAGGATAACAGGTAGATAGGGATGGAAGCTATGCAGGTTTGTATAAGGGTAACTCTGGCTGCATAGGATAACAGTCTGCCCCTCCATCCTGTCATTTTTTTCAGGATCTTGTCTACTAGAGGTTGTATGTCTTCTCTCTTTAGCTTCTCATGGTGGAGCGGGACACATAGGTATTTAACAGGGAAGCTACCTATGGGGCAACTGAAGAGATGTGCAATCTCATGGATCTGATCTTGGTTTAAGTTCAGGGGGATCAACTCACTTTTGTTGAAGTTGATCCGCATCCCTGAGATTTGCTCAAAGATAGCTAAGGTGCTTTTTAGGTTTTTGAGGTGGGTACTGTCTACATCTGAGAAAAGGATGGTATCATCTGCATATTGCAGAGATATTACCTCAATCCTGTTGCTAGAGGCCAAGCCTTTGATGAGGTGTTTATCTGATGCTTTGCCTAGAATTCTTGTTAGCACATCTCCTACTAAGTTATATAGCACTGGTGATAAAGGATCACCTTGTCTCGGGCCTTTTCCTGTCTTAAAGAAGGAGCTATCATTGCCATTTAAGGTTACTCCCACAGAGCCACCTTTTACTACCCTTTCTATCCAGTCCACCCACCTACTGTTGAAGCCTCTAGTTTTAAGGATCTCAAACAAGAAATCTAGATCTACTCTGTCATAGGCTTTTTCATAATCTAGTTTAAGAATAATGCCTGGTTTTTTGTTTTTGTGCACAGTGTGAACCACTTCATGCGCAACCACAACGCTCTCTAGGATGTACCTCCCTCCTATGAAAGCACTTTGCTGCGGGGCAATGAGTCTATTTGCTATTTTACCTAGTCTTACAGTCAGGACTTTCGAGAAGATTTTAAAACTACAGTTACATAAGCTAATAGGTCTGAATTTTTTCATAGACCGAGCCCCTATTTCTTTGGGAATGAGGGTTAAAAGGGCAAAGTTAAGCCTCCATAAATCTAGTTCTCCCTTATAGAAGTCTTGGAACATATTAACTATGTCCTCTTTCACTATCTCCCAGAACTTTTGAAAGAAGAGGAAAGGCAGGCCATCTGGGCCTGGAGCTCCTTCAGCATAACAACTGAAAACAACTTCTTTGATTTCATTCTCAGTAAAGGGGGCAGTTAAGATATCATTCTCTTCTTGGGTAACTTTGTCTACTTCTCCCCAGAAATCTTCTCCCAAGGAGATGTCCCCTCTACATTCTTTTTTGAACAAGTTTTTATAAAAATCTACAGCTACCTTCAGCATCCCTTGGTCATCCTCTACAACCCCATTTGGACCTTCCAAGGCCTCTACCCTTTTCTTCCTATCTCTTTGGTTTGCTACTGCTTGGAAATAAGCAGTATTTCTGTCTGCCTCTAGTATATCTCTCACTCTTGACCTTTGTCTGGCCTTGATCTCCTCTAAACCCCAGATATTCTTAGGCTTCTCAGCTAAAACTTTCCTCTTTTCTTTCTCTTCATCTAATAGAGGACTTCTCTCAGCTTTTAGGTCTAGCTTATTAAACTCTGCTGCCAGGGCAGCTTTCTCTTTATTCATGGCTGCTACCTCATTAGAAGCCCATCCTCTGGTCAATCTTCTAAAGGTTCTTACTCTAAATTGCCAAATGTCAATGGCCTTCTTCTCATTACATGGGGTAGACCAAGCTTTAGTCACTATATCTTTGAAAGAGCCTTTTTTCCAACCACCACTTTTCTATCCATGCTAGTTCCAGTATCTATCAGTAGGGGATTATGATCACTGGGTATTCTATCTAGAGCTTTAACTCTAGTAAGAGGAAAGTTTGCATCCCAGTCTGTTGAAACAAATATTCTATCTAGTCTAGCTAGAATTGGGTTTTCCTGGTTGTTGGTCCAGGTATACCTCCTGTTGTTGGGGTTTATCTCTACTAGACCCCACTTTTCCACCCAGTCATTAAAAGCATCTGCCCATTTGTAATTAATGACCTTATTACTTTTTTCTGCAGCGCTTCTGACTAGATTAAAGTCTCCTCCTAGAAGGATAGGGCCCTGCCAGGATTGCATAATATGGTGTAGCTCATCTAGGAAGGATTGTTTTCCTTCTTCATATGGGCTACCATAAATAACCACAAGCTTCCAACTGAAGCCTGGTTTTTTTTCTTGTAGAATTACAGAGACAGAGAATCTCAAACTATCACCCTCAGTGATATTAAAGATCTCAGTATTAGCTCCTACAAGAATCCCTCCAGCACTGCCCTCAGCAGGTAGGGAGTGCCACTTAAAGGGGATATTCCCTGTGAGAGATCTAAGATACCCACTAGAGAGATGTTCTTTCTTGGTTTCCACAACTCCTAGAAAATCTACAAGATTACATCTAATCTTACTTACAAGAGCAGGTGTTCTACCAGGGAGGCCTAAGCCTCTGATGTTCCAAAAGAGACCTATCATTTCTTTTTCCTTCTAGTTATTTTCTTTCTAGGGACTACTTCAGACAAGGCATCAATTAGCTCCTCAAGCTGTTGTGCCTTGACCTGTTCAGATGGTGTAGCAGGGGCCTCTCCCTGTCCCATCAGATTCTTTTCTTTATCTACTTTACCTACCTCACAATCCTGGTCTTTGCAAGGAGAATTAAAACTAAAAAAACTAAAAAAATCTTTGAGAATCTAGGTCTATGATTTTCCCAACAACCCCGTCAGGGTCCTGAGAGGTGTCCAGATTAATATCTATATATTTAGCTACTATTTTAATATCATCATGTCCATGTAACAAAGAAGCAGAGTTTTTAGTACCTAGGTTTTCTTCATTGTTGACTTTTCTTTTTAGGTTCTGAGCTTTCTCCGAGACTGTTTTCCCATCCTACACCTGTCTTGTGCTTCTTCTCTCAGCCTATATAGGCCCCCACTTTCTAGTCTCTTGGTCTGTCTTTGTTGTCTCCTTCTTTGTTTTCTTGCTTTTTGGTTGTGCTTTTTCTCCTTGGACCATTTCCTCTGTCTGATCTGTTTCTTTATCTTCTATCTAGGTCTTTGCTTCCATATCTGTCTGAGTCTCTCTTTCCTCTTCTCTGGTTATGGCATACACCCATTCTTCAGGTAGCGCTACCATCTCTTGATCTGTTGCAAAGTTTTGTTCAGTTTCTTCTAGCCCATCTTCAATCTCCTTGTCATCTAACTCCATAGCTTTGAGTAGGTTGATGCAAAAATTCCTGTTTGGGTCCTCTTGCATTTCTCCCTCATCTAACATCCTTGTCACTGATTTCATTGCAGTTGCTATTGCCTCTCTTGTCTTGGACAGGTCCTGTCTATCTTTTTGTCCTTCATGTACTTGCTGTTTGGGTGTGGAATCTCCCCCATTGCTCTCTTTTTTCTCACCAGATCCTGATCTTCCTCATCTATGTCAGGATCATCTCCATCTTCACCTCCATCATCTTTTCCTTCTGATTTTTGCTTCTGTTTGTATCCTTCTACCTTGTATGTTAGTAAGAAGAGTTCATCTAGAATCTCCAGGACCCTTTCCAAGGGAATCCTACTTGGGTTCTTGCACTTCACTTTTAGTCTGACCATGGCAAATTGATTTGAGAAGAGGGAGTACCAGTCCACATCAGCAAGTTTGCCTAGACTTGAAGCTATCTGTTGGAATACACTCCATTCACTCCATTTGGGGGGAATTCCTCTAACTTGCACCCAGGCTTCCTTCAGTCGCCCTATAGGTTGAATTTCACCATCCCAGGCTTTTAGGGATGCCATAACACCTTCTTTGTTCAAAGGGAACCAGATCACATCTCCCATGGCTATGTCCTCAATCTTTTTGTTTGGGGGGAATTTGACCATGTACCTATATTCATCCATGGTTCTGAGCTTCTAGTTCCATTCTTTGTCAAACATCCTTCTCAGGCTTTGCACAATCTCTTCCTGTTCCATCTCTCCCTCCTCAATTGTAAGGACACCATGGTTGTTTGATGCATCCCAAAGTCTGATCTTGTCTTCTTTTGAATCCACCTCTACATGCAAGAATCCCAACCCTTGATTTGCACTACCAAAGTATTGAGCCACCTTTTGTGGGTTTTTCCATTCCGAGCACTTGCTTACCATATGGTCTTTTTTCTGGCAAATGAAGCATATCTTGGGCCTTGAGCATTTGGAACTGAAATGGTCGGAGTCTCCACAATTGTAGCAGAAGATCTCCTTCTCTCTCCCCACAATCTCAGCATCTTCTTTGTCTTCTGGTTGTTCCTGCATCAGGCTTGTGGTTTTCTGTTTATCTTCTGTCATTTCCTTTTCCTTCTGCTGTTGTTGCTGCTGGTTTCTTCTACCACCTCTTGGCTGGAACTGTCTTTGTCTTGGCCCCTGATGCGATGGTGGCCTCTGGTACCCCTGGTGTGGAGGGGGCTGATGGTACGGAGGCGGCTGTGATTGATGGAATTGGGGACTAGGAAAATACCCGTATGGTGTCGGCAGAGCTGCTGGGTGGAAGAACGGTGCCGTCGGGTGTGGTGGCTGCGGCCAACCTCCATGCCACGCCCACTCCTCCTCTAGATTTGGGGGTCGGGCTCCTCTCCCTCTTCCTCGGCCTCTTCCAGGAAGGTTTGCTTTTCCCCTTTTGCCCAGAAATCCGCTGCAAAATTGAGTCTCTTCGGCTGATCTCTCCACGAATCTCTCCTCGTGACCTGGTAGCAGTCTTCAGGTTTGAAGGTTTTGCTTTCCCATAGTGATTTTTGGATCCAGACCAAGTCTTCTACAGGTTCGCCATGAACCCTAGATCCTTGGTGGCGGCGGCACGAGTGGGGAGGAGAAGGGTTAGGGATGAGCCACAACTGACCATAGAGTTCCTGAATTACCCCTTCGTCCACCTGCGTTGCTGGCCCCGCATGTCGGCCAGAGCCTCCCTGGATCCAATCCCGTCGCGGGTGCTTTTGTGCCTCATCTCCTCGAGAGCTGCCGCGTGTCCCCCGCGTTGGGTTCGAACTCTTCCGGGGTGCGTCGCGCGCTCGTGGTGGGAGTCCCTTCTCCCAGACTGGGCTCGAGGCGGTGCGCTCCCTCGGCGGCGGCGGCGGCGGCGTCGCCGTCGTTGGTGGGGAGCGTGTTCGCCCTCTGCCCTCTCTCATTCTGTCTCCTCCACTATCGTTCTGCGGAATATGTATTCCTCACCTAATTTTGTACGATTACCTAGTATTCCTCCAAAACTTATCAACACGCTGTAGTTATTATGTAATGCTTATCTAGGACTAATGGCACACCATCCACCCCGTCAGGCCACCACAAGAATTTTGTTGCTGCTTGGTTACTGAACAGTCGTTGTTGGCTGCCACAGGAGAAAACAAGCAAAAGCAGCTAGCAAGTTTTCATGCCACCGAGTGATTGGTACGCGCCGTATAAGTCCCCGAGATGAACATTGCTACAGCCTCCAGCAACTTCTACACATTAACACATGGCTCACGTGGCACAAATAAAGGGGTGCTTGAGTGCTTCCCTTGCTTGCGCGTATTGTTGACATTGAAACTAAGCTAGTCACACTAATTATTACTATTTACCTATCACATTGAAACTAAGCTAGTCACACTAATTAGGAGTATTAAAAGTGAATTGATGATAAAACTCATTCCGTAAACCCTCAGCTAGTTCGTGAGCCGAATCTGTCAGTAAATAATCTCTAATAAAGGATTAATTAGGCTCAATAGATTTGTCTCGTGATTTTCCGTCCATCAGTGTTATTAGTTTATAATCAGATCATGTTTAGTCTTTCTAATTAGCAGTTTAATTTTACACTTGATGTGACATATGGGCAAAAATAATGACATGATATGAAATTTATGAGGAAATAGAAAAATTGAGTTTCATGACACCTTTCCTCCCGGCACAGGGTTTGCTGAGAGCTTGCTCTCGGCAAAGGGCTCACAACAGCATTCGATCGGCAAACAACCATTTGCCGAGAGCCGCCCCCGGCCCCATGACACATGACCGCCATGAGTACAGTTTGGTTCTCGACAAAAAATATTTAAAAAAATAAAAAACCCACCAGCCAAGCACCACGGCCCCACCGGTCGGCCGCCGCCACCACCACCAGACGGCGGTAGATCTGGGGAGCCAGTCATTGGATCCCGCCAGCACTGACCGGCGTGTGGAGGGAGGCGAGAGGGTGGCCCACACATGAGCATCACCACCGCCCCAGGGAGGGAGCTCGAGGCGCGCCGCTAGAGGAAGCTTGGGATGTGCCACCGCTGGAGGGATCTCGAGGCCGATGTGCCGCCGCCGGTGTAAAGGAGGCTGATGCGCTGCCATCGTAGATCCCCCGTTGTCATTGAAGATCCCACTGCCGCCATCGAAGATCTCACCGTTGCCATCATAGATCCCGCTGTCATCGTCGAAAATCTCACCGTTGTCCTCGTAGATCCCACCATCGCTGTCGAACACCTGCCGCCTACTCCTCGAGATGTGTTGCCACCACACCTCACCCCGCCGCTGCTCCTCACTGCCGGTGAGGGGCGAGCGGAGGGGGAGGGGAGGCAGAGGAGGGGCGACCGCAAGCGCGCCGGGGAGGGAGATGATCGTCGTCCCACAGTGAGGGGCGGAGGAGGGAGGAGAGGAGGGGCGGCTGCGAGCATGTGGGAAGCGAGGAAGGGGGTAACACGGCGGGGAGGGAGGAGGATGGGGGCTGGCGGGGTGGGGTGGGGGTTTATATAGTTACGGTTAGACCAGGTATGGGCTGGCGGGATAATGGGCCGACTGGCCCAATTACTTCTTTGTCGTGAGCCCAATAAACGGCTCACGGTAAAAATATTGTTTTAAAAAAAATATTAAAAATGCATTTAATTAGTTAAATATAATGAATAAATGCAAAAATGTACCAAACACTGTATGTACCAAATACTGTATGTGAAGCGTAGGAAAATTTTGAATTCAAATTTAAACGTCACTTTGCCTACAAACCTAACCGCTTCCTTTATAACTCCATGAAACTTCTTCATAGATGTTTCGCTTTCTAAACAACGTGCGTGACAAAATGTGGGAAACTCATTCAATTTTTACCACACCCTCCATGTGTGATATTATGAGATATTGACAAATCTCATGATTTTCGGACTTCATTTGCGTTTTTTAGAATTTTAAAATCATTCGAACTTACATCCGTGATCGTGTTTCCTTATCATGATGTTCGAAATTTATTTTGATTTCATGAGTAAGGCCCCAAAATGGGTTGAATAACATGAATATGATTTTTCACTCATTTCATTTTATTATTTGAATCACTTACATTTCAATTTTGACTTGATTCGGAAAATTGCCTGAAATGCAATAACTATTTAAATATTAAAAACAAATACAAAAATATACCAAATTTTAACATGAAGTACCACATGTTGTATGGAGAGAGTAGAAAAAGTTTAGGATATGGAGGATAAGTATAGCTATGAGTTTCTTCGAAAAAAAGAAAACACATATTTAGATTGAAATTTTTGAAATACTTTCTCACCAAATGTTGTAGATATTTCCGAGATGTACAATTGTGATATAAGGTTGTTCGTCATCAGAAGTTGTATGAAAAAGTTATGAAAACATTTTAAGGTGAGAAGAGGGTTTTTTGCCGACGGTCTAAACTAAAACTCACGACAAAATAAGTCTTTGCCGTGAGCAGGCTTTAAAGCTCTCTGTTGACGCAAAAATAGGACGTCACCTCCGCGCGCGACACACGTGACTCCCCGGTCTGTAGCGAGGCGTGCCAGCCAATCTGACGTGTTGATTGACAATGGAAAAATATTAGGGATCGGCTAGAGAACCGATGGCCTTTTAGTCGACACGTATACCAGCCAAGCGGCCGATACGAGTAAAGCAGGATCGGCCGGCTCGAGAGCGACCGAAGCGCGAGGGTGTGGATAAGAGATCGGCTGGGATCGGCTGATCATGATGTCAGCACTCGAACAGGTCGGAATCGGCTGTTGTGTTAGAAGTCGATTGGATCTAGATCGAGTGGGGTAAATTGGTGATAATAGCTGAAACCATAAGAATTAGTACGAAAACTTGCAGATCTAGCTAATATCGGTAAGGGGTGAATAAAGAACTAGACGAAACCTCAGCGATGCGCCCGGAGGTTAAAGCCTAAGGTTATTCGGTAAAACGGTACTCACAAGCTTGCCGGAGATCGATCGATGCAGCCCGACGAACTTGAAGAACGGCGTTGTAGAAAAGAGAAAAAGCGCAATGGCGAAGTCGCCGGAAAGTAGATGCTGTAAATTGTAAAGGGTTTGCCCGGAGGCGGTTTGTTTGATATTGGTGTGTACACTTTTTTCTAACCACGTAGGGTCGCTATTTATGTCCTGAGGACAACCCGACTCCTAGCCGATTACGTCATTGTTTACTTGCATCTAAAGAAAACGATCACTACTAAAAATAGAAAAGGACTCTCACAGGAGTCAAAATTCCCTAAAAACTGACTCTTTGACCCATTGCCAATCGTGAATTGACCCGCCTCCACCGTGCTTTCCTTCTGGCGTATCTCCTTGATTACCGCCTTCCTTCTCTTCATCGGCCGATCCTCTGGTTGACCATCGGCCGATTGGTTGACTCGCCAGTCTGTTTGATAGAGTTGAACTCCTCTGACCATCGGCGAATCCTGTTGACCACCTTTTCTCTCTCTTCAATCGGCCGATTGCACTCTGTTTTCATCGGCTGCTTCTCCTTATCCTTTTTGACCTGTTTTTCCAAAAAACGGTGTCAGCACATGCCCCCCCAGTTTCAGAGTAAATAATCTTTTGCTCCGAAATTTACTCAAATCCGGTCTCCTCTTTGATTCGAAGTCGGCCGAAACAAATCTTTGGGGCCATAAATACAACTGCTTCAGCTTTCTTTTTCCCCAAATTTCGTTGTTTCAACAGTTCAAGCTTCCGGATGACGAACCCTAAGCCGCCGAGCTCCTGCTGATTCATGGCGTCTTCAATCTCCGCCGGAGGTTCTCATTCCGCCCCTGTGCCTCCGAAAGCGTCGCTCTCTTCAGTTCCTCCGGTATTTCCTCTGTTCCCTTGCCTTTGTTTGTTCCTAAATGCCGCCACTTCGTCTTGTCTGAAGTTCAGACTTTACTTATTACTTCAGGAACTTAGATCTAATCTCATCATCCCTGTTGATGACAAATCTGGACTTGCTTTTCTCGGCCCGATGGGTGATGCTGACCCCACTGAAATGATTAATTTTGAAACCGGCCGAATCCCCTGCAAGTATGCTTCTTTGGATCTAGCCGATTGGGACAGCTGCTTCAGGTCTTGGACAGGTTATGTCAAAGGATGGAGAGATTGGTACCATAGAGTTTCTGCGAAGAACAGGGAATCTTGGGAACAATACAAAATCAGTCAATGCATCACCTTATCTTTGTCTGAGATGTCCCGGAACGAATCTCTTTTGATAGCTGCTTCTTATTTCTGGTCTGATGCACTTAATGCCTTTTTGTTTGGCCATGGGCCGATGGCTCCAACTTTGGCCGATGTTCTCCTACAGACTGGCTTAGATATCTCTTCTTCTGATGCTCTCTTTAGCCGTCGGAATGATAAACTCTCTCACCAGCTGAAAACCAAGAACATAGGTGGATGGTCTGGTTATATTGCTGAGCACAAGAAAGAGGGAACTGTGGGTCACAGGGAACACGTTGCTTTTCTGAACATGTGGCTTGAGAAATTTGTCTTCTGTGGCAAAACCTTTGGTCCTACTGCTAATTATCAGATAGTAGCTGAACGGCTGGCTGCTGGTAATTGCATCCCCCTTGGAAAATACCTCTTAGGTGCGGTTTACAATCTCCTTCACCAAGTATCGGTTAGTTTATCAACCAACTCCCCAATTGGCACCCCGGGCGGTCCCTGGTGGTTCATCAATATGTGGCTAAACCTTCATCTCTGAGATAGGTTGGAGCAAAATATTTTTAACATGACCTTCCCAGGAGATCAGCCAGATGGCGTTCCAATTGTGAGGCGTCAATGTATGAACTTTGGGGAGGTCGTTTCTGCTTTTCCAGGGCATAAGAGAACTCCCTCTCGCATAGCCGAGCACTTCAGGAGTTTTTATCTTGGCTTCAATCCAGAATCCATCATCTGGTTTGCATATAGAGATGATGATACCTATTTTGAGACCACATTCAGCTTTGATGACATTCACAAGGATGATGAAGACATGATTGCTTTTGTCGAAATGATTAAGCTAGGGTTTCTCCCTTCTTGTGCTTTTGGAAAGGATCAATCGGCTACCTATGAATTTTATAACCCCTCAGTGTGTACTCATCAGCTGGGGTTTGGCCAGTTGCCGATTGGCCTTTACTTCTCTGACTTGATTAAACCACGGGAGATCATTCCTAGTGGTACTCATTATCAGCGTCTCTTGGATTGGGTCCCAGATTCTGCCACCATTGACCTTGCCTCTTGGAGATTTTCCAGCTTTACCTCTTCCCTTTTTAACATCTGGTGGGCGGAATGGTGTGATCACCTCTTCTGTGTCTCCCCAAGAGTTTATTGTGAGAAGTTGGATCCTGCATGCCATGCATCGGCCGATGAGGTAATTTTCTTCCGATCAGCTTATGCATCTGATTTTCTCTGACCAGTTTATGCATCTGCTCGATTTGTATTTTGATTACTGCATTCCCTTTTCAGCCTGAAACTACAGTCTCCTGCTATCAGCAGAAGTGGCAAGTCGATTCATTATTGGCCACCAAGGAGAGCCCCATATATCGGCCACAATGCTCCTTCAATCTCTTCAGTCATGCAGGGCCCCAAGATCAATCCTTCTCCAGATAATCTACCTTTGTCGACCCTTAAAAGGAAAGACATGTCTCGTAAAGTTCTCGCCCATAGAACTAAGAAGAAGAAGATTGACACTGTGGTTGCTAACATTCCTGACATGGCTGGAAAGTTGGCGGGTGCTTTTGAGGTATGACTCTCCTCAACCTTTCCTTTTTTCTCTTCGTATCTTTCACTGATCATCTTTTGTACAGTCTTCAGGATTGATTGGTTAGTCAGTACAGACCAATGATGCTGATTCTGATCAAGGTCCAATATTGGAGTCAGTTCAAGAAGTCCCAGCCGATGATACCTTGGTTGAATTATCTGAGCAACCTGGTCCAGACCAAGTCATGGAGAATCCAGCTGCTTCTCACACTGAGAAAACTCCAAATGAGGTAACAAAAATTCTTCAGTCATTCCTGACCTTTGTTTATTTTTCTGAATTTTTGTTCCTTGTTTAGGATGTTGATGATACGTTGGTTGAGACTCAAGATGTATCTCTGGATGACCTCCAACCAGCAACTGGTGATCTACCTCAATCGCCGATTATTGAGATTTCTGAACCAGAACCGGTTGAAAACCCGACTGTTCAGACACAGGCGACATCTTCTGCTGCAGAGGTAAACTTCTTAATCTTCTTAAACTTCTTCTTTAATTCTTTGCTTATTCTTGTTTCCTCTGCAGGTTCCACCAATCTTGCCTCTTGTTGTTCAGGGCGTATTGGCAGTTACTCTCCCAGATGATGTGAGGGCTAAGCTGATCAAAGTGCTTCCATTATTGAACCAAGACATCAGCCAACTTGTTCAAGATGCTGAGCCGATTAGGACTATTTTCAAGAAAATTCAAGGCCAGTTGCCCAGAGACCTCAAGGCGAAGATGCTCCAGGTTGCTTTTATTGAAAATCGGCAGCTTCTAGTTCAAGAGGCTCAAGATCGGCTGGATGAAAGGAAGCGCCAGGAAGAACTTACCCAAGACAGGGAGAACCTGGATAGCAGTATGGCCGATCTTGACAACAGGATTGAACTCTTGACTTCTTCTCGTTATGATATTGTCAACAGCGTTGATCGTTTAAAGAGGCGTCGTGCCGATCTGATGAAAGAACTTGATCAAGTTGGGCAGGATTTGGTAGCTGAAGAGCAAAAGCTTGCAGATTTTCCTGGCACCATTGCTACCATGCGAGAGCAAAGGGACTCCATTGCTCATCGAGCTCAAGTTTTGCGTGAACAAGAGCAGCTGATTCCTGGTTCGGTCGATGCCGATCATCAGGAGATAGAAGCGGTTGACCAGCTGCGCCTGGACCTCATTAATGCCCTTCACTTTCTGGGCATAGTTTAATTTTCCTTTGAATATTGTAACTTTTGAACTGTAACTGGTCTTCACTGGCCAACTTCCAACACTTGGTATTTGTTGTTTTGACCGAACGTTTCAATCGGCCTTTATATATCGCAAGATCTCTTTTGCCCTTTGAACTGTTATCTTTCTTTTGCAATAGCTTCCTCTTCTTCCTCCTCCTCTGTGAATCAGGTTGGTTCTCTCTTACCCTCTCTATTCTCCGTGACCCTTTCTTTGACATTTCTCTATCTTTCTCCCAGTCCCCAAATCGTGAAATCGTGGAAAGAATCGTGTCGAGCATCAACACGTTTGGTGCAAATCAACCAACTCAACCATCCAGGCAAGAACGTGGTCTCCGTCTGGTGATTGCCAACGATGAGAAGAAGCTGGAAGTTCTCGAAGCTAGGAGGACGGCTCTTCTTCAAGAACTGGATCGTGTGGGTGAAGAGATAGCCCAAGTTAGAGCAGAGCTAGACAAGGCAAAGAGTCTCCTTTGAATCTTGATGTACTATCAGCCGATGCAATCGGCTTATTTATGAAAAAATCATTATCCCTTATGGCATTGATGGATTTAATGTACTATTTCCCGGCAATGAATTCCCACCCATGTCTATAGGTGCCTTTTATGATCTGGTTCGACTTCCTTGCTATAAGAATGCAGCTTGCTTTTCATGTGGTATCACAATCTTCTGCCTATGAACCAAATCAGCTTCTATTAGGAATAAGAGGTAGGCCTCCTCCGGAGCGCTTCCAGGAAAATGCAACCATCCCCATTCCTTGACAAGTTTCTTCTTGAAATGTTCTTGCACTCAGATAACATATTGAAGCTTGTCGTTGTTGCTGGAAATGTTGAGGGAGGGGAATCTAGATAGCCTCTTTTTCTGGAGTACAGAGTGGGGCCACACATTGTTATTCAATCCATCTTCAAAGCCAGACCCTGATTTTCGGGAAACGCATCACTGCATGACTGCCCGTTGTTCAGCCTGAGGCTTTCACGGTGAAACTGTTCCTGCTTTGACTGCATCGAATGCCCTTCATTTTTCCTTTTTCAATTCCCTCTTGTAGTTATCCCTTCTGCCATTTGGGGCTATAAATAGGCCTGAAGTTCGATGGAGAAAACTCACACTCATCGGCCATGGCGCAACCAACTCTGATAGATTATAGACTCTTGTTGTATGATCGTTCCCCTTTTCTTTCTCCCTTTATAGCTAGAAGAATTCTTGTGAAGTAGTGTAGCGACCCCTCTTCTTCTTTGCCTCCTTTCGAAAAGCCAGGAGGCACTATAGCCAGAAGAATCCCTGTGAGGATCTGGCTTTAGGAGAATGAACCAGGTAGGGTGTCTTGCTACACATTTATCAGAGGAAGAGCGTGCCAAAGGAACGACCATCTTGGTCATCAACTCGGGCTCCTCTCGGCGGAAGATTACAGAATCGGGTGAAGATCTTAGTCTTTCGTTTCCTCTTCGCGATGTCCTTCTCTTTATTCATTGATTCAATATCCTCATCATACTGGAGATAGGACCGCTTTGTAAACTCTTGAGAACACATGTAATCTTCAAATCTGAGTTGTATTCCAAAATAGAAGGAATGAAAAGTGCATTTATTTTGTTTTGAGGGTGATATGTGTATCGGCCACAACCGAATATATTAATTGCACATCGGTTTCTTTTACATTTTTTTGTACTAAAGGCGATTCTTTACAGATATCGGCTATTCTACTAGAAATGATTACATTTGCAATCGGCTACAGCTCGAAAATCCAATCGGCCGATAGGCTCGATACGGCAATCGGCTTACATAACTGTTCGTATACTTGGGTGATCAATCCATCGGCTGTTGTGATTCCGTGCCCAAGCTTCCTTCTGTCTTTAATGATTTGATCCATTAAGTCTCATCATCAGAGCCGACTGCTTGAACCGGCTTTAGTCCGAAATCGGACACTTTGAGATACTTGGTATCCCACGCTTTTCCAGATATGCAGCTCACTCGATCGTAGGTCCATTCCTGTGCTTCCGTGGCTGCCACTGTCAAGGAGGTTTCTCCTTGGACCACCTCTACTGAATCTCCGATCCATTGGATGATGCATTGGTGCATTGTAGACGGTATGCAGCAGTTGGCATGTATCCAATCCCGACCCAGCAGTAGATTATAAGATCCCCTCCCTTTAATGACAAAGAAAGTGGTTGGAAGGGTCTTACTGCCGATGGTGAGCTCTACGCAGATTTCTCCTTGAGCCGGAGAGACGTTGCCTTCAAAGTCCACCAACATCATGTCGGTTTGGGTCAAATCTTCATCAGACTTCCCAATCTTGCGCAACATGGTGTACAGCTTCAGGTTGACTGCTGCTCCTTCATCTACTAGCATCCTGGTGACTGGTTTCCCATTGACAAAACCCTTGAGAAACAATGCCTTCAAATGTTGTCTTTTCTCATCTTCTGGCTTCTCAAAGATAGTTTGTGTAGGTTCCAGTGTTAACTGAGCCATGCCACGTTCTTCATCGGACACGTCCGAATCAACTAGAGCCATGAACTCTTTTGGTAGGAGGACAACCATGTTTATATCAGCTTGTGATTTATCATCCTTCCCATCATCGGCCTTAGGCTTTGGACGCCATACTTTAGACCGAACCTTCTTCTTGTCCAGCACGTGTCTCTCTGCTTCTTCTTGTTGTTCTAGCTGGCGTAGGCGCTGGACTCTCCTTTTCTGGGACATGGTCAAGCCGTCTGGACACCATTGTGAATTGGGCTGCTTGTGTGTTTGGCTTGATCCTTCATCATTTAGTTGCAGCGTGCGTCGACGTTCAGGAGCTCGGCACATAATATCTTCATCGGGGACCAAGGAATCGGCTATCTCTTCCAGCCGATTATTTGACTTTTCATTGACTCGGCCTCCCAGCCGATCATGAACACTGGCCTTGCCCCCCAGCCGATCATGGACGCTGGCCTTGCCCCCCAGCCGATCGTAGACTGAGACCCGTTGATTGCTGAATTCCCGGTGATCTCCAGCTGTAGGTCTTCTGTCGTTGAAGCAAACTCTCTTAGATGAGCTGTTGTTGTTGTAAGCCCCATTGCACTCTGGACAATTCTCTGCTGTTGGTAGCTTGATCCCTTCTTCCCAGCAGTACTTGAAGAACGGACATCTCCAATGTCCTTCGTTGCGTCGAGCCCACTCTTCTTTTCTCTTGCTTTCTCCTGTCGACGCTAGAACTTGTTGATCAGCATCTGGGACGTGATAGGTCGGTGTGGCTTCAGGACTTCTTCAAGTAGCAACCCTTTTCCTTTGACATCAGCAGCAGTTGCTTGCACCTTGGGATCAACAACTCCTTTATTTTGAGCCGATTCAGACGTCAGCAGTTTAATACGTGACGTGTCTTTGCTAGACACTTCAACTGTATTAGTTGGGAAAGGGTGCTGATCAATCTTCATCGGCTTTTCAGCTTTGGCAGGGGTTTCAAACTTGAGTTTCCCTTGCTCAATAGCTGATTGGATCTGCTCTCTGAAGACATTGCAATCGTTGGTGTCGTGAGACGTTGCATTGTGCCACTTGCAATACTTCATTCTCTTGAGCTCTTCTGCAGATGGTATAGTATGGAACTAGGAGAGCTTGATCTGCCCTTGCTGAAGCAACAGATCAAATATCTTATCGGCCTTAGTGATATCAAAGCCGAATTTTTCTGATTCCTTCTTACCAAAGGGACAGGACACTGTCTTCTTGCCTTTGACCCATTCTGCAAACCCAATCATATTATCTTCGTCTTCTGAGTTAGAGTAATCCACATAGGAGACCTTCTTTTGAAAGTTCCTTCTGGGCTCATAGGATTTTGCAGTTTCCCAACTCATCCTGCTGACCAATTGGCTGAGACTCTCGAAGTCATGTGATGCATATTTCTCCCTCAAGGTCGGCGAGAGACCTTGGAATGCCAATTCAGCCAGCTGCTTGTCTCCCAGGTTCAGACTATAACATTTGTTTCTGACTTCCCTGAATCTCTGAACGAATCTAGCAACTGTTTCATCATTCCTTTGCTTGAGTCTGGTCAGATCAGTAATCTTCATCTCATGGATGCCAGAGAAGAAGTAATTGTGGAACTGCTGCTCCAGATCAGACCACTTGATGATGGAATCAGCTGGCAATGATGTAAACCATGAGAATGTTGGTCCTGATAGAGATGAAGAGAACAACCGTATTCTCAGTGCATCAACATTCCCTGCTTCTCCACATTGTATGATGAATTGAGTGATATGCTCCATTGTGGATGTATCATCTTGTCCAGAGAACTTAGTGAAGTCTGGCACTTTGAATCTTGGAGGGAAAGGTATCTGATCATAACCAGATGGATACGGTGTCCTGTACATGCAAGATTGCTGCTTAGGTTTTATCCGATATTGCTTCTGTAGCATCTCTGAAAAATGGTCGATCAACTCCTGCTTCATGTGAGATTTCAACTCAGCAGATACTTGTTCGATTGCTTGCATCTCGGCTGAAGGAATCTCTGGAGGTTGATCTTCCGAGGTTCTTGGTTGTGGATTTGGTGCCGTTGACGTCCTCACTTCGGAAGAACCTTGCGTGTTTGACTGTCCTGTCACAGGTGGGATCTGTCCGATCGGCTGACCAGCCGATGGAGCTGGCTGATGCAAATTGAACTGGCCTGAGATAGCCAATTGATTTAGGAGCATCTGTAATACTTGCGTGGAATCTACCTGTTGCTGTGGTGCTGTTGGTTGTCTTGCCACCCCTTGGTTGATCGGCTGCTGAGGCGATGATCTTGTATGAGCCACTGTATTAGCAGGGGTTAAGACAGGCTGCATTAAAGTTGACTGTTGCAGTGGGGCAGTCTGCACAGGCATCCCTAGCATCGGCTGCTGAGCCGATTTCTGAGGTTGAACAGGAGCTTTTCTCTCTGTTGGTATGACCATATGAGCATGAGCTGGACTGATCTTGACTCTTTCAAAAGCCTTACTCCCGTGATTGAAGTAGACAAACTCTACTCCATCCTTGTTCATGTGCACCTCCAAACATATCTTGATAAGATTGCGGGTACTTCACTTCTGGAATCTCCTCAGGCTGAGATTCAAAGAAATTTGAGATGTCAGTCTCAAAATGATTACGAGGTAAATCCCATCCGGCAAGCTTTCCGTCCTGATTTCTCATGGCAGGATACTTCTGATGATGATTCTGCACTGAGAAAGTCTGATCCTGGACGTTGGACTGTGTAGAGTGAGTCTGGACCACTGGCATTGTGACAGCAGGGTCTTTGGACTTATCTCCAATACTCTGATTCTGAATCGGCTGGGAATCCGATGAAGAACCAGGAGCAGTTGCATTGATCTGTGGAGAAGGTGAAACCCCTACTGTTGGATCATCAATCGGCTGGGAAGCCGATTGGTCTTTTTGGAACACCGGAGGAGTTCGATTTGGTTGGAATTATGCAGGTCCCAGGTATCCTCTTTCTACTCCTTTCTTGAGTGTTTCAGTCAGACAATTCTGAATGGTATTGGCGAGAACCTTAGCTTGATCAATCATTGTCTGATGCATCACCTTATTCATCATGTCTTGAAGCCCTTCGGGATCGGTTGAGAAGGTGACTTGCTTGGGTGTTGGCAAAGGATTCTTCTTGAAGACTCCACTTTTAGTCTGACCATATGATACCAGGCAAAGCTCTTCATAATGCTTCATGTGAGCTTCGAACTCGACTTTGTCTGCATCTTTCAGCTGATCCCTGGTGATCAGTTGAGCATTGCTTGGATCAATCTTGAAAGTACCACACTTTGTGTTCTTCGACATTGTTGACTTTTTCGTGTCCCACTGGGCGTGCCAAAAGTGTGTTGACGCGAAAATAGGACGTCACCTCCGCGCACGACACACGTGACTCCCCGGTCTGTAGCGAGGCGTGCCAGCCAATCTGACGTGTTGATTGACAATGGAAAAATATTAGGGATCGGCTAGAGAACCGATGGCCTTTTAGTCGACACGTATACCAGCCAAGCGGCCGATACGAGTAAAGCAGGATCGGCCGGCTCGAGAGCGACCGAAGCGCGAGGGTGTGGATAAGAGATCGGCTGGGATCGGCCAATCGTGACGTCAGCACTCGAACAGGTCGGAATCGGTTGTTGTGTTAGAAGTCGATAGGATCTAAATCGAGTGGGGTAAATTGGTGATAATAGCTGAAACCACAAGAATTGGTACGAAAACTTGCAGATCTAGCTAATATCGGTAAGGGGTGAATAAAGAACTAGACGAAACCTCAGCGATGCGCCCAGAGGTTAAAGCCTAGGGTTATTCGGTAAAATGGTACTCACAAGCTTGCCGGAGATCGATCGATGCAGCCCGACGAACTTGAAGAACAGCATTGTAGAAAAGAGAAGAAGCACAATGGCGAAGTCGCCAAAAAGTAGATGCTGTAAAGTAGATGCTGTAAATTGTAAAGGGTTTGGTCGGAGGCGGTTTGTTTGATATTGGTGTGTACACTTTTCTGTGACCACGCAGGGTCGCTATTTATGTCCTGAGGACAACCCAACTCCTAGCCGATTACAGCACTATTTACTTGCATCTAAAGAAAATGATCACTACTAAAAATAGAAAAGGACTCTCGCAGGAGTCAAAATTCCCTAAAAACTGACTCTTTGACCCGTTGCCAATCGTGAATTGACCCGCCACCACCGTGCTTTCCTTCTGGCGTATCTCCTTGATTACCGCCTTCCTTCTCTTCATCGGCCGATCCTCTGGTTGACCATCGGCTGATTGGTTGACTCGCCAGTCCGTTTGATAGAGTTGAACTCCTCTGACCATCGGCGAATCCTGTTGACCACCTTTTCTCTCTCTTCAATCGGCCGATTGCACTCTGTTTTCATCGGTTGCTTCTCCTTATCCTTTTTGACCTGTTTTTCCAAAAAACGGTGTCAACACTCTCGACAAAGCCGAATTTTGCCGTGAGCCGCCTTTAAAGCTCTCGGCAAAGCCGAATAATTGCAAAGGACCAACGACAAATAATGCACATATGCCATATTCATATTCTCACATGCTGAAAAACTTATTGCACAATTATCAGAAATAGCCAAAATGAAACACAAGGTTTGCATCAACCAAGGGCGTATGCGTGCATATATCTCGCTGATCGACGTCGTCATTGTTAAGTGATGATAAGCATTCATGGTATAGCCATTGATTTGATTTGGTGGTCAATATGAGTTTTTGTGCAAACCCTAATATAACCATGTGCCTTGTATTAGCTAAAGTAGATACCACCGTATATACTCATAGTAGAAACTTGGTAATATCATCAGTCGAGCTCTAGATGCATGAACTGACTGTTGAAGTAAATACTGGAGTATCTTCAAATTTCCTATATATCCATATTAATTTATCATCGTTATCCACATTCCACACCAAGGAACAATGGCCACCGCACTGCACCCCTCCGAGCTTCTCGCCGGCCTGCCGCAGCAATGGCTAATCGGCCTCTCACTTTTTCTCCCTGTAGTTCTGCTTGTGTTGTCCGGCCTACCTCTTCCTGGCGAGCCCCAGGACAAAGAAGATTACCAAGAACGGGGCGCGTCGTCTGCCGTCGGGCCCCGGGCAGGTGCCTGTCCTGGGCAACCTTCATCTTCTTGGCCCGCTGCAGCACCGGAACCTCCTAGACCTGGCCCGGTGCCACGGCCACGTGATGCTGCTGCGGCTGGGCACGGTGCCGACATTCGTGGTGTCCAGCGCGGCGGCGGCGCGGGAGGTGATGAAGGAGCACGACATTGACTGCTGCAGCCGCCCCGTGTCGCCGGGGCCCAGGCGCCTCTCCTACGGTCTCAAGGACGTGGCCTTCGTGCCCTACAGTGAGGAGTGGCGCGAGATGCACAAGCTCTTCATCGTCGAGCTCCTCAGCATGAGCCGCATCCAGGCCGCGTGGTACGCGCGCGAGCAGTAGGTGGACAGGCTCATCGCCGACCTGAGCCGCGCGGGTGTGGCGGCGACGCCGGT
This sequence comes from Cenchrus fungigraminus, assembly GCA_036936925.1. Taxonomy (NCBI): domain Eukaryota; kingdom Viridiplantae; phylum Streptophyta; class Magnoliopsida; order Poales; family Poaceae; genus Cenchrus; species Cenchrus fungigraminus. The sequence goes on along the minus strand of CM072770.1, from coordinate 1,444,820 downwards.
GGCACTGAACGAGCACACCTTCATGATCAAGCTCGTCGACGGCACCTTTGGCACAGTGGCGTTCGGGAACATCTACGACACGGAGCGGTTCGCACACGGGGAGTTCCATGATGGACGAGGCCATGAACCTGATGACCAGCTTCTCTGCTGGCGAGGACTTCTTTCCCAACGCCGCCGGCCGGCTCGTCGACTGCATCACGGGCCTCGCCGCATTTTCAGGGAGCTCGATGCCTTCTTCGAGACGGTCATCGAGTCGACCCCGCGTGTTTGGTACCTGAGAAGGGCGGCTACCTCGTCGACGTCCTCGTGAGCCTGTGGAAGGAGAGGACCGAGGCCCGATCGGCTTCAGCAGGGACCACGTCAAGGGTTTCATTATGGACACGTTCACCGGCGGCATCGACACGTGCTCAGTGATGATGCTGTGGGCGATGTCGGAGCTGATCCGGAAATCGCAAGTGCTGAGGAAGGCACAGGACGAGGGGTGAGGGTCTCGTACTCTTGTCACGGGAGGCAAGGCGCGTGTGGAGCCCGACGATGTGCCCAAGCTCCCGTACCTCAAGATGGTGGTGAAGGTGACGCTGCGACTGCACCCGCCGGCGACACTGCTGGTTCCTCGGGAGACGGTGACTCGGTGAGGGACGTCAAGACCGGCGGGTACGACGTGCCGGCTAGGACGCGGGTGTTGGGGAACGCGTGGTTGTTCGGACTGGCCATGGGCGGAACGAAAGTGATCATCACACTGGCCAACCTGCTCTACACTGCTTCGACTGGGCGTTGCTGGAGGGGATGGTGGTGGCAGAGGACGTGAGCATGGAGGAGACTGGCCGGCGGGGACGTTCCACCGGAAGATGCCGCTGGTGCACAGGGGCAAGAGAATGGTAACCGCTCCGCTTTTTGCGCAGGCGATTCGTGAGGCGATCTTGCTAGCGATCCCATCTGCACCTTAGTCCACGTCCCGCCGACGCGATCTCCGACCCTGCTCGCCGCCGGTCTCCTGACCACAGTGCCCAAGCCACGACCGCCGGCGACCTATTCCGGCTCCCGTCGTCCATAAATTCCCGCTAGGGGAAACGCCGCTTAGAACCTAGTGTTGGGATCGTTTGTGTGCGCGTCCTGCGATCTTCGCGTTCGTGGCACTTTGTTTGTCTCCCTTTCGATCAGTGGCCATGGCCGCCGCCGGAGGTGGAGTTTCGGGCGAGGTGGAGGTGGAGCGCACCCGCGCCCCTGAAACCTCGGAAACCAATGTCGCGAATCTCCTGAAGAACCTGAACCTCACTGCAGAGGCGGAGCAGGTGCTCGATTTCAGCGACGGAGAAGAGGAGGGCGAGGTGGGGGTGGAGTGGGCACTAGTCGGAAAGTTCCTGTCACGGGCTAAGATGCATACCTCCACAATCCATCAAGCTGTTCAGGCTCCGTGGGGGAACCCCCATGGGCTGAGGATCAGGGCGATTGGTGAGAAGGCGGACAACTTGTTTGTGGCGGAATTCGCCTTCGAGCAGGACAGAGACCGGGTGCGAGGAGGGTCTCCTTGGATTTTTGGGAAACATGCCCTGATTATGCAAGACTATGACGAGCGGCTTAGGCCTTCTGAGGTCGTCTTTGATCGGATGGATATTTGGGCCAGGATCTTAAATGTCCCTCTGGGTTGGATGAATGAAACTCGGGGCGTCCACGCCATGGGTTTGGTGGGAGAGGTGAAGAAGATGGACGTCGACAAGAACGGGAAGGCCTCTGGCCCCTACCTTCGCGCTCGTGTAGCGATCGACGTGAACAAGCCTGTGCGCAGGGGTGTGATGCTAAAGACAAAGAAGACGGGGGGACCTAAGTGGTTCGACATTCAGTATGAAAAGCTACCTTTCTACTGCTTGGCTTGTGGGGTGATGGGACACTCTGAACTGCAGTGCACGCAACCTGTGATCAGGAATGAGTTGGGCAAACTGCCATATGATGTTGTTCTGGGTGCACCAGATGAAAGGAGAAGGAAGATGCAGGGCTTGGTGGAGGCGGCATCAGCGTCACTTGGTAGTGGATCACACTCCCACTCCAGACAGTTGAGGGATCGTACTCCTGGTCGCCACTCAGAAGGAATGCGAGATGCGCAAGGCATGAGGGAGGTGTTCGCAACCAAAAGTGGCACGGTTCGAGATATGTGAGGCTAAAGGCTAGAAGTGTCAATTTAGTGCTAATCCTTGATATTTTGCTAGTTTGGCTTGGATATGCATTTTACAGGACACGGAGTTCATCTTGGACATTCTGGATGTGATTTCATTGAAAGGAACGAAGACACACTTGGAGCAATGCCAAATCAAGTCAAATCATGGGTTCGAGTTATCAAGGTGAACTATTTGCCAAGATGATCAAGATGGACATTTGGATCATATAATTATCGTCAAAAGTGGCTGATCTAGCTACTAGGAAAAGGCCAACTGATCTGATCAGTTATTGGCCATATGGCCGATTCAGCAGTCCTAACCGGTCTGACCTTTCACCCCCACCGGTCAGACTGGTCAAACCAAAGTGCTCAAAATGCCAATTGGACTTCACCATTGCGTAGATCTCGTTGAGACGATCAAAATGCATATGTGGAACGTCCAGTTCGGAGTCCGGATGAGGGAGTTATAGTCCTGGCAAGAACCAGCCCTGCGCCTGACCGGTCTGACCGGCGGGACCCGACGGTCTGACCGGTGCTCGCAACCAAATCCGAGTTAGGAGTTGTATTTCGACACGGTATTTGTATAGGTTTCGACTCCTACTGGGGCAAGACCTCCCCACCCTATATTTATGAAGGGCCACGGCCGATTGAGGGGAACACAATCGAATCTATCAACTGCATCTACTTTTTATCCTCTCAACACCTTTTTCAACCTCCATGCTTCTCATCTCTTGATCTCCACGGTCATAGATGACGTCCTAGGGCCTGCTGGTCGACCTAGGGCACGCCGGCGACGTCCACACCCTGACGGGGTCCCTCCCGGGCGAGAGCTTCGACAGCCTTTGCTAGTTTGCTCGTAAACTAGTCGTTCTTCGCCACATAAGTGCGTTGGTTATCTCTTTGCTGGTTTGCTCGTAAACCTAGCCGTCCTCCGTCACGTAAGAGTGGTAGTTATCCTCCCGAACGATCGATTCAGGCAAACCCTAGGTCACCGGTCTGACCGGTCCCGGTGGCGACTCTGCTCTTCGTTTCGTTCGCGTGCTTTTGCTTGTTGACCCTGAAACGCGTCAACAAATTGGCGACTCCGCTGGGAAAGAAAGATCAGGTTGCTCAAACCGTTCTATCGATCCCTAGCCTTTTTGATCTATTACTTTGATTCGCCATTGTAGTTGAATCTAGTCTTTTGGGACCAATTGCATCTACACCTGTGACTTTGCATCAGGCTGCTCAAGCCGTTTGCATTGTGTCTTGCTTGCTGTTACATATTGAGGATTAGAAGAGAAGCGAGACTTTGGTCATTGATTGCTTGGATTTTCGAGGATATCTGGATTAACTATATTACAAGATCTGAAGCATCGGTACTTATTATGGCGGGCTATCCATATACTTCGCATCAATTCAGCTACAACGAGCCCAAGGTACAATTTGCAAATACACTGCCTATGTCTAATGTTAGTAGTTATTTTCCAAGTACCATAAATCCTCATGTTGATGTTGCTAGATTTGATACTAGTAGGCATATTGCATCGGCTAGTAATTATTCAGATGGTGTTAATTATGCAAATTATGATTCTGAATTTAATATGAAAAAGCCATTGTTAAATAATATGCATGCTTTGAGTTTTAATGATACTAGCAACATACAACATTACACTCACACACCGACTGTACAACAAGTTCAAAAGTCGGTTAACATGTATCAAGGCCAAACTAACATTGTGAGTTCGGCCAATTCTTATGGAACACCACATGCTAGTAATTCTACTAATTTTCAGCAAGGTGTTTCATCTATTTATTCATCAGCAGGAAAGTCACAATATGTGATTACATCACAAATCATGCCGGTGATTGAGAAAATTGGCTATGCTAATTCTAACCATCAGGCCAGTTATTCTCAAAAATCATGTGCAACTGATCTCTATAATATTCAGCAAGGTAGAGATGAATCAGTTTTTAATTATTTAGAACGATTCAAAGAAATAAAGAATCGATGCTTTAATTTACCTTTTTCCGATTCAGATATAGCTTATCTTGCTTTTAGAGGTTTAAAATCACCCCTTAGAGATTGGTTGAGAGATATAAAATTTAATTCACTAGATGAAGTGCTTGTGAAAGCTATGTCATATGAATTAAGGATAAACGAACAAAACGAGAAAATTGGCTATGCTAATTCTAGCTATCTGGCCAGTTATTCTCAACCATTGTGTTGACACTGTTTTTTGGAAAAACAGGTCAAAAGAGATAAGGGGAAACAGCCGATGAAAAAACAAAGTGTAATCGGCCGATTGAAGGAAGAAAAGGATGGTCAACACGGATCGCCAATGGTCAGAGGGATTCGACCCTGACAGTGGGCCAGTTGGTCAAAGCGATCGGCCGATAATCAGTTAGGAGAATCGGCCGATGAAGAGAAAGAAGACGGTAATCTAGGAGATACGCCAAAAGGAAAAGCACGGTGGAGGCGGGTCAATCTACGATTGATGGCGGGTCAAAGAGTCAGTTTTAGAAGGTCTTAGACTCCTGCGAGAGTCCTTTTCTATTTTTAGTAGTTTTTGTCTTTCGATGCAAGAAAACAGTGCCGTAATCGGCTAGGAGTCGGGTTGTCCTCAGGACATAAATAGCGACCTTGCGTGGTCGGAAAAAGTGTACACACCAATATCAAACAAACCGCCTCCGGGCAAACCCTTTACTTTTACTGCATCTACTTTACAGCATCTACCTTTACAGCATCTACTTTTCGGCGACTTCGCCATTGCGTGTTTTCTCTTTTCTACAACGCCGTGCTTCGGGTTCGTCGGGCTGCATCAACTGATCTCCGGCAAGCTTGTGAGTACCGTTTTACTGAATAATCCTAGGCTTTAACCTCTGGGCGCATCGCTGAGGTTTCGTCTAGTTCTTTATTCACCCCTTACCGATATTAGCTAGATCTACAAGTTTTCGTACCAAATTCTTGTAGTTTTATCTATTATTATTATCATCCGCTCGATCTAGATCCTATCGGCTTTCAACACCGCAGCCGATTCCGACCTACTCGAGTGCTGACGTCACGATCGGCCGATCCAGTCGATCCAGCCGGCCGATCTCGCTTTTCCCGTATCGGCCGATTGGCTGGTACACGTGTCGCTGAAAGGCCATCGGTTCTCTAGCCGATCCTTAATATTTTCCATTGTCAATCAACAGGTCAGATTGGCTGGCACGCCTCGCTACAGACCGGGGAGTCACGTGTGTCGCGTGCGGAGGTGACGTCCTATTTGCGCGTCAACACACCTTTGGCACGCCCAGTGGGACACGAAAAAAGTCAACAATGACAAAGCCTACGAAGACTGGTCCTTCTGAAGTCGATCGGGACAACGTCCAACCAATCACCAAGGATCAGCTGAAAGATTCAGACAAAGCTAAGTTAGAGGCTCACATGAAGCATTATGAAGAGCTTTGTCTAGCATCATACGGTCAGACTAAAAGTGGAGCCTTCAAGAAGAATCCGCTGCCAACGCCTAAACAAGTCACCTTTTCAGCCGATCCTGAAGGGCTTCAAGACATGATGACCAAAGCTATGCATCAAACAATGATTGATCAATCCAAGGTATTCGCAAATACTATTTAGAATGCCATAATTGATGCACTCAAGCAAGGAGCAGAAGGAGGATATCTGGGACCTACATACTTTCAACCAAGGCGTACTCCTCCTATGTTTCAGCAGGACCAATCGGCTATACCGCCGATTGATGATCCAACAGCAAAGGTTACACCATCTCCACAAGCTGCCCCCAGTTTTTCATCGGACTCTCAGCCAATTCAGAATCAGAGTGGCGATGGTAAAGCTAAAGATCCTGCCGTCACATCACCAGTGCAATCTGTCGTCCAGGACCAGGTGTTTCCAGTGCAGAATCAGCAAAAATATCCTGCGATGAGAGATCAAGATGGGAAGCTTGCAGGATGGGATTTACCTCGTGATCACTTTGAGACTAACATCTCAAATTTCTTTGAGCCTGTGCCTGAGGAAGTCCCAGAAGTAAAATACCCACAGTCTTACCAAGCTACATTTGGAGGTACTCCAGGGACTGTGCACATGAATGGGGAAGGAGTGGTGTTTGTCTACTTTAATCATGGGAGCAAAGCCTTTGAGAGAGTCAAGATTAGCCCAGCTCATGCTCATATGGTCATACCAACAGAGAAAAGGGCTCCTATTCCACCTCAGAGGCCAAATCCCACTCCACCTCAGAGATCGGCTCAACAGCCGATGCTCGGGATGCCTGTGCAAACTGCTCCACTACAGCAGCCAACGCTGGGAATGCCCATACAGACTGCCCCATTACAACAATCAACGTCAATGCAAGCTGTCTTAACCCCAGCTAATACGATGGCTCATACAAGATCTTCACCTCAACAGCCGATCAACCAAGGAGCAGTAGGTCAGCCAGTGTTTCCACAAGTGGATTCAGCGCAATTGCTGCAAACATTTCTAAATCAATTGGCTATTTCAAACCAGTTGAATACGCAGCAACCAGCCCCATCGGCTAGTCAGCCGATTGAACAGGCTACACCTATTACAGGTCATTCAAACACTCAAGGTTCTACTGAGGCAAGGACGGTTCCAGATCCAAAGACAAGAATCTTGGAAGAACGACCTCCAGAAACTCTAGCTGAGATACAAGCAATTGAGCAAGTGGCTACAGAGTTGAAATCTCATGTGAAGCAGGAGTTGATCGACCACTTCTCGGACATGCTATCGAAGCAATATGGGATAAAACCCAAGTAGCAGTACTGCATGTACAGGACACTGTATCCTTCTGGCTATGATCAGATACCATTCCCGCCAAGATTTAAAGTGCCAGATTTCACCAAGTTCTCTGGGCAAGATGAAACATCCACTATGGAGCATATCACTCGATTTATCATCCAATGTGGAGAAGCAGGGAACGTTGATGCACTAAGGATACGTCTGTTCTCTTCATCTTTGTCAGGGCCGGCATTCTCATGGTTTACATCACTGCCAGCTAACTCCATCATCAAGTGGTCCGATCTGGAACAGCAGTTCCATAATTACTTCTTCTCTGGCATCGACGAGATGAAGATCACTGATCTAACCTGACTCAAGCAAAGGAATGATGAAACAGTAGCTGGATTCGTTCAAAGATTCAGAGAGGTCAAAAATAAGTGCTATAGTCTGAACTTGGGAGACAAGCAATTGGCTGAATTAGCTTTCCAAGGTCTCTTGCCGACTTTGAGGGAGAAATATGCATCACATGATTTTGAAAGCCTCAGCCAGTTAGTTAGTCGGATGAGTCAGGAAACTGCAAAATCCTATGAGCCTAGAAGAAACTTTCAGAAGAAGGTGTCGTATGTGGACTACTCTGAGTCAGAAGATGAAGATAATATGATAGGGCTCGCAGAGTGGGTCAAAGGCAAGAAGATAGTGTCCTGTCCCTTTGGCAAGAAAGAGCCAGAGAAATTCGGCTTTGATATCACTAAGGCCGATAAAATATTTGATCTGTTGCTTCAGCAAGGACAGATTAAACTCTCCCAGTTCCATACTATACCATCTGCAGAAGAGTTGAAGAGGATGAAGTATTGCAAGTGGCACAATGCAACATCGCATGACACCAATGATTGCAAGATCTTCAGACAATAGATCCAATCAGCTATTGAGCAAGGGAGGCTTAAATTTGAAACTCCTACCAAAGCTGAAAAGCCGATGAAGATTGATCAGCACCCCTTCCCAACTAACACAGTTGAAGTGTCTAGCAAAGACACGTCACGAGTTAAGTTGCTGACATCTGATTCGGCTCAAAATAAAGGAGTCATCGATCCCAAAGTACAAGTAACCGCTGCTGATGTCAAAGGAAAATGGTTACTACTTGGAGAAGGAGAATCAAAGCCACGCCGACCCGTCACGTCACAAATGTTGATCAACAAGTTCCAGCACCGACAAGAGAAGGCAAAGAAAAGAGAGGAGTGGGCATGGCGTAATGAAGGACATTGGAGATGTCTATTCTTCAAGTACTGTTGGGAAGAAGGGATCAAACTGCCGACGGCAGAAAACTGTCCAGAGTGCAACGGGGCTTACAATAATGGCAATTCATCCAAAAGGATTTGCTTTGATGACAGAAGACCTGCAGCCAAGGATCACCGTGGATTCAACAATCAACGAGTCTCGGTTCACGATCGGCTGGGGGGCAAAGCCAGCGTCCACGATCGGCTGGGGGGCAAGGCGAGCGTTCATGATCGGCTGGGAAGCCGAGTCAATGAAGAGTCAAACAATCGGCTGGAAGAGATGGCCGATTCTCTGGTCCCTGACGAGGACATCATGTGCCGAGCTCCTGAGCGTCGACGCACATTGCAACTGGATGATGAAGGGTCAAGCCAAACACGTAAGAAGCCCAATCCACAATGGTGTCCAGATGGCTTGACTAATTCCCAGAAGAGAAGAGTCTAGCGCCTACGTCAGCTAGAACAGCATGAAGAAGCAGAAAGACTTATGCTGGACAAGAAGAAGGTTCGGTCTAAAGTTTGGCGCCCAAAGCCTAAGGCCGATGGTGAGGAAGATCACAAACCCCGAGCTGATATAAACATGGTTGTCTTCCTACCAAAAGAGTTCATGGCTCTGGTTGATTCGGATCTGTCCGATGAAGAACTTGGCATGGCTCAGCTAACACTGGAACCTAGGCAAGCCATCTTTGAGAAACCAGAAGATGAGAAAAGACAACACTTGAAGGCCTTGTTTCTCAAAGGTTTTGTCAATGGCAAACCAGTCACCAGGATGCTAGTAGATGGAGGAGCTGCAGTTAATCTGATGACGTACACCATGCTGCGTAAGATTGGAAAATCTGATGAAGATTTAACCCAAACCGATATGATGTTGGTGGACTTCGAAGGCAACGTCTCTCCGGCTCAAGGAGCCATCTGCGTGGAGCTCACCATCGGCAGTAAGACCCTTCCGACCGCTTTCTTTGTCATTAAAGGGAGGGGATCTTATAATCTACTGCTGGGTCGGGATTGGATACATGCCAATTGTTGCATACCATCTACAATGCATCAATGCATCATCCAATGGATTGGAGATTCAGTGGAGGTGGTGCAAGGAGAAACCTCCTTGACAGTAGCAGCTACAGAAGCACAAGGGTGGACTTATGATCAAGTGAGCTGCATATCTGGAAAAGCCTGGGATACCAAATATCTCAGAGTGTCCGATTTTGGACTAAAGCCGGTTCAAGCAGTCGGCTCTGATGACGAGGCTTAATGAATCAATTCATTGAAGACGAAAGGAAGCTTGGGCTCAGAGTTACAGCAGCCGATGGATTGGTTGCCCAAGTGCGTCAATAATTGTACAAGCCGATTGTCTTATCGTGCCTATCGGCCGATTGAGTTTTCGAGCTACAGCCGATTGCTGATGTAATCGTAGAATAGCCGATATCTGTAAAGAATCGCCTTTAGTACAAAAAATGTAAAACCGATGTACAAAATCAATATATTCGGTTATCGTCTTCAGAACAAAAAATACATGTTTATCTCTTCTGCTTTGGATTACAACTCAGATCTACAGATTACATATGTTCTCAAGAGGTTACAAGAAGGGCATTGTCCTAACTCCCAGTGTGATGAGGATATTGACATGTGTTGACACTATTTTTTGGAAAAACAGGTCAAAAGAGATAAGGGGAAACAGCCGATGAAAAAACAAAGTGTAATCGGCCGATTGAAGGAAGAAAAGGACGGTCAACACGGATCGCCAATGGTCAGAGGGATTCGACCCTGACAGTGGGCCAGTTGGTCAAAGCGATCGGCCGATAATCAGTTAGGAGAATCGGCCGATGAAGAGAAAGAAGACGGTAATCTAGGAGATACGCCAAAAGGAAAAGCACGGTGGAGGCGGGTCAATCTACGATTGACGGCGGGTCAAAGAGTCAGTTTTAGAAGGTCTTAGACTCCTGCGAGAGTCATTTTCTATTTTTAGTAGTTTTTGTCTTTAGATGCAAGAAAACAGTGCCGTAATCGGTTAGGAGTCGGGTTGTCCTCAGGACATAAATAGCGACCCTGCGTGGTCGGAAAAAGTGTACACACCAATATCAAACAAACCGCCTCCGGGCAAACCCTTTACTTTTACTGCATCTACTTTACAGCATCTACCTTTACAGCATCTACTTTTCGGCGACTTCGCCATTGCGTTTTTTCTCTTTTCTACAACGCCGTGCTTCGGGTTCGTCGGGCTGCATCAACTGATCTCCGGCAAGCTTGTGAGTACCGTTTTACCGAATAATCCTAGGCTTTAACCTCCGGGCGCATCGCTGAGGTTTCGTCTAGTTCTTTATTCACCCCTTACCGATATTAGCTAGATCTACAAGTTTTCGTACCAAATTCTTGTAGTTTTAGCTATTATTATTATCATCCGCTCGATCTAGATCCTATCGGCTTTCAACACCGCAGCCGATTCCGACCTACTCGAGCGCTGACGTCACGATCGGCCGATCCAGCCGATCGCATCCGCGCTTCGGTCGCTTTCGAGCCGGCCGATCTCGCTTTTCCCGTATCGGCCGATTGGCTGGTACACGTGTCGCTGAAAGGCCATCGGTTCTCTAGCCGATCCTTAATATTTTCCATTGTCAATCAACAGGTCAGATTGGCTGGCACGCCTCGCTACAGACCGGGGAGTCACGTGTGTCACGCGCGGAGGTGACGTCCTATTTTCGCGTCAACACATTGTATTCTTCACAAATCACTAATGGAGTGGAGGTTGCACCTACTTTCTCATCATCACTTGCAAATGCTAATAATCATGATTTGGCTGCAAATGTTCATCATAACTATAGCCAGATTAATGAAAATTTAGAAAGCATGTATTTAGATGAAGAAGTCAGAGAAGAGGACCTCTCTGAGGAGATGCACCAAGAATTAGATAAGATTCTGGCACAATTTTAATGCGACTTTCTTTATCAAGTAGCAGTCTCCAGGAAAAATAAAAATGATTCGGATTTGAGCAATAGTTCGGTTATTATGACAACTGAACCAAATAGTTTACATTCTGAATCTGTTGCAACTAAAGAGTCAAGCTTAGCTGTAGAAGAGCATATTAATCAAAAGGAAACAGCTATGCTTGATTTTCCTGAAGCCGGAGTTGTCGTACATTTCACTAGTGATTATCATGCCACTAAGCGACAAGTTCAGGCTGAGAAAAGTTCAGAACATCGAACTGTTGAAAATCAAGACAAAGGAGGCGAGAAGGAATCAATGGCATGTCGACGCGAGGTGATTCCCAGCAACCCAGGAGGCACCGGTCTAACCGACCACCTACACCGGTTTGACCGGTCCAGGCGGAGTATGACAGTCGACTGCCGTCTAGAGGAGAAATGTGACATCATCCACATCAAGGTTCCTCGCCTCTCCAATGTATTTGATAAGGTATGTTTTACAAGTAATTCCCAATCAGATCATATATTTTCTGTTAATTCATTTATTAGTGATTCTATCATGAATAATTCTAAGAGATCGATTGAGGATGATTTACTTGTTAGTAATTGCATGCCTTTAGACTCTACCAGCCAATGCATTGTTAAAATTAAAAAGGCTGATCATAAAAATACTTTGACATTTAAATTTTCTACATCATCATTGTCAAAGTTTCTCTCTACATGGTGTGCTTATGGTTATTCTGGACTTAAAAGTAAGAAATCAAAATCGAGAGCCATTGTGAAGTCCGATACTAATATAGTGACCAACTTTAAAGCATCGGGAATGAGAAGTGCAAAGAAAGGTATAGCCGAATGGGTCGATGAGAAATCTGAACCATTCGTTTGCTTAGCCTTAAATCCTTCTCCACAAAGGCATCGGTTAGACAAAATAAAGTACACCTTTGATTTAACTTTGTGTGACAATTTATTTGATATCTTGCTAGAGAATAATTTTATTAAACTCTTTGATCACAAAGTTAGTCCATCACCTCCCGAGTTAGAAGATCGAAAATATTGCAAGTGGCATAATTCTTTTAATCATAATACTAGTGATTGTAATATTTTTTGTCAATTCATACAATCGGCCATTGATACTGGACGATTGAGGTTTGCTCAAACACGAGAGGATGACCAGTTGGCTACAATTGGTTTTGATGGCAAAGGATCATTAAATCGGTTAGCATCAGCCGGTTTATCCAAATATCCGGATTTAATTACCAAAGAGGAAGATTCAAAGCTCCCGAGTGTTGAGAAGGACATCGTCCATAACTTGCAAGATCAAGCGATTTTCGAGGACGATGAGCCTATCAAAATCCCGGAATTTACTGGGGGGGCAAAAGGATTTTTCTTCATCGAGATAGGAACCTGTTACTCTTCCTATTCTGGAGTCACAGGTCAGACCGGTGCAACCCAAAGGTCAGACCGGTGACCCACAGGTCAGACCGGTGCAGCCCAAAGGTCTGACCGGTGCAAGTGTGAAAAAATCAGGGATGTCCAAATCTGAACATCCTGTAGCTAATGGAGGTAAAGACCATGTCAAGCACAATGGTAAAAGGCCGAAGCTCACTTTTGACGAACTTCTGGCTAAGTATCAAAAAGACAATGAGGCCAAGCGTGCTAATTGGTCAAATAAAGTTAAATCATCAAGATTGCCTCCTAAGCATAATTCTGGGAATTGGAATCGGCAAAAGAAGGGTTTTCAATCAACAGCATTGTATTCTCCTTTTGAGCCATCAATGTCGGTTTCATATGCTCCATATCCCACTAGTGCTCATCCTTATTCATCACGGGGGTGCAGTGATTCATGGGCACATACTCCTTCATATTTCAGACCATATCATGTTGAGTATGCAGCTCCAAGGCGACCATCACGTGCAAGGCAGCCGTATGTTGAAAGTGACCGTTTCGAGTATAAAAATCGGTCTAGTGCTCAAAATAAGAAAAAGGTTGTCAAGCAAGTTTACCAAGTGAAAAGAGATGGTCGCAAAGATAAAAGTTCATATCTGAATTCAGTTAATAAAAAGCCGATTAATGTGTTGAGCGCTTCAGCTACTAATGGCAAAGAGAGGGAAAAATCATCTGTTGATCCTCCAAGTGCCAAATCTGAGCGAAAGGAGTTGAAGAGGTCGAAAAACAAGAGAGGAGCACTGCTGTCCAAAACCGAAGCAAAGTCAAGTCATCCACTTGGTTTATCAAATTGGCAGAAAAAGAAGCTACAAAAGCTTAGTGCTCAATAGCTGAGGAAGAAAAAGGAAGCATTCGGACTCAAGACACGGGTGATGGTCAAGCAAAAGGAGCAACACAGTTGAAGGGGAAGAAAAGATATGAGAGACGGTCTTCAAAATTGAGGTTTGTATCAAATCATCAAAATTATTGGTCATTACCTAGTCCATTTGCTTTACATATGCCTATGTTCTGGAAATCATCCATAGATATGCTTGATTATCCCTCATACTCTTATTTTGGTCCTTGGGTTCCACATGGGTCATCTTTATATCATAGAGGGTTATCACCAAATTACTATACATATTGATTAATCTGCAAAAACCGAAATATTTAGTTCTTAGAGATGGTCTTAATTTCTGAATCTATATATCTCTACTCTATTATTTCGGTTGTGCATATTCTTATGGATGAATTCTTTATGGATGATATTGAATTATCGTCTTTGACAACATACATGGCCGATGAATCTCTTAGATCATCATCCTAAAGTGATAGCTTCCCGATAATAGGTCGCTTTTAACCTTTTTGGTGTCTTAAGTGCTCGGGGGGCAAGACTTAAGCAAAAAGAGTAATTTACCACTATGGAGTTTCTATTTACTAAATCAGCTTGCAAGATTTCTCATAATGTTGGTGTTGTCCTTATTTCACCAAATAATGGCGTTTTGAGATTTTTAGCCGGTTGATACATTTAGACTCAATTAACAAGCCGAATGTGAATTTTTTCTATTCATGCTAGATTCGGGGATCCATAGTTGTAAGATTATTCATAGGCGTTTAGTGATTCATTGTTGAAGGTGCAACAAGTATTTATGTTTAAATGGGTCACTAAATGTTTTCTTAATACATGTCTAGAGAGTTATCTCAATTTTATATAGTGTATCTAGACTAAAAATTCAAGATCAACACTTTGGAATAATAAACATCAGGTTGTAATGTTTGAAAAGACATTTGCATAAGAGAGGCCGGTGTTTAGCAAGTATCAGAGAGCACATCCTTAAAGGACCGGTCTAACCGCCACCGCTACCGGTCTGACCGTCAGTGACCGGTCTGACCGACCTTTACAACCGGTCTGACCGGTGTATGTAGGTGCTGTTTTGGCTTTTAAGATTTCAAAGCCAAGATTAGCGCTTAGAGAAAGTTTGTTGTTGGCAATTAGCATGATCCGAGGTGCATTGAAAATATAAGTTGACAACAAACAAGGATGGTTCAAAAGTAATCCGGCTGCCATCAATTACAAGGTAATTGTGTTATATTCACCTTTTGGGCTGATTACTCATTTTATATTATTTCTGGTCAGAAAACCATGTGGATGCAAATCTGAATTGTCCTATACTTCATCATTGTCAATTTAGTGAGTATTGCAAAGACCAATTGTCATTATAGCGATTTGGTCAATGTATGCATTCACAAAAGCTTACAAGTGTGAGAATGACTTTGAGATAATATTTCAAGGATCCACAGCCGAGAGAGTGTGTACTCAGGCTTGTTTCACTCACACAATGTGTATAAATGGCAGCAACAAGTTGAAATCTTCATCCTGGACAAAATCAAGTAAAATGGTCGATAGATGCTATCGTCCTCAAAACGGTGAAACTTGTTTTCTACACTTGTGCTCAGCATTGTTCTTGTGCATTTTTGGGGCTGGTAAGTATTTCTTGGTACGCAAGCTTTACCAAGAAACAGGGGGGCATATGTTCGCACCCAAAAGTGGCACGGTTCGAGATATGTGAGGCTAAAGGCTAGAACTGCCAATTTAGTGCTAATCCTTGATATTTTGCTAGTTTGGCTTGGATATGCATTTTACAGGACAGGGAGTTCATCTTGGACATTCTGGATGTGATTTCATTGAAAGGAACGAAGACACACTTGGAGCAACGCCAAATCAAGTCAAATCATGGGTTCGAGTTATCAAGGTGAACTATTTGCCAAGATGATCAAGATGGACATTTGGATCATATAATTATAGTCAAAAGTGGCTGATCTAGCTACTAGGACAAAGCCAACTGATCTGATCAGTTATTGGCCATATGGCCGATTCAGCAGTCCTGACCGGTCTGACCTTTCACCCCCACCGGTCAGACCGGTCAAAGCAAAGTGCTCAAAATGCCAATTGGACTTCACCATTGCGTAGATCTCATCGAGACGATCGAAATGCATATGTGGAACGTCCAGTTCAGAGTCCGAATGAGGGAGTTATAGTCCTGGCAAGAACCAGCCCTGCGCCTGACCGGTCTGACCGGTGGGACCCGACGGTCTGACCGGTGCTCGCAGCCAAATCCGAGTTAGGAGTTGTATTTCGACACGGTATTTGTATAGGCTTCGACTCCTACTGGGGCAAGACCTCCCCACCCTATATTTATGAAGGGCCACGGCCGATTGAGGGGAACACAATCGAATCTATCAATTGCATCTACTTTTTATCCTCTCAACACCTTTTCCAACCTCCATGCTTCTCATCTCTTGATCTCCACAGTCATAGATGACCTCCTAGGGCCTGCTGGTCGACCTAGGGCACGCTGGCGACGTCCACGCCCTGACGGGGTCCCTCCCGGGCGAGAGCTTCGACGGTCTTTGCTAGTTTGCTCGTAAACTAGTCGTTCTTCGCCACGTAAGTGCGTTGGTTATCTCTTTGCTGGTTTGCTCGTAAACCTAGCCGTCCTCCATCACGTAAGAGTGGTAGTTATCCTCCCGAACGATCGATTCAGGCAAACCCTAGGTCACCGGTCTGACCAGTGCGCCTGACCGGTCTGACCGGTCCCGGCGGCGACTCTGCTCTTCGTTCCGTTCGCGTGCTTTTGCTTGTTGACCCTGAAAGGCGTCAACAGGAGGATGAGGAGATCACATCTCCACTAAAGGCGTCGGGGTGTGGTATGGCTAAGGGAATGGAGAAGGAGAAGGAGGCGCCTATCATGACGGCTAACAGGCAACTTTTTCAGGCGCAAAAGGAGGACAGGAGTACCAGGGTTGTGCCGAGGAAGAGGAAATCCAAGAGCTCATCCTCGAGCTCTTCATTGACTCCGGACCTCAACCTTCTTGTCACTGATATTTCGGCGTTGGTTCCGACTGGCTTAGTTCTTGCCCGAGTGAACCAGATAGCGCAGAACGGGGGGAGGAAGAACGCTGCTTCGGAGGAGCTGACGAAGAAGCAGAGGAAGAACACCAGCAACACTAATGCACCATCAGCGGCTGCGAGTGACAGCCCCCGCCGGGCACAATGAAAATCCTATGTCTGAACTGCCGAGGTGTAGGGCAGCCCGAGGCAGTTCGTGAAATTCGTAGCCTTTGTGAGCTACATTGCCCGACTGTGGTGTTTTTATCTGAAACTCGGTTGTTCTCTAACAATGTTGACATGTTGAAGAGCTCCCTTGGCTTTCCTAATGGCTTGGGAGTTGGAAGCTATGGAAGGGGTGGAGGTTTAGCAATTCTCTGGTCACGGGAGATTGAGGTCAAGCTTGGTAGCTATGATAAACTCCATATGGATGTAGTTATCTTGGACCCTGTCTCCCAACAGGAGAGGTAGCGCTTTACGGGTTTTTATGGTGAGTCAAAAAAGGAGCTAAGATACAAGAGTTGGGATTGTCTCAAATTCCTTGAGGGGCAACGTGCTCTACCCTGGCTGTGTGCTGGGGATTTTAATGAAGTTCTTGAAGCACATGAGCAGTTTGGTGGGCTGGTGCGGCCGGAACGCCAGATGAGTGGCTTTCGGGAGGCTGTGAGTGTGTGTGGCTTTACAGACTTGGGCTTCATTGGTCTACCATACACCTGGGATAATCGACAACAAGGTGATCGCAATATTAAGGTCAGGCTGGACAGAGCCTTCGCCAATGCATCTTTTCTG
This sequence comes from Cenchrus fungigraminus, assembly GCA_036936925.1. Taxonomy (NCBI): domain Eukaryota; kingdom Viridiplantae; phylum Streptophyta; class Magnoliopsida; order Poales; family Poaceae; genus Cenchrus; species Cenchrus fungigraminus. The sequence goes on along the minus strand of CM072770.1, from coordinate 1,427,662 downwards.
GACTTGTACAATGAAATAAAGGTCTGGCGTGTGCAAACGGCAGAGTCGGATCATTGTTGCTTGGTGGTGGAATGCAACAATAGGAATCAGCAAGCGAGGCGAAGTAGGAAGAGCTTTCGGTATGAAAATATGTGGCGCAGAGATCTTTCCTATATGGATGTAATACGGAATACTTGGGATACTACTGGAAGCCTTACCTCGTTGGATCATGTGATGGCCCAGTTAGGGCAAGTACAGACTTCTCTGCAGCAGTGGGAGAAGGATGTTTTTGGCTCTGTGCGGAAAACCCTTGCTGCATTGCGCAAAGAATTAGAACAGGTGTGTAGGGGAACTTTGCACACGGGCCCATCAAGAAGAGAACGTCAAATTATGGCGCGCATGTCTGAGTTGCTTACTAGAGAAGAAATCATGGAAAGACAACGTTCTAGAATTGACTGGCTGCGGGACGATGACCGTAACACAAGCCTTTTCCAAGCCAAGTCTAGGGAACGAGCCAAGAGTAGTAATAAAATTGTGGCACTTAAACAAGAAGATGGCACACTGGTGCACAACCGAGAGGAGATTGAAGCAGTGGCCACTGGGTTCTACAGATCCCTGTTCACGGCCCAAGATGATCTTGCTCCGGAGGATGTGCTTGACCATGTACATAGCAAGGTAACAGATGCTATGAATGATGAGCTTACAAAGCCGTTCACTGCTGCGGAGGTGGAGAAGGCACTCTTCATGATGGGTGCGAACAAAGCTCCTAGGCCAGACGGTTTTACGGCGGGTTTTTTTCAGTATCACTGGGACACGTTGGGGACAACGATAACAGCTGCAGTTCTTGATTATCTGAATGGAGGGGCAATGCCAGAAGCTATCAACCAGACAACCATTGTTCTCATTCCAAAGGTCAAGAATCCGCAAGACATTAAGCAGTTCAGGCCGATCTCTTTGTGCAACATGATCTACAAGCTCTGCTCAAAAGTTCTGGCAAATAGGCTGAGGGGTTTCCTGGATGATATTATTTCGGAGGAGCAGAGTGCCTTTGTGCCGGGACGGTTAATTACAGATAATATATTAATTGCATATGAGTGCACACACTATCTAAAAAGGAAGAAGGGGAAAACTGGTGCTTGTGCAATTAAACTTGATATGGCTAAAGCCTATGATCGGGTGGAATGGAATTTTCTGGAAGGAATGATGCTACGGCTTGGATTTCATGCATCTTTCGTCAGGCTGATAATGAGGTGCGTGACTTCAGTTTCTTTTTCCATCCGTATTAATGGGGTTTTATCTGAAAGTTTCAGACCGACGAGAGGGATAAGGCAAGGCGATCCAATCTCGCCTTATCTCTTTTTGATTTGCTCAGAAGGTCTCTCAACGCTTTTGAAGTCGATTGGACCAATGCATATTGCCAGGGGTGTTAGAGTGAGTGTGCATTCCCCCTGGATCTCGCATCTTCTCTTCGCGGACGATTGTATTGTTTTTTCTGAAGCATCGCAAAGAGGGGCAAATCGACTACGTGATATTTTGGAGACCTATAGCAGAGGTTCTGGCCAGCTTGTGAATAGGGAAAAATCAACGGTTTTCTTCAGTAGTAATTGCTCTGATGAAATGAAGGAAGCTATTAGAGTTGGCCTGGATATTCAGACGGAAGCGCTGGCTGAAAAATATTTGGGTCTGCCTACTGCAGTTGGGCGCTCAACTAAGGAAGCCTTTGAATATATTCCAGCAAGGGTGAAGGGAGCAATTGGAAGCTGGAGTGGTAGGGAGGCCAGCTGTGCAGGAAGGGAAATTCTTCTAAAATCAGTCACCCAAGCCATCCCCACCTACTCTATGAGTTGCTTTCTTCTGCCAGTTGATACGTGTGACAAGATGAAAACAGCCATTGCAAACTATTAGTGGGGTAGCTCAGTGGATAATCGCCATATGCACTGGATGCGATGGGAGCGCCTCACGGAACCAAAGTGCAGAGGTGGAATGGGATTTCGAAATATGAAGCAATTTAATTTGGCTATGCTGGGTAAGCAGGGGTGGAGGCTGATCTCAAGACCTGAATCACTGTGTGCCCGGGTGCTTAAAGGGCGATATTTTCATGATTTAGACTTCATGAATTGCACTAGAAAGAAGCACGCCAGCCAAACTTGGAGAGCAATACTTGCTGGTCGTGAAGTTCTTGATCAGGGCCTCATTAAGCGAATTGGTGATGGGAGTTTGACAAATATTTGGCGGGACAGATGGGTGCTACAACATTTTAGTGGTCGACCTATTACTCCAATGGCTGACCAGAATGTTACCCAGGTGGCGGATCTGCTTACAGCAAGTGGACAGTGGAACGAGGAACTCATTCGTCAAATTTTCTTTCCTGTCGACGCTGATGCCATATTGAGGACTCCTGCTAGGGGCTTAGGCGATGATATTTGGGCATGGGAGCCGGAGAAACATGGGATGTATTCAGTTCGTTCAGCATACAAATTACTTGATAATCGACGGCTGACCCAAACGGCAACACTACCAAGCTCATCTTCGGATGATGTATGGAGGAAGATTTGGAAACTTGAAGTCCCGCCAAAAGTACAGGTCTTTTGGTGGAGGGTAGTGCATGGATTTCTTCCTGCCAGATCAGTCCTTCATCGAAGACATGTTGAACCTATACCACACTGTGAGACATGCGGAGCTGATGAGGAATCAATTAGACATGTTCTGATTGAGTGCACAGTTGCAAAAGTGTTCTGGGAGCAAGCAAGAGCACTGATCGGGATCAAATTGCCAAACTTACATCCACAATCATGGGCTGCTGATCTCCTTTCCGATATTTGTTCCCAGCGGGAGCGGGCGATTATCATCTGTGGTATGTGGTCGTTGTGGACAATGAGGAATAAAAGAAGACATGGCGAGGCTCCCTTGCCGATACATAAAGCTGTGGAATGGATTAAGGACACTGCTTTTGACCTTTGGTGTATCATCCATCCAAGTAAACTGGCAAGGAAGCCCTCACAACAGAAACAATGGGCAGCGCCTATGGAGAGTTGGATCAAATGCAATGTTGATGCCAGTTTTTATGAGCTTTCCAAACAGGGAGGGACTACTGCGGTGATTCGTGATCACAATGGTGCTTTCTGTGGGGCACAAGCAAAATGGCATGAGCATTGTGTCGATGCCCTTATGATGGAGGCGTTGGCCTGCAAGGAAGGCTTGGAGTTTGCCAGGCAATGTGGTGTGCAAAGAGTACATCTTGAAACCGATTGCTTGGAGCTGGTTAGGCTGTGGAAGATGGAAGGGCTGCAACGTTCGATGATCATGCCGGTGCTGCAAGATATGAAGGAAATTAGCCTAGCGTTTCATGATTTTTCTATCTCTCATGTTGGTAGAGATTGTAATAGGGTAGCTCATGAGCTTGCTAAGCAAGTTTCTAGTACGATGAGGCTGGGGATGTGGCATAATGAACCACCAGCCTGCGTACTGAATTTTCTTGACAAAGGCTGTAACCACAATGCCTGATGAATGAAGCTGCCTTTTCCTAAAAAAAAGGTACAAGTACAACCACTGCAAAGCCGCCGGTTACGATTGAATAAAAGATAATATAAGGGCCCTTTTGGTAAGGTTATGATTCCTGCAGGTGAAGTTGTACCAAACACTCTGTTAAAAAATAGCTCCACCTTTGCAGCATTAGAGGAGCCGGAACCGTTTTATATAGAGAAATCAAAGAAAAAAGTGTTTCTATCGGCTCCTTCCTTTACTAAGACTGGTCACACTCGCCATACACCATTTGCATACCTTAAAAGGGAATATTCTGCCTAGTCATCAAGATTCTCCAGTACAGCACCAGTTTTCCCGCACTCATCATCCCTTATATCTCGTACTCCATACCAACCAACACCTGCGGGCCCCACGCGTCATACTCTTTTTCTCCTTCTCCTCCCCTCCCTTTCCCTCTCCATTCTCTCTCCTCCACCTACCCGACGCCTCTTCTCCTACCTCGGTGTCGGCAGCTCCTGCTCTCTCCGCCCGCTTCCCTCCCCCACCGGCGACGGACGGCGGAGCCTGCACGGCCGGCGGCGGTGGAGCTCTCGCAGCACGGCCCGCCGCCCTCCGGCCCTCCCCGTCCCCTGCACCCTCCCCACACCGGCCGGCGAGAGGACGCGGCCGCGCCCTCCTCCCCCACGTGCCGGCTTCTCCCTTGCGTCCGGCAGGAGCAAGGCGGCGCGGCGCGGCAGCGGCAATAGCAACTCGGCGGGATTCGCCCCGTCCTCCGGCGCATCCGCCCTGCCGGCCTCCGATTGGCTGCCGCCCTGCCTCATCTCGTCGCGAACGAGCTCCTCTGGCGGCAGAGCGTGGTGGTGGTGGAGGACGCTGGCGGCAGCTAGGGAGCGGCTCCTCCTCCCGGCCTCTTGCTCTCGTTCCCCTTTCTCCGGCAAGGCAGGGGATGGGGCGGCAGAGCTCCGACGCGGCCTCAAGCTCAACGCGCCGCCCTCCCTGTCCTCTCCCTGTTCTGCGCTGCTGCGAGCTCCGCCATGTCGCGCAGGCGGCCCCGTCGCCTCCCCGCGCTCAGAGGGATCGTGCTCCAAGACCTGAGGACCGCGGATCTCCCGGCTTCCCTCCGCGGCCTCCTCCCTCCCTTCGCCGGCGGAGCTGGTGGGGGTTGGTGCTGCAATGGTTCAGCGCGGCGGTCTGGGCGGAGGTGCGATCTCGACATCCAGCTCGGAGCTCCCTCGTCCTCTGGCCGGTTGCGCCGTCTCTCTCTGGGCTCCGGACTTCCGCGGGAGGGCAGTGCTGGTTGGGTGAAGCGGCGGCGGGAGGCAGGTGGAGCCCGCGCAAGTGTGCCGTAGCGCATCCGCGAAGTACCCCAGGAATGGCGTCCCCGCGCCTGTGCGCCACGCTTCCGTCTCGTTTAGGGCCCCCCGGTGCGGGAGAAAATACCCTAAACGCCTACTGCAGCACGCCGTCCCGTTCGGCATACAGCACCCAGTGCGACCAGCCTAAAGGGGGTTGCTTCTGAATAAATGCTGAATCACCACCGCATGCATACTATGAGTGTGTTTGGTTGCTTGGCTTAGTCTATAAACCTGGTTAGAAGTTAGCCTAGACGAGTTAGTACGCTTGATTTGTGCGTAGTAGCTCAACCTGTCTATATAGGAGTCATCTTTTGCAATATGCTGGTCTGTCTAAGCTCTTTATATATGTAACTAAACATGTAGAAACTGCATTAGGTTGAACGGGCTAAAGATTTAGCCAGTCAACCAAACACAACCTATGTGATCACTGTCAAAATAAAATCAAATAAAATTTAGTGAACAAAGTAAGTATGATATAGACGCACTGAAGGTATATATGATTACCAAATTCCAACTAGTTATCAACAATCGATCACAATAATAATTCGTACAAGCTAGCTAGTGTCCCCATCTTTTAATTTATTGGGCAACATTATTTCACATTGTTTTCGGCCTCACACAAACACTACAGAAGTAGGTAATAAACACAACAATGCATGCATGATAATCATCATCAGATCAGCTAGCACTTGTAGTATCTGGTGGGTACAAGCACGAGCGGCATCTTCTTGTGGACGGTGAATCCTCCCGCCTCCTCCATGCTCATGCCATCGGGACTCATGATCACCTCTCTCGGGAGCTCCCAGTTGAAGCAGTAGAGCAGGTTGGCCAGCGTGAACTCCGTGGTGGCCACTCCCAAGGCCATCCCAGGGCACATCCTGCGGCCAGCGCCGAAGGGAACGAGCTCAAAGTGCGTCCCGTTGAAATCGATGTCCTTCCCCTCGAACCTGTCCGGGTCGAACTCCTCCGGACTTTCCCAGCTTGCAGGATCCCTGCCGATAGCCCACGCATTCACTAGGATCCTTGTCTTGGCCGGCACGTCGTAGCCGCAGATGTTAACGTGACGCAGGGTCTCCCTTGGCAACAGTGGCAATACCGGGTGTAGCCGCAGCGTCTCCTTCACCACCGTGTTGAGGTACTTGAGCTTGGGCATGTCATCAGGATGCACCCTCTCCTTATCGCCCACCACGGCCCTGATTTCATCCTGCACCTTCTTGAGCACTTGCGGCTTTCGGATCAGCTCCGCCATCGCCCAGATCATGGTAACTGAGCTCGTGTCAACGCCACCAATGAAGGTATTCTGAAGATTAATTATATATGATCATGGAGCAATGAATTTACAGTTAATTACGTGTGTATATGTAATCCGCTTATTAATAATTGGTGTAAACTGAGTCAATGCAATATGTGTACATACCATAAGTATTGCTTTGATATGGTCGGTACTGAACTTGAGAGGCCCTTGGTGTCTGCGGTCCTCCTCCATGAGGCCGATGAGGACATGAACAAGATCGCTTTTGCTGCTGCTGCTGCTGGATGGGTCGCGGTGCTGCTGGATGACCATGTCGAAGAAAGCGTCGAGCTCCCTGAACACTCTCTCACGGCGGGAGGCGACGCCGGTGAGGTGGTCCAGGAGGCGTCCGACCACGTTGGGGAAGTAGTCCTCTGTGGAGAAACTGGCTAACACACCCACGGTCTCGTGGACTACATCGTGGAAGTGTTTCCTGTGCGCTAACTGCTCCGTGCCGTAGATGTTCCCGAACGCCACCGTGCCGATGACGCCATCCATGAGACCGAAGATGTGGTCCTCCAAGGACACTTGTTTCCCTCCCAAGCTGCTCAGCCTACCGATGAGTTTGTCCACCTATAATAATATCACCGACGAGTACAGTTTTTTTTATTATTCCCGTGCATTTCAAATGAGACGTTTTAATTTTGTTTTGTATCAAACGTACGTCTCTAATTTTTCCACATAAAAACATTCTCTACTTTTGCCCAAAATTATAGATACCAACATCAATCTAATTCCAATAAATTCACAATGAAAACAAGACGCTATTAGGCATCACTTCAGCGATAAAAACACATGTTGTCGCTGAAGGAAAGCCACCACAGCATGCAAGATGGGTGGGTGCATGCATGCATGTAAAAAAGTCAAAGGTAATAATGTTATCGTCATCTAAAGTTAGTTGAAGCTTAAAAATCTATAAATCACAAATCAAACATCAAAATTAATTTCTGATTGCACCATTGGATTTCTGACAATAAAAACTTCGAAACAAGATCCCACTTGACTATATTTTAACAAACTTTTTTTATTCGTATTTTTTTATTAGGGTTATATATTCTATTATCGCGAGAACAAAACAAATGAAGTGTCAGAACAAATGAGAACAACTGCCAGAACAAGTTTGTATGCCATCCCGAACAAAAAAAAAGTAATGTCAGAACAAATCAGAATAAGGCTATAACAAGTTATTATTATAACGGAACAAATTATTATTATAGCCCGAACAAGATATTACTAAAGCCAGAACAACTTATTATTATAGCCAGAACAAGTTTGTATGTCATCTCGATTAAACAAGATAAAGTGTCAGAACAAATAAGAACAACTATGAAAACAATATCCTATTATAGCCAGAACAAGTTTGTATGTCATCTCGAACAAAAACAAATATAGTGTCAGAATAAGGGTCACAACAAGTTATCATTACAGAGAGAACAAGTTATTATTATAGCCCGAACAAGATATTATTATAGCAAGAACAATTTATTATTATAGCCGGAACAAGTTTGCATGTCATCTCGAACAAAGAAAATAAAGTGTTAGAACAAAAGAGAACAACTATCAGAACAAGATCCTATTATAGCGAGAACAAATATTTACAGAAGACAAACAAATTTGTAAAAGAGAAAAATCATAAAGAATAGGAAAAATCATAAAGATGAAGGGATGAAGTTAAATAACTAAATAAATAAGTAAATGAATAAAGAGAGGAAAGAGAAAATAAAATGAATAGAGAAAAGATAATCAAGAAAGGCAAAACGGGAAAATAGAGAAAGAGAGAAAAAGGAATATATGAAATAGCATGAAAGAAAACAGCACAAAAAAGGGAAATTAGTAAAGAATAGGGAAAAAACATGGAAGAAAATAGTGCAAGGAATAAATAAAACCAACTAAATTATGGAAGAGGAAAAAATAATGAAAAGAAATTAAAAATAGAGAAACAAACAAACAAATATTCACTCAAGTGGAAAAATTCATTGAATGAAACAAATATTCACCATGAGAAAAAATATAAAAAAGAAAAGAAACAAGAACTAAAAAAGATGAAAATAGAAAAATAGAAATAAAAAATAGAAATAAACAAAGAAAAGAAACAAGAAATAAAAAAGAAACAAGAAAAATAAAAAAGGAAAAAGAAATAGAAAAAGAAAAGAAAAGAACAATAAAAATAAAGAAAGAAAAGAATAATAGAAAGAAAGAAATAGAAAAAACAAAAATAGAAAAAAGAAAGAAATAAAAAGAAACAAGAAAAAGGGAAAAAGAAAAAGAAATAGAAAAAGAAAAAGAAAAGAATAATAAAAAGAAAGAAAAAAAACACCCGCGCCCCTCTGCCTCCTGTGCCAGCGCCGCACGCCTCGCGCCCACACCCCGCGCCCTTCGGTGATGCTTGGCGATTTTGTCGCTTAAGCAACGCATAGTATCCACGATGAAAACATGTCTTCACAATGCATTTAGTATGTACAAACTATAGGATTAATTGGAACTAGTAGCTTATTAAGATGTTGCACGGCTAGCTAGCTTTTCTCCATGCTAACATTTGGTATTTTTTACTTGAAAAAACAAATATTTTTTTATTCTACTTTATTATATTTTGTCCAAATGTTCCTGACAAAGTTATCATCCCATTTATAATAATATTTTTTGGACCAAGACATGAATTCATGATAAAATAGAACCAATGTTGAAATATAGTTATTTATTATGTTCAAGTAATTTAGCTTTTTTATACTTACGATGCTAATTAGTTTTCTACTACAAGAAATTGTTATTAGGTTTTAATAAGAAGATATAGGCGACTTCATAGTTTTTATGTAGTCAATAATTATTGACAGGAATTGGCGAATGCAGTCTAGTCGCACTTAGCTCCATTATTATGTCTAATTGAGCTATAGTTCCTAGCATATAATTTACTCATGTATTCAATCTTGTGGTGGATGCATTCATTGGTGAGTTGACTAAGCTGCCCTTGGCATTGCATATTCTCTTTTTACATAGGTGGTGTGATATGATGTTGAGAGGTTAACCTTCTTTAATTTCCTTCGATCGATCTTCCACTTCGCCAATCCTATTTGTTACGTTTTTAGATGTTGTTTTTTACCCTTATTTTATCATCTGATTTCATCAAGATCTTCAGCCAAGTGCTTTCTCTCTACCATACATAGCATTTTCCATCGATCGATTAGATATATGTTTTTTCTGTGCAGTACTCTCTTGAAGATTTGTAAAAATAATTGTGATGCAAAAAAAAACTAACTAACCGGGAACACTTAGTCCACTCTTTTAGATTTTATTTGTAATGGTATTATGCTTTTTTTTAAAAAAATATTACTTTATTATAAAATAATATATTGTATATACCATATATGTATGCTTTCATATGAGAAGTGTTATTGTAATATAATTTCAATATAGTATAATTTTAAATGAATTTACAAATAAAATTACGTGGAGATGGTCCAATGCTGTTATTTTGGCCCATCCACCTAGACTAGTGCTCTATCTTTTTTAATCCTTTTTCCCTCAGATTATTTTCCCTTCCTTGCAACTGAGCAGCCCTGCAACTTCAATTTGTGTACCTCATCTGGGAGGTGTGATGGAGCATCCAAGAGGTGTGGTTTGAGTTTTCTGCCTTGTCTACTTTTCAGGAATCAGAACTTGCTAGCTGTACCAATTCGTACTTCTTTCTACTCTCTAACGACACTCTCAACATCATCGTTTTCTTTGACAGGGTTTTTGGTGCAATGCGCCTTGCCCGTTTCACTACTTATTTGTAAGACCAAGTATGTTGTCCACTTTGTTGGCGGCATCAACTTCTCATCCAGTCGGAGATCCTACCATCCATCTTCGTCACATCCTGGATGTGAACAAAGTTATTACTACCCCCGTTCTTTAATAAATGACGTTTAGGACAAACTATTTAGTTTAAAAATGAACTAATTTGCTTATCCTAAAAACATCATATATTTATGGGTGGAGAGAGTATCTTTGATTCCTCCATGTCACGATGATGCTAAAGACATAATTTCATATTTGCATCAGTCTGTGTAAAATCATTTTTATTTGTGGGGGTGCCAACATTCATAGTCGAATGCACCATCCATGGCACTGCTCTAGTTTCGATGTTGAGAGGTGTCATCTATGATGCCTGGTCTGCACTCTGGGTGGCGGTTTCATATATAGAATTTAAAGCCTTCCTCTCCTAATTCAAAAATTGGCTACTAACTAATTATATTATACGAGACCTCTTTACATAAGTAGTTTTCTTTCCAATCTCAATTATCATTCTAATTCCAAAATTAGTTATAACACTTTAATTATTTTTCTATTTTGTCCCCAATTTGCATACAATTCAAATACCAATGTTTTTTTAATTCCAAATTTGTGTATTTATTAATCGTATTCAACATTGACCTTGGCCTTAATTTGGGTTTAGCAAAGATTGCATATCTCCATAAATTAAACAATGTGTATCTGCTCATGTTTTTACTGGAATTGTAATGAAAGATTTCTAGGCTTTCCATGTGAAATTACTATTCTTTGTCTGCCATCAAATCAGAGGAAACAATACATCATTGCGTATTGAGGACTAGTATCGTCCATGTTGCCACAAAGCTACGCAACAATCATCCATGATTTTTTTTTGTCTTTATACAACACCTTGGCCAATTAGGAGCTTTGTTACAGTACTAGTACATTGTATTAAGATTTTCCCACCAGCTAATTTAATAGAAAATAAATAAATAAAATTAATTATTGGGCTCATCAAACTAGTACTACCTGCCTAATGGTACCTCCTGGTACTACCACCGTTAGATTTCATCATATGGATGACTCATGTTAGTTACAACCACTCTAAAATTTCTCTTTTTCATTATGATATAATTTTTTAGAACCTTTTATTATGATATATGGAGCCTTCCAAAATATTTTAGACCGTCAGATCTTTATAAAATCCAATGACGTATATTCTTCTCGTTTTTTATTAGCGTATAAATTTTTAGACACTCTTGACGAACGTGGTGTGGTTCCTGTTAACGTTATTGTATTGAGGTAATAATAATAATAATAGATAATTGTGATGCACTATCAAAATAATTTAGATGCACTATTGTATTTTGCAGCAATATTCAGCCTGTTCGGCCTGCTGGATGGAGGGTAGATGGATGGTTTATTGTGAGAGAAAAGTACTGTAGCAGATGGTTTACTGCAGCGGATGGTCACTGTAGCAAAGTGGTACGGTAGATATCCAAGTAACGAGAGTCTGACACGGGACGGTGTTACTGTAGCTACATTGTTACTGTAGCGCTGGTGCTGGCAACCAGCAGGCCGAACAGGCTGATTACTCGTATAACGCGCTAGCTAGGCATACCTGGGCCTCCCTGGCGTACCAGGCTGCCTGGACGCGGCGCATGCTGAGCAGCTCGACGATGAAGAGCTTGCGCATCTCACGCCAGTACTCGCTGTAAGGGGCGAACGCCACGTCCTTGTGGCCGTACGACAGCCGCCTTGCCCCCGGCGTGTCCGGCCGGCTGCAGCACTCGGCGTCGTGCTCCTTCATCACCTCCCTCGCCGTCTCCGCCGACGACACCACCACCGTCGGCACGCTGCCCAGCCGGAGCAGCATCAACGGCCCGTGATGCCGCGCCAGCTCGCCGAGGCTCCGGTGCGGCAGCGCACCCGTGATCTGGTGCAGGTTGCCCAGGACAGGCAGCCTTCGTGGACCCGGCGGCAGGTGGAGGCGGGCCCCTTTGGCGGAGAAGCCTCTTGTTGTTGCAAGAGCGAGGGTGATGGTGAGAACTAGAAGAAAGAGGGTGGTGGCAGCAGGGAGCTGCCATTGCCATTCTTGAGGCGAGAAGCAATCTGCTAGGGCGGTCAAAGACATGGCGGCCACTGTTGATCTCTTAAGTCGAAGGAAGGGGCTACAGAGTTGAGTTAATCATATATCGATCCTCCCATTCCTCCGTCGGTCCTTGCATCAAGTATATATATACCTTCACGAACGAAGAGATGATGAATTTACTTGGTCCCTTAGCAAGAATTGGTTTATTCTCCATGCAGTATATCTATGTCTCAGTGCACAGTTTTATGATACAGTTATCTAGACTGAAAACTAGGTAATTGTGCAAATGGAGTTTCATGTGGATGAAACTTCCCTCACATCATATGAAACTCTCCTTCATTCACTCTCATCGTCACATCAACAAAATTGTTGAAATGTAATGTCATAAAACTCTTCGTGAAACTCCCTTGAGACAGGCCTAAGCACCTGGCCACGGAGTGGACATGAATGAAAAGGAATAAAGTTGGTTGATAATATTTTTTGGTCCGTGAGCAGTGATAGTTACCATTGTCAGCTCGTAATACAAACTGACGGTGATAAGAAATTATATATCACCAATGGTTTGTAGTTTCAGCGCCCACTACAAGAAACCGGGTAGACGCCAAGTGTTGTTTTGTATGCCGAGTGTTTTCTGTGGGGCACTCAGCAACAAACATGTGGGCCGAGTGTCAACACGAAAACACTCGGCGTGAAAACACGAAAATACTACACTACCTCATGCGGATCCTCATGCATCAGGTTACTTTCTTGAAGCACCCTTGCATTCACCAACTGTTGGTGGGACTCAAACTCAAGAGCACATGGGAACAGGTTCCGCCACAGTATCGGAGACACCATCTGATGATCCACAAGGCTCCACCGAGCTACATGAAGTGTCTCCCTCTAGTCCCTCAAATGAAAGTTCTGACGAGTTATTATTAGAGTGTCCCTCTAGTCCCTTGTTATCTTAAGATGTGTACTTCAGTTGTGAATGTTGTGAACTTGTGATGTATTTGAACTTATGCACCTTTTTATTTCTATGGATTTGAACTTATGTATCCTTTTATTTCTATGAATTTGAAATTGTGATACTCTTGGATTTGACCAAGACACTCGGCAAATAGGCCATTTTCTGCCAATTTTTTTGGGTGTTCGCCGAGTGTTTTTGACCAAGACACTCGACGTCTTGACCATTTGTCGCCGAGTGTCGTCGGAAAAACACTCGGTGTATATAGTTTAGTCGCTGAGTGTAAGGGGACCGACACTCGGCGTCTGTAATTTTGTCGTCATGTGCCAGGGTAGGGACACTCAGTGTCTGTAATTTTCCTGCCGCCTTCTAACAAATAGACGCTGAGTGTGTCTAACAAGGACACTCGGCGACAGGTCAACACGTTGCCGAGTGTCTTTGACTCAGACACTCGGCGACTGAACCTCGCCGTCAAGGGGTGCCATCTGTTGACTGACGTTCACCGAGTGGTACGTTGGCACTCGGCGTCCAAACGCCGAGTGCCCGATTTTTGACACTCGGCACCTAGACCGTCGCCGAGTAATGTGTCACCGAGTGGAGGACACCGATTGCAACACTCGGCGAACACACCGCCGAGTGTATACTGGCCGTCGCCGAGTGTTTTTGGCACTCGGCGTCTACCCGGTTTCCTGTAGTGGCCGGTGCATATAAAAACCGACTGTGATGGTTCATCATAGTCAGATTTCTAAAAAAACGACGGTGATGGACCGTTTGTGACGATGATATCTGTAGAAGTGTGTGAATAACGACCACAAATATGGATAGACCAGCCTCTAATGGATTGATTGTGTGAATCCATGAGTTCAAACTGCAAATTGTGACAGCTACGAACTAGCACTAATGCTAACCAGTAGCTCAATAGGAGTAGCAAATTTGGCTTAGACATTCTTCTACTAGAGCTAACACTGAACTCTCCGGGGTCTCCCGAGTCCTTCATGCATAGTATGTTCATGGATGTGGTCATTCGGTCTCCTGCTCCAATAATGTAGTTATTCTAAGTTCATTTTTTTAAATTTTAACTATATAAATTGTTAATGTCAAACCAGCTATCATAATATGTATTTTTATATTCAAAATAATTCAGAGAAATAATTTTAGAGATATTGCTGATAAATATCTATTTTTAATGGATGGGGTATATATAGCAAAATGACACACGAACTGCCAAACAAGATTTGACTTGACGAATATTTGATAATAAGCTCGATCTATTTTTAGCTACCTCTCCATCACATGATTACCTAGTACGACGTAACTAGAGAGCTTATCGATCGACACGCTGTGTATGTATGTGTACCAATAATTAATGCATGCTTATCACCTAGGAGGCTAGGACCTATGATACGATTGGTTTCTCGGCTGACCACAAGAATCTCGCAGTGTTTGTTTCTGTTGCTGAATAGTTGATGGCAAGGGAAAACAAGCGAGAGCCAAGAGAACAGAAAATATCTATACTCCCTTCGTTCATCTATGCAAGGCCTATTATAAAATCTGAAAACTTCACTTTTGTAAAGTCTATTCTCATTTTTTCTTAGAAGTGATGCTTTGGGAATCGTTGTGGCAGTGATTCTTCACATACACACCTCGGGAGTGAAGTACATGCAGAGAGTAACCAAACTCATAATAAATACCGGTTGGTTTTTTTTCAAAAAAACTAATGATAATAGTACTTCTCTGGGTCTTTGAGTTAAGTAAAAATTAATTCTTGCATAGATAAATGAATGGAGGGAGTACTAGCTAGGTTTCATGTGGTGTCGATTTCTCCCGTGCAGTGCCCCAACATTAATTATTGGCAGTATAGTAGGTTGTTGATTGTTGGTGACCACACAGATTTATCGATCGGATATCTATTGCCTACAACCGTGGGATAGATATTTGATGCCAGAGCAGCGTGGAAAAGTCGACAAACGACACAGCTGCAGTTAGGGGCTGTTTGACAGAGGTATTCGGTCTCCTCTCGTATAACACTATACAATATACCAGTCGAATAGATTTTAATCTGAAACTAGAATTCACTGTTGATCAGCTCCACATTGAATCTGAGATCCACCATGGATCTACGAGGTATTGTTTAGCAAAAACATAGCTTCAAATCCAAGAGAGGGTATTTTCATTGGAATGACTAAAATTGCCCTTAGACTCTACTATACGTTCTCTCTGTCTCACTGTCAAACTGGGCCACATGCGTCATCTCTTCCTTCTTTCTCAGTCTATCATTAAGCAGAGGATGCACGACCGCCCAGGGATCTCGCGCAGCAGGCCTGACGAGGGGTGCACGTGACTATCGGCATTGGGGACGCGACCGGCCTCATGGCTCGCAACCATGGGGGCGGAGCGTTGCTAGCCGGGGGTGGTGCGTGGCCAGCGAGGGCACAAGCTGTGCAGCACCAGTGCCGGTCCTAGGATTTTGAGAGCCCTCTGGCGAATTTTTCATGACGGCCCCAAAGTCTAACCTTATATAAAATTTTATTTTTAAATTAAACATGTTTTATAATTATGGAGGATCATGTAGACAACCGATCAAAGTTCGGAAATTCATCATTGAAACCCAGGGCGCTGCTAATTGAATGTTGTCACGGTGATGGGCTGATGGTGTGATCAGATCGCAAATCAAAATTCAATCGCTACACTGCCCCGCCGCCGGCGCACATCGCGAGCACCCTCGACTCCGTGAGCGCTCCACTCCTATCTTTGTGCCCCGTCAGGACTAGGGAGTTAATGTTTGCCGGCCGTTCGGGAATCATGCACGAGCCGCGAGGCATTTGTCGTGGGAAAAACATAGGTCACCTTGACCCTTGAGGCCTTCACGTTGCCGATTGAGCTTATCGGCTGTCGACTGCATGTAGTATACACATGTATACGTACTATATAGATATATGAGCTTGGACCTCTCTCCGGCTTGGGCCCTCGGCCGTCGCACCCGAGGCCCCACCCCTAGGGCCGGCTTTGCCAACAGGGATCGATGATCACAACACGATCACACAGCCCAGCATCACACTCACACCGAGCATTCGCCTCGCACCACTGCACTCAGAGACCTGGGACACTCTCCCTCTCTCGACCTAAGCTTGTACCCCCTACTACAAGCCCCCGTGGGCATATAGAACACTCTTTCGAACTGGACGTATGGCACCCCCCGTGCCTGAATCAGTATAATCCCTGTGTCTCTAAGCCCAACCATCCGGATCAGACGCACGAACATACCAAAATTTACTACTTGCCGGCGGTATCAAACCCCGACACAAGGATTCTATAGAAATTTCATATATGAAAGAAACGAAACCGAGACATATAGTTACCTTTCAGAAAATTGGAACGAAGGATATAGGTCTATCTATGTTTCATTCTTCTGAAGGCAGGAGAAAAGATCAAACTGATTATTGATCACCCTTTAGTCTCGGGTGGAAATATCACCCGAGATTGAAAAGGGACCCTTTAGTCTCAGGTGGAAATACCACCTGAGGCTAAACTCTCACGCCAATAATTGTTGTTGCACTAGTTTTGGACGTTTGGCCTTTAGTCCTAGAGTTGGTAATACCAACCGGGACTAAAGGGTTGCGACTACTGGAGGCCACATCGACGGAAATTCTTTAGTCTCGGCTCTACGTTTCAACTAGGACTAAAGCCTTGTACCAAAGGTCTGTTCTCTACCAGTGTCAGCTCACGCGCCCACATGCAGATAATTTAGATATTCTTTCTGTTTTAAAATGTGTTTTAATTTTTTTAAGAACACTAGCATGTATTTTATTAAGAAGAAGAGAGACGATGTTCACAACCAAATGAGTATACGTGGCAACAAAAGGTATAGAGGGAGTAAGTACTATTAAATTCTTCGCTAAATATATTTTTTGTATATCTATTCGGTATCATAAATATTTAAGTTGTTCGTACACGTCATTCTTTATTTTCTTCCTCTAAAGGGAATATTTCATTTTATATCTAGTTTTCTCGCATCAATCTTTCTCTATATCTCTTACTCTATACCAACTAATAACATATATTTTATTCAACCATCTTCTCTCTTGCTCGTCACTTTTTCCTTTTCTTTTTCTTTATTTTTTTTGCTCTCCTACCTCCTTTTTTCCACCATTCCCCACCTCTCGTCGCCGTCCAAATCCACCCCAACACCCAACTCGGCACCGCCGTCAAGCGGACTCCGGCACGCGGAGGAGGGAGGAGGCAAGGACCCGCGGGACCCTGCAGCCTTCGCCATCACCTCATCATGGGGAGAAGGGAGAGAGGCAGCGCCCATAAATATTATATTGATAAATATAAAGGTTGTGATTCGGAATAAATTGTTATTATTATTGGTCGAAAATTCTGCCAAACAAAATTTGACTTAGAAAGGATTAGTTGATGAGGTCTCTCCACTTGTTTATTTAGGTGTACGATTACCTAGTATTCCTCCAAAACTTATCAACACGCTGTAGTTATTATGTAATGCTTATCTAGGACTTATGGCACACCATCCGCCACGTCAGGCCACCACAAGAATTTTGTTGCTGCTTGGTTACTGAATAGTCGTTGTTGGTGCAACAGGAGAAAACAAGCAAAAGTACTATAGCTAACAAGTTTCACGCCACCGAGTGATTGGTACGTGCCGTATAAGTCCGAGAGATGAACATTGCTACAGCCTCCAGCAACTTCTGCACATGCATCAACACATGGCTCACGTGGCACACTAAAGGGGTGCTTGAGTGCTTCGATCCCTTGCCTGCGGGTATCGTTGACATTTCTTTTGTAAGTTTGTTTGTAAGTGTTAAGCCATATTCTCAATCAGTGGCGGAGTCAGAAAAAAAATTATAGCTGGGGCGGCTTCTAACGAGTAACTAAACGGAAACTAAGAACATAGAAATTCACATCGTATTGATGCATCCATATATTGCACTCACATAAATTTAATGCGAAGTTGAAATATTACCTCAAATTTGAAAAATAAACTGATAGTTCTTGCGTCAACGCACAATACATGATAGAATCCAAAAATAGAAAAAAGGGTAAAGTGGATATAGACATCAATTAACAAATAGCAATAGCAAGTATTAATAAATGGGATGTAGGCATCAATTATTTTACACGGAATATAGACATCAATTAGCAACCCATCTTGCTCTGCCTCTACATCTCTTGGATTGGAAAATCGGATGGAGTCCGGCAGGTTCTGGAGGGAGGCAGGGTGGATCGTGGTCTTTTGTTTGGCTAGGGATGTTGGGCCTTTGTTGGCCTGCTGGGCTGGCGCCCAAACTCCAGTCGTCAGGCTAGTCCAGTCAGGGGACTCCTCCAGTCCTCTCCCTTCCGTGCCTCAGCGCTTGGCGGCCGAGCGGCGGCTGGAGCTCTTGAAGAACGACGGCCGGAGCACTTGGAGAAGACTGGGGGATACTCTAGCAACCCTAGCGGTAGCTGGGGTGACCGCCCCACCCCGCCTACAGGGTAGCTCCGCCACTGTTCTCAATGTATTTCAATTGAGTTTCATTAATTCTCACTAAATAACATGACACATGGGCAAAAATGATGGTATGATATGAAATTTATGAGGAAATAGAAAAAATGAGTTTCATGAAGATGAAACTAGGCCTAAGGTCCTCTAGTCGTAGTGGTCAGATGGCGCGGTGGCACTCCTAAGTCCTGGGTTCGACTCCCCATGAGAGCGAATTTCAGGTTGAGGTTAAAAAAAATCACTCGTCTGTCCTACGCTAAAGCATATCGAAGGACCGGTCTATCTCACGGGCAAAGGACCCCTATGTACAGGTGGGGCAGGGGTTCGGAGATTTTCTCAACCTGTGTGAGAAGGTCTTCTTCTCAATACAATACCGTGGAGGTGGT
This sequence comes from Cenchrus fungigraminus, assembly GCA_036936925.1. Lineage (NCBI taxonomy): Eukaryota > Viridiplantae > Streptophyta > Magnoliopsida > Poales > Poaceae > Cenchrus > Cenchrus fungigraminus. The sequence goes on along the minus strand of CM072770.1, from coordinate 1,408,886 downwards.
CTTACCCTCCGCAGGCCGAGTTTTTATGAAGATGAAACTACCAAGAGCCTTGAAACCAGAATGAAACTTCATTGAGAAGATTCAGGTTTCATCTACTAATGCATTCAACATTCATCAACTCTCATTGATCGCTTAGATATTCAAATAATATGAAACCGTGAAGTGCATCGACAGAATTAGTTGCAGTCATCATCTCAAACACTACTAGAGAATCGGGTATTTGTCTCTGGCACGTTTTTTGATTTGTACCGGGTATTTTTGCCCCCAGTACAAATAAAAGCATTTGTACCGGGTGGAGCCACTGCCCGGTACAAATGCCCCCTCACAGGGGCGCGTCGGGGCCATCTCCAACCCACCCGGTATAAATGTGAGGCCAGCACATTTGTACCGGTCGGAGCCACCGCCCGGTACAAATGTGCTTGATTTGCCCGGTACTAATGTATATGCATCCATGTCCCTCGTTTTTTCTAAGTCCCACGGTCCCTGTCTCTCTTCCTATTTACTCTATGCGCCTTTCCTTCTTCCTCCTTCCCTCATTCTTATCTCTTCCGATTCTCACCTCTCTCTCTTTTCTTCCTCCAGGGATTTGGATCGGGCCGGCCTAGAGGGGCCTCCCCGGCAGGAGAGGCGCCGGCGGGAGGGGCGGCTGTAGGCGCACGCCGCAGCGTGCCCGCTAGTGAGCGGAAGAGGCCCCGGCCCGACGCGGCGCGGAGGGGCCCGGCCGGCCTGGAGGTGCGGCGCGGAGGGGCGCAGAGGCCGCTCCGGTGCTCCAGCGCGGAGGGGCACGGTGGCCGCCCGGCGCGGCGCGGAGGGGCACGAAGGCCGCCCCGACGCGGTGGCGACGCGCGGCTATGCAGGGGCCGGCGGACGGCACGATGAGCAGGTTCTGTAATCCTTTATTAACATTGTGTTCTTGTGAAATGGGAAAATGTGGTTCTTGTGGTTGTATTCTGGTGTGATTGTGGTGTGTTGTATCAAATTGATGTTGTAACATGTGAATCTTGTGCGAATGAATGATTTGGTTGAATCAAATCGTTGTTGTAATTTGTTGTGCGAATGATTTTGTTGTGTATGTGTGATGTGTGAATCTGTTGTGTGAATGATTGAAGAATAAAGGAAGAAAATAAAGAAAAGAGGAAGAACAGAAAGAAGAAAAGGGTAAAGAAAAAAGAAAAAGAGAGGAGGGAATAATGGAGGGCGACGCGCAGCTGACGAGCCAAACACATTTGTACCGGGGCTTAACACGCCCTCTCGCCCTAGCAGTGAAAGATCATCAGATGACATGAAACTCTTAAAAATTACAGAACAAAACCTACCGTAGTACAATTCTATACCGCCAATGCTTTATATTAGCCGCCTATGTATACCGCACAAGCTAGCTACTATGCACATGCACAATACCTCAACAGTGGTCATGCATGATGCCTTTGCCTGATGTCCTGCTGGAACAATGGAAACTGCAGCTCCCTGCCATGCATCTTCTTCTTTACGTGTTTCTTCTCCCTCTCGCCCTAGCTCTTGCAGCGAGAAGCTTCGTCGTCTATACCAAAGGCCGCCTCCACCTGCCACCCAGTCCACTGCTGAGGCTGCCCATCCTCGGCAACCTGCACCAGATCATGGGCGCGCTCCCGCACCAGAGCCTGCGTGAGCTGGCGCGTCGCCACGGGCCGGTCATGCTGCTCCGGCTGGGCACGGTGCGGACGGTCGTGGTGTCGTCGGCGGAGGCGGCGAGGGAGGTGATGAAGACGCACGACGCCGACTGCTGCAGCCGCCCGGACACGCCGGGAACGCGGCGGCTGTCGTACGGCCACAAGGACGTGGTGTGCGCGCCCTACGGCGAGTACTGGCGCGAGATGCGTAAGCTCTTCGTCGTCGAGCTGCTCAGCATTCGCCGCGTCGAGGCTGCCTGGTGCACCAGAGAAGCCGAGGTACTTTTTTAGCTAATGGTGGATGGAAGGAGTTCCGGCTTCACCCTTTTGGCAGAAGAGAGAATCAGTCTGCACATTATTGAACACAAACAAATACACAATATATAGATCAACACTACACACGCACCGCATTACAAGGTTTAACAGAGCATGCACTTGAAGCATCAAAAGTCAATACGTAAACTAAACATTCATCCATATATCTAGTGATCGGCATGTCTGGATCATCGATCATCTTCTTTATATCATCATCACTGCGTTGCAAGTGAGAAGCTGAGGTACCTAGCGCATACTAATAACATGTACTCCCTCCGTCTCAGAATATAGCTTCGTTTAGACTTATTCAAAGTCAAACTTTTTCAACTTTGACAACGAATAACGAAAATCATAAATGCTAATAACATAAAAATGATATCGGTAAATTTACCGGGAAACAAACTATCAAAATATGTAATATTTTCTATTTAAATAAATTATTTTAAGAGTTATTATTTGTTAAAGTTGAAAATTTTTTACTTTGAAAATGTCTAAATTAAGCTATATTCTGGGACGGATGGAGTAATTAATACTCATACAAACTCAAATAGTATATAGCGCATGTAGTTAAATTAATCTAAATTTTTTTCTAAGTTATTGTCATGTAGTATAAGAAAGTTCGGACGACACACCATGGAATATACTACAGAAAGTGATAGTACTCAATATGCATGTGTTTATCAAGAGGCGCCACTGATTGAGTCTCTTAAATGAGATCGAGGATGCATGGGAACTTCTCTGCTTCCACTACTTCCTTTAATTTGTCTCAAAATATAAGCATTTTAATTTTGTCTTAAATTAAACTTCTCTAACTTTATTAAACCTACCATAAAAATGTGCTTACTAAATACCTTGCATTTTAAAACAGGAGATTAGTAAATTAAGAGGCTTTGTTTGGTTGATCCGAGCATCTCCAGGAGTTTGGCAAACTAACTTGGAATCCATCTAATTTTGGCAAAATAAGAAAAATTAGCCTCAAAAATAGAAACTTGGCAAAACTCACCTCCGCACATGGAAATATATGCGCGCCAATCCGGTTTGCAAGCCAGGTAGGAGGGAGAAAAAAATAAAGAATAGACAAGGGTTCCAGGTATAAGTTTTCAAGAGGTGGAAGGACATAAACATAATTTTGTTTCTCTATCAGTGTTTCTGATATAAGTTAGATCTGGGTTTGACAAGTAAATTATGTCAAATTGTTGGAGATGAACTCTTTTTTTTACTTGGCATATCATATCCAGCAGTTTGCTAAATTTTACTTGGCAAATCTTGTGTTTTGCCAACTTCTAAAACGATGTGCCAAGTAAAAAAAAACTCATTTCCAACAGTTTGGCACAATTCATTTGTCAAATCTAGATCTAACTTACATCAGGAACCTTGAGAGAGAAACAAAATTATGTTTATCTCGTTCCCCCTCTTGAAAACTTACATCAGGAACCCTTCCTTGTTATTTATTTCTTTTTTCACTTTCCCACCTGTATAGAAACGATGATGCCAAGTGCGCACCGCGCACGTATATTTACACGTTTTAGTTATTTTTTCCCAAGTTGACAAAAAATCCCAAGTCTTTTGCCAAATTGTTGGAGTACTTTTAACATTTTTGCTAAAAATCAAAGATGGCAATTCGATTTGGCAAACTGCTGAAGATGCTAGAAGTTGGCAAAACACAAGATTTGCCAAGTAAAATTTGGCAAACTCTTAGAGATGCACACTCCTCAGAATATGCCCGTTTCAATTTTTTCTGCTTATTTTTTTTCTCTTCTTTCTCTTGGTCTAGACCAAGCAATAATTGGCCTGCCTAATAAGAGAGTGAAATTTAGTTTAAAAAGAGCAAGTGAAATTTGATCCAAAAGAGAACTTGTTTGCCCTTTTTCCCACACTTCCTTTTTCCCTTCTATATTTTATTGTTCATCATTCTTTTGTTTATATCTAGTCTCTTGGTTAATTAAATATAATACTGTTTAGGGGGATTCTATTTTTAGTTTTTCAATTGATGTACTTGTTTATGTTCAAACAATTGCAACAATGGAGTTTTGATTGTTACAATTGTTATGATATTTTTTAGATGGTGTGTTTTAGTTATTTTGATTGTGCACGCTAGTAGTTCCAATAGTGTATTTCAAACGCTCTGATAATATTTTCAATTCTATTATAGCATAGTACTTTGAATGGTTCGGATAGTATGGTCAATTGTTCCGAGATATGTTAAATGTTCTGATAGTGCATCTCAGTTATTTGTGCACTTCAACTTACTTGTTTCAATATCTTATCTCAATTTTTTAATTGTGTACTTCTTTTTGTATATAACTACCTGATTAATCTTGTCCTATATTTGTACAAATTTTTGGAAGGTGAAAATCAAATAGGCTCATTTTTTAAAAACTATACCTGTTTTTTGTGCTACGAAGAAATATAAAAAATATGATAGTAGACCATTATTTTCATGTTGTATAACAAAGCAAAAGAAGATGTCAAAGCTGCCACGTCAAAAGATGATGCCAATTTTTATCCCCCTAATTGACACACCCATTGCCAAAGATTTGAAGTGAACCTACAAACATGTATTTGATAATCCTTTGTCGGTGTTGAATCGGATGTCATTGAGGTAGAGTAAGGTCGGAGAGACATTATTCCAATGCGACATCTATTAGCAATTGAGGTAGAGTAAGGTAGAATAATTTTTTTACCAGTTGCCTGACCATTAGCAGCATCTTTATTAATTAGATGAGAAAATCACATGGATTATATTCCCTGTCACTATATACTTTTGATGAAAATGAAAGAATTGGATGTGTCATCGGAGCGGTATTGTGAAGTTGGTCATCATGCGTACTCCCTCCATCTCAGAGTGTTCGTTTAGCTTTCAAATTTTCTCTCACGAAGAGTGCTCATTTAGTTTTTAGTGAAACTAATTAATTTAATTAAAGCAACACCCATCTCAATAAAAAAAGTGCATTGAGAAGTGCATGTAGCCAATAAAATGATATGTTGTTGTCTTTTCTCTTGTTCCAATGCATTGGATTTATTCAGAATTCAGAAAATCTAAGCCGAGTAATTAGGAGTAGTATGGTCACTTGTCATAACTACAGTGTGTTTAAAAAGTTCTAAACGAATAGTCTTTGCGGGACGGAGGAGTATGTCATTGTTTAGACTGGCTACGTCTGGAGCAAAGCATTCATATATCTAATTATCAATATCAATACGGTGTGCTTATGTATATGAAATATATGATGATGTTATAGGTAGACAAACTCATCGGCAGACTGAGCTGCTCCGAAGGGAAACAAGTGTTCCTCGAGGACCATATCTTCGGGCTCATGGACGGCATCATCGGCACGGTGGCGCTGGGGAACATCTCCGGCGCCGAGCAGTTAGCGCACAAGAAGCGCTTCCATGACGTAATCGGCGAGGCCGTGGGCGTGATGGCCAACTTCTCCTTCGAGGGATATTTCCCCAACAACGCCGCCGGGCGCCTCATGGACCGCCTCACCGGCGTCGTCTCCCACCGCGAGAAAGTGTTCAGGGAGCTCGACGCTTTCTTCGAGATGATCATCGAGCAGCATCTCGACGCGTCCCGTGGCACGGCGGCGCCCAACGGCGATCTTGTCGACGTCCTCATCGGCCTAATGATGAAGCAGGACCAAGGCTCTCCCAGCAGGCTCAGCAGAGACCATGTCAAAGCCTTACTGTCGGTACGTACAGAGAGGGAGAAACTTGATTTAAATTCATATATACATAAAAACCCCGTCGGCATGTGAATTGTGAACGGATACAAATCCATCTTCAGAACATCTTCATTGCTGGCGTCGACACGAGCTCAGTTACCATGGTTTGGGCGATGGCGGAACTAATCCGAAAGCCGCGGGTGCTCAAGAAGGTGCAAGACGAGATCAGGGCCGTGGTGGGAGACAATGAGAGGGTGCAACGGGACGATATGCCCGAGCTCAAGTACCTCAGGATGGTGGTGAAGGAGACGTTGCGGCTGCACCCGGCATTGCCGCTGGTGCCGAGGGAGACCCTGCGGCGCATCAACATCTGCGGGTACCATGTGCCGGCCAAGACGAGGTTGCTGGTGAACGCCTGGGCGATCGGTAGGGACCCTTGCAGCTGGGACGACCCCGAGCACTTCGACCCGGACAGGTTCGAGGAGGCGAACGGCGGCGGTGTCGACTTCAACGGGACGCATTTCGAGCTCGTGCCCTTCGGCGCCGGCCGCAGGATGTGCCCTGGGATGGCCATGGCAGTGGCCACGGTGGAGTTCACGCTTGCCAACCTGCTCTACTGCTTCGACTGGGAACTCCCGATGGGGGTGAGAAGCGAGGACATGAGCATGGAGGAAGCGGGAGTGCTCACGGTCAGCAAGAAGACGCCGCTCGTGCTTGTGCCCACAAGATACAAGCCGCACTGCTGAATTTGAAAAACTATATATGTCAGATATGATGTTTGTCAATAAAGGATTGGAACACTTTGTGTGGAATAAGAATTACTATTGTGATCGAAGGTTGTAGGTAATTATTTGGAGGTTAATACTAATGCCTTAATGTGATTTATCTAATCCAATCTCGCCTGATCTTAAATAAGGATTCATCTAAAAGAACTCCCTACGTTCTAATTTGTAGCTCGTTTTATATTTTTTCAGATTCTTTTTTTTTGGCGAATCTATATTTTCCAGATTTATAGATATTAGTATGCATTACAACACCTCACTGGTAACAGTCATTGGGGGCACGCATATTTCAAGCATGATATCGGGTATCTACGCTTACTAGGAGTTACCTCGAATCAGCAGATGGCATGGCAGCAAGTAAATTGAGAATCGGACCGCGTTGCCAAGAGATTAGGAACCGGGTTCTTGCAGTGCAGGCATATATTTTAGCACGACAAACACACGTGGTGGCACAAAGTTGCTGGACCTTCAAAACGGCTTCGATACTGGCTGTACATTTTCTCAGCATATACAGTGAGCATAGTCAATGTGCTGCAGGTAGTGGTGCCTTGACAATCGGAGGCTACGCGACTACGACATCATCAATCCTCCTTTGCACGGGTGGGGTGGACTTGTAGCCGCCTTGGCTCTCCAGACTCCAAAGCGTCCTGCTCTTTAGCCAGCCAGCAGCAACGGGGTCACGGCCTTATCATGGAAGAATCAAACAACCAGACCATATACCAACCTGATGACCCCCAATCCTTATCTCCTTCCGTGCTGTTATGTTCTCTTCACATGCACATATATTCGATATGCTAGCCCAGGGATGGGCAATGCCGGATGCATGGGACCCAACAGTTCATGCACGAGTCAACCAATGTGACGAACTGGGGAGGAGAATATGAGCTCCAAATCCCTGGATGCTCTCCAAAAAGGAAAAGGCAACCAATCCAGATCTCTCATCCAGCACCCCAATGATCTGCTGCTTTTTCTATGTCAAACGCCAATATTCCCTTCCTGCTGTGTCAAACACGCAGCTGCAGCTGCCCCCAACCAAAGTCATCGACCCCAACCCAGTGCCTGCCTCATGGCTCCCTTATAAATACATGCCCAGGCATGCAGGCAAATCAGTCCACAACAAGCACCACAACCGGCAGAAGAGAGGCCTCACATGGAGGTAGGAGGCCATCTTTGATAGCCAAGGATGATTTGCCTGTAGCCACCTCTGACTGCTCCTGGTGCCATGGCAATCAGGAGCAGCAAGTGGCGGCCCTCCGGGCAAATCATCCGGGCTAACTCAGTGCCTCTTACGCTATCCCATGTCAGGCCTACTCCTCTTTGACTTAACACGTACAATTATGGCTACTCTTTCAACCTACTCATCTTTGGCTTAAAAGATGGACAGGATACACAAGGAATGTGAGGTATTCCACTCTACGAAACATATTACTAGTTACTTCACTTCACTGCAGCCAACAGCTTGTGGCGAAATTCTCCATTTCAATAATTACCACTGTGGTGCCATCAGCCCAGCGGCATGGGCATGGGCGCATGACACATTATCTGCCGCAACAACTCGACCACAACCGAATCTAAGTACAGGTTGTTGGGATACTCTCTATTTCTTGAGCTTTTCGGAGAATAACTCATGACTGTCGAAATGCTACTGAGGTACAAGCCATAAGGTGTCCCTGGGTTTTGCTATTCCTTTTCTACCCCGAGCCTCTTTTCAGCCACAAATTGAAAACTACTCCTCCCCAGTGAATACTCCTAACATACTTTTAATTACGGCAAAATGTACCAGACTATCATATTTGACAACCATCACATTTTGGAGGTGACATTTCAAAAGGACCAAAAACTATGATTTTTCACCTAAAAGGATCCATTCGCAACTCTTTGAACTTACAATGTATCAATGCCTCAGCATATCAGTTCCTTGCACCCTTCTTGAAGCTGCCCAGCAACTCCTTAACAAGTACCTAGCAAAAGAGAAAATAATCTGAGATAGTGAAATAATTGGCCTTAAGTAACAGATATAGAAACATCAGCAGCCTAATTTATAACAAGATACAAAATATCTTTTGCAATTTAATTTCTGCCACATACATGCATGTTCCTGTTCTTTACTTCAGACATATGACCAGTTATCCCAATTGACCCTCCAGATTAATTTCAAAACTGCCACACACTGGTTTAGCTTGCACATGACAAACTACTATGTACCATACGAAATGGCTACAGGACAACACATTTTCCTGCCATTTGTCCAAACACACCACAAAATCATGTCACCGTCCAAGCAAGCTACCATGCCGTGTACTCATATTCATTTCATGGTGAAGATCTGGCATTACTGTGTAGACTAAAAACAAACTGCCTTTATAGTATGTCAGGAAGTTGAGCCCTGTATATAATTACTGAATTACGCACTAATGAATGCGAGCAGTGTGTCAGCCAATTTTGAGCAGTGTTGCATAGCCAATTTTCTCTATCATAATACACAACATTGATATTAGGAGAAATAAAGTTGAGCCCTATATAACAGTCCTCCATTACACACCAATGAATGTCCAAGGGAGTGTACTGTTTACAGCCACATAATAACTAAATGATGAATTGATTAAAGCTTACACTAAAACATCCAAAGGAATATTGATGCTAAAATTATAAAAAACTTGAGGAATAGAAGAGCTCCAAAATGGAGGCATATCACTAAGATAGGCAACAAACATTTAATACAGAAGGAATATGAATATGTAACCAGTCAGTCAAAAACTTAAAGAACTGAATTTCCTAAAAGGCAGTTTGCTGTCACGTTCCAAAATAGTACAACTTATACAAGGATATTAATTAAATTGGGACATCAGAGAACTGCATGTCTCAGAATTTCGCAGTTCTAAAGATCGATCCATAGAAACAAAAGGTTCACAACAGATGTGGCAATTTGATGCAATGGGAGCAAGGGAAATTTCATTGAATTAAATGAATTAAACAGGTAAGCAGTGGAGAAATCCAGTTAAAGGAATAGATAAGTCGTACTATATCTCATAATAAGCCTAAGTTGTCCACCGCTCAGTCAAAAAGCCTATTACACCATAAAATAGAATACAGGCATCTTCATTATAGCAATCAATGGGGCAATTGGTGCATTAATTTGCACATAAAATGTACCCGTTAACAGGAAACAACATTTATAGATGATCCCCATCATAATTTAAGCTCAAGATACCCAGAATAAGATCAATGCAGTGAATGAGTGATCAATGCAGCTTGGTCAAATTTTGATGTGATAGGGAAACATGTTATGGTCATATGGTGGCACTTGGTTTTGACTTTTCCCTTGGGCGAAATTCGGTGACGAATAGTTGCTCTCATTTGACAAGGAATAATTCTTCACAGGGATTGCATGTTGACCCATTCGGTGCTTTTGGAACAACAGATTCTGTTCATCAAGCCATGGCCTTAAGGGAGGCTCAAGAGGCACCCGTATTTCATTAGAAATCTTCTTTCAAGTGATGTTTGGTAAGATAGGCAAGGTCAAAATAAACAAGCTGATCCCCGCACGATTTGAAGAATATATGCCTACCATTATTATCAAGGAAAGATTCGAAGGAAAAGAAGTATGCTGCTGTGCCACAGATGAGTCATGAGAGTATGGATGACACGTCGATTTGTATTTTCTTTACATTTCTATCATATTTAATCTTGTGCGTGCAATAAATAATAAAGGATTGGAGGAGAAAGTCATTCATGACCTAAGACATTATTCTAAAAGGTAGAAGCAACACAAGACCTAGGCTCTCGGTACCACCCAGGCACCCAGCTGACATGTTTTTCAACATCGGGCTTGGCACTTTGGTGTGGATGAGGTCCTAAAGGTGCATTTCCATTCCTCATCTGGTACGGATATGGGCTGTTTCGGCCCACAGGGGCACACTCCAGTAATCCACTAACATTACTTCAAGGTGGGTTGAGAAGCCCACCTTGCTGTATTGAAAATTTGAATTGTATGTAAACTCTGGCTGTTGATAACGAATAAAATATGGCGGCTTTGTCTCAGAAACATTCCTTCAACAATTCAGAAACCAATCGCAGTTTATACATACTTTTACTATAGAGCTCCTATTTAAGTGTTTCAAGGCATTGTATCCACTCGATGTAATGTCCTTGAAATTAATAAAACTTCCATAATAAAAAAAAAACTCCTATTAAAGTACTGGTTGATCCTACCATATTATGTTTGATGTGTCTTTTTACATGCTACTGGCAAGTGGCAATGCAAAAAAAAGGAGAAAACTAAATGTGGTGCCTGGTTATTAAGGCAGAGGTTGTGCAAAGTCGCCGATCCCCTTTTCATTATCATTCCAGTAGCTTCATGTGCAGACAATTTTTAGTGCAAGTCGATCTGAAAGATTGATGTATTGCAGAGAACTTGTATAGAAAGTAGCAAGTATAAAGCTAAATCAAACGAGTAATAAAAGGTGCAGATTTACCGCATTTATTATGGGCAGCATGTTAATGCAACTAGTTCGCCTCATTCCCTTAATTCAATGTGGTTCCAAACCATTCCTTTTTTTAACTGCTTCTGAGCAGTGTCATAATATGACAAATATGAGGCGGTCATCAAACATAAATACACACACTAGCATTGGTGAGAAGCAGCATTAGTTATTCCTCTCATGAGAGACTACCAGCTCTGCATTTAAATTCAACCAAAAATAGGATAGCAGAGGAAGCTCGGAGCTCACCAACTCAGGAGGCGCTGTCGCTCCGGAGCTTCTGGATGGCAGCATACATCTTCCTCCTGGAGCCAACAGCCCCAATGCCCATGTCCTTGAGATCCTCGAGCGTTAGCATAGGTAGCACCTCATCGTCCACCTCATGGATCTCAAACACTGGGGCGTACCGAGAGAGCCCCAACCCGTCCAGCCACGTCTTGACGCCGCTGTATCCAATCGCGGAGGGGAGGCGGCCGTTGGGGAGGCCCCAGTCGGCCACGCCGTCGGACTCGTCGCCGCTGGCGTCGCGGCTGCCGGAAACCCTAGCCCTGGCGGCGGCTGGCGCGGCCGCGGAGTCGGACAGGTCCTCGTCGTCATAGTAGCGCTCCTCGTCGTCCTCGTAGCCCTCGGCGGCGCCCGAGGGCGCGGCGGGAATCCACGCGGTGCGCGGGCGGCGCTGGGCGGGGGTCTTGGCCCCCCGGCGGTTGTGCGGGTCAGCGCCGCCGCCAGCGGCGTCGTCCGGGTGCGAGCGGCGCGGCGGGCGCGGGTGGGACGAGGAGGACTTGTGGTTCCGGCGCGGGGGCGGGGCGTCGATGTCGCCGAGGCGGACGCTGGGTCGGCGGCGGCGCTTGGAGTAGGGCGGGGCGGGCGCCTGCGCCCCTCCGGCGGCTGCCGCATCGGCGGCGGCGGACGGCTCCGCGGCAGGAAGCGCGGCGACGACGCTGGCGGCGGCGCCGTTGGTGGTGGGCTCCGGCGGGCGGAGATCGGCCATGGGGCGGCGAGATGCGTAATCCAAGCTTCCGGAGTGGGAACTGCTGGCAAGGCAACACGAGTGTGCTCCTCTCTCTGCTCAGAACTGCTGAGAGAGAGAAAGAGAGAGTCGTACTCACCACGCCACGCTGCGGCGGGATCGCGCCACGTGGCGGTTTGAGTGGTGGGGATGCGGAGTGAGCTCGATGCGCAGGCGCAGCGTGGGGATGCGGGGAAGTCGCCCAGTGGTTGACTCGGTTGACGGATAAGGAGGAGAGGCTTCACGACCCCACGGGCCGCACCACCCGACCGGGGTGGGTGATGTTTAATGGGCTCCGCCCCAATGGGCCTTGCTGATTCCGTCTGGCGTCTTTTCTTTTTCTTAACATTCTAATTTTATAGGCTAATTATTAGACTGACAAAATGTAAATGAAGTTTGATTATGTTTTTATAAATATGATTGTCCGGTATATGTTGCATACAACTAACTTTATTCATAAGCATACATGGCATCTCATATTCATCCATATTGTAGAAACACACAATTCGAATATATCTTATGGGGAGTCATCCAATGAGTTATATCTAGGATTCACCATTGCTATTGAATCTTTACGTAAAGTGTTGCGATGTAATTTTCGATATACTTTATATTGGTCCCTCCTCGCCTCCTTCTGATCAGGCTTCATGTTACGAGCATTCTGACGATCACGTATTGCTTGTCTTTGCTTACGTGTCATATTTGCATATCTTGCTCTATCTTTAGCACGTCTTGATTCAATTTGGTCAGCCGTTAATTCTGGTCTCTGTACTACTCTATTTTCATCGGAAACATTTTTTCGCCTAAAAATGATGAGCGCAAATCAGATTCACTAATGATCACATAATAACATTAGTTCTAGGTATTAAAAAGTAATTATCATACTACCTAGTAATTTGTTGTGTCCAACTTCAATGTTAACAGGCGCAGCTTTACTTTGTTGATAATTTTCACGTCGTTTCTTTAGTAATTCTTCCTTCTTTTGGATAGACATTAGCTTGTGTCGGTTCGTATCCCGCTGGCTTCTCCATTCTCTAGGTTCCAGAGGTGGTGAATTGTCATTCGAAGTCACTGATCCTCCAACATCCACGCCACCTGAAATAAAAGGCATACATGTATAGTAATTGCATTGTATTAGGGCCAGTTTAGTTTCCAGAATTTTCACCAACAACCCGTCACATCAATCTTCTTTCCACTAATTTGGAGTATTAAATGTAGATTAATGACAAAACCCATTCCACGACCCCTATCTTAATTTTCGAGACGAATCTAACGAGCCTAATTATGTCATGATTAGACAATGTCGTGCTACAGTAAACAATCTCTAGTGATGGATTAATTAGACTTAATGGATTCGTCTCGCAATTTCCGGTCCATTCGTGTAATTATTTTTGTAAATAATCTACGTTTAATACTCCTAATAGACCTTGAAAGGGGACCCAAAAGTTTCACTTCGCGAACTAAACGGGCCCTAAATGGCACATTGGATCAGTAGCTTACCATTATCACTTAGGCTGGTGGTGTTGCACGGATCATGGATTGGGGCGCGGCTCTCGGATTGTTCTGAAGATGCCATCTGCAAGTAAAATAAATAAATAGAGCTTTCTATGCCTAAAATATTGAAGTACGGAAAATCTCCTAAAAGTGTGCCCTATGCAAAACTAAGGAAAAGTAACAATTTGGGGTCATAAGTAACTATTATGTACACACAACTTCAGCAACCCTCCTCTGATAGACCTTGCCGACACCGGTAGAGATGGAGCCTTTGGTACGCCCCTTTAGTCCCGGTTCAACTTTGGAGCCGGGACTAAAGGGGTTTCGTCGACGTGGCCTTAAAAGGCTGTGAGAGCCGCCCCCCTTTAGTCCTGGTTGGTATTACCAACCGAGACTAAAAGGGGGTGTCAAACTGCTATTTTATGCACCCGAGACAAAATCTTTAGTCCCGGGTGGTGTTTCCACCCGAGACTAACCCCTTTAGTCTCGGGTGGAAACACCACCCGTGACTAAAGCCTCTCCCATCCCACTGTCGCCTCCCTCCCTCCTCTTCTCACTCTTCCTTATCTCTTTCCTTTTTATTTCCTCCACCCACACCGCAGCACTATCTCTTCTCTCTTTCTTCTTTCTTCCTAAAAAATCTCATATCTTCTCCTCTTGCCAGGAATCACCGAGACGCGCGGGCGTGGAGGGCCGCCGCCGGCGCGCGCGGCGCGGCGCGGCGTGCGCGGCCGCGGGCGTGGACGGCCGCCGCCGGCGTGCGTGGCGAGCGGGGCCGCGACAGTGGAGGGCGACGCGCGGGGCTGCGGGTGTGGAGGGCCGCCGCCGGCGCGGGGCCGCAGGCGTGGAGGGCGGCGCGCGGGGCCCCCCAAGGCCGCGACGCGACACGGCGCCCGGCGTCCCTGGCGGCCGGCGCGGCGCGGCGCGGCTGCACTACCGGTGACGTGCGGTGCTCGTCCTCTTTCCTTCCTCCCGACGGGATTGGTTTGTAATTTATGTGAATTATTATCTTTGATTTTTATTTGTGAATCGAAATCAGATGAAACTTGTGTATTTTTGCTAGTGAATGTGTTGTGAATCGATTCGAACTTGTGATGTTTATGCTAGTGGTGAAATTGAATGACTTAATGTTGTGATGGTTATTGTGTGATGAACTGTGAGATCGAATCGAACTTCTTGTTCGTGTTCTTGCTGCAATTGTTGTTAGTAGTGGCGGCGGCGGAGCTTGGAGTAGGCTCGCCGGCGCATGGGTGTGGCTGCCGGTGCAGGCAGCTAGGTGCTTTTTTTTTGTTTTTCTGAAAAATCTTTTAGTCCCGATTGGTTCACTGGGACTAAAGAGGGGGGCCTTTTGTCTCTCATTATTAGTCCCGGTTGGACTTGAGAGACCTAAGGTCTCTACCAACCGGGACTAAAGGTCCTCACTCTACCAGTGCGACCATAACACGGGCAGTCAGGTAATTAATGTAGCTTTTAACAGAAACAATAACATAAAGAGACCATATGAATATACAAGCATCCAATTGCACTTGCATTGCAAAGGACAAAAAATTGAACTTATATGACCAATTATGAAGGCCACCTGCAGCTTGTCGGACAAACCAAAGCAAGAAACCATGAGAAAGATACCTGGGTTTATGATGATGGGATCTTGTAATAAACATATTTCCGTGCAGGTCAGCTTCCTTTAAAAAAGAATGGTGGGTCTGAATTTTGATAAAAACCTGAAAACATTTGCTTCTGTTCATTTTCCTACAACTAGTAAGATGCACGTGCGACACGCACGTGTTTACAATATTTTTCGTGTGCCATACAATATTTTTATATCTAGTAAAATGCACGTTCCACAAACAACTTGCGTCGTTCGTCGAACGAGCAGAGCGCCGCTGTGCATCGTTGTTTTATCGTGTTTAAGCATAACTGAAGATATTGACGTCGGGAAGCAAGCGAAGCTGAGCCATAAGCATGTGCGGCACACATAAATTTTTTAAAAAAAATATGTAGAATAAAAAATTGTCTTTATAGTATAGACACTATTGTTATTAGATTTTAACTTTAATAAAGTTCACAAATACCGCTATAAGGACACAATTTATTCAAATTTTAACAATATGTGACAATTAATTAGCCGATTCATATAAGGTCATGTCAAAAACTTCAACATTTCATATTGGTCGTGAAAGACGTGACCCGTAGTATATGTAATCAAACATGTACTTTAGGGAAGAATACAAAGACTTCATTTTAGACTCTGCGTATGTTGTATTGAATAATGTCAGCAACTCTTCCTCCCTTAGTCTTCATCATCATATTATTTGTCCTCTTCTTTCTCGTCCGCCTTTTCTTGTTTGGAGCTATATTCTTTGTCTTCTTCTCGACGTGATTCGTCCTCTTTTATACTGTTGTATGTGATGTTGTGGATTGTGGCGCAACTAGCCATCGTTTCAGAGACGTCTATCTTTTTTGACTCCAACATCGTTTTGTTTTGCAACTCTGTACGCAACTTCTCGTCGGTTTGTCGTGAATCAATCAGGTGAAGGCTAAGACTAACAAAGAAAAGATTGTAAGTCAAAATTAGCAATGAAGCATCCATCTCAATCTCATATGAATCAAAACCATAAAAATTGATTATCGACGAGTTAAAACAATTCTTAATCTACTTCAATATTATTTCACAAATTTCGCAGTAAGTCTTCACAATAATATCTACACAACCGACTATATAACTCAACTGTAGGATTGAACACTAAATCGCGAGAAACCTTAGAAGCGGAACCTTAAAACCAAGAGTCCGATGGGGACAAGTTACCTTTTTTTTTTGAGAAATAGGGGACAAGTTACCTTGATGAGTAGATTAGTAGATGAAGGGTTCTTTCCTCGGCGAGATTAGATGGCGATTGCGATCAATGAGAGGAGCCCGTGAGGGACTCGCAATATATAGCTTCGGGTGGTGCAAATAGATTTTCGGTGAGGTGATATGTTCGTATTCGGCACGGCCGCATCCCATCATCAAAGTTCACAACCTATAAATATAAGACGAGGCTGTTGAGATAACATACCTGAATTTGCCATCAATCCGACATCAGAGTTTCCACAACGGTTTGTTAAGCAACCAAACGCAGTCTGCGCAACTGGAGCGTGCAGTCCCTAAGAATGGAGCACCATTAGCTGGCACATGGCTTGCCAATTTACTGCCTGCATTTTTCACTGGTGACAACCTGAGTTATAGCAGGGTTGTGCTAGTACCAAAATAATCTGCAAGACTGCAGAAGCAGGTGTTCATAGTACATGGTTTTGTCAATTTACCTTCATTTGGCACTGATGTCGTCATCCCAGGGTTTATAGCAGGGTATGTCAAGCCGCTAGACGCAGTCTGCAAGACTGGAGCAACAGTAGCACCCATAACGAACATAGTTAAAAGGGGCTGCTAGCAAGGTACTTCATAGTTTAAAAAGAAACATATGTCAAAGCCCCTAACAAGGTTGTTACTCTGGTGTCAAGCAAATAAGAGATGTGAAGCACCCAACAAAAGAATAATATGGAGAAGCCATAATCATGGTGGATCTTTCAAAGATAATTTCAATCGAAAAACTAAAGAATGTGCATAGGAACCAAACAAACAACAAGGACTCAATACAATATTTCATATTGAGGTATTAGTAGGAGCATCTAATTGGATTTATTACTTCATATAGTTGAAGGAAGAAGAAAAATTTAGCACAGTGCTGCTATTTAGAGCAGAAAGGAGCAAAAGACTGGGTGCGACAATTATGAAATTAGTCACAGCAGTAATAAAGCTAATGTGAGGTAATGTCTCTAATTCTGCAAGGCATGAAATATGTGTTAGTTTGATCTTCTTTTCCCAAGGAATAAGAGGCACCATATCTAAAAACGAGTGAAAACAAAGCTGAGGTAGAGATGCAAAGATGGACCGGAAGTTGATTGGCATAATTTTACTATATAGGTAATAGGAGTAGATGCTACCAAAAGGATTAAATATGTAAAATATCCTGTGCAAAATCTAGATACTAAATTTATGCAATGAAAATTTTCTGAAAAAAGCTTTGGTGGATGAAACAAGTGTGAAATTATTGTTTGAGGAAAAAGTACGAACTTACCTTCTGTCCCACTTGTCTGAAGTGGACCCACCAGATGGGAGTCTGGACGTTTACCAACTTTGAAACATTCATCTGAAGGTCAGACAAGTTCAACATAAGTAAATATAACGACACAATATCAGGCTACAAAAATGAACATATATACATAATAGTCCAAACATATTAGTGAACAGAAGAGACATGTCACACCAGTTTTAACTATGATAACCCATTATGTAATTTGGGGTAAAGGTATAACTTCCATGTGCACTCAAGCTACCAACCACTAATCAATAAGAAATTGAGCTTAATCGCATATACCGTTGATTTAGATATAGCCTATAGGAAACCTTACCAACAAGATCTGCAACCAAATCCAGTGCTTTAGACTCAGTTTCCAGTTCTGCATTCAAAAACATATATCGCTCATTTTCCAGTCATACTCGCATCACTTAATGACAAAAAATTTAAAAAGAATGACATTTTACCATTACAAGATTCTTGAGAGGGATCTGAAATAGCTGGCAGCCTGAAAAAAAAAGATAAAGGGTGTATTGTCAGAGAATGCATTACCAAAATGAAATGGTTAAAAAGAAATTTAGAAAATAGCATTGCCTAGTACCTCCTCGTTTTACCAAGATAGAGCTTGGCAACAGTATCAGCTCATGGCTTGCGAGCTCACTTTTTGAGAGCATACCTCCGGTGGAAACTAGCAAGATATCGATTACAATCAAATCGATGGAGCACCAACGAAACTTATGGACAAAAGGAGAAGTGGGGATCTCACCCGACCCCAATGGGGACAACATTGTGCGGCCTCATCAGGCCGATCGGTATGAGCACCAGGTCTTTGAGCTCCGGAGTCCGATAAGCCAAGCCATCGACGAGCTCCGCAGCCTTGAGCCTCACACGTTCCCAGTCAATCGAGAACCTATGATTATTAACACGAAATTGATTTGATCCAAGGCACATGAAGCAAGAGCAGCGACATGACGAATTGGGGAAAGAAGTGCAAGCAGCATTTGATTTGACTGGACAGATACCGGACTTGGTGCTAACAGTGGAGTATGTTGAGGATGATGGACCGGAGCCTGATGGTGGCCTGGCAAACGCTCCTGTCGTGGTTGACGTACTGGCTGTAGGCGGGGCTTCCCTTCCCGCCGGCGACAATGCTGGCCAAGGTCGCGTGCGCGCCCAGGAAGAGGCGGAGGGCCATGGCCTCGACGCTGAGCGGCCGCGGCCGCTTGGCGGCGGTGTCCGGCGAAGGCAGCAGGAAGCGGGAGAGGTAGTGTTGGGCGTTGCGCCACTGGTCTCCCGCCACAAGCTGCCACAGGCGCCGCACGCTGAACATGGCGTCTGACTCGCTGACCATCCTGCACGATGCACGAGGCAGGGGGTGAAGGAGGGGCGCGCTGGCGAGGGAGCGAAGGGAGGAGCGCGCCGGAGGCCGAGCCAAGGAGGGAGGAGGGGCACGCTGGCGGCCGGCCCCAGCCCGTGCGACGACGAGGAGGAGCAGAGCCAGCTTCCCCTGCGCACTAAGGCTCCGAACCTGAATCCCCCGAATCCACGACATGTGCGCGAATCCGTGGCGAACTGCTGCGGTGGCAATGGATCCGTGGAGGCGCGGGAGTCGACGGAGGAACAGATGGTGGCGGCCGAGGCTGGCTCAGAAGTCGATTCCGGCGGCGGGAAGCTGGAGGCCTCCCCACGCTCGCGCCCCTCCCTTCCATTCGTGGCCCTCCTCGAGCCCTACGGCGGCGTCGCGGAGCACCTGCGGCCTCCCCCCTGTGGGTAGCCTCCGCTCGTGGCGCATGGCCCTCCCCCTCCTCTTCTTCCCCGTGGCGGCGGCGTGCGTCCCATGGCGACCCTCCTCCCCGCACCTGGTTCCAGCATGGGCCCGCCTCCTCCCTCCCTGTGCCGGCGGCGGCGGAGCTCCGCCGCGCACCCCTCCTCTCCCTCCATCGCGGCCGGCGTCCTCCCTCCTCTAGCCCCTCGTCCTCACGACGACGGGAGGGAATGAAGGAGAAAGATTTAGTGACGTACGTCACGTGACTTACCAGTCACTGACGTGTGGGCCCGCGGACCGTGGGGCCCACACGTCAGTGACTGGTAAGTCATGTGACTTACGGCACCGAGTCTCGCTCCGGGAAGGACAGCGTGTGTGGGTAGCCTCAGGACTAGGGATGAAAGTGGTACGGATATTATCCGTCCGACCGACCGACCGAAAGGGTCAGACACTTAAATGGTAAGACCGTATTCGAATCCGAACATTTAATATCCGTAACTATCTGTACCGCATTAGTATCCGGAAATTCAAAGTTGAATTTTTATGATCCAAATATGATGAATATCACTATTCGAGAAAAAATATACTGTCCGTATCTGTATTCGATCCGAGAATTCAGTCCGAGAAAGAAAAAATTATCTGTATCTATATCCGCAGTATCCGTCCGTATCCGATCCGTTTTCATCTCTACTCAGGACAGGAGTTCGGTACAGACGCGGGGAAAAAATTAACAGTGGGCCTGGCGTGTACAGGAGCGGGTACGCGCGGGGTGGGTGAGAAAAACATTACGTTCTTGGCAGAAACGCTCCCCAAATTGCGATTTCTATGGTTGTTCCACCTTTTTTGTCATCACGCAACCTGACGGGTGGGTCCGACGTGAGGGGTAAGGCGGGCCCGAACTGGGTGAGAAAAGTTTTCAATTGTCTTCGCTCCTTATAGTATAGATAGATATATTGGGTAAACATGTCAGTTCTTAAGTTATATAAACAGCACAAAAGTAAGGCCTACAATTTGAATTGACAGTAGATCAGTAGAAGGTAGAAATTGATACCTATACCAGAGTGGAAATTAGCTCATAAGATTAAAGAAGGTAAATTAGGAAACAAAATTTGAACAGGAACTCTGTTAATCCCCATGGATAAAATGGCTCGGCTCAATATGTTTTAGAGAAATAACAGTTCTAATTTATGAACTAGATCCAGCTACAGGTCCTAGATGACATGTAAAAATACAGATGTTGTGGTCCTGCTTTACCAGTTGTTGGACAATAGAGAGCATCACTCATGTCATCAAGTTTACAACACGTTATGGCTTAGTGAAAAAATAAAAATCATACTCATGCACTGAACCGGATGTTCAATTTATCAATGTAGAAAAGAGACATTAGGTCAATGTTAACCTGGTTTGGATTCCAATTATATAACCCATATCCTTATTGGTGGCATAAATTGACTGTAGGCTAGTGAAGCAAAGAATACCGGACAATAGCCTTTGGGAAGGAACATTTGAAAACAACATAATGTAACATATTTCACCTTGTAAGGTCCTCAGGTAAATTCCAATATGCTCAGAAATTGACTTGTTAGAAAAGATGGTCGGTATATAATATTCAATACTTTGTCCTAACAAAACAATGTTCTTATAAACTTCTATCCTGCTATAACTGAACCTGGGTTTAGGGCTTTAGGCGTTATCATGCATTAATATCTTTTTTCTCGAATAGGCATTAATATCTTCGGAAGTAGCAAGGTTAAACAGGTTTAATTGTTTAGCAATCTTAATAACAACACAAATGCTTCAACTGCTGGGAGGACAATAAGTAGAAGCACTTTCAAGAGAGTTCAATACATCCGGGAAGAACCTCTTGGGAAGAGAGGTAGCAATATGAACCTTGAACGACCCTAGGCATGCAAGCTTGACATACCTCCTGTGGCCATTTGCAGGTCGTCCGGGCTTTGCGCGGAGTCTGACAAGGAGTAGCAGTAGAACCCAGATGGACGACGGTGCACGCGACGGCGAAGCTAGTCGCTGCAGTGGCGAGCCATGGCTTCACCCGGACCGCGGAGAGCGGCACACTGGGGAAGGGGCAGCGGCGGTGACAGACGGGCGAGGCACGACCGTTGGAGGTGGCGAGGCGGCGGCGCGGTCGTGGATGGGGGAGGAGGCGAGACAGCGGCGGATCGGGGGAAGGGCACGGACCGAGAGAGAAAAACGGAGGGAACGGGGTGAGGGGGCGGACGGACCGACGCACGACATACTCCCTCCGTCCCATAAAAAGCGCAATCCTAGCTTTTGAAAAAAAATCCCACAAAGAATGGAATCCTAGAAAATAGATCTAATTACCTTCCTAACTAGGTGATACCCCGCGCGTTGCTGCGGGATTTTTAAATAAACTTTTAAGGTGAAATGTGAAAGTCGAAACACTAAAGCGATTACATGGCGATATTCATCTGTAAACAATATTATATATGAAAGGATGTTAATTTTGTTGAGAGAGAACCATTCTTAAATGATTGATCCTACATGTATTTCAACTACGAGAATTTTATGGCGTGCTACTCGCAAATACAACATGCTATTAGTCACAGAAAATCGACGAAGACATAAATATATGGTTTGGTGGATGTTGACATGGCTTATAGTGGATAGTGACATGGCGTGTAGTGGGTTATGACGTGGCGCGTTGAGAGGCAGGAGAAATCGTTAGTGGGTACCAATTATATAGTTGTATATGATTAAGTGGTCAGATCTAATTAGCATGGCAAAACTTACTGCATTTGGTAAACAAATAAGGGTATTAGAGTCTTTTCATTCCTCCACTAATCTGTCCTAAAAAACTAAAATTGTACTCTTTTATAGGACGGAGGGAGTACCAAATTGATCGTGGATGAGACAGATGCATCGCGGGCGGAGGCGGACCGATGCACGACGTAGCAAAGCATAGCGACAGACGCGCGGAGGCGGAGTTGAAAGTGGATCTAGGCCCCTAAGTGGATTTTGGTGAATTGAATGACAAAGCGATTAAAGGTCTAATATATTTGTCTAAGATTGTGAGCAGGTTTTATTTATATATTCATGAGATATTATTGGAGTATTTATTTGCGAATGAATATTATATGGCTCACATTGGAGAAGTCAAATATATGGATGATCCTAATGCATAAATGACAAATATCAAGCAATAAAGGAAGAAAAATATTGGGATAATTTGAGAAGGTCAATTCATGGTCTCCCATACTAGACATAGCTTGATTAAAATTACAAGGATCATAAAAGAGAATATAGTAATTCTCTAAGTCAAGTGCAAGGCTTTATGTGGTATATGAGAGAGGACACAAGGATGAGTGTAAACATTATGGTTCTTAATTGGAAGCTTGCATATTCGTTGTCAATCAAGGACAAGCATTTGAAGCGGATTTTTTAAATAGAAATTAATTATGGATGAAGCAAAGTGGAACTCAAAGTGGATTGGGTAAGTGATGAAGAGATCAACCGAGATGACTAGGGTGAGGGACTAAGCAATCTTTGGGGCCGTAGCTAAGCCGTCATTAGTGTTTTGCTAAGGTGAAGTTTTAGCATCCGTGGGGTCTTCAAGTATCATATCAAAACCTTAACCGAGGGAAGCAATTCGACTCATCAACATGTTATGATTGGCAATATGGAGTGACTTATGGATCCAAGTGTGCATTCCTATGCTAGATGGAATGATTCTAAGTCATTAGCTTAAGTATGGACGTGCTCAAGACAAAGGCTAAGTTAAAAGCCCTCAAGTGGACATTGCTCAAGTATGACAAGGTTGAAGACATTCAAGCTCAAGAGGTTGACAAGGTGTTTTCATTTAATCTTGAGTATAGGTTTGCCGTACTATCAAGAGGGATGCAACATTAGCAAGTTGACCAAGTCAAAGTGCTCATTAGTTGACCTAAGTGAGATCTAGCCTTGAGAGCCTTAGAGTGTGCTAACAAACCCTCCTAACCTAACCTGAGCCACTTCATCTCTTTGGTGAAGTGTTAGAATCATAGAAAGGGTTTTGGGGGTGTCTCGGGCCTGACCGGTGCTGGCTGGCCTAACGGCTAGTTTTTCAAACACCGGTCTGACCAGTGTCGCCCGACAGCTAATGGCTAGTTTTCTCCTTTGAGGGGTATAAATACCCCAAGCCTTCTTCAGTTGAAGGTTGTTGTTCCTAGTGGTTGTGCTGAGTTCCTAAGCCATTTTCTTGCAAGCCCTAAGCCTTAGTGGCTCTCCCCAATCTCTCTTTGTGAGATTTGTGGATTCAAGCCATATCCTTTGTGTTGGGTTGAGAGAGTGAGCTCAAGAGCGCCTTTGTGAGCTAACAAGAGCATTCCCATAGCTTGAGCACTTCGGTTTCGCGTCTACAAACTTTGAAGCATTTGTTACTCTTGGAGGTTTGCCTCCTAGACGGCTAGGCGTTGTCGGCTAGCTCCCAAGGTTGTGGTGAGCAGCGGGAAGTTTGTGAGGGCTGTGATCTTGCCTCTTCATGAAAAAGATCGCCTTAGTGGAAAGGAGGAAAGTGGTTGAAAGAGACCTGACTTGTTGTGGGAATTCTCCCTTACAAGCTCCTCAACGGAGACGTAGCCGTTCCTTAGTGGGCGGTGAACTTCGGGAAACAAATCCTTGCATTTATTTGTGGTTTGCCTCTCTAAGTTGTTTTTCTAGCATATTTGATTTGCTTCCGCTTCGATCTACTTAGGTGTGCTACTTGTGTGTGCAGGGGTCATTACCTTGCTTGTGATCATCTACCAAGGCTACTCACCAAGTTTGGTTCGTGCTAGAAGTCAAGAGGAGCTTGAAGTTGTTTTGCAGGTGCTCTGTGCTACACCGGTCTGACCGGTGCTAGGCAATGGTCTGACCGGTGCCTCCTGTGAAGCCCAGTGCGCGACCGGTCTGACCGGTGGACACTAGCAGCTCAAGTTTTCGGTGATGAAAAGTTAAAGTCGGTCGTCACGCCTATTCACCCCCCCCTCTAGGCGACATCAAAGTCCTTTCAGGAGTGGAAAACGACATACGACGTGTGAAGACAAACTCCGGTCTTTTTAGGAGTAGAGATTTCCCTCTTTTTTCCCCCTGAGATCGCTTGAGCAGCAGAAACAAAATTGAGTTTGGTAGAGCTTCGGCTCTAAGTGTTTTTATTTCTCTATGGGAGATGATTCTCGGAGATAAGTGATTTTGTGGTTGAAAATTATCCTTTCTGATTCTCTAGTATACATTTTTTAAATTGTACCCAAAAAATACATTTTTAAATTGGGATGAAGAATCACTTCACAGAGTCAGCATAACCTAAATTTTCCAGTCCCAACCTCTTAGTTCATCTTAGATAACCACTTCACAAAATCAGCAGATAATCACTTCTTTTCTAAAAATTACGGAAGAGCTTCTGTTGGAATCAGCAAAGAATCAACTAGTACAACTTGTACTTTGAAGGCAAAGCGCACGTGTGTAAGGAATTGGATGCTCGTAGCCTAAGAGGGGGAGGGGGTGAATTAGACGACTTAAAAACTTAACCTATAGCTTCCACTACTTTGCATAAAGTAAACTAGATCAATTCTATCTAGATGTGCAATCTAGGTTGATCTAGTGTGGAACCCTCATCCCAAAACAAGTTTTGCAACCTATAGTCAATCCTAACATGATACTACACTAGGAAAGTAAAGGCAAGTAAGGATTGCAAGAGAGTAATGCGGAAACGTAAAGAGGGATGAGAGGAAGCAAACTCTTGACACGCGATTTATCCCGTGGTATCGGTAGGCACTAAGCCACCCCTAGTCTACGTTATTGAAGCACTCACACAAGAGTATTGCTTCCTGGTCACCAAGTCTCCCAAGAGCACCACTTGACTAGCCACAAAGGCTCGTCACTAAGGCACTCGCCAAGCTCCCTTGGTCACCTTGATGCCACCTCCACTAAGGAGCTTCTTCACCAAGGAATGGGGTCTCTACCACGTCCCCCGCACAAAATGTCCTCGTCACTCCACACCAAGCCGGAGGGTCGAAGACGATTGCCGGTGAGCCACTTAGGCCCCAATACTTTCGGTGCACCTTGTACAGCTTGATCCACTCAAGAATCACCTCACAAGGTTGGCACAACCTTGCACTGACTCAGCTCTAAGCTAAGCCTATCACTAAGCACACACACAAAGCATGTGCAAGACTTTAGATGAGCAAATTAGCACTTTTATGGCTTGGATATGATCTTGTATGTGTCTCAAACTCCTCTGCACTTCCACACAATCCAGCACTATCCAGCAACCTCAAATGGCGAGGTGGAAGGGGTATAAATAGGCCAAGGCATCAAACTAGCCGTTGGGCCAAAGCTGCAGAAAGTAGTACCATCAGATGATCCGACGCTATGCTTTTTCCGGGCGTGGGTTCATCCGGTGCTACTAGCCATTACCTTCCACCTCACTTGACCGTTGACACAAATCATCAGACGCATTGACCAACGCACCGTCGGTTCATCCGGTGCTGAAGGGCTCCTCGTCAAAACCTTACTGTTAGCTTCTTACAGGCCATCGGATGAACCGATGCATGCACCGTCGGTTCATCCGGTGCTTAAGTCTTCTTAACCAGCTGCTCACTGTCTTGAACTCAAGGACCGTCGGATGAACCGCTGCCTCCTCGTCGGTTCATCCGGTGCTCCTGCTTCAGTCTCGGCGTGTCTCTGTCTCTTTGAAATTGATTATCGGATAGACCGACGGTGCCCTCACTTAGACCGTCGGTTCATTCGGTGCTACTGATTCCTGCGAGCCGGTCATTGCTTCTCTTCACTCAATCATCCGACGCAACTAGAATGTGGACCGTCGGTTCATCCGATGGTACCTTTTTGTTGTTTTCTTTACGTCTTCCACTTGCCATCACTTGAACTTAACATACCTCATTTTTGCTATGCACATGTTAACTTGCGCATGGTATCTTAACTTTGCTTAACTCGTGGTATGACATGTTAACTTGGGCATGGTATGTTAACTTGTGGTAATATCCATGGGACCTAGTAATGCCTACGAAGACATGCTTAATAATATGGTTAGTCACATTGATCATGTTGTCATTAATCACCAAAATCAAATTCGAACAAATGGCATATGAGGCCATGTTCGCCACAACGTGACCCATTGCACTTTTTGCTAGTTTTGGAGTGTTAGCTCCCAAATGCAAGATCTTTACAAGAACAAGTTTTTGGTAAGGATCCTTAGATCCATTAATATTTTGCAACAAAAAAAAGCTAAAACACCAAATCTTTTTGCAAAATTGGGAAACTACCCAGGGCCATTAAACCTTTTGGATGCACAGATATTCACAGCCTGTTGTATCTTTGTTGACTTATCACAGCTTTTTTAGATCGGCTTCTACTCCTGCTGGATTACCTTTTCCTTGCTACCTAGACAGTGGGCTAAATTTTGATGCCCACACAAATGGGCTAGCTAGCTGTGTGATGGATGACTAAATTTTCTAGTTTGAGAATTTATAGGATTTTTTTAGCGCTTCCTGTGAGGATTAACATGAATACTCCATTAGATTCTTAACTAGTAATCGTAACATGATAAGATTAAAATGGTGTTAGCAATTTCTTGTTTACCATAGAACGGGCCTATCAACATATTTTCTTAGTATTTATAATTGTATATATAGTAACTTACTAAAAGACACATTTGGTAAAGCATCCGAGATGGAATTTATTCGGTCATGAAGAAACACTCAACGCTACAGCGCAACGGCTCATTATTATATGATCATCACACAACGACAAGATAATGTTTCTGTGCATAAACAATCTGGTCGGACATTTGTTCCGTAATTACTGAGTACTCCCTCCGTCTCATAAAGAATGCAATTCTAGTTTTTCTATGACAGATTAGTGGTGGAATGAAAAGACTCTAATACCCTCCTTTGTTTGCCAAATGCAGTAGGTTTTGCCATGCAAATCAGATCTAACCACTTAATTAGGAAGGTAATTAGATCTATTTTCTAAGATTGCATTCTTTGTGGGATTTTTTTCAAAAACTAGAATTGTACTTTTTATGAGACGGAGGGAGTAAATAGTAATTAGCGCGTCGAAGAAAACCTCTTGTTGATGGTGACCTTGTTTTTCTGGCCGGTGGCTTTGTTCTCAGCTGATACACTGAGGATACCGTTCGCGTCGACATCAAACCTGACAGTGACCTCTAGAGGGCCCCTCCTGGGCGCTGGAGGAATGGAGAACTCAAACTCACCCAACAGATTGTTGTCGCGAGTCATGGTCCCCTCACCCTCGTACACCTGCATACGGATACATGGCTGGTTTTGGGAGTCGGAAGATAAGTGGAGTTGATTTCTTGTGTCGTCAGTGTCGGTCCTCGGAATCACCACGGTCATCATACCACCATTGTCGGAGTCATCAGCACATAGCACGAATTCCTTTTTTGTGGCGATAGTGGTGTTCCTTGGAATCACTACGGTCATGACACCCCCATCGGTCTCCAAACCAAGAGAAAGAGGGGTGATATCAAGCAGCAGGGCGGTCTCCTGGTGCCCCACGTAGCCCTCTCCACTCAAGATGGCAGCCTGGACAGCTGCTCCGTAGGCAACAGCCTCGTCTGGGTTGATGCTCATGCAAAGCTCCTTCCCGTTGAAGAGCTCCCGGAGAAGCTGCTGAATCCTTGGGATTCTAGAGGAGCCACCAACAAGGACAACATCATCAACTGAGCTCACGTCCATCTTTGCATCCTGGAGGCACCTATGCACAATGTCCACACACTTGGAGAAGAGATCCATGTTGAGCTGCTCAAACCTGGCACGGGTGATGGTTGAGTGGAAGTCGATACCCTCGTACAACGAGTCGATCTCAATGGTGGTCTTTGCAGTTGACGAGAGGGCCCTCTTCGCCCTCTCGCAGGCTGTCCTCAACCTCCGAAGAGCCCTAGGTTTGCCACTGATGTCCTTCTCCTTCCTCTTGAACTCTTGGACAAAGTGGCTGACCATCGGGTTGTCAAAGTCCTCACCACCAATGTGAGCGTCACCAGCCGTGGCCTTGACCTCAAATATTCCTCCCTTGATGGCGAGCAGAGAGACGTCACAGGTACCACCTCCCAGGTCGAATACAAGGACAATTTCCTCCAGACCCAGCTGGGCAGCCTTCTCCTGAAGACCATAAGCCATAGCAGCAGCAGTAGGCTCAGACACAATACGCATAACATTAAGACCAGCTAACACCCCGGCATCAAAGGTGGCCTTCTTCTGCATGTCAGTGGAGCAAGCAGGAACAGTGACAACAGCATTCTTCACGGTGGTTCCAAGGTAGGCTTCAGCAGTCTCCCGCATCTTGACGAGAACCATGGAGGAGATGTCTTCAGCCGCAAAATGTCGCTCCTTGCCCTTGTGTTGAACAACGATCATGGGCTTGTCATCAGTTCCAGAAATGACCTTGAAGGGCCAGAGCTTAATGTCACGCTGTACAGAATCATCAGTAAATCTCCTACCAATAAGCCGCTTGGAATCTGCATGCAGCTAAGGATTCAATATTAGTAACTGCAGCAAAAGATACAAATCATGCTAGCTAGCTTCAAGTAAATAGACAAAATCTCCACAGATCAATCAGAGTATCAGACAAACTTGAGTAGATAGCAAGAAAAATATTTTTTTGGAAAGACCAAGAAAAAATAATTATAAATGATATGTCTGTATAAGGCTACAAGTACTAATGAATAACTTGCTGGACACAAATTTGGCCTTGAACCAATAGGCCCTAAAGGACAAAGCAGGCGGGTTAGCCTAGTATACTAACTAGGAATTAGATCTATATATAGGATATATATATAGTATAGTAACTGAAGGCTCTTTTAGGTGCAATCTGTGTCGGTAGATTTGTCACATAACAATTTTTTTTTCAATATTCATAGCCACAAAAAGAAGGCAATTTGTCAGATGGCATCCCAAGAGCAATAATTTTCCTAGGTACGTGGATTAAAAAGAACATTAAGCATACTTTTGGCTAAGCATGAAAACTCTGCCAAAAGCTAAGCAAGTGAGTAAATTTATCACGGGTTGTACAATGCACTGTTGCACTCTGCAAGCATAAAATTCCATAGAAGGCAATAGACTATTGAATATTAATTAAATATCATAAATTCGTAATGAAGAAGCAAAGATGTCTCTTTTTTTTAGAAGATGTTAAAGATGTATAGCAGGGAGATCAGATCATAATGTAGAGTGGTCATCACTGAGCTGCAGATATGCGGTATGCATAAAGCATCACAATTTCTTCATTACAGGAGTTCACTTTTTAGCAAGGTAAAACAGACTGATGCATAAGAATAGTCAAGGTAAGAAAAAAATTATTGCCGCATGAAAACATAAGGACACAAAAAACATACCCGACACAATAGCAAAGTCAGCCAATAACCAACCAAGAGCAGAGAACTAACCAAAGCGAGCCATCAAATAATGTGTTGAGAGGGCTACGCTGGCGCAACAAACAGTAGAGCTAGCTACTGCCAACAGGGATGAATTTTCTGACCGGAATTCCGCCTATAAAATTTTCGGTTTCCTATCCAGTACAGGATTATAATTCTGGTCAAATGTTGGTACTTTTCGTTTCAAAATATAAAAAATAAAAATATATATTTAATAAAAATATAAAAATTAATAAAAAATATGGTTAAAAACTATATGTTAATCTGAGTTGTTTGTGCTAGGCCTTGTTTATATCGTATTTGGTTTGTGTTTTATAGTTACATACATATTTTTTTTTTGCAAATTCTATGAATATTTTGTGTGGGAAATATCTATTATGCATTGTGAACTTTCATTTGCAAAAAAAAAAACAATAGAGCAATTTCTGTATTTTTGGTGAAATTCTCAAAATTCCAACCAGAGAATGTGGAATTCCGACCGGAAAATGCAGAAATCTGGTCAATTTGGCGGATTCTGTTTTTTTTTTAATTTGAATCTCCACCTCATTCGTTAAATATGATTTCCAACCGAATTTTGGTTTATTTACGTTTCTAGTGCTCAGCAAAAATTTTCTTTCTGTCGGGAAGGTCGTGCTCACCGAAGATTGTGTTGGCGGGGTTGGTTTCGGCCTGGTTTTTGGCAGCATCCCCAATGAACTCCTTGGAACCGAAGGAAACATAAGACGGGGTGGTTCAGTTGCCTTGGTCATTGGGGATGATCTCCACGCGGCCGTACCGACAGGCGGCGACGCAGGAGTAGGTTGTGCCTAGGTCGATCCCAATGGCAAGAACCGGATTTAGCATCTCAAGAACCCGCCCCATGGTAGGCCGATCTTTCGTATCCTTCTTGATGCACTTGATCCCAACCTCTCTGCACCAGTTGATCTTTCTTAGCTGTGAGTTCTCAGCTTGCACCGGATCAAATAGCCCATCCAGTGATTCAGTCATCACCTCAATTGAACCCTGCAGTAATACACACACAAAAAAGAAAACGTCCTACTGTAAAAATTCACGACTGGGGATGCTTCAATCTTGTTGCAAGTTTGCAACATAAAAGAGCAGCATCCGAGATGCAACAAATAACTTTTCCAATGCCTGAAATCTGGATGGACTCCGATGATGGTAATAATAAGTTTATAAGGCAAGTGAAATTTCTAGTGTTTTATAGTGACAAACACATGATATTTGTCTTGGACCCTATTTACAGCCAGTTAATATCGAAATTATAATTACTATCATGAAATCTGATTTTTTTTTTGTTAGCCAGCATTTTTGTGTAAAGTTGGTGTGACAAAGATTATTAGGGTGCTAGAACCTACTATATCCTGGCCCGTGATCTTTTATATTAGTACAAACTTACATCTAACCTAGGCACATATCTTCAAATTCGATGGCTGTACATCCCCTGTTTTTCTCATAGGATTTATTACTCACCCATTCTGGTACATCACCGGAAGGTAAAAGTCTCATGCCAGTAATGATCTCGATGATGATGATTCCAAATGAGAACACGTCGGACTTCATCGATGCAACTAGGCGCTGAACTTTTTCTGGAGCGGAATAACCCCTGAATGCGAATGGTTAAACAAATAATAATGAATAATTTCATATAAGACATGGCATAGGGCTCATGCTAATAATGATGGAAACATTTTCATGCAAACAGTGTCTTACGGTGTGCCAGTTATGCCATCCCTAGTGATTGTATCATAATCATCATCATCCATGACTACAGAGTATTGAGAATCAACTATAACTGTTTTCATGTCTGAATGGACGAGGATGTTCTCTGGATTCAAATCCATATATAGAACGTGTCTCTCATGCAGGTCATGTAAGCCCTCTGCTATTCCCTGAATTATCTTGAAACAGGAGGGCCAATCAAGTCGATAGGCTGCATAATGCAAAACAAGAAGAACCTAGTAGTATTAGTTAGTTACCACAAGAGAAATCCATAAATAGGTGAACTAGTATTTTCGCGGAGACATGCTTTTCATAGTCGTCGCCAAGCTTTCAGTTTTTCCATGTTCAGGCTTTGCACGGATATAGAGATCATGCTGTTGGCGCGTCCCTTCAATACCACATTCAGATATTGATAAATTCTTGATGGCAGCAATTAGTCTCGATACAGTCTGAAAAAGAATAAGCATTAAATAAAGTCATTTTCGCGGAAAAGATAAAAAAATGTTACAACACTAAATCACTATGTGAAAAACACATAACGGTCATATGTGCACTTCCCTGTTGAAACATACAGCTAGCGTTTGTAAGGATGATTTATGGGCCATAGGTGAGGGCGAAGATTGACCTGCAACTTTTTCGTAGCTAACGCCTAATCATCAATAGCTGTCCTTTTTTTTTGCCTAAGAATTAGCAGCAATGGTGGCCCAATAGAGAGTTTCATGTGCTGATGTGGACAGTTTTGAATTTGAGACGTTTATTATTAGCGATCTGCTGTGGTAGGACATGATTTTGAGGAAATAATTTTTTAGTAAAGCTCCAATAAATAGTTTTAGGGGAAAAAATTTAGAAGATTCTTGAAGTTGCTCTCAACACCCTTTAATTTGGAGTATCTTTCTGAAGGGCCACAACCTGAAGTAGGATCAATCACTTACTTTACTTATTTATTCCTGCCGTTGGCTGATGGGAGTTCATTCATTGGGATATTTCCGCTTTCATGCCCTGCCGGTGGTGGCTTGAACGTGTGATGGTTTCCTTGGTGTTGGATGAGCAATCCATGAGACAGAGAAGAGAGCGTGAGGACATATACCTTTTACCGTTTTACGTACTGGGCAAAAGGGCGTCGTCTGCAATCAATTGTGTAGATCTTTACCTTTTCTATTATTTTTATTTGGCAAAGACTTATTTGGTGTAGATTGTCCAAAAGAACCCTAATAGAAAGGTAAAATTGAACGGTGGAGGGTCTAGTGGCTTCTTTTAACACTTTTTTTTAGAAGGCACGGGGGGGGGGGCGGACAGTCCCCACCTGAATTTCATTCAAGGGCTTTTGTGAAGCCAAGACGGTTACATCTGGAGGGTTCAGCATCAGATAGGAAAAAAACATTTTGACACACTCAGTTACTTTCTAGGTGTATTACATGGATGAAAGGGAATGACACCAGGACACAGCAATGTCTCGTTCCTCCACGGGCCACCTGTGACTCCATAGGCGGGCATCTTCCTTGCACAAAACCCAGAACCTGGAGATGTTCTTTTAATAGATAGGTATGTTTTTATGATCTAAAATGTGGTCTATTAATGTGACATTACATGGATGGACGGGAAATCCCGAGACGAGTCCATTAAGCCTAATTAATCCGTCATTAGAGATTGGTTACTATAGCACGATGTTGTCTAATCATGACATAATTATGCTCGTTAGATTCGTCTCGAAAATTAAGGTAGGGGTTGTGGAATGGGTTTTGTCATTAATCCACATTTAATACTCCTAACCAGTGTCCGGAGATTGATGTGACGGATAGTTGGTGAAATATTTGGGATATACCTTTATCTGTTGTATAAAAGTAATTTCTGAGGTTTATTTTCCTTATTAAATAAATTTTAACAAGGAAAATATGAAGGAATTTTAATCCGTGCCGATTGATTTGACTTGGGTGCCAATAGAAATTAAGCTACTGATATGTACCTGTGCATCCAGTTCTTGGTTCTTGAGAAAAGACTGGATGCATGGCGAAGCTAGATCTGCCCATATTCGTCTCTATATCCTTTTGCACCCGATCTAGCTTCGTTTTCATGCTGTTGGCCCCGAAGAATTGGGACAACATGTTCTTCTTCTTCCACTCGTTGACCGAATCAAGGGCCTCTTCGACGCTCTTTGCTATACCCTCCAGTGGGCCGCTCATGGCTGCTGCTACCTTTTTCTTATTGAACTGCAGGAGGATCAACCTCACATCGGTCACACACCTCTCGATACTGTCGCATTCCTTCTTGTTGTGCTTAATTGTGTCGACGGTATTCTTGATCTCGAGTGCGACTTTGAAAATTTTTCCAGGCTGGTCCATGCGACATCAGCCATCTGCTTGCTCTTGCAGCGTTGACCAATAGTAGATCTTCAAGGCCATTCAAGGAAGTGCATCACCAATGGAAGATCTAATGAGAGATACTGAGACTGGGAGAACTTTCTAATCTTTAGGTTCCTCATATAACCATCAGAGTAAGTACTGACCTTATTGGCTCTAAATTTGTCTTCAATTTCTTCCAACCTCTTCCTCCACCTAGCCCCCGCTGCCTGGCACAGAGCAAGCGTTGCCGCCCAGCCTTCTCTTCCTTGGATCAGCACCAACCCACCAACTATGCTCCGATCCTATCAAGTGGAGAGAGAAAGCACTAAAAGTGTAGGTAGACATCACACTCCCATCGCCAAGATTTAATAGTAGATGATGATCAGTTGTGGCAAGGCAGCAAGCAACACTCGCGCGCAGGAGGAGCTAGTGACCAAGGAAGGAATCAGTACCACGCCACATAGGCTGAGACCTTAATTATAAAAAGTAGACCGCTGAAGTCAAGTCTTCCTGGTGCAACAACCACGGTTTGTCTCTGACCGAGTGAGTGCAATTGGGCTGCATCTTCAGTAGCTATTTCAATTTCTTCTTAAAACCTTATTGTTCAGCATTTCTCACTTACGTGGTGGTGCACTGATCTGTGATGAACTGATGATGTCCCAAATCTTTCATTCGTTGTGTCTGACCTGAACGGTTGCAGTGATAGCAACCTTTCGTTCGCTTGGAGTAGGGTGGAGAGGGCGCCTGAGCCCCTCCGGCCGCAACTGACGCATCGGCCGGAATCCACGCTGTGCGCGGGCGGCGCTGGGGGGGGGGGGTCAGCGCCACCGCCGGCGTCGTCAGGGTGCGCGTGGCGTGGCGCGGGTGGGACGAAGAGGACTTGTGGTTCCGGCGCAGGGGCGGGGCGTCGATATCGCCGAGGCGGACGCTGGGCCGGCGGCGGCGCTTGGGGCGGGCGCCTGCGCCCCTCCGGCGGCTGCCGCATCGGCGGCGGCGGCAGCGCACGCAGGAAGTCGCCCCAGGGGGTTGACTCGGTTGACGGGCGGGCGGATAAAGGGAGGGAGGGAACCCACGGGCCGCACCGGAATCAGGAAGGCCCATTGGGCCTTTCAAATTGCGTTTGGCGTCCGTCCGTCCGTCGGGAATTTTTTTATATATTTTTTTTCTCTATTTTGCAAAAATAAATGGTCCGTCAGAAATTTTGCAAAACTATACATCTGCCGCCGTGGCCCAGCGGCAGGGGCCGTGGCCCACTGACAAGGGCACATACCGCCGTGGGCCACGGCGTTAGGGGCCTACCGCCGTGCGGCACGGCGGTAGGAGCCTACCGCCAGGCGGCAGCGTGACCTCCAGGTAGCGCCGTAGGCCACGGCGGTATGTATGGCCCTACCGCCGTGTCCTACGGTGGTAGGATTTTTTTTTTTGTAAATTTCAATTTTTGAAGCATTGATACTTAACGACGAACCATTAATACTTAACGACGAATTACAGAAACAAGCAATGGCACGTACGACACAAGTACCCTAACTTTGTGCCGCTGCTAGTCCTAACGTGCCTTAGGGAATTTAGAAAAACGATTACAATATTTGTAGTCTAGTTGTACGAATAGTACCCGGAGAACCAGGACATCATAGACCCGCCGGAGTGCTGGGAGGGCATGTAGTACCCCGACGGGAGTGGAGTTGGATCAGACGGTGGCGGGGGTGGAGTTGCTGGTGGAGTGTTGTCCTTCTTCTCGTGGCACGGACAACAGCAGAACTCGTCCTCACACCCGGTGTTCGTCTTCACCACCATTGGTCCGGTCACCGGTCCGTCGTCGTCGTTGGTAGATGTCGGATCTGGAGAAGCCAATGCCGACACGAGTTCTTGCCTCAGGTTGAAGATGACAACATACTCGAGGTAGTTGTTGTATTCTTGATACGGGTCAATAGCTGGAGGATCCACTCTTTGCACGAAACCGCAGTTATCTGGTTGTTCGGAGTACTGCAGAAACCGTGATTACATTAGTAAATCATAAAATGATGAAGGACGGAGGTCATGGAGTTTTGCTTACCCATGCTCGTGAGCAATGCCAGAAGCGTCGACCAGAGTTGTCCCATCCCTGGTAAACCTGCATCACACAGAACTCACCGTGTGCACACCTTGGCCAGTTCACCGTTTGATTTGGTGCGTACTTTTTAACATCACGCATGGATTTGAAATCTCTCTTATCTAAGACTGGAAAATTGCTGTTGAACTCTGGATCTTGCTGGCTCCACAGTGCTGGACCGAGGGAGTCATCATCATCCCTCCTGCTGCTCCTTACGTTTTTCTTCTTATTTTTCTGCCTCAACCATCCTTTGCCACCTCTCACGTGCTGAACGACCCGTCGCCTCGACGTAACGCTTGTCTTGTTCGAACTGCTCACAATCTAGCCACTGCATAAAATCGCAGAGAGGAGGTGGAGTCTTTTTTCAAAGACAAGTTAGCACATAATAAAATAGCAATGACATATTATTTATTTAGTAATGCAGTTTGTTCTTACTTTTGGTTTAACATTACGACATGGTGGGAGGGGGTCATGCTCGTAGTTCACGCACATGAAGAACCTCATCCCGTAGCAGTACCCGAGAACATTGCACTTGACAAGCTTACAGTTGTCACCGCAGTAGCACATAGGAGTGTGGATCCCCTTTGGCACCGCAACCTTGTCCTTCCTACTGGTGAGCAACTCCAAATCCAACTCAGGACCCGAGGAAGTCATTGAAAGCCTACAAAAAAGATGAGAAATATGATAATTCATTACATGTTTCATTTGAAATTAGAGAACAATACATAACCGGATATGATAATAAATTTGACGGCAAGAAGAAAACAACAAGCAAATTACCGAAATAAAGTTGGTAATGGACCCCCAAGTTCTTTCGGTTGCTCTTCTAATCACATGGTCAACTGAATTAAATTCTGACAAGTCAACTCCATGTTCACCATATCTAATCTGCCCATTACCGAAATACAACTTGACACTGACTGCATCCGACATGTCTGACAGCATGAAAAAAAAACCGCTATTAACAAGTGGATCTGCAACTACAAAATATATCTACTCAGAGCTACACTAAAACTATAATTTTACTAATCCATCTACACTAAAACTATATTTTTACTAAGCAGATCTACACTAAAACTATATTTTTACTATTATCACAGTTCAAACTATTAAGTACCAGAGTATTACCTCTAACGAGACGAAAAACCGGCAGAGCTTCGCACATTCACCACCTCCTCCTCACTCCCTTCTCCTCTTCCCCCTCTCTTTCTTTTTTTTCGAATTATTATGACATTTTCGGCTGAATTTCGGCGTTATATAGGCAGTAGTTCCTAGCGCCGTGGGGCACGGCGGCAGCAGGCCTGCTGCCGCCGTAGCCCACGGCGGTATGTCCCTACCGCCGTGGGTTACGGCGGTATGTCCGTCGCACGCTACGGGCCCACGTCTGGCCGTGGGCCACGGCCCCTACCGCCGTGCCGCACGGCGGTATGTCCCTGCCGCCGTGGGCCACGGCGGCAGATGTATAGTTTTGCAAAATTTCTGACGGACCATTTATTTTTGCAAAATAGAGAAAAAAAATATATAAAAAAAATCGTCCGTGGGTGTGGGGTCCGAGGAGCGCATCAGCAGCAGTGTGTGTTGCTTGCTAAAATGCTTAAATGCTAAGTAATTCGGTCACCTATATTATTCAGACATACCTGAATAATGTTTTGGACAACATTGCGTCGCCGTCTTGCTATCTTGTTGAAAGCCGTTCGTGTGGCGCTGCTGGAGAAGCTAGGTGCGGCACCTAGCTTGAAAACAACCATTTGTAGTGTGCGGATCGCGCGCGTTTTCCATGCCGCTCTCCGCTCTTAGCTCCAGCTGCGATGACATATCTAGCTGCAGGGATGCCGACAACTTTAGGGTGCACCCCAACTCCGAGTCTCACTCGGAAAAATATTGACACAATTTTTTTTCACAGTCACGGGGATATAAGGTTGGGCCGAAGCCCGTCCATATCAATGGTTACAAGTTTGTGGCATACCACATATTACAACCAGTAGCGAATCTAGGATTTTAGCTTAGGTTATGCCACGCAAAAAAATCATATATAATTCAATAATAATAGTAAAATTGACAATATAATTTGGAATGTATGCACTAACCACTAAGTGTCACAGCTCAAGTTCAGGTAATCAGTCGTGCACATTTGTATGTTCTCTCTAAAAAATACGTATATATACTTCATGGTCGGGGGATTGCAGGGTATGCTGGTGCATACCTGACATACCCCCTAGCTACGTCACTGATTACAACAGCATACCCACAACACCATGGGCTCGAAAACAAGAGGATGCGATATAACACAAGAGCTAATGAAATAACATATGCTAAAAGGATTTACCCCTAATCTTGAGCAAGTTGAAGACAACCACCAATAGTCGACGAGACATCACTACCAAACATCTTGCTTGTTTTCACCACAATGCCCATTGCACTACCATCCACCCCTCGTAGCTACGCCGTCTTGTTGTCACCACAATGGCCATTGACCCCAAAATTTTAGCATCTCTCGACAAAGACACCAAATTTTAAATGGCACGTGGCAAAAACCACGTTTTGAAAAGGTGTCCGCTTGTCAATTTTGCCAATTCCATTTCATACTCGTCGTTTCACACCAAAAAAAAAAGTTCGCTTCATTATTGTTGCTGTCGACGTCAGCCTCGGTCGGAAGAGGGCGAAAAGTCAGAATCACGCTGGGATCCAACCACCCATCGCGGTCACTTCCACGCGGGCCCACCCGCAGATGCCGCAGGTTTTGTTGCGTTCCGCCGGCGCCGCCGCTTGCTTCCTCACTTCTCCCCGTCCCTGTGTGTGGGCCCGCCTGCCCCTGGTGTT
Source organism: Cenchrus fungigraminus (assembly GCA_036936925.1). NCBI lineage: Eukaryota > Viridiplantae > Streptophyta > Magnoliopsida > Poales > Poaceae > Cenchrus > Cenchrus fungigraminus. The sequence goes on along the minus strand of CM072770.1, from coordinate 1,370,239 downwards.
TGATCCGCGCCGTCCGTTGGGCGCAGGACCCAACGGCCCAGCCCGCCGCGCCGTCCGTTTCCGCGCCCGCTGTATAAAGCGGCCCATGCCCCCACAGCGCGCTTCCCCGTCGTCGAGCCGCCACCACCACCCTCCCCCTGCTCCTGTCTTCCCTTCCGAATCAATTCCGGCGAGCCCCGCCCTCGCTGCGCCGCGCGCCCCCGCTCCCGAACGACAATCCTACAGCTAGGAGCGCCCGGATCTCGCGCCGCCAGCCTCATCCCCGAGATGGCGGTGGCGCTGCGGTTCCCGGCGGTCGCGCGGGAGTCCCCTGCCGCGCTCGCCGCCGCCGCCACCAAGCTCGGGAGGGGGCAGGAGTTCGCGCGCGCGAGCACCAGGCCGGGGACGCAATGCTGGAGGCGGAGGGGGCTGGTGGTGCGGTGCCAGACGGGCGCGGCCGCTGTTCTCAAGAATGACGAGGCGGCGGCGCACAAGGCCCGCACGGCCTTCACCGTCGTCATGAAGTTCGGCGGCTCCTCGCTCGCGTCGGCCGAGCGGATGAAGGAGGTGGCCGACCTCATCCTCTCCTTCCCGGAGGAGACGCCGGTCGTTGTCCTCTCCGCCATGGGGAAAACCACAAACAACCTCCTGCTGGTACTGCCATTTTTAGCTCGCTGTCTCTAGTCTCTACTTTTTTTTTTCTGCCGATTGTTTACTTCTGTGTAGGCGTGTAGCTAAATGCGCTTGCCTGTTTCGTCGATTGCATAGGCCGGTGAGAAGGCGGTGAGCTGCGGCGCCCCGAAGGCGTCCGAAATCCCCGAGCTCGCTGTCATCAAGGACCTGCATCATAGGTTGCGTTTCGCTTTCCTATCTTGTTTTATTGATTGGGGGTGCCCTGCGCTCGACCATCTGGCCCTGATTGTTCGCAATTTTGCTCTGCTCTCAGGACGATTGATGAGCTTGGATTAGATAGGTCGGTTGTTTCAGGTATGTTGCTCTTGCACTACTCTGATTGGTACCAAGCATCAGTGCCTCGGCTATCCTCCTGCTCTATTTGGAATGTTTTCTTTAACTACACAAATGATTTTTTTTATGTGCAAAAGTTTTTCCCTGCGCAGTTTGAATAATAATTGATGGTGGAGGTTGAATGGCCATCAACATGATTTTTTTTTCTTAAATGTGTATGGTGCTGAAAGGCCTTATGGTCGCTATCAGAAATACAGGCCATTCTCATCATGGCACCACTCTTATCGTCTGTGCAACAGAGACAGTTTGTTTATCTTGTCTGTTTAACTTGTTGCCAGTCCCTATGCTTGCTTATTTAATAAACCTGACAAGTTCGTCTTCCTATTGAAGTAGCTTTCAGTAGCACGATCAAACAATTTCTTTATCAATCTTCATTTCAACAGGCTTTTTGGACGAATTGGAGCAGCTTCTTAAGGGAGTGGCTATGATGAAAGAGCTGACTCCTAGGACAAGAGATTACCTTGTTTCCTTTGGTGAATGCATGTCCACAAGAATATTTGCTTCATATTTAAATAAGCTTGGGAAAAAGGCACGCCAGGTATGTCAAATATTTGAGTATGTTCTTCTGCATACGCCCTATAATTTATTGTTTATTATTGTTATTGGTTTTGAACTGAAAGTTTAGATTCTAGTCAAACTATCCATTCGAGTCTGGTTGGAAGAATGTGTGAATGCAACTAGTCAATAGTTTGGATGGTCCGCCAAGTCCTGGATAGTACCAGAACACATTGTTTGCCCACCGACCACTTTGTCTAACCTAACTCAGGAAAGAGTAGCCTTTTTAAAACCTAACTTTCCTGGACAATAAAGGGAAGTCAGCTTTTGATTCTAAACAGGGGCACAATTGAGAGTAAAGCTGTCCCTCAGATACAATACCATGTTTGAATCTGTACTGGCACATTGCTGCATGTGGATGCCTACAAATGTTGAGCAATATTTCTTTTGACCGCTACATAGAACTAATTAAGCTCATAACCATATCCATGGCACTAATATCAGGTGGATTTCCCCCCACCCTTGTAGATTTAGACATTTAGTCCACAACTGAAATCAGCATTTTCAGCCAACAATGTCGTAAACTAACTGTTGACCTTTTTGGGCAGTACGATGCATTTGAGATTGGCTTTATAACCACTGATGATTTCACAAATGCGGATATTCTTGAAGTCACTTATCCTACTGTGGCAAAGAGGCTACATGGAGATTGGATGGATGATCCTGCCATCCCTATAGTCACTGGTTTTCTTGGGAAGGTATGTGCTTCCACATGATTTGTGTTCAGGGTGTCAAGTTTACTTCGTTTGGATTCATAATGATGGACATGCATTTCAGGGATGCAAATCATGTGCTGTTACTACTTTAGGCAGGGGAGGTAGTGATTTGACTGCTACAACTATTGGCAAAGCCTTGGGATTAAGAGAAATCCAGGTCCGTTTTCGGTGTCACAGATCCTTACATTAATACGTTAAGTTTTTACAATCAATAAGTTGTTCAAGGCTTTAGATCCTCTAATAATACCACTATTAATTTGCCGTCACCACCCCAACTTGCTTGGGACTAACAGGTTGTGTTATTGCTGTAAGTTTCTCAGATGCTTAATACAAACTACAGCCCCCTGTAACTCCTTTTCTGATTCTTTTTTTATAGGTTTGGAAGGATGTAGATGGTGTGTTGACGTGTGATCCAAATATTTATGCAAATGCGATACCCGTGCCCTACTTGACTTTTGACGAGGCTGCTGAACTTGCCTACTTTGGCGCACAGGTATTTCTTATTCATTTATTAATATTTGTTGATCAAGTAAAATGTTGCCTGCTGCACCTGAAAGCTCAAATCTTAATCCTGAACATTTAGTTTACATGATCATTTTGCTTCGGCTTTCTTTTTCTTTTTTGTTTGTTGGTTTTGGAGGATTATGTTGCTGGAACAAAATTTTAGTAACCTATAACTTTCTTATTTTATTTGTTTCTGGTTAACTTATTATACTTATTGTGTTAGGTTTTGCATCCTCAATCAATGCGGCCTGCTAGGGATGGTGATATACCAGTTAGAGTTAAGAACTCGTACAATCGCCATGCACCTGGTACTGTCATCACTAAAGCCAGAGATATGAGCAAGGTCTGTTGTGTGCTTGTTAGTAGATTATGATTATTCCATGTGTAATATCTTGTTACTGCTTTATGTAATTTCTTGAAAGAGCCAGAGCTCGCTTGAGTAAATCTTGATCATAAATTGTTTTTTCAGAGTATTTTAACCAGCATTGTGTTGAAATCGAATGTTACCATGCTTGATATAGTGAGCACACGGATGCTTGGCCAGTATGGTTTTCTAGCAAAGGTAAGAGTAGCCACTGGTGTGACTCATTTGTTTGTTTTCATCATAGCTTTTTGTCAGCTTGATTGTAGGTTCATACATGCATGTGTTTTTATTGCAAATGTTACATGTGGCAACAAATATGTCTCTTTTGTTTGTTTCATCATGTAGTAACCTTTTTTGTCAGCTTGATTATAATCCATGCACGTGTACAGGTCTTCTCAATATTTGAAGATTTGGGCATCTCTGTTGATTGCGTGGCTACTAGTGAAGTCAGCATATCGTTGACGCTAGACCCGTCAAAGCTATGGAGTCGTGAGTTGATCCAGCAGGTAAGCATCTGAATAAAAAATGTTTTTTGTTTAACTTTCACATACAACCGGTGCTCTAATAATACACAGCTAACAATTTTTACCGTGTTGTTATCTCAGTCCAATGTTATGATTAATCTTGAAGTTTTGAGTTGCTTAGTAAAACCTAAATGTTTACATTTCAACAATGGGTGTTGGGTAACCCCGAGGTAGGGGTATTTTGACTTAAGAGAATGGATGATGTATTGAAGTTGGATTGGCTTGTGGTGGTTTTACTTATCGTGCTCCTGTTTCATTGTGGTTTTTTTTTTATGATGTGGCAGGAACTTGATCATGTTGTTGAAGAACTTGAAAAATTTGCAGTTGTTCATCTGCTCCAGCGTAGATCAATCATCTCCCTGATAGGAAATGTACAGAGGTCGTCATTGATTCTCGAAAAGGTTAGAGCTACCCACGATAGTTAGCAACTTGACATCTAGTGATTCAAAACTTCAATGCTAGATCGTTCTAAAACACGAACGACTGACTCTTTTTGCTGCATGCCAGGCATTCAATGTTCTGCGAAGACAGGGTGTTAACGTCCAGATGATCTCACAAGGGGCATCCAAGGTATGCATCTGATCCCTCATCATCGTAAAACGAAAATCAAGTTTTGTGCACATTCCAAAGAGTGCAATAACGCTGATTTTGTACTCAAGCAGGTGAACATTTCCTTGGTAGTCAATGACAGCGAGGCAAAACAGTGTGTGCAAGCCCTCCATTCGGCATTCTTTGAGAATGGCTTCATGTCAGAAGTCGAGGGAGCTGATGTTACCCAGAACGGCGCCTCTCTGAACTCAAATGGCGCTCTATATGAAAACTAGTCGACTCTGCAATTGCGTTCTCCTCAATTGGTGTATTATCGATAGGTTAAGTGGTGATTCGTAGCAATTTATCTAGGTCGCCCAAACGACTTGCTGTTGTAAGAGCTTACCAGGAACAGTTTGCATGGTATGTCATTGTTTACCATGCGATCGGGCGGGACCTACCGAGCACTAGTATCCATTGGTCTTGGGGATCTGCCAATTCAAAGCATCCCCAAGCTTATACTCCTATGTATCAGAGGGTTGGATTGCATATGAATGTTACAAGAGAATTATATTGCACCCTTTGGGTGGTGATTAAGTGCATCTCTCTATATTTAACTCTGGATTCACCATTATCAGATAGCTCATAATGTGTAACAGAATGTGATCTTGGGTCCGTGTGACTTTGCCCATAGGCATCGGACTAGCACCTAACTTTTCTCCACCTCAGTGCATCTTATTCGTACAGGTGAATTTTGTGTTTACCCAAGACTGCATATGCATGAGGGAACAACAAAACAAACTGAAAAATATATACAGTAATGTTGCAAACAAAAAACGCACAGACAATGCTGCATAGCCTTGAGGCCAGACCGCCATATCCTTATTGTCTGACTTGTAAAGTAAGAGATCTCCAGCTACATCTCATATATGCATTGATGTATATCGTAATATTCGGAACTATCATATACAACAGCTATAAACTTCCATGAACAAACTATTGGCTACGCCCAGACCTCCTATAATGTCTACTCAAACTTCTGTTCATTTTGCCTTTCCAGCTTCTGGATCAGAGCATTCTTTTCCTCTTCAGGGAGTGCATTGAACATGAAAACAGATTTGTTGCCGATGTCATCCTTAATGTTCAGGAACAGAACAAAACACTCAGATTCCACTGATGAAGGAAAATACTCACGTCAATTGGAAGAGAATTTACCTTGATGGGCTGTTGGAACTTCCTTGCGGCGAAAATGGTGAAAAGAAGCATCCACACTCCTAAAAGGACTGACTTTGTGCTGTTATCCATCAAGCCAGACTGCATATGCAACCACAAATAGTGTAAGATGAATGCCCTTGTTTAAGGAACAAAGACTAGAGCAGCTGGTAGGTAGGAGGGAGTTTGAGGTGTTGTTCTGATTTACCAGATGTCCAAGAAGAAGCCCAGGGATAACAAAGGTTAAGATGCCAGCTTCCAATTTCCCATAGCAGAGACCTGCCGGTGCATTACTGTCAGTATAATTCAGAAATTGGACTGCACACTGGACAATTGGACTATGATTCATAAATTGGAGCATGGCAATGGCAGGATCAACTGTAAGCGGTAGGCATGTGCTTACTACCAAATCAAGAAGAACTTAGTCTGCATTTCCACCATTGGTAAGCATATCAATGACAACTGCGTACCTTCCTTGAAGACGAGGCCTGTCAGCGCAGCAAATGTCGGGCCAACGAACCAGAGTGCGGCCGGATGCTCCAGCACGTACTGCACCAGTCCCTCGTCCAGCGGCTGCGCGGCAACGAGGTAGGTCCCGACGGACCCCAGGACCCCGACCGCCCACAGCGCCTGGAGGAAGCGCTTGATTGGGGTGACGTAGATGTGTATCAGCACCAGCGACAGCCCCAGCCCCGCGGCGCCGGCGGTGTAGAGAAGGTCGATGCTCTGCCTGATGGCGTCGCCGGCGGCGTTCCCCTCGGGGAGGAACGCGGCGGAGGCCGCGGCCACGAAGGACGCCGCGGCGGTGACCAGCCCGGACCGGTACAGCAGGACCTGCGCTGCGGAAAGAGTAGTTGGTCACGCACTGAATTCCTGCTGCTGCGCGCGTGGCTCAGCCAGACAGCCAGTCAGCCAGCGTGTGTTCGTGTACCTCGCGGACGTCGGAGTCCTCGACGGTCCATGGCCCGTAGACGCCGTTGTAGACGGTGGTCCGGTCGGCGAGCCCGGCACCGGGGCCGTCACCGACGGCCCTGAGCCTCGCGCCGACGCGGAGGCGGCCGATGGGGGCGAAGGAAGGCGCTGGTTTGCTGATGAAGAGACTGGGGTTAGGTGGTAGAGACACGAGCCCCGGGTGGAGGAGGAGCGCGGCTGTGGCCATGGTCGGGCAATTCTTGAGGCTCTCTGCAACTGCTATGCGCCTATGCGTCCGCCTGGATATTTCCGGCGTTCTCGTTTCCGGTGACGGGGGGGATATTCGGTAAGTGTGGGCCGATGGGCCGTAATTCAGTGAAAATAAGCGAGGCCCAAACTCTCGTCGGAAGATGGGTTACGGGATACTGGAAGTGTACTGTACCCATTCTAAAAAAAGATACTGGAAGTGTACTGTACCCATTCTAAAAAAAAGATACTGTATTGTACCGTAGGTGTCCAAATTAAAAAAATAAAGGTAAATAAGAGAAAAGTCAGAAAACCTTCCGAAAGTAATTAAAGTTTAGCATACTCCCTTCGTCACACAAAGACTGTTCATTTAGCTCACAAAGAGTGTTCTTTTAGTTTGTATTAAATGTTCTTCTCATTAGGGCAATCCCAATGGTGCATTGAGGATGGTTTCTATCCTCTTTAAATACTTTGCCACACAGGCAAAATGATGACATGTCAATGTAATTAATGAAGAAAGAGAGCATAAATCATAAAAATGGTTTCTTCATGAAAAAACCATGTCTACTCTTGACTCAATGCACAAGAAACCATGAAATCGCCATTGGGAAGAAACCACTAGGTTCTAAGAGACTCATGTCACATTTCTATTTGAGGAAGAAGATGGAGTTGAGAGAGGAAAAGAGAATGCGATTATTACTCGATGACACCACCACTGCAAAAAAGGATAGTTTTTATAGATGATTTCTTATGCTATGGAAACTGTGTCAGTTTCTTCTATTGGGAATGCCCTTAAACTAACACCAAGAACGACCAAGGAAATATTGCATTGAGATGCGTATGGAGCCAATCAAATGCTTATTTGATGTCTTTTTTCAGGTTCCAATGCATGACTAATTAGAGACAACAAGGTCATTCGTCACAACTACTAACATGTCTTAATTTTTTTCTAAACGAACGGTCTTTGTGGGACGGAGGGAGTAGACCATTCGATTCATGTCCCATCCTCACCCAGACGTCTCTAGGCGCCGCCTCTACCGAAGTTGGGGAAGAAGAATTAAAAAAAAATATGAATAATTGGATCCATACCATTGAAAGATCCAAAAGTATATATCTGACATGTCATTGACTCATATGAACCCCACATGTCATTGACTTAGCAATGGTATATATCTAACTTTATTTGGGATCTTTTAATGGTATGAATCCAAATTTCCCCTTAAAAATGTTAAACCTTGTCTGTTGAAATGATAAAATAGAAGTTGAAGATGTTCAACTAAGGGGCTGCTAGATAGCATGCAAAGCCTCTAAAAAATATAATGTGAATGCATGTGGAGCCTGTAAACTGTGGCGAATCGTAGCCGGGGAAACAAGCCCCCCACCCACCACTGCACGTACGGGTTTGTCGACGGTACAAATTAAACCAGTGGCCGGCCCGCGGTTTGGTGTGCAATTCTGCGGGCCGGATCGGACGGAGGTACTATGTACCTGAGTACCTAACCAACAATGTGTAGCAGCAAGGTCCCGGCCGTCATGGCACAGTATATAATGCATGGCTGATCGAGATCCTTTAAATTCTTTTTTCCCACGAATCAGGGATCGATCCGGCCATGCATCTAGCTTGCAACGTGCAGCAATCAATCACTGGTCCTTGTTTTTGCATGAAGTTATATAACCTCCCTGCTGGCAGAAGAACTATGCACATTCAATTCATCACATTCTGAGGCAAATCCACATCATCTAGCTGCATTTGCGTCTTATATACGCTTCTTTTTTGAATTTCAAAGGATCGATTTCGTAAGCTCGCTCGTCAGAAAATGCATGGGGATCGATATATTGGAAGTTGTCATATTCAGTCCATGCATATGCATCCACAGTGTGCACTTCAGCTAGTAGTAGCTAGTGTGAATGCAATACATGGAGATCGAGATGCATGGTAGCTAGCTAGATACATATACAGAAACCTTGCGTCTTTCTGAGCCTTGTTGTAGTACTCGATTTGCCTAATGCTAGTGTTTGACACTCGAGAGCTAGCGCCGCGCCCCTGCTGTGTCTATAGCCGTGCGTACGTACGGTCGTCGATACGGTAGATGGATCGACGTCTCTGATCTGCTAGGTGATCGACTCACCATAGCTCTAAAACCATCGATCATTTGTGCGCCGCCGGCGCCGGCGAGGCGAGCTTGAGCTTGCCTCCGTACATCTCCGGCAGCTGCGCGTCGTCGATGGCCTCCCGGAGCGTCCTGTCGAGGTCCTTGTCGGAGACGAAGACGAACTTCTTCTTGGTGTTGTCGTCGATGAAGGGGTAGACGATCTTCCAGGCGGCCATGAAGACGTAGGGCACGTGGATGAGGAACACCCGCCCCAGCCGCTCCGGGTAGTAGTTCTGCATGATGTCCAGCGCCGCCAGGTAGGCCCGGATGTCGCAGTTGGAGTAGCCCCAGCCCTTGAGGTCGGCGACGGCGGCGAACTTCTCCTGGCCGGGCGGCAGCCTGGCGACGGTGGCGTCGAGGACGTAGACGACGAAGCGCTTGAACTCGTCGAGGTCGCGGTTGGACGGGTGGTGGCGGGCGCCGAAGCCGAAGATCATGGGGCGGCCCTGCCGGTCGTGGCCCTGCAGGCACAGCTTCCCCTGGGACAGCTCGTGCGCCACCTCCGCCGCCGAGATGGACCCGTTGGGCTTCGCCGCCGGCTTCCACTTGAGGTACTTGAGCAGCATCGCCGACGCCTTGCCGATGTGGTGGTCACGGGCGCGAAGGAAACGACGCAGCATGTAGTCGTCCTCCTCCTGCATATATGCATGCGCGCCCGGCGATTAATTCATTGTTCATCAGTTGGTTAATTAGTTGTTAGGCCGCGCGCCTTCACATTTGTGACATCTGGGATTATTTAGGAGGCCAGATCGAGTATGAATTCATTGACAGGGAGATGGAGCTGCCTGCTGATAGATGGGCAACATTTATGGTGGGCTTTTCAGCCACGAGTCATGTGCACGGCTGAATCAGTAGAGTACAGGTAGCTTTCCCTTTCTTTTAGTGTACTACAGTAGTAGTAGCAGCTGTGAGCATTTTCAATCACACAAGTATACGTACTGTACAACTCTACCAACGACCATTGCACTATATTGTGTGCCTGTCATCATAAATTCTTTCTGTTCTGATTTCTTAACCGAATCAAGGAGTCAGTCAAATTAAGGGATCATCAGAAAGTTATTAGGTGCACAACCACAACAAGTCAACAACCACTGGTCATTTTCTTCTTTGCACATGCTACAAGCTGTGAAAAAAAAAAAGAGTTACTTTCACCAGTCTTAAACAACCACTCTGTTTTATTAGTTTGTAAGCGGCCAACCTTGGGCTGGCACGGGTCGTGTGTCTATTTCTGGTTGGACGTACTGCTGCTGGGCAGCTGCAAATCCATGGTGGCCAAGAATCATAGCAGGCGGTCCAATTCCAGCGGAGAATGGAGGAGGAGTCAGATCGATGGACCGACCGACCCTGCAGCAGCAGAAACTTTACGGACGGCGACGTCCTTTATTTACGAATGCCGGCCGTTAGATAGCTAAGCTCAACTGCTAACCACCTTGCAACCACCTAGACACGGATGTTGAACTGCCTGACCAAGAAAATATATTTTTTCTTTTCTCTTCTGAATACATGCATGCATGCAGCAAATTGACCAAATTAAGCAGCACTGCTCCACCAGCATCCAGCAACCAGCAGCAAATGAGTAAAGCGTGAGCGGCGGGGCCGGCCATCAACGCGAAAAGCGACGCCCGGCCGGCCAACAACGGCGTACGGCTTGCAGTTGCAGCAGTGCCAGAGCCAAATTATGGTCGCCAATCGGCATCATTTCAGACAGAGGCTTTGGCTTGTTCTGGCAGCCTAATAAGGCTCTACATTCAATTTAGTACATCTATATATGCATGCTTTGACTAATTATTAATTCTGTAATGAACACTAATACTAAGATGAATCAAATTAAATTATCTACCTCTAGATAATTCGTATGTAGCAGCTAGGTAGCTGTAAGAGAAGACGGTGGCTAATAAGCTAGCTAATTAGCAATGGATGAGCTGCAACTCTGCAAGAGGTTTTCTTTTCGCACCTGAACACTAGATCCCCATCCCCCCAGGTATGTGTGATGCGATGGAGTTCACATGCGATTGTGAGCGCCCATAGCTACTAGCTAGTGGCCGGAGGGGATTCAGTGAGAAGGAATCAGGTAGCTACGTAGCTAGCTCAGGGCATCGATCAGGAAGAGGGGAGCGAGAACGACGACGAACCTTGCAGGCAGGGTCCTGCTCCTCGGTGACGGCCCTGAGCTCGGCGACCTGCTTCCACTCCGCGGCGTCGCCGTCCTTGTGGTGGCCGTTGGCCACAGTAGTCACGGCTTGCGGCTGGGAGTAGCTGTCCATGGCCGCCTCGATGGATGGATGGATGGTTCGTCTTCTTCTCTTCTTGGTTTGGTTTGGTTGAGAGACTCAAGGGGAGGTTTAGTTTTATAGGAGGAGACGAGGGAGGGGGACGGAGCGAGGGTGGATGCAGCTGCAGCTGACTCCGTAACGTTCTGTGCTCTGCTCCACGGAAAAGCTAGCCTCCACCTATTCTGAACGAAAGGGGAACGAACGAGCTGAGCTGCCTGCCTGTACTGCTGTAGCTGTAGCCCGGCCGGTGGGGTGAAAACGAAATACTGTTGGCTCGCTCGCGGCTATTTATGGCACTGTTGCTTGATTGATTCGAAATCTGGACAGATCAGGGTTTTTTTTAAAGAAACACTGCAAGACAATCTTTAATTTTCAGGGTTCGTTCGTTGCCGTCGTTTTTTGGCTACACGAATGGACTGGAAATTGCGAGACGAATCCATTAAGTCTAATTAATTCATCATTAGAGATTGTTTACTGTAGCACGACATTGTCTAATCATGACATAATTAGTCTCGTTAGATTCGTCTCGAAAATTAAGGTAGGGGTCGTGTAATGGGTTTTGTCATTAATCTACATTTAATACTCCGAATTAGTGGAAAGAAGATTGATGTGACGGGTTGTTGGTGAAAATTTTGGGAAGTATTGGCTAAAAAGTAGCAAAAGCTATTGTTTCAACTCCTGTAGCACTTTCGTTTGTTTGTGGTAAATATTGTTCAATCATGGACTAACTAGCCTCAAAAGATTCGTCTCGTGATGTACAATAGAACTGTATGATTAGTTAATTTTTTTACCTACATTTACTGCTCTGAACATATGTCTTTTGGTGTATTTAATGTGATGTGATGGAGAGAGAGTTGAAAAAGTAGCAAAATTTTAGCTAAATTTTAGCCAACTAAACAGGGCCTAGGTCAGGATTGAAGAAAGAGGTTACTAGAGCTGATGCATTGACAGCCTGCCTGAGCAAGTAGAGTGAGTGTATGGGTTGCCGTGTGTGCGGGAAACAAAGCTATCGGCGGACGGGGACACATGACTGAGTTAATCCAGCAGTAGAAGAGATTATATATTTGACCTTCATTAATACTAATGTTTTGTGGAGGAACTGTGTGGCATCCTAGCTTATTAGTAGTAGCACGTGATCGATCGAGGAAGTGACCCGATGGATTAATAAGCTAAGGGAGGAAGACGACCTGGCGCTGCCAACAACAACCATCCCGCGCGCCATTGATATGATGATGAAGCTACTAATAGCCGGCGGGCACTGATGAGCAACGATTGACCGGCGACCGACTGCTGATGGATGGATGGTGTCGGCAAGAAGCGCAGCAAGCAAGACTGCAGGGAGGGATTGGGTGGTGCGAGTGCGACGACAAAGAGGACACCCTAACCCTAGCCAGGATCCAGCGCGTGCCTGCAAGAGGACAATTGAACCATGGATTGGCCGCCGGAGCGGAGGTCAGGTCAGTTAACACAAGCACAAGCGTGCCAAAATTCCAACGCCCAACCACTCGGCAACTGCAGCGCTGAATGCTGTGCGATCAGCAGATAGTACATGGAGGATGGATGGAGCAGCCAGCGACCTGACCTCTCCTCCGCAACAAACGCCAAGCACGCGTGTGGCGCAGCGCGCGCCACGGCGGCCATGCCATCCTCGCGTCGCGTCGCCCGTGCGTGACCGTACTCATACTAATCCACCTTCAAGCCAGCAGCCACTAGCCAGAGAGTGTTATTAAGCATGGGCACGGCACGGGTTGAGCCTTGCCTGCCGTTCGGCCTCTGTCGTGTGGGACCGGGCCCATGTGACAGGGACCCAGCAGCAGAGGAGCTGCTTCTTCCCCAGGGAATTTTTTATTTATTTTAACTCTTTTTAATCTAAAATTTTTAAAATAACTCTACCCGAACTAAAATTCTAAGAAGTAACCCTTTTGATCGCGCCACTTCGAGTGGTGTGACTAATGTCCACGGTGGCAGGGTGGCGTTGGAAAAAATCACATGCGGAGGGAGTCACGCCACCCTACCTGCCGAAGGAGTCACGGCGTCACGTACGGGCTAGCTTCCCTCTCCCAGTGTGATTTAGTCGTGTTTCATTATTCTTTTTAATTAGTAAATGAGCTCCTAAATTTGTGAAACTCGAGATGTACGATCTATAAAGTGCATACGTTCCATTTTAACTATGTGCACTCCAAACCATGGTGTATAAAATGAGAAATCTAATTTTGAAATAGCCTAAGTGTTACTAAATCGACACATGAAAATTGCTAAGTCTGAAAATAGAGTCAACTAGTCAACTTTAAGCATATTTTTTGATAAATTTTACACTAAGACCTTAAATACTTTTGGGCTACAAGTGAATTTGGATGTTCATAGGAAAGTTTGGACAAATTTTTGATCAAATATAACAAAGAAATCATAGTTTAAGAGAGGCTTAAAGTTGGAAAGTTGTGCTGTTTTATACTTAGCTAACAAATTTAGAAAATAACAGAACTTTCCAACTTTAAGCCTCCCTTAAATTATGAATTCTTTGTTATATTTGACCAAAAACTGGTTCAAAGTTTCTTATGAACATCCAAATTCACTTGTAGCCCAAAAGTATTTAAGGTCTTAGTGTAAAATTTTTCAAAAAGTTTGCCCAAAGTTGACTAGTTGACTCTATTTTCAGACTAAGTAATTTTCATGTGTTGATTTAATAACACTTAGGCTATTTCAATATATACCATGGTTTGGAGTGCACATAGTTAAAATGGAACGTATGCACTCTATAGATCATACACCTCGAGTTTCACAAATTTCGGAGCTCATTTGCTAATTAAAAAGAATAAGTAAACACGGCTAAATGAGACTTGGAACTCGACCGATCCGATCACGCCACGGTGCCTGACGTGACTCACTCCGCCACGTCATATGCGACTTTTTCCAACGCCATCGTGGACATTAGTCGCGCCACTTCATGTGGCGTGAAGTATTAGTCGCGCCACGAAACTTGGCGCGACCAAAAAATCTGCTTCTTGGAATTTTAGTTCGGGAGGGGTTAGTTTTAAAATTTTAGATTAAAAAGGGTTAAAATAAAAAAAATTCCTCCCCCAGGCCTCTGCCCAACAGCCGGTGACAACATCACTAAAACTAGGCCGGGGGTGAGAAAACCCACTGGTTTTTCATTAAGAAGAAACAACCTTCTCCCGACATAGAAAATCCCCGAACCCCGGTACACCGGCGAGGGAATTTTTTTTGCGTGAGAAACCTGGGTCGAATTGGGGTTCGAACCCTGGCCGGCGGAGTAATCTGTAGTCCCGACCACCCGAGCCAGGCTCGTTCTCATGCTACAAGACACTCAAGATACAGGCCCATCCCATCTTCACTTTACATTACTTACAGTAATTTTTGCACATCGCACAAGGGACCGATAGACAGACATCTCATGTCAACAGAAACACACGGGCATCCATCGAATGAACCACACACAATTGTTACTGGATCCGATCGACTGGTATTTTCATCATGTAAGCATACAGAGTCATCAGGCTGTTACTCGGAGGCCAGGACCAACACCCCACTGGAACATAGATTCTCACAACACATTCCTGGGGATGAAGCTGCTATCCTGCACAGCATCATCAGCAGGGGCCTCGCCGGTGATTCCACCCTCCTTGTTGAAGCAGTACTCCGGAGCCTGCCATGCCGCGTCCTCCAGCACTGCTCCCACCTCAAAGTTCATCACGTGCGCGATCCTACCTGCAGAGGTCGATCGACAAATGTACAAAGGTTACAGAGTCATACAGGAAACAGGTGATTTCGTCACATCATCGTCACATTAGCTGTAAGGCGATCAGTGATTGCAATTGGGGATAGCAACAAAACAGGGCATGTGGCAGTCCTGATTAGCACTCGGGGAGTGAGCATGATCCAAGTATAGCTTTCGTCTGATTGCTCCATAGACCTTGCCATGACAAATTTAATCGAAGCTGCAAGTTGTCTCACTTTGGCATTGGGTCACACCTTACGCTAGCTTGACGATGAAAATGTGATAGCACAAGCAATACAGAAAGACATCCGCTACTTTAAGGGACAACTAAATGGCCGTCATGCCTTAACCAAGCTAACTGAAGAAGAGAATGTCACACAGTTGGTTTATACTCAATATCTTCTACTTTAAGGGATACCCACTGTGTTACCTATGCTATGTTGAGTAACTTGTGGCACTTGCAGACATGTTGAACTGAAGCCTAGAACATTTTACAGTCTAGGTTCATGCCCAGTGACAACAAGGAGTCACATACTTACACAGTGTAGTCTAATCTTTTGTACAGCCCTGCAGACCCTTTCTAAGATGACACCATTCATGGGTCAGGTTGCATAGAAGCGTGCACAACAAAGTAAACGTGATTGGGGGCTAGCTACCACAAAATCCGGATGAATTTCCATATCAGGGAGGTGGTTCACCCCCTACTTTTACATCAATTACAATAGGTTACTGACCTTTCTGAGTAGGCATAGGCTGCAGAAGTGACACATAGGAATCATCAAATGTTTTTGGGTAAAAAACTCTTATAAATCAAATTCACGGGTGGCAACAGTGGGTGGCAACAGCAAATTAGTATGGAATGATATTTGAATTGGGCAAAGGCCACCTAAACAAAGATCTTCGGAATTGTACAAACTTACAACTTACAGTACATTGTGATATGGAAAATCCATCATGATAGGTAAAAATGTGCCAAATGTGATTGATAGTGGCATCTACATGACCTAAGTGAACGGATAAGGGAAAGCCCGCTATTTTATTTATAGTAATCACCTGCCTAAAGGAAAGCCTGACGATAATAATAATAGGTCTATGCGCCGAACAAGGAACAATATATTAGAGATAGTAAGGAGTTGTATACACAGGGGTATGCATTCATGTCACGCTTTCTGTGTGATAAGAGGTTGCTAGCTAGCAAGTATAGAAATAGGAGATATGCGTAGTTAACAGAAGCAAGGGAATATGCGTGAGTTGATTTGAGACTTTTTTTAAAAAAATTTAGTTGACACCGAAAAGGCAATTTCTCATCTCAAGGGAAAATGCATTGCATTTTCAAGGGATAGCCAATAGGGATCGTCCGCGGGTATCAGATCAGGAATATCGTATTTATCTCTTCTAATCTAACAGGTGGATGGTAGTGTGTGAAGTGGCTTGGAAAAATAGGTCGCTGAGTATGTTAAAAATTTCCTGTTGCCCCTGCTGGCTGGCCAAGGTGCCTGCAGGTGATTTTTCAAAGGTTGCTGAGCGTAAAAGCTTATAGACACAGGAGTAAAAGAAAAACTATACTGTATGTCCTCAGCTCAGTATTCAAGCAGATGTAGCAAAAAACTTGGGAAAACATTGCAGTCACTTCAAATCTTTGGCAATACAATTTCTTTTTTTGCCGCGGCAATCCTAAAAGTAGAGTAGTGTGATTGATGTGGGTAAAGCCCATATCTCCACGGCCACTAGAAACGAATATAACTTACTGTTTTATAATCCGATAGAACAGGCATTTCTCAGTGGTTTGTCTACCTGAACATTAATTTTCATAGTTAAATACTAAAGCACAGACTCAGTTTCCCCCACATGGCTTAAATCCGTAGTGAATTGACAGTATAGATCACGTATAATCGGAATGTAGGTCCCAGAAAATTAGCTCCTGTCGCCTTGAAACTGGCACTACATTAGTGTTCCAGAAGGGGAACATCAACTAATTAAGCTTGATCGAAGCAGAGCTGTGCCAGTGCCATGACGGGGAAGAAACTAAAAGTGAAGAGATCCCCATTTACCTGTGTAGAAGACCCACTTGACGGGCCTCTTGGTCTTGACATCCTCGTAGTAGGTGATGAAGTCGGCCTTGGCCCAGACGTGGCAGTCGAATCCGCCGGCGTCTTGCCTGCCGAGGTAAGCCGCGCCGGGCTGGAGCCAGTCGGGGCGGAGGATGCCGACCCCGACGGCAACGGAGCGGCAGGAGCGGCGCGCCGGGGTGTAGAAGAAGGAGGTGCCGTTGTTCCACTCGTTGTCGTAGAAGGGCGCGTCGGCGGCGAGCTGGTAGCGGGTGACGTGGAGGTTGCGGCCGCCCGGCCAGTCGTACCAGAGGTCGGCGAGGGACAAGTTGCCGTGGTAGTCCATGACCAGCGTCGCGTGGAACTGCGGGGGCCAGGGAGTCGGGGTGGGGTCACCGGCGGCGGCGGCTGGGGCCTGCGGGAGGCAGACGAGGAAGAGGAGGAGGAGGAAGGCGACGGGGGTGAGAGGCGTCATCTCCGTCGCGGCGGTGGTTGGTCGCAGTGCGACGACCTGACTGACAGACTGATGCGGGCGGAGTGGGATGGATAGGCCTAGGCACTCTCTCCAAATGGATCTTTGGGCCGCTGGAGACAATCGGGCCCAAAAGTCAAGAGTCCAATAAAGTATGGTTACAAATAAAAACATTTGTGGCTAAACAAGAAATTAAATATACATTTTTAAGATAATGAGAAGTGAAATATATGGACAAGAAGAAGAAGAAGGAAGGTTTACTTTTTTTTTCCCTCTCTCGTAAGAGTCCATATAACTCTTAAACTATTTTGTTCATTTCACCTTCTAAATAGAGTTTGTTTGTTTGGTTGGTGGTTGATGGCAGGTGTTGATTTATTATGAGAGGAAAAATACTACCAGTAACTGATGGGTAGTTGATGCTGATTTGGTGTGAGGGAAGCCGATAAACCAGATGAACAATCCTATTATTAGTTGACTGTTTTGTCTTTGAGGTTAAATTTTACAATTCACAATTTTGCAAGGTAGAACCGTAGAAGTGGACATCACGGGATGTCATTTCGATAATGAACCGCTTAGTACTCGATTCTACTCCTACTGTACTACACGGGATGGATGCAGCGTACGGTTTGGTTTGTTGCGGCCACGGGCACACGGCGCATCCGACACGCCACGCCACGCCACGCCACGCCATAGAGGATAGATTTCCGGGGAAGGGCCCACCTGTCTGCGGGAACCGGAGGCCGCGCAACCCCACCTCACCACGTGCGCGGCGCATCCGATCCTCCGTCACCGCCTCACCGGCCACCGGTGACCGACCGCCCCCTGGGGTCGCCGGTTTCCGTTACCCCCAAATCCGCGTGCGCCGCCGCCCCGTGAATCCGCCTCGCCGGCAGTACCAAAAGGGATTCTCGTCGCCTCCGAGCCACCAATTCTTCCGTCGTCGCCCTCGTCATCGCTTCTGCTGCCGCGGGAGGGGCTCGATTCCTCCATGCGTTCCTGGTAAGGGCGCTCTGGCTTTGCTTCGATGGATTGTCCTGGGTGTTCGTTTCCTTTTTGCTACGAGCAGCAGTCAGATCCAAATCTTTCTACCTTTTGACCCCCAGACTCTTCCTTCAGTCTGCTGCGATTCCTGTCGTTTGTTGCGTGTTGGAGCAGTAATGCAGCCAAACTTTTTATTGACCAGACTGCTGGGATCTCTCAACTGAATCCCCATGTTTTGCGCTGCTCGATTCGTGAATGAACCGTGCTAAATGTGCCTTCTTTGTGCGGCAGGGTTGGAGCATCTTCCCAGTTCCACGCGAAAGCTGTGATCATTCTGTTGCGTTGCTGAACAAGACAATGAGAATGTTGTAGCAGTTGCTTCTTCGAGCAGCAGGCCTCCTGCCCACGCTACCCTGACAAACCAAAGTCAGGGGGTGTGGGGATAACCCGTTTCCGGTGAATAAACATGGACAGAAGAGCTGGAGCGATCCTAGTGTGCCTGCTCTTCGTCCTAGTAGTCCAGGAGGTGTCGGCCGTCGCCGAGACCGAGGCCGGCAATGTGCATTTAGTACAGGAGGCGCCCCATAGGAAGCTGGAGGGCACAGGGAGGCAGGATGGCGGCAAGGTGGGGAGGGTGTCCGTGTCGACGGTTGCATGGTCTACTCTCGTCATGGCTGCGGCAACTGGGTTGGGAGCAGTGCCCTTCTTCTTCATGGAGCTGGAAGCTCAGTGGGCGGGCATTTGCAATGGGCTAGCGGCCGGGGTGATGCTGGCTGCAAGCTTTGACCTCGTGCAGGAAGGGCAGGTGTATGGAAGTGGGAGCTGGGTTGTTTTCGGAATTTTGAGTGGAGGAATATTTATTTGGCTTTGCAAGAAGGTACTTTACGATTCCTGCTCTTCATCTTTCAGATCAATGCCACATTTCAATAGATTTTTAGATCTTCATGCACTATTTGCTATTGCTGTAGAAATTTAAGCAATATTAGGTTCATTTATAATATGTTACCTATGATGTACTTCTCAATGCAGGAACAGAAGCAGGATTGACACACGCTAGATAGCTTAGATTTTACCAAAATGGCTATAGCTCAAAATCTGTTACCTGTATCTGAACAAAAGCTTCATTTCATGTTTGAAAGGCTTCATATGTCAACATAATGTTTCTTCGCGGTTATACGTGTACTACTTAGATTAATCTTGGACCCAAAAACAAAAAGTTGCAGTTGTCAGAGTCAATAGTTGTTGGTCCAAACAATTGAATAATGTGCAATACTCAAGCTCAACTTAATTCAATGGAAGAGCTGGACAAATCGAATGGGCTCATGTGAACCCATCACATGCTTTACCTCATTTGTATGCTGATAATAATATTGTGCAAGCCACCTAAAACTTGAACATCAATGCATGACCGAGCTAGATCAGTCTGCATTTCACTATGCGCCTGCTGAGTGTATATACATCATAATATCAAGTTATGTTGATAATTGTGTTTTCGGAACAATCAAGATAACCCCCTTTCATTGTTCTTTGGTATATTTATTATCTTTATTAATATTTTCGTATACAATTTCTTGCGCACAGTTTCTTGAGCAATATGGAGAAGTAAGCATGTTGGATATAAAAGGTGCTGACGCAAGTAAAGTTATCCTTGTTGTCGGAATAATGACTCTCCATTCTTTTGGGGAAGGCTCTGGTGTCGGTGTTTCCTTTGCTGGCTCGAAAGGATTTTCTCAGGGTCTTCTAGTTACTATAGCTATAGCAGTGCACAACATACCAGAAGGCTTGGCTGTAAGCATGGTACTGTCATCTAGGGGTGTCTCCCCCCAAAAGGCAATGATATGGAGTATAATAACATCTTTACCACAGGTATCATTTCTGGAGTTGAAATATGAACCATTCCTACAAATTCATTGTCTTTATTCTTGAGTGAGTAATAAAACTATATCAACTTTTAATTATCTTGACATGCAACAGAATGAACCTTTGTTTTGTGCACTGACTGAACTAACTATTTTGCTCCCTTTTCTTCCTCATATTTGTCTCTGCCTGTGTTTACGGACTTCTCTATTTATTCAAATTAAGGAACCAAACTGAATCATGGTGTGAACCAAACTGACAATATCATTTACTGCTTTACATGCAACCCCTTCAGTTTTCACTTCTTGTAGTAAACATTCTTTGCTTTTGCTCTGATGGTGCGTTGTTTTCATTTTTAAATCCAGCCAATTGTTGCTGTTCCTGCTTTCCTTTGTGCCGACGCATTCCAGAAGGTCCTCCCCTTTTGTACTGGTTTTGCTGCAGGATGCATGATATGGATTGTTATAGCAGAGGTTCTTCCTGATGCTTTTAAGGTGTGAATCCTATTCACCTGACAGTTAAGAAAACCTTGAAGGGCTGAAGCTGCTGCATTATTTTTATACCCTGAGAAAGCAGTTTTGACATTTTCACTGTTGTGTGCAGGAAGCGACTCCATCACAAGTTGCTTCTGCTGGAACACTTGCTGTTGCTTTCATGGAAACATTAAGTACTGTGCTTCTGGGATTTACTGATGGCAACAAGTAAGTTTTCTGTAACATTTTTGTGGTCTTAGGTGTGTAAAAGTTAGCTCCCATGCCTCAGCTGGTGTTATTTGATTTAACTTGCAGCTCGGAAGATGCATCAGGTTTCTTGTTATCACTTGTATTTGGACTAGGCCCACTTATCGGAGGAATTATACTTGTCACATTCTCTCTTGCCTTCAGCATGCCACACCCGCTGCTTACTGGTGTGGCATCTGGCATTGCTTTCCGTCTTGCGGCATGGAGACCTGTACAGCTTCTAATGTCCTCAAAGATGGGTCTCTTTACCACCTTGTTTCTCGTCATTGGTGGTTCCCTTGTCTACCATGCTGCCACATCAAGCATCCTTAGGGTGGTTAATCGCAAGAGATCTTCAGTTAATGTCATTACATCATCCTCAGGCTTCTCTCTTAGTGTCCTCACACTGCAATCGCTCCTTGCTTGCGGTGCTGTATTCCTTCATGCATACGCCGAAGGACTTGCACTTGGTGTCGCGGCTCGCAAGGCTTATGGCCTTGGCCGTTACATGGTTCTTCCAGCCTCCCTCCATGGGCTGCCGCGAGGAGCCGCTGTGGCCAGCTGTGTATATGGTGCCACAGATAGCTGGCGCGGAGCCCTGGCAGCCGCTGCTCTGACCGGGTTTGCAGGGCCTAGCGCCGCCATCAGCGCGATCCTTGCGAGGATCGATTACGATGGACTGGACTACTGGATGGTGATAGCATGTGGGGCTCTGATCCCCAGCTTTGGCCGTGTTTTCAGGCGGTCTTTGCGGTTGGACGTGCGGAAGAGCATTGCGGGGTTGCTGATAGGTATCTGCTTCGCCTCTGTGTGCTTGATGTCAACTAGATTCATTTGCTTGCACACTCCTTACTGCAACTCAGCTCCAGAAGCTGTCACATAGACTCGCGGTGTAGGATGCTGTTGTAACTTGTAAAACACATGTAATACCGGTGTAATGGACTACAATACAAAGAATGGAAGAAGTTATACCTGAGGTGAGGAGTCCCTTGTTATGATTAATGTCCTGTGAAATCTCAAGTACAACAAGTTCTTCTAACCTGGTGGAAATAATAAAGCTGGAACATTAATTTTATGTGCTGTAGTTGAATAGAGATTTTTTTTTAAAAAAAAACAATGGCTGGTGTTGCTGCATGCTGACTAGTTAGTTTATTGTGACTTGGGAGTACAAAGGAAGGGGACCTGACGACGGGGGAAGGAGAAACTGGAGAAGTGGGGTTGGTTTGGATCCTATGGGCAATAGCAGGGCTGGGCCAAAAAGGATAGCAACTGAAATGAAGGTTGGGCTGTTTGGTCACAATTTGTGCTAAAAAAGTCAGAAAGGAAGGTGGTTGTTAGTGTGTAGTAGTAAATAAATAATATACTAGAGAGAGAGAGAAGAAAAGCTTGTTATTGTTTTTTCTTCATTCTTTGAGAAAGAGGGATAAAAGCAAATGCGCACGCGGAGCACTAGTGTAGTGTGGCATGGCACTCAAATAAGTAAACACATGGTCCAACCAGGAAGGAGTAGGTGCGTGCGACGGTGACTGGTCGGAGGCCACGGTAGAATTACAATGAGGCTGTAAAAAGTTTTTCCAATATTCATCATGGCATGGGTGGTGTTGGTGAACGCTGACTTGGTGTTGGGAGTGTGGCGTACGTACGATGTGGAAATGCAGCTAATCTGGATCGAATGGAGGAATGTTCTAGTCGACTGCGACCTGACCTGAGTATATATATATACGCATTGCCCCTTTGACGTCAAGGCTACGTACGTGTTGTTTTGTTGTGTTGAGTTGGCACGCCGATGTGCAGTATGAATGAATCAAGGCTAGTAAACAGTGTAACAAACAAGCTAGCTGTTGATGCTGATAAAGATCGATAGGTTCAGATTATGCTGCAACGTAATTAACATCTCTCTGCTGTCTGCTCTGCTTGCTGTTGTTAGCTTGCACGTTTTTTCCACACCACACACACACACTAGTGCTTGCTTGACGTCTTGCTCATCAGCTCCAAATTAATTAAACGTGTCTTCTGAATTCTCGACGGACTCCATCGAATTAATGGATGATGAACTCAGTGCCGGCCGGCGTCGTCGCCGTCGGTCCAAAAGTAATGGGGGCGCCTCCGTTGCTGCTGGTTGTGGGTCGTTGGCCGAACCCCTCCTCCGCGGCTCCGCCGTCAAGTTTACACTCACCTTTCGCATCCCGGCCGGGGCCCACTTACCTTCACGCCTCCACTTCTTCGATCGATTCGACGCCTATAAAAACGATGGAGCGAGAGAGGCCATTGCCAACAACCAGTCCACTCACCATTACCTCTAGTTCTCTTGTTTGCTTTAATTTTGCTCTCTACTATAAATAGCAGCAGCAATCGATTGCTCTTCTCCATCTGTATCTGTATCTGTTTGCTTGAGAGCAGCTAGTAGCACTATAGTATATACTCAGGTGATCGATCATCCAGGAGCTAGCTACTTAATTAGCTGAGTACGTAGCAAGCAGCAGAGAGCAATGGCGGCGGCGCAGGGAAGAGGCAGTGGCAGCTCTGTGGTGGTCCTTGCGGCGGCGGCGGCGCTGCTCCTCTGCGTGCTCCTCCAGCAGGCCCAGGTGGCCGAGTCGGCCGTGTTCAACGTCGGCGACCGCGGCGGATGGACCTTCAACTCCAACACATGGACCAACGGCAAGCGCTTCAAGGCCGGGGACGTCCTAGGTACATACCGTACCTTCTCTAGCTACTGATGCTCGTCGATCGAGCAATTAACCACGGCGGATTATTGATTGATGAATTAACGATGCATATGGATATATGCAGTGTTCAAGTACGACTCGTCGTCGCACAACGTGGTGTCGGTGAACGCGGCGGGGTACAAGGGCTGCGCCGCTCCCCGGGGCGCCAAGACCTACAGCTCCGGCAGCGACCGCGTCACCCTCGCCCGCGGCACCAACTACTTCATCTGCAGCATCCCCGGACACTGCCAGGCAGGAATGAAGATCGCTGTCACCGCCGCATGATCTACCATCGATCGATACCCTATTTGCTCGCATATCATAAATAAAATGTTGAGAGTCGTTGCTTGCATTGTGTTTAATTCATAGATTGTCGTCAACAGCTTCATCATGTATTCACGTACTCTAATTCTTGTGTGTGATTGATGCCACTTCTTCCATACCGATATCATCATATGGTGGTGTTGAGAATGAATGTGTTTAATTTGGTCGTGTTAAGTAACAACAAGATATTATGTGTGTAGGTGCAGAGACACCGTCTTTTGTGGTCCTGTGAATCACCTTATTTTCTCCAAAACCGTATGCAAACTTTTGCCTTCATTTTCACTCACGGAAACGAAGGCTTTTTGTAAGTTTTTTTAAGGATAATATAGTACAACGCAGACGCACACAACACACACGCACGCTCACCCCTATGAATACACGTACGCAAACCCTACCCCTATGAGCACCTCCGAAGGACTGAGCACCGGCAGATTTGGAGATTCTCGAAATAACCACTGGCGCCTCGTCGTCGACGGGAATGTCGCTTACCACTTAACGCATAACGCCGGAAAATCCCGGAATAAATCCAGGAAAAGGTGCGAGCACCAGGATATGAACCCTGGTGGGTAGCAGCGTCCCACTAGACCGTCCTACCATTGGACTACAAGCCCATTCGCAGGCTTTTTTAAGTGCATCGACCGAAACTGAATTAGCCCAGAGGTTTTGAGTGGGCCGGCCCATCTGAAACCTGCCTGCGCACACGTATGTATTCATAAATAAAACACGGAAAACCCAGGGTCTTTCGTGCAAAACTGGAAACCCTATAATCCTCTCCCAAAACCTGCGCCCACTCTGCGCCGCCGCCTCCTGCCCTCCTCCAATCCCCTCCCGCGCCCCTCCCTGCTCACGCGTCCTCACCGGCCCGCGCCGCCCTCCGCCGCCAAGGTCAGTGCTTCTTCTCCCACTCTTCACTCCGGCGTGCGTTATCCTATCCAATCGGCAGATCGCTGTGGTTCTATCTTGCGAACGGAACGGTTTAGAATTCAGAGATCAGTCCAGTCCGCCCCCCGATTGCTGGGCTGGGCGATAGATCCGCGCTTGCTGCGGCGTTGGGCTGATTGGTTGTTGATCACGCAGATGAACAAGGAGAGGCTCATGAAGATGGCCGGCGCCGTCCGCACCGGCGGCAAGGGCACCATGCGCAGGTACCTAGCTGCTCTTCACTGACTCGGCACACGGCTTCACTTAGCGGCGATGCCGATGACTGATGAACTTGGCTCTTCTTCAGGAAGAAGAAAGCTGTCCACAAGACGGCCACCACGGACGACAAGAGGCTCCAGAGCACGCTCAAGAGAGTAGGGGTCAACACCATCCCTGCTATCGAGGAGGTCAACATCTTCAAGGACGATCTCGTCATCCAGTTCTTGAATCCCAAAGGTCTGCTGTTCCTCCTCCTCTCTTGTTGATGCTTGCTTAAAATGGGGAATGCATAGTGTTACTGACTCGTTTGTCTGATGTTTGTCTTCTCCACTAATAATGCAGTGCAAGCTTCCATCGCCGCAAACACATGGGTGGTCAGTGGATCTCCGCAGACGAAAAGTAATGCTCACCCCTCTGTTAAATTTTATTGAGCATCCATGATATCTTTTTATTTAACTTGATGTTCTTCCCTTGTGATGCTCAATTCCAAAATTCATTTTAGTTTTTACACTTGCACATGTCTACACTTGATTAGTCTGGGTACAATTGAACTGACATCAGAAGTGATAGGTGTAATCTCATTGCATCAACCACCTGTGAGAATCATTGTAATTTTAGCACTGTCTTTAGTTTGTTTTGAGAGCACATTTTTATTAATCCAGTCGCTATCTCGGTAGGTTCTGCTCCTGGTTAGGTGTGGTTTCGAAAATGCTTATCGCAAGGTTTAAGGATGGTTTTAAGCATTTGACTTGTGCTTCATCTGCTACTGCTATATAGAAAAGGCTCGGGTTTCCCTTGTATGGCATTTTTGTAGCATTCTTGTACTATTCTATGTTGTTGACTTGCTAAAATTGTTGTTTATTGTGTAACCTGACAGAGCTACAAGATGTTCTGCCTGGGATCATTAACCAATTGGGTATGTTACACTCACCCGAATGTCTATCCAATAAATTGCTTTTGTTGTACCTGACCATTTTTGTGAATCTTGTCAGCTATATCTGTTTATATTCTGCTTTATATCTGTTTTTGTCGAGTGTTCTTTCCCTACAGTTAGCACTACTTGCCCACGGGAAAGAATTTTTACTCTTATGGATATTCCTTTTGTTGTTTGCTAGCTTCTTGGGCTGTAGCACTTCTTGTTGAGTATACATGCTGCCCCCCAGCTGTTTAGTTTGGAACATTCCCGTCACAAGATGGAAATAACAGTTGCCCAGTCAGGTTAGAAAGAGAAGCTGATGCCTGATCCATTTTGTTCTTTCAGGCCCTGACAACATGGAGCACCTGAGGAGGATTGCTGAAGAGATTGAGAAGCAGGCGGTTGCTGCTGGTGCCACGCCACAGGCCAAGGAAGATAACGATGATGATGTTCCAGAGCTTGTTCCTGGAGAGACTTTTGAGGAAGTAGCTCAGGAGGCAAAAGCCTGATCATAGGACTCCAAATAGTGAAATGTGAGGTCATGGTTTTCTTGTGATGGCACTCTTTTGCAACCCCCCACTTAGGCCAGCCACTCTTTGTATTCGCAATCGGAAACTTTTAGTTTCTCCCAGCTTTACCAAAAGTTATGCATGTTGAGATGCCATGGAATCCATTTTGCTGGTTTTTGATGATTACGTTTGTGGTTGGTTGACTACATACATGAGCACTGCTGCACCAGATTTTGCCTGGTCACTTTATAATGTTTGTGTTGTCTATCTGAGGTAACCCTATTCTGCAACTGTGCCGTGTGGTTTTCAGATCTCTCTTACAAGCTCTCGTTTCTCGCTGTTGCGATAACTTTGATTTCTCAAAGCTGTTGAGATTACTGGGCAGTGGATGTTATCCTAAAGCTTTAGCTGTGCCGCCACAGGCATCAGCAAATACTTGGAGGCATTATTAGTGATAAACTGACGTTCAAAACAATCATTCACAACCGTACAAGAGAAAATTGTTTGCTAATTACACGACTAGTGAACAAATAGTTAAAATTCAAGCACAATCATAATGCGTTGTGGGGGATAAAAGACAACTGTTGCAACGATAACCAACTGATGATTCCAATAAACGAACAGGAAGAATCAACCAAGATCGGTGGAGATGAAAACAGAAAAACCACAAACGCTGCACTCATGAGCAAAACAAAGTGCCACACAAGACATGCAAAGCTGACAAGACTCGTCTCGTCATGGTGTGGGCCACAAAAATAGCTGCGGGAGCTTGTGATCAATAAGCAAACATACCAGTGAACCAGTCCCCCAGAATAATAAGTTATTACAGTAACACCGGTAAATAAAACTTGTAATTAAACATCTACATGCAAGAATAAACAAGCCACTGAAGATTGTACATAGCAGGTTCCTGAATTTTCAGGTACCGTAGCATTTGCAAGCAGAGTTCCCTAGAGGCCAAGACCAACAGTCCTGCCATCTCTCCGGCGGAGTCCAGCTATGTAATGCTTCTCCAGGTTGGTATCGAGCTCCTCCAGCTTCTTGGCTTCGGCCGAGCTCCCGTCCTTGTTCTCGACCTTGTTCTCCTGAACTGGGGCACTGCTCTTCACACCCTGCGATAGGCCATAGCCACCAAGGCATCCTCAGACTCTAAAACAGTGTTAGTGCAACGCGGAGTAATGTGGTATATGCTTTGCTGAAATGAAGGATAATAAATTTGAAAGGACATAAATATTCAAAAATAGAGCTTGAAGCAGGAATTACCATGAGTTTGTTGAATTTCTCTTGGCGCTCACGATCAGAAAACAAATTTAAGTCCCAGCGATTACTAGTCTGTAGCATCAAGGACAAAAACAAATGATCAATCAACAAGTGATTACTTTTCTATAACAAACTGAATGAAATCAAAACATAAAACAAAATAATATCATCGTTCGCTGGAAGGTTACCTCCTCTGAAGGATTGCTCTTTTTGTTGCCCCAAAGAAGTTTTTTCTTCTGATCAGTGGATAAGCGCCCAGATCCAGCACCATATGCTGCAATGTTCCTATTCACTGCCATAAAACACAAAGGGATGGTCAATGATGTAAGCTACTACTCAAATTGTCAGCGAAGAGATCACTATCATGGTTATCTCACTGGATGCCATCAAGGAAGTATGGAAAATTAGTTTCTTGTGTTATCAATTGTCAGCACTCAGTGCAATGTTCAGCCCGACAAAATCAACAAATACAATTTTCCCTTTTGTTTATACCAAGCAGCATTGTTGATAGCTGAACGCGCCAATGTAAAGAAGAGCACAAAAGAAAAATCCATCAGCTAAGAAGAATAGAAGTCTTGGAGGTAAGTAGGAATGCACAAATTGTTGAAACATTATGATCATGGTTACCTAATTCGGCAGCTTTCATGGCTGCAACTTTAGCTGCATTCACACCATCATCCAAGGTGGCTGTAGGGTTATCCAAGGCTTGATTTGTGACTGAGGATGGTTTGACATCTGTCAAATTCATAACTTTACCCTGAGACTGGATATAGAAAATCCACCAACAAGAAAGTACAGGAATAAAAAAAATCAACTAACCCCCTGCAATATCAACATTTGGCCCAGTAGAACTGAATAGACTTCTTCTCTTCTCCCTAGTTTCCACCAAAACTTCTTTCTCAATTTCCTTTCCATTTCTCTTCTTTAGGACCTCCTCCTCTTTGATGGTTTCCTTGTTCTTATCAACAACCCTGTAATGATCTCTGCCGACTCCATAACCTCTCGACTCTTGCTTTCTTTCATTTATGTTCCTCTGATCTCGGTTGACAGATTTCTCTCCATACCTACTGTCAATATCTCGCTGGTCACCACGTGATCTACCAGATGTGTTATCACGCTTTGAGCGGTCATAATAAGTATCAGCCCTTGATTCATGATCTGACCGAGAGGATCTTGGATGGCTCCTACCATAATCATCACTGTACTTATCATGGTACCTCCTATGATCATCATGCCTCTTAGATTCACGTGATGTTCCATAAGAGTGCCTACCCAGTTCATGACCTCTGCCTAATCTAGTATCATTTGACTCTTCTAGTTCTCTCGAGTTAACCTTCCTTCCAGAAGTCTCATAATCTTTATCACGACCTTCCTTGTATTCAACTGGACTATTACTTCTCCTACGCTTAGAATCCATCCTGCACCCAGGAGCATCAATCAGGTGAACCGCAGCACAACAGTATATATATGAGACTATGAAGTCGATAAGTCAGTCTTGCAACCAAATATAACTAATCACTGGTAAACACACGGAATGTAGCACTAACTGTTACATCAAAGGTTTTGCAATAACGAATTGAAGCTATACTGGAAGAATCACAAAGAAGAATAGGAACTCGTGTCACTTCTCACACTCCACTATTTACAATTGAAGAAAAAAAAATGGAAAAGTTAAATGAATCCTTCATTTTATTAAAATTGCTAGTAAAAATAGCCTCTACGTCTAATTGATCATATGATTTCGCTAGATAACTTTAGTTTGAAACAGTGGAAGTTTCAAAAGCAAACATTTTTTTTCATGGAGTGGCACTGATCCACGAAAACAACTTTCACAACCCTGTTCAATCAGAATTATAAATAGGCCTAGAATCCCTCAGAGCAAACCATGTAGTTCCTCATTCTCCTTTATATACAAGCTAAATGAATAAATGTAGATCAGTGAACGAAAGGATATGAATTGATATTCTGTTTGACCTAAGTTCTATGGAATAAATAAACCATAATCATGTGTCAAGGGAATGAACTGCTAAATGCTGAATTAAGGGTCATTGGGAAAATATAATACAGTATCCCCCTGTTGGCCTGCTGTATTTCCTTGGTCACATAGATTTGTGCCTGATTGTCCAGGGGAGGATTAGTAAGAGTTTAAGTGCCAACATATCAATCATCATCATAGTGTCAATGTGAAGAACCAAATTAATCACCCATTGGGGCTACGGCATCCACAGTCCAGTTTCAAGGAACCCGAATGCCCCTGCCGCCGCCGCCGGCCGCGCCACCCATCAGCCGCCCTCCACCCCGCGATTTGCGAACTGAGGAAGCCGCTCGCCCCCCGCCGTCGGCCCTTCCCCGTCCGCCGCCCGCGGCGCCCACGCCGCCTGGCCTCGGCACCCTCGATCCGCGCTCTAAGCCCGCCGGCCATGGAACCCTCCCCCAACGAACCCGAACCGGAAACCCTAACCCAGCCACCGCCATGGCTCAATCCGAGAGATGAAATCGGAGGAGGGGAAGGAGGAGGAGGAGGAGGACCCACCTCGTCGCCGGCCGTCTACCGCCGCCGAGCAGAGCTGGACGAGCACGAATCCGTGGAGGAGAGGGATGGATTGGAACTTGGAAGGTCGACGAGGTGGGGAACACGGGTTCTTCTCTTCTGCTTCCTTCCCCGACTTGCAGAGAGAGGCCGGACGTGGGCTTTGCTAGCTCTGACTAGTTGGACTGGGCCGAATTGCTGTATCTCTTTTTTTTTTCACAAATTGCCGCGGCCCGACAAATTTCCTTTTAATGTGCTAAAAAAAAGACAAATTTCCTTTTAATGATTCATGTGAACTTGCCCGTTGAGTGAAATTACCCGTCCACAGAAGGGGTGTTTGATAATATTGATGAAAGGAAATCATGTTTCAATCTTGACTTGCACTAATATCGTTTATTGGATCACATTGACTAATCTAGTGAAGTGAACTCAATATAATCTGCAGTAAACCGTTGAGGTAGAGCTTAGAGCCTGATTGGTTGAGAGCCAAATGTGCCCTACCAAAATTGGGGTATGCCAAAATTTTCTACCAAAATCTTAGCAAAAGTTGCACTTGTTTGAGTGCTAAATGTAATAGCCAAAATTTTGGCACTCAATTGGTTTGATGCCAAAGCACATTTGCCAAAAATGTTAAGCATGCCCTCATTTTGGTTTGACAATTTTAGTGTCCAACCAATCAGGCCCTTAATTACTACGCCGTCATCAGGGGTTGACAAACAAAACAACAATTCCACCGCCCTGTTCGTTTGGCTTATCAGCCACCAGCCAGCAGTACTTTTCTCTCAGAACAAATCAGCCACCAGCAACCAGCCAGCAGTACTTTTCTCTCAGAACAAATCAGCACCAGCCACCAGCCAAACGAACAGGCTGACGTCGATGATCTCATTAATCTCGGGTGCCACTATTTTAGGGCCTACTAATTCGTTAAATTAATTTGTTTCTCTCCAGAAGAATCAGAAACAGTAAATTTCTACCGAACAAAACCTGATTTCGGAGATCAACGAACGAAACATGCTGTACACTACAGGGAGGCTGGTTGATCGTCAAGGATGGACAGATGAAGCAAGGGGCAGGTTAATTGGAGTCCCCTCTTATTGCCGTGACAAAAATGATGCCGTCTTCCTTGGCTCGGCCTTGGCGGCGGCGGCGGTGCGGTGCGGCGCCACGCGGACGTGGTCGACGGGCTTGCTGACGATCTTGCCGGCGAACATGTCGTTCAGGTCGGCGGCGTACTTGACGGAGAGGTGGTAGGCGTCGGAGGCGGAGACCACCCGCGCCGGGAGCCAGAGCAGGATGCGGCAGTTGATGTTCCGCGGCCTGAAGGCGGTGCGCACGTACACGGCGGTCCCGGGCGCCAGCCGCCGCGCGGGGCGTACGGTCTGGGCGCCGCGCGGCGCCATGAAGGACGACGCCGGCCCGCCAACGTCCTGCCGGCGCGGGACGGACGACGCCGGTCGGGTTAGGGCGGAGGGCGTAGTGAACGGGCCGCCGCGCGGCAGCGGATGCGGAGCGCCGTTCTTGGCCGGCGTCGAGGGCGGGCGCGGCCTGGCGGCGGCATGATGGGGCGCGCCCACCTGGCCGCGGTGGTGCTGCTGCTGCGGCGGCATCGGGCGGACCAGCTTCCTGTCGGGCGGCGGCGACGTGGCGAGCTTGGCGGAAGCGAGTGGCGTCGGGCGCGGCCTGGCGGCGGGGAGCGCCGTGAGGTCGGGCGCGGACGCCGGGCGCGCGATCTTGGCCGAGGCGGCGGCGGAGCAGGAGGAGAGAGAAGCAGGCGGCGCCCTCTTGACGGCCGGGACGGAGCTCTCGCCGGGCCTGGGCCTAGCGCGATAGGAGGGGAACTGCGGCGGCGGCATTGATGCTGGTGGAGTCGATCCGCTGCTTGTCGATCCTCCGCCCGCCGCCGCTCCTGCCTGGTGGCGCTAGGGTTTTTGGGTGGGATTGGCACGGCAAGGGGAAGGAAACGTGTCGAATTCGGAAAGCGGCGGGCCGTCGCCGTGTTGTTGGTTATACTAGTCCAGGTTGAGTTGGAATCGAATTTTGACCGGCGGCTGGTCTGGACTCCGCGCGCGCAGGCCACTTCGTTGCTATTCCAAGGCCAACAGGCCAAGTAGACTATGGCTTTGGGATCTGTGGCTCGTGGGGGCGTGCGCGCATGGAGATGGAGCTGTTCCTCTTTGCCGGGGATCGCCGCTGGGATCGGCGGCGCGGAGCGAACCACGCGTCCACGCTTTCTCCTTTCCCCGGGCGGCTCACGCATGCATTATTTCCTGCTGGCGGCGCAGCAGATCAGGAACGCCTTCTTCTTTCATGTCGATGGCCGCCGCCGAAAAATTCCTGCGGCGGCGGCGGCGGCCCTATCTGGTCTCGCTGCTTCCCGTGGTCTGCACAGCAACAGCAGGGTAGATTAATTTCGAATCTTTTCCCCTCCGATCCTATTTCAACCAAAATCGTGTATACACGCGCGTGTTTCCTATTTATGTAGACGGAGCCGGCGAGGAATCGGCTGCTTCTCGTGCTGCAGAGGGAATTGTCGGTTGCTCAACGTGCTGAAGATGTAGCTTTTGCTACTTTGACAGCTGCTTTCTTCTCTGCGCTTTTTGGGATTTTACATTTCATGAAAGATGAAGATGTGTTAGCAGCAGCAAGTATGAAACTGCACCTTCAAATTTCCTGTCTCTACTACATGCATGTTGCTTAACCGATCGACAACAGTCATGTTGTACCCTTCTGCATGCATGTCGTCTAATAGCCGGTCTTCAGATCGATTTAATTTCCTACATTTGTGTTAACGTTAACAGCCTCTCCGAAGGAGGACACCCACACTACTCACCAGTTGATGGAAGAAATGAAACGAGAGCTGGCCAATTACAACAAAACAATCCCTGACGAGAAGGCACTGGTTCAGGAGTACATGGAGGATGACGACCAAGCCATGAAGGCCAGGTTCCAGGAATGGATGAAAGAGTATGGCAAGACATACAAGGACGAGGTGGAGAAGGCTCGGCGGTACAAAATATTCAAGTCAGTCGCAAGGTATGTGGATGCGGTTAACGCTGATGCAGTCAAAGCAGGGCACTCAGTCCGTTTTGGCCTGACTAAGTATTCAGACTGGAATGCTGAACAAAGGGCTGGGATGTATGGTACTCCGACTAGTGGGGATGATGGCCACCTCAAAATTGTCATGTCTTATCTTACTCCACAGTGGATCTGGCATCAGGTGGGTATATTATATATATCTCCCTATCTCGCTCATCAATACAACAAGTATCTTTGTTTCTCTCCGACTTGCACGTTGCTCCAAAATGGTGGGTGTTTTGGAGTCAGCAAATTAAGTGTTATTTCCTAGTTAGCTTTAGGGGTGCAAATTGAATATGATGTGGTGCACCTCCAAACCTCTTTAGTTCAATTATTTGTACTACTTCAGCTCAATTTTGAAGAAGTAGTACAAATAATTGAACTAAAGAGGTTCGGAGGTGCACCTAATGGTTACCCCTTTGCAGCCTTAGTTAGCTTCTCACTTGTGAAGCAGTCTTCTTGACTGTGTTGTTTTAGCTATTTGTTTTTGAACTACCTAATTATATGCACTAGTTATTCAAGAGAAATGTGCACTGATTATAGACTCAAATCATGTCCTTGGATACTGGCAGTTGAGTTTTGCTATTTCTATTGTGGTGCTTCACAGTTGTGAGTTTCAATTGTTTATTGATTGCTGGGTTGATCACTTGCTAAAAACTGACCTTTACTTGAGACTAACTTCAATTGTGTCTGTTGACAAATTGAATACGCCCCATAAATGCAATTTCAGAAATGAGTATGAATTTAGTACTTTGATGCTTATACAGTTTATTCTTCTTCTTTTCTTGAAGCAAAGTAGTTGGAGAAACATGTTTTTCTGTTCAAGTCTTTGTTCTTCTGTAATCGTTCGATTTTATCAAGTGCACTGTTGGATGTGCCTTAACTAGTGAAGTTTCTCTTTAAGTCTGACAGCTATAGCACATTACCAGCTATAGTTTTGGTTAGTGTTGTGACGATTATGTTCATGTAATGTATTACAGCAGCGCTAGCCTGACCGTATCCGAAAAGTAACCTAAATTGGTTGCAATGCATAGTCTGAACCATTTTTCTGGGAAAAGGATGTAAACCTGTATAGAGCAAGCAATATCTGAACCTAGTACAAATTGAACATGGGCTCACATCTGTAGAAACTTTGTATTTGCTTCGTATACAGTACGTGTTGAAAATTTAGCTGGTTGTACCTTTTGATTCTTTTGTATTTGTATACTTTTCTTTCATTATTATGTGGCTCCTCCGGAGATGCAGCTTGCTTGCTAACTGATTTTCTCAAAAGCAGGAGTTCGAAGATTGACGAGGGTAAAGAGACTATGGTGCGAAGAACAACAAGCTGTCTTGTGAAAACCAACCAAAAGGAACTTGTTTCAGCTTGTTGAGTTTAAAGTCTTGTGTCTACATCTTATCTCAAATGTCCAATAGCATAATGCTACCTTGTGTATTTCGTTTCAGAACCCCCTAACGCTACTTTTCTGAATAACACAGTGCACCTTGTGTATTTCGTTTCCGTACTCCTAATGCTGGAGTTAGATGGGCTATCTTGTGTGTGTGCCAGAGAGAGAGACTTGGTATATAGTAAATATAAATGTGAGTGTTTGTTTTCCTATGGGACAATTTCACTCTTAAACTAACTTTGATGATCAACTCTATCCCCTACATGAGTTGTGCGTTCCTGTCCACTGCATGTTGCTTAACCGATCGACAATGACAGTCGTGCATGTAGTCCTACCCTTCTTCTGCATGTCTAATAGCTAGCTGGCCTTCAGATCGATTCAAGTCGGTTGCAAGGTTTGCTGATGCAGCTAACATTGAAGCTGCCAAAGCAGGGCACTCAGCCTGTTATGGTGTGAATAAGTTTTCAGACTGGAACACTGAAGAAAGGGCTAGGCTGTCTGGTTTTCGAACTAGAAGGGATGGTGGCTACTTCAAAATGGTCATGTCTTCCTCAGTGGATCTGGTATCAGGTGGGCAGGTGGCCGATAACAAAGGTTGGTATATTAATTGTATACATCTCCCTACCCACTTGAGTTAGTTCGTTTATGCTTTCCTGTCCGACCCACTTGAGTGTACTCTCACACAATCGTCCCCCAGCTGCACCTGGTAGATTAATCTTCTCAAATAGCAGCGATCGGCAGCAAAGGGTTTGTGTGAATGTGTCATGTGTGATGTAATGCAATGCAATGCAATGCAATGCAGGGTCACCAGCGTCAGGCGCTGCCCGTGTGGAGGGCAACCCACACGCCAACAGCAAAGCGGCTGGTGAACACGTGGTTGCTCGGCGAGATAAACACACGCCAAGCAAAGCAACTGGTGAAAGACGCATGAAAACCAACTGTCGACCCAGGCGACGACATAAGATAGTTGCACGCTAATGTTTCAACACAGAATTAGATAAGATAGTTGCATGCCAATGTTAAATAGTACAACATTAAGAACAAAAGGTTTCAACAATATTTAAATTTCAATCAGGAGTTTCGTAGGGCACAATTAATACAAGATTCGAGTGCTAAGCTAGAATTGAATATTGTTGAGGGAGTAAAGTCAAACTTCTACAACTCTCTCAACCATGCATAACACAAGGGTACGTCAGAATTCCTGAGTACATTTATAAGAAGGCTCTCTATAGCTTGAAGCAAGCCTCACGAGCAAGGTACAGGAAAATCTATGAGTTGCTCGTACAAAGTGATTTCAAAGTCGCTCTATGATACTCTAGCTTATTTGAGAAGACCAATGATTGGACCTTCTTTTTACCCATAACCTTTCTCTGCAGCATTGGAACCAAGATCGGGCTTGACACAGTTACGAGGTTCCCGTTCTATTTAACTAACACTAACTGAAGATAATTGGAAGCTTTCTTCTCATGGGATCGAAAAGAGGCTACTGGACTGGACCACTGTTGAAACTGCCAGGCATGAACTAAAAGTTGTGCTCAGGGATTCCCGAGTCAAACGACTACCATACGTAACGTAGAACTGGAAGCTGCACTAGT
Organism: Cenchrus fungigraminus; assembly: GCA_036936925.1. Lineage (NCBI taxonomy): Eukaryota > Viridiplantae > Streptophyta > Magnoliopsida > Poales > Poaceae > Cenchrus > Cenchrus fungigraminus. The sequence continues at coordinate 1,333,992 of CM072770.1, read as the reverse complement.
GTACAGAGAAGACTGGATGTGAACACGAAACTTTACAGGAAGAAGAAAAAGCACCTTTGACTAGTATGTAAGAGGCCAGCCAGGGTATAAAGGGTAGAAGGAGTACGGGACCGAAGTGTGATAGGTCTATTTAGACTAGTGATAATCCTAGTCCATATTGATGATTTGATCATCACCAGAGACTACTGCGAGGAGATTAAAAGGACAAGAGAAATCTCTCAATTCAATTTCGAATAAAGGAGCTTTGGAGAATTGAATCACTTACTTGCTTGAGCTGGAGCGCATAAAGTAAGGTCTATTTTGCCAATAATGTGAGGGTGCAAGAATACGCAGAGAAGAACTTGGAGGACATGACTATGTATCGACAAGTGGTCGGGGGTATCATCTATCTCACATTCACTCAACCGGGTATTTCCTATCCAGTAGGAGTAGTTAGTCGATACATGAGTCTAAAGAAGCCTCACCTTATGCAGTCAGGCATATCCTTAGGTATATTAAAGGCACCATCCAATTTGGTATTCTATACAATGCAAGAAGACAAATGATTGCCTGATTATGGGATACTGACGCCGACTACGCTTGAGATTATGGCACACGATGGTCAACCACATGATACTTTTTCAGTATTGGAACAAGAGGTATATCGTGGTGCAGCAAGACAACCTATTTTGGCCTTATCTAGTACTAGAGTGGAAGTAGGAATGAAATTGGTTGGAAACGGTCGAAAATATACATTACCATTTCCTATCATATTTTTTACTCGAGAATGATACGGAAATGATACGCTCGAAAACGATAACGATAACGAAAAATCGATACATCGGAAACGAAACCATCAGATCGAAAATATGTCGATATCGATCGATAACGGTACCTCAAATCGAAAAAAATCAAAACCATGAATGGACATATATGCAACACATTCACAACCAAATGAGTGACCAACAATCCAACAAGAATATTACTACGCCATATGCCCATACTATAACCACTTGTGACTCACAACTACTAAATTCTACAGCCAACAAATTTATGTCACAGCAACTAACCTGCCGGCTAGCCTGCTGGCGACAGTCGTGTCCGCGAGCTGGAGACTGCGAGTGGAGACTGAAGTTATATACATAGGGTTGTGTTATTGGGCCACGTTGGGCCTCGGTGTTACTCAGGCTTATGGGCCATCCGTTGACAATTCGGAATTCCGACGGAATTTTCCGAGAAAAAACGGTCGATACATGTATTCGACGGAACAAAACCACTATCATTTCCATTTTCATTTCCACTAACGTTTTCCTATTTCCGTACCATTTCCAGCTCCTACCATTTTCAGTTTCATTGTTTTTCATATTTTTCGGAAATGAAGCTCTGTCGATCGGGAATTTCCATAACTGTTTTCACCCCTAAGTGGAAGAAGAGTATCAATCAGCAGCAATGACAACACAAGAAAGTGCTTGGCTCAAGCAATTGATGGAGGATCTTCGTCAATGAACAAGCCATCGAGTAAGAATTTTATGACAACTTATACTCTATACGTCTAGCAGAAAATCCAGTCTGCAATGCAAGGACCAAGCAAATATTCATTACCACTACATAAGGGACAAAGGTCCTTGAGAGAGAGATGAGATGATTCCTACAAAGATGGATGAGCAGATTGCCGACAATGTTGAAAAAAAAGAAACTCATTAGGCTGAAGATTAAACATATATTTACTACAAATGCGTACTTAAATGTTAGACTAAATATTGAACATATATTTACTACAAATGCGTACTTATATGGTGTGTCAATCAGTAACTCAAAGTCAAATAATAATATATGCATCTTGATTTAGTAACAAACATTGAATTTGCATACATAAAACGAATGAGCTCATTCTGATGCTGACTTTCAATGGCACCAACAGTGGAATGAGCCCAACAGTTTCCACACGGAGTCTGATCCATCTTGTGAAATGTCATCGTCTCGGACCAATCCACACGGTGTGGAAGGTTCTCATCTGCAATGTATAAGAACTACACATCAATGGTATTTTAGAGCTCCGAAGGTGATGCACGTAGGGAATAGGGAGGGAGGTTCGACTACAACCGGGCTGAGGGAGGGGCTCTTGACTCTCATCACTTACTGTCGAACCTTTAGCGAGGAGAGATTATGAGCAAAATGATTCGTACCTTCCTCTTTTGTTCGGCCAGATCGGAAGAAGAAGAATCCAGCAAGTGCGGTGAGCCCAACCACTGACAATTGAACCCAGCAACACGATCAAGAACATCGTCAACACTTGAGCCAGGTTGTTGCACCTAATAAAACATGAAAATCGTGTCACGTGAATCTGTATGCGATTGAGATAAAAGCAGAACAAAGGCTAGATTATGTGATGGAGAGGCAAGGGAAACACGTTAGATTCGAAATTTACCCTAGTGTGCAGACCACGGGAACATGCAAAAGCAGATAAGACCGCTGTCGCCACAGGACCGTCATGGGCCTCGAGATGGGTGCACGTGGTACAAGCCGTGTAGAGCGCCTGATCGCTCCATCCCAGCGCCCCCTGGATCCCCGGCGAAGAGGAAGAGCTCCATGCGCGTATGCCCCCGTGAGCCAGGGATCCCAGAGACCTAAGAGCCACGGCAACCACTCTTCTGATCGCCACCTCTACGATCGCCGCCGCCGCAGCCTAGCTCTCCATTAAACTTGCTAGGGTTCGGAAAGATTGGAAAGTTGTGGGGACTGAGAGCAAGGCCAAAAGGGTCGTGCCTTAACGTGGTCCACCAAACCTGAGGCGCAAGATGGGAGGGCCCAAAGACGAGGAAGTGAAAGTTGAGGCCCAAGATGTAAGAGCCCAAAGACAAGGCCCAACATGGGAGGGCCCAAAGACAAGGGAAATGAAAGTTGAGGCCCAAGATGGGAGAGCCCAAAGACGAGGGAAATAGAAGTTGATCGTGTTCTAAAACAACACACAAATTGTCATCGTCAGAGAAGCTAAACCAGAATTAAATTTACGTTTCTAGTAAGAGAAGCTGAATCAGAATTAAATTTACGTTTCTAGTAATTTGGCAGGTAACGTGCATAATCAGTAATTACGTTTCTAGTAATTTGGCAGGTAACGTGCATAGTGAGTAAAGTTCATAGAACACAAATGACTAGAACATGTAGTACATAGAACCTCGAGATGGATGAAGGCATTCCCTATCTATAGAACATCTCCAGAGCAATGTATAGCGGTCAAATAGGATTATTTTCTTCACAAGACTTTTGTATAGCAGTCAAATAGGATTATTCTCTTCACAAGACCTTTTATTTTTTTTATCATGTGGGAGTTAGAAATAATCCCTGTTTACTTATTTTTATCCATGTGGGGGAAAGAGGCGTTTCTATAATGCATGCGGTTCTATTTTTTTCTTAATTGGAGTTCTGGGTATGGGGTTATACGGTTCTAATGAACCCGGATTAGATTTGGAAAGATCGATTAATCAATCATACCCTGCAACATTGGAAATACTACTGTATTTTGGCTTTCTTATTGCTTATGCTGTCAAATTACCAATTATACCTCTACATACGATGGGTGAAGGAGAACAGCCAGAGCTTTCATTGCTGGATCTCCAAAGGCTGGTGAACATTAAAAACCTGCATTCCTATCCATAGAACATCTCCAGAGCTTTCATTGTTGGATCTCCATAGGCCGGTGAACATTAAAAACCTGAGCCAAGCCTCACTCGTTCATCCCTCACAGAAGCTGAAGCAGAACCATTGATCTATCCAAAAGTACACAGCAAGCAGAATACACAAACACAGACGGATACAGCTCTAATGACAACAGCGTGAATGAGAGCAATTTAAGAGTAAATGGCAGGTAATGTGCTTATGATGAGACTTGTCTTATTCAATCACCGAGTTATGACCAACAAGCGTGTTACCCAAACTAACTGCGGTGTTATACAGCACCACCTAAACAAGGAAACAAAAGACTGTCCAGAATGGTGGCCAGGCCAAGCCAGCCCTGCCTTTGCTCATGCATTCCAAGAAAAATGGAAACTGGTTCCTTTGCTCACGTTTCTTACCCGGTGGGACATATATCAACATTCATTTGTTTGCTAAATTGCTACTGGGAAACAAAGTGGAAACTGATCAGCTAATAACTTTGGAGACAACTCCGGCACCAACAGTTCTACCTCCCTCCCTCAATGCAAATCTTTGCCCTGCATCACATCAAAACCAATCATCATTTTAGTGCAAAATCACAGCTATATATGTATCTTGAAAGCATTAAGAACATAATTCCTACCTGGTTCAAGAGGAACAGGTGATATCAACTCAAAATTTGCGGTCACATTGTCACCAGGCAAAACCATCTTTGTCTCACCAAGCAACTCAATTTTGCCAGTGACATCAGCAGTCCTGAAGTAGAACTGTGGACTGTAATTTGACATGAAAGCTGTGTGCCGACCACCTTCATCCTTTGTCAGGGCATATATTTCTGCCTCAAACTTCGTGCATGTCTTTAGAGTACCAGGCTTGCACACCACCTTGGAAAAGTAGACAATGACAAGACATCAACAAGAGGTGGCAAGAATTTTAAAACTGGAGAAATTGAGAAAGGGAAACAACACCGAAACGCCACCTATAAAGTATAAAATGACATATATTTGGTGCAGACAATCATGTACAAAAATTCCCCACTCCTTTCTCTAGGTTATTTTAAAGTCATAAATTCTAACCTGGCCACGCTCGACATCACCACGCTTAAGACCACGAAGGAGAAGACCAACATTGTCACCAGCCTGTACACAAGAAGATACAAGTATAAGACTCTGAACCAATGAAACAATGGCAGGGCCTGCTTAGAATCATTACCTCTCCATGATCCAGTATCTTCTTGAACATCTCAACACCAGTAACTGTAGTCTTCAATGGGCCACTCTGACAAAGAATCATTTAATCAGAACACATCAAAGTATCAGTTTAGTAGGTACTAAATTTCAAAAGGAAAAGTACGAAATTAGTGTGCTCAAAATCTGCAAAAGTTGGACCTAATTTGCATAATCTTGGTACGTATCAGAAGAACATTATGTTGTTGAGATTAGTTATTGGCTGGAATATAAAGTCAGTCAAACTGTTTAACTGTCAATGAAAAAGTGGGTTCTAATGTTTTGCACGATTAGGCACAAGACGTGGACTAAAAGGAAGCCTTGGGCAGGTCTAAAACTCAGGATACCTTGGTCCCAGTAACTAGTAACATACTAAACTTTATGAACCTGTAGGGCTGTATTCAGACTTCAAAATTCTTCCAGTAGGATAAATATTTAATCTTCTAGGTGTGTGACATATATTCAACACAAATGTACTTCAGGGAAGACATTCAAACTCACCTGTGTCAAACCTAAGATCTCAACATCTTCACCAGTTTTTATTGTTCCCTGTTCAACACGCCCAGTCACAACAGTTCCACGGCCCTACAAATCAAACAAGATTGATATATGTATAAATTTAAAAGGCAAAAGTTATTAGAATAACAGTCCATCGACTTATGAAGAGGTTCATCAACAGTTACATCATTGGTTATGAATATAGCAACATTGCAATGGTTATTCAACTCATAAATACACCAGAAACTTCACAGGACAAGTAGCTTGAGGAGCGTAAAAGGCATATCACTGGAATTAACATCCTAAGATAGTTTAGAGAGAGGATGCCCATTTAAGATAATTTGGTAAAAGGCTGACCATTTAATACCCCTAACGTTGGATATTCACCATAAGAGATTTATGACTATAAAAAATTAAAAGGAACAATTACACAATATCAACTGAAACAGGACACGTCTTTTCCAATTAAATAGATGACAAAACCAGAATGTGCCGTGTACTCCTAATACTGAACAATGAAGGCATTGATCTCAGTCCATATGAAAAATAATACAAGTTGTTTAGGACATCAACTTGGTCGTCATGGTAACAATAAGTAGTTGTCATGAAATTTTCATTTCAAAGAAAAAGGAAGATGAATACTTCAAGTGCTCTTAATTCATGACGGGTCTAGCAATATCAAATTTGTGTTGTCAATCAGCATTTACTATTTTTTTGCTTCCATCCTAAATACCATACACTTCACTATTAGGTTCAACGATAATTTGAGATGATACATGGCCAATTAATATAATAGTGGAAGAAGCAGAATCATATGGCTAGTTAATTACATATTTAGCTCATACTGCAGTAGTCATAGCTCAAAATCTAATCACCTGGATAGAGAAAACATCTTCTATCGGCATCAAGAAAGGCTTATCAAGCTGCCTCACGGGATCAGGGATGTACTCATCAACTGCATCCATTAGTTTCAAGATGGCATTCTTTCCAATCTCATCATTGGTTCCCTGCAAGGCTGACAAGGCTGATCCACGGATGATTGGAATTTCATCACCAGGGAACTTGTAGAAAGAAAGGAGCTCTGCGTGAAAAGATGGGAAACAAGACAATGTCAGAACAAGACAAACAACCATAAGAAAAAAAGACATAATGCGGAGATATGAATGCTGGCATACCCCGAAGCTCCATCTCTACAAGTTCAAGTAACTCTGGATCATCAACGGCATCAACTTTGTTTAAGAAGCATACAAGTGAAGGCACACCAACCTAAAAGCAGAGGAAATGTTAATATGTCCAGAACTGCAAAGACAGCACGACAGAGCAATTTAAATGAGAAAATAAACCTGTCTAGCAAGAAGAATATGCTCCTTTGTTTGTGGCATCGGGCCATCAGGTGCAGATACGACAAGAATACCACCATCCATTTGAGCAGCTCCTGTGATCATGTTCTGGCATTTTCACAGAAAATTACTTTGGGTCATAAACAAAAGACAATGACTGTTGGACAGTTACTAAACAATAAAGAGCTCTAAATCCCTGATTTGCTAACAACTAACTTTCATTCATGCAATCACAAACTATCCCATTTGAGAGATAAAACATATTGGTAATTACCTTGACATAATCAGCGTGTCCTGGACAATCCACATGAGCATAATGCCTTTTAGCCGTCTCATACTCCACATGAGCCTACACAAAAATACTAATGGATTACAGCTTGGGCTGCAAACAAAGATCAATGAAAAAGAAAAGAAATGCATCTGGACCAAAACAATTGAACATGCGCTAGGACCCAACCGTTGATATGGTGATTCCTCTGGCCTTCTCCTCCGGAGCCTTGTCAATCTCGTCAAAAGCGATGGCTTTTGCTTTCCCCGCCTCCGCTAGAACCTGTATCGAGGAAACAACCCGAGTTGAATCATCCTAGTACTTTGAAAATCAGGCGAGCATCGAACTAGCATCACTGTGTCTAACGCATTCCAACCTTGGTAATAGCAGCAGTAAGAGTGGTTTTGCCGTGATCGACGTGCCCAATGGTGCCGACGTTCACATGGGGCTTCCTGCCAGAGATTCAACCGAATTTGAAAATGGATCACTCACACGAACCAAAGAGGAAAGGGTACCCAATGCTACGAATCGACAGAAAGGAATCGCGAATCACATGAATCTGAGCCGAGAAAATATCGGGTACGGACGGATCTGGGCTGAGGAGTACTCACGTGCGCGTGAAGGTGGCCATGGCCCGCGCCCAGAGTGTCCCCGCCATCGGCGGGGGCTGGGCCGGCGCCGCCGCGGGCGCATCGGGCAGCGCGGAAGGCGCCGAGATCGTCGCTGCGCGGAGGGTGGGGTAGGAGAAGAGCCGGCGGGAGCCGGCGTTCCGGAGCACCGCGGCGGAAGCCATTACGTCGCGTCGCGGCGGCGGCGGCGGCGGCGCGAGGACCAGAGGAGTGGAGAGGAGGTGGGGGTCAGATGGGTTTAGGGCTTTAGAAGGGAGGCGGCGTCTGGGAATGGTGGGAGAGCGAGCGGCACGCTGCTGGGCCGCTAGATTTTCGGCCCGAAACTTGCGGCCCCATCCGTGGGCCGCTGGGCCATCGATTCTTCATCTTGTTCTTCAAGTCTTCCTGCACGGCCACAAAAAAAAAGAGAAGAAATTACTAATCTGCCACGTGCGAGTAATTCCGCTTCGTCCCAGTCGTCCACCACACCCACGGCTCCGTACCATCCGTCGCCGCCGGCGCGCGCTCACCAGACGCCACCGTGATGGCCGCCTCCGCCACGGCCGCGAGGGCTCTCGCCGGGGCCTCCGTCCCGCTCCCCCTTTCCGCGCGGGGGCAGCAGCCGTCTAGGGTCGCCTTGCTCCCGCGGGCTCCGCCGGCGGTTCAGGGCCTCAGCGTCGGCCCCCGGCCCGCGCAGCTCTCGGCGCGGGCGCGCGGCCGGTCGGTGCGGTGCCTCGCGGCGCTGAGCCCGGAGATGCGGGCGACGCTGGACAAGGTGGTGGGGTCGAGCAAGGTGGTGCTGTTCATGAAGGGGACCAAGGACTTCCCGCAGTGCGGATTCTCCCACACCGTCGTGCAGATCCTCCGCTCGCTTGACGTGCCCTTCGAGACGCTCGACGTGCTCGCCAACGAGGCGCTCCGGCAGGGGCTCAAGGAGTACTCCAGCTGGCCCACCTTCCCGCAGCTCTACATCGATGGCGAATTCTTCGGCGGATGCGACATCACCGTTGGTATATTCGCGTTCTCACTTCCATTTGCCATCGCTTCAAAATTCTTGTTGTTTTTGCGGAAAGGTTCGATGATATTGGAATATCAGCGGTGGCGGTTTATCACTGAGGTGCTAGATTTCACAAATGATCAGCGAAACCTCCATCAGATTGCTCATGCTGAGGCATAATTAATAGTGGTGTCTGCTTGGTTTACACTAGCACATTCTGCCCCAACCCAAACATGGGTACTCGATTCAGTTAGAAAACACTTGTAGGTCGTCGCACAAACACTTGCTCCAAGTCTTTGTACACCACAAGCTATTAGTAATTCCTTCGGAGCAGTATGAGTAAAATCAGAGTAGTAGCTCATTTTTTTAATGCAGATTCCATGATTCGTAAGCACAAATTCCATTACTGCACCATCCATCATACTTTTCCCTCTCCAAAACCATTGTGCTGATTGTATCTGACTATCTGCATGAATGACCTTGAATACTATCTGGTTTGCCTTGAATACTATCTGGTTTGCTATTTTAGACTGTCGGGTTGATGAACATGCTGCTCCTTATGAACACCTAGAGCCCTAGATACTCTCATAGTTGAGAAAGCTTGGAAAGATGATTGAGCTAATGTGCTAGGTTTGTTCCAATCGATTCACCTAGTTGTCTAGTTAAACACATGAGTCATTGTTAAAAGTATGTGGGATGCTTATGTACTGAAGTTAAGTTGAGTGGTCTAAATTTGCGCTGCTGGGCTTGAGCCAGAGTAAAATATAGACGAAGCACAAAAATATGTGGTTCAAAGGCAATCGCTGCATACAAACACCTTGCAGATTCCTGTTTACACTCATATATTTTCGTCATTTCAGCCCATTTCAGATAACTGTCTTCAAAAGATCTTGCAACCTCACCACCCATCCATTCAAAAAAAAAAAATCCTGACATAGTCGATAGTACTTGTAGAAGCATTGGTTACAAACATGATAGGGTACACTAAATCTCATTCACACCTGTACTGCAACATATCAAATAACTGAATTCTGTGTATGGGTTATGTTTATTGTTTGTTTCCACAAGGATTCAATAATGGCTTTTATCTCAGCATTTCAGCCGAGCTTAGTCCTAACGTTGCAGTTTATTTTTGCAGAGGCATATAAGAGTGGAGAACTGCAGGAAACTCTGGAGAAAGCGATGTGTTCTTAGAGACCATTGAACCATGAACACTCGACATACAGTTAATCAAAATGTTGTAGTATTTGCTGTACAATTCAGGCATGTTAAAGAACTGAAGATGCTCAGTGCACTTTCATTGAAATAAGATTTTTCTTCAATTTGTGATTTTAGTCGTACAGTTCCCATCCTAATGTCATGCTACTGGATTATTTGTTCCATTCAACTCCCAGCAGCATGTCCAAGCAATTTGCAGCAAAATTAGTTAGGTAGGCCCCAAATTAGTTTAAGTTTGAACTTGAACATTTTTTTTGAATTTGCAACAGGAATAAAGTTCCAACTAGTTACCAAATAAACCAAGATGATTAGCTAGAGTAGCATGTGATCTGTGAGGACATTGATTAAATCGTCTCTGTAAATGGCCGCTCTTTCTACTTAATTGAAAGGAAAGCTGTCCGAGAAGGAGACCGACAAAGATCAGCAAGCGACCTGGCCTATGTGGTGCACAAAAATGTGGAGGAGTTTATTGAGCTTAACAAGAAACCACCTGGTCGGCAAACGAGTAGAGTGCAACGATGGAGCAAACCACCGGTTGATTGGCTAAAAGTAAATTCTGATGGTGCGTTCTTAGCAAGTGAAGGCAAGGGAGGCTGGGGATATGTGATAAGAGATGATGCTGGGGATGTTATCACGGCTGGAGGCCTGGAGCTGGTCGCTTGGAGCATGTTCGGGATGTCCTTCAAACAGAGGTCACTGCCAGTATTCAAGGGATACAGGTAGCAAGTGACAAGGGGGTTACTAGAGTAATTCTAGAGACGGACTCCTTGATCCTGAAGTGGGAGGACAGCTTAGAACCTGATATCAAGCAACTCTCATGCATTAGCATGTCACACCGTACTTTGTACACGATCTTGTGGCCAGCGATGTAGCTGCGCCTGTGAGTTAACGGAAGCCTCTTTCCATGAAAAGAAAAAACTCTTTAAGTTTGGTTCACTCGTTTTACTATGTAATCACGTCGCAGCGTTATTTCCTGTTTGCTTTCGATTACCGCGCTAGAACAAAACTGACCGATTCCGCCGCAGCCGACCGCTTCGTTCTTGGCTAGCTCCTGCGCTGCGTCTGCTGCCGCACCAGCTCAGCCGTGGCCAGTCCCCAACGTCGTGTTCCTCGAGTAGCATCTGAATGTCCGGGCGGTCGCCCTCTAGCACGGGCGCCATCGCCACCATCCCCGCAGACAGACGGTCTCAGAGCCCCGCCGTCTCTTCGTCTTTATCAAATCACGCTGTTTTCTGATGCCGTTAATTTTTTAAAAAAAGATGTGCGCTTATAATTACAATGAAACAGCTTTAGGATAAATCCTGAAGTGCATAAAACAAGAAACACAACCGCTTACAGACAGCACAAACACGCTGTTTTCTTATATCGTTAGCGTCGCAGGAACTTGCGAGCCAAACGCCACCTAAGCTGGATCTAGTTCTCAGGAAAAAGTACCAGATTGCATATCTAAAGAGTTCAAAAAATATTCAGCAAGATACACGAGTTAGGAAAACAGGACATTGAGTAAGCCCCCAACAACAAATAGTAATCATTGTACAATATCTTGATCGATGCAGGGTTGCCTACCAAGGGAACCTAAAAAAACGTGCCAAAGCTTAAGCTTTCAGCACCGCCTTGTGGATCATTGTCTCCTTGTGTATTTGGTGACAACTCTTCTCCACAAGATCGAGGAGCTTCTCAAGGTTCATTGCCCATGAGTTGAGAACTCCATTGCTGTCTTGAGCTGTGCGGAAGCTGACAACTCCCATCGGCCTGTCAATCTTTGCAATCAGTGATTTTGAGTTCACCATGTCCGAAAGATGCTTCTCCGCCTCCTGAAAGAGGTTGCACAGCCCCAGTTAGAAACTCCAATTATAAATAAGCCTAAACGACAGTAGGTGCTTGTCACACATTGTTACAACATCAGTAAAGACAAGAAGCAACAATTGGGATCACAAACAAAGTACAATATTGCACTAAGGTGGATAAATACAAACCTGCAAGCTCAGGCACAGGAGATCAGCAATTCTCTTGAGGGTAATCCTCGAGTAGTACTTGGACACAACCAAGATATTCTGAAGGGAGCAAGAATTCATATTCAGTAGAAAAATAAAAAAGCAAAAAAACTAACTAAACATCGACCAAACTAAGCAATACATACATGTTCGATGATCCTAAGCTTCAAATCTTCTGGAGCTTTGGCACCCAAAGCTCCTCCCTCATTCTCATATTCAGATTTAAAGAATTCCCACAAAGTTGTCCACTGAATTACCTCCATGGTAACCAGCTGCTTCAGCAACAATCTATTTTTTCATTCAAACAGGAAAGGATAAATGGTTATTAGGATAGTCCAGCAGGTGTTGAGACTACGATTTTGGAAACATAAAACTGCACCTGAAATTTGGGATCTCAGAAAGGTTTTTATCCTCTAGAGTAGCGTTGAGAAGGCTCGACTGCATTGGGTCATGTGGTGCCAGAACCAAGTACCAACAGATCTTCCTAAGAATCTGCAGAGGAATTCCAGTTAGGATGAGAAGGTAAGGTGTCAGGGTGTCTGCACACGCGTGGAGACAGAAAGAGATAGTACCGGTATCCATTTTGCTGGATCCTCCTTTATAGCTGGAATATCATAAATCGCCTTGTAACAACGGCAGATTTCAAGGTACTCATTGTTGTGAGAGTAGTATCTGGGAAGTGACAATGAAGAATTATGATTTGCTCCAATAAGAAACATAATTGTGAACCATAATAAAGTTTAGCACATGATTGGGGGAGAAGAGGAAATGAAAAGCAATGTCCACAGTAAATAGGATTTCAAGAACGCTTTTAAGTCAAGTAATTATCTTAATCCGAAGGCCAATATCTCGAAGTGCTTACGAGCCTGGCAATCGTTTACTTCTCTTTTGTTGAGGAAATACAATGGTAATCAAATAGAAGGCCATGGTGCATCAATCTGATAGAGCACAAGCATCACATACCGAATCATGTGTTCATAGTAGATGCGCTTTAATTCTAGGAGGGTAGGCACATCTGCAGGAGCATCCTGAACAATGTTGTCGCCTTCTTTGGGTTTCTTTTTCTCCTTTGATGGATCTGCTTCAAATACCCTAGTACTGATTTTCCTGGATAAAATTTGTGCTCGGACATAATCTTGACGATCCAGACATAGCCGGACCTGTGACAACGATAGCAGTAAGTTTTGCATGAATCAACATTTGGCAACAATTTAAAGTGTTATCATCCTGGATTGCCATATACCTGCTCAAGAATGAACGCAATTTTCTCTGTCTTTGCCATAGAGCCAAATGTTTCGACCTGATAAACAGCTTGTTAGTACTTGATACAAGTCATAGATGGGGAGACTGAAAAACTATCTAAATAGTGGGAGAAAAATTGTCACAGAACACTGAAGTAACATGTACTCAATTTTAGTGCAGTGAGAACTTACAGCAACTTCTTGCATCAAATCGGCAGCCTCATCAATCTTTCCCTGCTCCTCTTTGATTTTTGCAAGTCTTTTGATCAGTCTTGCTCGCTCTATCTCTACATATATCTATAATACATGCACAACTCTGAGATTCCACACGAAGACAATGAATCTGAAAGAAATAAAGAATTATCAAGATGGAAAAGTTCTCACTTTGCCAGCAGAGACACTGCTCAATGTTTTGATTAGCTCAATGCGTGTGTCCATGTCTGGTGTCAAATCAATGTACTCCATTGCTTTTTGAACCATGGCGGTAATGGCCTGCGATAAATAACATATACAGTGAGTAAACAAAAGAACACTAGCAATTCGAATACATAGCCTCCCTTGGTTTAAATATCATCAATATATAATAAGTAAACAAATAAACAATGATGGCATATGAATCTGACAAAACAAGAAAGTAGAGCAAAGCAAGTTGTAGTACAGCGTATGCCATAAAGAGACTTTCTATTCTTTTTCGAATCAATCAAAAATAGTAAAGAACTACATACTGTAATGATCTAATAAAGCATTTTGGTTATGGGGGAAACATTTGACAGAGGTGATTGCGCAAAAGACTCAAAATCTGCCAATTATATGTCCAAGCAGCTTTAACCATAAGTAGTTTGGACAGGCAACTTTGATCAAGAAATCCTTCTCGATTACAACTTCTTCTGACAGACAATTAGTTTACCAGATGTTCAGATCCTGAACAGGCTAAGAGCATGGCAACAAATTTACAGCAGCAACATACTTCGTTGGTCACTTCAATTGCATGTGTTGTAGAGAAGAATTTGAAGTTCAAGCACGAATCGGCCATGTACAAGTAAACTAATTGCTAAACCACACAACAAAAAGGTCTGGTAGACATGTGTAATATACAAATAAACAATAGAGGCGTAAGAGATGGGGGAGGCGAAATTCTCGCAAAGCCTAACCTGCTTGAGCTGGCCTCTCCTCTTGGAGAGGAGAACGATCTGGTCATTGAGTGTCTTCCACGCGCCGGCCTTGTAGCAAAGCTCGACGATGTCGATGACAGCCTTCCGCGTGCCGGCGACCTCGCCGGCCAGTCTCATCTGCTTCTCGACATTGAGGAGCGACTCTATCGCCGCATCGAGGTTGGAACTGTCGCCCTCCTGCACTCATCCATGGACAGCAGAGTCAGGCCGCAGCTAGATCGAAACCCTAGGCGGGGGACGCGGCATGGCGGCCGGCCCAAACGGCGGGGGAAGGGACGGAGCGCGAAGAGACGATACGTGGACGGAGAGCATGGTGGGGGATGAGACCGACGGGGCGTTTACCATGGTTGGGATCGCCGGGGAAGCTGCGGCGGAGGTAGGCGAGCGCGGCGAGGCGGCGACGGAGAGATCTGTTGGCTTTGCTTAGCTTTACTTGCGAGGGGGGAAGGTGGTGGTGGAGGCTGCTGCCGATTACAGTATTGTATTGTGTCGCTTCGGGTGACGGACTGGGCTGGGCTGGGCTGGGCTGGTTGAGAGGGGTTTGCCGCCAGTTTGTTTGGTTGGGTCCAAACAAAAATCCAGCCCAACGACGGACGACACGTCGTCAAGGACTCGACTAGGGTTTTTCGTCTCCCGGCCGGCCTCGCCGATTCCCTCCACTCCTCCTTGTCTTGTCCCCCCGTTTTCTCCCAAGCCGCGGCCGCCGCCCCCTACCGCCGCCGCCGTCTCCCTCCCGCCATGGTCAGGCTCACCGCCGACCTGATATGGAAGAGCCCACACTTCTTCAACGCCATTAAGGAGCGCGAGCTCGACCTCCGAGGTAGCTCGCTCGCTCGCCCCCCCTCCTGTGAGATCTAGGTTTCTATGATTTTCCTCTTCGAAAGCTCACACGTTTGTCCCCCTTCACCTTCGCTGCAGGCAACAAGATCGCCGTCATCGAGAACCTCGGAGCCACCGAGGTGAGCTCCGCCGGCTGCTTCCTTTACCTTTCAAATCCTATATGCACATCTGTATTGGCACACTACCTGCGAGATTATTAGGTACACAATGCACGCTGCCCTGTGATCTATGTGCTTGGTAGGGGTGTGGTTCGGTTCTTTTTGAATTTACTAGCAAATGCTGGTGTGGTGGGATTCTGAAATAGCAGCTCTCAGTTGTTTGGCCATGTACCGAAATTCTGCTCATTTTTTACTTTCCCTCAGCATTGCTTTCACCGTTGAATCTCAGTGGCTTTAAGTAAACAGATTTGGCTGTTTTAAGTCATCTACCTGATATGTTATCCTTGGCATAAGGGGTGTGGGCACTTAGTTGGTGGGTAAACTGTACAAGTTGAATTTTGTGTATTGACTGCTGTTTGGGAATTTTTATCCCAGCGCTCTGCAGCTTAGCACCTTAGTGAGGTAGCGATGAGTTAATGTGTCGAAAGGCCTTGCGTCCTTTTACAAGAAGTCTATGTCTCAGTGGTGAATGGGGATACATGTTGTACGTGATCATAGTTTTTGTACTTGGAATGCTAGTGTTTTATTTAGCCGAGCAACGCATCTTTGATCTGCTATGTACATGCCTTTTTCCTTGGAACAATTAACATGTCTTCTTGTTTCCAATACTGTTTATGACTATTTTCATTTGAGGGGTATAAAGAACCTGTTTAATTTTATTTGTGTGTGCTAATATTGTGCCCATTCAATTCCTGCTGCTCTGGGTTATCCACATCCTGGTCGTTTCATCTATTTGCATATATCATTTGACATTTGGTTGTTTTTGAATTAATTGGAAATTTAGTTTTTAGAACTCATTTGAAATAGTTGTTTGGGTTCCTTTTCTAGCTTTTCTTAACAGCATCTCTTTTCATTCCTCTACAGGACCATAATTGGAATTGGAAAATTAGTAGTTTTAAGAACTAATCTAAAATAGTTTTTGAGTTCTTTCTCTAGCTTTTCTTAACACCATCTCTTTTCATTCCTTTACAGGACCAATTTGACACGATTGACTTGTCGGACAATGAAATTGTCAAGCTTGAAAACTTCCCATACATGAATCGCCTTGGTACTTTACTAGTTAACAATAACAGGATCACACGTATCAATCCCAATCTCGGTGGTAAGACAACTGCTATATTTATTTTACAACTCCCGTTACCCGCTCCACACCTCACTGTTTTTATCTTTTTCCTTGGATTTTCTCATGTAGAGTTTTTGCCAAAGCTGCATACTCTTGTGCTCACAAACAACCGTCTGACAAACCTTGCGGAGATTGATCCCCTGGCATCTCTTCCAAAGCTACAATACCTCAGCTTACTGGATAACACTGTAACTAAGCAGCCAGACTACAGGCTATATGTCATCCATAAATTGAAGCATTTGCGTTTGTTGGATTTCAAGAAAGTGAAACAACAGGTTAGTAATGTCATTTAGCCTATGATGATGCCAAAATGTGCTTTTCGTTTGAACTCATGTTTTATTTCTTGAAAATCTGACGTACATACATTCTTATGCATCACTGTCAAATGGCTTGTCTGTAGTTGATTTGTCTTACTAATTACTTAATATCGCAGTGTTAGTTTTCAAGACATGAAAACCCGTATTTGCTCTATTGTTTACCCTTATTCCGCATTACTGCCACATTACAACCCTAAACCTTGGTCCACATTGTTAAGTCCCATATTTAATACAAACCACCAGTTGTTATTCTAACTCCTCCATATCATCACGTCCCGAAAGAAACTCTGTAGGAATCAAAGTTTTTTGAGCGAGCTGTGGGGGAGATCCCCACAGTAAAAAAAAACTTTTCATTTAAAAAATAAAAGGGTACAGCAGGTTCAAGTATAAGTATACTTACATTTGCACTAACTAAAAGCATCTAGCCAGAAACAGATTGACCGCAGATCAACCTTAAATCTAACAGATTGTAAGAAACATTGACTTTTAAAATTACAAAGCCAGCGTTGCATGGGTGGGATCATGTCTCCCATAGACTTTATCATTTCTGATCTTCCATAGCTCCCATGCTGCAATCATAGCTGCTTCTGTGGAAAACTCCTGGCCACTGGCGGTTTTTGCTTGCATGAGTCTGTCTACCATGTTTAGTGTAAGATCCCAGTTGAAGTTGATTGAATTCCAGGATCTTTTGGTGTAGAAATCAAAGTTACAGTAGCAAACAATAGTTTCATCCTTTTGGTACATCAATCATTTGGTACTCTGCATGTTGGCATTAGTGTGGATGGGACTAGTAGTTAATTTACGTTCAGCTACAATTATTGTCACACATTCTTTTTTTGGAGAACATAAACCTAGAAGAACCTGCATTGCTGCTTGATTAGTTGATCTATTCCCCCACAGGTTGTTTATTCATTTCCTTTGGAATGGCTCCAAATTATGTTTTGGAATGGACCACGGAAGTGCTGGCTGCAAAAGGAACAAACAATCAGCTCTTTTGACTTTGTATTTTCATGAATTAGATGCATGAACACCATGAGCTTTGGCTGACATGTTTTCCCATTGTCTATGCCTAGTCTATATAGCTGTTCTTCCTGTTTCTGAATCTCCCTTCGAGATATTTTTTTGTGTTTGGTAGGAGAGAGTTGCAGCAGCACAAAAGTTTCACTCAAAGGAGGCAGAGGAAGAGGCAAAGAAGGTACCTGTTAAGACATTTACTCCTGGACAGCCAGAGGCTCAAGACACCACAGAGGTGCAGGGCCCTAAAGTAGTTGCTCCAACTCCGGAACAAATCACAGCTATCAAGGTACATGTGCTTTCACACAATACTACAAATACACCATGTTCATGTGCTTAATAGTTTAACCTGGATCATGTTAATTCAGTTTTTGCATTGGAAATTTTTTCCGAATAGTTTTGTTATAGAGTTCAGTTGGTGTTCCATTTATGTTTGTGATGGATGATAATCCCCCCTGCATGTTTCACTCCATAGCTCTGCTTCTTTTATCTGCTGACGATTGTTGTATCTTTAATGTAGGCTGCTATTGCGAATACTCACACTCTTGAGGAAGCTGCAAGGCTAGAAAAGGTATAGTTTTGCTCTAATGCCCTTTTTTCAGTTTTGAGCTTATAACTGTAGCTGATAACTTGTTTGTGGGTCATGGTGGTCAGGCATTGAGCACTGGTCAAGTCCCTGCCGAATTTGCAATGCCCAAACCTGATGCAAACATGGCTGAAGCATCAGAGGAAGCTGACAAGATGGATACAGATGGGCAGAACCAAGAGAGTGAGGCTGATGTGCAGAAGCAAGATGATGAAAGCACCCCAATTCAAGAGGTAGTGTATCTATTATCTAAGTGTCTCATTCCGCTCCATGCTAGGCAGCTCTCCTTGTTTTTCTAGTAACAATATCTTGATGGCTCTGTTTATCTGTCTCTTGGCAGGATTGAAGGCTTGCGGATTTGGCTGTATCACCTGGGACCATTATTTGAGTTAGGTTTGCCAGTTTTCATGGGGGCAGGTGGAAAAAAGAATGTTGTTGCAGTATAGCCTCCCAGGATCGCACGCCTAGTATCTAGTATTTGTGTATCTTGTGGATGCTAACAAGAATTTTCAATAGATGGTACTGCTCGCTGTGTTGAGGACAGAACAGTTGATTGTTGTAAACTATACAGTCGTGAATGTTGGCAAACCAATCTTTCGAATGTAGCACTCGGGTCACCTGTCACAGATGTTACATGCCTAAATCTGAAATCCCTGATGATCATTGACCGCGTTGCTGGATGTATCGTTTGTACGCTGGTGACCCAAACTATTTGGTACCGTACTATCCTTTTTTTCCCGTTTATCCACCATCGGTGGCAAATTGGCACCGTACAGTTGAGCAGTTCCGCTCTGCAATCGCTTGAGGTGGAGAAGAAAGAGCTGACGCCGCCTTTTCGCATGAACGTCAACGTGGCATCTCCATCTAGGCTCCATGCTTCCCTTCACTTCTGAAAAAAAAGCTTAACGCATTCACTTTGTTGCAAAATGTTCTTCGTTTACCACAAAAAAGCGCTTCAATGTGAATGACCTAATAAGCTACGGTTCGTGTGATAAAATGCGCTCGAATTCAGGGTGTGTGCCACGGCGATGGGTGAATTTTCAAGCAATTTGGACCGGGATCTAGTTGTTTGGCAAGTCAATGTCGTACTACAATAAACAATCTTTAATAACATATTAATTAAGTTTAATTAATTTGTCTCGACATTTTTCATCCATCCATGTAATTAGTTTTGTAATTAGTTTGCGTTTATTACCTCTGGAACCTAAAATTTTCTTCGCACTGAAAGTTTGCATGGAGAGACCTATGATCGGGGTATACAATAATAGACCTATGGTGATGGGGGTATTCACGGCTTTATACCTAATAAGGGAGTACATGTGTTGGTATGGAGCTTACCTACGGCAAAAATATTTAACTTGGGGGCGAATATTATTCGGCCGATTCGATTTATTATTTAGGTCACCAGAAACCGCGGAGCCTGTTGCGTGAATAGCACCCATGTCATGCAAAGCTAGCTCATCGCGCATTCAGTTCGTCTTTGATGCACCTTTATACTGAAAATTGTCATTAGTACACATGCAAGCTGGGTTGAAGAATGCAAAGGTTATTGTAAGTTTTCGAAGACCAATGGAGAGCGAAACAAAGTAGACAGCACATAACAACATACGTACTGGCACATGAGAACCTGATGATAGGTACCTACGGATCATAAAGATTTCGAGCTAATTCCTCATCACCATTTTTGAGAACGCAAACACTAGCCAAGGTCTATCCGAGTTGGCATCCTTCCTTTTATGCTTCGCTCACTCAATATCTCGTATTTGTAATGAGAAACAGCTATATACATAATTTTATGCAGAGATTGGAATATTGAAATATATTCCCTTTTCTAAAAATCTCTTTCTCCCTCGTCACAGTTCCCTTCCATCGAGCATTAGGCCGAGGGGGCTACACATCCCCATCTTGAGTCCACTTCCATCCTTAAAGAGAAAGAAGAAGAGCTTCTCTCCCTTCCTTCGTCAGCGTGTCAATCTGGATGCAGACCTTGAGGCAGGACCGCAGGAGGTCACAGGTCTGTCGGGAAGCAGCAACAAAGTTCTCAACGAGAACCATGAAGTAGAGGCCCAATCGCCACATGATCCAGCTCTCACTTTTTCATGTGGACATCACGAAGTACAGCACCATGGTTGTCATGCATGAAAAATGTTCTTCAAGAATTACACAAAGAGGCGAAAGCTCGCCATTTGAGGCCCCTTGCTCCACTGTTTCCGCCCTCAACGACCGTATCTTCATCGCCTCTCGACCTTGACATTGAAGTCTTCATCGCCTCTTCCCTGTCTTCTTTGCTCATGTCAACATCCGTTGACGACACGCCGCGACCAATGCTTGCTTGTCGCCCTTCATGTTGTTACACCCCAAGCATGGTTTGAGAGAGGAGGGGGCTCAAGCCCCCTACCCACCAAAAAAATGGTTCCACCTCCATATTTTTAGAAAAAAAATAAGAGGAAAGATGAAGAAGAGATCCCTAGGAGCTATGGCTGGCTCCGCCATTACCTCCTCCTTGTCACCTCTCAACCTCAAAATCGAATTTTTCATAGCATACTCACGCTCTTCTTCAATTCACTAGTGTCAATGTCTACCTAGGACTAGTCGATGCTTGATCGTCGTCCTCCCTGCCATTGCACACCCAAGCCTGTGTCTCGTTGGTCGTCGTCGTCATTGTCGTTATACCGTGGTGTAACCAGGGGGGTTGGCAGGGGCCATGACCCCCCTAATGTTTGATCAAACACTAACCTTATACAGTTATACTTAGTGCTAATCATATTTAATAGATAAAGGCACATAAATTAGTGATTAATTGAATGATTATTGGTTGGTAATCTGTTTATGACTTGTGAAATTGGTATTGGTCATTGTGTGCACAAGATAAAACATATATAACCATTAAGTAAATTTTAAATTGAAATTAGCCACTCATATATTTACATGCCCCCTATGCTAAAATCCTGACTACGCCACTGCTTTAGACGGTCAATCCATACCTCCACCCGGTTTATGAGGCTCATAGGTCGTCGCCGACTATGTCATCAACATCCGCATTTGTGACACCATCAACTTCGTCGAGTCTGCAACTCTCGTCGAATGAAGATCTATTGGATGAGGGTTACCGTAACTGTGTCACATGTTAGTCATGTGAGGATTGTCCACATATGCGTGGGTCCTGTGTGGTCACGATATGGCACCTATGTCAGTAATTGATGAACATACGTGGTCATGAAGGTCGATCCCGAACCATTGACATGTACGATTAATTGAGTTGGTCTTTTCGGATGGGAGTGTTTTGAGGCCCATGGGCCAAAATTGGTTATGCAGCCGCTCTACTGGTAGCAGGTATATGATTTATTTAGTTCCACACTACTAGTCAAGAGGGCTAGGTCAACTTAAATTGTCGGTGTTAGGAAGCACTTGGACCTTGGTTTAAAAGAAGACGAAAGTATAGCAATATTGTAATATAGAGATATGGTTCACTCAATGCACATAATGTACACGAGCCTGTTTTCCTTCTTGTATTGTTACAACATTCCTTACTAGCGATACTACTTTCAGGCCTCCTCTTTGGGTGTTGTTCTTTTGAACGGCTACACCTACTGGTAGACCCAATCATGGGCCACCCGATCCGACCATGTGATGAGTCGAGTGCAGATTAAAATTTTTTTATCCAGAACACGAAAAAACCTGATCAAATTCAAAAATTACACACAAAATGCAGGTCAACCCAACCCAATATGAACCCAACTGACCCAACCATGTCATGGTCGGGCACGGGCCAATATCTTTTTACTTGAAACTCGAAAGGACCCGACCCGGCGAATGATCCTGGGTAAAGACCTTGGGTAGGATAGCAATCTGATGGGCATAGAACGTGTCACGCCGTCACGATGGTTGGCCAGTAGTGGTGGAGTCTCGGAACGAGAAGAACTACGAGTGGGTTTAGTTTGGTCCTTCGAAACCACCACCCCATAAGTCTGTCACCATCCTCTCCATCATCTGCAATGTCGTCGTTGGAGTTAGCAGTCGAGCAAAGAGAGCTACCAGTAGCAAATTATTTTTGGCTTAGGCTATCCGCAATAGTATCCCCTAAAGATCACCCCTTAAAAGAAGATTTGGAGGGCCCCTTAAAAAAATTTAGCCCCTAAATTACAATTTGATGCAGCAGTATCCTGTATTTCTATCCTCTATTCTTCACTCATCGGGTCCCACAAGTTCCTTTTTTTTCAACACACTCCCCACCGTCACCACCGGTGCGCACACACCTGCGCGGCGGCGCCGCCCGCCCCTTTGTCCATCTTGTCCGCCGGGGGTGCTAGCTGCCGGGGCTCCTCTCCCTCAACGCCGCCGCCACCACCTCCGCCTTCGACGCTTTCCCTCGCCGCCCCTCCGCCCTCGCGGCGTCTGTGGCACCACTTCGCCGTCCCACCGCCCCGGCTGCTTGTGCGACCGCCGTCGGAATGCTTGTCGGCCAAGATCCGACCCTGCGACGGCCGCTGCCGGGAGAAGAGCGAGCGGATCATGGCCGGGAGGCAGAAGAAGCGGTGTCGGCCCCGCGGAGCTCCGACCGTGGACGCCACCCCGGATGAGCTCTAGGCGCAGGATGTCGAGGCCGGCCGCGATTGCATCGAGCTCAGCCGCTCGCCGACAAGCTCCGCGCTGGAGGAGCTCAGATCCACCGCAACTGGCCTTGGCCCCGCCATCCCCATATGTCCTCGAGCCACGGTGGCCCGCGTCAACCTCTGCGAGCATCGGCAACTCCCTGGACCACACCAACTCCGGCGTGGTCACGTGCGCGACACCGTGCTCAAGGTCGCCGCCACGCCCTTCCTCCAGGTCACCGGCACTGGAGTCCGGCCGTCCTCGAAGCTTCACTGCGGCAAGGTCCGCCTCCGTCTCGGGCTGTGCGGCGCAGTGGAAGGACCCCAGGTGCGTCGTGGGGGAGAAAGGGAGCACGCGCACTAGAAAGCATGCCTCCACGGCGGCGCGAGCGGGGCACGGACGGTGGCGAGGCGCTGCGAGATGCGCGAGGGAACGTCGGTGGGTGGCGTCGCGGATCTCGAGCCCCTCACCAGCACCGTGGCGGGCATCCGCCGCCGCTGGATCTGGCCGAGCCACGCCGAGCCCCTCGCCGGGGAGGGAGGAGACGCGACCAGAGGGAGGCGGGGAGAGGGAGGAGGAGGCGGCGACCAGCGTGCGGGGTGGATGGGTGGCTGGACGGCGTCGAGGAGCAGGGGCATGCGACGGATCCGGTGGGGGCGCAAAGGGGAAGGGGGCGAGGCGACAGGGGGACTTTGGAGTCGGGGAGGAAAAGACAAATTTGGGGGAGACAGGATACCCTGTTGATTTGGGGGAGGGCAGGTGCATCCCGAAAGGTACGGGGTCCTTTTCGGGATGCCGCTGCAGTCGGTCCAGACGGCCGGATCCTCCAAATTTAATGGTTCGGGGTGATTTAGGGGGTGTTGTTGCAGATAGCCTTAGGGGTCTGTGGCCCCTTTTGTCTTCACTAAGCTCTGCCAGCATTGTCATGTCGAGGAGAGAACAATTTTTTTTTCGAAAGGAGGGACATATATTAAATCAAAGGAGCACAGTACATCCCCAACCTTTTACAGAAAAGCCCCTGGCAAAACGGAAAATTACACACGCAACTCCATCTTCCAGGGTCTTCTCGCCAACTCCGATTCCGGCCGCCGTAGACCGCCGGAGCCAGAAGAGCTCCATCTTCCGTCTCGATGAAGGCCTCCACGCATAGGATAAGCCGCATAAGCCAACGCCAGGACTCCACCCCGACGCATCGATTCCACTGAACGGATATCGGCAGCCCACCATCGAGATCCAGAGGAGGAGAAAGATTCCGCCGCCGCCGGAGGGAACCGGCCGCCGGAAGAACAGTCCAGAGCTGCTGCCGCCGCCGCCAGCCCAGACAAGCAACCCAAACACGGGGATGCACAAACCTCCCCACCTTTCGCAAAGGGTAAAGAGGTAACCTAACCTCACAGAAGGGCCGCCGGAGCTCACGCCGCCGAAGACGGCAACGCCGGATCCCGTCTGGAGGAGACCTTATTCTCCATGGACCGCCTACGAAGAGGAAGAAGCCAATGTTGCCGACGCAGCCGTCAGCTCCGCCATCGCCTTCAACTCCGCCAGCGCCCCAGAGCAGCAAAAGAAGCAGCACGCATCTGACCGGCACCACTCCAACCTAACCCTAGCAACTAGCTAAACTAAAAGCAGGGAAATTATACAGCCCACCGGCCGATTCGGCTTCCCCTCCCTCTCCGGTGCCGACGAGGACGCCGGAGAGGAGGGGGAAGTGGGCGAATCAAAGCCGGGGGCACGGAAATCGCCCGTCACCTTTGCTCCTTACTGTAGCGAAGAGAAAAGAGGGGAAGGGTCGAGAGTCAGAGCAGCGAAAAAGAGGAGAGAACAATTAATTGTTGAAACTATACAGACATGAATGTTGGTTGGCTAATTTTGATCTTTTTCGAATGTAATGCTTCAGAGACCAACCCCAAAGATGTTTTATTGCATCACCCGAAATCCTTACCGGCTTAAGAATTTGTTTAGTTGCAAAGTTTGCAAAAACTTTTGGTGTTCTAGATCATC
Source organism: Cenchrus fungigraminus (assembly GCA_036936925.1). NCBI lineage: Eukaryota > Viridiplantae > Streptophyta > Magnoliopsida > Poales > Poaceae > Cenchrus > Cenchrus fungigraminus. The sequence goes on along the minus strand of CM072770.1, from coordinate 1,309,165 downwards.
TTTTTGCAAACAAACTTGGTCTTGTAACATTTTTGCAATCAGAAGCGAACACATTCAAAAGTAGCAAAAAAAAAAACACTCTCATCTTTTTAGTGCATCTAAACACCTCTTCTAAAAGTTAGAAAGTTTGTATTTGATGGTAAAGAAAGTTTTCAAAATCCTTTTGCAAACTTTGCAATATAAACACAGCCAAAAATCTGAAATCCCTGTTGAGTTTAGGCTGATGATGATCATCCGTTCCTCCACAAGTACCCTTTGGATGCGTTCGCGTGATGATGAATTGAGTCCCGGACCCGACTTGGGTTGGGAGGTGGAGAGTAGAGCGGGGGCCACGCGTCCCCTCCGCCATGCCGCCGTCGCCGCCCCCCGCCCCCCGCGCGGCCATGCTGCAGTCCGTCCGCAGCCTCGCCTCCTACAGCGACACCCTCGCCGACTTCCTCGATCAGTGGAACTCCGTCATCCTCGACGTCGCCTCCATCGCCGCCACCTTCGCCGTCCTCTTCCCCGGCCCCGAATCCCACCCTAAGTTACCCCTCCCCGCCCCCGAGACCCAGCCCGATCCCGCGCCGGAATCTGCGGGGAGGGTGCCCAATCTCGCGCCGGAGCCCCAAGGCCCCGAACCCAATGCCGTACCCACGCCGGAGCGGCAGCCTACTCCCTCGCCGGAGCCCAGTCCTTCGCCGGAGCAGCAGGAGCGGCAGCCCAGTCCTTCGCCCGAGCAGCAGGAGCGGCAGCCCAAGCCCGCGCGGGAGCCCGAGCCCGTGCCCGTGCCCAGGCCCGCACCCAACCCCCCATCGTCGGCGGAGCTGGAGCTCAGGTGCAAGCAGATGAACTTCAGGGAGCTCCGCCGCTTCGTCACCGCCCACGTCCGGGACCGCGAGTGGCTGCGCCAGGTGGGGCCGCCCGCGCTGCGCCGCGCCGAGGACCCCGCCTCGCTCGTGCTCCGCGCCGTCGGCCGCTACTACATCAGCGCCGTCAGCGGCGACGCCGAGGCCGCGTGCATGCTCCTCCTCGAGCTCTACGTGCGCGCCGGGTGCCCACGCCCCCCGGAGGCGCCGGAGCTGCGGCAGGAGGCCCGCGAGGCCGCGCTCACGTGGCGCAGCCGCCTTCTGCGCGTCAGCGGCCGGTTCGGCGACGCCGGTGCTAGGGGAGCCCGGGGCCTCGCTTTCTTCATGGCAGCCTTCGGCGTGCCCGTCGAGTTCCCGGCGCAGGAGCTGTACGAGCTGTTGGTTGCTGCCGACATCTCGGCCTGCACCAAGGTGCTCAAATGCTCCAAGCACTTTGTGAAGAAGATGCGGGGTGAGGAGGGAATCTGCTTCATCTTCCGTTAAACAACCCAATGACATTGGCACGACCAATGCAAATAAATTGTCCCTGCTTCGTTCGTGCCTAATTGCAATTATCCCTCTTCTCCTGCAGATGTTGTTGTTGAAATGATAAATAAGGATATGCATCTTCAGGCAATACACATTATCCTTGCATTTGAACTTCAGAATGCTTTCCCTGTTGAGTCAACACTCACTCATATCATGGAGAAACTTGACCACGATAGGAAAGATGAAAGTGAGGGGCAGGCATCGGTATGTTTCTCATCTTCCTCATACTGCATTTTTCAAATGGAAACTTTCATGCTCGGTTCACAGGATTTTACGTTTGGCCTGATGGCTTATTTCGGTTACCGTGTATATATTCGATGATAACAGTAAAACTGTAAATATTTGATGACCCGTTATGTGACATGTTATATCTAATCTTCGAGACCTTCTATATGCCAACCTTATCCCTGCTAAGTACATTTAATTATTTCTGCACAGGAGCGTGATGAGGAAGAGTTGACTCTTTTGACGTCCATTTCCAAATGCATGGAGAATCACAAATTATGTCCCTCAGAATTTCCTAGTTTTGCTGAGAAGATTGCGTATTTAGAAGAGTGTGTTGGGAAGCCAAAACTGGCCTTCGCGGGAATAAAGCGGAAGAGAACAACAGAGGACTGTCGTGAGTAGAATGCATACTAGTGGGTTTAGCGTTTAGCTGCTTGTAATGCGCATCATCTAATTCTCTTAATACCAGATAGAATCTCCATCAGGTGCACATAACGATCCTAAAATTACTGGATCAAATAGTTTTAGACCTCCAAAGTTACATGTGGACTAACCAGCATGGTGTGGACATGTAGGAAGTCTTCCTGTTATCCTTAACTAGTGAACTCCACAAGGATAGAACATATGTGGTTCATGAGTCCATCTATATCATGGAACCTAGTAAGACACACAGAAGGCTATGTTGCTTTGGCTAAACATGCTTATGATAAGTTTGACCTATTTTACTATATCCCATGCTAAGTAAACCCACCTATTTTTTGTTGTTTCTTATACAGAGATTTAATTTGACGGGTTTAAATTGAGCATCATCCTTGTTTTCCTTATGAAGATCAGTTTGAGTACCAAGAATGATCAATCTGTCCAGGCCTGATGTAAATACATCATAAATGGTTTATTCTAGCTGTTTGGTTTGTTTCTTATCATTTGGCACAGTTACATGTTCTGATGACTCGAATCATACTGTTTGAGTAGCGTTTGAAATATTGTGAAGCACCTTTTCCCCATGGGATGGGAATATGATATGCATAAGTCCTGAGGTGTCACCAAAACTCCTAAACCGGACACAACATCTTTAATTTGTGTGTCCTATTTAGCTTAATGCATTGAGAAAATGTGATACTTCAGGATTTATGAGTTATGAATTTATGATGGAAGAAAAGTTACAATACTGTTGGAACTTTGATTATCTGTTTTGAAAGAAAAAAAATGCTTTGAAAGGGGTTGAAACCCTATACTAGCCCTAGAGAAAAGGAAATGTTACTCAGTTTGCTGCATTCTCAAAGGTATTTTTCCTGATATATTTTTTGTGTGAATGATATAGTGCTTTTGTTTTTGACTTTTTATTTACTATGCATAATATTTGTTGAGTGTTGATTGCTAGGACACTACTCCGTGGAGGCTGAAAAATAAATGGGGTTTATTTACCTACACTGCATTTAAGCCTGTCTTGTTATACTCATCACTTTGGGTTCATGCCTTTGAGGATTACAGTCACCTGTTTTGACTCTTGGCCTAATTTTCTCTGTTTTTTCAAAGTATTTTTTAATCAAATAAGCAGGCTTTATTAATTAAAGATGGTTACATCGTTTGCTAAGGACTGAACAATAAAAGAAGGGGGATCATCGTCCCAAATACAATTAACTTTGGTATGTGATGCATTTCTTTTGCATTCCGCAACACAACCACCGCGTGTCCGTGTGCTGGGAAGGGAGAAGATGATCATCGTAGCTCGAGCCTTTTCCAGCGTTAGATGAGCTTTGAACGGTTCAGATCAGCCAAAAGCGAGCACACCTGCACTGCACCTCCACCAACTCCAAATCCAGCCTGACACGCCTACCCAACTTGCTTGACCTGAGCTGAGCACCGGTGGCGCCGCCGCAGACAGACATGGAGTCCGCCTTCCTCGCGCGCCCGCTCGCCCGGCCGCTCCGGGCCTCGGCGGCGCTCCCCTGCGCCTCCCGCCGCCCCACCCGCGTCGCGGTCGTCGCCGCCGCGGCGCCAGAGCGGAAGCCGCCGGGCGCGGCCGCGTCCACCACCAACTACGTAGTGCCCCTCGACGCCGCGCCGTCCGGGATCACGCGCCCGCTCGTCGAGATCCTCCGCGATCTCAACAAGCGCGTCCCGGACACCATCGTGCGACCCGCCTCCCGACGCGCCTCCGCCTCCGATCCCGTCATCCCCTGGTACTACCAAGCTACTCTGCTGAGTAACCGTTGCAGATCTCAGCCTAGTCAGTTTTATTAAGCTGTTAAGCCATTCAGGCGGATCATCTCATTTCGTAATAATAATCTTACACAAATCACCAAGCTTCTCCCTGTCCTGATTGTTGACGGCTGTTTGCTTACAGGTACCATGCCAACAGGATGCTCAGCTTTTATGCTCCAGGTGAGGCTACAATCGGAACCCATGCTGCCATTGCTCACTGTCACTGTGTTCTTGTTACATTTCTTTGCCCGTTACTTATTGAATCGCGCATCTAGATTTAAACGATGCTGCAAAGTGCATACACTATACACTGTTATGCTTTCATTGAACTTGGATAGCTGTAATAGAACCTGATGGAGGGTGTGGGATGAGTAGTACTAGTATACATGAGCTGCATATGCAGAATTTTGAGTGCCAGCAACAATCCAATACATTTTCAATATTTGCAATTGATCTTCTTCTTTTCACTTCAAATGTACTGGTTGTGCTTCATGTGCCTACTGTTTGCCCTTTAAAATTTACTCTCTGTGTTCAGGTTGGTTGTGCTTCATGTGCCAACCGTTTGCCCTTTAAAATTTACTCTTTGTGTTCAGGTTGGTTGTGCTTCATGTGCCAACTGTTTGCCCTTTAAAATTTACTCTTTGTGTTCAGGTTGGTGTGGAGAGGTCCGTGATGTTATCTACACTGACAGTGGAAAGGTGACTGTGATATACCGTGTGACAGTACGAGGAACAGACGGAGAGGTACCTCACAAACATCTCCATTTGTTACAGTTCTTTGCTATCTGTATAAGTGTATATGGATGCAGCAACTATCTCGCACTCACTGGTAAACGTATTTTGCAAGAGTTTCACAGTTTCTTTCTTTCTTCTGAGATATCTGGGGTTGAGCCTAAACTCAAGTGGGAGCCCATTTGATTTTCATAACACATTGCTTTGATGTTTTGGGGCATTAGTAAAAAAAACCAATCATATCTGAACTGCACTAGTATCTGTTTCCTGAATTCATACTTCGACAGGTATCCAAACAGTAATATGGTATGACAAATATTAGGTGATAACTATTAAGCAAAGGGGACTTAACTGGCATAGGGAACTTGTACCAGTATATGATATTACCAGCAAAAGGCTTAGTGTTGTGTGTTTGAGATGTGAATTCCCTGGAGCATAGCCTTTTTCTTCCAGGCTATGGTACACCATGCACACCCTCTAATGTTGGAAACTGCCTTGTGCAGTATGAACTTGGGTTACCAAAGCAGTCTCTTGAAGGATAGATAAATTGCATTGCCGTGAAGGCATCACATGGAACGGAACTAACTAATCACTCTTGCGCACTAGAACAAATACAGTTTGTTTGAAAGTCTTGTCTGAAGTCTGTACTGCCTCCACTGATGCAGGTTCATAGGGAGGCTGCTGGAACAGCATCGCTGAGTGACGCACGGTTTGATGATCCCGTGGCGGCGGCGGAAGAGGCCGCGTTCTGCAAAGCCTGCGCAAGGTTTGGATTCGGCCTGTACCTGTACCACGACGACGAGACGCCGTAGCGGGTCGGCATCCCCTCACTTCGTCTATCAAGTTGTTGTGGTTGCCGAGTCATCTGTAATTCTCTTTCCTCTGATGGTGATGTCCTTTGTCACCCGTGCTGATGAACTGTAAATATGATGAGGCGTATCATGTTGCTAATCAATCACTTGAGCTGTGCTGTACGACGTTGGTTGGTGTGTCAATTTGGAACAGTCTTGCGATGTTCAGTTAATTGTATCTGGTGTGCAATTATGAGTGTGCATTTTCTTTTCTTTTGGTATCACAATACACGATCAACTCGTAACGAAAATGTGCAGGCGAGTCGTGCCAATCCATTTTTGTTACGATTAGCCAGCCCTAAAGGCGCCGCCACGGATCCAGAAACCATTTTTGTGGCGGTGCGGTGCGGTGCGGCACGCAAATACTGCGCACGGTCGGATCGCGTTCCTCTCTGATCCTCTCCTAGGACTAGGAGGAGAGAGGGACGCAGGCCACGCTCCGGTTCGCTGCCCGCCTGCCCCCACCGCCTCGTGCCATCCGCCGCCATGGCCGACCCGCCGCCGCTCAAGAGGCCCAAGCTCGAGAAGGACGACGACGAGGACCGGCCCCGCCCCTCCGCCAATGGCGCCGCGCCGCCGGACGACGAGGACGCCATGGCGGAGGAGGCGCTCGTCGCGCACCGCGAGCGCGACGTCGAGCGCTGCAAGCTCAAGCTGCTCCACTACCAGTCCCTGGTACGCCACTTCCTCCCCCCTTCCTCTTCTCCCCTCCATCCTTTCGCGATGATGATGCTAGTTGTGACCTCCGTCGCCGCAGCTCGACACCGCGGAGGTGAAGCTCGCCGAGGCGCAGTCGCGGCTAGCCCGCTGCCGGGATCCCAGGCCACCGCCGCCGCCGCCGCCGCCGCCGCCAATTAAGAGGGAACCCAAGCCATCGCCGCCGCCGCCGCCGCCAATCCAGAGGGAACCCAAGCCGCCGCCCTCGCAGCCGCCGCCAGAGAAGAAGTCTCCCGCTCCCACGCCCGCGCCCGCGCCGCAGCCAGCAGGGAGGCCGTCGCTTCTCATCCCTGGGTCCAACAACCGACCTGCCCCGCGCCCAGAGCCCATGCCTGGGTTGAAGAAAACCGCCGCCCCGTCCTCCTCTTCATCGCCTGCTGCGCCGCCGCCGCCGGAGCGGTCAAGGAAAGAGGAGAAGAAGCCCAAGAGAAAGATCGGTGCGTTCTACAGCCTTTTGTCTTGAAGAGAAAAGTAGTTTTGCCCAAGGAGGTATGATCGTTGTTAATGTTTGGTTTGCTGTGCACATCTCGAATCTGTGCGTATCTGGTGTTCAGAAGAGAAGGAGCATCAGAACTTGATTCCAAGTGTCAAGAAGTCATCCGCGACGGTGCTTAAATTTCAAGGTGGCAATTTGGTCTCAAGCCAACACAAGAGGAAGCTTAGGTGTCTTGAGCTATGCCCTGCTAATGATCAGCTTGTTGTTACCAGGTATGTTTCATGGGGTATAGTAAATATGCACCGACTGTAGGAAAAAGGTCCAGCTAACTTATCAATCATCTGTTCATTTTATCGAAAGTTTTTAGCGAATTTTTAGTTGCTTGGACCTGGTTACCTGCAACAATTCACAAAGAAAAAGTTATGTAATGTCAGTCCCCAAGAACAGGCTCACAAAGCAATGTTCTTCCAAGTTGGACTATTTGCCTGTATACTTCTTTGTGAAACAATTTCTTTTGTCTGCAACATTATAGGTTTGCTGGTTTAGAATTGTAAACCGGAAGGGCGTACTAAGTTCTCAACCACTGTTCCGATAGACATGCTCAGCAAAATGAAATGATTAATTTTAATTACCAATGATATGAGAAGTTTCCTTAAGTTTTCCAAACTTTAATCTTATAATGGTTTCTTGTGATGCAGTGCGTTGGATGGATTGGTTACTTTGTGGCAAGTCGAGCCAAGAGGGTAGGCATAATGTCACTCTGAATTGTCAGCATGCTGTTTTCTTTTCATCCCTGATACTTTTTTTTTATTTTACTTAGCCTTCAAACATATTTCAGAGATAAGTCACTAGTTTTTTGGAAAGGGTAGTGAAATATGAACTGGGTAAAGTGTGTGCCCCATGACACTTGCAATCAGCTCAGCACAAGTGATTATGGTTACTGGATGATGAATTGAAACTGTTGGTTTATTAAATTGTACTTTATATTCTTAGTGACTGGCTCATCAGTACTTAATGAGGGTTTTGCATTAGATTTGGAATTGTATCAACAGGAACCTTAGGGTTCTCGAAGACAGTAAATAGATAATAAATGCATACACAAGGTTGATATGAATAATTAATTACGTGGATTCAAATATTTCATTTATGAAGCTCAAGTGTGGATTTGTGCAGTTAAGACTTACAACATTCATTAGCAGAAAATGCAATTGAATTTGCTCCCTGATACTGTTTGTCTCTTGTCTCACTTTTTGCATCTCCTCAACACTTAGATATTAAATTCAGCTGCCCAGGTTCAGATAACCAAAATGTTGTAGTTCTTGGGGACAAAAATGAAAGTTCAACACAGTAGTGGCAAAAAACGATGTACCCACACAGTAACATGTGCCATAGGTAACACCTTCAAGATGTGTCAGCAAAATTTTAGCTTATTGTTTTAATTGAAGTGAACATGGTATGAGCGTGATGGCTAATATACCATTTTAAACATGAAATGACCTTAGCCTTCTGAATCTCATAAAGTATTTAACTTGTCAGCCAAGCAACATGGCTGCTCCATCCAAGTGACGCAGCAATAGTGTGATCTTATCTGCTAGGTTGGTTTCTTAGTGATTTGTATTGGCATATCCAGTTGCGTCGCTGTTTGAAGGAGCCATGTACTCTGTGAGGAGGCAGCATCATCCCAGTGGAATTTACCACAACATGGACTGGGGATATGACATTAACCTTGCAAGTAACATGGAAATACGGTTCTGAAAATGGATAAAATTTGAGTATAGATATAGTATGCTCGAAGTGTATGATTTTTTCTTTATGTATATGGTGTATCCATGTTCCATGTCAGCACTTTTTGAAGGAAAAAAATGCTACAATCCCATCAGATGTGATGTTTTAATGCCAGTAGTGCAGGTAACTGTAAGGACTAAGGAGAATATAGTTCTCTGTGGCTGTGATAGATCCACCTATTGTTTTTGTACATTGTACACTTTAACTTGAATGGTTGGGGAACCACCCTGGTGCAAAGACTATTTGTTTTATTTGAAAAGTAAATTTTATTGGTGGGTATCATTTCAATTTAGCACCATGACAATTTACATTATTGTACTCGCAGACCTTCTATCTCATTTCGTGGCAAAACAGATTGCTTTTCCCCAAAGCATAGATGGCCTGAAGATATAGCTTGGCATCCAGATGGTGACACAATTTTTGCTGTATACACTGCTGATAATGGTGATTCTCAGGTTTCAATGACAAACCTTATATCAGGACAGGTAAGGCCTCTGTTAAAACTAGTGGATCCCCTTACATCTTGCTACATAGCTTTCTCGATTCTGGGAGCAGTTGTTAAAATGAGACTAATACCAAATTCTGCATATCTGATTTCAAATAATTAGTATTACTAAATAATATTATTACAGGGAGGAATTTGAGAGACTGTTTTTTTAGTTATTCTTGTTCATGCATTTTCTTAATCCCCAAATTGTAGTTAGGATTTTTTTCCCTTTCATTTTGGTCTAACCAACTGTAGCTCAGCTGTTCTTAAATGACTATCTTCATGCTATTCTTCAGTGGTTATCTTCTTGCTATTCTCCCTTTTCACTTCTAGGCATCAATGCCTTAGTGTGATTTGTTGTTACATTAATGTAACCTTGAAAGAATCGCGTTCTGTTATAGTGTTATCCCTAGGTTATACTTTTCTATGCCTTATTTTTGTGAGTAATAGATGATTTACTTTCTTGAAATATTACTAAAGGGTGTTCCACATTTTCTCCCTGAACTGAAACAGAGGAAGGTTACTTTCCTACCAGAGAAGCCTCACACGAAGGGAATCATAAACAACATAAGTTTCATGCCCTGGTCTGATGCATGCTTTGTGACCGGGGGAAGTGATCATGCTGTTATACTTTGGGAAGACAAAGATGATTCATGGAAACACAAGAGAGTGCATAAGGATTTCCATTCTTCCGCTGTCATGGGTGTTGCTGGATTACAACAGAAAAAAACTATAATATCAGTTGGCTGCGACAAGAGGATAATAGGATTTGATCTCTCTGCTGGAAGGACAGAGTTCAAGAACCTAATTGATAGCAAATGCATGAGTGTATTAGCAAATCCATGTGATTTCAACTTATACATGGTGCAGACAGGGTAAGTAAAATTCAAGTATGCTGTTTCTGGATTAACAGATCCATTTCATAGTTGTGATCTTTAACCTCTTTGTCATGTCAACTTATTCTTGCATTATAACATAGAAGTTCAATGTACTGCTGAAGCTCTAGTTTTATGAAGAAAAATCCATTTTAATTTACATACATAGTTATTATGTGGGGTCCTAAGTGCAATGGTTGCAAGTTGTGCTTGTTTAATGCATGGGGGTGCATGCTTAAAACAATCAGTATGTTTTCTGTTGCTAACAGGACGCCAGGTAGGCAGCTCCGCTTGTTTGACATCAGGCTTAGGCAGACCGAGGTTCATGCATTTGGTTGGAAGCAAGAGAGCAGCGAGTCTCAGTCAGCTCTGATTAACCAGTCATGGTCTCCTGATGGGTGGTACGTGTCATCTGGCTCTGCAGACCCTGTGATCCACATTTTCGACATCAGGTATCATGGCCAGAAGCCATGCCAGTCTGTTCAGGCGCACCAGAAGCGAGTATTCAAGGCTGTTTGGCACCAAACATCACCATACCTTACCTCCATATCATCAGACCTTAATATTGGAATCCACAAATATTCATGAAAGTGCTGTCATGTTCTGGGCTGATTTAGCTGCTCAGGAACTGCCTTTGCAGTGACATAGTAATGTTCCGCAAAGACCTGGGAAATTTGTTTCCCTAAAGGAGTAGAGGATCAGTTGAAGAAACAGCAAAATCAGCCCACTTTGAGCTAGTTTTTTTGTGGGGGTTCCCTGCTAGGGCCCTTGGGTTCCAGTGCGGCAGACACATGCAGCTGAAGAACCCCACAGTTGGAAGTTTTGATCCTGCTGGTTGAAGCATTTCTGTCTTTTGAGCTGCTGCGACTGGGACACATGCTAGGCTGTTGTGTTCTCCAGTGTGCCACTGCCAGAGTGGCATGCATCTGAAGACGTTTCAGCTGCATGTTTTGCCCTCATCTGTCACTTCATTTTTGCAGTGGTTTTTTTTTTTAACCCTTGTTGGGTGGTTGACATGCCATCTAAGGCTAAAGTGTAAGTGAAAGAAATTGCAAGTTTCTCAAAAAAAAAAAAAACTAATTCATACGAAGTTGCCTCCGGCTATATTTGTATTCTGTATCACTATAGTATATAGTAACAGAAAGGGGAAAGAAATCATATTTAAGTGAAAATCACAACATTTTGAGTGGTGAAATTAGAATCGAGTAGTGTCCAATAAATGGTGCAACATCATGGATTTTGTCGCAATACCAAAGGGTGTTTGCAGGAGAAGCAATTCCATCCACACATTTGCTATCCCAATCCCTGTCCTGGATTCTCCATGCCAAGCAAGAAGCTTGGCACCTCAATATCGTGGCCCACTCACTGTCGCATGTAGATGCCAAAGGGTAAAGGCTCACCCAACTCTCACCGTAAAGAAATTCCTAGAAGCTTCTAAAATTTCGAATTCACCTTTTTTTTATTTAGGGAAAAATCAGTGCTAAAATTACCGTTCATGCTGATTCAGTTATCTTTTTCTTTCTCGGACAAGTTTCCATTAATTTTCCCCTGATACACAATGCTCGATTGTGGTATCCTTAGAAAATTGAAAGCGAATGATAATCATGGAATTGAAAGCATTTCATACTTCAGCTTTAAAATTCTACTATACATGGTTGCCATGTGACCTTAAAAAAGCAAAGTGCCATTTCATTGACACCTAAAAGAAACTATATGTAGATTAAGAATTCAGGATCTTTATGCAAAACCTTGGATTTGATAAAATTTTCCTAATGAAAAAAATATTATTTACTTGGAAAAAACGAGATGCTGCTTGCTCCATCTCCATCCATCCATGTGTAGAAACCGCAGCGCTTGCTGTGCCGCGACCCTATAAAAACGAGACCACAGCGTGGAGACCTCTGGTTGGTCGCCCTCGCGTTCCCTCCTCTCCACATCAGCACCTACCTTATCGTCATCCTTCCTCCTCGGCTGCTTCATCGCTAACAAGGGGGCAACAGCGCCTGCTTTCTTCCCGGCCGCCATCGACATGGCTGCTCAAGGCCAGTCGTCAGGAATCTCTCTTCTCTTCTTTTCTTGCGTTGAGCGATTTGTTGCGTGAGCGATTTGCGAGTTCAACAGCTGAAGAAGAAATATGATTTAACTGGTGTTGTTTGTGCAGAGGAGAAGACTGCTACGGTGAAGACAGAGGAACCTGCGCCGGCGGAGGAGCAGAAGCCAGCAGCAGCAGCAGCAGCCGCAGGAGTAGGAGGGGCGACGCGCAGGGCCGGGCCGTCGGCGGCGGCCAACCCCTTCGACTTCTCCACCATGATGAACCTGCTCAATGTACGCAGCTGAGGCATCATCACCACCTTCCTGCTTGCTTCTTCGTTCTCACTAGCTCTTTGCATCATAGCATAGCATCACGTAATTCATACAGTATATTCGAACTTAATAATGACTTTCACATATGTGTGAAGAAGCTGAGTGGAGATTAATTGAGCTGAATTTGATCTTATCACAACTGAAGTATACTAGTTTTTCGTGGTCCTTGCACTGTTGGTTCGATTTTCTAGCAATATCACTTTTTTTTTGGATTAAGTAGTTTCATATCACTTACTCCATGATTTCACTTGGAAATCGATGCGGTTTGTATGTAGTATTTGATTTACGTACTTGATTGAATGAATGAATCGGTGGAACAGGACCCGAGCATCAAGGAGATGGCTGAGCAGATCGCCAAGGACCCGGCGTTCACGCAGATGGCGGAGCAGCTGCAGAAGACGGTGGTGTCCCCGCGGCAGGCGGCGGCGCTGGACCCGCAGAAGTACGTGGCGACGATGCAGCAGCTGATGCAGAACCCGCAGTTCGTGGCGATGGCGGAGCGGCTGGGCAGCGCGCTGATGCAGGACCCCGCCATGGCCACCATGCTGGGCGGGCTCACCAACCCGGCGCACAAGGAGCAGCTCGAGGCCCGCATCGCGCGCATGAAGGAGGACCCCACGCTCAAGCCCATCCTCGACGAGATCGAGACCGGAGGCCCCGCCGCCATGATGAAGTACTGGAACAACCCCGAGGCCCTGCAGAAGTTCGGCCGGGTCATGGGCGTCGGCCCGTCGAGCGAGACCGCCGCCGAGGCCGAGGAGGAGGCCGCCGGCGGCGAGGAGGAAGGCGAGTACGAGGAGGAGGAGGAGGAGTCCGTCATCCACCACACCGCGAGCGTCGGCGACGTCGAGGGCCTGAAGAAGGCGCTGGAGGACGGCGTGGACAAGGACGAGGAGGACTCGGAAGGCCGCAGGGGCCTGCACTTCGCGTGCGGCTACGGCGAGCTCAAGTGCGCGCAGGTGCTCCTGGACGCGGGCGCGGCGGTGGACGCGGTGGACAAGAACAAGAACACCGCGCTGCACTACGCCGCCGGATACGGACGCAAGGACTGCGTCGCGCTCCTGCTCGAGAGCGGCGCCGCCGTGTAAGGGATCAGCAGCCGATGATGATCGATATATATAGCAAACTAACTGATGATATATAACCCGAATTCCTCATTCTGAAGCTTGATGATTGCTGATGCATGCATGGTATCTTTTACTGCAACAGGACGCTGCAGAACCTGGACGGGAAGACGCCCATCGACGTGGCCAAGCTCAACAACCAGGAGGACGTCCTCAAGCTGCTCGAGAAGCACGCCTTCGTATAGGCGCCAAGCACGTCCGATCCTCATCACCTTTAATTTGCCTCCTGCAGTCTTATTTGCTTTTCTTCACCTCGGTGTATGTATTGAGAATTTGAGATTTCGCTTGCGTAATTAAGGTGGGATTATTGGATCGTTCATGAGTTTTTGAATAAGGAACAAATTTTCAATTTCATTGTCCAGCAGTCTGGGTTCTGCATTCGAAACTCCGCCGACGACGACCTCCATGGTCGTCCTCCATGCCTTCGAGGACCGCGACCTTCCTCGCCGGAATCGCTCCTCCTTGCTGTGCCGTGCAGTGACATTTCGGGGGCAAGCCGGAAGTGGCGGCGGCGGACCACGTCGCCGTGCACGGTCGCCGGCGGCGGCGGTTCGCTTCTCACTTATTAACCGGCGATGTTAATGAAGGGTCGTTTCCGAGCCACGGAGTGTCGATCGGACGGTTCAATTCTTATCTGGAATCCGACTGGGGGGCTGTTTTAAGTATTCTTAAACACTAAGGTTTATTTCAAAAAATGGCCGCTGCCAATTATTCTGGAAGGCGTTCTGAGCCGCATATAACTGATCTGACGGCTCATAGCCATCCAAAATTGGATCGCGATTAATAATCGCGACCCAGTTGGGGGTATATTTGAATGATAACAACAATTGAAAGGTCCTTTTTCGCATATTGTCGCTGACCAAGGCTGGCCCCCTCGTTCTGAACTCCCAATGCTTCGCCGTTGCCGGCGCCGGCGCGTCCTCCCTCTCCTCTCCCAATGCTCGCCGCTCCACCGCCACAGCACCGTCGCCAAGTCCCGCACGCCTCCACGACGAAGCGCCCATGGAGACATCCGTCTTAGCAGCGACGACCCGCTCGCCCTCGCGCGGCGGCGCGCCACCACCGCTGGCCGCGCCCCTTTCGAGCTGCCCTTCCAGTGCTCGCTCCTCCGCCTCCACGGCACCGTTGCGGAGCCCCATCACCCGCCGCGGCAACCCTCACGTGATGGCGTCCGTTCGACCAGCGAAAACCCCGCCGCTCGCACCGGAACGCCAAACCGGGAGGACGCCGTCTCCTACGCCGCCAACATCAGCCGCCACCTCCAGCAACGTGACCTGCCGCGCGCGGAGGCGATCTTCCGCGCGGCTCCCGCGGCTGCTCGGGGGCTCTACCTGGATACCGTTATGCTCGACGGGTACACCAAGGCTGGCCGTGTCGACCGCGCGCGCGAGCTGTTCGACGGAATGCCGATGAAGAACGTCGTCGCGTGGACCTGCATGGTCTCTGGGTACTGTCGCGCCGGCCGTGTTCACGAAGCGCGCCAGTTGTTCGATGTGATGCCTGAGCGAAATGTTGTTTCGTGGACGGTGATGGTGCAGGGGTACGCGAGCAATGGGATGCTCAGGGAAGCCAGGGAGGTGTTTGATCGAATGCCTGAGAGGAATGTGTTCACTTGGACAGTCATGGTTAAGGCCTACGCTGACAGTGGTCAGATTCAAGAGGCATGGGAACTGTTCTATAGGATGCCCGTGAGGAACACATATTCTTGGAATGCCATGATTTCCGGTTTTCTCAGCGCTGGAAAAGTGGATGATGCAGTTCAATTGTTCGAGACGATGCCGTACAGGAATGTGGTTTGTTGGACTGTAATGGTCACTGGCTTGGCAAAGAATGGTTATGCGTGCAGGGCAAGAGAGTTCTTTGATGGGATGCCAAAAAAGGATACTGCGGCATGGAATGCGATGATCACCGCTTATGCCAACAACGGCCAGCTGAATGAAGCCCAGAGATTATTTGATTCGATGCTTGCAAAAGACCTGGTGACCTGGAATAGCATCATCGAGGCGTATTCCAAGAACAAGTGTAAGGATGAAGCCATAAACATATTTCTTCTTATGCGACGCTCAGCGGTATCTCCTAACATCTGTACATTAATTAGTATCCTAGTTATACTCGAGAGCACAATGGAAGTTAAGCAAATTCATGGCTTGGTTGTCACATTTGGACTCCTGTCAGAAACTGACTTAGGAAATGCCTTGATCACAATGTACTCAAGAAGTGGAGATCTGCTTTCTTCTCAGCTCGCTTTCAAGAGATTGGAAGTGAAGGATACCATAACATGGACGTCGATAATGCAAGCTTTTGCGAACCATGGCCGTGGTTACCATGCCTTACAGGGCTTTGCTCAGATGTTGAGGCATGGGTATAAGCCTAGTTCGACTACCTTTACGGCCGTTCTGTCAGCTTGTAGCCATGCTGGCTTGGTCGAGAAAGGCCGCAAGCTGTTCAAATCAGTTTACCATGTCTACGGAATAGAGCCGACAATTGAGCATTACTCTTGCCTTGTGGACCTTCTAGGTCGAGCAGGGTATGTTAGAGAGGCCAAGGAACTTGTCGACAGTATGCCAGAGGGCATGGGCGATGGAGCCATTCTTGGGACCCTGCTAGGAGCCTGTATGACGCATAATGAGGTAGAGGTAGCAAGAGAAGTGGGAGAGGATCTTGTCAGCTTTGAACCCTCTGATCCAGGACGCTACACGCTTCTGGCCAATGTATTCGCGTCACATGGAATGTGGGATGAGACAGCAAATGTGTGGAAGATCATGAAGGGCAGCAAGTCGAAGAAGGTGCCTGGGTTTAGTCAGATTGAAGCGAACATGAGGAATCACGTGTTCTACTCAAGGGATCAAGAGCATCCACAATGTGCTGAAATATATGAGATGCTGAATGACGCAGTTGTTCCTCAGATGAAGGGTTCATCATGCGTGGGATTCTGGGAACCTGACTCTCCAGTCTGATCAAATCATTTACCAGGCATAGAGACCACAACAAGTCAGCGGTGTGATCATCCACGGTCTGTATATATTGTTGAAACCCGCTGCCAACTCATCGGGGGAAATTAGTTTCTCTCGAGATAACTTGAAAAACGATTGTAATCCTGCATCCACAATTCCATTGCGCTGCTGGAATGATACCATAGCTGGACTGTTCTAAGTCCAGAGAGAGTCTACCCTGGCTGCTGCATTGTTTTTCGAATTGTAGCGGGCAGAAAGAAAATTCTATTCCTTCTTTTCCCTCCCTCCCTCCCTCCCACTCTCTGGCCGTCTTTCTTTCTTCCTTATCTGCCGCCGCGTCCCATTCTTCCCTTCTTTTCCTTTTTGCCCCCATGGCTGCTGCGGAGGCGCATGAGCCAGAGGTGATCCGTGACAAGGCGGCGATGCGCGCCTGGTCGCGCCGCCGTCGCGCCGAGGGCAAGGCCGTCGCTTTCGTCCCCACCATGGGCTTCCTCCACGACGGCCACCTCTCGCTCGTCTCCGCAGCGGTGGCGGCCGCCGCCGGCCCCGTCGCCGTCGTCGTCTCCATATACGTCAACCCCAGCCAGTTCGCCCCCACCGAGGACCTCGCCACCTACCCCTCCGACTTCGCCGGGGACCTCCGCAAGCTCGCCGCCACCGGCGCCGTTGCCGCGGTTTTCTGCCCCCCGGACCTCTACGTCCGCGGCGGCCGCCCCGATGCCAGCGAGTCCGGGGGCGCGGTCTCCTGCCTGGAGGAGGGCGATGGGTACGGGCACGAGACGTGGATTCGCGTGGAGCGCCTCGAGAAGGGGCTGTGCGGGAGCAGCAGGCCCGTCTTCTTCCGCGGCGTGGCCACCGTCGTCGCCAAGCTCTTCAACATCGTCGATCCGGACATCGCGGTGTTCGGGAAGAAGGATTATCAACAGTGGCGCGTCATCTGCCGCATGGTATAACTTCTTTGATATTGAAACTGACACATGCATGCCCTTTGTTCCGTTTTGATTGGCGTCTGTCAGGGTCAACTGTTCAAGTGCTGAAAATGTGATTCACCAGCTTGACCAACTTGCTTCTAGATTAGTCTGTAAATAGCTTATCACATAGTGACTATAATTGGTTTCTGTTGTTG
Source organism: Cenchrus fungigraminus (assembly GCA_036936925.1). Taxonomy (NCBI): domain Eukaryota; kingdom Viridiplantae; phylum Streptophyta; class Magnoliopsida; order Poales; family Poaceae; genus Cenchrus; species Cenchrus fungigraminus. The sequence continues at coordinate 1,291,909 of CM072770.1, read as the reverse complement.
AGAACTTGAGATAAGCTTTGTTGTTTTCAGGTTCGTGATCTTGATTTCGCCATTGAGATTATTGGCTCAGAAATAGTGCGAGAAGCTGATGGTCTTGCCATGAGCTCCCGCAATGTACGCCTATCACCTGAGGAAAGGGAAAAGGTTTGTCTTTTTCTGAAAAAAAAAACTGGTACATTGTTTTTGTAGTGATTTTTTTTTGACAATTTAGTATCACCAAAATACAGAGAAATTACAGTGTTTTAGCGGTAGGTTTGTCTTGCTGTCCAGTGTATCCTTCCCCTCCTGGATCAACCTGTTACTGTCGGGCCAGTTTGGTCAACAAATTCGTGGTTCAGTTTGTTCAATGCTTTATGTAGTTTGGCCTCACATCTAAACTTGGCATAAGCCTTGTGCGTAATGTGCTAACTTTCCTCTGCAGTTGTTGAACTGGCTCTAGGTGAAACACTGAATAGAACTAAAATTTCGACCTTGCAGCAGGGAGTTACTTTCACCACTGTTTTCCATGTTGCTCCTCTTATCGGTTAGAGCTCTAATGAGTTTGTTAGCACAATAATCATTAGGTGATTCTTATGACTCGATAGGCAAGATATAACAAAATTATTTATAACTGGGGAGGGAAGCTACATTTAAAAATCCTAGAAGGAACCATTATTTTCAAACGTTGATCATTGCATATACTCTTTGCAAACATCGTTGCACCTTTCTCAAAAAATGAACCTGCCTTCAATTGTGATGATCTCCTATGTAGGCATTATCCATCAGTAGATCACTGGTGAATGCTAGAACTGCTGTGCTGAATGGAAACAATCATGGTCAACAAATAAAACATCAAATAGTGCAGACACTTGAAGAAACTGGTGGTCAGGTTGACTATGTTGAGGTAATGTTCTTGGCTTTTCCTCACTCCTGAGCAGCTGTTAAGTTATCTGTGTCAGACCTCTTATCTGGTGGTTGAGTTATCTAAAATCCAACCGTGGTTGTCGTCGTGGTGGTTATCGTTTTTTTTAGTGAAAGTGATTATTGTTTTGTGGTATACTTATTCTGGTATTTTTCTCAAGAGCCTTTGAAAGCTTCAGGCGTTTATGCTTTGTATCATGAAAAACGAGTTCAGAAAACCCGTTTTTATATTTTTAATTAAACCTTTTGTTATTAAACATGAAATGGATCTGTGTTGTGAACGCAGATTGTGGAGCAAGAGAGCCTGACGCCTGTTGAGAGGATCGATTGCCCTGCTGTGATTTGTGTCGCCGCATGGTTTGGGAAGGTGAGGTTGATTGACAACATCGAGATCCAGCCACCATGGTGAGATTGAGAAATCAGATGAGCTACTGCCTGCTCCAGGCCTCGAAGATGTGTTTTGTTGAGAGCTGCCATCTTGCTCCAGCCTCCATACCCAAGCCGATGCGTGTTGCAGTTTCATCCCCTGACTTTATAATGTGACCCTGACCGCCTAATTCTTTACTTTTATTTGATGATTATGTCTAATTGCAATAGCTGATGTTTCGTGCACTTGGCTTATTCAACCCCAAGTTACGCGTAGACTCTTCCTCTCCTTCCCCTGCTTCTGCTTGTGCTGCCGCTGGTCTGCTGCTGCACATTTAGAATGAGCTGGGGTCAAAGCTGAAACCTCAAAAAGGAATGGCTACTGGGTATTTCTGTCCGGTGAGATGAGGATGGAACAACAGGAATGGCTATCACTCACCTCTACAGCAGCAGACTGCACTGCAGCAGACTGCTTTACCGTCACGTGTGTTAAGCTGCCCTGTTTGACTTAACGACAGACGAGGCAATCAATCCAATCTCTTGTCGCCGTCAAAGCTGAAACGTCAGATTGTTCGACGGTTTACGACTGGGATTCCTGAGCCTTTTGGAGTGCTGACTTGTCACCCTCCGCCGACGATAACTGCATTCAGTTGAGGAATCAGCGAGTGCTGAAAAACACATCGAGGGAGGCAGTGCACCAACAAACAGCTGCTGGCTGCTCCTACCTGTCTCTGGCCGAGAGCAGTTGAACCGATGCAATCAACCACCTTTATCAGTTGCTCTTGTTTTGTTTCACACACCAAGTTTGGTAGGTGCACCTGCAACCCAAAACCTGCTGCCGGACACCTTGTAGTTTACAACATGCAGTGGTTGATCACAGCATATAACATGAAAGAGAAGCCAACATTCTCAGACAGTGCAAAAGGTAGCATCAAGTCAAATGCAAAAGGAGGTTCAAGGTACAACACCACAAAACACACACACACACACAACGACGACATCATCGGCCCTTACTTTGGGGCACCATGATGCATGCATCTTAACCCATTACACAGTATACAGGGCCCCATCTTTCGGGGTCCCATTCTGCCCAGGTATACTCAACTCTGCTACCACACGTAGAATAGAATAGATAGATAGACAGCAAAACATACACATCTCCAACCCAAGGATTGATTCGGTTGAGGACGACGCAACGCAGTACACAGACAGCCTCACAGCTTCCTTTTTTCGAGGGGCCTTCCAAGTACCAGGTCTTCTCCCTTCCTTCCTTGCAGGTAGCGAAAATGAAACCAGCAGCAGCTTGCGCTTAAACAAACAACATTGCCCAACCACCATCCACAAAACATACAAGGATGATTAATATTTACTAGAAGCTCAAGGCAACCACCACCTCCCCAACAGCTCAGATGCCTTCCTTCTCACACAGGTCTAGCAGTGACAAGGTCTGCAAAATTTATATTTCATGAGGATGATCGGCATGACCACACTTTTTTTTAGAAAAAAACAAACTTCTCATCTCTTTATGCTCTAAGAAACTGTCCCAGCACTGCAACTAAACTATGAGACTTCAGACTGTGATTTAAAAAGTAACTGTCCATTGTCACATACTTCCACACAAAAAAAAAAATTAAAAGGTAAACTTTCTTGGCTTCATGTCTGTCAAAATGAACATCAACCGATTTGATCACCATGCCAGCAAGAATGCAGAATTCTGATCAAATCTATGAATACAAGTGCTATTGTGCTGATAAAGTTTCATCATTGTGCAAGGGAGCTTTCACGGTATAATTTATGTGCACAGCAGCTGGGATAAGGTACATACCTCCGCGATGGAGAGCTCAAGGCGAAATTTTGGGCCATCATAGTGGTGCAAAACTGGCCTGAAGGAATCCTCTTCCAATGGCTTGCAAAGCTTCCTAATGCGGATCCTCACCTAACATGATGAAGATGTCAGATCATGAAATCAAAAGGAAATGAGAAACAAACATATGCAAAACGCTGTCAGTACCTGTGCTGGGAATCTGGATTCACCTTTACATTTCTTATCCTCCCATGCAGTGGGATCGATATTAGACCCACCAAAACTGGCAGCCTAAGCAAATTCATTTCCAAAAGATAATCAGCCACTAGATTTAATCTGAAGCATAAGATGGAATTAAAATTTCAACAAACAATAAAAATGTGTGGAATCGAAGTAGGCATTCATTTATTGAAACCGGCAACAATGATGATTCAGTGAGCTAACAGAGATGGGCCAAATAACAAATACTATGGACCTAGATGTATACAGCAACACAGCTAGATCCAACTGTAAAGCAATGCTAAATAATGGTAACAATACATCAACACTGCACAAAACCATAAAAGACTAGGCACGGAAAAAAACCAATCAGAGATGGTGAAACAGCACATACAAAACCAGTAGGAACCGACGCGGGATGGAATACTAACTATAGCTGCCTTAAAAGAGTGTGATTCTTTGATTGCTGTCATCTACCTAAAATGCATATAGGTTTCTTGGTTGCATATACTATGGTATCTGGAAAACCATGATCATACTTTCAATGTTATTTTTAAATGTTCCCAAATCATTAGTTAGAAGAAATTACATATAAGGGCACACGGAAAAAGGATAAAGATCGCAAGCTACCATACATAGTCCATCTAGAATGGTAATAATGCATGAAAGCACAAGAACATTTCTCAGGTAGTTAGCTGCACGTTTTATTTTGAAAGTAAGATGCACAGTTTATGAGCTAGCAATATCTTACGTATCACCAACAAACAACTGTTTAACAATGTCAGAGATGCTATCCAAGGAGCAGCAAATTAGATAATCACAAACCTCAAATACTCCATGAAGCTGGTGAGTTGTGTAGTTATAGAGGAAAAGAGGCAGCCCAGGAGTAATTGCTCGGACTGAATCCCGATATCTTGCAGGCAACCCTGAAGAAGAGCAACAGATCTTGAGATGCTATTATCAAAAGAAAGTTCAAAAATAGTATGAAAGTTATTTTTCAGAACAATTATTTCGTGTTATTTATCAGGAGAAGTGGTACCACATACCAAAAAGCTGCCTCTTGAGATCCTCCTGCATGGTATCATTGTTGCAGACAAAGATGTACCCACCAAGGACTTCATTCCTTGGTAGCATCTCACTCGTTGGCAGTGTCTTGAAGCGCTTGTCAGCAGCAGAATTGTTGTTGGCGTTTCCGTTACTGTTGCCTCCATTGTTGTTGGCACCATTGTTTTTTCCGTTGGCCTCTTTCCCATTAGGACTATTGGAGTACTTGTTGAGCCCAACATTTATCTTGAACGCATTTACGTTGGCATTGTTCCCCTTGGGGTACATTGGGTTCATGTTATAACCCATGTTCCGGAAAGGGCTCTTGAGGGCAGCCTCGTTCATCTTGAGATCATTCATCTTCAGATCCAGGTTCATGAGGCCAAGATTGATGTGATCCATCCTGGGCTCATCATGGTGATACTGCATCTTATCCCACTGCTTGACCTCAGGGACGGTGTTCATCCGTGCATAGTCGAGGTCGTTCATCCTCTCGCCCTTGGACTTGGTGATCTCAGCGAGCTTTGAGGTCATGAGAGACCACTGGCGGTCCTCCACTACCTTTGGCTGGCCACGGAGCTCATCTCCAAGATGCCACAGGTTGTCCATAGTTCAAAGTCTGTTCCTATTTCAAAAAAAAAAAAAAGAAAGGGTCAAGAAACATCAGGACCATGAAGAGGTGCCTCTAGCACAAAGGTTGCATACTACTACTACTCTCAGAAGTTCTCCATAGCACATAATGCTCTTGTGACATCTAGAAAACACAGATCTCCTGTCCGAGGGGGGAAGGGAACTCGGAACAACAACAGACAACATAGTTGCCGACTCATAGTCAGGTAGTCCCAAAAAAAAAATCTACTCGGGAGCTAAAAAGTAGGGCAGTTTTAGCCAACAATAGCTGCGCACATGGGAGCTCAGTTGAAGGAACCCCTAACATCGTGTTCTTCTTGTTTCAGGGAAATAAGTTCCGCTGGCATATGCTGATTGTCGTTCTCGAGCGCAGCAGCAGGAGAAGAAGACGAACCACCAAATCCAACGGAACCCTAAATGGATGATTTTTTTGAACCCACAGCAAACTGAAATGGGGAGGGGGAGCGATTTGGATCTGAGTGACAACTCTCGAGACCAAGCGATTCGAACGGAATCCGTCCATGAAAGAAAACGAGTTGGGATCGATGAATTACTCACCAGCCAACAACGAGGGGACCGCTCGCACTGCGCTAGAAGCGTCGGCCTGCGGCGGATCGACGAGGAGGATGGAGGTCGGCTCGGCTGCTGCGCCGCCTTGCAGCTGAACTAGGTTTGGGAATTGGGAACGAACAGGGAGAGTGTGGCTGGCTCTGGCTCCCACCTCCTCATCCACCTGTCAGCGAGAGCGAGGGATGGAGTGACCTGTCCTCCCCCATTTATAACTTGTGCCAACGAGAGTACGAGACTAGGCTCCCAAACGAAGCTAATTTACTGACCCTGCCACTAGTTGGTGGGATCCTGATATATTCCCTCTGATTTGATAAATGAAGTTATTTTGGATAAGATTTGAGATAAGTATTAGAATATAAATCATGAATAACTTTTAAGTTGTTGAGTTTGGAAATGTGAAAATTATATGAATAAATTTGTCTTGCAAAATACTTTCTTAAAAATATACCTATGTTAGTTTTTAAATAAAAAATCAAAATTGTACTTTGGATATCGTGTCGCTGTCCTAAACGACTTCATTTAGGAGGCGTTTGGCAGGCTGCACTAGTTTCTAGCCAGGTTAACTCTAAGCCAGGTCAGCCTTGGCCAGGCTAAATCAATGCAAACTACTCGTGTTTGGTAGAGTGACTAGAGGTAGTCTGGGTTGTGGTGCTTGTGTTTGGTAGGCCGCATAATGTGATAAGATAACCCTGTGTTGGCTAGAGGTGAAGTTACCACCAATTCTATCTCTTCTTTCCTCTTCCCCTCCATCCCCACAGTTCGGCTATCTCGCCGCGGCCCGCTCGTGGCCGGCCATGCGAGCGAGCTCCGCCGCCACCCGCCGTCGCGGGGGCAAGCTCCGCCTCACGGGGTCGCCGCCGTTGGTCGAGCGGGTGAGATCCGCCTCGCGAGGTCGTCGCCGCCGGGGGTGTGAGGGAGATCCTGCTCGGGTGAACGATCTCAAGCGTGGCCGGAGGCCGATTCTACCACATAGAAGTCTGATTCCACCGAAGTCCGCCATGATTTTCATCCTGAGGAGCTTGATTTGATATAATGGATTCCACCAAACTCCAATCCTCACGGCTGAAGCTTCTCGACGGGATGCGCTCCTCAGTGGCCCGCTTCAGCTTCAATCCTTCGATCTGTGTCTAGGCCCTGGCGGCGCCGACGCCGTGGAGGGGGTCAACGTTTCTTGCAGGCATCGGACGATTTGAACTGCCGGTGATCTACCCTACGGGCTATGGCAGTGCAGGAAGGATTCGAGGAAGCGGCGAGTGATGGTCTGATGCAGGCTGTGGAGGTGCGAGGGCCGCGGTGGTCGACGGCGGCGTCGTGCAGGACACCGCGGTGGTCAACGGCGGCGCTCGAGTGCGGCGGGAGGAGGTAGCATGGTGGCGCATCGGTGAGCAGAACAAGCAACTTGGCCCCGTGAAGCGCTAGCCAGGCTGCACAACCGGAAACGAGCTTCACTTGCGTTTCCAGCAATGCAGGCCGGATGAACCTTTTTGCATAGCGTAAGCCTGGGTAACTCTGTATGCAGCCTACCAAACATCAGTAGACTGCATTCCAGAAGTCTGGATAGCCCTTATACAGGCTACCAAACACCCCCTTACCAAACCGGAGGGAGTATAAGGATTTGGAGGGTTCGAATTTTATACCAAAAAATAAGGATCTAGAGGGATAAGACAAAACTAAATAGATTGGTGAGTTAGTGGGTAGTGTAAAATAAGGGGTATAGATGCCATTTCCTCTCGGTGTTGTTTCTTAAGTTGTTCATATTGCGGGACGGAGGGAGTAGTAAGTTTGTTTAGTTTTTCCAATTTAGACTCTAATTCACTGTTGATCTGTCGCTTTTTATCGTATTGAGTCACATCTTCTCTCGAAGTACGCACCTTATTGTGTACTTTTTCTCACAACTTTCCACCCTAATATACTATCCCAACATTATTTATTCACGCAAATTTGACGAACTAAATACCACCTAAATTGGTTGGTGTTTATTTAAGCTTGGGTGATTACTTTGTTTGTGTACCTACTTACCTTCCGCTCAGTGGCGAAGTTAGGAATGGCCGGTAGGAGGGGCTCTTTTCTCTTCTTCCTCCTCTAGCCTCTCCTTCTCTCTTCTTCCTTCTCAATTTTATTGGAGGGGCTTCGGTGGGGCTCTCATAGTGTTCTTCGCGATAGGAGGGGCTCTAGCCCCGGCTGACCCGGTGCTGGATCCGCCGCTGCTTCCGCTGAACATTTTCAGATAGTGGATGGATGTGTGCTTGGAAGGAGTTTTAATATAATCTGCTCAAAAAATGAAATTACATTTGTATGTCCAATACGTCAGCATCTTGTGACTGACACAATACATTGAAGAATTACATATAGATGGTCTTGGTAGTTTATTGTTGAAGGGGCAAAAATAAAAAAGATCACCAGATTGGAAATTGGATGGTGGGTTAGGAATGAAGAACACAAAAAAGGCAACAAGTTGTTTCGGTCATGTATATCCATCCATCTGCCATCCAACAACCTTGTCCCTTACTTGTCCGATCACGACGTACTCCCTTCGATTTGGTATTAGAAGTCGTTTAGGACAGCAACACAGTCACCAAAATACATTTTTGACTTCTCTTTTCTATAAAAATTTATTGAAAAATAATATATGTATATCTTTATGAAAGTAATTTTCAAGACAAATCTATTTATATGATTTTCACATTTTCAAACTCAACAACTTAAAAGTTATTCATAATTTATATTTCTAATGTTTGACTCAAACCTTATCTAAAACGACATCTAATACCAAACTGCAGGGAGTACATTCCAGCATTCTTCCTTATATTAGGTTCGTTCTGCATGCATGCATAACTTTTTGTTGAATTTTGTCACTTTTAAAGATACCAACTTTTTTGTTGAATTTGCTTGCCACTTGTGTGTGCACTTACTATTTGTTCTGGTGTCAACTGCTTCGTCTGCGTGCAAGGGGATAGATAGATCGATCGATCGTGCGTGCGTGCATGAAAGAAGAAATAGCAATTAGCAAATTGGAGTAAGCTGTACGTTTTATCGAATGAAGAACGGATCGGAACGGGGATCCAAGAACAAGTGGTTGCATTGGTTTTGTGGTTGGCATGTGCGTGCTTGCATTGCATTGGGAGGCAGGCAGCGACGACCGCCCAAGTTTAGTTTAATTTATTAACTGAACTGAATGCATCGAACGAACAAACGGCCGCGCACGTACATTATACTAGTAGCTACAAAGATTATTCCATCTGTCAGAAAATGCATGCGCACATGAGGTTGTTCTCTCGTCTTTGGCTCGTTCGTTCCTGTTCGAAATTTGAATTTCGAATCGCATGCATATATGATATATATGGCCACCGTTGGAAGATTCTTGCGCACCTAAATCAAATGACAAAGATCGTTGCCTCTCGCCAAGAAACAAAAATCATTGAAATATCTTTTTCCCCCTTTTATTTTTCCGAAGAGTGCATGCAACAGCAAGATTCCCAGAAGAAAACTACAATCCATGATGATAAGCACAATAAGAGAGGGGGGCATCAACCTCATTCTCACGTACTGCTACTTCACTTGATGGATCAGCTACTGCAAAAGTTGCTGCAAGCCTGCAATGCATGCAAAATCCATCTGATCGCTGACCACCACCAAGCACTAGTTAGTACTGAAATCTTCTCATCTTCTATCCCTTTTTTTCTTCACTTTAATTTATTATTAGTTAACCCCTTGAAATTAAAGCACATTAGATCAATTAGATGGTAATGATTAATATATAGTAGAAGCAAGTTGCATGAGCTGAAAGAGACTTTGATACTGATAATCAAAGTGTAGATCACATGGAGTGACCATGTGCGCCCAGCTTCGATGTACGTACGTACTGTTTTCCCTTTATTTGTTGAATGAAAAAAAAAGCTGGGAAAAAAGAAAGAGAGAAAAGCTTGCAGAGATGCTCTCGATCACTGGCAAGAGTCACATGAGAGAGATGAACCAGATCACCAAGTCCCCCATTGACCGTCCATGATCGATCCGTCCATCTCTGCTTCCAATTCAAACGATTCATGGCCGGTGCCATCAACACGTGAAGAGCTACCTGCAAGGGCGCGAGGAAACAAGGAGAATCCGATGCAGCAGCAGCAGCAGCTAGTACTCTCCTAGGATCCCATTCAGCTTCGTACGTATAGGAACCAACCAAGGACGCGGCGCCCAACGTACAAATCACCTAGTACAAGTTGTGCGATTCCATCGATCTTTTAAGAGAACTTTCCTGCATGCTGGTAAATGATTAGTTTCTTGATCGATCAGATCTTGTCATTTGAATTTGAAATGGAGGGGTGAGGTCACACTAGCTCTCAAAGATGCATGCTACTAGCTCTGCAACAAGTCTGATGGGGAAGATGTCAATTTGTCCCTTGTTATGTGTCACTCAATGTGCTGTCAATGGATGAACGAGAGCTGCATCTCTTCAATTCATCTGTACCAAGCAACCGCGAGACAGCCCAGTCTGCAACTATTACATCGATTGAGAAACCTGCGGGCATGATCAAGATGTACATGTTTTATGCAATGTTGGCGTTCTGTTCTGATTTACTTACTCTTCATCATTTACATGGGCTGCTATGGTTTCAGATTTGCCTTATTAACTGTCGCCGACTCGCCGTTCAGGCGAATCAACAACTTAACAATGGCAGTGAGTGCTGTCAGACCGATGGAGCCGACTGAGAAACACCGGCCCTGTTGTGGCTTGCTACACCAGGACCCTGCAGTTGGAAGGAGGGATGAGCATGCTGCACACGCTCCAGATACAGTGGTGTCTGCATCTCGATAAGCCGAGATATCTGCAAAAACAAGATGCGCATCAGTTCAAACCAACCAACCAACCAAGGGAATACCTGCACCTGGCTTCCTGGGCAGCCAAGGCACAACAACTGTGATATCTAAATCACTATAAAAACTCTAGCCTCAACGCTACTTTTAAGCAGTACTAATGAATTATATCAAGCAACTAATACTCTTCAGCATTACTCATGAATTATCTCAACAAACTTGCTATAAACTATTCACGCATATAATGAGGTAAAGAACAAGTGTATCATATCACTTACCGCCCTGCGGAACGCAAACATCTCTTCTTGACCAGACAATATCGCCACAAGCCCACTAGTAGAAGGCCTCATGCCAACATTGCCTTCTGCTAAAACATCCCTTCTTAGCTTTGTTCCTTCAGCCTCAGTTTCAAACTGAAAACTGCATAACATGACCTCCCACGTGAAAATTCATCCAGTCCCAGTGCAATTCTATCAAAATGTTCTATAATTTTTAATGTTCCAAACGAGAATAAACATTTTGCCACAACCCATGGATCAACCTAGTAACCAAAATATATGGCAAAGCTCAATGAACCACATTTCCAGTTCACAGTCTTTGAAATCTACAATAAAAATAAGAAGCTTAACATGGTAAGAGAAGGATTGCTGAATTACCTCTCTAAGTCAAAAAGTGGTCCTTCCTCAGTTCCTTGGAAAAGATCATCAATGGATGAGGCAGCTAGACATACAAGACGGCAGTGATGATTGTACAGCTCGTCAATAAGGGTGATAAACCTTCTTGCCTAAATGAGTCATGACATTAACAAGGATAGAGAAACAAACTGTGTACTGTTTCTGAAAGATAGAGAGTACCAACTAATGATGACTGCACATCAGTTAATAGCTATGGCAAACTGAAAAAATGGAACTTTTCTGTTTTCCATGTTGTAATATTCCTTAAAAGCTCTCCAGCCAAAACCAGCCTACCCTGACTATCATCATTCCATCCTACAGTGCTAATTTACTGTTTTTCCAATATACCATATCTAGAGAGTGTTTCCTTACTCCTTAGCTCTCAGTTTTTGTTTCTTTCACGAGCGCATTTCATTCCGTCATACTTCCATAGGCTCCAGGCTACTAGCAGGCTAGCAACACATTTTCATGCCCACTAACAAACAAGGACTTTGAAGCTCTGTATGCTAACTTCACATTCCCTTGAACCTTTTAAGTTTTACCTTTTCCCAAACAGACTGAGAAAAGCCGTAAAAACAGCACAAAAAGAAATATACCTTGTCACGGATCTTCATACTCATAGCTGGAATTTCTGATATGAAAATAGTATGGTATTTCCTGGCTATTGCAATATAATCTGCAGCTCCGACCTAAAAAGTAAGTACAAGGGTGAACAAAGCATTATAAAATGAGCTACTATGTTCTCAAGATAACAAAAGGAGCTACTATAATTACATGATCTGAGCACCTTGTATTGGGTCTTATAAATTAATTTACCCTCTTGCATGTAATAATAAGTTAATAGCACCAGAATTCATTTCAAAATTCAAGATTACAGAAGAAAAGTGCTATCTACTTTAGACTAAATGAAGCAAAAATGCAAAATAACATTGCGCTTATCCATCTAACAGAAATTCTAGACAGATGTGAAACAAGAGAGTGAGTTATTACTGGGTGACCACATAGATACTCGAAGTCAAATCTTGCCACACCATTACAGCTTTGAGGAATCTCAATAGACCTGTCCACATGCGATTGAAGTTAATATAGTTTGTTTTCCTCGGTACGGAGATGTCGGTACAGAGATGCTTCATCCAACGGACATACCTCCCAAACATTACCGGAATGGTGACAGAAATAACGTTTCCTCCTGTTTGGTTAGTTATGTCATGCCACATAGCCTCATACATGCTGTAGGTGTCAGAAGTGACAGGCCAAAAATAGTGAACCTGCCAACAATTATCATGATAAACAGAAGTTGAATTTAATTTCTTAAACAAACTTCATAGCTCAAAACTTATGTCATCACCACTAAGCTTAGATAACAATGACAGGAAATTCTTGAGGATCAGGATAAACACCAGGTTTATCTCTTAAAAGCAACAATTGTGCATGCAAAATTCCATGGCTCTCCTACATTCCAACAACATTTGTCTAAAGACTGTTGTCCCGTCACCCACCTGGGTTCAAATCATACATCGAAGTGCCTACCTACTCAATTGAATGCCAGTGCTCCTAGCCAAATTTTGGGGAAAAAAATAACTACAAAAACAATTGGGACAGACCTGAGTTGAGCCTTCTGTTGGAATTAGGCGGCGATAATCCTTTTCAGTTCCCACAAGAATCTTATTGCAGTTCTAATCCAATTTTGATAATAACTCAAGGAAGATGTCCCTTTGCATCCCATCCTACAAAACCAACAGAAAAAAGATCGAAGGGATGAAAATGCAGTACTACAGAATTGAACTTCAAAAGTTTGTGAGAAATGGTAATACAGCTAATCCATAAATTAACGAAAGAAAGAAAATGAACAAGGACATGCCTGATTCAGATCTTCAGGTGCTTTATTGCTGGTTGCTACAAGTACGGTCCCTGTGCTTAACAATCTGCTTAGAATGCCAGACAGGGCAACAACTGCGAATACATCAATAGTCTGCACAAATACACCCACTCAGTGTATTTTAAAACGCCCTAGGTTGCAGAGCATTAATCAACAGTGGCAACTAAACTAAACGCTTTCCTCTGTTTTATGAGATTAAATTATAATGTTAAAGTAGAAATAGGTGTATGCAATAGTATAAATAAAAATAAGATCTTAGTTAACTTCACTTCTTCTCATATCATTGCAAAGGATCAAGATTAAGAGTATAATTTGCCAGTAATGCATTAATTTCATCATTGACATGTTGAAACTTAGAATTTTGCTAGTTCATGCTGGAGTAAGTAACCAATATTTTTTTCCTCAAACACTCAGCAGCTGCACATAATTTAAGTATAGAAGAAAAAGGTTACAGACCCCCAAGTCCATCCCCTGAAAAAACTAGAACATTCACGCAGCAAGCAAATGGAAAAACATGGCATTACATATGCTATCCGAAAACTTTTACCAATGCCAATATTATATCTTTTACTTTACCAATTTTGTAAGTAACCCAACAGGCAAGCTGTTAAGCGCTCTGAAAGAAATGGCAATCCGCTTAGGGAGGAAAAAAGAAAAGGAGGACTTCAATCCTTGACATTTCACAGTTCAGGCACCTGTATCTCATCAAAGCATAGAATGCTTGCTCCAGTCTTATTTGTTTGTCTATCAACCAGAAACTTGTCAGCAACAGCCAAAAGGATATGCTTTTGCTGCGTCTCTTGTTTGTACTGCTCTTCCCCGATCAGCCACTCCTTAATTTTTGCATCAAAAGGGAGGCTTGATATCCAGCTGAAGGCACTTGTCGGAACAGACTTGTCATCATCACGTCTCTTCCATACATCATGCATATGATCATGTATTTCAAGCATGGCCTGCATCAAATAGTTCCTATGCAAAATTAGGCAAAATAACTACAGAGTAAATTTATTTTTCTCGAATGGTCCACAAATTTAATTTATAGGATTATCAGCTTATGTCATTGCAGACTTGCCAAGGGAAACTTGTGTAACTGAGTTCAGACAGATGTGCATGTTCATGGGTAAAAATCCACAGCAGATAACAGATGCAGTTGACTAGTTGACATAGTGTCAACACATATTGTTAGTCATCTTCAATAAGATAAGTTGTTCTTCAGGTACAATGTCTCTATCAGGTTAAGATAAATTTACCTCATGAAAGTGAAACCTCCTCCTGTGTTTGATAATACCTTCAGTGGCCCCATAGAACATGTCCATCAACATTGTCTTCCCTATGCACAAGTAGTTCCTTGAGATTTGTATAAGTGATATACAGTAGTCATTCAGAAATGTAAAACATTATCACGGTAATCAGAGCAGAAATTGCTTATTTTCAGAATGCTGCACGTGCATGATTCAGGTAACTTACCACTTCCAACGTTTCCATAGAGATACAATCCTTTAGGAGCAACAGGAGCGATTGGTCTCTGGCCCACCATTTTATCTAATTTCTTCTCTCGGTTCAGGTACGAGACCCATTTACCAACTCCTGGTTCTATGCTTCCTCTTCTTCTCCTGGGTTTTTAATCAACGAATACAGGTTAAAAGTCAATACAGCATACTTTAGTTCATAACAGAGCAAACTTAACATCTGACATGCTTAGTTAATATTGCCATGATTTTCATTATTAGTGCTCTTGTAGGAATAGAGAGGTGCCAATATAAGTCCATCAATCAGTGATTGTTATTATATAAATTAAAATGACAGATGGAGTTGTGATGTCAAAAGACATCCCATGAAAATTTTGAGGAAGGACACTAACTATTACCGTGTAACTAATAATTTGTCAATAAATCCCCTTTTCTCATCTATCCATACACCATCACGCTGCTTGTCTTCAGCTTCTTCAACGAGAAGCCTCCTCCTCTCTTTCTCCCTGCTATTCTCCCATATGTACAGCTTTTCCTGCACTTTATGTAAGTTAGAAGTGACAAAGTTGTTTCACTGAACAACAATACAAAGAAGCACTGACTAGTGAGAACAAACAGCACACGACTTACATGGTAATCCTCCATTTCCATCTCATACTGTTGGAGTCTTGTGAGTAAGTTGTCTAACTCAGAAGCTACATTTTCCTGGTAACTGTCATGAGTGAGTTTGCCTTGACTTACTAGATTCCTGTAGAGCGTAAGAGGACCTTCAGACAGAACACAAGAGTATGAGAAACCAGGGGATGATCTGATGAAATTGAGGACTGCAACTATCATTTTAGCATCATGATGAATGGAGCACCACAGAACTAAAATGTGTTGAGGCATGTGGTGGTGGAAAATCCCCAACTGTGGCAAATGTTAATTCTGATCAACACAATAAAAAATCATTACAAGGTCGAGTTTCGTCAATGGCACACAGAGTGGCGGGTTTGGACTCTATGTAGTGGCACATGAAAGGACCAATTTGCCCGGCCTTGATGAAATTTGGAATCACTATCAGCATTGCCGTCGGGATGCCCCGGTTCGGTGTTTTGTATAAATAAATAAAAATATACTATAATTGAACAATCGAGCGGTCGATCAGCAGCGGAGTGGATCCGAATCACGCATAACGAAGGCCGTGGTTGCTAAACGAAGCAGAGGGAGGGAGGGTCAGATGACGAGGTACCTGCTGTCTGGCGGGCGTGCTCCGACTCCGAGGAGGCGCCGTCTCCCGCAGAGCCGTGGAGGCGACGGAGGAGCCCCGCGGAAGGCAAGGTGCCGCGGAGAGCGGCGGCGGCGGCGGACTCGAGGGATCGGCGGGAGACGGAGCCATGCAGATGTAGGCGGCGGAGGATCATGGCCGTCGCCGGAGACCGGAGTGGAAGGCAAGGTGCCGCGGCGGCCGTGCACGTGTAATTAAGTGACGGTCGGGGGTGACGCGGCCACCTTCCTGACCGCGGGACGCTGCTGCTGCTGCTGCTGCTTGGGCTCTCTCTCTCTCGCTGGGCCTGGAAGAAGTAGGTAGGTGAATTTTTTTTATATATTTTTTCTATCTCTATTTTGCAAAAATATATGGTCCGCCCGAAATTTTGCAGAACTATACATCTGCCGCCGTGGCCCACGACGTCAGGGACATAACGCCGTGGCCCGCGGCGCTACGGGCCACGGCGTTATGTCCCTGACGCCGTGGGCCACGGCGGTAGGAGCCTACCGCCAGGCGGCAGCGTGGCCCCCAGGTAGCGCCGCAGGCCACGGCGGTATGTATGGACCTACCGCCGTGCGCTGCGGCGTTAGGTTTTTTTTTGGTGAATTTCAATTTTTGAAGCATTGATAAAACGACGAACCATTAATACTTAACGACGAATTACAGAAACAAGCAATGACACGTACGACACAAGTACCCTAACTTTGTGCCGCTGCTAGTCCTAACGTGCCTTAGAGAATTTAGATAAACGATTACAACATTTGTAGTCTAGTTGTACGAATAGTACCCGGAGAACCCGGACATCATAGACCCGCCGGAGTGCTGGGATGGCATGTAGTACCCGTACCCCGACGGGGGTGGAGTTGGATCAGACGGTGGCGGGGGTGGAGTTGCTGGTGGAGTGTTGTCCTTCTTCTCGTGGCACGGACAGCAGCAGAACTCGTCCTCACACCCGGTGTTCGTCTTCACCACCATTGGTCCGGTCACCGGTCCGTCGTCGTCGTTGGTAGATGTCGGATCTGGAGAAGCCAATGCCGACGCGAGTTCTTGCCTCAGGTTGAAGATGACAACATCCTCGAGGTAGTTGATGTACTCTTGATACGGGTGAATAGCTGGGGGATCCACCCATTGCACGAAACCGCAGTTATCTAGTTGTTCGGAGTACTGCAGAAACCGTAATTAAATTAGTAAATCATAAAATGATGAAGGACAGAGGTCATGGAGTTTTGCTTACCCATGCTCGTGAGCAATGCCAGAAGCGTCGACCAAAGTTGTCATATCCCTGATAAACCTGCATCACACAGAACTCACCGTGTGCACACCTTGGCCAGTTCACCGTTTGATTTGGTGCGTACTTTCTAACATCACGCATGGATTTGAAATCTCTCTTGTCTAAGACTGGAAAATTGCTGTTGAACTCTGGATCTTGCTGGCTCCACAGTGCTGGACCGAGGGAGTCATCATCATCATCCCCAGTCCAGAAACTCATTGGTGCTTGTTGTGTTGTGACGTGAGACTGGAGAAGAGTGCTCACATATATGTAGGCAATAAAGCAGACTGGACGGCGGGCCATTCGATCCGGGGCAAGAAAACGGGCAGTGACTCAGAGGAAACACACCCTAGTACTAGGTACAATGTTTGGTGCAGTGACTCACAGAAAACACACCTTATGTGTTCACTGTTTGGTGCAGTGACTCACAGAAAACACACCCTAGTACGAGTTTTACTGTTCGCATCTGAAATGCATCTGAAATCAAGTTCTTAAAGATACAACCCGACTCTAGAGAATGATGAAATGAAATCATAATTTTTTATGGATACAGTAGCACTCGGCGTCGAGTACTCTACGTCTACTGGGTACAACGGGGGTATTTCCCCTTCCTCATAGCATCCGGCCCAGCTTCCTTAGCCCGGCGAGCTCTCTCCCTCTTCCTCTCTCTATCTGCTTCACGGGCCGCGGCCGCTTCACGTTCTTTGATCTCCCGGCGAATGCGAATTTCCTCCTGCTGCTCCTTACGTTTTTCTTCTTGTTTTTCTGCCTCAACCATCCTTTGCCACCTCTCACGTGCTGAACGACCCGTCTCCTCGACGTAACGCTTGTCTTGTTCGGACTGCTCACAATCTAGCCACTGCATAAAATCACAGAGAGGAGGTGGAGTCTTTTTTCAAAGACAAGTTAGCACATAATAAAATAGCAATAACATATTATTTATTTAGTAATGCAGTTAGTTCTTACTTTTGGTCTAACATTGCGACATGGTGGGAGGGGGTCATGCTTGTAGTTCACGCACATGAAGAACCTCATCCCGTAGCAGTACCCGAGAACGTTGCACTTGACAAGCTTACAGTTGTCACCGCAGTAGCACATAGGAGTGTGGATCCCCTTTGGCACCGCAACCTTGTCCTTCCTACTAGTGAGCAACTACAAATCCAACTCAGGACCCGAGGAAGCCATTGAAAGCCTACAAAAAAGATGAGAAATATGATAATTCATTACATGTTTCATTTGAAATTAGAGAACAAAACATAACAGGATATGATAATAAATTTGACGGCAAGAATAAAACAACAAGCAAATGAAAAGGTAGTTCAATTATTACAACACGATAACATGCATAAGTTCAAATATTACAAGACCTTGCCAGATAAAATGGTTCAAATATTACAAGACGATAACATGCGTAAGTATTTTAAATATTACAACATGGTAGCACAAACAAGTACGGTCACTGCATTCCTTCGTCGTAGCGACTGGAACAACGTCCACGTGCACTAGCTGAAGGTGGTTGTTGATGCTCACTAACTCTTATTTTTATGCATCAACAATACATGAAAAAGGACCAAAAAGATAAATCAACAGTAGTATAGGGTCTTGGACTAATGAATTCCACGAGTTTTGGTGAATTATATATTTTCAGGGACTATTCAGGAAAATGCGAAAAGAATGAATTCTAGAAGGCTCCAGAAGACCCCCGAACTCAACCGAAGTGGGCTCCAAGAAAATATGCATCTAGAGGGGACAAGAGGCCCACACGCGAAGGCGGGGCCCAGCCGGGGCCCAGGCCGACCGGCCCTATAGGGAGGCTGATCGGGCTCCCCCTGGCCCCGATCAGGCCCTGTTTCGGGAAGGTTCCTCCACCGCCTCTTAGGGTTAATCTAAACCACTTGTTTAGGTCGGTTTGATCCTACGGCGACGGATTATCCCTCCGGGCTATATAAGCAACCCCAGACCCCCCTAGGGGATGGTATGCATCTCTCAGAAGATCATCATCATCAGGCCAAGACAGGAGAAGAAGAGGATACATCAGAGATAGGATAGCTACTTCATAGTTCAAGATCTAATTTCTAAATCAAGAACCTAGTTCTAGATAGAGAGTCAGATTCGAGTAGAGTTGAGCTTTGCTCCAGTTCCAGATCTGTAAGTTATCAAGATTCAGTTCTTATATTGTTTCTCAATGACTTTATGCTATTTCAATGTTATGTGTGCAATTGCTAAGTTCTTACTTTATTCTAGTAGTATATTTGATATAGTCATGATTAATGCTAAATCTACGCACTTATTTGTAGAGCTCCTAGTATATTACGCGCGTATGCTAGGTAGTAGAAAGTATGTAAGCATGGTGCTTAGATATAATTTACTTGCGGATTCACCTTATACTCCGGGTCGTGTGGTAGATCGTGGGCGTGACAGGCCTATTGAGTCCTTTGCAGTCCACCCCCGAGTATAAGACTAGTCGAATAATGATTCTTGGGAGGATCAAGTTTCGTCCTTGATCTTCTTGGGTAATCTTCGGGGTGTTCACATTTATCCATGACTATGCTATATGTTATGATATGCAACATTAGAATAGATGAATAACTCAGTCTTTGTATGCTATATAGAATTGTGTGACAGAACCGCCCAAAATAATTCCGTATTATCGCCTAAGCCGGTCCACGTGGCAAATAAGCGATAATAAAGAAGTATTCTGTCGCCTCTGCCGGGGCATGCCCGGTAAATCACTTACACAGGATCGAATTATGCGCTAAGCCCACACGAAGGCGGGACCAGAGTACAACATTATATTACATAAAAGTTCATAAGTTCACATTATTACAAACCAGGTTTTCGTACATGAAAGTAAAGGTGTTTCAGAGTTTAAACAGCGGAAATAAATCTAGCGGAAGATACACATGGGAGGCCATCCATAGAGTATCACTCATCAACATCGTTCTCCCACTCAAGTTCCCAACCATCTGGAATAGATCCAGACCAGATGGGATTACCTGAAAACAACAACAAAAGCAAGGCTGAGTATACTAATACTCAGCAAGACTGACCCGACAAAAATAAAAAACACAGCTAGACATGCAAGGCTTTTTGGCTGGTGGGTTGGTTTTGCCAAAAGCAACTAAGAGTTGATCCTTACTTTCAAATTTTAGCTCAAGTTCTAGTATGTTAACCATTCTAGGTAAGCACCTAGCTAAGCAAGCATGGTTGTACAAACAAGATTAATCATCCAACAATATTAATCCGAAATGTTCCATAAATAAACATGGGGTAGCCAGTGGTCAAGCCGACTCAGATAACGGCGAGTGACCGACGATCGATCGATTTATATCCTTGCAAGGTAAACCCAAGATACACGGAAGAAGGTAGACCAAGTGCAGTGTCTACCCCGACCAGGCGGTTCCCGTCATTCCCCAGATTAGGAAAAGATGATACAGTCCTAAGTACAAGGTTTACTGGTACGCCCAAACATGGCACGTCCAGAATCACACTTGCACTACCGGTAGCGAACCGGGAGACGCATCTCAAGATTAGTAGCAATAAAATTCCCGCACTGGTTCATTAGGTACTAGGCTTACCGGTCCCATTCCCGACAAGCACTTGGTACGTTCAATAGCTTAGACCAGCACCATGCTACTCGGTCGAGACCGAACCCATTGCTCTTACCACATGAGCGAGTCAATTTATCCAACTTATGATTCCAACATAAGCATCCTATATCTCGCGAGCAATGAGTCATTACTCGACTTGTACCGTGTCCTTAAAGCATGGCACTAGCGTTCCTAACATACTAGTAAAAGAGCATAGGAGTCCTAAGGATCATGCATCTAGGTTTCAAATCAATTCCTGAAACTTAAATGCACAAATCATAACATAAATACGAAAAGTAAAGATATGAGTTTAGGAAAAGGGTTAGATGTATCCGGGGCTTGCCTTCCTCTGACTCAACACTAGCCTTGGGCTCTTCTGGACTTTGGTCCAGGTCTTGCTGCACACTAGTCTGGTTCACCTCTCCGCTAGTTGCTCCCTCCTCCTCCTGAGTGAGCGTGTACGTCCCGTCCGGTAAATCTACACGTTCGCATGCATATGCATTAGGTGATGTGATGGGTGAGGGAATTACCACCAAGCCCAACTCTTGTTGGCCACATTCATCTAAACACTTATTTAAAACTACTCACAAAGATACATGGGTGTAGGTGGTGATGGGGAAATAACTTAAGTTTATTTTTAAGGGGATTGCGTATACATATACAATCAAAAAAACTAATTAAACTAATAAAACAACAAGGTGATGTGTTGCAAGCTTAAAAACAGAAACAAACATGGTTTCACATTTTAAGCCCTTAAGTACCATTTCTTTTATTAATTTGCTTAAAACAAGCCTTTCCACCATAAATCTAAATTAAAACAAAAACACATCAAATAAGTCTAAGCTTCTGCACACATCATCATATACCCATTCTAAGCTCACACACCAAAATTTAGATTAAGAACATTTATAAATTAATTTATACGAAAACGACAACTTTTAGCCTAGTAAATCACCATTAATTCATATAAAAAGATTTACTAATCTTTTTGATCTCAACTTTCTCATACACCTCAAATAGGCCAAAACCAAGTTCCTGACTAAGGCACACATGTAGACCTATTATATAAATCAAGTTATTAATTTTTCATCCTACACTAGATTAAATCCAAAACACCTATTGAACAATTTCTTAAAATTACACCCACTTCACCAGAGGTGTTATTTAACATGGCAAAGTTCTGAGGTGCACTGGTGATTTAAATAAAATTTATTTTAAAGGGCTTTAAAAAGGCATCATGCTTAACTAGCATAAAGCTTACATAAATCATAACTAATTATCTACACATCAAACTCATGCCAACTTTGGTCACAAATCTAAACATATCATAAAGAGAAACATATCCAAAATTCAAGTACATAGCATGTGTATATTTTCAACTACACCATAAACACATCAAACTGAGTTTGAATTTTTAATACAAAAACTACACAGAAAAACCCTATATATGCTTTCAAGAAAAGGTAGGTTTCTTCACCAGGAACCCAACAAAATTGGATTTGCATTTTTATGATTTTTCTACGATTTTTAATGGATTTTACAAGGTACAGCCGAAACCCTAATGTAACTTTTACAGGGGGGACCCTCGGAAACTTTTCCTAAATCACAGATGTACCATTACTTTGCACAAATCTCCCTGGAAAGAACGAAGAAGAAGCAATGTGGTCCTTGGGCGGAACTGTGCATCGCCGGCGGCAGAATTGAAGGCCGGAGGTGGCCGGACTTGGCCGGGAAAGGGTGGGGAAAGGGTCCTTGCTCGCCTAGGGTTCCATTCCGGTGGTTGGAAGGGTCGGAGGAGGTTCCGGACCGGCCGGTGGCGGCATCGTGGCCGGCGGCCTCGGCTGTGGCTCTGTTCCGGCGAATGACGTCGTGGTCGTGACACGCAGAAGCACGGGCGCAGCACTGGGTGGCCAAGAAGTCGAGCAGCAGCGAAGGGGAGGGGGCAGCAGGACGGCCAGAGGCCGAGCAGCGACGCCGCGACTCCTCTGGCGCCGGCTGTGCTCTGCCTCGCGGCCGTGTGCGACTGGGCAGAGGAGAACGAATTCGTCGAGGACGGCGAGGCAGACAAGGAAAGGAACATCGGCGTGCTCGTCTCATCCCCTTTTAACCCATCCGCGCCTGGAAGCCCGCGCGAGCGCCTGCTGGCTCAGTTGCCGCGCGGTGGACGCGGCGTATGACCAGGGGTCGGGCGGAGGGTCCACGGTCCGTCCACGAGTCCACAGTGACGTCTACAATGTGTCCGTACGCCGGAGTATCGCGAGGGAGCCACGTGGGCGGCGCAGCCAGGGCCTGCGCGCGCGACGGGCGCGGCAACGCTGGCGACAGTGCACGATTTATTCTGCGAGCCGGTTTTCAAAAACCAAAAACTCCCCAAAACGTCAACTAAGTCGAAAATCTACAAAAATAGTAGTTGTAGATGGACTATAACTCTACAACTTTCACAAAGGGCGTCATATGTTTTGATGTTTCGTTTGACGGGAAAAACGCGACGAACCTGCCAGTTTTCTCGGCCCCGAAACACTGCGCACAGGAACTTCAACTCAAATTTAAGCGGCTTTGCACTCAAAATTTGAATGTCCTCCAATTATGAAAAATGTGTTCCCGCAAACAACGAAGAACTTTTATATTGGCAGAATTTGAAGTTCTATAGCAAAATTTGGAGAACGCGCAAGAAAACCAAATCAGCCTTTTGGGACTCTAGGGGTTTGACCATGAATTGGGATTTTGACCAAGGTCATTTGTGCAAATATGTGACAAAACATGTCAAACATGCTTAGAAGCTAATTAACCTTGATTAACACAACTAAATGAGGTATTTATCTTTACTAAACACCTGGGGTGTTACAGCCTACCCCTCTTAAAAGAAATCTCGTCCCGAGATTAGGAATTTAAAAGACCAGCTTAGTGGAGAGTGTTCTCAAATAGAAATGTGTACCCATGGAGTTATGTTTGCCTTGTTTCACTTGGGGTATTGGCCCTTTGCCTTGATTGCCCTGCTTGGCTCTTGAGCCTCGACCGTGCCGATTTAGCTTGTTCTGCTCAGTTTTCGGGCACTTCCTGACAAAATGCCCAGGTTCTCTACAATTGTAGCAGAGACGGGGTGTGGGTGCATTGGACCTTGGGACCCACTAGGCTTTGATGGGCTGATCCACAACACTAGCAGGGTTGCTTGGCTTTTTCTCACGGGAGGGGAGTTCGGTGCAGGTAATTTCCCATCCACTTAAATCAATCTTGGGCAATGCCCGCTTGTTGCTCCTACTTCTTTGCTCCTCCTCCATGAGGCTCATGGGAAGTTGCGATGATGGTAGGAGTGATTCTAGGAATTGCTGGTTGGAATCTTGACTCTGTTGATTTTGAGCTTCATGATTCATCCATAGATTCAATAGACAGACTTGCTCCTTAATAGATTTCGATAGTGCCTGGGAAAGACTGTCGGTTAAGCTAGTTTGCGATAGCCCTTGATAACGATCATGGATGACATTTTGCACTAGCTGGCTTAACACCAAATTTTGGCCCTCCAAAATTTCCATGGTGTTGGCAAAGATATCCACCACATACTGTGGTGGTGGAAAGGATGGGGACATTTCTTTGGGTTGAGAATTGACCGGACCTCCTCTAATGGAGTTCATTGCCCTGAAATTTTATGAGGATCCGATCAGTTTCCTTAAGAGAACAAAAATCCAAGTACAGAAACATTTAATAAGGAATTGTAGCAATAGATTGGGAGGTCAGAGAACTCGATCCGGGGATTTCATAAGGATTTCCTTAACTAAAGGATCGTCAATAAACATGTTCTGCAAGGGTGGTTCTCTTAAGAATTCAATAATTTCCTTCTGAGAGTAACCAGAAGTGTGGTGGTAACTCAAGGAGTTGAAAGTTAATTTAAAAGAATATTTAAGGAAACCAAAATTTTAGAGAGCAATTAGCAACAAGTTTCTCATGAGTAGCAAAAATGGGAGATAAGAAAATGGCACAGGGAGGCCAAAAATTTCAAAACAAACTTGCTCATAGCTTATTGAGTTAGTGATTTAGTGTGATATCCTTCCTGTTATTAAAGGTGCAATGGTTTTATATTTTAGAAATGATGCACCGACGATGTAAGATTGCAATGTCAATGCATATAAATGATTGGTGCAACCATGGGATGGTGCACATGATGATGCTCAATGATGAGTGCATGGTATGATGTACATGTATATGAGCATATGATGTTTATGCATATGAACTTATGGTGCATATGTCATGATGCATAGTGAGAGATGCACATGATACGTGCTTGATGTAGTGCACGCATGATGATGCATATGCTGATGAACGAGTGATGCATATGCTTATGAGGTATGGTGCTTATGATGCAATGTCAGCATGACTTGCTTCACCCATGAGGTTAGTCAAGGTAGAAAGGATAACATAGAGTTGAGAAGTAATAGGTGCGGTGAGTCACATTCTCACAAACCAAGATTCCTAGCGCGCTCCTGGTGGTAATCACATGGCTGCAGCACACATGATACCCTAGGTTCCGTCGCGGCACCTTCGTTTATGGAACAACAACATCACCAGCAAAAAGGGTGATAGAGTAGAAAGGTGGAAAACCGTCAGGACATATGCATGTTAGTTCATCCAATGTTCCAAATGCACATGTTGTGCAATGCATTTTCCATGCTCATGATTTATGTCATTAAGGTTGCAAGATATGCATGCAGTGATGATGCTCACGTGCTTACCAACAGATTTTTGATGCCTTGTAACCATGTTCTCATTTATTTGTTTATTTGTGAGCAAGCACAAGGATTTCATGGTCAAGGATAGAAAAGTGAGAGTGGTAAGCGTAGAGACATCAATGCCAGAAAATTTGGGTGATCGACATTTCCTGGACAAAGGAAATTGAGGAATTGCTTATAAACTAGTAAAAGTGTATAGAAGCAACAAAAAGAGTACAACGGGATTCCAGTTGACTTGATAAGGATATGATTATGCTTCTATTAGAAACCATCCTAAGAGAAGAAGGGGATAGATGGATCTTGCACTGATTGTATTCATCTGTGGATAGAAACTTCAAAAACATACGTGGAGCATTCTTCCACCACCTAAATATCATCATCTTTAGGCAGGGGATGTAAAATCTCGTGCCTTCCAATATTGGTATTCAACTTAGAGATAATGCTGAGGCTATCATGCCCGAAAATTCAGATATCGCTTTGCTGTCAGGGCTGTTGGACAGCAGGCCGAGGGTCACTAAAAATTCCATATCTCTCAGCTCAAAACTGCAATGATGCTGAAATATTACGAGCATGCAGAATATGAAATTCTAAACAACTTTGGTATTCAAGGTTTGCTCTAGATTTCAAAGGAAGGTGACCGAAAATTTGAATTTCAGAGATCACTAGTTCTGAAATTCAGCAGGACAGAGACCTAATGTTTTGGGCATAACTCCCAAACTAAAAATCTAGTGACCTTGAGATTTCTACAATAGGTAGATAGATACCTAAGGAGCATTTTTGGTATTCAAAGGTCGAACCAATTCAGATTGAAAAAGGGTGTAAAAGGTCCATTTTCAGAGTGCTGTTGCCCAGAAATTTCAGCAGCACAGAACTTCACTAAAAAGACCATATCTCAAAAATTAAGAACCCTATGACCATGAGATTTTGACAGCACAAATTAGGCTATATTTGGAACATTTTTGGTATAGATTGTCTAGGCAAAATCTGTTTGGAACAAGGTGTAAAAAATTCGAGTTTTCTGACTAACTCAGGATTTTGACAGAATTTCAACATGACCTTGCCTAGCAAATTTGACCCTAACTTCAGTTCTAAGCATCCTAAAATTATGAGAAATTCAGAGAGCAATCTTAACTAGGTGATGAACAATTTTCCTAAAGAACACCTAGTCAGAAATTTTCTAGATAATCCTTAGAAAAATTTGGACAGCATCTAGTTACAATCTTTGCTTAACACCACTTCAAAGCATCAAACTAGCATGATTGGTCCTTAAGAAACACAAATTAAATAGAGACCAAGCAACACATGATTTAAGTTCAGTTTTGATTTGATAGCTTTTACATGATGCAAAAAGCGTCCTAAACTTCCTCACAAAGCTTTTAAGCTCAAAAACGAAGTTAGTGCCGGTGGCAAGGCATACATATACATCTCTCCCTATAATAGCTAGTCGAAAACTATTTGTTTCTTAATTATCGGACCTAATAACCGTGGTTTGTGTACCTGCAGAAAATCACAGATATTCAAGACCTTTTGTGCCAGCACTCACAAAAGCGTCCACATTCATTACCGTTCACTTATAGAAACGGTATCCATGCGTAAAGCCGCTGCATGGACAGCGTCCAACCTCGGACACCTCCGTTTGAATGGAGTTGTCCTTTCCGCCTATTGCGGGTTCGCACATGTATGGTAAAACATGGCTAGACACAGACGCGACGTGGGTTCCCATTGAAATAGGTCCCATCCATCCCTCACGGACTTTCCCGTGGCACCATCACGTATGGCAAAATGTGACGAGACGCAGACGCGACGTGGCACCCATTGGAATAGGTCCCACTAGTCCCTCACCGGACTTCCCTGTGGTACCACCACGTATGGCAAAACGTGATGAACTAGTATGGTTGTGCAAGAAAGTTAGTTTTGACAGGAATAAAATGTGCTGGAAGTCAGATTAAATACACCATAGAGTACTAGCCACCTGAAAGAACCCAAAAATTCCCTCTAGGGCCTCTCGGACTAGATAAGACCTTAACGTCCTACTCACTTAGCAAGATTATTAATCTTGGCAAATTTTATTCCAAAAACAAGTTTGTTAAGGTGTTTTAATTACTCTGGTGCATAAACTCGCTCTGGTACCAGCTGTGATAGAACCGCCCAAAATAATTCCGTATTATCGCCTAAGCCGGTCCACGTGGCAAATAAGCGATAATAAAGAAGTATTCTGTCGCCTCTGCCGGGGCATGCCCGGTAAATCACTTACACAGGATCGAATTATGCGCTAAGCCCACACGAAGGCGGGACCAGAGTACAATATTATATTACATAAAAGTTCATAAGTTCACATTATTACAAACCAGGTTTTCGTACATGAAAGTAAAGGTGTTTCAGAGTTTAAACAGCGGAAATAAATCTAGCGGAAGATACACATGGGAGGCCATCCATAGAGTATCACTCATCAACATCGTTCTCCCACTCAAGTTCCCAACCATCTGGAATAGATCCAGGCCAGATGGGATTACCTGAAAACAACAACAAAAGCAAGGCTGAGTATACTAATACTCAGCAAGACTGACCCGACAAAAATAAAAGACACAGCTAGACATGCAAGGCTTTTTGGCTGGTGGGTTGGTTTTGCCAAAAGCAACTAAGAGTTGATCCTTACTTTCAAATTTTAGCTCAAGTTCTAGTATGTTAACCATTCTAGGTAAGCACCTAGCTAAGCAAGCATGGTTGTACAAACAAGATTAATCATCCAACAATATTAATCCGAAATGTTCCATAAATAAACATGGGGTAGCCAGTGGTCAAGCCGACTCAGATAACGGCGAGTGACCGACGATCGATCGATTTATATCCTTGCAAGGTAAACCCAAGATACACGGAAGAAGGTAGACCAAGTGCAGTGTCTACCCCGACCAGGCGGTTCCCGTCATTCCCCAGATTAGGAAAAGATGATACAGTCCTAAGTACAAGGTTTACTGGTACGCCCAAACATGGCACGTCCAGAATCACACTTGCACTACCGGTAGCGAACCGGGAGACGCATCTCAAGATTAGTAGCAATAAAATTCCCGCACTGGTTCATTAGGTACTAGGCTTACCGGTCCCATTCCCGACAAGCACTTGGTACGTTCAATAGCTTAGACCAGCACCATGCTACTCGGTCGAGACCGAACCCATTGCTCTTACCACATGAGCGAGTCAATTTATCCAACTTATGATTCCAACATAAGCATCCTATATCTCGCGAGCAATGAGTCATTACTCGACTTGTACCGTGTCCTTAAAGCATGGCACTAGCGTTCCTAACATACTAGTAAAAGAGCATAGGAGTCCTAAGGATCATGCATCTAGGTTTCAAATCAATTCCTGAAACTTAAATGCACAAATCATAACATAAATACGAAAAGTAAAGATATGAGTTTAGGAAAAGGGTTAGATGTATCCGGGGCTTGCCTTCCTCTGACTCAACACTAGCCTTGGGCTCTTCTGGACTTTGGTCCAGGTCTTGCTGCACACTAGTCTGGTTCACCTCTCCGCTAGTTGCTCCCTCCTCCTCCTGAGTGAGCGTGTACGTCCCGTCCGGTAAATCTACACGTTCGCATGCATATGCATTAGGTGATGTGATGGGTGAGGGAATTACCACCAAGCCCAACTCTTGTTGGCCACATTCATCTAAACACTTATTTAAAACTACTCACAAAGATACATGGGTGTAGGTGGTGATGGGGAAATAACTTAAGTTTATTTTTAAGGGGATTGCGTATACATATACAATCAAAAAAACTAATTAAACTAATAAAACAACAAGGTGATGTGTTGCAAGCTTAAAAACAGAAACAAACATGGTTTCACATTTTAAGCCCTTAAGTACCATTTCTTTTATTAATTTGCTTAAAACAAGCCTTTCCACCATAAATCCAAATTAAAACAAAAACACATCAAATAGGGGATAAGCCTTGTCCTTTTTCCACGCAATGATAATATCAGCGTGAGAGTAGGGGACATGCAGTTGATTTATGCTGCTCTGAAAAGAAAAGTTGTGTCCCCTGTTAAGATGCTAGTAGAGCACTGGCTCTCGTTCCCCAACCTAGTTGGAGACGTAAGCTGCACCTCTCTGATCACCCGAATAGCCGATGACTTGAGCATCCTTGGAGATGCCACTATCATCAGCATTGATACTCCTCGTGAGATCATCGGCTACGATTACTTCCGCCAAGGAAGATGGGTTAAGAAAATTCAAGAAAAATTGCATTATATCCACAATAAGAGCGCAATCCCATTACCTAACCCGGGATTGGGTATATATTCTGTGCAATCTTTTCTGATCAATGAGCAGGCACAACCGGTCCAGCAGCAACCCCCACGAACGTCAGCTCGAGCCTCATCGTCAAACTACGCCGGAGCTGACCCACTGTCCGAAGACGCCGCGTATCGATCATATGAAAACTTCGTGCCAACATACCCTCGTCGCGTGTACCAAGGAGGAGATTTACCATCGCAAGGACCGAGCAACCTCGGAAGACAGGAGTTTGGAAGTGACAGGTTTTACGCATCATCTTCGAATTTTGTACCTGCCCGTAACTCTTTTTCAGGATTCGACCATCAGTATTCTGCGACGTTCCGCCAAGGTGTCCATGACAACATGAGGACGCAAATGAGCACTCAGGATACCCACACGAACATGCTACGCCAACAACAACAGTGGATGGACCAGGCAGGACAACGATTAGAAGATATACAAGAAACCGCAGATGCAAACGCTGAACTACTGGCAAGCAAATTTCGCCAGTGGGGAATGTAGAATCAAGCAGCTTGGGGGAGAAGCCCCCAAGGTAAGTATCAACTATCTATTTATATATTTTTATTTTAAGTTTTGTTTAGTTTGATAAGTTTGAAATAATAATAAAATAAAATAAAATAAAAATTTCCCTTGTTTAGAATAAATAAAGAACTAGAGAAGTATGCTAAATGGACATGATAAACAAATGCTCTTCATTGCTGCAAATGCCTAGCTTACCATCTTTAAAGTTCTCCCAAGACATGGATACAATGGTTTAGATTTTGAAACATGCTTTGAGTTTGAGATTCTTGTGGGAGCAATTTCTTGATCTAAGTCTAGGTGATTGATTGATTGACATGATTAAGTTGAGCTGCTGTTTATCTTGTTCAAAAGTAACACTAAATTCTGGAGATTCACTTTTTAATCATAAAATTCATATATAACGAGTCTCCTGTATGACACAAGACTTTATGTCCTGTTAAAAGGGCCTTGTTGAAAATTTGCTCAGAATGTTCCAGTTTTATATCTCTCTATGCCTTCAAAGAGACTTGGGCATGACATAAAAAAAAGAAAAGAACAAAAAAAGAGAGGAAAAAGTGAGATGAGAGAGGGAGAGAAATGAACAAGTGTTCTACTAGGCGAGAAGGGCCTACCTCCCTAAAAAGAATAAATTAGAGATGAATAATGGACACAAGTCCGAGGGAGAGAAGAGCCCACATCTCTAAGGAGAGAGAAAAATGGACAAAAGTCCGGGGCGAGTAGGGCCCACCTCTCCTAATGTCGTGTAACCAAGGTTCTCTTAAGATTATTGCTAGAAAGAGAGATATATTTCAGGAACAAAAGAAGCAAAGGCAGGCTAAAGTTGAAAGTTTTTATGTTTTATCATATCAAGTTGTCATACAGGAGTACTCTAAGCTTTAACTTGAACATCTTTTGCAAAACTCCAGAATTTTAGTGAAACCAAGAACTTGAGACATGTTGCTTGACTTAATTGTTATATCTTTCAACTGCTCAAGACCCAAGTACAGATAAAAGCCCCATGTTCTCAAGCAGATATAAGCAGGTTTTAAAAGTCTGACTTTTTCATCCTACCTTGAAAAAGAATTTATTGTGGTAACACTGAGTCTTGCTAAGAGACTAGCAAGAGGTAAGCTTGGGGGAGTTTGTTGATGCTCACTAACTCTTATTTTTATGCATCAACAATACATGAAAAAGGACCAAAAAGATAAATCAACAGTAGTATAGGGCCTTGGACTAATGAATTCCACGAGTTTTGGTGAATTATATATTTTCAGAGACTATTCAGGAAAATGCGAAAAGAATGAATTCTAGAAGGCTCCAGAAGACTCCCGAACTCAACCGAAGTGGGCTCCAAGAAAATATGCATCTAGAAGGGACAAGAGGCCCACACGCGAAGGCGGAGCCCAGCCGGGGCCCAGCCCAGGCCGACCGGCCCTATAGGGAGGCCGATCGGGCTCCCCCTGGCCCCGATCAGGCCCTGTTTCGGGAAGGTTCCTCCACCGCCTCTTAGGGTTAATCTAAACCACTTGTTTAGGTCAGTTTGATCCTACAGCGACGGATTATCCCTCCGGGCTATATAAGCAACCCCAGACCCCCCCTAGGGGATGGTATGCATCTCTCAGAAGATCATCATCATCAGGCCAAGACAGGAGAAGAAGAGGATACATCAGAGATAGGATAGCTACTTCATAGTTAAAGATCTAATTTCTAGATCAAGAACCTAGTTCTAGATAGAGAGTCAGATTCGAGTAGAGTTGAGCTTTGCTCCAGTTCCAGATCTGTAAGTTATCAAGATTCAGTTCTTATATTGTTTCTCAATGACTTTATGCTATTTCAATGTTATGTGTGCAATTGCTAAGTTCTTACTTTATTCTAGTAGTATATTTGATATAGTCATGATTAATGATAAGTCTACGCACTTATTCGTAGAGCTCCTAGTATATTACGCGCGTATGCTAGGTAGTAGAAAGTATGTAAGCATGGTGCTTAGATATAATTTACTTGCGGATTCACCTTATACTCCGGGTCGTGTGGTAGATCGTGGGCGTGACAGGCCTATTGAGTCCTTTGCAGTCCACCCCCCGAGTATAAGACTAGTCGAACAATGATTCTTAGGAGGATCAAGTTTCGTCCTTGATCTTCTTGGGTAATCTTCGGGGTGTTCACATTTATCCATGACTATGCTATATGTGATGATATGCTACATTAGAATAGATGAATAACTCAGTCTTTGTATGCTATATAGAATTGTGCCTCTTAAGTAAATCCAATTCTAATCTAGACTAGGAATAGTATGTTCTATGCTCCACATGTGCCTCTGCCTGTCTGATTTATCATTACTTTATCATTTGGCTTACCCCTGTTAAAGTATGTGCCATTCCATCAAAGCCCATAAAGTAGTCTATTGCCATCCCTATGTCTGTTGTTACATCCATCCATCTTCCCTGTGGATACGATATTTTAAAACCCATCACCCCGGGTGAAATGCTCACCGGTATCCGTGCGCTTACGGATTATCTACCATAATATTTCTATAGGCTTATCTTATACCAACCAACATTTCTTGCGCCATTGCTTAGAATGGATTCTATATCTATTCTTTGGAAGTAGCGTTAAAAAATGTCAACAGTGGTGTAGAAGTGGCAGTGGAAAAGTAAGATGCTTCGGTGCATTTCTTGTAGGAGTGTCCTGGATTGTTACACTTAGAGCATATCTGCACCCGAGGTCCAGCTTCAGCCTCATCCATGTTGTTCCTAATCCTCTTCTTCTTGCGTCGACTGACACCTTGGCACATGGTTGGATCTGGATTTGGTATGTACAACGCACTGTCTTTGGGGTCTTGAGTGAAAGTTCCAAGATGCAGGTAACCCTCAATAGTGTGGTTCCAAGTGTCTAGAATGGTTTGCTTCAGAAAGTATTTAGGCACGTAGCGACCCTAATGCTTATTCTTTGTTGCAAGGCATGCAGCGATCACATGTGAGCAGGGGTAGTGTAGCAGCAGTGGCTTCTGGCAAGAGCATGAGCATGTCTGATTCCCAATAACTGTTTTTTGTATTGTTATTTCACCATTTGCTTTTTGTAATTTGGACTGGCAACTTATCTGATATTTCCACTGCACTTCCTCGCCAGGATCACGACGTAGAGGTTGTGGGTAAGCTCTGTGAGCAAGAGCAGCCTTCTGTTTTTTTTCAAGTACTCAGTCATCCATGTTGAATACACCTTCTGACAGTCCTGCATAGCTGCATGTGCTGCAGTAGCACGGTCAAGAAAGTACTTCATTGTGCGGTACAAGAAGAACTCAATGATACCAACAAGAGGGAGAGCTCTGGCACCACGCAAAACAGCGTTGTAGACCTCAGCAAAATTTGTTGTCATTATCCCATGCCTCACACCTCCCTTATCAAACAGGAGACACCATTTCTCCTTAGGCTCATTCTGAATCCACTGGCTGAAGGTCTTCACAGCACGTCCCCTTCTCCTTCTGACATTTGGAGCATCTAGCCCTACGTCCTCCAGAGAAACTGGCTCTTCCCCGGGTTCAGTACTTACTGGCTTCTTAGCTATCTCTTCTGATGCTTTCTTCGTCAGATCATCTAATTTTGCCATAGGTCGTAGAACTTTTTCTCCTGATTAGTCGAACATAAGCGCTTGAACAATTGTGTAAGTTCTTTGTTCTTGAACTGGCTATTAAAGTTTGCTCCCATATGCCTCATGCACCACCTGCTATGCACATCTGGCCATTGTGCTGCTCTGTTACGCTCTTTACTACCTTCTTTGATGTCATTAATGGCCTGCAAAATACCTTTGTATCTATCGTGTATCACACACACGTCTGACACATCTCCCACCACCATCTGCTTCAATCTCTCCAGAAACCAATACCAACTGTCACCATTCTCTCCCTCTGCAAAAGCAATTGCCAATGGCAACAACTGATTGTTGCCATCTGCAGCCACAGCTGTAAGGATTGTGCCCTTGTATTTTCCTGTTAGGAATGTGCCATCTATGCAAATAACTGGTCGACACTGTTTGAATGCAGCAATAGTGGGACCCAATGCTAAGAATGCCCGCTGCAAGACTTGCTTCCCTGGCCTTGATACAAGATTATAAGTCTTGATATCATAATAACTACCAGGATTTAGCGTGACAATTGTGTTCAGCAATCGAGGCAGATTGTCGTAGGATGCTTCGTAAGTTCCCCACCTCATCTCCATTACCTTCTTCTTTGCCATGTATGCCTTACCATAACTTATCTGGTACCTAAATTTCTCCTCAATTGCCAAGATAATGGACTTAGGCTCATAAGCAGGATTTTCCACAATCTTAGCAAACATCTGGCTGGCCACAAAACCGGATGACAAATTACGATGGCTTGCATCCAGCTGCTCAAGTACACAAGTGTGATCCACAACAGATTTGATCTCCTAGTAATTTTTCCACTTGCCCTTGGAAGCATACACTCGAAAAGGACAGTTGGGCTTCAGACATTGTACATCATATATATGTGGAGAACTCTTCACTACCCTGAACTCTCTCTGCAGAGTAAGGGTGGCCCACCTCTTCACTGCATCCTTCACCTCTACTGCACTCTTATACATGGCGCCAACAGAAACCTTATTGTCTCTATACTCCCAGGACACATTCTCACCAGAATTGACAGATAGCTGTGAGAAATTGTAACTGTCCCAGTCCCTTGGAACTAGCGGGTCATCCTCATCATCTGAGGAGTCCTCTTCCAACCCACGTTCATCCTCATCAGCCTCCATTTCGTACCGCCTGAGTACTTCTTCATTAACTTCCCCCTCGTCAATTTCACCACGGGCCTCAAAGGGTGTGTCACCATCTCCTTCTTCTTCCTCAGTGAAAGCACCATCTCCTTCTTGTGGCTCAGTTGCAGGACCATCTCCTGCTTGTAGTTCAGCCTCACCCTCCTCAGGCACTTGACTACTAGACCCAGCCTTATGAACAACTTGGATAAACAACATCACAGGCAAACCTATTTCACATGCTGTTTTGATATAACTCCTCCAATGTTCAGTGCCTTAAAGTGGCATAAGCTCCCAATATAATGACTCACTCCTGTTGATTAGAGCCATAATGGACAAGTCATGTTGCTCTGCATCTACATGGAATGCCCTAAAAAAAGTCGGTAATGGACCCCCAAGTTCTTGAGGCTGCTCTTCTAATCACATGGTCAACCGAATCAAATTCTGACAAGTCAACTCCATGTTCACCATATCTAATCTGCCCATTACCGAAATACAACTTGACACTAACATCATTCGACATGTCTGACAGCATGAAAAAAAAATGCTATTAACAAGTGGATCTGCAACTACAAAATATATCTACTCAGAGCTACACTCAAACTATAATTTTACTAAGCAGATCTACACTAAAACTATATATTTACTATGCAGATCTACACTAAAACTATATATTTACTAAGCAGATCTACACTAAAACTATATATTTACTATTATCACAGTTCAAACTATTAAGTATCAGAGTATTACCTCTAACGAGACGAAAAACCGGCAGAGCTTCGCACCTTCACCACCTCCTCCTCACTCCCTTCTCCTCTTCCCCCTCTCTTTCTTTTTTTTCGAATTATTATGACATTTTCGGCTGAATTTCGGTGTTATATAGGCAGCCAGATCCTAGCGTCGTGGGGCACGGCGCTATGTCCCTAACGCCGTGGGCTACGGCGTTATGTCCGTCGCACGCTACGGGCCCACTGCTGGCGGCTCCTACCGCCGTGGGCCACGGCGTTATGTCCCTGACGCCGTGGGCCACGGCGGCAGATGTATAGTTCTGCAAAATTTTGGGCGGACCGTATATTTTTGCAAAATAGAGATAGAAAAAATATAAAAAAAATTCTAGGTAGGTGGAAGAGGCGGCCCATGATGTGATTATGTAAACAGCCCATGATGTGAACTTCACTTTGTTCTCCAGTTTTGTTCAACTTTGTTTTCTTTTTTACATGCAAGAGAAGAGCTGTGTGGTGTCTGTGCGTTGCGCATATAATTACATTAATTAATTCAATTGAAGTTGGCCAGCATATATGTGGTGTAGATATGTGAATTTTAGAAAGAGTTTCGTGTTATTAACTTTTGCTGACGTGGCTATAGAAATGAGGAAACTTTTCTTCCCGTGAAACATCACTGACATAGTTATATAGTTTTTAGTTTAGGTAATGAAAACTTACACTGAGACTGACCTGACTGACCTCATGCATGAATGTATATATGGTGAACTCGGAATTAAATTCATTATGGATGTGCAGCGCACTACATTAGCATGAGGAAGGCGTGCGCGATCGATGTAGACACACACACGACACAGTGAGGATGGCCGCCTCATATCACATACTCTTTTCATCGCCAAAAGAGTGTCGTCATTGGTTTTCGTGCCACAAGTTTGATCGGATCTGTAGTTTGTGTATCGAAATAAATTTTATGAAAAACTAGATTCAAATAATGTCTATCTAATGATATTAATTTGTACCTTAAATATTAATATAGTTTTTATATATATTTAGTTAAAGTTGTTTGTTGGGAAGAGAAAACCGGACTGGCGCAGCGGTACGTACGGTGCCGTGCATGCTGAATCTGCCGCCCGGCCGGAAAAGGCGTATGGACGTGGGGACTGGCCGGGGCGGCGTGGCTCCGGCGCCGTCCATGTCGACGGCGAGACCGGAAACAGAGACGGAAGGAGGAGCAGGCGTGTACGTCGTGCTTGGCTGCTAGGTGGAGCAAAGTTAATTCGATTCAGATTTCAGAGGCAAATTACAACCACAGACGACGTCTAGGTGTAGCCCCCGGCCTGTCGGCCATTGTCGGCCGGCCAATGGCCGACCAGGGCATGTTTGGTTACTCTAGTGACCACTACAATTTACTGACATTTTTTTTGAACGTAGTAAAATGTTTAGTGACATTTCCACTAAAATTTAGAGATCCTATTTGGTTAGATTTTTTTTCGAATTACACACTACATCGGAGACACTCACGACACATGTACACTCATCCTTATCCTTATGAGCACACACGCGCAAACTCTACCCTTAAGAGCATCTTCGAAGATTGGACCGGGAAATCCTCAAGACCATTATTAATACACTTGAACAAAGATCACAATACTCCTTTTCATCTTGAGATGTGTTCAGCGCGAATTAATGAAGAGCAGAGGTGTCAAATGCACCTTCTAGGTGTTTCTAGTTCACTCTCGGCAACTATTGCATCTAAAGTTTAGTGGGCTCTTTAGGGAGGTTGTTTGGCAATTTAGGACTAAAAGCTTCTAAATTTAGTTGCTAAAGTTTAGGAGGCTAACCAAACAAGCTCTAATAGTAAGCTATAGCTAGCTTCAGTGGCAATGCATGCTTACCTACGAAGCATGCGATGCATGTGGCGTGTGTGTACCTGAGATTCGATGAATGCATGATGGCGCCGCCGGCTCGCTCATCAATTCGTCATTTCATTGAGAGTACAAAGCATGCATATGTCAGGCCGCTGTCTCCTGATCTCCATTCCCTCAGTGCATGCCGCACCATCCTTCTTTTTATTATTTATTTATTCCGCTTCATCCATCGCATCATGCATTTTCTTAACCTTAACGATAAGTACTCCCTCCATCTCAAAATATAGTTACGTTTAGCATTTTCCAAAAGTCAAAATCTTTTCAACTTTGACTAACAATATCTCTAAAGTAATTTATTTCAAATAGATATAGTTGCATATTATAATAGTTAGTTTCATGATAAATCTTCTAACATTATTTTTATGCTAATATTTTTATGATTAATTCTCTATTTATGATCAAATTTGAAAATGATTGACTTTGAAAAGTCTAATCGTAGCTATATTTTGGGACGGAGGGAGCAATAATAGTATAAGATCGCGGCAAAATCAGTAAACAACTGGCTAGTGTATATATGTACATAATCCATGTCGTATCAAATTTATATATAGATCGATATCACTTTATATATATATGCTGTCTGATAAAAGTAATCTCCAACATGCAGCTAGCATACTACACGGATCAATTAATTAATTTGCGATGTTCCTTTCCATAGTGAACTGGAGTATATATGATGAGATCGATCACATATATACTACGTACCCGCACGACGTGCACCGGCAATAAGCAAGAGCTAGCACCAATGCAAGCGGATTCAACGCCAGCATACCTAATTTCCAGCACTCACCAGCCAGATATATCAGATTCTCCAATACATGCAATGCATCACCACGCATTACGTGTGCGTACGGCACCATTTGCAAAAGCACCTCCCACTGGCGCCGCCTCAACAGTAAAATCAGAATGCTGGTTTATTATATTCTTCCAAAGTAGTACTTACCCAATAATTAATCTCCATGACGGCCAACCAAGCAACTAGTTGAAGGTATGAGTGGTGGTAAAAGCATTGCTTACCTGCTGGGACTAGGAGGCTCACAAATCCCAGAAACACACAGATTGATTCAAAGCCAGTATGTCGCGAACGACCTTCAAGACAGACAGATAGTACTGATCCACACGCAAAAGCATTCAACAAGCTTGTTAGAACACCAATCGAACTTCCATTCCAAACTCTAATGAACCATATTTACCTATCTCAGCCAGCAAATCCTAGAATATACAGAACAAGGGGCAAGACCGAATGTTCAGATAACGATCTATTAACATGCATGCATATATACACCCAACCTGCCAATCATCAATAACAAATCACTAATGGCTAAGTGTGCTTTCGTGTACTGATGATGATGCGCAGATACAGATGGTTTCGTGAACCGAACATTTGGTTTCCAGCGGAACTTCAGTCTTCTCTGCTTCAGGCAAACACATGATCTCGTGTGGGCACGGCCTCGCGAAGAATTTGGGGACCTTGTCCCCAGGCATAATAACAGGCAAACCACACTCCTTCCCCACTTTCTCCAGCTGCAAACAAGAAGACGCATCATCATTATTAGCTTTAGTACACAAGCTAAGGCATGATCTTCCAGGTTCACAATCGCAGGAGGATGTTACCATACCTTGTGGTCAGGAGTTTCCTTGCTCGGTGATGACGAGATGGAGATCACCGTATGCTCACCCTCTTGGAACATATCAGGTTGCCGAGACCGGAGGAGGGAGCGGAGCTTGTCCCAGTGGTAGCAACACGAGAACATGCCACTGAGGGAGAAGATCACGAGGAGCAACAGCGCAGTCCCCAGGGGAAACCCCAGCGTCGGCCTAGAGGATCCATGCTCAATCGGCACTGTCATGGATGGAGCGGGCGTCAGATCTTGTAGCCTGTTCATTTGCACAAACTCTGCCTGTAAGAGCCCAGAGTTGCAAGGTGAGGAGACTGGGTATATATATACACACTTAGACGAAGGTACCTTGAGGAGCTGCACTTGCACGTACAGAGGATGATACTGACTTGCATGGTCAGGTAGGCACAACCATCCGTGGTACTAGCAACTGGCCAGTGCTGTGGTCCACATGCATGATGCATCTCGCATCTGCTGGTAGTAGTGCTTGCTTGACGCTGATCTCAGTGCCTGTCTTTTCCAAGAAAAAGAAGTTGTCAAATCATATAAAACACAACACACTTTTGGAGGGTGGGAAGAAAGGTACCCCAAGGAGGTGACGTATTCGCTCTTCTGGATAGAATTTCAGGTATGTCCCCAGGAATGTATTTATTAGGTACCAAGAACATAATCCATACCAATGCATCAAAGAGCTTTAGCTTAAGAATGGAAAAGGATAGCAAGTTCAGGTTGACAAAGTGCCAGGTTATATAAGGTGAAACTTACTGAGCTCAGAGGGAGGTATCATCAATAGGTATCATCTTCCTGAAAGGAACTACAGATTTTATATGAATAACGAGGTCAGAATGTATGCATGGACCCAAAAAGGTTTGATATCCAGATCCAGTTATACGAGTTAGCAATACTACAGAAGATCTACTGTGCAAAAAGGTGCAGGACAGAAGACATGAGCATGAAGCACTTTCTCTAGTGTGCATCATCATTATACTTTTGAAAAATATATGCTTTTCCACAGATAAAGGGCCAACAAATTGAGTATCCTTGACGCTAACCACCCATGTGTACGGATGACACGCATGCAAAGTTATCAAGAAATTATATCTTCTATAAATTTGACAAGCAACAAATGTGCCAGCTAGCTATTACCTTGGTAAGCCTAGAAGCTAGGCCCAAAGAAGGCAAATCAAAGAGTTCGACAATTTTAAAACTCTAAGCAGAGCATGCAGTGCAAAAGAAAAGTAATAAAAGATAAATGCATACTTAACTACAAACCATTTCCGGCCAAAATGAGCACACCAAGATGTTTCGTTTTCAGAAGCATAGTAATAAGCTTTTCAGCTATGCTCAACTGTTGACGAAAGGTGAGCAAATCTGATACAACTGTTTCCCACTTAGAGGCTCCCGCATGCATAAATAACAACAGATATAAGCCCTTTATTAACATACCATCTCCTGCCGGTTGCTGGTTGAACTTACATGCATGGCAGAGCCTCAGTGAGCTCCCTTTTTTTTTGAGGGCCCTCAGTGAGCTCCCTTGAACATATGCTCTTTAATGGTTCATGGCCTATATGGCATCAGCAAGGTTCCATTGTTCATATACTTGAAGCAGATTTTCAATGTAGAAAATGTATAGATGGAAATGAGCAAATTTAGTGATCAGAACAAGCAGTATAAAGGACCACAAATTATAAGCATAGAATGGTGTCAAGTGACAAAAAGAAGTGTTGTGTAGCATTGTCATGGCACGTGTATCATGGAAGATTTCAGTCCAATTTGTGAAAGAAAAAATACAAGAAATTTATGTGGTGAAGATAAATATCAGCACTGTGGAAACCTCTGGTTTTCCACCGCAGAAGGCAAACAAGATCTGTTGGAGAAATTAGGTTTGATAGAATTACGTACACATCAGCCAATAAGATACCTGAAATGGGGCCTAGCACCACTAACAATAGTGGTCCACACTAGCCCATCTCTAGCTACACCAAAGCTAGTTGAGAGGGACCTCTCGTGTAGGATGTTAGGTAGGGGTCCTTCCAGGTAACTACAGAAACCATATGATTCGTATCACTCACTACAAATCAAGGTTAAGGGCAATAGTTACTGACACACAACAGTTAGCTTGTCAAATAATGACAAATTAATATACCACCCCAAGTAGTGCATCACCCATATTAACTTCATCAAAGTATTATTTCAGAAGAATTGCAATACCCGATGTTGCCACTCGTAAGCATGTCGTAAGTCGTAACTGAAGCTACCCAAATAGTTCTTACCACTATTTTTATCAATGAATAAAGACATTTCTTATTTATATCTGGATTATCTCATTTAATTCTAATCCTTAACAATTAAAATAATTTTTTAGCGCAGGTTTTCCCAGATCAAAAGACTCATCCCAAACTTCCAAACTATAAATTAAAATATAGTATATGATAGTAAATGCAACAGGTTGATTGTCCCAAACATGAATATATTAACAGATGGTACCGTAAAATAATTAATACTATAATGTGCCAGCAGATAAGCATTTCAGATTCATACTTTGGTATTAGCATGAAGCAACACTGCAAGAGATACTGAATAGTATAAGAACTGTTTTTTCAAGCATTTTTTTATTCAAGTGCTTGAGAAATAGTCAGCAGCCTTGGATCAACATTTAATTACTAGTACAGGTTGAGGTGGTCTGAGTTGATCCAAGAGCTGTTTAACCCACTCGACAATAGCCGCATACGGAAAAATATATTGCTATTTCCACACCACGTATACCAACAAACTGATCTAATGTAAGTGCAATATGAGAGCTTACTCTGTGATAGTGCATCTAAAAACACTAGATGAGATGGGTGAAGATAACCAGAAAGA
This sequence comes from Cenchrus fungigraminus, assembly GCA_036936925.1. Taxonomy (NCBI): domain Eukaryota; kingdom Viridiplantae; phylum Streptophyta; class Magnoliopsida; order Poales; family Poaceae; genus Cenchrus; species Cenchrus fungigraminus. Next base: position 1,250,020 of record CM072770.1, on the reverse strand, counting down.
TACTAAGGATCTTGCTTAATGCGCCAACTTTGACTAACTATGTTTATTTCATTTTTATAATAGGGCATGCTTTCAGTAAAGATGTGTGGAAGTTAGCATTATATGCATTATCAAATAAAGGCAGTCGAAGTTCCATTAGCTAAAGGCAGTTCCCCAGCTCATAGAAACTGACCTGATAAAATATTATTTTTAAACTTCAGAACAGGAAACCAATAAATTCAGTGGGCAAATGTGAATATTAACCTAGCACCTTTCTATCTGCCAACTGAATAGGGCAGCAAAGAGTAAAGAATATGTCAACTGATAATCATGTGGAAAAGGGTGCTTGTAGAAACCTTCATGGAATTTTCCAGCAGTTGATTGTATTCAGTAAAATCAGTGTTGACTGATTCTAATGAGGATTGTGGAAACCAACACATACATAAATTTAGAGCTAAGTGATTGGCTGTATGAATGAAGCTTTAGTCTCTTTGAAATGTTATGAGTAACAAATGCAGGGAGCACTAATCTCAAGTCTTGGAACAAGAGCAAGGAATTCAGATTGATATGGGGCCTCAGAAATGTCGTGGTTGATGGTATGCATACACCTGCTTCACTCCACCACCAGAAGAAAAGTTCATGTTTCTGCAGGATTTACAGTCAGTTAAGTTTTACAGTCACACCAAACACTGCATGGCATCTTTCAGTAAGATGTGTAGTTAGGACCCTAGGCAAGTAAGATGATTTTTAAACCTAAATGCTATAATTAATAAGCGAACAAATACAAAATGAAAGAAAGTAGGCTTTTTTTTTTCATTTACCTTTCCATGCACAGATGACCATTGCATCTGAATAAACTTTGATGTGAACTAGTGTCCAGTTATGACACTTCTCAAATGTGTCCCTGATTTTTCATAAAAGATCAATGCAAGCAAAGCAGCTAAAACCATAGCTTGGCTGGCATCAACCAACCATCAGGGGTGAAAAATTATCAGGACATTGCGTTAGCAACTTGACTTTTGATGAATCATCCAACTGCTACCAGGAAGTCTCGGTACACCTCGCTCCTCCATCTCCCTTCTCACTCGCTCTGCGTCCTCATGCATGCCACGGCCTGAATAAATGTTTGCGAGCGAAACAAAATTCCCTGCATTCTCTGGTTCGATCTCAAACAATGCTCTCCCGGCAACCTCTGCCAACCCCACCTCCCCATATTTCCTGCAAGCAGCAAGAAGAGCTCCCCAAGCTTTTGCTGTAACCTTTACCGGCATTGTCCGTATGAGCTCATAAGCTTGATGCAGTCGTCCAGCCCGGCCCAAGACATCAACCAAGCACGAATAGTGTTCTCCGCATGCCTCCACTCCATAACTCTTGGTCAAGACATCAAAATACTGCAACGCATCATCTGCATGACCAGAATGGGCGCAGGCGGCCAACAAACTAAGGAACATGATGCTGTCCGGACGAACGTCATCTTGGTCCTTCATGTGTCTGAAAAGTGACATTGCAACATCCGAACGGCCATGGAAAGCATAAGCTGAAACAAGAGAGCTCCAAACAACCACATCACGATCCTGAACCTGATTGAAAACTCTCTGTGCGCCAGCCAGTGAACCGCAGCGCCCATACGCTTCGATGAGGGAGCTGCCAATGTGGGATCTTGTAGACATGCCGTGCCGCACCGCGAAGCCGTGCACCTCCTTGATTGACGTCAGTGCTCCCATCACAGTGCACGCGGGGACGAGCGCCAGCAGAGTGATGAAGCTCGGCTCGACGCCCACCCTTCGCATATGTCGGTAGACCTCGATGGCTCGGGTTGGATGTTCCCCGGACTCGGCAACCGCGGCGATCACAGTGTTGAAGCAGGAGGCGGTCGGGGCGACGTCCATGGCATCGAGCGCGCTCGCCGCGGCGACGAGATCGCCCGCCCGTACGTGGACGGAAATCATGGCGCTCCAGACGATGGCGTTGCGAGCGGGCAATTCGTCGAACAGGCGGCGGGCGAGTTCGCGGGAGGCGCCGGCGCCACCGCCGTATGACGCGATGAGGGCGGAGGCAAGGAAGGGGCTGTGGAGGAGGCCGCACTTGGCCGCGAAAGCGTGGAAGAAGGCGGCGGCGCGGGGGACACGAAGCGCGGTGGCGGACTTGATAGCGAGCGGGAAGGCGTGGGCGAAGGAGGGGTCCGTGGGCGGCGGGAGGTCGGGGGCGGAGAGCATGCGGGAGAAGAGCGAGAGCGCGTCGCGGTGGCGGGCGGCGTTCACGTGGGTGGTCAGCAGCTTCGTCAGCGAAGCCAGGCGGCGGTGGCGGGAGGACATCGTTTTTGAGTTGAGCTCACCGTGAAGACGACGGTGACTGCCTGTTGGGTCGTAGGCTCGTAGCCTGCAAATGTCAGGTAATCTGTTTCTGTTCGCCCTAGAGTAACTTGATTAATATTTGTTTTCAAAAACAAATTCAATCCAGTATTTCTTATGGACCGTTTCCTCTAGAAGATGCACAAGAAATTCAATTTTATTTAAACTACAGGTTTCATATCATGCCAACGCGCTGTAAGTTTGAGCATCAACATGGATGTCTTGACTTGGCCATAACACAAAGTTGAAACAACAAGAAGGGGGTTCAATCCAGATCGCAGAAACACCAGGACTGGGAGGGCCATCAAACAACCTCGGTCACAATGTTAAGGAGCCATTTCTTGCAACATTCTGCAATTACAACGCTCCATACAATTCTCGCTGCCAAAGTACCAAACTCAACTCTGTTTGAAAGAGTTGGATAGACTACACAGACAGATTGATTACCATGAAAGAGTACCAGCCTACCATACCAGGTCAGATGTTAACCATTGCAAGGAACAAGTTTCAGAAACATGAGGTGGCTTGTCTGGCAATCATAGATCATTTCGGTCGGCCTTTGCCAAGAGGTGAGCAACTTGGCTGCCTCAGATGCTACCAATCTTTTGTTATGCACAATAACCCTCATCTAGCCTGTATAAATACACAAGAACGTTGGCTTCTACAATCACGCACTTTGAACTGATAAACAAACTGCCGCCTCTCGCACATGTCGCAGCCTCAGGGCATCATTGGACCTGGGGATCTGGACCCATACCACCAAACCTAGCACCTGCGCCAACCCCAGCATTGGGCGCCCGTGCCACCACAACATTGTCATCAGCAAACAGCGCCTTGATGAATGACGGAGTCTTCAGGGGCCGGCGGCCAGTCATCCGTGGGTATACATCTTCCAGAAAGTAGTACACATGTCCAGCAATCATACCCTGCAAATAAATGTGATATCAGTTGACACATCACTCATTCCAATAATAGAGGATGATGGTGATGACACACATACATTATACAGGCAAAATTCCATGATTCAGAATGGTGCAACAACTTGAATCCTAAGAGGTAAACCTAGTGACTAGTGAGAAGAGCTGTAGCTCCACTTCCCTAACAACAATACAAGATCTTGTGCCACCTTGATTTAGTTTTATGATCCCAACCTCTGCAGAAAAAATGGACAAACTGTACTGCACAGACCTTTTTTTAACAAGCTGAACAAGCTTCAATAATATCTACTGACAATATGAGTTGTGCAGCACAAAAGCAGAAGTGATACAGACTCCAGGCGTCTAATTGCAACTCAAAAGCTTCAGAAGTAAAATATATAATGTAACACAGATAAATAGCTATCAAGCATCAGCTACATTTATGTAGTCAGGTGGTGGGTGACGGAATATGAGGGAAGTGAGTATTATTACAATATACATGCACAGAAAATATAGATTCATCAAGAAAAGATTTTCCGTATAAGATTTGACGATCAAATTTCATCATTACGATAGATTTGTCTGAACCAGAAGAAACATACCAAGAGATCCACCCATGTGCTGCTCCCAACAAGGATAGAGAACCCCAAAAGGACCTGTGATTCAAGAGAAAACAATTAAGACAATGGCCATACACAAATTAATAATGCTCCCTCAATTTCACTGGTCCTAACCTGAAACTTTACATTTCACCTTACTGTACATTTCTAAGTGAAATGGCCCCATTTTCTTATAATGATTTCAAATATGTATTTACTCCTATGAGCATTTATTCCTCAAACAAATTACATAAGAGGTAACAGTATTCATCTATCTCACACCTCAGGCACCTCTAGAACAAATAAATAAATAACAGTAAAGGAAAGACACTTCTTTCTACAGGAATAAATTGTGAAGGGAAACTAGTATTTCATGATGAGAGATAGAACATTCCAATAAATACATGTGGGAATTGAGACATGTGGCCCTTCCAAACCAGGTAGTGGATATTCGTAAAGAAATTGCGGTATGTACAGTATTCCCCCTATCTATGTGCAACCAAAATAAATACATTATTTCACGTCTTATCATGTGACATTCAGGCATAAAAAATGATTGACTTCATACGTATATGGTTACATAAAATAATTTAAGATGAGCATCAGATGGGCTGATGCAATGGTGTGGCATTTATGAAATGGTGCAGGAGAACGCTTACCCAAGGTAAGTAAGCAGCAGTAAAGGTGAACAAGCCCAGAAAGCTCATGTGGATGAAGGGATTGTGCTTGCTCCAGACATAAACCTGCAATCACATGTCAAAAGTCAGAGTTATTACTAAAGTTCTGCATCAGACACCCCAAGAGAGAAGATTTTTAATGTAAGATTTTGCTCAATTGTGTCCTAGCTATTGAATTGAGAACTATTTATTCAAAATTATAAACACTGGTAGTGTCGTACCATCATGAATGTCAATGAATTGCTCAAGAACAGAATTCTGGCAAATGTCTCAGAAACATAAGGTATCGTCCCTCCGATTAGAACGATGCCAGTTAAGACAGTAGCACCAAACAAGAGCATGTAGAAAAAGTCGGCAGTTCTCCCTCTAAATGAGTTTTCCTCGAGAAGTTTGCAGTATCGCGCAAGAAAAAACATATGGAACAGAAAATCCAAATCTGCATAAAAGAGTAAAATTTAATTGTTGAAATATGCAAACAAAATGTTGCAATGCTAGTATAACAGTAATTAAAATTTACAAGTTTGGAAATAGTGCAGCAAGCCAAGAATGTATAACCATTCTGTGCTATTAAATGAAGATACACAAGGTAGCATTATATCCAGAGGCATTGGTTCTAGATGGTTGAATATTCAGATGCAAACCAATGGTTCTTTCTAGACCCTCAATTCATTTCACGATCTCTTTGTGGTAATAACTGAATAAGTGGTTAGGTAACCATTGTCACCATTGTTTTCAATATAGCAACTTTCTAGCTGACCTTGAATGGGTGAAAAAGCTCTACAACATCATGAATTTGATTTGAAATACAGCACACGATCATAAATAAAATCTGACATTGTGCACTACAATGCTTCTTAATGAGGCATGGCACTTAGAGCAGCGTGTGTCATGCCACGCAATTAAGACAGATGGCACTGAATCCAGTTCACATTAAAAGTGCTCCACGGACTAGGAAAAGTGGCTCTTCCAACGCACTACAAAGCTTAGAGGTTGAGGCTAGAAACCTAATAATTATTTTGCTGGTGGCTAACGGGATAAGACGAACGAAACAGGTCGATTTTCTTTCCAGTCAAAATTGTCGTTATCCACACGCACGCTCCGACAAACATAAACTGATGGCATGCTGTAAAGCACACGGTACTTCCTCATTGGGTTGGGTGTGAACAATGTTTCCATTCTAAGATATCCACTGTGCTGCATGGCATCACTTGACGAACAACACCCTAGGAACCTATGTAATAAGCTTCTGCTATGGCCACAATGCCACATACAAGAAAAAACAGTGCACCTGCTTTGACCGAATAACTGCCAACCCGTACAATCAGTCTGGTAAAGCTGCACGTTTGCAACAACATGGCTGACTTAACGGCTATCGGTTACTGATATTCACATCCATGCACGTAATAGCTAATGAAGTGGCATTTGCATAAGAAATCGGCGCATCTCCACGCGCAGGTGAAAACAAGTATCCCCTACGACGTGCACATCTATACCACATTATCCAACATATAATCCAGATATGGCATCACACTTGCACTTGCAGGCTAGGGTAAAGGTAGGGATAAGGAGCACATACCCATCTTGCGGAAGTAGAGGAAGTTGGTGACGAGGCGCCAGATCTCGTACTGCTGCACGACGAGCTTGGGGTTGAGGTACAGGTGATACGGCGAAATGATCTGCGGGGAGGGGCCAACAAAAAGGTCATATGAGCGGATTGCACACAAATCAAGCGATTAGAGATCATATATGAAAAGAGCAGGAGAGGAATCTCCTAATCGTGGGAGAGGGAGAGGCGACGGTACGTCGAGGGTGCAGCCGACGGTGGTGACGACGGCGGCGGTGAGGTAGGAGCGGGTGATGATGGGCATCTGCCGGTACCACTCCTCCACCGCCTGCGCCATCTCCGGCGAAACCCTAGCTCCCCCCTCCCACTAGTAAACCCTAATCGGGCCCAATCGGTGATCAAATCGGAGAGCGGTTGGAGCGAGGAGAGAGGCAGGCGCGGGGAGGAAGGGGGTGGATGGAGATGGAGATGGAGATGGGGGCGGGGGCTCGGTCCTTTCCTGGACGGAGAAGGCGACGTCCTTTCCCAATCACTGACCTGTGGGCGCAACCTGCCAGCCTGGCAGCTGCGTCGGCGGTAATGACGTTTGTCTCCCAATGGAAGCGCGCCACGTCAGACGCACACGTCGGATCGCGAAACGAGAATGCCCTGCACGGTGGCCGCCGGCGCCAGCGGTTTTTGTTCGGCAAAATAGACATTTCTCTCCCTCGACTTTTGCGTAGTACTCTAGATGGTTACGGTAGCAGCCAAGAAAATTAAATAAGTTTAATTTTCAAAAAAAAAATGAAAGAAGTTTGTGGACAACAATCTAACCGTAGTGTCTGTCAAATACATGAGAAAGACAACAAACCAATAAACACATGTAGATGTTATCCAAGGAAAAAAACATGAAAACAAATTAACGAGAGGATGAAAAAAAACTAGTGTATCATATGTGACATGGGCAGAATATAATCTAAATAATAAAATGGTTTTGAAACAGATGAACAATAGCAAGTCGCATCGGTTTTTTTCTATCATGTTATCTCCATTAACTTGTTCTTGTTTTTTCCCTTAAAACACGTCATCAAAATCCTATGATTTTCCTTCAAAATAATTAGTGTCTGGACTAGTAAGTTATAAAATACATTTTATTTGCAATATGGATGTCTCTCTTCTCCGAGACTAATTTTTTATCTCACATTCCCACGAACCATATCTTACACATCTTGTCATATTTAGATAGGTACAGTAGTTGAGGTGAAATATTTGATTTACAAAATATTCTCCAACCACCCGTCTCATTAATCTTTGGATACTAATTATGAGTATTAAATGTAGATTAATAACAAAATCCATTCCATAACTCTCGACTTAATTGGCGAGGCGAATCTAATGAGTCTAATTATGTCATGATTAGACAATATCTTGCTACAATAAAAAACCTTTAATGTTAGATTAATTAATTTTAATATATTTGTCTCGCGATTTTATGTCCATCTGTGTGATTAGTTTTGTAATTAGTCTATGTTTAATTCTGTTAATAAGCCTTGAAAAGGTGGCCCAAAAATTTCTCTCAAAATCTTCCCCACTAATAATAAACAGGTAAAATCTAAAAAATCCTTGAAGACATGAACACCTTGAAATGTGAAAGCAAAGCCTTTTTCTGTTCCTTTTCCCCATTCCTCCTCCATCTGTTTCGCGAAGCGCCGGCGCGGCTCCGAGAAATTTTGAACTCCCCCTCTCCCTCTGCCGCGCACCACCACCGTTTTTCCGCTCGCGGCGAGGGTTAAGGGCGGCGGCGGCGGGCGCGCCATGACCGGGAAGAAGGCCACCCCAGTTAAGACCGCCCCTCCCTCCACCCAGCGCAGCCCCAGCGCTACCCCCGGCTCTAAGGGCCGGCCAAAGCAAGCTTCGGAGGAGGCCTCAGCCGCCAGCGCCAAGGCGCGGTCGGCGCCGAAAGCTCGCAAAATCACCAAGGAGAAGCCAGCGGCCACCAAGAAGAAGCGCGACAAGCCGGAGTCCCAAAACGGCGGCAAGCGTAAGAAGCAGCAGGCGTCCGCTGACGCGGCGACGCCTGCGAAGAAGAGGAAGAAGGGCGACGGCCCGGAGCCCAAACCCCAGAAGGAACCCAAGCCCGCGAAGAAGCAGCGGGCATCCGGCAAGCCGGAGAAACCCGCGACGCCCTCGAAGAAGCAGCGGCCATCTGGCAAGCCAGAGAAGCCCGCGACGCCCTCTAAGAAGCAGCAGTCATCTGGCAAACCGGAGAAGCCCGTGACGCCCGCTAAGAAGCAGCAGTCACCCGGCAAGCCGGAGAAGGCCGGGACACCCGCGAAGAAGAAGCAGTCACCCGGCAAGCCGGAGAAGCCCGCGCCCACGCCGAAGAAGCAGCAGCAACAGCAGTCACCCGGCAAAGCGCGGAAGTCCGCGGCGCCCGCAACTTCGCCCACGCCGACGAAGAGAAAGCGCGGCGATGCTGAGCCCCAAAAGGAGCCCAGGAGCCCGAAGAGGGCGTCCGGCGATGGGGATGCGCCCACATCTACGCCCGTGAAGAAGAAGAGGAAGGACCAGAAGGCGACTGCGGCCGACATGGCTTCGTGCAGCTTCCCGATGGCGCGGGTGCGGCAGCTGATGCGAGCCGAGGACGTCACCATCCGCGCAGCCAATGACGCTGTCTTCCTCATCAACAAGGCATCGGTATGGCCCCCCTCTTCCACATTTCCTCGTTTCTACTCTAAATGCGATGGTTTATGCTACTCCGATTGCAATTAGGTAACGGATGATTAAAGCATCATATCATTCTATTCGGAATGAAGAATTAGGTCTATACTGTGGTGATGCTATTGGCGCCTAGAAGGCGTTCGATGAATTAGCTTATATATTGTCAGTTGTAACATAATGAACATGTTCTCACCTGAATCCATTCTACCCGATCTGTGTTTCTGCACTGTGAATGGGTACACCTTTACCTTATATGGAAACAAGGTGCCTTCAAACTTGCCAGTGGATTTATGAAACCTTTCCTAGCGTATCTTAACTGTTTTGCAGGGACTTCTCTGAAACATGGTGTTATACTGTTGTCTATCAAATTCTCGTGTACTGATACATTTCGTGTTACTGAGTTGTGGGATTTCATTAATTATATTATGGCTCAGAATGTCAGATTATATTAGCCTAGTAATTTATGCCTACCAAGTGTATTTACGGAGCTATGATGTCGCCCAGAGAGAATGTTTGTTGCCTTGTGTGGGTTTCCAGATTTGTTGTTGTCCCTTTTCTACATTTGCTTCAAGCATTACATTGGTTAGTGGTCTTCATGATAACATTCCATCGTTAGCTGATTTGATTCTCCACACACGTCCACTATCTGGCTTGTTGCTAGTGTTTGTTGACCATATTTCCTTTCGCAAGGCATAGATTGGCGGGAAAACTCTGTTAGTTAGATATTGAAGAAATTGGTTTAAGTTCCATTTTGTCGATAATTTACATTTACAAGATGTAACTAGACATGACTCATCTTCTAGCAGTTAAGACATTGGAGGAGTAAAACATCATACCATTCTATGTGATTGCAGTGACTTAGGATTGATGATTTGATTCCACATCATTAATGCCCCCATCAAACTTGATAGCTAGTGGAATTATGAAGACCTTTCCTAGCGTGTATTCACTGAAGCATTGGTGTTGTATCATATCACACTGAAAGCGAATGGATCTAGCTGAGTTGATTAGATGGCCTCAATAGAACTCCTCAGGCCATGAGTTCAACTCCCCATGGGAGCGAATTTGAGGTCGCAGTTGTGGTTCAATTGGATCCTCCAACCTGGGGGGTGTTTGGGTAGAGTTTCGGTGGTTTTCTCGGCCTGCATGCCCCCCCTCCCTCCCAAATCCCCAATCATTTTTTTTTGCGCTGTAGGTTTATGTCTTACTGAGTTGCGGGGTTTCACTAATCAGATTATATTAGTTTAGTAATTGTTACCTGCCAGGTGTACTTAAGTAACTAATGATGTTACCCAAAATGTTGTTGGCCTCGTATGGAGGTTCCATATTTGTTATCTGTCACTTTTGACATATGTTTATTTGTTTGAACTGTTATGAAGTAGTCTGTAGTCTCCATGGTAATAAGCGATCTTTAGCTGACTGCGTTCTCCAAAGAATGCACAGTACTATCTAGGCTTGATTCTGCTGATGTTTGTTGACCCCATTTTCTTTCACAATTCATAAACTAGGCAGAAAACTCTGATTTAGTTATTGGAGAACAAGAACAACAACAACTTAGCCTTTTGTCCCAAGCAAGTTGGGGTAGGCTAGAGAAATTGGTTTTAATTTCCATTTTGTTGATGATTTGCATTGACAAGGTGTAGCTAGACGTGAATTATGGAGAGATTGTCGGAGAGTACCTTCACATAGATTCTGACAAAGAGTTAGCTTCATTATTGTTTGGGGAAAAACAATGGTTGACTGGTTGTACTACTATTGCAACTTGCAGAATGCATTTCTATATCATTCATAAAATTAGAAATACCTGCTGATATTTGGTGCTTGCAATGTTTCTGCAATTTCAATTGATATTGTAGTTCCTGTAACTGCAGGAGTTATTCTTGGGGAAGTTTGCAGAGGACGCCTATCGCAATGCCCTGAAGGATCGTAAGAAGTCAATTACTTACGATAATCTTTGTAAGTTGGTCCTTTCTTCCTGTCAACTTTCAGTCAAGCATTGCTACTCCCTCGGTCCCTCCATCCTGAAAAGAGTGCATTTCTGGCGATGTATGTGGACAAGTGTTTGTTTAGATGCATAGCTAGAAATGCAGTTATCTTGGGATGGAGGGAGTATGCAGTAAAGGAAAACTAATGCACAGCACGCCAATGATATGTGGAGAGACAGCTGGTCCCTGAACAGCTTTCAGATGGCAATATATTTTATCCTTGTTAGTTCTTTTGTGTTTAGCTGTGAATCTGTTAAAAGTTTACTCTCATGGGGAAAATAGACCCCTAAACATGTCATGTATTTCCATGCATTAAATACTAGTAATTTTTTAGGTAAATGTGAATGAAGTCAGCATCTTTCATCCTAGTCCTAGCTGTGCTCCCTTGCCACTCGTATCTCAGAATCACTATGAAAATCGAACCTGTGCTTTGAGTAGTAACACCTTTTGTTATCATCCGTGATTTGTTATTTTGGTTGGTGTATCTGATGCCACGCCTCTGCTCTCAATTTGCAGCAACAGCTGTCTGCACCCAGAAGGGTTTCAAGTTTCTTTCAGGTAAGTGCTGCTCATCATTTCGTTTAATTCTTTTGGGAAGGAACATTTTTGCACTGCTGCTTTGCTGTGCTAAGTCATGGTGAGCTGAGTTGTCCATTCCTCTTCTTTTCTTTTTTTTTCTTTTTTTTTTTGTGCAGATTTCGTGCCGCAGAGAGTTACAGCCGAGGATGCTCTGAAGGCAGCGGCTGAAAACAAATCATAGCCTGATGCTAGTCTTGTGTTGAGGCATGGTGGTTTTTTTTGCTCCTCAGCACGTGCAAGGAAACCTGTAGTGTTGAATTGTATGGTAGATCAGCCTGGCAGGTGAGGTGATGCTCGGCACCACCTGGGATCCACAGCAAATGTTTGGTCGGGGGGCTTGGCATGGTTGAACTGACTCTGCAGACTAGCAGAACAAGAGTAGGAGAGAACGGATCCATGTTTCTGCGTATATGAATTTCGTCCGGATTAGTGTTTGCTGCTTGAAAGATTTGCTGCGTATGCTACTGAATTTGTGTAAGCGTGCCATAGATAGAGCTGATGAATTTGCGCTTCTGTTGGCGTAGCTCCAAATACAATTGCTTAAAAGGGTGGACTCCCAAGGACGTCCAATGCATTTCCATCCCCGGCATCCTCGGTTGTTTTGACGTCAACGCCTCGATGCCGGTGATCAAGTTCTTGGAAAGGTCTAGATTCCTGACTTTGTGATGCCGCGACAACAACAGCTGGAGACGGTCAACTAGCTAGCTAGCGGTGTCCATCGAAAAGGAATCGTTCAAACTAAGTAAAGGAGATAGTAGTACCATTAAACAATAAAAGCATGCCTTAAGAGTTAAGAAGCAGGCAGGCGATGGATTTATCACTGTTCCTAATTCATCCCACAGGATTTCTGCCTTGGACTGCAGAAAGTTGGGACCTGAAATGTCACGTTATATGGAGGCCAAATGGCACATGTTGAATAATGCGCGCACGAGCAAACCAAGAAGCGCATCGCAATGTCCATAGCTGTAGGATGATTACAACCACCCGAGATGCAGAGAAGTCTCGGGAAGGTTTCAGTGAGTACTCCAACAAGGACGAACCCACTGGTAAGAACAAAATCTATTTGATTAAGCTCTCCCACCACCTAGATCTCAGGAAGGCCTGCAACAACCACGCACCTACAGAGATGCAATGCAACGGGATCGAGTACCTTTGAATCTGAACACTGTTGCTACCAAATGCACTCACAGAGATGCGAATTCAATCGACAGCGCAGTAACAATGATTACAAGAATAATCTGGTAATGTGTACAAAAATGCATCCTCCTCATCTCCATCATATCAATATCGGATCGTTATTATTCCTCTCGGCATCACCAAAGAATTACACACACCAATTACCAATAGTAGAAGAATAGTATTGGAAGAAACAATGAACAATCTATCCCAAGAATCAAGAGCACAAGAACGGATGCGTGCGTGTATCTCAGGGCGGCGTGCGTATCGTATACTGTAGTATGGCGATTGTACTCTAGTACCAATTCCAATTGTAGCTAGCATGTATGTATGTATGATCTGGTCGGTGTGGCCGGCCATTCAGACGAGCTCGAGGCGCGCGGCGTACTCGGCGTACCTGGCGCGGCGGATGTTGGCCCGGCGCTTCCTCCACACGAAGCAGCCCAGCCCGACGACCGCGGCGGCCGTGAAGGCGCCCACCACCACGCCGGCCTTCTTGCCGCCGTTCATCTCCTCGTGGCCCTCCTCGCCATCCTCGTCGACGGTAGAGGCGGCGGCTCCGCTGGCGGCCTTGATCTCCTCGGCGGCCGGGGCAGGCGCGGGGGCGGAGGACTTGCGGTCGCCGTCAGCTTCCTTGTCGGCTGCGGGCGCGGGCGCTGGAGCAGCGGAATGCGGGTGCGCGGGCGGAAGGGAGGACGCCGGCGAGTCGGAGGGGGCCGGGATTGGGGAGGTCTCGGTCGGAGCCGGAGGCGACGAGTGCGCGGCGGCGTCTGCGGCTGCAGGGGCGGAGGCGGAGGAGGTGGGCGGTTGGGAGATTGGAGAGAGCGTGGATTTGGTGTCGTCGGCGACGTAGTCGCGGGGGAGAGGGGAGGCGGCGGGCGCGGAGACGGGGCTGGAGGCCTCCTCCTGGGACCGCGCGGCGGAGGCGAGGAGGAGAGAGAGGGCGAGGAGGAGGGGCAATGCCGGCGCTGCCGCCATGGTAGGTAGTAGTAGATAGACTGGGAAGGGAGGGCGGTGGCTGAAGCGCACGCAGATCTGCGGCGAGGCGGGTGGGGCAGAGACGGTTGGTGCTGCTGCTGCTGCTGCCACTGCGAGTTGTTGAGAGGAGAGATTTTATACTCCCTCCGCCCGCTAGCGCTAGGGGTGCGGCGGGAGGTGGGAAAGGCCTTCGCAGCACGCGATTGATTGGCGACGACGACGGTGGCCGGTGGCGGTGGCTCTCAGCCTCAGCTAGCTCGCGGCCTGCCTGCCGCGTGCGCTTCTCTCAACTCTGATTCCTCAAGGGGAGGTGCAAAAACACTGCAAGATCCAGCTGCTGACTGCAAGTTCGGCCAAGGTCGTTCAAAACGTACGTACTCCTGACCAAGTTTGGACAAGGTCGTTACAAACCCAAACAGCACAACTCCTCCACAAATGTTGACTCTCGACAGCAACTCCTCACAGCAGACAGGCAGGACAAGACCACACACTCTCTGAAATCTCACTCAACCAGCACAACTGCCCTCAGAAACAAACAAATCACATGACAGGATCCAATCCCGTTACCCATTAAGAATCGACAACAACCTGAAACATATGAATCGCACAGCATGATCTCGACACCGTCACACAAATTATTCCAGTTCACAAATGCTTCAGCGAGCCCATAATGCGCCTTACATGGCTCCACAAATGCTTCAGCAAGCCCATAGTCTGACTAACATTAGCTCAGAATTGTCCTATTACAACACACTTGCCTCTCAAAGGTCCATCGCGATTCTATGTTTCTATTTTGGATGACATGATCAAGGTAAAACCTTCCTTTGCTTCCACTGATGATCAGTGCAAAGCCGCGGCCTGCTTCTTCGGCTGCCCACGTGTGGCTTTCCCTTTCCCTCCTCCTGGGGCAGCAGAGGCCTCTTGCGGCGCTGCTGAAGAGCTGGCCTCCTTAGGTGCCTCGGAGCTTTCTGTGTACGGGGAGTACAGGAATTTCTTAGCGTTGCCGACATGGGTACACGACAGCTTAACGATCCTTCTTCCTGTCATCCATTTCAGCAGGATCTTCATGTGAGTCTTGCTGTTCAGGCCACTAATACCAGCATCCTGTTGCAAAAATACATATGCAACATCAGTGCAAAGCTCTTGGCAAGGCTGTAACAGATAACAAGCATATAACTGTCGAAATCACATGCACTTAAGTCTAATCAACATGTAAGCAAGCGTTAAACTGCAGTTTGGAAAGTAACGAGACACATCATGTGAGAATGAACAGAACAATCGTCAGTGTTCACAGGTGACATGAAAAGTGAGAATACAGGGTATAAGGGATTTCAATCAGCTGCATGTGCTGCACGCTGTCAATAATAAGGCCAATGAGGATTTCACAAATATGTTGTAGATGTAAAATACACAGTGCACCTAAGAACAAGTGTAAGGACCCAATAATAAATATTCCCCTCGCTTGTATATTTCAGTTTTCAGGTATCTATACTTCTAAATCATCATCAGCTAATTCTTATGAACAAAGTAATCCTAATTTGACAGAATAAGTTACCTGGTAATAGAATCCTGTTTATATGAACAAATGGTCACTCAGTTGAAAATACATGGCATACGGTTCCATTTAATTACAAGCTGACTAAATATTACCGATAGGTATCTGTCATCAGTTACCACCTTTTCAAGGACCAAAATCTAAGCGTGATAAGTAGCACCTATATTGCACATAAAACTAATGCTTCAACTAAGGCTCAACAAGCTAAACAAACTATGGAATGGAATTAAATATAGAAAAGTTGCGATTGCAAAAAGATACTACTATAAAACTGCACTCATAACCCCAAAGCTGTAACGACTCAGAAATCGCTAAACTCAAACATCCCGGGATTCCTATCAAGCTGCTGGAATGGACTATGCTCGGATCAACAGGTGGATGCCTAGCGCCTACTATCTGCTTCCCCAAATGCCACGAGCTAGCGCAGTAATTAGTGAGATCTCGTAATTAGTAGTCATTGTCTCATTGAGAGGCTAGGTTTCTACTTCAAAGGCGTCTATTGCATAGTAGCTGTTCATATCGCCGCTGCTGGCTCTGATTGACGGGCAGGACAACAGACGGGGGATTTCCTGGCGAAGGTTACCACATAGTAGGTTGATGGGGTATACCAGTAGCGTGTTGCTGTTTCTGTACCTTGGCGTGGTTCCATGTGTTGCCGACGGTGAGGGGCCCGTGGTCGGAGAGGATCTGGAGGAGGCGGCCGGAAATGGCGACAGCTTCCTCCTTGGGCACCTTGGGGTTGATGCGCCGCACATCCACCGAGCGCTGCCTAGAGAAGTGCCGCCGCACCGCCTCCCACGCGGCCCCTCCGAACCCGCCGCCGCCGCCGCCGCTTCGGAGGAACTGCATCGCCACGCCGCCGCCGCCGCCGCCTCGCTGGGGTTCAGTAGTTCAGTCTCCAGGACAGAGGAGGAAGGAAATGACCGAACAATCCAGGAGAAGAAAAGGCCCAACTAGGATTCAATAAGGCCGGGCCGTGGATTAATTATAGGCAGTTGGGCTCATTAGGCCCAACAAGTCTGGTCCATTTCGGCCGGCCCGGCGGCTTCTTCCTCTCTCGTCGTCGTCCCTCCCATCCAAGTCCAACCACCGTCTCATCTCTCTTCGCCGCCACGGACGGGGCCGCGGCGACTGCGGCCGCCGGCTCCGGTGGTGACCCCGCCGCCTGTCGACGAGGAGAGTCCGTTACAGGTCTGCTCCCCGCAGCCACACTTGTTATGCTTCTCGTGAGTTGCCTAGTGGAGGCAAGCTGGCCATGGGAGGCCGCTTCAGACCACCTTGAATCGAGGGAAAACGGGCTCAAGATAATTGGATTTGTTTCCGATTGGCTTACTTTACCTCGGCCGCCGATGAAATGTGTGAAAAAATCTGTCGGATTTTCTGAATTTTGCAGCGCAGATGCTTGGTCACTAGCCGCCGGCCGCACATGTCAGGTCTCGCCTTGTGCGAGGTTGCCGCCAAGTCGCCGTGCTGGTCGGAATGCTCCGGATCGAGGCTACTTGCTGCATCCCAATTCCGGAGGGGATCCGTTCCCTGCCGCTGGGAGAAGCCAGGGACCTTTTGCTTGCTGTGGGCATCTCCTTCCTACCGCACAAACTCAAGGTTCGTTCGCATGACTGAAACAATTAGATGCAGGGTGTTTGTAATACCGTCAACGTGGCCGATGCACATTTGCGCAGACACTTAGCGACATGATTATGCTAATTCTCGTGGTCAGGTACAGATTGTTTGGGTGCTCTGTGTTTCTAGATTTCGATTGGAATCCTAGCAATCAGTCTCCTCTTATGTCTTTCACCGGTGAAAAGCTGTGCAGTTCAGATACACCATACTGGCAGGACTCAATTTTAAAGTCAAATCACTGAGTCTAGAGAATGTATGCAAACACAGCAAGGAACTCAATTTGTGTATTGCTCTATGCCTGCACATATATCTCAGTTTTTTTTCACATTATTTTCTTATTAGTTTGGCATATCTGTAGCTGTACACACATTCAGTGGAAATATTCAAAACTATTCGTGCCTCAACATAACTTGTAGCACTAGATGTCTGCTTTCGGCATTTTGCTACTAGAGAATCCTAAACATGTGATCTCAGTCAGTTCACTGTTACTCGATCATAATCCTTTCACTGTTAATCGTACGGTTTGAGCAGCAATTGCTCACTCCTTTAGTCTCGTGCTCTCATTTTCTTCAGTAATACGTCGTCCTTTGTCAATATGATGTCCTGTCTAGGGAAATACTAAAACTATCAACTTTCTTTCAATAATTCCTTAGTACATTTACATAAAAATGTTTCGTTCTTTGTGTAGGCAGATGCAATGGGACATCAGGACTATGTCAGATGATAGCAGTGGCCAACCAGGCAATAGCAATCGCCTTTTCAGTGCAATTCAATCTTTCTGGAACAAGTTCTCTGCCAAGCTGAAGAAAGCAAGGAAACGGCTAGCAACGAAGATCCTGTTCTTTCTGATCGGATTTTATTGTGCTACGGCCTTTGCTACTGTCATTGGGCAAACAGGTGACTGGGATATACTGTCAGCAGGACTTGCTGTAGCCATTGTGGAGGGTATTGGCGCACTGATGTACAGCGCTTCCTCTGGATTTCTTGGTAGGATCAGAAACATGGTTACCATGTTCAATTACTGGAAAGCTGGGCTTACACTTGCGCTGTTCTTGGAATCTTTTAAATATGAAGTGGCTGAGCTTCTTGATTCATGTAACCCATTCAACTTCGAGATTAATATATTTACTGGCCTTTGGTAAAATTATGTTCCATGTTTCTGCCAACAATAGAGGACATGCCAAAGACAACAAGTCCTTATTTTGGATTCAAATTGAAACAAACCCGTATATGGGGAGCAAAAAAAGATTTACTCAACTACACAACATATACGTATATAGGGACACAAAACAAGACCTGGAGTTACATATAGTAATAAGAGATTGCGTCTAGAATAAGAGATTGTGTAGAAACAATAATATTACATCAATCAGACTCCAAGAGGGGTGGGTGGGGATCCAACTTGCAGGGCGTGTACACAAATGCCTCAGCAATGCCTAGATCCGCCTCGTTCCTGTCGTACAAGAGGTGCCCAAGTATTGAAACTTGGATGAATTCAAATGGTAGGCCACGGCTCTGTCATCATATCCCGCGCCCAAGAAGACAACCTCTTTGCAAGGGTGGAATCCAAACACCGAAAAAACACCAAAATAACCGTCGTCCATCGTCATGTCCTGAGGGGTGTTGCTATCTAGAGTAAATTCGTCTTCATCGAACTGCTGTTCTACTGGTGCTGCGACGGTTTCCCCTATTTGCATTGACTTGCACACGCCCGTTTCATCATCAAGACCATAATCCTGATTGTAGTTGATGTCTTCTAGGATCCAAGGGCCACGCACTTTTTTGTCCAAGTAGCAGCGCGGTAGCACAATCCCTAGATGTTGGTTACAATGCCTCAGCACCCAATGACTCTCACGGTTGGATTCATCATCGACGAGGATCCAAACTTTGAAGCAGTGACGGGGTTCATTGTTACTATCCGCAAGGTACGGCCCCTTCTCAGACTTCCCCAAGAAAGGAATTTGTGAACCTCTGCTGATACCAGCTGGTGGTTTGATTACTCGGTACTCATCAAGGATATCGTGCATGCAATATAATTAAGTTAATGATCAAACACGCCTACTAACTACTACTACGGTACACACGCAGTATATATATGATGAATATAAAATAAACCGATCGATGAAGGAAGGATACATGCATATATATACCTCAAGAAGAAGTTGTTGGGGCAATGCACATAGAGTGCTTGCTTCCAGTAGACAGCGAAGCAACCGTGTTGCAAGCGGTAGGATTCTAAAAAAATTTTAACAGGTCCAACGACGTTGACGGCGGCTTCTTCCCCTTGCCGACGGCGTCGGAGGAATGGCCGCTCCTCCCACCGCCCGGTAGCCGATGAGAAGACGTGAAACAGGTAGGGGGATGGGGGCCACTCCGCCGCCTCCGTTTCGTCGCCGCCGTACAGAGAGTCGTAGTTGATTAATAAGACGCTGTAATCTGCAGGGGACACGGCGGGGTCGAACGCGACGTAAGCCTTCTCGTTGCGGACCAACGACGACGACTGCTTGTTGTTGTGCGGCCTCGGCCATGGCGGCAAGGGAGCGAACCATCCGGTGGCCGGGTTGCCGACGCAGCTGTCGAGAGCAAGATGAGGCCGTTGCAGTGGTCCTTGACCTTGCCGGCGTACCATCCACCGCAGTACTCATCAAGCAGGTGGCTGGGCTCGCCGGACGCACTACCCGCCGGCGGGCCGTTGGGGCGGAAGAACTCGGCGTAGTTGTGGTGCGCGAAGAAGATGCCCCCGACGGAGAGCGGGAGGAGGTCGGCGCGCAGCAGGCGGTGGCCGTCCACGGCGGCCTTCCACTCGGCGCAGACGCACCGAGACGCCGCAACATCGCGCGGTGCCAGGCGGCCGAGGACCTGGGCGAGCACGGTCCTCGGGCAGGAAACGCGTCACCTCGTCGTCGTCGTTCCCTGCTTGTTGAAGGTCCTCCATCATCCTCTTCTGTTGTTGTCTCATTAAGATTGCATGAAACATAACAAAATACAGCAGTTGGAAAATTGGAACAACCAAGTGATGGAAAAGGGGGGAAAATCACAAAGCAGGTTAATACTACAGAGTTACAACTGATGTTCCAGGGGAGATTACATAAGCTCAGAGAACTAATCAATGAGTATTCAACAGCTGTTACAAAAAAGGGCTCTGCTCTCCAAATGAAGATGAATGTTGAGCTGCGAAATGTTGGACAAAGTCTAAATCATGATCTTGGCACCTCCAGCTCCAGATCAAGAGGCTGAAAGTGGGATTGGTCTCACAGCACCCTGTATGCGACGGAAAGCAATCTTGATCCGTTCCTTCAGTGTAGCATTTTCACATTCAACATCACCACTCCTCCCATCCAAGTGTGCCACATCTCCATCCACAGATATGACAAATTTCCCTTCCTCTCCAACTTTAACATCACCAAAAAGCGACGCCATAAGAGAATACACTACCTTTAGTGCTACCCTTTCCGTATCTTCCTTGGCCTTCGCTGCTTCTTCAACTGGAACAACTTTTGGACCTTCACGGCCAATGTTCAAAATCATAGACACCACAGAATCGGACACCATGTCGCTGATTGGATCAGATGACCATTGCAGCGTAACATAGCTTTCTGAGTCTAGGCGAACTGTCACTCGCTCATGCACAATAAGTGCTGGAACATCAGATTCTTCAGTTGCTGACTCCACACTCTCATATATTTGATTCAGTCTGTACTTTATGACTTCAAAAGAACCAGAATAAGGAACTGCAATGCGCTGAGTGATGTTAGCTGTGGATAACTGTGTGAACACTCGGAGATCTTCGGGAGCCATAATCTGATATGTAAATCCTTTTTTCACAAGTAAGCCACCCGAAGACTCTCCACCTTCCGGTACGTTTTCGGCCAGCCTGCCAATGGTCTTGGCCATTTTCTCGCAAGTGAAATACATCTCCACTGATTGGCAATTCTTGGGAGACACAATTTTTGTGTTTGTTCCATCAAACTGAGAAATAAGTTTCTGTTTGAGCCTTGACATTTCATTTGCTTCTCCATGTACAAGAATAATATTGGGTGGCCGAAGTTCATCCAAAAAATTGCTTGTCTGAGGGAAATCGGCATGAGCTGAGAAAGAGATATAGTGGACCTGCATATGAAGAGGAGCAGTGAGCCCATTAGCTAGCGTCACTTCTCTTGGCTCGTTGATGATGGTCTTTGCAAGGGTTCCCTCCACAACATAGCCTGGTATAACACAAGCATTCTTCTTATCCGTGCACCACTTATCAAAAAGCTGCCTAGAGAGACCACTCTGAAGACCACCTGGACTAGCCATCACCACTGAAGGACCTACATCATGAAAGTTCTCGATGCTATTCAACGACTCGATATGCTTGAAAACAAAGGGATTGGACTGTGCAAATTGGTTCCGAATCCTGTCATTCATGGAGTTGATGTATGTCTGGTAGACAGACATGCACCTCTTCGCAAGCGGAGAGGCATAGTAGATTGGAATCTTATGGAGCTCTGGATGCTTGGACCAATACTCATCAAGGATAAGTAACAGTTCTTGTGCTCTGCCAAGAGCAAATGCTGGGATAAGAACACGGCCCCCGTGCGTAACAGTATTGTAGATGACCTCAGTAAAGCGCTTCTCACGTACAATCCTAGGCTGATGTTGTTGTATGCCATAAGTTGATTCAATAATGCAAATATCTGGGGAGAACTGTGGGAGCTCAGCAGCTCGTAGGTGACGGTCTTCTTCACGGGAGTAGTCACCAGTGTAAAGAATGCGCACACCAGCAATATCCACCATGAACATGGCAGCACCAAGTACATGGCCAGCGGTGTAGCACCAAAAGCGTATGCCATTAACTTCCAATGTCTGGTGGAAATCGATAACCTGCGCAACACTTGCAGATTAATAAAATGTGCATCCCTGAACAGATTGCATTTGTAGATTCATAAAGTATATGATGTTCGAGGGGAAAAGGTGAGCAGATATGGCATGCTGCACTAAGCAGAGCATCATAAGCAATACTTATTATAAGGATTGTTTACCAAGCAGAGCTGCACTAACATATAAGCACTTAAAAGGGTTAAAACATGTACTGCCATCATGAGGTCAGAGTTACAAGTAGAGAGAGATCAAATATAATTTCACTATGGAAAACCCAATTATGCAGCACACACATAGGTTCTAGGCAACAAATTCATCATTTTTCCCGTATCTAGTAACCTGTCCTGATTCCTGAACAGGCTTCAAAATAATGTAACAAGTTATATGTTGGCAATTCTATAGCTAACCACAGTCCACAACACATCATCAGCCACACTGAAATTTTGAATCAAATATGCATGCATGGATCTAGGGCTCTAGGCAATAGTTCTGTTTATATTGCTGTAGTAAGAGAAACAACTACCAAGCAAGGAATACCATACCTCAATTTTCTCCATAGAGCGACCAATGTCACTCTCATTATACAGCATATCCTCCACGGAAACTTTGCTGACTTTGACATAATCCATAAGCAGCAGCTTGTAAATAGCCTTGGTGGCATGGGTCATAAACACCCTGCCTTTGAATGTAGTCTGAAGAAGTTACCCGGGAAATTTCAGGCGCCAAGTAGCATGACAATTGACAAGAAATTAATCACAAATCAGTGGGCATTACCTTCTCCAGGAAGTAGGGCAGCGAGGCGGCATGGTCTAAGTGAAAGCTGCAATCATTAATTTGGCAAATTAGGCATGCATACTTGCGGGTGGGATCGGGTCAAAGTGAGAGAGGAGATTACTGACTGGGTGATGAGGAGGATGTCTATGGTGGACGGATCGATCTCGTCGAAGTAGGGCAGCGCCGCCATGCCGGAGTAGGCCGGGTGGATACCGCAGTCGAACTAGCCGCATCACAACAAGAGTACCAATCAGCAGCAGCAACCAGCAAGGAATCAAAAGCAAAGGAGGGAGGGGCGATGAATTTCTTACGAGGACGGTGCGGCCCTTGAAGGTCAAGTGGACGCAGGAGCGGCCCACCTCGCTGCCGGCGCCCAGCGGCGTGATGACCATCTGGTCGCCCTCCCGGCCGCCGGAGGCCGGGCGCTTCCCCGCCTGCGAGGCGCTCGGCGCGGCGACGGACGCCATGGTTTGGAGATTTGCCTGAATCTGCGAGAGGGAGGGGGGTTAGGGTTTTGTTGGGTGGGTTGTTGGGCTCCGATCCAATTGCCCAGCCCAGCTCGATCGATCTTTAAAAGGCCGGCCCGTGGGCTGACACCACTTTCTTTTATGAAACTAATCACTTTTATAATTGTTCAGTGTATCGGAGAATTGGTTCAAATTTTGATATTTATAATCACATATCTATTAGTCTTCTTTTTGATATTTTTGTATGATGCACATAAAGTTCACTAGACTAAGACTTAGGTGTTTACTTTAGGTTATTTTTAATTACACCATTTTGGGCAGCTTGGATACATATTTAAAATGGTATTTTAGGTTGTGCTCTTATAATGACATGTATGAGTAAATTGGATGAAGATTGTGGGTTACTTTAGATTATCTTATAATGGTGGATAACTATAGTAGATCAATGACTATGATTATTAGAGTTTACATAATTGATGCTTAATGTTTCTGATTTTTACGAGAATTTATAGGATTTTTATTTTTTTTCTAGTGTGTCTCGTGATAACCAATACGGAGTCTCCAATGAAAAAATAATAATACCACATTGCTACTAAACTATTACCTTGAGCTACATCTCATTTGTTAAATATCCAAACATAATCTTTATATAGATACACTTAATATTTTCATTTGATTGTGATATATTTTTTTACTAGTTTCTCTACAGCATTTTCATTCACATTTTTATAATTATAATCTTTAACTTTTCACTTTGCATTGTATGTATGCACTAAAATTTGTTCATAGTTTATACCCTAAATTTGAGCTACAATTTTGCGTAGAAATCTAGGTTCTCATCACATCCTTTATATCTTTATAAATAGTGACACACATCATGTGTGTATAATAACCTAATTTTGTTTTACCGAAGTCAGCTGGAGAATCCCCTACCCATTTTTTTATAAATTTTTATTTCAGATCTATTTAATTCGCTCTCACGGAGAGTCGAACTCGGACATGCTAGATGCTACTCAGGTGCAAGAAATAGACGATTTAGATCATATATTAGTATGTCATATACCAATAGCGCAAGAAATATATGATTTAGATAATATATTAGTATATATTATTAAGTAAGGTGAACCGGATTTGAATTTAGGGTTACCTCATGTTATTTTTAAGAAAGATTTATGTGGGTAATATAATGAAAATTTTAGAGGTTACTTTTATTATATTTCTTTAAAGTAAAATGCATCCACCATACAATAACATGTGTATGAGAGAAACCGTCACCACCGTCGGTCGGCGAGCCGCCCCGAAGTCTCCTCTAGGCCCGAAGACCATAGGTAACCCCATCCGGAGTTGGAAAGAACACATCAAAAAAGTGATTTGAGAGAAACTCAAATCTTAAGCGTTTAAGATTTAAGAAATCTCTTATTGGATTTTGTCTCGTTTGCATTCCTACCTTGTTTCTCTCTCTCTTTCCCTCTCCAATCTTGCATTGAATCACTCGCCTCATCATCCTAAAGCAAGTACATTGGTACACATCAGCAGTCCCATAGGTCGTCCCATGCAGCGCCACATAGGATTTTTGATGATGTGGAGGAGAGAGAGCGATGAGAGAGAGAGAGAGAGGTCGTTGCCTCGCGAAACAACCATCTCACGAGCGAAAGTGCGAAACAACTACCTCATGAGATAACTTCACAGCCATTGTATGAGTTGTTGTTGCCATGCAACTCATAATATTTTTTTTATATGCACAAATTAAGAAATTATATAGATCTACGAGACGACTTACCAGACAACTCATTATATAGGTTGTCTGTTGAATCGTGTAAATGCATGAGACGGCGTATCAGACGACACCAATGTACCAGCCGTTGAGCGCTCGTAGGAATGATTAAAAAAAAGACACAGTAACATTTTGGGACTCAGACGCGTGAGAGAAGAGAAGAGGCCGACTCGACTCCTCGTTTTGACACTGTTCACGGAATAATAAATTAATCTGGTTGGAGAGGGCCTATGGACCACGAGTACGTTTGGCTCGATCTGGTGGGCACCAGCTACTGGGATGGATTGGAGCAGCTAGTGTGTGAATAAAAAGAGACACCCCCGAATAGTAGAATGTCTTGGCTTGGGGATCGGAGGTGGCTGGCTGCTCCTGATGCTTTGGACAAGAGGGACAGATGCTGGTGCCACCTGCGACTGAGAGGGGATCGGAGAACGAAGGCGGCGGCGGCAGCACAGCAGGAGGAGCGGAGCACGAAGACTGCCATGCCGTTCATGTACAGGACGGTCTCGGCGTACGTACGATCGAATCTGCTGCTTAGCTTTGTTTCATCGGCATGCCTGCCTGCAGAGACTTGGCCGGGATGGATCGATCCATCGATCGGAGGCCGAGGCCGATGGCCTTTACTTATTTTTTCTTTCTTTCTAGTTGGAGGATGGAATTCCTGCAGCAGAAAGCACACCGCGCGCGCGCATGGCGATCGGTCGCCCGCCACCATCGATCGCGGCGCGCTAGCTAGGTGCTGCAAAAGCAAAGCCCCCAAAGCCAAAGCCCTGCCCAGAGGGATGGACGGATGGATTCTACGACGACCTCACCAGTGATGCCTGCCGGACTGCTGGCTGCTTGCTGCTAGCTTTCAGCCTTCGCCAACATACAGTGGCGGATCCAGCGGTGGGTCGGGTGGGGCTCCGGCCCCCCTACCACCCTGGATCTCATGGTAATCCTTCAAGTTTCCATGAAAATTTTGAGGAGAAAGAAGGAGAAAATGGAAGAAGGAGGAGGGAGGAAGAAGAAGAAGGAGAGCCCCCTACCACTCAATCCTGAAATCGCCGCTGTCTACATACATACATATATAGCTTTCTTTTCGGTAGGCGGCCGGCTGCCTGTGGCCTACAATACTGGACACGGCTGCCATGGCGATCGCTCGATCGATGGCGGGCGCATTCTTTGCCATTTGGATCCCCCCGAGCGTGCATGATCGATCGATGCATGCGTGCGTGCGTGCGTCTTCATCATCATGCGTGTCGATCGTGGGCATTCGTGTGCAGCGACTGCCATCATGCCGTGGCTGTGCACTGCCGGCCGGAGCGGAGAGAGAGACGACGGCCGTGCCTGCCTGCCGCAGATTCCTTTCCTGCGCATTATTAGGTCGGGCGGAGGATGCCAGCAGAGGACGCCGGCCGGCTAGCTGCTCATCCAGGAGCGATCCATCGCGCCTCCCCATGTTCTGCTACTGCGCCTACGACGACCGGCGCCTACTATGTGCCGGCCGGAGATTGGCCGGCCGTCCGCAGTCGGTCCCGTCCCGTCGCCCACATACCCTCCCTCCCGTCCGTACGCACCATGCCGGCCTGCGTCACGTCACCTGCAAACATGACATGGCCGGCTGCTTCCTGCCCTCCTCCCATCTGTAGCAGTGTAGAGTAGCAGAATTTTTTGAATGTGTTCAAAGATATATGATTAAAAACAATTCTTTATCATCTAATTAATACAAACAAGCCTTTTCATCAGTAGCCTGGTGCTGATTTGTTCTGAGAGAAAATGACTGTTGGCTGGTTGCTGATTTGTTTCATTACGAGAGAAAAGTAATGCTAGCTGGTGGCTGATAAGCCAGACGAACAAGGCTCGAATGGTTGTCACAATGACTCCTCCTTGTTATATAGTACAATTTATTGATGGAATTAACCACATTATTGTTAGCAAATACGGAGTACTAGTACTTTCATTTGTGAAAATCTGACTTTTGAAAATAACACTATCAAAAAGGAGAATGGAGGAATATAAAAACAACCACTGCGTGGCATCTTAACCCTAGCACAAGTAGTATAGCTACATCGATCATACAATTGGGGCGGCGTGAGCTTCACGCGTCATGTCCCCGATTCCACGTGGTTAGATATTAGCCTAATTAAGTCACCTCTCTTATATACTATTAACCAAGACACGATGCACGCCTGCTAATCCGGCCCTCTAGTATGTACGGCAAAAGAGTATATATTGACTTCTTGTTTGCATTTGCGATGCCGTGCAAAATATATATGTTAAACTTATATTAATTTGAGCAACAATTTCTCTATCAAATCTTTTGCTATTTACAATAAATTGATTGGATGCTATATATATGTGAGGGTACATGACTGGCTTTTCATGAAGAACGTATATATAGTGAATCGATGCCGGTGTCAATCTACGATCAATACTGATGGTGAAATTTTGAAAGAAAAAATATTTCCTCCATCCTAAATTACTATCTGTACGTTTTGATATTTCTAGGCACATAGCGTTTGACCTAGCTAAATATATATCATGTCTAGATATAAACTATATATGTGGAAATGGTAATTTGGGATTGAGGGAGTAGCTTGTAAAGATGAAGAAAATGTTTAAATATCGGATGGCCGGAGCATACCCTTGATCAAAACAAGAGTGTGTGTTCAATGCGGAGATCGATGATCAGGGTATACTATATACAGTATACTAGTGCTAGTGATGGGGGAAGGCCAGTGCGGCTTTATAAATAAATAAAAAAAAGTTGCATGTGAATTGAATGGTACAGTAGTGCACTAGTATCATGCATATCATCCACCCCACCTGCAAGTGCTAATGATCGATCATGCATGCCCTCATCTCCATCCATCATGGGCTTAATTAATAACCGTGTAATTTCAAGTGGCACGCGCCATCAATCAAGTAATTATTAGCACGGTATATATATGTGTGTGTGTGTGTGTGCTCATAATCACCTCCTCCTGTTCTGAAATACTCCCATTGTTCTCATCTGTCTGCGTTGCTTAAGCATATTGTGGATGAAGTGCTGAAGAAGCAGCGGCAATCCACATGCACCTGCATTGGCGTGTACGACGACGTATGGCAAACCACTGGTAGGAGTACGTACATACGGTCGATCACGCGGAGGCGGAGGAGACACGAGCACCGGCCGGATCGATCGATCGATCGACAAAAGAAGAGACCTGCTCTGCTGCAAGGCAAACAATGGCTGGCACAGTGCAGGCAGCTACTAGCTAGCAGGAGAGGTAGCTAGCTAGCGGCCGACCAGACTGGGCGGCCGGCAGCTGCCAGCAGCACAACAGTATACAGAGATGGAGCCAGCAGCAGCAGGAGATGAGTACTTTGGCTTCGCTGGATGATGGTTCATCAGCTGCTGCACGCCGCATGCAGCAAGCAGTGAGAGCCTGGGTATAGCTGCTGCTGCTGCTGGCGGTCCGGCACCTACTACAACTACAACTCGGCCAGCCAGAGAGAGATAGCCTAGGCAGGCCCAATGCAAACAAACGGGCTGTTCGCTTGGCTTGTTGCTGGCGGCTGGTGCTGGTTTGTTTTGAGAGAAAAGTACTGTTGACTAGTTGCTGATGGTTGATTTTTTCTGAGAGAAAAGTACTGCTGGCTGGTAGCTGATGAGCCAGACGAACAAGGTGAAAGCATGCTCGCCAGAGCCATCCTTGCACGGCTAGTCGTACTAGCACTGCACTACGCCACTACCCTTTCCTTCCTGCTTATAAGTATATAAATAAATAATATAACACCACACACACTTGCCACGGAGTGTATATATAAAAGCTTCGCTGCTGGGAGCTTTGCCATCACTAGCTTGTTGGTGCTTGCACTGCACCGTCGTCGTCACTCCTACATAAACACAGGACAACACTCGTCGTCGTCCCTGCATCAGCTAGCTTTGGGAGGAGAGGAGGTGGCCGGACGGAGAAGAAGAAGCGAATAGTCCGGCCGGCCGGCCGGAGCAGCAGCAGCTCAAGAAGATGCTGGCCTGCATCGCCTGCGTCAAAGAAGAAGGCGGCGGCCGCGACCGCGATGACAACGACGTCGCCGGGCGCTCGGCGGGCGGCGACACCCCGACGTGCAGGGACCCCGTCAAGTCGCTCACCTCCCAGGTGCGTTGGTGCTGTTCATCGCTTCTCTTCTGCCGTTGGTGCTGGTTGCTGTTGTTCGTTGCTGCTGCTGCTGTTGTTGTTGTTTCTTCTTCTTCTTGAATTGGTAGCTGCTTGCTTTGCTTGCATTCATATATACTATGCATGTCCCCAGGCCACAACTTGTATCCATTAATAATTTGTAGAAACAAATTAATGAACTCATCGAGAGTACATAGTAGTAAAACATTTCAACATAATTATGAGCAGTACGTACTGCTAGTAAACACAAAGAGCGAGCGATTATATATACTATACATAAGCTAATAAAGCACGACATTGTTGGGGCTTGGCATGATGATTGCGCCAGCCAACTAGCAGTAGTGGACAAGTAGTAGTAATAATAACCTAGTCGTCCGACGATGAGGGCCGGGCCGTCGTGATCGATAGCAGTCATCAGTGAGGGCAGGCGCGTGGGCGTGGCGTCGCTTTCGCCCGGCGACATGTCCTGCAGTGTGGCTGGCCCGGCGGCCTCTGCTCGATCGCTAGCTCTGCGCCAGCTGCGCTGCGCACCATGGATGTCATCCGGCGCGGCCGCCATGGCTGCTGCCGGACACGGTGGTCGGCGCTGCTACCGAGGACGGAGAGATTGGGATCGTTGCGGCATCCAGACCACCCTTTTGCTTTCCGCCCTTTAATTTCGTTCGTTCCTTGGATCGATGCGTGCATGCATGCATGAGACTGTTGGCGTCGATCCCGAGGCCATCATCGATCGTCCTCCATCGATCTCCTTCTAGCTCCTGTCCTGTACACACGGCACGGCACAGCAGCAGATGCATTCCTTCTCCAGCAGCAGCAACGCAAGCAAAGCATAATTTAGCTCCACTGGCCGGCCGGATTACCCTTTATTCTCTGCTTGCTTGCTTTTGTCCATCTGTCCATCTTCTTTTATCGCGCCGCGTCGGATGATCAAAGAAACAACAAGCAAGCTAAATAAAGCACGAGATGGATAGATGCTGCTCTCATCATATCTCTGCTGCCTGACTGAGTGAGCGCCACAAACAAAAAGAAATTTAAAGCGAAAGAAGATCAACGAATGTCTCTTTCGGTAAAGCCAGCCAACAATAAGGCTGCATGCTCATGTAATTAAGATTGCTCTCTCTTCCTTTTTTGTCCTAACTATATATATATATATATATATATATATATATATATATATATATATATATATATATATATATATATATATATATATATATATATATATATATATATATATATATATATATATATATATATATATATATATATATATATATATATATATATATATATATATATATATATATATATATATATATATATATATATATATATATATATATATATATATATATATATATATATGCTCATGTATATATATAGACACACACACACACTTGATGCTAAAATGCTACGCTTCTAGATCAATCTGATCGCCCCCGGCCCGCCTTTAAGTTCAAAGTTCATATACACAGATCCATCGAGGGCCTAGCTCTTCTGTTCACACGACCGTTGTGCTTTTCAAAATTCAAATCACCTGCTGCGCCTACATACTGTGTGAAATCTTTTAACAGGTTGGCCGGCCTGGGGGCAAAAAGAAACTTGTGTGATTCGACGACTGATCATCATAGGCTTCTTTGCGATGAAAAAGAGTTAATTATTTTCTAGTTTCCTGTACGTACAAATTGAAGCTCAATGCATGGCAAGGCAAGTCTTGTCCTACACATATACTAGCTCCGATCCATTATACGGTTCTAACTAATATAAGCATGCAATTTAACCCAACAGTTTAAATTACTGAACCCCACTATAGTGACTAGCAGTGCTCAGTGTCTGCTGCTTTATTTTGGATTCAAATTTGGATCTGCATGTTTTCAAACACGTACCAGTACGTCAAAGACTTTGACGGTCAAAATTAGGGTGCAGATCATAGGCCTGGCTGCTGGTAGGCCTTTCACTTTGTGTCATGTCCTTCCATTCCATTCCCTAGCCCGGACATCCTCGAACAAATTCAGGAAAGCACAAAGTGCGGCCATGGACTATTCCATTGTTCTTTTCTGATATATTTATTATCCTATTATCATCCAAAGAGGCTTTCTTTCAGCTCCAACTTGTGCCTCTGTTGGGTTTTGGGTCAGTAAAGTGCATGTTCTTCATCAGACGAGTCTGTTTCTGATATAACCATACATGGGTGGTTCTTCAATTCATTTGCTTTCTCGAAAGCAGAGACGGATGGATTGGATTTTGGGGTTGCAGACTTGCAGTAGCAGTGCTAGTGCAAAGAGATGCTTTCCACCCGGAAGCAAGGCAAGAATCCTCGCTCCCTCCAAGCATTGGGATCATCAGTTTATTTTAAAATCTTACTCCTAGTTGGAAAAGAGGAGTGAGAGCATGTGTTGAAGCTGAAAAGAGGATAAAGTAAAGTGAACATTGCCGGAGAATCCATCCTTGTTTCAAGTGGCCCTAACTGTACTGTACCTCCAAACAAAATTGCTTTTCTTTTACCCCATTGCATGGTAGAATAGTAATGGTTTACCACAGACAAACCATCAACATCTGTTCTTGAACTAAACACATAGGTACCATCAACATCCAGTGTGAAAACTAACATCAGTCTTCTCCACTACTACTCAACAGTGACAGTGTCGCCAACATGACATTATTCATTCTGGGGTCTGAACTGAATAGATATAAAAAAGTATAGTTGATTAGGTAGGTATGTGTGAAACAGTGGACCTAAGACAATCTTTGAAAACATGTCATTGCCTGACTGACCCCTAAAGAGGTAACACTAGCTAGCAATTCATAATTGACCGGAGGCATCAAGAAAGATACAGATAAGTGATGACTACTGTAAAGTGTGGTGCATCAAATATGTTTTTCTGAGCTCTGCTTTCTTTCCAGCTGTAAAAATGTGTCCATACTCTGCTGTAAGTAAATAAATAAAATGAGTGAAGAACATGCATGCATGCTGGCCAGCTTGGGAAGGAGCACAACATTGAGTCACTGAAACCGTCCACGCATGTCGTGCAGCTCAAGGACATGGTGCTGAAGCTGTCCGGCACGCACCGTCAGGGCGCGCAGCACAGGCGCGGCGGGTCGCCGCCGCCGAGGGGCCGTGCCACCTCCATCTACCGCAGCGGGTACTACCGGCCGGGCGTGGTGCAGGACGACATGGCGGTGCCCCCGGCGACGTACCTGGGCGCGTCGAGCGCGAGCTCCACGCCCAGGCGCGCGGAGGGCGGCGAGGCGAGGGAGTGGGTGGCGCAGGTGGAGCCCGGCGTGCAGATCACGTTCGTGTCCCTCCCCGGCGGCGGCGGCAACGACCTGAAGCGCATACGGTTCAGCCGGGAGATGTACGACAAGTGGCAGGCGCAGAAGTGGTGGGGCGACAACAACGACCGCATCATGGAGCTCTACAACGTGCGCCGCTTCAGCCGCCAGGTGCTCCCCACGCCGCCGCGAGACGACGACGCTGAGGTGCTCTGCTTTCATTCATTCACGAGCCGCCAACGTTGCAGCTACTAGCTAGCATCAAAAGATTAAAGCTGCATGCGTGTTTGTTTTGTTTTGTTCGCAGAGGGAATCCTTCTACTCTCAGTCCCAGGTGGGGAGCCCTGCCGCCACCCCGTCGCCGGCGCCGCTCACCCCGGACAGGATCAGCTGGGGCGCCTTCGCGCGCCCGGCGGCGCCCCCGCAGGCCGGCGCATCGCGGCAGCACAGCTTCCGCCCGCTGTCGCCGCCGCCGCCGTCCTCGTCCAACCCTTCCGAGCGGGCCTGGCAGCACCACCACCAGCAGCAGCAGCGGCAGCACGGAGCGGCCGGCAAGAGCCCCGCGGCGTCGGAGGCCGCCGCGACGGAGGCGGCGAGGACGACCACCTCGTCGAGGGACGACGTGTCCGTCAGCAACGCCAGCGAGCTGGAGGTGACGGAGTGGATCATCCAGGACGAGCCCGGCGTGTACATCACCGTCAGGGAGCTCCCCGACGGCACCAGGGAGCTGCGCCGTGTCAGGTTCAGGTCAGTGTCTACCTCTTTTCTCTGTTGCGTTGCATACTCCATCCAATACAATGGTTACTGACTGTGTTGGTGCAGCCGCGAGAGGTTTGCAGAGCTGAACGCCAAGCTGTGGTGGGAGCAGAACAAGGAGAGGATACAGGCTCAGTACCTTTGAACGAGACTCCAAACAAACCCTGAGACTGAAATCTGAATTCAGTTGTTGGTGTGCAACAACAAGGGCTAGGGAGGGGCACAGAAACTAATTAATCTGGTATATAGAGTTTATGTTTGGGTTTGGAGATGGAGGAGGAGGGATTAGTTTGGTTGGAGATGGGAAAGATAGGAGGGGCAAGGAAATGTCAGTTGATGCATGTTTTAGGCAGGCAAACCTGGCAGCCCAGGTAAACTACCTGTGATTGGTTGGTGTATCGTGCTAAAGTTTTACCAATCCATCATCCATCGCTGCTGCGTCCGATCCTCTGTTTCATTTTTCTAACATCTTCTCATCTTGTGGCCCAGGGAAAGCAACAGACTAGCCCAGCGTAGAACAAATAATTCAGTCAACCAGCAATCAACCATTGCCAAAAGATTGCTCTCCAGTTGGACATGCACATACTACTTACTGTACATATCAGTAATCACAAACTGACAACAACACAGTTTAGTACATCCAAGGCATGTGTTCTACATACAGCTAGGTGAATCCATCACAACCATAAACATACAGCTATACAAATCCTAACATAATGGAGACCTGCAGGCAGACAAAGCCTGCGAACAGTAGATCGACGCCTATGTGCATGGCTGAGTAGCATGCTACCAGCATGAGCAACAACACACACTAACAACCTCAGTTTCATGCCTGCGGTATGGATAAGACCATGCCTCATGAAATTCTTGACACAAATTAGACATACATGAAGACAACTGATCTAGGACATGATCAAATTCGAGGTCAAAATTTGGAACCACTGGGGAAAGGTGAAAGTTTTCTATTTTTTGCAGAAATCACTCTCTCCTTTTCTGCCTGTAAAATTTGGTACCATCCTAGATCATTTCTCTTCAACTCGTCTAATGCTAGCCATAAAGGTCAAGGGGCCGCACGACTGAGCATGAGCTTGATGTTTTACCTGCTGATGGGCGTTCAAGGAATCCCTATAGTTGTAAGGGGAAGGCGAGACCATTCACCCAACAGCAGAAGCATACGGAGACAGAAAGTATTCCCTAATCCGTGAGGCCCCATCCCTTGCTAGCATACCCTCCAGGTCTCCAAGAATCCTTGCCAGCCAAATCTCCAAGCTTCGCTGGATTTCCTTGAAGTTATTCCTAATTGAACTTAGTGCTCTTCTTGTGCACATTTTGGCTTCTGCTGTTAGCTCATCACCGAAGCTGCTCTTTGCTGTCTCTGCTTGCAGTGTGCTCAGCTTCTGCCTTGTTTCAGTTGCTCGGTGCTGAAGGTGGAATGCTTCTAGCAAGAATTCTGTTTGCCGCTGCGTTCTGAACTCCGAGCTAAGTGTTGAATCACAAGGGTCACTAGTTTGCTGCACAGATACATATCCATTAGTTTCTTTTCCTGCTAAAGTAGTTAATAACAGGACATTGCTTTGCCAAAAAGAAAGAAACTCCTGACCTCCTATCAACCTAAACTTCCATCAATAGCATGTATAAGACATGGTGGATGAAATGAATCAGAGCATACTTGCATTAGGAATGACCAGCATACTGGGGGTAAACATACTAGAAAAAAGGTTACTACCGTTAGGCATGATTTCCACTAACAAAGAAAATGTTATTTTCTTCATAGAAATATCAATTACCTCATTTTTTAAAAAGAATTAGGCAAAATGTTAGAAAGAAGAGGTTTTCCAATTTAGATGCAAGTACCACAAGGTCAGGCACAGACAACTCCTAGCACTACGAATCAAAACGACTAATCTGACAAGTGGCTGGAACTGGAAACTGCCACGTCTTTGGACAACATATTCACCAAACAATTATAATCGTGCACAAAGGAAAGCATAAAGTATCAACACACATGAATCTTCCATTGCATCATGAAAAATGAACACTATGGCTGATTCAACAGAAACAATCAGGAAAATGCTATTCAGTTGAGAAGGCCTACCATCCGTTTGCAGAGATCATCAATTTTCCCAGCGAGAGTTTGGTATCTTTTCACTTGTTTTCTCATCACCAATGGAATCTTGGATAAATCTCCATTCACTACCTTTTCCAAGTTAATTAATTCCTGCTCAAGCAACCTAAGCTTTGCAGGAACTCCTGATGATTCTACGTCCACCTTCCAGGGTGATTCTCTCCTGTTAAAAGAATAATGGCTTAGACTTTAGATGTAAATGATAAGTGGAATTTATCCCATTGCTAGTTCAATGAGCAATGTGCACCAGTTTACCTTGGTACATTATGCTTTGTATTGTACGTTGACTCAACTGCGTCATACTTCAAGTCCTACAAGATGCAAGTTCAAAATGAGCTAGTGCCAAACGCACACAAAATGAACATGAATCTATTTTGAGGCAGCTATTCAACAGTCCTGAAAAAAAAATGAACCGTGTCTTTATTAACAGTTTTTTCTTAATGTTTTCACAAAGGTTGTTTCTTAGGTACCAAAAATGAAGGAGCAATCACACATTCTCAGAAAATAACACAAATGATCCTATTATGTATCGATGTGCAGTGGGCAAAGAGAACACCATCAGTAGCTTTTCCAAGGATATGGACTGAGGATTTAGTTTCTGTTTTTTTAAAAAACAAGAAAAGAGCAAATCCGATATCACATTTCAACTCCCTTGTACTGAAATAGAAAAGCAAGAAACAAACATTGCAGTTTACAGTATACTATTAGCACATTTAGAATAAAAAAAAAGGGATAAAACACCACTTGCACTAGACTTTATACAGATGACATATACCCTATAGATTCTCAGAGTCTCTGGCTTCTCATCACCCCAAATCTTTAAAACAGTAATCTGGACTTAAAACAGCATCGGCTTGTAAGACTGTAAGTCATTCTTTTATCTGAGTTTTTTTACTTTGTTCTTCATCTCATCAGCATCAGAGTAATTTAATATAAGTATTGGTTATTTGGCACTTGACAACTGATAACTGTGTTTGATAGCCAATTCGGTTTGCAGTATTCTAGCAACTGCTGGTGTTTTTCATTTGCGCATTAGCAGCCATTTTCTTCATATATGGCTACCAAGTAATTGAGATTAGCACTGATGGTAACCAGGGAACACATGTATGAGACAGATGGAAGGAGGGGGAGGGCTTCCAGATGCTAACAATGTTAGCTGTGCACGCACATAGCAGAGTCATTGAAAAGGAGATTAAAAAAACAGACAGCAAACTTTGTCAAGAGCAAAAATATATGACAGCTATCATAAGAATATGTCATTCGATGTCAGATCGCAAAAAAAAAAAAAAGCAAAAAAAGCAACAAAAAAAAAACAGAGATATTTATCATTGATATCACGCCAAAATAATTTAATGCATAATTTCATACCAACTAATGCCCTTACATTTTTAAGAGGTGCACATAATATGAAAAAAGTTACTAACACACCACCCCTTTTGTAATGTACTTGAGGCCTTAAGGTACTATCGCAATCAACAATATCAAGCACTAGTAGGTGATTTGCCCCCTGGAATAATGAATCATGTATAATGCTAAAAGGAACGAATGGATTAGCATTAACATAAAAGCGACCCAAACCCTTTTGCAGTACAATATCAAGCACTAGTAGGTGACTTGCCCTGGAGGTGCCAAGTGATGATACCAAGTACCAACATGGTTGTTCAGCTCGCTGGTAGATTAGCCAGTAGTACAATGTAGAAATCACAGTTAAGTTTCAGATAAGGTACCAATGTGATCTCCATATGCCAAGCAGCATGTGAGATCCAGCAAAACAACAAAAACAAGAGATAAGAAATGGTTTCAATCATATGCGCTCATATCTTAAGAAATGCACATCAAAACAACACATATGAACATAAAAATCTAAATAGGTATGGCAACTACAATTAGGCCTAAAGTACCCAAAACTAATAATAATTAGCCCTAAAACAAAAGCAATTAGGTAGTGCTAGGGGTGCAGATTGTTAAACCTACAGGTGTTCACTGATTTGTGCCCCTGAGGTACAGTAACTAAGCCCCGCCCATGGTCACTTCAGACAGCACAAATCTACGAGGTGGTGCTACTTGCATGAGCAGCAATAGGAAACCTGTGATTCGAGGTCTCCATATCAGTAGCAATAGGAAACATTGTGATTCAGGTGGTTTTCATGAAGTACCTAACAAGAAAGAAGGTAGCCACTCTTGCAGGCAAGTTACCCCACAAATATTCTGCACTTTCCACTCAGTTCTATCAAGGACATAAACCACAATCAGAGTGCCCCCCATGACTTCAACACTCACCACCGGTCACTGAAAAAAAATCATCAGATTGCTTCCATTCACAGCCAACCACTTCCCACCGGCACCTAAACATTCCTAGATAACGGCCATATAAATTACCCTACCCAGAATAATCCCTGTCGAGCACAATCACGACCACATAGCCACCACTGGCCATGGATGACTGGCTCTTCTACTCTCTCACCACGCTGCTCTGCCTCCTCTGCTCGCTCCTGCTGCGTGCCATTGCCCACAATTCAAGCAAGGTCCATGCCGCCGATGAATCCCTCCCTCCTCTCCCACCTGGCCCAACGCCTCTGCCGGTGGTGGGACCGCTCCTCTTCCTGGCCCGTCGTGACTTCAACATGGAGCCCATGCTCCGTTTCATGGCGCGGAAGTATGGTCCGGTCTTCACCTTCGCGCCACTCGGGAAGGCGCGTCCCACCATCTTCGTGGCGGCCCGTGGTGCTGTGCATCGTGCGCTTGTGCAGCGCGGAGCGATTTTCGCCTCCCGTCCTCCTGCGTCGGCCTCAGGCATTGTTCTCACTAGCGGGGGACACAACATCAGCTCCTCCCCCTACGGCGCCACGTGGCGTACGCTGTGGCGGAACCTTGCAGCTGGTGTGCTCAACCCGACACGACTCCGGGCATTCTCCCCCGCACGGCGGTGGGTGCTTGACGTCCTTGTCTCCCACGTCCGCAATGACGGAGGGAACGGGGAACACCCTATCACCATGATGGAGTCGTTCCAATACGCCATGTTCTGCCTCCTGGTGTACATGTGCTTTGGCGACCGCCTCGAAGACGCACGCGTGCGAGACATCGAGGCCACACAGCGGGAGCTCCTCAGCAACTTCCTCAGCTTTCAAGTATTCTCCTTTGTTCCGGCGATCACGAAGATCGTGTTCCGACGGCGGTGGGAGAGGCTCATCTCGCTGCGGCGGCGACAAGAGGAGATTTTTGTACCGTTGATTCAAGCAAGGAGGGAGGCTGGTGCAGACGG
The DNA here is from genome assembly GCA_036936925.1 of Cenchrus fungigraminus. Lineage (NCBI taxonomy): Eukaryota > Viridiplantae > Streptophyta > Magnoliopsida > Poales > Poaceae > Cenchrus > Cenchrus fungigraminus. The sequence goes on along the minus strand of CM072770.1, from coordinate 1,211,907 downwards.
AGACTGCTATGTGGATTCCATGGTGAAGCTGATCATCCCTGAGGACAACGGCAGGACGCTCACAGACGACGAGATCGTGAGCCTCTGCTCCGAGTTCCTCAGCGCTGGCACCGACACCACGGCCACCACACTGCAGTGGATCCTAGCAAACTTGGTCAAGAACCAAGCAATGCAGGATAGGCTGCGGGACGAGGTGGCCAGCTCTGTCGGTGCCAGTGGCAAGGTGCGAGAGGACAACCTGCAAGCGATGCCGTACCTCAAGGCCGTGGTGTTGGAGGGGCTCCGACGCCATCCACCAGGTCACTACGTGCTCCCGCATGCTGTGCATGAGGACACGACACTGGACGGGTACCGTGTGCCCGCCGGCACACCCGTGAACTTTGCGGTGGGCGATATCGGCCTAGACGAGGAGGTGTGGAATGCACCATCAGAGTTCCGACCGGAGCGGTTCCTGCCTGGTGGGGAAGGGGAGGAAGTGGACCTCACGGGAAGCAAGGAGATCAAGATGATACCATTCGGTGCCGGGCGGAGGGTCTGCCCTGGCATGGCACTAGCACTACTACACCTCGAGTACTTCGTAGCCAACCTTGTGCGGGAGTTCAAGTGGCTTGAGGCTGATGGCGAAGATGTGGACCTCACCGAGAAGCTCGAGTTCACCGTGGTCATGAAGCGTCCGCTCAAGGCCAGGGCCGTGCCGCTGCGATCACTGTCCGTTGTTACAGCTGCTTGATAGATTGAGCTTACTCTTCTCTCTAGCATGGCAATGGATTAAGAAGAGTGTTCATCTCCTTACCATTACATATACCCAACGATTAGGGTAATCAAATTAAGGTTATCTTGTTTTGGGTGTGTACTAGCAGTCATAGCAACCTTTTTAAGCTCAACTAGTTTGTACAATAAGGCAGCAACTAGTAAATATTTAGTACACTAGTACAAATTATTATTTACAGAGGGCATTCAGCTATGTTAAATGGAATGCAGCAGCAACATCCAGCCAATTGTGAGCTCTTATGGTCCTGGCGTGTCTCGGGTACTCTTCATTGCTTGCCTATTGTCATGATTTGTTTGCATCACTGTCCTTATTCATGCCAGTGTCATGCCATGCATCGTGACTATAAGTTAAGGTCCATTGACTTGGCGAAAAGAATTAATAAAACGAGAAAGGGCCCAGTTTTTAGGTGGTAGAAAAAGGGAACGGATGTATTACCTCTGCTCCTAAATATTTGGCATTTAACTAACAGTCGACAAAGTGATGCAGTATGTGTGGTAGCGACAAGTTGCTTATAGCAGACAGAACTATAATCTGCAATAGAACTGCCCCCCACCACCCTTTTCTTTTAAAAATTAATCTACGATATAGTGGAACTATTTCTAAAAACAGGCTGATGTTACACATTCGCAATGCGAGTAGAACATATGATGCCCACATACCATTGATTTTCGTTTTCTTAACTGGTCGAACAAGCAAGTATATCATTTAAATAATCAGGCAAGCTACTAGATCCACGTCCTCCTGAAGTTCAATTGTAACTGTAAAAATGATCCGCAAATGTCAACTGAGATGTTCCTACGTTTCAGATGCTACCTACAAACAGTGGCGGGGCTTCACAGGAAAATCAGCACGGGGAGGGGGGGTCAGAGCGTGGAAATAAATAGTAGACATCAAACTACAGTACCGATTTTACTGTTCATGCTGTGGACATTTGCCTTGATCAAGGGGGCCCATGGCAGTGGCGTAGCCAGGAAAAAAAACTAGCTGGGGCGGAATGTACCGACAGACTAAACCAAAATGAAAAACACACCAATTCATACCCTATTGACGCATCCATATATTGTGATCCCAGAAATTTCATGCAAAGTTTTAAGATGCTACCTCAAATTTGAAGAATGCATACATAAATTAGCAATTAATACTAAAGTGGCCATAAAGACGTAAATTTACTTGTCAATTTGATGATTTCTTCAACTATGCTGATTTAAAAGCATAGCGCTGAGCAATCAACATTCACGCATTTAGAAAATCTGCAATGTACTCCTAACGACGGATTAAACTAAAATGAAAAACACACCAATTCACGCCGCATCCACACATTCATATATTGCAATTGCAAAAAATCCTGCAAAGTTGTAAGATGTTACCTCAAATTTCAAGCCCGCACAAAAATTATTTTGTCAATTTGATGAATCATTCAACAATGGACACAGCTACACGTCTTGTCCTCTCCCTTGGCCTCGGCTAACTCCCGCCGGCCGCCGGAGCCGCCCCACCCTTGATTCCGCCGGAGCCGAGCTGCTCTCGCCCTCGGCCAACTCCCACAGGAGCCGCCCCGCCATCAGCCTTGAATCCGCCGGAGGCCCAGAGCCGCTCTGATTCTGCAGCCAACACCAGAGCTCCGGGCGCCGTGGCCATGCTGCCCAGCACCGGCAACGGCCGCCATCGGCGCAATCCCGTCCTCCTCCATGAGCTGCTACCACACCTTGCCCGGAAGCCGGAGCCGCCGCTGCGCGCTGCCCGGAGACACCGCCGCCGCCCACCGCATGTCGCAGGACCTACCGACCTAGGGTTGCGCCGCGCCGTGGCCGTGCGGTGGCTGACTTCGATGTTGCCTGTCTATGTGAGGCAGATGGGCCTGTTTTAAGCTGTTGGGCCAGTGGGCCAGAAGGAGGTAAAGGGTTAAAGTTCGAAGGCCTAGTTGGCCGATGGTCTTTCTTCTACCTGTCTCCGTCGGTCCGTTTGAACCAGGAAACAACGCCGCTGCCATGGCTTCTGCCGCCTGCTGGAGTTGAGAAACTCGCCGAGGAAGAAGGAGAGGTACTTGTGCTATCCCAAATTTAGCTGGGGCAGCCGCCCCAGCTCGCCCCAACATAGATCCGCCCCTGGCCCATGGCCTACCTTGGTCCCTACTAAGCTCCACCACTGGCTACCAAGTACCAATGCGGTTGTTAAGACTGGCTGGCAAATTAGCCAGTCATACACTCAGTGTGGGCAATTAAGTGGCAGCATGAGTACAACTGAAAAAAATCCTAATACTTAAATTTAAGCCGTTAATTTTCAAAATTTGAGTTCTCAATTAGTGTATTCTTTATGTAGAAAGATTAAGGGTATGCTACCACCTACGAGGACCATGCCAAGCAACAAACAGCAAAACAACAAAAGGGAAGAAGAAGAACTGAATTTGATCCAATGTATCCATATGTAATGCACAAATCATCAATAAAACAACAAATGCTAACATGAGGACCTAAATGTGTAGTTAGGCAAAAGTTTCTCTGAACTGGGTTTTTTGGACTCGACCAATCATAATAACTGCGTTGAATGAATACTGACTAGCCAAAAGCCTTCTGTTGTGACACAAACTTTTCTTTAGTAATACACTTTTGACAAGAAAAGTATAGGAGTAAAACGCAACAGAAGCAATGGGATTTCTTCTTGTACAGTAACTAGGCCCAGCCTGTGGTGCCTTCAGTACAGCACCAATCTTGTAGGCGTGCTGGTTGCATGAGCTACATGAAGCCTGTGATTTAGGTGTTGCTATATGAACTGTATAAGACTCAGGTGGCGTTGGCGGAGTAGCTAACAAAAACCAGGTAGCTTTCTTGCAGGCAGGCTTGCCCCCACGGACACAGTATCGTGTTCTGTTGGATGGAAGAGGCTTTCAAAGTGGTTGTTTGTCCGTTGTATTCTGCAACAAGCATGGCATTGTGCGTGGAGGAGATTCTGGCATCACTATCACTCCTGGAAAGATGTGTATCATGTATGCAGGGCGCCTACTAATGAAGGATACTGGAACTACTAGCATTAACCACCGCTAATCGCATTGCCTTAATAGTGAAATAGGAACGATCAACGACAACCCCCTCTTTTACTGAACGCTACTCGCTAGGTACTCCATAATTGTAATTTATCTAAAGTTTATCTGAGACGCAGTGTCATCGATTGTATCTACGAAGACTATCAATAGGGAAGACAACACTGAACGAAACAGTAAAAGGAGGTGGGGACGGAAGGCAACTTTTTGTCATGTCCACTCACTGACCTGCCAGCCTTTGGATGGGTCCATCCACGGGGGCATTCCCGACGCGGCCGTGTTGAAGTCGTCGCTATAGCCGTCGTGCTTCTGGCGCTGCTGAGCGTAGAGCGCGGCGGCTGCGGCGAGCGCGTCGGCGTCTGTGGTCTCAGGCGGATCCACATCCACCGGCGGCACGGGCACGGGCACGGGGTCCTGGTCGTCCTCCCGCGCGTCGCGCTCCCCCTCCTGGCCGGCACGCGAGGTCGCGGCGAGGAGCGCGGTGAGCAGCTCGTCCCGCTCTGCCGCCTCGCGCTCGAGGCGCTCGGCGCGGGCCCGGAGCGCGGCGGCGTCGGCCTCGGCCTCGGCGAGGCGCGCGCGGAGCGAGGCGGCCTCGTCCCCGGCGGCGGCGGCGCGGGCGAGGATGCGGCGCTCGGCCTCCATCCAGGCGGCGCGGTGGCCCGCGAAGATCTCGGCGGCGCGGGCGTTGGCGCGGGCGTCCTCGCGGCGGCGCGCGCGGAGCTGGCGGAGCTGGTCCTCGGCGGCGAGCAGGCGCGTGGCGAGGATGCGGCCGCGGGACTGCAGCGAGGCGACGTGGCGGGCGCCGGTGGTGGTGGGGAGGGTGGCGAGGAAGAGCGCGAAGCTGACGCCGAGGTAGGTGGGCAGCTCCTGCGGCGGGGGCGGTGGCGCGGGCGCGGGCGTGGCGGCCGACTCGGCCGCCATCCTCTTCTCTTTGGGGAGGGAGGGAGGGAGAGCGGTAGTGTGGGCTGGTTGGGGGATCTCGGGCCAAGTGCAATGGAGGAGTCCGCGGGTTTTGAAGAGCAACTTCAGCGGATTCCCTATCCCCTCCCCAGTAGCAAGAAAAAAAATTATTGTATAACGGATGAAACCTTCTCCAGCAGATTCCCTATAGCTTTTTTTTTTCTCCATTGACTAAAAACCTCTCTCCATCCCCTCTACAGAGGGAATCTCTCCTCCACCCCTATCTGTGGGACCCACTCGAAAACACAGATGGAATCAACCCAGATTGAGCCGCCGCCGCCACCCGGCGAAGTGAATCCGGCCAGCAGTTCTGAACGGCGAGGTGACCCCCACCGTATCCCACCTCGTCCCCCTCCGCAGTCCTCACTGCTCTCGATTTCGCTCGCCATCCACACACCCGCCGCCCCCCCTCGCGATGCCTTCTCCCACCACGGCCGCGGCCGCGTCGGCGCCCCTCCACCGCCGCTCGTGCGCACGTCAGCACCTCCTTCCGGCCTCCCGCTGCTTCCTCCCCTCCGTGCGCCCCTCAACTCCGCGCGCCTCACCACCCAAGCCCCGTTGCCCGTGCACGCTCCGAGGCTGCCTCCGTCGGCGGCGAGAGCGGCCGTCAGCAGCAGCGGCCCGACGAGCTGCTCTCGATCTGCGCGGTGAGCTCCGCGGTGGCGAGCTGCTCCCGGCCGGTGAGGACTCAAAGAAGCTCCTCCCGGCTTCACAGGTCCCGGTCGAGCTCCTCCCAGTCGACGCCGCGAGCTCCACCAGCCCCGACGAGATGCTCCCCGACCGGCACGGCGAGCTACGCGCCTCCGGCGAGCCCCGCTTCGAGCTGCTCCCAGCCTGCAGACCCACGAGTTGCAATTTGCGCCACCGTTCCGATGCAGACCCACGAGGCTGTTAGTAATAAGTCTAGTAGCTTAGTATTTTTTATTTTACCCCCTATGCTATGCTTAGCCAACCATGTTAACCCTTGGTGGCACCTATATATATATGTAACCTAAGACCACTTTGGAAGGCTGTGGTGAAAGGAATAGATCTTTTGGGCTAACAAGTGGTATCAAGAGCCTATCCTTCCCACCCCCTACCTCTCTCCCGCGCGTCCACCCAGCCAAACCCTACCCCGGCGGTGGCGCACCCCCTCCCCCGCCAGATCCGGCCGGCAGGTGCCTCTCCCCACCCTCCCCACTCGCGGATCCGGCGGCAGGGCCCGCGGATCGGACGCGGAAGGCGGCGAATCGAGAGCGGCCGGCGCGCGTTGACCCGGGCAGGAGGCCCGATTTCCGGCGCGGCTCGATTCGGCTGTGCGGCGGTGTCCGGCAACGCGGGCGGAGGTGGAGTAGGGCTCGCGCGGGCAGGCGCGCGCGGCGTGGGTGCGGGCGGCGTGTGAGGCGGAGGAGGGCACGCGCGCGGCGGCGGAATCGTGCGCGCGTGCGGCTTCAGGCGCGTGTGTGCGCGTGAAGCGGACGGGCGGCGTCCCGATTCGCGTGCAGGCGCGGGACGCAGAGGCAGGGCTGCTCGCGGCGCGGGGTGGAGTGCTCGGGCTGCACGCGGCTCGGGCGGAGCTCCTGCAGGCGGGCGGCTTCCGGCGGCGCAGGGCGTGCGCGCGGGTGATCTGCATGCGGCGGTCTTCAGGCGCGGCAGGGCAGGGCCCCTGCGCGCGGGAGGCAGAGGATCGTGCGGGCGGAGCCTCGTGCAGGCGTGCGCGGTTGAGCAGGCAGCAGGGCTGCTCTGCTCCAGGCAGTCGCGGCCGGCGTGCAGCAGTGCTACGCAGGAGCGTGCGGGAGGCAGAGGCGGTGTGTCCAGGGGGCGCGCGCGGCCTTTCCCCGACGCGGAGGAGCTGCTGCGGCGGTGCAGCTGGGCTGCACACGAGCGGCGGGTCAGGGACCCGGCGTCTTCTTCCGCAAGGCGTCTTCTTCGACTCCTTCTTCCATGGCCGGCTCAAGCGGAGTTCCGGCGGCCGTGGACAGCACAGGTGTGACTCCGGCAGTCTCCATTCACACTCAGGTCTCCTCACGACCTTCCTCGCTCGGCTCGGTGGCGTCCAGCGCGAGGAGGAGGGCGGCAGCGGAGGAGACTGAGGCGGCAGCGGCACGACGGGAGGTGGCGCATGATGGTCGAGGAGGAGGCAGCAGTGCAGCGGCGTCGGGTGAGACGTGCTGCTGCTGCACGCGAGGCGGAGGAGGAGCAGCGAGCGGTGCTGCTCAAGGAAAGGGCAGCGGAGCTGCGACGTGCAGCTGCTGCGCTCGAGCTCGAGGAGGAGACGCGCAAGGCGCGTCGGGCGCGACGGGCTGCGAAGGCCCGTGCGGCAGAGGAGGATGCTGCGATGGCGGCGGCAGCGAGGCTGCGCGACGTTGAGGCGCAAGAGGCGGCTGCGGCTCGAGCAGCGCGTGCGGCGGCCTTGGAGACCGCGGTGGTGCGCGCAACCGAGGCAGCGCGCATTGCCTGGGACACCTTTACCCAGCTGGAGCTGGAGGTGGTGGAGCTTGCGAGGCAGCTTGCCCAGGCCGACGAGCCTGAGGCACCAACGGAGGAGCGACGTGGCAGCCGGTGCGAGGCGCTGACCACTAGTGGCGAGACGCAGGGCGACCGTTCTGGGTCGCAGGGCGATCGACGGGAGGTGCCCAAGGATGCACAAGACGAGGATGAGGTGCGGACGACACGGGAGAAGCAGGCCGCGGCACAGGAGGTGCAGGTGGGCCAGCATCGGGACAAGGAGTGTCCCCGGAGCCAGAGGAGCTTCGCCCTCGACTCCGGCCTCGACTCTGAGGTGCGGAGAAGAACGCGGAGGAGCAGGCCGCGACACAGGAGGCGTCGGCGGGCCAGCACCGGCGACTTCGACTCCAAGGTACGAAGGACGACACGGAGGAGCAGGCCGCGACGCAGGAGGCGCCGGCGGGCCAGCACCGGGACGGTGAGCGTCTCCGGAGCCGGGGGAGCTCCGTCCTCGACTTCGACCTCGGACTCCGACAAGTCTTCACCTGGCGAGCCTACCTCCATTGGTGGGAAGCCTTACTTCACCAAGGAGCAGTGGTTTGCCCGCAGGAGGAGCGGAAGAAGGGGGAGCCTTCTTCCTTGACAGGCGGTCGCAAGCGCGGTATGACACACAGAGGCGTCGGCTGTGCATGTGAAGGTGCCAAGGGTGGTGGTGCGTGTGGAGGTACCCGGGGTGGTGCCACCGGCGAGCGCAAGACCACCCGGGACGACAAGTGCTACAATTGTGGCGGGATTGGCCACTGGGCCAGGGAGTGCCACCAGCCGAGACGCGGTCGGGCCCAGATCACGCAGGTCGTGAAGGATGATAAGGAGACGGCTCTGTTCTAGGAACACCGTTCCGGAGTCGGGATCAAGAATAAATGTTTTTGTTTTGTTATTCTATGAGCGTGCCTAAGTGCACTTAAGCTCTATTGCTCTATGTAACAGCTGCTAGACTTAGGAGGAGAATGTTAGTAATAAGTCTAGTAGCTTAGTATTTTTTATTTTACCCCCTATGCTATGCTTAGCCAACCATGTTAACCCTTAGTGGCACATATATATATGTAACCCAAGGCCTCTTTGGAAGGCTGTGGTGAAAGGAATAGATCTTTTGGCTAACAGAGGCAACAATAATGCAGCGCAATGCAGAACCGATTCACTGATTCTTACCTGCCTCAGCCTGGAGGTGAAGCCTGCAGCAGCGGCGACGGGGTCCAGGAGTGGCTCGCGTTCGCTGGGGACGCCATCATCTCGTCGACCTAGAACCAAAACATTGCCGAACAATTAACTGGAGGTACCCAACAGCAAGCGTAGGCGGCGGCGAGGCGCAAGCAAACACGGAGCGGCGGGTCTGTGGCGACATGACAGCGGCAACAGCACGGCGGCGAGGCTGCGTGCGCGGACCACGGGGCTTGCCCCGGCCGCAGCACGGCCGGCCGGCGCGCGGGTCCCAGGTCCGCGGCGCGGTGGAACGGCGGCGACGGTGAGAGAGCGGCGCAGCTGCGTTAGCGTGCTCGGCCAAAGGCCAAGCCTCGGCCGCGTGCCTGCCAAAGGCACGCGTCCTGGCTGCGGTTTGCGCGTGCGCGGGTCCGGAGCGCACTCCGGCCGCGACACGGCCGGCCGACGCGCACGGCGTCTCGAGACCGCGGCGTGGCTCGGCAGAGCGACAAGCGGCGGCGCGGCACAACTCTCGGCTCGAAGGCCGGACAACAGAAATTGCAAACGCATCGGAACGAGCGTGGCCATGGCGGAGTGGGCTGAAAGATGGAAGATTTGGGGGAGGGGAAGGAGAAGCTGACGTGACGCGGTAGGACCCACGAGTTGGGAAGGAGAATAGGGAAACTGCTGGAGCAAATTGTGTTTTAGGGATGAAAATATTTTTACTCCACCCCCAATAACTATATATAGGGGATCAAATTTACTCTATCCGCTAGAGTTGCTCTAAACGGGTTTATTACGGGAATGCCCTTGGGCCTGTGATGATGACGACCCACCCACCCTGCCTAGTTTTCGCTTGTCCGTCCGGCGGTGGTGGGTCTGCTTGCATTGCCTGCAGCATTGCCTGCCTCGAGAGTTGGTTAAATTCGAACACGCCAACACAATTTGAAAGATCTTCTCAAGTTCGAATACTGGTAAAAAGAATTTGTTCTTCCAAACGTCCAAAGATGAAATTCTTTCAAGAAAAAAAAAAGCGACCACCAAACGGGGGTACGAGGAGTCCGTGAGTGCAGCAAGCACAGCACCTTGGTCCTTTGTCATGTGTGATGCCGGGGAAACGGGGGTCCGTGTGTCTGCGCCGCCTTTTGCCGTCGTGTGTGCGCGTTCGCGTGACCACTCGTCCCCCTTGCTGTTCCACATGTCCCGCAATAAATGCAATTCTAAGACCCAACATCCAAATCAATATGAGATGTAAAATGAACCGAACTACCCATTGTCTTTTATGAGAAAGATCTAGACATTAGCTCGTCTTTTCTGTGAGAAGCTTCTATAGCTCCTTGCCTTTTCTAGTTGGTTAGTCAAAATTGCATTCTTTGTGGGGACAAAATTCGAATCCTAAAATTGTATTTATTTTGGGACGGAGGGAGTATTTCAGTGATGCACATATATTTTTATAATGTAACTTATCGCGTGTGCAAATTTGGAAACTTTCAAATGGTCACAAGATCCTCATTCAAGGAGAGGGGAGGGAGGCTATTTTACACACAACCGCCCGCCGTATGCATCTTCAATGATATTTTGCGATAACCCTCCCTCTCTTGCCCCTTGGATGAACATCTTGTGGTCTTAATCAAAAATTTTTAAGTTTGCACAGAGTGTTTGATTTTTGTACCTGATATGTACAACTGTATAAACTTATTTGCTCGTTCTAAAAGTCGTGTATTTGATTTGATAAAACAAACACTGAGTACTTATTTGCAGAGGCGTCCATGGCTTCATTTTCAGATGACAGATTACCTTTGGGCCCGCAAAGCTAGCTAATTGGCGCCTGCCCTGCCCCGCCCCTTGATGACATGTTGTCCGTTGCAATTTACTACTGTACCCTGCCCGCAATCGATGTGCAGACAGCAGCGAGTGTACGACCAAACGAGACAGCCGTATCCAGCACGGTACACTACCTGCAAATAACCACTCATCAATATCTCCATCACAGCAAGCCAGAATTGCCACTCACTCTATTCATAAATTATATAAACGATTTTTTTTTCATTAAGAAGAAATAGGGTGTTCCCTTGAGTGGTAAACCAGGAACAAATATCAACAACACAAAACAAGCTAGGATCGATTTCAAATAGCTCTTTAATAACAGCAACTCTTGAATGCACAACAAGAGCGATATCATGATACAAATTATACACAAGGTTCCTTAAATTCATGAATGAGGACACAAGTGAAGTTGCTTTCACTTGATATTCCAACGCCAGATGATAGCATTGCCCAATTATCAATGGGAAATAAACAAGATGAAGAGTTTTCCCAAAAATCAACTGATCAACTGAAATCACAAGTCCACTAAGTCGGTTCTGGATCATGCCTAGCAACTAGCATTCATCTAAGATTTGATTTGGTATCATGCCTAGCATTTTGACAAATTCATATCACCAGTAAGTCCATAAGTAATGTTATCCTATTACCATTTCATATGAATCAATCAATATAACTTAAACTCACAAAAATATATTTAAAAAGACAAGATAACAGGTGGTTTTGGAAAATTGCTGGAATCTAGAGGCAACACAATTTGCTTTCATAGCATCAAGCACTGGACTAAGAAAGAGCTCATGACCAAGATGTACAGATAATCAGAATTACAACATTTCAGTAAAATGGAAGGATATAGAACCTGCCTCTCTGTCAAAACTGGAATCCTCACACTACATCCAGGATGAGCTAAATGGCTTCTCTGAGCTGAAAGTTCTTCGAAATAGCTCTAGCTTTATCATACTCATTCAGTCCTACTAACATGTTTTTTAGTCGGCGGGCTAAACCACGTGTCTCTTCCTCGCTAATGCCTGAAGTGTGTCTCCTCTCCAACTTGTTTCCTAACTCAACCACCAGGTTTACAAAAGGCTGCAGCTTTTGGTTTTGCTTGCTCCAAACTCCTGAGAGTGAGGCAGCTATTCTCTCCGCCCTAGTGATTGCATCATGAAAATCCAGGATGATACTCTTCATATGAGGAAGAATCTTCCCAGTTAGTAGTCCGTCTAAAGCAAGCTCCTCAACAACATGATCTGCAAGGATGTCTTTCCACAGACACACATTCCTTAGCAGACGTGTTGCAACTCCAAATCTATATGCAGCATATTGAGCGGCACCTGGAACAGTCCTTGTCACCATTGATCCCCAGGCTGGAACTGAAAGATCAGAAATGGCCTGGGTCAGACGATTTTTCACAGAAGCCAGTAGTTGATGCAAATCCTTGCTTGATGTTGGTAAATAACCGATCACCATCCTAATAGCATCTACTGCATTTTCAGTCCTTTTGCGACTTAATACGTCCCAGCAGTGCTTAATGCGATGGTGCAAAATAGGAAGAGCCACCTTTTCTACTAAGACCGGAACCACATCCGTGTCACTAGAACCTCCTGAGGCACTTTCATTATCTTTCATATCATAGTCAAAAAGAACCTTGTGCCAATCCATGTCGAAGAAATCAATTGTTTTATGAAGGGGATCCCACTTCAGGAGCTCCAGTCTCACATAAGGGGTGAACACAGATGGTGCACTCAGAGCTACATGAGCATCTCGGTATGCAGAAGGGTACTGAGTTTTCCAACCTTCAAACTTGTCCTTGACAATTTGAAGGCTTGAGTATTCCTCTGAAGCATCACTGAACACAACGTCAGCAGTCCTGAGCAGCTCATCCCGGCTGGAAACATAAGCAGTGCTCTCGCTGTCACTTTCATCAGTGCTTATCTCTCCTTCAACCTTCTCAGTGTCATTGCTCTTCACAGCAGATGCCAATCTCTTTGACTCTGCCTTGGCTTTTCTCCGCCTCCTATTTTCTTCCCTGCGCTTAAGATCCATGCGTTTCTGGAGGTTGATATCTCTGCCAAACTCATCCAGCTCGGGTGGGAGGTTGGAACTTTCCCTAGCAGCAGCAGCTGCTGCTTGCGCAGCGTTTGATGCAGCGGATAGGTAAGTTGAGCTTGATCCTTTGCTAAGAATAGACACTGCAGCATTTACAGCAGCTTCAATCACACCTGATTCATCGGCTAGGTCCCCTGCACGCCTCTCAGAAATAGCCAAAGCTCGATTCTCTTGCAGTTTCTGCATGTGTTCCTCCAACTCCTCTATATAAAATGCCTTGTCATTTAAGAAATCACACATCACTGAAATATAGTGGCGGAGCTCCTGCATATACACAAACTTCTTTTCTGCATCCTTCAAACCGCTGTCCAGGCTAGATATTTCTGAAAGAGCTTCACTAAGATGTGTTTCGGTTTTTACTAAAGCGCTCACTGTTGTCTTGTGAGTCTCCCTAAGCTTCCGGATGTTCTCTTGCAGGGCTTTATTTGCAACATCAGCTTGTTGAGCAATGGACAAGAATTCCACACTTCCTGAGGCAAAAACAGATGCTGCAGGCACAGCACCACTAAGAGAGGGCTGGTGATGGGAACCCACAGAGTATCCAAATGGCTGCGGCTGAACCTGAGCGGCAGCTGCCGCACCATTTGCTGTTCTTTGAGCAGAGGCATCATCCACCCTCCTACCAAGCCCTTTCCTGAATTGCTCCTCCTCCCACCTCCTCTCTTCCTCGTCGTCATCATCATCCATATTATCCTCAACCTCCCTGATCCCATCACCGAGAGCACCCAAACTGGCAGCAGGACCCCTGTTGTTGATCCCACCAAACACACCTTTTGTGCTCCTCAGGGCGTCGGTTGACTTGTCAGTGTACATTGCAATCCGACCCCCTGTCTCGTTGTCATCCTCATCACTGGACTCACCGCCAGCATTCTTGCTGCTGAGCACACCACCACCATCAAGGGAGATATAATCCGGAGCTGCGTGCCTTGGCTTCTGCATTTGCTGCCGCTTCGCCCTGATGGCTTCAATAGTCGCACGGTCAGGTATCACTGGCCCTTCATCCTCTTCATCTCCCCCCTCCTCTTCCTCAGACTTATCTTCGTCCTCCTTCTGCAAGGGTTTCCTTGGCCCAATGCTTGCCTCTGCCATAGGTTTCACCAAGCCTTTGAGAATAACAACTGGTTCTGTTGCAGCTGCCGTGGAGGTAGTAGGTGTGGAACTGGCAGGGGGTCCAGCCAACCTCTGAGCCCGGGGTTCAGTTGCTGGAGTGGGCGGTGGCGCACGCATGAGGCTCCCGGGGAGTGGGCGGGCGTTCTTCTGGAGCTCCCGCAGGCGCTCTGGAGTATACTCCCCTGCATGGGACTGGAAGTTGGAGGGCTTGGGCGCTGACACCGCAGCAATAGCAGCCGCCGGCGAGTTCCTGTGCCGCTCCCTGGCGGGCGTGATGCGATGGAGCGACGCCGCAGCCGGGGACGCCGTGCGGGCCGGGCGCACGGACGCCGTAGGGCGGCGGCGGTGCGCGAACGGGCCCTCCTCGGCGTCATCATCGTCCTCATCGTCGGCGAAGCTGAGGCGGCTCGCCCCCTGGCGCCTCGGCGGCGACTTGGGCTTGGGCACCGTTAGGGTATGGGTCTTGGTGGCGGGCTTGGGGTGGCTGCCGCCGTCTCCGTTGGCGTCCTCTTCGTCATCCGCACGGCGCCGGAAGTTTTTGCGGTGGCTACTCATACCTGGCCGCTCGTTCGGCTCGGCTCGCGGGGATGGCACCACCGGAGAAATCCTGAGAAGTTTAGGGAATTGGATTAAGCCGGGGCGTATGCGGAAGGCTTTGATTTGAAGGATGAGAAATAGAAAACGAGGATCGTACCAGCAGCGGCGGCGATGACGGCGGCGTCTAGGGTTCCGACGAGGGAGACGGCGGTGCGAAGGCTGGTTGGAGATCCGTCCGCTGAACTGCTTAGCGAGAGGAAAGGGGAGAGGAGGAGGAATTCGTATCCAACTTCGGGCTCGAACCGACTTGTGTGTGAATCGATTTGAAGCCCACTTTGTTTTTTTGAGGGCACGATTTCAAGCCCACTAAGAAAGATGGCCCATTTAGGCTGGGGCCCGTTTGGCTCGTCGTCTTCATCATCATCAGCCAGCCAGGACGCAGTCAGTAGTTTTGGCATTCGCACACCATTTCTCCACTGCAAAACCCTAGGTTAGCCCCCCCTCGATCGATCGGAGACCATGGCGACGGCGAGGCTCCGATCCGCGGCCTCCCTCCGCGGGGTTCTCCTCCGCCACTTCTCTGTGGGGCCCGCCTCTACCCCGCACGCTGTCTCCCGAGTGCCAGGTTCCTCCCCGCATCTCGGCCCCTCTCGTCTCCCCGTGGTTTCCCAACGTGTTAACTTCCACCCCCTAGAATGATGACGTCTGAGCGCCTAAAATGCTGCAATTTTGTGTTATGTCTTCTTTGATTCCTCCTGGGAAGTTCGGAATTGCGAGCGCAGTTGTTCTCTGACAGATTCGGTGCGAACTGTGTTATGTGCACCTTGGCATTGTTAGGGTGGTGGATTTGATGGATTATGAACGAGATGTGACAGTGGCTAGAATGCTAGATGAAGTATGTTGCCGTTGCTTGCCATTTGTTTTAGGTGCAATTGTAATTTTGAAGGTTTCAACGATGCTAGTTTTGGCCTCGGTAGATCCGTCCTATTTGAGTTTAAACCTGCTATTCGTGTGCAAACATCTATTGATTGTGCCGTGAGTTTCACTTGTGCTATGCAATTGCACTTTGGCAGCTTTTCTCATATTGGTACATGAGGTGCAATTTCCTGTTGTATATTGCATTAAATATCTAGGGTATCTAGTGTGATGGGGTTTTCCCCATAATTATAATGAGTACGTTCACTGAGACTATGACTTGTATCGCAGTATGCACATGTCAGTTAGCTGAAGTAAATACTTCGCATTTTTCTTTAACTTGTAACATCAGTGCTAAATGTTAAAACCACTCTGAAATATATGCTCATGTTCCCTAGTCTTCTCCAGATTTTCAGGTTCCTCAGACTATTATATGGAGGCATTTCTCAACATGCAAGCCTAGTCATCTTGTCAGACGCGATAACTCCTGCCTGGTTGCCTCTCTGCACAATCAGGCAAGATGGGCTTCTCAAGCTACTGCTGTGAAAGAAACTGAATCCAGTGACAGCAAGATAAGCATTGGGCCCAAACCAAAGCAGATTAAGGAGGAGGATGATGATAGTAACCTGGTTTATCAAGGACCGATATCGTCAACCATAAAGAAAGTGAAGCTTCTCTCTCTGTCCACCTGCTGCCTTTCCGTGTCGCTAGGGCCGGTGATAACATTCATGACTTCACCCGATATGAATGTGATCCTCAAGGGAGCAGTTGCATCTACCGTCATTTTCCTCAGCGCCACTACAACCGCAGCACTGCACTGGTTCGTGAGCCCATACATTCACAAGCTCAGGTGGCGTCCTGGTTCAGATAGCTTTGAGGCTGAGGTGATGTCCTGGCTGGCTACTCCCCTCAAAAGGACAGTCAAGTTTGCCCATGTTAGACATCCTGAAACCAACAGGCCTTTTGTCACTTTCAAGGCTGAGGGGAACTTCTACTTTGTTGATGCTGAACACTTCTCAAACAAGGCTTTGTTGGCAAGGCTTACCCCCCAGAAACTTCCTCATGAGTCTGCGTTCAAGAACTTGTGATCAAAGTTGTTCAACTTGCCCATGGCTGCACTTGTTTGTGAACCTTCGTTGGCCGTTTGAAATTTCTATGAATTACTCCTGCTAATATTTTGGAGATGTGTTACTATATGTTAGTACTGTTGTTTACTTTCCATGTGGAGCTTTGCAAGCTGTTGGGGTCGAACAGTTGTAGTTTAGGAACACCATGAAATCTGGTTTTGAGCCAGCAATTGGAATAAGTAGGAGTAATATATCTACTTGGGATGCCTTTGACAATATTTTGATCTGAAATCGCATTACTCTATGGTTATGTCTGGTTGCTCAAGTGATGCACTGGTGCTCTGTTTGCCTTGAGATGTGATCTACTATTGCATCGTTGTTGATGAATTTCTGTAAAACTTTATACATGTGGTCGCCTGTTGAATTTATCTACCCATGCTTTTTTTAGATCAATCTCCCATGCTTCATGGAGCTAGATTCTAAAAACTCCCGTGGAGTGTGGGCTGCTGGTGAAATACTATCCAACGGATTGACTGACAGTGGGCACGTGTCTTGCCCTCGCATAAGCGTTCGCTAGCTTATGGGCTATGGCAAACTTAGCTCCAGTAATTGAGCTCATGTTTTCATCAAGTGTACTCTTTCTGATATGCACTGTTCACTTCAGTGTTTTTTTGGGGGGTTGAAATATCACCGTGGCGTTTATGACAACGCAAAAGTCCAAAACCTCTATTTCCGTAGACAATCATTCCCACGTAAACATGCTTTGCTCACCTATGTGTTCCTTTTTTGTTGAAATCTCAACATCAAATGCACAACTCAAAATCCCCAAAAGATGTAATTCCGTAGACAACCATTCTCTGACAAAATAATTGACGGTGAATTATCTGATGAATGATGTGTCAAATAGAATTCCCTGGGTTTGAACCATGGTCCACAGCAGCTTACTTTAGCGTCCATGGATGAAAATATTTATCTATGAAACTACCAATAGAACTTCAAAGTCTGTTAATATCAGTACATGAAAGATTGGACTAGTTCATAAGTAACTACTTTGCAGATCAACACCATTACACATCTATGACACTGCTAGCGACAATGCGTTCACGCTCTTAGAGTCACAATCATAGTTGTACTTTGTGTAGCAGAATGCCCCGTGGACAGCAGCAAAATTCCACTAAGGCCAACAAGGTTGAAGAGGACTACTATTCAGACACCAAAGCCTCCAGCTTCTTGCGGAATTTTGGAATTGCCTCAGCTTTAACTGCCATCACCAAGCCCATCTCTTTGTAATTCTTCATCTGTGTTGTCAGACAGAAAGTTATGTTTAGGGTAAAAAAAACTCCCTTTTTTGATGAACAAGTAGCTATATACTATAGTTTCATAACATCCAACTACTGATTCCGATGGCATATTACAAATAATCATCAGATGGGGTCTACAATGAAAAGTTCAAGACAAAGAGATAATAATGAACAAAAGTTCCAACTTCACATTTTAGTTGGTCACCAGTATTTTTTCCAGTTTCTAAGGGCATGAAATGACTGCTGTCATGCAATCCAAAGAATGAATTATAGTGCCATACAGATAAGAGAATCAGTCGACAATTACACATCTCAAGAGATCATCATGCATCAAACATCATTTCCTCCAGTTTCTAGAGACATGATATTAAGTACTGTCATGCAAACCAAATACTGACTTACAGACAAGAGGAGTCAAACAATTACACATTTTAACAGAGCAAAAAACATTAAATGATTAAGTGCAACTGACCTCCTGTTGAGATGACTGTTCAGAACGTATTGGAAAAGTGAAAGACCATGAGCTAAGCTGAAAAAAAAAATAAAATTTTGTTAGCATTAACAAGAGACAACCAAAATCTGAATAGCATGCCTTGATATCTACCTCTTTAAAAATTTCATCCTCTAATTTTGGATAGATGATAGGTTCATCATCATCTTTGCTGTTCTTTGCTTTGTGTTTTGCGGGAGTTTTCCTCTGCACACACAGGCAAAGGCACAAGTGAGTAACACGAAACAACCAACACAAAACTTGAACACCCATTCACATGCAGGATGATACAAATATTAGATTTGGTTGATCAACATACCATCTTAAATTTGTTTAGAAAAAAAAAATGTGTCGTCTTAAATTGGTTCTTCTCTACTGAGCATCAAAACATTGCCACTTTGAACATTCAAGCCGATGGGTACCAGGAAAGAAGCAATATGAATGCAAAGCACAATATATTTCTCACCTCAAGCATTCTGACAAGCAGCAGGTAATGTTTGAATCGGAAGGAGTCCCGGAGTTCTTGTGTTGGCTTCAGCCATGCATACACAGTTACAAATTCATTATCCGAGTAAAAGCAGACAGAAAATAAGGTGGTTCAGAACAGAAGATCACCTCATCTTCTGTGGCCCAGGAAACCTCATCAAAGAGCGAATCATACAGCTTAGGCACAAGCTCATAAGGGAAATTGACAAAGCGGCGACACACCAGCAGGCCCACACTAGATGCTTTCTCTTCCAGCAGGGACTTGAGCTGCTTCTTGGAATCCTTGTCGGAGCAAACAGAGAGCAGATACTCCTTAAGATCCTTGATGCAGCGGTGCTCCTGAAACGCAGCAGCAGCAAGGTGTTGTTAATCAGAAGATTGCATGAGCAGAAACCAATCAAATGTGAGTATCTTGTTTATAAGTTATAAAGAAGAGAGCATACAGCATATCGTCCCAAATTTAGGACGCTAATGAGACCAAACAGATCATCATCATCATTGGCAGCGGCCTTGGTCTTGTCAGCAGCATTTTCTTCCCCTTCCCCTTCCTCCTCCTCGTCATCGGCCAACTTGACAACCGTGCCGACAGTGGTCTGTGCGAGGATGAGGTCGACGAAGCCTGTGACGTCCCAGGGCTTGGCGTCGAGGTACGTCTGGAGCAGCAGCCTGACGCCGTGGAAGTCGGTCGGCTTGGGATCGAAGAAGGCGAAGTCCGCTTGAACCGTCTCGAGCTACAAGTGCGATGCCGCATCAAGAGAGAGGAGCGAAGCAAACGTTGCAGCAGAGAATGAAATTCGTGGCACGAGGGTGAGTAAGTGTTGTCAGGTAGGTGGTCACCTCCTCGGAAGACTCGTCGCCGTCGCTTTCGCTGGCGCTAAAGCTCTCTTCCTCGCTCTCGCTGCTGATGCGCTCGTCGTCGACGCTGGAGGGCTCGGCCCTCTTGGCGCGCTTGGACGGCGGCCGCGGCATGTCGCCTGGTGAGCAAGGGAGGCATTAGGTGGCGTAATTGGAGCGGGCTAGGGGTTAAGGGTTCGGGGACGAGTAGCAGCGTACCTTCACCAGGAGTTGCTGAGGCGGCGGAGGTCGTGGTAGCGTCGTCGGGGAGAGGAAGAGGTTTCGAAGGGCCTGAGGAGGAGGCGGCGGCGGCCGCGGCAGCGGAGAAGATGAGGGAGCGAGCGAAGGGGGAGAAGGCGGGGAACGGAGGCGGCGGGCGCTTTCGGCCGCCGGGCATTCTTCCAAGCGGAGCGGCGGCGGCGGTGGGGGGGAACGGGGGCGGCGGCGCTCGTGAGTTGCGGGCTCGTGGGGATCGATGTGGCTGGAGGAGCGTCGTGGGTGGAATGGGCTGTTGTGAGGCACGGAGTGGGTTGGGCTTAGTTTCTATGCTGCTGGGCCGGTTGAGAAGGTCATGCATTCATTTCTCGAACAACTCAATCTCAAAAAAAAAAACTCAAATTAACAAAAACTAAACCACTCAATCTAAAAAAAAATGTGACTAAACAACTCAATCTAAAAGAAATCTAAACTCACTACAACTTTTTTTTGTTGGGAAGAAAAAAATAATTAATGTTGAGGACACGTGAACTTGTCAGGTTTTTTTGTATATAAAATTAAATTTAAGCAACACAAGTTACACGACCGCCACCACCTAATAGTCGTGCGTGATAGGTGGTGCAGTGAATGTGTGTGTGATGCTGCTGCACAATCCATTTTTTTTGTTATTTTGTTTGTTAATGAAAAGCGAGCGAGCGCGCGCAAGGAAGGAAGAAGGGGCAAAAAGGACGGTCGCCGAAGGCAGGCGACGCGAGGCCATCCGTTGCGTGGGCCCACCAGGTCGGAGCCCAAGTATAAATCCACCCGAGAGAGAGCCCATTTGCCATCGATCGCAGCCAAGGCAGGCAGGCGGCGGCGGCGGCGGCAGGCACACCAACCACTTTCTTCTTTCCACCTTCCCCCAAAATCTCTCCACCGGCCATGGGCACGGGGGCGGCGCCGGCGCCGGCACCGGCCAAGCGCACGCTGGTGTTCACGTACGGCACGCTGAAGCGCGGCTTCTCCAACCACCCTCTGCTGCAGGAGCTGTCGCAGGGCGGGGACGCCTCCTTCGTGGGCGCCGCCGTGACGGCGTCGCGGCTCCCGCTGGTGTGCGGGCCGTACCGCGTGCCGTTCCTGCTCAACCTCCCGGGGGAGGCGGAGAGCCGCGTGGCCGGGGAGCTCTACGCCGTGACCCCGCGGGGCCTGGCGCGGCTGGACGAGCTGGAGGGCGTCTCCCGCGGCCACTACGAGCGCCTCCCCATCGCCGTCGACCTCGCCGAGGGTGGGTGCGCGCGGGTGGACGCCGTCGCCTACTACGCGCACCGGGACTACGCCGCCGAGCTGTGGCGGCGCAGCGGGGAGAAGGGGTACCCGGAGTACTCGCACGACGTGGCGGACGGGTACGTCCGGCGCAAGGACAGGCCGCAGGGGCAGACCTTCCTCGAGCAGATCCGCATCTTCGTCTCCTCGCAATCCTAAGATTTGCTTGTGTAATGTGTGCATGTCAGGGATGGATGGATCATTCAGTTGATGTGTCCTGTCATGTGTGAACCAACCAAGAGGACACTGTACTCCGCTGTAGCAGATCGCCGCCTCCCATCGTCCGCTTGACAGCTACTACTACTAGTCGTGGTTTGGTGTGCGAGATAGATGATAGATCGATGCTGCCGTGATCTGATCTGATCTGTACGGGCATTTGGAACTCTTGTGTGTGTGCAATACATATCATCATTATCATCTTTCTGCGTGTCCCTCGTTGCTGATAAGATAAGCTCACCTCTCCATCCTGCTGCGATCTTGGCTCCATCTGTTTCTCCCTTCACATCCAACAAGATGCAGCCGCTAACCACATGGTCCATCTCTCCTGGCTGAAGGCTTACGAGGATTTTGAGCATCTTTTCTCGCCGAGGCTTGCATAGAAACAATAATAGTACCTCTTTTTCCAATGATTGGTGTCATCTTCGACTTGTCCATACTTTGATATTCAAAACAGACTTGCATTTGATCAACTTTGGCAATGTCCGCAGTAGCTGACTCGGACAGGGTGCAATAATACTATTGCTAATGTCATGCAAAGGCTTACAAAACAAACTTAAACCAGCCAGGACGACTCCAGGCCTAGATGCTTCCGTCACTCAAGCTTATACTAAACTAACAAGAAAAAATGGGAAATCACTTTGTCAGCTCATTAGACTACACGTAACAAGGAAGACGAGGAGAATTTTGCCTTTGAGCAAGATTCTTGTCTGAGAGCTAGACAGAATCCGTTGCTGTCCACCCAGTCACCCACACACCAAATGTCGCCTCCCAATGCCGATCTATACAAATTCAGAATGAAAGCAACAGCGTAAACAACACAAATATACGCCATGCGTCTTGCAACTTGGCTGGCAAATGGCCGGAATCTTGACCTTTTTTTTTTTGCTGAACTTCAGTGGCTCACGAGAAACACAACTAATTCCGAAGTCTTTAGTCAGGTTTCTCATACTGCTCGCTGGATCATGGACAAGCCGCTACGAAACAACCACAAAGATGTTCAACTCACGGGGGACCATATGTCAGGTACAGACAATTTGTGAGTATATTATAAATCAGCCTTGATTAGGACATCATCACAGTCAAAAACATCCGGTTCGGTTTCATTGACAACAGGCACGGGAGGACATTTTCTTCCAACAACATACGTACGACAAGCAAACTCAATGTGTATAACTGTATGCTTCACTGTTGTTAAGGAACGAATGAAAATATCTTCATGTAAGCAGGTCCGGAAAAATATGGTCAAATACAAACACGTAATAAGAATCCTCTACTATCCTCTACAGGGCTGTGCAAGAATTGCTTTCATTTGTCGGAGATGCGCCACAATCAAAACTTGAAGCTGTATTCTGATGCAGACAGGAAAATGCTACAAGTCTTGGTCCAATAAAATCACTTAGAGCATTCTGTCGAGGTCGCTGATGAAATTGGAGGCCAACGATGTCAGCTTCTTTCCGGTCTCTCCAGCTATGTCCTTGAGCGAAGACAGATCCTGGGAAGCCTACAAAACCATGCCGGCAAATGAGGCTTTGTTATGTCCAGCTTTCACCTAACATCTCTGCACAATATTTGTTCTCTTGGTGCATTTGCATTAGCTAATATTACAACTGTCAACTTCAATGGTTGCTCAAAACAGCAAACTACACTGCTGCTACAAGCTCTATATCCAAGATCCGATTGACAACAGATAAAGATTTGCAAAATATACCTGGAAAGATATTCTGTTGATGAGATCTGAAGCGCTTAAGTCCAGATCAGAATTGTTCACATCACGACCAAAAAGATCAGCGCTCGAAATGGATGAAGAACCCTGCATCACAACAACAGATTAAATTTAAGAAGAACTGCAGAAAACAACATCGAAACAAGGCTCAATAGAAGTCTAATGCTCATAAATACATGCCCCTAGACTACCACTAAACTGAAGGATTCTTCCAACATGTAACTAAGTTTGAACCAAGACTAAATACTGACGAAAAGGTGATGCAAAAGTAAACGCACCGCAAACTTTTGAAGGGATAGTTGAGCCTCTTTCTCTTCTCTGTTTTGAGTGCCGAAAAATTGAGATGATGAAATCGCCTTCGCGTTAGAGAATTTCTTCCTTGCTTCATCAGTTTCCTGAATCTGGAAAGAAATGTATGTAGAGTCAGAGCACATAACAGAGTAACCATGGAAAAAAAAGGCTGATGAAAAGTATACAGCAAATAAGACCACTGTGCAATATTTTTGCCTTGCTGGAGTCAAGAAAGAAATAATGTCAAATTACAAATGTAATAATTCTGATGACAGCAGGATGCCCATTTCAAGCCATAAAATCCAGCCAGAAGAAAACTGCGCAGCTTAGGACTAAATAAAGGTAAGCTAATCAAACCAGCTTGAGATTCCCCCCAAAAAAAATCAAACCAGCTTGAGTTAACAACTAGACACGACGCAAGCAATTTAAGATATTTCTCAGGCCCTAGCCTAAATTATAACCATGAACAGTGCATGCAACCTTGCAATATGAATGAGCAGACAGGTCAATTAACATAAAATGTCTATGTGCCAGGGAGCAAATAGGAAGCATGACAAGCTTTTATCAAACACAATAGGGCATGTGAACAAAATAATATGGTAAATGCATCAGTATAAGTATTAAGTAATACAAAACCATGGTCACAAATGTCTGCAGAGGTAAAGTTTCCTGATGTCAGAGAAGAGACCACGATTTCATGTATCTCTGAAAAATTTGGTGACAATTGGTTTTTACCTGAGCTTTTGAAGCATTGCTCGATTTCTTTTGGAACCCATTACCCATCCCATACTCCTGAAAGAAGTCTGATGTTTTTGGTGGTGCTACATGGCCAGTCACATGAGATCCGCCGGATTTTGAATCGGCTGATGGCTCATTCTCCATGTATTCAAAACGTGAATGCGCGGATGGACCACTTTTTGTAGTTGAAGTAGTGGTCAAGGCAGGCGCAACAGGTTTTGGCTCTTCAGGTTTCTGCTCATACAGGCTTTCATTTGGCTGCAGGAGAAAACGAAAAATAACAAAGGGTTAGTTCTGCAAATCAAAGATTGTATCATACTGTTAAGAACCTGGGACAACAAAATAGTTACTTTGATCAAAGGCATTACAGCATTACCTTTGTGGTAAGCTTTCGGACACCAAGCCCTCCAGTCTTGGCTCCAACCTTCTTTGCGCCAATGGGCTTCTTTACGGAACTGGCAAATGTGGGATGGGTAGGGGCTTTTGGTGAACGGGGAGGTGCTTTTGGTGACTTGGGCTCCTGCTTCCCATTCAAATTCTCTGCAGGTGCATCTGAGAGCTTGAATTCAGGGAAGTCATCAGATGGCTTGGGTGGCTCAGACGCGACAGGTGATGACGGTAAGGCAGTATCATTTGTGGCACTCTTAGCGACCTCCTTTGAAAGTATCTGCCTGTACAACTCAGCAGCTCTTGATGTGTACTTTGCCTCGACTTTGCCACCATCGGTCCACCCGTGCTGTTTGAAGAATGCATGCGCCCGGTTGTTGCCACCAAAAGCCATCATCTTCAGCTGATCTGGGGTCCATGAGTCAAGGTTTGTTGACCTAAAAATAGGCAAAACAGGTTAAACATGGCAAAAGAGCATAAAATGTTTTTTTTTAGATATTTCAGTATGTATTCGAACAAGGGTAAGTTTTCTAGTAAGAACAGTACGAGAAAATAGAAGGGGGGATGTAGACCCAGCAGCATGCATTCCCAAAACAGCAATCCTTTCAGCATTTCCGATTATCATACCGTGGAGAATACTATCATGTAATCTGTGTGGCACAGAGGTACAAAAATAGCAAAGTGTGTATATGTGGCATATTTAGCAGGTGTTTATTGTTTTTTTTCCCCACTAGATGACAGGAGTTGGGTTCTGAGGAGCATCGAGGTCACAAAAGGAGCAAGAAGGCTTAACTGCCCAAGTGGCGAGAGGCACAGATCCAGCGACAACCTGATGCTGCCTTATTACTAGGTAGTGGTAATAATCCTAGCGTGGCGTCAATGTGGGTATGGTAGCAGCGCGGCAATCGTCATTGCGGGACGAGATCTGGATCGGGGGTAGCGAGATCTAGCGGATTGGGAGAAGGCAGGTACCTGACGAAGGTGATGTGGACCCCGAGGCTGCGGTGGACGGCGGAGCAGTCGAGGCAGAGGAAGATGCCGTAGGTGACGGAGGCCCAGGTGGGGTTCTTGGCGTTGCAGTCGAAGCACATCTGCGGCGGAGGGGAGGCGGTGGCGTCAGCAGAGAGATCTAGCATCTGATGACTAGAGGAGCAGCGCGGTGCGACATAGGAGATCTCGAAGAGCAGCAGCAGCCAGCAGCAGCGATTAGGTACCTTGTTCTCCGGCTTGGCCTTGAGGCGGCGGAAGACGGCGTTCTTGTCGGTGAAGGAATCGAACGCCATGGCTGCTGTTCGCCGCCGGCGCGGCGAGTGGATCGGATCGAATTCGCTTGAGGATCGGCGCCGGAGATCTGGGGGGAGGGGAGGAAGCAGACGACGACGGTAGGAGGAAGGTGGGAGGACCCGACCCGACCCGACCCAGCCGAGTATATAGCAAACCAAACCAACCCAACCCAACCGAGAGCTGTGCTGGTGCTGGCGGGGACGAGACGACCGTGGAGAGACTCCCTCCTTCCCCTTCAGCAGGCCGACACCGCGGTAGCTTCCTCCTATTGTCACTTGCTTTTTTTAACAATCATTTTTTTGAATTTTACGGTATTAAATTTTAATATGACAGTCTAGTCTCTCGTCAATAATCATTTTTTTAATCTCAAAAAACAAATGTTGAGATCATGGAGTACTCTATGATTATCAAATTTCATTAAAACATGATCACATTGACGGCTTGCTATTTTTGAAAGCATGTTGTATCGGTTATAAGCTTGCGCACATTAGGTTGGTACTTTCGACAAGATTAACTAGCTGGGTAGGTGTTTGCAATAAAATGATTTATAGGGATATGGGAGGTGTTTAAGTAGTTTTTTTTTTGAATAACAACTCGCACATATTTGCAATAAAATGATTTATAGGAATATATGGGAGGTGTTTATGTAGTCATTTTTTTGAATAACAACTTGCACATATCTCTACCTAATATTAAAGCAAGGATTGTTTCTGCATGTTTTTTGGTCCGTCGTCATCTCTAATCCGTTTCGGTGAAAGT
Source organism: Cenchrus fungigraminus (assembly GCA_036936925.1). Classification (NCBI taxonomy): domain Eukaryota; kingdom Viridiplantae; phylum Streptophyta; class Magnoliopsida; order Poales; family Poaceae; genus Cenchrus; species Cenchrus fungigraminus. The sequence continues at coordinate 1,185,925 of CM072770.1, read as the reverse complement.
CATTGGAAAATCATTACGTGCCACCTGAAAACTGGACTAAAAACACCAAACAACTTCGCAATCGGTTTTGGTGTTGAACCATGGGCTGTGGTGGCAGCTGCTGAGTGGGCTCGTATGTGCCAGCCCAAATAGTATACGGGCCTACGGTTGATCAATGTGTACGGCTGCATGCGGTAGTTTGTTTAATTACTTAGCAATTTGGTCAACAAACCATAATGACCAAGACCGATTAAATCCTAATGTATCACTTATAGTTATCTTCATAATCATACCTAGATGCAGATTACGTTAAGGTTGGCTTGACATAAACAGAGTATGGTTGGCTCGACATAAATCGAACAGATATATACCACTTAAAACTATCTTCATAATCATAGCTAGACGCGGATTACGTTATGTGTTGGCTCAAACAAAAAACAAAGTAGGAGATGTTATCTTTGCAATCATAGCTAGACACATATTACCTTATGTGTTGGCTCGAACTGGTTGTACGCTATGGTACTTGCACTTAGAAACATGTCAACATCTACGCTACGACTAATGTATATACGCTTTATTCAGACAATAATGGTGTTTGTGAAGCAGGCGAACAGCACGTACTATATGAAATGTGGTGTTTGTTACCTACCTATTTTTCTCTCTCCAACATATATTGCTTAAATAACAAAGGTAAAGATTTAATGAGTATTTGATAGAAAGAAATAATTAAGTCAAAATTATTTCAGCAAATGTGTTGATATTCAATAAGTCAAAAATCCATGAGATTAAAAAGCGCAAGTGATCCTGATGGTAGCAACGCATGAGCATTTTGCTAGCCTAACATTGAAGTGTCATCGTTTCTCCGAACTGTCGTCATTATTTTTTTTAAAAATCTCCCAACTTTTTTAAAAATAAACCCTCGTGTCATTGATAGTGGGTCCATAAAGAACCAATACATTACAGTGGATGTGTCATAGCCATCAATATATGTAGAGTTATCTCGACATGTTCATGTTGGGGAGACATGTGGACATTAGGAATGATATGACGTGGTCAGGGAAGGTGATGTGGCAGACAACTATGGGTAGGGTCGAGGTAGTAGAGCGTGATGGTGTGACCGGGGAGGCGAGAATGACGGTGCAGTAGGGGCAAAAGCCATTCAGGCTAGGGGGGTGATTGGTTGCTTGTATCACCCCCAGGCAGGCTGCCCGCATGCACTTCTTTAGGGATTGGATGTGTGCTCCTGCTGCCGGGCCTGGTTGCACGCATGCAGCTGTACAGCCCCGGCCAGGCTCGCGGGGAACGCAGGAATCCACCGTTTCCGGCAGGCCTGGCTCGTTGGAGCCAGCAATTAGCCTGCTAATAATGTTATTAGTACATTATTAGTATATATTAAGGAATATTAATATATTTTGGATTAGATTAATATTTATAAAGGTAAAATAAAATCATAAAATACAATTTCGTTAGAGAAATATTATAAAATTATTTGTTTTTTCTAATACTATCTCAAGCGACATGACACATACAAACAACCAAACACCTTCTCTTTTCAACCAGTCTGGACACATACGGCGGACAACCAAACACAAGTATTTGCACGCACTGAGCCTGGCTCACGAGAGCCTTGCTCACCGATGCGAGCCTGGCTCAGATCACCCAGGCAACCAATCACCCCCTAGGAGGCGCGGAAGACGATGAGCGAGGTCAGATTATGACGCCTAAGTGATGGGAATGACAGCATGGCCAAAAAAAGCGAGCTCGAGCAGACGGTGGTGAGGTTTAGGAGGCATGAACAACAGCAGGACGACTGAGTGATGATGTGACCATGGCAGATGAAGGCGAGGCGAGTAATGCTTTCTCCCGTTGCAACGCATGAGCATAATTGCCAGTTTGCAATAAAATGCGGCCGGCCACCGACGCTTTTGTGCCGAACAAAGCAGGCGGGTGGTTACGTACGTCAAAGCCAGCCAACCCGCCGAGCACCATCGGGCATCTGGTTAGTAGGACATGCATGGCCGGCCTCTGTCTGTGTCTACCAGCCACCCACCCACCATTTGCCTTCTAACCTCTTCAACAATCATTTCTTTAGACAACACCATCAGGTCAGGTACCAACAATTCACTGCTGTGCTGTGCATCATAGACACGACACGACATGCACGCACCAGTTCTAAGCTAAACAAGGCGACCGACCACTAACACAGGCACGCACCAAATACATTTCCACTCGTCCACAATTTACCATACCATATGCTCACAAACGTTATATAAGTTTTTAACTCCACAAATATTATTGTACACCAACTTTAAACTCCTGATTCTAGTCAGTGTGAGACAAACATCAGATCCTTACCAATTGCCTCTCCAATGATTCAGCACCCATGCCATGCTCATCCATGGTGCGCACCGCAACCCATTCCCTCCTCCACTGCAACATGAGCAGCCACCAAAAATCGCACCACCACTCAAAAGGCTGCTACATCCCAATGTCACCACACGTATCAGCCATGATTGGGTCTCAAGCATCTACTGTAGATGGTGTCGCCTTCTTCAGAGTCTTCCTCATAAAATCTGAGACCCGCGAGGACGCCGCGAGGCCCCTCTCAATGCAGTTGAAGTAATCGTCCTCTGACCATGAAATAAAAAAGATCAGGGATGACAAACCATGCTTTGTCCCAGCAACGCCCAACAGGAAAACACAAGATACTTTATTTCAAAAAGAAAACGATACACAGCCATACCGGACATCACTCCATGAGTGACAGAAGTTATCAATCCTCGCTCAAACTCCTCCTCTTTCTGTTTTGATTCCTTCGGGTCAACCAACTTGCGTGAATTGGGAAACACCAGATGAACATAGGACTTCAGTTGCTGCACGTTGTGATAAGACATGGTTTAGTACACTCCCATCACACAGGGTATTGAAAATATTCTGAGGGGAAAAAACTATGATAAAGAGCCGAGGGACTGAACAAGTATGTTCTGAGGGTTTAGAACAACATATTAGAGCAAACTGTCAAGGAAACCAACCATGCCGTCCCTACAACTTAGAAATCCTTTATGCGCACACAAAAACATAAAGAAAGTAGTATATACTTGGTGTTCACGAGTTTTTGAATAGCACAGTGACCAAGCAAAAATGCATACAGGAGGAAATGGGGCCATTGTATGCTTTGTTTTTTCCTCCCCTGGACTTCAGAAAAGGGAACGACTCCTACCTTCTCTTCTGCCGCGTTTGTGTCTAAAATAACCGCACCATTCTCCATCACCCCGCAGCCAATTGCGACTGCAGCAAACAGAAGGTTGTGACTTTGTTAGCTACAAAGTATGGAGGCACAACATACAAAAGAATCCACACAACTTACCTGCAAGATGTTTCAAAGGGAAGCCAGCAAATGAGAGGGCAGCGCAGGAAGCGTTAATTGCACATGGCAAAAGCTAAGCACAGTCAAGGAGACAAGGACTTAGCTTCAATTGAAATCAGGAAGGTGCTGACATTTTTCTTAGTTTAAAGATCCACGAATGCACATATATTTTGACAACAAACCACATTATTAATTTCAAAGTAAGGACATAGATACCAGACAAAGAATCGACTCCATCTAGTTGTTGACGTACGCAAATAGTATTCACAATAAGTTGGAATTTCAATCTAAAACATCAACGTAACAAAGTTTCCTAATGTAAATGCAAGCAAGAAAATGCACAGTAAACATGCTACATCATGTGGAAAGATACAGAGCCATCATCACCCACAACCTGCAAAAGCATGATTAGCCATAGGTTAGTGACATTTAGTGCCATGAGCATAAACAATGCTAGTCAACAGAAGGCAGACTGCTGTGGTGCACTACAAAAAGGTTGACAACAGAGTGGCTACAAGGAACATGTTTATACCATCATAGGCCCAACATATTGTGTTTATTCTGAAACCTCGATTGAAGTGGACATCCTAGTACTAATTTGTGCCTTTCTGAAGACCGGACTATAAGTGCATCAATAGTTCACATAAGCAAATCAGTCTGCACCTACACTCCAGAAGCTAGTTAAGGTTTTAATGAGGGAACTCAGAGATGTACCATACTTTGTTTATAGCATCTGTAGCCTGATTAATTCAATTGCCTCAGCATTCGAAAACATGAAGTGGCACAATTTTTCAACAGCAACACAAAAATGCTATATGATACGGGACACTAAATTGCATATCGAACAAAACCAACATAATTGTATACATAATAATAAAAGTGAAAGCCGGGCAACATTACCTGAAGCACAACAGAGGTGGTGGTGTTTGGATGAACGGTGAGCAAGCAGATGCTCTGCAACGTCCTCTTGAGTGTCATCTCATACTCCTTCTCTTGCCTTCCTGTAAACAACTTGCCATCTCAGTGACATGGTGGTTACTTGATCGGCAATGCCCACAGCAAGGCAAGGCGCGACAGCAGCTTGTGAAGTGAACTCGAGGGGAAGAGGAAGAGGAAGAGCGGGTACCGATTTGCCCGGTCTTGGGCTTCCACACAACCTCTATGGAGCCCTTCTCGGGGTTCTCCCCCTTCCTGGTCCCCGGCTTGGGCCCGTACACGGCGGCGAGCACGACGGTGTCCCCCTGCGCCCAGCGCGCGGAGCCGTGGGCGCGGTTGAGCGGGTTGCCGGTGCAGCTGAACGTCCGGAGCTGGTTCGGGTTCCGCCCGTCCGCTCGGCTAGTTCCTTCCATCCTCTCCTCCCCTATTCTCCGGTGGGCAATGGCGGCGACGGCGGCGGCGCGCAGGGAGAAATCAGAGCGCAAGAACCCTAACCCCCTCCCCCCTGTCGCGACTTGAGAAATTTCGAAGCCGCCGCGGCCTCTTTCCAGCACATGCACTAATCCTAGCCGTTAGCCCTCCATCGGACGGCTGCTATTGCCAGAGGCCTCTCCCACCCCACGTCTATTCTGAGACGAGACGCCCTCTTTCTTTCTCTTCACAAAGGCCCCGCGCCGCAAACCGCATCGACCCGCCGCAGATGGCGAAGAAGCACAAGGACCCAGCCTCCGAGGCGGCGGCCGACGCCTCCCCGGCCGCAGCCATCCGCTCCCTCTTCTCCGCGGACAACCCGTTCCGCCGGAAGCCATCTACGGAGGAGCCCCCCGCTCCTCCTCCGCCCGCGACGCCCCTCCGCAAGCACCCCAACCCCGACGCTGAGGCTACCGAGCCGTCCTCGAGGAAGAAGAAGCGGAAGGAGGAGGGGCCTCAGCGCAAGCGCAAGTGGGACGAGGTCGAGGCAGGCCGCGGGCGGCGGAGTGGCGCGGGCAAGGAGAAGCAGCCCGGCGTTGGGGAGAAGAGGAAGGCCCCCGACGATGCCGCCGCTGCGGCGCCGGGGGCGGGAGAGGACGACGAGGAGGCGTTCGACGACGAGATCAAGCTGCTCAGGACGGTGTTCGTGGGGAACCTGCCGCTGCGGACCAAGCGCAAGGTGCTCACCAAGGAGTTCGCCGCCTTCGGAGAGATCGAGTCCGTCAGGATCCGCTCCGTGCCACTGGTCGACGTCAGTACAATTCCATTGCCATCGCCTTTATTCTTATTTGCTTGATTTGAGGTGGAAAGGTTTCAATGCTTGTGATTGTGCTTCCTGCAGACCAAGCTTACAAGGAAAGGTGCCGTCTTACAGGGGAAGGTCAATGAATTGGTCGACAAGTGAGTGCTCGTTCCCCTGTGAACCGATGCTGCTTGTTTTGCTTGATTTTGCATAGCCTGTGTGCAGCAGAACTGTGATTAAAAGCACACGGCATTTAACAGCTCGTTAGAATATGCAAAAAATACTGCATGATGCAAATGTTGTCTTTCATAAACATGTTTGCCTATATTCTTTGCAGTGTGCATGCCTACATTGTCTTCAAAGATGAGCAGTCTGCACGAGCGGCTTTGTCTCATAATATGGCACAGGTAAGGTTGGCTGTTATAGAGCCGATGAAAACATGAAATTAGTTCATAACTGATAGTTTAAAAAGTTTCGTGCTCTGATTGATGAGTCTTTTTTTTTCTTTCTAAATGTTTTAAATCTTTTAGTTCGGTGGCAATCACATCCGTGTTGATATGGCATGCCCCCCTCGTAAAAAGCTTCGAGGAGAAGGTCCTCTTTATGACAGAAAGAGGACTGTGTTTGTTGGGAACCTTCCATTTGATGTAAAGGTAAGCAATGTCTTCAATCTTGTACCTCTCTAGCTCCTTAAAAAATGTCTTCAATCTTGTACCTCTCTAGCTCCTTAAAAAATAGAAAGACAATGCATCATTCCAGCTGTGTTCTGTCGTTTCAGCAGATCATTAACCAATATTTACTTTCTGACATGTTAGGATGAAGAACTCTATCAGCTTTTCTGCGGTTCCAGCGGATCAGAAGGTGATGCTGAGGCTATACGTGTTATCAGAGATCCAAGTTCAAGCCTAGGGAAGGGTATCGCATATGTTTTATTCAAAACAAGGGTAAACTTCTTACCATTCCTATTTTGCTTCAGTACTGTGGCACCATTGCATCAGCCAACTAGTCATGACTACTGTATTTCTTGTATGCTATGCAAGCATGCAAATCACTTATGGAAGGCTGTAGCATTAGTTATGTCATCATCCCCCTGATGATCGCTTCTTGAAATTAAATGCAAGTGATATTTGCAAAGAAGAAAGTACAATATGAAGACGTTCTTTCTGAACTATTAGTGCAAAAATCTCAATTGTAAGCATGGATCTTAAATATTGAGACCATTGTTTTGACTCAATTCCCGGCTTCTATAGAAACTAGTTTTTCTTGTATCATCCATGCTGCAGCTTGCAATAATGGCAGTGGCTTTTCTGCACTTAAAGGGGAAATGTCTTCCCATACTGTAGCTACTAGAAACATGACTTCTTTTTTGTTCGCATGATCAGTGTGCATTCTCTCTCTGCATATAACCTGATAAGAAGTATATTTCTGGTGACCCTTTTGTGGTGGATTATCTGCAACATATTGTTATGTGGAAAGAACCTTTGACCTTCTGATATATGCTGCGCAGGAAGCTGCTAATGTTACTGTAAGGAAAAAGGATCTGAAGATTAGAGATCGCTCTTTGAGGCTGACCCATGCAAAACCGGTGGACACAACACCAAAGAAGACAATGGAAGCCCAGAAAAAGAAGCGTGTGCCAAAACACAAGGAGATTTCAACACCTGGCAGCAAATCTAATGAAGGCAGTGACAAAGCGAAACGCAAGGCATCAGCTTTGTCCTATCAAGGACTGAGATCAAGCAAATCCGGTGTTGTGAAGAAGGTGAAAGTGAACCAACGTCCCAGCAACCCAGTGAAGCAGAGCAAAACTAATGAAGCTGGAGGTAGTGCTCGCAAAGGGAAGCGACCTGCTGTGGCTGCAAGAAAGGTGAAGGAACTAGCCAAGAAACGCAAGTTGGATGCTTCAACTCCTGAGAATACCCACAGGAGCAAAAAAGCAAGGAAGTAAGTTATGCATTGAGTTGATTTGCATTGCAACAGAGCCTCACTCATCAAATTTTGTCAGACTGGGTTCGCAGACAATGATTGTGTTGCTGTCGAGGAAATGTGCAACCTCATGTGAGTTTAGGGCAAGATGATAGTGATGTTGCAATTGTAAGCCTGGTATGAGTTCAATGTTTTGCCCCACATGACGAGACCTTGTAACCTTGTGGCAATGGCATTGGTGTCGATTAATCTCATGATATTTTCGTTATAACTTATTCAATGCAGTACCAGGCTATCTTGCGCAGATATTGGTGTTAAGTAATTCCGCATAAATTGTGGTGACTGTATTTCATCAATGAATTGGAATGTTTGGTAGTAGTACACCACTACACCTTTCTCGTCTGATATGTGTCAAACTGTCTCAAACGGAAATTCATGATCCAACAGATTTTATTGCTGGCACTGCCAGAAATCCAAATGGACATTCCTGGATGGAGCAAGGAGTGTAGCATGATGCCAGTACAGGTGAACATCAGAAGATTTGAGCACTCACTAAACTAAACACAGTACAAACATACGGGTTGTTCGCTTGGCTTATCAGCCACCAGCTAGCAGTACTTTTCTCTCAGAACAAACCAGCAATCAGCCAGCAGTATTTTTCTCTCAGAATAAATCAGCACCAGCCAAACGAACATGTCGATAATACCACTAGAACACTGATGAAACTATTTATAGTAGCCAGATAGATAGATTAGCAGCCCGGCGTGGCGACCTCAGATAGCGGCGGTGTCAGCAGATGCAGCAGTGAGCACGTTCAGCCTCCGGAACACGTCCCCGGCGGCGTCCGTGCTATTGGCGTCGACGGCCACCGCGCCGACGAGTGCCCGAAGCGCGCCGCAGACGACGGGCGCCGCGGACGCGCTGGTCCGGCTGGCGACGCGGACGATGGCCGGGATCCCGAGGTGCGTCCCCGCGGCGGCGCACGCGGCCTCGGAGGCCGCCTCGGTGGCGCGGCGCGACACGGCGGAGGCCGCGGCGTCGTTGTCGGCGGCGAGGGCGCCGAGCGCCGCGGCGGACTGGGCGGCGGCGAGGCCCAGGACGGCGAGCGCGCGGCCGTTCTCGCGGGAGTAGGAGGCGTGCGTCATGGCGCGGCGGAGGAGGTCCGGCGCGCGGAAGGTGTAGCCGATCCGCGCCTGGAGCTTGGCCAGCGCGGCGTCGAACGAGGAGGAGGAGGACAGCGGCGCGGGACCCGCCGCGGCCGCGGCTCGTGGGAGAGAGGGGGAGGCGACGAGGAGGAGGAGGAGGCACGGGAGGATCGGTGACGGTGGAGTCGCCATTGCTGCTGCGTTCTCTTTCTCTCGGTGAAGTGGGGAAAGTTGGCGGCGGCTGCGGAGGACGTGGTGGTGGTGGCCAGAATCTGAACGACCCCCTTTAAAAAAAAAAGAATCTGAACGACCCGAGCTGACCTCGAGTCAACAACTGCTTTGGGCCGACGGCCCAGCTTGGGCGGGCCTAGGGATAGTATGAATGTCATATTCTTCATGCTGATCCTGATCTTTTTTTTTGAAGATATATATATGGGGAGCGTATCAAGTGGAAATCAGCCTATTTGTGCAAACTATACAAACTCCGATTTGGAGCACAAGATCTAGATCCAAAGGCTAAGGAGAGGGGTGGGAACATTTTACAATTACCCGCCCGCCATGCCCCGTTGGTACTTTCGTCCGCTCCCCCGTGCGTCCGCCCGCCCGCCCCGCGCGTCCGCTCTGCGCCTCCGCCTCCGCAATTCCGAGTCTTCCGCTCCGCACGCGCGTTCACCACTCCGCCGCCGCCAATCCGCTCAACCTCGCCTCACCTCCAAACACACCCACGCAGTTCCCCTCTCCGCGCCGCCACCACCCGCCGCCCGTCCCTCCTCCTCTCTTCTCCCGCATCTGCGCTTGCCTCCCGCGTCCTCCCCCTCCACCACCACCACACGGCCTCCCCTCTCCGGTTCTTCCCAATGTTTTCTAACCCTAAACCCAATCTCCCGACGCCATCCGCCGCACCGCCCATCTGGCCGCGCCCCCCTCGCCTCCGCGCCGCACTCCTCCCCACGGATCCCCTCCCCACCCTACCTCAGATACGCGCGCCGCCACCATCTCCGGTGGCAGCCCTCGACCCCGCGTCCCCTCCCTTCCCTCCCCTCCCCTCTCCTCCCCTCCCGTCCTCTACCTGATGGCAACACGAGTCGAGAAGGCAGGGCGGCACCCCGACCCATGATGCTCGTCCTGCTCGGCCGGCGGCGCGCTCGGCCAGCGACGCCCAGATCCGGTTCATCGCCGGCCTTGGTACTGCCCAGATCTGGATTTGGCACATCGTGGGGCAGGGCTGCCTCCTTCGGCTGGCCTGCCAGTGACGTGACGTGGGGCGGCCTCCTCTCCTTCGGCGGGCCTACGAGCGGCGCGACGCGGGGCGGTCTCTTACCTCTGTCCGCTTGACTTCGCCGTCTGCAACATGACAAGGTACGAGTGGTGCGGCCCCTCAAGCCTCCTCTTCATCTCTCTCATGTAGGTGGCCCATGGGGAGAGCATCAGTGTGGCACGGAGGTGAGACACGGGTTGGCAGAGGCGTAGCTCGATCCAGCTGTGCTTGCATCTGACTCTCTCTTATCTCATGTATCACTCTCCAACTTTGTCTCTGATTTTCCTCCAAATTGATTTGGTTTCAGATAGAGTTATGGCTATGATGGTAGCTGAAGCTGAAGCACTGCTCGTCGCCGTGGTGGAATCCCGGCATCATCTGTAGTCTCCAGGTTGCAGTGATTTCTCCTCTTGATCTAGGTGCATATGCTCCTAGCCTTCAGACACACGAATGGATAGAGGAATCCAGTAGATGTTTCCCCCAAACAGCTTGTTTCCTTACCTAATTGTTTCGCAGGGATATTTTTTTTGGAAGTGCATTCTTGACTCGCACATGCATGTAGTATTTGGTTGCAAGATTGAGTTTTTGTTTGTGTCCTTTTGCCATAGTGTTGTTTGTGTCCTTTTGCCCTTGAAGTGTTGGATGAAATGCATGTACAGTCACATAAAATTTTCTGTTAGCTAGATAAGCCTTTTGATTCAACTGTAAGAATAGTGTGTGATAGGTGCATCAAATAGGTTGGCACTTCTATTGTCTGAGATTATAATGCTAATTTTACAGATAATAGTATTGCTTGGTGCTTGAGGTTGGGAAGCATTCAGAGTTTGTGCAATAATTGATATAGAGTGCATGCTTATCAGCTGAAACATATCAAGTAGCCCCATAGTTCATGAACTGGGCAAACAAAAACGATCGTAAAGTGTTTTCATGCTTGTGATTTCTTAGGTATACTTGCTGGTGTATGGCGCTTATGCACTTTGGATTTGTTCTTGTTACTTTCATGCTACAGGTCGCATAGCATTTGTTTATTCTTAATAAACCATGTATGTGCCCCTACACTGCGCTTGTTTCTTTGAATGCACGTTGCTGGGTATACGTTTAGCTTGCTCCTATGTTTAGCTCATAGCTAATTAGCTGGAACGGTTTTGGTGCTTGTGCACAGTAGCAGCGTTAGCTCTACATTTTCTCTTAATTTCATTGCAGGTCCAAAGCATGCTAATATTGCCATTGATTTTTGCAGGCATTGCTGCTGAGCATTAGATCTTGTTGTTGTTTGATTCTTATTGGTAAGTCTAGCTATCTAATTGGGCACTGCTGAGCATCCTAACAGTAAAGTGTTGCTAATACAACTTATGTGCTTGAAACTAGAGAAGGCTTTCTTCAGTTACAGAGCCATCTTTTAAATTTATTTACTTTTGAATTTTATGTAGCACCAGTATCACAGACTGAATAACCTATCATATTAGATGTTCATGAAATACAGGGTTGGATTGCAGTACTTGTTTTATAAACTAAAGACTCCATGAAGATGCACATTTCATAGTTTTTTTACCATGGCTCATAGCACTTTTATGTTTAATATTTTCACATGTGAATTATGCTTTATACTTCAGTTTGATTTTATTCTTCTTAAGCAAGAATCTTTTTTAGTACTAAAAGCTTCCGTGACACTTATTTCGGAATTTTAACATTGCCCTCTAACAAGTATTTGGCAATGTCCTCTTTTAGGTTGACGATGAGATGTAGCAAGAAGCAAGCCAATCAGAAGGGGATCAATTGCACGACTGCATCCAGTAACAAGCTGTTAAAAGGAAATAGAGGAGGCTTCAGAATGCTGTCTTACGCAGAAAAGGAGGAAATGAGAAGTTGCATGGACAAATGGTGTCTATATTTTGTTTGCTTTCAGGTTCAAATTTCTGATTCATTGTACCCTTTGGTGAATAAACACTTTATATAATTGCCAATATGTTGTGGTTCTCAAAATCATTGTTCCCAAAATCAGTAATGGTTGTTTCATATTTGTTGCCTTTTATTCAGCAGTATCTTATATTTTTCAGTTAAACAAAATAGAGGCTTCGTATGAGCTGTTCAAAAAGATTAGCGTAGTTGTGGTTGATGGATGGCTTGATTAGTAAGATTTGAAAGTTCTGCTAATTTCTTTGAGCGTGGAGTGGTAGTACGGCAATTCTGTTACCTAAGGTTTGAAAGTTCTGCTAATTTCTTTGATGCTTATAATGAGAATTGCTTACAACCGTGGCAACACACATGTATCCATCTAGAAATTATGAATGGATTGTATATCTCATTCTAAATGTTCTAAGTGAATGTTACTCATGGTCGATTAAGATTCTGATTTTTTACTGCAGGCTTGAACTAGCATATTGCAGAGTTCCGTCAGCTACTAAAAATTGAGTTGAACTAACCTAGCTTTTTTTCAGCATGCTATTTGACACTTCACCTCTCTGAGAGGATTCTCTGCTTTCTGCAGGCATTGACAGAGTCATATTATGGAAGGAATGCAAGGCCCTTAAGGACCGCAGCTGCAGCAATCAAGGTTAAATTAGTTTGAAAGTATAAAACATGTTCTACTCATACATGCTATTTTTTCAGTTGTTGTTACCATGAGGTTTGACAAGGATACGTTTATAGCTATGCTATGTGCTGGTTCACTACTTACCACTTATAATTTCTGCAAACAGAGGAAACAAGAGACCTGTCTCCCTGGAAGCGACCTGCCATGATGCACATAATGAAAGATACGGTTGTAGATTCGAACATCTGCCATCCTACTCTGCTTGACTTCTACTTCGCAGCCATGCTGGCATTTAGGTATACACAATGGTTTGGTCGCATCTGGTTTGTCATATAATGTTATTCTAACACACAAGTCATCACATACACCATGTATAAGGCACTAGCTGTCCAGCTCAGTAAGTCAGTATCATATCTTATGGGATCAGAACTTCTCTCCTTAGGAGTTGCAAACTCTTACCAGCAACCTCTGTTACACATCAAGTGTCTTTCTCCGATTTGCATCACATGTTCAGTTATGCAAGATGCACAGGCTTCGGTAATTAAGCTCTCTCTTCTTCCAGGGATTGTTTTTGGCAGTTCCACCACTGGCGAGCGAGTTTCCTAGCTAAAACCATCTTTTGGCAGTCCTACCGGCGTGAAAGCAACATGTGTATATTTACTATTATCTCTATGTAAACTGATTTCCCTACTATTATCTCAATGTAAAGTATAAAATATTACTACATTTTTCAATTTGTGAAGTGTGAAAGCGGCATCTGTATATCTCTACAACAGTTTCATATATTCTACAACTTCATTTTGTAAATTATCAAGAATAAAGTACATGGCACAATTTTGTTAAAGAATCTAAGAATATGCAGATGAAAGCCACACAATTCTTTCTTTGCTTCCAAGATGGTTATACACTATTGATTTGGAATCTGACGAGTTCATTTTATTTTATTTTATTTGACATGATGTGCATTTAATTATAAATTTTTATTGCCCGTAGCAACGCACGGGCACGATACTAGTATATATATGGGGAGCGTATCAAGTGGAAACCAACCTATTTGTGCAAACTATACAAACTCCGATTTGGAGCACCAGATCTAGATCCAAAGGCTAAGGAGAGGGGTGGGAACATTTTACAATTACCCGCCCGCCATGCCCCCTGCTAATCCACGTAGTTTTGCAAATAACCCCCTGCCCCTTAGACCTGAGCATTCCACGGGCCGGGCCGGGGTCGGGCCGGGCTGAAAAAAACCCGGGTTTTTCGGGCCGAGAAAATCCTGCCCATGACCGTCCCATGGGACGTGTTGGGCCTCAGTTTTCGGGCCGGGCTCGGGCCGGGCCCGGGCTTGGGCGGGCCGCCCGCACATTTTATAGTGTAAAGTAACTAAAAACAGCATTTCGGGCCGGGCTCAGGCCAAAAAAAATTTTCACGGGCTTCAAGATCTCTGCCCACGCCCGTCCAGTAAGGTCCGTGGGCGGGCCGGGCCAGCGGGCCGGGTCGGGCCGGGCCAAAAATGCTCAGGTATACTGCCCCTCTGTCCCAGCCACGCAGAAGCGCACCCAGTCCGCCTCGACAGCGAGTCGACCCGACGAATCCTTCTCATGCCGCGCCGCCTCCCTTCGCAGAGCCCCGACGCCGGCGTTGAGAGGGCTGGGGCCTCGGGGTGTCGCGCCACCTCCTCACGCCAGCACCGCCCCTTCGTAGCGTCGGCATCGCCCCTTCGCGCCGCTGCCGCCGCCTCCCTCTCACCACGCCGACTCCCTCTCGCCCTGACGCCCCCTCACGCCGCCGCCTACCCTTCGCAGGGCGCCGACGCCGGCGTTGACATGGTTGCGGCCTCGGGGTGCCACGCCGCCATTCATGAGCGTGGGCAAGGGCACGCCGACGCGGGACGAGGTCAGGCCCAGGAGCTGTAGGAAGGGCGCCGCGCCAACAATTTCTGTGTTGTTGTCGTCTGCATCTTTGTGCTGCAGCCATCTGATGTTGTGCAAATCGGTTCTGTAATGGCTGCAATGCCAATTGCAAAATTGTGCTGAGTTCAGGCCTGGGAGCTGCAAATTTTGTTGTTGTGCTCCAGTCTGGTGCTCTGCAATGTCTGTATAATGTATGAACTTTTGTAATGGCAATTGTGCCTCCAATAGTCCAATGTAATGGAATTGTGTGTGGAGCCTGAAAATGAATAAAATCAAGATTCTCTTGTGCAATTGTGTGTCAACTGCAGAAATTGTGTAATTGCGCCTGAGATTTCTTTGTAGTAATCCTTGTTGTATTTCCATCATCTGGCTTCACTAGAAGCTGCATGTCATGAATCAGTGACAGAGAAATGTATTAATATAGTTGCCCTTTCATGCAAGTAATGGAAGGAGTTGCAGAAATTTTTTAATAAAAAAAAGTAGGTCATGTAGAGTTCCCTTTGGGTAAGATAATCTTGGTCATTTGTGTCTCCTCAATTTTCAATTCAGTTTTCCATTCATTTGCCATTAATGATGAAATTATTGTTTTCCATTCAGTTTTCCCTTCATTTGTTTCAGTCACCACAAGCCCTTACTGAAATGTCAGCTTATTCCTTGATGCTGTTAAATGATAGTGAAAATTTATTTTTTGTTTCTTGCTTGATGAGACATATCAAGGAAAACTCTTCCTCCATGTCAAGGGTATGAACTAGGCACAATTGCATATCAAGGGCATGAACTCACAATTGCTCTTTGTGCATGTCAACGACATGAACTAGGCACAATTGACATTGCCATTGGTGTTATTACACAAACTCAATCATTTTACAGATGTTGTCAAAAAAATCATTTTACAGAATTTTCACAGCACTAGACAATGTTAGGACTGAACATTTGTTTGTGGACAGCACCAAACAAATGCTCCAGACTTTTCAGAGCACTAAACAGTCATTTCACAGAATTTTCAGTGTCAAACTCCTGCATGTCAAGCTTTACTCATCATTCTGAATACACTCACCATATTTTTATTCTTATTGAAAGATCAATGCTCCGGTAAATACACTCACCATGTTTTGTGCTGATTCCTTGATGCAGTTAATTGATGCTGAAAGTTTGTTTTTTGTTTCATGCTTGATCAGACATATCAAATAAAAACTCATGCAGTATGCACTCAAACTCAATTGATCCATCATAAGAATTCAATTTAAGTCATTCCACCAGAGAAGTCACAGTTTCACACACAATTCAAAAGAGAAACATTAGTTTATTCATTTTCATGCTGCACACACAAACTCATTACATAGGAGGCACAATTGCCATTGCTATTGCCATTTCAGCCTTTTCACAAGTTCAGGCACTTTACAGAAATTTCACAGCAGTAGACAACAGCACAGAACTCGGCCAATTGCTCTTCGTGCAGGTCAAAGGCATGAACTCGACAGAATTGCTCTTCCAGCAGGTCAAGGGCATGAACTTGACACAATTGTCATTGTCATTGCAGTCATGGCACAATTAGAGTTGCAGCCTTTCCTTATGGGATTACACACATAATTCAGTTGCATCCTGCACAAATTCAACCTTTTTCTACTGAAAATTCACTGTCTCTGTCCTTTGCAAGAACAACACTTTGCGACAGAAAGATGCATCAGACTGTTTCACTGAGGGGAACTTCTTCGTGTGGTTCTTGCAATCGTTCTCTTACCTTCTGCTTCACTCATGGGAACTGGAGGCGCTAGGGAGCCGCCAATCCAGTCGCCAGACCTCGCCGGCGGCCAATCCATCGCGGAGGGACCCTGCAGGAGTTGGCGGCCAATCCGTGCAGAGGGACCCTTTAGGAGGCGACGTGACCCTCCTGATAGCGGAGCGTAGCGAAGCACCACGGCCCGGCGGACGGGTGGATAGCTTCGGCCGGTGGCTCCGCCGTGGATTGAGGGGCGCCGCGCGGGAAGTCCTGGGGTGGCGCGCAGCAATAGGGGAGCCCAGGGAGGCTGCTATGCTAGGGGAGTCGGCGGCGGCGCATGGGGAGCCCAGGGGCGGCTGCTGTGCTAGGGGAATCCAGGGCTAGCGACGACGCTAGGGAAGTTCGACGCTACGGGAGTTCGGGGGCGGCGACGACGGGATGAGTTCGGCAGATGCGAATTGAGCCGGTGCGTTGGATAGGTCGCGGGAGGGAGGGCACAACGTTGGGGACTAGGAGCGGGGGTGTTTTTGCAAAAGGTCATCAATAAGTGCGGAGCTGGCGGGCGTCTAATTGCAAATCGGCACCAGCTCTCTCCGCGGCCATCGGATGGAGAATCAACGTCTCATATCAGGGTTTCCATATATATGTTGTGTATCTATCTAACCAAGAGGGCAAGAGATATTAAATCTTGATGAATTCTGTGTGTGTCTTATAATGCCAAAAGCGAGATATTATAAACAACAATCGCGCGTACAAATACACGTACACGGTAGTGTGCGTTACCGGTGAGGATACCATCTGCGGCTATCCATTTATTTTTTTTAGCAAAACACATATAAATGCATACGTTTATACTATAGATTAATGAAAGTTTTTCGTGTAAGTGACTCTGAGAGAGATTGATTTAGCACATGTCGCGTACTACTACTAATAAGAGTATAACAATTATTAAAATCTATAATAAATTTCTAGATATTCGATCACCGGTACTCGAAACGGAAGATGTATCTATCGATCAGAAACAAAGATATAATATATCGGTGGACATGGACACGGCCGCATGGGTGGCACTTTGAGGCAAGATCTTTTTGTTTCGCTGCGTTAGGCTATCCGCAGTCGTCGTACTCCAAATTCATCCCCTAAAAGGAATATTTCTACCTGGTCATCCGGATTTTACAGTCCAGTATCAATTTTTCCGCACCCGTCATCCCCTATATCTCATACTCCATACCAACCACCAGCCACGGGACCCACATGTCATACACTTACACTTTTATTTACCCCCACCCCACCCTATCCCCGGCGCCTTCCTCCCTTCTTTCTCTCCCCCACCCCACCTACCCCGGCGTCCCTGCCCGGCTCCTACTCTGCTTCCCACGGCGGCCCTGCGGCGGAGGAGGCGGCGAGGCGCGGAGGCTGGCCGGCCCGAGGGAGTAGGAGGAGGCGGCACGGCGCAGAGCTCCTGCGCGGCGGCGCGCGCGGAGGATGGCCGGCCCGAGGGAAGAGGAGGCGGCGCGGCTGCCTCGGCTCCTCTGTCGCGCCCGGATCGAGCATCCCGGGGGGGCGGAGGTCGGCGGCCGCGGCCCCGGCGGCGGCACAGATCGAGCCACCCCAAGGCCGGCGGCGGCGGAGCTCCCTCACCCTCCTCATCGATGCGGCACCGCACCGCACCGCACCTGGGCGCCGAGGAGCAGGGGCAGCAGCCAGCAGAGGGAGGAGGGAGAGGAGTCGCGGCCGAGCTCCGGGGTCCGCCGCCGCGCCGCCGCGTGAGGAGCTCCGCCGCCTGCGGCGCCTGCGCAGCTCCGAGCCTGCGCTGCGCCAGCGCCGGAGCCGAGGGAGGAGAGAAGGAGCCGGATCCGGATCCTGCAGGCCGGGCCGCCGCTCTTGCTCCCGCCGCCGCCGGGGGCTCGCTGGAGATGGGCTCGTCCCGCCCGTCGAGGTCGTGCGCCGCGCCGGAGATGGGCTCCTCGTCCCGCTCGTCGAGGCCGGCGCAAGCAGGGGAGCCGTCGACGGCGGCGCGGCGCACGGGTGTACCGCGGCGAGAGCCTCCGGCGTCGGGGGCTCGCCGGCGAGGGCAGGGGTCGCGCCGGCCGGGCCTCCACGCGCGCCGCCGCGCAGGAGCTCCCTGCTCCTGCTTCCCCCGTCCTCGGGCTCGTCGCCGCCGGGGCCGCTTTGATCCGCCCGCGCCGGGGCCGCAGCGAGCGCGCCTGCGACCTCCGCCGCCGGGACCGCGGCCGGCGAGCTCCGCCCTCGGGAGGGAGAGAAGGAGCCGATCCGGTGTGGATGAGGGAGGTGGATTCAGTGACGTACGGCACGTGACTTACCAGTCACTGACGTGTGGGACCACAGACCGTGGGGCCCACACGTCAGTGACTGGTAAGTCACGTAACGTACTGCACCGAGTCTGACTCCGTGGATGAGTGGAGGGGAGAAGGAGAGAGAATGGGAGGGAGGGGAGACCGGTGGGGGTTAAAAATAATAAACGTGGGTCCCACGGGTGGGAGTTGGTATGGAGTAGGAGATATGGGGGATGACAGGTGCGGTGAAATGACTACTGTACTGCAAAATCTGGATGACCAGACGGAATATTCTCTTTCAGGGATGCATTTGGAGTATGACGAGTGGTACCAGTCTTAGGTTAGGCCTCACGCCATTTTACGCAAACGCCCTCTGATGCGCTAATAAACAACCATTTAAAAACTGCGGCGCCCAAGCTACCACACCTATCGTCTCGTCGCCCCCAATTCCAATTCCCCTTTCCTCTCTCGCCTCCTCCCCTGCAAGCTGTAATTTGCGAGTAGCAGCGGCGGCTGCCCCCCTGGGAACAAATCCCCGGAGCACCCAACCTTCTCGCTCCCAATCGCGCGCGATCCCCACCCGCCCTCCACTAGGTCCCCCGCCCGCGCGCACAACTCCTAACCCTAGCCGTCCCGGGCCCCCCCCCCCCCCCCCCCCATGCCGGCCTGACCCGCACGGATCGCGCTGCGGGAGATGCAGGGCGGTGTCGCAGCCGCTGCGGCTGCCGCGGCCGCGGCCACGGTCACCACGGCGGTCGTCGCGCCTCCGGTGGCCCCCGCGGCGTCCGCGCACGCCGCCGTCGGCAACGGCGGGCCTGCCAACGCGCCGCCGCCGCCCTTCCTCATGAAGACGTACGAGATGGTGGACGACCCGGCCACGGACGACGTCGTGTCCTGGGGCCCCGGCAACAACAGCTTCATCGTCTGGAACACGCCCGAGTTCGCAAGGGACCTCCTGCCCAAGTACTTCAAGCACAGCAACTTCTCGTCCTTCGTCAGGCAGCTCAACACCTACGTAAGTAGTCACTAGTCACCCTTCGGTACACTTACTCACTCTGCGTGCGTCTCGTCTTCATCCCTCCCTCCCCAGGATGTTTAAGTCAATCAGCATCACTGTCTGTTTGTCATTGGATTGGAATCTAGAAATCAGAATAGTACCTTCCTAAATCACATTTCATCAGCTCTGAATAATTTGACGTATCTCTTCAAGCCAAACATAGAAGACGAGTGCGATAAAGAACATAACAGAGCTTGCTTTGATTAAGCTGCCCAGCTACAACCTTCAACTACCAATTTTTTTTTGGGTTGAGGAGGGAGAATCTTCTTTACATACTTGAATCGCATGATTAACACGACACTTTAGAGTGCCATTTGCTCATTAGGCTCTTGAAATTTGTCATGTGTCAAATTCATCACCACCTATAGAAAGTCAAAGATCTGTTAGGTTTAGTCAACATCATCAAACTTGTAGGCCTGGAAGTGCCTTAAAATATTTTTCTTCATGGATGCTTCCGTTTTGTTACTACTTTACCTACTAGATAGAGTTGCCCTTTAGTATAAGCACATGGAACTGACTAGATCTGTATGTCCCCTTTCCATTCTCTACCCAACATGTTACTTCTTAGTCACCAATCTAATTCATAAATTTGTTCTTTATATGATCCACAACACTAGAGCCATATATTAATGTTTGGGTGCATTGTACATGGAGTATGTCTTTTACGTACTCATTTTGACATTTTGTTATCTTTCAAAGTTACACATCAGGCAACGATCCCTAACGGGGCAAGAACCCTGCCTCCACTGGGATCTCAGCCCTGTTCGACCTTGATCCTCTAATGGACACGGTCTCCTGGGGTTGCTGAATGCACCTTCAGCCCTCATCCCTGTGAGGCTGTGACTGTGGCTTACAATATTGTTCCTATATGTCCATTATACTTCAGAACCAATTGAAGCCTGTGCAGTTTAGAGATGCCAATGTTTAGAAACCTAAGAACAGTTGTCTGCTTATGTTGCATGGTTACATGCTGCTTCCGGTTTGTTATTTAACTATAGAACAAGCAGAATATATCTAATCTCTTATTAAGTAGATAATAAATTCCACTGAAAACAAATATGTGAGTTAATATAAATCATAAACTGTGCTTTGTAAGCTAAGAATATTTCTTGCTCCATTCAGGTGCATGGTGTACTGTTGTATAGTCTCCTCGGCTTTCTGCTAAATGAATAAGCCATGCTGCCATGGAACCACTTTTTTGTAGGAGTTTACATTTAGATTGTAAATTCCTGAGGCATTTAATCAGAGCTGAACACATTGTTACTGACTCAATATGTTACTATGAGATATTTTGCAATAACAAGCTGTCTATACTTCACAACCATATTGAGTTGTTAAAATTTCGAAAAATATGCTCTGTGAGAGTGAGAACATGTGCCGATTTGTTCTTTCAGTTTGTTCTGTACTTTAGCTTATTTTTTCCAAGCTAAGTAATCGTTAAACTACCCCCTGCACCAGGATTAGTTGAGCGAAGCATTATTTGTTTCATGTTGACCGTATTTATAAGATTGCATGTAGTTTAATTACTTGCACCATATTACCAGTCAATGGTAAGCATTTCACAACCACCAATCCTAATGATCTCTTTGGTGCCTTTTGATCAGGGGTTTAGAAAGGTTGATCCAGACAGATGGGAATTTGCAAACGAGGGTTTTCTAAGAGGACAAAAACAGCTACTGAAGACTATCAACAGAAGGAAACCATCATTGCAGGGGAACAGCCAACCACAGCAACCCCAGTTGCAGAATGCTCCTTTGCCAGCCTGTGTAGAGGTTGGTAAATTTGGGTTGGAGGAAGAGATAGAACGTCTAAAAAGGGATAAGAATGTTCTTATGCAAGAGCTTGTCAGGCTGAGACAGCAACAGCAGACAACTGACCATCAGCTGCAGACTCTGGGGAAGCGTCTTCAAGGGATGGAGTCACGGCAGCAACAGATGATGTCTTTCCTGGCCAAAGCAATGCAAAGTCCTGGTTTCCTGGCACAGTTTGTACAGCAAAACGAGAACAGCAGGAGAAGAATAGTAGCCGTGAACAAGAAGAGGAGGCTACCCAAGCAAGATGGCGGCCTAGACTCCGAAAGTGCTTCTGCCTCACTGGACGGTCAAATCATCAAGTATCAGCCTATGATCAATGAAGCTGCCAAAGCAATGCTGAGGAAGATCCTAAAGCTAGATGCTTCACATAGATTAGAATCTGTGGGAAATTCAGATAATTTTCTACTGGAGAATTATATGCCAGGCCCTCAAGATTTTGACAGCTCTTCATCAACAAGGAATTCTGGGGTCACTCTTGCAGAGGTTCCAGGTACCTCAGGTTTGCCGTATGTGGCTGCAAGCTCTGGGCTTTCAGCTATCTGTTCGTCTGCAGTGGCTCCTGAAATCCATTGCCCAGTGTTGTTAGACAGCAACTCATCCAACCAAGTTCCCAACATGAGTGTGGTGCCTCCTGTTTCAAAGCCTGTAGCACCAGCCCCAAGTGATATCACCATTCCGGAATTCCCAGATCTGGCGGACATAGTACCTGAAGACACTGATATTCCTGTAGGACCCTTTGGGATGCCTGGCCCTGAATTCCCCTTGACCGAAGAGGGTGATGATAGTGTCCCCATTGAGACTGATGATATTTTGTACAACGATGAGACTCAGAAACTGCCAGCCATCGTAGATTCCTTCTGGGAGCAGTTCCTGGTTGGCAGCCCTCTCTCCGTTGATAACGATGAAGTTGATTCAGGTGATACAAGGGAGACACCACAGGAGAATGGATGGAACAAATTGGAGCACATGGCTAACCTTACAGAACAGATGGGCCTTCTATTACCAAATCACAGGGTGTAAGATGTATTGTCCTAAGGTAGGCTGGGATTCTGGTAATAAGCTTGGACAGCGTCGCCTACCCTTTTGTTAATGTTTAAGATTGTCCTTTTTTTTTCTGAAAATGATATGCTGATATATCAACCACTCAACCTATATGCGGGGGGATTCAATGTTCCACCCATGAATGATCTTGGAATTCACCTGCTTGTATCTAGGTTTGGCAGGCTTGAGAACAGAACAATGGTAACTTGTCAAATCTTCATGATTACTTGTGATGTAGTTGCTGATAGTGTTTATTTTTTGTTGCTCTGCTACCTGGTTGCAACTAACGATAAGCAGGGGCAACTGGCACTGTATTGTACTTTTATCCAGAGGCTAGTGATGACTTGTGACAAAGTTGGGCTGCTTCCAGCCAAATTAGCTGAAAAGTCTATTTTCAGAGCTTCAAATAACTGATTTGACTTCAGGTTTTGTTTGAAAACTGAAATATTGCTTTCCTCCTCTTGTTTCTTGTCAGACAATAAGACCTTGAAAACTCAGTAACTGATATTACAAGTATTGCTCTCCTCTTTTCTCAGTAAGTATGCTAGCTGATCTGAGAAGACTCTGGCAACTCTTAAGAATACTAGTATGTCTTATTTCATCCCCTTCTGCATATTCTCTCTGGTAGTTGCTTTTATGAAAAGTACTTGGCTGGTGGCTGATTTGGTGTGGACCACTGTACAGTAGAAACAGTACACGCATCTCCTAAGGCCGGTCTCAGTGGGAAGTGTCATGAGAGGGTCATGAACATTAAATTTTCTGTCACATCAGCAAATTTATGAGGAGAGAGAATGAGGAATGTTATGGAATGAGAGAAGAGGGTCATCACCATGACCCTCCACTGGCACGGTTCAAGGTTCCAGTCTTGGTAACTGTGTGATGACCTCTTCCATTGAGACTGGTCTAACAGTAGAAATTATGGTGAGGCAAGTTTAAGGCTGCTACCACTAGCAGTAGTAGGTTGTGCATTGCCAATGTTGGCAGGAGTTTTAGGCAGCTAGTGTACTAGTAATCCCAGCAACTGGGAGAAATCCCAGAAGCAGTTTTGTCAGATGCTGTCATGCTTTGGCTCTGTTAGTCACGGGGGCTCTGTTTCGTTCACTGCTATGTCTCGGTGACAGTTTAATAAAAGAACTATTGGCACGAGCCTGTCCTCTGGGTTCACTTGGACAGATTAGCATACAATTTCATGCTCTGATTATGATTGCATTACACAGGGACAGGGAGAAGCAGTACAGTTTGAGGGTTTGGACTGGTTGAAGGCTTGAAGCACAAGCATGCCCTGGACTACAGTTTAACACATGTCACAATCGAACGTTCGGATGTTAATTAAGAGAGTTAAATATAAATTAATTATATAGATGGAGATAAATTTGCGAGACAGTTGGCAGTGGCAATGCATCATTGGTTCATTCTGACACCGTCTGATCAAAGAATGACTCGGACCGTTAAGAGTGTTCGTCTGCTAGTAGCTGATGGTTGGTTGATCTTGATTTGTTGTAAGAAAAAATATAGTCGGTTGGTGGCTGATAAGCCAGACGAACCAGCGTAGATGGGTCACTGGTCGTCCGATTCACCACCAAGGCAACAATGGTTTGCACTGCAATAAAACAATTAATTACTATTACTAGCTTAGTCGGCCTGCTGCAGCAACACCAGCTTGGCAGTCTCATTGTTCGCTACTGTAGAGCAGGATATCGGTCAGGTCACCAACAAATTAAAGCTTCTCACGTCACTCTCTGTACGTGCCTTGATCGAGTTCATGCATAATCTAGTCCATCAGGTTAACGCGATGCCTTGACGAACAAATTTAATAATTAACTAGCGAAGTGCCCGTGCGTTGCTACGGGTATTAGACACTAAATGATTGTATCTTCCCATACACTTAAATTAAATGAAACATTTCTTCCATCGCAAATACATATTTTAATTTTTGAAATTCATAATTAATAATAAGAACAATGAAAGTAACCATATGTTTAGTAGGTAGGTTAGGTATTGTGCTACAGTGATAAGCATGTTACCTTTCTCCAAAAGAATAATCCACTATCTGCAATGACTTACATATTTTAATTTTCGAAATTCATAATAATTAACAATAAGAACAATGATAGTAAATGTATGAACAGTAAGATACTATGTTTTGATCGTACAAGAGATGTAAATGTATGTAAAAAATCTAACTAAAATACTAAATTAATATGCTTTTTGTCGTACAAGGGACCAAAATAATATTATCTTCTAATGTTCTAGTACTTTACATCTTCTTGGACTTGATGCGTGAAAGAAGTCCTTTGATATCTTCAGGCAGCAACGATCTCGCTTCATTTGTTTCTGAAGTTAGGAGTAGGGTTGAAAGCGGTCGAACTCAGTCGGGTAACCCAATATTGTTTTCACTTTCACATTTGAATACGAAAACAATTGTATGTGTAAATTATAAGTTTTGCATTTCGGAATTTTTATTATACAAACGTCTATCGTTAACCTTTTTAGCTTTCTTTAATAGGCCCTAGCTCCAACGTTGCATGGAGGCAAGTGGCGAGCGCGTCAGGTGTGTGCTGCTGCTGTACAGGCTGTGGAGTCAACGTGGGGGCCACCGATGCAAGGCTGCGGACCAGCTCGTTGTCGGATAATCGTTCGCTGAAATCATTCCTAGCCCGTCTGGAGTGCGCAGGTCAGCTCGGAAAGCGCTCGCTAGGCACGCGCGGTCGCTAATTAGGGTATGTACAACCCACAGACGGGTGGTCGTCTGCAACAGATGTATAGACATCTCATACAACCCACAGATAGAGAGACTGTCTGTAAGTTGTTTAATATTTTACATGAAGCTTAAGATTAACTACAAATGCATTTGTGTATACCATTGTGTGACTATTTATATGATATTATCTAGCATGAATAAAAGAAACATTGAATATAACATTTTGGACTATAGTGAAATTTTAAATTTTATTTCATGCCTTCTTGAATGTCTAAAGACAATTTTTGTGATATCCATATTTGTTGAGGACTACACTGTAAAATCAAGGGCCACACTAAAAATATCTCTACGAGTCAACGGTGTACAGGGGGACTCGATCTCTCTGGTGGTTGTCATCCTCATCTCTTTCTACAGTTCTTCCGTGAGCTCCATGGCGCGTACCTGCCCGCATGGCCGCATGGGCAGCGCAGTATCTCCTCCATTGACCACTGCTCCTAGCTCCCGTCGCCGCGAGCCGGGGCCTTCATTGAGGAGGCTCCAGCTCCTGGCGCCCAGCAGCAGCCTCTATCCGGCCCCAGCAGCAGCCTGCGCTCGCCATCCGGCCACCAGTAGCAGCTCGCGCACGCCACGGGCCGGCCCCAGCAGCAGCGCGCGCACGCCACCGGCCGGAGCTCGCGCCCGCGGATCCGCGCTCGCGGCGGGGCACCACAGAGCTCGCGGTCGCCGGTCAAATCCCCTGCTTCCTCCTCCTCCGCGCCACTCCGGCCAAATCCTCCAGGCGAGATGCTCCGCGCTGGCTCCTCCTCGACGGGCGACAGTGACCGCGCCAGCTCCTCCCCGACGGTCCGCGGGCAGATCCCGACGGCCTCCAGCAGCCCGCCGCCGGATGCACCACAGCTTGCGTGGCTGCTGGTCGGGATTTCGTCCAGGGCCCGGCCGCCGCTCCTCCCCGCACTGTCGCCGGCTGGACCTCCTGGTACTCGCGCAGCCCGTCCCTCACTCTCTTCCCCGGCGGCCCCTCCCTCTCCCTCTTTCCTTCCCCGGTCGCATCCCAGAGCACCGGGCGGGCGGGGTTGGACTTGGCGCGAAGTACTCCTCACGCGAGCGCGCCGCGCGGGATCCATAGCGCCGTCGTCCGTCTCGCGAAGACGGGGGCGTACAACGGGAGCGCTGGGGGGGGGGGGGGGGCGTCGCTCGCTCGGGTCGGGCTCCGCGCGAGGGCGACGGTTTTAGGGGGTGGAAAATTAATAGATTGGTATAAATATTGACATCATACAATGATACAACCCCCGTAAATAACACGAACAAACAATCGTCTAACAGTTTTACTTCCACTTCAGGTATCAGGTCCATATGCATATACGCAGGTAGTGCGATTTACACAATATTGCCACCCCCAACCCCAAGTGGCACCAATTTGCTCTCGATCCTGCACAAAAGGAGAAGGAGCGATGCTTTATGAAACGAACCAGACTCCAATGGCAATACCCCCATCTCCTGATGCTCGATTCGCGACACATCAGACTGTGGGCCCGCAAAAGGTGGGGGATCGGGGAAGAGGGATCCCCCTTTTCTCATTCGCGAAAAAAGGGAATCAAGACGGAAAGGTAGCGGCGGTGCGGTGCGGAGAGACTCACACTGCGGCGACGAAGGCGAGCCACTTGAGGAAGGAGGTGTCGAAGCCGAGCCCGCCGCCAAGGACAAAGGCGTGGTTGGCGAGCTTCCGCGTTTTGGGTAGCAAAAACAGCCTCCAACAGAAGAACCAAACGGCCGGTGCATTTTGCCTCCCACCCGAAGGAGAAGGCAAATCTAGGTACCCTCTCTCCTCGCGACTCATTCCTCTCGGCCCCTGCATGCGAGCCCGCGGCCTGCTACGAATTAAGAAGGTGATGCTGCTGCTGCTGGTGTCTATCTGTCTGTCTGGGTAGCAGGTGAATAACTAACAGAGGCCGGCTGTCGATGAAAATCATATGGTCAAGCTTTGCTTCCTCTTAATTCAATCACATTTGTTGAGCTCTTCTAGTGCTATACTGATACATGGGATGATGAGGCTGCTACCAGATATTAAATCAAAAGGCAAAAGGAGATCGTCAAGCACGGAACCAACTGAAAATGCCAAGTAAACTCATGTATAAAGGGCAGAGTACAAAACTAGGGCCCATTGCACTCTGGATTTCAACCGAAAAAATAGGCTACTGTTAAAATTATTTGAGTTTTCATCTGTCAAGACAGACCTAAAAACTTTAGTCTGATATACTACTACAACATTATAGTACCCTCCCCCTCCTTTCGACTCCATGTGTTGTCATGTCGACAAAGCATATAGGTATTCCAGATATAAGTAAGGCTTTAAACGTGAGACTGTAATCTCACTCCCCTCTCTCTTGGTAGCCCAGCTGCAGCCATCGGTGGAAACTGCAAAATCCATAATTGCCCAAGTCAGCATCCTTCTACTCACAATTCAACATGCATCACTTGCTCAAGGCTGTAACCATTATTAGATTATACTAGGTCCTTGGGGAACACTGACACTAATATATAGGTGATCGTTTACTTTCTCCGATCTTGATTGCTCATGCATAAAGCTTCATTCAAGATGAAAAATACTCCATGTCATGCCAAACACCACAAGAACTGATGGAAAGAGAGAAAGATACCTTCTGCTGAAGCCTCATTACTGTAGAAACCAGTATCTGGTCACCAACTATTTGCCTCATCCGTATCACCAAGTCACTCCTGCTTATCTTTTTCCTCTGTTTCGAAATTATACAAGGCACACCACGGTTAGTATGGCACTACACATATTTTGAATGCAACCAGAAACCACCAGAGGGGGGAAATAAAATTTACAACCTTAAATTCTTCATAGTATCTGATGACCAAATCCATGTCGGGACGAGGCACTTTTGTGGAAATGGCAGCAAAAAGCATTGAAAAGGGCATCCATGGTGACGAGGGCTGAGCCCTTGGAGCACGACCCAACTTATTAGGTGCTTCTTGTTCAACAGGTGAAGGCGCCATGGCTGGCAACCTAGGTCCCCCCTGATCCAAGCAAACAAGGAAGAAAATGACAAAGCTGGAAATTACAAGGCAATTGCCAAATTAAAACTACATTTCAGGAACGCTAGGCACTTAGATGGTCACCTATTCAACTATATACCAGATTTGTGGAGAACATTGATGCCATCAGTTCCCAGTTTCAGTAAACACCGTAATACAGGAGAGTTGGGCCAAAAGTGCATCAATCATTCCAACAGTTCTCATTTACAACCAAAAACTATGATTAAAACACAGAATAATGCACATATTTTTTTGTGAAATACTACATTTTAGTTTATAACACGTTCCCATTTTTGAAGGATTAGATGAGCGACATACATTCCATTTCCTACTCAGAAAATGTGACCTTCGATGTTCCTAAATTTCTTACTTGAAATAAGACTTTAGCGAATTATGGCATTCATTTTCCTTTATCTAGAGCACTAGGAAATAAAGAGTTTAACAAGTAGATACATTTACTTCATTGGTTGAAGACTTAGCTGCAAGCTTAATAAATGTCAACCTATTTAAATATGGGTCACTATTTGGCAATAAAATAGCAAATATGTGATAGGATCACATCCTTTTACACAAATCATGTTATACATCACTGCATTCAGGTATCCGCTACGAAATGGGTAGCATGCACCACAAACATATATTAGGCACACTTGTGTCAGTACATATACAGGAAGATACAGCTACAAACAATATCACACAAGCTGAATTTGAAGACGCATACCTTTGTTAGATTGTCTGGAGAACCAGAACTTGTGATCTCAGATATGTTGGACACGCTATCCTTTGATACTAAGTGTTCTGCAGTTACCAAACAAATTGTGTTGGATAACTAATAATACAGAAGGAAAATGGTAGAGAGAGAGAAAAACAAAAGATCCAAAAAGTAGTACCATTGATCATGGGAGGTACTTTCACAATAGCAGCATATTCAGCATATATCTGTTTATGCACATTAGAATCCCATATGATATAATGCTTAGGATTTTGAAGATCATCCACACCACTATCAAAACTTTCATTGCTTGGCTGGAATTGCTTTGATCCAGGCAAAACAACCTCAACATTACCCATTATTACACGGCACAACATCAGTCTGATGATGCCATCTTCATGAAAATCTGAATAGTGGGCACTGTAAACAAACTTCAAGTAAGGCTATGAGAAGCATTATTTACTCAAAGTAAGAGAATTTATCGAAGGTATTCTAAACTAGTAGTTGCAATGAAGAAATATATGGAATGGAGAACTGAAGATGCAAAGACAACAAAAGAGGTGAGTGTGGCATATAGGACTAAGACGCTAAGAGAACATACTAAATCCTGAACAGAAAAAAAAAATTACCATGAATTTGAGCAGTTTGCTGGAGCAAGACAAGTTCCAACACCATGCGTGTGGCCATGCTGTGGTTTAGCAATTTCTAGAGCACCTCGCATCATCATCTCCTCCATAGTACCTCTCGAGCAAGGAAGCCAAGCATAACGCACATTTGCGTTCCCACGATGACTTTTGGCCACTTCTACCCTCTCCTGAAAAAGACCAGAACGAACTTGTCCGTGCTGATCTAGCAGTGGTGTTCTATAGATACCAATAATATCTTTTTCTTTAAAAGGGTGGCCTAATCCTTGAAGTAACAAATTCCGCACAGCTGAATCAGCATGCGGACCATTGTTTCGCTTTCCTGTAGCAGCTTGTATGATTCCACTAGAATGTTCATTCAAATGGACTGAAGGACCTGATTTGTTTTCACCAATAGGCTCATCTAGTTTATTATGTGCTTCCAGGTTGTCCTCTGCAATATAATTGATCCTCTTACCATGAGATACTACTTCACCAATAGATACTGAACTTGAGCTTTCAGCTACACTTGTAGACATCCCAGCACGCTCAGCAGCTTCACCTTTCTCATGCTGAGATGGTTTAGACGTGTACAATCCAGCAGATAAATCTGGAAAGAAGCCTTCGCCAAGATCATCAACCCATGCTAGTGGTTTGTTTATGGTCATCTCATAATCTACGCAAACCATATGAATGAAGTCCAACAGAATGTGCTTCTTCTGGAACACTGCAGTAGTAATTGGCCTCTTCAATTGGAATTCCTGTTGTGCTAGATTGACAACATCCTCTGGAAAATCACTCCAGTCACCATGTTGGTAGAAAAGCACACGCACAGGCAGCCCACTTCTCTTAAAGTTCCAGTATAACTCCAATATACCTCCACTCCCACAGGAAGTCACTTTAGGTTTCTTAAATTGAGCTCTGTCATCAGATCTCACTAGGTGTTCCCTTGGATCATGCTGAGACAACACCATCACATCATTGCCCTCAGCGTGCTCCTGAGCAGTTTTGTGCTTTCGCTTGCGATCAGTAGCTTTGAACACATGTTCACCCAATGCCGGCACGTTCCTCTGTTCCATTTCTTTTACACTGACTCAACCCCAACCAGGTAATTTTCTTTACAGATGTATACACTACTCAGTAAAACTAGTTAGTAATTTGTAACTATTGACACCTAGACTCTGTTAGCATAGAATCAACTCCAAAACGAGCCATGCTATCCAAAACGGTAAGTGAAACGGACCTGGGACCAAAAATGGAAAAAGAGAGAGAAAGGAATAAAAATGAATGAAATAGACAAATGTAGAGCACAAGTGGAGGACAAAAAAGAAACTATTGTGGCAAACATATTCATTTACGATAGCAGGGCATAAAATGCATGAGTTAACTTCAAAATTTCCCTGTTGGCACATTGCTACTATTTTGTTTCTTCCCAAGTCAAAGGCCCTTTTCCGATTCCCATATTATTTAGAATTTAAAGTTGTCGATGCTTAATTCAATCCAGGGAGTTTTCTTGGTTGCAAACTGAACACAATGGTTGCAAATTGAACACATACTCTGCCAGAGTGATTCTTTACCCCTCGCAGAGTAGAATTGTGTTGAAACCATCTCTGTGGACACTGCTGCTCCAGCCTCCATGTATGGCTGGTAGGTGGTGCAGCCACAGCGAGGCAGCAGCAGATAATAACAGAGAGAAACCGAGGCTGCCACAGCAAGCATTATCGGCATGTCCGTGGTTAAAACAGCCAGCTTATCTTTGGCTCTTCTCTGATCTCTGTGGCCATTGCCTAGGGCAAAGAAATGGCAGCCGCAGCAGCACCCCCAAGAACAAGTTCCATGGGAGTAAAAGCACCTTGTCGTGTCCCCGCAAGAACCTCAAATATATAGACACATGATGACCCCTGATGCGCAAAGCTTGTTATGCAAATTAGGCAAAAACTGCAACATTAAAGAAACAGACTTTGCGACGCTTGTCTAGCATTTGTACGGCATTTGTTTGGCTAGGAATTGCTTTCCTATTGTGTCACTGAACCAAAAGAAATTGATGTATGATGCTATTGATCACCCTAGGTACCTAGGAGACAGCAGACGCGTATGACAGGAAAGTAGTAGCAGCACAAACTGTAGAAGCTATACTAACAGTCCAAGTGAAGACGAAATCAAACATCATTTCTGCGAGTCCTGTAATAGAAGCTATACTAACAGTACAAGTGAAGACGAAATCAAACATCATTTCTAATTCTGCGAGTAAATTATTGAGTACTAAAATAAATCGGAGGACAAACAGGCCCATAATTGAAGGGGATCAGAAAGCAAGAAATTCGGAAGTAGGAGTGGGAGTGTAGTAAGTACCAGTGGTAGTTCATGGCCCCCGCGGCGGCAGATTGGGTAGTCAAGCAGCAGCAGCAGCAGTGCTATGTATGGTATGGGATTGCAACAGTAAGTAGTAGATCGGGAGAAGCAAGCTAAGGCAAGCGGAAGCAGAGCAGATATCTGATAGATAAGATGAAGCCCGGGCTTTTAATCAATCGATGAATCAAGGGGCGGGCCGGCGGCCGCGCGCACGCACGCTGCTGCAGATGCCGCGGCGGCTTCGTCCTCCTCGGGCTTCCTTCCTGTGGGTCGGCTCCGGCTTTCCCTTCCGGTGGGCGGGCGGCGAGCGAGAGAGAGGGGTGCGGGAGCGGGGTACATGTAGCCACCGCCGACAGGGGCAGCCAGATATCAGGCCGTCCGTCCTGACCTGTGGGCGAGATCGGACGGTGCAGATTGATCCGGGGGTGGCAGCGGGGTGCGCGAGGGAGGTTTGGGTTTCTTGGGGAGGGGGGCGTGGACTAGGCGCACCGCAAGAAAGGTCTCCACACAGCTGACGTGGTGGGTCTCCTTATATTTTCTTTTCATCCCTTTCTTATAGTACCTTCTTTACTCGCATCCGGCCAGTCAAGCACGCATTAGACGGTCCACACTCATCATCCTTTATCTCCTCCTTAAAAACAGAATATTTCTGTCTGGTCAGCGAGATTCTCTCCTTTATATCTACTTCTCCCACATTCATCATCCTTTATATCTCTCCTTCATCCCAACTACCCACGCGAGGGACCCACCCGTCATTCTCTTCTTATTTTTACCCTCCCCACCAGCCCCTACCACCCACCCCGCCACGCCACCTCGTCCCCGCCGTCGGCTCCTCTCCGACGACGGCGTGAAGCCCCCTACAAGCGGTGGCGCAGCTAGCCCGCGCCAGCCCCCTCCCCACTCCCCACGACCGCAGCTCGACGGAGCAGGGGCCCGCGGCTCGGCACCGGCCTCCTCCCACTCTCTCGGCGATCTCTCACCTCCCACGTTGGCTTCCTCCACGGCGCCGGCCTCCCTATGCTCCACCTCGACGCGCGGAGCCGGGCACGCAGCGGAGGAGGCGGAGTAGTAGCAGGGCCTCGAGCGCGTCGCCGGCCTCTTCTCCGCCGCCCTCGCCGCTGCTGGCATCCCCGCGCGCGCGCCGTCCCCTGCTTCTATGAGGTGGGCCAGCGGAGCAGAGGCGGCGGCCGGCGGGGCTCCTCCTGCTCCGGCGGCGACGGCAGCTTCCCTGCTCCCGGGTAGGCGCGCCAAGGGGTGCAAGGAGATCCACGACGGGCGGGCGACGCCGACCGCGCACCGCCTCGGCTCCTCCTCTTCTCCCTCCCTTGCTCCCTCTCCGGCAAGCTCGAGCCACGGCTGCCGCCTCTCCCGCCGGCACTTCTCCTCCCGCGTCGGCGGAGGATCCGAGGCGGGGAGCAGCGGGGCGGCCTCCTCCCTCGCCGGCTTCTCATCCCGTGCCGGCCAGCAGCGGCGGCCCTCTAGGAGCAGGGCGCGCGGCAGGCGGACCTCCAGGAGCAGGGCGCGCGGCGGCAGGCTGGCGGCGACGACCGGATCCGGTCTCTCCCTCAACCTCCACGGCCGCGCGACGGCGCTGCAGCAAGGCGGCAGGGCTCTTCCTCGCGCGCGAAGTCGTTGGGGACTGCGCATGGTGGGTCCGCCTCCTCCTGGAGGAGGCCCTCCATCCACGCCGAATCTAAAGGATACGGGAGGCCCCAGCCTCCTGCAGGAACCCGCTGCAGCCCCTCTCCTTTATCCGTTCCCTCGACGTTTTACCGTCCCCAGTGCGGATGGTCTCACAACTATATTCTCGCTATCGACGACTAAAAAAATAGCACCAAATAAAGCTGAAATAAATAAAAAGAATACGACCAACCTTATCATCATGTCTGCATGATACTGCAATTTTGTTTTCTTAACAAGGCTTCAGTTTTTTAGTTGGGCCGGAATAGTTGCTCTCTCGATGTCTGTCGGCCCAGCAGCACATCGGTCGTCTTCTTGGTGGGCCCTTCCTCGCCGCCGCTGAACGAACATCGGCCGGCCGACAGTCGGCTGCGGCGCCCAAGTCGCCACGTACTTACGGCCACGTTGCTCACCACTCCTCCGATTATTTGCTTGCTCATCACCAACATGTGGATAATTAATTCTCGATGCAATAAACAATGCATCTCTCGTTCAATTCAGTAAATCACAACATGCTCACATATGCATTGCTCCGCATACCATGTCATAGTCATATACTCATATATATTCTTGTTCGTCTGGTTGGTGGCGGATGTTGATTTGTTATGAGAAAACAATATTACTGCCAGCTAGTATTGGAAGATAACTTCTATTTTATTGCCATCACATTTGATAAACCCAAAAAGTAAACGGAGAGAGCCATTCGGTTTCTTAGAGATCGATAAATCGAGAGCTCCTCAGTTACTTCTCGACCAGAGTAACATGACGGCAAAAATTAACTCTATGGTCGACTCATTGGAATCAGAAATGAAGACAGTCGGATGCCAAATTAGGGTTAGGGGTTTGATTTCGATGTTTACAGGTTTGAGATTCGAGGTTGTTGAGGAGGGCTCCACGACTGACGTGACTAGAGGAATGACCGACGGCGTTAACACACGCGCAAATGGAGGCGGCGAGGTGTAAGCGGTGATTGATAAGCCAGACGAAACACCCTGAAGCTCTCATCGGATAGCTATCCAGAGATCCCTTCCAAGTAGTGAGATCCTTCGAGAAAATGGATTACCTAGTAACCACTGCTCTTAATTAATTGTTTAACAATATTGGTCACTCATTATTTTTTTTCAAAAAACTAAAATTAGACTTGTTTAGTTGCCGCAAGTTCCGCCACTTTTCACTATTTACTCATCACATCGAATCTACGGATACTATTTAGGAGGATTAAACGTGGATTAATGGCAAAATCCATCACATAACCTTTGGGTGAAATTACGAATCTATTGAGCCTAATTAGGTCATGATTAGATAATATCGTGCTACAATAAATAATCTCTACTGATGAATTAATTAGGTTTAATAGATGCATCTCACGATTTCTCGTTCATCTGTATAGCTAGTTTTATAGTTAGATCATATATATATAGTCTGCATAATCTTCCATTTAGAATTGCTACAGTAAATTTGTGTAGGTTTCGCAAGGACCAAAATAAGGCAAATCCGTCGAAAGGCTGCAAGCTTTGCTTGACCGCTCCTGCAAAACCCACAGAGAAAGAAATGCAGGCATGCAGCAGCAGCAGCACTGTAGCAGAGATGGACTGCATGAGAAGAGAGAGTTGCGTAAGCATTGGTGATTGGCCGTAATGTACGCTCTCTTCGTTTGTCGCTTGATCGGTCACATCGGACCACTGACTGCTTTTCATCGTGGCTTGCTCTCATGCCAATATGCCATCCGAGTATCATTCTTCAATTTTTTACCATGTCACTTTGACATTGATATGGTCTTAGTATTTGTCGAACATACAATAAACTTATCAAAAGTTTTTTAATTATTACACACTCTTCTCTCTTAAATATATCATATACGGATACAGTAACATTCGGATACAGTAACATTCGGTTGAGAATAGAGAGAGTACTAGTACAAAGGACTTGAGGCACATCATAATTGAATCCTTAGGGCCTGTTTGGAACGGGGGGAATACAAAACAGAGGAATGATAGGAAACACAGGAAATAACTGTAGTCAAAGTGAGAAAACAGAGGAATGAAAATATAGGAAACACACAAGAAGTTGTGTTTGGAACAAAGGAATGGAAACATAGGATTAGAGATATGCGAGCTAGATAAAACATACGTATCACTGTATCAGCACTGTAGAAGCTGAAAAACAATGGCTTGTTCTCGCTGCAGCTCTTTTCTCTCTCTCCGTGAGTAAACTCTAATCCACAGCACAGTACTAATCCATAGCACCACAATAGTTAAGCAGGCGACCAAATTGTTGTGCGTGCAAATGCTAAGAAGTGCCGGCTGCTTGCTGGGCGTGAAGAGGCGAAAGGCCTACCAAGGACGCGATTAACAGTCTCCCCATGCTCAACTTACCTGGACAGCAAGGATAAGAGTACTTGTTAAGCACGAGATGCGAGAGCGCCACGATTCCCTTAGCTTGGACCTCATTTTTTTGTTTCCTTTGAAAGTACAGGAAATCCTACCATTCCTCTGGAATCGTTTTGGGCATTTCCTGCGTTCCAGACGCTAGCTGATGTCAGCAAAACAAAGGAATGCCATTCCTCCGGAATTCCTTCGAGAAAACTGCGATCCAGACGGGGCCTTAATTGATTTGCTTATATACTCGTTATTAATTAGTACTAGTTTGATCAAATCCCTCAAGACATCAACAACCAACCTCGCGTTGATTGATGAACACAATTTGCATGGTAAGACTATCTAGGATAAGAGAGGCTATGCTTTTTTTAAAGGAAAGTCGAAAGGCAATTGTGGATCTAGAAGAGAATGAACATCATTGCAATTCCATATATATGCAACTTTTAAATAGAAATTAGTGTTTTTGCTATGATTGATGCTTGATGCAATAATTAATCAGTGCGGATTGACAACATAGTTAAAGGAATCTCTTCTATATATGAATGTTTTGGCATATGGATCTATTGGTTCAGAGCGAGCTCTTTGCCATACATTATAGTAAAAACAAGCACAATAATGGAAAACAAAGCTTTAAAGGGGGCCGCATTTATCAAACAAATATTGTCGGGGTTCTCTACCGCCGGACAGTAAATTTCTATCGATCGTGTGTCGGGCTCGGATGGTTAGCGCAGGAGACAACGGGATTTATACTAGTTCGGGCCTCCGAGGAGTAATACCCTACGTCCAGTGTCGAGCTGCCGTGTTCCCACGCTGGGGTTGTTTGTAGTAGGGGTTACAAACTGGTCGGGAGAGGGTGTCGAGCCCAAGTCCCTGAGTATGAGTGTTCGGTTCGTCGGCTAACCCTTGTAACGGTTGCCCTCCTCTCCCTTTTATAGACGCAAGGGGAGGGGCAAAAAAGGAAAGAGATGAGAGTTACAGTGCTTGGTCGCTGGGATGTCCTTTCGTGCGTCATTGTCCACCAGGGCGCATTGAAGTGGAGTCGCGTCGCGTTGTCGTAGAAGCCGCCGCGTGGCCGGGCGGGGCTGTTCACTTCGGGACGCCTGGCACTCTCTCTGAGTAGTTTGGTGGTGACTCAGTCCGTCCGAGCACGGGATGAGCCCGCCACGTTAAGGCCTAAGCATAGACCTGAGCTCGTCGTAGGGGGTGCTTGAGTGCCTCGGGTGGAGTTTGCGTGCGGCAGAGTTGGAGATGATGGCGATTTGACGGCTGCGCAGCTGAGCAGAGCCGCATTAAGGCCCCTGTCGGGGCCAGCTGCCCGCGCAGGCCGCCAGCTGGTGCGTTTGCATGGCACGGGGAACCGGTCCCCCACGCGTCATGGTGGAGGTGTTCGCGCGCCGAGACCGCGCCACGTGGTGTGGCTCGCGCCTTAGTCGGAGGCGGAGACTGCTCGTGCGAACGAGC
Organism: Cenchrus fungigraminus; assembly: GCA_036936925.1. Lineage (NCBI taxonomy): Eukaryota > Viridiplantae > Streptophyta > Magnoliopsida > Poales > Poaceae > Cenchrus > Cenchrus fungigraminus. The sequence goes on along the minus strand of CM072770.1, from coordinate 1,148,762 downwards.
AGCTTGTCGTGCAAGGCGGAGACTTGTCGTGCGAGGCGGAGACTTGTCGCAGGGGATCCTTCTAGTGGGGAACTGGTCGGAGAAGCTCCCAACTAGTCGGGAATAGGACGTCTTGCCAGTGATGGTCTTGACAGGGGTCCTTAGTCCTCCTCATCTTGAATCTTGGCCTTCACGTTGTCAATCTTAACCTTCACATTGTCAATGGTGTTAGAAGACTTCACCTCAAGAGAGATTATCTCGCCGTCAAAGGGGGCCCTAATCTGGGCCCTTGTCAGTAGCCCCCGAGCCTGAGAGGGAGTCAATGACTCGCGCACAGGCTCAGTCGAGAAGGCTTGGTGTTGATTCTTGTTCTTGGTCGTCCCGGTGGGTGCGCGCGAGCGCATCCGCCGGATGTAGCCCCCGAGCCCGCGAGTGAGTTGTAGACTCGCTCGTGGGCTTTTAAGCTTCATCATTGTTGTTGTGGCCCCAAATTGTTCCGTTGGGGTAGTCGTTGACGTCGTGGGCGACGTGGATGACGCGGACGACGTGGGCGGTGCGGATGATGCGGGCGGCGTGGGCGATGCGGGTGATGCGGGCGGCGTGGGTGCCTCGGCCGTTGTGGCGGGCGAGACGGTTTGAAGTGACCGTGCGGGGATGGTTCAGGCTCCCGGGCTCGGCGAAAATCGAGGTGTCGTGCGGGCGGACGCCAGTCACGCCGGGTCAGGCGCACGCGAACGAACGTTTCGCTGACGCGGCGGGCCCGGCATTTAAGGCTGGCAGCCGCGCTCCTTCCTTTTTAACCGCGCGCCCGCCGTAGATTCGGGAGTTTACCCCCTCGTCTTCTTCTTCCACCTTTGCACCCCGCTTCTCTTGCTCTCTTGCGCCCGCAGCACCACCACAGCTCGCGCCGTAGTTCCGCTCGAAAGCTCGGTCCAATGTGTCCCGCGCGATGCTGCGCCGCCTTGTCGAGGCCGGACAACTCCCTCCTCTCACCGACGCCGTGGAGTGGAAAGTGCCTGGGGATGAGTCCGTGCCGCGCCCGCCCGCAGGGTACGTCATCTCGTTCGTGGCCTTCCACGAGCGTGGCTTCTCCGTCCCCGCCGGGCGGTTCATCCGGGCGGTCCTCTACGAGTACGGGCTTCAGTTGCAGCACCTCAACCCGAACAACATCCAGCAGATGGCGGCGTTCGAGGCGATGTGCAAGGGGTACTTGGGGATAAGTGCCCATTGGCACCTCTTCAAGTACTTCTTCATGTTCGCGTGCTTGAAGGATGGCTCCCGGGCGGTGACGATCGACTGCGCCAACCTCCGGATGAAGCAAGGGCGTGGCGACAGCTACATCCCATCCTCGTTGACCAGCTCAAATAGCGGCTGGCACAAGGGGTGGTTCTATCTGAGGAACGACCCCGAGTTCGCGTTGCCGGCGTTCACCGGGAACTCCATCGGGCAGGGGCGGAGGAACTGGACCGATGGCCCGCCGAAGGCGGAGCAGGAGAAGCTGCTCAAGGAGCACTCGGTGGTGCTGGCCCACCTCCATGGAGCTGGGGTCACCCTGGCGATTGTCATCGGTCAGTACTATGCCCGGGGGGTCGTACCGCTTCGGAGGTGGCCGCTGCACCTCTGCGAGATGACGGCTGACAGGGCCCCCTGGACGGGGACCATGACCACGCCTGCATTCCCGTCGCTGGACGAGATCCAGCGCCGCGTGGCGCTGGCGATCGGGAAGTCGACCTTCGAGATCCAGCGCCGCGTGGCACTGGCGATCGGGAAGTCGACCTTCACGTGGCCGCCGGCTCGGCTTCTTCTGATGCTCCCCAACGGGGAGACCGAAAAACTTGTGAGTTGTTTCTTCTTCCGACAAGTTCCTTGTAAACCTGGCTTCTCGGATTGATGGTCATCTTATCGGAGAATCCTGATGATCGCTGACCTGCCTGCTCCTTGCTTTTCAGTTGAAGTGCGCCCATCTCGTGCCGGCGAAGGCACCTCTCCCGGAGGAGGCGATCTTCAAGCGGAATCAGGCGGCCGCAGAGAAGCGGCGAGCTGCGCGCAAGGCGCAGCACAAGGGGCGGGAGATCGCCAAGCATGATCGGAACGACGGCCACATCAAGCGGCGCAAGGCGGGGGAGCGTGATGTCTCCTCCGATGAAGATCCGTCGCCGGAGCCGGCGTGGAGCGGGGACGAGCCCAGCGCTGTGGTTGACTGGAGCGACATGTCGGGGTCGTCCACGGCTTCGCCACCCCGAGCGGCGGAGGTGACCTCATCACGGCGGCCGGAGCCAGCCGCTCGAGAGAAAGGCGTGGGCTCAAGTTCGCGGTCGGAGGCCCGCCCCGTCCGAGAAGACCAGCGGGTGACCCGCTCTCGCACCGCGCCCAGAGGCCCGGGCACCTCCGAGGGGCAGAGGGATCTGCCTCGCCGGGACGATCCGCCCAGGCGGCCGGTGGAGCACGAGCCCTCGCCCCGCCATCTCTTCGACGGCTCCGACCGCCCGGACGCGGACTCTCTTCAGAGGCGTTCGTCAAGGGCGAGGTCGATGACGCCGGCATTCGCTCCGAGCGCGTCGCAGGGGGCAGGTACGGACGCTCCCCCGCGGCGCCTTCAATCTTTAGTCATCCGGGGCGGCGGGGCCCCAGATGTGCATGTTCCCCTCTCCGTCGGCGGGAGTCAGGGGCCGGCCTCCAACGCGGCGGAGGTCGGGAGGACAGCCCCCGTGCAACCAGGGGAGCGAAGCGCCGTCCCCGAGCCGCAGGGGAGAAGTGGACCAGCCCCCGAGTCGGCGGAGCACCGGGGGTCGGCCTCCGAGTTGGCTGGGGCCAAACGGTCAGCCCCCGAGCAGGTCCCGTCGAACCGGGCGGTAAAGCGTGCCCGCGTCCGTTCCAAAATGTAAGTCCCTGCCCGTCGTGTTTTCGTCGTCTTCGATTCTTTGTCTTGCTCATTTTCTGACTTCCGTCTTCGCGTTCTCCGCAGTCACGCCGACACCGGTGTGCTCAGCCTCACGCCTCTGAAGCGCGTGGCGCTGAGTTCGCGTGGCCCATCCTCCGAGCCCTGCTCTCAGCCTCCTTACACCGAGCCGCTGGCGGAGCAGTCCCGGAGCGGGCTGGTTGTGGCCACCGAGGTGGTCGAGCCGGTGGCGCCCCCGCCGTTGCCGGGTGCCGACAACTTGGGCGGGGGGCAGATGGTCGTGGAGACGGCAACTTCCCAGGCGGTGACGGAGCCGCAGGTCGAGGCCGCCTCGGGGGGCGACGATGTCGTGATGGCGTCCGGCGAGCGGACTGTGCTTCCGCCTCCGCCTACCAGGGAACACGAAGCCGTCGCGTCGGCGGCGACAGAGACTCTGGTGACCATGACAGCGTTAGCGGGTGAGGGCGCGACGGAAGCGTCGACGTCCGGCGCCTTGGCCTCCGACGACTTCGAGGTCATTGACCTTGACGAGACCGAGCTGCCGAGCAACGACCCAGAGATCTTCGAGGCCGTGCTGGAGCGCATGCTGGGCAATCCGGTGGGTCCGGTGGTCGAGGTCCCCGAGTCCGCGGCGCCTGCTACCGCAACCTCTGCTGACGTGACGGTGCCCGCCGGCGGGGAACCCATGTCAAGCGCCACCGCGGCGGGGCTGTCGACGCCGGGCCAGGGTGGAGATGCCGGAGTTCTCGCGCCCCCAACCGCGTCGGAGGCGGTGGAGGAGGTTCCCGAGGAGCTCGCGGCCGGCACAGAGTCGACCTCTGGTGCGCCCTCGTCTCCGGCAGCGAGGGCGGACTTGGCCGCCCGGAGTCGTCATCTCTCCGGCTCGCCGCCCCTATCGTCGAGACGGCGCCCACGGTGAGCCCGTCCCTCGCGGCTCCGCAAGAGCACGATGCTCTCGGGAGCGCAGCGAGGGCCGCCTCCCCGGAGATCCAAGAAGCCGGGGAGGGCTCTGGCGCGGCTCAGCCGGCGGAGCCTGAGGGAGGCGACGCCCGGATCCTCGACCTCGCTCACTTCTCATGGGCGGCTGCCTTCGAGGCGGATGATGACGCCGAGGAGGACGAGGAGTCCGCGGCGTGCCACACCCTCGAGCGCGGGTTGACATGGGCGCGCCGCGCCTTCGACGAGCTTATTCTTCCCGCGACAACGGTAAGTTCTCTTGACGCAGCGGCCCATTCTTGTTTTTCTTTTGTTCTTCCGGTGTCTGTAGTTGATGTATTTATCTCTTGGGGCAGACACTCGTGGCGTCCGGTCGGAGGAGGGCGCGCGCGATCAGCGAGCTCCGCGTGGAGAGGGCTCAGCTGGAGATGCAGCTGGTAGTCGCCCGTGTGGCTGCTGCCGCGGCGATGGCGAGCGAGGCGTCGACGAAGACCACGCTCGAAGCCGCCAAGCAGTCTGCAGAGGACCGTGCCGCGACCGCACAGTCCGCCGCCGCCACTGCCACGACGGAGCGGGACGCCTTGGTGACGAGGTTGGCTCAAGCCGAGGCGGAGATCGAGAGGCTGCGGGCCGCCGCGACATCCGCCAACGAAACCGCCGAGAAGGCCACCAGCACCGCCGCCGCGGCCGAGGCTACTGCCCGGGACGCCGCCCAGGCCGCAGCTCGAGGGAAGGCGGCGCTCGAGGCGAAGGTGGCGGAGTTGGAGCAAGACCTGGCCACCGCCGGAGTGGACCTCTCAACGGCCAACTGTCAGTTCTCCGAGGTGACTAACAGGCTCCAGGTGGTCTCCGAGGAGGCGACGCGGCTGCGGGAGAGCAACTCCAAGTTGTCGCAAGACCTTGAAGGTGAGCTGAGTTGATACCCCTTCCTGCAGATTCTTTGCTTCTCGCCTGTCCTTTGTTCGTGCTAACTTGTCTCCCCGTGTCCAGGGATCCGCGTGTGCCACGCCGGGATGACCGCGAAGATGGCGGAGAAAACGCAGGAGCTGAACGCCGCCCTACTCAAAGTCATCGAGAAGGACAGCTCGATCAAGCGGCTGTCGGAGCAGCTCGAGAGTAAGCTCAGCATCCCAACTCCGTTCTTGTCTTTCTTATGAGTTTGTCGTGACACATCAGTCCGTCCGCTTTCTTCAGAGACCAGAGCCGAGCTCGAGCAGTCTCAGATGGCTCGAGAGCAGGTCGCGGTCGAGCTGGGGCAGGCCAGGAACGCCCGGCGCGAGTCAGAGGAGGCCCGAAGAGCGAACATTGAAGACCTCGCCAAGCTCGCGAGGGCCGTTGGTGTGGTTATGACCGGGCTCGGCGTACCCTTCGGGCCGATGCTGCCCGATAGGCTTGTCGAAGAGGTCGGACGTCTCCCAGAGGTGATCAGGGAGCTTGAACTGTCGACGGCTCGGAGGGCGGTGCACCGGGTGCTCGCTATGTTCGAGTCGCATTACCAGGGGCTGGACCGCATGGCGCTGAGCGGCGGTTGGGCCCCCGGCATCTCCGACACGCAGTGCGACGAGCTCGAGGAAGACTGTGCCTCCTTCGCCCGCGACAATGCCGACGCCGCCCTGAAGGACCTGGAGCTGCTGCCAGAAGACACACCAGAAGACCCGGGAAGTTCCAGGCCCTCGGCTTAGATGTATCATTTCGGTTGCATGTAATAGTAGGAACAGTTCATTTGCGTGACACCACGAAACAGCATCGCGTTGTCGAGAACTTATTCGAGAATCATTACAGCTCGAACATTCCCGAGCGCCCGGGGTCGACTGTCATAACGTGTAGTTGACCTTAGGAACTCGAGACGACCAAGCTCTACTCTGGAGCCGCGGAGGCATAGGAGTCGGGAAGCTCGATCTTCTCGAGTCTCTCAGGACTGCCACTCGTTCACAGCCCCCGAGAACTTGGGGAGTTCGAGAAGTAACCTGCGTGTTTTTGTCGTGAAAGTTGTTTTTAGACCAGAGTCTAGGCGGTCACTCGAACGCTTTTGAAAAGAGGTCGGACGAAGGCCAGAGGGCTCGAGCTGCGCCCGCAAGTCTTTGCACCGTAGCCGCGGAGGCGTAGGTGCTAGGAGCTTCGAACGAGCAGCAACATCTCGCCCCACGCAGGCCGTCATCTTTACTTCTCGCAAGGTCAAGCTTTCCGTCAAAAAACCTTTCGCTCGTGCGATCGGTTGCGACACGGATGTCGGGATTTTTTTTTGAAAAATCGCAAAAACGGAAGGAGGGCATCGTGCCCTGGGTAGCCCCCGAGCAGGGAGCGTTTCTGCGCAGGTGCAGGGACGCTCGCTGCTCAGCCTTTAGAAGGGTTGCACACTCAGAAGTGTGGCAACCGAGAAGTTTTTCGAACTTATAGACATATGAACAAAGCATGCGGCATTTATTCATTGATGTATAAGATTTAAACAGTTACTCAAGGGTAAAATGGACGCAGGTGTTCGATGTTCCATGCGTTGGAGACGACTCGTCCGTCCTCGTATCGGATCTTGTATGTTCCGGGTCGTAGCACCTAGTCGACGATGAACGGCCCCTCGCAAGGGGGCGAGAGCTTGTGTCGATCCTTGCTGCCTTGAACTCGTCGGAGGACCAGGTCTCCGACGTGGAACTCGCGAGAGCGCACGTTGCGCTCGTGGTATCGTCGCAGAGCTTGCTGGTACTTGGCGCAGCGCAAGAGCGCCACGTCTCGCGCCTCGTCGAGCTGGTCGATCGCATCCTCGAGCGCGACCTGGTTGCCCTCCTCGGTGTAGGCTTGTACTCGTGGGCTTCCGTAGTCGATGTCCGTGGGTAGGACCGCCTCCGAGCCGTGCACCATGAAGAAAGGCGTGAAACCCGTTGCCCGGCACGGTGTGGTGCGCAGGCTCCACAGCACGGACGATAGCTCGGCCACCCATCTCGCTCGGAACTTCTCGAGACGCTTGAAGATGCGAGGCTTTAACCCTTGCAAGATCATGCTGTTTGCCCTATCGACTTGCCCGTTCGTCTTCGGGTGTGCCACGGCAGACCAGTCCACGCGAATGTTGTTGTCGTCGCAGAAGTTGAGGAATTTCTTCCCCGTGAACTGGGTGCCGTTGTCGGTGATGATCGTGTTGGGTATTCCGAAGTGGTAGATGATGTCGGTGAAGAAAGTTACGGCTTCCTCAGAGCGGACGTTCACGATGGGTCGTGCCTCGATCCATTTGGAGAACTTGTCGACCACCACGAGTAGATGCGTGAAGCCCCCGGGCGCTTGTCGGAGCGGCCCCACCATGTCGAGGTGCCACACAGCAAAAGGCCATGTGATGGGGATGGTCTGGAGTGCTTGCGTCGAGAGGTGAGTCTGTCGAGCGTAGAACTGGCACCCCTCGCAACGACGCACGATGTCCTTGGAGTCTGCCACCGCTGTGGGCCAGTAGAATCCTTGTCGGAAAGCCTTCCCGACAAGTGTTCTCGGGCCCGCGTGGTGACCACACGCGCCGGCATGGATCTCGCGTAGTAGTTCTCGGCCTTGATCTCCGAGGATGCACCGCATGAGTTTGCCAGCGGCTCCTCGCTTGTAGAGCTCGCCGTCGATGAGGACGAACACTTTTGCTCGCCGTGCGATGCGACGGGCCTCCGTCTGGTCGGAGGGTAGCTTTCCCTCGACGAGCCACTCGAGGATAGGGAAACGCCAGTCGGGATCTTCGAGGTTCAGCTCCGGCGGCTGGTCGATCGCCATGACCTCTGGCTCCTCAACTTCGGGCGGCTTCTCCCCTTGTGTTCGCACGGAGGGTGCGTGCTGATCGCTCGCAAAAACCCCGTGTGGTACCGTCTTGCGGCTTGATGCAGTCTTGGCGAGCACGTCGGCGGCTTTGTTGTAATCGCGCAGTACGTGATGAAGTTCGAGCCCGTGGAATTTGCCTTCTAGGTCACGAACGGCTTGACAGTATGCCGCCATCTTCGGATCTACGCAGTTCTTCTCCTTCATGACTTGGTCCACGACAAGCTCGGAGTCTCCTCTGATCTCAAGGCGACGGATCCCGAGCTCAATAGCTATTCGGAGGCCGTTGATGAGCGCTTCGTACTCGGCGATGTTGTTGGAGGCCGGGAAATGTAGTCGGACCAAGTACTCCATGCACACGCCCAGGGGCGAGATGAAGACAAGGCCTACACCCGCTCCTTCCTTCATGACCGAGCCGTCGAAGTACATGATCCACGTCTCGTGCTTGATCGGTGCCGGAGGAGTCTGAATCTCCGTCCACTCAGCAATGAAATCCGCCAGTACTTGGGACTTGATGGCACTGCGAGGTGCATACGATATGTTCTGCCCCATCAGCTCGAGAGCCCACTTGGCTATCCTTCCTTCGGCCTCGGGGTTCTGGATGACCTCCCCGAGCGAGTACTTGGACACCACGGTGATGGGGTGCGCATTGAAGTAGTGTCGGAGCTTGCGCTTGGTCATCAAGACAGCATACACGAGCTTCTGCATTGTGAGTATCGCGTCTTGGAGTAGGAGAGTACCTCGCTGACGAAGTACACTGGGCGCTGCACTTTTTATGACCTTCCGGGCTCTTCTCGTTCGACCACCAGCGCGGCACTGACCACCTGGGTTGGCGCGGAGATGTACAGGAGCATTGGCTCTTCAAGTGTCGGAGCCGTGTGGATCGGCGGGCTCTTCAGCATATTCTTGAGGGAGTCGAGCGCTTCTTGTGCCTCGGGGGTCCACGAAAAGTGGTCGGACTTCTTCATCAATTTGTACAACGGTAAGCTTCGCTCTCCGAGTCGCGCTATGAAGCGGCTCAGAGCTGCGAGGCAGCCTGTGACACGCTGTACGCCTTTCAAGTTCTTGATCGGCCCCATGTCCATGATGGCCGAGATCTTCTCGGGGTTTGCTTCAATGCCGCGTTCCGACACGACGAAGCCAAGGAGCATGCCCCTTGGAACCCCGAAAACGCACTTCTCGGGGTTAAGCTTCACCCCATGCTGTCTCAGCTTGGCGAAGACCTCCGTGAGGTCCAGGACCAGATCGCCGGTCTTCTTCGACTTGACCACAATGTCGTCGACGTACGCCTCGATGATGCGCCCTATAAGTTCCCCGAAGACTTGTCGCATGCATCTTTGAAACGTAGCGCCCGCGTTTTTGAGCCCGAAAGGCATCGTCTTGTAGCAGTACGCGCCGAACGGAGTGATGAATGAGGTTGCGAGTTGGTCCGCTATGCACATCGCTATCTGGTGGTACCCGGAGTACGCATCGAGAAAACAGAGAGGGTTTCGCACCCAGCTGTCGAATCGACTACCTGATCTATGCGAGGCAAAGGAAACGAATCCTTGGGACATGCCTTGTTAAGGCCCGTGTAGTCAACACACATCCTCCATTTCTTATTCTTCTTCTTTACAAGTACAGGGTTAGCAAGCCACTCGGGGTGGAATACTTCTCGGATGAACCCTGAACTAAGGAGCTTCTTGATCTCCTCGCCGATCGCCTTGCACTTCTCGTCGTTGAAGCGGCGAAGGCATTGCTTTACCGGTTTCGATCCCGGCTTGATGTTCAATTTGTGCTCGGCAACCTCTCTCGAGATCCCCTTCATGTCGGAGGGTTTCCACGCGAACACATCGAGGTTCGCTTTGAGGAAGTCGACGAGCGCGCTTTCCTATTTAGGATCGAGCGTCGTCCCGATACAGAGCGTACGGCCGTCGTCGGAGACAGCCGCATCCTTGACGTCCTTGGCGGGCTCGAAAGAGCAGGCCGCTCGCTTGGACGACTCGGGGATATCCTGGTCCTCGGATAGGGGCTCGGCGTGGAGCCTCTCAGACCGGATAAGTGCCTCCGCAAATTGGAAGCACTCAGCGTCGCACTCGAATGCGCGCTGGTACGTAGTCCCTACTGTGATGATCCCCTTCGGGCCGGGAATCTTCAGCTTCAGGTACGTGTAGTTGGGCATGGCCATAAACTTCGCGTATACCGGCCTCCCGGGGATGGCGTGGTACGTCCCCGAGAACCCCACCACTTCGAAGGTGAGGGTTTCTGTGCGAAAGTTTCGTAGGTCCCCAAACATGACGGGCAGATCGATCTGCCCGATTGGGAGTGCCTCCATTCCAGGGACAACCCCATGGAATGGTGCGGTCGACGGCCGCAGCTTGGATCGCGGGATGCCCATGTCGTCAAGCGTCGACGCATAGAGCACGTTGATCCCGCTTCCTCCATCCATCAGGACCTTGTGGATCCGTTTGGATTTGAACAGAGGAGCTACCACTAGTGGGTAGGATCCTGGCTGGGGCACATGGTCGGGATGGTCCTTGCGGTCGAAGGTTATCGGAACCTCCGACCACTTCAGGTAGGACGGCTTCACGGAGTCGGCGTTGAAGACTTCTCATCGAATGAGCTTCTCGCGCCGCCTTGAGGGTCGCGCCGGTGACCCGCCAAAGATCATATGGACCGCGCCATCTTCACCTGGGTACCGAGCCCCCGCGTCGTCGTCGTCGTTGTCGGGAGGCGGCGCCGCCTTCTTGGGTGGATCCGCCGTCCTTGGCTTGAGGGTGTCGTTGACGTCGTTCTTGATCAACCGGCAGTCCTTGAGCGCATGCTTGACGGGGACTTCATGGTGTGGGCACGGTGCGTCCAAGAGCTTCTCGAAGTGGTCCTTTGGAAGACCGGGCTTGGACAGGTTGCCCTTGGGGTGCGACGCCTTGCGCTCAACCGCCGCGACCAGGTTGTCGTCGCGACGGTGCTTGTCATTCTTCTTTTTCTTCTTGAAGCGCGAGGACGTCCCCTCACCATGATCCACGACCTGCTTCCCCTTGCCCTGAAGGGTGTTGAGCGTCGCTGCGACCGCCTCCTCGCCGTCCGCATGGTTGCTCGCGATGTCGAGGAGTTCCCGCGTGGTTCGGGGCATGCGGCGTCTGAGTCGGTGGATGTGGGAGCTGCAGGTTGTGCCGTTCTGGAACGCCGAGACGGCGTCGTTGTCAGTTGCGCCGGGAAGCTCGGTGCAGCGCTTGGAGAAGCACCGGATGTACTCGTGCAAACTCTCCCCCGGCTGCTGCTTGCAGTTGCGCAGCTCCCACTGCTTGCCGGGGTGGGTGTACGTTCCCTGGAAGTTCCCGACGAAGACCCGGCGCAGGTCGGCCCAGCTGTTGATCTTGTAGCGGGGCAGGTGGTCGAGCCATGTCCGCGCGGAGTCTCCGAGGTAGAGCGGTAAGTTCTTGATGATGAAGAGGTCGTCTGTCGCTCCCCCCGCATGGCACGCGAGCCGGTAGTCCTCGAGCCACACGTTGGGGTTGGTGTCCCCGTCGTACCTGGGCACATTGGTCGGAGCCTGGAAACGCGAGGGGAACCTCGCATCCCGGACGCTCTGGCCAAAAGCTCGCGGACCCCGCTGGTTCGGCGACCAGCTGCGGTCACGGTCGTTGTCGCTGTCGTAGCGCCGTGCGCATCCCCGGTCGTCGTGGTGGCGTGAGCGGTTGTCGTCGCGGCGGTCGTGGTTGTCGCGGTGGTTGTCGACACTCCTGGCCCGTCGGCGAGCCTCGATGGTGTTCCGGGCGTCGCGGTCGGGCCCAAGCCGGCTCTTGACTGCCGTCGCCGCCGCCCCGCCCCCTTCCCCACGATCCTGATGCCGGGAAGGAGGCGGGTTTGGGCCGTGTGCGGACGGCGCTCCCGCTCGACCACGCTCCGATCGCTGGCGCGAAGCGGAGCTCTCTGCTTGTTGCGCCGCCGCTGCTTCGAGCAGCGCCTTAAGCTGCTGGCGCACTCGTCTTTCTTCGGAGGTCGCTGCCTCCGGGCAGCCGCGCAGCAACATGGCTGCGGCGGCGAGGTTCTGCGACGCCCGCCTGAAGAGCGGCGGGGCGTCACCGTCAGCATTGGCGTCGACGTTCGCACCCTCGTTGGCGCGTCGGTCGTTGTCACGTGTGCGCCCTCGAGCTGGCGGTGTCGGGGCGCGGGCTCGAGGTTGTTTGGCAGCAGGGCGGCGCTCCTGCCGCTCGCCGTTCCCCTCACGGGGTTGCTCCTGCACCGGGACCGGCTGCGGGGCCGGCAGCGGTGCGGGCTGCCGGTTGCGGGGCTCTGGGTCCTCCCCCAGCTCCCGGTGAAGGAGGGCCAACTCCTCGTCGAGCTGGTGCCTAGCTTCTGCGAGCTCGTCGAGGCGCGCCCTTCGTTGGGTGTCGGTGGCGCGGTGGCGCGGCGCTGGCTCCGGGTCGGAGCTGCTCGAGGCCGACGCCACGCAAACGTTGCACTCGCGCGAGGGGTCGCGCGGCTGCGTCGGCGGCGGCCTCCGGGTCGTCGCAGAGCCGGAGGCGGCGCCAGTCGCGCGCAGATTGTTGACGTAGGCCGTCACCGGGTCGTCCGGGAGGCCGAGCTGTCCACGGGAGTACGTGGCAGTGTACCGCTCCATGAACTCCCCCCAGGCGAGCGGCTCGGCTCTGCTTGCCTGGAAGGCGAGGTCGGTGAGGTAGTAGGCGGCGAGCCTAAAACGCTCCTGTGTTGGGTTTGGCCCTAACATGGCCATGATCGTCTCGTCCGAGAAGCCTCGGACGAACGCCTCGCGTCCCGCCGCCCCCGTCAGGACGTTGGGACGGGGTGGCCGGGCGAAGGTACGCCCGGCAACGGACTCCGCCGGCCCGGTGTAGACGAAGCCGAGGGAGCCGAAACGCAAGGTGGCCGCAGGGGTCAACGAGACCCTGCGGCCCTCCATCCGATCCGCTGGTGAAGTTCGTCGAGACACACGATGTGCCCCTACCTGGCGCGCCAACTGTCGGGGTTCTCTACCGCCGGACAGTAAATTTCCATCGATCGTGTGTCGGGCTCGGATGGTTAGCGCAGGAGACAACGAGATTTATACTGGTTCGGGCCTCCGAGGAGTAATACCCTACGTCCAGTGTCGAGCTGCCGTGTTCCCACGCTGGAGTTGTTTGTAGTAGGGGTTACAAACTGGTCGGGAGAGGGTGTCGAGCCCAAGTCCCTGAGTATGAGTGTTCGGTTCGTCGGCTAACCCTTGTAACGGTTGCCCTCCTCTCCCTTTTATAGACGCAAGGGGAGGGGCAAAAAAGGGAAAGAGATGAGAGTTACAGTGCTTGGTCGCTGGGATGTCCTTTCGTGCGTCATTGTCCACCAGGGCGCATTGAAGTGGAGTCGCGTCGCGTTGTCGTAGAAGCCGCCGCGTGGCCGGGCGGGGCTGTTCACTTCGGGACGCCTGGCGCTCTCTCCGAGTAGTTTGGTGGTGACTCAGTCCGTCCGAGCACGGGATGAGCCCGCCACGTTAAGGCCTAAGCATAGACCTGAGCTCGTCGTAGGGGGTGCTTGAGTGCCTCGGGTGGAGTTTGCGTGCGGCAGAGTTGGAGATGATGGCGATTTGACGGCTGCGCAGCTGAGCAGAGCCGCATTAAGGCCCCTGTCGGGGCCAGCTGCCCGCGCAGGCCGCCAGCTGGTGCGTTTGCATGGCACGGGGAACCGGTCCCCCACGCGTCGTGGTGGAGGTGTTCGCGCGCCGAGACCGCGCCACGTGGTGTGGCTCGCGCCTTAGTCGGAGGCAGAGACTGCTCGTGCGAACGAGCAGCTTGTCGTGCGAGGCGGAGACTTGTCGGAGGGGGTCCTTCTAGTGGGGAACTGGTCGGAGAAGCTCCCAACTAGTCGGGAATAGGACGTCTTGCCAGTGATGGTCTCGACAGGGGTCCTTAGTCCTCCTCGTCTTGAATCTTGACCTTCACGTTGTCAATCTTAGCCTTCACATTGTCAATGGTGTTAGAAGACTTCACCTCAAGAGATATTATCTCGCCGTCAAAGAGGGCCCTAATCTGGGCCCTCGTCAAATATGAACCCTAGTGCATGTACAACCCTTAGACAGATAGAATCTCGAACTGTGCATACAGACAAATGTACAAACAGCTCATACAACCCATAGACAGAGAGGTCGTATGTAAGCTGTTTAATGCTTTGAATGGAGGTTAAGATCAACTACAAATGCACTTGTGTATACCATTGTGTGGTCATTCGATAGAAAATGTATCAAACAAAGAAATAAAAGAAAAGTGGTTACAATATTTTTTTACATCTATTTATTATTTATTTTTTCTATTTTCATTTTTTCCTTTTTCCCCTCTCTTTTTTTCTATTTTTCTTTTCCCCTCTTATCCATTCCCCACATCTCCTCTACCTTCGCGTGTTCGAGACTCGTCCTATGCCTTGTGTGGTGCCTTCCATTCGCGACCTCCCCTCTCTCTCCTCTGTTCCCTCCGCTGTCCCCACTTCCCCTCCGTCGCCCCGGTCCTGCGGCTTGGCTCCGCTGGATCCAACTACTCTGCCGCCGGCGCAGGCAGATGCTACTAGGATGACCGCCGCTGGGTGGCGGGCGGCGAGGCGCTGCGACCAGGGCGGAGCAGCCCGCCGCCACAACACCGCGGCGCTCGCCGCGGTCGGAGTGGAGTAGCCCTCCTACAGCTCGCAACGGCTAGGGCTCAAGACGGCGAGGTCGATGGCAGGCTTGGTGCGGCGCGGCCATGGGGGCTTACTCTTCCCCGTCGTGGTCCTCCTTCCCGGTTGGCTCCGGTGGCAGGGCCAACCCACGTTGCAGTCCTCCTTCTTGGTCGGCTTGGTGCGGCATATGGCCATGGCGGTTTCCTCTTCCCCGCAGATCCCGCGCGGCGGAGCATTCAGTTCATCTTTGATTTCACGATCTCAGCTTCGGTTCATCTCTGATTTCATGATATCTCTCTCTATTCTCTCGTTGACTTTGCAGTGGGCGGTGGAAGCACGGGAAGCAGATGCCCCGGGCGCCTTCACCCATGCTGCGGCGCTCCTCCCCGCTGGGGAGCTCCTCCAATGTTGGCGCGAGGAGCTCTGGCAGCAGCGTCCCTGCCTTCCGGATCCGGCAAGCTTCTCCCTCCCCAATCATGCTCCCTCCCCTTCACGCCAGTGGTGGGGAAATCACCCGCGCGTGCATGCTTCGCGCGGGATCCGGCCGTAACGACACCTCCGGAGGACGAGGCCATACAACGGCGTCGATTCGATGTCGATTCGGCCTGGGAGAACGGGACGTCCCCATCGCCTCGCCAGGCGACACAGGGCCCATCGCCTCGCCGAGCATGGGTGTTTTGCAAAAAAAAAACGTCCTGCAAACGCCTACCGACTGGCTGTACATACCCTTACACGGTAGAGGTGCCTCTCATTTTATAGGTAGAGATCAACAGACTTCTACATACCCAATTTACCCTTACTCAACAACTATATCCTAAACTACATCCTAGAAATATGTTGTACCTAGCTATCGATATTATTGCGCATTTATGTCGAAACTATTATATATAACCAAAATGTTGTTGCAAATAGAAGCAACCAAAAGAAATGGACGGCCCTACCCCTACTGCGCGCGCTCTCTCTCTCTATCATAAGTGCCACCATGTCCCTGTCCCCTTGTCGTTTTCTCCCGCCTCTTTCCATCACCAAAGGAGTACTGATCATGTTAGCAGAGTGAGAATGTGAGATGGATGGCTGCAAAGCATTCAGATTCAGGCTCGTTCGTTCTCTTCTCCAATGGGTTGTTGTTGCACATCGATCGATCCGAGCTAGCTTTAGCTAACCTCTGTGGGGTTGGGGTGGTATATATGAACAGTGGCGGGAGCTGTAGCCGGTGGCCAAATAAATACACAGATCGCTCGGTCGACTCACCTCAGCCTGTGGCTGAAAAGACACACACACACACACATATTTATCGTCTCTCCCGGCCGGCCGGTCGTCGCTACCTTCCTTCTCCCTACTCATGGGTCATGGCATGCAGAAATCTCTAGCTAGCTGCTAGCATCCAGCAGTGTGTGTGACTGTGTGTGTCCATTGACTGCTAGCTCCAGCGCCCTGTCTACGCTAGCGGGCGGTCGGCCGGTGGTGAAAAGTAGAAAGAGTGAGCGCGCCACTATGGACATGGAGACGCCCGCCGCCGGCACTGCTCAAGGCGACCTCGCCGACGTCGTCGCCCGTGCAGGTGCAGTAATGGCCGCAGCCGCACCGCCTTCTTCGACGAGTCGTCGCCCCCGACCACCCCCTCCCTCATCTCTTGCTGCAGCAGCAGCAGATCACATGTCGTCGTCGTCTGCCGCTGCAGCAATGGCCGCCGACCACCAGATCATGGCCCCTTATTACGACGAGGAGCCACGGCGGCCTTCTGCTTGCAGCGACGACGCCGTCATGTTCGATCCATACCAGCTGCCGTCGTCGGCGCGCGGCGGGTACAGCTGGCTGCCGCCGCAGCAGCTGGCGCTCCAGATCTCCCAGCATGCCTGCACCTACGCCAGCGACGTGGCCATGACGATGGCTGCTGCTGCCACCGATGTCGACGGCGACGAGGCCATGAGGATCGTCTCTCCAGCTGCTCATCAAATCATGAAGAGGTTATATCTTCTCTTTGTTTGCAGCTGGGGCGGATTGACAATTTGCCTTCTTCTCCTTCACGGTCGATGCATAATCGTCCTTCGACGACTAAGATCGATCTCGCGTGATTTAATTAATTTGCCACTCCCCTCTCTTTTAATTAGTACCCAATAATCCCTTATTCCCTTGCGGCGTTGCCTTTTCTACTATGTATTATACTTGATAATTCATGTCCTTTTTCTTTTTCTTTCTCGCGGTCACTCTCTGATTTGCGCACACGCCATTGCACTAGTACTACCTTGGAGAGATCAACTTGCTTCATGAGGGTTTTCAACTGCAGTTACGTTATTGAATACATACTACTACTTAATTAGACAGGTGTATCAATTTGGTTAGCTGTGGCTATCAGCCAAATGCATGGTTTGGGCCGGGATATGAGTAACTCGAAACTAATTTGGACTGTTCTTCATTTTAATTAATAAATAAATGGGACAGCCGCATCAAATTAAAGCCTTAAGTTTGTCTCTGGTCGAGAGAAACTCCATGAAGGTAGCTAGCCCTTGTTTATTGGGGACTACTGCTCTGTGTTGACTTGGATTGATTCTTTGTCATTTGATGCATATACAAACATGCTGGTTTTTTAGTGTTTCACAGTCTGCATGCCAAAAGATTTTACCCCCCCCCCCCCTCCCTCCCTCTCTCTTTTTTTTTTGCTGGGAGAGAGGCTCGCTCCAGAGAGTTATTAGCAGGTAGGCAGTGAGATATTTTCACTATCTCGTATATTACCTTGATTACCCAGGTTATGTGTCAATCCCTAAGTCATGTTTGTCAAATCGATAACCAGAGTTAATTAGTTTGCTTTTGGCTCTCGTATGGTACGGTTCAGATATACATTTCTCGTCAATCAATTTTGTTCCTACATGTATTATTAAAGTATATTATTCCTGCATGATGATCCAGAACTGATTTCAGAATGTTTTGCATATATACATGCGGCAGAAAGAATGAGGTGAAGAAGGTGGTGTGTATTCCGGCCCTGCCGCCGACGAGCAGCCGACCAGGAGGAGGAGAGGTGATTCCTTCTGATCTTTGGGCGTGGAGAAAATACGGCCAGAAACCCATCAAGGGCTCTCCTTACCCAAGGTGTCCACATGAATTCTTTTTTTCAAAATTTATTTCGGGTAAAAAAAGAGCTTAATGATCCAATTAATACTTATCACCATCATATCAAACCCCTTTCTTTGGCGCTGCTTAACTACATCCCATAATAAATACTAGTAGCCTTCTTTCTCTGAAAAGGATTGCAGTCTTTATTTGGTCCATTTCATTGACATATCCACTGCTCATATGTGCAGGTATATGCGCTACACAAGGCAAGAGCAACAAAAAACCATCCTAGATAGGAAGCAGCTCCAATTATCCATATTAGGACTTATAATTGGACAAGAAAAATATGCATTTAGCTA
Source organism: Cenchrus fungigraminus (assembly GCA_036936925.1). NCBI lineage: Eukaryota > Viridiplantae > Streptophyta > Magnoliopsida > Poales > Poaceae > Cenchrus > Cenchrus fungigraminus. The sequence goes on along the minus strand of CM072770.1, from coordinate 1,131,137 downwards.
GAAATATAGCTTCAGAAAATATCCCTTGGTTATTAGGACTTATGATTGGGCAGGAAAATATGCATTTAGCTAGAAATATAGCTTCAGAAAAGCATATTCACATAGCTCCATCTTGGTCTGATTTATTTTCCATTTAAAAACATCGACATGGTCTCTAAATATCTAATCCTTATTTTCTGCTACTACTTTTACAACTACTCCATGTACTAACAAAATCCAATTATGAAGAACTATTTATATATCCAGGGAAAAATATTTATAAATGATATTACCATTTCAATAAATATAAGTGGTTATATGTATAAAAATATAGTATGGTCACACTCCAGACCAACTAACATCTCCTCAGTTAGGTTGGAGAGTGTTCGGCAGGTCTTAAATGCATAAGCCGGCAGGTTGATCATTAACGTGTGTCAATATAAGAGTGAATAGGCAATCCACAGATGTGCATGATCATTGCACGGGCAGACGGGCTTCAAGGAAAACTGATGATAAAGTCCTAATAACAATAAGATAGCTATCTACAACCTCTGTTGATTTCATTTCCATTATTCTTTTGATCAACTGCATCCATCCAATAATTGCATAAGTAATACATTTACAGTACGAAATTAAGCTAAGACAGAATCATGCAAATTCAATACTGAACTAAGTAATTTTTTGCACTAATCAAGTAAAAATATCAGTTCAAGTTTTGTGGCATGCTGATGTCCAATTTGCTAATTAATATACATGGAAGAGAGAAGATAATTTCAGAGTTCTAGTAACAATTAATACAATTATACAATTATATTCTCTGTATTTAGGTGCCTTAGTTCACTTCAAACTGGTCAAATTGTATAAAGCATGTGGATTTCATAATATTTCACGCATGATCACATGCTTCAGATGTACTTTTTTTGAAAGAAGCTTCAGATGTACTTAATTTGACCCTATTTAATTTATAAGAAATAGTTTATAGAAAAATGCCTATATTAGCTAGACTACTACATAGGGGTCATTAATTCTGCTTAGCTGAAAATCATGGATAACCAGAAACCTCTTTCTTTAGCTGCCAATATTTTCTATTTTCTTCTGAAGATTGTACATACATTGCCCCGGCCCTTAATGTTTCTTGTACTACATGATAAACTGCTGGTCCATTACTACTCCTATATACACTGCCTATAAAAGGTTAAAGTGCTATGCTGTTCTGGCCGGGTCACAACTTGTTTGTTATAGTTTATTATAACCTAGTTTATGACAAAAATATTATTCATCAATGCAAAGACCAGCTAGACCATGCATGTACTTGTGTTTTATTTAAGTACATATTCAACCTAGTTGAAATTTCAGATGGGTCCTCACAGTGAAGTGGACTTACCCGGCCTACTAGCCAGCTAATAAATTTATTTGCACATAATAGGCATTCCATTATAAGTTTACTGGATATGGTTGTTTCGATCAGAAGTCAATATATGCATGTACGTGCTTACACTTTTAATTTTTCCGTCACTATAATAATACTACTCCACATTCTTGCAGAGGTATATGTCATCAGACATCCAAATACTACAGAAGATGTTACAATAGTATCAATTAACAACACTGAAGAGTAGATTAATAATTAATACAATGGAAAACCAGAGCGATCGATGCTTGTGGATATATATACTACGACCTGTATTTTTTCAGTAGCCAATATACAGCTTAATGGATGCGATTAAGTGATATAAGCATGTATACTCACATGCATTTTACATTATCTGCTAAATATTATATATTATTCCTGCAGGGGGTACTATAGGTGCAGCAGCTCCAAGGGGTGCATGGCAAGGAAGCAAGTAGAGCGCAGCCGCAGTGACCCGAACATGCTAGTGATCACCTACACAGCAGAGCACAACCACCCTTGGCCAATGCAACGCAATGTGCTTGCTGGATACTCCCGCCCTCACACTCAAACGTCCACCACCAGCAGCTGCAAGATGATCAAGAAGAACAGCTGCAGCAGGGCTGCTTCTTCTTCTTCATCGCCATCGCCATCGTCAAATAACAGCAGTGGCAACCTGCAGATCGAGTGCCAGCATCAGCAGACGGCAGACATGATGGAATTAGCAGAAGGTAATGTTGCCGCCTATACCATCATCGGTGGTGGTGCTCTTGATGATGAGGAGGGTGTTGCGATGCATCGTCATCAGCCGATGATGAGTTGCAATGATCATAGCATCCAAACTGCGGATGAAGTTTTCGCGGAGCTGGAGGAATTGGAGCCTGCTACCAGTAATCCTGCTGCAAGTGAAAACATCTACTCTAGGGGGGTGAGTTACGAGTGGCACAAGTTCTAAGCGCCGATCAAAGCTAATTAAGCAAAAGCCCAAGGTACAAGGAAGGCTACAATTAATATATGGCGGCATATATATATGTTTGATGAAAAATACTATTCCTAGATTACAAGCTAAGTATGCACATGTCTTACTTACTTAATTGGCGCCGTGACAGAATAATATATATCTCTGTGCCTATATACGATTAATTCAAAGCTAAGATATATTTAAAAATTTTAGAAATAAATATATATGTGTGTTTACCATATATAGTTTCATTTATTATCCACACCTGTGTGGCTGTGTGTTCCAGTTCAAAGTACACCAAACACATGTACAAGTATATCTGACTACTCTTTAATTTTCTTGGGAGTCTTGGCATGCATGGTTCTAAAGTACATACTATACATTGCTGTAATTTTTTAATGATTTGTTTTTCCAGAAATGAATATATTACTGGCCTATTTTTCAGACATGTAAACAACCTTCTGACGACCATAATCTCCCCCAATCAAATATTTGAAAACATCAACAATGTATGCCTTTTACTTTTTTTATAAGTATAACATTTACTTACCATCACTTCTAGGAATCGACCTTTGGTCCTGAGCCTCCAAGTAGATTAGTATCGGGTGTTTTTACACCCGATACTAACGTGTGCATTAATACTGGTGGTTTACCCGGTACTAAAGGGGGCACCGGTACTGGTTGCTCTTCCGACCCGGTACTAATGTCCACCTACCGTCAGCTATTTCTCCTCTCTTTTCCTTTTCTTTTCTTTTCACCTCTCATCTCATCTCCACATCAACGTCACAACGTTCACAACACAAATAATTTCTCATCTCATTTTGTTTCAGAGATTTACAACAAATTACAAAACATAGTAAGAATCACAACACACAAGAATCATATCTACCAATCACAAAGATGAGACAGGGGTCGACTGCGGCCTGGCCACCGCGCGCCGCCTCCCCCGTGCTGCCGGGACCGGACCCTGGAGAGAGAGAGAGGAGATGTGAGAAGATAAGATTGGGAGGAAGATAAAGAGATAGAGTGAGGGGAGAGGGAGATGAATATATGCAATGTGTGGTGCGCGTACATAGATAGAGGGAGGGGAACGCGTGGTAGGGTGGGAAGCATTAGTACCGGAGATTCTCACGATTCGGTACCGATGTGGCCCTTTTAGTACCGGGTTCCCCTCCGGTGTGGGTACCCGATACCTAATGAGGTCTGTTAGTACTATGTCTCCCCCACCCGGTACTAATGGGGTCACGAAAGGGCGCGTTAGGGCCCTCGCTCCCTCCCACCCGGTACTAATGCTCTTCCCTCTTTAGTACCGACGTGGCAATACCGGTTCAACATCCGGTACTAATGAGGGTTGAGACCCGGTATAGAAGGTTGTTTTCCTAATTGTGCATATTACCAATTTTTCACATAGAAAACAGTTTAAATGGTCTCCACCAGGAAATTAATTACGTTTGGTCGCTCATTTTTGCTGATGTAAAACATCATCATATAGTGGCTGTAAATGGGGGTTTGTGGGTGGCGGGACGTGTAGGTTTTTCGTCTGCTGCTGCATCAGAATAATAATAAAGCTGAACCGTGAGCAGAAATATATATAGTACTCCCTCCGTCTTAAATAAATTGTCATTTTGACTTTTTAGATACATTTCTTTTGTTATGCACCCAGATATATATTTATGTCTAGATGCAAAACAATAGGAATGTATCTAGAAAAGCCAAAACGACAAATAATTTTTTAGGGGAGAGCATCCCCACCTGAATTGATTAAAAGGCTTATGAAAAGCAAAAAAAAAAGGGAAAATCCGATTTACAACCTTGAACTAGCACACAAGTCTGGTTTTCAACCTTAAACGACAAAACCAGACATAAAAGGCCATCCAACTATCAAAACCGTGCAAGTTTCAACCTTTGAGCGGTTTTAGAGGTGGTTTTCCATTTTGTGAAAATGTTAAAAAAAATGGTTTCATCTAAAAAATCATAACTAATTCATTTTAAATCAGAAAAATATGGAACTTATACCCAAAGTTTTATAAAAATGTCACCTATCTATTGGTAAACTATTTGGAGTCATCTGCATCTTATTATTCATATTCCTAGTATTTTTAGAAAAAGTAATAAAAACTAGAAACTTGAACATATAATATTTAAAAAAACTTCAAATAGTGCACCAATAGATAGGTGACATTTTTATAAAACTTTGGGTATTAGTTCCATATTTTTCTGATTTAAAATGAATTAGTTATGATTTTTTAGATGAAACCATTTTTTTTAACATTTTCACAAAATGGAAAACCACCTCCCAAACCGCTCAAAGGTTGAAACTTGCACGGTTTTGATAGTTGGATGGCCTTTTATGTCTGGTTTTGTCGTTTAAGGTTGAAAACCAGACTTGTGTGCTAGTTCAAGGTTGTAAATCGGACTTTTCCCAAAAAAAAAGTCTTACATTGATAGACATGACACATGTTGATTGATCGCCGCCGATCTATCTATTCGTCTGGCTTATCAGCCACCAGTCAGAAGTACTTTTTTCTCGATACAAATCAGTCACCTGCAACCAGCCACCAGCCAAATGAACATGCCGTAGTAATTTGAAATGGAGGGAGTATAATAGAGGGCAATGTAAGATCTATCGATCGAAAAAGCAGAGCGAGTTGGCCGAGAGTACTATAACCGACATGCATATCTGTGGTAGACCCAGGTAACGATTGGGCGGCTACACGTGCGAGCAATGCATATCGATCTGGAGCTGCAGTGCAGGCCAAGTGATAGTAAAAGGTAACCCTGATGCATGCCCCGGCCGGCCGGCCGGCCCTGGAGACGACGTGACAAGTCAATAAGCTAGGGAGAAGATGGATGGAGCGAGAACGAAGCACAAGAAAATGGAGACGATCGAGCAGCACAGTGCTCGCATGCAGTACGTGCTGATTGAAATAGTAACAAGTCACGCTAGAGTCCAATATCATGGACCTTGCGCTAGCTTCTTTAATTATATTTCCACCTGTTCACCCGTCAACGTAGCATAGGAGTACCATTTTCAATTCATTCACCTTGCTGCTAATTAATATGACTAGGTGATCATTGATGCGGAGGTTTCTATAAGATTTGAAGAAGCAATTTAAAAGTAAAAACTCACAGCATTTTTTTTCAAACGCAATGCAGATGAAAACATATTAATTTTATTAAGAGAGTACTACTTAGAAATTTATATCATGGTACCCGCGAAGACTAACACAATGCATGTATGATTACTATTAGCGCAGAAAATCAATAGAAGACATAAATTCATGATTCTAGTAGATGGTGATGTGGACAACTTGTATGTTGAGAGAAGATCTAGTGGATGATGACGTGGATCCCTTGCATGTTGAGAGAAGTCAATCCATAAGTGGATCTCACCTATATAGTTGTTAATAGATAGATGTCCTAAGAATTGAAGTTAGATGAAGCAGCACGGGACTGATGCTACTGCAAAGAAGTGCGACGATGGATGATGCCTGCCATGGTCTAATGGTTGGATGGGCATCTCTCTGCTGCCTCGCGCCTGCACACTGCTGCATAGTGCATCGCTTTGCATGCATGCGACCCATGTCTTTTGTCCAGGGAACTGCCAGTGGAGAGTGTATCTAGTGCTAGCAACAAGCTCCTGCATGCTGCATGCATGACCGGCCTTTTAATTTCCTGCATCATCTGTCGTCTCGTGCTCATCTGAACAAAGAATTCCTCATCAATCTATCACACACACATATACTATGAAGCAAGAAATTACATCAGTCAATGTAGAAAGGGAAGGGAAGGAAGAACAAGTGGCGCGCGGCATGCACTGCTGGAGCGCTGTAATGGTACGGTGGTGGATGCTGTTGCTCCCGTGGGGGCGCAGCGCAGGCAGGCCAATATATCAGAGTCAGACAGACAGAGATGCGCGTGATGAAGACAAACCTGCTGCTGCTGCTGGGTTGCATCTGCATGCATGCTGGGACCTGTAGTATGTGTGTTTTGGAGCTAGTAGAGCAAGGATAATAACCCAGCCGGCTGCTGGCTGTATACCGATGCCATGTCACCTACAGCCTTCATCACCGTATACCCGTATAACAAGCTGGCTACAAGGTTGGCTGAGTCCTAGTATATTTTAAAGATTGAAGATTTAATACTAATCGGTCAAGTGACTGAAGGGGGGGAAACAAACGCCGGCTTCACGCTCGCAGCAGGCTGGGAGAAGGCGTTCTCTTCCTCGGGTCGTGCGCTGCAGCCGGCGAGAAGGTTACCGCCGGCTCGTCCTTCTCTCTCCTAATGTGGCTGTTTTTCTGATGATGTGGATCTATCTCGCCGGCTGAAACACGGTTATAATACTTGCTCGTAGCAATGCAAAAGACTAGCCACCTTTTTTACTTGAGATAAAGCTGCCGCAAGCACCTGCATGCATGCATGCCTTCCGAGGAGAAGAAGGAAGCTGCTGCTAGCTTTTATCGATCCATGCGACCACCCAACCAGCTAGCGCTGCCATTGTATTGTTGCTCCGGCATGCAGTACAGTGTCGTCGTCTCGGTCGGTAGCGCCCTTCTTCAATTCATTCCCAGTTGGCCATTGGTGAGCACTATCTAGTGGACCATGCATATGCATATCACCATCGCAGTGGAGAGCCCGCTCGCCGCGGTTCGAGACCGTGGTGCCGTGGTGTGGGGATTTATTCTCCCACCAAACGCCCGTGTGTGGTGGTTGAGTGGTCCTTGTGGTCCTTGCAAGAGTCTGCTATTGTAAAAAAACTCTCTTTCACGTCAAAGCACCAGTTTAAAGTCAGCCTCATCTCATATATGCTACGATGTCGTTGCGTATTGATACAGTACGAGTTTAGACAGGCAAGCCCTCAAGCACACATTTTATCGACTCATGAGGTTTCCTCAATCCTTAATATATAATTTTCTCGACAATCTTCGATATAATATTCTTGTTTGGATGCCACTTTGTAATCTTTTGCTAGAGATATAATAGACATGCCAAATTTTGATGGGCGTTGGATATTTTCCCATGCACCAGTTGCCTTCTCTCCCACCACAAGAACCAACTCATCACTTTTAAAGTGAGCTCAGCAAGCCCTACTTCCATGCCATGGACCTGCTCCCCCCTGCGAATCACTTCATCTAGAACAATGGAACACTACTACAGAACATGATTAATGTAACACACCTTTGTAACACATTTACCATTGTGTTACAAAGAAATTTCGTAGGAACACAAACGTATGTGTTACAAATGAAGATCGTAACACATAGCGCTTTCTTTGTAAAATTGTATTGTACATGATGATTATTGTAACACAAATAATGTTACAATTGAAGTGTTACAATGTGGCAGTATGTTGTAACACATAACTGGGTAGAACGTGTCCTACCGCAACACAAAATAATGTTACAATTCAAGTGTTACAATGCAATATTCATATCTTGGCCATGGTTTCGTAATATCTCCAGGATAAACACGTAGAGAAACTGTTTTTTGTTACTAAGAAAATACTCGGGGGTGGGGTGGCCCCCTCCCCACTAAAGGTGAGAACATGCAACATGTACTCTATTCTATTTGTACTCCCTCTGTCCACCAAAGCAAGCAATTCTAGCATTGTGCACAGAGACCAATGAATAGGTAAAAGACATATTTACCCCTATAACATTATTTGCTTCCCTACAACACTATTTGCTTCCAAGTCAGGCACCCAGCAGGCAAGGGCGTATCTGGAACCATCACGGGTGGTCTACTGGACACAATTGAAATTGCTATAGGCACCCCGCAGTTTGATGTCAAATTTTTAATGAAAGTAAGTCCCACGCCTGCTTGTGCAATTCTAGACTTGCATTTATTTATGGACAAATTTTAAATCCTACAATTGCATTAATTCATGGACAGAGGGAGTAATAGGCAACATGTGACTGGTAAATGATTATTGATTGTTGTCAATTTCTAGAATTACGGGATTATATTAATACTTTTTAAACAAGATAAAACCATTTAATCTATTATTTAATTTTTTTGTGAATAACCTATTGTTTAATTTGAAGTTAGCCACTTATATGTTCTTTACATACTCTTATTATCATAAAATCCTGGCTACCTCACTCCTTGCGTGCATCGTGATGAGACGAACCCGACCGATCAATAATCTCTTTCAAGATTTTTTATCGCGCGCTATAAAAAATAGCGACAACCCGATCTGGCCACTATTGCCTCTATAGCGGCTGCTATAGCGACGTTATAGTCGCGCTATAGCGCACTAGCGTTAGCAGCCTGTTCGCGCTATAGGGCCGCTATTGCACCGTTATAACGCTCTATTTTATTCAAATAGCAGGAAAACATGACCGCAAATATAATATGATAACCACAGCCACATCCAACATAATCTGATAACCAGCAAACATAAACAACATGTAGGTTGTTGATTAAGTTCATAATTTAGCCATGAAGGCATCAATATCAAGTACATAAGCAAACAACCATATGTTCACAATTCAACCATAAACATTAAACAGCCATAGCCACAGCTAGCCATCCACAATTCAAAGGAAACAACCATAAAAACAACAAGTCCAAGAGCAATGATCTTCTATGTTTCAGCCTCAGAATCGGAAGGGGATAGCATACCTCTTCCTCAAATGTAGGGATCAACATCTTTCTCTTCCAGCTTCTTAATTTTTGCTGGTTAGCCAGAGAACCAGGCTTAGCACGCTATTAGCGGTGCTATGCCGCTAAATCAAAATAGTGGCGCTATAGCGTTAATATCGTCGATAGCGCAAAAAAAATTTGTCGCGTCATGTGATCTGAGCCGCTATAGCGCGCTATTTTTTTCGTCGATCTCTATTAAATCTTCGATCTTTTGCCATATCTCAATTGAATTCCACACAACATTAGCTCGATCACATGTGAAGATCATATGCTTAATATCTTCAGTCCCACTGTGGCACACCAGGCACCCTCCCTCGTGTATAATATGCTTGTTTACCAATATTGATTTACATCCCTCCATCCAAAGATCTTAATTTTTCCAGACACTTGGAGTTTCCAAAGGCTCTTCCAAGTTTGAAGATTGCTATTAGTACCGCCAGACAGAGCCCCATTCAGTCTAACACCATATTTCTTCTTACATTGCCCATGGTAAGCTGATCACACAGGAAATAAGCCGCTCGTGTTAAATTACCAAGCAACACAATCTTCTCTACCCCAAGTAATAGGTACCTGTAAAGTACGAGTTGCATCAATGCTAAAAAAAGAACGAACAAGATCAGCAATCGCATGTAAAGAATCTTCAGCAGATTGCCGAATCGACTTGCCATCTTTGATTTTTGATAAAAATGTTAAAAATACTCCTCCAACAGTTTGACAAAGGACTTGATAATTTTTGACAAGTTGGGAAAAACCAGCCTCCAGCGCGTAAATATACGTGTTACGCGCACAGCGTGCGCTTGGCATCATGGTTTCTAGACAGATGGGAGGGTAAATAAATAATAGAGAAGGGCTCTTGATATAAGTTTTCAAGAGGTGGAAGATGATACATATAATTTTGTTTCTCTCTCGGGGTTCCTGATGTAAATTAGATCTGGATTTGGCATGTGAATTATACCAAATTGTTGGAGATTAACTTTTTTTACTTGGCATAACTTTTTATAAGTTGATAAAACACAAGATTTGCTAAGTAAAATTTATCAAACTTTTGGAGAAAAAAAACAAAATGATACCAGGAAAAAAAAAGCGGACGTTTGTTTGTTCGAACTTGTGATGGCCCATGTTCCGGCGTGTGCGGGCGCGAGTTAGGCTAGGCCCACATCCATGAATAATGGAATTAGGAAGCCCGTTTAAAGTTTCTCTCATTTCAGTGGCCCAGTCATGAACCTTCTTCTACTTCCACGGCCCACGGAGTCCCAATCAATCATCTTCTTCCTCCTGAGACAGTGAGACCTCAAGGACAGAGAGAAAAGGCAGCAACCATCGATCCATCCAGGCTGGTGCTTGAAATGGGGACCTCTCGGCCGGGGAAGCAAGCGCCGCCGCGGGGGATGAATATGATGCAGCTGCCGTAGATACATCCATCGGAGAGGTGAATTCAGATTCAGAGATGGGTGGCCATCGATCGGCGTGAAGCAGAGGGATCTGTTCCGCCGCAGCGGATCCGCCGCCGTCACCGACCCACCCCATCGATGACGGCCTCCCCCCAGCGCCAGCGGCAAGAAAGGAGGAGGCCGGGCTCCGCGTCCGCCTGGCCCGATCTCCCCCCGGAGCTGCTGGAGCGCATCGTCGCCGTCCTCAGCCCGCGCGACCGCGTCGCCGTCCGCCTCGTCTGCGCCTCCTGGCGCGCGTGCGTGCGGGAGTGGTTCCCGTCCGACCTCCCCTTCGAGGCCCCGCGCCTCCTCCTCCGCCGCCCAGGCGCCGGCGGCGGGCTGGCCTTCTTCAGCCTCCACCGCCGCAAGGTCCTGCCTTTCGCGCTCCCCGCCAGCGTCGGCGCCGGACGCTGCTGCGGCCACACCGGCGGCTGGCTCGCCATGGCCTTCGACGCCGACCGCTCCATGGTCCTCTGCAACCTCGTCACCGGCCAATCCGTGGCCGTGCCCCCGCCCCCGGTGTTCCCGGTGTCCAAGGTGGTCCTCTCCGGCCCGCCCACCTCCACCTCCCCATGCTGGGTCGCCGCCGCGCTTGGCCGAACGGGCACGGTGGCGCTGCTCCAGCCCGCCGTCTCCGGCGCCTGGATGACCATCGGCGCCGAGGAGGGGCGCCGGCACGGGGGCTTCAGGGACGTGGCCTTCTGGAGCGGGCGGCTGTGCGCGCTGGGGTACGACGGCGCGGTGCTGGCGTTCCGCGGCGACCTGCGCGCGCGCGCGGCGGCGGTGTCGGTGCTGCGGGAGGCGGAGCACGCGCTGGGCGGCCTGCACGACTGGCGGTGGCGGCTGTACCTGGTGGAGAGCGACGGGGAGCTGCTGATGGTGCGGAAGCTGTACACGGTGGCGATGGCGTGGAATCTCGACATGGAGGCGGTGGACGCGCAGGTGGAGGTGCAGGTGCTGCTGTCGGAGGGGGAGCGCAAGTGGGGCCTCATGGAGGACGCGCCCGGGCGGGCGGTGTTCGTGGGGTCGGTGGCGTCGGCGGTGGTGGCCGTGGACCTGTACCCGGCGGCGGGTCTGCGCGAGAGCTGCGTCTACTTGGCGCGCCGGGAGGTGGAGATGCTGGCGCCGCACGCCATCTGCGAGTACTCCATGGAGGAGGAGGAGATGAGGGGCGTGCCCGTCGACGGCGGCCACTCCACCGACGTCGAGCCCGTGTGGATCACCCCTGTCGTCTGACCTCCATCCAATCCATCACTCTGATGCTGCTAGCAATGCAATGCAAGCACTCTGGAATCTGAATGAATCGTGTAGAGAAGCTTGATTTTGGTTGACATGTGCTCTTTGAAATGTCTGATCCATCCATGCAAGCACTGTTCGTTTGACTGTTGTTCCGAGAGAAAAGTTCTGATGCTGGTTGGTGGTTGAAAAGTGAGACAATCTTTGCTCTATCACCAGTGAGGCTGATAATATGCTGTGCAAGTATCTTTCTTTGCTCCTCTGCTGCTTGCAGTTGCAGGCTGCTAAACGTTACTTTTGGCCCAGCCCAACTGCGCTCTGCCTCCAAAATGTACCGGCCGGGCCGGGCCGGGCCGTATGCGAATGTGTGGTTAGTAGGAGCCCAACAAGGAAGGACGGCAGGTCCAAAGCAAAGCAAAGGGAGGAGGAGAAGAAGAAGATAGGGAGGGTGGGGTTGGGGTTGGGTCCAAGCTTCCAGCTGCAAATCCAAGAAAAACACGGCGACGTCGGCGGCGGCGGCGGCGGCGGTGGGCGGACACTCCTTCTGCTTCTCCTTCTCCTTCTCCTTCCGCTGAGATGAAGGCCACCGTCAAGGGCCGCTACGAGGGCGACAAGGCCACCGCCGCCACCACCCTCGCCGTCCCCGCCGCCGGCGACCTCCGCCTCAAGGCCTCCGCCACCGAGGCCGCCTTCGCCAACGGGCCCTCCCTCCGGGGCCTCACCTTCACCCTCGAGAAGCCAGGCGCCTTCCTCGTCGACCTCAAGCCACACAACCAGGTAAAATTCAGCTCCTTTCCTTTCACACCTTGACCATGGAGGCTCACCTCCTCCACCTACCCCCTCCCTCCTTCCGCAGGATGTGCGCTTCCAGTTCATGAACTCCGCGCTCGTGCTCGACAAGCGCGTCAGCCTCACCTACACCCACTCCACCACCCTCGCCCCGCCCCCGTCACCCCCCGCCGCCGCGCCGCCCTCCCGCACCGCGCTCGACTGCTCCGTCACCTTCGATCCCGCCAACAAGCTCAACTTGAGCCACTCCCTCGGCTCCGGCGGCTGCCGCCTCAAGTACACCTACGCCCACGGCCCCGACCGCCTCACCACCATCGAGCCCCTCTTCGACACCAACAAGAACGCCTGGGAGTTCGCCGTCTCCAGGAAGTTCCAGGGAGGGGACGCCATCAAGGGCACCTACCACGCATCCACCAAGCTGCTCGGCCTCGAGTGGACCAGGGACTCCAAGGCCGGCGCCTCCTTCAAGGTCTGCTTCCTATTGCTGATTTGGGCAAATTTTAGTTTGCTAAAAATTCTAACGTTTTCTCTGCTCTCTCGACATCACATCACATTAAATACGTCAAAAAATATATGTTCGGAGTATTAAATATAGGTAAAAAAAATAACTAATTACACAGTTTTGATGTACTTCGCGACACGAATCTTTTGAGCCTAGTTAGGTCATGATAGGATAATATTTACCACAAACAAACGAAACGTGCTACAGGGTGCTACAGGACTTCGAAACGTTGAAAAGACAATTTTTTCCACCAACTAAACGCCCTTGCTTTCGACATGCTGCTGCTTCACCACGCCCGATGTTCAATCTATTCCCTGCTCCACCTTGGATTCTGAATCCTGCTGTACAGGGTCTCAGAACAATAACCAAATGTATAGTAGTATACTAGTATGTTAGAAACCTGCTCCCATTTTGCTATCGTACTAGTACTAGTGACTGCTGCTTTCCGCTTGAGAACATGAACTGTTGCAAGGACTAGTCATCAGTATGGATGGGTGAAAATTGAAATTGAGGCATGCACAAAACAATTGCACATGTGTGCTCATTTGTCATGCTGGGTTGGGTGCTGTCTTATGTGGTTTCAACAAATCATATTCATTATTGCCTTTACACCCCATGGTAGGCGGTAGCTGCTCCGAGCACTTGCAAGTCTAAGCTCACAACAAATTGTCCATTTCTTATATTTTCATCGTGCAGTGGGATCATTGATTTCTCATAATCCTACATCCAATAGTATACCTGGCCACCCACTTTTTCCCAATGAAACTAATATCATGTTGGGTGCTTGTGTCGAAATGCTGTCTTATGTGGTTTCAACAAATCATATTCATTATTGCCTTTACTCCCCATGGTAGGCGGTAGCTGCTCCGAGCACTTCCAAGTCTAAGCTCACAACAAATTGTCCATTTCTTATATTTTCATCGTGCTGTGGGATCATTGATTTCTCATAATCCTACATCCAGTAGTGTTGCTGGCCACCCAATTTTTCCCAATGAAACTAATCCCATTTTTGGGTGCTTGTGTTGAAAGAAGCATCTTTTATTTATGTTAAGCACGGATTGTTCTGTGGACATCTGAGAGGAGCTATGTTGGTGTCTAGCTTGTGAAAAAATAGAGTAATGATGCAAAGAGGGTTATCTATTCACCTGAGCTGTATAAAGGGTCGATAAACATTCCATAATTGGATGTAAACGTTGTGCTCCCTGAAGGTCATCTGAACCTGACATTACATGAAGTACCTCCGGTATGGAAAAAGCGAGTCATTTGGTTATTACTACTTAAAAAACAGTTGTCTCCTCCAAACATTTTTTGGTAGTCCAGTACAGATACTATACTGTCAAAATTTAGATAAAATAGCCAGGGAATTGTGTCCAGTTAGGCCCATAAATCTCAGAATAAATGCTATTGAAAATGTCCCAAATTTGTGTCTCACGTATTTAGAGATCGTCAAGTTTGTGAAAAGCATGGTTATATCGTGATAGTTGGTACAAGAGGCTTACCACCTTGGAAGTTCAAGCTATCCTGTTGCTCTAAGATTGTTTGTTGCTTGAATACAAAAGGGGATTTGTAGTGGAGTATGAGGGGGCTCAGGGTACTGTGATTGATATCTGTACTTTTGTAGTTGAGTATATGAATTTGGGATTGGGATGTTCCCGACGTTAGGATACAAGTGATTTACTGGGCTAAAAGGAGTATTTAAAAGGTTTCTTTTGTTTCTATGATTTGTTTGGTACTTAAAACAATATTTTGTAACAAGTGCATTGATTCTCACTTTAGGCCAGGATATGATCTAAAATGTTTTATATTGGGAGATAAGTTAATCTTTTTTGCCTCCCCAACCCCAATACAGGGAATTATTCGGCCCTCTGATTATTGTTTGCAATTCTGCTGTGCTGCTGAAACACTGGTGGTAAAGATGATAAAATATTCTGCTGCTTTGCCTTGGTTGTGATCTTGAGATTGACGTATAATAAAGTAGAATGGTTCCTGGTGTTGTTGTCAAGGAGTGTCTTGTCTGCACTCTTTGGATATTTCTGTCTGCAGGCGTTTGATCTCATGGTTTTCCTTAACCCTGTTCGCCTGATGCTTCCTATTGTGCAGGTTGCGACGACGTTTGATCTGTCTGATCAAAGCAAAGCACCAAAGCTAATAGCGGAGAGCACATGGAACTATGAGATATGATTGCCTGAGGCAGCAGGCAGCTCCTTGTCCCCACCCCATAAAAATGAAAGCACTTTCGCCACACATACTGCTTGATTAGTGTATCCTGTACTTTGGAACTATTGTTTTCGGGTGGGTGCGCCCTGATGGTTGATATCTGGTTGTGTTGATCATTTTTTGGCTGTTATGTTTTCGCTGACTGACGATCCATTGATGCTATGACATTGAAATCTGGGAATGAATGAATGAATACCGAGTACGGATTGATTATATTCATGCGTGTGGTTAGTCACAAATGCCCCTTTTCTTGTTTTGATGCGGTGAGCAAATAATTGTTGTCAATGGAGAAAGTGAGAGTCAGATCGTTGAGCATCAGCTCTATCTGTTCACATGGATGAGGTCTGCTGAATACTGATGATACATTGAGGCTTGGTGCCAGTTGACTAGAGATTTGTCGCGGATCGGTGCACATGGCGCGTGTGTGTTGCTCGCCACGTATTCCTTGTACAAGGAGAGTAAGAAATGGGTTCGTTGGTCAAATGCTTGGTGACAAAGCACCATCCATCCAATCCAATTATATGTTGAGAGCGTCAGTGATCAAGGAAGACCAAAGCAAGCAGGCGGTTGCGTTGCGTGCGATGGGCTTGGCGATGGGGCGGCTGCCGGGTCTCAGCTACCGCCTGACGAAGCAGCTCCGGGCGCGGATCCTCATGTTCGGCCTGGACGCCGCCGGCAAGACCACCATCCTCTACAGGCTCAAGACCGGCGAGGTCGCCTCGGCCGCCACCGTCGCAACCGTCGGTAAGCACATACATACTCTCTGTCTGTCCTTGAACGCTCGATCTGTCCAAATTGAAGTTTGAGATTTGATTTGATTCGTTTTCACTTGACCACCAAAGCTTAATCTTTGCCACGTACGTACAGCATTCAACATTGAGACGATTGAGTACAAGGGCATCAGCTTCACTTTCTGGGATGTCGCTGGCAGTGCCTGGGTACCACAATTTCAACAAGAAGAAGTCCATTTTTGACCATCGAACTATAATCGAAGTTTGATTTTGGTCATTAAACCGCAAAATCAGAAATCTTTAGCCATCGTTCACTTTTGGCCCTCCGGCGGTTTTGCAAGGTAGTTTTGCTGATGTGGCTGCCACGTGGCAGCGGGCCCACATGTCAGCCCCATCTCTCCTCTCTCTTCTCCTCTCTCCTCCGCCAGCAGCCCTCTTCCTCAACGCGCCGGCGCCCCTACTCTCCCTCACCTCCGGCGACCCCTTCCTCCCCGCGTCGGCGCCGCTGCTCCGTCCCCCAGCCAACAGCGGGGCCGCGCTGCTCCCTCCACCCTCCCCAGCCCGTGGCCTCTTCCTCACCAAGGCGCAAACGGTGGAGCAGGGCCACGCGGCGGCGGAGGAGGAGCAGGGCTCCATGGCGGTGGAGCCGGCGCGCGGCGGTGTGGAGTAAGGGACCTGCGGCGGTGGAGCCGAGGCGCGAGATCCTCGGGACGACTTCCAGCTCCCGCTCGTGGCGGCGGCTAGATCTCGGAGGCGGACGGCTCCCACCCGCGGCGGCCCTCCCTCCCCTGCTCCCTCGCTAAGGGCGCCACCGGGTTCCCTCCGCCGGCCTTCCGCTCCCGGCGGAGATGCGGTGGCGGCGGCTATCCTGCCCCCTCTCCGGCGTAGCACCTCCGCCGCTCTCCCTCGCGCGCCAGCTCCGATCCCTGGCGGCCTCAACTCCCTGCCGGCCGGCAGAGCTCCCTTTCCAAGCGCGGACGAAGAGAAGCGGTGGAGGAGCTGCAGGAGTTGCAACATCAGCCGGACGAACGAAGCTCGGCGGCGGCGGCTTTCCAGCAGCGGTGCAGCGAGGGGAGCAGGGCAGCCGGAGGCGCAGGGGATGGCCGCTGACGGAGGAGAAGAGACAAGAGAGAGGAGAGATGAGGCTGACATGTGGGCCCGTCACCACGTGGCAGCCACATCAGCAAAACCACCTTGCAAAACCGCCGGAGGGCCAAAAGTGAACGGTCATAAGAGTTTGATGGCTAAAGATTTCTGATTTTGCGGTTTAATGGCCAAAACCAATCTTCGGCTATAGTTCGATGGTCAAGAATGGACTTCTTCCATTTCAATAATATATATGCTAATATGGTGCTGCTGTATTTCTGTCGACACATCCAGTCGTTCCACTTTCAATAATTCCTAGCTGCTCGGTGCAGAACCGGCCCTTGTGGAAGTACTACTTCCATGGCACCCAGCCTGCCACCCAGGGCGTCGTCTTCGTCGTCGACAGCAGCGACAGAGAT
Organism: Cenchrus fungigraminus; assembly: GCA_036936925.1. Classification (NCBI taxonomy): domain Eukaryota; kingdom Viridiplantae; phylum Streptophyta; class Magnoliopsida; order Poales; family Poaceae; genus Cenchrus; species Cenchrus fungigraminus. Next base: position 1,113,752 of record CM072770.1, on the reverse strand, counting down.
CGCATTCGTCTTGCGAGGGAGGAGCTCAACGCCTTGCTCAACGACGAAGAGCTTAGGGACGCCGCGCTGCTCGTGCTTGCAAACAAGCAGGACCTTCCCAACGCCATGACTGCTGCAGAGATGGCGCAGGAGCTTGGTCTCCATCAGTCGTCGTCCCTCGGCAATAACCGGCACCGCAGATGGTCTGCCCGGCCTCTCAAACTTGCATCTAGTCTCCGACCAACAATGCTAAGATGGTGGTTGTTTATGCAGGCACATTATTCAGAGCTCTTGTGCACCCTCATCACGAGAAGCAGGCCTCTGCGAGGGGATGGACTGGCTCTGTACCAACATCAACATTCAGGTAGGTTTTAATTCGATCTCTATACGGGTTGACAACACAAATTTGCCGGTGACTGTGCGCCAAGATTTGGTGTCAACAGTACCAGAGTTTAAATTTTATATTTTTCGAACCACAGTCCACTGCCTTTAAGAAATCATGTATATTTGTGCAGGTCGGATGAAGAGAACTGGCGTGTCTTCATTTCGTTTGGCCTGCATGTGCACTATGATATGTACTACCGCTGTGGGATCGTCGATCATGTATATGCGTACGTACCTCAGGGGTTACGCGCGTAGTATGTACAAGCTTGCCTGATACATAGACACTATATGTATGTGAGTGATTTAAACCTGTACTTGTGACTCAGAATTCTCAACCTTTATTTGCTACATCTATATGAATAAGTATGATTCTTGGGTCATATTAAACTAAAATCCTACATGTTGGGTGGCAGTTTAGTGTGCCAACTTCTTTTTTATGTCGACTTTGTAAGGTTGTGTGCATCCTAGATATGCAGAGGTCGGGAGTTTTTCAAAATTTTTATATCAACTTGATGTAACAATTTTGAAATTAATAAAACTTCCTTTATCGAAAAAAACTAGTTAGTGTTGCAATAATACTAGTAATATACTCAGTCCGTTTCAAATTATTTATCGTTTTGACTATTCTAGATGCATTCATTTTGTTATGTATCTAGACATAAATGCATATCTAGGTGCATAGCAAAAGAAATGTATCTAATCAAAACGAAAGTAATATGAAACGGAGGGAGTATTAATGTTGCCTAGCTCCTGACGAGGGACGGATCCAGCGGTGGGGTGGGCGGGGCTCGAGCCCCCTACCACTGGAAATCCAATGGAGCCCCTCCTACAAATTTGAGGAAGAAGAATGAAGGGAGGAGAGGCTAGAGGAAGAAAGAGAAGAAATCCCCCCTAAATTTATTCCTAGATCCGTCCCTGCTCCTGACGGAAGCAGTGCAAAGTGACGCTATGAGATGATACCGAGGCTGTTGGTGGGATTTAGAAAATGCAAAATAACTAGTCTGATGGATCATCTCATACCAGAAACAACGCGCGGCGTTATCGCGCATCAGTTTTTGTTAGCCAGTGTGGATACCATGAAATCATTTGTCTATCCGCTCGTGTCTGGAGGTTGATGCGAGTTTATTATGGATGAATTATGTTAGCATCTTTTGGAACACCTGAATCAACAGCGAGCGACCAAGTGAGTGCCCATGGGAATATTTTCAGCATCGATAACCAGATGATCTTCTGGATCATCACCCAGGCATAACTTTCATAAAACATTTTATTTTATTTTGTTTCATTCCTATTCCCTAAAGCTGAGCGGTTGAACCTTTGGAAAAGCTGTTATCTTTGCATACACCACATGCAATCTGTATGGTTAGAGATAGTAAAACAACAGTTCATCAATAGCTTAAAATTGAAATGGTGGTCAAAAGAGAGCAAAGATGTGAGTGTTGTTGAGCAAAGTCGTTTACTTTCAGCTTCAATATTGAGGTTTTTTATGGTACACAATACGACCCAACGGTCGTACAGTCGTATTATCTGTTTATTCGGTTGTTTCCCTATGGATAAAATGGTAATTTGATAGATATATATTATTTGGAAAAAAAATTCGCCGCTGCCCCTTATACTATCTAAAACATTTCATATATTTCATTTCCTATATTACAACAATATCATTTTACATTTTCGATAATACCCTTATACTACCCATACGACCTTTGAATACTACTGTATGACAGCTAAAAAAACCAGTCGTATAGAATTAATCTCAACCGTCGGATCCTTACATATAGATCCTTTTCTATTACATACGAGTCATTTTTCAACCGGTCGTACAGGTCGTATTGTGTACCGTAAAAAACCTCTCAATATTATCAAAATGATGAAACTGCTGATTTTCTTTTATGGAGCTAAAACAATGGTCAGGTACTCAGGTGTAACAACAAAAGCAGAACTAAGGAAGTCATGAGCAATAACACAAAAAGGAACTGCACACTGACACTCGTTACTTATTCTTAAAAAGGTAGGATAAGCTCTAAATAATCAATACAAATTGCTAGTAGTTTACATTAACGTGAGATCAGAAATTTCAGATACAGGAGGCACAGGCACGTACGACCATGGTCAAGCGGTGACTGAACTGATTTCCACAGCAGATAAGGATTTGTGAGTGGTGCGCCGTGCACGACACTGGATGAGGAAGACGATGAAGTTTGCAGGAACTTTAGATCGATGAAGCCTGCAAGAACTGCCGTGAGCCCTTGAGCAAAAACCATCCCATGTACAGTTGTACATCAGTACGAAATTGAAGCTTTGGACCGCAACAAGCGGCCAATCGAAGCAAAGAAATAGAGATTGGGAGTTGCAATTGCAAAAATCACATAGACTGAACTATTGAACCACCGAGGAGCGCATCCGCGCCTGCGATTGGCGTGCGTGGTATACTGGAATCCATGACATCCGCTGCCGAATAAAGCGCCGCAGCTTGGCCCCTGCTGTTCTTCTGCGTTGGCCATCGCGTTGATTGCAGTCGCCATGGGAGCCGCTCTCATCTTTGCACCACGATTGCAATGTACCGAGACCCGGGAGGCGACCTGGAGATTCCGGCGGCTGGCGCAGGTGGGCAGGAGACCTGCACTGGTGCCGGTAGAGGACAGGCCCGCTGCTCGCCGCGTCGGCAGCCAGCTTGTGCAGTTGCAGCCGCTTGCGCGAGCTCCCGCGGTTCACACCGTGCTACTGGCCACCGAGCGCCCCGTGCCACCTGTGTTGTCTTGGTGGAGATGGAGCAGGCGGAGCTCGCCGACGGCGAGCGGCGCGGCAAGCGGAGGTGAGGTCCTCGCTCCGGCGGGTTCGCGAGCATTCGCGATTTCCGAGTTCGCCGTTTAACGGGTGAGGGATCCAATCCGACCGTGATCGAACGACTGATATCATGAGATCGCTGGATCCAATGGTGAGCGGGCTAACGGGCGACGCGGCGTTATCGGGCGCGTGAGCTTGAACCCAGAATTCGGTATATAGAGATAGAGATTTCATAGAATTATGAAGTTTTCTATTTTTACAAATGGCTAAATCTTCAAATTTAACTGATAAAAATAAAGAGGTTGTTGAAGTTGCGTTTTCGTGTCAAGCAAGAGGAAGGACTGGATTTTATTTATTTATTTTTATTTTTTTACCAATTTAAAAAATATTAGTAAGATGCACGTATGACACGCACATGTTTACACTGCCAGACGAAGACATTAAGGTCATAAAACAAGCGAAAGTTGAACCGTAGTTACGTGCCACACACATTTTTTAAACAAATATAGAATAAAAATAAGGTGATTCAAAATAATGAAATATACAATCATTATTATATTTCAACTTTAATAAAGTTCATAAATACCACTACAAGGACACAATTTATTCAAATTTTAATAATCTGTGATAATTAATTGACTGATTCATATAAGGACACGTTAAAAACTTCAACATTTCATCTTGATCGCGAAAGACGCGACCCGTGATATATTTAATAAAACATGTACTTTAGGAAAGAATACGAAGACCTTATTTGGACTCTCCATATGTTGTATTGAATAATGTTTGCAGCGCTTCCTCCCCTTAGTCTTCATCATCATATTCTTTGTCCTCTTCTTTCTCATCCTCCTGTTGCCATTCACTGTTAGCCTTTTATTGTTTGGAGCTATTGTATCCGCTTCTTCTTGAGGTGATTCACCCTCTTCCATATTCTTGTATACAACGTTGTGGACTTTGACGTAGTTGTTCATCGTCTCGGAGACGTCTATCTTTTTGGCCTTTTTGGCCTCCAGTGTCGTTCCACTTTGCGATTCTGTATGCAACTTCTCATCGGTTTGTCGTGAATCAATCGGTGCAGGCTAAGGCTAACAAAAAAAAGATTATAGGTCAAAAACCAGCAATCAAGCATCCATCACAATATCATATGAATCAAAGGCATAAAAGTTGATGATCGATGAGTTAAAACAAATCTAAATCTACTTAAATATTATTTCACAAATTTCACAGTAAGTCTTCACAATAATTCAAATCGATCTACACTAACCGAGAGATCAGATGGCTAAAGCGCAAACCCCGACTGCATCAAACTGACGAAGCACTACATAACTCAATAGTAGGGTTGAACATTGAATTGCGAGAAACCTTAGAAGCGAAACCTTAAAAGCGGGAGTCTGGTGGGGATAAGTTACCTTGACGAATAGATTAGCAGCTAAAGGGTTCTTTCCTCGGCGAGATTAGATGATGAGATGAGAGGAGCCCGTGAGGGGCCTCGCAATATATAGCTTCAGTAAGGCGATGCAAAGAGATTTTCGGTGAGGTTTACTCCTCGGGCGCCTCGTGACCATGTGGCAAAAGGTGATATGTTCATATCTATCACGACCGCATCCCCCTAACGGAGTCGGGGCCGCTCTCCCTCCCTCCACTCTATCTCTCTCCCTCACCCTGCCTCCTCTCTCCCTCCGCCCCTCCCCCACCGGTGTCGCCCACCCCTTCCCCAGCAACGACGGTGTGCCGGTGACCTCCCTCCCTCCCGAGCTCCACGCCACGAAGCTCTCCCTCTCTCAGCACCACTGGCCCTCCCCTCCCTCGTTGGCGTGGCAGTGGGGCGGACCACGGCTGCAGCTACCCTCGCAACGGCGACGGGAGGGAAGGAGAGAGGGTCGGCGTAGAGGAGCGGCCGCGGCCGGCCGGAGGAGACTCGATCTACACGGGCCGGGAGCGAGTTCCTCTGCCCTGAGCTTCCTCAGCACAGAGCTCCTCTGCTCCAGAGGCAGGTGCTCGCCGACGGCATGGCGCGGGCCTTCTCGCAGTGATGTTGTGTTGCAGCGGCCGACTACGGGCCTCCTATATTGGACCGGAGGGCCATGATGGTGGTGGAGCTCTCCCCCCACTCTCCCCGCCCCGCCTACTCCCTTCTCCCCGGAGCACCACCGCAGGATCCACCACCTCCCTCTCCTCCACGTGTCGGGCCTCGAGGGCGCGTGGAGACGGTGGCTTCGAGGACGTGTGGTCCGTGTGGAGACGACAACGCGGAGGAGAAGCAGGACTGCCACAACACCAGCGGGTGGGAGCCTCTGACGGTGGTATAGTATAAATTTGCAAAACATTGGGAGAGATATATCTTATATATATACTATAAAGATCGAAAACAATTGAAAATGTTTCTCATACGGATCGGCCCGCCTTACCCCTCATGTCGGACCCACCCGTCAGGTAATTGGAGGACCGAACTGGAGGTAGACCCAAAGAAACCACAATTTGGAGAGTATTTCTGTCACTTATTGTTTTACTCACCCGCGTCTGCTATACCCACCATCCATACCCGCCGGGCCCACCCAAATAATCGCATCAGAAAAAAAACTTCCTCACTGCGCAGCCACCTGTGAGCCGCGGCCCCGCGATGCGGCTCCTCGGCCTCCACGTGCCAGCGTTGTCCGGCCTGGTCTCTACGTCGTCGGCCTTTGCCCCGGCCATGAGCCCGATGGGCGAGGGCCTCGACGACGCGATGCCCCTAGCCGGATCCTCTGCCTTCACCCCGGCCGCCGCGGGCGCCACCGCCTGCGCGTGAGCGAGGGAGGTGGAGGAAGAGAAGCACACAAAGAGGGAGGGAGAGGGAGAGAAGGGGAGGCCCACCACATGTCGGAGAGGGAGGTTGGGGACAGAGGCCGCGCTGTCGCAGCCCGAGCCCCGCGCCGCCACCGGCCCGAGCCTGCAGGCGGAGCTCCTCGACACTGGCTTGCCGTGTGCACGCTGTCGTCGGCGCGCGCTGGCTATGGATGTCGCATAGCCGGCCGGAGTCGTCGTTTCAAACGGCACTAGGGACCATTACATCTTCAAAAAAATCATAATTTTTTATATGAACAAAGATGGAGATAAACTTTATATGAAAATTGTAAATTTCGTCAAGATCTTCAACTTTGTAGTTCATATACTATCCAGATCTAAAATTTGAACTTTAAATCTAAATACTGTGTACTTTGTACAAATTTTAAATTTGAGGCACAAATATGTATATCATAAATACGTGCGTGCCGCATGTGCACTCTACTAGTTTTTTGCAAAACATTGGAGGGATGTATGTTTTTGTAAATTTTAAAGCCGACCCAACATGATCTCCGATATGATCCTGATAATAAGCAAAGTCATTTTCGAGATTAGCAACTCGATTACCGATTTTCTAGAAGAGACTATCTTTATAACAGTAGTATTAGGTAGAGAGAAGATAGAGATATGAGAAAGAGTACATATGAGACGCCGATGATGGCGTCACCACCCACCATAACGTCGGTCTCAGTCGTATATTGGTGCATCTGTCAACCGCGGGTAGAGTTTTTTTTATTGGTGCACTGCATCCGTCCTACACATGCCAAATGGAGGCCGCAGGATAACAGCCACCTAACCCACGACTGAAACTCAGTCACCTAGCTGGCTAGCTAGATAGCTTGCCATCGACGACTAGAGCAGCAGCAGCAGCAGTAGCTGACCATGGCCGCCAAGCCGCGCAACCTCGGCGGGTCGCTGCCCGTCCCCAACGTGCAGGACCTCGCCGCCCACGAGGAGCTCACGCCGGCCGTCCTCAACCGCTACCTCCGCGCCGACGCTGCTCCAGCAGCAGCAGCAGCACTCGGCGTCGTCCCCGTGGTGGACATGGGCAGGCTGCTGGACCCGTCGTCCGTGGACGTGGAGGCCGCCAGGCTGAGGGCCGCCTGCGAGGACTGGGGCTTCTTCCAGGTCGTCAACCACGGCGTGCCCGACGAGGTCATCAACGACGTCAAGGAGGACCTCAAGGCTTTCTTCCAGCTCCCGCTCGCGGAGAAGCGCGCCATCGCGCAGGGCCCCGACGGGATCGAGGGCTACGGCCAGGCCTTCGTCGTCTCCGAGGACCAGAAGCTGGACTGGGCCGACATGCTCTTCCTCTCCACGCTGCCGCCCGAGTACCGGTCCCTCAACTTCTGGCCGTCCCGCCCCGCCACGTTCCACGCCTCGCTCCACCGCTACGCCGGGGAGGTGCAGCGGGTGGCCGCCGCCCTGCTCGCAGCCATGGCCACCAACCTGGGCATCACCAGGCCGGAGGAGATGACGAGGATCGCCGCCGCGCAGTCCATGCGGATCAACTACTACCCGCCGTGCCCGCAGGCGCACGACAAGGTTCTCGGCCTGTCGCCGCACTCCGACGCCGTCGGCCTCACGCTGCTGCTGCAGGTCAGCCCCGTCGCCGGCCTGCAGATCAGGCGGGAGGGCGCGTGGGTCCCGGTGGAGCCGCTGCCGGGGGCCCTGGTGGCCAACGTCGGCGACGTCATCGAGGTGCTCACCAACGGCAGGTACAAGAGCATCGAGCACAGGGCCGTGGTCAACGCGCGCCACCACCGGATCTCCGTCGCCTCCTTCCACAACGCCATGTTCGGCGGCACGTACGGGCCCATCGAGGAGATCCTCGTCGGACAGGGCGAGCCGCCGCGCTACAGGACCGTCGGCGTCGAGGACTACGCCAAGCTCGTGCTGTCCAGCAAGCTCGAGGGGAAGAACATCTTGGACGCCATGAAGATCGATCAATAGATTTTAAACTTTTTTTTTTTAGTGTGATCGATGGATCAATAAATAACAAACACCTTCGTTCCGATCGTCTTTTTTGTGATGATAGCTACGTATTAGTACAGTGCTGAATAAGAATCATCCCTAAGGCTAAGTCCAACAGACGAGGCAAACGCACAGGAGATGCAAAAATCCACTCCCTCTCTCCTCAAAGGCAAACGGCAAGCGCATTGGGTGAGCGACGCGTGGCGGAGGGGTGCGGTGGAGCTAGGCGGCGTGGAGGAGCTTCTAGGACTGGGCGGCGCGGGGCGAGCGCGGCGGAGGAGCTTCTGGGACTGGGCGGCGCGTGGGCGGGGGCGGCGGCGCGGGGCGAGCACTACGGAGGAGCGCCGACGGGAGGAACGACGGTTAGGAAGTGATGGGGAAGAGGAAACTTACGAATTTGAAGACGATGACGCCCGGCGGCGCAGATGGAGCTTGAAGACGGCGAGCGCGGCCATCTCCCGCCAGCGAGGGAGAGGAGGGTGGCCACCTCGGCTGCCACGCCGTTGGGATCAGGAGGCGTCGGTGGTGGTAGTGGTGGTGATAGGAGCAGGAGATGGTGAGGCGCGAGGCTCCTCCGATGGCGCGGCGGCTCGACAGCGCGGCGCGGGGATCCTCCGGTGGAGGGCAGTAGGCGTGGCGGAGGGGCCCGGCGTCGGAGGCAGGCCGACTGGGATGGGGAGTCGAGGAGCGGCCGGAGGGGAAAGGCAGGAGGAAAATGCAGTGTCGGTTGGAGACACCCCGATAATAAGGGAATGCAAAGCACTATGCAGGATAAGCAAAGGTGGATTTGCATGTCCAAAATGGCTATTAGCCTAATGTGAATAGCTATCAAACAGCACTAGAAATAGGGCACGCCTTTGGCGTGCCATTAGGGCCCGTTATTTATATACAAATAGCATTACATTTGGGGACATTATTTGTTAGCATATTGCAACTCTCCGGTGAGTGTGAAGATGTTTTTCTTGGGTTTGATTTGTCCACTACCTAAAATAATGAATTTATTGAGGTACTGATGTAAGATTAATTGTGGATGGGCTAAAGTAACATATTTTCGAGTATGTAAACATTGACTAAGTGTTGATTTCAGGAATTCTCGAGGGTTTTTCTGCAGAATAACGGGTGCTTTGGAACAACCTAGGCCGTTTGATTTCAGTAAATCTCGAGAGTTTTTTTGGCAAAACTGCATAGCCTTGTTGGTGGACCTCTAGTTGATTTCTCAAATCCTCGAGGTTTCTTTTTACAAAATTACCGAGCCTCTTGGGTTTTTTTTTACAAAATTACCGAGCCTCTTGGGCTATCTCGACAGACTGTAGGTTAATTCAACAAATTCTCGAGGTTCTCGATGGAGCTCTATTGATTTTACAAATCGTCGAAGTTTTTTTGCGCAATGTAGCGGGTCATATCGGACAACTTCGGCCGTTGGATTTTAGCAAACCTTGAGTTTTTTTTTTGCAAAACTTTGCAGCCCACTCGGTGCGCTGCAGGTTGATTTCACAAATTCTCGAGGACTTTCTTGCAAAATTGTCAGGACATTGTTTTTTTTTTTTGCAAATTTTCGTAGCCTCGTCGGTGGACATCTGGTTGATTTGACAAAACAAAATCGGCGGACCTCTTCAATAATCTCGACTGTTGGATCGCGGATCGGATGGCCCGCATATTCCTGATGACATGGCTATGTCCTCGGTGGATTTCCAGTTGATTTAACAATCTATCGAGGGTTTTTTTACAAATTTGCCGGACCTCCTCTAGGGCTTTTTGACAAAATAGCCGGTCCTCTGGAACAATCTGGACCGTTGGATTCCAGCAAATTTCTAGGTTTTTTTTGAAAGATTTCATAAAGTCATTGATGGACTCCTCGTTGATTTGACAAACCATTTAGAATTTTCTTACAAAATTGCTGGACCACTTGAACAATCTGACCCGTCGGATCGGCCGTTGTATTTTAGCAAATCTCGAGATTTTTTTAAAAAAATTTGTAGCCTCCTCGGTGGGCTTCTGGTTCATTTGATAAATCATCGAGGGTTTTTTACAAAATTGCCGGTCCTTTTTTTGACAAACATTGAGATGGAAATTAAGTAGATGAGAAATTGACGATGGAGCCGGTCGAGGTCTTACTTGTAGATTTGCGAATTTTGCAAATCGAATTTATGTTGTATACGTAGAGAGCAAAAGAGATAGTGATGATTTTGTAAGAGTTTTGCTAGACTCTTAAATTTTTGTAGCGTGGATAAATCAATTATAGAAGAAATTCTTATTTTTAATTTGTTGATAGGTGACAATTTAATTATAATTTGGATGATGAAGTAGAGGGAAAAAATATTTGGGTAGATTTTAGAGTGATTTTAGTTTCTATGGAAATTTTGTAGATAGGGAAAGAGCGTATTTATTTTTTTCATGTTTGTCGTGTACGTGTAGTAATTTTTTGTTACGTACAGTGCATAAATAATGCCAAGACAGCGACATGAGGAGTGGTTTGAGCCGTTCGATCGAAATCCAATGTTTATCATGTACGTGTAGTAATTTTTTGTTATGTACAGTGCATAAATAATATCAAGACAGCGACATGAGGAGTGGTTTGTTGATAAATCATCGAGGGTTTTTTACAAAATTACCGGTCCTTTTTTTTGACAAACATTGAGATGGAAATTAAGTAGATGAGAAATTGACGATGGAGCCGTCGAGGTCTTACTTGTAGATTTGCGAATTTTGCAAATCGAATTTATGTTGTATACGTAGAGAGCAAAAGAGATAGTGATGATTTTGTAAGAGTTTTGCTAGCCTCTTATATTTTTGTAGCGTGGATAAATCAATTATAGAAGAAATCCTTATTTTTAATTTGTTGATAGGTGACAATTTAATTATAATTTGGATGATGAAGTAGAGGGAAAAAATATTTGGGTAGATTTTAGAGTGATTTTAGTTTCTATGGAAATTTTATAGATAGGGAAAGAGCGTATTTTTTTTTCATGTTTGTCGTGTACGTGTAGTAATTTTTTGTTATGTACAGTGCATAAATAATGCCAAGACAGCGACATGAGGAGTGGTTTGAGCCGTTCGATCGAAATCCAATGTTTGTCATGTACGTGTAGTAATTTTTTGTTATGTACAGTGCATAAATAATATCAAGACAGCGACATGAGGAGTGGTTTGAGCCGTTCGATCGAAATCCAATGGTCGAGGATTTGTAGGAGTACGTTTCTCGTGTGCGTTTAGCTGATTTCATTATGAACAGTGCGTGAACAGTGCCGGCCGGAGCCGTTCGATCTAGATCCGACGGTCGAGGATTTGCGGTGACGTGGCCACCCTCCCTGAGCCGGGAATGCACCGGCTCTAAAAGTTTATAGATAAGTTTTGATTGGGCCGAAAACACATATGGGCCGAGCAGCTTTTGCACATCGAGCTCATTTTGGCGGATATTTATTTTGCCAAGCCGAGCACCTGTACTGCTGCGTTCTTCTTCCTGAACGGCGGGCGGCATCGGATCACAACCCAATCCAATCCAAACTGCCGGAAGCGACGCCAGCCAGCCAGCCAGCCAGCCATATCCATTTCTCCCGCCTCTTCGGCCATGGCGCCACCTACCGCCGCCTCCGCCTCCGCCTCCGCCTTCCTCTTCCTCTCCCCGCCGCGGCGAAGCCGCAGCCACCTCAAGCCCAGGCCCCGTCCCGCCGCCACCATCCTCTGCTCCTCCTCCGCCACCGCCTCGGCATCCTCCTCGCGCTCCCTCTCCGAGCAGCTCGAGCCGCTCTCCCGCACGCTCCTCCACGACAAGCCCACGCCGGTCGCCGCCGACCGCCCCACCCCGGAGCCCACCTGGGTGAACCCCTCCCGCCCCAAGCCCACCGTCCTCTCCCTCCGCCGCCAGCGCCGACGCTCCCCCTCCGCGCACCCTTCCTCCGCCCCGCTCCAGCCGCTCCTCCGCGCCATCCGCGCGCTGCCCGAGGACGCCGACCTCACCGCCACCCTCGACGCCTTCTTCCCCCAGGGCTCCCCGCCCTCCCCCTCCGACGCGCTCCTCCTCCTCAACTACCTCCACCCGTCGTGGCGCAAGTCGCTCTCCCTCCTCGCCTGGCTCCGGGCGCTCCCCGACGAGGCCGCATTCCCGCTCGACACCATCTTCTTCAACGTCGCGCTCAAGTCGCTCCGCGCCGCGCGCCAGTGGCCGCAAGCCGAGCGCCTCGCGCTCGACATGCTCAACGCCGGCGTCCCCCTCGACAACATCACCTACTCCACGCTCATCACCGCCGCGCGCCGCTGCCGCCACTTCGCCAAGGCCGTCGAGTGGTTCGAGCGCATGTACGCCGCCGACGGCGTCCTCCCCGACGAGGTCACCTACTCCGCCGTCCTCGACGTCTACGCGCAGCTCGGCATGAAGGAGGAGGTGCTCGCGCTCTTCGACCGCGCCAGGGGCAGCGGCTGGAAGCCCGACCACGTCGCCTTCGCCGTCCTCGCCAAGATGTTCGGCGAGGCCGGCGACTACGAGGGCATCCGGTTCGTCTTCAAGGAGATGCACGAGGTCGGCATCAAGCCCAACATCTTCGTCTACAACGCGCTGCTCGATGCGCTAGGCAAGACCGGTAAGCCTGGCCTCGCGCGCAACCTTTTCGACGAAATGACTGCCCAGGGCGTCGAGCCCAATGCGCGCACGCTCACCGCGCTCGCCAAGATCTACGGGAGGGCGCGCTGGGGCCGCGACGCCCTCCAGCTCTGGGAGCACATGAGGGGGATGAAGCTGCCCGCCGATAACATCCTGTGCAACACGTTGCTGAGCATGTGTGCCGACGTGGGGCTCGTGGCCGAGGCCGAGCAGCTGTTCAACGAGATGAAGGATTCAGAGTGCCGTGACGTCCCCAAGCCGGACAAGTGGAGCTACACGGCCATGATCAACATCTACGGGAGCAACGGGGACACGGACCAGGCGCTCCAGCTGTTTACGGAAATGATCGAGGGCGGGATAGAACCCAACATCATGAGCTACACCATTGTGATCCAATGCCTTGGGAAGGCGCAGAGGATACGGCAGGCAGTGGAGGTGCTTGAGGCGGGGCTGGAGAAGGGCCTCAAGCCCGACGATCGCCTCTGTGGGTGCTTGCTCTCTGTTGTCGCTTTGAGCAGGGGGGATGAGATGGAAGTGGTGCTTTCTTCCCTGGAAAAGGTCAACCAGAACCTTGTCAAGCTGATCAGAATGCTCGGTGAAGACCAAGTGGGTGTTGACGATCTTACAAAGGAGCTAAAGGGTGTGCTGAACGCTGCGGCCCCTGAAGTACGCCGGCCTTACTGCAACTGTCTGATCGACATTTGCCAGAACCATGGCTTCCCTCCTCGGAGGGCAAGAGAAGTCTTCCAGCTTGCCCACACCTACGGTTTGTACTCCAAGCTTCATAGCAGAAAGGATGGAGAGTGGTCACTGGATCTGCGATCGCTTTCGGTTGGTGCGGCCAAAACAGCATTCGATGATTGGATGCAGACCGTCTCAGAACGCTTGGTGCAGCAAAAGGATTTGCCGCAGTCCTTCAGCGTGTACACTGGATCCAGCACCCACAAGTTTGCACAGGGGCTGGCAAGTGCATTCGCGGCTCACCTTGAACAAATGGCGGTGCCATTCCGTCCAAGCGAGTCTCATGTCGGAAGCTTCATCAGTTCAAGGGATGATCTGGTCTCATGGCTGCAGATGAGCAGTTCGTCACCGGTCATTGCTGGATGACTGAATGTAGTTTCAAAGGGTTTAGCTACATAATGCTACAAGTTCCAAAGCGGGGGTTGAGTGAGCAAACTGGATGATATTAGGTTCACGATCTGCCTACTTGCAGACCCCATCCACATGCATTTGCCGATATATGGGTTGTAGGAAGAGAACTGAAACACACAAGGAACCTAACTCTTCCATGCCATCAGAAAGGTAGCACAAAGGGGCACTCTGAAAACATTGGCTGATTATTCAAGCTTAGGCTGGTGGTTTTGTATCTGAAAATTTTGAATGCTGCTTCTTAAATACCATTATATTAGTGGACTTGCACATAATGTGCCGGCTTGGCTGCTAATATACTGCCTAGGAACTGTTGAAATTGGAACTGAATTATACGCATAATTGCCTATACACTTCTGATTCATCTGACTACTTAACTATTCATTTGTTTATTTACAGTTGGCCTGATCTTTTCTATAGACCGAATTGATCTGTTCATCATTGTAGCAGCAGGATTGGGGGTTACAATGCTGGACTGTTTGAACCCCGACAGTTTTGCTCAGATAAATAGATGGTGATTGAACTTAACAATATAGACGCGACATTGTAAAGTGAATTGGTGGCCTGCTGGCTACCCGCTTATTTTCAGAACAAGCACGCCACAGGTATAAATACAATATAGTATTGCCCAGACAACAACACAACAGATTCAAGCATACATAGACTATCTTCTTTGTAAATGTCACACAGAGACCTCAAATGAGTGAGTGATGGTCTTGTAGATACAAAGGGCAGAGGCAAACTATGAACTTTTGCCTATAAATGTAAATGAGATTGGATTTGAATTACAGCAATACACAACAATACATGGAAATCATGGTTCAACAGGGGGCTTTAGTCTAATCAACCTCCGCACTCTGTCTTTCTCCGTGTTTTCAAGCAGACCCTGCACGAATGATAAACAGCTAATCAGAGAACAAGTTTTTTTTATTGTAGATAACAAATCATAGCATATATATAGCGTAATGTTGTTCTCAGTTAAACTGCATAAAAGATTTGATGATCGTGACTTCGTGAGGCTCTACATTGCTGCACGGCATCATGGCTGCTATGCCTTCACTAAGACTTGAATCATAGGATGATTGTATGCATATCACAGCAGACACATTAACCATTATGTGATGGGTTAAAAGCAGCATAGTTATATGATTATATCCAGATTAACACGCACATGGAAATAGTATGCGTCTAGAAAGTTGATTTGAGGTTGTACCTTCCAAACAATCTCATCAAGGCACAGGCAGATCCTCCCATATTTGTCAAGGAAAAGGCGCTCAGTAGGAGGTTTTCCACAGACATCCTTCACTGCTGATGTAATTGCAAATATCACCTCGGCCACTGCAAATGGTTGGTTAGATTAAAATGGAAATAACAAGGCAATATAGCGAAGATTTCAAATGGAAGACCAGTAGTAAGGTGAATAGTATGAGAATCTTACAAGCAAGCTCGTCATACTCATCCTTGCCAACAATGTACAGGCCGACATCCCCAATCGTAGTATAAACAATAGAGACCGACCTGGGATAGTATCGATGATTAGCATTTAGTAGTGACGGAACAACATTTCAATATTTTAGCAGAGAAAATAATTTAGCAGTGAGGACAGGCATATGATTCAGTAACATGACATACGATCTAGTGCATTTACCGTAAGACTGAAAAATTTGCTAGCAGGCATTCTACAATCATGGTAATTTCCGCGGGACACTAAAGTTGACTTTCATGTGAGGCTGGACCCCTAGTGTGTCTAGTTCATTTCTAGTGTCCTGCAGAAAATGTAATACACTTCAGTGTCCTATAGCAATTATCATGATCGCAGGGTGTGATGCAGCAAGCTTCAACATCTGATAAGTTGTAGAGATCAATGATGTATTTTCTTTGCTGCTCCGTGTAATCAAATAATCACAGCAATGGATTGAAAGTAAGCAAAATTGAGGACAGCGTCATGCTTTTTTTCCCCTCCTGGTGTTAATTTATCAAAGATGACATAGTAATTCATTAAACGAAATGAGCCATAAGCATCAGAGCTACACACTTTTTGCAGTTGCCACTAATTAATTACCAACAGCGAAGCGACATGATCTCTGGTGTGTTAACAGCTTACTTGTGGGAAGCAACGTGGAGCTCCTCGTTCTTGGAGCCTTTGAGGTTCTCGGATCCGAGCTTCACCAGGAAGGAGCGCCAGTGGAGCCTCTCCTCCGCGGGGACCCCATGGAACCTGAGAACCCCAACAGCCCATCAGATACGCGTTAGGGGAGCGCCGAATCGATAGATCTCATCATCAGGCAGCGAGATGGAGATGGAGACGGAGACGGAGAGATCTCTGCGGCCACGGCCAGGGGAGGGGGAGGATGAGGGGAAAGTACCGCTCGATGAGGATGTTGCCGTCGGAGTTGGCGAAGAGCACGGCCAGTATCATCTTCTTCTCTTGGCGCTCTCCCCGACCTCCTCGTCGACGGTGGTCGGGTTTCTCTCTCTCGTTTGGTGCGGCCGTGCGGGGGAGGGAGGTGGACGGAGGAGAGGAAGGAGGGGGAGAGCCAAGGGAAGGAAAACGTCGACGAATTTGGGCCATCATTGTGGGCTGCGATGGCCCGGCCCATTTCTTACCTTCTTTGTTTTCTTTTTTTACACTTTCTTTTTTTTTTTCCTTTCTTTTCCGCTCCGCCCGTCCCCGCCCCGCACCGCACGCCGCCCGCAGCCGTCTCCCTCGCCTCGCCTCGCCTCCTCCGTCTTCCTCTCCTCCTCGTCGTCCTCCTCCTCCTCCTCCTTCCCCACCCGAGACCGGAGACCCGACCCGAGGGCTTGAGTTGAGCTAGTCGTCAGCCAGTCAACTCTTGCACCTTGCCCCAGGTATCAAGCGGATTTTCATGGAGGCAGCTTAAACCCTCGCCAAGCTCAATCTCTCTCTCTCTCTGTGCCGCGCGGCAACCTTCGTACGCCATGGCTCGCAACAAGGTGCGTGTCTTACCCCCCATCGATTGTTACGCATACTGTATTTTGGTGGTTCGGCCAATCGCACTTTCCAAATAAATGCGCGCGGCATTCCCTTTGGCTTCAGATACTGCCATATATCCCCTCACCTGTTCTAGGGTTCGATCTAGCGGGAAGAAATGCATGTGATTCTGTGACCGTTACAATTTAGTCCACCAAGTTAGTTAAGTACCCTGTTCGACGATGCTTGATTCACCGGACTGCACATTTCATTTCCTCCTAGTTAGTAGTAGTTACTAGTCTCAATTTGTGTCGTGAAAAATAGTCTGTTGCCACTGGATACATGTTTGCCCAACTGCTGCTCTGTGAGTTGAACTAGAAGTAGTGTGTAAAATTGACCATCCGCATGCTATGCAAATCCGGACAACATTACATAGCTTATCATCCAAGGAGATGTGATGCATTCCATTCATATTTTCCTGTGGTATTTTTATCAATCTGGATTCTAGATTCCCCGCTGGAGGAAAAATTGGATGAACCAAAGAGTACTTACTGTTTTATCAGGATGACTTCTTTTTCAACAATGCACCCATGGGCTTATTCTTTCTCTTCCTAATGCCTGTGCTTTTACTTATGTAATAAATCCCAGGAAGCATTGGTTTTGCTACTGGATGTTGGTCCTTCGATGCATGGAGTGCTGCAGGAGGTCAAGAACATATGCTCAACTCTGGTGCATAAGAAGGCAAGCACGTCTTCTTCCATTATTGTCATCCGACTACCTCAATTTAAGTGCTAATGCCTCTAGTTTGACATTCAAATCACCTCTGATCAAGCTCATTTCCTGTGCGCCTCTGTTTTCTGCAGTTAGTTTATAATAGGAGCGATGAGGTTGGTATTGTCCTCTTTGGAACTAAAGGTTAGTTATCTATAGTAGGATTAATTATTCTATTTCTACTTGAAATCTTATGTGCTGGTCCTCCTCAATATAGCAATTGCATTCTGTTCTGAGGTTCCAACCGGTTGCTTCTTGTAAGTACTTTATAACCATTTGGTATGAATCTAGATACAAATTTTACATTCTCTGATTGGGAGCCCTCCCTTTTCAGTACAAACAGAAGGCACTGTAACCACGTCAAAAATAAAATGCAATACAATAGCTTGGTTGTTTCCACACTTGATTCATGTGTTGAGACATTTACTTCGACTTAACAGGAATCATATTGATATAAGCATTTTAAGATGAACTTAATGCTCCGTAATCATCTCCCATTAAATTAATAAAGTTCTTTTTGGGTACAATATGGCTTTAATGCAATTTTTATTTTTTTGGGCTATGCATCAATATGGGGAGATTTCTAATGAAGTCAATGGAACACTCTTTTCTTGTTAGACATCGATATTTCAAAATTACAATGCTTGTACATCAGTCAAGAACACATCATGTCACATTTATTGTTTCCAGAAATTGAAAATTGATGGACTGCCTTCCCTGATCTATTCAGAAACATGCAATGAGCTTGCGAAGGAGCTTGGGGGCTACAAGCATGTGACAGTTGCACATGATATTAAAGTTGTAGATGAAGGGACTTCGCAGGCTCTCCAAAATCTCCCAGCAGGATCTGTCCCTGGTGATTGTATCCATGACATAGCAGCAGGCTCTAGTGTTTGATTTTATTCTAATATTATACTTGCTAAGTACCTGTGTGCTACAAAAACTGTATGTCTCTGGTACCGCTTTTCTCAATATTACCTTAATATATATGAGATCAAATCATGTGTTCACAGTTAGAATTAAAGTAACATTTCTTAGGTTGACCATCTTTGAATGTTTGCATTCTGTGTAGTGCCCCGTGTTAGTTTTATTGACATCAGTGATTTAACTTTTTTGCTACTTTATGTACTGGTCCCTACCTATTGATTGGACTGTACCAAATTGGTTTCTCATTTGTTGCTTCATTGAATTTTGTCCTGTTATTAACTCATTAATATGTATAGAACTATACATCTATGGTCTGTCTAGTTTATGTTGTTTTTTTTTTGTGATGTTTCGAATATGGTCTTGTTTTGTTCTGATGGAATTTGACCAAAACAGTATAGAAATTCCTTGACTAAGGCAAAGTTCTGGACACTATTGTTGTTGGCTTGGATATGCTGATTAGGAAATTTGGTAATACCAAAGGAAAGCGGCGCCTCTGTCTAATCACCAGTGCACAGCATCGGTTAAGAGATCCGCCTGAAGGGACTAAAGAAGATCAGGTGGACACCATTGCAGACCAGATGAAAAGACATGACATCAAGATGGAGTGCATTGTCTTCAGAGAACCGGGAATCCATCATAATGCTGTGATGGAAGAAAATGACCGGTTGTTGTATCAGTTCAGAAACAGATCAGTAGCAAAGGTGGTCCAGGTTGACAGCCCAACGTCTCTGTTGGGCGCTCTGAAGACAAGAAATGTGCTTCCAGTTACTGTCTTCAGGGGAGACCTGGAATTGAGCTCCAATTTTAAAATCAAGGTAGGCCCAGTTCTTTATCATTTCCATCAGTCACAGAAGTTTATACTAATTCAACACTTCTGATTTAATTTGCAAGTTGTTTTGAGACTTTTAGATTTAAGGTGATTGCATTAGCACGCCTACTCAGTCATGGTTGATTTGGATGCCTTGTGAATAGGTGTGGGTCTATAAGAAAACAGCTGAGGAGAAATTCCCCACTTTGAAGAAGTATTCAGACAAGGCTCCTCCAAGTGATAAATTTGCCTCTCATGAGGTCAAAGTGGATTATGAGTACAAAAGCGTTGTTGAACCAGACAAAGCTGTTCCACCAGATCAGAGGATTAAGGGATACCTTTATGGTCCTCAAGTTATCCCTATATCATCTGCTGAATGGGAGGCGGTCAAGTTCAAGCCAGATAAAGGTGTGAAGCTTCTAGGATTTACAGATAGATCCAGCATATTACGGTATAGTATAACCTTCAAGTTGGCCTCTGAGTATATAAATGTTGTTCTCTGGCCTTCTGTTTTGTTTTGTTGTTGTTGTACTTTCTGCATTATCATTAGTTTTTTGGCACACTACTAGACTTCGTGATTTAATCCTGCTGGGAGGTAATGGTCTGGAAACCACCGGCGGAGCTATGTCTTGACCAAGGTGGGCCATGCCCCGCCCCCCCCCCCCCCCCCTTGATCCATCGAACTAGTCAAGCATCCGAGTAGTCATCCTAGCTCCGCCACTGCTGGAAACCTTTCTTTCTCTTTGCAAAATAATAGTTGGAGTAAAGATAAACCATGTTATACTTATTTGCTAGAAAAATATCTTCTCTTGCTACCACATGCATCATTGGTGATATTTTTGTTTCTTATTGCTTAAGTGTGTGTTTGGATAAATCTCAAGACCAATTATTGTATATTCTTAAAAGTTGTGTTCTGTTTCCCATCATTTTAAAAACTGTTGTGAGGACTATGGGGACAAAACTTCTACATTGCTCCTGCATATTATATCTAGAGTTAAATACACCAGTGACCCTTGAACTTGTCTCAAGGTGCCACTTAGGTCCACGAAGTTGCAAACTCGAAATCCAGCACCCCAAACTTGTTAAGTTGTGTCACTTGGGTCCATACCCCTTTGATGCTCATGAATATATGCAAAAACACCCTTGATTTTTATCTTCTTCCCCATCCACATCCTCATCATCTCCCTCCTCTCTGTCTGCCCCTCCTTCTCCTCCTCTCCCGCGTCGTCGGGGTCCAGGGCGGAGCTCGCCGGGGCTGCGTGTAGTGCTAGGGGCCAAGGTCGGAGCTCATCACACTGGCGTGGCGCAGGCGGCCGGAGCTCGTCGCTTGGGGCCGCCGCCCCTCCCTCGCCATCGCCGCTTGGGGCCGGAGCTCGAGAGCCGGTCGTCAGGATTCGACACCTCCGACGTCGTGGAGCTCGAGAGACGGCTGTCGAGGCAGAGATCTCTGCCCGCATGCCGTGAGGTCCGCCCGCCGAGACAGGGACGGGGCCGCCGCCACGACCGCCGGGTACGACCCCTCTGCCGCAGGGAGCTCCAGCGCCTCCCGCCCTCGTACCCTGGACTCGCGGCCGCCAGAGAGGAGCGGGCTGGGATTGGGGTTCGGGAGTGGGCGGAGGAAGCAGGGGAGGGAGGGAGGACAGACGAAGAGCTCCGGCAGGAAATTGACGACGGCGAGGTGCGGCGAATGCTTAGCGGGAGTAGTAGAGGGCGGAGCTCCCCACGGTGGCGTTGCGCCTGCAGCCAGGGCCGGAGCTCGCTGGGTCGGAGCACAACACCGGGGACCGAGAGCTCGCTTCGGCTCCGGCGCACAGGAGAGGGAGGAGAGGGATGGGGAGGAGGACGTGGATGGGGAAGAAGATAAAAATCAAGGGTGTTTTTGCATATATTCATGAGCATCAAAGGGGTATGGACCCAAGTGGCACAACTTAACAAGTTTGGGGTGCTGGATTTCGAGTTTACAACTTCGTGGACCTAAGTGGCACCTTGAGACAAGTTCAAGGGCCGCTGGTGTATTTAACTCTTATATCTATTTGGAGACTTTAGGGTCAATCATTTGGAAACTGTGCAAACATAAATATGTTGTGCAATTTTTTCAATGCATACGTTGTAAGATTAAAATTTCGATTAGGGTGTGGTGAGAACCGGGGGATCAAGCTATAAAGTGAACATAGCCATATGAAGCGATCTGGCTTGATTACAGCCAAGAACCCTTCCTTGCCCAGTCCTACCGGCATCAGTGAAGCAGGATTGTTTGGTGGTTATTTGGAAAGATGAAACCTATTTTCTTGATTTTATTTGACCGTAATGGATTTTTAATTACAAAACAAAAACTTTTGTGGAAATGATCCTGGTGCATTGTCGGTTGACAGCTTAGTACCCCTTGGGGGTATAGTAATTAGTAACATAACTTTTGAATGGTTGACTTAAGAGTTTAAGACAGACCAAATCATCACTAATTTGTGACTGGAGGGAGTATATGGTCAAGTATATTCCTAATTGTTTTTGTAAACTTGGACATTAAATATCTCTGATGTTTTATGGTTCTGCGACCTGCATGGCTGCATATATCTAATGCTTCCTCCTTTCCTCCTTTTACAGGCACCACTTTATGAAAGATGTATGCTTGTTTATACCTGAACCAGGTAACACAAAAGCAGCTCTTGCAGTTTCCGCTATAGCAAGAGCAATGCATCAAATGAACAAGGTTGCTATTGTTCGATGTGTGTGGAGGCAAGGTCAAGGGAATGTTGCTATTGGTGTATTGACGCCAAACATTTCATCAGTGAACAATATCGTAAGTATTATGTTTCTGTGGTTTATGTTCGAAAATTTTGGAAGATGACTGCTTCTGCTCAATCAATTCTTTACTATGTGCTGCAGCAAGATTCCTTCTACTTTAATGTGCTCCCATTTGCTGAGGACATCAGAGAGTTTCAATTCCGATCCTTTAGCAACCTGCCATCATCGTCTCAGCCCACTGAAGAACAACAAGAAGCTGCAGATAGCCTAGTGAAGATGTTAGACCTAGCACCACCTGGAAGAGAAGTCCTCAAGCCTGAGTTCACACCAAATCCCATGTTGGAGGTACTTTTTTTTTGTGTGTGGTGGAACATCTTGTCGTGGTAGAACATGTGGAATGCACGATCCTATTTGTCATCTTATTTCCATTTATTCCAGTCATTGATATCCCATCAAGCAAAAATGCTAAGATCAACAAGCTGTGCACTGCTGCAGGCTTTTGACTACTTACTATGTTCCTCTTAGAAACGGAAATAATTGTACAGGTGAAATATTCCCAAAAAAAGGTACAGGCGAAATAGTAAGGACAATAGTTTTATGTCCGTTCTGCACCAATTGTCACTCCAAAGAAAAATTTGGCCAACATTAGAGAATTAAGAACATAGCATTAGGACTTTGTGGCACTAGAGGGAGTATGGGAAGGATGGAGTGTTATACATTATACATCAAACAAAAGAACTTAAAAGTTCAAATTTTGAGCGATAATCAAACAAATGTGCAATACCAATGAATCTTGTTTGTGAGGTCAAGCGTTGTTTATAAGTCAGCCATTTGATTCCCTAAATAGTTGCACTGCTTGATACTCCATTGCCTGGGCTGCTACCCCCATCTCTCGCTGTGCCTCTTATTTTTTACAATTTTGTATGTTTCTTGTTTTGTTGATTATGGTGTGTTGTCCATTTTCAGAGATTTTACAGTTACCTTGATCTAAAGGCAAAGCAGCCAGATGCAAATGTGCCACCACTTGAAAGATGTCTAAGGAGAATAACTGAACCTGATCCTGATGTCATTGACCAGCAAACGCCATTAATCCAAAATTTAGGCAAAGCCTTTGAGCTGAAGGAGAACCCCAAGGTTAGATGCAAACATTTGTTATACTGGCTTTGGTCCAATTTGACAGAAAGTTCAACCGTTTGATTTGTCTAATTGATTACAGAAGAAGAAAGCACGAACACAGGACAGACTGGCATATACTGGTGCTGGTGATCAAGCTACATCAGTAGCAGAGCCCCCTGCAGAAAAGGATGGGGTTTTATATCCTCCAACAGAGAATATCGGGGAGATCAGAGATTTACATCCTGTTCAAGATTTTGAAGCCATGCTGGCAAAGAGATCTAGCTCAACATGGGTTCAAAAGGCAATTGAAGAGATGCAAAAATACACAACAGCTTTGTTAGAAAATTCCCGTGATAGGGATAATTACCCAAAGGCACTTGAATGTTTCGCTGCTCTGCGGAAAGCCTGCATTATTGAACAGGTAATCACTCCACATGTTATTTTCATGAACACGTAGTAGTTAGGCGAACCGGTTCGCCTAAGGTTCATGGTAAGGCTGCATGGGTAGTTTAGCATGCTTGCTCGGTTGTGCTGTACTGTTGTGTACCTTATCATTTGTAAGATTTGATAGCTTTGTCATATATGTTTACAGTGGGTGTTGTTTGTGATCAGGAACCAGAGGAATTCAACCAGTTCCTTACAAAGACTTACAATAGATTGAAGAACGGTGATGTTGCCAATTTCTTTCAGCTTCTGTCCTCGAAAAATATTTCACTTATCAGCAAAGAGGAAGCACCTGACAGGTTTGCAAGCTTTCTTCTCTGCGTCCATTGTGGTTAATATGGTTTTCGTTTCTCAACATTTTCCGTTGATCCTTTCGGTCTGTGTGCAGTGATGTGACGGAAGAGATGGCAAGGCGTTTCTATCTAAAACAAGAAGCGGCATCTCAGTAGCACCTGAAAGAAACTGGAAGCTCAAACCGGATTGTGGAACTTCATCATAACGGTAGCATAGCCTAGCCCGTCGCATGTGTCTGGCATGTTTTGAGGCTTTCTTCATGGATGGAACTGGAGCCAATCTTGCACTCTCTGGGTTTACCGCCTTGCTGCACAATCTATTGGAATTCTTTATTATGCTAGTGGTATTTAGAGATTCTACTGTACTGCACTGTTGGCATTTTCCCTACGGTTTGTGGGAGCTGTTTCGTAGCAGAAAGGAATATGAATTCACCGGGATGGGCTCAGGGCCTGCACACCTGAATCGATGAAAGGAATTGGTTGTGCTCAGGGCCTGCACACCTGAATCCACAGCTTAGCTGATCATATCTGTGTTTGGTGCACAAACAAATTTAACAAATCCAAGAAAGATGCAAACTATTATCTCCACGGTTAAATTATGGGTGAAAAATGTTCAAATTCTTCGCAATAGATTGCAATGTCATGTTCAGCTACATTGACGCAATGCTGTCTCTCACAAGTAAGGGGCAAAAAAGACTCGTCTCCCTCCTTTATTGATCGCAACAGACACTAACTAAGAAGCATAGCCACCAGCCCCGCCACCATGCAGAGAGCAATGTAGGAGCTCGCTAAGCAATTCATTCAGGAAATGCTGTCCTTTCAAGCATCCTTCTCTGCGATAAGCTTGTCAATGAGAGCGGCAGCATCCCCCACCGTCTGGATCTCTTGAGCGCTCGATTCGTCCACGTTGATTTGGAATGCTTCCTCAAGCCCCATCACAATTTCGACCTGCGTGTTCAGGACGGTATGCAACATTAGACCAACAAGTTATGGAATAGTACAATTCATAAATTCCATTAGAGCAATGCAGCTCCATACAAGAGCAATAAAGGTACTTTGTCCCCAAATCCCAGAAAAAATATTACAATTGGTGTAGATTAGCAGTGAGCACAAAAATAACAATTAGCATAGGTGGCCCTCAATTTCAAGTAAGGAGCATGGTTATATGATGCCAGATGATCACAGGAGTTTAAGGAATTACATACAGTATCGAGTGAATCGGCTCCCAGGTCCACAAACTTTGTCTCTCCTGTTACAGTGCTGTCTTCAGGTAGAGCTAACTGACCCTTCACTATTTCACAAACCTTCTCAATAGTTTCTTGTTTAGCCTATTCAAGAATCAAAACCAAATGTCAGGAACCTACCGCACTTCTGTAGTGGCTGTCTAAACATACACATTCTCGCAGAATGAGTTCAAGGCATCAGGCAAATTGGGCCTCGTTTAGTTAGTTGAAATATTTGCAAATTTAACTGCTAGAACTCCTGTAGCACACTGTAGCACGTTTCGTTTGTGGTAAATATTATCCTACCATGGCCTAACTAGGCTCAAAAGATTCGTGTCGCAAAGGACATCCAAACTGTGTAATTAGTTATTTTTTTTACCTATATTTAATACTCCGAACATATGTCTTTTGGCGTATTTAATGTGATGTGATGGAGAGAGAGTGGAAAAAAGGTTAGAAACTTTAGCCATTTAAACCAGGCCTTGCTTAAAGATGCAAAAGTACAAACACCGATTTGCTAGTCTACTTTAGCATCAGAACAGCATACTGAAGCTACGGGAGCAATGTGTTTGAAATGCAGGTACAAAAAGATAAAAGTACAATGTTCAGAAACAAACAATGCTGGTACTCAGTAGCTGAAATAACATTATGAAGATTTCCGAGTAGCTTTCCCTGAAAAGGAAATCTGTAGGTGGTTGGTTGGTATGGGGGGAAAGGACTAGCTGTCTACATTCTTCAAATAGCCCTGCCCAAAACTAAATTAGTGCAGATCAAGAGAAGCTGCCATGCTCACTCAAAGAGAAATTTAATTTTCTTGTTGTGCGAAGGACTGAAGGCATTCATCATGTCGTGAAATTGCACGGTGCAGTGAATGGAATAACGCAAAGATGCTACCGATACTTACCGAACATGACACCTGAAAGCGCTTTGGAATCCGCTGCAGTCGAAAAGATGGAAAGCTTGTTCTTTGCCTGGGGAAAGATGCCGATACTCGAAATGACACTGCATCAATTCCCTACAGTGACAGGAAAGCAAAGCTCCCGCTTCTCCGAATCAAGATCCAAGCTCAAATTGGGGTGGAAAGGAAGAGACGAGAAGCACAAGGACGACGATCCAAGAAAACTGCCGACCTGTACCCGTAGCGCAGGCGAGTGGACGAGGACGGACGACCTTGCGGCGGCGGCGGCGGTGATGGGAGCAGCCATGGCTGCGAGAAGGGCGGGGGGACGGATCAGCGGAAAGAGCGACAAGACCACCTCCTCCTCCAGTAGTAGCAAGAGAGAGAGAGGAATGAGTGCTTTTTTATTGCAGGGGGAGGAGGCGTTGCCTCGTGAGTATCGACCACCGTCGATGGAATCCACTCCGTCGTCCTCGTCCCGATGTTGCAGCGAGCACCCTCAGCAACATTCCTATGTCTTTGGAACGACCATTCCCCTCTGTCCACATTCGCCGTAGACGCAAACGAGGAGGACGACGCTTTTCTTGTCACGCCACGCCACGCCACGCCCTTCTCTACTCCTAAAAAGAGCGAAAGTAAGACAAATACCTGATGCGTCATTCGCGTCTGCCTCCCGTGCGTCTGCCCTTCCCTCCGCGCCGCGTGTGAAAAAAAGAAACCGCCGCTCCCCACCAGCGCGTCCGCCCTCCCCCGCCGCGCATCACGCGCACGTCCGCCTCCCCCCTCCGCACGCTCCTCCTTTTTCCTCCCTCGATGGTTGATGCCGCGCCGTCCGCTCCTCTTCCTCCCCTCCCTTTTTTTCCTGCGCTCGCCGCCACGCCATGCACCCTGCAGCCGCGTCCTCCGCGCCAGCGCCACCCGCCGCCACCTCCTATGCGTCGTGCCCCCGCCCCCGCCAGATCCAGCCACACCACCTCCTCCGCGCCGTACAGATGAGGAGGCAGACTGTGCCGCGCCGAAGTCGATGGTGGCAAAATCGGCGGCCCCTCTCATCTTGCTCTCTCCTCGCCTACTGCTCGATTGCCGCCGTCGCGCACTCCGTTGTGGGGAAGACCTGGAGCTGGGTCTTCAGACCGGCGCACTCCGTTGCGGGCGCCGGGCGCCGTCCGTGGTGGAAGACCTCGTAGCAGCGGTGGCAGGATCTCTCTGGGTGGTTATCTGAGGGCATGTTCTCCTCCTCCATCCCTACCGACTCGATCTGGTGAGGTAACCATCTCGTCGATTCCTTGGTCTTTGGTTCCAGTGCATCGCTGATGATGCAGATCGCAAGATGAGCAGGTGTGTGTCGGCAGTTGCATTGATTAACTAGCTCCTTACGTACACCACCTGTGACGCATGCTAGGTGCTTGATTAAATTACCACTTTACATATATTGTCTAAAATACTTGTTTTTGTATGTTTTTCGCTGATCTTTTATATTAACAACATGCTGAATCGGCAAGAATCATATCTCCATTGGTGTTGATATTATCTTGGTTATAAAATTGATTTAATAAATTGACTGGACACCAAGCAGTATAAATTTGTTACTTATACTAATGGAGTGGTTTGCCAAATCTTTTTCTTTATTAATTCTATTTGATGTTTGCTATTAGTTCAGAGTTCCATTTTTACCCTCTTGTGTACTAAATGTTTAATGTGGAAATTCCTACTATTACCAACAAAGACAGCCTCATTCACAAGGTGCGCATGGAAATTGCTCGCCATGTTCAGGACCAACAAGAAAGCAAACCTCTTTGCCTAGAGGCAGCAAGCAATGAATCTTGCAATTTTGGTTTCTTGTTTCCTAATGCAGTCAGTCATGTTCAAGCTGTATGATCAAAGAAGAGGTGAACATTCTCTTTTCTTTCTCAACATACATGTAGGTCACTGCATTGGGTACCTAATTAAATAATCATCTTTGTTCTTTTAGACAGCTGATCTGATCTCTTTTTTCAAAACAACACCATTGAGGTGATTGCCATATAATGTAATTGATATATTGTACTACTCTACAAGTACTTAATTGTAGGATCTCATTTTTATTCTAACATGTATTATTCTGCCACTCTGTTTGGACTGCGCACATTCAGTCAAGCAAACTAAAAGGAGGTGCCTAAATAGATCCTAAGGAATGACAAAAATTTGTGAACAAGAACCATGCTGTTCCAAGTTGCTACGGTAACAGTTTAGTTCTGAATATGGATGGACAACCAAAAAGGTCTTCCAATATATGTTAACTTTTGTTGTGTTGCAAATCCGCAGCCAGAGTGTATCTTTCCCTTCCATCGCCCAGCGCAACAAATTACCCCTCCAGTTGTGTTGTGGATCCTGGTACTTTTCTCTGTAACTATATATACTCAGTACTTATCTTTCTTTTTCAGTCTTATATGCTGCACTGACACTTATAATTTACAACTTACACTGCTCCAATGCCCAATGGTGCTTGCTAGAAAGGTGATTTTGCTCATAACTGATGAGCAATCAATTATGTTTTTAACATATGGTATTTGTTTTGCCTATATAGCAAATAAAAAATAAATAATTTTCTCTCTTTTGTAAACATACACACCCTGGTTGGATTTTGTAGGTTTTTGCAGGGTTTCTTCAAGTTACAATATATCTGATTACTTATTTACAATGGGCTGTTGCATGGTTTGTCTTGGAAGAACCCTCCAATTTCGTGGAAAATTTCTTCTATGTTGAAAAGGAGAAATTTTACTGGAAATTTAAGTACTGAAGTCTTTTTTGCAGTAAAACAAATCTTGAAGTCATCTGTGTTTTGTAGACTGCAGTCTTGCCATTGGATAAATGTGGTGGCAAGACAAAAAAAAAATGGTTCCGGGATGGAAAGAAGTTGAAACTGTGAGCATATGGATGGGTACCTTGATGAGTAGGTTACGCAGAAAATAGTAGATGGGCATTTGGATGTGAAAACTTTGAGAGAATGAAGATGAGATTTTTTTTTAAAAAAAAGCCTTTTCCTGCAGTCATCAGTTCTCTTTGTTCTTGCTAACTTTCCATTTTTGGAATTCTGATATTTTTATTTATCAGAAATCTGAAATTAACTCAATGAAAGGGGATTCTATATCTGAAATGTTCTGCTTAGTATTTGATGACAGCAAGAAAATGTGAACTGAAATATCTACTTTAAACATTTGTTTCAGTCTGGATTCTGGACCATCCAAAGGTACATGTTGATGAAGCTTGATGTGAATTTACTTCTAAATTTTAGTAGGGGTGCTCGATAATTATACAAAGCTAGCTGATTGATGGGTTTGTGGATGATTATTGCAGGCTGCAGGAGCTTCACACACTCAAGGGGATGTGGAGTTTGTTGTCAAGCTGAAGGGGCTCGACATTGAGGCCATCCGACGATCCTACATTGATATTGCCTGTCCAGAAGAAATGATTTTTTTTTCATTTTATTTGGCCACCGAAGTGTGAGTTTATGGTAACATTGTTCTATTTAACTGATCTGCAATCACATTACCACCAAGTACTTGAATCTCTGTCATGTTTTCTTGTCGCATCATGTGTGTTTGGTTGCACACTAATGCTAATGCTTTGTACAATTAAAGATGTGAAAAATCAAGATCGGATGCTCAAAGTAGCCCCCATCCTGCAACTGTGAGCGTCTCTCTCCTGTAGTGATGTGCGCATCACCGGGAGAAGTGAAATCAAGATCAAATGTTAAAAGTTATTAATTGATTGCTTCAATTTGAAAAGAAGTTAACATTTGCTCCTGATTGAATGATCTATTGCTCACGTATGTCAATTATTTCTGGTATTTCTCTGGTTGGATAGGTTCAGATTATAGCACACAAGATCCATTCATGTTAATTGGATAAATCAATCAATAGCTTCCTTTCAGGTTAAAGTAGTCTGTTTTGATTCTTGGGCTGAAGTGTGCACTGTCACAAACCAGATTAAACAAATGACTTGAGAATATGATGGGGACGGGGATTATCAGTTGCAAATGGCAAGTATGTGTAGAATTATATTATGTACACAAATGAAAATGCTAAATTCTTCGTATTGTCAAACGATTGTCGTATGGAAAGTAATTATGGGCTAGGTTTATATTTTTATTGCCTGTAGCAACGCACGGGCACCATTCCTAGTACTAATAACAAAAGTCAAATTTGGTCCAAATCAAACAAATTTAAGTTTTTATTAGACCGTCGATAAAACCTATAACACCTCCTCATTCATCGTATTGTATAATAACAAAACAAAGGTCTCAAACGAACCTACGGTCTGATAGGCAGGTACATGTAAAGTTGTACTAAAGCATTAAGTTAGGATTTATTATAAATCTATATGCAAATGCTACGTTTTTTAAAAAAAATTAGAAAGCTATATATAATTCTCTTTAATGTTATAATATATCATATGTGTTGGGTTACCTAGTTAGATTTATTGTTTCTTTAGTTACATTTTCACTTATACAATGAGGAAAAAAAATATTTACTTTGTTTTACATGTCTTGGACGCCTAGGTAATTTTTATCTCCATCTTAGAGGCACTTTGTTTCGAATATGTCTCGTGCCACCCACTATTACAGCTGCTAGCTGTCTTTGTTTGGCGTTTCACATTCTATTTCCTTTCAAATCATCAGTCATGTCATTTTGGTTTTTTAAGAAACATTTTGTTTGTTATACTATATAATATATATATATATAAGTGCATAACAAAAGAAATATATTTAAAAAGTCAAAATGATAATTAATTTGGAACGGAGGAAGTACTAGTTTATTATTCGCAAGCAGCTGGATTTCGGTCGATATGGATTTTGGATGTTTGGGAAATAGCTCTCTTGACTATACGAGTAACTGAGAAAGAGGTAGGCAATTGGCATGGCTGCCGGCGGGAGCAGAGCAGGTGGCGGCGCAGAAGATCCCACGCAGAGATAGAGAGAGAGAGGCCCCTCTCCCTCCCTCGTTTTCAACCCTTGGATGGAAGGGCCGGCCCCTTTCCTTTCTTTCCTGCTCCTCCTTTCCTCCATCTCCTCCTCCGCCACGCCACGCAGCATTCGCATCTCCGGATCCCCGCCGCCGCCCTCGCCATTCGCGCCGCCCCCCCCCCCCCCCGCCTCCACCTCGCCTCGATTCCCCTCGCGCCCGCCCTGATTCTCGTCCAAGTCCCGCCTGGGTAGGAAGGAGGAGGATGGCTTGGGGCGGGGGCTGCTCGGCCCGCCGCGGGTGATCTCTCCTCGCGCGGGGAGCCCTCTCGCGCAGCACCAGCACGCGGAGGATCCCGTCGCGGCTGGTGCCCCCTATCCTCCGCCTTGTTCCTCTCCGTGTCTGACTCCTCCCTCACCCCCGCGCGCGCGCGCGACTTAGGGTTTCCTCCTTGCTCGTCAGCGGGTAGCGGATTCGATCTCCTCCCCGCCCGCCATGTTCTCGCACGGCGCTGATTCCGCTCACGACGCCGGCGGCGTCGGCGTCAGCACCGCCGGAGCCACCGTCCCTGCCCGCTTTGTTTGGCCCTACGGTGGCAAGAGGGTCTTCGTATCAGGCTCCTTTACCAGGTTGCTGCTTATCTCTTCGTTTTGTTCTTTATAATACTACATATATACACACACTGTCGTACCTCCTATGCTATCTTCTTATCTCCTTGCTCACCATCATAGCATCATTGCCTGGCCTGGCCTCTCACTATCATAGTATCATTGCCTGGCCTGCTGTAGCATGAGGTATCTGTACTAGCGCCAGTCTGCTCACCCCTGCCTCGTGCTGTGCAAAACTAGTTTGATGGGTGAACCTCACCGCCACTTTGCATATTTGCATTCCGCTGCCCCTTGCTCGGAGCTGTGTGTGATCTACCCCCATGACATGCATGCAGTTATTTGTTCGCTTGCGGTAAATCTGGACCCCTGAGTTGTTGATGTTCTGCACCTCACAGCCATTCAATTGTTGCAGGTGGTCAGAACATTTGCAAATGTCCCCTGTTGAAGGCTGCCCCTCCGTGTTTCAGGCTACTTGCAGCCTGTCCCCGGGAATGTACCAGGTGCCCTTCTTTACCTCCCTAGCTATTTAACAGTTGGAATGCTGTATCATGTTTCTGTTTGGTTTATGGCTTCATGTTCTGCTGTCAAATTTCACCATCTGTCCTTGTAAGTTAACTATCAGTTTTTTATTAGTCCATTGCCATTGTTGCCTACTTTCAACCTCATGGATTTCACATGTCCCTTTTCTTTTGTGTTGGGACTGGATATGTTACAAGGTTTGGTTATAGTATGAGACTAGGCTCTGATGTCTAAAGTCTGATAGTTTCGAATGAAGTGTGCATGCCATACATGTGACCCTGCATTTTTTGGAGCAAACCGTTCCTTCTTGCATTTGAATACCATGCAACTTATAACTTGTAATTGTGCTCTCATGTATAAAGTTATTATTATATGTTTTCCTCCTGCATTCCAACTGTGCTCTCCTGCATTCCAGTAAACCTTTCCTTCCTGCACTCCAGCTTATAACTTATAATTGTGATATTTTCTTTTCAATAAAGTGTGCATACATACATGTGACAAGTCATTTGTTTATTGTAAAAACTCCCTAACTTGATCATGGTTTTGATATGCAGTACAAGTTCTTTGTGGACGGGGAGTGGCGGCACGATGAGCGCCAACCTACTGTATCAGGAGAATATGGCATAGTTAACACTCTATACTTGACAAGGGAAATTAATCAAATAAACTCAGTATTAAGCCCAAGCACACCTGGAACCAGGATGAACATGGATGTGGATAGTGAAAATTTTCAACGTACGGTAAGGGTCACTCCTCACTCGTCTTTCTTATAAATTCCATAATACTTAGCTGATGATATGTAGTGGCGGGTTGATTTACATAATTAAAAGCATGTGCATATACATCTCGCTGTTTTGCTCTCTCAAGAAATGATATTTTTGTGAGGATGGGAGTATTGGTGTTTATTCCCTGTGTTACTATGCAAGAAATTAACAGTCTTGGCATAATGACAATATTTTGAACCTCTTTTTAGCAATCTGCCAATGTTTATCTAATACTTTAAATAAAAATGGTGTGTTGTTGATAAATGATAGAATTCAAATGATTACCTTGTGTTTATAATCAGGTTACAGTGTCGGATGGTAATAATCAAGAAGGTCCTCTTAGAGTTTCAGAGGCTGCTATACAGATCTCTAGGTGTCGTGTTATTGAATATCTGAGTTTGCATACGGGCTATGATTTGCTTCCAGACTCTGGCAAGGTATGGAAAATCAACTGCTCTTATTATGGTTTTATTTTTAGCATACATTTTTTCTTTGATTGTTATTATTATTATTATTATTTTAAATTCAGGTAATTGCTCTGGACGTTAATTTGCCTGTGAAGCAATCTTTCCATATCCTGCATGAACAGGTATTGAATGTTGTCTGATATGTCACTTCCAGTTCTTTATCTGTGGTAGTGGCATGCCATATTTACATTGTTTCTTCTATTTGTGGCTTAACTTCAGCATTCATAAACTTACAATTCTTACCCTGCATTTTATATTCTGTTTGTATTTCTTAGATGTCTTTTTGCTAGATACATACGGTTTACTCCCTCTGTTACAAGTCATAGTTTGACTGCTCAAGTTCATGCTTTGGTCAGCAATTATTCAGAATTTCCACAAAATTTATACTGTTGGATTCGTAGTAGCATTTAGTGACATATAGTTGTAATACTTATTTTCACAGGCAGCTATATTCATCTAATCTGATTCGCCGTGCATTTGAATGAAATCTCAATTTGCAGTAACAAATTTGTAGATGTACAGCTATCCGCATCAGGACAAGTCAATTCCATGAACATGATTGCAGACCGATCTCAACTATTGTGTTTTCTTTATTTCATGATTGTAAACCTAATGGTAGGATACACATGGTCACTCTACCATTTTTGTCCAGCATTTTCTTGTAGGTATCTTATCAAAAGGCACAACAAACTTGCCATGCCTTTTTTTAGCATTCATTTTGATGCAAAGAGTTTATTACCATTTTATAGCTTCTTGTTAGTGTTGATCTTATTGTGATATCACATTCACCATCAATAGTTGTGTAGTTGGGAAGATGTTCATTTCATGGTGAAATTTGCAGGGAATCCCTGTAGCTCCTCTGTGGGATTCGTTCAGAGGTCAGTTTGTTGGCCTTCTGAGCCCATTGGATTTCATACTCATATTGAAAGAGGTATGTTACTTTGGTTGATTCTTTGCTCTAATTTCTTCAAATTTTTGTTACGTTGGCCAGTGGTTTTCTTCTACCATCCTTGCACTCAGGTAGATGTCGAGCAGATAAGATTTCATAGCTCTGCTTAGAGGACTTTGTTTGCACTCTCAGATAAACTTAGCTTGGGCAATGAACAAAAATGTGGCCCACTTTATAGGAATTCAAATGAGTTATACAAGTATCCGTGTGTTTTCTTTAGATGCTGGGAACTTGAATAAGTGTTTTTCATTTAGGAGATGCTGGAATACTCTATTTCTATTCTGTGTGATGCACTTCTAAACTAGATAAATTTTGACTGGCTTTCATCACACTGATACATAGCCAAAATCTTTTGCATCCAAAATGATCTATACCATTCCTAAAATCTGGAAAGGAAATAGTGAAAATTGCGAGCCGTTGTTAGAAGGGAGAATTGGAATGAACATATTGCCACATCAGCGATATGAGTGGCTAGTGTATTAACCGATGTCAGTGTCATATTTTGAGTATGTATTGTATTGTCAAACCTTATTTTTGGATGCTGCTTTGTTGAATTGTTTATAAAATCATCTTGCTTTTGCTGCAGCTAGAAACTCATGGCTCGAACTTGACAGAGGAGCAGCTTGAAACACACACTATATCTGCATGGAAAGAGGCTAAGCGGCAAACTTACGGAAGATATGAGGGGCGACCACATCAGCCTCTAGTGCATGTAAGTTGGTGCCTGTTTATTTATGATTGAAAATTGAATATGTAATCTCTATGCAATTTGATAGGCAATTTTATTCTTGAATTGTTATATTGTCATGAAATTGGCAATCCAACCTTTCGCTATCAGGATGAAATTACATTCCTTGTGATTTTTTTAGTGGGTTAAGGAAAATTGATTAACATTAGTGATGTATGAGTAGGTGGGACTACATTTTCTCATTGCTGGAGCCCCTGGAGGATGGGTGTAACAACCCCCTTGACTATGATAGGGACTAGAGAGTAAGGAGGGTGTCAATGTAGGCTACAGTTAGGGTGGCCCTTGTGTTGGGTCTAGCTTTAGCTTCACTTGAGGCATCCATTGCAGGTTGAGGAAGTAGACCAGAAGCTGCAGGAGCATATGGAGATGAGTAGTCATTAGAGTGTGTGAAGGAACAGTGCAGGATGTTCGGAGTAAATGGGGCAGAAAGGGTGGACCAGGAGCACTAGTATGAAGAGGTGGCAGCAGTTGTCTGAACAGCTAGTTTAAGAGAGGAGGAAAGGGTGTAAATTTTGGGTGGTATCTGATGGGCTGATGGTTGAAGGTTGCAGTGGACTGTGTAGGTCCAGAGTTTGTTCCTTTTCCCTTGATCAATGGGAATACATCATTTATGTTACACATATTGATGGAAATTACAGTTATTTTAGCATAATAACTGTTGCGAGTTCCATGATTGTGAAATGTTGAGAATCTCAATTGCTTCGAAACTGTCAATTTTTTTCATATTCACTTTGCGAAGCTTGCTGTTATTTTACGTGGCAATTTGCTCATAGTCTATTGATCTGTTGTCTAGGTCACCCCTTATGAGTCCTTGAGGGACATTGCTCTAAAGATATTGCAAAATGGCATTTCTACAGTGCCAATCATTTATTCATCATCGTCAGATGGCTCATTCCCGCAGCTGTTGCATCTTGCATCCCTTTCTGGAATTTTGAAATGTAAGTCGCCCCCTTGTAGAATTGTGGAACTTATTTACGCAATAAGCAACTTGTTGCAAGTTACCTTAATATGGTGTGTACCTTTTCAGGTATCTGTAGATATTTCAAAAACTCAACTGGTAATTTGCCTATTCTAAACCAACCGGTGTGCACGATTCCTCTGGGTTCCTGGGTTCCAAGAATTGGTGATCCAAACGGTCATCCATTGGCTATGTTGCGGCGTACTGCATCTCTTAGCTCTGCCCTTAACATGTTGATTCAAGGTATGTTTTGTGTTCATTTTCCTGGAGCTGTAGATGACAACATGGAAATGCAGAGGTCATTATGGTGGTCCTCCTTGCATTTCCCATGGCAACTCTTGTTTGCTGAAGTTCAACACCAGTTCCACTGAAAACTGGATATCATTTGAAACTATGGGCTCTATTGTGTTGCGAAGCTAATCCTTTATGCTTGTTGTGTCATTGTTGGATGCAGCTGGAGTCAGCTCAATACCAATTGTGGATGATAACGATTCGCTGGTTGACACTTATTCCAGAAGGTACACCATTTTAACAAGTAGATCCCCATCCCCCCCCCCCCCCCCCGGCTGTTTTTATGAGTCCATGCACTTATCATCGAGTTCATTCCATGTTGTAGTGACATCACAGCTCTAGCAAAAGACAAGGTGTACACACATATTCGCCTGGAGGAGATGGCCATTCAGCAGGTATGTGAGTCCTGTGTAATTGAAAAGAAGGGCTGTCTTGTGAATTATGCTATATATGGTTTGGGCCTGAGCATGTTTGTTTTGGAACTTCAGGCTTTGCAACTTGGACAGGATGCCAATACACCTTTTGGTTATTTCAACGGGCAGAGGTGCCAGATGTGCCTCCGGTCTGATCCTTTGCTGAAAGTGATGGAGCGGCTGTCTAATCCTGGTGAGTCCGCGTAAGGTGGTTGCTGCTAGCTACCCTGAGAAGAATGATGTTTTGTTAACCTTGGTTGGTATATATGATAATATAGGGGTGCGGCGGGTGTTCATTGTGGAAGCTGGGAGCAAGCGTGTGGAAGGCATAATATCACTGAGTGATATCTTCAAGTTCTTGCTGAGCTTGTGAGAAGTGTTTTGTTGTGACAAAGTGCCGGAGTTTTAACAGTAGCAAACAGCAGATGTGAAGCAAGCTGCTGCCTTATGCCAATCCCTGTGTCTGTCAGTGGCCGGCCTTGAAGGATTAAAGTTGGCGGCAGATAATGGGCATTATTCAGTTCAGGGTCTGTAAAGTTCCTTTTAATTTTGTGCCCCTTGTTACACAAAATATGTGGTGATTTTTATTTATTGGATTGTTTACTACTCTTGCTTGTTACCGACCGTGCTACCTATTATAGGTAGTCGCATTGTTTACTACTTACTCTTAAGAAGAAGAAGATGATTAATTACGTTGTGGTGACCGTGAGGCTCGAAATCTAGATAGAGGCTGTTGCTGTCGCCTGTCTGTCTGACCGTGGCGGATTACGTTCTGGTGGCGATGCACATGGGCCCCCCTTTGTCCCGTAGCTATCAGCGAGAAAAATCTAGAGCGGGCGGGGGTGGATTGGATAAGATCATAGGACCAGGCTGCACCATCTTCCTTCCCCCTCTAGTGAAGTGTTCATCCATCCAGATTGCTGGAGCTGCTGCATCCCACATCCCTTGCTCCAATCAAGCTCCCAGGCATGGCGGCCGCGGCAGCTGCGATGTCCCCCGCTCCGCCGGCTGCAGGCATCAGCAGCCGCCACAACCACCACCACCACCGCGTGAGGTCACTCGGCCGCTCGGGCTTCCTGGGCCGCGCGCTGGCCGCCCAGCCACCGGCGGCGGTGCAGCCGGTGGTCTGCTCCGGCGCCCGCGCGGTGCGGATGGCGTGGGACGGGCCGCTCTCCTCGGTGCGCCTCATCATGCAGGGCAGGAACGTCAAGGTTGGCTCCTTGGTTTCTTTGTCTGAGTTAATTAGTTTTATTACCTCCTACCCCGTATTTCGCTGGCTTCATCCATACCATTCTACGGAGTAGTCATTTTATATACATATATGTATATACATACATACATATATATATATTATAATAATTTGACTGAGATGCACTCTACTCACTCTACTGCATTCCGCTGAATGCAATGCAATGCAGCTGGGTGAGAACGTGAAGGAGCACATCGAGGACAAGGTTGGTCGCGCGGTGTCCAAGCACTGCCACCTGGTCCGCGAGGTGGACGTCCGCCTCTCCGCCCGCGGCGGCGACCTCGGCAGGGGCCCCAAGACCTCCCGCTGCGAGATCACGCTCTTCACCAAGCGCCACGGCGTCCTCCGCGCCGAGGAGGACGCCGAGTCCACCTACGCCAGCATCGACCTCGCCGCCTCCATCGTCAAGCGCAAGCTCCGCAAGATCAAGGAGAAGGAGACCGAGGTCAGCCACGTCAAGGACTGGGTCGTCGATGCCGCCGGAGGCGAGCTCACGGAGGACGAGGACCTCCTCACGGTGGTCACGGAGGACGAGGACGCCGCCGCCGAGGACCTCACCAAGAAGGTGGTCCGCACCAAGGTGTTCGAGATGCCGCCGCTGGGCGTCGACGAGGCGCTGGAGCAGCTCCAGAACGTGGACCATGACTTCTACGCCTTCAGGAACGAGGACACCGGCGAGGTGAACATCCTGTACAAGAGGAAGGAGGGGGGATACGGCCTCATCATCCCCAAGGAGGACGGCGAGCAGGAGACTCTTGTTGTTGCCGCACCAGAGCCGTCGTCCTACGCCGCCGCAGCAGACACCAACTAGCTTAGCGCCGTGGGATCGGAGGGAATTCAATGTAGTGACATTATTGACCTTATTACTCAATCCAATGACTGTGTTGCGCCTCTTAATTTGCTTATTCATCTCTAATCTAGTACTACTCATCTCAATCGGCTTTCATCCATCAGTTGTTACCGACCGACAGACACGTCCCATCTTGTCTGTCTGATGAGGTAGGAGGGATCACAAGCCCATGGGCCTTTCCTTACACGCAGCTTTTCTTTTATCAGGAATTGTTGAATCAGCCCATGGTCGGCCTGTGGCTGAAAATCAGAGTGAAAAGCCAGCCCAGCTGCTGCTACAACCAAATTGCAAACCGGAAGAGATGGTGTTGGACGGTTGGACCTTTAAAAATTTAACCACAGAGCAAAATAAATTTCTTCAATAATAACTTGTAAGTGATAGCACCATATTATTAAGAAGTTTCAGATGATTGTCCAGTGTCCACGTATACATGCAATTGTCTAGGTTGATTAATTGATGTAGAAACTTGTGATAACAGGCTCTCCTGTTAACATTTGTTGTTTGGTCATGCCTAAAGGTAGAGACTGAGAGTTCATTCTCTAACCCTAGGTGGTTGTAATCGAACAAAATATTATTCTCCATGCTTTCGTGGAATGGAAAAATATATATATAGTAGCGAGCAGAAAGGAAAACAATATCAATTTTGAGATTATGTGGTATTAATTTATGAAACACTATATGTTTGTAAATCTTATATTACAAATAGCAATTAGTTTAGAAGACCAGCGACGACAGCAGTGGCCGGCCGGCGGCGTAGACTGACTGACTGACGCGCAGGTATCATAGGGAGGTATCGGAGATCGATTTGATAGTCGATATGATGATGATGACATGGCTGCCCTCGATTCATCCATCTCTCGGGCTACGTACTGTACAGATGAGAATGATGATGGCCATGATCGATCGATGGATTGGACCGTCGTCAACTTTACTTTGCCGGCCGGCCGTCGTCTACCTTTAATTTTGCTAGCTCCATCTATCCGATAGATCAGCAGGCGCCGACGTGACACCGTACGTGCGATCCACCGATGCATGCACATATATATACATCTTTCTTCCTCAGCATCTCTCTAATATATATATCGTCAATCGAGAGCAATAATTAATAAGAAAAATATATATAATGAATGGGTGCATGCATATATATGTGCTGGGATTTCACGTGCCAACTGCCAAGAGAAGATTCCACGCCATCATATCGATCGATTGTTTGCCTGCTGCTTTTAATTACTACCTCCATTCTTAAATATATAACACCATTGACTTTTTTCATTCGTTTAACTATTTGTCTTTTCTGTAAATATTTTTGTAAATCGATAAACTTACAAATTAAATCTAAAGTAGATGTGACAATAGACATAATGATACATATTTTACTTGAGCTAACTAACTTGTTCAATAGACAGTGGTGGTCAAAGTTGAAATAAAAAGTTAATAATGTCATATATTTAAGAGTATATTCGGACAATACATATTATTCATATATAGATTTTGCTAGATTTAGTGCGCGCCCGAGTGGTGGAGCTGGAAAACATGCATGCATGGATATATGGCCGAGATATATGTGATAGAAGAAAATGACAACATTAATTAATTAGCCTTTTGAGATCGATCGAGAGCAATGCAATGCATGCAATTGAGGACGACGACGATCGATCATATCATGAAGGCCGGGAGCAGCAGAGAGCTAGTGGACGTACGCGCGCGTGCAGTGCGCCGGCATGACCTTGTCGCCTACTATCTAGTCCGAATTGAAATATGTACTAGCTAGCACCGTACGCGACAGACGACGGAATTGCCTGCTGATGGGTACACTAGCTAGTGTGTGTCTATATATATGTATATGTATGTATATATGTATGTATATATATATATATATGTATATATATATGTATATATATAAAAGCTCGGTGGCTTTGTCGTCGTCCTTAATTTGTTGCACTCAACTATAGCTATACTAGCTTAGTACTCCCTCCGTTCTTAAATATATGACACCGTTGACTTTTTACTTCAACTTTGACCATAAATATCTATTGATCAAGTTAATTAGCTAAAGTAAAATATGTATCATTATGTCTATTGTCACATGTACTTTAGATTCAACTTGTAAGTTTATCGATTTGCAAAAATATTTGCAGAAAAGACGAATAGTCAAACGAATGAAAAAAGTCAATGGTGTCATATATTTAAGAATGGAGGTAGTACGAAAAAGGAAAAGCCTGTGCTGCATGTACCTGCACTGCAAGCCCTCAAGATCCAAGCACACAAGCCCAAATCAAGCTAGGTTGTTACGTGTCGACTTCCCATACATTTGCCCCTATATATGCATCTTTTTTTAGATAATAGATGAAATTCCGGCTTCAAACATTCAAAAAAAAAATCGGATGCATCAGACTAAAGTTATTACAAAACGTAGCCACTGCTACAACACGAGCACATGTTAAAGACATGTAGCTTAACACAAAACAAAAAAAATGACCCCTTCGTATTGCATTGCAGTTCGAGTAGTCATCCTTCGTGGTTTGTTTCGTAATGTCAATTCTTGACGATCCATCGATCTTCACACCAAGTAGAGCAAGATTACTATGAGAGCTTAACCAATTCCTAGCAATAATGAGAGGTACTTCTTCAGACTAATAATACATCTGATCTCACATTATACACTACTAGAGAATCGCACATATATCCCAGGGTCATTTTTTGATTTGTACCAGGTATTTTATGCCTCGGTACAAATGATGGCATTTGTACCGGTTGGAGCCACCAACCGGTATAAATGTCCTCTCACAGAGGCTTGTCGGGGCCTCCTCCAACCCACCCGGTACAAATGCCTCACATTTGTACCGGGTGGTGGCTTTGACCGGTATAAATGTGCTGGCCTCACATTTGTACCGGGCGAAGCCACCACCCGGTACAAATGTGTGCACATTTGTACCGGGCCATGATCTACCCCGGTACGAATGTGGGCCTCCCGTTCCCTGGCTAATTTTTCCATCGAACGCCAACACTTAGAAATTTTCAACACATCCACCCGGTCGTCCTCATCCTCTCCTCCTCTTATCCATATCTAACTCTCTCCCTCTCTCTCCTCTTGCAGGGGCACGCGGCGGAGCGGGCGGGCAGCTCGGGGTAGGCGCGCGCTCAGGCCTGGCGCGCGGCGGGGCGAGCGGCGGGCCCGCGGCCGGTCGCGCGGCTCGGCCTGGCGCACGGTGGGGCGAGCGGCGGGTGCGCGGCCGGGCGCGCAGTGGGGCGAGCCGCAGGCCAGACGGGCGCAGCCGGGCGCGGATGGCAGGCCACCGGCGCATGAGCTAGGGTTCGTTCTTGCTCAAGTTCGTTCTTCATGAACTAGGGTCCTGTGTTGTGTTAATTTGTATTCTGCGAATCTTGTGCTATGAATCTTGTGCTGAGATGGGATGAATTTTGTGAATCTTGTGTTGGGGATGAGATGAATCTTGTACTGAGATGAGATGAATTTTGTGAATTTGTGTGTTGGGGATGAGATGAATGTTGTACTGTGATGAGATGAAATTTGTGAATCTTGTGTTGGGGGGATTAGATGAATCTTGTGTTGTGTTGTGATGAGATGAGATGAGATGAAATGAGATGTGAAAGATGTGAAAGAAAAGAAAAGAAAAGAAAAGGAAAAGGAAAAGAGGAGAGGAAACATGCGTAGGGGGCTGAAGACATTTGTACCGGGGTGTAATCTCACCCGGTACAAATGCTCACATTTGTACCGGGTGAGATACCCGGTACAAATGTGACTTCACATTTGTACCAGATGGTTTATACCGGTTCAATACCCGGTACAAATGTGGGTTTTGAACTGGTACAAAAGGCCGTTTTTCCAATAGTGACCAGCAAGTGATCATCATCATCATGCGTGTGATGCAGTGTTTAATTTACATATATGCATGGTAAAAAGAATTCTTACTACATACCATACCTGAAATAATTATTGGCTTGCATTGGCTACTGCGCTAGCTGGGTCATGGATCATGGCCGGCGTCATCGAAGGCGACAAGAATTGAAGCAACGCCCTCGTGCGCGCCTGCATGCTCAGCTTGGACTAGCTACCGCCGGACGCAACAAACTGCTAGCTGCCGGATGCCACGTGATCCGCCATCATGCCCACCGCCGCTGCCTGTTTGTCTGCTTGTTACTCCATTTTTTACTTCAAATTAATTGTATTTGCAGAGATTATATGCCTGTATGTACAGTATGTTGAAAGTTGCATGGTCGGACCTATATATGGTCATTTGACACTAACACGATGGGTCACGGTCCTGACATGACATAACAGAGTGCCAGTGCCTGGGTCGCTAGTTCAACCCGTAGTGTCAGTACAAACATGACACAATTAATGGTGTCGGTGCGGAAAGTAGTCCCGACACTAACTAGTGAGTTACGCTGTGATCGGCTTCTCGATGGTCGGTGCCAACGACAACACAGGGGACACAAGTTTATCCTGGTTCCGGCCGGGGCCGTACGTCCAGCAGTGGCGTGCTCGAGGCACTGTATTGCGTTGCACCGTGGTGCTTGCAGAGGGGAGCTACAAGCGGGGTGGGAGAGGAGGCTGGACCTCCAGGTCCCTGAGGTTTTGATTGAGGCAAGGGCCAATATCGTAGTGAAGGCAGAAAGCGTGTGGGTTAGTGCTCTCTGTCCTCTCTCTTCCTGCGGCCAGGGGACTGCCCCTCCTTTTATAGGTCAAGGAGGAGGCAGTTTACAGGCGTGCCGCACTGTTCTGGCTACGTGTGATGGCATGGCGGACAGTGCAACGGAGTGGACGGCCGTCCTGGCGAATCTTGCTTCCGGCGGAGCGTCGTGGCGTGCCCTGTACCTGCCCAGGAGCGGCTTCGAGGGTGGCAGCGTAGGAACTTTCCGTGTGGTCGTCGTCCGTACGTTGACTCGAGGGTGCGGCTGACGGGAGGTCGCAAGGGGCACAGCCGCGGTCGTGGCGGTGTCTTGTCGCCCCGCATTCCCACAGCGTCAGGGATGGCGCAGCAGTGCCCGGGATGGCGTCGTGATGGCGGGGATGGCCGCGCAGGACCGACGGTGATGGAGGTGACGCGCCTTACTGGTCCGGCGTCATGGTGTGGCGCGGAGCAGGCGTCCGTCCCCGCTTCGAGGGTTCCGCTGTCCTCTTTCGAGGGTGCGGCGCGTTGGCCGTACGAGAGTGGGTGGCGCAGTGTCGCGGAGCTGACCCTGGCCTTGCCGAGTGGGTGGCGCAGTGTCGCGGAGCTGACACTGGCCTTGCCGAGTGGGTGGCGCAGTGTCGCGGAGCTGACACTGGCCTTGCCGAGTGGGTGGCCTCATCGGGAGAGTTGGCAGAACAGCGCCGGGATATGATTCCCGGGCGTGTCAGAGGGATGGCATGGCGCGGATTTGCCTTTGACCCAGGCGCCTGCAAGTGTTAGAACGCTGAACGCCCCTGTCGGGGGAGCAGGTGCAGGGGCGGCGAGCCTGTGAGGGCCTCGAGCGAGACGGAAACTCACCCAAGGGGGCGACCGACCCTCGAGCGAGGCGGAGTTTCACCCGGGGGGTGGGGCGACCAACCCTCGAGCGAGGCGGGGTCTCGTGGCGCTGCGCCCCTCGAGCGAAGCGGAGTTTCGCCCGGGGGTGGCTGGGCCGACTGCTCTGGTGGGCCGCTGGGGCCACCAGGGCTGTGGGCCCGGCCGCTGGGCCGTGACTATCTTGAGCGCGTTTAGGTTTGTGAATTCGTTTGTGTTTTAGTCTTTGCGAAAGTGAATGGGTTTCCCCCGGTTTTTTAGGGGACCCTTACGGCTGTCCCCGACAGTAGCCCCCGAGCATCTGCGGGTGTATCCGTTAGGATCCCGCAGATGCTGACGCTTGCTGATGGGACCTTCTTCCCTCCTGATTGCCGTGCTATTCCGTGGGGGCGCGCTAGCGGACCCGCGGGTCTAGCCCCCGAAGCCTTGGAGGAGTGTGTGTACTCCTTCAAGGTTTTTT
This sequence comes from Cenchrus fungigraminus, assembly GCA_036936925.1. NCBI lineage: Eukaryota > Viridiplantae > Streptophyta > Magnoliopsida > Poales > Poaceae > Cenchrus > Cenchrus fungigraminus. The sequence continues at coordinate 1,069,179 of CM072770.1, read as the reverse complement.
CGCAGCGTCGTCATTTGTGCGAGGCGTTTATTTCAGCCGGCCTCGGCGGTATTTCAGCCGGCCTCGGCGGTGCCGTACGCACGTGCCGACGTTCGCGTGCGTTCGGTGCGTATCCAGGAGGTGTAGCCACGCGTCGAGCCCCCGAGCCTGGGCCCGTTCGAGGCGATCGGGGCGGGCTCTCCGACTTGTTGGTACGTTCCCTCGCCGTCCCTCCGCGGGACGGGGGGTGAGGTGTCCACAACTCCCATCGAGCGGGTCGCGAATTGCGGGTTCCTCTTCGAGCTGTTATCGGGTGATTCAAGTGGACGCCCATGCCCCGTTCGATAAGGGTTGGCTCGTGGTCCGGAGACTCGTCCATGAAAGCGCTTACGTGGGTTTGCTAGGCAGGGCTCGGTCCCGTTTGCTGGGGACCGAGGGCGCGGAAGCTCTCCCTCGATGGGATCCCTCGACTAGCTGCCCTCGTTGGCTCTTGAATACGACATGTGGGGCGCCCTCGAGCTGGTGAGCTCGAGGACAGTCTCGAATGCGCGCGCCCTCGTCGTCCCTGACTCTGTTGATCTGGGGCGCCTGTTCGGACCCTTCGAGGGTCAGGCTTCGAACCCCTGATTAGTAGGGCCATTGCGGGGTGGCAGCTACGTGCCCCCGTCTCGATTGCATCTGCAGGATTCGTGGGTTCGCGGTCGAGTCGACCCCCGAGCTGCTGATCAGTAATCCTCTAGAATCGAGGGCACCCGTGGCGCCCGCTTTCACCGAGCGGGCCTCGAGGCCACTGGTCAGTAATCGCACCCTTCGAGGGTCTGGTTTTTCGAGCACTGGGCTCGGGCCGTGCGAGGGTCACACTTACGCAGTAAGGGACTAGGCCGTTTAAATGCCCACAGTTGTGGCTTAAGTCGTGCGTCGCGGGCGCGCCTTTTCAGGCGTCGCGGCCGCGCGCGTAGTGGGCGATGTGGGTGGCCGTGACGGCCCGCTGCGGCTCTTCGGTTGTCGCGCCGTAATGATCGCGCGTGCGCGCGCGACCGGCTGTTACGGTGCGGTGGCCCCCGCTTGTCAGTGGTAGATGCAGCCGCCTGCAGTTAATGCGCGCGGCGCGCGGTTTGGGGAGCGTGGCTCCCTTAGATCTATAAATCCAAGTAGAGGGAGGCGGAAGTTCCTTACCTCGTTACTTAGCGCCGCCGCCCTTTCGTTTCGCCCGCCGCTAGCTTCGTCTTCGTGCGCCGCTGTCAATCGCAATGGCTCCCCCCCAGCCGATCACGGTGCTGGATCCGCGGCCGTGGAGCCGCTCGACGGTGACGAAGCTCGCCCTGAGCGAGCTCGTGAACAGCGGCCAGCTGGCGCCGAACGTGGAGGGGCAGCCCTCGGCGTGGATCGTTCCGCCGGCGACGGACCGGGAGCCCAACCCGCCGTACGGCTACGTCGTCAGCTTCATCCGGCACCATGAGCGCGGCTTCACCGCGCCGGCGAGCCGCTTCATGCGCGGACTGTGCCACCACTACGGGGTGGAGCTGCACAACTTCGCCCCCAATGCGATTTCGCAGGCGGCCACCTTCGTTGGCGTCTGCGAGGGATTCCTGGGGATCCCAGTGAACTGGGATCTCTGGGTCCATCTCTTCCGCGCGGAGCTGCATACGCTCACTACGCCCGAGGCACGGGTGCGCTGGGCGGTGCGCGCCGGCGGCCTGTCGGTCTCGTTGCGGGATTCGCGCAAGGAGTTATACATCCCCTGCACGATGACATCCAACAACTCGGAATGGGAGCGGGGGTGGTTCTACCTCCGCAACGACGGCGCCGGCCTTCCCCCTACACCGGCAAGGTGCTGAAGGAGAAGGCCGACTCCTGGCACCACGGCGTGTCCCCTTCTTCGCACCAGGCGCGGTTGGATTCGCTCCTAACCGCGTTGAAGAGCCTGGCGGATGCCGGGTTGGGGGCGGCTTCGGTCCTCGCGAACCTCCACCACCGGCGGATCGTTCCCCTCATGGAGAGGGAGCTCCGTATTTACGAGATGAGCGAGGCGGCCAACCCTACGTCGTTGGCGCGCTCGCGGTTCCTGAATGAGCGCCTCGCTCGGGAATACGCGGCCACGAGGGCGAGGCGCGCCATCAGCCTCAAGGCCGGCCGACACAGCAACGACGACCTCTGGTCGTTCGTTATGCTCCCCGACGGCCCGGCGGTGAGTAGGCCTTCCCCCCTTTCTCGTTCCCCTGCAACGTACCAGCATGGTTTTGACAGTCGCCTTTTAGCAGATGGTGACCGTGGATGCCTCGCGGTCGGACCCGCCCACGCCCCGAGCTCGAGCGGTTGCCCGCGCCACGCAGCGGCGGGAGCAGGAGCGGGCGGCGCGCAGGAAGGAAAAGAGAATCCGGCGGCGGGAGCGTCGGGAGCAGCGGGACGAGGAGTATCGGCTGCGCGAGCAGCAGGGACTCTCTTCCCCGGCGACTCCGGGGAACTCGTCGTCGGGAGAGGAGGAAGAAGAGGGAAGCGACGGGGGGCGGCGCCCCCTCCCCGAGAGGTGGAATCCCTCGACCCCCTCACCGAGAGCCGCAGAGGCGGCAGAGGAGCAGGCGCCCGCGGTGGGCGCGGAAGCGCCCGCCGCCGGGCGGTTCGTGGACGAGGCGGCGCGCGTTGCGGAAGCACCAGCGCGTGCCGCGGAAGTGTCTGGGAGCGCCGTGGTGGCGACCACGAGCGCCACAGCAGCGCCCGCTGAACCCTTGAGGAAGAGGAAGCGAGGTTTCTCCACCTTGAGGTAAGCAGTCGCTCCTCCAGACGTTCCGGTTTCGAGGGGCTGGAGCTCAGTTGTTTGTCTCCGTGTTCGCAGGGTGGCGCCGACCGTTCCCGCCCTCGCGCCTGCTAAAGCGCTCAGGTCGGATGCGTCCGTACCCACGAGGCGGCGCTCGTCGAGGGCGCCACGGGCGGCCGGGAGCGCGGCGATGACGGGCGAGCCACCGCGCAGCGCGGCCGTGGCCACGGAGCCGCAGCAGGAGGCGACGGCCGCGGCGGCGGCTACGACAGCGGCAACCGCCGCGCCGACGGTCCGGCCTCTGCCTGTGCCGGCGGCGGGTGGTCAGGCGGCCGTGGTGGAGATCCATGACGATGACGCGCCTCCGCCTGGATGGGGCCAATGGGAGAACTGGCCCGCGCCAGCCCCCGAGCCCACGGCGGGGGTGTTGGTGATGCGGGAAGATGGCTGCGTGATGTCGCAGCCCTCGGCGCATGGCGCCGAGGCCTCGTCGTCTCGTGCCGGCCCTCCTGCCCCCGACGGCGCCGCGACGCGTGCGGAGCGGGAGCGGGAGCAAGCCAGCGCGCCGTCGGCCCTCTGCCTCGAGGCCCTGGCCGAGCAGGTGCTGTGGCAAGAGTTCCGCGACCACGGCGCCTCGCTCAACAACGCGCTGGACGAGGCGCTGCGGATCCACGGGGGTCCTGCGTGGCGGATTTTCCAGGTACGCGTCTCTTCTGTTGGATTTCGGAGTTTCTTCCCCCGTCGTCTCTCCCGCGTTCGCGCTTTTTCCGACTCAAACTCTCTTCCGCCTTGTCTGCCGGTGGCAGGAATTGGAGGGTCAAGCCCGGGAGAAGTACGGCCGCCTCGACCGGCTGAGCACCGAGCGCAACTGGTACCGGGATCAATACGACGCTCTTGACGCCCTTGTCGAGGCCCTGCGGACTGACAACGGGTGGCTGGAGTACCGGCTTCAGGCAGAGCTCGGAGTGGTTCTGAGGCTCCATACGACCGCCGGCAGCTCCTGGAGCCATTTCCGGCCAGACTTGTTCAGTCTGTCGAAAATTCTGGGCTTGAGGCCTTGTAGGATCATGCCATTGGCCCGCTCCACTTGACCATTGGTCTGTGGGTGCGCGACGGCCGCCCAGTCCACGCGGATGTGGTGCTTGTCGCAGAATTCCAGGAACTTCCTGCCGGTGAACTGGGGCCCGTTGTCGGTGATGATGGAGTTAGGCACCCCAAACCGGTGGATGATGTCGGTGAAGAATATTACGGCCTGCTCTGCCCTGAGATTCGTGATTGGGCGCGTTTCGACCCACTTGGAGAACTTGTCAACGGCGACTAGCAGGTGCGTGTAGCCCCCGGGCGCCCTTCGTAGGGGCCCGACAATGTCCAGCCCCCACACGGCAAAAGGCCACGTGATGGGGATCGTCTGGAGGGCATGCGCCGGGAGATTGGTCTTGCGGGCGTAAAACTGGCACCCTTCGCAGGTGCGCACGATCTCGCTGGCATCAGCAACCGCGGTAGGCCAATAGAAGCCCTGGCGAAACGCGTTGCCCACGAGGGTGCGTGGCGCCGCGTGGTGGCCACACACGCCCGCGTGGATGTCCCGAAGGAGCTCGCGCCCCTGGGGGATGGGTATGCACCGCTGCAGGACGCTTGACGCAGCGCGCTTGTACAGCTCGCCGTCGACGAGGGCGAATGACTTGGCCTTCCTGGCGATGCGTCTGGCCTCGGACCGATCCGAGGGAAGCTCCCCTTGCTCCATCCAGGCGAGGTACTTGGCCCGCCAGTCCTCCGCGCGGGGGGCTGGCTCCGTGTCCATGGCTTCGGCCGCACCGTAGCCCTCGAGCAAGGAGAGCACAAACGCCTCGTTCGTGGGGTCTTCATTCATGGGTTCCGCGCCCGCTGGGTTCGAGGGAGCCCCCGAGGGTTCCTCTTGACTCGAGGGTGTCGATTCGAGGTTGACGGACGGCCTGGCGACGTCTCGTGCAAAAACGTTCGGGGGGACGGTGATTCGCCCCGACGCGATTTTTGCGAGTTCGTCCGCCTCCTCATTGTACCTGCGGGGTACGTGGTTAAGCTCGAGGCCGTAGAACTTGTCCTCGAGAGCTCGTACGGCGTTGCGGTAGGCCTCCATTTTGTCGTCGTGGCAACTCGCATTCTTCATAACTTGGTCAATCACGAGCTGCGAGTCCCCCCTGACGTCGAGGCGTTTGATGCCTGTCTCGATGGCGATTCAGAGGCCGCAAAGAAGGGCCTCGTACTCCGCCATGTTGTTCGACGCGGGGAAATGCAGGTGTACCGCGTATCTCATGTGCTCCCCGAGGGGTGAGAGGAAGAGCAGGCCCGCGCCTGCCCCTGTTTTCATCACCGACCCGTCGAAGTAGAGGGTCCAGCATTCGGCCTGGATTTGCGGCGGCGGCAGTTGTGTGTCCGTCCATTCGGCGACGAAATCCGCCAGGATTTGGGACTTGATTGCCTTGCGCGGCGCATAAGCGAGCGTCTCGCCCATCAATTCCACAGACCACTTGGCGATTCTGCCCGTCGCGTCCGGGTTGCGGATGATCTCACCCAACGGAAACGAGGAGACCACCGTGACCGGGTGGGCCTCGAAGTAGTGCCGGAGCTTGCGCCGCGCGAGCACTACTGCGTAGAGCAGCTTCTGGATCTGTGGGTACCGTGCCTTGGTCTCGGATAGCACTTCGCTGATGTAGTACACGGGCCTCTGGACTGGCAGGGCGTGCCCCTCCTCCGTACGCTCCACCACGATGACGGCGCTGACCACCTGAGTGGTCGCGGCGACGTAGAGGTACAGAGGCTCGTGGTTCTGGGGCGGCGTTAAGATTGGCGCGTGGGTGAGCGTCGCCTTGAGTTTGTCAAGCGCCTCCTGGGCCTCGACGGTCCAGGAGAAGCGCTCGTGTTTCTTCAGGAGTCGGTAGAGGGGTAATCCCTTCTCGCCGAGCCGCGAGATGAAGCGGCTCAAGGCGGCAAGGCACCCCAACACCTTCTGGACCCCCTTGAGGTCTCGAATCGCGCCCATCCGTTCGAGGGCCGCGACCTTCTCGGGGTTGGGCTCGATGCCCCGCTGGGAAACTATGTATCCTAGCAGCATGCCCCGCGGCACTCCGAAGACGCACTTCTCGGGGTTCAGCTTCACCCCGTTGGCTCGCAGGCAATCGAATGCCACGCGCAGGTCGCTAACCAGGTCGTCCGCCTTCCTGGTTTTCACGACTATGTCATCTACGTAAGCCTCAACGGTTCGCCCGATGTGGTCTCCGAAAACGTGCTGCATACATCGCTGGTATGTAGCGCCCGCGTTTCGGAGGCCAAACGGCATCGTTACGTAGCAGAACATTCCGAACGGCGTGATGAACGAAGTTGCAAGCTGGTCGGACTCCTTCATCTTTATTTGGTGGTACCCGGAATAGGCATCGAGGAAACACAATAGTTCACACCCTGCGGTTGAGTCAACGATTTGATCGATTCGTGGTAAAGGAAAAGGAACTTTGGGACATGCTTTATTCAAACTAGTGTAATCTACACACATCCGCCACTTCCCATTCTTTTTCTTGACTAGTACAGGATTAGCTAGCCACGTAGGGTGAAAAACTTCCTTGATGAACCCGGCCTCGAGGAGCTTCCGCAGCTCCGCTCCGATCGCCCGGCGCCGCTCTTCGTCAAAGCGGCGGAGCCGTTGTTGCACGGCTCGGGAGTGAGGTAGGATATCAAGGGAGTGCTCGGCGACCTCCCTCGGGATGCCTGGCATATCCGAGGGACTCCACGCGAAGATATCGGCGTTGGCGCGGAGAAAGTCGACGAGCACCACTTCCTATTTCGGGTCGAGGGTGGAACTGACCCTCAACACCTTGCCCTCGGGGGCTGCAGGGTCGAGGGGCACCTCCTTCGTTTGTTCGGCAGCCTCAAAACTGCCCGCGTGCTTGGCGGAGGAGTCGGGGCCCTCGTTGGCCAGCTTCTCCATGTCTGCGACAAACGTTTCGTCGAGCGCCAGGGCCTCAGCGTGCTCGACGCACTCGACGTCACAGTCGAATGCGTGCTCGATCGACGAGCCCACGGTGATTACGCCTTTTGGCCCCGGCATCTTCATCTTGAGGTAAGTGTAGTTCGGGACCGCCATGAACTTGGCATAGCACGGACGGCCAAGGATGGCATGGTACGCGCCCCGGAACCCCACTACCTCAAAGGTGAGGACTTCCTTGCGGAAGTTGTCCGGTGTGCCGAACCAGACTGGTAGGTCGATCTGCCCGAGGGGCTGGACGCGCTTGCCTGGCGCGACGCCGTGGAACGGCGCCGTGCTGGGCCGCAGCTGGTCCAACCCAATCCCCATCAGTCGTAGGGTGTGGGCGTAGAGGATGTTGAGGCTGCTGCCGCCGTCCATCAGCACCTTGGAAAACCGCGCGTTGCCGATGATGGGATCGACGACCAACGGGTACTGGCCCGGGTTGGGGATGCGGTTCGGGTGGTCCTCGCGGCTGAAGGTGATGGCGTCCTCCGACCAATCGAGGAAGGAAGGAGGTGCCCTCTCCGCGGCGAGGACCTCGTGCCGCTCTCGCTTGCGCCGATTGGTGGACATGTCCACCGTCGGTCCCCCGAAGATGAAGAAGACGTTCTCCACCGCAGGGAAGCCGTCAGCGTCTCCGCCACCCCCGTCCTTCTTGGCCTCGTCCTCCCTCGCGGCGACGCGGCGGTAGTACTTCTTGAGCATGTCGCACTGCTCAAGTGTGTGGTTGACTGGGGTCTTGTGGTACGGGCAGGGCTTCTTCAACATATCGTCGAATACGCCGGGGCCTCGAGGAGTCCCTCGAGGGCCCTTTCGAGCCGGGTCAACTGCGAGGGCCTCGTCCCCGCCGTTGTCGTGTCCCTGCGCGCGCGTCTCGTGGCGCGGCTTCTTGCCCTTCTTGCCCCGCTTGTGCTTGTGCTGGGGCTCCTTGGACTTGCTGCCCTCCGCGGGCGCGTCGTCCGCGCGCTTGCCCTTCTTGCCGTCGAAAATGGCACCCACTGCCTCCTCTCCGGAGGCGAAGCTGGTGGCGATGTCGAACAGCTCGTTGGAGTCGACCGGCGGGCTCCTCCCGAGCTCGCGCACGAGGTCCCGACAGGTCGTGCCTTCAAGGAAGGCGTGCACGATCTCGGACTGAGCAACGCTCGGGAGCTCAGTACAGCGCTTTGAAAAGCGCCGTATGAAGTCCCGGAGCGACTCGCCGGGCTTCTGGGCGCACGCTCGTAGGTCCCAGGAGTTCCCAGGGCGCACATATGTGCCCTGGAAGTTCCCCACGAACGTGCGCACTAAGTCATCCCAGCTGTGGATCTGGCTGGGCGGTAGGTGCTCGAGCCATGTTCTGGCCGAGTCCGCAAGGTGCAGCGGCAGATTGCGGATGATCACCGCATCGGTGGTGGCTCCGCCCAGCTGACAAGCCAGACGGTAGTCGTTGAGCCACACACGAGGGTCCGTCTCCCCCGTGTACTTGTCGATGGTGGTGGGCTGGCGGAAACGCTGGGGGAAACTCGCCGCACGGATTTCCCGACTGAACACTCGGGTTCCCGGGGGTTCCGGCGTTGGCGAGCGGTCCTCTCGGCTGTCGTAGCGACCACCTCGTCGAGGGTGGTAGCCTGCCGCCGCTCGCGCCTCCGCGTCGCCCTTTCGCTTGGCGTTCAGGACGTTGCGGGCGTCTCCGTCGTGGGCCTCGCCGCGCGTGTCAAGGATCCGCTCCTTGACAGGCGTCTTGCCCTGGTTTGGCGGCTGCTCCGCCGCGCCGTCCGCGTGGACGGACGCCTCCTGGTCCTTCGCGCCACCGTCGCCCCGCGCGCTGGACTGGTTGCGCATGCGGGACGCGGAGCTCTCGGCCTGCTGCACGGCCGCTTGCTCGATGAGAGTCTGCGCCTCGCGGCGCAGGTTACGTGCCTCGGGCGTCGATGGCTCGGGCATGGCCCGAAGTAGTGTTGCCGCCGCGATGAGTTTTTGGCTGGCACGAAGTGGCGTGTGTGGGTCGTCCACATTGAAGTTGGCGTTGATGCGCTCGCAGGCTTGCTTCCCGGCGTCTCGGGCGCGTTCGCCGCGCGCCGAGGCTTCCCCTGCGATAGTTGCACGCAGGAGCCGCACCTGCCGGTACTCTTCCGCGAGCTTCGCCTCGAGCTCGCGTGCCTGGGCCAGCTGCGCATTGATGTCCGCATTGCCCGCTGGTGGGGCCGGTGGTGGGTTCGGCTCCGGATGCTGGGCCGCGCTCCCGTCGCCCGCTCCGTTTGCGCCGTCTTGCTCGTTGGCGATGACAACGAAGCACTCGCGCGAGGGATCGTAACTCCCCTCGCTGGAGTCGTCGGAGCAACCGAACCAGTAGTCCGCGGCATCAAGGAATCGCCGGAAGACCACAGGGTCCGGTACACCGGAGAAGTCCCACTCTGCGTAGCCATGCGAAGTTGAGGGCGGCAGTTCGCTGGGCGAGCCGTGGTACGACTCGTCGTTGGTGGTGGCGATGAGGTTCCGGATCGACAGCAAGTGATGGCCCGGGAGATCCTCGTACGCGGCCATATCGGTGCTGACGGATGAGGCGTACGCCGCAGCAGGGTTGCGCATCCCGTGGGGAAACTGCGGCCCCGCGGCCACGTGCTCCCCCGCAGGGTGCGCCACCGCGCCGCTTGGTGGGGGCGCGTCGTTCCGGGCCGCCTCGCGTGTCGCCCGGTGTCGCTCCGTGCGCGCCTGGCGCGAGCGCTGACCGGGGCGTTTGCGGCGTCGGGGCGTCGAGGCGCTCGCGGCAGCCGCCCGGGTGGGTGCCGGAGCGTCAGTAGCAGGCGTGGCGGGCATTGGGCCCGGCCCAGTCGACCGCCACGGGTGGAGCTCGTTGAAGTTGGTGAGGCGCATGAGGTAGCCGTTCCCTGTAGCCTGGAAGTTCAGGCTCCCAAACCGGATTTCGAATCCAGCGGGGAGAGGGTCCGAGCTGCCCATGGCGTATCTCTGGGACGTCATCTCGGTACGAATCACCATCGAGAGTGCGGGTGAGGGGTTGATCACAGCGCGAGGGTCCCCTACCTGGCGCGCCAACTGTCGGTGCGGAAAGTAGTCCCGACACTAACTAGTGAGTTACGCTGTGATCGGCTTCTCGATGGTCGGTGCCAACGACAACACAGGGGACACAAGTTTATCCTGGTTCCGGCCGGGGCCGTACGTCCAGCAGTGGCGTGCTCGAGGCACTGTATTGCGTTGCACCGTGGTGCTTGCAGAGGGGAGCTACAAGCGGGGTGGGAGAGGAGGCTGGACCTCCAGGTCCCTGAGGTTTTGATTGAGGCAAGGGCCAATATCGTAGTGAAGGCAGAAAGCGTGTGGGTTAGTGCTCTCTGTCCTCTCTCTTCCTGCGGCCAGGGGACTGCCCCTCCTTTTATAGGTCAAGGAGGAGGCAGTTTACAGGCGTGCCGCACTGTTCTGGCTACGTGTGATGGCATGGCGGACAGTGCAACGGAGTGGACGGCCGTCCTGGCGAATCTTGCTTCCGGCGGAGCGTCGTGGCGTGCCCTGTACCTGCCCAGGAGCGGCTTCGAGGGTGGCAGCGTAGGAACTTTCCGTGTGGTCGTCGTCCGTACGTTGACTCGAGGGTGCGGCTGACGGGAGGTCGCAAGGGGCACAGCCGCGGTCGTGGCGGTGTCTTGTCGCCCCGCATTCCCACAGCGTCAGGGATGGCGCAGCAGTGCCCGGGATGGCGTCGTGATGGCGGGGATGGCCGCGCAGGACCGACGGTGATGGAGGTGACGCGCCTTACTGGTCCGGCGTCATGGTGTGGCGCGGAGCAGGCGTCCGTCCCCGCTTCGAGGGTTCCGCTGTCCTCTTTCGAGGGTGCGGCGCGTTGGCCGTACGAGAGTGGGTGGCGCAGTGTCGCGGAGCTGACCCTGGCCTTGCCGAGTGGGTGGCGCAGTGTCGCGGAGCTGACACTGGCCTTGCCGAGTGGGTGGCGCAGTGTCGCGGAGCTGACACTGGCCTTGCCGAGTGGGTGGCCTCATCGGGAGAGTTGGCAGAACAGCGCCGGGATATGATTCCCGGGCGTGTCAGAGGGATGGCATGGCGCGGATTTGCCTTTGACCCAGGCGCCTGCAAGTGTTAGAACGCTGAACGCCCCTGTCGGGGGAGCAGGTGCAGGGGCGGCGAGCCTGTGAGGGCCTCGAGCGAGACGGAAACTCACCCAAGGGGGCGACCGACCCTCGAGCGAGGCGGAGTTTCACCCGGGGGGTGGGGCGACCAACCCTCGAGCGAGGCGGGGTCTCGTGGCGCTGCGCCCCTCGAGCGAAGCGGAGTTTCGCCCGGGGGTGGCTGGGCCGACTGCTCTGGTGGGCCGCTGGGGCCACCAGGGCTGTGGGCCCGGCCGCTGGGCCGTGACTATCTTGAGCGCGTTTAGGTTTGTGAATTCGTTTGTGTTTTAGTCTTTGCGAAAGTGAATGGGTTTCCCCCGGTTTTTTAGGGGACCCTTACGGCTGTCCCCGACAAATGGGCTGGCACGATTTCAGCATGTCAATTGTAGCCCACAAAGGCCCATATACTACCTGACGAGGGTCTAGATTAGGCCCTCCTTAAACGGCGAGATAATTACTCTCAAGATAGAGTCATCTGACACCACCGACAATGTGAAGGTCAAGATCCAGCGTAAGGAGGACCACAGATCCCTGTCAAGACCTTCACTGGCAAGACGCCTTGTCTCCGACCAGTTGGAGGCTTCCCCGACAAGTCCCCGACTGAGGGGTGGCTCCTCCGACAAGTCTCCGCCTCGCACGAGGAGTCTCCGCTTCGCCTCCGACAACGTGCTCGCTCGCACGAGGAGTTTCCGTCTCGCGCGAGGAGTCTCCGCCTCGCACGAGGAGCCTCCGCTTCGCCTCCGACAACCTACTCGCTCGCATGAGCAGTTTCCGTCTCCGACCAAGAGACGTCCCACACGAACGTGGCGCCACCCCGACGCGCGAGCACCCCCGCAACGACGCATGGAGGCGCCAGTTCCCCACGCCATGCAAATTCACCAGCTGGCGGCACGCGTGGGCGGCCGGCTCTGACAAGAGCCGTAATGCGGCACTGTTCGGCCGCGCGGCCCCCGATGCGCCGTCTCGTCCGACTCTGCGGCACGCCAACTCCGTCAGAAGCACTTGAGTGCCCCCTATAATTAGTGTTGGCCTACGGTTAGGCCTTAACGTGGCAGACTCATCCCATACACAGGCGGATCGAGTCAGCACAAAAGAACTCGGAGGAAGCGCCAGGTGCCCGGAATGAACAGCGCCGCCTGGCCACGCAGCGGCCTCGAGCACCAACACAGCTCAGCCCCCCTTCAATGCTTCCTGGCAGACGGCGACGTGCGAGAAGACCTCCCGGCCGCGTAGGACTGTTGCATTTTGCTTGTATTCCTCTTTTGCCCCTTCCCCTTGAAACTATAAAAGGGAGAGGAGGGTAACCGTCACAAGGGCTGACGAACCGAACTCTCACACCTTGGGCTCGACACCCTCTCCCGACAAGTTTGTAACCCCTACTACAGACATCCCTAGCGTAAGAACACGGCAGCTCGATACTGGACGTAGGGTATTACTCCTCGGAGGCCCGAACCAGTCTAAATCCCGGCGTCTCTCGCGCTAACCATCCGGGTCGGACACACGATCTGATACAAATTTATTGATCAGCGGTAGAGAACCCCGACAGTTGGCGCGCCAGGTAGGGGCACCTCGTGTGTCTCGCCGAACTTCACCACGATCCGGATGGAGGGCCGCGGAGTTTCGCTAACTCCTGGGGCCACCATGCTCTTCGGCTCCCTCGGCTTCGTCTACACCGGGCCGGCGGAGTCCGTCGTCGGGCGTACCTTCGCCCGACCTGCTCACCCCAATGCCCTGACGGCGGCGGCGGGGCGCGCAGCTTTCGTCCGAGGCTTCTCGGGCGAAGTGATCATGGCCATGTTGGGACCAAACCCAACGCAGGAGCGTTTTAAGCTCGCCGCCTACTACCTCACCGACCTCGCCTTCCAGGCTAGCGGAGCCGAGCCGCTCGCCTGGGGTGAGTTCATGGAGCGGTACACCGCCATGTACCCCCATGGACAGCAAGTCCTCCCGGACGACCCGGTGACGGCCTACGTGGACGTGCTGCGAGCGTCCTACACCGCCCCGGGCTCAACGATGGCCCGACGGGCACCACTAGCACCCGCGCACGACTTCACGCGTGAGTGTTTCGTTTGCGTGGCGTTGAGCTCTACCAGCTCCACCGACGCAGAACCAGCACCGCGCCGCCGCGCCACGGACGCCCAGCGCCGAGCGCGCCTCGATGAGCTCGCGGAGGCCAGACGCCAGCTCGACGAGGAGCTGGCCAACCTTCACCAGGAGCTCGGAGAGGACCGCGAGCCGCGCAACCCGCAGCCGGCCCCCCAGCCAGTCCCGGTGCGGGAACAACGCCGTGAAGGAGACGGCGAGCGGCAGGAGTGCCGCCCGGCCGCTGAGCAGTCCGGAGCCCGCGCTCCGCCGCCGGCTCGGGGACAAGCGCGCGACAACAACCGACGCGTCAACGAGGACGCCAACGTCAACAACGATGCCCCGCCACTCTTCAGGCGAGCGTTGCAGAACTTGGCGGCCACTGCCATGCTGCTGCGCGGCTGCCCAGAGGCGGCCACCCCCGAGGAGAGGAGGGTGCGACAGCAGCTCAAAGCCCTCCTCGAGACGGCGGCGACACAGCAGGCGGAAAGCTCCGCATCACGCCAGCGGTCGGCGCGCGGCGAGAGAGCAGCACCCTCTGCGCACCGTCAGAACCCATCCCCCTGGCGGCATCGGAGCCACAGGAAAGGAGCCGGAGGGTCAGCGGTCAAGCAGCGTCTCGGGCCCAATCATGACGCGCGTGATACCATCGAGGCTCGCCGCCGAGCCGCTAGCGTCGACAACTACGGCGGCAGTGACAACCGCGACCACCGCGACGAGCGCCACCCGCGCCAACAAGACGACCGGAGGCGCGGAGGGTGCTACGACAGCGACGATGACCGTGATCGCAGCTGGTCGCCGGACCAGAGAGGCCCACGGGCCTTTGGTCAAAACGTACAGGATGCAAAGTTCCCCCACGTTTTCGAGCTCCAACAAATGTCCCCAGGTACGATGGGGAGACCAACCCCAACGTGTGGTTGGAGGACTACCGACTCGCATGTCACGCGGGCGGAGCGACAGACGATCTCTTCATCATCAAGAACCTGCCGCTCTACCTCGGCGACTCCGCACGGGCATGGCTCGAACACTTGCCCCACGGCAAAATCAACGACTGGACGGAGTTGCGCCGAACCTTCGTCGGCAACTTCCAGGGCACGTACGCCCGTCCCAGCAAGCAGTGGGAGCTACGCAACTGCAAGCAGCAGCCGGGGGAAAGTCTGCGCGACTACATTCGGCGTTTCTCCAAGCATTGCACCGAGCTCCCCGGTGCAACGGACAACGACGCCATCTCGGCGTTCCAAAACGGCATGACCTGCACCACCCTCATCCATCGACTAGGACGCCGGACCCCCCGAACTACTCGGGAGCTCCTCGACATCGCGACCAACCATGCGGACGGCGAGGAGGCAGTCGCGGCGACTCTGGACACCCCCAGGGCAAGGGGAAACTGGTCATGGACCACGGCGAGGGGCCGTCCTCGCACCCCAAGAAGAAGAAGAAGAGTGACAAGCGTCGTCGTGATGACAACTTAGTCGCGGCGGTCGAGCGCAAGGCCTGACGCCCCAAGAGCAACCCGAGCAAGGCCGGTCCCCCCAAGGACCACTTCGAGAGGCTCTTGGAAGCACCATGCACCCACCACGAGGTGCCCGTCAAGCATGCGCTCAAGGACTGCCATCTAATGAAGAATTACGTCAACGGCACGCTCAAGGCAAAGGCGGCAGATCCACAGAAGAAGGCCGCACCGCTCCCCGACAATGACGACGACGACGCCGAAGCCCAGTACCCAGGCGAGGACGGGACGGTCCGTATGATCTTTGGCGGGTTCCCGGCGCAACCCTCGAGGCGCCAAGAAAAGCTCATACGGCGCAAGGCCTACAACACCGAGTCCGCAATGCCGTCATACCTCAAGTGGTCGGAGGTTCCGATCACCTTCGACTGCAAGGACCACCCCGACCATGTGCCGTAGCCGGGGTGCTACCCACTAGTGGTAGCTCTCCTGTTCAGGACCAAGCGGGTCCACAAGGTCCTGATGGATGGAGGGAGCAGCATCCCGCGGTCTCAGCTGCGGCCATCGACCACGCCATTCCATGGGGTCGTCCCTGGGATGGAGGCACTCCCAATCGGGCAGATCGATCTACCCGTCACGTTTGGGACGCCGCAGAACTTCCGCACAGAAACCCTCACCTTCGAAGTGGTGGGGTTCTCGGGGACGTACCACGCCATCCTCGGGAGGCCGGCCTACGCGAAGTTTATGGCCGTGCCCAACTATACGTACCTCAAGTTGAAGATTCCCGCTCCGAAGGGGATCATCATAGTGGGGACCACGTTCCAGCGCGTATTCGAGTGCGACGCTGAGTGCTTTCAGTTCGCTGAGGCACTGATTCGGTCCGAGAGGCTCCACGCCGAGCCTCCCTCCGAGGACCAGGAAATCCCCGAGTCGTCCAAGCGAGCGGCTTGCTCTTTTGAGCCCGCCAAGGACGTCAAGGATGCGGCCGTCTCCGACGATGGCCGTACGCTTCGTATCGGGACGGCGCTCGATCCTAAATAGGAAAGCGCGCTCGTCGACTTCCTCAAAGCGAACCTCGATGTGTTCGCATGGAAACCCTCCGACATGAAGGGGATCCCGAGAGAGGTTGCCGAGCACAAACTGAACATCAAGCCGGGATCGAAACCGGTGAAACAGCGCCTTCGCCGCTTCAACGACGAGAAGTGCAAGGCGATCGACGAGGAGATCAAGAAGCTCCTTAGTTCAGGGTTCATCCGAGAAGTATTCCACCCCGAGTGGCTTGCTAACCCTGTACTTGTAAAGAAGAAGAAGAAGAAATGGAGGATGTGTGTTGACTACACGGGCCTTAACAAGGCATGTCCCAAGGATCCGTTTCCTTTGGGTCGCATAGATCAGGTAGTCGATTCGACAGCTGGGTGCGAAACCCTCTGTTTTCTCGATGTGTACTCCGGGTACCACCAGATAGCGATGTGCATAGCGGACCAACTCGCAACCTCATTTATCACTCCGTTCGGCGCTTACTGCTACAAGACGATGCCCTTCGGGCTCAAAAACGCGGGTGCCACGTTCCAAAGATGCATGCGACGCGTCTTTGGAGATCTCATAGGACGAATCATCGAGGCGTACGTTGATGATATCGTGGTCAAGTCGAAAAAGACCGGCGATTTGGTCCCAGACCTCACGGAGGTATTCACAAAGCTGAGAGAACACGGGGTGAAGCTTAACCCCGGGAAATACGTTTTCGGGGTCCCGAGGGGTATGCTCCTCGGCTTTGTCGTGTCGGAACGCGGCATTGAAGCCAACCCCGAGAAGATTTCGGCTATCACGAATATGGGACCGATCCAAAACCTAAAAAGCGTACAACGCGTCACGGGCTGCCTCGCGGCTCTCAGCCGTTTCATCGCGCGACTCGGAGAGCGCAGCCTGCCGTTGTATCGACTAATGAAGAAGTCCGACCACTTCACGTGGACACCCGAGGCTCAGGAAGCACTCGATTCCCTTAAGAATCTCCTGAAAAGCCCACCAATACTCACGGCTCTGGCGCCGGAAGAACTGATGCTTCTATACATCGCCGCAACAGCCCAGGTGGTCAGCGCAGCTTTGGTGGTGGAGCGAGAAGAGCCCGGGAGGTCACTCAAGGTGCAGCGCCCAGTCTATTTTGTGAGCGAGGTACTTTCCGATTCAAAAATCCGCTATTTGCAAATGCAAAAGCTCGTGTACGCTGTCCTGATCACCAAGCGCAAGCTCCGCCACTACTTCGACATGTACCCCATCACGGTGGTATCCAAGTACCCGCTCGGTGAAGTGATCCAAAACCCTAAAGCTGAAGGGAGGATAGACAAGTGGGCGCTCGAGCTGATGGGGCAAAATATTTCATACACACCACGCAGTGCCATCAAGTCGCAGGTGCTGGCGGATTTCGTTGCTGAGTGGACAGAAATTCAAACTCCGCCGGCACCCATCGAGCACGAGACGTGGACAATGTACTTCGACGGCTTGGTCATGAAAGAAGGAGCGGGAGTAGGCCTTGTCTTCATCTCGCCTCTGGGTGTGCGCATAGAGTACATGGTTCGACTACACTTCCCCGCTTCCAACAACATCGCCGAGTACAAAGCACTCATCAATGGCCTTCAAATCGCGATCGAGCTCGGAATCCGCCGTCTTGAGATCAGAGGAGACTCAGAGCTTGTTGTGGATCAAGTCATGAAAGAGAAAAATTGTGTGGATCCCAAGATGGCGGCATACTGTAGGGCCGTGCGCGAGTTGGAAGACAAGTTTCACGATCTCGAGCTTCATCATGTTCTGCGCGACTACAACAAGGCCGCGGACGTCCTTGCCAAGACCGCATCGAGCCGCAAGCCGGTGCCACACGGTGTGTTTGCAAGCGACCAACACACGCCGTCCGTTCGTGCCGAAGGGGAGCGCCCATAGGGGCTCGAGGAACCAGAAGTTATGGAGATCGACCAGCAGCCCAAGCAGAACCTCGAAGATTCGGACTGGCGTTTCCCCATCCTCAAATGGCTTGTCGAAGGGAAGCACCCCTCCGACCAGACGGAGGCCCGCCGCATCGTGCGGCGAGCCAAAGCTTTCGTCCTCATCGAGGGCGAGCTCTACAAGCGGGGTACAGCATGCATACTTATGCGTTGCATCTTGAGAGATCAGGGCAAGGAGTTACTCCAAGAGATCCATGCTGGAACGTGCGGACATCATGCCGGTCCGAGGACTCTTGTCTGGAAGGCTTTCCGACAAGGGTTTTACTGGCCCACTGCGGTGGCAGACTCCAAGGACATCGTACGACGCTACGAGGGGTGCCAGTTCTACGCTCGACAAACTCACCTCCCGGCGCAGGCGCTTCAGACCATTCCTATCACATGGCTATTTGTCATGTGGAACCTCGACATGGTGGGTCCGCTCCGACAAGCACCCGGGGGCTTCACGCATCTGCTCGTGGCCGTCGACAAGTTCTCCAAGTGTGGCTTGGCCTATTGCGAAGGTCCACTCCGAGGAGGCCGTAGCGTTCTTCACCGACATCATATATCGCTTCGGCATACCAAACACGATCATCACCGACAACGGCACCCAGTTCACAGGGAAGAAATTCCTCGACTTCTGCGACAACAACAACATCCGTGTGGACTGGTCTGTCGTGGCGCACCCGAAAACGAACGGGCAAGTCGAGAGGGCGAACGGCATGCTTCTGCAGGGATTAAAGCCTCGCATCTTCAAGCGTCTCGAGAAGTTCCGAGCAAGATGGGTAGCCGAGCTGCCATCCGTTCTCTGGAGCCTGCGCACCACGCCTAGCCGAGCAACCGGCTTCACATCGTTCTTCATGGTGCACGGGTCGGAAGGTATCCTCCCGACGTACATTGACTACGGTAGCACCAGGGTGCGAGCGTACACCGAGGAGGGCAACCAGGTCGCGCTCGGGGACACCATCGACCAGCTTGACGAGGCGCGCGACGTAGCACTGATACACTCAGCAAGATACCAGCAAGCCTTGCGACGCTACCACGAGCGCAACGTGCGTAGCCGCGAGTTTCAAGTCGGCGACCTGGTGCTCCGACGAGTCCAAGGCAGCAAGGATCGACACAAGCTCGCACCCCCATGGGAGGGGCCATTCATCATCGATCAAGTGCTCCGACCGGGAACATTCAAGATCCAATACGAGGATGGCCGAATCGTCTCCAACGCTTGGAACATAGAACACCTGCGGCCGTTTTATCCTTTAGTAATGTTTCCCGCTCATACCTTATGAATCAATGGATAAATGCCGCATGCTTTGTTCATACATCTATGAGTTCATAAGCTCCTGTGTTGCCATGTCCTTTATATGTTGCAATGCTTCCGAAGGCTGAGCGGCAAGCGTCTCAGCACCTGTGCCGAAACGCTCTCCGCTCGAGGGCTACTCAGGGCACGATGCCCTCCTTTCGTTTTTCCTTTTTCAAGACAAAAATCGACAGCTATGTTGTGACTGATCGCACGTGCGAGAAATTTTTTGGCGGAACGCTCGGCTTTGCGAAAAGTGAAGATGGCAGTCTGCGTGAGGCTTGCCGCTGCCGCTCGTTCAAAGCTCCTAGCACCTACGCCTCCACGGCTACGGTGCGAAGACTTGCGAGCACGGTCCAGGTCCACAGGCTTCCATCCGACCTGTTTCAAAAGCACTCGGACAACCGCTCAGGCTTTGGCCTAAAACGATTGTGACGAAAAACACGCGAGTTACTTTTCAAATTCTCCCGAGTACTCGGGGGCTGCGAACACGTGGCACCTTTTAGTAACTTGGGTTGGCTAGGCTTTCCGACTCTTACGCCCCCGCGGCTCCAGAGTGAAGCTTGGTCAGCTTGGGTTCCTAAGTTCTGCTACTCGTTTTCGCAGTCGTCCCCTAGTACTCGAGAACGATTTGAGCTGTAACAAATCTGAACAAGTTTTCAACGAATTTAAACTGTCCAAGGCGTTGTACATACAAATTGTTCTTAACAGCCTACGAATAAACATGATACATCTAATGTGAAGGCCTGGAGTCGTCTTGGACTTCTGGTGTGTCTTGTGGAATCAGGTCCAGGTCCTTCATTGCGACAACAGCCCTGGCGCGGGCAAAGGTAGCGCAGTCTTCTTCGAGCTGGTCGCAGTGGTCGTCAGAGCTGCAAGGGGCCCAGCCGCCGCTCAGCGCTGTGCGGTCCAACCCTTGGTAGTGCGAGTCGAACATGGCGAGCACCCGGTGCACCACCTTCCGAGCAGTCGACAATTCCCGCTCTTTGACTACTTCCGGGAGGCGCTCAACTTGCTTCACAAGCATGTCGGGGAGCATCGGTCTGACGGAAACGCCGAGCTCCGACAAGACCTGGCCAAGAAGCTTTCCGAGCTTGGCGTGTTCGAGGATGCTCTGACGGCGTGACGTCTCCGACTCGCGCCGGGCGTTCTTGACCTCTTCAAGCTCCATCCTGACCTGCTCCTGAACCCTCCGGGACTGCTCAAGCTCGGCCTTGACATCTAAAGAAGGTGGACAAGCTATAATGGACGGATACCGCGCAGCCAAGCAAAGAAGGAAAGCGAGGCAAGATCGAGGGGACTTACTCTCAAGCTGCTCCGACAACCACTTGATCAACCCGTCCTTGTCGATGATCCTGAGCTCGGCGGCGTTCACCTCCTTTGACTTCTCTGTGAGCTTCACGGTCATCGCGGCACGAGGCGTACGCATCCCTGTATCCATAAGAAGACGAGTCAACACTAACAAAAACTGATGAGAAGAAAGAAATTCGCAGCCGGAAGTGTTTGGCGCCCACTCACCATCGACATCCTGCGCCAGCTGAGAGTTGGCGTTCCGCAGCCGGGTCACCTCATCGGTGGCGTCCTGGAGCTTGTTGGCCACCTCGGAGAACTGCTTGTTGGCCGTCCTGAGGTCCGCGCCGGCGGTCGCCAAGTCTTGCTCCAGCTCTGCCACCTTCGACTCGAGCGCCGCCTTCTCTCGGGCGGCGGTCTGGGTGGCGGCCTCGGTGGCAGTGGCGGCCGTGGCGGCCTTCTCGGCGGTCTCGTTGGCGGTCATCACGGCTGCTTGCAGTTCCACGGCCGTCGCCTCCGCTTGAGCCAATCTTGCTGCAAGGGACTCCCTCTCTGCCACGGCAGCGGCTACGACAGCTTGTGCGGTCGTGGCACGGTCCTCCGCGGACTTCACAGCAGCCTCGAGCGCAACCCTCGACGACGCCTCGTTCGCCACCGCCCCGGCAGCGGCCAGACGAGCAACGGCCAGTTGCATCTCCAGTTGAAACCGCTCCCCCCGGAGCCCCTCGATGGTGCGCGCTTTCTTTGCGTCGCAATCCACGAGCGTCTGTTCCAGACGAGAAGTCAACAACTGCAGTACTTACGAGAACCAAGAGAACAAGGAAGAGGCCCGGATTCAAAAGGACTTACCGACGTCGCGGGGAGGATGAGCTCGTCGAACGCACGCTGCGCCCACCCAAGACCTCGCTCGAGGCGGCGGCGGGCCGCGACCTCCTCGTCCTCGTTCTCAAAAGCATCCGCCTTGCGGGCTCCGGTCCACGTGGAGTGCACGAGATCGGTGATCCGTGCTTCTCCTTCCGCCGGCCCTGACGACGGCCCCACGCTTGAGGAGAGAAGACCACCCGTGCCTTCCTCGACCTCTTGGATCTCTGGGGAGGCGCTACCCGTTGCGCCCACGGGAGCGACATATTCTTGTGGGTCTGGACGGGGCGGGCTCGCGGAGGGCACTGCTTCGACGACGGGGACGGCGAGCCGAGGTGACAGCGGCTCCGGCGCGCTCGCAACGAGCACCTCCACGGCCGCGGTAGGGGACGAGGACGCGGCGACGCCCAGCTCCACCTCGACCGCACCAACCGCGGATTTTTCAGGGTTGGCCTTGGTTGCCTCGACCGCGGCCGAGTCCTCGAAGAATCCGGCTGTTCCGGCCAGGATCGGCCCCGACCGCTCCGCCTCGGCACCTCCAAGCGCGAGCTCCCGGTCGCCGGGCTCAGCCGCTCCGGCCATCGTCGCAGCCGCGAGCGCGGCCGTCCCAGGAGCCTCGGCCCCTGACTCCTCCGGGTCGGTCAGGAACCACTCCAGCTCGGCCTCAAAGCTGGTCGGGTCGCCACCCGAGAAGTTGGGGTCATCAAGGTCGATGATCTCCCGCGGCCGGGCGAACACATCGGCTGCCGCCGGCGTATCCCCCGCGCCTCCATCCGCCTGTGACGCCGCAGGAACGGTAGCCTCGACCGTCGTTGGCGCCTCGTTCTCGTGCCCGCCGGCAGACAGTGCCGGTAGCAAGTTCTTCTCGGGAGATGTCGCCAGGGCCTCACCGCCTTCCGCGGTGGTAGCGACCGGGGGCTCGGTCACTGCCGAGGGATTGTTCTCCTCGGAGGCTGTCTGCCCCCCGGCCGTGCCTCCGGCTTCCAACACCGGCGGAGGCACCGCCGTCTCGACAGCTTCGGCAGCGGCTGTGGGCCCGCTTCCAGCCGCCCCGCCGACGACGCGGCAGGAGGAGATGTTGGGCGGGGCCCGGGCTGAGGCGCCCGCGCGCCCAGCACTGCGCGCTTCAGCGGCGCGAGGCTGAGCACGCCGGTGTCCGCGCGGCTGAGATAAGAACAAGATAGAAGTGAGAAGCAGGCGAAGACGAAGAACAGTAAAACAATGAGGAATAGCGTGCGAACACTCACATGGTAGACCTGATGCGGGCCCGCTTGACAGGCCTGTCCGATGGGCCCAACTCGGGGGCTGGCCTTTTGGCCCCCGCCGGCTCGGAAACCGGCTCCCGACACCCCGCCGGCTCGGGAGTTTGCTTCTCGCCCCCCGACGACTTGGGGGCAAGGTTCCGATCCCCCGACGGCTCGGGGGCTGTCTTCTTGTCCTCCACCGCGCCGGAGACCGGCCCCCGGCTCCCGCCAGCAGAGAGAGGGACTTGCACGGCCGGGGCTCCGCCGCCCCGGATGACCAAAGATTGAAGGCGCCGCGGGGGAGTGCTCGTGCTTCCCCCCTGCGGTGCGCTCGGTGTGGACGATAGCGAGGTAGACCTCGCCTTTGGCGACGACCGCCCCTTCGAGGAGTCCGGGTCCCGCCTCGGGGCATCTTCGGAGGAGTGACGGGAGGAAGATTCACGGCCCGCCGACCGCTTGGATGGATCATCCCAACGCGGAGGATCCCTCCGCCCCTCAGAGGCACGTGAACCACCAGGGGCCGCCTGAGAGCGAGTCACCCTTTGATCTGCTCGGGCGGGGCGGGCCTCCGGATGTGAGCTGGAACTCGCGCCCTTCTCGCGGGTGACCGGCTCCGACCGCCGCTCTGAGGTAACCTCCACGGCCTGGTGCAATGAAGATAGGGCGACCCGGACATACCGCTCCAATCGACGTCCGCGCTCGGTTCATCTCCGCTCCATGGCAGCGGCGGCGATGGATCTTCATTGGAGGAGACGTCGGTCTCCCCCGTTTTGCGACGCTTGATGCGGCGGTCGTTCCGATCGCGCTTGGCAATCTCCCTCTCCTTGTACTGGGCCTTGCGCTCGGCCCTCCGCCTCTTCGCAACCGCCCTGTTGCGGTTAAGGATTACATCCTGCGGGAGAGGGGGCTTCGCAAGGACGAGGTGGGAGCACCTCAACTAAAATTAAAGGAAGCGAAGGAAATTATCAACAGTCGAAGGTCTCCTAGGAGATCCGAATCAAATGAACATCTCGAACTAGTTGGAAAACTTGTCGGAAGAAGAAAATACTCAGAAGTTTTTCAGTCCTCTCGTTGGGGAGCATGGGTAGAAGCTGAGACGGCGGCCATGAGTACGACGCCCGCCCGATGGCCAGCGACACCTGACGCTGGATCTCGTCCAACGAAGGTGGCTCGGGCACTGTCACGGACCCCACGAAGGGGGCCCTGCTCGCCGTCATCTCGTAGATGCGAAGGGGGCGCCTCCGAAGCGGAACGATCCCCCGCGCGTGGTACTACCCGATGACAGCCGCCAAGTCGACCCCGGCATCGCGGAGCCGGGTCAACACCACCCAGTGCTCCTTCATCAGCCTCTACTGCTCGACCGTCGGAGGCCCGTCGCTCCAATTCCACGGCGCTTTGGTGATGGAGGAGCCGGTGAACTCCGGCAGCGCGTGGTCGGGGTCGTTCTTGAGGTAGAACCAGCCCTTATGCCATCCGCTGTTGGAGCTCGTCAATGTGAAGGGGATGTACGCGTCGCCCCTGCCTTGCTTCATCCGGAGGTTGGCGCACCCAATCGTCGCCGGAAGTGAGCCGTCCTTCAGGCAGGCGAACTTGAAAAAGTACTTGAAGAGGTGCCAATGGACGCCGACGCACAAGTACCCCTCGCGCAGCGCCTCGAACGCCGCCATCTGCTGGACGCTGTTCGGGTTGAGATGCTGGAGCTGCAGCCCATACTCGAAGAGCACCGCGCGGATGAATCGTCTGGCAGGGACGGAGAAGCCACGCTCGTGGAACGCCACGAACGAGACGACATAGCCCTTTGGTGGGCGCAGCACGGTCTCGTCCTTGGGCACCCTCCACTCCTTGGCGTCACTAAGCGCGGGCAGCTGACCGGCGGCAACGAGGCGGCGGAGGACCGAGCGGGACACGCTGGAGCGCGACCAGTTCGACATGGCAACGCAAAGCTCTCACGCACGGCGCGGGTGAATGAGGCGGCAGCACTGAGGGCGTGAAGCGCAAAGGGGGCGAGCGGCGATGGCAATGGAGAAGGCTGGGAAGCGAAAAGATTCAAGTCCCAAGCCGGCGCACGGTTAAAAGGGAAGGGGCGTGGCCGCCGGCCTTAAATGCCGGTCCCACCACGCCGCGAAGATGCCTGCACGAGCGCGCGTGCCCCGGGGTAACTGACACCCACCCGCGTGACGTTTCGACGCTCGGTGGGCCCGAGAATCTGAATCGGTTGTGCGCTATCTCGTCAAACCGTCACATCCGCCACGTCGACCACGACCCCCACGACAGACACGTCGCCCACGACCGCCGCGACCGTCCCGTCCAAGGACCCCAGAACGACGACAACGTCTCTGAAGATTAAAACACCACAAGCGAGTCTACAACTCACTCGTGGGCTACATCCGGCGGATGCGCTCACGCGCACCCACCGGGAAAACCAAGAGCAAAGATCATCACGACGCCTTTCATCTGAGCCTGTGGGCGAGTCCTTGACTCCCTCCCAGGCTCGAGGGCTACTGACGAGGGCCTAGATTAGGCCCCCCTTAAATGGCGAGATAATTACTCTCAAGATAGAGTCATCTGACACCACCGACAATGTGAAGGCCAAGATCCAGCGTAAGGAGGACCACAGATCCCTGTCAAGACCTTCATTGGCAAGACGCCTTGTCTCCGACCAGTGGGAGGCTTCCCCGACAAGTCCCCGACTGAGGGGTGGCTCCTCCGACAAGTCTCCGCCTCGCACGAGGAGTCTTCGCCCCGCACGAGGAGTCTCCGCTTCGCCTCCGACAACCTGCTCGCTCGCACGAGGAGTTTCCGTCTCGCATGAGGAGTCTCCGCCTCAGCGAGGAGTCTCCGCCTCGCACGAGGAGCCTCCGCTTCGCCTCCGACAACCTACTCGCTCGCATGAGCGGTTTCCGTCTCCGACCAAGATACGGCCCACACGAATGTGGCGCCACCTCGACATGCGAGCACCCCCGCAACGACGCGTGGAGGCGCCAGTTCCCCACGCCATGCAAATTCACCAGCTGGCGGCACGTGCGTGCGGCCGGCTCTGACAAGAGCCGTAATGCGGCACTGTTCGGCCGCGCGGCCCCCGACGCGCCGTCCCGTCCGACTCTGCGGCACGCCAACTCCGTCAGAAGCACTCGAGTGCCCCCTATAATTAGTGTTGGCCTACGGTTAGGCCTTAACGTGGCGGACTCATCCCATACACAGGCGGGTCGAGTCAGCACAAAAGAACTCGGAGGAAGCGCCAGGTGCCCGGAATGAACAGCGCCGCCTGGCCACGCGGCGGCCTCAAGCACCAACACAGCTCAGCCCCCCTTCAATGCTTCCTGGCAGACGGCGACGTGCGAGAAGACCTCCCGGCTGCGTAGGACTGTAGCATTTTGCTTGTGTTCCTCTTTTGCCCCTTCCCCTTGCAACTATAAAAGGGAGAGGATCGGAGGGCAACCGTCACAAGGGCTGACGAACCGAACTCCCACACCCCAGGGACTTGGGCTCGACACCCTCTCCCGACAAGTTTGTAACCCCTACTACAGACATCCCCAGCGCAAGAACACGACAGCTCGATACTGGGCGTAGGGTATTACTCCTCGGAGGCCCGAACCAGTCTAAATCTCGGCGTCTCTCGCGCTAACCATCCGGGTCGGACACATGATCCGATACAAATTTACTGATCGGCGGTAGAGAACCCCGACACTACCTCTGCTATATAAACTACCTGAAAACCCTAATCTCCCAACCCTCACTTCCTACCACCCTTTCCGCCACAAGATCGCGTCGAGCCCCTCCACCTTGGTGGTGTCGCCGTCCTTAGACCGCTCCCAGGTTAACGCCGCCATGGATCTACGACAGGCAGCCGCGCCGGCCTCCGTCGGAGCGTCACCATGGGGCCACGACAGATAGCCGTGCCGACCTCCGCCGTCGTGGGGCGCCTTCGTGCCCACAGCACGACACGACTGGGGACCCTTAGTGTCGTGCCAATGCAGCGGGACCGCGGGACTGTTAGGCATGACACGGCGGGCTCCCATGCCGCTTAGGACCGTGTCCGTGCTATTGCCGAGCCGGACGGC
Organism: Cenchrus fungigraminus; assembly: GCA_036936925.1. Taxonomy (NCBI): domain Eukaryota; kingdom Viridiplantae; phylum Streptophyta; class Magnoliopsida; order Poales; family Poaceae; genus Cenchrus; species Cenchrus fungigraminus. The sequence goes on along the minus strand of CM072770.1, from coordinate 1,043,088 downwards.
CCGTTCGGCCATGTATAGTCGGACCCACTAGCAAGCAAGGGAGGACGTAGAGGCACAAATTGATGGATGTTTTATGCATGGCTCCCTCCTCTCCTCACCTCGCCACCGACGATGGACCAAGCAGTAGTTCATGAGTACAATCATGAACAGTGACGGATCTGGCAGTGGGGACCATGGGAAATAGAGGAGAGATGGAGGGAGAAGAAGTGAAAAATAGAGAAGGAAGAAGGAGAAGGGGGGCTCAAGGAAGAAGTAGGGGAATCAGCCCCCCCCCCCACACCCCCCAACACATGCATCCTGGATCCGTCCCTGATCATGAAGAAGCATGGATGATATAGCCGGCCGGCAGTGTGTGCTGGGTGCAGTGTCGGATGACGACGACCCGACCCGACCACTGCAAAGCCCTGCTGGCCGACGTGTACCTCAACTGTACTACGTATTGGTAGCTAGCTAGTGTGGCTCAATTGGCCATGCATGCAGCATATATGTTGCTCCTTCCAAGTGGACATTCGGATCCCAGCGGCCCCCATCCGGTCGGCCGGCCGGACGACCTTCGTCATATATCGATCAGCGGTCTATCATGCATACTGCCTGTTCGAGTGTCTTTTAAAGTTTGTCTTAGGTCAAATCATTTAATGTTTGATCAATTTTATATAAAAATATATTCACGTTTTTTATGTGCAACAACTTTCATTAAATTCGTTATGAAATATATTATCATAGCATACCTCTTTAATTTAGTGTTATAAATATTGATATATCCTTCACTGTAAATTTGGTCAAACTAACCTCGAATAGTTTGATTCGGAAGAAACTAAAGTGGACACTCTTTACAGGACGGAAGAAGTATATATCGATACGTGAACACATATGTACGTACATACGTATAGGATGCATATATATACACGAGCTAGCAGAGGCCTAATAATGAATCGGGTCGATGCTGGCCCAATCAAGCATAAACTAATGAGACAAGATAGGCGTGGAGTTGGTCGCTTGACGGTGACAACACATGTATATATATACTCTCCATCATATATATCATAATATCAGTGGACAACGTTATCGATCGATCAAGTGTGTTTTACCGATCATGTGCATGCATGCATCCAGTATTACTTACTGCTGAGCATGCATCATGCAGCTAGCCATGTCGTTCATGCATGTGTCGATTGGGAATAATATTGTTGTGAACACAAGTCGCGTCATCACCTCCGATCCGATCCGATTATATATGTAACCAGCACAGCATAGGGTTCCCTTCCCTCCTCGATCGATCCTACCACCTGCTTCTATCACTCTCAAGGCATCATATTCATCATCTCTTGAGACCTGTACGTGGAATTAAACCAACTTTTTATTTTTATTTTCCATCAGGTCTTTATATATAACTTTGTAACCCTACATCGTGATACACGGTTTGCATGCTAGCTCCATCTATTATGCACAAGGACACAAGGTTCTCATCAATTTAGGTTAGGTTCCAGTTTGCATCTGATATGTTCTCTTAGTTAATTTGCCAATTAGTTATGTGGTTGAATTATATTTTATATTCTCGTGTGCCCTTGTAGATTATTACACATTTTCTAAGCCGTTATTAATGGGTTGTATCACAGAAAAAAATAATGTGTCAGATTTGCAAGATTACTTCAAGCTACTTTATCTATCCATACCATATATAAAGATACTATAAACAATTGAAAATATTTTACACCAAAAAAACCTCCGTACGTACCCCTCACAAATGACGCACCTGACATGCCAAAAATGATTGGAAATTGTTAGAAAAGAAGTAAAAACTGGACTTTGAAAATATTTTTGCCGCTTGGGTAGAGAAACCATTAAGGGCACCTGCAGTGGGCGTCGATATGCTCTCGATAGCAGTCCAGGTAGGAGAGAGAAGAGGAGAGAGGAAAAAATGTCGCTACGGCTGGCGTGAGCCGATAGCACAGAACATGAAGACAAGCGGGTCCCACGCACGTGCATCTTTCCTTCGCTGTGTTCGGACCCATTCCTTCGCCTTCGCTTGCTCCGGGATGACGGCGACAAAGATGAGCAACGACAAGGTGTGGTCGTCGCCGGAGCACAGGACTGCGACTTCGAGTGACACGGAGGAGCGCGTAGGCAGGGGATGGCAGGCGACGCGGTAGGAGGAGATGAGCGCGGCGGCAAGCAAGTTAGAGGTAGGTGGCGGCGGCCAATGGGGGCGCAGATGGCTAGAGCTCATGGAGGAGGATGTTGGTTGCCGGCGCTCGGTGACATTGGAGCCGCTCAGGGGCGAGGCCGCCGGAGCTCGCGGCCGCCACCGAGCTCCTGCAGAATTGGCTCGGTCTGGCAGAGCCCAGCCTCGCCGCAAAAGATTTGGGACGGCACGGTGAGGTTGCCGCCGTTGGCATACGGAGGTCGACCGCCGCGGGGAGGAGGACGACCACAGGTGGTGTGGTTGAGCTCCGCGGGCGAGCGCAGTCAGGGTTTTTTTTACCGCTGGTAACCGCTCCGGTTACCGCGGTAACCGTTGTTACCGCCGGGGTACGGTAACGGTACCGAGCGGTAGCAACCTCTACGAATTTTCAAATTTGAATTTGAATTCAAAAAAATGAAAAAATCAATAAAAATCTCCAAAAAATAGTTCATGATTTGTAGAGTCTGATGGTGTTGAAAGTTTTCAAATTTGAGTGCATTTGGTATTTATTTCGAGGTTTAGAAGTTATACAAAAAAAGAAAAAGAAAAATCATGGGCCGGCCCGTTAAGGCCCATGAAGCCCAAATGACTTGGATGACCTAGAAGCAGCTCCAGCCGGTCTCCCGTGACTCCAGTCGCCTCCATTCGCCCCGTCCGCAGCGAGAGAGCGCTGGTCCGCCGCCCCAGGTCGCCGTCCGCGCCGCCGCAGGCGGTATACCGCGGCCAGGGCGCGGTATACCGCGCGGGAGCTGCGGTAAGCCGCCCCGCGGCCGGATCCGCCCGCTCCCGCTCGGCCGGGGCGGCTTACCGCGCGGGAGGTGCGGTATACCGCGGCGAGGCTGGCGGTATACCGCGGACAGGTATGTAATATTTTTTTTTTCATTTGTGTAGCTTTAGGATTTAGGATTTGTGTTAGGATTTAGGATTTGTGTTAGGATTTAGGTTTATTTTGGTTTAGGATTTTAGGTAGGATTTAGGATGTGAGGTAGAGGTAGAAATAGAATTGTTGCTTTCGGTAGAAATAGAATTGTTGCCTTAGGTAGGATAATTTGTGGTAGGAATGTAGGATTTGTGGTAGGATCCAATTTTAGTTAGGATTTGTTTCAGATTTAGGTACATTTTCTTTAGGTATACGATTAAGTAAGTCTTTTGTATTTGAACTATCAACTCACTTATGCACGCCTAATATTATTGTGTTTGGTGTGGTATTTCTATGCATAACTATAAATTATTGATTGGGGTGGTATTTAACACTACTTTGTGCCAACATCATGCCAAAATTTTCATTTCTTTCAAGCCGGAGACCCTTTTTCATTGCACCGGTTTTAATTCATTACCGAGCGGTATAAATCCTTACCGCAGCGGTATAAATACTTTATACCGCGGTATACCGCTGGTTACCGTTTGTATAGGCGATTTTGGTTTGGATTTTGAATTCGAGCGGTAAGAAGCGGTATACCATTTATACCGCTCCGGTATACCGTTACCGCTGTGTAGCGGTATAAATATACCGGGCGGTATAAAAAACCCAGAGCGCAGTGCGGCCAGTCCGGTGCATGGAGTGAGCCCGCGCGTGGGAGTGGGGTAGATGGTGACCAGGACGCTGCGGAGGAGGGAGCGGCCGCAAGTCTGCCAGTGCGCAACAGCCTAGAGGCCGGGTGCGGCCAGGCGGCATAGGGTCTACCGCGGTGCCGCCGACGTTGGGTGACGGACAAGAACGACCGGGAAAAAAAGGGAGCGGTAGGGTGGCCGCCGACCGGCACTGGGAGGTGGAGCAGTGCGAGATCGAGTCGCGACGCCATGAGGGCCGGCAAGCTCAGCAGCGGCGGATAAAGTTGAGACGGAGAGATTGAGAGAAGAAAGAGGAGACGAGGGGATGAGATGATTGGACTAAACAATTACTTATGTGGGTCCCATATTAATTGTGTTATAGCAAGGCTCTTGGGTAGGTAATCTACAACAACTGCTATATCCTATATGTCCATGGTTACAGAGAGTACTCTGCTGTAACTATTGCGGATGCTCTAAGAGGCTAGGGCATGCATGCATGCAAGGTGGTGAGCCAGATGCATTTATGCGAACTCATTGGTGCATGTACGCGGGTGTGTCCTATAATTAATTTAGCTCAACAGATATATTAATAAAGCACGCAAATGAAGTACTACTAGCTAGTAGTGCCAAGCGATGATTCTATGCGGCCGGTCAAAAAGTTACATGCATGCGTGCATGTATAAAGAGCTGACCTGACCACTAACTAGGTAGGTCACTCAGCTGTGTGTGTGGGTGTGGTCCTGAGCATTAGATTAGCCGGCACGAGATACTCGATCTATATACGTACAGGAAGGAAATCAATGCAAAGAATATATATCACGGGAAAAGGAGGGAGGGGAAATTCCTCCATCCTCCGCCCTTTATTTTGTATTGTACCTTTTTTTCGAATTACACAGTTCATCAGAGATACTCACAACACACGCATACTTATCCCTACGACCGCACGCACGCAAACCCTACCTGTAGGAGCATCTTCGAAGACTGGGCTGGCAAATCCTCAAGATTGACGAAGTCACCACAGGCACCTTGCTATCGACGGGAACGCCGTCTACCACTGAAAGCACAAACACCGTTAAATCCTGAGAAATTCACTCCCACGGGGAGTCGAATCCAGGACCTGAGGTGCTACCAGGGCTCTTGTAACCACTAAGTTACAGACCCTTTCGCTATTTTGTCCTGTACCTAGCAGCTTTCAGTATAGAACATTGCTGCTGAATGCTGATGCATATGGGGGCATGCATGCATTATTCATCTTACAAAATCGGAAAATCCACCCATCCATCCATGTATCTGTATGCATCATCTCTATATCTGGACGGACGTTTTAAAAAAAAAAAAAGATGCATCTGGATGAGATCGCTTCATCTCATGATGTAGCTGGTGGAGTGGGCGCGAGCATGCACAAAGGCCACAACAGGCACACAGCTGAGGATGCACGGAACTCAACTCGCAAGTGGAATTTGGCGTCTGCGATGGTTGCTGCATCCCCCGCCCGCCACCTTGTCCTTTCCTTCGTTCCATATCATCATATCGCTTATGCTTGATGCATGCTGCTTTGCTTTTGGTGTGCAGCTCCCATGCGTCGATCCATCCACAATATAAATCAACCCCACACGTACCCTATATATATCTCCATCATATATGTATACTCTAGCTAGCTAGTGTGTATATATTTGCATGTTTCGGATTTTCTTTTTTTTTCAAAAAAAGAAAGTGTGTATATTTATATATGTATATATATGTGTGTATATATATATTTATATATATGTATATGTATATATATACATATACATATACATATATATAATGAGGATGATGATGATTGATGAAAGTGATACGAAATGCCGCTATTCGTTTGGTTTCGTCGTTGCCTCCCGGCAGCGCCCATTCCCCCTGTCCCTTTCCCTCGCTTTTATTCCACTGCTGCTGGTCGTCGTCGTCGACGATACGACGCAATGCAAATGCAATGCATCGTTACAACATATATATATAGATATGGTCATCATCCCAAATCTATCTGCTAGCAGCAGCTTATTATTCCTAGCTAGCTCTCCATCACCTTCAATTCTCGTTGCTAGCTGCATGCAATGCGCCTTGTCTGCTGTCCCTCTCCCTCTGGCGGCGTCTCGTCCCTCTCTATGTTCCCTTGACCCTTGTTACCTTACTCCGCCGCGTGACCAATGGCTACTAGATGCTCACCAGTCCTTGTCGTCGTTGCCCGGCCCCTTCAATTGCTACTGTCCTACTCCTTGTTTAGTTCGTTGTCGACACATCAAGTTTTACCGATACTAATTAAGAGAACTAAACATAATCTAATTATAAAACTAATTACACATATGGACTATAAATCACGAGACGAATCTATTAAGCCTAATTAAGTTATCATTAAAAGATGTTTACTGCCGCATCATATTGCCTAATCATGGTATAATTAGGCTCAACGTATTCATCTTGTGAATTTATCTGGAGTTATGAAATGAGTTTTGTTATTAATATACATTTAATACCACTAATTAGCATGAGAGAACATCCGATGTGATAGGTAAATAATAGAATTTTGCCGGTCTAAACAAAGCCTACGATGTATAATTAAGAAACTAGCTAGCTGCATATACATATTCTAATCAGTGATCAAGCCAGCTTTAGCTCTTAGAAGGGGTCATTCCCTCTTCGTTTCTCATTTTCTATCTTTTTCTTTCTCATTTCTCCTAAAAAATGGAAGAGGGGCTCGGAGGAGGCTCCAGGGCAGAACCAGCAGTAGGGGGACTTGAGCCCCGACCGCCCCACCGCTGCTAATTCCAATAATGCACTAAATCTATATTGCCAAACTCATGTATGTACGTGTGTATGTCTGCGATGCATGGTGGTGTGGTGTCCTACCTACAAGGCTACAACTACAACCGTGAGTGATGAATCCGCGCGTACGAGTACTCAACACCGATGGATCGACTCCAAAGGAAAAGTCAAAAGACAGAGCAAACGTAGACGTGGTAATGGATTTTGGAAAATCCAAATCCAATTGGATTTTTTCATTTTGGACTTCGTTAGACTGGATTACTTTGGATGTGGATGTCCACATGCTAAATTAAATTGGATGTCCAATCAGTATTGGATGTCCAAGCAGGAGTTTTTAATTCTAATGTCCGGCTCTGGACGTGGGTCCCGCATATAGATTTGGCTTCACCGATTTGCACGAAGTAGCGGACTGTCATATTAAGGCATCTCACCAAATTTTGGTCAAATCCGCTAAAATTTTATAGTGTGAACGCGAGATTTTAATTCTAGGGTCCGGCCCTGGATGTGGGTCCCACATATAGATTTGGCTTCACCGATTTGCAATGAGTAGCGGACTGTCATGTTAAGGCATCTCACCAAATTTCGGTCAAATCCGCTAAAATTTTATAGTGTGAACGCGAGCTTTTAATTCTAGGGTCCGGCTCTAGACGTGGGTCCCACATATAGATTTGGCTTCACCGATTTGCACTGAGTAGCGGACTGTCATGTTAAGGCATCTCACCAAATTTCGGTCAAATCCGCTAAAATTTTATAGTGTGAACGCGAGCTTTTAATTCTAGGGTCCGGCTCTGGACGTGGGTCCCACATATAGATTTGGCTTCACCGATTTGCACTGAGTAGCGGACTGTCATGTTAAGGCATCTCACCAAATTTTGGTCAAATCCGCTAAAATTTTATAGTGTGAACGTGAGATTTTAATTCTAGGGTCCGGCTCTGGACGTGGGTCCCACATATAGATTTATCTGAGTAGTCAACCTGGTGGTGGTTGGATTATATTGTTGGATATTGGATTTTGAGTGAGTGAATTGGATTGGATTGGATGTGAGCTTTATAATTTAGGATCTTACTGAATTTTTCTTCTTTGGATTATGGATGTTGATCCATTCCCACGTATAAGCAAACGCCAAAATAGAAAGCAAGACGCATGGTGAAGCAACTGCACGACACGTCACGACAAGATGATGAAAAAGGCAGCCATCAAAATACTCCATCCAGTTAGTAAATTAAAGACAGCAGGGAGCTCTAATTTTACCAGCTTAGCTTAGCATACGTACACTACGTTCTTGTTGGTTAACAAGTAACAATCGTATATATGTAATTGCTTTTGCTTGGTGGAAAATCAGACTCGAGATTTCATTTCAATTTGGCTAGCTTGTGGCGATCGAGGATACATACATACATACATACATACATACATACATACATACATACATACATACATACATACATACATACATACATACATACATACATACATACATACATACATACATACATACATACATACATACATATGTGTGTGATTGATCTTCATCCTCCTCCTCAGCTTCTAAATAAGTGTCTCTCGATAACCATATTTGTCTCATAAGCATGCTTCCCGACGATCATCATCACGTTTAATAAAGAACGGAGGGAGTCCGTCCGTCGTACTCACCAGCATCCATATATAACCTACTACGATGAATAATAATTCCTTCAACTATGCTACACGCACGAGCAGAGCAGATCCAGCAGAGAATAAATAAATAATTAAAGGAAGCATCGATCCAATTTTAATTAATTCGGCGAGAGTTGTTTGGTTTCCATGGACATGGAGGAGGAGCAGCTACAGCCTAGCCAGTTGGAGAACGCCTCGAGCGTCCTCATGTCCGCCCTGTAGTGCCTCATGGTGAAGTCCAGCAGCGCCCGCCACGTGAAGTCCGGGTACGCCCTCGGGTTGCCGTCGCCGACGAGCTCCCCCGGCGGGCGCACCACCTTGTCCATCTCCGGGCAGAGGAAGAAGGCGAGCGAGCGGCGCGGCACGCGGCTGTTGACGACGGCGCGGTGGAGGCAGCTCCGGTAGCGGCCGTTGGAGAGCGCCATGAAGGTGTCGCCGATGTTGACGACCAAGGCGCCGGGCTGGGGCCGGATGGAGCGCCACCGCCCGCCGGTGAACACCTGGAGGCCGCCGACGTCGTCCTGGTGGAGGATGGTCAGGGAGGTGGGGTCGCAATGCGGCCCGGTGCCGAGCGTGTCGTAGGGCCGCTGGCACGGCGGGTAGTAGTTGAGGCGCATGATGGAGTCGTTGCCCTCGAAGAATCGCCGGAAGTGGGAGGGCCCCACGCCCAGGCTCTCCCCCAGCACCTCCATGATCTCCAGCGACAGCCGGCTCATCTCCGAGCAGTAGCGCCCGTACACCTCGCCGTGGTGCCGGTACGCCTCGCCCAGCTTCTCCACGAAGTAGCCGGCGACGAGGTGCTCGCCGCCGCCGTCGCCGGAGGCGGGCGCCGCCGCAGCCGAGTAGCGGAACGACAGCGTCTCCTTCCACGGCAGCTTGGAGGCGAACCGCCCCGTGAAGCTGCTGGCGTAGCCGCAGCTCTCGCCCGGGAGGCGCTGCGCGCGCTGCTTGTCGGCGAGGGGCAGCGTGAAGAAGGTGTCCATGCAGCGGTGGGCCTCGGCCAGCAGCGCCGGGTCGATGCCGTGGTTCACCACCTGGAAGAAGCCGTGGAGCCCGCAGGCGTCGCCCACCTGGCGCACCACCTCGGCGTCGGCGGCGCCGCCGGAGAGGTCGATGAGCGGCACGGGCAGCTCCTCGGCGGCGTCCGGGGTGGGGCTCTCGTCCGCCGGCCACAGAAACTGCTCGGGGATGTCGGCCTGGCCGCTCAGCCGGGCGGCGTCGAAAACAAGAGGAGGAGGAGGAGGCGGCGGCGGCTGCTGCTGCTGCTGCTGCTGCTTTGTGTCATCAAGCGCAGCCTGCACCATGGTGGCCTGTAGGAGGGAACAGAGCAGAGATCGAAGAGCTCTTGCTCCGCTCGGCTCTGCTCTGCTCTGCTTTGATGCTCTCACGAGAATTCATCTCCCTCCTTGCCCCTGCCCCCTTTTATACAAAGACAACACCGCGAGAGGAGAGGACGCCGGGCCGGGGGTCTTTTTCTCAGACAGAGACATTTGGTGCGCTGCGCACACCCCCTCCTCTGTTTCCAGACAGTTGCGTTCATTTCTTACTGTTTTCAGACACTTAGTTGATATTAAAATGAACTAATAAGCCCTCCATTCCACTTCAATCCACTTATACCTAAACAAGCCCACCTTTGGAGGTAGCAAAAATTATGGTGCTCTAGGATTACCTAACTAACTAAAACAGGTAGCCGTACCCCACAATCATCAAGATGTTACAACACATGGATGAGTTTAATTACATGGTGCATGTACACAATATATAGCACATCACTCATGTTCGGTCACCTAAGATGTATACCAGCATTATCCGATCCTAATTTTCTGTGTCTGGCTGACTTCTCCTTTTGGCACACGTACCATACATACATACATACGTGAAAACTGATTTAGGGTCTGCATGGCTGTGGGAAAAAGTTGTTGTGGACCGTGGGATATGGAAAAACAACTATGAATGAAAAAGTTGAAAGTTATTTGGTGGAGTAGCTGTAGCTTATGAGGTACGATTCCTTTCCCATCTAGTAGGCTCAACTCACCAGCACAAGAGGCTGAGCTCTATGTCCACGCCCTCTCCACCTCACCAGCTACCACCATCACCTCCTAGGACCGCCCGATGTGCCTCAACTGGTCATGAATCAAAAGCATCCCGTCCGTCATTGCAACGAGCCCAGTACCTCTGCCCGCCGACTCTATTAGTCGAAGCTCCGACCATTCCGCACCAATCACTCTAGGGCCTTGTTTAGTTTGCTAAAAATTCTAACGTCTTCTCCACTCTCTCTCCATCACATCACATTAAATACGCCAAAAGACATGAGTTCGGAGTATTAAATATAGTTAAAAAAATAACTAATTACACAGTTTTGATGTACTTCGTGACACGAATCTTTTGAGCTTAGTTAGGCCATGGTAGGATAATATTTACCACAAACAAATGAAAATACTACAGTGTGCTACAGGAGTTCCAAACGTTGAAAAGGTAAATTTTCCCACGAACTAAACAAGGCCTAGAACCTCCTCCACCTCCCAGGCTACCTCCTTAGCCACTAATCATTGTTGAGAGAGGAGGAAAGGCACGATGAGGGCGCCACTATCGGGAAAGGGCCACCACCGCCGCTAGCTAGGAGAGGATGAGGGGCGTTGTCGCCTGCTTCGTCACCTCTACTCCTCTTATGCGTGCTCGCCGCTGCCAGCTGGAGAGGGCCGCCGCCACCAATGGCTGGGAGAGGACGAAGGGTGTTACCGCCTACTCCATTCCCTTCTCCCGAAGGGGAGCTCCTCGTGCCGCCAGTGGAGTAACGACCGGACAGGCATGGAGGGGCCGCCGGAGGGGTGGTCAGCTAGGCTGGGAGGAGAGGAGCCGTCGAGGACCAAGGACCCTAGCCAAGGTTAATAGCCGGCTATATTTGTTGCTATAGCCGGATATAGCTGCTGGAAAGAGCAGCTGCTATGGTATTTAGCCTGCTAAAACCGGCTATAGCTCGCTAAACACCATAACGACAGCCCTGCAAATAAACACCTTAGCCCGCTAGCTATTTAAAACCATGATCCTAGCACTGTCGTCACCATTCTCGTCACGCGACCGTGGGGGTGAGAGGATGCCGCGGTGCAAGTGAAGGGGGGAAAAGCGTGAACCGTACACTCGTAAGCGGTGGCAATGGGTTATTTTCTCCAACTTACCGATTCACAGCCGCCCACAGCACCTCCTGTGAGGTAACTACATAAAAGCAGCAGCTGTTTTGAAAGCACCTTATAGAGGAGCGAGGCTGACCCCTTGGTTGGGCAATAAAATCAAAGCTAAAAAAAAAACCAACCAATAGGACCTTTAAATTGCGCTGGATCATTGAGATCGATCAAATCAAATATCTGCAGAGTATATATGCACAGTGCATGAACAAACAAATCACCCAAGAAAAACATATATAGGAGAGAGCACTTGCATTGGTTCGTCGGCGTGTTTGTGTGACTCAGTGACTGTGTGTGTCTGGTGTGGAACAACTAATACGACAACAGACAGGCCTGGGCATCATGCATCTATTGTAGTATTTTTGGAAGAAGAAGATCCTACCTAATACTACTAGCTGCCACCAATGCATGCTATTAAGGGCCCAGCCAGCGGCTTAATAATACCGATCCATCGAGATCCATATGTATACAATTCTAGCTCATATATCCAAGATAGCATGCATGATGACAATACACACTTGTCATCGCCTCATTGTACACAATTTTTTCAAAAATGGAAGTTTTATTTAAATCAAAATCGTTACGTCAGGTGAAGCAAAAATCTTGAGATCTTCATGAACTTTGCATCGGTATGGCGCCCACAGCCGTACAAGAAAAATGTAAAGACAAAACACACCAGTGACTCGTTATCTTGAGACTAGACTATCACCCATGTGCTAGGGGAAAAAAATCATGACCACCCGTGCCAAGTGTTAACACGCCTCTGCAATCACATCCTATGAGGTTGTCTTATGTAGAATAGCATATGTACCGAGTCAATGAATAACCTAATAGATAACGTGTAAAGGATCGGAGTAGCAATAGTTCTCTTCTAAAAAGACACATCATTTTCAAAAACTCTTCCCCGAGAGCCCACACAACCACACTCGGGAAAGATGAACCTTCCCCGAGTGCCACCGTCGCGCACTCGGGGAAGCATCTCTTCCCCGAGTGCCACCATTACGGCACTCGGGGAACTATTTTTTTGTTTTTTTGTTTTTTTGCCCCAATTTTTTTATGAGGCCTTCAAACATTATTTGAAACTCCTTGCTCAAATTTGGTCTAATTTTAAATTTTTTTATTATATTTCGTTAGTTTTTTTCATTTTCTCGAATTTTTTGGTACACTTCAAAATTGAACTGCATGTGCATTAAATAATATAATTTGGTGATTCAAAAAATGATATTCATGATATTTGGTGTATATTGAGGCCTTATCCACCAACTCACATGAAATATCGAGCATCTTGTTGTCGTAACATGACGAACAACATACGGGAAAAGTGTTTCTAAATTACAAAAAATCCGGACGAAGTCCGAAAATCACGAAACTTGTCGGGGAGTTGTGTTATCACATGTATAGGTTGTGTGCAAGAATAGAGAAGATTTCGAGCAAGTTGCGACGTCTGATGCCTACAACCCACACATCTCCGAGTGTGTTATCACATGGATCACATGTGGAGATGTCTGGGTTTCAGGCATCACACATCGCAACTTGCTCGAAATCTTCTCAATTGTTGCACACAACCTCTACATGTGATAACACGATGTCCCGACAAGTTTCGTGTTTTTCGGACTTCGTCCGGATTTTCTGTAATTTAGAACCACTTTTCCCGTAAGTTGTTCGTCATGTCACGACAACAAGATGCTCGACATTTCATGTGAGTTACTGGATACAGTCTCAATATACACCAAATATCATGAATATCATTTTTTGAATCGCCAAATTATATGATTTCATGTACCTGTAGTTCAAATTTGAAGTGTGCCTAAAAATTCAAGAAAAAGAAAAAAACTAATGAAATATAACAAAAAAATTCAAAAGTAAGCCAAATTTGGGCAAGGAGTTTTAAATAATGTGGGAAGGCATCACAAAAAAAATGGGGCAAAAAAACAAGAAAATAAAAAACAGTTCCCCGAGTGCCGTGCTCTAGCACTCGGGAAAGAGGTCCTTCCCCGAGTGCCAGAGAAGGGGCACTCGGGGAATTGGACACTTCCCCGAGTGTTGGGACGTGGCTCTCGGGGAAGAGGTCACCTTCCCCGAGTGTTAGAGCATGGCACTCGGGGAAGACTTTTTTCAATTTTTTGGCGAACGGCTCCGTCCAATGTTGCCGTCAAATGCAACTTTTCTTTTTCGTGTGCCCGCCTTCCCCGAGTGTTGCGCTCGGGGAAGATTGCCTTCCCCGAGTGCCGCCCTTCCCCGAGTGTCATGCCCTTCTAGGCACTCGGGGAAGCCTCCATTCCCCGAGTGCAATACTTCCCCGAGTGCAACACTCGGGGAAGATTTGCTTCCCCGAGTGCCCGAAATTTGGCACTCGGGGAAGCGTGTGGCACTCGGGAAATTTAGCTTCTCCCGTAGTGCATGGACCAACAAAAAGTTGCAGCCCAAAGAAAAGCAAATGGCTTAAGATAATTACTAATCCCCTCCAGCCAAGTTCTAGACATATTTGCGACGCTATGAGGACATGAGGTCCTATGGTCCAACCATATGTCTTCCCAAAAACTTAATTCAAGATCCATCCTTAATAATGAAGGTACCAAAATGAAGGGAGTCTCATTTAACCTTCACGAGGCTAGCCCATAAATGTGAGTCCCCATTCTTCCATTGTTCTGTTAGAGGGGTTTGGAGCCTAATAATACTGATTAGGTAAGATCTAGTAGCTTATAAAGCCAGTCACGGAGCAATAATGTGGTATTCTCAATGTGGAGATTATGAATTCCTAAGCCCCTGCTCTTTAGGTTGACGCAACATGTTTCACTTGGCTAACTGGTATTAACGTTTTGTTCATCACTTTGTCGAAAGTTAATCCAATTTGTTAGTACTACTTTGAAAACTGATAAGAAAGACATCATAGTATATATGACGACGACGAAGACGATCTTGCATGATACGCGCTAAATGAAAGGCTCGTGATCATCCAAAGATTGCGGACCAGAGAATAGACGGCGTGGTGGTGGTTGTTACACGCGAACCACGCCTGCCCATTGTTTATGCATGCATAATATATATACTGTCACGTATAATTAATTAAATTAATGTTGCGCTGCTCCGATCTATGGGACCGTCATATCAGAACCAAATACTACGAGTGTCGCCATCGACCATCATCATAGCAGCAAAACTCTGATATGACGACGGCTTCATTCCATTTTAGAGCTGCCTCCTCATTGCTTTTGATCGGTGCCTACCTCTATCTCTTGCTGTTTAGTCTTCATGCCCTCGATCTCTCTTCTCTTCCTCCCTACTATCTCTCTCACGATACATATATGTACATATACATACTACACATACACATCGAAATGCAAATTATGTCAAAACAGAGATAGATGTTTCTAGATGAAAAAAGAGAATTACGGAAACAGATATGATTATTAAAAGACAAAAGAGGAGATTAAGAAAACAGCAAGTACTTGTTACATACAGATCAGAGACGAGTTGAGCTAGAGAGAGGCAAGGCAATCATGCATGCATATATATCAGCATATATATGACACAGAGGCTGCAGATCAGGCTCTTCTCATCATATATATGCATGCATTATTCGATCGTTTCCCCCCTTATTATTACGATATATTAATTAATTAATTAATTCCGACCTAACGACATTCCCCCGGCCTAACTTCCAAAAGCATTATATTTGCTGTACCCCTTTCCGTGCAACCACGCACGTACTGTTGGTCCTGTCCCCTGCCTGGCGACTTTATTCTGTTTCATTTCGTTTGTTGCTCTGTGCCAAGTGTAGTTTGAACGAAATTCCAGTAAATAAATTCTGACGAAATTGAATGATTGTATTTTGTTGGTATGCATTGTACGCGTACTTCCTTCCTCATTCCCTACATGTACGTAGCACACCAGCAGCTCAGATCGGAGGAGGAAATTATAATGATTTTTGGATTGCATACGATACCTTTATTAATTTACATGCCCCAAAAATAAACGACAACAAAACTGGCAAGATTGCTAGCTTTGTTGCTCCAAGCAAAAGAAAAGAAAATAAAAAGCAGGTAGCACTTCGTTCTTGACATCGATCATTTAATTTAGTTCTCCCCTCACCTCTGTTGTCAATCTCTCACTAGACCAGAAACGATTTGTACCGATGGCTAATTATAAAAGGGGTATATGTTGACAGGTGTAGCAAGCTTGAGCCAGCAAAAATGCCACCTGTGCTGGTAGGTGCCTGCCCAACAGCACAGGATATGTCTCTGCTCGTGGGCAACGTAAAGCGCCGCCCACCAATAAACTTTATTTTCCCATCCCAAAATTGTTCCCCAATATTTATTTATTATTTTTATTTGTCGCCAGTTGCGGTACTTAATCAAATAGAACCCCTACTGATTTTTATCCGCCAAATTCAAATATATATCTCAACACATCACAACAAATTAGAATAGTGCTGACGGGTGCTCACCCAGCAGCTCCATACACTTTTGTGCTTGCAGATGACAATTACGCTTACCAGCACGCTATTTTCGACGCGCCGACACAAATCATTTATGATCTAGTGTCTAATGTTTTTTTAAAAAAACTAGCTACATGTCCGTCTGTTTGTTTTAAGGCCTAGCTAGTTCGGCTAACAATAATTTGCTCTTCTTTGGATTCCTTTATTTATTTAATTTGGCACTAGAACAAAGAAGCTATATATAGCTGGGGCCTGGGTGTATCTCCTCCTCCTCCTATATATATGTATGGAACTATATGAAAGTGTAGGTCGTATCAGCTGCAGCCTTGTGTGTTTGATTAAGCTAGCAATAGCATGCACATATTAATGGGATGATTGCACAATGCATCACTGCTGGGAGACTCACCAGTCACCATATCATCATCAGGTGCATCTATGTGTGGTCCAATTTAACATCGTCAATGATGGACCAGCTAACTAGCAGAGAGGTACTAGCTAGTTTAAGACCCAATTGGATCGGACGGACGGACGGACGGAGGCATTAGTGGCTGGCTGAGCCTCCGACAGATGACACATCAGTGGTTAACTAACGACACACTAGTAGATATCGAGTAAAGTAAAGCAAAGGGTTACTTACTACATTTAGTAGGCATATGGCCCACACACCGTTGCCTGTACATACCACATTAGCACAGCAATAATGCAAATTAAAGCAATGCAAGCTGTACGTACGTGGCTGATTAATTATTAATTAGTCTGTCCGACCCGACCCGATCCGATCCGATCCCTAGCTAGTAGCTAGTAATCAAACAGGCTGTCCATCATGTAACCAATGCAATAGGACACATCATCCTAGTAGGCAGCAACATGCACCCTGATGATCAGGCATGTTCCGATCCACTTGCATGCATCATCATATCCGTACATGATTAATTATTTGTCTATAGTAGTACTAATAGTGATGATGAATATGGCTCTTCGATTACTTGAGGAACTGCATGCATGCAATGCTACCTCTCTTAACTCTACTTACATATATATAAATACTACACTCTCTACTTATTATAATTAGCTAGTAATTAATGTGGAGCTAGCAGAGCGAGGCGTGCAAGACAACATCGAATAAGACAAGGGATACTGGAAGGATCCGGCCGGTATGCTAGCTGCTTAGTGTACTAGTAGAACGCGTATGAGGCCTAGAGTGTTGTTTGGTGCCTAGCTAGAGTTCCATCTCATCTTCCACTGGACTCCATCGTCTCTTGGATCTTCAATTCCATCCATCTATCCCCTCTCTGCTATACATAATATATACATATACACTCCAATTGCAAGCACCAGAGCAAAGGATGGGACAAACAACGACAGATGCGCGTCGGGATACAGCATCTTATTATGTTTAATTATTACATTGTTTTTTTTTTTGAGAATCTATTACATTATTATGTTTAATTATTACAGAAAGTGCTATCACAAACAGTTTAATTAATATTATCACCACCGATTTTAGGCCGGTTATAAATTAAGTACAATGGGATTGTGGTTGTAAAGTACAATTGATGTCTTCGACTATTCTTAGAACTGATTGTTCTTTGTTGTTGAAAACCCTGCTGTTGCCGCTCGCACCAGATCTTCCAGATTACCAGGATCACCAATGACCGAGTACCTTTCGTCGCCTTTGTCCATAGAGGGTGTTAGATGATAGACAATATTTCGGTATATTTTAATTTTATAATTAAATAGACATTTCAATATTACGGTGAGTGAAACAATCCATGTGCAAGTGTTTATGTTTAAACAACAATTAAATATAAAAATATTCATGATTATACAACTAATAAACATGAACACTAGTTTGAGAAAGTACCCCGTGGAAGGTAAGGTGACGGAGTCACCCGACTTTCCGCTATCACTCGGATCAGTCATACTGATCGTAGAGTGACCTCAATCGATGTAGCCGTACAAAGTCGGTGCAGGTAGATGATCGCAGTGAAGACCCGGCTCCCGGCTGTAGACGAAGTAGTCGTACGGAGTCGATGTAGAGGAAGTAGTCGTACGGGAGCGAGCAGTCGCGTGAAGACGCTCCCCAAAAACCTTATCGCCCGCCTATCCCGAGCAGGATCTCAGCAGCAGGACGAGGTTCCGGAGGTTCTGCTCTCGCCGGTACCGTGCGCACGGTGCAGGCGATGGGAATGCGAAAAGCGAAAAGAAGCAGCAAACAGAGGGGGAGAGAGAGGTCTCCTGAACAGGAATACCTTAATGTGAATTGGCAAACTGAGCAGGAGGAGCAGCAGCGTCTTATATAGGCGAGCAGGCACCGGGGAGGATGAACCTGGACGTCACAGTTAATGCGCCTCGGGCAGTAACGGTCGCGGTTAAGGCTCAGTAACGGTTGTGGTTAAGGCGCCATGGTTAAGGCACAGTAACGATCGCGGTTAAGGCGCCATTATTCCTTTCCAACAGCAAAAAGATGCTCCCGCCCCGCAACACATCACGTCCGTCCGTCCGTCCGCACCGCACCGCACCGCTCGTCTCGTCTCGACTCGACACGTCACGTCACGCCCACGCCCACGGCCTCGGCCTCGGCCCGGCCCGGCTCGGCGAGGCGAGCGAGCGCGCACGCGCGCGTGTGGCACGCCTATCTCCTTTATTCAACTTCACAAGAGGTGTACAAATACCCATACGGTATTTCTCTCTTTTCCCTAGTATTAAATAAATAGGCTTTAATTCTTTCATTATTATAATAAATGGCTCTAGGCCCATTTATTCTAACAATCCCCACCAAGAATTTTAAGCCACATTGGAAATGCTCTCATCTTCCCTTTTGTTTTCGATATACCAGTACTACGATGGAGACTGTTAAGTTGAACATCCACCTGGAACTCAAGTTACACTTATTTGCAACTGAACAATGGACTATGCCTTGAATTGTCAGTTTTGTGCATCTAAGCTTAGCTAGAGCCCTTTACTGATACTTGGCTGCACATAGCATCCCCGCGGGTTGGAGCTTATGGGTCACACTCCGTGCCTCTTCATGAGTTTTCTAGAGATCACCCAAATCTCATAGACTATGACCAGTGGTCGATACTCATATAGGTGCGTTCCTTCAAGACATACTGTAGGACTATGTCTTTGCTTCAGAGAAACAACTGCTTTGTTTCATGAAAGCCACTTGGAGCACATTAAGGTATACATACCAGCCTGCCATACAGTTTTGAAGAGAAATGCATTTTTCCATGAACCGAGCCTTCTCAAAGGTTCTCTTCTCTCAGTTAAACCATAGCTTGTTTCACCATCTTAATTCACGGGATCTCCGATCACATAAGACAGGTTTCCACTATGGAAAAACTCACGTGGGTCTCAAGCCCAGTTCCATAGATGCATGATCTATCACAATACGTGATAAACCCTTTGTAAATTGATCTGCCAGGTTCTTAGACGTATGGATGTAATCCAAAGCTATGACACCGGTGTTTCTCAATTTCCTGACAGACTTCAACCGCCTCTTGACATGCCTGGATGACTTCATGTTGTCCGTTGAACTGTTCACCTTGACAATCACAGTTTGATTATCATAGTTCATTAGAATTGTCGGTATCGGTTTTTCAACTATCGGCAAGTCTATTAGGAGTTCACGAAGCCACTCGGCCTCTACAGTGGCAGTATCCAATGCTGTGAGTTCTGCTTCCATTGTTGACCTGGTTAGAATGGTCTGCTTGCAAGACTTCCAGGAAACAGCGCGACCTCCAAGTGTGAAAACATATCCACTTGTGGCCTTTAACTCATCAGCATCAGAAATCCAGTTTGCATCACTATATCCCTCCAAGACTTTGGGGTCTCCAGAATAGTGAATGCCATAGTTCATTGTGCCCACTAGATAGCGCATTACCCGCTCGAGAGCACGCCAGTGTTCACTGCCCGGGTTTGAAACAAACCGGCTCAGTTTACTAACTGCATATGCAATGTCAGGTCTCGTGGCGCTAGCCAGATACATCAGTGAACCAATAATCTGAGAGTATCTCAACTGATCTACCATTATCCTCAGGTTCTTCCTTAGAACCAAGCTGGTGTCGTAAGGAGTTGGTGCGGGTTTAGAGTTGTTGTAGCCAAACCGACTTAGCATCTTCTCAACATAGTGAGTCTGTGACAGAGTCACCCCACCATTTTCTCCCTTTATCAGCTTTATGTTAAGGATAACATCAGCCTCTCCCAAATCCTTCATCTCAAACTTTTGAGATAGAAAGTCTTTGACCTCCTTGATCACTTCAAGGTTCGTGCCAAAGATAAGTATGTCATCTATATACAGACACAAAATCACTCCTTCGCCCCCACCATAGCGATAGTACACATATTTGTCAGCTTCGTTTGTAACAAAGCCAACAGATGTCAAAGTTCTGTCGAACTTATCATGCCATTGCTTAGGTGCTTGCTTGAGGCCATAGAGAGACTTCACCAGCTTACACACCATTCTTTCTTGACCCTTTACTACAAATCCTTCCGGCTGATCCATATAGATCTCCTCTTCCAACTCTCCATTTAGGAAAGCTGTCTTAACGTCCATCTGATGAACGAGAAGACCATGAGGGGCTGCCAGAGAAAGTAGTACTCTTATGGTAGTCAATCGAGCGACTGGTGAGTAAGTATCAAAGAAGTCTTCTCCTTCCTTTTGGGTGTAACCCTTGGCCACAAGTCTAGCCTTATACTTATGAATAGTACCATTAGACCTAAGCTTCTTTTTGTGCACCCATTTGCATCCCACGGGTTTGCACCCGTAAGGACGTTCAACAACCTCTCAAGTTCCATTTGACATGATAGAGTCCATTTCACTCCTCACTGCTTCCTTCCAATAGTCAGCATTAGGTGAAGAGTAGGCCTCTGCAATGGTCTTGGGAGTGTCATCCATGAGGTATATGATGAAATCATCTCCAAAGGATTTCTCTGTCCTTTGTCTCTTGCTCCTCCTAGGAGCCTCATCATTATCCTCCTCAGGATGCTCATTAAATGTAGGCTCATTGAGTTCCATCGGCTTGGCGGAGTCGTCCTTCTCGACAGACTCTTACCTAGATGAACTTGTTTCATCTCTCATTGGAAAAATATTCTCAAAGAATGTAGCATCTCTGGACTCCATAATTGTGCCGACAAGCAAGTCAGGCACTCCAGATCTTACTACCAAGAATCTATATCCGACGCTGTGAAAAGCATACCTCAGAAAAACACAGTCTACCGTCTTTGGTCCAAGTTTACGTTTCTTGGTGATTGGCACACTGACTTTGGCCAAGCAACCCCAAGTGCGTAAATATGAAAGAGTTAGCCTTTTCTTCTCCCATTCCTCGAATGGTGTTACTTCCTTATTCTTCATATGCCCACGGTTCAGGACATGACAAGCCGTCAGTATCGCCTCACCCCACCATTCCTTAGATAGTCCCGCGGTTTCTAACATGGCATTCACCAAGTCAGTCAGCGTGCGGTTCTTTCTTTCGGTAATCCCATTGGATTGGGGTGAATAAGGCGGTGTCCTCTCATGAAATATACCGTGTTCCTCACAGAATGAATCAAAAGTATTAGAGAAGTATTCGCCACCTCGATCAGACCTTAGGTGTTTAATCTTTCTCTCAAGTTGATTTTCTACTTCAGCTTTATAGATCTTAAAGTAATGTAACGCTTCATCTTTTGATTTTAACAAGTAGATGTAACAAAATCTAGTGTTGTCGTCTATCAAAGTCATGAAATATCTTTTACCACCTTTTGTCAACATACCGTTCATTTCGCTCAGATCGGAATGAACTAATTCTAGAGGTGCCAAGTTTCTCGCCTTAGCATTCTTATGTGGCTTGCGAGTTTGTTTCGATTCAACACATACGTGACACTTAGAATTTTTGACAGAGGTAAACTTTGGAATTAAACTCAAACTAGCTAAGCGCATCATACAACAAAAATTAACATGACAAAGCCTCGAATGCCAAACATTTGATTCATCATTCATCACATGGTTCACAACGTTATCATCGAACAATAAAGAAAAGCGGAACAAGCCTCCGCTATCATAGCCTTTTCCAACAAAGGTACCAAACTTAGAAATGATACATTTATTTGAATCAAGGACTAACTTAAAACCATCTCTACACAGTATAGACCCACTGACTAGATTCTTCTTGATGGTAGGTACATGCTGCACATTCTACAATTGTATGATCTTCCCCGAAGTGAACTTCAGAGTGACCGTACCATCACCAAGTGTAAGTGTAATCAAGCCCTAAGTGGGTTTTGGTGAGTTAAGTGACAACTTGATTAAATCACTAACACTCTTGTAAAGCATGTGAGCAGGTTGTTGATTATTGATAAATGATATTTATGTGTAAGATCATGTATTTGACTCATATTGCAAAGAAGACAAGGGTGGATCATGACATTATACATGGAATGTATGCAAGTATACTAAAGATGAATGTCATGAGTTGGTTAATATGTTCTTCCCATTTGAGTTTACTTAAGACATACAACAAGTGATCCTAAGCTAAAGAAAAGCAAATATAGAGGCATGATTATATATATTACTTGGTTGGCCTTCCTATGTTAAGCAAAGCATATTATGAAGAAAGGAGAAGCTTGTGATGTAAAAATGGGAGAACTAAGTTAAAGATGAGTATGGCATCAAGGGGATTTCACTTTTGATACAACATGGAACTTGATGAACTATACAATGAGTTCACCAAGTATAATATCAAATGGATTTCATTCTTACATCAAGTGGAAGAAATTGACTCTTACAAAGAAGCTAATTGCAAGACTTCAAGTATAGCGTTGACAAAGGTCATGTGGTTACCTCTATTGTAATGGACCTATAAATGGAAGCTTGCAAGGCTAGGATATTTGTTATCAATCAAAAGGACAATTATTTGAGTGGCATCTCAAATGGAATTCTCTCTATGGTGCAAGGCTTGACTCAATAGTGGCAAGGATAAGTGATGAAGAGATCAAGATGGCTTAAACGAGGAACTAAGCAAAGGCTATGGATAGCGACCATAAGCAAAGTGGCTAGGGTGAAGTTGAGAGCGTCAAGGATTTCGAAGTATCATATCCAAGCCTACCGAGGAAAGTGATAAATTGCATCTAGTGTCATGATTGATAATTTGGAGTGGCTCTAGAATTCAAAGTGATTGATTCTCTACTCTATGGAAGAATTCTAAGTCACTAGCTCAAGGTGGATATGCTCAAGCACATGCATCTATAACATGTGCTCAGTTGGTATACAACATTAGAAGCCCTCGAATCATTGAAGATCAATTACCGGCGTACCTTGGTGGTTCAAGCTCAAGTAGATTAATTAGGGTTTATCTTTTATCTTGAGTTTAGGTATGCCGTACTATCAAGAGGGATGAATCATTGGTTGGACAACAAACATCAAAAAAGTGCTCAAGTGAACCCATGAGAGACTAACCCGTGAGATCAAACCTTAGTAGAGCTCTCTGACCGGTTTGGGCACTGACACCGTCCAACGGCTAGTTGGTTTGAAAACCGGTCTGACCGGTTTGGCAAACCGGTCTGACCGGTTTTGTCAGACAGACTAACGGCTAGTTTTTGGGAGGATGGGTATTTATACCCATGAGCTCCTCTTTGAGGGGCTGCTGGTTCCCTGCGCCTCCTATGCTTTCTTGAACCCCAGCTAAGCTCTCCCCAACCTCTCTTAGTGAGATTCAAGCCTAAAGTGATATATCTTTGAGTTGGGTTGATTGAGTGACTAGTGTGTGAACCTTTGTGAGCTAGTGAGCATCCCATACTTGAGCACCTGCTAATTTGTGTTGAAGATCTTTTGAAGCATCTTTTACTCTTGGAGCCTTGCTCCTAGACGGTTAGAAGTCACTTGGAAGCTCTCCAATCCGAGATTGTGGAAGCTCCAAGAAGTTTGTATTACCCCTGTGATTCTAGTGGAAACCTTCTCATCTCAAGGGTTTATTCTCTTGACTTGAGACCGAGGTCAAGGGCAAGCCTTGTGTGGCGAGCCTATCCTTGTGTGGATACCTCAACAACGTGGAGGTAGGCTAACCTTAGTGGTGGGCCGAACCACGGGATAAATCTTTGTGTTCTTACTTGCTTTACATTTACATGCTTTACCTCAAGTTGTTTCTAGCTAAATCTTTGTGCTTCCGCTTCGATCTACTTTGGTGTGCTTGTGCTGTGTGCAGGGACTTCATTGTCACTCTTGGAAACACCTTTGGAAGTCATACACCAAGTTTGGTTTGAGCTAGAACTCGTAGAGGGCATATACTTGTTTGTTGGTTTGCTGCCTAGCAAAACCGGTCTGACCGGTTTTGGAAACCGGTCTGACCGGTTTTAGTACTAACAGAGGGTTGAAGTTTTTAATAAGTGCAGATTCGTCTATTCACCCCCCTCTAGACGACATCAAGATCCTTTCAATTGGTATCAGAGCGAGGAACTCCGATTCGAGCTTAACCGCTTGGAGAAAAGATGTCGACAACATATGAGGTATCTTTTGAGCCATTGACTCTAGGTGGCTCAAACTACGATTCTTGGTCAGCTCATGTACTTAATAGAATTAGGACGTTTGGTCCACATGCTGAGTAGGTTGTAGTTGCTAGTATTCTTCCTCCTCACACTAGAATAGACAACATTGACTTGTCGGGCTTACCTATAGAGGAGTTAGAATGTTGGCAACTCAACGCTCAAGTTACTAACTACATTCGTAGTACCTTGAGTTGTGATGTGCAGGAATTAATTTGTGATGACATAATTGATGCACATGATATTTGGGAAATTTTTCAAGATCTTTATGATGTACCCAAATGCAAAGACCAAGATCAAAGAACAAGCATGCAAAGTGAAGCCACAGCTGCAAACCACTCATCTTCATGTGCTCATGATAACATCTCGGCCAAGGATGATGAGAGAAGAGAAATCGAAAGCCAAAATGAAGATTTAGGGTTTGAGTATGACAAGCCGTCAACTAGTGAGGATCAAGTGACAAGAGTATCCTTAGAAGAGTGCTCTACCTCAGAAGCATACACTGATCCTCTAGTGACCACACCCATGGATCAACAAGGCAAGAAAAGCAAGTCGGGTGACCCTGTGGGGAAACCGGTCCAACCGGTTTCCAAAACCGGTCTGACCAGTTTTCACAGGATGAACACAATGAAAAGTAACAAGTGTTCAAGAAGGCGATCAAGACAAGCATCGACGGTTTCTAGGTCCTCAACTCCCAGTGTTGATGATCACAAGTGCTTGATGGCCAAGAAGAGTAAGAAAACCAAGGAAGATCAAATGTCAAAGAGAGTTGAAGATCAAGTTGACACCATAAAGTCTTTAACTCAAAAGCTTGAAGCCTTCAAACTTTCACACTCTACCTTGGTCAATAAATATGATGTCTTGCTTAATAAAGTTGCTTGTGCTACTAACTTGTCTACATGTGTAGCATCTTTGGAGCAAGAAAAGAAGGTGCTCGATGATAAGCTTGAAAAGCTCACTAGCAAGCATATAGCTTTACAAGCATGTCACAAGGAGCTTGAGTGCTCTCATGATAGACTTGTAGAATCATATACTTGTCTAGAAGTAGCTCATGAGGTTGTGCTTTCATCGGTAACATCCACTCAACCTCTCTCACACACATGCACATGCTCACATGTCAATATTGAATTGTCTTGTACTAAACCTTGTTGTTCTCAAGCAACTCAATCTAGTATTGAGCATGTATTTGTAGAGACTTGTGATGACCTCATAGCGAAAGAAAATGATCAACTCACGCAAGAGGTTGAAAAGCTTAAAGAAGACTTGAGTAAGTTGAAGGGAAAGAGTCAAGTGCAACCTTCTCAAGATAACCGTGACAACATGGTGAAGAAGCTTGAGAAGGGTTCAAACCGTGCTAGCTCAACCCTCCAACCGAAGAAGCAAGGAAATAATCACAAGGCTCAAGAAATCAAGAAAAAGAAGCTTGATCACATACAATGCTTCAAGTGCTCAAAGATGAGGCACTATGCATCCATGTGCTCTCCTCAGCTCAAAAGCAGCAAGAAAAGGCAAAGGAAGCTAAGGAGAAGGATATGCTACAAATGCAAGCAACATGGACACTTCATTGATGATTGTCCACAAGTGACTGGGGTGCTGTCTGCACCAAACCGGTCTGACCGGTTTGGGAAACCGGTTAGACCGGTTTTGGCAACTGCAGTGCCTCAAGAGCATATCAAGCACAATCAAGCTTCTACAGCAAGCCACAAGACTAAGAAGCAACAAGTGAGCAAAAACAAGTGCAAGGCTTCAGCAAGCAAGATCAAAAGCCGTATTTGCTACACTTGTCGATCAAAGGGACATGAGAGTAATGATTGTCCAAATGGTAACATTCCTAAGTCAAAACTTGTCGATTATGTATTTTATAGACTTAGGGATGACAAGAATGGTATCTATGCTACTAGAGTGATTTGTTCACCTCAAACTAGCATAAGAGCCATTTGGATTCCCAAATCTCTTGTGACTAACCCCAAAGGACCCAACATGGTTTGGGTACCAAAAAGAGCTTGCTAAGATTGCAGGAGCATGGAGATGCATTAGAGGCTTGGCAAAACTCAAGAAATGGTCCATGAGCTAGAATAATGCCAAGTGTCAAGAATAAACTTTTAATCTCTATTCCAATGACATCTCGGTAACATAAGCTTCATCTTTCATCTTAGTCGATTGATCCTAAGTGGATACTTGTGCTCAAGACCTTGGTTTTGTGCACTTGGCTTGACTAAGTATTTTGGTGTACATATATGCTCCTCTTACCATATGATGCTTGTAACCGCTCTCTAGTAGAGCATATTGGTTTAAATGGTGCAGGTTAAAAGAAGAAGTAAAATTGTAAGTCAATCAAGCGTTTGGCCATAGGCAATGTTAGACCAAGTTGAAGCATAAGAAAAGATGAAGAAAATTTCCAAGCTTCAACACCAACTCCAAGGGCCAAACATTCATGCGTCTCTGGAAGTGCAGACCCCAGAGGTTCCGGGAAATTCTCCGGAGGTTCCGGGAATTGCTGCAGGAACTCAACCTCCGGGAAATTCCTCGGAGGTTCCGGGATCTGGGAATTCAGACCTAAAGAGCTTCAAGAATCAGGATGATTGTCAGCAATTGAAGACTCATGAAGATATGCCTGCATCGGGAGCTAATTGAGTCTTGAAGAAAAGGTTCAGTTGGACTGACTGGTAAAACCGGTCTGACCGGTTTTGGCCCAGTGATGCCCAACTGAGGGATACACTTCAAGATTAATTCAAGAAATTCAAATAAATATTCTCAGCTCATGTTTAGCATCATACAAACACTATCTTGGTGATAGTAAGTACTCTTGGCACAATTTCAACATTTGTAAATTATCTTCTCTTGTGCCTTGACCAAATTGTGAAGTGACCTCTCCTAGCTCATTAAATTGATTAAGTGCTCGTCTCATGCAACACAAACCCATGATGCACCTAGTTAGGGGGAGATCACTCTATAATTTGTGTCTTTGAGACTAATGCTTTCATCTAGTGATTTTTGTAGTCTCAAAATGAGAGCTTGTCTCTCTCCATGGAGTATGCCATGATCTTTGAGTCCAAAGTGGTAATATTGACCTAATCTTTCTCATTGGATTATGAAACTAACCTTGAGCATAGCTACTCACCATAATATAGTTTAAATTTCTCAAGTTGGACTTAATTGTCAAAATGGTGCATGTGACCCTAGTCGTTCACATTATTTCATATGCTCCATAAACAAAGGGAATTTGATCTATATTGTGAGGTTTCAATTTTTGGTGGACCTCTTGTCTCTCTAACCCAAAAGGTCACTAAGGATTGAAACTAGTGCTTGTGCTATTTAAGTGTCTCTCTCGTGTTGTGATTAAAAGGTGTATCAAAATGAGAGCTAGAACTTGGACTTAACATGGCAATGCACAAGTCAAAAGGAAAATCACAATTCACCAATGTGAAAATATGATAAGCTAGAGGCAAAGGTATGGTTCACACTCACTCTTCTTCTACCTTTATCATCTAGGATTTATTCATGCTAGTGTGTGCATTCTCTTAGCATGTGGTCTATTCAAGGTTCTCTCGTGTGTGCCTATTGGATATTTAATTGATGCCTACCTTTATATTGATTTTGTCAAATACTTGTTATAATGTGAGAGGCATGAGTTAAATATCCCAATATGGTCCTAAAACTTGTTTAGCCACATGTTTGTGTGACATAGGTTAGATTTTTGAAAAACTCAACTAGCATGATAGGATTTGTGTGAATGTTGAAAATTTTGGTTATTGGTCTTTATGACCCGATCAAACCACTTGTGACTATGGTTAACCTTTCTTGATTGATGGCTAGTCACAAATGGTGAGATTTTCTTAAGTCCAACATATTCTCCATATCTATCTCTCTCTAAGTTTCTTGGAACTATCAAGGAGCTTTTGGACCTTAATGGAAAAATCCTTCTATGGGAGTTATCTAGTGACCAAAGTTCATTGCTTTATCTCTTTATCTCACTAGATCTATCTCAAAAGGAAAAGGAGCAAAATTCTTTCAATATCTTATCTTTTCCTCTATTCACCTCTCGCGGAGAAAAAGGGGTTTTTGGATAAAGAGTTGAAGCTTCAGGTTTATCAGAAAAGGAACTAGTATATGGACACATCTTGAACTCAATTCTCATATTAGTTCTCAGATCAAGCTTCAAATCTCAGAATATAACTTCAGCTGGTTTCCTGAGGGAAACCGGTCTGACCGGTTTCTGAAACCGGTCTGACCGGTTTTACCCCGGGTCCACCCCTTTAAGGGTATCTCATGTGGAATATTCCTCTTCATCCCTTCACTTCATTCCCACCAGCCAAGACCCGTGGTCCTCCTCTCCATCCCGTGCTCCCTCTCCCTCTCACTCTCCCCACCATGGGATCTTGAGATTGGACCAAGGAAAAGGTTTTCCCTTTGAAGATTAAGGGCTAGAGGTGCTAAACTTCGGCTTGACCGGATTGGAGACCGTTTTTGAAGCTTTACTCATCTTCTCCCATCCTCTCAAGGTATTCAAAGGTTCTCTTTGCCCGATCTCTTAGCTCCTTGCATATCTCTCGGATTCCTTTGAGCAATCATCAACTAGTATGCCCAGGAAGCTATCTTTAAGTTTTGAATCAATTTGGATGGCTACATTTCGAATTCCATGTTCTAGGGTTTCAGCCGACGAAACCGGTCTGACCGGTTTCTGAAACCGGTCTGACCGGTTTTATTAGGACAGCAACCCTGATTTTCTTCCAAAACTTCGAATTCAATTCTCGTCGAGTCTCGAATCAATTCCTATGGACCTTATATATCCTTTGTCACTTATTTGTGGTCAGGAACAACATGTCGGACTTCTCGAGGACCTACACAAGGTCAAAGAAGAAAAAGAGGGTTGATGAGTCCGAAGGCAATCCCGATCCGATTGAGCCGTCCGGTGCCTCTAGTGGCCCTATCTTGAGGCCTAGGGTGTCTAGGGCATCTCAGTCAACTGCTGTGGATGAGATTGTGGAAGAAGAGCATGAGACTTCCAGTGATGATGATGAGAGTAATGAGAACTATAGAATGGAATGGCATGGGAAAGGACCAGCTGCAGATGATGATGATGATGATGATGATGATGATGAGGATTATGGTGGAAGGGAAAGAGGAGTTGAGGAAGAAGAAGATGAAGAAGAAGAGCAGGTCATGCTTGAGATTAGGAGGCCAGTCAATCCCGGCACTCACCGCATAGTGAACTATCTTGGCATGGGTAAGACTGAGGCAGCTAGGCGGAAGAGAAGAGAGTGGCCCTATGGTGAGCCTAAGGACATAGCTAGTGGGATAGATTACAGATTTCACACTTTCTTTCAGCAGGACTACTATTCCACTGCCATCATAGCTAAGAAAAAGGGCATTATTGCAGAGGCTCGGTGGATAGATTGGGGCTACATGGAGAAAACAAACAATGTTATTTTCAGAGATATCATTGATGTTTGTACTACTTTGAGGATCAAGCCTCTGATGGGATTCAGGCACAGTTGGAACACAGAGGTCATTGCACAATTCTATGCCACCGTCGCTTTTGAGGAAAATGAGAGTACAAGGAAGATGCATTGGATGATCGAGGGGACTAGATACAGTGTCACTTTCATACACTTTGCTAGGTTCCTTGGAGCTAGCCCGGCGGATTTGACTCTTCCTTGCATTCACCGTGGTATTCGTCCGATGGAGCCTTCTGCGATGAAGTTCATGTATCCAAGAAACAAGCAAGCAAATGCGGGTTATGCAGCGGGGCTTTACTCGTACTATAGCATGCTTAACCGCATGTTCCGGTTGACACTCACACCTAGGGGCGGAAACCCGGCGGACATCTCTAACTATGCTAAGGACTTGCTCGTTCATATGAGGCCTCCCGGACTTCCATTCTCAGTGAGTGATTTCATTTGGGAGGAGATCAAGACCATTAGCGAGAGCCCCCAGAGGTTGTGTGGGTATGCACCTTATATCATACATATCATTGAAAAGGTGGCAAAAAGAAAGTTTCTAAAGGATACTAAGCATGAGCCCTTCAAAGTCCCGGTACCCAAGAGGATAAGGACTCCCTCACCTGGAAGATATGATGAGGTAATGGAGGAAGGAGAAGGATAGCAGCAGGAGCAGCATCAGCCAGCAGCAGCCACTGGTCAGGACCAAACCGGTCTGACCGGTTTGGAAAACCGGCCTGACCGGTTTGGGGCTGGCAGCAGCAGTCAGCCTAGGGACAAGCCTCCCTCTCCTATTCGCAAGCTTTTGAACTTTTTCACATCTATGTGTAGGAGCCAGAGGGATGTATTGGTCGAGCAGCAGAGGTCTAGGAGAGAGAGGAAACAAATGAAGGACACTCTCAAATTATTGCACAATCACCATGGTTTTGAACCTCCTAGATCTCCACCCTCTCCCGAGACGAAAGAGCCCGAGATCCCTTCAGTGGATAGCATGGTGGCACAGCTGGGTTCCGAAGGCTATTTTCAACAATATGCTCAAACCCATGAGAGACTAACCCGTGAGATCAAACCTTAGTAGAGCTCTCTGGCCCAAACCGATCTGACCGGTTTGGGCACTGACACCGTCCAACGGCTAGTTGGTTTGAAAACCGGTCTGACCGGTTTGGCAAACCGGTCTGACCGGTTTTGTCTGACAGACTAACGGCTAGTTTTTGGGAGGATAGGTATTTATACCCATGAGCTCCTCTTTGAGGGGCTGTTGGTTCCCTACGCCTCCTATGCTTTCTTGAACCCCAGCTAAGCTCTCCCCAACCTCTCTTAGTGAGATTCAAGCCTAAAGTGATATATCTTTGAGTTGGGTTGATTGAGTGACTAGTGTGTGAACCTTTGTGAGCTAGTGAGCATCCCATACTTGAGCACCTGCTGATTTGTGTTGAAGATCTTTTGAAGCATCTTTTACTCTTGGAGCCTTGCTCCTAGACGGTTAGAAGTCACTTGGAAGCTCTCCAATCCGAGATTGTGGAAGCTCTAAGAAGTTTGTATTACCCCTGTGATTCTAGTGGAAACCTTCTCATCTCAAGGGTTCATTATCTTGACTTGAGACCGAGGTCAAGGGCAAGCCTTGTGTGGCGAGCCTATCCTTGTGTGGATACCTCAACAACGTGGAGGTAGGCTAACCTTAGTGGTGGGCCGAACCACGGGATAAATCTTTGTGTTCTTACTTGCTTTACATTTACATGCTTTACCTCAAGTTGTTTCTAGCTAAATCTTTGTGCTTCCGCTTCGATCTACTTTGGTGTGCTTGTGCTGTGTGCAGGGACTTCATTGTCACTCTTGGAAACACCTTTGGAAGTCATACACCAAGTTTGGTTTGAGCTAGAACTCGTAGAGGGCATATACTTGTTTGTTGGTTTGCTGCCTAGCAAAACCGGTCTGACCGGTTTTGGAAACCGGTCTGACCGGTTTTAGTACTAACAGAGGGTTGAAGTTTTTAATAAGTGCAGATTCGTCTATTCACCCCCCCTCTAGACGACATCAAGATCCTTTCACCAAGAACACGCGCGTGGGCACCGTTCCCCATCAAAAAGGATGTAGTCCCCCCGACCTGGTAAGAAGAAAACATAGAAATTTCAGCACATACATGAATATTAGCACCGGTGTCTATCCACCACTCTGGTGAAGAACATACTGAAAGAACTGTAGGTAAGAAATTACCATACCCCGATGTTCCTCCACCCTCGCTAACAACCATGTTCGCTGTCTTGGGGGCCTTGCGATCTTTACGTTCCGGGCACTTTGCAGCAAAGTGATCCGGACTGCCACAAGTATAGCAAGCACCCCCCGGCTTTCTCTTCTTCTTATTAGGCTCGTCGGCTTCCTTAGCCTTGGGCGGGTTTTGTGAAGGCTTCTTCCTCTTGTTTTGATTATTCTGGAACTTGGGATTGCCCCTCTGCACAAAGTTTGCGCTTGAGGAGCCAGCTATTGCCTTTCCACGTGTGTCCTTTGCTCTCGCCTTCTCTTCAACATCAAGAGTCGCAATAAGGTCATCAAAAGTGAATTCCTTTCTCTTGTGTTTTAGAGAGGTAGCAAAATCCCTCCAAGAATGTGGCAGCTTAGTGATAATTGCTCCTGCCACAAACTTGTCGGGCAACACACATGGGACCTCTTTGCTATAGTTTTCAAGCTCTTTAGCTAGCACCTGTACTTCATGGGCCTGTTCCACCACAGAACGGTCTTCAACCATCCTGTAGTCTAGGAACTGTTCCATTACGTACAGCTCTCCGCCGGCGTCAGAAGCTCCGTACTGAGCCTCAAGAGCCTCCCAAATGTCCTTCCCCGTCTTTCTCTGGAGATAGGTGTCCACCAGGTTATCAACCAGAACGCTGATGACGGCACCCCGGAACAGATTATCATCTGAATTGAACTTTTCCTCCGAGACACCCTCGGGAGCTTTTCCGGTGATAACGTACATCACGTTCATGGCGGTGAGCCACAAGGTGGCCAACTCACGCCACCTCTTAAAGTTGGAACCATCAAAAGACTTTGGTTTAATTGCATTTGCAAAGCTAGTTGCACCAAACATATTCCTATCAACATGATAAGGTTTTTGGATTGTTAGATGATAGGCAATATTTTGGTATATTTTAATTCCATAATTAAATAGACATTTCAATATTACGGTGAGTGAAACTATCCATGTGCAAGTGTTTATGTTTAAACAACAATTAAACATAAAAATATTCATGATTATACAACTAATAAACATGAACACTAGTTTGAGAAAGTACCCCGTGGAAGGTAAGGTGACGGAGTCACCCGACTTTCCGCTATCACTCAGATCAGTCATACTGATCGTAGAGTGACCTCAATCGATGTAGCCGTACGAAGTCGGTGCAGGTAGATGATCGCAGTGAAGACCCGGCTCCCGGCTGTAGACGAAGTAGTCGTACGGAGTCGATGTAGAGGAAGTAGTCGTACGGGAGCGAGCAGTCACGTGAAGACGCTCCCCAAAAACCTTATCGCCCGCCTATCCCGAGCAGGATCTCAGCAGCAGGACGAGGTTCCGGAGGCTCTACTCTCGCCGGTACCGTGCGCGCGGTGCAGGCGATGGGAATGCGAAAAGCGAAAAGAAGCAGCAAACAGAGGGAGAGAGAGAGGTCTCCTGAACAGGAATACCTTAGTATGAATTGGCAAACTGAGCTGGAGGAGGAGCAGCGTCTTATATAGGCGAGCAAACAGAGGGAGAGAGAGAGGTCTCCTGAACAGGAATACCTTAGTGTGAATTGGCAAACTGAGCAGGAGGAGCAGCGTCTTATATAGGCGAGCAGGCATTGGGGAGGATGAACCTGGACGTCACGGTTAATGCGCCTCGGGCAGTAACGGTCACGGTTAAGGCACGCCCACGCCAACGGCCTCGGCCCGGCTCGGCGAGACGAGCGAGTGCGCACGGGTGTGGCACGCCTATCTCCTTTATTCAACTTCACAAGAGGTGTACCGAAAGGCTACCTCATAAGTTAGATGAGAGACTCCTCAAATACCCATACGGTATTTCTCTCTTTTCCCTAGCATTAAATAAATGGGCTTTAATTCTTTTATTATTATAATAAATGGCTCTAAGCATATTTATCTATACTATAAGGAGCGAAGACAATTGAAAACTTTTCTCACCAAAATCGGGTCCACCGTACCCCTCACGCCGGACCCACCCGTCATATGTTTTTGGGAGTGGATAGGGTGGAATGACTATGAAGTACCAAAAATCGTAATTTGGAGAGCGTTTCTGCCAAAAACGTAATTTTTTTCTCACCCACGCCTGTCCTACCCGCCCTGTGTACCCACCGGGCCCACTGCTAATTATTTTTTCACCGGTCAGTTTGTTTACCCGCGGGGCCGTGCCTGTACCCAACTCCTGTCCTGACACGACAACGCTTGTGCCGGCCCCACCCTTTCCTTCCTCCCCTTCCACGCTTCTCCCCACCGAGCCCACAAGCAGCGCCTCGCTCGGCGCAGGGCATCGCGGCCGTGACGGCAGCGGGCGCGGGAGGGGAGGATGGGAAGCGGCGGGGGAGGAGCCGACGCAGGGCACCACGTCCATGACCGTGACGGTGACGGGCGCAGAGTGGAGGACGGGAAGCGGCGGGGGCTTGGGCTGTCAGGCGAGATCCGTGCGTGGCAGCGAAGGGCCGCCAAGGCCGAGGCGTGCCTCCAGGCCGACGCCGGCGGCTGCGACATCTGCAGGGAGCACACCCCTGCGTCGGGTACATGCGAAGAGGAGGCACAAGCGGAGGGAGAGCGGAGAGGCGACCTCTTCTCAATAAAAGATACCGTAGTTCTCGTGAGCACCTCTCCTTTCCTGAATTTCTTCGGTATTGTTGTGTCTTTTTTAGGATTGCATTGTTGTGAATTGCGGATCGAATTAATGATTTGGCATAGAGATTATCTCCTAATATCTGACTCGATGTTGTTACTGAGCAGATGTTTCTGAACACATATTGGTGGTAGCATCTGACTCGATGTTGTTTCTGAGCAGCTGTTGCTGAACACATATTGGTGGTAGCGAACAATCAGGGCGAGAATCTTGTGGGGCGGCACCACGTGAACAAGGTTGTAGTCCTGTGCCATGGCTTAGCAATTTGCAAGGTACATGAACATGTCATCATTTGAACAAGAAGAGCTTTTGTTTTGAAAAATTACAAGAAGAGCTTTTGCCTTTCCTCTGCAGGACATGGTTGGAGAATACATATATTGTTTCCATATTTAATCAAACGATTTAAGCCATGTTTGCAGCTACCATGGCTAATGCAAAACTAATCCCGAAGCTATAATTAGATGCTCTCGAAGGTTTTTTGTTTAGCAGCATTTGACTTAAGGATTAAACTGAATACTTGTATGTCTCCACATAATTTTTGTCAGCAGTTTAGTTTTTGCGGTTTCAGTTGACTTAAGATTTAGAGCTATTACCTATTAGAATTACTCATAGTTTTTGTCCTCTTCTGGTCCCCATTCACAACTTGTAATTCGTTTAAAGCTGATTATCCAGATGACGTGGTCAATAGAAATTAATTATTTCTGTATGTGTGAAAGGATAGCTAAACCAACCATTTGAGGACCCATAGGAGCCTGGGAATTTTAGGTGTGCAGTACTAAACTCCACACTATGTTCACATATCTCAATTTAGTTTCTTCTTATATTTGTTCAATTTATTTTTCCCTCGCCCATTTGCCTGTCTAATCTTCATTTCTGTAAGCTTGTAGCCTGCTGTCCTTGCACTGGCAGAATCAAAGGTACAAGCAGTTCCCTCTGATCTGTGCAGTTTTTTTATTGTACTCCGACTATATATGATTGCTCTGTGCTCTGATTTTTTTTATTATTGTCGCACCTGCTGTAGAGCGAAGAGAGGGAACACCTTTAGGAGGAGAGAGGATTCAAAAGAGGAGAGAGGACTCAAAAGCTGCCAGCCAGAAGGATAAATGAATTTCTTCACAAGACATCTGCACTTCTCTTTGTTTTCAGAGATAAATTCTTGAACATGTCTCTACGTTTTTTCAGATTATGTATATGAGCAATGTGGTTCTACGTTTGGGACATGGATTCATGGATACAATGCTGCTGCAGATTCAGGTAAAAACTATTATTGTCAATTTAGTACTGTAGTTTATATCAACATCGCTTTATTTCTTTCTGGATGTGGTCGCAAACGATTGATAGTAGTAAATTGATGGAAATTCTATTCAGTTTTGAACTTACTAGGAAAAGTTGTTTAACTAAATTTTCAGTTATCGTACGATGTTAAAACTTTGTAGCTCACTTTTTAGTGTTCACTTTCAGTTCAGTGCTTCAGTGATAAGTTCGATTTCAGGGTTAGGGTTAGTTTCAATCTTCCAATTAGTTGCATGTGAACTCTTTGCATGTTTTACCGGACCTGTAAATTCAGGGGGGGAAAGTTGTATGTTACTTGATGGAAAATAATTCAGAAAGTGCAGAAATCATGACTCTGTTGCTTGTTTTGCTAGACGAGAAATGATGTTCGATGAAATGCAAGTGGTGCTTGGCAATAATACATGTAGTTATGATGTATAATTACCCTTACTTCCTATATTTGCCATGAATACTTCCTCCTTTCATATTATTTTAACTTACTGTTGTGCTGAAAGCATTAATATCACATAAATATTGAATTCAATAAATATGGCATTACTGCCCCCATTTGGCTTTGCGTATAATGTAAATATATATTATTTTCCTTTTATGTTTGGTTTGGCAGCAGGGAAATTAACAATGGACATTAATGTACTTATTTTTATGAATGAGAATATCAACTGCAATTGCACATTTGTTTGCTCTCTCCTTTAGCACAGTTAATATTGGTAGAGTTCAAGGTGCAGAGAACTTAACCAATTGAAGGTGGCAAGCGCTGGGCAGCCTGCCCCTTGCCAGGAGACCAATTAGAAGGGTCTGCCAGCAACTTCTAAAATGTGAACAACATGGCTCTGTTGTATGGCCTGATGCTTCTAGAGACCCTTTTCAAAGAAAGCTGGAATATTTTGAGTACAAAGAAACCCTGAAGGGGAATACGTAAAACAAGAATCCGATTAGGGAGTAATAAGTACCTTTAGTGAAAGAAATTGTATTATCTGATCATAAACTAAATGGAACATAATTTTCAGCATCTTCATTGATAAATTGTATTATATATTGATGTATATATAATAGTCCCTTATTATATAAGGGGAGCATGTTATTATATAAGGATGCACCCCACGTCATTCTGTGTACATTTGTGAAGACTACACATATATAATTGATCCACGCTGATGCGTGTTTGAAAAAGCTACTTTTAGGATGCTGCTTATAGTGCATAATTTTTTGCCAATAAACAGAGAATAAATAGTGCAATAGTGATTTTTAACTCCACAACCATTATACTGATCTACTGTAATATTCTCTATTTATCTTTTTGTTAAAAACTGATAATTGAATAAACTTTTTGAGTGAAATGATTGAATAAACTTGTGGAGAACATCCTAATGCAGGAAATTTTAATGTAATATAAAACACATGTAAAATAGGCTTTCTGTAAAATTAAATAAAAACACAAAACACGTGCGTGTCGCACGTGCATTTTACTAGTTCTAACAGAGGGACCAGCCAAATCGTCCTGCATACCCCCCCCCCCCCCCCTCCCAAAACGAAAATACCTCGCGCTTGGCGTGGGACTTCTCGCAGCATATCTGTCCCGGCCCCCAACTAAACCAAAGGAGTGTATCGTCGCTGCATTTGAGAACATATGTAATTAATGCCAACTATATATACATGTAAGTCTGTTTAGTTCTTTCAATTTAGACTTCAACTCACTATTCACCATCACATCTTTTCTCATAGAACATGTCCCAATATGCATTCTTTTCACAACGTTCCATCCTAATAGTCCATTTCAGCACTATTTATTTGCACAAATTTAACCAACTATACACCACCTAATGCAAAGGTGTTTTCGCTGTCGGCAATGAAAATATGAAATCAAGTGACCTTCACATCGAGTGAACCGATGGATGAGCTAGTTACCAACCACACCAGCGGAGCAGATCGTCGACGACGACGGCAGATGATGTGACGGTCGGAGAATCATCGAGTTACGGCCTCAAAATTAAACAATTAACCGATAGAATTTTCAGCTGGGAGTATGTATATGCATCATCCAAAACGCATGCATATATATGATTCCATCGATCATACCAACAAACCTACCAAATATCTGCACCTCGCTCAACCACCTGCTGCATGCATGTAGTATAGGCAACATAACCACGCCAGAATATATAGCTATTGATCTGGTGACAATCTACAAACGAATATACATTTTGTAAAAAGTTTTTGCTAAAAGTGCATTTAATTTGCCCTTCTCACAACACGTGGTCCAATGCAAAAAAAAAATTGCAAACTAAACATGCATCATCCTGGTTGTTTGGGTCGAGGGCCGTGATTGAGTAAACAGCCTGAAGAGAAGTACTAAATTGGTGAGACTAAATACAAAAACTAGTCCTTCAAATTACTTTCCATTATCTTTCCAGATCAGATATATGGAGATCACTGCAAAATTCTGTTGATGAAAATTGAGATGCAACAATATAATCTGGCGCGCGCGGCATCAGTATTTTTAAGAAAGAAAAAGGGGGAAAATCAACTCTGCAGCAGGTCGGCAACCGGGATAAATGTATTTGCACGCATACTGCATGTTTCCTTAGCTGGCGATGATATGACGTTCCGGAGAAAGAACGAACGACATTACCTATACCTACCCGATCGACGTTGGATCATCATATCGGAGAACAAAACATCTATGAATGTTTCGTTTCATGCACATGCGTGGGTCCAAAAGTTTGCAAAAGCTGTATGCATATATATAGCTAATTATACCTGTGACCGCCTAATACTCTCCCCGTTCCGAATTACTTGTCATTTTGGTTTCCCTATACATTGCATTTGTTATGGATCTAAATATATAGCACTTATATGTATAGATACATAATAAAATGATTTTATCTTAAAAAAAGTCAAAACGACAAGTAATTTAGAACGGATGGAGTGAACATGCATGGTCAGTCGGAGATTCAAATTTGCATGTTCCCCGTTC
Organism: Cenchrus fungigraminus; assembly: GCA_036936925.1. Taxonomy (NCBI): domain Eukaryota; kingdom Viridiplantae; phylum Streptophyta; class Magnoliopsida; order Poales; family Poaceae; genus Cenchrus; species Cenchrus fungigraminus. The sequence goes on along the minus strand of CM072770.1, from coordinate 1,004,190 downwards.
ATACTTCATAGACGATTATCCTTCTACTATTAATGATGCACCTTTAATTTCCATAGAATTATAGTTTTGTTCTGTATATATGCATTACAAACCTTGTTTACTGAATAGAACACCGCGTTTCAAATGTCATTTGTTGAAGAAAAATCATATGCACGCCCTCAACATTCTAATTAGAATACTCGATTCAACAATCTATTAAAGATTTGTGAAATGTGCATCACAAGCAAGTTAACAATGTTGAATCAGATCATTGAAATGCTTTATTTCCATAGTATAGTATGTTTGAAATGTCAGTGAATTGTCTGTCGTTTTCCTGCCACCTTAAACTTAGTTACACTGATCGATGCTTGTAACTTAATTATAATTACAACTTCAAATCAAAGTTGAGACCTGTGATTGCAGCTAGCGTATGTAGTAGTGGACTGTTAAACAGTCACTGTACAATCGGCGGCTATACCTAATCTTTTCTATACACACTCTACAGCTCCCATCCAGACCATGCAGATTACCACCTCATCTGATCCTGCTTTGGATGATGGGATTCTTAATTTTAACCAACTCTCCTAGTGGTTGCAGGTTTCGTAGTTTCTTGCGTGGACTGCGGACGGCCACCTCGTTGGGAAGAATATAGTAGACAATGCAGCTGGAGCTCTTTGTTCCTAGCAACCAAAAATAAACTTGTATCGTCAGCACCATCACCTTTCAGGCTTTGAACAAGCTGCACAATATATTTCACACATGCCACCTGACCAAATTGCTTGTATCGTCACTCAATTGATCCATCATCGTCGATGCGGTAATCTATATATCTGAAGTTCTGAACCTATGTAAGCTCTTTTACAAGCAATTTCCATCTCCATTAATAGGTTGTAATATTAATGCATCACATAAACATCAATGATGGTGCAATTTTTAAATTTCATATACAATTGGTGTAAGAAATTAGCCCTCCGCAGAGACGAGCCGCCTGCTAATCTCCACGCAGCGGAACGACGATTGAATCTACCGAGACGAACTTGCACGATCACAGACGACAACGGAGACACGATCTTTGTTAACGAGGTTCAGCCGAAGTCTACATCCCCGGGGCATGACTACGGGCGCTCCTCCCCAACCGCAACACCGGCCGCTTTAGGATCCCGGCATCGTGCCGTCTTCCCCCTGTGAGCCTGTCGCTATGTCGTCATGGTTACAACAGCAGCCCCCCTCTCATATTTATGAGGAGGTTCGGGTTACAGAGTATGACACGGACTCTACCCTATACTGCTAATACAACTCAAGTCCCATCGTAACCGGACTGTACAAATATTCGACACAATATCTAACAAACTCCACTTTGGCGAATATTCCGCCACCTTCAATTTGTTTTGCGCGAACCTCCATGTACACCAGACTTGAGTCATCGTTACCGCTCTATCAAGAGCTGCCCGAAGAAACACTGCTATCCCGGCAATACCCGACTCCATGACTCCACCTGCAACTGTGCACCCTTCTCTTCTATCAACACAATTTTTGCCAAGCAAAATTAGATTCATCTCCAGCTAAACAGCAATCGAATCTAACACCATGCTCTGCCAGACTGCATCCATGATACTGAGAACCTCACAATCGCCACTGAGTCACATATCAAAATTGCCACATTAGCATTGCTGCTCTTCTATTACTGCTGCCATACTACGCCGGACGTCTTACACCGTAGTCTCCTGCAGCCTTGTCCAACCAGATTACTCCAGTTGCAAGTACAGACATCACCGTCTATACTTCCTTCCAGTTCAGCCCTTGAAGCTTCTCCGCGCTCATCGATCCACGCTTCAGAACCCTGCACGTGCAACTCGAATCGATCTGCGCCTTTGCTGATTTGGAAGCACGCAAACTCTCCCATGCAAACCTGCATTCTGAGCTCGCGCCACGTGTCGCCACGCCACAGAGAACAACAACCCCATCAGCCGCCACGTACCTATGTCGTCATTGCTGATCCAGTCACCCCTCTGCCCACGGTCTGACTAGCCTGTTGCCGCCAGTCTCTCCGCCATGCACCACGATATGTTCACCCTCCAAGTGAACTGTCCGCCAGCCATCGTGAACTGTCCGCCATGTGCCCCGCGAACTGTTCAGCCCGGTCTATCCATCACAGGTAGACCACCAGTGAGCTGCTCCACTTCAACCCTGTCAGCCTGCCACCTGACTCCGCCGCTCCATGGGCACTTCCTGAACCGCCATCGAACTCCTATCAGTTACCATGTGCACCACAACTGAACACCGTCGATAGCTTCCTCCTCGTTCGCCTGTTGCAATTTTCCATCAGCTTTCCGTGACATCCTATCATGACTTGTAGCTCCGCTGTGCACACAACCCTACTACACTTCTGCACGACACACCTCGTCACCATAAGCTGATCCGACCGACTTGACTTGTCGATCGCCAGACGGTTCATCGCCGAACTCCTGCCATCATTGATGCATCCTCCACAACTCAGCATCATACATAGAAACCCACTCCGTCTGCCAATAGTTGCCCAACATCCATACACGTCTTCAACACTTAGTGCATCCGTGGCTTCACATCTTGGCTAAAGAAACATTGGGAAACACGAGTCCTAGTAGAAAAGTCCAACACATGTTATGCTCATGTGCGTTCCTGCCTTGTCCACGTATTCCGAACTATCGTTCTTTTTTTCTTCCTTGCGCGTGAATCCACCTCCAAGCTCAGACGATCCCAGAAGCCGTGTACGACTCCAACTCTACCGTACCTTGGCACCCAAGGACTCCATCTCTACCTTGGTACCCACGGACACTACGGGAGGCGCATGCCGAGCGTGCCTTCCAGCACCGCTAGCTCCGCGCTGCCAATCCATGCAACAGTCGCACGCACACCATGAGCCACACAATCAAGCACGCATGTAGCTGATACCCCGACGAGTCTCGTACTCATCCCATCAGCCGTCCTCGCCGCCGATGACTCCTGTGTCCATGCTTCCTCAACGATGACACACGGCTAGGAACCTCTGCCAACGATATCACGTCGACTATAGCCGCGACCGCAGTCGCAACCATGCTCCACCTTGCGCCGTATCTGCTCCGCACCGACCGCACGTTGCAGGACGCTTTGTAGATGCATAACCCTCGAATCTCCAGGTGATCTTCTGCACAGCCTCTAGATCCAATCTAATCATAGCTTTTGATACCAATTGTAAGAAATTAGCCCTCCGCAGCGACGAGCCGCCTGCTAATCTCCACGCAGCGGAACGACGATTGAATCTACCGAGACGAACTTGCACGATCACAGACGATAACGGAGACACGATCTTTGTTAACGAGGTTCAGCCGAAGCCTACATCCCCGGGGCATGACTACGGGCGCTCCTCCCCAACCGCAACACCGGCCGCTTTAGGATCCCGGCATCGTGACGTCTTCCCCCCTGTGAGCCTGTCGCTATGTCGTCATGGTTACAACAGCAGCCCCCCTCTCATATTTATGAGGAGGCTCGGGTTACAGAGTATGACACGGACTCTACCTTATACTGCTAATACAACTCAAGTCCTATCGTAACCGGACTGTACAAATATTCGACACAATATCTAACAATTGGAACGTACAAAATTTGCCACAGCAAAATGTGGGACAAATCCTAGCTAGTTGCTTTTAGTTTTAAAGTAAAAGCAAACCCTAGTCATTACTATCTTTGCTGTTTTTTACCCTATCTTAATTACAGTAGAAAGCAGCTGATAGCAAGTCACTAAAGTTTCGCTCATATTTGTACATTACTGCACGTGCCAGATATATGCTACTCCTGAGTCAGACTGGAAGAGCAGCTCTTACCTCGCTTATGCTTTTAATTTGACGGTTCCGGAAATGTGATCACCCGAGATTTTGAGTCATATACCAACTCGGTACTGCAACTGCAAAAGGAGAACATTCCAATGGTGCTCCTTAAGCCATCAAAGAGTATAGATCACGAATGAAGGTAGTATATATGAACCAGATAATGGGGGCATACTTTGCACATTTCACATTGTTTGTTGTACCGCCACTAGAGACCGACAGTATAGTCCCGAAGAAGGAAAGATTTTCAGTACCACAATTCGGACATGGACCCTAGGCACCCAGAAAATTCATCGTTACGGCAATACATTTATGCCAAAAAGAATAATAGATAGCACCAAGGGAAAGTACCTTGAGGATTAGAAAGTCCTGGACTATGGCTTTAGTCAGCGCTTGTGCTAAGAACAATATTAGTGGCAGAGCAGCAAACCACGTGAAAATGAAACCAAAAGGCTCTGGCAGCTGCACCATCCAAGAAGATGGCAAAGTTAATAATGGTGAATGGCAACCCCAAGCAATGATGAAATCATGCATATATTGATAAAGCTCGCTCGTTTCTTCAGAACTATTTTCTCAGAGGAGAATATAAATGTATCTGGACCGGGCAAAGTCACAGAAACTATATATAGTGATAACTGGATTTAAGCAACAAAACTTGTGGCTTCATTTGATCATTTAGCAGCTGGAGTATAGGGATGACAGAATTGAGAATAATTCCCTATTCTAATTTGTCTAACTATATATGAATCGCTTTATTTGGTTAGTGGTTAGCGAGGGATTAAGATAAGGAATGAGGGAGGTACTTGAAAAGATCATCCTGACCTGGAACACATTGATCTCAAAGCCAGTCAGTTCATCGATGAAGAAGAACCTAAATACAATGTACGGAAACCACTGTCAGATACTTCCATTCATTACAGGGGATGAACAAACAAACAAACAGTTAACCCTGCTTAATAAATAAGTAAAAAATGAACCGACTTGAACAGTCAGAATAATATGTACTAAAAGGTAAGAAACTGAGGGTTGGACTACTCACAGTCCCAGAGCAACTGTGGTGGCTGGAACATTTAGCAGGAACATCTTGAAGTAGTCAACACTCAAGTCACTGTACACCTGCACCACCATATTATAACACGCATGCATAGTGGCTCAGAGCAGACGGGCGAATAAAATTCTCGATGATAAGTGCAGATGATATGATTATTTACCTTACGACTCCTGAGACTGCACCTGGGACCTTCCGTCACAATGACACTCCCGTCTTTCTATATATATACATATAGCAACGGTAAGCAGATGTGTGTGGCAGATGGAGAAAAAGAGAGTGGAAGAAGCAGAAAATTAAACCTTCAATTTGAGTTTCAACTCGTCAAATTCAGCATCAGACATGATGGGGTTGCCAGACGCATAGGCCATGGAAGCCTCCAAAAGCTTTTGCTCATCGGCGCCTGGCATTTATTTTAATTGATTGTGCATAAAAAATCAAATACTATAAAAAGTAATTAATTAATAAAGGTATGTACTAGTGGGAATTAATAGTGGGAGTAGTACTTAGCATGACGACGGTGCTTCCTTCCCACATGAGCTCCTCCTTGAGGTTGTCGAACTCCTCGTTGGACATGATGGCCTTCTGGTCGTAGTAGAAGGACTGGAGAGCTTGCAGGAACTCCTGCTCCATCTCCCCAATCGTCTTCTTCTGCTTCCTGTCGATGCTGCAGTAGGGGAGGACGTTGCTGTCCTCCACCTCCTCCTCCTCCTCCTGGACCCCTTGCTGCTGCTCGGTGGCGCGGGGGAGAAGACGCCAGCGGCGGCGGCGGGGCAGCACCACCTGCTGCTGCTCCTCCTCGGTGGCGCGGCGGCGCTGCAGCACACGGGCAGGGCGGAAGCGAGGCGGTGCGGTGGCGAGGAGGTACGCCGCCGGAGACAACCACACCTTGGACGCCATGAACGCCGCCGCGGGAGGTGGGGAGATATGGGAATCGGGATGTGTGGCGGTTTGGAACGTAGTAGGAGTAGCTCGCTCGCCTCGGGGGACTGACTGACACCTGCCTCTGCCTCTGCCTGCCCACTCACTCACCTTTTTTTTCTCCTGGTGTAGAGAATTTTAAGATTTTGCACGAGACAGCTTGCTTGCTATCCTCTCAAATTCAATTTGTTTTCCAAATCGTAATCTACACTCTTTGTCAAAAGAAGAAATCGTAATCTACACGCACGCACTCACTCAGATATCCTGCTGAATGAATCCAGACAGACAAACAGAGAGGGGAGGGATGGATGGGCCTCACAAAGCCCATGTTTGTTAGGTTCATGGGCCGAGCCGCGTGGGAGGCAGCAGGCATGTCGTAGAGGAAAATTAAGTGATTTTTGTTCCCTAAACAACACTCAGGCAATCGAAGGGTTTAGATTGATAGAATTGGTCGGTGCATGCAATCAATCTTGTACTACTCCAAAAGCAACAAAGCCCAACGGTAATTGATAATAATAAGCTTTTAATAAACAAAAACAACAAATTCGGCTGCCTGCCTCTGATCCTTTTTACAAGGTACTCTTGGGGCAGGGACAATTAATTTGAATGAATGAATAGTTCTGAACCTGATAGGATTAGCGCCTCTGTACGTGTTGGTTGGTACTATAAACTAAGTATGTGAAGAAAGTTGTGTGGATTTCGTGTTTCCACCTCCACCTCACCTGTTTGATAGTACATGTCCCTCTTCAAACAAAAATGAAGCAACAGATCAGTAACATGATTTGCAGCCACCGTGATTTTGGGGTTTGAGAATGTGCATGTCCTATCGCCGCAAGGGGAGAAAAAAAAGGAGGAGAAATAAATATGATGATTTCCATCCGATTAATCAATCGTACAAGAACAGATACTTGAGCTACAACATGTCATCAAGTGTTGTTTGCAATTCCTTGAGCCAATAACAATGATGGCACTCTGAACAAGACGCCTGAAACATACGTCGTTTACCTTTGTAGTAGTGCACAATGATTACTATGAATGATATCATTACGTAGTAGGAGTATGAAGCAAGCAATCAGTAAAGGGAAATCCTGTCTGTAGTCACCGTTTAATAACAATAGAATGGGGTTGTTGATGAACAAAAATTGGAGAGTACTATCTTGTTTTGCATTGGTACGAGGAAATTAGGGGCGGGATGTACCATAATGATTCAAATAGGATTGGGCCAGCATATGGCCAAGCTGGACTTGAGCCTGGGTGCTAAGGTGCAGGTGGCCATCTTGCAACGGCAAGCCCATGGCGTCGACGAATCTGACGTTGCGGAGTCTGATCCCTTTCTGCGCTTCTCTTACGACTTGGGTGTACTGTCCAAGGCCGGACGCTAATCCAACCTGATGAAGCGATATTATTCGAATTAATTACTGAATGAATACTAGCAGTATGCAACAACAACAAGAGAAGGCCAAGAGAAGAAGAAGAAGAAGCAGCAGCAGCAGCAAAAAGCAGAGCAACCTGGATGACTAGGAGGTGCGGGATGCCGAGATCTGCGCGCAAGTCTCTGACGAGCATCCCCATCCTGCGGCCGTACTCGGTGGCGTCGGACCACCGGACGGTGTCGCTCTCCCCCTGGTACCACAGCAGCGCCCCGACCCGGCCGCCGGTCTCGAGGGCGACGCGCGCCCGGCGCAGCATCTGGGCGTACAGGTCGGTGCCCCTGGCCCACTCGGCCATGCGCGTGCCCCCGACGGCGCAGGGGACGAGGGCGACGACGGGTGCCCCCGCGCGGCCGGAGCGGAGCAGCGCGTTGGCGAAGGGCATCCCGGGCCCTACCCCGACGGCGGCGTGGTTGGCGGCGGCGTCGATCCCCTGGTGGAGCGGCTCGCGCGCCTGCTCCCAGCGGAGGTCAGGGGAGAGGCGGAGCACGGCGGGGGACGGCGCGCAGTCGGAGGGGACCACGCCGTCCCAGCGGTTGGCGACCACGCCGCCGCGGCCGGCCATGTTGGACTGCCCCGCCAGGATGAAGATGAGCTTGTCGGAGGGGGGCACGTCGGCGAGGGCGGCCGGGAAGGAGTAGGAGGCGAGCAGGACCAAGAGGAGGAGGAGGAGGAGGCGGCGGCGGAGCATCGTCTCCTCCATTGTTTGGGTTTGGGAGACGCGGACGGAGGGAGGCGACGCCGCGAGCGAGATTTTTGAATTCTCCACATCCGAATCCGACCCTCCCTCGAAGCAAAGCGAAAGAAGGATGGTCGTGTCGGCTCGGCTCGCCTTTCCAGCTGAGCCAGACAGCGCCACCACCCTCTCTCTGCCCCTGGGCCCCCCGCCCGACCCAGGTCAAACCAACCGGTCCCACCTACATTCGCAGGCAGCAGCATTATTCAATTCCACCGACTCCTCCTTTTTTTCCCGTTTGAGAGAGAGAGGCTTTTGAACATCGTCAGTTGTTATACTCGAGTGAGGAGCGACCGGGGAGTAGATGGTTCTAACCGAACTTCTAACAACCTAAATGCATTAATATTTAATTTTTTTTTTGACACCATTAGATTCTGCGCGTCTTCAAATATTTTTAGAAAATTTTCTTTTATTTTTCAATTTTAATTTAAATTTGAAAACATGTTAAATTATTCAATGATTCGGTTTTTTTTCAACAACCGGTTACCGCTCAAACTTGTCTGGTTTACCGATCAAACCGCTCGGTACCGTTTCAAACCGATTACACTACACGTTTTGCCTTGGATTTTAAATTTTGTCGATTTTTTCCGATTTCTAGTCAAACCGGACCGTTCGGGAAAAAACCCTGCCCAGCTTTATCATCCCGTAGGACAACATGCAATGCACGGGATGCGCCGACGCCTCCCCTGGGTTTTTTATACCGCCCGGTATATTTATACCGCTACACAGCGGTAACGGTATACCGGAGCGGTATAAATGGTATACCGCTTCTTACCGCTCGAATTCAAAATCCAAACCAAAATCGCCTATACAAACGGTAACCAGCGGTATACCGCGGTATAAAGTATTTATACCGCTGCGGTAAGGATTTATACCGCTCGGTAATGAATTAAAACCGGTGCAATGAAAAAGGGTCTCCGGCTTGAAAGAAATGAAAATTTTGGCATGATGTTGGCACAAAGTAGTGTTAAATACCACCCCCAATCAATAATTTATAGTTATGCATAGAAATACCACACCAAACACAATAATATTAGGCGTGCATAAGTGAGTTGATAGTTCAAATACAAAAGACTTACTTAATCGTATACCTAAAGAAAATGTACCTAAATCTGAAACAAATCCTAACTAAAATTGGATCCTACCACAAATCCTACATTCCTACCACAAATTATCCTACCTAAGGCAACAATTCTATTTCTACCGAAAGCAACAATTCTATTTCTACCTCTACCTCACATCCTAAATCCTACCTAAAATCCTAAACCAAAATAAACCTAAATCCTAACACAAATCCTAAATCCTAACACAAATCCTAAATCCTAAAGCTACACAAATGAAAAAAAAAATATTACATACCTGTCCGCGGTATACCGCCAGCCTCGCCGCGGTATACCGCACCTCCCGCGCGGTAAGCCGCCCCGGCCGAGCGGGAGCGGGCGGATCCGGCCGCGGGGCGGCTTACCGCAGCTCCCGCGCGGTATACCGCGCCCTGGCCGCGGTATACCGCCTGCGGCGGCGCGGACGGCGACCTGGGGCGGCGGACCAGCGCTCTCTCGCTGCGGACGGGGCGAATGGAGGCGACTGGAGTCACGGGAGACCGGCTGGAGCTGCTTCTAGGTCATCCAAGTCATTTGGGCTTCATGGGCCTTAACGGGCCGGCCCATGATTTTTCTTTTTCTTTTTTTGTATAACTTCTAAACCTCGAAATAAATACCAAATGCACTCAAATTTGAAAACTTTCAACACCATCAGACTCTACAAATCATGAACTATTTTTTGGAGATTTTTATTGATTTTTTCATTTTTTTGAATTCAAATTCAAATTTGAAAATTCGTAGAGGTTGCTACCGCTCGGTACCGTTACCGTACCCCGGCGGTAACAACGGTTACCGCGGTAACCGGAGCGGTTACCAGCGGTAAAAAAAACCCTGCGCCTCCCTCAATGCAAACCCACCACCGGAGTACGCATGGCAGACAAAAGCGAGCAAGGATATCCGTGATCCATGCGCGGTGCTGCTGCCGGTGCTTCTTTATTTTATTTTTTTTTACTTTTCTTCTTCTCAGACAGACAGATGCCACATTTTTCTTTCTTTTTACAAAGGAAAAAACTGATTCTTGGTGTTTTAATTTGTTTCTCACCTAAGTGTCCCTCAGTAAACCATTTTTTTTGGAACAACCAGTAAACGTTTTTCTGTCCGACTTTAAATAAGAAAATCCCAAAAAAAATTTGAAAGAAGATGAAAATCGGATCAGTAGAAGGGGCCGCGCGCGTGCATTTATCACCGTCCCCGGACCATGTAGTACTCCCTCCCGTTTGGTAAAACAAGTCGTTTAGGATAACGATACGGTCTCCAAAACACAACTTTGACTTCTCCTTTTTATAAAAATATTTATTAAAAACTAACATATTTATACTTTTATGAATGTATTTTGCAAGACAAATCTATTTATGTAGTTTTCACATTTCCAAACTCAACGAATTAAAAGTTATTTATCATTTATAAATCTAATGTTTGACTCAAACCTTATCCAAAACGACTTCTTTTACCAAACCGGAGAAAGTACCTCATCATCACCATAATCTTATCAGCATTCATTCATTCACTGCAACAAACCCTGCCCGTACCGCGTGCCCCCCCGCCTCTGTCTCACCGTCTGACGCCGCCCGCCACCCTCCCCACCAGGCACCAATGGCGACAGCGACACTGCCCATCCTCCTCGTCGCCTCCTTGCTCGCCGCCGGAGCAGGAGCCGCCGGACATGTGGCGGTGTTCCTTCTTGCCGGGCAGTCCAACATGGGCGGCCGCGGCGGCGCCACCAACGGCACGCGGTGGGACGGGGTGGTGCCGCCCCAGTGCGCTCCCTCCCCGCGCATCCTCCGCCTCTCTCCGGACCTCCGCTGGGAGGAGGCGCGCGAGCCGCTGCACGCAGGCATCGACCTGCACAACGTCCTCGGCGTCGGCCCCGGGATGCCCTTCGCGCACGCCATCCTGCGCTCGCGCCGCCTCCCGCCGCACGCCGCCGTGGGGCTCGTCCCCTGCGCGCAGGGAGCCACGCCCATCACCAGCTGGTCCAGGGGCACCCAGCTGTACCAGCGGATGCTCGCGCGCGCCAGGGCGGCGCTGCTGTCGTCCGGTCCCGGCGCCAGCGCTAGCCTCGCCGCGCTGCTGTGGTACCAGGGGGAGGCCGACACCATCACCCGCCGCGACGCCCACCTCTACGCGGAGAGGATGGAGGCGTTCGTCCGCGACGTCCGACGGGACCTCGGCAGGCCGAACCTGCTGGTCATCCAGGTGGGGCTCGCCACCGGCCAGGGCAAGTTCGTCGACCTCGTCCGGGAGGCGCAGAGGCGGGTGAACCAGCAGCTGCCCAACGTCAAGTACGTGGACGCCAAGGGCCTCCCCGTCGCCGGCGACTACACGCACCTCACCACGCCGGCGCAGGTGCAGCTCGGCAACATGCTAGCCAAGGCCTACCTAGCCACGCTGTCAGCATAGTAGATCTCATCTGAGATTAATTCTTGCAGCGTCATTGATTCTGGGATTGTAACAGAAGCTCGCTGTAATCATTATTATTGACTATTAGCTCGGAATCGATTCAGGTTTTCAATAAATCTGTCTGTTTGCAATTCCCATCTGCCTGCACTCTATATCATACTGCTAGCTACGGTGAATGCAACAACCAACCAGGTCTCTATCACAAATGTGCAAGAGCAGATTGATATCAGACAATAGCTTGTCACAGTACAGGGATTATCAGACACTAGTCATAGATTATGGTAGATTATTACTGACTCGAGTCAAGCAACTTCACTTACATATCATACTCTGATGCTCTGCTCTCTACCAGTCCTGATGGTCGTCGTCGTAGGAGCGGTGGAAGTCGGTGGTGCATCCGGGGGCGTCGGGGTCCTCGGCGCCGCAGCAGTCGTAGAACTTGGCGGCGTAGGGGGGATCGCCGTCGCGGAGTTCGTAGTACCTTGAATTTCGATTTAATTGGGTGAGGATACGATGTATGGATCGTGAATCCTTCAAAGCTAGCTACCTACCTCTTCTGGTCGTCGTGGCGGCGGCAGACGAACATGGAAGGGTGGAACCTGCAGGAGAGGCGCGTGTTGGCCGACGGATCGAAGCTCGCCTTGCACCGCCGGCACAACTTCACGGCCGCCGGGGCCACGCCGGAATCCATCGGGTGGGTGGGTGGGTGGGATTCGTCTCTGCTGCGAGACCTGCTGCGTTGCGTGCGCGCGCGCGCTGGGGCCTTGGGGGGGGGGGGGGGGGGGCGCAAAATTGGGGGGATTTTGCTCTTGCTCTGCTCTGCTGGTGGGCCGCGCACTTGGTTTTGGTCTGCTCTCGCTCTGTGGGCTAAACCAAAACCGGGCCGGCCCATTGTTTTCTCACTCCCTCCTTTTTTTTTCTTTTTTTTAGAACACTTTCTTCTTTTCTTCTGTCAGCACCAACTCGTCGCACCAAGAGAGAGAGAGGGGGGAATTTACTCGTGGGATGGACCATTTCCCACAACAGAATGCAGTGAACAAGGTGATACTGGTGTCTCATGCCGATTTTTTCATACTTTGACTCCGACAGTGACTCCACCATCCTATCCTATCCTGCATATCTATCCATAATGCCACAGTGTATCGTCACGGGTTGGCTTGGCTGCTGCCACGTGTCACCCCACCATACCCTACAGGTAGTAGTGGTATTGCATTGCATTGGGTCCCGCCGTCCAAGTCGGATCCCACGTCACCCCTTGCGTACGTCTACGTACTCTTGTTAATTACGTTCCTTACCAGTAGGCAGTAGCTACAACAATACTGTAATTAAGCAGGATTATGGGAATATAGTACTACATTAGATGACGAGCGCGGGCGCACGCACGCACGTGTCCATATATATAATTAACCAACATACACGCACACAGGCGGTTGATAGGAGCTGAGCTGCCTAGCTACCTGCACTTTCCAATTCCTTTTTCAGAAGTCGATCTTATCCTATCGATCCATGGCGGCGGCGGCGGCGAACAGTAGTACATCTCGGTTCCGCCGGGTGTGCGTGTTCTGCGGCAGCAGCCCCGGGAAGAAGGAGGCCTACCACCTCGCCGCCGTCCAGCTCGGCCGCCACCTGGTACGTACGTGCGGTATTAATTAATATTCCTTCCTTATATTGAATTAATATACGTACTTCTTAATTTGGGTTTTTGATAAGGAAGGTGGAGCGCGGCATCGACCTTGTGTACGGCGGCGGCAGCGTCGGCCTGATGGGCCTCGTCTCCCGCGCCGTCAACGACGCCGGCGGCCGCGTGCTGGGGGTCGCGCCCGAGGCGGTGCTGCCGCGGGAGCTCATCGGCGACACGCCGGGGGAGCTCAAGGACGTGCCCGGGATGCACCAGCGCAAGGCCGAGATGGCGCGCAACGCCGACGCCTTCATCGCGCTCCCCGGCGGCTACGGCACCCTCGAGTAGCTCCTCGAGGTCGTCGCCTGGGCCCAGCTCCGCATCCACGCCAAGCCCGTCGGCCTCCTCAACGTCGACGGCTACTACGACTCGCTGCTCTCCTTCGTCGACACGGCCGTCCTGGAAGGCTTCGTCACCCCCGCCGCGCGGCACATCGTCGTCGCCGCCCCAACGCCCCAGGACCTGCTCGCCATGCTCGAGGACTACGCCCCAGTCCACGACGCCGACGAGCCCAAGCTCAGCTGGGAGACGGCCGATCCCACTCCTTTTCGAAATGGATAACACTTTACGATTTTCTGGTCTGGTGTAAATTGAACATGGTTGCATTCTCCGTAATTATTATATAAACTTAGAACCAAACAATATTATAATATAAATGAACAGTAAAAGTCTAATTTACAATGATTACAAGAAATGGCATGCCAAGAAATGCAACGCTACTAGCTAGTGCTGTCTCTGGTTTGGTCAGCTACTCCTCTTCTTTGCCCAGAAAGCAGCACTGCAGTGCACATCCACACGGGGACCCACCCACTCACAGCACAGCTGATTTATGAACACTTGCATACAGCATTCACCATCATTACCCAACAATAATAATATATGTAGAGCAATAATAATACCTTCCCACTGTCTCTCGAATCTGCAATAACCAACGCTTGCATGTTGTTACATAAGGGCAGGCAGCCGAATCATACTATTGATTAATTGGGTATGCGACACCCCACAGGATAGTACGTAAGCATTGCAGGGTTCCCTATCAGCCTCAACAATGTCCTGATATCTATAAACTTCAACTAAAGATAAGCATACAATGTTGTGCCACAATCATACTATATCATGGACAGATCACACGCACCAATGTTAGCAAAATACACCGGGCACTCTTAGCTGCTGCTAGCCACACCCAACGCAACTACAGAACCAGTGCCAAAACTGACTTGTCCTTTTCCCGGCTCTTGCTACTACCACAAATCTTGGAATCAGCATCACATCAACCAGCCGGAAATAAAAATTACAGCGGGCACCTTCTTTCACCACCCTGGAAGAAAACTCAGCACTTGGCAGTCGAGGGCTCCAGAGGTATTCCACAGGCCGGACCAACAAACAGCAACAAGCTAAGATTAGAGAAACCTGAATCAACAACAAGGGACACTACGAATCTACCATCTCATCTTGCAATTCACTAGGGGCAATGAGCCCCGGGATGGCAAGCATCCGTTGGCGCTCCCTCTCTCTTTGGGCAGCAGCCTCTTCAGCATACAGATCCTTGTTATCCTGGAAGCAGCCAAAGAAAATGTACATCACAAGACAATTCGCGCTCAAAACAAAGCAAAAAGGAGCAAAATCCATTGCCAGTCTCCTGGTGGCATTAAGGGGGGCCACTTGCTCTCCAAGTGCGTACAAACAACAGTATATGATAAGATACTCTGGTGGACTGGCAGCATTCCACTGAGCTCCCACTTCTCTCTTTTGGTTTGCCCCACATGATAATAAAAGGTAATTGGTGGTCGCTCGGGAAACCAGAGGAAATTACCTGAGCTGAGAACTCCTTTGACTGCACCAGGAAGTCTCTAATATGATTCTTGAAGCTTGGAAGATCATGTTTTGAACTAAGAAGGCCATCAACAAACTTGGTCACCTGTCCAGGGAAACTTGTTAGGACTATGACACAAACCCAAACACGGTATAAAATGCAACCAATCGATCATATACCTCGGTTGCCGTCATGTTAGGAAATGATGTACCCAAGAGTTTTATGGTGTAATCTCTAACAAACATAGCATTATCCGTATACTGATATGGTACCGAGGTGGCATCCCATAGAGGCTCAGTTAGACCATCCACCTACATATTAGCAAACCTGGTAATTAGATGAACAAATAAAACAATAGGATACCAGGGGGGAGCGGGAATGAATATAAACATACCACACAAAACAAGTGTTGTAGCACCAAAACATGAAGCTTGAAACCAGGTTTGTGGAATGTGTCTGTGAGAACAGCAAAAATCTCTTGCTCGATCGTCAAAAAATAGGTTTTATAGAATTGATTATGGAATCCTGAAGCCTGCAACGAGATCATATCAGCTAGTTAGCCTTCATGTAGCTATATGCTGACAACACTGAATGGAATGTATTTTCCCACCTGAAAATTCTTCAATATTTCCAACAATAGACTAAGGCCAGTCTCTGCAATATTTCTCTCTGTATGTCTGAACGCCCAATTAATCGAGTCAATCACAAGCTTCAATTGCTGAAACAGATTGTCCAATAATCGGACAAAACATAAGAATCTAAAATTGATATATTTCAAATCAACAATTCACCTCAACACAGCAAAATAAAGAGGTTACTGCTAACCTGACTTGAAAGCTGGATTAATGCTTGGAAGCAATGGGTGCCAATTGCACGAAGCAATGAAAAAAATTTGAGACGGTGCTCAGGATAGTCTTCAAAATTCTTGGTAATCATCTGATGAGACGGAAAAAATAACCAAAGTTACGTCAAGGCACGCTTGAACAAAACTTGTAACAACAGCAACTTAGGAATAGCACTCCTACCTCAAGAGTGCACTGAAAAACAGCCTCAAATATACGAGGCACATCGTCAAGCATTTCCCCTTTGTACCTGCAGGAAAAAAAATAACCGTTAGAATCGCGGCAAAGACACAATCAGAATGTTAACAAGAAATAGCCAAGAATGGAAATCAATAAATTAAATTGCAGCAATAGAACTTCACAGAAACTTGTTAAAAGAAGGATATCCTCAGAAATTAATCATTTTTTAACAAAATAAAATTACTAGCAATCACAAAATCACAATAACAAAATCATTTTAATTTGTCAGGTGCGATTTAGTTCAAAGAAAATAGATCTGTACAACGAAATGATACAAAATGAACATCAAAAGCAGGCATACTTGTTAATGATTGTTGCGAATAATGACAGAACTTCAGACTCCCTTGCATCAGGTACATTTCTAGCATAATCACCAAGGACAGGATCCATCATCGGGGGAACAAACTGTTTCCCTATGTGTGGTAAGTCTTCTGCCTTGTCCACAAAAGTCTCTATCAATTTCAGGGTTTCCCTCTTGACAGATCTGTCAGAAATACAAATTAATTTAGTTAAAAAACAAAATGAGATCAAATTCATGTTTTCATTTCAGGAACATTTATGTCAAAAGCAAATTGGTTATAGTTCTCATCCTAATCACGCTTTGTAAAAAATGGATTGACTTCTGCACATCTCTTCTCTCTTAACTTCTACATGTCTTATCTAGCCATTACACAAGCTAACCAGCATCATCCCACTAGGCCTTGCTACAGCATAACAAGTGTTACTCACATGCTGCAGTACACATGAACAGCACCTTACCCTATGGCTAACACCCATGGCAGTCCACATATATAAATCAAATCTTCCTTTCCATGAAGCTGATAGATTACATCATAGAGATGAAATAAAAAGTAGAGTAATCTAGTTCATACCGCAAGAGTTTTACAAATGATGTCCTTGAGGCAAAAGGCCCTCCTTCGGCAATTGTGCTTGATACAAGCTCGCTATACATTCTGATATGAAGAAAATACATGGGCAAAAAAATGAAATGGTTCATTAGCTAAGGAGATTAAGGCACCAGTGCTATCACAACAGAAAGGTGAGGAGACGTGATGAATAAAGTACATGGCAAACTATTATCTTCCAGCAAATTTAAACCTGGACTGGAAAAGAAAAAAGTTTGGGCCAGAATGCACTGAGCAGAGTTTTCACGTAACTACATAATGCCTAGCCAGCCTAAATGTTAGGCAATGGTGGCACAAGGCAGTATCAGTCCATACAAATGCTAATAATGTACAACGCGGTAAATGTAAATACCTGTAGACTGTTAGCATGTCCAAGAATATTAGTGAAATCTGTGTGAAAAAGTATGGCCCAAGGGAGCTGGCAACACTAGTGTTTGTCTGCAAGCAAGGATAACAGTGTAATGTCAGTACCCCAGAAGATACATAGATAACAGGTGAAAAAAACTGAAAAAAAATCAAAGGGCATTGTTTCAACTTAGCACAAATTACGAAGCTCATGCCACAATGAATAATGGATAGTTGTCGATAGTGTGTGAAAGTATTTGGTGAAAATGTGGTGTCCAACAGCTATGATAGACTTGAATAACACTTGTGAATCATGAGTTCAGGTGCCAAGCTACTGCTAAAAACAATCAATAGTTGTGTTCTAAACACAGTACAGGAATGCAGGGACGAAGATTGGACGAAGAAAAGAGGATATTAACTAAGTGACCAGAGCAGATAATCGTTAATCGAATCTATCCAGAAATAGCCATAAGTCAATTTCCCAGCAACAATCAGCTGCCACACTAATGCATCTAAAATCTTGGTCAGAATGTGGTGGGGCAGACAGAATTCAAAACCCTGACGACAACCAATTACATCCAAAAGTTGGGGCTCAACAAGACAGAAAAAGTTTAGCACAATTTAATGCTTTGCTTGGCCTCCATTAAATATTTCATAAGCTGAGATGCTGACCATTGTAGTATATCATTTGCAACTAAAAAGAAATATCTGCCCAGCATTGTCGAAGCTCACAGAACAAGGCAACAAAAGTACAAAGGGATTCCTTCAGCCTCCAATTTGTTACCTGTAAGATGTTGAGAACGGATCTGATAACATCTTGGTTCTTCAGGATATCAATGCTTTGGCTTGCCTGTCCAATTATTTCTGCCCATTTCTAAAATCACAAAACCAAAGCATACCAAGTCAAATCATATTCGAGAACAAGCCAGAGGCAAAGCCAAAGTGCATGCTAGAATACAAAACAAGAGACCTACCTGATTAGGAAGGCTCATCAACCTCTTGAGGTACTCATCCCTCTTAGCGACATCAGATTCAGCTTGAATCATATGGCCAACCTGACCAGTGATCCAGGATATGTGTTTTAAGTATTAATAACAGATATAAATTTATTGGACCGAATTGTGTTCATTTAGGTTCAACGTACTGATTCGTAAAACGTATGAATCTGATGCGGCTCAAGATCAGCAATTGTTGTAGCAAGGTTGGACAAAAGTTCAGAAACAAATGGTTCATTCTCGCCCACCTGGAGAAAATGCCAAACATGAAAATCAGCATATGGCAAAAAGTTACGGCATCTATGCTTTTAAGATTAGTGAACCAACATGAAGAATAATGAGTAGCATTTAGAGGTCTTCATGAGAAAATTGAACCAACCGCATAAATTTTACTGTTGGGGAAATTTGAATTTACCTGTAGTGTGACAAATTTGCGCTTGCATTTTTGGACAATTTTCAGGAAGGTATCACATGCCATATCCTGCAGCGAGCCACACAACATGTATCACATATGGTACTTATTAAAGACATACTATTGGAAGGACTACAAATTATGTGCATATCAGCATATGCAAACGGACGCCCAAATATATAAGAAGAGAGAAAGATACAGACAGAAGCACGATACACTAGTTTAACACATGCTCAAAGAATCAAGGATGACCACAAACTACTTAGACATTAATAAAAAACTGTCCTTTGCACCAACCTGAACTCCAGGGTGCATCTCGTGCATGAACTCAAACAATTTGTTGACCACTGTTTTCAAAAACTTCCAATGAGCCCTGAGAAATCTTGGATACTGACCGACAACATACCTAATAATTAATTCATAAATCAGTTAACTCATAGTTCATAATTATACACGAGATAAAAGGCAGAGAAACACTTTATTACATGATGTTACTTGCAATCACAGCTTTATTGTCTTTCCCCTTGGTGATTTCACAGAGGTTTAGCAAATCGCGAATAACCATAACAAGAAATCTATTCTCCTGCAAGAAATAGAATTTAAGTAATCACCTCGCACAGCAATAATAACATTAGTGAACGATTGATGCTTCCAGAAGCATTTCAAAGAGGCAAGGAAAAAGGGACATGAACAGCATACAAACCTGCTCCTCTACCATAGAGCCTGATATTGATCCAATAGCCCAACATAGAGTATTAAGGTTATTCCAACTCCAATCTTCACCATTTAATTGCTTGCTCAATTTCTTTAACATCTGAATTTGAGAATAAAATTACCCTGAGTGTTGGGTTAAAATTCATAAATGGAAAAAAGAACGAGAACAATTTGCCATGGGTCCATGGCCTTCATTCATGTCTTGTATCATCTTAACGTGGATATTTACTCTGAGCATAAGTATAGTGCAGTGCTACTTCTATTTGTTCATGCATATAGTATCCATGGGTAAGGCATACCTGCTGCTCTGTATCCTCATGGTCAAGATGAGACAAATAGATCAGTGTTTCCCTCATGATCTGATATTTTTCACCAAAACAGAAGCATTTTCCATGTCAGTTGGAGGTTACAAAGTCTATAAAGCACGCAGAGCATATGACTTGCAGGGTTAGGCATCCTGTTACTAACCTTATACTGAACAAGAACGTCATTGTCTTTCATTGTCTCACGTACAATATTGCCATTTTCATCTTCAACAATCAATACTTCCTCAGGCTTTGCCATCCGGCAAATCATCAGCATCCGTAGTTTTGAGAGAGGAACAGAATAAAGTTGTCTCCTCTGCTGAACTGCTACGCCTGTCCCATCTACTATCCCAGGAACCATCTGTGCCTACAGTGTAGTTATTTGAGTTTAGAAGCGCGAAAAATTGCATAGAAAGCATAAATAAAAGGATCAGAGCACCATGAATGGTGGTCTGTTGGAGCAACTAAAACTATTATAAAACCCAATGGGTTTAAAGACACTGAAGAAATGGCACAACAATGGAAAACAAAAAAGTAGTGGAATTATTCATTTATTTAGGTAATATTTCAAAAGATAGCCAAAAAAATAAATACAAGCACCTGAAGTCCCATCATGCTTACAGCTGCAGCAGGTTCCATTTGATTGTGAGCTTCAAATAACTCTAAGACAAACACATTCCAGTAATCCAAGCAGACCTGTAAAGTTTCATAAGAAAATGCAGACCAGTAAATTGTATGGTGGCGTTAAGGCGGTCTTACTTGCACCGTATTTGTATGAGAAATATATTTCAGAAAGCATCCCTACCTTGAAAACCTCTGTATCATCAACATATGAAATTCCAATAAGGTACTCGAGACCCAGATGTAAAGCAGTTTTATTATCTGCAGTTAGTTCCAGTATACGCATGTGATTCTGCATTTAACATGAAAGCAAAGGGTTAGATCAATAGGATACTCTTTTTTATGGAGTGTATCTTCAAATTAGCATTTCCCTGTTTGTTTCTTCCTAGTGTCTAAAGTGCCAAGCAACTTTGATAAAGAGCAACCTCAAATATGGCATATTAGTTACAGCATCTTAGAGTGAACTCATTACCCTTAATATGGCATATTAGTCACTAGCATTCAGGAGGTGGAAGGGCCTTACCTTAAAAAAAGATGTGAAGAAGAGCGCAAGATTTTGTATAAACGCCTGCACCAAATAGCATAAAGGGGTATATAAATATATTTACATATATATTTACATATGGACTCCTAGGATACACACTACAATGGCCAAATACTTTTCGAGTGTACCTGTTCTTCGCTGGAACCATTAGCATAGGCATCTGGTATTGTTTCAGGAGGAAGAATAGCCTATATGCACAAGGGACGAAAACTTCAATGCATGAAATCTTGAGGCAAATGAATTTATTGCACAGAAAAAAAAACAGTAATTTCTTCGAATTTTTACCTGCAACTGCATCATGAAAATAGTATACATCTTCACATACTGCATGTTATAAAAATCACCAAACTGAAGAGCAGCAACCTGCAAGGTAGCACAACATATCAGAGAAGGGATTAAAAAAGCGATAAAAGCATGAAACAGATCAATGCAGAAGCACCGGGCTAGTCTATCATTCATAATATTCAGCTCCAAAATAGTGGACAAAACTTGATCTCCCCATTTCTCCACTCAAACTACGAACTATCGCTGACTCAGAAACAATAGGGTTCCTTTACCTCTGTTAGGCATTGAAGTGTAAGGTTCCGATAAGCAGCCACAGGGAAGAACTTAAGCAGTGTTTCCAGCTAAATTAAAAAAAAGGTAAGAAAAAGGTTAAGGCCCAGCTTTTCATAGACATTTACATACAATAACTCAAAAGTTCAACAACCATCCACATACCAATGGCGACTCAAAGATGAATCCAACAGGGATCCATGATAAGAAAGCATGGAGTGTCGCCAATGTAGCACGGATGAGCTCTGATCTTTGTGTTGCAGATAGGACATACAAGCATAGCTCATGAATGAGTCGGAATTCACTGAACAACAACCAAAAAAAAAAATTGGTTACTAATAGAACAGAAGTATTCCTGCTGATAGCATACAAAATGTCAAGTAAAAATTCTTCATGAATAACAATCTATAAAGCAGAACCTCCAAGGTAGCCAAGAAAATATACAAGTTGAGAACAAATCCAACCTATTAAGCGAAGACTTCAGTTCTTTAATTTTCTGTTGTGTCATTTCACCTCTTGAGAAGTCAAAAATTTCTTCGCTTAGAAGCTGCAGGTTGTTGAATTGAACAGTCAACATGTAAATTAAACATTCAAGAAAATACGAAAAATGATAAAAGTATAGAAGCTTGACTTGCCTTTAATATAGCCATACAATTTTCACATATTGTTTCACTACTCTTTGCAGCTGCAACAAGATCAGGGATGAACGATGACCACCTGGCAGGCCACTCATGTTTCAGGACCTATTACAATGCAACGATGCGCCATGAGACATAAAAACACAAAGCATCACAGTTGGTAAAAAGGAACATCAAATTCAGAACAGTTAGATGATCTGGTAAAAAAGGCTAAATTTACAGCATACCTGCACCAATATAATATTGAGTTTATTAACATAAAGCCTCTCCTGTCGAAAGGTAACTTCATTGCTGGAAAGCTGTTGATAGTGCAAAAAAGGGTCAGATTTATCGATTAAAAGGAACCATCATAATTTTCATAAAAAGATATATACTCATCCTTGCCTGCACAATAACATCAGATATGTAATTCTTTATGCCATCACGTTGTTCAACAGGCAATGCGTTCCACCTGTACTTGATAACACTTTCAAGTACCTACATGGATGTCGGTAACAAAATCAACACATGTTATTTAATATTACACACACCTATATGGGCATCTGTAAATTACATGTGCACGTGCATACTGACAGTAGAGGCTCAAAAAAATGTTGCTTAGTGTTCAAAATAGCGGCAACTACATGCGCCCCCCTAAAAGCTTTGAAGGGACCACCCACTTTTCCACTTTGCATGCCGAGCCCGTACCGACTTGCTAACAGCTAAGTTCTATTTACATCCTTGATATTGTTTCATTTTGGCTAGTTCTCCTACTAGAAGAATCTTGCAAAGCTTTGCTCAATCACTTAGCCTCCTTGCATGCATCATGTGCCCAATTATCGCGGCATGTTACTTACGAACATGGACAAAATGACGCATCAAACAAAGCAAGAACTGAATTCCACTTCCGCGGTATGCCAAGAACTGAAAGTACGACTAATTTGTCTTGTATTGCAATATGGTTACCAAAAAATTATGTGCGACTTGAGTTGTTTTGGTGGAGATAGATACTATAATATGAACTGCATCGCAACCGATCTTCTCTTGTAAAGCAAAACCTCAGGATTATCTATTCAAGGAGCAAGAACACAAATGGTGATTAAAAAAAAGAAACGTATCTTAATAGAAAACCTTGATTAGGTATTTTTCATTTGCAGCTGGACCTAGTTGCAACCATATTTGGAAGTAATGGAAAGAGGGGGTGACCATTTTTTGGTAAAAAAGTAGTTTCATATGTACGGGGATTCTGTCCGTATCGGATGGGGATCGGGTGCAGTTACTGCACGTGAAGTTCTGCCACTGATGCATGGGCCAGTGGAGAGCGTGTCAGTGACAGAACTGCACGTGCAGTAACTGCACAAAAACTCTGTCCGTATACACACTGATAACCAATAAGTTCCCATCTAGGGTCACCCCAATTATATGCTCCAGTATATCAAAAAAATGGATAAGTTTCAAACTTGTGGTCAGTTTAGTTCAGCTATGTGTTCTATAAGAAAATGTTAGACGACCTTCTCCAAAGACAAGTATAAGATCAAGTACTTAAACTTGAGGGCTGAACTGAAAACGATTTTTGCATCATAGACACAGGCTTCAATCTTCCTTTCGGTCGCAAGCTACCATCGCATTTTATGAAGACAGGCAGTGGGGTGGATAAACTTACTTGCAGGGCAAAGAACTTGGTGTTCAAATTCTGCGAATTCTGCAGAATGTGCACTACTTGCAGCCACATGTCTGGATTGTTTTGTAGATCGCGAAGTATCTGATCAGCAGCACTCCTCTGAAATTGAAAGCGGCGGATACAGCTATTAGCAGACAATGTAAAAAAACAGTAAATCAAGAAGAAACAAACACAGTGATAATGTTGACGCTCCTGGTGATGAGAGATATCGATTAGCTCAAGGGGTAGGCCTTCTAAAAACTAGAATAGCGTCACTGTATAAAGCAGATAATCAGCAGCCGACACTAAACCTTGTCATTGTTGTCCAGCGACAGAAAACCCTAACCGCCCAAAGTATCCTACTCTAGTTTAGCAAAAACAAGCAGCATTAGCATTTAGCACGTGAAGCTCAGATAGACTGTAGAGACCAGTAGGATGAGCAAAGCGAGTAAACCCTAGGTGTAGACAATAGCGGGCCAGGCAATCCGCGAGTGGGTGAGCAGAAGACATTACCTCCTCCTTAGATCCGGTGCCATAGAAGGCGGCGACGGTGGCGTCGAGCAGCGTCACGTCTATAGGCTGGCTCAGATCCCTGAGCTTCTCCGCCATGGCGGCGGCGGGTGGAGTGAGCAGGGGCGGGAGCTTGTGGGACGCACCGAGGGTCGAGAGGACCAGAGAAGGTTCCGGAAGGCGCGAGAGGGCGGGGCCCTAAAAGTGGCGGCGGCGCGGCGGCGGCGAGGGGGAGGGATTCTTATCGGGGTGAGACGAGCGAGAAGAGGAAGAAAAGGGGGGGATTTTTATTTTGGGGGTTTAAGAGTTGGGACGCGGGGAGAGTTGCTGCCAAAGTACGCGATGCTTCGGCGCCAAAAATGCACACAGCTCCCCCTGTCACTTGTACAATTTACACATACGCCCCTTCTTATGCTTGGCCGGCCATGGCAGTTTTCATGTTCAAAATGCACCCTTTTTCACCCCTTTAAAATAATATAAGACTTTCAGATATCCAAAATTAGTTCTTAAGCATAACACATTCTATAAACATATGGATAATTACTCATTCGATTCTCTTCTAATTTTGGCTCAAAAATACACGTAATCTTCCACGGTGCACCTAATAATAATATATATATAATCTCCAAAAATGCACTAGATTTCAAGGAGTAAGGAGTAGGCGGTTTTTCTCGGTAGTTGGATATGGAACTCGAGGAAGGCAAAACACTAGAGCAATTAAGCATTACCACAACAAGAAGGCCATATCGTCTCATAGATCCTCAATGAAAACTATGAATTTAGCCAAAAGTATTGGCTCGTAATCAAACATATATATTACATCAACATCTAATGCTAAAAAGTAATCTCTTAACATGGCCTGCTATTCTCTACCACCGTACTACATTATCGTCACTCTTACAAACATGTAATTGGCCTCACACTATAGGCAAATCGGCTACAAAGCTAGAGCACATGTTTCCACCCAAAAAGGAAAAAACTACCAGCAATCACCAGGTTCGCTTCAGGATGTATACATTTGCTTTGCTATCGCTTTCACTGACTAACATTTCAAAATAATCGACCGTTTCACTGTTCTCTTCAAATATAGTTGGAAGTAGAGACAAGTCTCTCCTATCCTGACCTCTAGCGTGGCATGTGAGGTTTGTCATTTTGAAATCATAATAAGATACATAAATAAAACGTGTGTAAATGTTGTTGGAGGATCTATATTTGTGTTCAGAAGTCGATATAACTTGTAATCAGCCGATCATTCGACTTGTTCAGTTTGTTTGCCAATTTTCTTTGGTAATGGCAAGTTTGCTTTTGGATGCCTACCCCTCGTCCAAAATCTAAACTTCTTAATATTTGGTGTTATTCGATAAGGTAACATAAGACTTACATGGAAGATGCAATGTCGTCACATACCTTGAAACTTGAACGAAACTGCCATTGATCTTACATTTTTTGGGTGTGTGTAATTAGCTCATCATGTATCATGTCGTCATCTATGGAAGTGTTGCTGTGGTGCGCATGATGAGCAAGAAACGACCAATTTGCTCCAACATTTTTAAAGGCCCACGCTAAAAGGGATGACAAAAGAGTAAGCTTTCTCCATTCGTTAACCCCGACTTGTTCGATGTTCGGTTCTCTCTTTTTTGTCTCGGATAAATACTAATGATGATTTAATTTTGCCTTCGGTTCAATACATAAGTTTAATTCAATTTCGGAGCACATTAAAGCTGCTCTTCTCTTAAGGAGTTAAGGGTAATCCACAAGCTTTGCAAACACCTACTCTCGTTAGATATGGAATCAAAATATATTTATTTTCCTGCAGTTGTATGTGTAATTTGTTTAGATTATTACTCAACAAAAGCATCACCCGAGGGGTGCGTGAGGAGAGCAATAATGAACATACACAGTGGATCATCAATCACGTGTGTTGTTGTTTTCGAGTCTACTCCCTCTGTCCATAAATGATTGTCTCTAGATAATCGTGTTTCCCTCACAAACACGCTTCCCGGACGACCATCATTTAAAGACGGAGTAGTAAGAGGGAGGGGAGAGAACAATTAGCCAGTATATATGTTTGAATGTGAATTATTCAAAAATATGTTTGTGACATATTTAGCAACTTTGAATTCATATGTGTGTCCGCACGATATGATGATACCTTTGAATCATTTTTTTATATATTTTTCGATGTTATAACTATAAATTTTCGATGTTACAGATGTTGGATACTGCAACGGAGGGAGAAATATGGATGAAATGAGTGTGGGTGTGTTGTAACACGCTGGAAACATGCACATCGATATGATCTTGTTACAAAAGCACTAGTACTTACAGAAGCAAGATATATATATATATATTTATATAACAGATTATAAGAAGGAGAAAAAAATGGGAGAAGAAGAAGTTGAAGAAAAAGTGGTGGTATAGCTAGCTGCTAGCTAGTAGTCGTCGTCGTCCCAGAGCGGCCTGAACCACATGGAGTGGACGGCTGGCTGGAACGACATCATGAGCAGCAGTATGGCCACCGCCAGGGCGACGCCCCAGGGCGCGGCGGCCGTGGAGGCAGGCGGCGGCGGGTTGTCGAGCACCACCAGGGGCGGCCTCCTCCTCCTCCTTGTGGCCCAGTACCTGCGGCGCCAGCTGATGGCGGCGAAGAGGAGGAAGGCGGCGGCGAGGGCGAGCGGCGCGGCGAAGACGCGGGCGCCTATCTCCGCGCGGCGTTCGATGGCCTTGTAGTCGACGTAGCCGGAGACGGCGAGGAAGAAGACGACGATTGAGAAGAAGGCGAGCAGGCCGGGCGGCGGGAGCGAGCAGGAGGAGAGAGCGCGCGCCGTCCAGCTGCGCTTCCAGGAGCGGGCGCCCCGGCGGTCGGAGGAGTGCAGCCACGACGACATGCTGGTTTGTTGTTGGCTTGGTCAGTGTGATGCCTGCCTGCAAGCTGTTCGTCGGAGGAGAGCAGCTGCTACTAATAAAAGATGGTGGTGGTGGTGGTGGTGGAAGGATCGGATCCTTTTCCTTTGTGGTCTTGGTGGGGATCGATCGATCGATCGGTCGGAGAAAAGCTGCTGCTGCTGCTGCTGCTGCTTGCTGGCTTGGCTTGGCTGGCCGGAGGTGGTGGAGGTGGAGAGAGAATATATGCTTTGCCATCTGCTGCAGGGGCCCACACAACTTACTGGCCGAACACTCGATTTTTCTGTCCATAGGATCACCCGTCGACGGTTCAGATCATTCTCTCTCCGTCTCAGCATCTTCCTCATCCATCCCACACAACCCCGCCGCCGACGGCTCCCCGTCCGGCTCCGACGGCGCAACTCCCCACCCGCCGCAAAATGTCCATCGCGGTGGCGCCGGAGGTCGCAGCCGCCCTCGCACGCGGCGGCGCTGTAGTCGCCCTCGAGTCCACCATCATCTGCCACGGTAACCTTCACCGCCCGCTTCAGATCAGGCTGCGATTCGATTCCCCTTCACCGACTGCCGCGTCACATGTTTCAGGCATGCCGTACCCCAAGAATCTCCAGACCGCTGTCGAGGTGGAGGCCGTCGTCAGGGAAACCGGTGCTATCCCTGCCACCATAGCCATCCTAGATGGACTCCCACATGTTGGTCAGTTTCTCTCCGCTTTCCTGCTGCTCCCCTTCAATTTGCTGCGCCTGTCTGTCAATGTTGCTTCACTTGACTGCTCGGAAAATCGACATCCTGGCCCCTTTTACCAATAATCACTACATTGTTTGCACATTGCCTGCACGATAATAGGCCTTAGCGGTGAGCAATTAAAGAGGCTGGCCATCACTGGAAGACAGTTCCAGAAGACGGCTAGAAGGGATATTGCGCATGTGGTGAGTACACTTAAAAAAAAATCTCAGGTCACTCTGTTTGGTGACCTCGTGTCCCCCCATCCATATTGCCAATATAGCAGCAATGGAGATCCTAAACACAAGACAGCTGAGTTACGGCAGCTAAACTTGGGTTCTCTGTTTAAGCATCTTTTAGTCATATAGCCATGTATCTGCCATTGCCGCTCTCCATAATCTTGTTTCCTTATTGACAGGTTGCATCCGGTGGCAACGGTGCGACAACAGTTTCTGCCACTATGTTCTTTGCTCACAAGGTACCTTGAAAAACTTTCATTATGCTTGTCTTGTTAATCAGTTAATCTTCGCTTGTCTAATAGCAATTCCGTGTTCATTCCTTTTAGTTAGTACCAACTATTTATGTCCATATAAGTGTAGCTCTCTATGAATTCAGGTTGGCATACCGATTTTTGTAACTGGGGGCATAGGAGGTGTGCATAGACACGGCGAGCAAAGTAAGCATCTTCCACTTGTGTAAGGAGTCTTTATTTTGCTGTATGCATGACACTCGGGCAGGAAGTATATCACTGGATGTACGCTCTGAGTCTTTCAGTCTCTTCTAGGTCATTTAGGATATTGACGCTTTTAATCTGTAGATTAATGCATGTAAACTCTTAAAATGCAAGTTTATCAATTACTATCTCGTTCTTTTCTGATTTCTGAAGCATATTACGGAGAATATACTTTTAAATTCATCCGCATATGGACTTGCCAAGCATATTAGTTGTATTGATGGTTTTGGAAAAGCTATTTAAAGTTGCGCACTGATTGATGTGCTCACCATTTTGATGCAGCTATGGACATCTCCTCAGACTTGACTGAACTTGGAAGGACTCCTGTGGCTGTTATATCAGCAGGCGTGAAGTCCATTTTAGACATACCCAGGACACTTGAATACCTGGTACAGTTGCACTTTGCATTCTTCAATGAATAACCGATTGATCTGTGAATTGTTTTCCTCTTTAGCTGTTAAGATGCTATATGTGCACAAAGATGGACCGAGTAGGATCAGACCTTGTGGATGACTGCGCACATAGCAGTTCTTGAATAATTAAATAAAATCATCACTTTGCAAACTAGCAGGATAAGAAAGTAGGAACAGAAGAACTGAGAATGACTTGCTGTAAAAATTAGATGAGTTCACATGCAACTTTTGTCACCATTGGCCAAATCTTAATTCAAGAAAAAAAAGCACTGTTGCCTTGGAACCATTTTCCTCTTTTCTTTGTTTAGTACTTATTAACTCAATTGAGAAGTAACCAAACAGCAGGATTCAGAACTTACTAGCGTTTGGTATTTCAGAGCGACCCTTTATTTCATGTTTATACTGAATAACCTGAGATCATGTTTTTTCTGATCAAAGTTTCACAGAAATGCTCTCTTGCTCGGCACTCGAGCAGTTAGCCAGTAAGGTGGTCCTTAATATGACAGCTATATACTGTTTATGATATAATATTGTTTTCATGTTCAGTTGTTTGATTTTCTTCACTTATGGCATGACAGGAAACTCAAGGAGTCACTGTTGCTGCTTACAGGACCAATGAATTTCCTGCTTTCTTCACGGAGATTAGCGGATGTCAGGTAAAATAATTTTTCATCTGTAAGATATTTTTTTGGTTAGTATGCAACCTTTGCTGGACAGTTGAAAGATCCAAATGTTTTCATCTGAATCATTGATATATTAGCTTAATTTGAAACACATGATTCAACTCACTCTAGATTTTCCAAAAAACTGTAATTGTATTGTGCATATTCAAGAAAAAAACTGTAATTGTTCATCATTCCAAAATAATAAATAAATAAATGCCTGGATGTTTTGGTTTCACCATGGACTGCACCTTTAGAGACTGCTTTACAGATCTTTTCTTCTTTCTTCTTCATCTCTTTTGTGTTCGGGGAAAAATATTTTTTCCTGCTTTGAGCTAGCTTGGAGCTTTTAACACACAACCTTTTGTTGTCAAAAAAACACACACAACCTTTCAAATATTTCCTGTATTTGTCTTTTCTCTTTGAGCTGCATTGATAAATAAAGCTCGTGCCATATATCCTAGCAGTAAGCTCTAAGCCAACTATTAAGCGTGGATTCTCTTTTATATTTAACTGAGATTAGCAGGATTTTCTGGCGCTTCTATGCGTTGGTCTGAAGGGGATTTTGTTAGCATGCTGTATATGCCGGCCCTTTGGGCCTAGGGATACTTGGCCGCCAGCCCTGTTGGCTGTGCGCCTGCCCATGTACGGGCTGTATAGATCGATATTGGATAGGCAAGGATCACCGTTGGATTGGCATACCCTAGGTCATCCTTGCCTATATATGTACACGAGCTTATGCTCTCCATAATCAATCTATTATCTTCCCTACCATATTGCTTTCATGGTATCAAGAGTTCGGGTTTCCTTCCCGATCCCGCTTCCGCTACCCTAGCGCGCCCTACAGGCTGCGCATCGTGCGCCCTCGGCTGCGCCTCAGGCCACGCCGCCTCCACCGGCCGCGCCGCCCGTCTCTGCCCCGCCGACTCGTCCAGGCCGCGCCACCTCACCCAGGCCGCGCCGCCCCGACCCGTCCGCGCCGCCTCGACCATGCCGCCCCGACCCGTCTGGCCGCGCCGCCTCACCCAGGCCGCGCCGTCCCGAGTCGTCCGCGCCGGTCCACCCGCGCCGCGCCGTCTCGTCCCGGCCGCGCCGCCTCTCCAGGCCGCGCCGCCCGACCAGACCGCGCCGCGCCCACGCCACCCCGTCTCCGCCGCGCAGCCCCGCCATGGCCGGGTCCCAGGCGGCCTCCCAGATCGCTGCTGCCGCTGCCGCTGCCAAGGGCAAGCAGCCGTCTCCGGAGGAGCTCCAGGCCCGCCGCGAGGCCGCCCTCGTCGACGCACAGAGAGCCGAGGAGGAGGCCGCCGCCGCTGCCAAGGAACGCGACGCCGCCGCCGATCGTGCTCGCGACGCCCTCAAGCGCGTGGCTCTGGCGCGTGCTGAGGCTGCCCTTGGCGCCCCGGACGTGGACGCCGACGGTGCTCCGGACGACGACGGTGATGGCTCCCACGTCTCCGACCTGGTGGCTCCTGACGCCGCCCTCCATCAGGCCATGCTGTCGCACGAGGCCGCCACTGTCGTCAATCTCCACCACCACGCAGCCAGCGTCCAGAACATCCGCAATCTGGTGCACGTCATCCTCGACCTCACCGACGACAACTACAAGCGCTGGCGTGATCAGCTTCTACTTGTCGTCGGGAAGTACTCCCTGGAGGATCACATCCTCCAGGACACTCCTGCACCAGGCTTCCCGGATTGGCGCCGCATGGACTGCGTCGTCAAGTCCTGGATTTCCGGCACCATCTCCGCCGACCTGGCGGAGGCCGTGATGGCTCGCGACGCCACCGCCCGTACTGTCTGGCTCTCCCTTGAGGAGCAGTTCCTCGGGAACCAGGAAACGCGCGCCCTCCACCTCGACGCCAAGTTCCGCCACTTCTGCCAAGGCGATCTGTCAATCACCGATTATTGCCGACGCTTCAAGAACATGGCGGATGCTCTCAGCGACCTTGGCGAACCCGTCACCGACCGCACGCTGGTGCTCAACGTCATTCGCGGCCTCGCTGACCGCTTCGAGGCCGTTGGACGGCATCTGCGCCTCTCCCGGGAATTTCCGACCTTCCTGGAGGTCCGCTCGGCTCTCATCCTGGAGGAACTCACCATGGAGCAGCGCCCGTCATCCACCTCGACTGCTCTGCTGGCCTCTGGTGACAAGCAGGCTGCCGGCGGCCGCTCGTCCTCGTCCAGCCGGCCCCCTGCCAAGCAGCAACCACAGGGCGCTGGCAAGGAGCGCGACACCTCCAGGAGCTCGTCTCAGTGCCCTCCTTCTGACCGCCGCGGCAAGCGTGGTGGGAAGGGGAGCCAACAGCGCGGCTCCCAGGGCTCCGGCACCTCTCAGCCCGGCGCGCCGTCCTCCGCCGCTGGTTCCGGCGGGCCTGGTGCTTCCTGGCCGACGCCCCAGAACCCGTGGTCAGGCGCCATCCACATGTGGCCTGGTCCACGGGCTCCGTCGTTGACTCCACAGCAGCATCAGGCTCTCCTCGCCCAGCAGCAGGCATTCCTGGCACAGCAGGCGCAGCAGCAGGCTGCCTACGCCAACCCCGCGGCGATCGCCCAGCATCAGGCCCTCCTCGCTCACCAGCAAGCTGTGCAGAACAACTCCTACATCCCCGTTCCAGGATGGGACCAGCACAGCCTCGCCTCCGCCTTCAGCACGATGTCCCTGAATCAACCACAGAACACCGACTGGTACTTCGATTCAGGTGCGACTTCACATATGACTTCTGATGCCGGTACCCTTTCTTCCACGTCTCCTCCTAGTCTTTCAGCTCCTTCCTCAATTGTTGTCGGTAATGGCTCTTTCCTTCCGGTCACAGCCACTGGTGCTACGGCCTTGTCACCATCCTTGCATCTTAATAATGTCCTTGTTTCACCACAGCTTATTAAGAATCTTATTTCCGTCCGCCAATTCACCACTGACAACAATTGTTCTGTTGAGTTTGACCCCTCTGGTTGCTCTGTGAAGGATCTGCTGACACGGAACGTGATCGCAAGGTGCAATAGCTCCGGGTCCCTGTACCCCCTGCGCCTTCCCACCGCCGCCCAGTCCCTTGTCGCCGGCCCTACGTCGCACCTCTGGCATCGTCGTCTCGGTCATCCCGGTCATGAGGCTCTGTCCAAGCTCGCCTCCACCATTCCGTCGTGCACATCAGATGTTACCTCCTCAGTGTGTCATGCTTGTCAACTAGGTCGCCATACTCGTCTACCTTTTCATGTGTCATCATCTAGAGCTTCTAGTAATTTTGATCTCATTCATTGTGACTTATGGACCTCTCCGGTCATCAGTGTTTCTGGTTACAAATACTATTTGGTTATTCTAGATGATTGCTCACATTTTTTGTGGACGTTTCCCCTGCGCCTTAAGTCTGACACTTTTTCGACATTGTCCCAGTTTTTCGCCTATGCACGTACCCAGTTCGGCGCCTCCATCAAGGCAGTCCAGTGCGACAATGGACGTGAGTTTGACAACTCCAGCTCCCGCACGTTCTTCCTCACTCACGGCGTCCAACTGCGTATGTCCTGCCCCTACACCTCCGCCCAGAACGGCAAAGCCGAGCGTATCATTCGTTCCACCAACAACATGGTTCGCTCCCTCTTGTTCCAGGCTAGTGTTCCACCGATCTACTGGGCCGATGCTCTACACACCGCCACCCACCTCCTAAACATCCTACCAACCAAAACCCTACACTTCTCTACACCGTACTTTGCCCTCTTTGGCACTGCGCCCGTGTACGATCACCTACGGGTCTTTGGTTGTGCATGTTACCCCAACACAGCCGCTACCGCACCACACAAGCTCGCTCCACGATCGACCTTGTGTATCTTTCTCGGGTATTCCACTCATCACAAAGGGTATCGGTGTCTCAATCGCTCGAGCAATCGGGTGATCATCTCTCGTCATGTCATATTCGACGAGTCCACCTTTCCCTTCGCTCAGACCCCCACTGCTCCGGCTACCGCGGCTCTCGAGTTTTTGGATACTGATACTACCGCTGCCTCTGTCTGCAGGTGTCCTCCCCCCTGGTGTTCCTCCGACGCCCCCGCGACCGGCTGCCACCCCGTCACTGCCTGCGCCACGCGCGGCCACGTCGACACCCGCCGTGCCACGCGCGGCCGGCTACTCGACACCTGCCGCGCGCCGGGTCACCCCGACGGCCTCCTCGCCGCCCTCCGCGCCACGCGCGGCCCAGGAGATACCGTCATCTGCCGCGCCTCTCACCGCCTCGACATCCGCGCCACGCGCGGCCACGACTCCTGCTGCGACACGATCGCCGCCCGGCTTCCCCGCCCGGCCTGCGAACGCCTTCGGTCGCGTCTTCACCCGTCGGCCCAGGCCGACGCCCACGACGGCTGCGACTCCTGTTCCTGCCTCACCGGTCCCCGCGGCGGCTCCCGTCGCCCCTCTGCCGCGCGGCGCTGTACCGGTCCCTCCGGTTGTCAACCAGCACCGCATGGTCACACGGGCCAAGCAGGGCCTCCGGTTCCCGGCGGCGTACGCTGCTGCCTCGCTCTCACCGATTCCGAAGAGCTTTCGTGCAGCCCTCGCCGACCCGAACTGGCGCGCCGCTATGGAAGAGGAGCACAGTGCCCTGATCAGCAACAACACCTGGGATCTTGTTGCTCGACCACCTGGCACCAACGTCGTCTCTGGCAAGTGGATTTTCAGACACAAGTTCAAGGCTGACGGCACTCTGGAACGTTACAAAGCCCGTTGGGTCGTTCGCGGATTCACCCAACGACCGGGCATCGACTTCGACGAGAAATTCAGCCCTGTTGTCAAGCCAGCTACAGTGCGCACGGTGCTCTCCCTAGCCCTGTCTCGCCACTGGCCAGTTCACCAGCTCGACGTCAAGAACGCCTTCCTCCATGGGATTCTCACTGAGACTGTCTACTGCTCGCAACCTTCTGGGTTTGAGGACTCTACTCACCCTGGGTCTGTCTGTCGTCTCAACAAATCTTTATATGGACTGAAGCAAGCACCTCGCGCCTGGTACAGCCGTTTCGCCACGTTCCTCCTGACACTTGGATTTGTGGAATCCAAGGCCGACACCAGCCTATTCGTGCTTCGTCAGGGCTCCGACACAGCGTATCTGCTCCTCTATGTTGATGACATCATACTCACCGCGTCCTCTGTGCACCTCCGGCAGCGCATCATCGCAGCCTTGCAGCGCGAGTTCTCCATGAAGGACCTTGGTCAGCTACATCACTTTCTTGGGATGCATGTTCAACGCCAGCCTGATGGATTTCTTCTGACTCAGCGGCAGTATATGCTGGACATCCTAGATCGGGCGGGCATGGCTGCCTGCAAGCCTTGTGCCACACCCGTCGACACGCTTCCCAAGCTGTCTGCCTCTGCCGGTGAGCTTCTTCCGCCTGCGGCTGCGACGGACTTCCGCAGTCTCGCAGGTGCCCTTCAGTACCTTACCTTCACCCGTCCGGACATCGCCTATGCAGTTCAGCAAGTTTACCTCTACATGCATGCTCCTCGGGACATTCACTTGGTTGCTCTGAAGCGGATTCTTCGCTATGTTCGTGGCACACTGCACCTCGGCTTGCTTCTGCGCCCGTCCAGTGTTGACGATCTGGTGGTTTACTCGGATGCCGATTGGGCTGGCTGCCCGGACACTCGCAAATCCACATCGGGTTATGCTGTGTTCCTCGGCGCCAATCTCATCTCCTGGTCCTCCAAGCGACAGGCGACCATCTCCCGCTCCAGTGCCGAGGCTGAGTATCGCGCAGTCGCCAATGCAGTGGCCGAGGCCTCCTGGCTCCGCCAGCTGTTGCTGGAACTCCACGCCCCTCTTTGCCGAGCTACAGTGGTGTTCTGCGACAACGTCAGTGCCGTCTACATGTCCAGCAACCCGATGCAGCATCAGCGCACCAAGCACATTGAGATTGATCTCCACTTTGTGC
Organism: Cenchrus fungigraminus; assembly: GCA_036936925.1. Taxonomy (NCBI): domain Eukaryota; kingdom Viridiplantae; phylum Streptophyta; class Magnoliopsida; order Poales; family Poaceae; genus Cenchrus; species Cenchrus fungigraminus. The sequence continues at coordinate 968,636 of CM072770.1, read as the reverse complement.
GCGATCAGGTTGCTCTCGGCCATGTCAAGGTTCTACACGTGCCAACCAGCTCCCAGTACGCCGATATCTTCACCAAGGGTCTTCCATCGACGATCTTCACTGAGTTTCGGTCCAGTCTGAACGTCGCCGGCAACGACGATCCGACTGCGGGGGGGTGTTAGCATGCTGTATATGCCGGCCCTTTGGGCCTAGGGATACTTGGCCGCCAGCCCTGTTGGCTGTGCGCCTGCCCATGTACGGGCTGTATAGATCGATATTGGATAGGCAAGGATCACCGTTGGATTGGCATACCCTAGGTCATCCTTGCCTATATATGTACACGAGCTTATGCTCTCCATAATCAATCTATTATCTTCCCTACCATATTGCTTTCAGATTTTTTCCTCATTTCATAATTTTTCTTAGCTATTCAACATGACCTCTTGCAAGTTGCATTGTTGCAAACAGCTGAATAATGTAGTGTCGGTAACTATCTGGCACTATCCTTCCGTTTTACAACACAGAAATGCCTGCATATGCAGTTAGGCTCTGTTTGGAACATGGGGTACTTTTCCAGTGCACACGCATATTATGTAAGAACTTCTCAGAAATTTTGCATAATGCTCGAAGCAGATTTTAAACGAGTCACTCCTATGTTTGATATATGCTGATAGATATACTTGTTACATTGACCTAAACAATACTTGTTACATAATGCAGGTGCCATGTCGTGTTGATTCTCCGGAAGAGTGTGCCAAAATAATACGTGAGTAATTAATTATGGCATGTTTTCTTTGTCTCCATACTCACATTTTCTTAGAGACTATCAATCTCACAAGAACTGTTGGTAATGACCGGATCCATCAATGGTCTCCTATTTCCTGAGTTTTCTTCAGCATATGATCGATTTGATTCTATCGCTGTGCAGATGCAAACAGTAACCTACATCTAGGTTCAGGGATCCTTATTGCAGTGCCGGTTCCCACGCAGCATGCAGCTTCAGGAAACATTATAGAATCTGCAATACAGAAAGCTCTAAAGGAGGCAGAGTACAGTCAACACCTGCGCTTCTGATAATGATATAGAAATGTTGCCTAATAGTTTTTGCTCTCTTTTCAGAGAAAAAAGGATAATAGGAAACGCGATCACTCCCTTCATGCTTGAAAGAGTAAAAGAACTAACTGGAGGATCTTCCTTGGAAGCCAGTATCCTATAATTTTAGTTGCATAACCCATGGCATATTTTTTAGGATAATCCATGTGCATGTTCCTAGAATATCAAATATTAGGGTTGTTGCTGTGTTCCACAAATTTTGCAAAGCGATGCCTTTCCAAATTAAAACTATGAGTTAGAGAATGTCGAGGGGGGGGGGGATCTAATTCATCTTCATTTAGGGCCCCTTTTTTTGTTCCCTTCCGCAAAGAAATTCTCCTTAGTGGTGCTCAGATATTGCACTTGTTAAGAACAATGCTCGTCTTGGTGCAGAAGTTGCTGTTTCCCTTTCTAATCTTCAGCAGAGAGAAAGAAACAGTAAGATGCTACCGCCTTTGCATAATAATTACATTTTGCTGTAACTGTTACAAGTCGTGGAAGCAAATATGCACTGATCACCCTCTATTGTTAAACCACAACAGAGTGAATGTTAATGGCATGCCAATTTTGCATAATCACATGTTAGATTCATTTAAGAGTCACAACTTTTAACCACTCACAGTGTTGCTTCATATATTGGAGCTTGAACTTGAACACATGATTATTGACTTATTTCGAGTACTAGTGTTTTTTTAGAAGAAAAATAAAAGGAAGAAAACATGGACCTCCAGTTTTACTAGTTCTAGTGCCATTAATCTGAATCCGTATCATCTTCTGGTTTTGCTTTGAGGCAAGTCTTTGAACCTGCTATTTATATATATGTAACAGGAATTGGGAGGTCTGCACTGTAGAGCTGCCCTTGGCCTAGTGCCACTCGGTTGTGCACACGCGCGAGCATTTACCTGCAGAACGCGACATGCCTACAGGGTGGTTCGAAACTGGATGATGTTTCTGATCGCAGGCTTAGCTGCTGCTTACACTGGACGGTGGATGGTTGCGAGATCCTGTACTAGCTTGTGACAATACATGTGAAAGTAAAGTGAAATACTACCTTTTGATTTACTACTTTTGTACTATATATATATTACTAGCTCATCTCTCTATATGAAAAATTGGTAGTCCTGAAATATGAATTTTTAGAAGACCTGAATGAAATTCGGTAGTTGATGGAAATGTAATACGATGGGCTTTTGCTGCAAACATGGCAGGCATACAGAAAAAGCCGGCCGGCCAAACGGGCTCGGGCCTCCTATCCTGCAAGGCCCACCACACTCGCCTCTCTCTCTCTCTCCATCCAGCGAGAGACTGACTGGAGGAGGGAGGAATCCATCCGAGGAAGTCGAGTCGAGAGAGAAGAGAAGCAAAAGGCGGCTTCCCGATCCGCCACCGCCCGCCGGCGACACAGAGATGGCGGCGTCACTTGCGTCCTCGCTTACGGTGCCCCTCATCTCCGCGGTCCTTGGTGGCGCCATCGCCCTCGTCTTCCTCGCCGGCTACCTCCGCCGCAAGCGCGCCGCCATCGCCCACATCCCTCCCTCCGCCACCGCCGCCGCCGCCGCCCCGGATCAGCCCAAGCACGTACGCCCCTCCAACAAGAAGGGCCATCCCCGCCCACATCACAACGCCGCCGATAAGGTCATCTCCGCATCCCTCTCACCACGTTATATATAGGCTGTGTCTGCTTGCAGTTAGTTATCATGGGAAAATTTGATCCAAAGTTCAGAATTCCTACTATCTTGAACATTTCGTTGATCTTAATTTGCTCTTCTTCTAGGATGCTGCCAAGAAGCACCACCATCTTGATCTCAACACCTTGAGGGGGCACACTGACTCAGTCACTGCACTTCACTTCTCCAATGATGGTGCTAACCTAGCCACCGGTGAGATGAGACCCCATTCTTGTTTCCTGTGTGCTGCTTTTCCACCATATGACATATGTCCCTTGAATTCATTTATTTTCCCTACTCTCAGTCACAGATGATAATTTCTTCCGTGGCATCAGTTTCATAATCTCGCACTTGAACATGTTGCACCAAAAGCAGGTGAATACTTATATCTCTGATGATGCTTCTTGTTTGCAGTGTGCGCGGATGGAGCTGTAAGGGTGTTCAGGATCGATGATACCTCGAGCAAGAGCTTCAAGTACTAAGATATTACTATGTTCTACAGTAGCAGTTTCCTTTCATCGTAAGAATTCAGCGTCACAAATTTATGGGCACGCTTGCAGGATTCTGAGGATAAACTTGCCTGCCGGAGCACATCCTACCGGTGTTGCTTTCTCCGAGGGCTCTTCATCTGTTGTTGTGGCAGCACAGGCTCTTCTGGGCTCATCTCTCTATATGTATGCGGATGTCAGTGCTCCTCCAACGGCCCAAAACAAGCAGCAGGGCAGCAAGCTGTCTCCGCCCGAGATCAAGTGGAGTCACCAAAAGATTCATGGAAAGGAGTCGGTGCTCAACCTTGCAGCAGCCCGTGCAACTCATGGGTCCGGAGATGGGAGCACTATAATTATTTCGTGCTCAGAAGGTGTGCCTCCTTTTGTTGCTCTTTAGGATGTTTGGTAGTTAATGCAGTAGGTTTTATGATTGTGCATCTAGAAGTCTTATTCCGTAATTGAATTTAGAATGGTCTGCCAACATAAAAAAAAATCATTATGTCAATGGGTTTGTGTTTAATTTTTTATTTTTATATTTAGTGGACAAAATATGTTTGACCAAACATGCATTTCTTCATTTGTCGCGTATGTGCTCTATCCACTTGGTTGAGTGGTTCTCATTTTTACAAAAGGTGGCTTATAACATATGTTGGATCCATCGCAATATCTTAAGGTTTCTTGTCTCTTTTTGTTAGGCACACGAAGTTTGTTATTTCATGTTAAGGCTACTTACCCTAAACTGATTTGCAGCAACCGATATCAAAGTTTGGCATGGGAAGAGTGGAAAGGAGTTGGGTACTGTTGACACAAATCAGCTAAAAAATAATATGGCTGACATATCCCCAAATGGCCGCTTCATAGCTGCTGCAGCTTTTACTGCTGATGTGAAGGTTAGTTCTGTCTCTATTCTTCCTTTATCTTTTTGTAATGAACTTTTTCAGGATTGAAGACCTAAGATGGATATTCTCTTTAGTTGATTTTTCTGCTTCATTTGAGTTCTCAATGCTTGCTCTCCTTTGAAAGTCTGTTTGTGGCATTCTCGCCATATTAGTTGCAGAGTTTGTTGCAAGGCAAATCAGATAAATTTGTGCTGCCAACACTGTTTCCATTTTGACAATTTATTCCCTCCTCAGTTATGATGGTATTTACTTATTCTTTAGGTGTGGGAGATAGTTTACTCAAAGGACAGTTCAGTGAAAGAGGTTAATAAAGTCATGCAACTCAAGGGTCACAAGGTATGAACTAATAATGCCCTCCAGTGCAACCCTCTTGTTTTTTTCCCTCAACGAGTTCTGTTTGCATGGGCTGGATCTTGTGAGAAACTGAATGATTTCTTTTTTATTCAGAGCGCTGTTACTTGCTTGTGCTTTGCCCCAAATTCTGAGCAAATTATCACTGCATCCAAAGATGGTTCCATTCGAGTATGGAACATTAGTGGTATGCTATATCTTCTTACATCCGATCCGACCCCTATGGCCTTTAAGTCATATGCTATTTCAGTTCATCGCATAATAACTTAGCTCCTTTCCTGGAAGTCACCATGCTTTCATTTTTTATGTCTTTTTTGATATATCCCGTGTCCACTCTTCAACATGGTGAATTCTCTATATGCATGGAACAAATGAAGGATCATTAATCTATGGATTTCATTATGCTTTTCTTCACAAAGTTTGGACCTTGGAAGATCTTTCCTTTTAGAAACCTTCAGTGTCTCACTTATCCATTAGTCAAACATCCCAATGGAAACATTAAATATGTAGGCTAGTATACTAGTGGCCAAAGTTATCAATTCCCTGGTTTTGTTAGTTTTATCTAGAATTCAGGCTACTTTTCAATTGTTTCCTTGTTGTTCCTTGCTAGTTAGATGTGACCGTCGACACTTTTGTTTGTAGTCATGTTAGTCAGATACAAATTTCCAGTTCATAGTTGTCCCTGACAACAACAATAACAACAACAACATATGTTTGGCTGATGTCACTGTTCTAGACATGCCCATCTAGTAATTTTTTTCAAGCATAATGCTTTGCTACTTCTTTCTTGTTTTCTGATACTAACATTTCTTACCATTTTAGTAAGGTATCACCTTGATGAGGATCCGAAAACCTTAAGAGTGCTACCAATTCCACTGCATGATTCAAAAGGTTCAGTTTGCCAATATGATCACATGAGCATCTCCCCAGATGGTAAAATTCTGGCTGTAACGAGCGGATCAACATTGCAATGGTTATGTGTGGAAACTGGTGCAGTTTTGGATACTGCTGAGAAAGCTCATGAAGGTTTGTAATCTCAAAACACACTATCTGCTAGGGTGAACCATCTTCATTTCTCTTGGAAGTAAATAAGTAATGGTGCCTCTATCCAAATCTGTGTGGGCGGTGTGGATAGGATTAGTCTTTTTAATTAATGCTACTCTGGAGGTCTTTCTTTCCAACCTGTGGTTTATTGTTCGTTCTACTAAGTATTTTAGAGGCGCTTGCTTGGTCGAGTTTAAGCAATTTTTTGGCAGTAAATAAATTATCACTGGTGTGACAGTTAGGAGTAGGACAGCACTCTTGAGACAGATGTTAAGTCTTAGGTACTTGAGAAACCTGAGTTAGTTCAGATAATACATGGAATGGTGGGACCTTTTACTTTTGTGTAGTGACACATCCTTCTCTCAAAGGCACTTATTGTTGGGGTACTAACTGTGGCTGTTTTCTTAACTCATACTACTATATGGGTTAAACTGCCAAAGCCCAAAGTCTGCATATTTTCCTATCGTCTGGTCCTACAGCCTAGTTGCAGTCCTGCAAAAGATGGCTAGGAAACAAGAAGAATGCAACCAAAACAGCAAAGATTACATCTATAGACATGTTGTGCTCTAGATTTTTTTTTCTAATTGATATAGTTGTTTACTGCTGGTATACTGTTCAGTAGACTTCACCTGCCATATGGTAGCTTGGAATGATATTATTTTTTTGACACGTATTCAGGTGATATAACTGGCATTGCTTGGGCTCCGCGAACAATTCTCAATGGTAAGGATATGGCTGTAATCCCTTACAATCCTTTGTGTTGTAGGAATTAAAAAGGAATTGCTTCTATTTGTTTTGAACCTGGCCATTTGTAAACTCGTTAGGTTTATATATAGATTTCTGTATGTTGCACCGGATGTGTAAAAATCATGGCCATGCTGGTGCGCATTGCAGTTGTCTTATGTCATGTAGGCTTCAGCTGGAAGGATTTCTAACTTGAAAATACCATTGTTTTGAGGAAACATGCATATGTTTTATGATGTTTAAATCACATTACTGTTGGTGCCTTCAGGTGGCGCGCCTGCGTTTATTTTGGGGACTGCTGGTGTGGACAAGAAGGTGAAACTTTGGTTAGCTCCGGAGGTTGGTTCAACATAAAGAAGGGAGGGCCTTGATTTGTACTGAAGAATAGTTTTGCTCCTTGAGTTTGAGAGTACTGACCGGGGCGTGTGACTGATTGGAACATGGAGAGTGCACGGACGTGCTAAGAGGCAGTAGGTCGTGCCAGGTTTTTGAAATAAACTGAATGCTGTCTGCAATTCTCTTTCTTTCCTTCTCTTTTTATTACTGGGAATGGATGGACATGCGCTTCCGATATGGAAAATACTCTGAGATGGAAGATTAGATGCAAAAAACGAAATATGATATTCCGTGCATAATAATAACTGTCTTGATGCTAAAGAAAATCGACTTCTTTGCTTTTGGAATTTGGTCTGTTGAGTGTTTCAAGTCAAAGGTCCCTCAGCTCGGAGACTAATCCGGTCATGCATGAGAGCAATCAAATCAAATTAATTCTGTTTGCAATGCATCATCATCATCATCATCTGGAGCAAGTGATGGGTCGGATTAGCACTAGAGCTCCGCTTCTCCCTTATCATGATAGTATATCATCAAAGTGGCTACCTCGTTTTCTTTATCCTTGCATAAGTTTTATAATTCACCCTCTTAGTATATCCATATCTAAATAAAGTGGTGAGCTTTTCCTCTTTATTTAGATAGTTGTAGTATGCGTGTGGTGCCTGGATGATGCACTTTTCATCATCAGCAAGGTCATTAGCAAACTGCCTCCAAGGAAAAGAAGAATTAAGAATAGAGCACAGGCATTTTTGTTTCAGTGGTCAGTACCCACCCCTGGCAAGCTAGTGAAATTTGTTACAAAGCTCATTCTCATTCCGAGATGATAAATGGAAAGTGCATCGAAGATTCAGACTACTAGTTGAGACGATTGGGGCAGCAGAGCAGAGCAAAGTCGTAGCTGCATGTGGCCATGGAATCCTACTCAACAAACCCACCTTGCTCGCATCATCCCATGTGTTGTGTCCCAACAATTCTCTAAACAATATGCATGCAGATTCAGGCCGATTAAACAAGCTAATTAAGTAATTAGCCTACTTGTATTAAGGCTAGTCGCACCGCGGACCTCAAAAGGCCACGCAACGCCATATATGCCGGTGGACAAGCTGCACCGCGGGTCTGCAAAAGCGCCGCTATGCTCCAGGTGGCTACAGTAAATCTGTATGCCTAGCGTTTTTGCGCTCACCTCTACGTTCTCTCTCCGCGGGCCCCGTTGGCCACAGCACCTTCCCAACCTCTCGCGCCATGCCTGGGAAGTGTCCCGACCTCGCCGTTCGGAGGAGCAACGAGGCCGCGCCGAGGAAGAGGAGCAGCGAGGCTGTGCCGTTGGCCTCGTACTCGACCTCGCCGCCGCTGTCGGCGGCGCGCTTGGATCCCTGCAGGAGGGAGGGAGGCCGCCGGAAGTGGAGCAGCCAAGCTGCGCCGCCGACGAGCATCAAGCCAGCCCGCGCCTCCACCTCGATGCGGCGTCGAGCGCAGGGATGGCATGTGCGGCCTCATCCGCTCCCTGGAACGCGACGGCGAGCTCGAGAACGGAGACCTCGGGGACGATGTGCGCGACCTCCTTCATTCCCCCGACCGCGGCGGCGGCGACCTCGAGGACGGCGGCGAGCGCGAGGACGGCATGTGCGGCCTCATCCGATCCCCCGACCGCGACGGAGAGCTCGAGAACGGCGACCTCGGGGACGATGTGCGCGACCTCCTTCATTCCCCCGACCGCGGCGGCGGCGACCTCAAGGACGGCGGCGAGCGCGGGGACGGCATGTGCGGCCTCATCCGATCCCCCGACCGCGACGGAGAGCTCGAGAATGGCGACCTCGGGGATGATGTGCGCGACCTACTTCATTCCCCCGACCGCGGCGGCGGCGACCTCGAGGACGGCGACGGGGTTCGACCGTCGAATCCGGCCTCGCGCCGAGAGAGGCCGACGAGGAGGCTCTGATCAGTAGGGAGGAAGAGGAGGAATCTCGCCGCTACAGGTGCCCGCGCCGTACCTCAGGGCCGTCGGGTTGAGCTTGCTTGGTCCGTGGCCATGGCGGATCTCGGAGGAAGGGAGAGACGGGGAGAAAGAAAGCCGTCGTTGACTTGCAGATGGGTTTGGAGGTGCGACGGCTGCAGCAATTTTTGCTACTGAACTCCAAAAGACATCCTGCTATGCGGGCCCGACCCTCTTTGCAGGCCTGTTTCCAGGCCCAGCGGTGCGACTAGCCTAAGCACCCCATCACCAGCCTGCTCTAGCTGTGCTTGGACTTGGTTTCTTGCGCCGTGGATTCTCTGACTGCCCGTAGGGAAAGTCAGAGAAACACTGTAGCGTGACATTCACCCCTGTGAACCGTCCGATCACAGGTGAACGTGAAAGATTAGGTGCTACAGTAACATGTGAACAGTGCTGATGGTACAGTATTTTCGTGACTTTTATGAAAGTCAGAGGATCCGGACCGGGTTTCTTGCAGCTGCCATTGCTACAAGTCAATCGTACAAAGGGTTCCTTACTTGGAGAGCACAAGCGAGAGCATCATCATGCTCCGTTCAGCTTTTGCTCGGCTGGTTGGTGTTGATTTGATGTAAGAGGAAAGTAATGCCGACTGGTGGTTGATAAACCAGACGAACGAACAGTGTCGCTACCAACAAAATCCATCCTTACATACATAGTATATTTGATGAGAGTAGCTAGAGTAATTTGTACTACGGCCAATCAAATCTGCTGAAAAAGGGTCCAAACAGCAAGCAAGCAAGCATTGTGTTACTGTTGCATCGCCATTTCCGCCGCCAACAGCCTCATCTCCTTGTCGAACCGCCACACGTAGTTGAGCCCCACCAGCAGCTCCACCACCGCCGCGTCCACCTTGTCGCGATCCGCCATGTGCAGCGTCTGCACCACCAGCACGTCCGCCGCCGCGTTCCGCCGCTCCAAGCTCCGCTCCGCCTGCCACCGCATCGTCGCGTGCGCCATCGGCGCCAGCCACTCCAGGATCCCCGCCAGCGCCGCGCGCCACTGCACGGCCAGCCCCGGGTCCGCCGCCGCCACCGCGCGGCGCAGCCGCGCCCGGAGCTGCGCGCGCACGCTCGCCGTCAGCATGCCGTACAGCTCGTCCCGCTCCTCGGGCCCAACCAGCCGCGGCGACCTCACCATCCGCTCGATCGAGATCACCAGCCCGGCGTAGCGCGGAGCCAGCGCGGCAGCGCCCAGCGTCCCCGGCGGCGGCGTCAGCGCGGCCGAGCTGTCCTCCAAGAAGCCCCGTTTCGGCGTCTCCAGGTGGTCGAACAGCAGCTCCTCCGCCATCGACATGGACTTGCGCGACGGCAGCGGCGCGTCGACGGACGGGTGGACCGCCGAGGAGAGCGTGAGGCTGCGGTACAGCGGCGGATGGCGCTCTCGTTGCCCGGCGGCGCCGAAGACGAGCTTGATGCGCGCGAGGGTGCTGAAGGCCGCCCTCGCCAGCGACGCCACGACGGCGTCGAAGGTGCAGCCCCAGAGCGACGTCTGCTTCAGGTGCTTCACCTCCTGCTTCTTGGAGAACACAAGCTGCTGCTGCTCCGCCGCCACCGAGATCTTGCTCGCCGACAGGCTGCGGCGGTGCCCACCGCCGCCGCCGCCGCCGCCGCACTGGAGCTGGAGGAGCTTCCGGAGGCCGTGCTCGGCCTCTGCTAGCTCCTCCATGGCCCGGCGGAGCGCCGTGGTGCTGGCGACCTGCTTGTCCATCTTGTGCGCCCTCGTCTCCATCTCCTTCCAGGTGGGCGCCGCCCACCGGTGGCGGTCGCGGCCGGTGTCGGCGAAGTCGAAAAAGGCGTCCCTGAAGTCTCGGAGGGCGGGGTCCGCGCAGCGGGTGGCGAGCGCGGCGACGGAGTCGGAGGCGGCCCTGAGCGCGTCGACGAGCTCAGCGCAGGCGAGGCCGAGGAGGTAGTCGTCGTCGTCGGAGACGACCTTGCGAACGCCGTCGAGGTTGATGGTCTCGTGGCGGAGGCGCGCGACGGCGGCGTCACCGACGGCGCGCCAGATGTGGAGGAGCTTGGACATGAGGCTGGCGACCTCGAAGGCGAGGATGGCGACGGTGGTCTTGTTCCTCCCCTGTGGCGGCCCCGAGGACATGGCCGAGCGGACCTTGGTGAGCCATGACTCGAGAGCCATGGGCATGTCGACCGGACCTGTCCTCTCTCTGCCGCTGCCGGAAAGAAGAAGAAGAAGAAAGCGAGAGGGGCGACTGGTTGCAATGGTTTATAGCGCGTGTGCTCGATCTGCACAGATACAAGTGGTAATTTTTTAACAAAAAGGCAGGAGGTGGAAGTGTTTTAAAGCATATACTCCCTCCGTTCTTAAATATATGACGTTTAAACTAATTTATTTGTTCTAAACGTTATATATTTAAGAACGGAGGGTGCACAGATACAAGTGGTAATTTTTTAACAAAAAGGCAGGAGGTGGAAGTGTTTTAAAGCATATACTCCCTCGGTTCTTAAATATATGACGTTTAAACTAATTTATTTGTTCTAAACGTTATATATTTAAGAACGGAGGGTGCATAATTTTAGAAATGATGAATGGATGAAGCTTTACAAATACACTTTGATGATTCTCTACTCCGCATACATACATACGCTCAAGTGTATTATGTATATCATGTAGAGTATCTAGAGAAGGATTTTTCTTTTTTGTGAGGTGAGGTGAGGTGGTGCTATCAGTGTTGCTGCATCTGCGTCATCATCCATCCAAAAGGAAAGGAAATGGATCCCTGAATGGACGGAGATGTGGAGACTGCACACCACCTGAATCCACCCCAGATCTTCCATTCAGAGAGAGATCCACCATGTCCATGGGAAGTCAACCATCCGGCTGATATGTTAACAAATTTCATCATCATCAAACCAACAAATATACAAATCCATAGCTCGCTTGTCAAGCATCTATACTGTATCGAATATAGCATCGATCACAAGCTATAAAGAGATCCAATCCGATCCGATCCATCTCTTTTTCGTCAACCATATATACCGTTTCTAAAGAGCGGATAGGTCCGTGGCAACACACGAGCATTTCTGAGAATAGATAGCAACGTCCATATGTGCCTCACGCATGTTATAGATATACAGTAGCCTTTGACCCACCCACCCACCCTTGCTTGCTTGATGAAAGCTTTTTATTGTATATATGACTACTCCACAGGTAGCTAGTGCGGCGGCCACCATCGACGCGATGATGCATCCTCCTCATCTCATCATGATGATCGCCACATTAACGGGCTGGGCTGCAACTGCAATGCAATGCAACACCATCATCACCCATGCATTTCTCAATCCACTACCGAGTTCGATCACTAGCTGTACAACACTGCACAAGGCCCCGGCACCCCAAAGAAGAAAAGAGCAGCCACCAGCAATATGTAATGTGTGTTTGCATCATAACCTTATTCATCTCATGTCAAGTAGTGGCATGTTAAATGGGGGGGGAAATAAACAACAACACAAGACATGAGATTATTACCTACTCTACTGATCCAGAGACAGACACATTGACGACAGATGCAGCATTATCACGCATGGCCTCTGTTTCTGGTGATAAGATCAGCAAGAGTGCCTTACCAATAATCAACCCCTTCAGAAGCTTCTTTCTGAAGCCCAGCCCTTCTTTTCCAACGCCAATCTCAGCTCCTGACGTGATCAATCTCATCAGCTAGCAGTTCATTTCTACCCACAAAGCTAAACCACATTAAAAAAAATCATTGTAGCACCACCATCACCTTTACTCTCTTCTTATTCGCACTGAAGTCGACAAATCCTGATCGAGACGCTGATCGATACTGGACCATCGGTTTGTTGCCAGGAGGGAACCAGAACTCCACATCATCTACAAACTGCAGCATGAAGCAATGAAAAATAAGTGTTTGAGCACATGTAAGAATTTAGATTAGCATACAAGGGGAAACAAGACGCTACCCCAAATATTGGACTCTCATATTCAACACGAACATAATCGTCTGTTTTATCCACGACGCGAGGAGTGAAGTTGTCCGGCTTTGTTTTCGTGACCTTACATTCATCACAACAGCTCTAAATTTCAAACCACATATAAGATGCTGCATAATAAAGTATCAGATTCCAAGGCACTTTGTTTTGGAATTTCTGTGCCATCATGAATGCACTTACCACTTCAATGAGCTCTTTCATGGCCTCTTCTTTGCTTATGGGTTTACCCCTGCGGCCATCCTTGGGATTGTAGTTCCTGAACAAAAAACATGTTCACCTATTTCACAATGCGAGTGCATCTCTGACATTAGTTGCCGGTTCCATTTTTTTTGTGTGTGCTGGGGTTGGTGAGTGCAATGTAAACATAATATTAAGTGCAGCAAAAACGATAGGAAGATCCGAGACTAGAGTTGCCCTTTTTGCAAGAAAGCAGTTAAAAGGGCTCATGGTAGTTGCTTGGTTGTTACATTGACAGAAACAAGGAGTTGATGCAATCAGAGGTTGGACATATGGAGTGAGTTGTAGCATATTTCTACACTCGCCATGAGCTTTTAATGCATAACTGAGTGAAGCAGCAGTACACTCTGAGAAACTAAAAGCTTACCATGGAGGGGCATAGTGATTTGAATCACTTATTTCCTCTGATGTTGATACGCAGTTGTTGGTTGCAGGGCACAAAGCAAGGGATGGAGGATTCTTCTGAACGCCAAGGTAGCTTGGTTTGGTGCCACTGGAGCCATGGGATTTGTGAAGGGAAACAAACACATGCAATTGTCAGAAGAGAAGGCAGACGTTTACGCTGTAATTTGGCAGAGTGAGTTATGCTCTGTGAAAGAGGGACAGAACAGAACAGATAAACTGCATCCAGAACCGAATCGAATGGAATCAGAGCTGATTTCTGCATTGGTAAGGTGGTCAGCACAGGTGCGAACAATTGAGCTGACAAGAAAGGTGTTGAAGTGAAGGAAGGACAAGAAACAAGGCAGGCGGGGCGGGGCAGCAGCGGTTAGCTTTACCTGAAGTGGAAGATGGCGGCGAGCGTGGCGAGCTCACTGCTCCTGAGCACAAAGTCTCTTCCGTCCGGGGAAAGCAAGCAAGCAAGGCAAGAGGCAACATGTTAGTCACGACGAATTAGGGACAGAGTGCGTCCGAGATTGGGAATTTGCCAATTTGGGATCAGATACCTTCGGCCGATTCTTTTGTGTTCCCTGCTGCTCTTGGTTGCCTTCAAGTTAGGGGGCGAGGAAGAGGAGACCGCGGCGGCCTTGGCGGCGCCAGAGGAGGAGGGGACCGGGAGGCAGCAGGACACCACGTGCGCGGCCATCTGCTGTGCGCCTGTGCCTGTGCTGGGTGTGGTGGTGGTGTGCGAGGAGGAAGAAGAATGCGAGGAAGAAGAAGAATCGCGTGGAGCAACCTGGGCCTTAATTTCGGCCCGGTCAATAATATAATTGGGCTACCACTCCCATCCTGCCGATCCAACAACACAAAATGCTTAACTCAAAAAAAAAAAAACAGACACAAAATACTAACTGTTGGAATCTGAAAATTTCCGTCGTCTTGACATATATTCTGAGGGAACTAAATTTTTTCTGTCGGATTTGTTTGAATGAAATTGGAGATTTTCGTAGTAAAAAACTACGAAGGAAGTCTCATTGCTACTATGGTTAATGATGTAATCATATCCCATAATCAATAAAGCTAGCCATGATGGCATTCCCTTTAAAAAAAAATTACTACTACCTCATTCCACAAATATATGAACGTCATTATTGGAGAATGGAGGGAGTACGAAGGAAGTTCCGAACAGATTTGTAAATTGAGCTATAAGTCAGTTTTTACGTTTGTCTCTACCTCAAATGATTGAAATTTAATTGTCTCTCAATCATTTTTTTTAACCTTAAGGCTCGCCATTTTTGCCGGAGTTGGTTAAGAGCATCTCCAAGAGTATGCTAAAATTTCTTTCTCAAAATCATGTATTGGGAGCTTTGTTAAAAAAAAATTCTCCCAAAATCACACCATCTCACGGCAGACTGCCAATAAAAATTCTCCAATATTTTGAAACTCTTGTACCACCGTCGAGTAGCAGCAGTTCATCAGGTCATCGCCGCTGCTGCACCTAGGCTTACGGCTTGCATGTTGTCTATGGATCGTTGCTACTCTGTTGCGAGAGGGGCTGGTTCTTCTAGCACTTCCAGAGTCAGTAGAGCTGGAGCACCTGGCTGTGCCTGTTGGCGTTGAAGAAGAAGTCATGGCTCGAAAGAAGCCAGCGGCCGGTACTGGCAGCCGCCGCCCTTGTCCATGACACACGAAGCATGCGTTGCACAACGTGCTGCAGCCCATCGGCCCCTCCCGCCATTGCAGCGTCCACAGCGAACCACAGTGCAGACGACACCTCGACCACCATGACTTCTTCTTAAACGCTTTTGGTGGCTTCTTTTTCATCTGACCCGGGCTCCCAGATCAGGCCATTCGGCGACGAGATACACGGCTCTCCGGGGTGGCTCGACGACCGTCCTCGCCATAGCTGGTGTGGGGTCAGGAAGGGGGCGCAACCGGCTTGGTGCACGCGTAGGCGCTGCTGACCTGCTGTGCTTGGACTTCCGTCGGATTCGTGGCCATCGACGTTGGGGGGAGCTCGGCTCTGTGCCTGTGCCTCCTCCGACGCGGGGACGGGGAGCTTGAAGGCCCACTAGACGAACAGCTGACCGATTGGGGGAGGATGCGGCTTGCGAAAATTTGCAGGGCGACGGGGCGTGGATTCGCATCCGCGAATATTTGGGGAAGTTATTGGGGAGCTGTTGGAGCTATTTTTTTCACCTTTTCTCCCAAACAAGGTATTGGGGATAATATTAGCAGTCTTTTGGAGTTACTCTAAGAAACCATAAAAAAAAGTGATCGTCAAAAACTCAAATCTCAAGAATTTGAGAAGAGCAAATTTGTATATATAAATAAAAACTAAGACCACCCGCATAGGTGACTTTAAAAAGTCCCTGCAGGAAAGAGATGAAAGAAAGGGCGCTGAGCGAGTTCCTACAGGCCGACGTTAAAAAAAAAGAAGCCTCCCGTTTCCTTCGTATCCGGCGAACTCGAGGACCTCCTTCATCGCTGGTGGCGCGGGGCCCACACCTGCTCCTCCGCACGCAGCCAGACCACCTCATCTTCGCGCCCCAACTCGGAACGGAAGCAGAGCTCCGCCGCGGCCACCTCGTCGCCGTCGCCGAGGAGAGCAGTGGTTGGGGCAGACCTCGCCTGAGGATGCAAGGGAGGGAGGGAGCCTCGCCTGCGTCACCGGCCCGCACGAGCTGCAGCGCCCCTCCACCTCCCGCCGCTGCCGGGAGCTCCGCCGGCTCCGGGTCCCTGCTCCTCCCGCGCAGGGAGCTCCGAGCCGCCCCAGCCTCAACTCCTCCGCCGTGTCCCTCGTCCTCCGCCGTCGCAGGGGTCCGCGCGGCCATGGGCCTCCCGTCGCATCCGCGCGCTCGTCCCGCACGCCGTCCGCCCACCACATCCGTCGCATCCGCGCGCTCGTCCCGCCGCCGCCGAGGAGGGAGCTGGAGCGCCCGCGCCGCCGCTGGTCCGTGCCCGCGCCGCCGGGGAGCACCTCGCCTTGCCTCTGCCTGGATCCAGCGGGCCGCCGCCGGAGCTTCCTCCTCGAGCTCGCGGCACCTTGTCCCCGCGCCCGCCGTGCTCCCCTACTCCACTACCGCGGGGACGAGGCCTCTAAGATCCCGAGAGACGGCGGCCTCCCATCGCCAGGTCGCTCGCCAATGGATGAGGAGCGGGGGAGGGCCTCCCCACGCCGTGCCGTCGTGCCCTCCTCGCCTCGCCGTCGTGGCTCTGCCTGCCGCTGCGCCGGTGCGCGAGGAGAGGGAGCGTCGCCCGCGATGGCCTCTCCCACCGCCGACCCGCACCACCGCCGGCCAAATCCGTGCGCGGAGCAGCTCCGCCGAGCAGATGGACGAGGTGGCCATGGCCGCCGCGGTCGGTGCCCTACCCCGCCGAGCAGATGGAGAGAACAAAGGAGGGAGAGAGAGAGGGTGGCGGGGAGAGGGAGGAGGGGGTGGGGTATAAAATATACGAGTGGGCCCTAGTGGTTGGGATGAAGTAGAAATTTGAAGGAAGATGAATGTGGGAAAAATGGATACGAAAGAGAGAATCTCGACGACGAGGACGAAATATTCTCTTGGAGGTTTTGAAGTTCCACGAGCGTGGATGGTCTAACTAGACCAAACAAGGCAAGCTGCAGTATATCATGCGGTGGTGACGTCATTGCAGTTGCAGTCCTTGCTGTTGTCATCGTCGGCGCCGGCCCGCTTCTGTGCCTTGTCCGCCTCGGCCTCCCAGTCCATGCACACGATCACCGCAACCAACACCGCCAGGCTCGCCGCGGCGCCGACGAGGAAGCCCACCAGGAGCCCCTCGAGGCCGAGGCGCGCCTTGAATCCCAGCGCGACGCCCACCGGCAGCGCGACGAGGTAGAAGCCGGCGACGACGGCGTACATGCCGAGCAGCGGGCGCGCCGTGGCCCGCACGATGCCGCCGCACACGTTGAGCGGGAAGTTGACCACCTCCAGGAGCGCCATCACCTTCATGGCCCTCGACACGCCGTCGCGGACCTCCGCGCTGCGGGTGTACATGCGCGCCCAGGGACGCCGCGCCGCCAGCATGACGAGCCCGCCCGCCACGCCGGCGATCGCGCCGCCGGCGATGGAGACTCTGGCGGCGCGACGCGCGACGCTGGCGTCCCCGGCGCCCAGCTCGTTGGAGACGCGCACGGAGGCGCTGACGGAGAGCGAGAGCATGGCGGCGAAGAGGAGGTAGTCGAAGTTGAGGGTGACGGCGACCATGCGGCGCGCGTCGGGGAGGCGGCCCGTGAGGAGCACGAGGATCTCGTAGGACCACCACTCGAGGCACGTGTTGAGGCAGCAGGGGAGCGCCAGCCGGAGCAGCCCGAGCCAGGTCAGAGTGCTGCTGCTGCTGCAGGTGGTGGTGGTGGTCCGGCGGCGGCCTGCTTGGAGGAGCTCGCGGGCGAGAACGTAGGCGGCGAGCATGGCGGCGACGGCGAGGTCGCTGAGCCAGACCGCGGCGGCGACGCCCCTGACGCCCATGGTTTTGGAGAGGCAGAGGGTGAGGGGGATGTGGAGGGCGAGGCCGAGGGCGGCGGCGAAGAGCGCGGGGAGCGTCACCTCCTGGGAGCTGAGGTAGGCCTTGAGCGGGTTGAGGAAGGAGGTGACGGCGAGGTCCGGGAGGAGGCAGAGGACGTATGTCCTGGCGGTGGCGGCGATGTCGGGCTGCTGGCCGAATCGCAGGAGGACGGCGTCGACGCGCATCCAGAGGAGCGCGATGGGGACAGAGGCGGCTAGGAGCATGACGGTGGCCATGAGCAGCGTCCGGCGCAGGAGGCCGACGTTCCCGGCGCCGTGCGCCTGGCCGCAGATGGGCTCCATGGCGCCGCAGAGGCCGCTGAGGACGGCGAAGCCCGTGACGTTGGCGAAGCTGTAGCCCAGCGTGCCGGCGGCGAGCTCCATCTCTCCGAGGCGGCCTAGGAACGCGGTGGTGACGGCGAGCTTGGCGAACCAGGTGAGGTTCATGCCCACCAGAGGGAGGGCGATGCCGCGCTGGGCGCGCAACTCGGCGAGCCACCACTTGTGATCCTGCTTGTGCCTGTGCTTGTGCTGTGGTGGCGGCGGATCCTCTGCTGGTGGTGGTGGCGTCGCCATGGCAATCGATTGTGGACGACGATTTCGATCGATTGATTTGGGGGAGGAACGAAATGCGTGTTGGCACAGTTGGAGTATATGTAACGGCCGTCCCGTCTCTGCTAGCTGCATGCATGCTATAGCTATACCCTGATTGCTATAGCTTTTGGAGTGCTAGCTGTTGATGTGGATGCCACGACTGATAGGTTGATAGATATAGATAATGACTCTCTCTCCTCCTTTTTTGCTTTAATTTGGAACAATTAATTTGTGCTTACTACTAATTGTTTGTAACTACAATTTTACTTGCACCGTGCCGCTAGCTGTGCTTAATTGCATGCTTGCTGCTTAAATTTGTGCAAGAACGACGAAGAAACGCATTCTTTGCGCCACAATGAACGAATGAATGGAAAGGAAAAAGCTTCCAACGCCTGCAGTGTTTGTCTCGATCGTCTGACCTGGATTGCACCACACCACACCAAACCAGTTACAAGTCTTATTAGTTAATTATTAATCCTAGTGATCGGTCGATCATAAGAGAATATGCATGATGAGCATCTATCCTAGCTTATTTGGAATCCCGATCCTCATCAGATTGCAGCGCGCTTGTCCTAATCCAGTCGGCCACACATATATATAGGTACCAGGTTTATTTGCAGATTCAGAGCATCAGATTCACAAGATCAGTACTTTATGATTCTCAACAATATAATTCCGATCAACAACATCTCTCTCCACCGATCTCTACACACTCATCACTACTCACCTATGTGCTGCATGCATGGTGGATCGATCGATCGATCCATCTACCAGTACTATATATGAATATGATTGATATCCACCTTTCTTTTCCTTTCCCTTTCTGATCACGCACAGAGGAGACTAGCTATTCCCTTTTCTAAAAAGTTAAATTCGACCGATACTATGCCTTTTTCTAAAAAAATATGCAAGGAGCCCACTCATCACTCCAAATTAAAGCGCTCTAGCTAGTAGCTAGTTTTTGCTTGGTGTTGCATATATTGGCCTCAGGGTTTTTTATACCGACCGGTGGGGTCGAATCGGCCGGGTCCGGTACCGGTTTACCGGTCCGGTTCGTCCGGAAACCGGTAAAAACCGGTGGAATTCGAATTTCAAATCAAATCCCCTAGTTCAAACGGTTGTGACCGGCTTACCGGCCGGTTTAACCGGTATACCGGACCGGTTCGGCCGTAAACCGAGGAAAAAAAGAAAAAATCCGATGCGAGAAAAATGGTTCTCCGGAGTGAAATAAATGAAAATTTTGACATGAGTTATGCACATATTAATGTAAAAGACCACACCAAAGCAACAATGACATAGTCTCATACACAATTACATAGTCTCATACCCAAATACACAATGACATAGTCTCAAACTCTCGTACCCAAATACACAATGACATAGTCTCATACCCAAATACACAATGACATAGTCTCATACACAATGACACATCAATAAAAGTTCAACGTTGAACTTGGAAAGGGAAGACCCCCATTTGGGTCGCCATCTGGTATTCTGCGGTGGACATCACATTTATACCTCGCTCTCGAAGCAGGTTAGCCTTGTAGTCTTGCCAAGTGTAGCCCGTCCATGACGCTGTTGTCTGCCATTCTTGAACTAACATAGTGTAAAAATGGGGGTCTTCCCATTCATACACCCATCTCGTCTGTTGCTGCATGCTTAGGTCAGGTATGTGATAGTGAAAAGACTGCGAGGTATCGCTGTAGGAGGAAGAAGAGTGCTGTGGAGTGTCATAATCCGTCGGTCCAACTGTTCTCCTCTGCGATTGCGGTGCTCCATGGTCGTGGTTCTGAGTAGCATGTGTGAAATCAGTCTCCCCTGCATTCAACAATATATCACAAATTCATAATTAGTACTCAAAGTCAGAAACATGTGTGTGTATGCAGGTGCAATGTATACCTGTGAAACGAACACCTCCAGCACCACCACCACCACTACCTAAACATTATGTACATCTAAACCATTTACCCCACTTCTGTGTCATTGCAATGAAACAAAACTTACCCCACTTCCATGTCTCCCTGACCGCGCTGACAAAGTATGGATTGTCAGCCTGTCTTCCAGGTACTTCCGCAATATGGAAAAACTTTGACCATGCTTTGCCAATAGCTTCCTTTGCATTCTTCCCCTTCCGCGTCCAGGAGCCTGTATCAATCCTTGGTTGCGTCATTCCTCTTCTCCCACCTGCAGCCAAGTTATAGTCTTCCACCACCACAGGAGTGTCCCTTCGTGAACCAGCTCTTCTAAGCATCCTCTGCAAGAGATTCAACCCCGAAGAACCACTACCCCCTCCACGCTCGTATGCACCTCCTCTCTGTTCCACCCTCTGTCGGTACTCTTGTTCTGCTCTCGACAGTTCCATGACACGCCGCACCTGAGCCTCCTCATCATCTGCTTCACCCCCATTGTTTCCCCGACCTGCAGCCTCCTCCCTTAGCAACCTCTCTCGAGCCCGGGCATTAGTTGCATTCTTAGCCCGGTCCAGGTCACGCTGAAAGTACTCCCGAACATTTGGTGGTACATGTCTGCAATGTACCACCTCCGACCCGCGGTTAGCCAAATGCTGTTTCAATCTAGTTGCACCACCTCCTCCTTTCGTCGTATTACAATACTTGCATCGCCAGCCCGGATAAAGTTTTTCACCATGTTCCCATACAACATCTTTATCTCTGCCCGACATTGGCTACCTGCATACATAGACAACGACCAAAAATCAACCAAATAAATAAAATTTATGTAAATCAAACCTCCCTAAAGGAGCACAATACACCTAAGTCATACATACACCTAAATCAAACCTACAATCCTACATAAGTCATATACTCATATATATATAGATATACATATGCAATCTACCTAAACATTATGTACATCTAAACCATTTAGACATACCTAAAAACCCTAAACATACCTAAAAACCATTTACATATCTAACTAATATTTTCCTAAATGATTTATTGACCTAAACCAAATGTACCTAAAGCATATATACAAACAAATAATAGGTTACCTAAATCCAAACTGAAATCATTCACATCTACATGAAAAAGGAACCTAAATCAAGAAATTGGAGGTGCTAACCTGTGCATCTGGCCTCTGCTTGCTTGCCTCCGGCCACCCGCCAGACCCGACCGGCCTACCGCCGCGCCCGGGCGGTATACCGAGCCGACCGCGCGGTTAACCGCCGGCGGCTGGTAGATCCATGCCCGGGCGGTATACCGCTGTGGCCGGGCGGCTAACCGACGGTGGCGAACGGCTCGGCGGCGCCGCGGGGCGGACGGCGGCGGGCGGGTGGCGGACGGCGCTTCTGCTGGGCGCTGGTGCGGGATTGAGCCGAGGAAGGGGGGTCACAGGCGCCCTGGGAGGATATTTTGCCCCCCCCCTCTTTGGGCCGGAAGCAGGCCTCTAATGGGCCGATGTTATTTTTTTCTTTTTCTTTTTTGATTTAACTTCCAATTTGGGCAAAATATACTAAATGGATGAATATTTGAAAAAATTTCACACTTTTACATCTGTCGCAAGTAGAAGTATTTTTAGGGATTTTTGGAGATTTTTTTATTTTTTTGAATTCAAATTCAACATTTTGAATTCAAGCGGTTTGAAACCGGCCAGAACCGGTACCGGGCCGGTCCGGTTCCACCGGTTCCCACGGTTTCCGGACCGGTTCCGGCCGGTTTGGTTAACCCTGATTGGCCTTCACAATCCATCCACACACTACACTCGGTCGCCCATCCATTCACTCACAAGATCCAACGAACTAAATCAGCAGGGAAAAGAAGAGAAGAGAAAAGGAAAAGAAGGGAGAGAGAGAAAAAATAAGAAGAAAAAGAGAGAAAAATAATTGGAAGGGAAAAGAAAATAGAAAAATAAAAATAAAAATAAAAAAGGAAGGGCATTATAGACATTTCACTCTCGTATCCACCTTACATAGCCGGGAGAAGTTGTTTTGCCAAACGTTTTTTTTCAAAACAGTTGCAGCTTCACCACAGAATCCGCTCCACCAGCACAACCACAGCCAGAGCTGACACAACCGCAGCCACAGCTCTACCAAACACACCCCTAGTAGGTTTCCTCAGTCACTCTTATATCTCGCGATAATTTATCAATTCATTGCAGGCAGAAGAGGTTCGTCGGTTTGGGTGGAAGAATTGAAGACCGATCGAGGCCACAAGATGCATATATTATTGTTGTGTACTCCCTCCGGTTCCCTATTAGAAGTCGTTTTGGACAAGGTTTGAGTCAAACATTGGGAATATAAATCGTGAATAACTTTTAAGTCGTTGAGTTTGAAAATGTGAAAATCATATAAATAGATTTGTTTTAAAATTACTTTCATAAGAATATACATATATAACTTTACAATAAAGATTTTTATAGAAAAGAGAAGTCAAAGTTGTGCTTTGGTGACCGTGTCGTTGTCCTAAACGACTTCTAATATGGAATCAGAGGGAGTAAATGATCATTACAAGTGGAAAAGCTAATTAAGCAACTTTATCAAGGGGCCAGAGATCAGAGGGGAAAAGGGAGAGAGAGTCCTTATCTATATCTATCAATCTATCAGTCGTGGCATCCAACATCAACAGCACTCCAAAAGCTATAGCAATCAGGGTATGTAAAGCATGCATGCAGCTAGCAGAGATCAATGAACACGGTTGGCGTATACACACATCGGGCACTAGGGTTTCAGAATATCTGATCTGATCGGATCGAATATATGTGTGGCACAAACACAACTGCACCACGTACGTCCAGGTGCCGTAAGTTGCAAGTCACATATGTAAGATCGACGTTGCTAGCTGCCTGCTGCGATATATTAACCTCTCTGTTTACATATCACTATTTTCTCGTTTGATGAGTGAGACTACTTGCTGTCTGTTTTTGTTGTCTTCCTAGTGCAGAAATGAATTAATGGAGGAGTTGTTTTTTTGCCAGATTAAAGGGGAAAAGTTCCAACCTCAGCTTGCCAAAAGTTTTTTTTTAGGAATTACGGCGGGTAAGATACCAATATGAACTTGTGGTGTGCAGTTAACCAAAACACCGGTAACCTCAGCTCCCCTACTAGAAAAACAGGCATTTGTACCGGGTGGTAACCCTCATTTGTACCCACCCGGTACAACCTTGTACCGGGTGGGTACAAATGAGGGTTACCACCCGGTACAAATGAGACCTCATTTGTACTGGGTGGTAACAAGCCCCGGTACAAATGTGTGTGAGCACCGCCGTCACCTTCCGTCGCCGTCTCCTGCCGTTCTCGTCCTCTTTTTTTTTTCTCTATTTTCTTTTCCTTTCCTTTCCTTTTTCTCTTCTCAACCACATTCACAAAGATCACAATCACACATATCCGCATCTTATAGTAAACAAGAATCAGAAGAACACATCCACAAGAATAAGAATCGCTAAGATCTGTACACACATTCATCCTCTCGCTTTCTCACCAAAATACAACATCTAGCAATTATTTCAAGATCCAGCGAGTATTGAGAATGAATTCATCAAAAATCACATCAAGAATGAAATCAAAGAAGAGGAACCCTAACTCCGTGCTCCTCCAGGCCGCCGCCCCCACTGGGAGGGCTGGCCCCACACCGGGTGGGATCACGCCCCGGTACAAATACTGCCACATTTGTATCGGGGCGTACTCTCACCCGGTACAAACCACATATGTATCGGTCGGAGCCACCACCCGGTATAAATGTGAAGCATTTTGTACCGGGTGGGTTGGAGGAGGCCCCGACTGGCCCCTGTGAGGGGCATTTTGTGGCTCCATTTGTACCCCGGGGGGGGGGGGGATACCCGGTACAAATAAAAAAGGGCCAGAGACAAATGTCTGATTCTCCAGTAGTGCTTCTTCCTGTTTTTTCATGCGACTTCAGTCTGCCTCGGCCATTCATTCTTTTCATTCGGCCCATTTCAATGTAAGTTGGAGTTCCCTTTTCCGCTTTGAGTTGTTGCCCATTTCAGTGATTATTTGAGCCCATATTATTTCTTGAATCTATTTGCTTTGCTGGATTTCTAGCTAGATGGGGGATTCAAACGTTGAAGTTGTGGGATCTGATGCTCAAGGTGAAGAGAAAACAATCGAATGAGGAGCACAACTTCCTTCAAATACGTACTCTTATTATGTTGAGACGATGTACAGGTACCATGGAGGAAAACTATGGTATTGCTAGAGTTAACGAATGAATCTGCATGAGGTTGGAGACTAGTGTTGGATTGTTGATTTGCTTTCCACGTTGCTGATTCCTGTACGGTGAACGGGCTTATGTGCTAGTATATGCAGCATTTATAAAAGGAAAAAGGAATGCTGCTGCATATGAGAATGGGCTTGGAGTACTTTCGGCCCAAAATGGGTAGTATGACACTCGATCGCTGCTTGTCGCTAGCTCCAACTTAATGAGTGGATGAATGATCTCAAAAAGAAAAAAAAACCCTTAATAAATGAATGAATGATGATGATGCATATATCGATCGTCGACTGATTAGCAATAATACTACTGCAGTAGTCTGTTTGCCGGATGAATTAAGTTCTAATACAGTATTCCAGATACCATCACATGTATATATATTCATGTGAGGACTTGGATGTAGTTGTCGAAGATGTCGTTGACGATGATCCTGTAGGCTCGCTCCGTGGGGTGGTAGCTGTCGAAGAAGACGTGGTCGGAGACGTCGTCGCAGACGGAGACGAAGCGGGCGTCGCAGAGGCCGGTGACCTCGATGGTGCCTGTGCCGCAGCAACCCCGGGTGGTCTCGGTGAAGCCGTACTTGTCGCCGCGCTCCATGAGGTCGTCGAGGATGCGGTAGATGTCGAGGTAGACGACGAGCGTCGGGAAGCCCTGCTCGGCGCTGAGGCCGGCGATCATCTCCTGGATCCTGGCGTTGTAGAGGCGCGCCGCCTCGTTGCGCCTGGGCTCGCACTCCCGGCTCAGGCCGCCGCCGAGGGTCCTCTGCGACGGCACGCACCCGACCGGCGGCATCCCCACGAAGCCGATCTTGGCGGCGCCCCTGGCGCTGACGTTCCGGAGGAAGGACTCCGCGCCGGCGACCAGCAGCTCCACGTAGCTGGGGATGTCGTACTCGACGCTCCGGAACGGCGTCGTGAAGTAGGTGTTGGCCACGTCGTCGGTGCCCGCGCACACCACGAACAGTGCGCCGCCGATGATCTTCTCGGTCTCCTCCTCGCCGGCGATGGCCACCAGCTTCTCACGGTACTCGTCGAAGTAGGCAAGCTGCTGCTCCAGCGAGATCACGCTCTGCATGCGTTGCATTATTTTATTTGCAAAAAAATGTATTTATATATATATATATATATAGACACACACAAGTAGGACGCACCACTACGACGGGCGTGAGCGGGTCGAATCCCGTGGCTCCCGACGCGAAGCTGACGCCGGTGAGGAGATCCTCCGGGCTCAGATCCACGCCCACGTAGCCCGGCAGCAGCTGCTTCACTCCCAGCCCCTGCGCTGAAGAAATCATGCATGCATGGCATGGACCTTTAATTTTGCTATCGACCCCTTTAATTTTTTATTAGAAAGAAACTAATGAATTTAACTATGTTGCATGAGTAATGGATGATATATATTGACAAAAAACATAAATGAAAAAAATGAATTCATTGATATACTCACATGCATGGCGCCTTTTGCGGTATAGTAGCTAGCACATCGTTTTCCTATATATGTCCCAATTAATCCAATCGATATCACACACATAAGTCGTTGCAACCGTACGTCTTTATTGTTGCACATACCTTTCTTACCATTTTTGAACAAACTTAAAAATAATTTACCGTACTGATGTTGGTATCACTTTTAATAAAAACCGTGAGGCGGTGTTAATCCTACTGACTTAATTTTAATTATATTGATGCACAACATAAAGACTAGTTAGCTTTGGACATGCATGGTAATAAATAAATATGAAGGACTGAGGGAGTCGTTCGTTGTTGGTGCCCTATATATCTAGCTAGCTGATTTATCGATCTCGTACAGAAGGTGGATGGTAGGAGTAGGACGTTAATAAGTTCGTGCAGGAAATACAATCAAAAGGGTACAGTAGTACAGGCCAGCGGCACGCAACCAGCTGGCTGCTTAATTAATTAATTGCCTCTTCTCTCTGCTGACCGGCTAGCTAGTACATAATACAGTACATGCATAATATAGAGTACGTACGTACAAAACTACAAATGCATATACTATAGGAGTATATAGTTATACGCGCGCGCGGTACCCTCGTGACACCACCAGCTAGCGCATGCACTAATTAATATGCATGCAGGACGATGGAGTACGCGTAGGTTCTCCTCGCTTTCCCTCATCTACTACTGTACTTATCTATCTACGAGCACTGCATACCAGTAGTTGATTATTTACACATGCATATACTGTAGATTTGTACTGTACGTGGTAGTACTACTAGTGCCCCGGCCAGGTACTCCCTCCGTTTCAAAATACTTATCATTCTGGCTTTTCTAGATACAATCCTTTTGTTATTCACCTAGGTACTCAAGAACGAAGATAGTATATTATGTTCACATATATAATAAAGGAAATGTATGTAGAAAAGTCAGAATGACAACTATTTTGAAACAAAGGGAGGGAATAAGTAAGTAAGCATGCATGGTGCAGGTGGTGGTTAATTTACTGCAGTATGTGTAATAAGTAGCACCAGTTTGATCTGCATACGACGACTAGTGCAGTTCCCATACATGACAAGTTGCACTATAGTTGTACACGTATCTGCAGCAGCAGTCCCCAAATTCTTATGGACCTTACTTTTTTTCACAACGACAGACTGACCATCGCACGCTTATTACGTGAGGCTGATGACGAGCATGTGTGTATTTGTTAAATGCATAATATGCATGTTGTCCCGGCCCGGCCGCTAGACAGTTATATGCAACAACTTATATTATCTGATGGAAGAAGATCGATGAGCATGCATGCACGCGGGATGCGTGATATGCATCGATCGTGTCCATGCTTTTCTCGTCAAGCTTATTTACAGCTTATTACCTCTATATATGTTACAACAATTAATTACTTTAATAAGGAACTGTTTGGGAGGGTGGTGAAGCTAAAACACTAGCTTATTAATGTGTCATCGTGTCCCTTATTAGGGCTTGCTTAGTTAGACAAATTTATTGTGTGAGATAGATGAATAGTGATAATTTACAACCGGATCTGTGGTAAAAGATGCAGGTGGGGATACTCATCCCCTCCGAAGTTCCCCTCAAAAAAATAATTTACATCCAACTTGGTGCATTATATTGAACTGCGTGCATAAAGAGAGCAATACATTCTGATGTGACGAGCGAGTGAATAGTGACAAATTATCGAACTAACCAGAGTTGAGATCTGCTGCATCTGCGTGTATATGCATGCATGAGTGACAAGTGCTAGGTATTCCCTCCGTATTGCAATTAGAAGATGTTTAAGACAGTGACACGGTCTCCAAATCATGACTTTGACTTATATTTTCTATAAAAATATTTATTGAAACTTGTATATGTACATTTTTATGAAAAAAAATTTCAAGACAAATCTATTGATATGATTTTCATATTTCCAAACTCATTATTCAAAATTTATAATCTCAATGTTTGACTGAGATTAGGCAGAATATTCTCTTTTAGACGGATGGAAATGAAATACCACGAGTGCAGATAGCCTAAGCACATGATGCATGTAGCATATAATAAGTACATATATAAATAGTTGGCGTGGTGGCTGTTGGAAAACGGGGTCGGTGCATATGATGAATATGTATGATGAATATGAGTAATAAGAACATATGCATATATACGACATATATATATATATATATATATATATATATATATATATATATATATATATATATATATATATATATATATATATATATATATATATATATATATATATATATATATATATATATATATATATATATATATATATATATATATATATATATATATATATATATACCGATGAGGTCTGTGGGTATGAGGCCGTTGGAGTAGCGTCCGGTGGCCTCGTGGTTGAAGAAATCCTTGCCGTAGGGCGGATGGTTGGCCTTGATGAGCGTCGGCAGGCCGTTGTTGTTGCCGGGGTCGACGATGGAGTCGCCGAACACGATCACCGCCGTCACCAGCGGCCCCCGAGAAGGGTCGTACTCGTACCCATGGCAGGCCGCAACTGCTGCGAGCAGCAGCAGCACGAGGAGGAGGAGGGGCGGCGCCGCCGCCGTCATGGCCGGCCGGCCGGCCGGCTAGCTGCTGCTGCTAGAGCTATTAGCTGCACACAGCTAGGCAGCCTCTTACTACTACTAGTATTTGTGGTTGCTCCTTCAATTTCCGTCTAGCTGCTACCACCATATATGGATGCATCTCTCGATCTCTGTCTCTGTCTCTGTGCTAGTAGGTGCTGCCATGTGCACTATTGCGAGGTCGTCCGATATGTACGTACGGTTGCACTAGCTTCAGCTTAGCTAGCTAGCTGCCGCAATTAATACGGCCGGCCGGCCGCGCTGGCTTTAATTGCTCGCTCATCCATCACTTGCTTAATTAGCATATATAAAATAGTTCTATATATAGGTCGAAGAAGGAACAATTATGACAGATGATGCATGATATATATATCGAGATAGATGCTACTGTATACTCCCTCCGGTTCTATATTAGAAATCATTTAGGACAGCGACACGGTCACTAAAACACAACTTTGACTTCTCTTTTCTATAAAAAACTTTATTGGAAAGTTATATATGTATATTCTTATGAAACTAATTTTCAAGACAAATCTATTTATATGATTTTCACATTTTCAAACTCAACAACTTAAAAGTTATTCATGATTTATATTCCCAATGTTTGACTCAAATCTTGTCCAAAACGACTTCTAATAGGGAACCGGAGGGAGTATGTATATATAGCTGACACGTACGTACGTAACAGGCGGTTGGGTTGAGACCTGCTGTATCGATCTATGACAGCCAACGGCACGGTTTGGTTTATTTATTACCTGCAACTGTCGTGCATATATATAGTTAAATTAAATGAAAAGGCACCGGAACTAACAACGTCTTCTACTTAATAAGCTATTTACTTGGTGAGCTAGCGGGTATACACGCATGACGGCCATGCTTCATACCATGTTTAAGACTAATAAATTGTAGGGGTAGCGCGGCGCAGGCAGGCCTCCTTTTAATTAGTACTCCGTATTAAGCAACTGTTCAATGACAAAAAAAAAAAGCAAGCAAGCAAGCTAAAGAGCAAACAATTCAATGACCACACCACACCATGCATGGACTGACAGGGACACCTATCCAATTCCACATGATGGATGCTGGATCCGCATGCAGATGCAGAAACTGCTTGCTTGCAGCTGCTAGCTGTTTGCGCCTGTTCCTGGATCCTTCTTGTTTCATCCAGTCATTGGCTGGTCGTCTGACAAACCAAGCAAGCACTGCTGCTGCCTGATAAATGGATCATAGACAAAGGGAATAGTCAGGCCCCCAAGCATCAAGCATGTCAAAACACCAATCCCAATCCACCGCAACACCACCGACCGACCGACCTGTTAGGCTGTCCGCACTCGTCAACCTCCAAATCCAATCCCTAAAAGGAATATTCCCGCCTAGTCATCAATGTTTTCCAGTTCAGTACCAGTTTTTCTGCACCCGTCGACCTCTATATCTCAAACTCCATACCAACCAACCGCCGTGGGACCCACCGGTCTCTCTCCTCCCCTCCGGTCTCTCTCTCCCCCTCTTTTTCTCCCCTCTTTCTCTCCGCATCGGCCTAGATCCGGCGGCGGCAAGATCGCGCCGCCCCCCTGCTCTCCGACCTCATGCCCTCTCCGGCGGCGTCCTCTCCCTCCCTGGCGCCCGCCCTCTCCCCGGCCGGCGAGCAGCTCCCCAGGCGTGGCCGACCGCGACCTCCTCCTTGCTCGCGCGGCGGCTGCCCCGTCTCTCCCTCCAGTCGCCTGCCCCTTCGGTCGCATCCATTGCCGGCGGCGCGGGGCACGTAGGCGGCACCTCCGGTGCGGCCTCAACATCCGGTGCGACCTTCTTCTCCGTCTTCGGGCGCAGGAGGGAGCAGGGGAAGCAGGTCGAGCGGGTGGGCGGAGGCGGAGGAGCTCCACGGTGGCGGCTCGATTCGGGACACCAACGGCTGTGTCCTCTCTCTCGGCCGGCCGCAGAGGAGCTCCACGTCGTGGTGGCAGCAGTGGCGTGGACGGTGGTGGAGCTTTGGGCGCCGGACATCTGCTTTCCCTCTCTTCCCTTCCGAGCATCCGCGCGAAGGCATGGTGGTTGGGGGCAGGCACCGCGGGAGGCGCGATACCGTTCGTCCCGTCCGACTCTGGATTTGGCGACGGGGCAGTCGAACGGAACGGTCCAGGCCGTTTTACCGTCCCCCGCTGCAAGGAAATAAACGGAAAAAGCGAACTGCAGTTCGCGTTGCGGTCCAGGTCCAGTCTCCGGTGCGGACAGCCTTACAGTTACAGCAACTTCTCTCACTTCAGTACAAAAATAAAGTTGAGCTCCTCCATAAAAAATCGGAGGTTTACTTTTTTTTTTACACCATCATCCATCCTGCAGCCCAGGAGGAAACCCATCATCGGACCAGCCAACACTTAACAAGCAATTAGTCCCACCCAGGGATGATGTCTTGGTTTGCCTGTCTTCGATCTCTTCCCAAATTTTCACCAACAGCCTGCCACCTCAATAACAAGGTGAAGCAAAAAATTCTTACCTCATCGCCGCAAAACGCATTCGCTTGTCAGTCTAACGTAACGTGCCACCATACCTCCCCTCCAAAATTTGCAAAACAACATATCACTTGTACTCTGTCACTCGCGCACGGACAAAACCCCTGCCTGCCTGCAGTCAAGGTGTCAATCGGGGCTGCCGTATTGTAACTACTACTGGTGGCCAGAGTTGTCTTCAACTACTGGAGCCTCATTGCTACCAGATGGTGGTGGTCCATTCCGGACGACATCACCATGGGTTGTGCTACTCGAGCTACTAGCAGATTCACGCAGACCCATGCCTCCAAGATGTGCTGCCAGATGATTGACATTAGGCCTTGGTACAGATGCTGAGCTTGACAGTATGTCAGGATTGCTCTCACGAGGGATCACCCATTTTTCCCAATCGTTTTGCTTCCTGATTTTGTCACCCTGCATTAAGCACACCATATAAGTACAAGAGCCATTTCCCTTCTCAAAGGTCTAAACCCTTCCGCACATAAAATATGATTACAAATGTCTTTAATTTATCTTAGCGTAGAATTCACCCTTTTATGATGGCACAAATTTGAAGGCACTGATCAAGGGCAATTAATGCACACCTCCCAAAGAGATGGAGGCGTTGTTTGTAAAAAAAGATTATATGTGGGCATCCATAGAAAGCCATATTTTGCTGAAACTAAAGCCAGAAAACAGAAAATACCTGCATTTCAAGTATCAATGAGGACTTCACTGTCTCTTTTACATATTGAAGGTCATTCGTCAGCTCTAGGACCTGAAGAAAACATTGTTCAATGCAGTTAAAATACTCCTCAATATGCTATGAAACGTAGTATCATGTTTTATATAGCACCCTAATTTTCCTTCATCACTTTGTACAGAAGGTTGTCGAGTTGCGGAAAGGTGGGGCCTGTGGATAAGGCACGCAAACGCAACAGTGCAGAGACACAACATTGAGCAGGGTGGCATCAGTCCAGAGGTCACAGCCAACTGGATGTGTGCATGCAATGTTGTTACAATTATGCAACACTCGAAATCAGTGGTAGCACTGTAATACCCCAAACAGCAGATTTATACAGGAGGGCAAGCATCAACAGTTCCTAACCCAAGAACACCAAACTAACACTAAAACAAAATCCAACCCACAAACACTCACTCTATACGTAGGCTATGATGACCTTGGACTCGCATCAAACCATACACAGAAACTTTAGGAAAACCAGGTCATCTTGCTTCCTTAGCCTAAAATCAACTATTTTAAAGACTACAATAGCTGATTAAATAATGTTTATGAATGGAAAATAATTCAAAATAAAAAATATACAAGTTGCTCAAAGTATGTTAAACATCAAGTACAAAAGGTCTTGCAGGACATAATATCTGCCAAACTATAATCCGTACCAATTACCAAATACTCAATTCTGCAGTTGCCACTTTTTTCAACTTCTAAAGAAACAAAAACACCTCAAAACCACTACCTGTTGCCACTACGATTGGATGCAAATGACACTTCCCATAATCTAGTCAGTTACTTACAAAACTATAAACTCAAGTGGAGAGATTGCAGCTGTAGGCATATAGAAATCAAACAAACCAACAAAACTTGAAGTAACAACCAGTATCCTAACAAACCAACAAACCAACATAACTCCAGGCAATACATATAAATATCATGATTCCCTCTCTCATATTTTATTTCTGCACTCCAACCCCAATCAGCTAACTATTGCCTCCCTATAGAAAGAAGTAACAACCAGTATCCTAACATGCAAAGGGAGTGGCCAAATGAAGCTGAGTTGTGTGCTTAGGATACACAACCTCATTAAACGTACAGAGCGGCCATATGAAGAAATCTGCAATACATGAAACATCATAGCATGCGAGCAATTCTCCTCTCAATGACAACCCCATCCCACCCAAAAAATGTTAAAAAAGGAATTAGAGAAAGGCAATATTTGTATTTTTTTATACAGAAGTTTCAGGAATGATGTGGAAATTAATTTCCTCTGCTTCACTATAGGTCAAAGGTATCATCATTCATTAAACCTTTTCATACATGCAAATCCAACAGAGACAGTAAGAATAAAGATTGATAACACGATCATCGTGTGTAGCTTCTATACCTGCAGAAATTGAGCACCTTAAAAAAACAGAAAAGTGACATTCTATGCAACACTGTCGTTAAGGCTTTAAACAAGATCCACAACGGACATGAAAAGTCAAAATATACCAAATAACAAAAAAGATACTTTCTTTTAGAACCAGATGCAAATCTCCACTACACTATAACCACAAGGCCAATATCAACTGAAACAATCATTTTAAAGGAGTATGAGCAAAAATTTAGAATAACAGCAACCCAACAATGACTAGGATCACAGAATTTAGTGACTTAGCAGTGGAGCCTTCATGCACCAAATATTAAAGATTAAAAAAAGGCATTTGGGGGGAAATCTAATTTGATAGTATAAAACCCAGCACGAAATATATAGCGATTACCAAAGAGAACTACTGAATCAAACCAACACATGAACTCAACACTGGCATTCTGTGTGAGGATTGGATTCCAGTGTCATATGGATGTATATATTGTGAATCACTTGCTTACTGATTGGACCATCCAGATCACATAGAGGCATAGCGGACCATATTGAAGCATAGATGCCAACACCCAAAAATCAGTTTCCATTGATTATTTTCCTGTTTATACATAAACCAGTTCCTATAATAAACTACTACCATGCTACCGAAAGCATATTTGGAGTAGAGTTGAAACAAAATCATATGCAACAGAGTTCAAGGCACTTGGGAAATTAGATAGTTGATATTAGCAGTTTAACTCACAAATAGTGAAACCACTAGTGAAAAATCATGAAACAATGCTCCAAAACACGAAATGTGCATGCATTCTTCATTTCTTCGTATAACGGAAGAACAAAGGTGCAGCTTACAATGGTAAACTGATATATTCAACAGCAAACGATTAGTAATCCTCATGAGCAAAACAACTGTGCTTAATTACTTTTACATAGGCGGGAGATGGATTAAGTAGGGACTCACTAAAATTTCACGACCAAACAATGCAAGAGTGTCTCTATGCATTAGTAGATAGACAAAAGAGAACCGACAACGAACCAACAACCCAAAAGTTCAACGTTTGACGATGTTTAGCAGTGAGATGAAGTGGTCATGATTACCTTTTTAAAGCCAGCTATAAGAGATATATCAACCCAGCCCTGCCCATCCATCTGTTGCCTCAAGTATACATCTGAGCATAAGTTCTCCTTGCTGTGGATCAAAGAACATGATGATGATCAACAGAAGCACACTGTTAACCAAGTGATGAATTCAGTAGTGCAAGAGGTCAATGCAGCCACCTGAAGTAGAACTCTATCTGGTTCAGCAGCTTGCCACGTTCCTCTTCCACATCAGGCTCGGGCTCAGGCTCAGGCTCGGGCGGTGGCTCAGACAGGGTCTGGAAGTAAGGGTAAGCAGGTGGGCCAACCATAGGAGGTGCAAGAGCCAGTCCCCTGAGAGCCTCTGGTGGTGGGGGAGGCCCATAGAAGTATATCGGGGATACAGGAGGCACCGGAGATGGCATATCTGGGCACAGGAAATGATGGTGACAAGGTGAATGCACAGCAGCAGCAAAGGTGAAGGGTGTATGAATTGCAGGGCAGCCTTACCTTGGAACATCATTGGTCCAGCAAATGCACGCATGGGCGAGACTGGCGGCGGCGGAGGGCCCATGAACGGTGGAGGAACTGTCATCGGCGGAGGAGGGGGTGGTGCACCTCGCATGTATGGGCCCATGCCCATGGGAGGAGGACCGCCACCACGGTAGAAGGGCTCGTATCCTCCTCTTCGCCTACCAGTAAAGCTGCCGCCACCAGCAGCAGCATGGTGAGAAACTCCACTGCCAGAGCCAGTGATGGCATTGCCCCTCCTACCACCACCGTTATTGTGGTTTCTGTGAGCACCCCTTCCCCCGCCACCGCTACTGGCATGGTCCCACCCACCGGTGGTCCGATCAGGATGGTCTCGCGGGGAGTGGTCTCCGCCGGCGGCGCGCCTGGCCGGCTTGTGGCGACCATGGTGCGTCCCCGAGCCGTGCTTGTGCGAATTGGATGAGTTGGCCACGGCCTAGAAGGTAGAAAAACGGTGAGTCGCAGGACGGAGTAGATGGATGGATGGATAGTCGAGTAGAAATCGGACAGAAGAGATCTGACTCACCGATGAGGCCGCGGGCGACGGGGACGAAGATTCGGGAGGCCTGGAGGAGGAGTCGGGGGAGGGCGCGAGCTTGGTGTTCTTGGCGGCCTCGGAGAGCGCGGGCCAGTGTTTGGCGTCCATGGCGGCGGGGCCTGGCGCGGGGGTGTCGACGACGCCGTTTGGGGCCGGTTGCTTCCAGACGGAGCGCTTGGCCGGGGAGGGGGAGGGGGAGAGGACCTGGTCCTGGGGCGTCGGATCGGGCGAGGAGGAGGAGGCGGCGGGCGGTTCCATGGCGGCGAGGGGGGCTAGGGTTTAGGGAGAGGGGGGGTTGCGGCGGCGGCGGCGGCGGTGGTGATCCGAGCGAGGTGCCTGCCTGCCTGCCTGCTCCCTCTGTGTGCGTGCGAGTGAGGGAGTAGAGTAGTGAGAGCAAAATGAATGGATTGGGGGGAGCCCACGAAGCTGCGAACTGGGCCAGGCCCAAGTTCCGCTCTTGGGCTTTGGAATGGCCGATCCAGAATTTTTTTATTTTTTCTATCTCTATTTTGCAAAAATATATGGTCCGCCCGAAATTTTGCAGAACTATACATCTGCCGCCGTGGCCCACGGCGTCAGGGACATAACGCCGTGGCCCACGGCGGTAGGAGCCGCCAGCAGTGGGCCCGTAGGACATACCGCCGCGGGCCACGGCGTTATGTCCCTGACGCCGTGGGCCACGGCGGTAGGAGCCTACCGCCAGGCGGCAGCGTGGCCCCCAGGTAGCGCCGCAGGCCACGACGGTATGCATGGACCTACCGCCGTGCGCTGCGGCGTTAGGTTTTTTTTGTGTGAATTTCAATTTTTGAAGTATTGATAAAACGACGAACCATTAATACTTAACGACGAATTACAGAAACAAGCAATGGCACGAACGACACAAGTACCCTAACTTTGTGCCGCTGCTAGTCCTAACGTGCCTTAGGGAATTTAGATAAACGACGATTACAACATTTGTAGTCTAGTTGTACGAATAGTACCCGGAGAACCCGGACATCATAGACCCGCCGGAGTGCTGGGAGGGCATGTAGTACCCCGACGGGGGTGGAGTTGGATCAGATGGTGGCGGGGGTGGAGTTGCTGGTGGAGTGTTGTCCTTCTTCTCGTGGCACGGACAACAGCAGTACTCGTCCTCACAACCGGTGTTCGTCTTCACCACCATTGGTCCGGTCACCGGTCGGTCGTCGTCGTTGGTAGATGTCGGATCTGGAGAAGCCAATACCGACGCGAGTTCTTGCCTCAGGTTGAAGATGACAACATCCTCGAGGTAGTTGATGTACTCTTGATACGGGTGAATAGCTGGGGGATCCACCCATTGCACGAAACCGTAGTTATCTGGTTGTTCGGAGTACTGCAGAAACCGTGATTACATTAGTAAATCATAAAATGATGAAGGACAGAGGTCATGGAGTTTTGCTTACCCATGCTCGTGAGCAATGCCAGAAGCGTCGACCAGAGTTGTCCCATCCCTGATAAACCTGCATCACACAGAACTCACCGTGTGCACACCTTGGCCAGTTCACCGTTTGATTTGGTGCGTACTTTCTAACATCACGCATGGATTTGAAATCTATCTTGTCTAAGACTGGAAAATTGCTGTTAAACTCTGGATCTTGCTGGCTCCACAGTACTGGACCGAGGGAGTCATCATCTTCATCCCCAGTCCAGGAACTCATTGGTGCTTGTGTTGTGAAATGAGACTGGAGAAGAGTGCTCACATATATGTAGGTAATAAAGCAGACTGGACGGTGGGCCATTTGATCCGAGGTAAGAAAACGGGCAGTGACTCAAAGGAAACACACCCTAATACTAGGTACACTGTTTGGCGCAGTGACTCACAGAAAACACACCTTATGTGTTCACTGTTTGGTGCAGTTCATAAAAAACACAGCCTAGTACGAGTTTTACTGTTCGCATCTGAAATGCATATGAAATCAAGTTCTTAAAGATACAACCCGACTCTAGAGAATGATGAAATGAAATCATAATTTTTTATGGATACAGTAGCACTCGGCGTCGAGTACTCTACGTCTACTGGGTACAACGGGGGTATTTCCCATTCCTCATAGCATCCGTCCCAGCTTCCTTAGCCCGGCGAGCTCTCTCCCTCTTCCTCTCTCTATCTGCTTAACGGGCCGCGGCCGCTTCACGTTATTTGATCTCCCGGCGAATGCGAATTTCCTCCTGCTGCTCCTTACGTTTTTATTCTTGTTTTTCCGCCTCAACCATCCTTTGCCACCTCTCACGTGCTGAACGACCCGTCTCCTCGACGTAACGCTTGTCTTGTTTGGACTGCTCACAATCTAGCCACTGCATAAAATCACAGAGAGGAAGTTGAGTCTTTTTTGAAAGACAAGTTAGCACATAATAAAATAGCAATGACATATTATTTATTTAGTAATGCAGTTAGTTCTTACTTTTGGTCTAACATTGCGACATGGTGGGAGGGGGTCATGCTCGTAGTTCATGCACATGAAGAACCTCATCCCGTAGCAGTACCCGAGAACGTTGCACTTGACAAACTTACAGTTGTCACCGCAGTAGCACATAGGAGTGTGGATCCCCTTTGGCACCGCAACCTTGTCCTTCCTACTGGTGAGCAACTCCAAATCCAACTCAGGACCCGAGGAAGCTATTGAAAGCCTACAAAAAAGATGAGAAATATGATAATTCATTACATGTTTCATTTGAAATTAGAGAACAAAACATAACAGGATATGATAATAAATTTGACAGCAAGAATAAAACAACAAGCAAATGAAAAGGTAGTTCAATTATTACAACACGATAACATGCATAAGTTCAAATATTACAAGACCTTGCCAGATAAAATGGTTCAAATATTACAAGACGATAACATGCATAAGTATTTTAAATATTACAACACGGTAGCACAAACAAGTACGGTCACTGCATTCCTTCGTTGTAGCGACTGGAACGACGTCCACGTGCACTAGCTGAAGGTGGTGTAGAAGTGGCAGTGGAAAAGTAAGATGCTTTGGTGCATTTCTTGTATGAGTGTCCTGGATTGTTGCACTTAGAGCATATCTGCACTCGAGGTCCAGCTTCAGCCTCATCCATGTTGTTCCTAATCCTCTTCTTCTTGCGTCGACCGAAACCTTGGCACATGGTTGGATCTGGATTTGGTATGTACAACGTACTGTCTTTGGGGTCTTGAGTGAAAGTTCCAAGATGCAGGTAACCCTCAATAGTGTGGTTCCAAGTGTCTAGAATGGTTTGCTTCAGAAAGTATTTAGGCACGTAGCGATCCCAATGCTTATTCTTTGTTGCAAGGCATGCAGCGATCACATGTGAGCAGGGGTAGTGTAGCAGCAGTGGCTTCTGGCAAGAGCATGAGCATGTCTGATTCCCAATAACTGTTTTTTGTATTGTTATTTCACCATTTGTTTTTTGTGATTTGGACTGGCAACTTATCTGATATTTCCACTGCACTTCCTCGTCAGGATCACGACGTGAGGTTGTGGGTAAGCTCTGTGAGCAAGAGCAGCCTTCTGTTTTTTGTTCAAGTACTCAGTCATCCATGTTGAATACACCTTCTGACAGTCCTGCATAGCTGCATGTGCTGCAGTAGCATGGTCAAGAAAATACTTCATTGTGCGGTACAAGAAGAACTCAATGATACCAACAAGAGTGAGAGCTCTGGCACCACGCAAAATAGTGTTGTAGACCTCAGCAAAATTTGTTGTCATTATCCCATGCCTCACACCTCCCTTATCAAACAGGAGACATCATTTCTCCTTAGGCTCATTCTGAATCCACTGGCTGAAGGTCTTCACAGCACGTCCCCTTCTCCTTCTGACATTTGGATCATCTAGCCCCACGTCCTCCAGAGAAACTGGCTCTTCCCCGGGTTCAGTACTTACTGGCTTCTTAACTATCTCTTCTGATGCTTTCTTCGTCACATCATCTAATTTTTGCCATAGGTCGTAGAACTTTTTCTCCTGATTGATCGAACATAAGCGCTTGAACAATTGTGTAAGTTCTTTGTTCTTGAACTGGCTATGAAAGTTTGCTCCCATATGCCTTATGCACCACCTGCTATGCACATCTGACCATTGTGCTGCTCTGTTACGCTCTTCACTACCTTCTTTGATGTCATTAATAGCCTGCAAAATACCTTTGTGTCTATCGTGTATCACACACACATTTGACACATCTCCCACCACCATCTGCTTCAATCTCTCCAGAAACCAATACCAACTGTCACCATTCTCTCCCTCTGCAAAAGCAATTGCCAATGGCAACAACTGATTGTTGCCATCTGCAGCCACAGCTGTAAGGATTGTGCCCTTATATTTTCCTGTTAGGAATGTGCCATCTATGCAAATAACTGATCGACACTGTTTGAATGCAGCATTAGTGGGACCCAATACTAAGAATGCCTGCTGCAAGACTTGCTTCCCTGGCCTTGATACAAGATTATAAGTCTTGATATCATAATAACTACCAGGATTTAGCGTGGCAATTGTGTTCAGCAATCGAGACAGATTGTCATAGGATGCTTCGTAAGTTCCCCACCTCATCTCCATTACCTTCTTCTTTGCCATGTATGCCTTACCAGAACTTATCTGGTACCTAAATTTCTCCTCAATTGCAAAGATAATAGACTTAGACTCATAAGCAGGATTTTCCACAATCTTAGCAAACATCTGGCTGGCTACAAAACCGGATGACAAATTACGATGGCTTGCATCCAGCTGCTCAAGTACACAAGTATGATCCACAACAGATTTGATCTCCCAATAATTTTTCCACTTGTACATCATATATATGTGGAGAACTCTTCACTACCCTGAACTCTCTCTGCAGAGTAAGGGTGGCCCACCTCTTCACTGCATCCTTCACCTCTACTGCACTCTTATACATGACGCCAACAGAAATCTTATTGTCTCTATACTCCCAGGACACATTCTCACCAGGATTGACATATAGCTGTGAGAAATTGTAACTGTCCCAGTCTCTTGGAACTAGCGGGTCATCCTCATCATCTGAGGAGTCCTCTTCCAACCCACGTTCATCCTCATCAGCCTCCATTTCGTACCGCCTGAGTACTTCTTCGTTAACTTCCCCCTCGTCAATTTCACCACGGGCCTCAAAGGGTGTGTCACCATCTCCTTCTTCTTCCTCAGTGGAAGCACCATCTCCTTCTTGTGGCTCAGTTGCAGGACCATCTCCTGCTTGTAGTTCAGCCTCACCCTCCTCAGGCACTTGACTACTAGACCCAGCCTTATGAACAACTTGGATAAACAACATCACAGGCAAACCTATTTCACATGCTGTTTTGATATAACTCCTCCAATGTTTAGTGCCTTGAAGTGGCATAAGCTCCCAATATAATGACTCACTCCTGTTGATTAGAGCCATAGTGGACAAGTCATGTTGCTCTGCATCTACATGGAATGCTTAAAAAAAAGTCGGTAATGGACCCCCAAGTTTTTGAGACTGCTCTTCTAATCACATGGTCAACCGAATCAAATTCTGACAAGTCAACTCCATGTTTACCATATCTAATTTGCCCATTACCGAAATACAACTTGACACTGACATCATCCGACATGTCTGACAGCATGAAAAAAACACTATTAACAAGTGGATCTGCAACTACAAAATATATCTACTCAGAGCTACACTAAAACTATAATTTTACTAAGCAGATCTACACTAAAACTATATTTTACTAAGCAGATCTACACTAAAACTATATATTTACTAAGCAGATCTACAATAAAACTTTATATTTACTAAGCAGATCTACACTAAAACTATATATTTACTATTATCACAGTTCAAACTATTAAGTATCAGAGTATTACCTCTAACGAGACGAAAAACCGGCAGAGTTTCGCAGCTTCACCACCTCCTCCTCACTCCCTTCTCTTCTTCCCCCTCTCTTTCTTTTTTTTCGAATTATTATGGCATTTTCGGCTGAATTTCGGTGTTATATAGGCAGCCAGATCCTAGCGCCGTGGGGCACGACGCTAGCAGGCCTGCTGCCGCCGTGGCCCACGGCGCTAGGGCATAACGCCGTAGCCCACGGCGCTATGTCCCTAACGCCGTGGGTTACGACGTTATGTCCGTCGCACGCTACGGGCCCACTGCTGGCGGCTCCTACCGCCGTGGGCCACGGCGTTATGTCCCTGACGCCGTGAGCCACGGCGGCAGATGTATAGTTCTGCAAAATTTCGGGCGGACCATATATTTTTTCAAAATCGAGATAGAAAAAATATAAAAAAAAAATTCGCCGATCCATCCATCCATGCCAAGCATCTGTTTTGTTTATTTCCCGTCCCCTCCCTTCCAAATTATCGGAAACTTCATTTCATCAAAATAATAATAATAATATTGGAAACTTACTATTCACAAAAAAGTCAACCAACCCCAAAGAAGATAGCTACTCCCTCCCTTTCAAATTATAGATCGTTTGACTTGCTCGTCTTATTAAAAAAAATTGTGTAAACTTAGTCAAATTTAAGTCATTTTTGAAGAAC
Source organism: Cenchrus fungigraminus (assembly GCA_036936925.1). Classification (NCBI taxonomy): domain Eukaryota; kingdom Viridiplantae; phylum Streptophyta; class Magnoliopsida; order Poales; family Poaceae; genus Cenchrus; species Cenchrus fungigraminus. Next base: position 926,855 of record CM072770.1, on the reverse strand, counting down.
TTCCATTAATAAAGCAAGTCATAAAAAATGTGATATTTTGCACAATTTTTGAATAAGATGACTTGAAGAAAAAAGTCACAAATCCCATTAATAAAACAAGTTATGTATTTTTTTTAAATAAGACGAATGGTCAAACTCATAGAAAAAGTCAAACAACATAATTTGGTATGATGCTACACAAATACAGTAATGGAATGTGCCTACGTGAGACTGTGTTGTTGCACACGTCAGATATATATATATCATGTATGTGCTGCCGCCAACCAATCAATACACATTGTAAATATGAACCAACTCTCTCCTACAACCTACAATTCACAATCAACACACACACACAAAAAAAAAAAACACATCATTTTGCACTAGCACTACCATGGATAGTATACCAGCAAGACCTCCAGCTGCCAAGCCGCCTCGCGTGTTTCCTCACATTTAGCCGGAGCAACATGTACAGAACAATCCGGTATCCGATGGCCATCAGAAGCAACACCAGCAGGTTCACCCACTTTGCATTTGCAGAAGATGAGATGTCATATGAACCTCGGACGGCTTGGACGCCAGGTATACTCCTTATCTGTCCAACAGCAAAGGATGTGCCCACATACTCGTTTTCCACCAAGCCCTGCAAATGTGCCTCACATGTGACTAGTTCATCACAATCCACACACACACACAAAAAACTTTAGCTAGATTACCTGCACTGCGTATGTGTGAAACGAAATGAAGGACAACGGGTAAGTCCATACAGCATAAGGTAAACTTTCTCGTACTCGAAAATACCCCGCCACAAGCATCATGATAACCTGAAAATGAAAACAAGAAAACCCCCCTTTCAACCTTTTATTAATTGAACTCAACATGCATACAGAAAAGGAGCGCCAGCAACACTTACGTATAGGCAAGTGAGAGTTAAGGTGCATTTGTATGTCTCTAGCCAGATATATGCGATAATCATCATGACTGCTTCATTAGCTAGTAGGCACATAAACACGGTGATCACAAAGTACATCAGGAAGCTGAACTCATTCCTGAGCCCTATCAGGTAGTAGAAAACCAGTGATGATGAAATGGAAACTAGGAATAGGAAAGGAATGCTTGATAGGAAGTGCCCCAACAGGAAGACCATTGCCCCAGAATGCCGGTTGGTTTCTTCGTGACAATAAATCTGCACAGTATAGACAACAGTCACTTTGCAAAGTTCAAACATTCCTACCCCCTCCCCTCTCACAAGACAGCCTCCAGCAAGAAATCCAGAAAGTAGAAGTAGATTGTACAAAGACCACTAGACCAGGCTATTTCCAAGTTTTCAATATGCAAGCAGCACATGCACCATTTAGAGGTAGAGAACTAACCTTGACATCCTCAATATGAGCGGGTACTCCAGAAACACTTAGAAGGATGACAAATGATACAAATGCAAATATTGCAGAAACCCTTACCTGTGAATACAAAATGAGCTCATGTCACCAAACATGAATTCAACGAATCAAAACATAACAATCTAATAGTACTGACCACTACAGATGATAGTGAATGACCAATGTCGGAAAATACTGTCCCGATTGACAGAGCAATAAACATATACAAGGCAAGCCTGCTCCAGTAGTAACTCCAATCTCTTGACATGATTAGTAAGGATCTCCAGGTAAGAACCACAATTCTTGTTGCATCACTGGCCCTGCCTTTACTTTTTAAGTAGGGACCTTCCTGCATTACACCATGTTGGGAGAAAAAAACTTCAGAGATTACTCTCTAGGCCACACCAAATGCCAAGTTCCAAGTCACTATCTGGATCGGAACCAAATGTCATTGGAAACAGAGGTAGTAGGCTGTAGATAAATTCTTAGGAAACTAGGGACAATTTTTCAACAATCATCGCACATTATAGTTTCTCGCTACAGTATTTTCCATTGAAATAATGCCTTTATCCACTCCTGTATTCTGACTTGTTTGAAGCTGCTTCAATGGCATTAGTTCAATGTTATGCATCGTTGAGAATCCTATTCGGCAATGTAAAATGTGTTCAAACATACATAAGTGACTATTACTCTGACCATATGAACTTAAACAAGTATGTCTGACTGCAGTGTGAAGGTACGCCTCACGTTCTATACAAATACAAGCATGAAGCGTCAAGAGTTACCTTCTCTGTCAGCTTTGCAATCATTGAGTCAACTGCAACAGAGTCAGCTGATTGTTTGTATGTTGCTTCAAGTGTTCGAATAGCCACTGCTGTATCCATGCTCACTGATGAAAAATCCCCTTGATCATCCTGTTATCAATAACTAAAGGTTTTTTTTATCTCTTACGACCAAGGCTAATTTCTCCATTGAGTTGACTGGCACTATTGAAGATAAAAAGCAAAACATGATATCAAAATGAATTTAGCAGAAACCTGTAAATTCTTGCACATGGCTATGATTCTGTCAAAGTCGGTATTGATTGCCCGCAAGAAGTGGTCGGATGGACTTTGCATGATTGGACATGGAAATCCAGCATTTGAGAAGTGCTACAGTAGGGTAGGCGCAGCAAGGAATAAATCAGAAATTCGATAAGATATGTAGAAGTGATAAGAGCAACACATCTGAAATAGCAAAACAGCATGTTTTCTACAGTAGGAATGAACAAGGCAACAATAGGACAAGCAAGCAGCTAAGAGTAGTAAGAACCATGCAAGAGACTGCTATCTCAGGGGTTAATCCTTGTTTGGAAGATACTGTGCAACCAACTGCTCCTTTAAGCGACTTTTGTTTCTCGCGATGTATTGTTAAACTGAATTGGTTAAAAACAATTGTGTCGAATTACTCCTGGCATCAGCCCAACTCAGGCACCATCAATCCATTCAAGTGGTAAATAGGTAGTACAGTTGAAATGTACATGAGCAGAGCAAGGATTTCACACTAGATAAAAAACAACTGCTTCACCTGTAGGCAAGCCAATGTTTCTCCAAAGAAGAGCGTGTTCCCATTTGAAAGCAAGCAAATTCGATCAAAAAGCCCAAAAACCTCTGTGCTGCTCTGATACATTGTGAAGATGATGGTGCATCCAGTGCTTGCAAGTTTCTTCAACGTTACCATTAAGAGCAGTGCAGAAACACTGCAACAAGGCAGGGAAAAGACAAGTTATTTAAACACCTTATTTGATCCACAATCATACTCCCCATTCGGATAGCAGAGTGTCGAAGGGTACTGGTTTATTCAAAATAAGCATGCATAAAACAAATATGGTGACATCAAGTTTATTTTTTTCTTTCGAAACAGAAGATGGGGAAAGGTAATCATGCAGAGTGGTGGCGATGAAACGGACCTGTCAAGATTATACAAAGGCTCATCAATGAACAAAACGTGTGGTCTCATCACAAGCTCTCTGGCGATGCTGACCCGTCTTCTTTCTCCATCAGGAAGCCTCTTCATAAAACAGTGCCCACCGATGAGTTTGTCAGCATGGTCACCTAGAGACATGGCCCCAATGGCATCTTCCACTATGGATTTCTTCGAAGACAAGAAACCAGGAAGTTGGAGGAGTGCCGAGAAGTATAGCATCTCGCGTACTGTGAGAGAGTCGATGAGCACATCGTCGCGATCAACATAGCCCTACAAGTGTTCCAAGAACAGCAGCCATGAATCATCTATGCATGATAACTTAACTTGAGCTAGCTAGCTACCACTGAGTGGCTAATCAATCAGTGTATGTAGTAGCTAGCTGTTGGAAGAAGTTGAATTCTTGCTCCACCAGAAAAGATAGAAAGCTTACATATGAGCCGTAGGGCAAGCGAGACTTGGCACCGTTGACGAAGACATCGCCGTACATCCTCTGGGTGGCACCGAGCCTCCCTGGTGCAGTGGTGGAGTGAGGAGATGAGAGGCTACGGAGAAGACTCGAAATGCACGAAGCGAATGAATTTAGTGGAAGGAAGACCTGCGATTGCTCGGAGCAGGGTGGATTTGCCGGAGCGGGCGGGTCCCATGATGACGGTGAGCGTGGCCGGCAGCGCGTAGCCGTTGGAGCTCTTGACGAGGCGGTCGGAGAAGCGGTTTGTGGTTGCGCTGCGGGAGGAGACGGTGAGGTCCTTCCAGACGAGGGTGGCCCCGGCCACCTTGCGCTCCCGGCATGCGGCGGCGGTGGCGGTGGCGGTGGCGGTGGCGGCGAGGGAGGGCGACGGGGACGGGTAGGCGCTGCTGTTGATGGATGCGGAGGCGGAGGGTGCCGTGGCGAGGTGGATGGTGTCGTCGAGGTGGATGTCGTCCCAGTCGGGCGAGTCCTCGAAGGAGATGGGGCGGCGGAGCGCAGCGCCGGGCTTGGGCAGGTAGTAGCGGCGCGCGGGGCTGCTGGCGGAGGAGGACGAGGAGCGGTACTGCTCCTCCATTGCGTATTTGCGTTGCGGGCGGGCGGCGACGAGGAGGGACCGAGGCCGAAGCTTGCTAGGATCCCGGCGGAAAGAGGAGAAGCGACGCCATTGCCACTCCCTCCTCCTGCTCGGCTCGTCTTTACTGCTTTGTTTGCTCTGCTCTTTTGCTTTCCGCCGCTTTTGATTCCTTTTTCTTTTTCCCTTGCCTATTTTTTCTTTTCTTCTTTGAAATAAATAAAAGCCCTTCTTTTAACTTAAAACATTTCCAGCCTCTTAGCAAAACCCTTAGAAAATGGTTAACTTAGCATCAAGAAATGATTTGCACCACCTTTTCCCTTTAACTCAAGAGTGCTTTCTTCATCAGTCGGCCGTTGATACCTTTCTTAAGCAACCTGTAGGCAGAATCAATCTATTTACCTCCTCCTAGTCCTAGCTAGTGTAGTGAATGGAATATAATTTTGTTCTATGCTGCCATTAGCAGCATGTATGTGTGTGCACATATATACGGTCACATAGAACATTAGACAAATATGCAAACCCATTCCAGTTGTTTTGCCACTGACTGCCAGCAGGAGGCAGCCAACAGGGCAAAGGAATCCTAAGATCCATTGTCATCAGAAAACAAAGTCACTCTTCTCATCAGGGGGGTTATTAGTTGCAAACAAAACAATTCCTGCCTAGCAGCATTTGCAATGCCCACTTCCAGACAGCAACACTTTCCTGGGAATGCACACTTGTACATCAACAAATATACATGCTGCATTTTCCGTACGTACTTTGCTTCAGTTCTATACATACATGTGGTCATTCACTGGCTTAATTTGGGGACGTGTCTAGCACTCTAGCTGCTAAAATCCCTTTGTATTTTTGTGTTTAGGTATGAACAACAGCAAGAAGAAGAGTAATGGAAGCAGAAGGCAGCAACTTATTCACGTTAGCAAATCAAAGTAAACGTCAAAGCCCTGTGCCGATACGCTCCTTTTGAGCTTGTCCAGAGCTTTGTTCTGCACCTGCCGGATCCTCTCCTTTGACAGCCCGTACATGTCGCCGATCACATGGAGCGTCTTGGGCTCGCCGTCGTGGATCCCGAACCGGTGCTCGATGATCTCCTTCTCCCGGGGGCTCAGGATCCCCAGGAAGTTGCGCACCTGCTGCCTCATCATCAGCCTGTCCACGCTCACCTCCGGGGGCTCAAAGTTTGGGTCCTCTGTGATCTCCTGCGTTGCATCGACCGTGGTATGTTAACAATTCTGATGACACCGAAACAAGGAATTCTGATACCGAAAGACAGACAATTCTGATACCGAAACAAGGAATTCATCCCAACAAAAGACAGAAAAGACAGGCAATTCTGATACTAAACCTGGTATGTGACACCGTCGTCCGACCAAACCCGGTCTTGCATCGACCGTGGTTTCCTCGTCTTTGCTCTCAGCCTCGCCAGCTTCTCAATTGTGATGCCAGCACGCCTTGCCACGTTCTCATTTGTGGGCTGCTCCCCTTCCATGATGCACTCCAGCCTTGCTTTCCCAACTTTCCTCAAAAGCGCAAACACACTCTCCTGCAAAGCAAACGGATTGATTATTCATGAGGACACCTCTGCAAAACAAATCGGAAATCTCTGCAAGCGTACCTACCGGCAATCGGATTAGCCTTGAGTTCTTGAATATGGACTTTTTTATCGACTGGCGTATCCACCAATATGCGTAGGTCGGGAATCTACACCCCTTGCTTGGATTGAATTTCTCAAAGGTCTTCATCAACCCACAGCATCCGTCCTGGCAACAAACAGTACGTTTGTTTACACAACAAGCAAAAAAAATGATGCCATGGCCTCTATCTAATCTAATCACAAGAGCCAAACCTGAACTAGGTCCTGAATGTCAAGACCGTATCCCTCATATTTCCTAGCTACATGTATCACAAGGCGGAAGTTGGAGCGAGCCATCTTCTCTCGGCATCGTCTTCCAATACGAATACAAGACTGCAGCTCCCTGCAGCTCATTCCTACAGCTGCAGCCCACTCTGCAACTGTCGGCTCACGACCACATTGAACCTCTAATTTCCGCTGAGCCTCCTCCAGTTTCATAAGATTCTGTACAGGTTACCACAGTCATATACTTTTGAATTAGTAACCTCAAAGCTAGTGCTGCATCTGACATTAATCATCTTCTCTATTATCTATTAATATAGAGGATGCCGGGGAGAAAAGTGCATCCGGGCGTTAAGGACGAAAATAAGACATGCCTGTATTTGACTGAACATTTGCCTCTCCTCTTTTGCTGTCAAGAATTCCGTGGTCTCACGATCCCGTAAAAACAACTTAAAAGGCTCGTCAGGGTCAAAAACTCTGCCAAATTTCTTTGGCTTCTCTTTCTTCTTTGAGTTGACAACACCGCACAGAACATCATTACTCAATGCTCTGGGAACCTTGCGTTTCTTCGATCTCCTCTCGAGTAACCTTTTGGACCTAACCAACACTTGACCTTTGCTTAGCAGTTCCTCATATGAGTGGTCTGGGTCCACACTGGTTGTGAGCACAATGCGTGGTTAAGTGTTAGAATCAAAAAGGCACAATGTCATGCACTCCTACCACTAGACTGTTTGAAGCACAAGGAAACAAACCAGTGAAAGTGTGGTACATCCAACTGGGTGGCTGAAGTGCCTGATTCTTCTTCTGTCGACGTGACCTTCTCTGTTGAAGGTGTGACAAGATCCAAAGTACCAACTGGCTCCGCAGCTGATGCCGAAGAGCTCTGTGAAGTAGAATCACCCTCTTCACTGCAACATATTTAGGTCAGAACTGCCATAAATAGTGAATCATTGGTCATAATAAAAGAAGGGGCGGAAGGATTGATAACTACTCATGAAACTGCAAAGTAAGTTTAATGTGAAACCATCGTACGTACGTGAATGCTGGCTGGTAAAGAACTCGATTTGTTGCTTCTCTCAAATAGCTCTCGAAATCACTCTCTTCCGTCTCCTGACCAATGAGCTTCTTCCCGTCGACATGCTGGTCCAGAGCCTGGGAGAAGTATGCAAAATTAGGCACTGAGCACTAAAACATAAAAAGAAGAAATCGGTCCGAATTGGTGAAGACAATCCACTTTCAGCTATGGTGGCAATGAAGCAAGGTGGCGATATGAAGTACTAGAATACTGGCAATGAAGCAAGGTGGCATGAGTGACACACCATGTCGAGCAGCAACTCAAGCAAAGCCTTTTCCCCCTTCAAGGTTAAGGTATCCTTGGAACCATGAAGCTGGTCTTCTGCCACAAGCGAGGGTGAGTAGTGGCACGCGGTGGATGCTCTGCCGGTGCCGGTGCCGGTGCTGTCATGTATCGTCATCGGAACTGCGGCTCAAACAGCAGGGTCATGAGCAAACATCATCAGAAAGCAAAAACAAAAAAGAATACACGCCGCCCACCTGAGGTTCGTGAAGGGGAAGGGGAGGAAGGGATACAAGTATTGTTGCTCCTGAAGTTGGGAGATGAGCTAGCAAAGAGGGGCGACGAGAGGAGGCTCCGGCTGGAATTCATGGAGCTTTGTTTGGTTCACTGACGAGAGGAGCTCATTGATCGGCAGCAAGCAACTCAGCAGCCGCAGGTGATTGATATCTTTTTACCAGCTCAGCTGGTGAGGAGGATAAGGCGCGCAAGGAGCACCATGGATTTGCTGCCAGGTGGGGGCCACTGGCTGCCACGCAATCATCCATCTATCTATCCCCCTATACATCCACCGAGGAGAGAGAGAGATGATGCTACAGTATGACAAAAGACAAGGGTCAGGTCAGGTCAGGGCCAACCAACCAAGCACAAAGAAAATCCGCGAGTAACCTCACCTCCTCGCCCCCATCAGTCAAGCCCTTCTGCTTGCTTGCTAGGAGTAGTACCAGACCAGCATCCCCAACAATTACCAAAAAAAAATCATTACAACATACATCTCTGCAACGACAGTGAGCCAAACATGAACCAAAGGGATTGAATTTATTCTCTGCCCACTCAGCCAGATTAGCTAAACAATTCAAGGTGACAAAAGAGTTTATCAGCTTTGGCGACATCCAGTTCTATCTTTTTTTGCTAAAAAATGATTCACGCACATGCCCCCCTAGCAGTCTAGTAAAGTTTTCTAGTAGCATTCATTACATGCCGAATGAACCCTCAGGAGCCCCTGCAGCAGCAGGAACCTTCTTCTTTGGCTTCTCCACAACAATAGCCTGAGTGGTCAGCACCATTCCAGCCACTGAAGCGGCATTCTGCAGAGCACATCTCGTGACCTTGGCAGGATCGATCACACCAGCCTCTACCAGGTTCTCGTGCTTGTCAGTCATGGCATTGTAACCGTACTCCCATCCACTCTCCTTGATCTTATCTACAATCACTTCGCCTTCAACCCCAGCATTGTGCGCTATCAGTGCTGCAGGTGCCACAAGGGCCTGGAAAATCACCGGTGATTTATGTCAAAATCAACAAACAAAAGAGAAAAGAAACTAAACTTCGGCTATCAGCCAAGTAGAACAATACCTTCTGGATGATATCAGCACCAAGGCGCTCTTCAGGATCATCCAACTTCTCCTTGATTGCCGCAACAAATGTCGATAGATGAACATAGGCTGCACCCCCTCCTGGTACAATACCTTCCTCTATGGCTGCAAAAGTTGCATTCTTCGCATCCTCTATACGGAGCTTGCGGTCCTCAAGCTCTGCCTCAGTCGAAGCTCCAACCTTTATCACAGCAACTCCACCAGAAAGCTTTGCGATCCTCTCAGCCAGCTTCTCAGAGTCGTATGTCGAATCCGTCTGAGAAAGCTCCCTCTTCAGCTGTGCAATTCTGGCCTGGATATCATCTTTGCTTGCAGCATCTGCTATAATCGTCGTCGACGAGCTGGAGATTGTCACTTTCCGGGCTATGCCCAGCTGCTCCACTGTTGTACTCTCAACTAGTAAGCCAAGATCTTTTGATTGATATTCAGCACCTGAACAAAGACAGGAAAAGGCATAAAGGCAGCAAACACATCAGTCAGCCACATGATTAATACAGAAGGAAGGTGCGTATAAATTTCAAGCAGGAAACATAAGTCAGGCGGGCCTTATCTCACGTCGACTAAACAAGCACAAATATATGAATGTAAACAATGTAACAAGGGAGTATGAGTAGGCATGTAATTTGGTTAACAAAGATAAACACCATGTGAAAACCAACCATGGTCCAAGTACGCTTAGAAGAAAAGTAGTAAGTAGCATTACCTGTAACAATAGCAATATCTTGAAGAAGTGCTTTGCGCCTCTCACCAAAACCAGGAGCTTTGATTGCAGCCACATTTAGGATTCCTCTAAGCTTGTTGACAACTAAAGTTGCCAACGCCTCGCCACTTACATCCTCTGCAATTATAAGAAGTGGTGCTCTTAGCTGTGTAGTTTGCTCCAACAAAGGAAGGATTTCCTTTATCGATGATATCTTCTGGTCAGTGACGAGAATCCGAGCATTTTCAAACTCCACGGTTGATTTCTCAGGGTTGGTGACAAACTGAGGGGAGATATATCCTCTGTCAAGCTGCACATATGGGAGAAGCGGGGAAGGAATTAAGAATCAAGAATGGCAGCTGTACATATCACAAAACAGAGAATGGTATCATAGCTAGCCTTGTTACCTCCATCCCTTCTTCAACTTCAACTGTGGTCTCGAAAGATGATGAAGACTCAATTGAGAGCACACCATCAGGACCAACCTTGTCAATAGCTTCCGCGATCATAGTCCCAACAAATTCATCATTTCCAGCTGATATAGCAGCAACAGCTGAAAAAAAACGAGCATCAATGTTTTACAAAGCATGCCCTTTTTGCAGAGATATCAGACCCACTAGTAACAGAAGGAGAGTCAAGACGTAACCTTTAATATCCCCTCCACCCTTCACAGGCCTGGACTTCTTCTCAAGTTCCTCCACGAGTTTTTGAACAGTCTTATCAATGCCTTTCTTAACAGACACCGGGTTTGCCCCAGAAGTAACGCTCAACATGCCCAATCTTATGATCTCCCTGGCGAGAACGGATGCAGTTGTGGTCCCGTCGCCGGCCGAGTCATTTGTCTTGCTAGCAACCTTTTTGATTTGGTAGAAAGATGCATAAGAAGAAGACTCGAATGCAGGAAACATTTAATGCATTTAGAGAGAATGAAAGAAAGATGGTTACTTCACGGATCAACGAGGCACCAGCGTTCTCCATGGGATCAGCGAGCTCAATAGCACGAGCAATGGTAACTCCATCATTGACCACTTTGGGTGTTCCAAACTCATCCAAGACAACATTCCTTCCTGCAGACATAGAAGGGAGGGTACATAAATCAGGACCAATGCATTTCGATTCGTAGTATAGCAATGATAAAGAGGGCCTGCGTAAGCATGTTGGAAGCAGGCAGCAACAGTCGCCCGCCCATTCAGCAGAGGCAGAGGAGGCACACGAGGCGGCGACCTAAGAAGATTCAAAAGGGAAAAAAATCGTGGAGACCTCTTGGGCCGAGGGTGACCCCGACTGCGGCGGCGAGCTTCTCGACGCCGGCCTGGAGGGAGGCTCTGGAGACCTGGTCGAAAGCGATCTCCTTGGCGGAGGCGCGGACCCGGGCCAGCGGGCGACGGCGGGAGGGCAACCTGGCCGCCGAGGCCCTCCTGGTGGTGGAGGCCCTGTGGAGAGCGGATGAGCCGAGGAGGAGGGCGGAATCGGTGGTGGGGATGGTGGCCATGCCTGCCTGGGGTCTAGCTAGGGTTTTGCGGCGGCGGCGGCGGCGGCGGGAGGTCTCGTGAACTGAGGGGTGGGTTGGGGTTGGTAGCAGGTGGCGTTGTTGGCGTAGAAAACAAAGGAGAAGGCGGGCGAAGGCTCTCGACTTTCTTTCTTTCTAGAACGTTCCAGCCCTCCTCTCCTCTCTGTCTTTGCAGTGTTGTAGTTTCTGGATTAATTAATTATAAAATGTTTGCATTCGCAAAATTACTTAATTATTAAAATTTGGCATCATCGGATTGAAAAGTTTTATGGTTTTCTTCCATCATGTAGTAAAATAGACCAGCACTGACAATTGAACAAATATCTAATAACTCCAATCCCTGTTCCACACTCCTGCTCCTTCTCCTAACACAGTGTCAATGCTGGAATCTGAGTGAAAAACTAGTACTCCCTCTTTCCCAGAATAAATGCAATTCTAGGACCAAGCACGCAAATCAATGTAGGAGTAAAATGACCAAATTGCTTCTTGTCTTATATAAGAAAGATCTAGGCATGAGCTTATCTTTTGTGTGAGAAGCTTCTAGAGTTTCTTGTCTTTTATAATTGGTTAGTCAAAGTTGCATTCTTTGTGAGACAAAATTTGAATCCTAGAATTGCATTTATTTTGGGACGGAGGGAGTAGCACACGCTCCTGAAGTGAAGTTGCTTAGCCTAGAAGCCTCCTCCCACCTTCGTTTCCTCCCGGCTCCGGCGAGCTCGCCTCGCGGGTAAGGAGAGGCCCTCCCGACTTTGTTTTTAGCTTGAAGATCTAGCCTAGTATAGCTATCTGTAGTATGTTTGCCTTCATGGTCTTGTCTCTGCCCCGGCCGTCGGGTTCGTTGCTGGTGCTTCCGCCGTCGTGGTGCTCCTCGGTGTTCTCGTCGTCGCTATTGCCGATCTCCAGGTCAGTAGTAATAAAATAAATCAGCTCCCCTTCCTCCCAGATCTCGGCCCCGTTCATCTCCCTCGCCTCCGCCACCGAGATTTGCTACCAGCGGCTGGCCCCTTCTTTGCCTTCGCCCATGGCCGCTGCGTCGTCTTCAACGCCTCCATCATCACCCACCACCAAGCAGCACGGATCCACTCGGCATCAAGTCCAATCAATATCCTCCGCCACCGTTTTGGCAGTGAGCCACCCATCGGTTTTGGGGACGACGACCTTCAACCCGTCGGCGGCACGCTCAACTTTATCCTCTGTTCGCCGGCGATGCTTCTTCTTGACGGCGTCCTCAACCTCTACAAGCCTACGCACAGCGAGGCCCCTCCGCACCACTGCTATCATGCGTCCATGGCGCCACTACAGCAGTTTGCTGGTGATCTGCGTTCTGGCGGTGCTTCCGGATCTCGATCCTTGTCCTTCGAGGACCTTGATGTAATTAGTTCTTTCCTAAAGGGCCTAAATGTAATATTTGCTGCTTTAATATAATATTTGTGGTTGTAAAAAATGCTGGAATCTGATCTACCAGTATCCACAATGAACAGGCTATCACAGCACACTCTGAACGAACGAACGAACGGATGTATGTTTGTGCTAATCATTCTATGTCAGCCTGTTTGGCCAACTGGTGCTGATTTATTTTGAGAGAAAAGTACCGTTGTGGTTGGTGCTGATTTGTTCCGAGAGAAAAGTACTGTTGGCTAATGGCTGATAATCCAGACGAACAGGATGTGTACAGTCAAACCTCAAAGACCACAAGATCCGATGAGCTGCAACGTATGATGGTTAGCTACTCTACGTACTCTTCTTCGAGGTTTTTTATGACGCACAATACGACTCAACAGTAGTACGACAGTATTATCGTTATTTTCTGATTTTTTCTATGAGTACGATGGTAATTTGCTCGATATATACCATCTGCGAAAAAATTGCTTTCACCCGTGACCCGTGCGCAGATCCTCATTCACCCGTGACGCGCCAGCACCTCCCTGGCTCCCTCGGTCAGCCGCCGCCGCCGCCGCCGGGACACCTCCCTCCGCTCCCGCGCTGCCGCCGCCGCCGTTGCCGGGCATCGACCCTCCCTCCATTCCCGCGGCGGCCGCCACCGCTGGGCATCCTCCCTCCATTCTCACCGCCACCTGGCATCCTCCCTCGACTCCTCGCGCCGCCGCCGCCGGCGCATCATCCCCGGCCGCCTCCACCGTCGCCGACGCCACTATCACGGTGAGCCGCGCTTGGCTGCGAACTTGTTCAAAGAAGTTCTTGAGCAGGCCAGTGCTTCAGAAGAGGGTGTGATGCCCTTGCCATACAATGTCATCTTCATGGATTGTCAGGTTTGTTCAACCAAAACTTGTTACTATGCCTCTGCACACGCGGAATTCTATGACTGTCTCACATAGCTAATAACATTTCCTCCTTGTTTTAATTTAGATGCCCAATATGGATGGTTATGAAGCGACGAAGCTCATCCGCAAGGAAGAACACCGCTACAATATTCACACGCCAGTCATAGCTCTGACTGCTCATGAGATGGAGGAGGATCTGCGGAAGGCTATCAATGCCGCGATGGACCTGCACCTGACAAAGCCCATAGAATGGAAGAGGATAGTGGAAGCTGTTTCCCGTGTTTGCAAACGTGAGAATTGAAGGGATATGCATTTCCCCGTCGCGTGAAGAGCTCAGGAAATCAGTGGTTTTGTGATTAGGATGGCGATGATCACGGTTCAGGCATCCAACTGGTCATTGCTAGCAGTTGTAGTGTCTTGGTACAATGGTACCCTAGGCCCATGGTTCATCAGCAATTTGTATCTTTTAGCAGCTAAACAATGGTTTCATTAGCAGACTATTTTTTTATTCTTTTGGAACTTCTATCGTAAAATTTAGTCTTGTATTGTGTAATGTATGCTGCTACAAAGGTCCCCAGCTCGATCTCCGCCTCTTGAGACGGTGGTGTGGTGGTGCACCTGACACTACACGAATGGCGCGTGGGCGAAGCCAGTGTTGCGTGAGAACAGCGCGCAGAATGGTTGTCGTCGTAGGAGAAGGATGCTTCTGCAAGGGCGACGTGGGACAGACAGCTCCTCCTGCAGGACCTGCACGATGATCTCGTGACTCGTCGTTGTCATCGTTTCTGCAATTCGCAGCGGAGCTGGAGCTGGAGCTGGGAGGAGGAGGTGAAGGCCGGCCCGCCCCGCCCCATCGGGTGATGTCCATGGTCGTAGAAAACCATCTCCCTCCCTTAGCTTGTTGGTGTTAAATCTTGTGGTGGAAATTGCATGCGATTATTTCCTCCAGAACAGTAGCCTCAGTAATATCGTCGCATACTATATACAGAAATTATGTAAAGATACGTAATATACTAGGGTATGTAGTAGGGCAACGTATGTACAAATACAATCCGAGATGAAAAATAGAGAACAGACACGGCGGATTGAATGGAACAGACAGGGATGCTTGTGCAAAGTACCAGGGCGGGTGTCGCCTTCAAACTGATATGATGCGATGCGAAACGTGAAGGTGATGGGTGACCTGACCGGAACTCCGTCGCCGCCGCCGGTGACGCCTCGCCTTCAACTCGAATCCCCTTCCCTCTCCATCCCATTCCCAGCCGACTTTCTTGAACCAGAGGCCGCACCACCGATAGACACATACAGATACAGTAGTAGTAGTAGTTTGGGATCGATGGTGCGATGAGCAGAGTATTGTTCATGTCCTGATGCATGATTGATTAATATAGTTTGACAAGATGCATGGATAGCAGAGTGCTGCTAATAAGTTGTCTAGATTAATTATATGGATTACAAGGCAAGACAAGACAAAAGAAGAAGCAGGTAACCACTGGTAGTGGTGGCGGTAGGCGGATATATTGGGTCTCAAGCTGTGCTTTGCTTTGGCAACCAACGACCTAACGTGCGTAACGGTTACTCGATGTAGTCGATCTGACTGTCAGTGTGTGACGTGGCATGGACATGGAGCGATCGCGACCAACCAAGGCACTACGCTCTCGGTGCACGCAGCACGCGAAAGCAGAGTAATGGCGGTCGACGTCGTCGTCGGTGCAGTGGGTATGTATATATGATATGATGATGGGCCGGCGGTTACCTGCTTATAGCTTGCTGGTTGCTGCTGCTGCTGGTAGAGATCGAAGGTGTGGTGGCAGCAGCAGCATCGCCGACAGCTCCCTCCCAACCTTTCCTGCGCTACATACTCCTCCTCCTCGATCAGCATTCAGCAGAGCAGCTCATTCCCTGGCGATGGAGGCGGAGTACATGGTCGCCCGGGTGTCGCAGCACGCAGCAGCTTACAACAATGCTCAACGGCCTCAAGAGTCTGTCGCCGTCGCCGACCAACGTCCTCCGCCTGTGGTGACGACTCCATTTGCCTGCCTCTGCTTCTGCCTGGACGATCAAGCCTCACGATTGCTAACACTAGGTAGGTGATTTTGCAGTCGCAGCGGACTCGGGGCAGCGCCATGGCGCAGCACCGCCGGCGGCAGGCTCTGGAGCAGGAGGTGGCCGACCTGCAGAAGCAGCTCTCCGACGAGCAGACCGTGCACCACATCCTGGAGCGTGCTCTGCAGCCCAGCTCGGCGCGGTCCGCCGTGCTGAGCATCCCGGCCTTCATCCCCACCAAGGCCAAGGAGCTGCTCGCCGAGCTGCTGCTGGTGGAGGAAGAGATCGCCAGGCTCGAGGACCAGATCAAGACCATGAAGCAGGGAGCTGCTGGGACTGGGAGATCATCATCAGGCGCCACTACCGCCGTCAATATTATGACCAAGCCCCCCATGCCACCACCACCGGATCAACCGACAGCCAACAGCAAATCCCCTCGCCCCTCCGCCGCCGCCGCCGGCAACAACCACCTCAACAAGTCCATGTTCTTCATCAGCCAGGCCATGGCCATGGACGGCGACTACCTGCAAATGAGCCCCAAGCACGCCCTGTTGCCGCCGACCAGAAGCAGGCATTCGCTTGACAGGCAGCAGCAGCAGCAGCAGCCGCCGCCAGCGAAGAAGATCCTCCACGAGCTGCCCATAAGCACCAAGCAGAGCGTCAATCCCAACAAGCTGTCCGAGAGGATCGTCAAGTGCCTCATCTGCATCTTCATCCGGCTGCTCAGGTCGTCGCGGGTCGCCGACATGGAGAAAGAGAAATCCGGCAACCTCGCCACCAGCTTCAGCTTCAGGATCGACACCGGCCTCAACGTCGCCGCCGCCAGGGACAGGGACAAGGACTGCAGGGACAGGGGGCAGCAGGACCACTACGGCATCTTCGCCATCCAGGACGCCATCGTCAGGGACATTGGCCCTTACAAGAACCTCGTCAGGTTCACCTCCAGCTCCTTGGACCTCAGAGGATTCTCCAGCTCTCCCCTGCTCACCAAGCTCAGGGGGATGCTGGAGGCGCTGCAGCAGGTGGATCTACGGTTCCTCAACCACCAGCAGAAGCTGGCGTTCTGGCTCAACGCCTACAACACCTGCATCATGCACGGCATCCTGCAGCATGGCTTGCCCTCCAACTCCGACAGGTTGCTGGCACTCAAGAACAAGGCCACAATCAACGTGTCAGGCCAAAAGTTCAACGCCCTGGTGATCGAGAATTTCATCTTGAGGCAGCCGTCAAGTGTGAAACAAGTGAGTCATCTATCACATATATATCATTCAGAGGTATGTACCTGCAGCATAATGAAATAACATCTACCTGACCAGGAATTCTGGAAATGCGATGTGGACGTGGAGGAGCAGCAGGTGAGGGAGCTCTATGGACTCAAGACCTCAGAGCCTAACATTCTGTTTGCACTGTGCTGCGGCATCAGATCATCTCCAGCAGTAAGTGACACTACTTTATATACATATATAATTATTACTGTAGTATACTCAATTAACTGAATGCAACAAATTAAAATTAAAATAGCTCCGGATCTACAAAGCCGATCGCGTTACCATGGATCTGGAGAAGGCGAAGTAGGAGTACCTGCAGGCATCGCTGGTGGTGACGTCGATGAGGCGGCTGCTGATCCCGAGCCTGATACACTCGAGCATGCATGACTTTGCAAAGGACATGGAGTCGCTGCTCCGGTGGATCTGCGAGCAGCTGCCGACGTCCTGGTCGCTGAGGAAATCCATGGTGGAGTGCCTCAGCCTGAGGGGGCACACCCATCTCATTATCAACATGGAGGAGGTGGTGGATGTCATTCCATTCGACTACGAATTTCAGTACCTGCTGCCAATGTGATGTGAAATTGGCAAGTATTTTCATTTCATTTTTTCCTGCTGCTGCTGTTGTTGTCGTTTGTGTCTGTTTTTTATTACTTTATTTGTATACTGGTGAGTAGTAGAGAAAGCTACGTGAAGGATGATCGATTGTTATAGCACAAGGCGGAATGAATGGATTATTGATTAAAAGGATGATGAGTGTAATTCTTATTTGTGCTAGCTACATGCATAGTACTAGCTGAAATGTCTCCAACTTCCTTGCGTGTCCCTTCGGTTTTAGGTCGGGTTGTTGTCCAGTTGTTTGCGCTTTAGGTATCTCCTAAAGTCACCTTTGTAACTCAATTCTCTTCTCTTAATGAAAAACGTGCTTTGCACGTCTTAAAAAAAAGTCTATTTTTGGCCATCCAACTCTTACCCGAGTTTGATATTGGCTATTGAACCGCAAAACCGAAAATGTTCGACCATCCAACTCTTGAAACCGTTTATTTTTTTACCATCCGGCAGTTTTGGTAACGTGGCTGCCACGTGGCGGCGGGGCCCACACGTCAGCCCCATCTCTCTCTTCTCTCCTCTCCCTCCTGTCTCCTCTCTATATCTATAATAAATATTTTTCCTTTATATATATAAAAAAATAGGGTAAAGGCCACCCTTGTAAAAAAAACAGCCCCGCCCATGGAGCATGCAGATCCAAACCCGATGAGCTCAGATTCGGCGGATAGAGGTCGGAGAGGGCCCTCGCTGACGGTGGGTAGCGATCAGGTGACCTACATACGGAAGATAGCGAGAGGAGGAAGGGAGGAGAGGGAAGAAGGGGGACCGCGCGGGGCCGACCCCGACTGACGGTGACGGACCGACGTGGAGGTCGGTGTATGTGACCTCCAAAATGTAGATCGTTTTGACTTTCCTACATACATAGATATTACTATACACCTATAGATATAAGATTATGTCTAAGAAACGGAGGGAATATCTAGGCAGTTTTTCGAGCTAATATAAGCAGCTACTACAACACCACCTGATCATCATCATCATCATCATCATCAAGAGAATAATGAAGAATGAATAAGCAACTAATATTACAAGGGGGCGGCCGGGGGGAAGCAGTGCAAATTGCAAGCAAAACCACAACCTAATAAGCTATCTATCTATCTATCTATCTATCTATCTGATGCATACTGTCATAATCTACACCAAGAACTAATAATTAATTCATTCTGATCAGCTAGCTTCTCAAGAACTGGAAAGCCGCGTTCTCAAGGAGTTGTTGCGGTGGACTCACGTTCTGAAATTCCTTGGTGTCCATAGAGCTTGCGATCTCCTCCAGCGATAGAGGCATGCTGTATAACCAACGAACATTAATTAATAATTATTTATTTGGCCTTTCAATCAATATAACTAATTGATTAATCCCCCCCACCCACCCACCCCCACCCCCACAAAAAAATACCTTATTTCCTCGTCTAGTAAGAATGTGGTACTGTCTGGTGTTGTATTTGTCACCACTTTTCTCATCTCGTCAAGGGCCTCCTCAGATACACTCTCCGTATTGTATTTGTCATCCCAGTACTGCGTGCATATTTTGTAAATCTGCTGAACACTCAATACCTGCATCAACGTAATGCAAATATAATTAAGCACATCATTTTTAATTTCCCCTAGCCAGCCAGTATTTCTGTGTCGTCGGCTTACTGGGCACAGATCATTGATGATTTCATCATATGAGATCCTGAACTTTTTGAAAATAACCAAGAAACCAACAGCTTGACATATGTGCTTAAGTTCATCCCACGCAGATCCTGCATACTGTCAGTGCTTGCGAGTTAGTACAAAAGAAAAATAACATTGCAACTGTACTATCATTTTAATGGATATCTGCCCTTGTAACGCCAAACACCAGTAATCTGCATGCCTTTATTATGAAAAGCCAAAGTACATGACAGGGGTCCATTAAATTTGCTCCACCTTTAGAATTTCAAGGCATAGAATACTTGAGGGGGTTAAGTAGACATGTCGTCAAATTAAAGTTCATTTACCTCTGGCTTGGCCTGTGTGCACCATGACTCCAGTTCATCCAGCCCTTGTTTCACGTATTCCCCATTGCTAAAAGAACAGCACTCTCGCCGCACGAGAAGACTAGAACGTAGTTACAGGAGATGAAATAGAACATTAGTGTTAGAAACAGGAAAAAAACTATGCCGGTCTGAGTTATTGACCCACCTATTCAAGAGTTGAGTGTTAATAAATGAGAAGATCTGTGTAAAAATCTTCCGTGCAAAAATTGTCGGTACCTAAAATTTCAGCATGATGATTACAAGTCAGAACACCATGTAACCTAATGCAATGCAAGTAACACGGATAACACTTACACAATTTTCTTGCAAAACTTTCAACAGGTCATTCAAATGGTTGACTATCATCTGCCAATAGCTACCTTGATCTGTAATCAAACCCGCTTTTGCACTTCTTTGTGCCTTGAGAATCAATAAGGATATAAGAATTGGGACTATAGACTAGGAACAACAAATAATGGCCTGAAATAGAACGTGGGTATAGAAGTAACACACAACTTAAACAATGGCAGCCTAATCAACAACTATAAGAACCTTGTAACAGCAAGAAGATATGCATGATAGAAGGAACATCCTAATATCCTCACAGATCACTCACGGAGTGTTCAACAAGCCAGTGGTAACGGTAAGTTACCGAGTGAACGCTGATAGTGAGAGTTGGTCTAGGCAAGTTAAAATCAGCACTATTCTAATCATGCCACTCCCTTTGGTCTAGGTAAGTTAAAATCTGGTCAAACATTTCACCGTCAATAGCTTTCAAAATAATTAATCTCAATATGTAAAAATCATGTTTCCTTGAAAAACACTTTTCATAATATCATACGTCTATTAGATACCATAATTATACAGTTTCAAAAAATACTATAACTATATTCTCCAAGAAAAATACTGGTCAAAGTTGCCCGTGAAGACCACAAAAGTCAAAGCATCAATTATTTTTAATATCAGATGTAGTACTTGCAATTATAACTTGGTGAATCTTGATTGCCAATATAGATTGTGCTTATTTTGAAAATTGTACTAATCCTGCTGGAACAATCAAAAATATGAATTGATATTTAACCTGAGCATGACTTTCAATAGATGGGGTAACCTGAATGACTAGTGAGACTACTGATGATATTTCTTTCTTCACATTGTCTCGGATCATTCCATATAAGCCTTCCACAAAAGCTGTTAGTTGCTGCTTGAAAAGGAGAGCAGGATACTTGGCCTCAACTTGACGCACGAGATCCATATCAACAGTAATATTTGAAGCACGAAATACCTGAGGACCATATAAACACCAAAAGAAAAAAAAAATAAAACCTTTTGTAACTATCCTAAAATTTATCAAATTACTGCAGCTAGACTTGGAGTCAGAGAATACTAATTTGTTTTTATTGAAAGTTAACTTAGTATATGTGGTTAAAAAATTATCACATCTTTCTTGTTTTTGAATAATTTAACACTCTTTACAATTATACTCGGGTAAATATGTAGTGCAAACCACCTTGTAGGTGGAATCTTGGAAGCTCCCAGCCTCCCATAGTGGACCGTCAGATAGGAGATCTACGGTCCACGGTGGGAGTTACAGTCCCTCCTGATATTTTTCATATACCCCCACGTTATAATGTACGCCACCTAGTCCCCAACATTGCAATAAATGCGACCATACCGTTGTAACTGGCCAATGGTTCAAGTTGCAATCGATCTACACTCCGAGTTGCAAATATTGTTGACCAAATACTTCCACAATATTTGCAACTCGGAGTGGATTCCAACTCGAACCATCGGCTAGTTGCAATTGTACTGTTGGGGAATGGGTGTCATACAGTATATGGTGGGGGTTATAAGAGAGGTTGTACCTAGCTGCTTCCACCGTAGATCTCCAATCTGATAGCCTATGGTGGGAGTTTCCAAGATTCCACCTACCAGGTGATTTGCACTACATATTTACCCGTGGTTAAAGATGCACCTTGGATACCATGAAAAGTTCAAAACATAAAAAATATGGATTGGGTGAAGTAATACCCATGTGTTTTTTTCGAACACATACAACAATGGTCAGATTAGCATAATGCACAAAATGCTGAATAAATGTGGTAACAGCCGGTTATATTCAGCACTTCCGTATTCAAGCCCAATGGATCAAGCCTAAGAAAGGTATTATTACAAGTGCTGCCATATGTCCATACTCCATACCATAGTAAACAGTACAAACTCCGTCTAAAAACGCGATCAATGGGTCCGATGAGCTAAAATGCAAAATATCATACAATGACAGAGAGTTCCGACATACCATCCTTCCAAGGAATGATGTCTGAGTCTGTGGTCTTTTCATGGGAGTTGTTCCAGATGAGCCAGGAGGTTTGAGGCTCTTTTGTAGTATAATCAATAAAGATGATGAATTTGACAACCAGTATGCAAGATCAGCATTGTTATCTTGTTTCTGGGAAATATATAACATTTTAGGAAGTAAGTATATTGAGATAAAACTCAAACGAAGCATTTAGGTTTGGAATACTAGAAAGGAACACCTGCATTGCAGAACCAAAAATCTGGATCAGTCGATCAAAAACATTTGTTTTGTCTGTCTCAAAAATTCTCCAATGAAGAAGGCATTTGTATATGGTTATTGCAGCAACTGGCTTTCCTTCACTGAATCCAATATTTTCAACAACACAATTTATCAGTGTGTCAACACTCTCCTGCGAGGAAGGTTAGACGAAATCATAATTTATTTTCTCTTTGATTAAATGCTTCTAGATATTAAGTATTAGCCAAGTAATTATACACTATGTCTCTCAACGAGGGATCTCCTTCCGAATTCCATAGGAGTGCCGTGAGGTGTCTGGAAAAATTATTATATTAGATTATAAAATGAAAAAAAGAAGAGCTATAAACGCCTATAAGGTTGATCACCCACCTGTTCATCAGATTGTATGCTTCCGTTAGCCAAATTCTGCAGAGTTGCAAAGACAGAAGCATGAGAGAACTTCCATAATATTTCTATGTAAGAAACCCCCACCACCACACGACACACAAAAGATAATGTAAAGGGAGGGAGGGAAGTGGGGGGGAGAGAGAGGTACTGATTTCCGATGCATGTTAAGCAAAGGCATATTATCAGGTCTTGATTTGATAGCCTGCTGCCGGAGAACATGGTTTTCTGCTTCTGTATTAGTCAGCTTTTCTTGAAGGCTGATCATGGAAAAATTTACAACATGTAACGCCTGATAACTTGACTGATAGAATCAACCATTTCATGTAACATCATAAGAACCTTTGCATTGTGTTCTTCAGTTCATTTATCTTTGACTCTGCATCTGTGGCCTTATTGATTAATTCTTCCCTAGATTTCTCTGTTTCTTCGAACTTCTGCTCTGCTTTCTGAAGTTTTTCCTCAAAAGAGGCCACCAATATCTGGAAATAAAAAGAGAAGCATATCATCAGCTCAATCGAGGCATTACTTGGACAGCACATACACCAATCATTTAAAATCTGTTATGTTGATACCTTGAGCCTCTCGTTTTCAGAAGTAAGCTCATCGACTCGAGCTGTATCAGTAAGGATCTCTGGTACCGCAGAAGCTTTCTCTGATGCTTCTTTGGAAGCTTCATGTTCCCTTTTCAACAGGTCCTTTGTATCCTTGAGCTGCAATTGCAGTTCCTGCAATTGTAATTGGAGCCTTTTAATTTCTTGTGTCTTGGCTTCTTCCATATCAGCCTGCAAATACCAAAACATGCAAAGCAACTCAGTGATGATCAATTTATTTCCTTTTATGTAATGTTATCATATGAGGTATCCTGAGACCCTAGTAGCATTAGCAACCTTGCAAATATGAACACCCTCTTCTATTAATTATTACAAGATAGGTTTAATGTACATGACACATTAGAGAAGCTTATCGAGGCCCCAGGACTGAGGTACCAGGTTCTAGAAAGTAGGAAGAATGAACATATGTATTTGCTTAAAAACTCAAATGCAGGTTTGAGATGCTATCATCATGATTAAAATACAGTACTCCTTTTGAAGTGGAGACATCCCACACTAAGAGAAAAAAACATACCACACTAAGAGAAAACATTGTCCAATATAATAAACTCATCTGATAACAAAGAATAGTTTTATGCCTACCAAAATGTTTACATGGGATATATTTCTCTTGAGGTCAACTAATAAAAAAAGGATGCACAAGACTCCTAGAGATAATGCAGTTAAAATTGCAGTACAATGTCCCTCCCCTAGGAAATTTGTACCAAGTAAAACCAAAGAGATTGTAAATTGAATGATAAAGATACCCTAATACGTTTCTCCAGTTGTAGTCGCCAAGTAAGCTCTTCGACTTCCTTCTCTAGTTTGCTTTTGGCAGCCTGTAGAGCACCAGTTTCTTTTGCAGCCTGAAAGTAAGAACGAAGTGGCCAGGCAAAAAGAGGTCAAGAAGGGTGACTTGATATTTGAAATAACTGTGATTTTGGTAAATCCAATTATATGTTTGTTTTTTACTCATATAACTGAAATTTGTTGATCTGAGAAACTTCAACCATTGGTGCAGCTAGACAATAAGATCAAAAGGGACAAATAGGATAAAAATGAAGTACAATAATGTTTAAACAAAGGGTCTCTTACCATTTTGAGGTTTCGGAGTTCCCTTCTGGCCACTCTTCTTCTCCAACCACACTGAGCCTTGATTGTGGCCTTCATCAGTCTAACATATTGTGAGCGTGCTAAATAACAGCGGCAACGACTCTGCAAGGAACACGAGCATAACAAGGTAGGGTAATTAACAAAACATGGATTTGTGACTGATTGTACGTGAAAGAATCACTTGATGCAGTAGGTAGTGGTCAGCATAACAATGCGTAATTCTCATGTGCGTTTGAGAAAAAAAACATATAGAGATATTTGCATTTTGGAGCAAAACATCATCTGATGCAGATAATGCGTCAAAGATTTTCTTTTATGACCCTAGGGTTCATCTGCTACTCAATTTCTTTAAAGAAAAGTAGTAGCTACATATGGAACAAAAACTGCGTTATTGAAGTACCTGAATAATGACTGCAGCTTTTGTTTGCCGCTTATAGTGGAGCATGATGCGAACCCCCATACCACGTAGACCGGACTGGATTGTAGTTGACGCAGAACAGATATCTACATAATATTTCCTTGAACGGTGCATACGGTAGCAGGTCTGAATTTTCAATGAAGCTGCTTCCTTACGAAGGTTTTCATAACGCCTTCTTGCAATTGTTCCTTTGGAAACACAGTGTAGAAGTCACTCACTGCTGAAAGCATGTTTCATAAGAAACAAAGGATAGGACAACGGAAGTTCTCATTTCAAGAATATATACCCCTACATACTGCCTGGAGTTGTGTAGCACATAGTTGAAGCTGGATGTATTTTTTCCGAGCCAGAAATGACCGAACTTTGCTTTGTATTTTTTTAGCTGAATGTCCCAAAACTTCAGTTCTTAAAGCATCTAATTCTGCCATTTGACCAGCACGAAGAAATACTTTCGTTTTTCCTATCTGTGCAGTTGAAGTCAGAAAGTGAGGTACATAAAACAAGGCAATGACATTAATTTTTTGACATTATGACTTCACAGTTGCCACTTGGGTTCTGAAATTCTGTTTGGGATTATTATGTTTTATATGAATGAATGTAAGTAAACAATTTAGGGGGGGGTGATACACCATCATATGTTGAATGTTAACTTCTTATGAAAGGTTCTTGAGCTGGAACAAGTTAATAATATAAAAAAACTACTACTTGTTCTAATTGTTACCTGATAGCCTGTAAGATTGGCTTTGTCAAGAAGCATCTTTGCAGCAGTGATTTCATTATGGCTGCCAAGGAAACACATAAGATACGCAATGCATAGAAAAAAAAACTTAATCAGTTAAGTAAATCACAAATTTACCTTCGACCGAGAACTTTGGGTTGCAGAATACCAAATCGATTAACAAATTCATAAAATGTTCTCCTAGTTGGGTATCCCAAACAGCTTATCCTTATTGCCTCTAAAACTCCCTGTAAAAAACGAACAATAAATCTCACAATTCAAATGAACAACTCTTTCTTTCTAGGGTTTGGATGTGTGGAGTGACACTTATTTGTATTATTTCTTTTTTTTCTAATTCTAAGGTAAATTTAGCAATTCTTTGATAATAGAGTTGAATCATGACATCTTTGTATTATACTCGTAGGCTTTATTGTAAAATATATTAATAACAAACTTAAAAAAAGAGTGAATTGTAACATATTTCTGCCTTCTGGAGGATGTTAAACGAGTAAAGCAAATCTTTTATTTTACCCTTTTAATATATCCTACCACAGCGGGGGCCTCCGGCCTCCCCCATTGTATAGTTTTTTTTAAAAAAAAGTAAAGCAAAAAAAGTTGGCTTTGGAACACTATAAAGTTTTTATGTAAAAAAGAGGTATCTTGGTACAAATTTGAAATGCAGTAACCATCTCTTTCTTATGTAAACCAATTAGCACATAAAGAATTACAAGATGTTTCAGCTGGTCGTGTCATGTGAAGATGCCTTTTCAATTAATAAACAGAATGGTGCACTGTTATCCATAGAAATATTAAGCATAATACCATCAATGTATCTAGACATCTTTTCAGTCAAAATGTTGCATGTTTAATAAAAATACAAAGAAAGCACAACTTACCCCACAACGAAGCTGCTGGAGAACATTAATGTTCTCAAATATTGCTGGCTTGAGAACATTGTTTGGTTTTACACACCGGATATAGTGTGGTTCTGTTGCACTCAGAGTCTCTAGCAGAGATTGTAATTGTTGCTGCAATATCATACAAAAATTAAGAGTCAATACAAAAAATAGATGAAGGATTAATGGAAGAATTTCTTTTTACCTTGAAACTTGAGCCGATTGAAGTAAACTTTGTGGATTTTGTTGATTCTTCACATGGTGGAAAAAGACTTGAAACAAATGAACATTTTGAGGCATTTAACAAGACTTGATGTTCATTCACAGCATAATCGATGTTTTTATCTAAAAAATGGTCTGTTTGATAAGTGACCTGCAAAATAAAGAGGCATACACTCCGTTGCAACACTTTAACTTTGTAAATAATTAGTATGAGTGAAGCACCAACAAATTAGCCAGCACAATGAACTGGTGACTCTCTTGAATCAAATATCAAAGTGATGGATATTGTATTCTATCTTTATAAGAATTGTGGTATGAGAAACTATGGGCAGCATGCATTAGAGTTATGAAGATCAAAGTATATTTTAAGGTTACAGGAAAAAAGTTGTTCCCGCAACAGTTAAAAAAAAGTTGTTCCTGCAACGCACGCATATGCAATTATGCACAAATGTTGACCCAGTTGAAACCATGTCCATGTTGATCCTTCTTGTACATGCCCCAATGCCCAAGCTGAGTTATTTATTTTGATAATAACTTAAGCAAGACCCATTTATCAATTAGTAGGGCACATTGAAAACTTTTAAAAATGATACAAACTTTTAGTCATATGTTTTCCCTTCAAACCGGCAAGAGAGCTTAGTTTTTTCTTTAGATAAAGCAAGATAGCTTAGTGGTTTGTTACATTTTACCCATACTAGAACAGTCTAGCTACGTCCCCCTCCAACCCACAACTGAAGTCATCTCTGACTGCATGAAATCAAACTATTTCAGGTTGGGTTAAAAAATGCCTCGTGTGTTCCACGCCAAAGTACAGGTCGAAGGCCGAGCTCATCTCACACGGGCTACGGTGGTGGGACAGGGAATCATGATTTTTTCTCGATCTGCGTGAGAAGGTCTTCTCTTAGAAAATGCTCGGGAGCTGTCTTAGCCCCTAGGTCAAGATTTTTTTAATGTCTGTGAATAATATATTGGTCATACAAAATGTTGAAAGTAGATTTGCCTTAATAAACTTATGAGGTTTCACAAATACTTTGCTATAGAAATTACTTTTCAAAGATATCTATTGAGATCACGTCAATTTCAAAAATTGGGACTTGATTATTAGAGGAAGTATCATATACCAAAACAAGTCCCAAATATGACATACAAGCAATGATGATTTTGAGTCTAGACAGACTACATAATAACTAGAGTCAAAATAAGTCCATCCAAACAGCCTTAATATTTAAATGTACATCAAGAACATGTTACCTACATTGCCAGCATAGTGGTGAATAGTGAAGTCAGACCGTGAAAATTTTGGTTTACTGAAGTGAGTGTTGTCTTTAAACTTCTGGTATAGCTTCTCAGCGAATGTCTCGTGGGTTGAATTTCGCAGCATGCTAAGCATACGTGAAAGAAATTATTAGAAGGACCTTAGATTCTGGCGAAATAAAATGATACACATATACATGTAATTTATTTTTGCACATACCATGTCTCATCCAAAAGCGCAATTATCCCCCCAGGTTTCTACATGACATAAATCAGAAAAAGAAATAAGGTTTCACAGCATGAGCAAATCACATAATAGACCAAGCATTACAATAGAACATCTATAGCTAAACAGTTCATAGATGTTAAGATGTCATGTAAGCAGCAGGCACACAAACATGTCATGTGAGAATAAATTTCTGTTTTAGTATACATATGGAGAAAAAAAGGAGGTAAGAAATAAGATGGACAGCTAAACTATTATGCATATATGACACGCAGAAAATTTGTGATGGATATTATTAGCATCACAGTGTACAAGCTTGTATACAGATTTACTAGCTAATCACTGATACTGGAAGACAGAACTGATCCTCTTTGTGATGGTAAATGACCCTGAAACAGGAATGTGGATGCAAGAGATTGCTTAATGTAGTTGGCAGTTAGCTCAGATTTTAAGTGTAGACTATAGTGCTTAATAAATGCCGTCACTTTTTAGTATATGCCTATTGGTCAGATGACATTGCATCAAGAATCCAAATTCTTCACCTTCTCAATTAGATCTAGAATTTCTTGGTTATCCACAAACTGGATGTAACTCCAGTCAATTTCTTCTTTTGTGTATTCTTCCTGCTCCATCTTAAAAACATGCTGTTCATGGGACATATGATGGTTAGAAAGGACTCACGGCTAATATAGTTAACAAGATTAAGAGTTATCAGCATAGGGTATTTTCTTTCTGTAACCTGATTAAAGTGTTGTTGGAGCTTCTCATTAGTCAGATTGATACAAAATTGCTCAAAGCTGCAGAACATCAAAATGTCAACATATAAGAACTACCTTTCTTTTAAATGTGACATAAGCAGATGATTATTCATGCAGTAGTTACTAACTCTCATCCACTTCTACAGCAATCATAGAGTTTTGTTATTTGTTATAGACTACTGCCCCTTTCCATCTCGAAATAGAGGATGAAACCTTTTTATTGGCTCCAAAGAAGGAGATGGTATTCATAAAGGAAGAGGGGAAACTGACATCTAGATTTAAGTGACATTGTGCTCCATATTATATATAGTTCTTTTCATTAGCTGTACTTATGCATTACATACATACAAATGATCCAGATCAATAGGTATGAAGGATTTTAAACTCATATGTAATGATTTGCCTTCAAAGAGGGGTTTACCCAAAATAGTACTGAATTTGTTAATTTTGTGATAACTCTTGTTTATGGAACTCAAGATCTAGACTGAACAAATCAGTCTTAGATGCAGTAAACCCCTTAATTTTCCCAAGGAATTTTGTTGGTTTTCACATCTATACTTGAGCCATGCAAGATGAGCAGAGCTTGTGCCCAAAGCTTAAGTTTTTTAACGTAAAACTGGCAGAGATTGCAAGATTTGTATTAACTAAGAGAGAAGGAGGCTAACAAGGCCTAGGCCAAATGGTAAAGAAAAAACTGTACAATTTAGGCGAACTCCTCAAAATTGGTAATCGTGCCCAAAACTTAAGTGCTTAGGTGTATCATGCATGAATGGTAAACTCAATCTAAACTTATATAAGTGACTTTTATAAGTATGTGAACATAAGTGGCAGATTAAATGCAAAGGCATACCAGTTAAGCACCTGTTTGTCAAGAAACTCTCGAAACCATAAATGTCCAAGACACCAATCAAAATCTTTGAATCGGGATCTTGACCAATTGAACTATTGATTTTATTTACAAGCCTGAAAAGGTCAAAGATGTGATTATTTTAAGTGTTACTATCCCTAATCCTGCTCAAAATGATGCTTTTTCAAACATACCAATCAAACAAACGTGAGTAAACTATCCTAGCCAATGCATCTCTACTCAGAGCCGCAGCTCGTGGGTCCAAATTTTTAGTAATACTCTCCCCACGTGTTGCCATAACACGCTTACACAAAGATTCCTCGAGACCTTTTTCATCGCACCTGCAGAGTCCCAGAATATATGCATATAAGGAACACAAGAGGAAAGGCAAATTCCCTACAAATGTACAAGTGCTACAGAAATACTGTACATGAAGAGCTCAGCTGCTGTCTTAAGATGGAATTGGGATTTCTCATCTTTGGGTACAGAAGAATCTGCTTCACTTCCTTCTGCAAATTCCACGTTGCCCAAATGTAGAATAGCGGCCACAACTCTAAATATTGCATCCTGCATGGCACAAATTCGCATGTAGAAGACTGTTCCTCTGCTAGTGATGTCCTAAACAGATAGGTTACAAAACCTTAGTTTACCTGTTCATCAAAACTGATACCCACAATACCCATCGCTCGTCGGGTTTCCATGTATTCTTTGGAGTCATCCAGCCCATCAAGCGCAATACAATTAGACTGGTTTAGATAGTGAAATGATCTGGCATCTCCCAATTTATATTTCTTGCAATCCTGATAGGCATATTCAAAGCTACGTATAATGATATAGACAAATAGAGAAAAGGTGTGCCAGAGATTACAGAATAAACTGATGATAATAGCAATTTAGATTTTCTTAACATTATCTCTGCAGCTACCTACATGTGGATTTCCAGCAGAAAAAATGATATTTTATTGCAAAAAACTAATATTTTAATATGGCATTTCCCCATAAATGTGTCATGCATTCTCTCTTAATTGAATTGGTTTGAGATTATTTTTACAGTTCCTTGTCACTTTTACAATGCAGAATAGTATCAGCTACCGGACTGTCGCTGCAATACTGTTTTAGAAGTCTAACTAGACAAACTTAGTAGTATAAAAAAATGGTAGTACAAGATTTCACAGAAGCAATTATAGTCTTATAGGTGACATGGTCTTACTTCTGGTGGTGCAGCACATAGCATGTAAAAGCAGTGGTAGTTTCTTTCTGGATCAGATATTTGACACACACGTGATCTTTCTAGAAGATAAGTTCTTATAGCAGCTCCTGATATCTTTCCGTTCTCATCAAACTGAATCTCAACAAATTTTCCAAAACGACTGTCAAAAAAATAATAGATAAAGTGTAAAACCAAATCAGAAAGTTGCATATGTAGTTAGTTTCACAACCACTCAAAACGTGAAGGAGCAACGATCCAGCACATTAAGTCAATTACCTTGAATTATTGTTCCTGACAGTTTTTGCATTGCCAAATGCCTCGAGAACTGGGTTGGACTGTCAAACAAGTAGGCGAATTAGAAATATATGTAGATGATGCACAGCTGCTTTGTAATCCTAAGAAGATAACTCGTCTGAGGATTCTGTAATAATCTATAACTCCTGAGCTCCCCACTAGGGAGTTCTCTCAACATGAAAGCATGCCACCTCAACAGCCTCACTAAGACCATGACATCCAGTGGTGGGCCCATTGTTTGAACTAGCTAAAAAATGTTATAACTCAAAAATCAAAAAACCAAATTAAATTCTGATTACACCATTGGATTCCTTTTAATAAATCCTTCAAAACAAGATCTCATATGAATATATTTTTGATAAAATGACAAATAGGCCCCATCGATGGTAGTTGGTATAGAGTAAAGTGAAAAATAAAAAAAAGAATGAAAAAAGGAAAAGGAAAAGGAAAAAGAAGAAAGAAAAAGAATAGAAGGGTGATAGTAATACTCTAACTCATAGATTTCTCCTACATACTCGCGGCAACGCGCAGGGAATTGAGGAATATAAAGGAATACCAGCGTAGATTTAATTTTGACAAAATCCCGCAGCAATGCGCGAGGTGTTCAAACCTAGATCAAAGAATTACCAACGGCGGCGACGAGGTTGCCGAGGTCGCCGAAATTCTCTTATGATCAGACGCGCGAGGTTGCCGAAATTCTCTCTTACGATCATTGCATTTTTCTTAATTCCCGCAGCAACGCGCGGGTGAGATTCCCCTAGTATTCTTTAAAAAGGAGGTGTGTGAGTTGACAGCCAATCAAAACGATTTCATTCCAACCCAGGCACGTCATCTTTAACTTCTTTGTTCTTAGGTAGACCGTAGTACTTGTGCTAGCAGAAAAAAGAAAGAACGCTAACACAGAAAGTGCCCGTAAAAAACACACCTCCAGGATCTGCTGTTGCACTGACCTTCCTTCAGCTTGAGCTTTACCACCCATAAAAGCGAGATATTGCATAAGCATTTTAGTGCTTTCGGTCTTGCCAGCTCCACTCTCTCCACTCACCAATATTGCTTGGCTTATACGATCATTGATCATAAGTCTGGATAAAGGGAATGTAGGGAACATCACAGGGGGTTCATATGTGAGAATATGACATGCCTAACAATCACGCACGAGGAAAACTCACCTATATGAACGGTCAGCGATAGCAAATGGATGGGGGCTCAGCTCACCAAATTCTGCTCCTTTGTAAATTCCCATCATATGGTTGTTGTATAGGTGAGGAAGTCTTTGAAATGGATTAACAGCTATCAAGATATTCCCGGTATAAGTCTGGAAGAACAATTCAATCCATTAGAGAATCTGCAAGAGCATGAATAAGGTTGCAAAACTGCAAACTCCTACCAAATATGAACTCGAACAGAACTACAAAGGAGGCGTCAAGAATCACTGCATCCCCAAATTCGTGTTTCAGTGCTGGAGGAGACCATGGTTTAAAGAAAAAATGACTACGCCGTATGCTTGTTACAAATAAAAAGGTAGGAAATTAAGATCTGCATATGTAGCATAGTATTTTATTAAGGGGTGAATTAGATAAGGCCTGACAGGTAAACCCCTGGAAAGGGAAAAATGAGCACAACAGAGTGAAACAATGTAGGAAGCATGAAAAGGGCATCTGCTCTCCAAGAGGAAAGAATAGTTGACGAAACCTAAACATGATATCATGCATCTGTTGTTCTAAATAAGCATTAGGGATGATGATGTGTTGAAAGACACAACTTACGTATATTTCATTTAGTCCATATCTAGACTTTAGGTTCTGAAGCACTCCTGGTTCATGTAAATATGCTAGCCTTGTCATATCCTCCACACCACCGCGTGGAGACTCTGTATCCTTGGGATAGGCACTTGAAACATTAGCAGTCACCTACAGGAGGGTCGTGTGTCATCAAAATGGTTATCTCAAGAGTTTTAGATTTGCATAAAAGAATAAAACAGCAGACGTTGTTTAATTAATGAGGAGAAAATGATCGCAAACAAGACAATTACCTTCTTTCCGGAGGTGCAGTTTATGACAAGTTCATCCCCATTGATCTCTTCCACTAAGCCATCCATCCAGGCCTCATCTGGGTCCTCGACCCAGACATGAGAGCCCACGACAAAGCGGGTTTTGGACGCCTGCAATGGAACAGACATTATTCGTTGCCTCGATCTCGATGATGGGAATGTCCCAAAGAGGCTGCGATCACAAGAACCGACGACGACGGGTGCAGGAGAAGAGAAGAAGCAGCGAGCACTAATGCATTATTGCGTTTGGCCATTTCAGCGAACATTTGAAGCTCGATCATGAGGCAATGCATTAGCAGGAAAAAAAATGGATTGATCTGATCTAGCTAGAGCGAAATGGAAAGAGCAGTACCATTGCGACGGAAGAATCAGATGGAGATCGGCGGCATCAAGGCCGCGATAGGATGCAGCGGCAGCAGCACGCACCTACCGCAGGACGGACGGGGTGGGGAGACGGAGGGGGGGATCGATCGAGCTAGCATTTCCAAGGATCGTCGTCGCCAGCGCTGGTTGCGTTTGTTTGCATGCCCCTTTACTATTTTTAGCAGCGATGCTAGCTGGAGAGGGTCGGAGGCACAAACTAGCTAGCTACCAGACTATGAGAATGTCGTCGCATCTTGTCCCTGCATAATCAATTGCCTTGCCCTTACCTCTCCCACACACCAAGGGTGAAGGCCGACGAGGCGCCCACACAGCCGGCCTTGCCTTCCTCATCATGGTGATCCCGCCCGGCGGCGGCCGGAGCGGCGCCGCACTCGTCGCGCTCGACACGGGCTGGAGGAGGAAGAAAACCCAGTATTGGGTGGGCCGGGAGATCGGACGTAGTGTCGACGGCCCAACTTTCTTTGGCCCAGCAGCCCTCGCGCCGCACCGTATAGGGCCCGCAGATCCTATCCGGTTCACGGAAGTCCATATACTC
This sequence comes from Cenchrus fungigraminus, assembly GCA_036936925.1. Classification (NCBI taxonomy): domain Eukaryota; kingdom Viridiplantae; phylum Streptophyta; class Magnoliopsida; order Poales; family Poaceae; genus Cenchrus; species Cenchrus fungigraminus. The sequence continues at coordinate 893,093 of CM072770.1, read as the reverse complement.
CTGTGTCCTAAAATAAGTGCTCATCTCACATTTCGAGGAGTCAGCAAGTTGTAAGTTTGACCGGATATATAGAAAATAATATTAACATTTGTGTCTCTAAACAAGTTTGTTATGACAATATATGACATGATTAATCTAATGATGTTTATTTAGTATCATAATTATTAATATTTTTTGATATATATTTGGTCAAACTTTAAAATGTTTGACTCCTCGAAGTGCGAGATGTGCACTTATTTTGGGACGGAGGGAGTATGTATGCTTGGGAAAAAAAAGTCCAATTCACCTTCCTGGATGTTCTGGATGTTGGATAGGATCTGGCATTTCCTCCCACGACTCGAAAACCATCCATCCCGGGAAGATCCGGAAAATTGTGCCCGGAAGACCCGGTACATCTCTGAGTTGGTCCGGGTGGCCCGGAAACGTGTGCAGGGTGACTCGGTAGGGCATGTTATCTCGGTTTACCTCGCTCTCTTCCATGTTCGCTTCCGTGTTGCTTCTTAGGCTTTGAAGCAATGCTCCGAGGGTCAATTGTACTTCAATGACTATGTGATCTCGGCAAGATCGTGTGGAAACCTTGGAGGTGATTTTGAGGCATAGGTCGAATTCTCATCGGAGAATTTTTTTTATCGGCTCCTGTTTACTCCCCTGTCTAGTCGCTAATTCGGTCGTTCGTAGGCTCAGCCTTTGTACTCGTAGAAGGAGGAGAAGTAGTGTTTTTTTTATAAAAGAAAGCAGCAGAAGATCGAGGGAGAGAGCTTTACGCGTTGCGCTTCAGCAGGGAAGAAGCAGAAGAGAGGAGGGAGGTCCTAGAAGGGAGGCTAGGTGGAGGGGCGGGGCGGCACGTGTCCCACCACCTGTAGGCCGCGGAGCACACGTGTCCCAGCAGCGCAAAGTTTATATATGCTCATCATCTTCCTCCGTTCGTTGCAATTGCAGCATCTCGCCATTAAGCAGTGTTGATCGATCTGGTACCTCTATAGCTAGCTGATTCATCATCACAAGCTGATCAGATCAGATATACACACACCAAGGCAACAAAGCAAAGCAAAACCAGCATGGCCGCCGGGCGCAGCATGATCGCTCCGCTTCTGGTTCTGAACCTGATCATGTACGTGGTGGTGATCGGGTTCGCGAGCTGGAACCTGAACCACTTCATCAACGGGCAGACCAACTACCCCGGCGTGGCCGGCAACGGCGCCACCTTCTACTTGCTGGTGTTCGCCATCCTCGCCGGGGTGGTGGGCGCCGCCTCCAAGCTGGCCGGCATCCACCACGTGCGCTCCTGGCGCGGGGACAGCCTGGCCACCAGCGCCGCCTCCGCCCTCATCGCCTGGGCCATCACCGCCCTCGCCTTCGGGCTCGCCTGCAAGGAGATCCACATCGGCGGCCACCGCGGGTGGCGCCTCCGGGTGCTCGAGGCCTTGGTCATCATCCTCGCCTTCACCCAGCTGCTCTACGTCCTCATGCTCCACGCCGGACTCTTCAGCAAGCAGTTCCCGGCAGGCCATCATGGATACCCGCCGGCGGCAGATCATCACTATGCAGCAGACAACAAGCCCACGGCAAGGGTCTGAATGTATCTATGTACTATGTCTGTCTGTGTCTGACATGCATCATCTCCTACCTATATCTTAATTCCTATGCATGGAAATGGAATTATGGAGGAGCTTAATAATGTAGTATCATCTACTGGTCTGTCATTGTGCATGATATGCTTTGGTTTGTGTAACTCTGCTGTAATGCTGCTTCTCTTCTTTTTTTTTAAGCAACAGGAGGGGCCAAGGCCCCTACTGATGATTAATTAAATTACAAAAAGTAAGGCAGTGAAAAGGGAGAGGAAGGAAGCAGGGAAAACAAAAGACAGTAAAAGAAGAAGGAAGATGAATGCATTATTTGGCATATATCCCGTCCGCCCCCGATTAAACATTTTTTGTATTTACAGTACTTGCATATTCTTTGGGAGGTAAATTTCAACATTTGACACTTGATATAATGACATGATCCTCTTCGCAAGTTTTTGAAATATAACCGCATGCGGATTGCTTCGATTGAAAGATTTCAACATTTTATTTTGGTTTCCTTCTCTTATCTTTTTTCTTCCTCCACCATTGACGTGTGGGATCCACCTACGTCTTTGGTCATCTTCAACCTTCATCTGGTGCGATTAGGCTTGTAGTCCAATGGTAGGACGATCTGGTGGGACGCTTGTCGGTGCGGAAAGTAGTCCCGACAATAACTAGTGAGTTACGCTGTGATCGGCTTCTCGATGGTCGGTGCCAACGACAACACAGGGGACACAAGTTTATCCTGGTTCCGGCCGGGGCCGTACGTCCAGCAGTGGTGTGCTCGAGGCACTGTATTGCGTTGCACCGTGGTGCTTGCAGAGGGGAGCTACAAGCGGGGCGGGAGAGGAGGGTGCTTGCAGAGGGGAGCTACAAGCGGGGCGGGAGAGGAGGCTGGACCTCCAGGTCCCTGAGGTTTTGATTGAGGCAAGTGCCAATATCGTAGTGAAGGCAGAAAGCGTGTGGGTTAGTGCTCTCCCTCCTCCGTCGTCCTGCGGCCAGGGGACTGCCCCTCCTTTTATAGGTCAAGGAGGAGGCAGTTTACAGGCGTGCCGCACTGTTCTGGCTACGTGTGATGGCATGGCGGACAGTGCAACGGAGTGGACGGCCGTCCTGGCGAATCTTGCTTCTGGCGGAGCGTCGTGGCGTGCCCTGTACCTGCCCAGGAGCGGCTTCGAGGGTGGCAGCGTAGGAACTTTCCGTGTGGTCGTCGTCTGTACGCTGACTCGAGGGTGCGGCTGACGGGAGGTCGCAAGGGGCACAGCCGCGGTCGTGGCGGTGTCTTGTCGCCCCGCATTCCCACAGCGTCAGGGATGGCGCAGCAGTGCCCGGGATGGCGTCGTGATGGCGGGGATGGCCGCGCAGGACCGACGGTGATGGAGGTGACGCGCCTTACTGGTCCGGCGTCATGGTGTGGCGCGGAGCAGGCGTCCGTCCCCGTTTCGAGGGTTCCGCTGTCCTCTTTCGAGGGTGCGGCGCGTTGGCCGTACGAGAGTGGGTGGCGCAGTGTCGCGGAGCTGACCCTGGCCTTGCCGAGTGGGTGGCGCAGTGTCGCGGAGCTGACACTGGCCTTGCCGAGTGGGTGGCCTCATCGGGAGAGTTGGCAGAACAGCGCCGGGATATGATTCCCGGGCGTGTCAGAGGGATGGCATGGCGCGGATTCGTCTTTGACCCAGGCGCCTGCAAGTGTTAGAACGCTGAACGCCCCTGTCGGGGGAGCAGGTGCAGGGGCGGCGAGCCTGTGAGGGCCTCGAGCGAGGCGGAATCTCACCCAAGGGGGCGACCGACCCTCGAGCGAGGCGGAGTTTCACCCGGGGGGTGGGGCGACCAACCCTCGAGCGAGGCGGGGTCTCGTGGCGCTGCGCCCCTCGAGCGAAGCGGAGTTTCGCCCGGGGGTGGCTGGGCCGACTGCTCTGGTGGGCCGCTGGGGCCACCAGGGCTGTGGGCCCGGCCGCTGGGCCGTGACTATCTTGAGCGCGTTTAGGTTTGTGAATTCGTTTGTGTTTTAGTCTTTGCGAAAGTGAATGGGTTTCCCCCGGTTTTTTAGGGGACCCTTACGGCTGTCCCCGACAACGCTACCCACCAGGGTTCAAATCCTGGTGCTCGCACCTTTTCCTGGATTTTCCAGAATTTACCGGCGTTATGCGTTAAGTGGTAAGCGACGTTCCCGTCGACGACGAGGCGCCATTGATGACTTCGGGAATCTCCAGATCTGTCGGTGCTCAGTCCTTCGGATGTGCTCATAGGGATAGGGTTTGCGTACGTGTATTCATAGGGGCGAGTGTACGTGCGTGTTGTGAGCGTCTGCGTTGTACTGTGTAATTCTAAAAAAAAAACCTTCATCTGGTCAACACCGTACCGCTTATATATCCATCAGTGGCGCGCACTCGCCCTCGTGGCCAGCAATCATGCATCAGGGGGTCGATCGTCGGAAGAATGAGCACGATGACGGGGTCAAAGGATGAGCGTCACGACTCACGACCACGAGCGAGAAGGTGAACTACAACAATGACGAAAGAGTACATGCATGAGACTGTGCAGACGATGAGGAGCCCGAGACCCGTGATGACGTCCACTCTTACCATCTCTCACCACGTCCACCTACTAGGCTACTATATGAATTGATTCAGAGCATCTCCGAGAGTAACACAAACCCATTACTAGTCCTTGATTTTTAGTAAGATTAGAAAAAATCTCTCTCCAACAACTCCTAATACATCCTCCTAATAATCTTTTAAGATTCGAAAAATCACCTCATTCGATCCAAGAGTATCCTAAACTTTTCCCTAAAATGAGAAAAAAATCTCTCTCCAACAACTCCCAGTACATCCTCGTACTTTTAAGATTCCAAAAAAATCACATCATTTGGCGTAAGAGCATCTCGAGTATCCTAAACTTTTCCCTAAGATGAGAAAAAAATCTCTCTCCAACAACTCTCAATACATCCTCATAAGAAGATTAGGATTCCGGGAAAACCACCTTTACGCGCGTGAGTTGGTGCCTAATCTAAAGGTGGAAGGACATATAAAAAGATTAAAGAGTAGATAAGGGTTCCTGATGTAAATGTATAAGAGAGAAAGAATATATAAAAGTGATTAGAATAATTTAGAACTAGTATAGGATTCCTGATATAAAATTGTCTTCTATATCATATTTTAGGAGTTGATTATTATGTACTCTTGGAGATGACCTTCTTTATTCTTTCCAATATTCTTTTAGAAGTTGTAAAACTTCATGTTTTCAGGAGGAAAAAAATAGACACTCTTGAAGATGCCCTAACTTTACGCGCTTCTGAGTCATGCCTAATCTAAAGGTGTAAGGGTACAGAAAGATAAAAGAGTAGATAAGGGTTCCTGATGTAAATGTACAAGAATATATAAAAGTGGTTATGATAATTTAGAAATAATATAGGATTTCTGATGTAAAATTATCTTATATATTTTAAGACTATATTTTAGGAGTTGATTATTGGGAAATCTTGGAGATGACTTTTTTTTATTCCTTCCAACACTTTTTCATGTGTTATAAACCTTCGTGTTTTTAGGAGGAAAAAATTAGACACTCACCTATCATACCATCTATGCCTGCGACCATAGGTAGTAAATGGTAATGCCACTATTTTCGATAATCTTTCCATTTATGCATGCGTGCTCCACTCCTTTCTTTCATGGTTGATTCACGTGCCAATCAACATCCTCTAATCGTCTCAATGTGCGTGATTGATTCACGTTGCTTATCACCATCCTCTAATCTCGCTAATCCTTTTATCTATGATAATCTTGCTAATTTTGTCAATCCTTCCTTCTATGCATGTGTGCTCCACTCTTTTCTTTCCTGAATGATTCATGTTGCTCATTACCATTTTCTAATCTTAGCAAATCCTTCTATTAACCCGATAGTGAGGCACGAGTTTTTTGTTTTCTATTATTTTTCCCTTTTTGATTACCTTAATATTTCAGTTTGGCTATTTGTGTAGGTTTTACAGGGTGTAGGTTTCACAACTACTTCCATAATATTCCAGTTAGGATATTTGCGCAATTTTTTATTTCTAATGTAATTTTCTAGTATTTTTTATGTTTTGGATAAAGATAATAGTTGAAGTATTGATTTTATTTTTGAAGAAAGATACGGGTCCGTTCGGCACAGCTTTGTTAGCTGCTTCTGCAGCTGTTTTCCACGAAGCTGAGCTGTGCCAAAGGGGCTGGCAAAACAATTGTGGCAAAGAAGCCAGCGCAAATCGCGCTCTCTAGAGCGATTCCGCAGAGAGGAAGCCGAAAAAACCAGCTTCCCCCGCTTCGTCGCCTCCGTGGGGGCCGGAGTCCCCATCTTGTCCTTGAGCGCTTGAGGGTGCCGACGATCGAGGTAGAGGTAGGCGCCGGGAGGGAGCTAGGCGGATGACGGCTTGACGCGCGACAAAGTAAAGGCCGACGGCCAGCGGTGGGCGTCTGGCGTGGTGTTTGTCGGAGTTTTATATCTGGCAACCTCCATAGGGGGTACCCGTCGGAGAGTAGATAGTGGGGATCGCCAGACCTGGAACTCGAAGGTATGCGCGAGGACACAAGATTTATACAGGTTCGGGTAGCCAGAATAGCATACCCTACGTCCTGTTTGGAGTAGTATTGTGCCCTGCGCCTAGGTGTTGTTTCCCGGAGGGATTGTTGATGTCCTCCTAGGTACCCGACCCTCCTTTATATAGTCCAGGGGGCGGGTGCCTAGTCGGTTACAAGATAGGAGTTCTAGTAGGATTACACGGCACGAGTCCTAGTAGGATTACAAGGGGATTTTAGTAGGAGTCCGTCTTCATCCTTCCTTGCAGGTACCCGAGGTGTATACCCGACAAGCCCCCGAGCACTTTGTAGTCGGGAGTAGTAGTTCGAGTAGTCTTGAAGCCTCTTCGAGTAGTTCTTGAGTGTCCTCGAGTATTGCTTGGAGAAGGCTCCAATAATACTTGAACTGCCACGAGGTTGGAAGGTGGTCCAGCTCATCTGTCTTGAAGTTGAGATTATATGGAAGTGCGATTGCGAAATCGCACTCCATATGGAGTAATCCCCGAGCCTTAGGTTGAGTCGAAGAATCAGGCTGAGGGTCAATCTTGAATCTGAATCTTCCGTCTTGAAAAAATCAATTGATGGACGTAGCCTAGTAGCCCCCGAGCCTTGGAACGATTGAAGAATCAATTCAAGGGTCTTCAGTGTTTGCGGAAGTCATCATCTGAGTACTCTTATAGCGTTTAGCCCTCGAGCTCGTCACCAGGTGTATACCCGACAGTGCTCCAGCTGGCCCGTGCAGGCGACGGTGCCCACGAACCCGATGGCGTGCGGTCGGCCGCGCTAGGCCTCCACGGACCCGGCGAGTGGAGGAGATGGAGCCCACCACCGGGGTAGCTTCCGGCGCAGAGGAGGCTGGAGGAGATGGAGCGCGCTGCCGTGGGAGCTGGAGGCCTGGGAGCACATCGGCGGGGCACGCAGAGAAGGCTGGGGATCCCGTCGGTAAGGGAGCTCCCGGCGGTCGACGCTGGCCGCTGCAAGGTGGGGGTAGGTGGAGGAGATAAGGTGGAGGTGTGGTGACGAAGGGATAAGCTGGTAAAGTGGAAATGAAAGAGAAGATAAAAAGAAAAAAGAAAAGGGAAATAAGAAAAGAGAAAAAAAAAGTGAGGGTATTATGGACATTTCACCCTCTTATCCACCTTACACACTCAGGAGACATTGTTTTGGCAAACATTTTTCTAAAACGGTTTCAGATTTTCCGGAGAATTGCTCCACCAGCACAACTACAACCGAAGCTGCCCCAACCCACAACTTTTTGTCATCATGCTAGCTAGGGGAAAAATTCCTTTTACTTTGTGGCAGGTATAAACTAGGAGAGGGGAGACATGTCGGCCTTGATTGCAAGAGTCGGGCTGGGCTGGGCGGCCCTTCTCTTTTGTTTCTCGCAGAGAGTTCTAAAAAAAAAAGAGCAAGGAAGGGGGGAGAGACTCGTCATCTCCTTGCTGCAGGGCAGGCTGCTGCTACCCCCTCCCCCCATCTCAAGCTGCAGGCTAAGCTTGCGATCGCCCTCCTCCTCTTCTTCTTCCGATTCGCCTCCTCCACTCGCGGATAGGATTTGGATTTGGAATTTGCGGATCGACGGACGAATCCATCCATGGCGCGGACCAACTGGGAGGCTGATAAGATGTGAGTATCCCTCCTTGCTTGTTCGATCTGCTGCTGCTGCTGATGATGATGGCGACGACGACGACGATACGATCCAATCCCATCCGCCATCCACCGTCTGCAGGCTCGACGTCTACATCTACGACTACCTGGTCAAGCGCAACCTTCAGGCCACCGCCAAGGCCTTCATTGCCGAGGGCAAGGTCGCCACCGACCCCGTCGCCATCGACGCCCCCGGCGGCTTCCTCTTCGAGTGGTGGTCCATCTTCTGGGACATCTTCCACTCCTCCACCGCAAAACCCACCGCCTCCTCCTCCGCCTCCGGGGCGCCGCCGCCTCCCCATCACGATGTACGTACTCACCGCCCGTGCCACCACACCCTCCTCAACTAATTAACTACTACTGCCTGCCTGCCTGCCTGCTTGCTTGCTTGCTAGATCAACAAGTCGAGGGAGCACCAGCTGAGGCTCCAGCTACTGCAACAACACAACCCCGCCCAACTCCAAGCCAGAGGACCTGACGTCTCCGCCGTCCTCGCTTCCAAAATGATGGAGGACCGCATCAGGAACCCCAACCCTGCTGACTCTGACGCATCACAGCATCTCCTAGACGCGAATAGGGCAGCCCTTCACAAGTCACCGCCTAACCAAACTGGGTAAACCAGCACTCTCATCATCCTACCCTACTACATATCATCATCATCATATGAATAAATGTAACATGTACATGCTTCCTTTCAGGCCACTCCCTATGCAGCAGCAGATTCACCCAAGGAACCAGCAACTTGTAACATACCCTTTTTACCTTATCTCTCTGTCATCGCAAGCAAACTTGTAAATACCCCCTTAATACTCTATCCATCAATCTTCAAGGACATCAAGCCCGATGTTGCTATGCCACAGAGAACAGTGCCAGCGGACCATTCTTCATTATATACATCAGGGATGATGCACCCAAAACCTCCATTACTCGCCGCTGGTTCGTAACTTGCCAACTCCTCCCAGCAGCAGTTGAATTACCGTTGTGTCTGTTTTTACTTCTGCTCAAGTAAACCGATTGTAAACTCAATCCTCCCTGTTCCTAACATGTCAAAAAAAAAGGCGGCACTAGTATCTCGTGGTTAGGATTTTGATAAGAGCAACCTAGTGCAACTTAATCCGTGGCATGAAGACCAACTTGCCAATAAACCGTGTCATGAAAATGAACCAACCTTCCTAATGGCTAATACTACTAACCTCTTGTGGAAAATTGGCAGGCTCAATTCAGTTGAAACCTCCAACTAGTACATAAATGGTACAGGTTCATTGCCAGAGCAATCATGGAAATTAGTTAACCATATTCACATTTGAAAATTGGAAGGTTGCCCCAAAGACCTGCCACTGCTGTTCTGTTCACCTGAAATCAAAGTGTAGGTTCAATTAAAGTAGGAAGTACGGCAGCAGGGATAGATGGATAAATCAGAAGCCCCCTAGGCCTATAACATTAACGATTTGGTGTCTCTGTCTGAGTTGGCAATTATAATACTGTTGACCTGCTTAATACTAATTTTCTTGCAATTCATTGTTCTCCAATTAGGACTAAATCAAGCTGGAGGAAGCGTGCCGCTCAAAGGCTGGCCTCTAACGGTGAGTTCATATTTCTGTCTATGTTTGCATATCCTTCTGCTTTTGGATGCTTACATATGTTTGTTGTTTGCTAAAGGTCACAGGTACTATCGACCAACTTCGGTCCAATTTAGGTGCGCAGAAGCAGTTGGTGCCATCTTCAAACCAGTTCCAACTTTTGTCACCACAACAACAGTTGATTGCTCAGGCACAAACACCGAATGACCTTACTAGAATGAGTTCTCCTGCACCAGCTGCTTCACCGAATGTTCGATCAGATGATCCGGATTATTTGATTAAGGTCAGTGTGCAAACAGTTTAGTTTAACTTGGTAAACCGAGTCCAAACTAAATGTGCGCTGTTTGGTTTTGTTGTCAAATAATATATTCTTCTGCTGATTTTGTTCTCCCTGAGAAATTCACCCCTTTCACTGCCTTTTTTTTCCCTTGCTGCCATTGACTGTACATATTTGCAATGTTTTAGTTGAAGACGGTCCAGATGCAGCAGCCCTCGGGCTACCGGCCAATGGAATTGCAACAGCCGCAACAACAGGTGGCGAAGAACCTCAAGTTTGTTTGTAGCCTCTTGTGGCAAATTCTGAACGAGTTTACCTATTTTCTTGTCATCCAGAACACTAGAAAGCGGAAGCCAACTTCTTCTGGAGCAGCTAATAGTACTGGCACAGGAAATACTGTTGGGCCTTCTCCTCCATCAACTCCATCCACTCATACTCCAGGTGGTGGGGTACCAGTGACTAGCAATGCTAATATTTTACAGAAGAGTTCGATGATTTGCGGAGCGGATGGAACCAGTGGACTTGCCTCGTCCTCAAATCAGATGGTATGATTCTGTCAATGCTCTTGTGTTGATGCTTTCAGTCTCTACAACTCTGTTTCTGATTAAGTGAGTTCTGTTACTGACAGGATACTTTGGATAGTTTTGTTGATTTTGATGAAAATGTTGATTCATTCTTGTCGAATGATGATGGAGATGGAAGAGACATGTTTGCAGCATTGAGGAAAGGGTCTTCAGAGCACAATTCAGAGTCCTTAAAGGGTAAATATTTTAACCTTGGAGACTAATGTGCTCCGAAAAGAAAAATATGTAGTTCAGAAGCTGTACCTCGGGGTAATTTAACATTTTGCTATTACGAGGGGGGGGGGGGGGTGAGTAGCATACAATTTGCTATTCTGGACTACCATTAGTGAGTCAAGATAACCCTACATGTCAGCGAGAGGGCAATTGCACCTGCATCATAATGGCATAAAGTTGAACGCTCTCTCTCTCTCTCTTTGTGTGTAGGTCTCTCCTTGAGTGAGGTAGGTAACAACCGCACAAGCAACAACAAGGTTGTTTGCTGTCACTTCTCTACAGATGGGAAGTTACTAGCTAGTGCTGGCCATGAGAAGAAGGTAAAATGTTCTAACTTTGGATATACCTGATCGTTTCTCTCGCAGCAAGTTGCCGGTTAGTTTCAGGTGATTTAAACGTTATCTTTGTAATGCAAACTTTATTTTTAAATTACAATGATGCATTTCAATTTAGCATTTAGTTTCATCAAAGTTGTCACTGCTGACTATATTCACAATTATGTTTTCACGTCCCAGTAAGAAAATTATTTACATGCCATATCTTTTACACATTTTCCGTCAGTTTGTTTTTGAAGCCGAGCAATTTTTTTTCTGCCTTAATTTGAGGAAGGCTGCCCTTTTCTTTTGAGTCTCAGTTCGTGCAGTATTTCTCTAATTTATGAAATTATTTTTCTCAACTTTTTATGTATTAATATGTATGATGTTTTATTGATATTATAGGTCTTCCTCTGGAATATGGATAATTTTAAGATGGATACCAAAATAGAAGACCACACAAACTTTATCACAGACATAAGGTTCAAAACTAATTCCACTCAGTTGGCTACATCATCTTCTGATGGAACTGTTCGACTTTGGAATGCTGCTGATGTGAGTAATTCTTACTGTCATATATCTGCAAGATCGTTTACAACTATAGTTTATTTTATTGTTAGGTGGATGCCTATTTGAAACCAAGAAATAAACCAAATATGTCAAGATAAACCGTACTAGGAAATAAATGTTAGCATTTTTGGATGGTGTCACGTAGTGCAACACCTTTTTGCCAAACTTTGCCTAAGGTGTTGCTAACAATTTGTCTGTGAGGTTTGGCTAAGATACGAATCCATGACAAGTGGGCTATAGAGTTGAGAAAGTATGGCATGCAACAATTGTAGCAGAGAACCTAACACTTGCCTAAGAAACTGTGGCGTGACGAGTAGTGGACTCCATCCAAACACACCATTGACGAGATTGAATCTGGCAGCTTAGATTATTCTAGTTACTTCATATCTTCAAATTCCCCTCGCCCTGTGTCTCTGGAGCCTCTTTCTAGGGCCCCCTTTGGCAGGGTTTTGGATGTGGCTTCTCCACCAGCAGAAGTTGAAGCCTTGCTAAACAGCAGCCTGGAGAATGGCTTCGGCCATGAAGTCCGACAAAACCCAGTGTCTGGAGTCATCTGAGGCAGGGGATCCAAAAAAATTGACTTCCTATGGCTTCTCCTTGTTAGATGCCATCCATGCCTCTCAGAGGGGTCCACAGGCGGAGCAGGCGGCTGGCGAGGAGGGCAGGAAGGAGGAGGTGGAGGTTGAAGGTGACGACAGCGCTGGATGCAGGCTCGAGGAGGGTGGCGGCGGGTGTTGGGGCATACGGGTAGCGCCCTGCCACGGCCCCCAATGGCGCATGAGCGGCGGCTGTCGGGCCCCACTGCGATGCCAAGCCGGGGAGGTGGCGGCACAGGTGCCGGCGATCGAGAGGCGGGGAGGTGGGGGAGTCTGGGGTGTCGGTGATGAAGGGAGGTGGCTGGCGAATGTCCGGCAGCGCAGGAGAGGTGGAAGGGTGGCATGTTGGAGAAGCGTGGTGGAGGGGCCGTGCAGGAGAGGTGGATGGGCGGCGCGGTGGAGAGCCTCTGGATAATGAAGAAAGAGGTTAAGGAAAAAGAAAAAAAAGAACAGGGGAAATCAAGAGAGGAGAAAAGGAAAAAGAACATAGAAAATGAAACAGAAAATTTAAAAGATAAGGGCATTATAGACATTTCATCATTTTATCCATGTTACACAGCCATGAGAAGCCGTTGACCAAACGTTTTTCCGTCCAGATGAGCCAAAGTCAAAAGGAGCTGCTTCACCAAAGAAGCCGTAGCCGCAACATAGCTGCTGGCCACACTGTTTGAATTCTCTTTTATGCAGCGATAGAAAGACCTTGATATTATTTTTAGTTCTTGTTGATTTGTGTTTGCTTCACAACATTGTTGTCTCAACCGTCATATAGCGTGATTAATACTGTAGTGAACTAGTGATATCCTAAGTTTATTACTATTCCCCTTTTGTAGGAAAGCAGCACTTTACAGACTTTTCATGGGCATACCTCTCATGTAACATCTTTAGATTTTCACCCAAGATTGACAGAGGTTCTTTGCTCTTGTGATGACAATGGAGAAATTCGCTTCTGGACAGTTGGTCAAACTACATCGACCCATGTTTTTAGGGTTGGTCCTTGATGCATGCCTCTCATCTTCACAAACCTTTCACCCTTGCTGGAGTTCAATAATAGGGATGTACTTTTTTTTTTTTTTTGCCTGACAATGTGGTACAGGCGAAGCAGGGTGGTACCGGAAGAGTCAGGTTTCAACCGCGAAGTGGACAGCTCCTAGCTGTGGCAGGTGGAAGCATGGTGAACATTTTTGATGTTGAAAAGCAGGCCAACTTACCCTCTCCAGCAAAGGTAATCAATATGTATGAGATGGTTAACGTTATGCAGAATTTGCAATGCGAAAGTAGTTGAGTGTTCTTTTTCTATAATCTGATATAGGGTCACAACAGCGAGGTAAACTGTGTGTGCTGGGATGAAAGTGGTGAGTATCTGGCTTCTGTAAGTCAAGACAGGGTGAAAGTGTGGTCAGTATCGTCGGGAGCGTGCATTCATGAGCTGAGATCTCATGGGAACCAATATCAGTCATGCGTGTTCCACCCGAGATACCCGAAAGTGTTGATTGTTGGTGGTTATCAGGTAAATGAAGTGCTGCAACTGTAACGACATGCGATGAGAGACGATGGGCGCGCTGATTGTTTGATCTGCATGCAGACGCTGGAGCTGTGGAGCTTATCGGACAACCAGAGGAACCCGATCCAGGCACACGAGGGGCTGGTAGCTGCTCTGGCACACTCCCCGTTCACGGGGATGATCGCCTCTGCCAGTCATGACAGATACGTGAAGCTGTGGAAGTGATGGATGGATTGATTATACACTCACAAGTGGTCTATCTATATCTAGTCTAGTCCTCCTAATTAAAAACTGTACTTGTGTTGGGCAGAGCTTAAAGTGGCTTGTGCTGATTTGTACTTAATAACTTGGTGACTTGGTTGATCATGCACTTGAGAGTTTGGAGGGCTAGCTGTACATGAATGATTGATTATATTGGGCTGATAGGCTTTACTCTAGCTTGTTGATAACTTGCTCATGTATCTGTACTATGTAGCAGAGGAGGACAATGAATACAGAGGATTTCATTCATTTCTTTTTCTCAGGGCAATATAATAATAATTGATAGCCATCATCATATATTCATATATGGTCAGTTTGCTGCTGGTGATGGCTTGAGGCCCTTCCTGAGCAGCAACACGCCGCCGCCCTGCAGCTGTGGTGAAGGTGCAGGAGCTGGAGCTGGAGCTGCTGGGTGCTTTGGTGGTGCCGCCTCCGCCGCCGCCGTCGTACTCATGGTTGAAATCCCTAATCATCATACATAAAAAAAATGCATGTTCATCTCCACCTGGCCCTAACATACATACATACGAGTAGTGAGTGACGACTACCGACCTGATTGTCCGAAGCATGCGCTGGCGCAGGAGAGCTGGCAGACGATGGCCCATCCCATGCAGGCGTCGTTGCACTGGCTGCGGCAGTCGCCCAGCGCCGCCCGCGGGGACGACAGCAGCAGCAGCAGCACCACGGCCGCCGCCGCTGCCGCCGGTGATGTATTGGCCGCCGCCATTATTCTCTTCTCTTCTCTTCTCTCTCCGCACGGCTTTGCAGGTACGCGCGCGCGCAGAGAGAGAGAGAGACAGAGACGACGACGACGACGACGTTGACAAGATCGTCGGAGGAGGAGGACGCCCTATGCCATCCATCTCTCATGCCTGCTTTATATACTGCAGGCTCGATGCATGCAGCCACAAACTAAAACAGACGGTGGAGCTGCACCCTCGGCCTCGGGTGCTTGTGCCTCTCGTGTGTGTCTCTTTCTCTGTTTTTCTGAAAAAAAAAACAAATATTTTTTTCCATAAGGAAGACCGCGCAAAACTGCTGCCCCCCAGTACTAGCTAGCTTGTTATCAAATTGTAGATATACCTGAGCATTTTTGGCTCGGCCCGTGCCAGTCCCGCCCACGGACCTTACTGGACGGGCGTGGGCAGAGATCTTGAAGCCCGCGAAAAAAATCTTGGTCCGAGCCCGGCCCGACATGCTGTTTTTAGCTATTTTACATTGTAAAATACGCGGGCGGCCCGCCCAAGCCCGGCCCCGGCCCGAGCCCGACCCGAAAACTGAGGCCCGACACGTCCCATGGGACGGTCATGGGTAGGATTTTCTCGACCCGAAAAAACCGAATTTTTTTTCAGCCCGGCCTGAACCCGGCCCGACCCGTGAAATGCTCAGGTCTAATTGTAAACCATTTTGGTTGCTAGATATACCTGGATATATTTAACGTGCATTGTATTACTTAAACAACAAACATGAGGTTGGGCCGATGCAGCTGGTCAATCAATCAATCACAAGAGATGCGCTCTCGCATACATAGAATAGAATGCATATATATGCATGCCACCCCCAACAAAGACTAAGTACCTACCAACAACCTCCCGGCCCGATGCAAGTCCCACCACAACCACCTCACCATCTATTCGATCTGGTAATTAATATTACTACTTGATATAAATGTAAGATTATTTGTTCTCTGCTTTATTTCTAGTAAGTAGGTACAAAACAAAACAAAACAAAACAACCAGGAATAATGTTCCCTACACAAATAAAAGACCGACCTAATCAAGATGGCCACAGACTGTGATGTTGGCAGCGCAACAAACGCAACACCACCAAGGACCTCAGTTACATGCACACCCACCCGCTGCAAGTCTATATGTGACTGGTCTTAAAAAGAAGCACATATATATAACTACTATTAAAAGTCCCATTTTTATATGATGCACGGTGGTAGTTTTGTGTGTTTTGTTTATATTTGCTCTCGATTTTTTTTGAAAACAATATAAAGATAGAAATGAAGTTACAAGCACAGCTTTCACTTTCCAAATGAAATTGAGACGTCATGATCCCTTAGAAACTCGTCTAATCTGCTGCCGCCACCAACTAAGCAGAAAAGGCTGACGTATCCTCTCCAATTAATGTTTCATTTGATTTGAGGGAAAGTTTTTTTTAACCAAACAATATCTCTAGTTCAACAATCTATCCATCAGCATTGCTAGCCAAAATGGTAGTGTAGTGGCCCCCGTGACATGAACGTTTTGATTTTTCTAAAATTATCAGCGTTACATTTCGTGTGGCATAATATAAATAAAAAAGAAGAAGAAGAAGAAGCAGGCCAGCAGCAGCAGGAGCAGAGCACTCTCCACCCTGTCCGTCTGGTTGTATGTCTGCAGTCTGCACTGCACTCAACAACCACCCACACTCTCTACCTCCCCATATGGCCATATTTCATTATTATTTTTCCCGGTTCCTATTTATCTCTTCTTTGATTCTTTAATTGCTCTTCGGTTCCCTTGCGTTTCTGTCGAAATTCTCAGCATTTTCCTCCTCCAAAATCACTAGTCTTCCCTGCACTCTGGCATCCGCCGTTCCTGCAAGATCTGATACCCAAGGGGGATCCACTACAACTGTTCTGCAATGAGGCCGGAGACGCGGCTTGAATCGGCGGTGTTCCAGCTCACCCCGACCCGCACCAGGTGAGCTACCGGATCTGCTCAAGAAACTCGCAGCGATATTTCTCGGTTTCATCTCACCAACTGCTCAATACCGTGTCGCTCCTCTGTTGTGTGGTGTGTTGCCAAAAATGGAGCGACCTCTGGATGCTCGGGCATATGGCAAAGCCGCCATCTTTGTTCCACCTGGGAAGCCGCCGATGGTTATTTCTCCGTCCGTGCAATGGCAAAAGCTTTCGCCTTTGCCTCATATGTAGCCTTCACTCACTATCTCAGTGCTGTGTGTGGCGCGCACAACTCTGCGGTGCTATATATCTGATGTGCTCGTGCTCTAAATTGTTTTCCGATCGGATACTAGGGACACAATTTGTATATGAAAAGCTGCTTGCTTTTTATTTGAAATGTGCTGCTTGTTTGTTTGTTTCAGCTTGCGATTGTAAACGCTACATTTCACAATCCCAAGCCGAAACAGACAGTATGTAATGGCCAATGAGTCTGCTAGGAGCCTAGGAGCAAGCACATCATAATTCCCCCCTTCTTTTGTAGGTGTGACTTAGTTGTGGTGGCAAATGGACGGAAGGAGAAGATAGCCTCTGGTTTGCTGAACCCTTTTGTCGCACATCTTAAGGTTGCACAAGAGCAGATTGCCAAGGGAGGCTATTCAATCACACTTGAGCCGGATCCAGAGGTTGATGTGCCATGGTTTACCAGGGGCACAGTGGAGAGGTTGGTGCTCGGCTTCTCTTAATCTTGCCACCCAGTTGCATTTCACAGCGTCAGGGGCGGCGATTTTGCATCTTTTTTTTTTTGTTTAGATTATTGGGGTGGTGATTTGCATGGTTGGCCTTGGCAGGTTTGTTCGTTTTGTGAGTACACCAGAGGTCCTAGAGCGGGTCACAACAATAGAGTCTGAGATATTGCAGATTGAGGATGCCATTGCTGTCCAGGGCAATGACAGCCTTGGTTTGAGATCTGTAAGTAGACATCTGTGATGGATAACTTGTGATTAACATAGCAATATCAGAAAAGATGAGATGTTCTTATTTGCACTTTGTTAGGTGGAAGGCCATAATGGGAAATTGGTGGATTGCATGGAAGGTCAAACACCGATGCGTATTTCTTGTTTCTTTCATCATGATCCATAGAAAAAACAGCATATCTTGAAGCTCTTTGTTTTATCACCTCAGTACTCAGCAATGCTTAATTATTACTGACAAAAAAAATAGTTTCATGTTCCCTCGAACAACAAAACTTGGCAAATTGCAATACAAGATGTACTTTTTAGGATTTTGTTATTAGGGTTTTCTGCGAATTGAGATGTAGCATCAGGCACATATGCTGAATTTGGTACAGATAGATAGCTTTAATTTTCAGTACACTAGGCTTCACAAGGAAAATGCTAACATATATATTGGTTTATGCATGAGCAATCTTCACTAGTGCTTATCATCTGTGAAATTAATTGTGTTAGTTTTACCTAGCTCACTGGAAGCCTGACATTTTGAGATGGGGCTAATCACTGTGTCGTGCATTTTTAAGAAGAGATTGTTTTCTTCTGCTTTAAAAATTAGTTACATGTTTCATGAAGGATGGATATGAGCTGCAACTTGATTTGGAGATGGCTCTTGCATTTTTCTCCCCCGCCTTGTTGCTGAATGTCCTTGACCCATCTGCTTACAGGTAGTAAGACAATTTTCGATCCTGATGCAGATATGGCACTTGTTCCATATAAGGTAAAGTTGTAAGGATAAAACCCGCCTTTTCTTTCTGCAAAAGAGTCTGTGTATAAATGTGTTTTCTGATTCTGAGATTCCATATTGTTGGCAGGCTGGCACACAGCCAACTCTACCAGTGCAGAATAACACTGCTACTCAGGAGGAGAATTCAAAGTACTTATGTGTAAAACAGCCCTTTTTATTTTCTGTAATGTGGCACTTTAAGTTTTTTCATGTATGGCAACAAAACCTTTTTTTAAACGGAATATTCATGGATAACACATAATGTTTTAACTAGAACTAATCTTCATTTGTGGAGTAACATATGCTCCATTTAATGAAGAAATGTATATACTTCTGGCATCATCATCATTTGATTCTTTTACTATGCTTATTTCTTTCTTAGATATGGAGACACCAATGTATACCGCCGGGATCTGTTTATTTTTTGGATGAGTTGTTTGTGTTCCTGGAGTGTTCATCTTTTTTCTTTTGCATGCTGAATTAACCGCGTTACAGGATGCTGTTAATACAATCATCTTATTACACACTTCGTATTTTGTAGAGCTCAATTGCTCAGGGTGTTGGAGACTCGTAAAACAGTCTTGCGTAAAGAGCAGGCCATGGCCTTTGCGCGTGCTGTAGCAGCAGGGTTTGATATTGACAACTTGGTGTATTTGATCACATTTGCAGAGCGTTTTGGTGCTTCTCGCTTGATGTAAGTGTAGCCTTCTTATGTTTGATAAATAATTTGCCTGATAGGTTGGATATCTCATTTTGAGTATTCTGTACATCTGTCTCATGACGATAAGACTGCTAATTTATCTGCACCTGACTCTGTATGCTGTTTTCTTGGATTCTACCCTGGTGACAGTATAATGTAGGAGCCAGGAGGCTATTTTCCAAATATTAAAAATTGTTGAGATAATCCAAATATTTGAAGTTGTAATATGCAATTAGCTTGAACTATATGACTTTATCAGTATATTACATATCATTATCAAACCATCCTGTGGATGGTTTCTCCATAGGCTGAGTAAAGTGCACTGCGGTCCCTAAACTTGTTATGGGGCATTACCTAGGGTCCTGAACTACTAATTTGAGTTCCATGTACCTAATTTTTTTTAAGTGTTTGTGTTTTGCCTGAGGTTCAAATCTTCTTAGTTGATACCTGACTGTTTGCATGGTATGCTGACTATGTGCCATCTTGGACACTATGATGCTGCACCCACAAGTCAGCGGGTGCGGGTCATCTCTCTCTCATCTCTCTGCCGTCATCAGAATCTTTGTTTGTTTATTGACTGTCATGTGGATGTGGGGGCTAGTGGTGATATGAATGATGGGTTGGCAAAATTAGGGTGACATGGATGGCATGGAGAGATGGCAAATAGGTGGATCAACACTAATTAATGATTTAGGGAGGTTTGGACCTCTGGTGTACCACTTAGCAAGTTCAGGGACATGAAACTACAGATTAATAGAATGGGTACCTAGGTAACACTCACGCCCATACAAGCGCATGAACTTACTGCTATATGACCTCCTTGACTAAGTTACAAACACTTGCCTGAAAGCAAATTTTCACCGCGTTAACATTAAATCCTTTGATGCTAACCACTTTGGTGGCTTTCAATAAATAGGAAGGCATGTACAGATTTCATTGGGTTGTGGAAGCAAAAGCATGAAACCGGACAATGGATTGAGGTTGAACCTGAAGCAATGTCTGCACGCTCTGAATTTGCTCCCTTTAATCCTTCTGGCATTATGTTTATGGGGGACAACATGAAGCAAACTATGGAAGCAATTTCTGTTTCCAATGGAGATGCAAATGGCGAAGATGCTTCTAAAGCCGGTATATTTTGATATCTTAACACCCCCAAAGCTAATAAACTCATGCTATGCTAAAAAAAAGCTAATAAACTCATGCTGTTTGGTGCAATGACTTACATTCTAAAAAGCTCATAATAACTTATTTTTCCATGACTTCGGATAATTACTATCCAGGAACATTTTTTTTATGGATGCTTGATTTCTTATTCATTCATTATTCACACAACTGTTGATTCAACTCCTTGAAGTTATTTGTCCCATGCTTGATTTTAGAGTTGTTTTCCCATTAATATGACTGATTAAAAATGCCCTTGGATCTCAGCAATAACTTGTGTTGCTTGACAGATCATAGGACATCTCAGCACTCCGGAGCTCCCCATGAGTTCTTCCATGGTCCATATCAGCCAGCATATCCACCGTGGGCAATGCATCCTCCTTACTCTATGCAAGGCATGCCTTACTATCCTGGAATGAACCCATATTACCCTCCCCCTTACCCCTCAATGGACGATACTAGGCACTACCACTCAGAAAGGAGAGTATCAAAGAAACACTCCTCAGATAGCAAGGACTCAGAAACTTCAGATGATGGAAGTGACCAGAGCGGTTCAGAGAGGGAGACTTCTTATGGTCACAGGTCCCATAAAAAGGGTAGAATGACGGGCAAGAAGAAGCCCAGTGTGGTTGTCATACGAAACATAAATGTAACATCAAAAAGGCATGGATCATCAGAGAGTGAATCACAAACAGGTTCAGATGTAGCATCTGAGGACAGCGATGATCTGAACACCAATTCTAGAAAGAAAAAGAATAAGAGCTCAATTTCAAAGAAGAAAGATGCTAAAAAGATCATTTTTGAGTCTGCAGATGAATATAATAGGGATGAAATGTCGTATGGGCAAGATGGAGACCCAGGGAACTGGAATGTCTTCCAGAGTTTCCTGCTAAGAGCTGATGAGAAGACGAGAGATAATGATACTGACCTATTCGCCAGTGAAAAAGAACCACCCCCAGCAAGGAGGAAGGAGAGCACAGTTCTTGATGATTCTATTCTCTTGGCAGAGCGAGATTCTGCTGGTGCCAATGAACGTAGTACAGTAGGTTTCAGTATAGAAAATGGGAGTATTAGGCCACAGCAGATGATGTCTGGTGATGAACTTATGATGTCGGGGGAAGCTAGTGGTGTTGCTAGTGATTGCATAAAGGAGATTGAAGCTGGAGATGGGAGATACAGGAGAGGAGCAAGTGATGACTTCATGATTTATGGACAGGAAAAGTCAATGGACAGAGGGAGTTCTTTGGACCCTATTGCAGAAGCACAGTACAAGAACCCCACCCTGGTGGAAAAAAATGCGAACAGCATGGCAGATGAGTCCTTTATGATACCTCTTAGGTTCACCTCAGAGGATAATCTTGGACCAGAAAGCCGTACTGCAATTGACATAGATGTTGAGCTTCCCTCAAATGTTCAGAAGATATCAGATGCTAAAGCTGGTGGTCAACTTTTCTATGAGCCAGCTGAGTTGATGCCAGAGCGTGGATGTGAAGACATTTCATTTGGATATGATCCAGCAATGGATTTTAACAGTCAGATGCAGAGCCAACCTACCGCCATGGTTGTAGATACACCTGTGGAAGAGGCAGCATTGTGCAATGCAGATGAAGTAAAGAAGCCAGAGAAAGATAAGCGGTTAAGAAGTTCACAGGAGAGTTTGGATAAAAGAAGGAACGATGCTTCAGTGAGGCGACTATCATCATCAAAAGGCCCAATGACTGATGCACAGAAACGTGCACAAAACTTGCGAGCATATAAAGCGGATCTTCAAAAGGCGAAGAAGGAGCAGGTATTGGTGCATTGATGTTTTATACATATTGATCCTTTTCTGCGAATTCTATTGTACATGCTTCTGCATGACAATATCTGATTCTCCTTGCCCCTCAGCATTTGTCCTTTTGACCTAGTTAGTGTTTTACACAGTTTAAATTTTCACATATGATGTTCTCTTATCAGCTTGTCAAGAATCCTGTAGTTTTGATGCGAAATATGAATGTGAGATTTATTTTTAAAACAACCAGAATGTCTAAATACTGCCTCCGTCCTCCGGTCCCAACTACTAGGGTGTAGAAAGTGGAAAATTTTGAAGGCACTCACACTCAGGTTCTTACCAAAACCAGCATGAGGTGCGACTGGTAGCTGGGTCAGCCCCCAACGATCTTAAGGGTTGATTTCAGTGTAAGTGAAGGAAGTATGTTACTTGAATGGCTAGTAGAGAGTGGATCTAGGGCCGAATTATTTATGTAGCAAGGATTAGGCAAAACCGCAAAAATCAAATCAGTAGGTGCTAAATTGAAAATCTACTCAAAGTCCTTAGTCAATATTGCTGGCCCTAGAGTAAACTAAGAACTAGCTAACAAACTTAGAAGCCAAAAGATGGGAAAATGAAAATGTTGAAACCTGGTTACAAAGCTATTGTCACTTATGTTTTTTTATTAAAAAACCTTTCTCCTTTTTTTTCCAGAAGTGCAGCTCAATCACAGGCTATAAGCTAACTCCGTTTTGGCAAGGAAATCAAAAGTAGAACAGCAAAACAAGTGCACACTTGCTGTTATTCAGATGGTCTAGCACTAGAACAAACTAGACATAATATGACTCATTTCTTTCTTTTTTAACTCTAGTGCTGTATTTTCTGCAGCCTGGTTGCAGGTGGACACTAGAGTTAAAATACAGCACCAGGGTTAAAATTTGCTTTCTTTTAACTATCCCTTTCACACTAAGGTTGCCAAAGGAAAATTTGCTTTCTCTTCTTTGTTTTTCAAGATAGATCTCAACGAAGCTTGAAGCAATAACTATGACCAGCAACCATATCATGATGCAAACCAGAGATTCAAGAAAACATAAACCTAAAAGAGATGGCAAGCTAGGCTCAAATTGGTTTGGATAGAGTATGGCAAAGTCTCTGTTTTTTTATATTTTTTTTGGATACTAGGTAAAAGAACCACACACTAATAAACACTCACTCTCAGCGATCAACCTTTGCTCTGAATACTAAATGATGTACCACTTTAGTGTCCCAACCTTTCTGTGAGATGGATGCCTTCCAGTTGTGGGTGTGACTCTCACGATCCAGGCTACATACCAAAAGGTTCCAACAGCCTAGCAACCGCTGAACCAACCCTTGAGATGATCAGCCGTCAAAAAGCCAAACTAACCTGACCACTAGGTTCTGTTTCTGCAAGAAATGGAAGAAAACCAGCAAGAACAAGGTGCAAGCAATCTGAAATTGCAAGTATGTAGTGAAAGATTAAGATAGGGCTTTGAGTAGAGTTGATCTGTTGGTTTAACCGACACAAGGGACAATACAAGCAGTAATTTCCAAAGGAACTGAAATGAAGCAAAATCCAACTCTTACATATGGAGGTACCCCTCCTTTTTAGACAAAAGGGATGTTGCTACAGTGCATGCTACTACATCTACATGTACTGGTCAGGTCCGGTTTGCCTTTCTCAGTTAGTCTTGGTGTTGTGTGACCTGCTCTCATACCTGGCCCCCATATGAGAGATAGGAGTTGCAGGGGACCTCCTTTTTCTCTCTTAATCAATGAAGCGCAGTTCTCCTGCGTTTTCTAAAAAAAAAAACATCTACATGTACTGGCAATAGCCAAGTCTATCATCACTACCGTTAAAATGGAGTCTGTTCCATGAAACTGGACGGCTAACTAAAAATAATTTAGCCTACTATACTGTAGCTGGCTGCAAGAGGTGACTGCCCGTGGACAGCCACAAAGACAGTACAAAATATCAGCTCAAATATCTTAGTCTTTAACATTTTTGGTTCCTGATTAGGAGCACATTGCGATATCTTCTTGTGTAAAATTTGTGAATTGCTGGCCTAGCTTTTCTTTTAACTGGTTGCTGGCCTAGCTTCAGGTTGTGGAATGGATGGTACTATACTACTATGGCTATAGGTGATGTTGATGTGGTTGTATCTGTAGAAGTCCTCATCATATTGGAACACCGACCCAAGTTAATTTATGTAACAGGCTATCCACCGTCTCTTCATGTAATTGCTCCACAAAATAGTGTTTGCTACCTAGGAAGACAATTATAGCTGCACTACCTAACAAATGCACTTTAAGTTGCCATAGAACAATGGTGTACAAAATTACATGTATTCAGTTACATAGACACTAAACAATTGTCACCTATCATTTATCAATTATTGAGGAAAAATGTCTGTTTAATCGGGATAAACAGATGCACTGGTGACAACTGGCCACAGTGCAGTGTTTAAACTGGCTAAACTGCTGTTTAGGCATACAAATACACGTAATTTAACATGAAGAATAACTCGAATTGGGGTAGCGGTCCTTATCGTCCTATCTTTTCTTATACTGGGGGTTTATTTATTGATAAAATGAGTATAATTATCCTGACAACTTTGGTTGTTGCTGCTAGATTTCTAATACTTTGCAACATTGAATTGGCGAATTTTCGCATTTTCAGGAAGAGGAACAGATCAAACGGCTAGAAAGGCTTAAGCTGGAGAGGCAAAAGAGAATTGCTTCAAGAAGTAGCACTTTCAGTGCGTCAACCACACCACAGCAGCCAAAAGTGAAACCTTCTCCCAAGGTTTCTCCCAGTACCTACAAGAGCTCAAAGTTCAGCGATGCAGAACCTGCATCCTCTTCACCTCTCACAAAACTTCCGGCCAAAACTGCCACAGGGACTGATCCCCCCAAAACAGTAAAAGCAAGCAAACTAAATGACAATACAAATGCAGATGTGAAGAAGGAGAAAGGTGGGAGAGCTGAATCATCCAGTGAGCGATTGAAAAAGCTTGCTGAACCTAAAAACAATGGTTTGACTGACCATCCTTCGAATTCCAAGTCAGCAAGTGTGAACCACCCACGGAGAAGAAGCATGCCACAGGATACCCAGACAAAGAAAATTTCAGCTATAATGCAGCTTGACCAGAGTAAATCAGCAACACTGCCAGAACTGAAAGTCAAATCCCCACAAGCTCCTGCTGTTGTGAAAATTGCAGTAGCTGCCAAAGAAAAGAAAGAGGTTTCACATGGAGCTAAAGCTCCTACAACAGAAACTGCCGGTGTAAAGAAAACTGATGGTAACATCTCAAGGATGAATAGCAGCGATGATAGTGTGGTGGATGATAGTGTGGTGGTTGAGAAGACCGTTGTGATGCTTGAAAATGAGGTGGTTTCAACACCTCTAGTCATTCCACATTCTGGAAGAAATGCAGGAAAGGAAACTCCTAGCGATGACAGGACAGAGAAGCCCAGCCCAAAATTGGAGTATACTGCCCTCAGGGGTCCACCTTCTCCACTTATTCTTCAAAATGCTGAGAGCCCTGTCACCAATGGACCTGATGACCAGGGGAACTCATATGAGGTATGGTCTTTAGGCTGTTCTTTTCAGTTCTCACTTAAGCCTTTGTTTGTTGTGATCCGTCTCATCATTTCTCTGCACAGTATTTCTGATCTGGTATGTATGCGGTTGTTATGGCAAGTGGGCCAGTTCTGGTCCTGGGCTCACTGCACTGTAGCGCGTGAACAGTAACGCGGGATCAGGAATTCAGGATTATCAGATAAGATTAGTTAGTTATTTGGATTAGATCTGTTAGCAGTTTGTTAGGCGCCTTGTGTATATAAAAGGCTACCGTGAGTCCTAGCCTCCTAGGTAGGTTAAGCAGAAAATAGATCGCATCTCAGAGCTTCCCACGGGAGGGCGAGTAGCCAATCTATCCTGCTGTTCTAGTATCCAATATACAGTCGCCAACAGCGGTCTTCAATCCAATGGTCAAATTTGCTCCTTTACTATTAACTTGAATGCGTCCTTTTAGGATGGAATTATTATTTGATTGCGGATCCCATAAGCTAGAGTTCTAAAAGAATGCCTGTTGTGACTAGGTCGTGACTGAGTGTCGAAAGGATGAACCTGAGAGGCCAACCTTGGCTGCCATGGAGAAACCCTACCAGGCCCCTTTTGCTAGGGTGACTTCCCTGGAGAATGCTTCTGACTACAGTCAGTTACCTGTGCGAGAATCTGGATCGCTTGTGCATGCAGATAGCATTAAGGCTCGAGTACCTGAGCCTGTGTACTCAGTTTCAGTTGAGGGCAATGAGGTAAATGAAAAACCTCGAAGCAAAGAGCCAAAAGGCTTCAGGAAACTTTTGAAATTTGGCAGGAAAAGCCAGGCATCAGCCTTGACTGAGGGTGCAATGGATTCCGACGCATCTTCAGTTGATGACGCCCCAGCGGGAGATGGTATGTAGTCTGTCCCAAATAGTTGACTTATTAAATAATGTTGTTTGCATAAGGCCATTATATACCAAGGGGATTCTGCTAATATTGTTTAAGAAGAGGGAACAGTAGAAAAAGAAGTTATGGAAATATCTTTCAGCTCTTAAATATGCCCATGCTATTGTCAATAATGCTCACCACGTTGCCGTGCTTAATATTTCAGGGTCGATGCTGAAGAATCTTATTTCACAAGAGGACTCTAGTGCTTCTTCCAAAGGTTACTATTACATGCACTTGAATTTTGTCATTTTCATATGAATTTTTATAAAACGAGTTTGCATCTCAACTTTTGTAACAAAGTACATCTCTGGCTGGATTATGGATATGAATCATTTCAAAAAATTTAGATACTTATAAGTATGATTTTTAAAGGGGTTTTCATGTTTCTCACCTAGAAGATGGTTTGCACCGAATATTTCCCCTAGTAGAGAACTAGAGATAGCACAAGCACGATTTTCCTTTTGAATGTATTTTCGTAATTATATGCATTAATTGAATATTGTCACCAGTAAAATATTTTGTGAAGCGAAAATTCCTTTTCTTGGTCCCAATGCTCAAGCCGGATCTAAACGAGCACTATCTGAATTTATTTCCAGAACTTGTTTGTGAAATACTCACGATGCTTGTTTGCTGCTGCAGCTTCTCGGTCGTTTTCCCTGCTGTCACCGTTTCGCAGCAAGCACAAGGTGATTGTACTGTGAACATGGATCAACGGCAATTGGGGGGAATAGCACAGTACAGTACATACTTCTTGGGATGAGTTTGAAACAGCTTTAGTTTTCTTTCTAGGTATATACGTATACGTACATACTTTATGGCATCATCGTCTGTAAACAGCGTATGTGAGGTTCATGTATGATGGATGATTGGTTTGTTGTACATTACCCTGTTTGGTACCCAAACTATTTGTTTTGCTTTGTTTTGTTTTGTGTGCTGATACTCCAGCTGTACAGTTTTGTATGGTTGTGAAAGGAATATAATACAGCCTGTCAGCAGATTTTTTATTCTTAAATCCCAAGTACAAAATGGTTGGTCCATAGTAGATCATGATATAAGGACGTACCCAGTGCTGTAGGCTCTCGCACTGTGCGGGGTCTGGGGGAGGTTATTAGCGGGAGGTCTTTCCCACACATCGTGCAATGTGTAAAGGCCACCGCTCCAACCTGTGACCTCTCACAGACGGTAAGAACTACCACTTGCATTAGACTGCTCTTTTTTTATCATGATATAGACCTTGAATTTGTTTTATGATGCTTGCGGTCGATTAATCCGTTTCCAAATGCAATTCATATGCAATTCATTTAGAACATCGATCGACGCACCTTTCATATAACACTTGTGATATTTGAGGTCTTTTACAGCGCACAATACGACCTTGTACTACCGGTTGCAAAGGACTCGTATGTAATAGAGAAGGATCTATATGTAAAGATCAGACGGTTCAGATTAATTCTGTACTATCGGTTTTTTTAGCTGTAGTACGGTAGTATTCACAGGTCGTATAGGTAGTATTATTGGAATAAAAAAATTGACATTGTGGTAAACTGCTAATTAGACATCTTTTATGTAACTTTATCTGGTAACATCGTCATTTCGTTTCTGAACTCCCATTCCCGGACCACTCGTATTAGCGGCGCGTGAGCGGTGGGCGGCGGCGACGAACGCATTCCCCGGCCCCCGCGTCGACGCCGGCATCGGCCATGAAGCCCCGTCCCGTATTGAATCGGCATCGGCATCGGAGGCGGCCAGGACTGCCGTGCGGAGGGGGGCGGCGGCTGTACGGTGACGGCCACGAGCCCACGACACCCAGATCGGCGCCGGCGTACGTGGTCGTCTTCGTCAAGCCTCGGCGCCTGCGGCGGCCATGACTTCACCTGTTGTCTTCATCCCGTATCGGCGCAGCTAGTTCCTGGCCAGCAATCGTCGCATCTAGAAAGCTAGACGCATTTGATCAGTTGGTGCATGCGCATATGCGGCGAGTGGCGAGACAGGCATGGAATTAAGCAGACTCTGATTTTGTGATCAGTGCTATACTCAGAATCACGAACTTGGAATTGAATGAAAAAACTCTCTCTCGCACCCGCACTAGTGGCGATAGTCGACGCACAGCTGCCGGGGCAGCAACACACACCAGCACGTTTATTGACTCATTTGTTTGCACTGAGTTATCAAGTTATAATCAAATTCAGAGCGGAGAAAAAGAATATGACATAAAGAAACAGTTCAGGATAGAAGATGCAATTCCGAGTGACAGATACTATCATACTGAGATACAATTAGGACTTAGCACAGGATCAATAATGCCAACAGATTAACTGCTTCGGTCACGGTTACCAGAAAACCAAGATCCAAAATAACGGTGTAGTTCGTGATACATGAGAATTAGAGCTTTCACACACTTAAGCTTCATTTGGACAAGGAAATTCAGAGATAAAAAATGAACTGACGCCCCTAATGTATCCTTCCTAGAGTTCACCATCCAAGAGCTCCTAGTGGGTCTTGTAAACACCCTGCAGGTTAACAGTGAAGTTGCCTCCGAGCAGCCGAACCTGAAAATCATAACAATCAAATTGTAAAAATAAATATAGCAGAATAAATAGCCTGGAGAACACATAATAAATACAGCTAAGGACAAATATCATTGCTCTGTATGGCGAGCAAATATGATCATTGGACAGTGACGGTGGACTTAATTCTACAGAAGGTAGCTAATACTGCCACTGACAGTGTAAATAAAACAGCACTAAATCCAGACTTGATGGGTGTCAACACATAGTAGTACAAAGTTGAACACAAACAAGCACATTCATGTCAGACAGGCTTGACAATATTCAAAAATCAGGCACCGATAAAAAGATGCATTTTATAAATCTTTACAGCAAGTATTCTGAGAATCTTCCTCATGAAAGTTTCTCCTGCAATCCTGTACATATTCCCTTTTTTGAAATGAATTGCTGTGGGGATCTCCTCCACGGTTTACTTTCAAAAAAAATGTATTCTGAGAATCTTAAGAGGGAAATGTCCCCTCAGCTTATCCTAACCAAATCATGAAGCTAAAGTATCTGACCCATCTGAATGTTTCAGCACAGGGCCACTTGTGCAGGCATTTTCCCAAGTTTCTAAGCTGTTGAGATGATTACTGGCTCTTTAAGGACATTACCGTTCATCCAAGTTGTACCAGGTGAACCTAGTGGAGAGTAAGCCTGCAAACACATACAAAATAAATAAATTAACAAGAATAAACTATTTCACAAATGCATAGAGATAAAGAAATGCAAGGTAATCAGATTAAAATACATAAGGCAATCAGACTTACTGTAAGATGAAACCCAATTATTTACAAGGAGGACAACAAAAGAAGTCTTAAATCATGCACAGAGATAAAGAAATGCAAGGTAATCAGATTAAAATACATAAGGCAATCAGACTTACTGTAAGATGAAATCCAATTATTTACAAGGAGGGCAACAAAAGAAGTCTTAAACCATTCATACAGATCAAAGAGATATCTGTCATTATACATTTATCAGGAAACAATAAACTCAAATGAAAGAACTATATCAAATTAGGGCTTTTTCCATGAAAAAAATGATAAAGCCTGATTTTTTGTTTCAGCATTCTCCATATGGGTACAAAACATGAAAACGAAACCACATCAGAAACAAGACCGTGGCCTAACATACTTTGCAGTGCTACATGCTAAGCTGGAGCCAACAGATGAAGTATTTGCCTGCTTGTCGCGCAGGTTGGTTTGCCCGTTTGTAAGCGCCTCCTCGATGGCGATCAGCTCCCTAGGCTGCAGGGAGTTCAGACCCTCGCCTTTCAGATGCCTGCACCGCATCACCACAAATCACAACATGAACTGAGAAAAGAAATCGGAACCAAATCTTGAACAGAAACAAACACCGGCCTGAGCTCAATCTGCATGAAGTGAGGTGTCCCGGCGCCGGCGGCGCGAGGAATGGAGGGCGGATGCCCGGGGGCGTCGGCGGCGGGGCCTGGCCGCTGCTCTGGCGCGCTCGCCGGCTTCCGCCTGCGCACGCAGCTGCCGGTGGCCGCTGGCCGGTGCCCGGTGAACGAGGCCGCGGAGGTCGGGGATCCGACGATTGGGGAGTCAGGTGGGACACGCCATGGAATGGAGGGACGTGCCCTAGCGGCGGCGGCGGCGGCGGCGGCACCGGGAATCTCACGGGTGAAGAGAAGAGGGGGCACGGGTGAATGGGAGCGGGCAAAATTTTCCCAAATAATATTCATCAAGCAAATTACTATTTTACCCATAGTAAAAAATCGAAAAAAACTGATAATACTACCATACTACCGTTTGGTCGTATTGTGCGCTGTAAAAGACCTCTATACTAATTGTTTTGTTATTGCATTGTTGGAGCTTCGGGACATGATGCATCATTCCATTTTTACTATTTCTAGATATAGAGTAAGTATACATCTTTATTTGGTAACAGGAGTTTTATTGATTTCAAGGACATTACGTCGGGTGGATACAATGCCTCAAAACACTCAGCCTCTACATAGTAGGATGCACACAACCTAAAAAGGAAAGGAAAATACAAGACACTCTATTTGGCATTTCATTTCATTTCCACACAATATTAGCATTCATCTGTGTGGTGTGGTGTGGGCAAACTGTCAGTATAAAATATGAATACCCACCCACACAAATACATGCATATGTATAGAAGTGTTGAATTCAATCAATCAACTAATAAAAGCCTCGATCAGCAGCAGTCAGCAATTCATGCATCACGGTAGACATGCCATTTCAAATATCTCTGGTGGCCCGGCAGGAGCGGCCGCAGCCGAGGGGCGGCCTTGCAGTCGGAGCAGCAGCAGCCGGCCAGCTCCTCCGCACACCAGCCGCAGCAACTGCACGCATGCCATGGCATTATATTGCTCAGTCACATCACAGATAATGGAGAACATCACAGATGATGGAGACATGAGAATGATGACGATAAACTTTGACGCACAGGTAAAGGCGGTTGCAGTCGATGTTGGCGCAGTTGCGGTGGCGCAGCTCCACCACCTCCGATCCGCACGAGTAGCAGCGCCCCACCCACCTCTCCTAAGCAGCAGCAGCAGCAGCACCTTCTTCTGAGAACGTCGCCGGCGGCAGCGATAACCGGCCATCGAAGACAAACAGATTCCCCAC
This sequence comes from Cenchrus fungigraminus, assembly GCA_036936925.1. NCBI lineage: Eukaryota > Viridiplantae > Streptophyta > Magnoliopsida > Poales > Poaceae > Cenchrus > Cenchrus fungigraminus. The sequence continues at coordinate 861,739 of CM072770.1, read as the reverse complement.
CCACCCCGCAGGCCCCTCCGCCTTGAGATAGTTGGACACTCCTCCCTCCAGTGTGTACAGATTTCGAAAGCCCTTCTTCCTGCACGTACAACAATGTATGTAATCAGCAGATAGCTAGCCTAGCCCTGTTGACTGTTTGCGACTGTTTCTTGAACATGTAGGAGAACTGCATATTATTGTATTAATAGAAGAAGATTGGAGTCATACAGAAAGACCCCCCACAAACACCCACCCACCCCCCATTCTAGCTCATGTTCAGCATAATACTAATTACTCCCTCCGTCCCAAAATAAGTGTCATTCTCACTTCCTGAGAAGTCAAACAATTTTAACTTTTACCAATTATAGATAAGAAAGTATTAATACTTATAGTACATAATTAGTATTTTTAGATAGATTGTTGAATCTATTTTCATAGTAAACTTGTTCGGAGATACAAATATTACTAATATTTTCTACAAATATAGTCAAAGTTAGGAATATTTGACTGGCACGAATACCATAGTGACACTTATTTTGGGACGGAGGGAGTACCTGAGAATTGTTGAATATACGTCGCATCTTATCCCCCCGGTGCAGTACATCAGTATATCCGTCTTTTCCTTGTCTACGCCATTCAGAGGATCCGACATCTGTACACACACCAAGCAGTCGCAAACAGTCGCAAACAGACCAACCATCAGAGCCAGGGTATCATTACCTCTTCCGAGAGCCCAAAGGAAGTGCTTCTGAAGCAGTCCACGTTAGGGCGCTCAGCACCTTCAAAATGCCCAACGTCCCATTCATAGTCTGATCCAAGGATAACAAAGGCATGCATCATTACCAGCTCGAAGTTGAATCTGATTTTCCATTCAAACAAGGAATCAAGTGTTTCTATCTATGTGCAGCGGAAAAGTACTTCACCATTTCTGACATCAAGCAGCAGAAGCCTCCTCCCAGATGTATGTCCAGGCGTTTCACCTGAGGGCACATCAAGGCATGCCTTACCTTTAAGTCTTTCCTTCCACTTTGATGGAGTCAATGGCGTCGCGCGCATGCTAGGGTCCAGCAACGGAAGATGCAAACTCCCTCCTTCTAACTGCAAATTCCATTTGAAACAAGATGTGTTGGGACAAAATAACACTAGACAAGGAAACTGCAAATTTATATTAATATATAATAGGGTAGCAGAAAACAAAGTAAAAAAGATACAACCCGAGGTCGAGAAGGACCCAAAGGTTGAAAACACATGACGAGCAAGGCACAGCTTGGATACCAAACAATCAGAGATAGCCTCTCAGCTCAAAAGCGACAGTGGATGGCATGCAGGAGATGAGGAGAAGCACCTATCCTGAAGCTGATCCCCTCCAAAGTAGTACACCAATAATAAGCCTGCTTTGTCCTCAGAAATGAATAAACTATGAGAAGAACCTTAAGGCCTCTTCAAGGGCTAAAATGCGCCCCTGGCTGACATCTGCAACCGCAAGTGACACTATTGCCCTACTCAAGGGCCTCTTGAAGTCTCAACTGGCCTGGAACTCCTCAGGACGAGCCTACAACGAGTCAACGACTACCACAAGCAATGCAGCTTGATTGGAAACTCTTGGCTAAAAGAACCAATCAGCAAGTGAGCAGCCTAGAGGGAGTGGTGAAGCTGAAGGTAGGTAGCTCTTTTTTTTTTGCGGGTAAAATTGCTGCTCTTAAAATCACGTGTTTAGCATATAACACTGCACTTTCAACTCCATATCTACAAAAGAGCAGGAGCAGTTGTAACCTAACAACTGCTAACATGTAAACTTGCACAGGCACCAAATTTCTTGTCTGAACTAACATTCAATGAACAAACTGTACATTGCTGGACAAGACTAGACTAGGGGGTAATTTTGTGACCCGTTAATTTGTTTTCTAGACTTAAGGCCTTCAGCCAGTTCCATCAGAAAGCAAGTTAGGGATACATCACAAGAAGGAACAGCTCAGACTAGTTCCAACATAAATCACTAACAGCTTGTGTGTTTGAGCTTCTGGGCAGCTTCTCAGCGTGAAAAGCAAGAAGCGCAAGCAAACAACGAACTTCTCGTGTATATTCCATAAAGCCAGAAGCCTATAAAAGCTAAGTTTATATGAAAAGCTCAGCTGAGCCTAGAAAGCTAAAAGCATCTTCTAAAAGCCAAAAGCTGAAGCTCAAACAAACAGGCCGTAACCAAGGTAATTCCTCATCAGTGAAACAGTAGCAACATGAGAGAGAGAGCCAGGGGCAGAACTGTGGAAGTTTGTCATCAATGTATAAGCTGTTGGATCTGTAACGAGGTAACTAAGCTTTAGACATACAAGCTCAGGGTTTGAACCCTGAAACAGTCAGCTAATAATTTCTCCTACTGAAACACACACATTTGCTCAAACTTTATTTCCTTGACCCTTGATTATGTAAGCTACCCGTGGAGACAATATGATACTACAGAACCTTGTATTTCCTTTGCAACAGAAAACTGGGATTGTGTGCGGTTGCAGAGGCCGGATTATTATCCTTTTTCTAAAAAAAACAGAAAACTGGGATTTCTTACCTGAACAAGTGATGGCTTGTACCGCAGCTTCAGTCGAGGAAAGGCATGCCCAGTTAAAGCTGGTGAGGTTTGAACAAGCATATCACAAAACCGATGATCTTTTTTAACCCAGTGTGCATATGCCACTGCATCTTTGCGTGGACCACTGTACTGCAGCGATAGAAAAATTTAGAAAAAAATACCACTGGTGCGGCACCTTTAGATCATTTAGATATAGGACCCAACGCATTCACATGCATTAGTCTAACCACTTAAAACAGTTAAGAAGCTACTTTCTAAATTTCCACATCATATAAAAAGTGTTACTTCAATACTGTGCCAAGTGGAAAATTGATTGTGCCTACAGTTATTTTTTTTTTTAAAAACAAAGAATAGACAGGATGCAAAGGCATTTGCTGAGAACATTGGTTAAGCGTCCATGCCCACGTACATAACTGGATTCATGAGAAATACTCTGTGAAAGCAGAAGCTTGTGTTACCTTGAGCATTGATTCCCTGCTCGTTCAAGTAAATGCGACCATGTATATCCCGTCCCTGATACATAGGGTGAGTATATGGAAAATTACATCGTGTCAAGTACGCAAAATTGAAAAGAACTTGTGGCAATGTGGTTCTAAAAATCCAGAATGCATGCGATTCCAATTGATCTGGCATCAAAATCAATATGACGAGTTCATGGCAAATTGGGTGGAAACAGACACACAGACACAGTAGTATGAGACGGAGGCAAAGCGGGAAGGAAGAAGAACCTGGAGGAAGTGGAGGTGGCTGGCGACCTCGGCGCGGGGATCCTCCAAGGCCACGAATTTGTAGAAGGTCACCACGACGAACTGGGCGTCGTCCTCCTCCTCCGGGGGCACCAAATCTGGCTCTAAAAGCGTCACGGCGTGTGTGCCGAGGTGGCAACCGGGAGCCGGGGAGAAGGAACGGAGGCGGGCAGGGCGTGGCAAGAAGGAGTGGCGGCGAGGATGGCAAGCCGAGGGAGGGAGAGGTCGGAGGAGGAGCGCGAGGAGGTGCTGGACGGCGGACGCCATGGCTTTCAGGGAACTTCACGCTATCCTGAGAACGGCAATAGCATCCAATTTCATACCGTCCTCTGATGTTGCAGCCGTTTTGACCCTATGTTACATGAATATAAATTGAAATAATTTGTCTGAATGTTTTGAGATTTGATCTGCTTCTGCGACTGTATTGCGCAAGTCAGTTGTGCGACTGCGATACTATGTTTTGGGGAGTTTTTTTTTTAACCAAAATTAGTACCTCCACCTATGTCTCTGTTTTGTGGATGCTACAGGATTTCTTTTGTTACAAAGTGTTTTTTTATGCTTACAACTATAACCATTGTTTTGTATTTGTATTGGTGCAGTTGCAACGAGCATCTTCAAGAAATTCTAGCTAAATTAAAAGATTAGCTAAAAAAATAAAAAAAATGCTTAAACTGTAGAGTAAACCAACAGACTCTCTAAAACTGAACTCTTCGTATAACTCTTCATATGTTATGGTTACGGTACCAGTAGATCCACATGTTATCCTTCCTTTTCTTTTCTTTCTTCTTTCCCACCTCTCCTACCTCTCTTTCTCTGGTGTGAATGCCATCGACTCTGACGGCCCTGCAGCAGCGCCCCGACCCTTCAGCCCCCAACGCCGAAGTTGAGCGGCCATGCAAGCGCGCGAGCCTCACCGTCATGGATGCGCAACCCTTGCTGCAGCAGCGAGATGAGGACCCACTCAGTGCTCACACCTTGCCCTCTGTCTCGCTGTCGGGCCTTTGACAACCGTCACCCTGCAGGCAATGATACCCAACGAGGATGGCCCCCCGCTGGGTGCTCCACCCTACCTGATCGGCAACAACTCGACGGCGGCTGGATCCCGGCAGAGGGCTCGGAGACGGCCACCCCCACCCTACTTCTCTCCCACGATTTCGGTAGAAGAAGCGGGAGAGTGTGGGACCACACAGGAGGAGGGGAAGGCGAGGGAGCAAGCTGCAAATATAGCTAGTGGAGGACCCCACCCAGGATTGCTAGCGAGTGACGGGGGCCTGAACCAAGGCTGACTGCATAACTAATTCGTCGGTCGTCCGTGGCCGGAAGACCCTCCGAAAACTAAGTCGAGAGCAATATTTATATAAGGCAACGGGATACTGTGTCTGAGTGGTCTCCTTCTCGCCCGAGCGGTCGTCTCCGCCTCACCCGAGTAGTCTCCGCCTCGCTCGGGCAGCCTTCGCATCACTCGAGTGGGTGTTCCTTCTCGCCTAAGGGACCCCCGAGAAGACCCCACCTCGCCCAACGAGTTTCCGTCTCGCCCGAGTGGTCTCCGTCGTACCACACTACACTCCACCCATCCCGAGTCGTACCCACTGGGTACCTCGGTTGTCAGGACGGAATGGGTGCATGTCCATCGCCACAAGGGCCACAACGGCGGCCGTCTAATCCAAACAGGAGCTCTACAACCCCCAGAAGAAGACGTTCGTCCACTCCAGCGACGACAACTGAGATCAAGGAAGTACAGTGCATGTCAAGCGCGACTGTATCCGCTCAGCAGAGTGCCAGGGTTGTAACATCCCAGATTTTTAAGGAATAATGACCATCTTAATTAATGGATCTAACCATGGTGATTAACTTGGTTGACATGGTCAAACACCCACCCAGGGGTCCAACCCCTCAAAACCAAAGTCAAACCCCTAAATTCCCAATACCCTTCTTTAATCTTCTAGCTTCTCCAAATTTTTCATAAACACTTCAAATTATTCCAATGTAAAAGTTGTCAATATTTTCATGGGACACATTTCATCCAATTGGTGACATTTCAAATTCGAAGTGCAAAAACTTCAAAAATGCAGTCAAAGCTCAGAGCACACAGTTGACCAAGCCGAGAAAATCCTGAAGTTGGAGTTGATTTTCCGCCTAAACCATGAAGAATTCCATAGGTCGACCTTTACAAAAGTTGGAACCGGACGCATGATCTACAACTTTTATTTTTGAAGTTTTCAAACTTCGGTTCAAAACTTTCGAGTTTGAACCAGTCAAACTGAAGCGTCCCCTCATCAGAGGTGACTAAATGTGATACAAATACCAGTCCCAGGAGGCTGGTAACACATTTATTACATCAGATGGTACATTGCCGTACATCACGTCGGGGCTGTGGACATGGGAGCGCCACTGCCACGAGGAGCAACATAAGAACTACAGACCAAACTACGATAGCAACAGCATCTAGGATATCTTCAGAGTCTGGCGCCATGGAAGCTTCCTGTGGAGACCCTGAATCCACAGGCACGGGTTGGGTGCAGGACAGCAACCTACTCGATGTCTTCGGGAACGAAGTCGGGATCCTCCTCTGAAAAACAGTTAATCAAGCAAGGGTGAGTACATACGTACTCAACAAGTTCAACCCCACCCACGGAGGGGCTAATAAGCAATCATGCACAGGATATATCAAGAATCAGGATAATGTTTATTTTACAAACGCACTCACTCATGCAAGGGTTTGTTTTCGAAAAGGTTTTCGCAAACAGTTTTCATAACTCAAGTAACTCAGTTGTTTTGTGAAAACCAAATGCGGACTACCGGACTCCCCGTCCGCAGTAGCCCAGGCACACAGCCACACACTTTTCCAGAAATCAACTCACGCCATGGAAATCATCCCAAACCCAAACACTAGTTTTGTGACCCCACCGTGACTCGTCCAATACCGTGGACACGGCTATTCGAATAGGTTTTACACTCTGCAGAGGTTGTACATCTTTACCCACAAGTAGGGTACCGCCACACGAACACATTAGTGTCGGCGCGGATCCTATCAAAGCCATTACCCACCTTAGCTAACCCTACGCGCCACCACGGGAGCAACCAAGGGGTTATCTCACGTAACCAGGGCGTACCTCACACCGATCGTACCCCTACTCCTTGATCTCCCGCTGCTCACCCGCACTCCTGATGGCAAGTAGATTAACTAGTGGGATTTATGCTAAGCCGTTGCCACATACAACGGTCGAGTGGTAGTACGATAATTGGGCCAGGTGAGATGTCACGCAACCCGGTCCTTAACGACAAGATGGACATCTCCAACACGCTCAACCACAAAGGTACGAGCTCACCCTTACTCCTGACACACACGTCCATCCCGTCTACCCAGTTCTTTTACTCATTTTCCAAAATATCCCATTCCCATTTGTAAAGCACTCACACATTTTTAAAGCAATCATTTAGGCCAAACAAAGTTAAATCATAGCAATCAAGGGTGGCTATCCTACCGGGTTTTAACAGTAAAACAATATGCAATTTATAAAACAGGTCATAGGGTTGTATTTATAAAACTGGGATCAAAGCATGCATCAAAGGATGAGATTGAACTTGCCGTCTTCGAAGTCCTCTGGGAGTTCCTGCTCACGGTTCGGGACCTCGGTCTCCTGCTCGTAGTACTCGGCTCCAAGCTCCGGCTCGTGGTACTCCTCCTCGCTCACTCTGTCGGCTATTGCGCACACACACAAGCAAGCATGCAATCAACAAAAGAAAAACAACATCTTACCGACTGAGCTCGAGGAGAGAATAAATAGAAAATGGACGAATAAGTATTATTAGGGGGTTGATGGATTGGCGGGAATAAACCTGGGAAGGAGGTGGTGAAAGTTGGGATTAATTTGGGGAAATTAGGCGCATGAAATGACGGGTTAAAGGTGGTTTATGGAGGTTTATAAGGTATAAGGACTTATTTGTAATTAGGGTTAATGAAAAGGGTTTAATTAAACTAACACCAGGCTTGGTTAAGGGCATAGAGATCTAGTTGTAAATTATTTTGGAATGGCAGGGGCTTATCTATAATTTATTTTATGGGATAGGGGTTTATTTGAAAAGAACTTAAGAACTTCGGGGCTCCTAAAGAAAAGAGATAGAAGAGGGGGGGGGGGTCTCGGTATAAAAGAGAAAAGGCCAGGGGGGTATGGGCAAATGTGCCCTTCTTCCTCCCCGAACTGAAACAGGGGAGGGGTCAACCCGCGGCGGCCATTGGGCGGTGGCGGCGCTCGCCGGCGCCTCCGAGCACGGCGGCGGTCGGGAAGCGGGGCAAAACGGAGAGGGAAGTGAGGGGATTCGTCTCCCCTTCTCACCTTGGGCAGAGGTGGCTCGTGAAGGTGGCTCCGCGGCGGCGGGCGGACGGCGGTGGAGGCACGTGGCGGTGGCGCGGTGTGGGGCAGTGGGGAGCAATGGAGGTAAGGGAGGTGTTGCACGGCGAGGTGGAGAGCACGCAGGGCTATATATAGGCGCGGGAAGGCGGTTCGTCGGGGAAAATATCCCGGCGACGACCTAGCGAGGCGGTGGGGCACGCGCGGGTCCAGCGGCGGCTCTGGTGGTGTGGAAAATGGAGGAGGGGAAAGGACGGCCGGCGAGATTCGTGGCAAGGTCAGCTCGATTCTGTGGTGACGCTGTGGGATGTGACGCGACGACCGGTGGTGGCGGGCGGTGGCGTGGCGAGGTTGGCGGAGAAGGGGCCCGGCCGCTGGCCGGGATTCGCGGCGTACGGCGGCGTGCAGCCCGCGGCCTGCTGGGGTCTGTGCTGGCGCGTGCGTGCGCGTGCTGGCGCGGCCATGGCTGGCCGGGGAGCGGGGCAAGGTGCTGCCGGCGGTGCGGCGAGCCAGAGGGGGGGAAGCGAGGCCAACGGGGCCGGTGTGGGGCCAAGGTAGAAGAATGGAGAAGGGAAAGTGAAAAAGAAAAGGGAGAGGAAAGAGAAGAAAAAAAAGAAAGAAAAAGGAAAATAGGGAAAAGAATTAGGAGAGAAAGAAAAAAAATAGAAAAAGATTTAGGAAAAAAAATATACGGAAAATAGGGAAAGGTTTTTGGCGGGATTTTTCCCCAATTTCGAGCGCTCGCAGGGCCGACACGACGCCGAGTGATTTCCGGTGTCGGCGGTGATTGCGAGGCCGGCGAATCCGTGGCGCTCACCGAGATGCGGGTCGGAGTGATGGTGTCGGGTGACTGTCGAGTGACCCGGGTAAAAAGGGAAAAGATGATGATGATGTCCAGGAACGATCGAGCTCGGCGGTGGAGATTTTGAAAACTCGCATTGATTTATAAGGTGATTTACAAAAGGTTGAAAACACGGGTGTTACAAACCTACCCCACTTAAAATGAATCTCGTCCTCGAGATTCGGCTAGTTCTTGAACAAGTGGGGAAACTCTTTCTTCAGCGCGTCCTCTCGCTCCCACGTGGCTTCTTCTACTCCGTGTCTGCTCCATTGGACTCTGCACACCCGTACTTCTGATGTCCTTGTCCTTTTGACCACTGTGTCCAAGATTTTAACAGGTACCTCCTGGTACCTAAGATCTGGCTGCAAATCTATTGTTTCTACTGGCACTCGTTTCTCTTCGATCACTTTCAAACACCTCCGCAGCTGAGAAACGTGGAATACTGGATGTATATCTGCCATTTCTTCTGGTAGCTTCAACCGGTATGCCACTGCTCCAACTCTCTTCAGTACTTTGTACGGTCCAATGTACCGAGGGGCCAATTTCCCGTGCACTTGAAATCTTCGAGTCCCTCGTATAGGTGAAACCTTGAGATAAGCAAAGTCTCCTGGACTGAAGCTTACTTCTCGCCTCTTCCTATCTGCATAGCTCTTTTGGCGGGATTGGGCAGCCTTCAATTTTTCTCGGATCTCAGCTACTCGTTCCTCGGCTTCCTTTATAAGTGCGGGTCCAACCAAGGCACGTTCCCCCACTTCTGACCACATCAATGGGGTTCTGCATTTTCTACCGTATAGGGCTTCAAATGGTGACATGCCTAGGCTGGCTTGATAACTGTTGTTGTACGAAAACTCTGCATATGGTAAGCTCTGTTCCCAATCTTTGCCATAGGTGAGGACACATGCCCTTAGCATGTCTTCCATGATCTGATTCACCCTCTCGGTCTGTCCATCCGTCTGGGGGTGATAAGCTGAGCTAAAATCCAACTTGGTTCCCATGGATTTATGCAAACTTTCCCAAAACCTAGAGGTGAACTGAGTCCCTCTATCTGAAACTATCCTGCTAGGTACTCCATGCAGCTTCACTATGTTTGCTATATACAGCTTGGCCAACTTCTCTCCGTCATAATTATTACGTACGGGTATGAAGTGAGCGACTTTAGTGAGTCGGTCTACTATTACCCATATGGAATTATATCCTTTCTGTGTCTTGGGCAAGCCTACTACGAAGTCCATGCCTATCTCATCCCACTTCCATACTGGGATGGGTAAGGGTTGCAACAGTCCAGCGGGCTTCTGGTGTTCCGCCTTAATCCTCTGACAAGTGTCACAGTGGGCGACGAACTGTCCAATGTCTGCTTTCATTCCATTCCACCAATACTTCTGCTTTAAATCCATATACATCTTAGTGGATCCCGGGTGGATGGAATACGCTGAGTTGTGTGCCTCATCCATGATGGTCTGCCGGAATTCTCCGTCTTCAGGTACGCATATCCTGTTCTTATACCATAGTGTACCGTGACTGTCCACCCTAAAGTCTGGGGCTTTATTTTCCCCCGTGTGTTTGCGGATCTTTATTAACTCCTTATCGGATTCTTGGGCTTTTCTGATTTTGTCTTCCAGGGTGGGTTGGATACTTAGTTGGCGAACATAGCCCTGGGGAACAATGTGCATGTTGAGTCGTGCCATTTCCTCTTGCAACTGGGCACTCATAGGTACTACTTTTCCATAGGACTTTCTGCTTAAGGCATCTGCCACTACATTGGCTTTTCCTGGGTGGTAATGGATTTCTAGGTTATAGTCCTTGACTAATTCCAACCACCTTCTTTGCCTTAGGTTCAAGTCAGGCTGGGTGAAAATGTACTTCAAGCTCTTGTGGTCCGTGTAGATCTCGCACTTATTTCCAATCAGGTAATGTCTCCAAATCTTAAGGGCATGCACTACGGCTGCAAACTCCAAATCATGGGTGGGATAGTTCTGCTCGTGGGGCTTGAGTTGGTGGGAAGCATACGCCACTACTTTCCCATCTTGCATAAGGACACATCCTAGTCCTTGTCGGGATGCATCGCAATAGACGACAAAATCCCGTTGAATGTCTGACAAGGTTAGCACTGGGGCGGTTGTTAGTCTTCTTTTCAACTCCTGAAAGCTTCTCTCACAAGACTCGGTCCAGACGAACTTCTTTTCCTTCTTGAGCAACTCCGTCATGGGTCGGGCAATCTTGGAAAATCCTTCAATAAACCTCCGGTAGTATCCCGCTAAACCAAGGAAGCTTCTGATTTCGCTCACATTGGTTGGTTGTTGCCAGTTGGAAACTGTTTCGACTTTCCCAGGGTCTACTGCTACTCCTTCTGCTGTCAGAATATGTCCAAGGAAGGATATTTTCTCCAACCAGAATTCACACTTGCTGAACTTAGCATACAGCTTGTGCGCCCTCAGTTTCTCCAGTACCACTCGAAGGTGTTGCTCATGTTCCTCCACACTTCTGGAGTAAACAAGTATATCGTCAATGAAAACTACGACAAACTTGTCTAGCTCCTCCATAAACACCTTATTCATGAGGTTCATAAAGTATGCCGGTGCGTTAGTGAGTCCAAAGGACATCACGGTGAACTCGTATTGTCCATAACGGGTGACGAAGGCGGTCTTTGGGATGTCACTCTCCCTAATCTTGAGTTGATGGTATCCTGACCTTAAGTCGACCTTTGAGAAATATTTGGCTCCCTTTAGTTGGTCAAATAAATCATCTATTCTGGGGAGAGGATACTTGTTCTTGATAGTGACTTCGTTTAGTGAGCGATAGTCCACGCACATCCTCAGGCTTTTATCCTTCTTTTCGACGAAGAGCACTGGGGCTCCCCATGGTGACGAGCTTGGTCTGATGAACCCACTTCGCTGAAGTTCTCTCAGCTGCTTCTTTAACTCTGCCAACTCAGGGGCTGCCATCCTATAGGGTCTCTTGGCTATGGGAGAGGTTCCGGGGATGAGGTCGATGACAAACTCTATATCCCTGTCTGGTGGCATTCCGGGGAGTTCTTCGGGAAATCCATCTGGATATTCCCGCACTACTGGGATCTCTTCTAGGGACTTGGTCTCTATGCTAAAAACCATTATGTCTGGTCTGCTTCCCCGAGTACAGCAGGTTACGTGCACTCCGTCTGGGTTGGTTAGGTGTACTACCTTATCGGCACAACTTATAAGGCCGTGGTGAAGGCTTAACCAGTCCATCCCAAGAATCACATCTATCCCTTTGGACTTCAGTACTACCAGGTCCGCTAGGAACTCTACCCCACTTAAAATGATCCTCACCCGGGAGCAACCCAGTTGACACTTGATGTCACCTCCGGGTGTTCGGGTTAACAGGGGTGCTTTTAGTAGTACTGTAGGTATATTATGCTTTTCCACAAAACTTGAAGATATGAACGAATGTGATGCTCCTGAATCAAATAATATAGTTGCCAAGACTGAGCTGACCAGGAACTCACCGAGCACTACGCCTTGTGCTTCTTGAGTCTCTTGTGCGTTGATGTGGTTGACGCGGGCTCGTCCATAGGACTGCTGGGGCTGCCTCATCTGCTGGTTGTTATTGCCGAAGTTGTTGCTGCTGCGAACTGGCACGCGGTTGGCTCCAGATACAACTGGTCTCGGCCCATGCACTGAGTTGGAGAAGGCTGAAGTTGCTGGCTTTTTGGCGTATGGGCAGTTGGCAATGAAGTGTCCGGTCTCACGGCAGTTGAAACATACTCGGGTGTTGTTGTTGTTGTTGGCAGTGACCTGGCTGGTATTATTTTGTGGAGGCTTCATGGTGTTCTGGTTGTTGTACTGTTTAAACTGGGTTCTGGGGCCCTGGGAGCTCGTGGCTTGTGTCTGGGTTCTGTACTGCATGGGGGCTTGGAACCTGGACATAGGGTGACCGAAGCTTCTCTGTCTCTGGGAACGTTCTTGCTGCTGAGCCTTGTTCTCCATGAATTTGCGCTTATTTTCTTTCTTCTCCTCTGCTTTGGCTCTCTCGGTGAGGATGGCCATGTTCATAAGGGTGTTGAAGTCTGGGTAGATCTGAGGGGTAAGCAGAGTCCTCAGTTCCGGAGTCAAGCCCTTCTTGAACATGTCCTGCTTCTTCGAGTCCTTGTCCACTTCTTCAGGGGCATAGCGGGCTAACTCTATGAACTGGTAGGTGTATTCCTCCACGGACTTGTTGCCTTGGCGAAGTTCACGGAACTCGTCTGCCTTGCGCTTCAGTGTGGCTTCTGGGATGTGGTAGCGACGAAACTCTTCCACAAACTCATCCCAAGTGATGGTGGAGGGATCTTTGGTCGCTGCACAGTAGTTTTCCCACCAGGCTAAGGCTGTTCCAGTGAGCTGGTGAGTGGCCAACAGAACCTTGTCTCGATCCTCACAGTTGAATGGCTCTAGTTCCCTTAGGATGGCCCTTAGCCAGTCATCTGCATCCTAGGGATTCACGGATCCGCCAAACGTGGGTGGCTTTGTCCGGAGAAATTCTATCAGTTTCTCATTCATGCCCAGAACACGGGGCTTTGGGCGGGTGATGGCATTGGCTATGGCTTCCAGCAACAGGGTCTGGTTGGCCAACACTTGCGCCAGGTCTACGGCAGGTGGTGGTGGTGGCGGAACCATGTTTTCCCCTCCATTTACGTCTTGATTAACTTCTTGGTCGTTAGGGCGCTCCCTTTGTTCAGCATGCGATCCTTCCGCATTTGGGTCCATACGACCGGAGCCTTGGAAGCTCCCGGCGGGACGCCTTGGAATCCCATTGGAGTCTGACGGAGGTGGTGCTTATAGATCACTCGCAGACGACGAAGGGCTTTTCGGGCGGCCTTGTGGTAGGTGTCGGCGAAGCGATACCCGGTGGTTTTGATGTACCAGGGGCTCACATCGGGGTACAACGTGCTCCTAGACACGAAAATCATCACCTCACACCGAAAGGTGCTTCTGAGTTCATACTCCCGATAGAGGTACTCCGGTGAGCTCGCAACTCCGATGCGCTCCAAGCTGAGCAGTAGCAACTTAGGGAGGCCAGGATCTGGGGGGCAGATTCCTCCGTTCCACTCATTGTCAGCCATCTGGGACCAACAAAGCCACGGTGAGTGCTTTGCGTGGAAGGTGTGCTAAGCAAGGAAGATCTAGTAGAGAAGGGCTTAGAAAAGGGGTCTCGGGTCCTAGGGGTCGCGTCCTACGGCCAACCTACGACTCTGATACCACCTGAAGCGTCCCCTCATCAGAGGTGACTAAATGTGATACAAATACCAGTCCCAGGAGGCTGGTAACACATTTATTACATCAGATGGTTCATTGCCGTACATCACGTCGGGACTGTGGACATGGGAGCGCCACTGCCATGAGTAGCAACATAAGAACTACAGACCAAACTACGATAGCAACAGCATCTAGGATATCTTCAGAGTCTGGCGCCATGGAAGCTTCCTGTGGAGACCCTGAATCCACAGGCACGGGTTGGGTGCAGGACAGCAACCTACTCGATGTCTTCGGGAACGAAGTCGGGATCCTCCTCTGAAAAACAGTTAATCAAGCAAGGGTGAGTACATACGTACTCAACAAGTTCAACCCCACCCACGGAGGGGCTAATAAGCAATCATGCACAGGATATATCAAGAATCAGGATAAGGTTTATTTTACAAACGCACTCACTCATGCAAGGGTTTGTTTTCGAAAAGGTTTTCGCAAACAGTTTTCATAACTCAAGTAACTCAGTTGTTTTGTGAAAACCAAATGCGGACTACCGGACTCCCCGTCCGCAGTAGCCCAGGCACACAGCCACACACTTTTCCAGAAATCAACTCACGCCATGGAAATCATCCCAAACCCAAACACTAGTTTTGTGACCCCACCGTGACTCGTCCAATACCGTGGACACGGCTATTCGAATAGGTTTTACACTCTGCAGAGGTTGTACATCTTTACCCACAAGTAGGGTACCGCCACACGAACACATTAGTGTCGGCGCGGATCCTATCAAAGCCATTACCCACCTTAGCTAACCCTACGCGCCACCACGGGAGCAACCAAGGGGTTATCTCACGTAACCAGGGCGTACCTCACACCGATCGTACCCCTACTCCTTGATCTCCCGCTGCTCACCCGCACTCCTGATGGCAAGTAGATTAACTAGTGGGATTTATGCTAAGCCGTTGCCACATACAACGGTCGAGTGGTAGTACGATAATTGGGCCAGGTGAGATGTCACGCAACCCGGTCCTTAACGACAAGATGGACATCTCCAACACGCTCAACCACAAAGGTACGAGCTCACCCTTACTCCTGACACACACGTCCATCCCGTCTACCCAGTTCTTTTACTCATTTTCCAAAATATCCCATTCCCATTTGTAAAGCACTCACACATTTTTAAAGCAATCATTTAGGCCAAACAAAGTTAAATCATAGCAATCAAGGGTGGCTATCCTACCGGGTTTTAACAGTAAAACAATATGCAATTTATAAAACAGGTCATAGGGTTGTATTTATAAAACTGGGATCAAAGCATGCATCAAAGGATGAGATTGAACTTGCCGTCTTCGAAGTCCTCTGGGAGTTCCTGCTCACGGTTCGGGACCTCGGTCTCCTGCTCGTAGTACTCGGCTCCAAGCTCCGGCTCGTGGTACTCCTCCTCGCTCACTCTGTCGGCTATTGCGCACACACACAAGCAAGCATGCAATCAACAAAAGAAAAACAACATCTTACCGACTGAGCTCGAGGAGAGAATAAATAGAAAATGGACGAATAAGTATTATTAGGGGGTTGATGGATTGGCGGGAATAAACCTGGGAAGGAGGTGGTGAAAGTTGGGATTAATTTGGGGAAATTAGGCGCATGAAATGACGGGTTAAAGGTGGTTTATGGAGGTTTATAAGGTATAAGGACTTATTTGTAATTAGGGTTAATGAAAAGGGTTTAATTAAACTAACACCAGGCTTGGTTAAGGGCATAGAGATCTAGTTGTAAATTATTTTGGAATGGCAGGGGCTTATCTATAATTTATTTTATGGGATAGGGGTTTATTTGAAAAGAACTTAAGAACTTCGGGGCTCCTAAAGAAAAGAGATAGAAGAGGGGGGGGGGGGTCTCGGTATAAAAGAGAAAAGGCCAGGGGGGTATGGGCAAATGTGCCCTTCTTCCTCCCCGAACTGAAACAGGGGAGGGGTCAACCCGCGGCGGCCATTGGGCGGTGGCGGCGCTCGCCGGCGCCTCCGAGCACGGCGGCGGTCGGGAAGCGGGGCAAAACGGAGAGGGAAGTGAGGGGATTCGTCTCCCCTTCTCACCTTGGGCAGAGGTGGCTCGTGAAGGTGGCTCCGCGGCGGCGGGCGGACGGCGGTGGAGGCACGTGGCGGTGGCGCGGTGTGGGGCAGTGGGGAGCAATGGAGGTAAGGGAGGTGTTGCACGGCGAGGTGGAGAGCACGCAGGGCTATATATAGGCGCGGGAAGGCGGTTCGTCGGGGAAAATATCCCGGCGACGACCTAGCGAGGCGGTGGGGCACGCGCGGGTCCAGCGGCGGCTCTGGTGGTGTGGAAAATGGAGGAGGGGAAAGGACGGCCGGCGAGATTCGTGGCAAGGTCAGCTCGATTCTGTGGTGACGCTGTGGGATGTGACGCGACGACCGGTGGTGGCGGGCGGTGGCGTGGCGAGGTTGGCGGAGAAGGGGCCCGGCCGCTGGCCGGGATTCGCGGCGTACGGCGGCGTGCAGCCCGCGGCCTGCTGGGGTCTGTGCTGGCGCGTGCGTGCGCGTGCTGGCGCGGCCATGGCTGGCCGGGGAGCGGGGCAAGGTGCTGCCGGCGGTGCGGCGAGCCAGAGGGGGGGAAGCGAGGCCAACGGGGCCGGTGTGGGGCCAAGGTAGAAGAATGGAGAAGGGAAAGTGAAAAAGAAAAGGGAGAGGAAAGAGAAGAAAAAAAAGAAAGAAAAAGGAAAATAGGGAAAAGAATTAGGAGAGAAAGAAAAAAAATAGAAAAAGATTTAGGAAAAAAAATATACGGAAAATAGGGAAAGGTTTTTGGCGGGATTTTTCCCCAATTTCGAGCGCTCGCAGGGCCGACACGACGCCGAGTGATTTCCGGTGTCGGCGGTGATTGCGAGGCCGGCGAATCCGTGGCGCTCACCGAGATGCGGGTCGGAGTGATGGTGTCGGGTGACTGTCGAGTGACCCGGGTAAAAAGGGAAAAGATGATGATGATGTCCAGGAACGATCGAGCTCGGCGGTGGAGATTTTGAAAACTCGCATTGATTTATAAGGTGATTTACAAAAGGTTGAAAACACGGGTGTTACAAACCTACCCCACTTAAAATGAATCTCGTCCTCGAGATTCGGCTAGTTCTTGAACAAGTGGGGAAACTCTTTCTTCAGCGCGTCCTCTCGCTCCCACGTGGCTTCTTCTACTCCGTGTCTGCTCCATTGGACTCTGCACACCCGTACTTCTGATGTCCTTGTCCTTTTGACCACTGTGTCCAAGATTTTAACAGGTACCTCCTGGTACCTAAGATCTGGCTGCAAATCTATTGTTTCTACTGGCACTCGTTTCTCTTCGATCACTTTCAAACACCTCCGCAGCTGAGAAACGTGGAATACTGGATGTATATCTGCCATTTCTTCTGGTAGCTTCAACCGGTATGCCACTGCTCCAACTCTCTTCAGTACTTTGTACGGTCCAATGTACCGAGGGGCCAATTTCCCGTGCACTTGAAATCTTCGAGTCCCTCGTATAGGTGAAACCTTGAGATAAGCAAAGTCTCCTGGACTGAAGCTTACTTCTCGCCTCTTCCTATCTGCATAGCTCTTTTGGCGGGATTGGGCAGCCTTCAATTTTTCTCGGATCTCAGCTACTCGTTCCTCGGCTTCCTTTATAAGTGCGGGTCCAACCAAGGCACGTTCCCCCACTTCTGACCACATCAATGGGGTTCTGCATTTTCTACCGTATAGGGCTTCAAATGGTGACATGCCTAGGCTGGCTTGATAACTGTTGTTGTACGAAAACTCTGCATATGGTAAGCTCTGTTCCCAATCTTTGCCATAGGTGAGGACACATGCCCTTAGCATGTCTTCCATGATCTGATTCACCCTCTCGGTCTGTCCATCCGTCTGGGGGTGATAAGCTGAGCTAAAATCCAACTTGGTTCCCATGGATTTATGCAAACTTTCCCAAAACCTAGAGGTGAACTGAGTCCCTCTATCTGAAACTATCCTGCTAGGTACTCCATGCAGCTTCACTATGTTTGCTATATACAGCTTGGCCAACTTCTCTCCGTCATAATTATTACGTACGGGTATGAAGTGAGCGACTTTAGTGAGTCGGTCTACTATTACCCATATGGAATTATATCCTTTCTGTGTCTTGGGCAAGCCTACTACGAAGTCCATGCCTATCTCATCCCACTTCCATACTGGGATGGGTAAGGGTTGCAACAGTCCAGCGGGCTTCTGGTGTTCCGCCTTAATCCTCTGACAAGTGTCACAGTGGGCGACGAACTGTCCAATGTCTGCTTTCATTCCATTCCACCAATACTTCTGCTTTAAATCCATATACATCTTAGTGGATCCCGGGTGGATGGAATACGCTGAGTTGTGTGCCTCATCCATGATGGTCTGCCGGAATTCTCCGTCTTCAGGTACGCATATCCTGTTCTTATACCATAGTGTACCGTGACTGTCCACCCTAAAGTCTGGGGCTTTATTTTCCCCCGTGTGTTTGCGGATCTTTATTAACTCCTTATCGGATTCTTGGGCTTTTCTGATTTTGTCTTCCAGGGTGGGTTGGATACTTAGTTGGCGAACATAGCCCTGGGGAACAATGTGCATGTTGAGTCGTGCCATTTCCTCTTGCAACTGGGCACTCTTAGGTACTACTTTTCCATAGGACTTTCTGCTTAAGGCATCTGCCACTACATTGGCTTTTCCTGGGTGGTAATGGATTTCTAGGTTATAGTCCTTGACTAATTCCAACCACCTTCTTTGCCTTAGGTTCAAGTCAGGCTGGGTGAAAATGTACTTCAAGCTCTTGTGGTCCGTGTAGATCTCGCACTTATTTCCAATCAGGTAATGTCTCCAAATCTTAAGGGCATGCACTACGGCTGCAAACTCCAAATCATGGGTGGGATAGTTCTGCTCGTGGGGCTTGAGTTGGTGGGAAGCATACGCCACTACTTTCCCATCTTGCATAAGGACACATCCTAGTCCTTGTCGGGATGCATCGCAATAGACGACAAAATCCCGTTGAATGTCTGACAAGGTTAGCACTGGGGCGGTTGTTAGTCTTCTTTTCAACTCCTGAAAGCTTCTCTCACAAGACTCGGTCCAGACGAACTTCTTTTCCTTCTTGAGCAACTCCGTCATGGGTCGGGCAATCTTGGAAAATCCTTCAATAAACCTCCGGTAGTATCCCGCTAAACCAAGGAAGCTTCTGATTTCGCTCACATTGGTTGGTTGTTGCCAGTTGGAAACTGTTTCGACTTTCCCAGGGTCTACTGCTACTCCTTCTGCTGTCAGAATATGTCCAAGGAAGGATATTTTCTCCAACCAGAATTCACACTTGCTGAACTTAGCATACAGCTTGTGCGCCCTCAGTTTCTCCAGTACCACTCGAAGGTGTTGCTCATGTTCCTCCACACTTCTGGAGTAAACAAGTATATCGTCAATGAAAACTACGACAAACTTGTCTAGCTCCTCCATAAACACCTTATTCATGAGGTTCATAAAGTATGCCGGTGCGTTAGTGAGTCCAAAGGACATCACGGTGAACTCGTATTGTCCATAACGGGTGACGAAGGCGGTCTTTGGGATGTCACTCTCCCTAATCTTGAGTTGATGGTATCCTGACCTTAAGTCGACCTTTGAGAAATATTTGGCTCCCTTTAGTTGGTCAAATAAATCATCTATTCTGGGGAGAGGATACTTGTTCTTGATAGTGACTTCGTTTAGTGAGCGATAGTCCACGCACATCCTCAGGCTTTTATCCTTCTTTTCGACGAAGAGCACTGGGGCTCCCCATGGTGACGAGCTTGGTCTGATGAACCCACTTCGCTGAAGTTCTCTCAGCTGCTTCTTTAACTCTGCCAACTCAGGGGCTGCCATCCTATAGGGTCTCTTGGCTATGGGAGAGGTTCCGGGGATGAGGTCGATGACAAACTCTATATCCCTGTCTGGTGGCATTCCGGGGAGTTCTTCGGGAAATCCATCTGGATATTCCCGCACTACTGGGATCTCTTCTAGGGACTTGGTCTCTATGCTAAAAACCATTATGTCTGGTCTGCTTCCCCGAGTACAGCAGGTTACGTGCACTCCGTCTGGGTTGGTTAGGTGTACTACCTTATCGGCACAACTTATAAGGCCGTGGTGAAGGCTTAACCAGTCCATCCCAAGAATCACATCTATCCCTTTGGACTTCAGTACTACCAGGTCCGCTAGGAACTCTACCCCACTTAAAATGATCCTCACCCGGGAGCAACCCAGTTGACACTTGATGTCACCTCCGGGTGTTCGGGTTAACAGGGGTGCTTTTAGTAGTACTGTAGGTATATTATGCTTTTCCACAAAACTTGAAGATATGAACGAATGTGATGCTCCTGAATCAAATAATATAGTTGCCAAGACTGAGCTGACCAGGAACTCACCGAGCACTACGCCTTGTGCTTCTTGAGTCTCTTGTGCGTTGATGTGGTTGACGCGGGCTCGTCCATAGGACTGCTGGGGCTGCCTCATCTGCTGGTTGTTATTGCCGAAGTTGTTGCTGCTGCGAACTGGCACGCGGTTGGCTCCAGATACAACTGGTCTCGGCCCATGCACTGAGTTGGAGAAGGCTGAAGTTGCTGGCTTTTTGGCGTATGGGCAGTTGGCAATGAAGTGTCCGGTCTCACGGCAGTTGAAACATACTCGGGTGTTGTTGTTGTTGTTGGCAGTGACCTGGCTGGTATTATTTTGTGGAGGCTTCATGGTGTTCTGGTTGTTGTACTGTTTAAACTGGGTTCTGGGGCCCTGGGAGCTCGTGGCTTGTGTCTGGGTTCTGTACTGCATGGGGGCTTGGAACCTGGACATAGGGTGACCGAAGCTTCTCTGTCTCTGGGAACGTTCTTGCTGCTGAGCCTTGTTCTCCATGAATTTGCGCTTATTTTCTTTCTTCTCCTCTGCTTTGGCTCTCTCGGTGAGGATGGCCATGTTCATAAGGGTGTTGAAGTCTGGGTAGATCTGAGGGGTAAGCAGAGTCCTCAGTTCCGGAGTCAAGCCCTTCTTGAACATGTCCTGCTTCTTCGAGTCCTTGTCCACTTCTTCAGGGGCATAGCGGGCTAACTCTATGAACTGGTAGGTGTATTCCTCCACGGACTTGTTGCCTTGGCGAAGTTCACGGAACTCGTCTGCCTTGCGCTTCAGTGTGGCTTCTGGGATGTGGTAGCGACGAAACTCTTCCACAAACTCATCCCAAGTGATGGTGGAGGGATCTTTGGTCGCTGCACAGTAGTTTTCCCACCAGGCTAAGGCTGTTCCAGTGAGCTGGTGAGTGGCCAACAGAACCTTGTCTCGATCCTCACAGTTGAATGGCTCTAGTTCCCTTAGGATGGCCCTTAGCCAGTCATCTGCATCCTAGGGATTCACGGATCCGCCAAACGTGGGTGGCTTTGTCCGGAGAAATTCTATCAGTTTCTCATTCATGCCCAGAACACGGGGCTTTGGGCGGGTGATGGCATTGGCTATGGCTTCCAGCAACAGGGTCTGGTTGGCCAACACTTGCGCCAGGTCTACGGCAGGTGGTGGTGGTGGCGGAACCATGTTTTCCCCTCCATTTACGTCTTGATTAACTTCTTGGTCGTTAGGGCGCTCCCTTTGTTCAGCATGCGATCCTTCCGCATTTGGGTCCATACGACCGGAGCCTTGGAAGCTCCCGGCGGGACGCCTTGGAATCCCATTGGAGTCTGACGGAGGTGGTGCTTATAGATCACTCGCAGACGACGAAGGGCTTTTCGGGCGGCCTTGTGGTAGGTGTCGGCGAAGCGATACCCGGTGGTTTTGATGTACCAGGGGCTCACATCGGGGTACAACGTGCTCCTAGACACGAAAATCATCACCTCACACCGAAAGGTGCTTCTGAGTTCATACTCCCGATAGAGGTACTCCGGTGAGCTCGCAACTCCGATGCGCTCCAAGCTGAGCAGTAGCAACTTAGGGAGGCCAGGATCTGGGGGGCAGATTCCTCCGTTCCACTCATTGTCAGCCATCTGGGACCAACAAAGCCACGGTGAGTGCTTTGCGTGGAAGGTGTGCTAAGCAAGGAAGATCTAGTAGAGAAGGGCTTAGAAAAGGGGTCTCGGGTCCTAGGGGTCGCGTCCTACGGCCAACCTACGACTCTGATACCACCTGAAGCGTCCCCTCATCAGAGGTGACTAAATGTGATACAAATACCAGTCCCAGGAGGCTGGTAACACATTTATTACATCAGATGGTTCATTGCCGTACATCACGTCGGGACTGTGGACATGGGAGCGCCACTGCCATGAGTAGCAACATAAGAACTACAGACCAAACTACGATAGCAACAGCATCTAGGATATCTTCAGAGTCTGGCGCCATGGAAGCTTCCTGTGGAGACCCTGAATCCACAGGCACGGGTTGGGTGCAGGACAGCAACCTACTCGATGTCTTCGGGAACGAAGTCGGGATCCTCCTCTGAAAAACAGTTAATCAAGCAAGGGTGAGTACATACGTACTCAACAAGTTCAACCCCACCCACGGAGGGGCTAATAAGCAATCATGCACAGGATATATCAAGAATCAGGATAAGGTTTATTTTACAAACGCACTCACTCATGCAAGGGTTTGTTTTCGAAAAGGTTTTCGCAAACAGTTTTCATAACTCAAGTAACTCAGTTGTTTTGTGAAAACCAAATGCGGACTACCGGACTCCCCGTCCGCAGTAGCCCAGGCACACAGCCACACACTTTTCCAGAAATCAACTCACGCCATGGAAATCATCCCAAACCCAAACACTAGTTTTGTGACCCCACCGTGACTCGTCCAATACCGTGGACACGGCTATTCGAATAGGTTTTACACTCTGCAGAGGTTGTACATCTTTACCCACAAGTAGGGTACCGCCACACGAACACATTAGTGTCGGCGCGGATCCTATCAAAGCCATTACCCACCTTAGCTAACCCTGCGCACCACCACGGGAGCAACCAAGGGGTTATCTCACGTAACCAGGGCGTACCTCACACCGATCGTACCCCTACTCCTTGATCTCCCGCTGCTCACCCGCACTCCTGATGGCAAGTAGATTAACTAGTGGGATTTATGCTAAGCCGTTGCCACATACAACGGTCGAGTGGTAGTACGATAATTAGGCCAGGTGAGATGTCACGCAACCCGGTCCTTAACGACAAGATGGACATCTCCAACACGCTCAACCACAAAGGTACGAGCTCACCCTTACTCCTGACACACGCGTCCATCCCGTCTACCCAGTTCTTTTACTCATTTTCCAAAATATCCCATTCCCATTTGTAAAGCACTCACACATTTTTAAAGCAATCATTTAGGCCAAACAAAGTTAAATCATAGCAATCAAGGGTGGCTATCCTACCGGGTTTTAACAGTAAAACAATATGCAATTTATAAAACAGGTCATAGGGTTGTATTTATAAAACTGGGATCAAAGCATGCATCAAAGGATGAGATTGAACTTGCCGTCTTCGAAGTCCTCTGGGAGTTCCTGCTCACGGTTCGGGACCTCGGTCTCCTGCTCGTAGTACTCGGCTCCAAGCTCCGGCTCGTGGTACTCCTCCTCGCTCACTCTGTCGGCTATTGCGCACACACACAAGCAAGCATGCAATCAACAAAAGAAAAACAACATCTTACCGACTGAGCTCGAGGAGAGAATAAATAGAAAATGGACGAATAAGTATTATTAGGGGGTTGATGGATTGGCGGGAATAAACCTGGGAAGGAGGTGGTGAAAGTTGGGATTAATTTGGGGAAATTAGGCGCATGAAATGACGGGTTAAAGGTGGTTTATGGAGGTTTATAAGGTATAAGGACTTATTTGTAATTAGGGTTAATGAAAAGGGTTTAATTAAACTAACACCAGGCTTGGTTAAGGGCATAGAGATCTAGTTGTAAATTATTTTGGAATGGCAGGGGCTTATCTATAATTTATTTTATGGGATAGGGGTTTATTTGAAAAGAACTTAAGAACTTCGGGGCTCCTAAAGAAAAGAGATAGAAGAGGGGGGGGGGGTCTCGGTATAAAAGAGAAAAGGCCAGGGGGGTATGGGCAAATGTGCCCTTCTTCCTCCCCGAACTGAAACAGGGGAGGGGTCAACCCGCGGCGGCCATTGGGCGGTGGCGGAGCTCGCCGGCGCCTCCGAGCACGGCGGCGGTCGGGAAGCGGGGCAAAACGGAGAGGGAAGTGAGGGGATTCGTCTCCCCTTCTCACCTTGGGCAGAGGTGGCTCGTGAAGGTGGCTCCGCGGCGGCGGGCGGACGGCGGTGGAGGCACGTGGCGGTGGCGCGGTGTGGGGCAGTGGGGAGCAATGGAGGTAAGGGAGGTGTTGCACGGCGAGGTGGAGAGCACGCAGGGCTATATATAGGCGCGGGAAGGCGGTTCGTCGGGGAAAATATCCCGGCGACGACCCAGCGAGGCGGTGGGGCGCGCGCGGGTCCAGCGGCGGCTCTGGTGGTGTGGAAAATGGAGGAGGGGAAAGGACGGCCGGCGAGATTCGTGGCAAGGTCAGCTCGATTCTGTGGTGATGCTGTGGGATGTGACGCGACGGCCGGTGGTGGCGGGCGGTGGCGTGGTGAGGTTGGCGGAGAAGGGGCCCGGCCACTGTAACGCCCGCGTTTTTAGCTCCTAATAAATCACCTAATAAATCACGCGTATTTCGAAACTTTTCCGCTGAGCTCAATTATTTCTTTCGAAACCCCGGTCACCTTCTCCCTCTCTCACCCTCGGCGCGCGTGCCGCGAATCCCGCCGGCACCGCCCGCACTCGGGCCATCACCCACGCGTGCCGCCCCAGCGCCGCGGTCGGCCACCGCGCAGGGAATCCCGCGCACGCCGCAGTCCTGCCGGCCGGTCCGCCTCGCCATCACCGCCGTCCCGAAAATCGCGCTGACGCCCGGAAACCGGAAAACCCCACAAAAACCCTTCCTCTAATTTCCCGAGAAATTCTCCTAATTTTTCTAAAACTCTTTCCAATTTCTTTTCCCATTTTTCTATTTCTTCTTCTCTTCCAATTTCTCCTTTTCTTTTCTTTTCCTTTCTTTTCTTCTCTTCCTTTTTCTCCTTTTTCTTTTCTTCTTTCTCTTTTCTTCCTTTCTTTTTCCCTCCTTCTTCCTCCTGCGGACTGCCTCCCAGGCCGCGACCCCCCCCGGACCGCCCCCAATCCCCCCCTCTGTTCTGAACCGAAGGGGAGGAAGGGGATGACGGTTTTGCTGAGAGGCCCCTGTCCTTTTTCTTTTCCTACCCGAACCCCCCCTCTTTTCCTCTCTCTCCCTTTCTTTCAAATTAGACCCCAACTCTTAACCTTTTCCACCCAAGTAACCCTGCCCTTTACAATTAAACCCCTAGACTATTATTATTAAACCCCGCTAGGTTTAAATATTACCATTAGGTCCTTTCTTTTAAATAAAATACTAACAGGACCATAATTAACCCTAAACACCTCCGTTAACCCGTCATTCCATGCGCGATTTTAATCCGAATCGCGCCCAAGCTTCCTCACATCCGTACCGGGTATACCGCCACCCATCCTTCACACAAAACCCCCTACATAATATTTATTTCCCTATTTTAACTACCTTCCTCGAGCTCAGACGGAGAAATTGTGTGTGCTTATATTGATTGCATGCTTGCCTGTGTGTGCGCTATAGCCGACGAAGTAAACGAAGGAAGGTACCCCGAGCCGGAGTTTGGAGCCGACTACTGCGAGCAGGAGCCCGAGATCCCGAACGCCGAGCCGGAACTCCCCGAAGACTTCGAAGACGGCAAGTTCAATCTCATCCTTTGATGCATGCTTTGATCCCAGTTTTATAAATACAACCCTATGACCCGTTTTATAAATTGCATATTGTTTTACTGTTAAAACCTGGTAGGATAGCCACCCTTGATTGCTATGATTGATCTTTGATCACCCTAAATGATTTCTTTAAAATGAGTGAGTGCTTTAAAAACGGGAATGGGATATTTTGAAAAATGAGTAAAGAACTGGGTAGACGGGATGGACGCGTGTGTCAGGAGTATGGGTGAGCTCGTACCTTTGTGGTTGAGCGTGTTGGAGATGTCCATCTTGTCATTAAGGACCGGGTTGCGTGACATCTCACCTGACCCAATTATCGTACTACCACTCGACCGTTGTATGTGGCAACGGCTTAGCATAAATCCCACTAGTTAATCTACTTGCCATCAGGAGTGCGGGTGAGCAGCGGGAGATCAAGGAGTAGGGGTACGATCTGTGTGAGGTACACCCTGGTTATGTGAGATAACCCTTGGTTGCTCCCGTGGTGGCTCGTAGGGTTAGCTAAGGTGGGTAATGGCTTTGATAGGATCCGCGCCGACACTAAGGTGTTCGTGTGGCGGTACCCTACTTGTGGGTAAAGATGTACAACCTCTGCAGAGTGTAAAACCTATTCGAATAGCCGTGTCCACGGTATTGGACGAGTCACGGTGGGGTCACAAAACTAGTGTTTGGGTTTGAGATGATTTTCATGGCGTGAGTTGATTTCTGGAAAAGCGTGTGGCTGTGTGCCTAGGCTACTGCGGACGGGGAGTCCGGTAGGCCTCATTGGTTTTCACCAAACAACTGAGTTACCTGAGTTATAAAAA
Organism: Cenchrus fungigraminus; assembly: GCA_036936925.1. Lineage (NCBI taxonomy): Eukaryota > Viridiplantae > Streptophyta > Magnoliopsida > Poales > Poaceae > Cenchrus > Cenchrus fungigraminus. The sequence continues at coordinate 835,411 of CM072770.1, read as the reverse complement.
CTGTTTGCGAAAATCCTTTTCGAAAACAAACCCCTGCATGAGTAAATGCGTTTGCAAAATAAACCTTATTCTGATCCTTGATATATCCTGTGCATGATCTTCTTATTAGCCCCTCCGTGGGTGGGGTTGAACTTGTTGAGTACGTATGTACTCACCCCTGCTTAATTAACTGTTTTTCAGAGGAGGATCCCGACTTCGTTCCCGAAGACGTCGAGTAGGTCGCTGCCCTACACCCAACCGTGCCTGTGGATTCAGGGTCGCCACAGAGAGCTTCCATGGCGTGGTACTCTGATGAGGCCTTAGAAGCCTTCGCTATCGTAGTTTGGTCTTTAGCTTTTGTGTTGTTTCTCGTGGCAATGGCGCTTCCGTGCCCACTATGCCGCCGTGATGTAAGGGACTGAACCACCTGTTGTAATAAATGTGTTGCCAGTCTCCTGGGACTGGTATTTGTATCACATTTAGTCACCTCTGATGAGGGGACGCTTCAGCCGCTGGCCGGGATTCGCGGCGTACGGCGGCGTGCAGCCCGCGGCCTGCTGGGGTCTGTGCTGGCGTGTGCGTGCGCGTGCTGGCGCGGCCATGGCTGGCCGGGGAGCGGGGCAATGTGCTGCCGGCGGTGCGGCGAGCCAGAGGGGGGGGAAGCGAGGCCAGCGGGGCCGGTGTGGGGCCAAGGTAGAAGAATGGAGAAGGGAAAGTGAAAAAGAAAAGGGAGAGGAAAGAGAAGAAAAAAAGAAAGAAAAAGGAAAATGGGGAAAAGAATTAGGAGAGAAAGAAAAAAAATAGAAAAAGATTTAGGAAAAAAATATACGGAAAATAGGGAAAGGTTTTTGGCGGGATTTTTCCCTAATTTCGAGCGCTCGCGGGGCCGACACGACGCCGAGTGATTTCCGGTGTCGGCGGTGATTGCGAGGCCGGCGAATCCGTGGCGCTCACCGAGATGCGGGTCGGAGTGATGGTGTCGGGTGACTGTCGAGTGACCCGGGTAAAAAGGGAAAAGATGATGATGATGTCCACGAACGATCGAGCTCGGCGGTGGAGATTTTGAAAACTCGCATTGATTTATAAGGTGATTTACAGAAGGTTGAAAACACGGGTGTTACACAAACATGCCTTGACCAAACTGTTTTAACGTCGGCGCCCTGGAGCACGCGCTCTCACGCGTCGCGTGCGCGCCGAGCTGCCGCCCTGGCGTCCGTGCCCCCACCGTCACGTTTTCCGAGGGACCCGCGCGACGCCGTCTTTTTAGCCACGTGTGCGCGATGGAAAACCACCGCCGTCCCCGGTTTTCCCCTCCTCTCTCCTCTTCCCTCCGCGAATGGCATTGACACGCGTCGGCCATCGCTGCTGCGGGCGCCCGAGCCGTGCACGCTTGGAGAGAGAGGGAAACGGCGTCGTCGACCGTCTTGTCACTGCCACTGTCGTCGACTCACGTCGCGCCACCTCCCGCCTTAGGCACTCGAACTCCCTACCCCTACCACGCCTAGCTGCCACGTGCCACGCCGCCACACGCCATGGCCGCTGAGCCAGTGGCCGGCGCTGGCCAGCGGCCGCGCTGGTAGTCTTATCCACCACTACGAAGGTGTTGGCCCATTCTCCAAGCCGTGCCGCCCATAAAAGGCGATGCCAGGGCTCGCGCGCCGGCTTCCCCCTTCCGCCGACCACCATTGATGCGCCGCCACCGGGCTCCACCTTCCGCCCCCCGCGGTCAGCTCCAAGCCCTCGAGAGCATCCTAACACAACCCCTGAAGCTCGCCAGGGACCTACATTGCTGTTGACGGTTGTTAAGTGCCTATTTTAAGGCCGTCAACTCCTGCATTTTACCACAAGAACCATGCATCCACAGTAGAATAGGAGCTTATACTAACAAATTCCACCAGTGGCAATGCAAAGATGAATGCAGGTATTTAGCACAAGAAAAGAGAAGAAAACACACCTCCATGATCCAAGCAATTCAGGCTCAGCCAATGAGGGGCTGCCATGCAAGCATCCCCTGGATCCGTGACGTCACCAATCCATGGGAAGAATACCCGACGAATCAGAAGTCGCCACGTGTACGTCACAAGGATCCTATGGCGCAGCTACGCGTCCAAACCGCCTCAAATCCATGTGGGCACCCGGAACTACCTTGAGGACCCACCTGACAGCCACCCGGAGAAAGCACAGCGCAGGAGGGCCCACCCAGGGGTCGGCCGACCCCATAGGTCGGCCGAACCGCCTCTGGCTCGGCTCATCCTGGCCTTCCACGTGTGGGCTCCTAGTTGGTTCCTTGCCACATTCTGGGGGTGCTCGCGGCGTCTCACGAAGTTGTCCAGTCCTTATAAATAGAAGAGGGGGGGGTTAAGAAGAGGACAACACACTTGAAGGCAACTTCTCACCTTTGTCTCCTTCTCCCCTCTCCTCCTCTCTTGGTTGAGGTGAAACTTCACCTCACCATGGTGTGTGTGTGTGGAGGATCTAGCCTAGGTGGTTCTAGGTAGAGAGGGAGTGTGTGTGAGTGAGTAGAGGTGAGATGGTGATGATCCGTTCATCATCCATCATCCCCTTGTACCTCGTGGGTGATGCCGTTCTTCATTTAGACTAAAGTGAGTATTTCAATATATTATTCCAGTTAGACTAAAGTAGCATTCATGCATAGGTGATATGTTCTTGTGTTCTTCATCCGTTCTTGATCCTAGGCTTGAGTTCTAGTTGAACCATTCCTTTCGATCCTGTGGAGAAGATGCATAAGTTGTTTATCCGTTTGTATGACTACTCGTCAATTAGAATATAGTGGATGCTCATGCATATCTGATTTACATCAAAGTATCATTCATATCTCCTGTCGCCTATTTAATTCCATGATTAGTGAGGCCTAGCCCGTACTCGCGGGTTCGTCACTCCGTATTCATACGGAGTGCTATAGTGTTGCTACGGGACGTCAGACGTAGCCGTGCTATAGTAGTAATCGGTGGTGTAGACATGGTGTCTAGACTGCGGATTATCTTTCGTTTGCCCCGTATCCCACGGATTGTCTTAGGGTAGGCCGCGGTAGTGACAGCTGTTGGACCCTTTGTACTCCCCCACGTTCGGATGCGCCGTAGAGCTTTCGGCCAGAACTGACCTATTATAGCCAGGAGGGAACTGGTGTCCGAAGCGAGTGTCCTTACTTCGAGCTTGCGCCCTTCTAGAATCAATACCCATAGGAGACTCCTCATCTCTCGATCCACCTCAGCAGGGATCCTGTGTCCTTGGATAGTCTTTCGTAGAGCTCCCCTTCTGCTCCTAGGATTCGATACCCTTTGGAATACTCCTTAGGTGAAGTGCTACAATGGTATATCCGTACGATTGCGGATTCGTTCATACCCATAGGTATACTCAGGTGATTCTTACTCTCACGCTATCCGGCGCCGTAGTGGTGATGTTAAGAAATACCAACAATTGCCAAGGCACGACGTGTGTTCGCGGGAGTTGCAGCTGAGGCGGCCGTTTCGCCTCTGCCTCGCTGCCGGCCATCGCCGGAGCCCTCCCCGCCGCCACTGACGCCGTCAAACGGTCGAGGGTGAGCACACACTTCACCCTAGCCACTTGCCCGACCGAGTCCGGCCGCCAGTTTGCTGCCGGCGAGCTCCCCTACGCTACCAAGGGTGGTTCTGTGAAGATTGAGATCTTTAGAAGGACCTTGGTGAAAGATTCCAGGGCCTCTGTGCAAATAGAAGATTCTATAGATCTAGGGTTAAATTGCTAGAAGTTGTAAAATCTTCCAAAAGTCACAGGAAAATCGTAAAAATACAAACTCATTTGTTATGTACTCCTGTGAAGAGAAGCAACTTTACTAGAAAGAAAGTTTGCAAACTTATGAGTAGTTTTTGAAATATTTTTGAAATGATCAGTTTGGCTAGATTTGAAATAATTTAAATTCTATAGCTGATCTGTTGGTGAATTTTGGATATGTTGTTTGTCTGGTCATGAGTGTTGTATGGTGCAAAAATTGCACAAATTTACCTTTTGTAGATGTAGTTATGATTTAATATCGATATTTATCAGTGCCCCTATTTCTGAATTATTTAAATTAACCCGTTAATCAAATCATGTCAATCTTTTTGCCATAGCTCTGTGTCATGAGGAACCCCTGTTAAATAGTATGCATGCTTTTGACATGTTTAAGTTAGTCAAATGGTTTATCGTACGTAATTAGAGCTATATTCATGTGTGTAGTCATACTGAATTTTTTTCTGTATGAGTTTGATATCTAGACTACATTAGCTTCCATGTTGTCGTAGTAGGAGTTTCAGCTGAGAATCTTGTATACCTCTTTCTGAATAATTTATTTATGCGTAGCTAGTGATAGTCTTAAATAATCTTCATGTGAGATGTTATGTGTTTTATGAGTTGAATTTTTGTGCAACAGTATAATTGTTATACCTTGTGCATGTATGGACCTTCTTATGATCAGTCTAGGTGTATGTCTTTAGGAATAAAATTTTTGAAACAAATCAAGCTTGATAAAAAGAATAAAAAGAAAAACAAGGATCACATTTGTTTGCAACTCAAATTTTAAATACATGAACTTTACCAAGACACACCCTAAACAACACCCTTACCTTGGTGAAGTAAAATAAATTAATTATCTTAAATGTGGACACAATCACCATCAAATGAGGAATAAAAATCACTCATCAGACACACCATTTCTCTAATAGAGGAAAAGTATGATGAATATCATATCTAGGTGAATGTGGCCACCCATAAATCCCGTATTTATCACTAAGTTTCAAAAGTGATCAGATTTTTTTCTCATGAGTATCATTTTCTTCTCTATTCAGATCAGATTTTTTTTTTAAAAAAAATTGACAACCATTCGTGAGCCTTTTTATTTCTTACTCGAATTAACACACTTGGCTGAAAAGGAAGCACATTTTCTTCAAGTAAAAAGAAGAAGAAGAAGCACAACGATGCATGCACATTTCCACCACTAGATGATGATGATCCCGCACAGACCGAAATTCCTTTCACTCGCTCAACTTGTATACATACAAGGAAGAAACGTACACAAAGTAAGCAGGGACGCATCCTACCATTAGCATTCACTTCCAAACAACTCCTACCTAGGGTACATACATAATACACCTTCACACAACACACCACCGATGCTTGGACTTGTTCTAGTTGAAGACCCAAGGATTGGTCGTAACATCGACGAGCTTGGCTTGGTCAAATCTCAAGTAGGCTCAAAATCAGCTTGTGAAAGCTCAAGTGGTACTCTGAAATATGCCATAAAGACTCAACCCCGAAAACCTTTTGATTTTGGATGCTAGATAATGATGTTGAATTCGCTAAAGAATGAAGATCAAGTAAGGAAGACTCATCATCAGTCAGCAGCATGCGCGTCGACGGCGGCGGCGCTGCAGGTTCTGTGCCGGCCGTCGCTGAGCGGCGCGCAGCTACGGAAGGTGCACGCGCAGCTGGTCACGTCGTTCGTTCCCCCTGTCCGACAGCTTCCTCCCCAACAAGCTCCTCCGCTCGCTGCTCCGGGTCAGGAGGGGATGATGCCCTGATGGACGACGGCGTGGTGTCGACGGCGCTGGTGGACATGTACGCCAAGTGCGGGAGCCTCGAGACGGCGAGGCAGGTGTTCGCCGCCACCACGCCACAGCAGCGCGACGTGTTCGCCTACACGGCCATGATCTCGGGGCTGTCGGACCACGGCCGCTGCCGGGAGGCCATCGACCTCTTCGGGCAGATGCAGGCGGAAGGGGTGCGCCCCAACGAGGTGACCTTCATCTGCGTGCTCACCGCCTGCGGCCGCGCGGGCCTCGTCGCCCTCGCCAAGGAGGTGTTCCGCAGCATGGCGGCGGCGCACGGCATGCGGCCCGGCGTGGAGCACTACGGGTGCCTGGTGGACGTGCTGGGGCGCGCCGGCCGGCTGACGGAGGCCCTGGCCGTGGTGCGGTCGATGCCCATGCGGCCCGACTCGTACGTGCTGGGCGCGCTGCTCAACGCGTGCGCGGCGCGGGGCGACGTGGACGCCGGCAAGCAGGTGGTGGCGTTGGCTGGCGGAGCAGGGGGGCCACCACACCGGCGTGCACGTCCAGCTATCCAACATGTACGCCGCCACGAGCGAGTGCGGACTGCGGAGGAGGTGGCCAGCCTCCGCCGGACCATGGACCCCAAGGTGGACAGCTGCAGCATGATCGAGGTGGACGGCGTCGCGTGCGACCGCTCGCACCCGCGGATGCCGGACATCATGCATGTCAGCCGTCAAAGACCTGCATGCCCACCTCCGCCACCGCTTTGACGACATTAGGGCACCTGCAGTGTTGAGTTCGAACGTTTGTGACGCTAACATCGAACGGAACCATGGTTCGCTCCATGCACTGTCTGCATCGATGAGTGGGACCTACTGACGATTAAAGAAAACAAAGAAGCCCTCGGACCTCACCCCTCGTGCGAACTCAGAGAGACGGCCAAACTGCCATTACTTTATTCCTTTCATGAGCCCACGGTGCGGCGCGTCTGCAGCAGCCGAATGCTTCGCCGACTGCCGTGGTTCGGCTGCCACTATGTCCACCGTTCGCTTTTAGGAGCTCACGGTTCGCTTTTGCACAACACTGCAGGTGGGCAAGTATAACAGTATAGACGACTGTTGTCTATTTGATACTCCCTATGTATCAGTTTATTTGTCGCTTGCTAGTCAAAACAGAAGGACTCACAATATTTGACGGCGGAGTTCACTGTGTATACAGTTTTCCATTTTTGCCCTTTCTATTTGACGAATCCGTACAGCTAACGCTCGCTTCCTGTGTTCCGCGGCTGGTCCAAAGCTTGTTTCCTCTGTTTCGCATGCGGACGGCCGTCATCAGCAAGGAGCCAGATGGAAAGACTAGTAGTGCTAATGGAAGGGAAGGGCAAAACAGTCAATACATATCTTCCTTAATTTTTGCAAATATGTCTAAAACGTCAAGTAAATTGATATGGAGGGAGTACATATAAACAGCTAAATAGACAACTTGTACAATGATTTGTCTGTTTGTCCGTCTGCAAAATATTTAATTCATCCTTTAACACATAATAATGATCATAGACACATTTGATCTTTGTTGTCGTTTTGGTGCTCAATTCAGATATAAATCATGGTATTATTTGACACCATGTAACCTAACATTTTCGTTTTATTTCACACCGTGATGCCTGTCTAAAGGATGTCCAGATGATTTGTCTAACTACTGAGGGTCACACCATAAAAATGAGAAACTTATCTAAACTCTCTTCCCTTCCTTCGTTGACTCTCTTCATATCCTCTCTGTATCTCTCTCTCAAATCCAATCTCTCGATAAGTATCAAAAAAAATCTCTCGATTTGCTGTGTGATGGGCAGGGCGACCCAGCCCGCACCGGCCGGGGCGGGATGGCGGGCGTGCTCCACCGCATGCCTGCAACGGGGCTCGCGGCAGCCGGGCGGAGAAGCCCGTAGCAGCGCTCGCGACGGACGGGCGGCCTCGGAGGATGGCGGACGAGCTCCCTCGCAGGCGTGCGGGAGCGCAGCCACGCGGGCGTGCGACCTCACCCGCCGACGAGCGGCGTGACACGCAGGTGGGCAACCTCTCTCACGAGAGCGGTGGCTCCTCCTCCCCACCGGCACTCTCTCTCCCCTCTCTTAAGGTCGGCCGACCGACGGTGGAGGACTCTGGCAAGATCGAGGCGTGGTGTCCTCTGCTGCACAAGATCCACCTTTGTCGTCGCCTGGTTGTGCAACGGTGCTGAGGCTCGGCGATTGGCCTGGGAGCACGAGCCCCCGGTCGTCCTTTTGCGCGACGACGGGTGCGGCCATCGCTAGGCTGAGCGGGGAGTTTTTTGAAAATGTCGGCTTGTAGACAGCTCAAAGACGAGCTTTGTACGTGCCCTTATTATATCGATTGGAGTCACTTAGCAATGTTGAATCACTACTAGAGAAAAGGCTATTAGTATCGGGTGGGAACCCCTAATAATATTGGTAATATTGGGTATCGGACGATTGCTCGTCCGGTATTAAAGAGGAGCATTTGTATTGGGTGGTAACAAGCTCTGGTATTAATGCCTTGAGCTCCATCTCTCGCCCGTTCACAACATTCACAATATTTCTCATCTCATTTTTTCTTTCATTCAAAGAGTCACAACAATTCATTCAAAGAGTCACAACAATTTACAAGTCATCCTAATGAATCACAACACAAAGATTCACATCAGAAAAAATTTCACACAAGAATCATATAACATATTTGACAAAAATTCACAAAAAAATCGCAATCACCAGCACCATACCGAACGCCATCACGCCTGCAGGGGCCGGCCGCAGCCGGACCACCGCGCACCGCCTCCCCCACGTGCGTCGGCAGGGGCCGGCCGCAATCGGACCACCGCACACCGCCTCCCCCACGTGTGCCGGCAGGAGCCGCGCCGCCCGGCCTCACCCCGCGCATCCGGGCTTCCCACGCTGGAGTCTCCCAGCCTCCCCACGCCGACGGCTCAGGCCTCTGGCCTATGCGCTAGGCCCACCAGGCCGCCTCCTGGAAGAAGAAGAAGAGAAGAAGTTAGAGATGAGGAGATAGAATGGCAGGATGAGAACAAATGGAGAGATGATAAGGTAGAGGCCGGTGTGGGAGAGATAAATGATTGGGCGGTCGCGTCGAAAAAAGCCAGTCCGTGTGGGTACTGTAGAGACAGGGGAATTAGTATCGGTGCTCTCCACAACCCGGTATTGATGTCGCCACATTAGTACCATGCCACGTCCTACCTCGGTACTAATGAGCGCATGCCACATTACTACCGGCGCTAGATAAGACCTGGTACTAATGTGAGACATTAGCAGATGAAAGACACTATACATACCAGTAGAATGAAAAATTGTCGGGTCTAGATATGGACCAGTACCAATGTGGGTCACAGGGAGCGTGCCGCGGTCCTCCCTTCCCACATGGTACTAATGTTCTCGTTAGTACTAGGTGCAAAAATACCCGATACGAATGAGATTTTTAGTATGCGGCAAATGCTCGATTCTTTATTAGTGAACGTTTATGTGTTTAGTTCGCAAAAATTTCACCAACTACCAGTCACATCAAATTTCGGACACTAATTAGGAGTATTAAATGTGGATTAATGACAAAACCCATTTCACAACCCCTACTTTAAATTTCGAGACGAATCTAACGCGCTTAATTATGTCATGATTAGACAACGTCATGCTACACTAACCAATCTCTAATGACAGATTAATTAGGCTTAGTGGATTCATCTTGCAATTTCTGTCCATCTGTGTAATTAGTTTTGTAGTTAGTCTACATTTAATACTCATAATAGACCTTGAAATTGGACCTCAAAAGTTTCTCCTAACATTTACACCCAACTAAACGGGGTAACACATAAATGTTTTAAATTTTAGTTTTTTCTTTGCTTGTGTTTTAAATGTTCAGATGGCTGTGAGATCTTTGCCACTACTCCTTGTTCGATTGGCTAATGCTGATTTGATGAGATAAATATACCATGGTCTAGTTGATGCCAAGTGGCTAGTTGGCTGATGATGATTTGTGAGATAAAATTACCGCTATCTAGTTAGTGCTAAGTGGCTGGTGGTTATTTATTGTGAGAAAGTATTGTTGGCCGATGTTTTATAAACGAGACGAACAAGACGAGTTTTGTAGAATTTATCAAAGCAGCATGTCTTTATTTCCCCTTTTAAACACGTATTATCGCACCAAACGACTCATGTTGAATCAGGAAACATAAGGTGCTATAAACAACAATATTAAACCCAATAGATATATATAGTCACATACAAATATGCTAAATTATAAAGATCTATTTTATGAAACTTTAAGCGAAAAATGACTAACCTAATCTTTGATGCTTTCTTTAGCAGAGCAATTACTTCAATAACATTGAATGCATCGACAACTGAAACACCAAACACAGTTGTATTTCCATCAATGTCATGATTTATTTTACATTGTTTGTTGGATGTCAATTCAGGTACTAACATGGAACATAAAGTGCTATAAACAACAATATTAAACTCAATACATATATAGTCACATAGAGATATGTTAAATTATAAAGATCTATTTTAGATAAGCGAAAAAGTACTAACCTAATTGTGACAGAACCGCCCAAATTAACTCCATATTATCGCATAAACCACTCCTTTTGGTCATTACGTGATAACACCGAGTTAACTTGTCGTCTCTGCCGGGTCAAGCCCGGTAAATCACTTGTAACAAAGGATCGACAACCGTACATCAAAACTCACCCGAAGGCGAGTCCAGAGATAAACAAGTCACAATTTATTACATCAATTCCCATAAAGGGTTATTTAATTACAAACCGAGTCCTTTGCATAAAAGTAAATGATTCAGAGTTTATAAATACAGCGGAAATAAAACTAAACGAGAAAAGGTAGCATTATAGGAGGCCATCCATAATGCCAACAAACATCGTCTTCCTCCCATCCCAAACTGCACTTGAAAACAACAACAAAAGCAAGGCTGAGTATACTAATACTCAGCAAGACTTAACCGACTGGTGATGGAAAATCACCAACTCTCTAGACATGCAAAGCTTTTGGCTAGTGGATTATTTTGCTGAAAAGCAACAAAGAGTATGTCCTTACTTTCAAAATTTTAGCGCAAATTCTAGTTGATTAATCATCACTAAGTAAGCATCTACAGCAGACATGAGTTGTGCAAACAATTAATCAGACATCCATATTAATTCTCAATTCCATCATAAAGAGAAATAGACTGTATAGTTAAGCAGTCTCGGGTAACGGTGAGAGGCCGACGATCGATCGATTAATAACCTTGCAAGGTGGACCTAAACACACGGAAAAGTGCACACCCCAGACCGTTCCCAGCCATCCTCGATTCAGGACCAGAGTCCACAGTCTTTGGTACAAGGTGAGGTGGTTACGGCCTCGCCGCCCACTCTCACTCATGCATCACCTTTACTGCAGCAGGGGGACTCTTCCCAAGATTAGTGTTCCAAGTTCCCTAGCCGGATCCAGAAGGTACTAGGCTTACCAGTCCCATTCCTGGCAAATGTTTAGTACGTTCAAAAGCTTAACCAGTGACACCTATTGACCGGAGCCGATCCCAAGCTCTTACCACATGAGCATATCATTTTAAATCTTATGATTCCAACATAAGAACCTATAGCTCGCGAGTGAAGGATTTCACTCGACTTTTACCGGGTCCTTAAAGCATGGCAACTAACGTCTTATCATGCTAGTATAAGAACATAGGAACCTAGGATCATGCACCTATGGTTTCAAATCAACTCCTGAAACTTAAATGCACAGACATAACATATATAGTTGCAGGAAGTTAAAATCATAGGATTATGCTCCGGCGCTTGCCTTTCAAACCGATGTTAGTTCTAACTAGGCCTTGGGCCCTTCCAAACTTTGGTTTGGGTCTTGTGGTACTCCACGATGTCCACTTGTACCTCGAACGGTCCTTCGTCTTGTTCCGGGACGATCTCGTAGCTACTGACAGAAAAATCTACACGAGATGCATATGCATAAGATTTATTTGTCCAATTCAAATGAGATTTCACTTTTGAAACTTAGAAATAGATGTGGGGTTTAAGGGTGACCACATTCACCTAGATAAGATATTCAGCATACTCTTCCTTTATTAGAGAAATGTGTGTGCGGGTGACTTTTATTTCTCATTTGATGGTGACTGTGTACACATTTAAGATAATTAATTTATTTTACCTCACCAAGGTAATGGTGCTGTTTAGGGTGTGTCTTGGTGAGGTGCATGCATTTAAAAATTGATTTGCACACAAATGATATTGGTTTTCCTTCTATCCATTTAATTGACCTTGATTTATTTCAAGAATTTTTATTCCAAAAGACATACACATAAACTAACCACAAGATAGCTCATACATGCACAAGGTATACAATTATACTATGGCACCAAAGTTTAACTCATCTCATCAATTATGGCTAGCATGAACATCACACAAAACTACACCTAGCCATGCAAGATTAAATCAAACAAAATTATATATACCACAAAAATAGATGAAACTTCCTATGGAGCTATACCGAGGCATTTCTAGGAGAGATATGCACTTACTCAGCAAAGAAATTAATTTAAACTATGCACATGAAATTAGCCTTAATATAGCATGGTAAATTATATGACTAAGCTACACATGTCCAAAATTGATATACTATTTATCATGGGTGCATAACCATTACACAGGGCTGTAGCAAAAAGATTGGCTCCATTTGATCAACAGATTAATTTATAAAAATCAAAAATAGGAGCATTACATATATCAAAATTAAATTATAACTAAAAATCTACATGACATCTATGTGCCATTTTTGCACACAGGGTCATACATGGCAAGACTAGCAACATATCCAAAATTCACTTGAAGATCATTTACAGAATTTGAATCATTTCAAATCTAAGCAAAATGATGATTTCAAAATAATTTAAAATATACACCGAAGTTTGAAAACTTCCTTTGTAGAAAAGTTGCTCCTGGTCATAATGATCACAACAAAGTGGAGTTTGCATTTTTACGATTTTTCTGTGATTTATGGCGTATTTTACAATGTTCTGCGTTTTGGATCTAGATCTGAAAATTGGTTCTTCGCAAACAGGTCCCTAGATCTTACAGACAGGTCCCTGGGACGAAAAATCCAATCGCAATGTAGTCCCTGGCGCCATGGCCGGCGGACAGAGCTCGATTCCGGCGAGGGGAGGGCTCGGTCCGGTCGGGAAAGTGCGGGGGAGTGATGTAGGCTCACCTAGGGTTCCATTCCGGGGCTTGGAAGGGTCGGAGAAGGGGCCGCCGGTGAGGTTTGGCGGGCCGGCGGATCTGAGGCCGTGGGAGCTCCTGCTCCGGTGAACTGGTCGGCAGAGGAGGCGAGCTCGTGGCCGGGGAAGTTGCAGTGGGGTCCTGGGATGGCTCAGGTACGCTCAAATGGCGGTGTAGAGGCGCGACATGAGGAGCTCCATGGCAGAGCGCCCATGGCGGCCGGCTGCAGTGCGCGTATGCGCCTGGAGCTCCAGTCTCCAGTAGCTCGCCTTTGCTTGGCGTCCAAGGGTGCAGGGCGAAGGGGCTTCGCCTCTAAGGCTTGGCCGGCTTGCTGAGCACGCAGTAGGGAGAGAGGGCCAGCGACGGGACAGTGCGTGGCGCACCGGGACAGGGCGATGGCAGGATGCCGGCGCGTGTCGACGACGTTCACGGAGGGGATAAGAGCGCGGGGAAAAACCAGGGGGCAGCAAGGCGGTTTTCGCGTGTCGAGGATGGGACGGCGTCAACGGCGACCAGCGGACGGCGGTGTTGACTGGCACGGACGCCGGGGTAGGGTGTCGAGCAGTCGGCTCGGCGCGCGTCGGGCGCGAGAGCGCGCTCTGGCGGCGTGCTCGCCCAGCCATTTGGTCAAGGCCTGTTCAACGGGTCCAAACTCGAAAATTTTGAACTGAAGTTTGAAATCTCCAAATACGAAAGTTTTAGACCACATACCCTTCTACAACTTTCCCAAAGGGTGGCCTATGCTTTTCTCAACCGTTTCCCCAGAAAATCACTGCAAAGTTTGGGTTTTTTCTCGGTTTGGTCAACAAAGTGCTCCGAGCTTCAACTGAAATTTTGGAGTGTTTCCACTTCGAATTTCAAATGCCGCCAATTAGATGAAATGTGTTCCCAGAGATAACGAACAACTTTATTATTGGCCGATTTTGAAGTACTTGTGAAAAATTTTGAGAACGCGCTAGATTACTGCAAGGAGGTCTAGGGTTCTAGGGGGTAACACTTTGGTTTTTGAGGGGTTTGACCCAAGGGTGGGTATTTGACCAAGTAACCATGTTAGAGAACATGCTTAGCTCCACTAATTAAGATGGTTACTATTGCTCAAAAAAAACCGGGGTGTTACACTAATCTTCAATGCTTTCTCTAGCAGAGCAATTACTTCAACGACACTGAATGCATCGACAACTGAAACACCAAACACAGTTGTATTTCCATTAATGTCATGATTTATTTTACATTATTTGTTAGATGTCAATTCAGGTGCTGACAAATCATGAATGTAGTTATTATATACTTCTCATATTAATGAATATATAATGAATCAAATATGCATTAGCAGAATTGAAATCAACATAAAATAAACAATAGTTCAGAAGCTAAATAACTTTGAGATACTAACTTGTATGTAATAATTCCATCCTTCTTAGACTTTTGATGCTGCTTGGTCCCAAAATTTTGCTCCAAAGAACGAGGAATAATTCTTTTTTTATCAGTATCATTTTCACCCATCATGTTATATGTTTTTCCAGACCTAGTTTGACTGCGTGCAAATATGCATACATGTATCACAAAGACATAAACATAATATTACCATTACAAACACATAATAATGATATTACCATTACAGGTTGGTTAGGAGAAAATAAAGATTAACATTACATATGAGGCTGACAGAAACATGATTGTGTGTGAATTACATATGAAGCTGCCCAAAACATATTCTATTCTTTATAAGACCTCGAAAGTTCTTTAGTAGAACTCGAAAGGAATTCAAAGGGTGATGTAATAAGGACTTTTGACAAAATGGGGCAGAAGAAGGGATGACGACAGAAGAAAATTTCTGACGATAAAGAGTAGTAGAAGAAGAAAAGATTTGATTATAAAAAGTTTATTTTGAAAAAATTATTTATATTATATAGAAGGGAAGGTAGTCACAGGTTCCAAAATGAATGAATTCAATATAAAAGATGATAAGATAAAAAATTATATATTATTATTACTTTTAAGGAATACTATGTAACTATAGATTTCTAAAACTTTGTTGTATCATGATAAAAAGTTATTATGTAAAATAATTTATCCGAAAAGAGAAGGAGTGAATAAATGTGCCAACGTCGAGGAAGCTATGATCACAAAGATTGTTCTTAAGCCCCTTGGACTACACAAAAAGTAATGAAGATGACTATCAATAGACTTGTTGTTGTTATTGGGTTACTAGTAATTTTGAGTTGCTTGAGATTACATGAAAATGAGAATTGCTATTTGATGAGATGAAGAAGCTTCGAGGTGCTACTGATTTGTTTGGTGGAAAAATTGACCCTTCTTAGCACATATTAGTATTAGGCTTGAAGATTGCACATCAGTTCCGCCAAATTTCTTTTTTTGTTTTCATTTTCACATCTGTATCGTTTTGAGATCCAAAATAATCATAATAGTAACTCAGTTTCAACTCTCATCCGGTCATCAAAAATCAGTTCAGCAAGATGCATTCCATCATTCCATGCGAGTCTTTCCCGAGGTTTCCAACTTCACCAGGATTGAAGCGAGCAGTTCTAGCAGTGATGTTGGATCAAGCGCTGTTGCTGAGTGGGAGAACCAGAAGAGGGACCACAGGGTTTATATGCATCTTAGTCACTCTCTACTCTCACCTTACAATAGCAGGGATTGCATCATTTGGTGCATAGGTGCATCCAACACTGTCGACTTTCCACAAGAGAGCATAGAAAAATACCTCCAGCCAATTGATCACGTGGAGATGAAGTTGTCCTATTGGTCTAGCGGGGGTCAAAGGGATCCTAGTTTTTCGGAATGCCTCGTATGCATGCTTCACTCAAATCTTTGCCTCGTTGATGAAATCAAGATAAAACCATTCAAAGGTTTGTGTGCCAACATTTTCTCCATACATGCCAAAAGGCACCTGTTGATAATGTTTTTCATGATGCAACATTTTTCCAGTACGGCGACCCGATATACTCAACGCCGTATGTTCAGTTTCGGATGGGTTATCCAAAGTCGCCTCTGTGTCTTGAGCAGCTTGTATCTGATGAGGGGGAAGGTCAGCTTACTGCTGATGACAACTATATCTAGACTTACACATCTCTGGAGTTTCCAATGGTGCAGGTGTGTTTGACATATCTTGTTCCTTCTCGTATTTCCCTCTTGAGCGTGATTTCGTGCGGTAATATTAGTACCACATATTGGATTAATATAGATCAGGAGTGCTCTCTGAATGATCGGGAAATGGTATTTATAGGCTTAGTGTTTGCAGTTTTGCATTGTGTAACTCTGTTGGAAGTGAAAGGATACGCTCTATTATGTTTTCAGGAAAATATTTTACAGTCCTTTAAGCTCCCGCATGCTGTTTTATGCATCGGTGGGGTGGTGATCATCACCCGTTTCTTGCATATGGTGAGTGGGGGCATTTGCTTCTCCTTTTTTCAGTGTGTCCCACGTGGCCACGTCCAAGTATTGGGGAATCCATTGTCACGAGAGCTAGCGGTGGCTCCTTGTGAGAATGGTGTAGTCCTCAAGTACCATCAGGAACCTCGAAGAAGTAACGTGCGGCGCTGCGACTTGGCGGGAGACGATGAATACAACCCCTCGAAATGACATAACTTTGCAACGAGAATCTAGCAGTCAGGTGCTGGGTGATGAATTGGTTGGAAGCAAGGGCTGCTGAGCAGGCTGCTGTTCAGACCTCCATTGCAGTTGGTTGAATTAGAGGTGGACGGCGGCGACGACGATACATCAGAGCACCTTTCCGTGTGATTTCACGTTGTGTTTTCTCGCTCAGGCTGGCTATCTATCTTGTGTTTTGTGGCTGTGGAATAAGAGAGTCTGTAACGGATATAGATAATAATTCTCGAATTCATTCATACTTAGTACCACGGACGGCTGCTGCTGTAGCCGACGGACGATGAACAGGGCAACACAATACACATACAAATGATAGTTTGATTTGATGATGATGTTTTAGAGGATGAAATCATGATGGTGGTGATTGGGGATGGAAATATGTTGTGGTTTTGTTGTGGACATATTGCAAAGAAAAATTGGGAATTGAGATCTTGTTTAGTTGGGTAAAGAAACTGGTCGAAAATGTCACATCGAAGAATTTACTTATACTAATTAAAAGAATTAAATATGATTTAATTATAAAATTAATTATATAGATGGATTTGAAATAACGAGACCAATATATTGAGCTATCTCATATGCTTGGAAAAAAAAAGCGGCTCCGTTAAAAAAAAAAAAAAACCAAAGCAGCCGCCACCCCCAGGCCCCAGTATATGCGCTGCCATAGTGCCATCCATGGCAGCCATCGCCGTCTTCCGCCACCAGCGCTCCGCGTCCTCCTGGGCCGCCGCCGTTGCTGAGCACGCGCGCTCCGGACGCCACGACGCCGCACTCACCGTCTTCCGCCGCGTCCTCCGAGCCCACCCCGCCGTCGCCACCTCCGACCAGCTCGCCTACGCCGCACTGCTCCGCTCCGCGACCGCCGCCTGGGCTACCAGATACACGCCCAAGCCTGCCGTCGTGGCCTGGCCGCCTCCAACCCCGTCCTCGCGTGCTCCCTCCTCACCTTCTACTCTGACGGCGACGACATGGACAGCGCCACCAGGGTGTTCGACGAAATGCTGCACCCGGACGCCGTGTCCTACACCGCCATGATCTCCGCCCTCCTCCGCGCCGGGGACCGCCATCGGGCGCTCGAGATCTACCCGCGCATGCTTCCCCTCTGCGCGCCCACCCAGCACACCTTCTCCAAGCTGCTCGCCGCCTGCACCTCCACGCACCTGCGCCGCCACGGCACCCAGCTCCACGCCCAGCTCCTCCGCTGGGGCTGCTGGGGTCCCCACCTCAGCCTCGTCCTCAAGACCGCGCTCCTCCACATGTACGCCGCCTGCGGCGCCATGGCCTCCGCGCGCACCGTGCTCCACGCCACGCCCGACACCGACGTCGTGCTTTGGACGGCCATTATCACCGCCTACTCGCGTGGTGGCCAGCTCCAGCATGCTCTGCGGGCGTTCCGTGACATGGAACGCGCCGCGGTGCCACCCAACGCCTACACCTACGCAGCGCTCATTGCTGGCCCACTCACTGCACTTTGGGCGGCTGCTCCACGCCCGCCTCTTCAAGTTTCATCTGGAGCACGACACCTCTGCTTGCAATGCACTCCTGGATTTCTACAGCAAGTCCTCCACACGTTTCCTCGATCTGCTGCATGCTTTCCGTGCCGTCGACGATCCCAACGTGGTGTCCTGGACTACCTTCATCGCTGGACTCATGCGCCATGGCAGGGACCAAGAGGCGTTTGCAGCATTTGCTCGCATGCGGGCTACCGGGGTGCAGCCCAACTCCTTCACCCTGTCCACTCTTCTGAAAGGCTCAACCTCTGCACACACATGTCTACTCGCTGCAAAAATCCATGCATATGTGCTTAAGACCAGCTTTGAGTCATTGGACGCGGCTGTTGGGAACTCGTTGGTCGATGTATATGCAAGGTCTGCTAGAATGGATGACGCGTGGGGTGTGGCTACCACAATGTTTTTCGTGAGGGACAGATTCACATATACGAGCCTAGCCAAAGGGCTAAATCAGATGGGGCTTCACCACAGGGCCCTCGAGATGATACTTCATATGTTCCACGAGGAGGTTGATATTGACGGTTTCAGCCTAGCTTGCTTCCTTTCCGCTGCTGCAACCTTGGCATCCATAGAGGCTGGGAAGCAGCTGCACGGCTGCGCCGTCAAATTGGGATTGAGTGATGAGGTATCTGTCTCCAACAGCCTTATTGACATGTACAGCAGGTGCAAGTGTTTGGAGGATGCTAAGAGTGCTTTCCAGTCAATCAGGGAACCCAATGTCGTGTCCTGGAATGCTATTATCTCCGGGATGGCATCTAACGGCTGTTACGCTGAAGCTTTGTCAGCTTTTGAAGACATGATTTTGACTGGAGCTCAGCCTGATGGGCTCACTTTCTCAGTTGTGCTATCCGCCTGCAGTCATGGTGGCTTAGTTGACATTGGAATCAAACATTTCTACTCTATGATGAATCTGTTCGGTGTTCCCCCACAAAAGAGCCACTACACATGGTTTATAGATATGCTAAGACAAGCAGGCCGTCTTACAGAGGTGGCACACACCATCAAGGCAATGCCAGTTCAGCTCGAATTTGTCAATCTACAGGACACAGCTGGCATTTTACAATCTGCACAATGATCCGGTGGTTGGAAAATATACCGCAAACAAGGATCCATCAGATTCAGTAACACGAAATATGCATTTCAGGCATCATGGTGCTCCTCGGGTACAAGATCACAATTAGCAGACAGGTTTGCGGGATGACGAGGGGTGCACGTATCCAAGCTATGGGCTGCCAATCCATTTCTGAAAACCAAGTTTGGGTTCTTGGTACTATATATATTCCCAAGAAAATGGAAGTATTATTTATGGGAAATTTCTTCAGCATAAGAAAAATGACTCTGTATCAAGCTTGTGATGAAAAGAAGGTTGATTCAGGGTCTGTTTATTTGTTTGTGTGGAGACACTTCCTACCTTCATGATTTATAGAGATTTAGTTGCACAGAGACTACATACAATACATGGCATTCACCGCCTTGAATTACTCAATTAACCGGCAGAAATTAATCATGTGTCTTGTACAGCAGCCCTTATTTCGATTCTGGTAAGCATCCTGTGCTAACATACTCAGATAGCAGATACTCTGAATGGTTGCTTCTTGTCACAAAAGAAAAAATATTCTGGTCAATGCAGTCAATTTTCAAGATACATAATACTAGAGACAAAAGTTAGTGCTATATATTTTTTTACCATTCGAAGCTGTAATACAGAAACGTGGTTTGATTTTTTTGTTTGGTCTTTCCTATAAACTTGTGAACTGTAGTACTGTACTGCCTAATGTAGTCAATTGTCTCCTTTATCACAAAACTAGCACAATAGAACTGACAATTAACCATTGGGAAATTTACAGGCGGCACTTTCAGGTTACATTTTTCTTGATGTTTTTAATAAAACTGATGTAGCAAAAGTAAATAATTTACATGAGCCGTTTAAATAAGTTATACAAGATACGGAGCACCACACTCAATCCTCGAGCCACATACGTCCAAAAGTGGGTGTAGTATGCTAGAAAAGGGAGGATAAAAGGCTCCACATAAAATTTGTAGAGCTTTACAAAAGGTTGAACTACTGCTTCTGGATCCTTGAGGAAACCTGCGGGCATACTAGCATGCTTAGCTAGATTTTATGTAATAACAGTTTATACCGAACCTTTGTTGATCTTATGAAGCACATACCTTCAGCTATTTTTGGGAACATGTTGAGTAAGCTTGTGACAATATTGAGTATTTCCTGCAGGCATCGAAATTTTTCATGGGAGATGATTAGTGCAAATGGCTTCATTCAATCAGAATGACACAGCATACAACAGTAAAAACACGAAGCTCGTTAGTGTTCCCTACCAATGCCCACTTTCCTGGTTTCAGTGGTGACTCATCAAAGATGTGAACTTTCCTGCAGTGTATATGAAATCATTGATATCTCAGGTAAAGCGTGGCATGCTTACTTTTTTTAAAAGGCAAAATTTGTCACACCATATTGAACTTTGTTTTTTCTAAAGGCAAAATTTGTCACACCATATTGAACTTTGTTGGCCGTCCGATCTCTCATAGTTGGTCCCCATATGGGAGGTGGCAGATGTATGGGGACCTTTCTCTCTCTCAAATGCAATGAAGTGCAGCTCTCCTGCGTTTTCGAAAAAAAACTTTGTTGGCAGTAGCTATTTCACGCTGAACTTTCAATAATTGGCTACATACTATTGCAAATTTATGGATCTTTGCCACAATACACCGCGACCATTAGAATAACATTTCCTTTGATTTCATGCGAGATAGTGAATAGACTATTTTGCCCTTCATCTGAGCTAGCATGTTTTTTTTTTAACTCAGCTGGATCATAGTATTTGTCACAGGATGAAATGATGTCAATGATTTGCGTGTATACAGGAGGATTGTAAAGTGGCTTCAGCTTTTGTGCCCTCCATTTAGTATTGCAAGGGCTTGGGTGTTGTCTACAAAGTTTTCTCACTGAAATCACAGAACTATCATTCTAATGGTTGATTTGTATGGTTCCTAGACAATTATTGAATGTTCGGTGTGAAATAGCGAACACCAGCAAAGTTCAGTGTCCTGTGGCAAATTTTGCCTTTTGAAAAAGAACAATAAAGCCACTTTGCTTCATGGTACAAAGAGAGAGAGACCTGATAAGAAGCACTGCTCCATTTTCAGAACCTATGTAGAAGCTGCAGCCCTTGGTGAAGGGGATGATGTATCCATTCCATTCTGTAACAAGCAATATGGTGAAATCATTACCCTATCAGATTTTTCCCATCACTTTGTAAGTTGTATTCCCAATGGATAATCTTACCAAGGTGCCACATTACTGCAGCAGTGTGCTCTGCACCTTGACAAACCTCATCAACGACAAATTTGACATTCTCTCCCATGGATTCCATCAGTCTTTTGAAGTAGATACGAGTACACTGCATGTGATACCACTCATGGTTCAGGCACTTGGATAGCTGATTTCCAGTTATTCCTATCTAAGTAGAAATCTCTAGTATAATCCACTCTTCAAAGTCTCCATTTTACCCCTACTCTCATATAGTTGAGTGCCAAAAAAAAACAGCGAGTAACAAATTAACAAAAGGGAAAGTCTATCTGCATTGTTCTGATCTGCAAACTGTATTATCTACATATAAACATCTCTATACAATTGCAGCAGCATTCTACCATTTTTGCCGTTGGTATTTACTTAATTGGCCCATACATGTGAATTTAAACCATTTTGGTTAGATCAATTTATGGCATGATGGCAAGATCACCATCGCTAAGTGAATAACTTAATGTTTTATGTTTGTTTTAATTAATATGACATCACTGGTTATTTGAATAAGATTGATGCAAAGGATAGAGTTATATTTTTTTCTTTTTGTGAACTTAAGTATATGAAGCTGACCCTAATAGCTTATATGCTCCAATCTAACATGCAGACGTAATCGGACCGTGAAATGCTGAAGCGGATAAGAAAATAACCTTGACATCCAGTGGCTTATAATATGCGGTATCCTCGACGATGCAATCAGGTGCAGTCAACTTATCCAACCTTTTGCTGTTCTTTTCATTGAGGGAGGAGTAAAACTCCTGAACAACATCTGACAGGGGCGAAGATGGTAAGGTGGCACCCCTGAGGTTAGCATTGTTGAGTCCACGGTTTCTGTCTGCTCCTAGTGCACGCAGAGGCTTTAGGGGAAGCTCTTGTTTCCTGGTGTGAGCGCCACTTGTCTCCTGTTGTCGAGGAGGCCAGGGGCGCAGTTGAGAAGCTGGTTGAAGCTTGAAACCAGGGGATTGGAAGGAGATCGATGCCAATGTGGAGTTCATGGTGTTGGGTGTGCGAGCAAAGGGAAGGGGCGGGCTGGCTTGATGAAAGAGGTCGCCTGAAGGGTTGCTAGAGATGTGATGTAGAGCTTTCAGCTGGACAGATTTGCTTGGTTGGTGGTTTAAGAATAAGATGGACTCCTGAGTCTGGCATGGAATTAATGGAACGTGCACCGTCCATTGTCCACTATGTCAAGTAAGGGATTGCTTTCGTTGGATGTGATCCAACTAACTGCTTAGTCGTAAGAATCTGAATCTTGGACTGCTTTCTTTTTTAGAATCGTTTGCTATTTGATTAATTTGTTTCTTGGGCTGGCTTTGAACTGTTGTTGTCTGTGTACAGTACAAGATTGCATTGAGAGAATTTGTCAATCCATCAATAAAAGGAAAAGAAAAGCATTCATTATTTTCGGAAGAAGCCGAAGACAGCCTTCTTGGAGGTGGCCTTGGACTTGCTGCTCGGCTTCGCTGATGGTGCTGGTGATAGTGCTGATGGTGTTGGTGGCGGCGGCGCTGCTGCCACTACTGGAGCCGCAGCCGGCGGTGGTTTTGCTGCCACTGGCGCTGCGACCACTGCGCCTGCAGCTCCATCTCCAGTGACGCTGACGGTGGCGGAGGAGTCGTCAACGACCCCTGGAACAGGGCCCAAGATGTGGTGCTCCCTGATCTCGGAGAGCTCCCTCTCCCTCCTCTCGTTCTCCTCCACCGGCGCCAGCGTAGTGGGCGGCACCCACTCCTTGCTGCTGATGGTCGCGTGCCGCCGCAGCCCTGGCGCTGGCGGAGACGGAGACGGCACTGACGACGACGACGACGACGACATTTCGACGGCACTCGCGCGGGGGTTACCTGCAGCGGCTACTTGCTGCGTGATGCTCTCCACCTCGAAGGAGTCCTCCTCGTCCTCATCCGGGGGGTTGTTGCTGGGGCCGCCGGCGGTGGCATCATCACCCGGCAGCGACATGTCGTCATCAGAGGAGTCGCTGATGAGCTCGACGTCCACCGCCGCCACCATGCGCGGCGACGTCGCTGCTGCTGCTTCCGGCAGTGCTTCGTCTTCTACTGCTATGATGACTGCTGCTGCGGCTTGTTGTTGAGCTTGAGCCTGCAGCTGCAGGTGGTGGTCCGAGGACGACGTGCTCGAGGAGGCAGAGTTGGAGTTGTCGCTGCCTGTCGCGTCGCCCCCGCCTCCTCCCTCCGGCACGTCGGCGACAAAGTAGGGCCTGAAGCGCGATGGCCGGGCGGCGGCGCCGGCCGTGAAACTCTCGTGCCGTCTCATCTCGGGGAGATGGAAGAAGGGGTTGCTGTGCTGGCCGAGCAGGAACGACGGGGCCGAGCCGGTGTCATCGCAATGATGGTGGTGGTGGGGATCGAAGGGGTTCTTGGTCAGCACGGCGGGGACGTGGACGTCGAGGTCGATGAGGTTCCGGTGGATGGTGCGCCTGGACATGAGCTTCTCCAGCCTGGCGTCCCTCTCCAGCTCCAGCGAGCCGATGCTCTGGATGCTGTGCTCGTCGTCCGCCGTCCAGGCCACGGCGGCCTCGACCACCTCCTGATCTTTCTGGCCGCCGCGGACCGTGCTGGTGGTGGCCGAGGACCCGTCGTCGTCCTCGGAGGCGGCGGAGGAGAGGTGGCGGATCTTCTTGTAGAGGTGGCGGTCTTCATCCTCGGATGCTGCCGCTAGGGGGACGTTGGGCTCGCTGTGGACGAGCACGACGCCGAGGAGGAAGGCGGCGAGCAGCCACACGGGCGACGAGGCGGCGAGGAAGGCCAGGCAATGGAGGCGGTGGAGCAGAGCCACCAGGAGCAAGGACCGCAGGGCCGTCCAGCGGTGGCGTCGCCAGTGCGCTGCTGCGGCGGCGGCGGCCATGATTCAATTCATTGCAGCTGATCGAGGGGAAGGAGGAGATGAATAATTCGTTCAGAATGGATGCCCTTTTTCCTTTCGATCCCATCCCATTCAGAAGAGCAATTGGGATGCATGCATGATCACCTTCTCCGATCCTCTGCTGGATTGCTTCAAGTATCTGCATGCATGTTGCCAATGCGTCCTCGATCTGATGAACTGGTGGATTGCGTTGATGTTCTGGTCTTCTGGAGATGGCATTGACAGATTTCTGATTTTCTTTTCCCCCTTTTGTTGGAAGTTGAAACAACAAACAAGAGGGGTGGTGTGCGAGATGCCAGCCAGCGGGCGAGCGGCCAAACCGGGGGATGCGAAACAAAGATACGTAGCTGGGCCGAAAGTGAAATGGGCTATTGGGCTGGGCCTTCTTTACTAACTCTCCACCCTTCCTTATCAAAAAAGGTTTTTGTTTGGTTGCTCAGCCAGCTTAGCAGTCACACCCTCCCTATCTCTCTATCTCGGGCCTCCTCGTCCTCCTCCAGGCAGGCTCCACTAGTCCTCCTTCCTACTCCGGCGACGGCCAAGGCAGCTGGGAGCCGAAGCAGCAGCATCACCACCACCACCTAGCTGCCATGGACCCATCCACAAGAGCCAGCAAGATGCCCGCCGTGGCTGCCTACCCGGGCAAGATGGCCTGCTGCCTCCAGCTCCGCCTCCTCCGCCGCCCTGTCCCTGCCCCACCCCCACCTCGCATCCTCCTCCTCCTCCCGCCCCCGCGCCTCCTCCGTCCCGTACGAGCGTCTCCCGGCTCGCCCTCGCCCAACTCCTTCGCTGGCTGGTCCTCCGACGGCGACGGCGGCGACAAATCTCCTCTAGGGTTCGGGCCAGCAGGAGGTTAGACTCACTCCATACATCATCTCCTTACTACTGACGATCCATCTGCTCCCACCCACACGCTAATTTGATCGTCAGTCACCACTACCAGTCCCAATCCCACTCATCAATCGAATTTCAAGTTACTGTTCTTGTCATGTGAGAATGCTAGTAATGACACTTGGATGGTAGCTCCTTCACAGGGTTTCTAGGACCTGGGCTTGCTGCCTTTTTCTTCCTTGCCGGCCTTGCCTTTGCTGCGGTCTCCATCAGAAGCAGCAGCAGCAGCAGCAACGCTGCAGCAGCCGGTACGCACCTCATTCTCTTACCTCGCTCCTGTCACGCAATGCCATCGCCAACATCTGCCACTGTTGCTCTTCTCTATGCAGGGAAAATGCAAAACTTGTCTTCAGACAGCGCTACCACGGAATCTTACTCTGATCACGATTCCTTACCAACTGATTCCAACGACGGCCTCGTCAAGGGAGATGCTACAGATGAGTTACTGACGCCTCTAGAATCAAACGAGATAACAGGGGAGCCAGCGGAATGTCTCCCGCTGCAAAACACTGAGCTTGTCGGTGAAGAAGCGCATCAGTTTGACAATCTCGCTGCTTCAGATGGTACTCCTTTGCCCATCTCATCTGAATATGCTCAGGATAATGCAGTCTCAGCTGAATATGCTCAGGACAATGCAGGCCTCTCAGAGGGAGTTCCTAATCTAGAAGCAACATCAGATCCAAATATCACTTTGCCAAAAAAACAGGATCTGGATGAAACTTTGACTTCAGATGTGATGCTTCTAGATTCAGATGATGTTGTGCCCATCCAAGAAATCTCTAGCGGTGCTGCTGTTTTAGCTGCATCTCACCCAGACGACAAAGTCATCGAGCAGAATCCAGAAATTCATAACAAAGATGAAGCTTATCCATCCATATTACCTGATTATACAGAACATGTAAGTGCCGATGGAATGATTCCACCTGGCTTGGATGATTTACCCATGGGGAGTAGTGAGCCAGGAGATGGGGAGGAAATTTTAGGAAAGGATCTATATAGAGGGGAAAGTGAATTCGAAAACCAAAACAAACAATTCAAGGCCGCACCTGCTGAGCAATCTTTTTCTTCTGCTGGAGTTCCTGCCCCTTCTCTAGTATCCACTGCTTCAAAGGGGCCTGCTGGGCAGATTGTGGTTCCAGCTTCTGTTGACCCAACCCAGGAAAATGCAGTAGCTGCACTACAAATTCTAAAGGTACATTTCATGAGTCCACTACTTGACGAAGATTCTTGTTATATCAGTTTTCATCTCCAAATGGCAAATTATTTCTTTACTTTGTCGGTTAACTTGGGGTGCTTTGAGGTTACAACCCCCTCTATTTAGCACTGAACCAATATTGTTTGCTGTACTGAGGCTTGGACCTTAACCTGGACTTCCATTGGCGTTGTGTTATATTTTGCATCATCTCATTTGCATGATGTAAACTGCAGAATGGAGTTGTTTGTGAGACTGCCCGTGTTAAGAATTATATGGAACTCTTTGCCTGATAATTTACCCTCTTTTAAGGTGATTGAACCCAGTGTTCAAGCTGGTGACCTGTGTACCCGTCGTGAGTATGCTCGATGGCTGGTGGTTGCAAGCAATTGTCTTTCGAGGTGCATATCTTTCCTTTTGCATCAATTAGCCTCCCGAGCAGGGAGATATGCAGTATGGCTTCATTTTTCTTTTCTCCTATTTAACCAGATGCCTTAACTTTTTTTTATCTATTTAAGCTTCTTGCTTCTTGCTGTTAGATTTTCAGTTTTGCTCTCATAGGTGATTATTCTACTAACCAGCTTATTCTTCTGGATTCCAAACAGGGCCACTTTCTCGAAAGTGTATCCAGCAATGTATATTGATAATGGCACTGAGCTTGCATTTGATGATGTGACACCTGAAGATCCTGATTTTCCTTTTATACAAGGTGAGGCATGTAAATATTTTTTTCAGGAAAAAATCACATAGTTTGTTTTGTGAATCATTATTGTGGCATGTTATGCCATTCTTATTGATTTCAATATACATGCAGGCTTAGCAGAAGCTGGATTGATTTCTAGCAAGCTTTCGAGATCTGACATGAATACCCTAGAAGATCTTCAGGATAATCATAACTTGTTTTTTCCCGAGAGGTGATGGTCATTCGGTTGCATGCTGGTCTCTCTCACGTTTGCTCTAATCAAAATCCTAATCTTCCTTGCAGTCCTCTGTCACGTCAAGACCTTGTGAGTTGGAAAATGGCCCTGGATAAGAGGCAACTACCTGAAGTTGACAGAAACGTAAGAAATGAAAAAATATCTTATCATTCATAATCCTCTCTCGAAACCAGCTGCTTATACTTACATTACTGCTCTCTCTCTATCTCAGTCGTTGTTCAAAGCATCTGGTTATATAGACATTGATAAGATAAACAGAGCTGCCTGGCCTGCTTTGGTAGCTGACTTGGGTGCTGGAGACCAGAGCATTACAGCTCTTGCCTTTGGTAAGCTCTTTATATAACTGATGAATGATGTTCCTGTGTAAATTCAGGGCCATTTCTAAACCTCTTCTCTTGAAGGTTTTACAAGACTTTTCCAACCGGGAAAACCTGTCACGAAAGGACAAGCTGCCCTAGCAATTTCAACTGGTGATTCCGCTGAGGTAGTTATGGAGGAGGTTGCTCGTATTGAGGCAGAAAAAATAGCTGAAGCAGCTGTAAATGCACATGGTGCATTGGTTGCTCAAGTTGAGAAAGATCTTAATGCAAGTTTTGAAATGGATCTTAAAAAGGAAAGAGAAAAGGTAGAGACCCTTGAAAGATTAGCTGAAGAAGCAAGGATTGAACTTGATAGATTGAGAGCAGAAAGAGAAGAAGAAAAGAACATTCTGTTCAGGGGCAGAGTTGCTATTGAATCTGAAATGGAAGTTCTATCAAAGTTGAGGAGTGAAGTAGAGGAGCAGCTGCAGAGTGTACTGAGCAAGAAGGTGGAGATCTCATTTGAGAAGAGTAGGATTGAAAAACTCCAAAAGGAAATAGAGAATGAAAACTCGGCTGTTGTGCAACTTCAATATGAACTTGAAGTGGAGAGGAAGGCATTATCTATGGCCAGGTAAGAATTCTTGACACTCAAGATTTCCTCTACACTAAATTTGTTTTTCGACCCTGAACCCCAACCCTTCCTTAGGTTCTATATTGTCTCTGCATTCTGGTGCAGACAAGGTGTATTACTGGTTTCATATCTTGCTGAGCGCTGATTTAAAGTTTTTGTTATTCTGGACATTATGTATTTAATGTTCAACTCCCGATCGCTAATAATTTGAGTTTGGATGCTCAACTTTCATCTGGGGACTTGCAACATCCTGTATATCACATAAATTAATAAGAATATTATAAAATTCTGCTGGTGATGCTCTTAGATATGCCTGCTTTTGGAACTAAAGTTCATATGAGAACTATCTTATTAAATATTTCTAGCTTTTGTTTGCAAGATAACTCCTTAATTGCAGGATGGCCATCTGCATCATGGTCTGCATTTTCATACTGCATGATAGCTTATAGGCTGTCACAATGCTCTTCTGATGCTATTTATATCAGTAATCCATATCAATTGACACACCCTCTTTAACCAGGGCTTGGGCGGAAGAGGAAGCGAAAAAAGCTCGGGAGCACGCGCGGGCCCTTGAGGAGGCCCGGAACCAATGGGAACGTCAAGGAATCAAAGTTGTTGTTGAAGGAGGACTTGAGGATGATGCTTCAGCTGGAGTCACATGGGCTAACGCTGGCAAAGAACATCCAGTTGACGAAGCTATCAACCGGGCGGAATCTTTGCTGGAGAAGCTGAAGTCAATGTCTGCTGAGATGAAAGTGCGGTCTCATGATGCACTGGAGAGAGTGATGCAACACGTGAGGTCCTTTATTGCAAGCCTAAAGCAGCAAGCAGCAGATGCAAGGCAATGGTGTACTGAGTTTGGGAGGACTGCTGCTTCAAAGGCAAACAAAGTATCAGCAGAAGTGCAGGATAGTGTATGCGCATTTGGTTCGACCATGGGTGACAAGTCAAAGAGGGTAATGGAAGACTGCAAGGAGGGCCTAGAGAAGTTTTCGCATAGATTCAAGACGAACTAGAAGCTGACATCTCTGTACCAAGAATAGCGGAGTTATAGGTACTATGCTGCTGGACAAGGAAGAACAATTGTAATTCCCTTCGAATAAATTTTGGGGTACATGATAGCATGACTATGTTGTACACAGTAAATAATGATTCAGACATTGAAGAAAGTCCTTTCAATCATTGTTCATCGTCAATAACTAATTTTCATACAAGTACAGTTTCATTTTATTTTCATCATGGGCAACATAGCATGACACAAGGAACCGGTAATACGTGATATATACAACGCACCACAATCTTCACAGCTCAGGACCAGACAATATATTGGACGCTCATAGTCTCTTGCCGACGCTTGTGTTTCATACTTGCAACAGTTTCTTATTTCTTTTGGTGCATTCGGTCAGAGCCTTGATCTTGATGTGATTTTGTGCTTTGTAGTCTGGTTTGCTGCTGCAGTCTTGCTTAGCATGCGTGCCTTCACTTGGAAGAGGAGCTCATGAACTTCCTCAAAATGAGGACTCGTGGCTTTCTTCACGTTATCAATCCAGATGAGGATCTTCTCATGAGCTCCCAGAAATCGGTCACGTACGTCATCACCAAGGATCTGCAATGCCACATATTGCAGTTAAGCACAATCTCACAGCAGCACTATAGATAGATGCAGGAAATACACTTACCTCCAATTGCATTATCTCACAAACAAGGCTCAGATCTGCAACCGATGGCTGGGGATTACCTAGCAAGAACTTTGCACCACCATTCAGCCACACTGATTCAATCCTATCCAGTGACTGCGATAGAAGTTTCTCTGCTTGCTTCACAGCATCAGGACTTGTCGTAAGACCAAGAAAGGGAGCCAATGCTGTGTGCATTACAAGGGTTGCTGCAAGTACAAACAATCAAAAGGGCTCAGTTTGAGACAAAATTTATGTGATCATGTGGCTACTGGAACTGTATATGCTCATTACTGTTTTGAACATCACCAATTTTCATCAAAAGATAAACTCAATAGGCATAATTTTTTTCTCGAATACGCAGGAGAACTGCATATCATTGTATTAATAGAAGAAAAAAGGACTCCACAAGGGAACATACACAGATACCAACTCACACACTCACATCCCCCAGATTAAGAGAAGGCTAAATCACTGGTTACAATTAGGACGACCCAAGACCATAGACCTGAACCACCTAACCAGCCTCTCTGATGGAGAGAAAAGCAAGACCTTTGGCCCCAGCTAAACTCCACAGATGAGCTTCCTCTCTGCCCAGGTTCAAAACAGCAGCAGCGCTAGGGGAAGCGCCATTGAAAACACAACTATTGCGGTGCTTCCAGAGAGGCATAATGTCCAGTGAACACAAACAGCTAAGGTGCCAACTCTAAACATAAACCACTTGTTCAGCTTGTGGAACAGAGTGGGTTGTTCCATCATCATTTCGTCTCTTATAAGCACAAGGTACAAAAATAAGGAATTGAATCATCCTATCAAATTTATGGGATGACTTTATGATGAACTATTATTGGATGCAAAGCAACATGGTAAATGATAACTCCACAACAGCCTGGTAGAACCAGCCCCACGGGTAACCTTGGCTCTCACCTGCACCGCGACGCAAATTTGTGTGATGCCAATCCAAGATTGATTCAATTTTAGCTCGGGTGAACAAGTCAGCTGGATACCTATATGAAAAGAAAAGGAAATCAATCGGTCCTTAATCCTTGTATGCCATTGCTGTCAATAAGCGTTAATCAAGCTCCAATGAAAATTTCAAAATACTGAGATTCGCCGTGCTCAGATCCCACACTCAAATACCTCTTAATATACTTCAATGTGTTGTCCCACTCTCATTTGGGAGGTGGAAATGCTACTTGGATGTGTAAATTTGCTCTCATTTGGGAGATGGACATGCTACTTGTATGTGAAAATTCGTTCTCATCTGCTTTTACGGACATGATGCTTGTATATGTTATTTCGGTCTCATTTGGACTTGTGAATAGCATTGGCAGTGCATGCACCACCAGGCCTGACTACAAGCAGCAGCAGCGGATGCAAGCGCTGCACAAAAAATTTCAGCACGAGCAGACTCAAGAAGCAATATGCAGGGGCAAAAGTATCAGCAACTAGCATAACTCTAATGGTGCTGATGGGATATAAGAAACAAAAAGGCACGATTCAGTGGCATAGAAACCGGAGCTATTAGATGGAAAACATAATAGAATGTTACTATATTAATCATTATATTCACATTTCAATTTGAACAATCTGACGGTTGAAAAATAAAAATAAGCATCAGTTGCAGAAAATAAAATAGTTGAGTGTCACTACTGAATGTAACGCACCAGTGATCTGCAACTCCAGGGAACACGGATGCAAGATATCTCAGAATAGCATGACTGCCACAAAAGGACAAGTTTTGTCATGAATGATCAAGTATAGATGTATCTTTAAGCATGTCAAAAGCAATTACATGTAATGTAACAAAGCAAATCCTAGTTATATCATAAAGTAATTAAATAACTTCATTGGGAAGTCCAGAACGATTTCTTTTAGGTACCAGATACCTCCCCAGTGCCTATCCGCGCTTGTAATAGGAATAAAAATGCATGAGCTCATGAACAATACGTGCTAAGAAAGGAAAACGAGGAAAAACTAATACTTTTTAGCCAGTGTCAAAGTCAAATGTGTTGAGTCTCTATATGTGGTTGTTCACGGATGACCTTTTCAGCAAAGTTGAGAAGGTAAACAAGCAAATAACAAATCACGTCTAAGTTTTGAGAGGGGGTGTACCTCTCAAATAGTTTGAATCTTCCATCAACAATCGCAGGCACTTGCCCCATTGGGTTTATTTCTGGAGAGACAAAAGAAGCAATCAGCGTACATGGAGCAGAACTGCAAATAGCAATGAGACGACGAGTCTCAATAATTAACCAGCTTCACCCAAGCAAGTTAGGAAAATATGAAACATTCTTGCACAGAATTCACGCTCGATTTGAGCAAGTTGGAATAATTGCAACATTCTCGCAACCCCGTTTACCCACTCCTCTAAAAAAATGAAGAAAATTGGTCTGAGGATGGTACTTCTGAACTGGGGGGTGAGGTGCTGAGACTTGAACAGATCCACCGTGACCTCCTCGAAATCGATCTGATTCACCCTGCAACCGGTGGTGGACATCAAGAATCGGCGGCCGGATGACTAGGGGGGAACAGAACGGAATACCTGCAGAAGATGATGACGGCTCGGGAGGGCTGCGACCGCCGGTCGGCGTACACCTTGATGGGCTGCATAGCGAAGCTAGGGGAGGCTTCTTCTCCGGCTCTTGCTGATCTGCTCTTCGCCTGCTGCTGCTTGCTTGGTGCCTTCCTTGGTGGAGACGGGAGAACGACAGGGCAGAAGCGCAGCCGCAGAAACGAAACAGGCTGCAGGGCTCCGTTAGATTCAGATCCTCTGCAGATTAACGGCTTCGATTAACTCCAAAAACGAAATAGGCAAAATCGCCTTGCGTGCAAGACTGCTGCTCCGTGACAACTCCGAGGTTTTCTTTAGCCGGAATTATCCACGAAAGCTCATTTTGGTCTCCGACCTTAAAAAAAAAGTTATTTTTATCTTCAAATTTTCGAAACCGGCTCAATTTAGCCCCTAGCAGACGTGAAGCGTCACGCTGTCGTCCTCGTCAAGGGGAGGCGCGACGAGTCACGAGTGGACCGGTGGAGTGGGAAGGCACGAGCGGGGTTTCGCGATGATTCGCGCTCGGTGCACGACTTAACAGGTGAGAAATCCTCGATCGTACGGTTGACATCGTAAGTTGGACGGATCCGATGACGGTTGTTAGGTTAACGGGCGGCGTGACGTTATCGGGTGCCTGAGCTTGGACCCAGGATTCGGTATATGGAGATATAGATTGAGTGATGCTCGGATCATTAATTAATTAGTTAGTTTAAGATATAAGCTTCTCATTAGCATCATGGATAATTAATAATAATGTCATCTCCTATCTCGTTGATGGATTTGGCAAGTTTTATTCAGTCCTTCAATACGATTTATACTTGTTAACTTGACAGATATGTATCCCTAGATGTCTATAATATTTATGCAGTGCCGCGCACGCGAACACATGTGTGGCACATGTATATGACCCTTACAACTCCCTAATTTATTATTCTTCGATTTGATGTATATATATATATATATATACACATGACATCTCTTGGATAGTATGTAATAATTTTCACAGTAATAATCCATACATGACATTTGATCCAATTTATTCGCTAATACCCTCTCCGTTCTAAATTGTAGGACGTTTTGACATTGTACATTTATAGATATTATATATATAGACATAAGGGTATATCTATAGGTACATGTATACTTAAATTAGAGCTATGAACGCAGAAATACAATACAACCTACTACAAATTTGAACGGGAGAATAATCTTTCATCTGTGTGTAGATTAATTAATTTGCTAACACCGACCATTATTATATAGGTACATTATTATTTTATTAGGCTACTAGCTACCTACAGCTAGCATATGCATGTGGTGGTTGAATTTTCTGATGGCCGGATTGATCGGAATCATCATGGACTACGTACGCAGATCGACGACCAAGACGAACACACAGAGAAACAGATATATTGCGATACAATTCAGCTGCAAGACGACCCAGCAAAATGTATAAGCAGCGAATTAGCTTGGCTTAGCTTGGGCCGCCGGCTGCGCAGCCGCCAGCCGCCGCCCTGACGTATGTATAATAGTATATACTCCAAGATATGATGCATGGGTGCAGTAGTAGTGTTTTTTTTTCTTCATCCATGCACTATTCCACGGTCAATTCAAAACCTAACTACCTAATTGATTAATTGATTAATCTATGCATGCTGCATGCACAACCATGTTGCATACCATTCGTGTAAGCGAATTCCTTGAAAACAGCATGCATGTGAAGAACTACATAGTAGTACAGGCAGCTAGCGAGCATTTTTTTTCTAAAAAATATCCAATCAACAGCTAGCTTGGACTTCCACCTGGCCAAGCCGGTCGCAGCTTTCCCGGTTTTCCGTATGTCAATGCTTCATCAGTTTGATGCGCGCGGTCACATGGAAATAAAACGTCGTCGTTCAAACTTGTAGTACATATTATATATAAGTATATATAATAAATAAAACAAAGTTGATTATATATCTACTTACTCCGATCCAGCACAATGCAAAGTTCGTTAATTGCTTGGACTTGTAAAACTAAATGGACCTTTTCCCAACAGAGGAGAAAATGTTAGTCTTTCCGTTCCAAAATATAGCTACTTTTTCTTAAGTCAAACTTTATTAACTTTGAACAATAATATCTTTTATCCGCAAAAAACAATATCTTTAAAAATAATTTACCAAATTGCATATTACAATAGTAGGTTTCATGATAAATCTAATAATAACATCATTTTTATGTGTTATTAGTCTTCATGATCATTTCGCTATTAGTACTCAAAACTGAAAATTTTTGACTTTGAAAAAAAATCATTACTTAGCTTGGAGAGAGCGGCAAGCGACCCAATGCAAGCAAGATGAATTTAATTAGTTTGGCTGATGGACCGGATCTCTAATTACTTTGGTCAACAAATCAAAACATCGAGTCGTAGCTAGTACAGTGCATTTATGGAATAATTCGGCGACGCATCTGCTGACATAGGAGTATATAT
Organism: Cenchrus fungigraminus; assembly: GCA_036936925.1. Classification (NCBI taxonomy): domain Eukaryota; kingdom Viridiplantae; phylum Streptophyta; class Magnoliopsida; order Poales; family Poaceae; genus Cenchrus; species Cenchrus fungigraminus. Next base: position 800,629 of record CM072770.1, on the reverse strand, counting down.
ACATATATATATATATAAGAAAAAAATTATATGCGAATGGGTGGTGGATGCATACGTACCCATATATATATATATATGCACAGTGCGCTTCGCCTCTTTATTTATCCTAAACACTAGCTATATATACTCGATCATATGGCTGCTAGCTAGCTAACTCGATCACCAGCAAGAAGGTCGTCTCGATCGGGATGGCGGAGCATCACCAGCATTCCGCGCCGGCGGCGGCAGCGCTGGCGTCGTCGAGCCGCAGGAGCCTCAGCTGGGGCTCCTCCATCTCGCAGTCGTTCGGGCAGATGGAGACGGAGGACCCCTTCGGGCGGGCGCAGTCGGAGCACGACCACCGGGACGACGAGGAGAACCTGCGCTGGGCGGCGCTCGAGAAGCTGCCCACCTACGACCGCATGAGACAGGGCATCCTCAGGAGGGCGCTGGACCAGCAAGAAGGCGGCGGCGGCGTTGAGGTCGTCGACATCCAGAAGCTCGCCGGCGGCGACGGGGGCCGCGCCCTCTTGGAGCGCCTCTTCCAGGACGACAGCGAGCGATTCCTGCGCAGGCTCAGGGATCGCATCGATATGTATGTGTAACAACCATGCATCGATTATTTCAAGCTAGCTCGATCGATATACATATATGCGCCGGCCGGTTGTGATGACCTTTTTTTTTGCATGGATTAATTGTATATATATACATACATATATATATATATACATATGCAGGGTGGGCATCGAGCTCCCGACCATCGAGGTCCGCTACGAGCAGCTGACGGTGGAGGCGGACGTCGTCGCCGCCGGTCGCGCACTCCCCACGCTCTCCAACGCCGCCACCAATTTCATCCAGGTTTCTTCTATTCATCAACGTGGAGTATGCATGCATGAACGTTAACGGAGGCACATCTCGATCATAGTAGTTAAGAAATTATCAAATAATATATGCAATCTTCATTTCGTTTCGTTGGGGGCATGCATGCCACGTGCACAGCAGGCCCGTAACGTTAACCTGACTTTAGGCACGTATTTCCATTTTTAATTTTTTTTGGTTCGATCGTTCACATTTAATGACGTTAATTTAGACTAAATTGATACTATATATATAAGCTAAGGGCCGGTGTGATTGGTTGCTTGGTTCAGTCCAAACCTGACTAGGTCAAGTTAATTAGTAATTTGATTTGTGGGTACTAGCTCAGCTCAGTTAGGAGTCATCTTTTGCATTATATATGTTGATCTGTCTAAACTCTTTATACAGGTAATCAAACACGTACGTAGAAGCTGCATTAAGTTGAACTGGTTAAGGATGTAGTCTGCAGGCAACCAAATACAACCTAAAATGTTTGTCTACGTCGTATGACCCAAGGGAGTAGTAAATAGTATACGGTTAAGAAAGTACCCACTGCACGTACTACGGGTCAAACAAGAACAATTGTGATAACTAGGCAGCGCGTTTAGCATGTTCTAGAAGCTATGTCCTTTCAATATCATCAATCGATGCGACTTGTTGCTAGCAGAACGAAGCTGACAGAGCACGCAACTCATCACCGATATGTGCTGCATTGCAGGGCCTGATTGGACGGTTCGGTTCTTCAAACAAGAGGAAAATCACCATACTTAAGAATGTCAGTGGTGTGCTTAAGCCATCCAGGTACGCATTCACCTAGCTATTGCTGCGTCGCCATCCAAATCCAACTGCTCCCTGGATCTTTCAACCTGCTTTCCGTGTCCTCTTCCTCTCCTTCAGCTAATACACGTACTATGCATGATGAAGTAAAATAATAGTTGTGATACTGAAAGGAGTTTTTGTTCTTTTACTTTTTTTTTCTAAACACACACACACGTAACGGTTTCAGTCATAAGTAAGTAAGTATGTACCCTCAACAAATTAAAGCAACTACTCTGTTTCCAGGATGACGCTTCTTCTTGGGCCTCCATCGTCAGGAAAGAGCACGCTCATGCGAGCACTCACGGGGAAACTTGACAAAAATCTCAAGGTATTATCCATCATCATATCATCTTGTTCTGTCTCAGTTTCGCCTATATATATATATCCATCTGTTTATGTCACACATGCTGCTGCTGCTGCTGCCGCCTGTGTCCTTGTAGGTCTCTGGAAGCATCACATACTGCGGGCATCCAATTTCGGAGTTCTACCCTGAGAGGACGAGCGCATATGTTGGTCAATATGATCTCCACAATGCAGAGATGACTGTAAGAGAGACGTTGGATTTCTCCAGGAGGTGCCTAGGCATTGGTGCCAGATACGAGATGCTCGCAGAACTTGCAAGAAGGGAGCGGGACGCAGGCATTAAGCCAGATCCTGAGATTGACGCTTACATGAAAGCTACTGCAGTACAAGGACAGGAGACTAATATTGTAACGGACGTCACTCTCAAGGTGAGGCGGCTCTGATCGATCCATTTTACTAGCTTGGCTGCTTAATTGTCCTTCTGATCTCAAGGTAGCCTGCCCATTGATCATCAGGTGCTGGGGCTGGACATTTGTGCTGATATCATTATCGGCGATGAGATGATCAGAGGAATTTCTGGTGGGCAAAAGAAGCGTGTGACGACTGGTATGGCCGCCGCCGCGCCGGATATAAATTTAATTTCACCAGGAGCTAGCCCAATTCATGTTCTATATCTCTCTCTCTACACACACACACACACACATATATAGAGAGAGAGAGAAAATCCAATCTACTCCCGGAAGTAGTATGTATGTATGTATATTCTAACCAGGAGGCCAAATCTAACCTTGTATATGTATGTATGCAGGCGAGATGTTGACGGGTCCGGCAATGGCTTTGTTCATGGACGAAATATCCACCGGTCTGGATAGCTCGAGCACATTTCAGATCGTAAAGTTTATGAGGCAGCTGGTCCATGTAATGAACGAGACTGTCATGATCTCTCTGCTCCAGCCACCGCCAGAGACCTACAATCTTTTTGATGACATAATCCTACTATCAGAAGGGCACATAGTCTACCATGGGCCACGGGAGAACATCTTGGAGTTCTTCGAGTCTGCTGGTTTCCGGTGCCCAGAGAGGAAAGGTGTCGCCGACTTCCTTCAAGAGGTCACTTCCAAGAAAGACCAGCAGCAGTACTGGTACCTCGATCAGGATCAATATCGTTATGTGTCCGTACCAGAGTTTGCACAGCGTTTCAGGTCTTCCCATGTAGGTCAGCTGGTGCACAAGGAGCTGCAAACCCCTTTCGACAAGTCCAAAACCCATCCTGCTGCGCTCACCACCACAAAGTACGGGCTTTCCAGCTGGGAATCGTTCAAGGCGGTGATGTCGAGGGAGCAGCTGCTGATGAAGCGCAACTCCTTCATCTACATTTTCAAGGTCACCCAGCTGATCATCCTCGCGCTCATGTCCATGACCGTGTTCCTCAGAACAAAGATGCCGCATGCCCAGATTTCCGACGGCACCAAGTTCTTTGGGGCTCTGGCTTTTAGTTTGATAACGGTCATGTTCAACGGGTTTGCTGAGCTACAGCTGACCATAAAGAAGCTTCCAGTTTTCTACAAACATAGGGATTTCCTCTTCTTCCCCGCGTGGACCTTTGGACTGGCAAACATAATCCTCAAAGTCCCTGTTTCGCTCGTGGAAGCGGCAGTATGGGTTGTTCTCACCTACTATGTGATGGGCTTTGCACCTGCTGCAGGAAGGTTCTTTCGGCAGTTTATCGCTTTCTTTGCCACACATCAGGTGGCAATGGCTTTGTTCCGATTCCTTGGTGCGGTTTTGAAAACAATGGTCGTGGCCAATACTTTCGGGATGTTTGTGCTGCTTATGATTTTCATCTTCGGAGGATTTGTCATCCGTAAAAGTAAGTATACTATCTAAAATTCTTTGGAGGATTTGTTAGCTTCTCATTCATATATGTATATGTTTTCATTCATGATATAATATGGACGGAATCAAAACCTTTTGACCTCTGAATACGATATATGGACAGATGACATCAAACCATGGTGGATCTGGGGTTACTGGGCATCTCCTATGATGTATAGCCAGAATGCAATATCTGTCAACGAGTTCCTTGCCAGTAGATGGGCTATTGTAAGTTTTCCCTTCTTCTAGAATTGAAGAAGATGTCGTTAATATCTTCAATTATTGTGACTTTGAATTAACGACAACGTCCTTTTTTTTTTATTTTAACTAATACAGCCAAACAATGACACGTCTATTGACGCACCAACAGTAGGCAAAGCTATTCTTAAATCCAAAGGCCTGTTTACTGGAGAATGGGGATTTTGGGTTTCCATCGGAGCCCTTGTAGGATTCATTATTTTGTTCAACGGCCTCTACCTTTGGGCCCTGACATACTTGAGTCGTAAGCAGGCATTTCGTTCTTGTATTTACTACTGTGGACGCTATCTAGTTCATTACTAATAGTTTTGTTCCGTCCAGCAAGTAGCGACTCCAATACTGCACAAGTTTCGGGAGGTGAAGACAATGAAAGTGAAATGGTCGAAAAAGGAAGAACAGAGAGTGCAGCAGCAGAGTCACGTGTCACTTTGCCTTTCCAGCCTCTTTCACTTTGCTTCAACCATATAAACTATTATGTGGACATGCCTGCAGTAAGCTGACATGCATATACGTTCCTGCTTCCTGATGATAGGCATAGAGGTGAAACGACTGCACACATCAATATATCATATGGTTCTTGTGTTTTCCAGGAAATGAAGGAGCAAGGATTTACAGAAAGCCGTCTACAGCTGCTCTCTGATATCAGTGGTGCTTTCAGGCCAGGGGTTCTGACAGCATTAGTTGGTGTGAGTGGAGCTGGAAAGACCACTTTAATGGATGTCCTGGCAGGAAGGAAAACTAGTGGAGCTGTTGAAGGGGATGTCACCCTGTCCGGCTACCCCAAGAAACAAGAAACTTTTGCCCGGATCAGTGGCTATTGCGAACAGACTGATATCCACTCCCCGAATGTTACCGTATATGAATCCATAGCCTACTCTGCTCGGCTGCGCCTTCCCTCAGATGTTGACGATGTCACGAAAAAGGTACAGCTAGTTCTTCTTCGTTTTTTTGAAATTATATATATATATACCAATGCAATTCTGATGTCCGATCCATATGATTGTCATCAGATGTTTGTGGAGGAGGTGATGGTCCTTGTAGAGCTTGATGTGTTGCGCAACGCCCTGGTGGGTCTCCCTGGAGTCAGTGGGTTATCAACGGAACAAAGAAAAAGGCTGACAATTGCCGTGGAGCTGGTAGCAAACCCTTCGATCATCTTCATGGACGAGCCAACTTCTGGTCTTGACGCTCGAGCTGCAGCAATTGTCATGCGTACAGTGAGAAATACAGTCAACACGGGGCGTACAGTGGTTTGCACAATCCATCAGCCCAGCATTGACATATTTGAGTCCTTTGATGAGGTTCTCAGATGATCTCTCTAATTTCTTTTATTGCAAACGAATGCGATATATATATATATATATATATATATATATATATATATATATATATATATATATATATATATATATCTCCTCACAAGACAATTGGTTTCTTTTCCAGCTTCTGCTTTTGAAACGAGGAGGGCAGGTTATCTATGCTGGTGAACTTGGTCGCCACTCTCACAAACTAGTCGAGTATTTTGAGGTCAGTTAAGCTCTCTGCTTTTCTTACATAGTACGTGTTTCACAACGCAAGTTGTGAGCATTTAAACTCAATGCTTGTGCTGCATGCAGGCGATTCCAGGTGTACCAAAGATCACAGAAGGATATAATCCTGCCACGTGGGTGCTGGAAGTCAGCTCTCCTCTGTCTGAGGCTCGCCTGAACATGAATTTTGCTGAAATTTATGCTAACTCTGTGCTTTATAGGTAACTTAATTCTCCTTAGATAATGGAGTACATATGATTCCTTGGTCTGTGCTAGGAGACAATTAAATTTGTGGCTAACAAGCATATTTGTCCCTTTCATAATTAACTATGATCAGGAAAAACCAAGAGCTGATCAAGGAGTTGAGCACCCCCTCACCAGACTACCAGGATCTGTCATTTCCTACAAAATATTCGCAGAGTTTCTATGGTCAATTTGTTGCAAACTTTTGGAAGCAATACCGGTCCTACTGGAAGAATCCACCCTACAATGCCATGCGCTATCTGATGACACTGCTCTTTGGCCTTGCGTTTGGTACAGTATTTTGGCAAAAAGGAAAGAACATGTACGACCCTTCTTCGTCTTCTTCGATGGCTGCTGTATTAGTTGAAACTACTACTAATTAAAGTTGTTTAAATAATTATATATTTATTCATGACATATATGCGCAGAGATTCACAGCAAGATTTGTACAACCTACTTGGAGCCACGTATGCTGCTACCTTCTTTCTTGGGGCATCCAACTGCATCACTGTTCAGCCTGTTGTGTCAATTGAGCGAACAGTTTTCTATCGCGAAAAGGCAGCGGGGATGTACTCGCCATTATCCTACGCGTTTGCGCAGGTAAAAACGAGCATCAGGCAGGGTACTTATATAACAAATAAATGAAGAATAATTCACGAGATGGCGTTTGGTTTTGGCAGGCATGTGTGGAGGTCATCTACAACATCTTTCAGGGGATTTTGTACACGGTCCTGATATATGCGATGATTGGATATGATTGGAAAGCTGATAAATTCTTCTATTTCCTCTTCTTCATCACTGCGAGCTTCAACTACTTCACGACGTTCGGTATGATGCTGGTGGCATTCACTCCCTCTGCGTTGCTGGCAAACATCCTCATCACGTTTGCCCTACCCCTGTGGAACCTCTTTGCTGGATTCCTCATCGTCAGGCCGGTGAGCAATGCAATGCAATGCAAGCGACTCAGAGCGATCAACTACGACGACCTTAATTAATTATATATATATGTCATATATTGCTGCACTGTTTATTGCAGGCAATTCCAATTTGGTGGAGGTGGTACTACTGGGCCAACCCAGTCTCCTGGACTATCTATGGCGTCGTGGCATCACAGTTTGGCGAGAATGACCGTTCGATTTCAGTTCCCGGAGGGACGCCCGTGGCGGTGAATGAGTTCTTGAAGGATAACCTCGGCATCCGGCATGACTTTCTAGGCTATGTGGTGCTCGTCCATTTCGCCTACATCATCGCCTTCTTCTTCGTCTTTGGTTATTCCATCAAGTTCTTCAACTTCCAGAAACGTTGATTGATTGCAGTAGAGACTCTTCTCTTAATTGATACTATAATAGTTGAAGTGCAAAGCTTCTCTAGCTACTTGTGTATATAGTTGTCGTTAGTGGAGAGCTGTGTATGTAGGATTTTACTACTGCAGGTGTAATTTGAAAATTTTTAACGGCACCGAAATTCCAATTTCAATTGTGACCTGGGGACTCGGAACCAATTTATAAGTATCGGCTCATTTTGAGGTCTCCACGCGAAACCACCTAGGATCCTAGGTGGGCAATCTAGAAAAAAAGAAAAATTGAAGAAGTCTCCACATGAAGCCACCTAGGATCCTAGGTGCACACTTTTAAAAGAGAATAAAATTACGCACTTTTGCCATTATGCACACTTAATTAAAATAATCCCTTATATCTATGTCAAAATTACCTAAAATCTGCGTTTTATAAAATTAATCTAAATCAGCTCTCTAAACTACGCATCTGTTCAATTATCAAAACATATAGATTTGATGTCCGCCCACATATAATCTTCATATGCAATCTCCGACTCCCAAAATGCGTCCTACACACAAAATCGACCTTCTTAAACCTTAGTGGTCTTTGGATGAACATGAAAGCAGCCGCAACCCATAGTACGTAATAATCCACAAGGCTGCCACAGACCGAGCAAACCACAAGCAGTCAAGCAAGGACAGAGCGCAGGCTGCAAGCGAGGGTGCTATCCATGGCACAAGCAGCATGAAGTAGTCAGACGATGCTCTAGGACGTGTTGTCTATCTTTCTATGATCGAGAAGAATGTAGCCAGCTGTTATGTTTGTGATTGGGAGAAAGCATGCATGCCTATTGATGTAGAAAAGTACACGATCGAGGGCTGTATTCCTGCATATTTTTACTGGTGACCAGATAAAACTGATTTTACTAACCAAAATACCAAGTTTTTATGTCTTATGATGATAGGGCTTGACGGACATAGGTGGTGGAAAAGTAGTTGACACAATTAAGATTAAAAAATACATTATAGATCGATGATATCTTGATTTTAGGATTATGCTGAGTTAATGACATGTGAGTAGCAGTATATATTCGCTAGCCGCTAGAAATTAAAGATCTCATTGCCTCTGTATAGATACAACTCATTATGACATCTCTTTTTACATTTTTTTTACATAATTTCCATGAAGCAGGCAATACTAGCACAAACAACTTTGCATGGTCGATTGACTTTTACTTAACTAAATATATTAATGGGACACCAACAGTTACATACTTACATAACAATTTCTTGCATTTGAGAAAAGTGATGAAACAATACGCATTTACATCGATGTGATTTAAGAGGTTCCATGTATGTATTATTATGTGTAATATGTTAAAAAAGGAGATGGGGTGTCTACGAAGAAGCAAAAGGAAAGATATACATTAATGGAGCATTTTTTACTCCCTCCATTTATGTTTACAAGGTATTTACATGACTTGGCACAATCCCAAATAGTAATTTAATAATACATTTATCTTATATTATATCTATTTTTATTATAAACCTATAATCATTGTAGAGTATATTTGATTACGAATCCAACCATATAAAGTTTATATTGTAAAAATAAAAAATAATAGCTAAATTTGTAAGTTTGAATCTTCATTTGCACGTGTGACTTATAAAAAGAAATGGTATACTATCTATGTACACCCATATATAAAGCTTAATGGTATTGCCACGTAATTTATGACATTTCTAACCCATATACCTTATGTTTAAATATATAAAAATGTGTACCTACATAGTATAGAAGGTATATTTCCCATATTTCAGATAACATTTTCCTATCCGTAAGAAAATTGTAGAAGTGTAGTTGATATAAATGATTCTTTTCGCATACAACATATAAGACCACATTGTTCAATTACTTGGGTTGTTCACTTATATTAAACGAATAGTACAAAATTAGAATCGTAGAAATGGAAAAAATGTGAAGTGCTTTCCTTCTAATACTCCCTCTTTTTTTTACATATCACATTTTACTTCCCCGAACCCCCACCTTGTGTGATAGCTTTCGCATTGGGTACTCACTTTTTTATCACATTCGCTTTGTTCTAAAACAAATATATCAAACTTTGACTGAGATTATTCTATGATACCAGATTTGTATCATCAAATTCACTATGGAGTATGATTTGATAATGCATATATTTGGCAGAATAATATTTGTATCTATAAACTTGGTCAAAGTTGGACATATTTGATTTGCGATAAAGCAATTGTGATATGTAAAAAAGATGATGTACTACATCTTCAATATTAAGTTATTTTATTTAAATATTTTACTACTCGCTCTACAACAAAATGATCACATTTTATGGTAGCTTAAATCAGATTGATTGGTGCAAGCTGTTGGATAAAATGCTGGATATATGGAAAATTAATGACATTTTTAGGTAATAAACTAAATGTGTGATCATTTATATTTATGTAATGTTACCCATGTTCGATTGGCTAGTGGTTGATAAACCAAACCAATAATTATGTTAAAGTTGTTAGCTTGTGAAGTGGCACGGGTCGAAGGACTAGTATATATAAATCGGAACCAACATTTAATAAGTAAATAAAGAAGAACAAAAGAAAAGAAAGGGGAAAAGAGGGGTTGGACTTGCAGTTGGGGACTCTGACCCAGCTGAGCCAACTAACCAACCACCAGCTGCAGCTGGTCGTCTTCCTCCTCCCTCCCTCCCTCCCCTGCTGCCCTGCCCTGGATCCAGTGACATCAGCTCTCGTCGCCCTGTGCAACCGCTCACCCGTAGGATCCATCTGCTGCCTGCTAAGAGCGAGGAAGGGGAGTCGGGTGACACGATGAGACGATGGGGGAGCAGCGGGCAGGCCGCGGATTCCTTCTACCAGGTCCGCCCCGATTGCAGCCAAAGTGTCCCCAGCACCAAGTTCAAGATCAAGGTGAGCGAGCTCACGCTTGTTAAATTCTTCCCTCCCCGTCCCCGATTGGTTCGAGATCCGAGCCCCAGCTGCGTTGGTTTCAGGCCGGCAAGACACTGAGCGTTCGGAAATGGCACGCTGCGTTCACGCGTGAAGGCTGCCTGGATATCGCTTCGGTTCTGAGCCGCATACAGAGAGGGGTACGCACGCTACTGCCTGTGCCTGCTAGGGTGTTCCTTGCTCGATCATATATGATATATTTCATTCATCTGGACCTCAATCGTCTCTGTGTCTGCTTTGCTTTGCTAGGGTGTCCACCCTGCCATCAGGGGAGAAGTTTGGGAGTTCTTGCTTGGCTGCTATGACCCCGGGAGCACCTTCGATGAGCGGGAACAGATTAGGCACAGGAGGAGGTACGGTGACCACTCTCGCACGCACACACACTGTAAACTATTACTTCCCCCCTTTGACGTTCCCTGCGGAATTTGATGAACTGAATGCTGCCGTAAACAACAAATCCCAGGGTGCAGTATGCTAGATGGAAGGAGGAATGCAGAGAGATGGATTCTCACGTTGGCAGTGGTAAAATTATCACCGCCCCAATCATCACTGAGGATGGATTCCCTGTTAAGGACCCATTGGTTTTACTCGAGGCTGCTTCAGACACACAAGCTGCTTCCACCAGCAGCACCAGATCTGAGGCCAGCGACTCCCCGAAACGTGTCATGGATAGGAAAATCATCGAATGGAAGCTTACGCTGCATCAGATCGGTAAGGCGGCCTAACCAGCACTTCTTTCAATACTCTCGCCCGCCATTGCTTTCTTCTTTCCTAATTAAGCTGCTCCATAGGCCTTGATGTTCTGCGCACCGACCGCTCCATGGTATTTTATGAGAACAAAGACAATCTTTCAAAGCTGTGGGATATTCTAGCTGTCTATGCATGGATTGACAAAGAAATCGGTTATTGTCAAGGTGGGTACCTCTCTCTTGGTCTCTTGGACAGTAGCCTTTGTTTATTCTCCACGGTATCTTACATAAGTTTCTGTGTTTTTTGTTTTCTTTTCCTCATCTTGATTAGGAATGAGTGATTTATGTTCACCCATGATAGTACTGCTCAATGATGAAGCAGATGCATTTTGGTGCTTTGAGAGGTTGATGCGTAGGCTGGTACACACTGCTTCTCCATCAGTTTTTGGGTGACACGATTCTTTCATCTCTTTTAATCGCCGTCTGCTTGAAATTTTCAAGCGAGGGAATTTCAGATGCACAGAACAGTCTGTTGGAGTGGAAAACCAACTTCAGCATCTTGCTTCTATTATTCAGGTGCTCGACCCAAAGTTACATGACCACCTAGGTACTGAACAGAGACTTGTAGAGCTGTGAGACATTCAACCCGTCTCACCATTTGCTGGTTTTGCATTTTTTAACTGGTTCATGTTGACTGCTGAACACAGAAACACTTGGTGGGGGTGACTATCTCTTTGCATTTCGCATGTTCATGGTACTGTTCCGGCGAGAACTGTCATTTGGGGACTCCTTGTACCTTTGGGAGGTAAATGTTGCATCTTGATGTGTGGTTTTCAATAAAAAACATTCAATTGATCTACCCATACAAAGTACAATATCTAAACTAGGACCATTGGACTTCATTGTAGGCCTCAGATTGCCAAGGAATGGAACTTTTTCCTTGCCATAGTCTTTGGCTCTGTTATTTACTACTTCTCCTCTACAAATATATCGAGAATAAGTTTTGGTTACTGATGCCATCCAACATGGTGGATGGCTTCTTTCATTTGCACAATGTGTTCACTTGCAAAATGCATGGTGTGAGGTTTTAAAACGCCTACTTCAGAAAATTATGAGACCACAGCTGGTGATGGTTACCAGTTATCTCTTGATTTTCTCTCAAAATTATCTTAAAGTTTCTTACAGCATGTGAAATGTAAGAATGGTAATGTAGGATCAATCAACAACAGTTCTGAACACTATCTAGTTGGGGTTGGCGATTAGGGACCAGGATACATGGTGGCTCTAAAAACACCATCTGAACTTTAGTTAAATTATGAATCCACATGGATCTGTGCTGAGTCTGGTGCATCCTGCAGGCAAGCACACTTTGTCCAAAAAAACGAAGATATATGTTCTATCTTCAGTTGCATTTAACTCTGGATTTTCCGCACCAAAAGAAAAGAAGCCAAAACTTTGATAATTGTGAAGAATTGTAGAGTGCGCAATGTACTTACCATCGACTTCCTTGTAATAAAAAATGGAGTGTGTTGTGGTTTACCATTGGTAACTGTTCAGTGACCATAGAAAGTTAGCCAGCCATATTTAGTATGTGGCTTGTGAACAAATTGGTCGATGACTGATGGCCATATTATTCCGCATCATATCTGCAGATGATGTGGGCTCTGGAATATGATCCTGACATCTTCTCTACTTATGACGAAGCTGAGGCGGCAACACACAGAATTGAAGGATTTAAACCAAAGGTAAAATCAATACGTCAGTTTGGCAAGTACGAGAGGGAGAATATGAAGAATGGGGCAAATGATGGCGATGGACCTGTCCCTATTTCGGTTTTCCTGGTTGCTAGTGTTCTGAAAGAGAACGGTCCAAAGCTGCTCCAAGAAGCTCGTGGGATTGATGACGTTATCAGGGTAAGCGGGATCAAGCCCATTCCATTCCTTAGAATTTCTCCTTTTCGTATCTTGCTTTACAAAAGAAACACATAAGGTTGCATCACTATTTCACACCGGGAGGAGGAGAACAGGAATGCAGTGTGAAGGAGTAGGATGGCATATGTAAAGACTCATATGAGCAGGAAAAGGGGAACACTGGGCATTGTTCCTAGACCTGAAAAAGGAGAAAACATTTTTTTTAAAAAAAGTTTGTTTGTGGATTTAGCCTCATGTTACTCTTGTTTTCTTTTTTGTGTAACTCAGATATTGAACAATGTTAACGGGGACTTGGATGCGAAAAGGGCTTGCGCTGTCGCACTGAAGCTTCACAAGAAGTACCTCAGAAAGGTGATTATCTGTGGGGAGAAAATTATCACATTTTTTCAGCCGCAGATGTGCACAGCTAGTTAGGCTTCTAATCTTACGCAACATTTGTACCCTTGGTCAGTTGCAGGGGAAGAAAACCTAGCATCAGGTGGTGAGAGGCTGTACTGTATATGGGACTTGCCACAACCACAAGGGGTTGTGAGGAGGAAGAGATTTGAGAGTGGCAGTATGTAAAGAGTATTGACCCCCATGAGGCTTCCTTCTATGTATTGAGTTGAAGACTACTGTATTCGGTTCAACGACGCAAGTTGAAGTGTATTACATGTCCACACTCCAAAATTGTTGACTTGAGCTAGCTAATGGCTGTAGCCACTTTTTTGTGAACCTCCTCTTTATATTATATTATCAGATTTGCTACACTTCAAACATTTGATTTTTAAGTTTCTCTCAATCGATTTTTCCCGCGGCCATCGGATGTGCATCGCACGGCCTTCTTTTGTTTTGGGCCCGCATCCGTTGTCAAGAGCGCCCACACAGCCGGCTTATCGGATTGTTGAAGCTGAAACCCGTTAAGAACAGACTGGATTCCTTCACAGTTTCACACCGTCCTCGTCCCTGTCGCCTGCCGGAGAGAGATGATTCAGGGGGTTGTGGCGTGTGGGAGAAGAAGGCGGAGCGCGCTGGGGGCGACGGCACTACGGTGACATCAGCCTTCTTCTTCGGGGCGCTTACGCTGACCCTTTTTGTGTCTGGTGAGGTTCTTTGGTTTCTAGGGTTTCATCTATGCACGAGGATTGGGCGAGAGATGTGTTAGTTTGTTTTTTTTCATTTCAACAGCGAATTCGATTGGATTTGTGTTTTGGTTGGACTCGATTGGGAGAGGGACGATCCCATGCCTCGATTTGTGGGTCGTCACTGCATGCATAGGCGGAAGGTGCCTGTTCGTTAGGAACTTGGATGAGGATGAATCCTAGACACGTGATTTCTGATTTTTTTTCCTGCTATTTTTTTTTCAACCGAGGTGGATGCGGCGCCCTAACACCAAGCAAGACAGATGGGGATGGATTATTTCTTTGAGCCTATTCAGTTTGTCATTTCTGTGTAAAGATATAAGTTTGCCATATAATATATGCGTATGATTGCATATACTATTCTGTTCAATATTGTTTCTATGTATTTTTTCTATGTAAATGGGTGAACCTCTTACATTTCATCAAGTGTTGGTGCGCACTGTGCAGTTTGATATTGCTGGTGTTACTGCCTTTGGCTCGTGTTGAAGGGACCTACCCCACCTGCTTCAACTTTGTCTTGTTCATCCCCGGCATGCTGTAGTGGAGAATTTAACCATTTTTGTACCATGACATAGCCCAATATATTTTTTAAGTATATCACCTGTAGCTGAGACCTTTGGTGACATGATTATTGATTGTATACTATTTTGCGTACTTTTTACAGGTGTTTCTTAAGTTAGCCCTGGAATCTTTTTTCATCTATCTTGCCACCTACATATCTTAGCCTGAAAATTAATCTTATTCCCATAGAACCTTTTCTTAATACTCACAGGCACAGAAAACCTTGTAAATTGCATGTATGTCACAGAAATATGTCCAATTTCATATTTTTTATGAATTCTCATGTAGTAATACTTAGAATCTGACCCTTCAAAAAGTTTTGGTTGTGTTTCCTTATGTTGGTTTGTTGCAATTTTTATATTGACTTTTTATAAAAGATTATCTTTTGTAATGAGTACTAAATGATAAATCAGATGGAGAGATTTGTTGAGGGAAAAGTCACTGCATCATGCTCTCTGAAATATTTAGGCCATCACTCTTAGAGTGCTTCAGCCTTCAGTTACAATCAAATATTTTTTAAATGAGATAACATATGTAGTTTATTCTAGTGTTGCTGTTTTTGAACTGCAGTCCACAAGGCCTTGTTTTATACTTCTGCCAAAGGTAGATTTTGTGCCTGTTATGCAGTTGCCATATGTATATATCTTCTAATTGTAGAAAATACTAGGAATGATTTTATCAGCTCCTTGCCTATTTTTTTTATATATCACCGAAATCTCTAATTTGTCTAGGTATTCTGTGTCAAAAATACATTGTTGGAATTATTAATACTTTTCGTGCCAATGTCAACATGTATGTTCTTCTTTCAAGGAGTTGTGTGTTTCAACAAATACTCGTATTTTTAATTAAATTTTTCGTTTTGTCCAGATGCACTCATGTTGGAGGGTACAAAATGTGGACACTTATTACTACATCTGCTTTGTGATTTCAGAATTTATTCATTATTTGGAAAAAATAGGCACTGCTACAGGATTTCCATATGGCAAGAATGTCTTAGGGTTTACCGATAGGGTTCCCAACATCTTTTTCTATAAAGCTTGTTCTGAATGTATATCTCTATTTTTTGTTCACAGTTATCCTCAACTTTTTTTCATTTATCCAGATGGCTATATGGATTTTCAAATAATGAGGATTCAAGTTCAGGTACTGAAAAACCAATATAATTCTTCTAGCTGTATACACTTGCATTTTTCTGGTTGATTTTTACAACTTCTCATGCTAAATTTTTCTTCCTATCCTTTATGACTATTCTTCTTTTTCCCGCACATTAGCAGCATGATTTTTTTTTGCAAAGAGTTGATAAATAAGAGAAAAATTAGGAAAACAACTGCCAGCATTTGGAAGAAGATAATTTTTAGGTTTCTCCACCTCATCATATAGAATATTTCTTTCAAGTTTTTAACTGGTAGAAAATACTAGTAATTTGGCCTTAAAAAGATGTTTTATCCTTTCACAGGCTGAAAGGAGAAGGAAACTACATTGGACACGAGAATACCAGTAGCAGCCATACCAAGTTCACGACCTCATAAGAAGGTATTTCTTTTGAAATTTGATTTTTCCTTTACCACTATGGCTATAATGTAAACAACACTTATCGTTTTTCAGCTCACTTTGTGCCTTTATCATTCATTTGGTGGCTGATATGAACTTGTTAAAAGTACAATGTCTTACGGGAACATAACTTTGTTTCCATGTTAACTCTGCTCAGTTGCACAAAGTTAGTGTAATCAAAAGTACTAAATTTGATTTTTTCCTTTACCATGATGGCTATAGTGTAAACAACATTTCTTACCATTTTTTAACTTGATATATGTTTTGAGTATGCAGAGTGCATTGCCTATCAGGGGCATTGCACAAAGTTAGAGCTGATGAGGTATTGTCGCACGAGTCCTTTTTATTGTGTTCTTTTACACATTTGTCTGCCAAGTTCATCTATTGCTTTCATTTTTTCATCAATTAGTGGACCAGCTGTTCATTAGGTAGGAACACATATATCATGTTAGATGAAAAACAATACATGCTAATTCTGATTTTGTGCAGCACCCGGGAGCTTGTGATTTGCCATCAGGACCTGAGGTGGAGGTTTTCTACATCTTAGTCCCAAGGTTGGTTTAAGTGGTCTTTTTTATGATGTTCTTTATGCGAGTTACAGAGCTTCATTCTTAGAACTCTATAACTAAAAACATTTGCTCAATTTTTAACTTATTTTCTTTGTTTGTAACAAAATACCTGTGTTTTCAAGAAACACTTGTCTTGTCCCAGCTGCATTGTCTCTCTATATGTGTGTTTTGTTTTTCTGTTGCAATTTTTTTACATGATCACACACTCATGTTTGGGGTCACACCGACTAATACCTCTCCTTTTTAATTTCGGAATTGATTTATTGTCAGGTAAGAGCACATTTTTTTTGAGAACAACAGGTAAGAGCACATTCTGAGGTTTGTTTTGATATATCTACTCAAATTGTTAGTTAATTTGATTATAATGCAACTCTTCTATCGTGAAGTAGTTAGGGGAAAATGGGCAGCAACAATATAAGATGAGCAACAAATACTTGTTGCCTTCACCAATTGCTGGAATCTGCAAAATATATGTGTGCAGATGTGATCCGCCTTTTGCACATTTCTTCCTCTGGTTTTTGCTAGTTAGAATAACTACTCATAAATATGCATCCTTTCCGCATGTTCTACTTCATCAAGTAGTTGTTTTAAAAGTTGAGTGGTTCTCTCTCATATTGCTCAAAAAATATGTAATATCTTTATCTGTTGTGTTTTTTGTGATCTTTTTGTAGTCTAATTGTCATGTCATTCTGTAGTGTGGATATTTTATCCTATATTATTCCCCTTTGATGTTTTCCATACCCAACCTACCAAACTGACGTCTTTTCTTCATTTAATCCCACATGGCTTTATTTGATTACACATCCTCAATTGAGAAAGATTTTGAGTAGAATTGTACTCTCTGAGCCTTTGTTCGTTTGATTTATGTTGTTTTGTCATGCATTTCTGCAGTGGTTTCGCAGTTTGGCTGTGCGATATTCCGTACTGACAGTGAACCCTGCAAGGTTGAAAGGCAGACTTTTGCGACAAAAACTGTATTTAGCGTGAAAGAGGATAAACTTAATCATGGCAAGGTGGTCCCATTATACTACAACAGGTTTGAAATCTATTCTCAAAGCTCACTGATTGGTTCTGTTATCTTTGTCTTTTTTGAAAGTATATGATTGGTGCTTTTCATTAATCTACACAACATTCCATTTTTTTCACATCTACAAAGAATCTAACAAAGTTTCAATAATTATCTAAATGCCCTAATGGAACTAGCATCACCTCCATGAATACGAAAATATCCGAATCTGACATTTTCTTCTGATAGGCATTTACCTTCTAGGTAGTGGGTTCATTCTTGTTAGTGCCATCACTTTTTCAAAGAAAAAATATCCAGATAATAGTATTAATGAACAGAAAAAATAGTAATATCCTGATATTACAAAATAATAGTAATGATTTGTTTAGAAAGTAAATTGTTGGCTTAAGCTCTATTTATCATCCACATTAATGTTATTTGTGAATTAAATATTTTTAATTGGTGACATTTGATGTCATCATCATTAAATATCTTCGTTAGTCTAATTCAATGTATTGATATTGTTAAACCTCCTTTGTTTTTTGTAATGTGGGATGGCATTCTAGAAATGGACGGTACTCACGATAACTTAAATGTTCAGCCAGAATGTGGTGTTTTTTCCCTCCAACCACTTTTTTTTTGCTTTGGCACAAATTTTTTTGTCCAAGATGCAACTTTTTTCTTTGGCAAGCATTGCTTAGATTTTTTCCCTCCAAAAAAGCAAATCGATTAACGTGACTTTTATTTATTTTTCCCAACAGGAGGATGGAGGCAATGGTTCTCACATGCAGACACGCCCTCTATGTCATTTTTATGGGAGAAATAGATCTGGGGGAGGATGCAACCTTTTCCTTTTTTTTGGATAAAATTTGTTTTATTCCTCAGTCAGTATGTAAAAAAATGGAAGGGCCTCAATTGGGCTCTGTTTTTTACTTGATATATATGTCTAGTAACGGTAAAGAAACAAATGAAGAAGCCAAAACATATTGAATGCTGCTTGAGACCAGCGCGTCCGGTTGGTTCCACCTGATAACGGGTGCGCGAGCAGGTTGGCGGACACAGAAAACAAAAAACATCTGCTGCCCACCACCAGCCGTTGGTTTCAAAATCAACCGCCAGAAAAAAAGTGATTGAGGGATAATCAAATCTCAGGCGATTGATGTAGAGACAGACCCTTATATTATTAGGGGACCTTGTCATCAGAGAGTTTGTCCTTGAGTCTGAATGTGGCGTGTTTGTGACTTCTGTGTTGGTTGTTGCCGGAGCGCCAGCAGCGAAGGAACGATGGATGCCAACTTGCATTGGTCTTGGATGACGTGCTTTGGGGTGATTCCAAGCTTGCCGCCGCCGCCGCGCCGTCAGGGGAAGAAGGGAATCATGAGCGCCTTCGTTCAAGTATCCTCCCTCCCTCCCTTGGTTAATTATCACCCGGCCGCGTGCAGCTAATCAATTCTCTCGACTGGCTTGCCGCAGCTAGCATGCACCAAGGAGAAGGAGGCGGCGCCCGCATCGCCCGCCGCACCCGGGACAGCTGCGCCGCCGCCCTGGCCAACACCCTCTGCTCCCTCCTCCTGGGCCTCCTCCTCGTCGCCGGCGTCGTCCTCTTCGTCCTCTGGATTGGCCTGCGCCCGCACCGCCCGCGCTTCAACATCGCCTCCTTCTCCGTCGCTGGGGGCCTGGACCCGGACTCCAGCCCCGCCGGCGCCACCCTCACCTTCAACGTCACAGATCGCAACCCCAACCGCCACATCGGCATCTACTACGACGCCATGCACGCCTCCGTCCACTTCTACGACGCGCTCGTCGCCTCCGGCCCGGCCTTCGCCGCCGCCTGGTACCAGCCCAACAAGACCACCACCTCCATCACGGGCCGCCTCGACGTCCGAGGCCCCGACAACGCCGACGCCACATGGCCCACCTTCTCCGCCGCCGTTCGTGCCGACCGCGTCCCGCTGCGCCTGCAGCTCACCACGGCCATCCGCTTCAGGGTCGCCAACGCCTTCCACTCCGGTCGCCAGAGGATGCATGTCAGCTGCGACCTGCTCGTCGCTGCCAACGGCGACCTGCCGCCGGAGTCCGTCGGGGCCGCTTGCGACAGATACTTCTGAGATCGATCGGCTGTGCTTCGTCGATCGGCTTCCCCCGGCCCCCTCGAGTCACTTCGCACGCGTCAATAGACGAAATCGACGAAGAGGTCTAAAAGAGACGTGTCTCGGTCTAAAAGAATCTATATATTGACTCTAGAGATATCGTAATACCCTTTTTGCGTCGTTTAGGTGCTTTTGCAACCGAGAATTACTTACCCAAACGGAAGTCATAATGATGCATTTCGTCACTCTGACGCTCCCTTCTCCACGTACCGACCACAGTATAACCCAGGAAAATGGTTCGAAACGGACGTTTTCACGAAAACGCACCTGCGAACCCTTATGGCCCGGAGACCTACCCCTGGTGGTGTTATGCATTAAACTATGGTCGGTACGTGGAGGAGGGACCGTCAGAGTGACGAAATGAATCATTTTGGCTTCCATTTGAGCAAGTAATTCTCGGTTGCAAAGGCACCTAAACGGGCCGAAAAAGGCCCGAAACGTGTACCTACGGTCCAAAAATTAATGAAAACCTCGCCAAATGTCTTCTACAAGGAGTCTGTGCACATCCGGGATGTTGCAACAAAATTGACCAGAGTGGTGAAAATCGTGTGCTATAACCCACGAAAATGGCCCGAAACGGACGTTTTCGCGAAAACGCACCTGCGAACCCTTCTGGCCCGGAGACCTACCCCTGGTGGTGTTAAGCATTAAACTATGGTCGGTACATGGCGGAGGGACCGTCAGAGTGACGAAATGCATCATTTTGACTTCCGTTTGGGCAAGTAATTCTCGGTTGCAAAGGCACCTAAACGGGCCGAAAAAGACCCGAAACGTGTACCCTACAGTCCAAAAATCAAAGAAAACCTCGCCAAATGTCTTCTACAAGTAGTCTGTGCACATCCAGTATGTTGAAAAAAATTGACCGAGTGCTGAAAATCGTGTGCTATAACCCACGAAAATGGCCCGAAACGGAAGTTTTCGCGAAAACGCACCTGCGAACCCTTCTGGCCCGGAGACCTACCCGTGGTGGTGTTATGCATTAAACTATGGTCGGTACATGGAGGAGGGACCGTCAGAGTGACGAAATGAATCATTTTGGCTTCCGTTTGGGTAAGTAATTCTCGGTTGCAAAGGCACCTAAACGGGTCGAAAAAGGCCCGAAACGTGTACCCTACGGTCCAAAAATCAATGAAAACTTCGCCAAATATCTTCTACAAGGAGTCTGTGCACATCCGGGATGTTGCAAAAAAATTGACCAGAGTGGTGAAAATCGTGTGCTATAACCCACGAAAATACCCCGAAACAGACGTTTTCGCGAAAACGCACCTGCGAACCCTTTTGGCCCGGAGACCTGCACCTGGTGGTGTTATGCATTAAACTATGGTCGGTACGTGGAGGAGGGACCGTCAGAGTGACGAAATGAATCATTTTGGCTTCCGTTTGGGCAAGTAATTCTCGGTTGCAAAGGCACCTAAACGGGCCGAAAAAGGCCCGAAACGTGTACCATACGATCCAAAAATCATTAAAAATCTCGCCAAATGTCTTCTACAAGGAGTCTGTACACATCCAGGATGTTGAAAAAAATTGACCAGAGTGGTGAAAATCGTGTGCTATAACCCATGAAAATGACCCGAAACGGACGTTTTCGCGAAAACGCACCTGCGAACCCTTCTGGCCCGGAGACCTACCCCTGGTGGTGTTATGTATTAAACTATGGTCGGTACATGGCGGAGGGACCGTCAGAGTGACGAAATGCATCATTTTGGCTTCCGTCTGGGCAAGTAATTCTCGGTTGCAAAGACACCTAAACGGGCAGAAAAAGGCTCGAAACGTGTACCCTACGGTCCAAAAATCAATGAAAACCTCGCCAAATGTCTTCTACAAGGAGTCTGTGCATATCCGGGATATTGCAAAAAAATTGACTAGAGTGGTGAAAATCGTGTGCTATAACTCACGAAAATGGCCCGAAACGGACGTTTTCGCGAAAACGCACCTGCGAACCCTTTTGGCCCGGAGACCTACCCCTGGTGGTGTTATGCATTAAACTATGGTCGGTACGTGGAGGAGGGACCGTTAGAGTGACGAAATGAATCATTTTAGCTTCCGTTTGGGCAAGTAAATCTCGGTTGCAAAGGCACCTAAACGGCCCGAAAAAGGCCAAAAACATGTACCCTACGGTCCAAAAATCAATGGAAATCTCGCCAAATGTCTTCTACAAGGAGTCTGTGCACATCCGGGATGTTGCAAAAAAATTGACCAGAGTGGTGAAAATCGTGTGCTAACCCACGAAACTGGCCCGAAACGGTCGTTTTCGCGAAAACGCACCTGCGAACCCTTCTGGCCCGGAGACCTACCCCAGGTGGTGTTATGCATTAAACTATGGTCGGTACATGGCGGAGGGACCGTCAGAGTGACGAAATGCATCATTCTGGCTTCCGTTTGGGCTAGTAATTCTCGGTTGCAAATGCACCTAAACGGGCCGAAAAAGACCCGAAATGTGTACCCTACGGTCCAAAAATCAATGAAAACCTCACCAAATGTCTTCTACAAGGAGTCTGTGCACATCCGGGATGTTGCAAAAAAATTGACCAGAGTGGTGAAAATCGTGTGTTATAACCCACGAAAATGGCCCGAAACGGACGTTTTCGCGAAAACGCACCTGCGAACCCTTCTGGTCCGGAGACCTACCCCTGGTGGTGTTATTCATTAAACTATGGTCGGTACGTGTAGGAGGGACCGTCAGAGTGACGAAATGAATCATTTTGACTTCCGTTTGGGCAAATAAATCTCGGTTGCAAAGGCACCTAAACGACCCGAAAAAGGCCCGAAATGTGTACCCTACGGTCCAAAAATCAATTAAAACCTCACCAAATGTCTTCTACAAGGAGTCTGTGCACATCCGGGATGTTCCAAAAAAATTGACCCGAGTGCTGAAATCGTGGCACGAAACGGACGTTTTCGCGAAAACGCACCTCGAACCCTTCTGGCCCGGAGACCTACCCCTAGTGGTGTTATGCATTAAACTATGGTCTGTACGTGGAGGAGGGACATTCAGAGTGACGAAATACATCATTTTGACTTAAGTTTGGGCAAGTAAATCTCGGTTGCAAAGGCACTTTAACGGGTCGAAAAAGGTCCGAAATGTGTACCATACGGTCCAAAAATCAATGAAGACCTCGCCAAATGTTTTCTACAAGGAGTCTGGGCACATCCGGGATCTTGCAAAAAAATTTACCCGAGTGCTGAAAATCGTGTGCTATAACCCACGAAAATGGCCCGAAACAGAAGTTTTCGCGAAAACGCACCTGCGAACCCTTCTGGCCCGGAGACCTACCCCTGGTGGTGTTAAGCATTAAACTATGGTTGGTACATGGCGGAGGGACCGTCAGAGTGACGAAATGCATCATTTTGGTTTCCGTTTGGGCAAGTAATTCTCGGTTGCAAAGGCACCAAAACGGGCCGAAAAAGACCCGAAACGTGTACCCTACAGTCCAAAAATCAATGAAAACCTCGCCAAATGTCTTCTACAAGTAGTCTGTGCACATCCAGTATGTTGAAAAAAATTGACCGAGTGCTGAAAATCGTGTGCTATAACCCACGAAAATGGCCCGAAACGGAAGTTTTCGCGAAAACGCACCTGCGAAGCCTTCTGGCCCGGAGACCTACCCGTGGTGGTGTTATGCATTAAACTATGGTCGGTACGTGGAGGAGGGACCGTCAGAGTGACGAAATAAATCATTTTGGCTTCCGTTTGGGCAAGTAATTCTCGGTTGCAAAGGCACCTAAATGGGTCGAAAAAGGCCCGAAACGTGTACCCTACGGTCCAAAAATCAATGAAAACTTCGCCAAATATCTTCTACAAGGAGTCTGTGCACATCCGGGATGTTGCAAAAAAATTGACCAGAGTGGTGAAAATCGTGTGCTATAACCCACGAAAATACCCCGAAACAGACATTTTCGCGAAAACGCACCGGCGAACCCTTTTGGCCCGGAGACCTGCACCTGGTGGTGTTATGCATTAAACTATGGTCGGTACGTGGAGGAGGGACCGTCAGAGTGACGAAATGAATCATTTTGGCTTCCGTTTGGGCAAGTAATTCTCGGTTGCAAAGGCACCTAAACGGGCCGAAAAAGGCCCGAAACGTGTAACATACGATCCAAAAATCAATAAAAATCTCGCCAAATGTCTTCTACAAGGAGTCTGTGCACATCCGGGATGTTGCAAAAAAATTGACCAGAGTGGTGAAAATCGTGTGCTAACCCACGAAACTGGCCCGAAACGGTCGTTTTCGCGAAAACGCACCTGCGAACCCTTCTGGCCCGGAGACCTACCCCTGGTGGTGTTATGTATTAAACTATGGTCGGTACATGGCGGAGGGACCGTCAGAGTGACGAAATGCATCATTTTGGCTTCCGTTTGGGCAAGTAATTCTCGGTTGCAAAGACACCTAAACGGGCAGAAAAAGGCTCGAAACGTGTACCCTACGGTCCAAAAATCAATGAAAACCTCGCCAAATGTCTTCTACAAGGAGTCTGTGCATATCCGGGATATTGCAAAAAAATTGACTAGAGTGGTGAAAATCGTGTGCTATAACTCACGAAAATGGCCCGAAACGGACGTTTTCGCGAAAACGCACCTGCGAACCCTTTTGGCCCGGAGACCTACCCCTGGTGGTGTTATGCATTAAACTATGGTCGGTACGTGGAGGAGGGACCGTTAGAGTGACGAAATGAATCATTTTAGCTTCCGTTTGGGCAAGTAAATCTCGGTTGCAAAGGCACCTAAACGGCCCGAAAAAGGCCCAAAACGTGTACCCTACGGTCCAAAAATCAATGGAAATCTCGCCAAATGTCTTCTACAAGGAGTCTGTGCACATCCGGGATGTTGCAAAAAAATTGACCAGAGTGGTGAAAATCGTGTGCTAACCCACGAAACTGGCCCGAAACGGTCGTTTTCGCGAAAACGCACCTGCGAACCCTTCTGGTCCGGAGACCTACCCCAGGTGGTGTTATGCATTAAACTATGGTCGGTACATGGCGGAGGGACCGTCAGAGTGACGAAATGCATCATTCTGGCTTCCGTTTGGGCTAGTAATTCTCGGTTGCAAATGCACCTAAACGGGCCGAAAAAGACCCGAAATGTGTACCCTACGGTCCAAAAATCAATGAAAACCTCACCAAATGTCTTCTACAAGGAGTCTGTGCACATCCGGGATGTTGCAAAAAAATTGACCAGAGTGGTGAAAATCGTGTGTTATAACCCACGAAAATGGCCCGAAACGGACGTTTTCGCGAAAACGCACCTGCGAACCCTTCTGGCCCGGAGACCTACCCCTGGTGGTGTTATTCATTAAACTATGGTCGGTACGTGTAGGAGGGACCGTCAGAGTGACGAAATGAATCATTTTGACTTCCGTTTGGGCAAATAAATCTCGGTTGCAAAGGCACCTAAACGACCCGAAAAAGGCCCGAAATGTGTACCCTACGGTCCAAAAATCAATTAAAACCTCACCAAATGTCTTCTACAAGGAGTCTGTGCACATCCGGGATGTTCCAAAAAAATTGACCCGAGTGCTGAAATCGTGGCACGAAACGGACGTTTTCGCGAAAACGCACCTCGAACCCTTCTGGCCCGGAGACCTACCCCTAGTGGTGTTATGCATTAAACTATGGTCTGTACGTGGAGGAGGGACATTCAGAGTGACGAAATACATCATTTTGACTTAAGTTTGGGCAAGTAAATCTCGGTTGCAAAGGCACTTTAACGGGCCGAAAAAGGTCCGAAATGTGTACCATACGGTCCAAAAATCAATGAAGACCTCGCCAAATGTTTTCTACAAGGAGTCTGTGCACATCCGGGATCTTGCAAAAAAATTTACCCGAGTGCTGAAAATCGTGTGCTATAACCCACGAAAATGGCCCGAAACAGAAGTTTTCGCGAAAACGCACCTGCGAACCCTTCTGGCCCGGAGACCTACCCCTGGTGGTGTTAAGCATTAAACTATGGTTGGTACATGGCGGAGGGACCGTCAGAGTGACGAAATGCATCATTTTGGTTTCCGTTTGGGCAAGTAATTCTCGGTTGCAAAGGCACCAAAACGGGCCGAAAAAGACCCGAAACGTGTACCCTACAGTCCAAAAATCAATGAAAACCTCGCCAAATGTCTTCTACAAGTAGTCTGTGCACATCCAGTATGTTGAAAAAAATTGACCGAGTGCTGAAAATCGTGTGCTATAACCCACGAAAATGGCCCGAAACGGAAGTTTTCGCGAAAACGCACCTGCGAAGCCTTCTGGCCCGGAGACCTACCCGTGGTGGTGTTATGCATTAAACTATGGTCGGTACGTGGAGGAGGGACCGTCAGAGTGACGAAATGAATCATTTTGGCTTCCGTTTGGGCAAGTAATTCTCGGTTGCAAAGGCACCTAAATGGGTCGAAAAAGGCCCGAAACGTGTACCCTACGGTCCAAAAATCAATGAAAACTTCGCCAAATATCTTCTACAAGGAGTCTGTGCACATCCGGGATGTTGCAAAAAAATTGACCAGAGTGGTGAAAATCGTGTGCTATAACCCACGAAAATACCCCGAAACAGACGTTTTCGCGAAAACGCACCGGCGAACCCTTTTGGCCCGGAGACCTGCACCTGGTGGTGTTATGCATTAAACTATGGTCGGTACGTGGAGGAGGGACCGTCAGAGTGACGAAATGAATCATTTTGGCTTCCGTTTGGGCAAGTAATTCTCGGTTGCAAAGGCACCTAAACGGGCCGAAAAAGGCCCGAAACGTGTACCATACGATCCAAAAATCAATAAAAATCTCGCCAAATGTCTTCTACAAGGACTCTGTGCACATCCGGGATGTTGCAAAAAAATTGACCAGAGTGGTGAAAATCGTGTGCTAACCCACGAAACTGGCCCGAAACGGTCGTTTTCGCGAAAACGCACCTGCGAACCCTTCTGGTCCGGAGACCTACCCCAGGTGGTGTTATGCATTAAACTATGGTCGGTACATGGCGGAGGGACCGTCAGAGTGACGAAATGCATCATTCTGGCTTCCGTTTGGGCTAGTAATTCTCGGTTGCAAATGCACCTAAACGGGCCGAAAAAGACCCGAAATGTGTACCCTACGGTCCAAAAATCAATGAAAACCTCAACAAATGTCTTCTACAAGGAGTCTGTGCACATCCGGGATGTTGCAAAAAAATTGACCAGAGTGGTGAAAATCGTGTGTTATAACCCACGAAAATGGCCCGAAACGGACGTTTTCGCGAAAACGCACCTGCGAACCCTTCTGGCCCGGAGACCTACCCCTGGTGGTGTTATTCATTAAACTATGGTCGGTACGTGTAGGAGGGACCGTCAGAGTGACGAAATGAATCATTTTGACTTCCGTTTGGGCAAGTAAATCTCGGTTGCAAAGGCACCTAAACGACCCGAAAAAGGCCCGAAATGTGTACCCTACGGTCCAAAAATCAATTAAAACCTCGCCAAATGTCTTCTACAAGGAGTCTGTGCACATCCGGGATGTTCCAAAAAAATTGACCCGAGTGCTGAAATCGTGTGCTATAACCCACGAAAATGGCACGAAACGGACGTTTTCGCGAAAACGCACCTGCGAACCCTTCTGGCCCGGAGACCTACCCCTAGTGGTGTTATGCATTAAACTATGGTCTGTACGTGGAGGAGGGACATTCAGAGTGACGAAATACATCATTTTGACTTAAGTTTGGGCAAGTAAATCTCGGTTGCAAAGGCACTTTAACGGGCCGAAAAAGGTCCGAAATGTGTACCATACGGTCCAAAAATCAATGAAGACCTCGCCAAATGTTTTCTACAAGGAGTCTGTGCACATCCGGGATCTTGCAAAAAAATTTACCCGAGTGCTGAAAATCGTGTGCTATAACCCACGAAAATGGCCCGAAACAGAAGTTTTCGCGAAAACGCACCTGCGAACCCTTCTGGCCCGGAGACCTACCCCTGGTGGTGTTATGCATTAAACTATAGTCGGTACGTGGAGGGGGGACCGTCAGAGTGACGAAATGAATCATTTTGGCTTCCGTTTGGGTAAGTAATTCTCGGTTGCAAAGGCACCTAAACGGGTCGAAAAATGCCCGAAACGTGTACCCTACGGTCCAAAAATCAATGAAAGCCTCGCCAAATGTCTTCTACAAGGAGTCTGTGCACATTCGGGATGTTGCAAAAAAATTGACCAGAGTGGTGAAAATCGTGTGCTATAACCCACGAAAATGGCCCGAAACGGACGTTTTCGCGAAAACGTACCTGCGAACCTTTCTGGCCCGGAGACCTACCCCTGGTGGTGTTATGCATTAAACTATGGTCAGTACATGGCGGAGGGACCGTCAGAGTGACGAATGCATCATTTTGGCTTCCGTTTGGGCAAGTAATTCTCGGTTGCAAAGGCACTTAAACGGACCGAAAAAGGCCCGAAACGTGTACCCTACGAACCAAAAATCGATGAAAACCTCGCCAAATATCTTCTACAAGGAGTATGTGCACATCCGGGATGTTGCAAAAAAATTGACCAGAGTGGTGAAAATCGTGTGCTCCACGAAAATGGCCCGAAACGGACGTTTTCGCGAAAACGCACCTGCGAACCCTTGTGGCCCGGAGACCTACCCCTGGTGGTGTTATTCATTAAACAATGGTCAGTACGTAGAGGAGGGACCGTCAGAGTGACGAAATGAATCATTTTGGCTTCCGTTTGGGCAAGTAAATCTCGGTTGCAAAGGCACCTAAACGGCTCGAAAAAGGTCTGAAACATGTACCCTACGGTCCAAAAATTAATTAAAATCTCGCCAAGTCTTCTACAAGGAGTCTGTGCACATCCGGGATGTTGCAAAAAAATTGACCCGAGTGCTGAAATCGTGTGCTATAACCCACGAAAATGGCACGAAACGGACGTTTTCGCGAAAACACACCTGCGAACCCTTCTGGCCCGGAGACCTACCCCTGGTGGTGTTATGCATTAAACTATGGTCTGTACTTGGAGGAGGGACCTTCAGAGTGACGAAATGCATCATTTTGACTTAAGTTTGGGCAAGTAAATCTCGGTTGCTAAGGCACCTAAACGGGCCGAAAAAGGCCCGAAATGTGTACCATACGGTCCAAAAATCAATGAAGACCTCGCCAAATGTTTTCTACAAGGAGTCTGTGCACATCCGGGATCTTGCAAAAAAATTTACCAGAGTGCTGAAAATCGGGTGCTATAACCCACGAAAATGGCCCGAAACGGAAGTTTTCGCGAAAACGCACCCGCGAACCCTTCTGGCCCGGAGACCTACCCCTGGTGGTGTTTTGCATTAAACTATGGTCGGTACATAGAGGAGGGACCGTCAGAGTGAGGAAACGAATCATTTTGGCTTCCGTTTGGGCAAGTAATTCCCGGTTGCAAAGGCACCTAAACGGGCCAAAAAAGGCCCGTAATGTGTACCCTACGGTGCAAAAATCAATGAAAGCCTCGCCAAATGTCTTCTACAAGGAGTCTGTGCACATCCGGGATGTTGCAAAAAAATTAACCAGAGTGGTGAAAATCGTGTGCTATAACCCACGAAAATGGCCCGAAACGGACGTTTTTGCGAAAACGCACCTGCGAACCCTTCTGGCCCGGAGACCTACCCCTGGTGGTGTTATGCATTAAAGTATGGTCGGTAAATGGCAGGGGGACCGTCAGAGTGACGAAATGCATCATTTTGGCTTCCGTTTGGGCAAGTAATTCTCGGTTTTAAAGGCACCTAAACGGACCGAAAAAGGCCCGAAACGTGTACCCTACGGTCCAAAAATCAATGAAAACCTCACCAAATGTCTTCTACAAGGAGTATGTGCACATCTGGGATGTTACAAAAAATTGACCAGAGTGGTGAAAATCGTGTGCTATAACCCACGAAAATGGCCCGAAACGGACGTTTACCGAAAACGCACCTGCGAACCCTTCTGGCCCGGAGACCAACCCCTGGTGGTGTTATTCATTAAACAATGGTCGGTACGTGGAGGAGGGACCGTCAGAGTGACGAATTGAATCATTTTGGATACGGTTTGGGCAAGTAATTCTCGGTTGCAAAGGCACCTAAACGGTCCGAAAAAGGCCCGAAACGTGTACCCTACGGTCCAAAAATCAATGAAAACCTCGCCAAATGTCTTCTACAAGGAGTCTATGCACATCCGGGATGTTGCAAAAAAAATGACCAGAGTGGTGAAAATCATGTGCTATAACTCACGAAAATGGCCCGAAACGGACGTTTTCGCGAAAACGCTCCTGCAAACCCTTTTGGCCCGGTGAGAGACATGGGTACCCATGGGTCCCCACCGACCAGGGTCCTGGAGGTCCCTGTCAAGTGGACCCAACCTGCCAGAAGCCCCACCGACCTGTAAGTGGGCCCGGAGACCTTATCCACAACCCCGGCGACCTTGGAAGACCTCTGGCGACCTCATCCAGACTCCGGAAGACCTGCCGGGCTTGTGGCGCAAGCTTCTCCCCTAGATCGCGGCGCGGTGCCGCCAGTAGGTCCGCGGATCGCGGGATCCACTCTGTAATCACGGAAGATGACCTTCCTAATCTGTAATCGACCCCGATGAGGGTCCACCGACCTTGAATGGAAGCCCTAGCCCGCTGGCCATATAAGGCGGCCTAGAGCTCCATTCAAGGGGACTCCCGGATTCACGCCTAATTCCACCGCATACTGGACGTAGGGTTTTACTCTCCCGAGGCCTGAACAAGTCTAAACCCTTGTGTCCTTCGCCATTCTTGCCGTGTTCCGAGTTCTCCTAGTGAACTACCACCTACGCTCTTAGGTCCCGATCTCCCATTGTCAAACCTACTACTGCTTGGGTCGCCCCCTAGCGGATCTGCCAGGTCTCACCCCCTGACAGTTGGCGCGCCAGGTAGGGGTGATCGGGAACTCGCTGTGCAGCATGGTGGCCCGATCTGGTGTCGTCTTTCCGGCGAGCATGGCGGACGACCTCAACCACACTGGCAGCGGCGACCTCCCCGGCGACCTCCGTGAAGGTTCTGGCGACGCCCGTCACCGCCCCCAGTTCCAATCTAAAGTCGAAGATGGAGGCCACCGTGGATCTCTTGCGTCGCATCCAAGACACCAAGGGAATGCACAAGCTCTCTGCCCCTTGGGAAGGTCCCTTCATCGTGATGGAGGTCATCGGTCCAGCGACCTACCGCCTTCAGTGGGCCGATGGCCAAGGCGTCCCGAACGTCTGGAACATCGAGCACCTACATCGCTTCTACCCTTAGAAGATGTGTATCAAAATAAAAGCTATGTACCCTCCCCTTTTGTAATTTTTATTCAATAAAGAAAGAGATCCCTTGTTCGGCAACCTCTCTGTCCACCTACTTGTTGGTCTCTCTTTTACTTTCCGTCTTTACCCTTTCCCCTCAAAACACTCAGGGGCTTGGTCTAGGTTAGGCCCCAAAGCGCTCGGGGGCTTGGCTTTGCCAACCTAAGGGTCTCACGACCTGAAGGGGTTTTTGCATACCTTACGCTTTCAAGTTCCCATCACGTGTTTAGCTTTTACCTTCCTTATGAATGTTCCTAAGTTGCTGGTTCGCGAGACCTAGGGTCCATGACCCCCCTCCGCACGCCAGCTGTGCCTAAGTCTCCACGCTGAGCCGCACAGTCGGTAAGCCGTTCCTCCACTGAGTTGGGTCAGCGGAGGGTTTCTCTTACGACCTAGTTATTTTCAAATATGCATAATGATAGCCCTTGCTACTCAAATGACGCGCACAATTTATAGTGGGCAAAAGCTTTATTATGATAAAAGTTTATTTACATCTGTCGAGCCTCGGCCTAACTCACATCTAAAGTTTGTTTCAGCCCGACTCAGTCAGTACCGAAGTCAAACTTGTTAACGACCTCCTCCGCGGCCGCCACGACGTCCTCGCGCCTCACCAAGCCGGACAGGTCCACGTCCTCCGAGACCTTTTGTAGGTCGAACGACGGATCATGGTACTTCAGTGTCGACAGCGCTGCAGCCGCCGCGAGCTTGGCAGTGTCCAGGAGCAGGCCCTTGATGCGGCCCTCGGCTTCATCTAGCCGGTCGATCAGCGGCTTCGGCTCCGCTCCCTCCTCCTGAGGGACGTAGAGGTCCATGACGTACTGGGTGGCGTCCTTGAGGCCGCCAAGTTGCCTCTCCAGACCTGCATTTCAAGTGAACAAGTTCAGCAACGCGCCCACCAACCGGTTGCGGCAAACTGCACCACCCCGTAGCGGTGGACACTCACCTTGACGGACCTCTGTGGTCCTCTCCTTAAGGACCGTCACTTGGTTCTTGACCTCCGCCAGCTCTTTCTTCAGGGCGTCCTCGGTCTCCCTGGCACCTACATCCATTGAAGGTCGAAAGATCAAATACAAGCACTCACGAAGTGCGCGGAATCAACCTGAGGCGACCTTAGCAACTTACCCTCTACTACGGCCTGGAGGTCGGCAGCCGCGTCCTTCGCCTTCTGTTCGGCGACCTCCAACTTCTTCTTCAGGGCGGCCGCCTCCTTCTCCGCCTGGCGAGTCACGGCCTCCTTCGCACGCTGGATCTCCTGCGCGGCTTCGATCTGGCCTTGCAGCGTAGCCTCACGGGCTGCGGCGACCTCTGCGTGGGCATTGGCCGCCTCCCGCAGCAGACCTACCCGAGCCTGCGCCCGCTCGGCAAGTGACTGCAAGAGGAGCAAACAAAACTCGACATCAGACCTTGCAAGACACCAAGACTCATGGACAGAATTTGAAGTACCCAGACAGGGAAACTTACCGATAGCACGCGCCCAATCGTGCGCGACGCCTCCTTGAAGTCGTCGACGTCGCGGCGGTCTGCAGCGACCTCCTCCTCCCATGGGGTGCCGACGTACAAGCACCGGTGTGCATCATCCTCGGTGCGGGCACCCCCCGCCTCAGCCGTCTGCGGGTCTGGCGTTGGCCACGGGTCGGTCATACAGAGGTTGTCTTGCTCCCCTCCAGTGGGGGGAGCAGTACTGGCCCCGGCCTTCTCCGCCGCGGACGCCGCCATCGCTCCAGCTCCGACGGCCGAGCTCGTCACGTCCGCCGTTGACACCGCCGGCGACTGCTCCACCGGCGCCTCCCTCGTCTTGCTCCCAAACGCCTCTTGGCCCGAGGCGTTCTTGCCGCTCTCCGACGTGGTCGGGGGCGCTCTGCATACAAGCAAAAGACCTCAATCAAAACAGAAGGACAACGAACTGAACATACAAAGCTCGACAGGAAGCAGGTCTCGTGACTTACTTGGTCGCCGACCTTAGGCCGGGCTTGCAGGGATTTGGAGGAGCCTTCCTCGCCCTCTTGTGCGACCCAAGGTCGCCCACTGTATTAGCGCTTGACCTAGGGCGCTCATCAGTTGTCGACGTCCGGCGGGGCGTCTCCACCGCCTGTTCTTCAGTCGACGCCGCCCTGCGAGGTGTTCCCGCAGACGGGGCCGCTGTTGCGCTCGGCGACTCGGCGTCGCCCTCCTCGTCGTCGACCTCGATGGTCTCGACACTGGAGCTAACAGTGGCCGTGTGCACAGACACCGTAGGCCTGGTCCGCTTTCGTTTCTTCTTCTTAGCCTCTGCTGTCTGGGTCGCGGCGGTCGTGGCCGCAGCCCGAGAGGCGGGTATCTTCCCCGTCGCCTGCCGCGTACGCCGCGGCGTAGCGACCTTGGACGGCACCCTCCGCGACGCGGTAGGAGCTTCATCGTCGCTCCCCACCGTCGAGTCGGAGAGGTACTCGTCGACGGGCGGCGGTGGGGCCGCCTGCACGTCCGCCGCGTCGCGAACCTTATAGCTGCGCTGCTCCTCGTTCCGCAACGGCGCAGGGCACCAGTAGATGCCCTCGTGATGCTGCACACAAGACACGAAAGTTGAATGAGACCTGAGTCAGAAAATGAGAAGCTTGAAGACCTATTCTGGATACAAACCAAGGTCGAAGACTTACCAGGTCGGAAGGATGGTACACCCCGAGCGCCTTGGGGCACTCCCGGTTGCGGATCCGCCCGTCGAAGATGTTCTTCACCCGAGCCGTCATCTCCCCCTTGGAGACCTTGCGCTTTACGACCCGGGTGGGGTCGGATTGCCCCCAGTACTCGAAGGCTGGGTGGACCCGATCCTGGATGGACTGGATGAGCCGGCAGCAGAAGCTTATAGCCACCGCGCCTCCGGTCAACCCCTCCGCCTTCAGCTGCTCCAGGTCGTCCAGCAGGGGCTGCAGCTCTTCTGTATCCCGCGACGCCAGCTGGTTGGTCCACTCAGGGTACGGGACGGGAGCCCGCCCTGTCCTGGTCGGGAGCGCCGGCGTGGGGTTGTCGAGGAAGAACCACCCCTGCTTCCAGCCGGTGCTGTTGTCGGGGAGCGCGAGGTCGACGTACTCTGACTTCATGTTCCGCCGCAACATGAAGCCCACGCTCCCGATGACCCCGGCCTTGCCCGTCTTCTTCAGCTCGAAGAAGTGGCGCCACAAGTGGAAATGTGGCGCAATGCCGAGGTAGGCCTCGCAAAGGTGGATGAAGGTAGAGATGATGGTAATCGAGTTTGGCACCAGATGTACCAGCTCGATGCGGTAGAAGAAGAGGAGGCCGCGGAGGAAGTCGCCCGCCGGGACCCCGAATCCGCGCTCGATGTGCGCAAGGAAGACGACGGTCTCGCCGGTCCCCTCCGTCAGGAACTCCTCGCCCGCCGCCGGCCTCCAGCCGACCTCCGTCTTAGGCCTCAGCAACCCGCGGTCCACCAAGGCCTGGATCTGCTCCTCCGTGACCATGGATGGCTCCCAGACGGTGCGCAGATCCGGAACCGACGCCTTCTCCATCTTCCCTTCCTCGAAGCCAGTGGACTTGGATCTGAACATCACTAGGGACTTGGTTCGCATGCGAGGTCGCGGCGGTGGCAGACCTAAGCTCGGCGGCGCTGCTGTTCTCTCTAAGCGCTGAGCGGCGGCGGAAACCTAGCACCGAGTGGAGATGGAAGCAAGTGGAGGCCCCTAGGCCGCAGAGCGGCCTTATATAATCGGGCCCCAGCGGCGCAACGGGCGGCCGCGCCTCAACGTCTCTCTGGCGTAAATCACGGCGACCCAATGGCCCGGCGCCTTAAACGGATCTTTCGCTCAACGGCTCTTTTCGGCCTAACGGCTAATTGGCAGTAACGGCTAGTTCCGTGCGGGAATCTGCGTCCGTCGGCCCCTAAGCAGCGCTCTGGCCGACATGGACTCGTTATGCCTCACTTCAAGCCCTCCAACATGAAAACCCCCAATATGACATCCAAGGTCGCCAGCGACCTACAAATGACCTATTCCAGGTCGCAAAGGCATCAGCAGCCTCCCAGGTCGCCTCGGCCTCCCCACGGCGGGTTCACACCACGTCTCCTAGGCCCAGCTGCCTACATGCCTTCTAGGTCGCCCCGACCTACAGTGGTTCCCCTCTATCAACGGCTCCGTGCTTAAAGGCTCCACTGCCCGTTGACGACCTCTTGGTCCTATTCACAGCACTTGGCTGAGGCCCTGTCGCCTTCTAGGTCGATTTTGACCTACAGAGTTTAGGGTTGACGCCCCTGCGTTGCGCCACTGTGCAGCGGCCGTGTTGACCTAGGTCGACATGGACCTTCTTATCAGTCATTGTGGCCTTCTGAAGGTCGGCGTGCTACCATAGCTCTGCCGGGACCTTGGCCACGCCATTGCTGCCCCGAGTGCCCAATTACAACAGTCAAAACACATCACTTTCCATGCAAACATGTGTATAAAAGCTTCGTAAGCTACAAAAGACCTTGGCCCAAGGCCAATTACAAGGTGCAAACATATTAAAGGTCCTGATCTACCTTACATGGTGCCTGCGGTGCAACCGAGACTGATGAAGCGCGTCGCAAGCTTTCTTCTAGCTTCAGGACCTACTTGGAGACCTCTACCACCGTCGGAGTCGAGGCTGCCACACAGCCACCTCTACTCTAGCCCCAGAAGGTTTCCTGTGGAGTCCCATCTTTTGCTAGGGTGCTCCCACAAGATTCCAAATTGGACCAGCGTCACCCCGGGCCTCTCCCGCCGTGGCATAGCAGCCCCCAGCATGGCCTCAGGCCTCTCCCGGCGCAGCACAGTGGCTTCCAACACCACATTTGGCCCTTGCTCACAAGGTCCGTCAAGGCATGTACTGCCCCATGCTGCACCTGGATTCCTCGCTGGGCGCGGGTACAGAGATTGGTGGAGTTCTCCCAACTTCGCAAGCATTCTTCTAGCTCCAAGAGATGATCCTCTAGCCCTATGCTCGGGTGGACGCACACAAGACCAGGGTATAGCTAAATTATCAAGCGGTGTTGCCATGATGTTCTTACTTGGTTCACGAAGCAAGGACCAAGGCCACCTATTTATAGTAGTGGAGCTTTGCAATGGCCGCCGCTCACTCTGCAGCTGACGCGGCAACCTTATCTGCAATACTGTTTGCACGTGGAGCACGAGGTCCTTGTCCGCTACCGGAAGCGCTGACACGACTGTCATGGGCCTGATGACACCTTTTCAGTCCCTGTCTTCTAGTGGTAGCAATGACACCTCTGTTCGGAACAGGCCCTGTGACCGCACAGTGCGCCCGTGGGTCGCTACGCGACGAGGAGCCCTGGCGCCTGGTGCTGCCCTGTGAAGATTCCAGATACTTTGTCTTATTCAACGGGAAGAGCATCTTTTCACTCAAGCAGAAGGCCGTAGGTTCTCGGTTTGTTCTTCGAGCATCAACCCGACCTTCTAGGTCACCTTAGTGCTCGGGGGCTACTCCACGAGTGCGTCTTGTGACGCCCTCTTTTGCCTGCATCGCCTCGACCTACCGGAAGCAAGCTTCTGTTACTCCTCCGTTCGACCTCCCTTTGGTCGGCACTCAGACCTTCCTCGAAGGTGTAACGATCTTACCTGATTTCGGTTAGGTCGGCGGGTCTTCAAGCAACTACAGCGCCTTGTCTTCACTCCAAGCCCCTGGATCTACGCCCCAGGAGCTTGATGTTCGACTTCGTACTCGCTCAGGAGGATTTTTCCTTTTTGGATCCCCGTGCACCATACGCGACCTCAGCGGCGCCATGTCTTCACTTTGCTTCAACATGACATCGTCTCAGCCGCTACGCCTACACGTCGATCGGGGGCTTGAGAGACATGGGTACCCATGGGTCCCCACCGACCTGCCAGAAGCCCCACCGACCTGCAAGTGGGCCCGGAGACCTTATCCACAACCCCGGCGACCTGGGAAGACCTCGGGCAACCTCATCCAGACTCCAGAAGACCAGCCGGGCTTGTGGCGCAAGCTTCTCCCCTAGATCGCGGTGCGGTGCCGCCAGTAGGTCCGCAGATCGTGGGATCCGCTCTGTAATCACGGAAGATGACCTTCCTAATCTGTAATCGACCCCGATTAGGGTCCACCAACCTTGAATGGAAGCCCTAGCCCGCTGGCCATATAAGGCGGCCTAGAGCTCCATTCAAGGGGACTCCCCGATTCACGCCTAATTCCACCGCGTACTGGACGTAGGGTTTTACTCTCCGGAGGCCTGAACTAGTCTAAACCCTTGTGTCCTTCGCCATTCTTGCCGTGTTCTGAGTTCTCCTACCGAATTACCACCTACGCTCTTAGGTCCTGATCCCCCATTGTCAAACCTACAACCGCATGGGTCGCCCCCTAGCGGATCTGCCAGGTCTCACCCCCTGATACCCGGAGACCTACCCGTGGTGGTGTTATGCATTAAACTATGGTGGTACTGTAACACCCCGGATTTTCGGTGAGGAAAACCCGAGTCCCTGTACCTTTGCGATAGTCCCGGGATCAGTGGCTATCGCGTACAGATCTCATCACAGAAGGTAAATCACAACCATACATCGCATCACACAAATATTAGTACATAATTTATTACATGTCCATAATGGAGTACAACATTACAAGCCTCTTGGCGGAATCAGAGTGAAATTCTACGCAGCGGTAGCTAGCATCTCAGAAGGGTCTCCATCTTTTATTCTTCACACCCACAGGCATCCTTGAGCGCAGCGACGCATCCCTCAGTCGTACCATCCGTCGGTGTTGTTGTCATAGTCAGACTCGTACACTGCACACCCAAAGTCTATCCCCAAGGAGTGGGATAGGTTCACGTCACCGACTGTATGCAGCTTTAAGTGGCCTATCTTCTAAAGGGTAAGAAAAGAAGCAAGGTGGAAGCTCAGGTTTCCTATGCTGCAGCAGCAAAGTATAAATAGAAAACATCTCCATATAAGTCCCAAACCATACTCTCAAACACAGCTCAGAAACACCTGGTACCCCAGGGCCCCGTCTCCACAACCTATCTCCATCTAGGGTCGATGCGAGAACTTCCTCTCCTCGCACCTCAATGATTGCAATCGGATCCGCGAGGTAGAGGGAGCCACTCTCCTCTAACCGACTGCAACCACAGCTCACCACACTCTCAACTACAGGGGGAGGTAGAAATCCCAAAACATGAGAACAAAGCTATCAGGGGACATGTCCATGACCGAGGACGCGGCTATATGTATAGATCTAAACTCTGCAGAGCGTGTACACCTGTACCCAACTCGGGATGGCACCCGGCGGTGATCAGCCAACCGAACCTACCCTACCGTGCGAACTCTCGGTAGTTACGGTCCCATCCTGCATCCGGCCCTCAAAGCGATCCCCTCCGCAAAGGGAATTGCACCGGAACTGTGAAATGCCCCTATGTGGCCACACAGGAGACGCACTGAGAGAAGGTGGTCTCACTCCCACCTCTCCCCCACTGATACCCTCTATCCTGCTGCAGGTATAGTTCCGCACTTGCCGAGCTCAACTCGGCCCTAACCCCACTCTCGGCGAGGTGGTGTGTACGTAAAGGTCCCATGAAAAGGTCTGTCCACTCGGTTTCAGACCGGGGCGAGCTCATGTCCTCAAAACATCAGTAAAACCCCAACACCTGTGCTCCGAAAACTGTACAAGTGAGAATGCACTGAGGAGTGCACCCCCATCCCCGATCCCAGATCGGTTGTTTCGAGCTCACCCCCGCCAAAGTACCCAAAACGCCTTCTCCTGCCGGTTTTTCCCCACCCACGCCAAGAACCACTATTCCCATCCCAACACATGCATCGCGAAGCTCAGCGTATATACACGCTTTTAAACATATATATAGTAGTAGGACAATCAAGGACAGGGTAAATAAAGTAGGCAGTGCAAGGTTCATCAACATGCATATAAAGTAAAGCGCTAGCATACTACATTGCAATGTCTAATAGGTATTCAGAATCAGTCGGGCGTGAACACCTGCGTGCGAGTAGTCGTCAGCGGCGTAGTCGTCGGTGTAGTCGAACTCTGAGCTCAGCTCCCCGGCTCCAGCTGTTCCTAATAACGCGCAAGTAAAATAAAGGCGGGTCCTGTTGCAATTAACTCTAAATGAATAACAAATAAGAGCCAAAAGAGAGCAAACACTAGCCTAACACGGAGTTTATAATTTTAGAAGAGCTTTGGAAAAGGTTTCATAATTTTCGGAGTCAAAACGGATTTTCTAGGATTTTCTGAAGATAAAATACATTTCTGAAATTAAAATACGCATACACAATATCATTAACTATAAGCTAACTACTGACTGACTAAAGCTGGCTCTGATCTAGCTACTGGCTGACTGCTGGCTAACTCTTGCCGCTGAGGTGGCGGCCACGTAAGCGGCTTATAGCCAGCTGCAGCACAAGTGGCAGCCCACATGGCAGGTGATGGGGCGACTGCAAAAGATCCTGCAGGGATCGGGTGTGGCTAAAGGCAGAGCGGGTGCGTGGTGTGGTGGAAAGTCCATTGGACGGGCGCACGGGATCCCAAGGATCCGTTGCGGCCATGGGCCGGTGTAGGCGTGCGTGCGGTGTGGCTGGAACTTGGCAGCCGCACGGGATCCGAACTGATCCAGATGCGGTGTGGTTGTGTGAGGTCGATGGTGTGGCTAGGCCCCAAGGCCACGTTTTGGGTTGCCCACAAGGTGCTCGAACAAAAGCTCGAGGGGCACTCCAAGGTGACCGGACATGGCTGGCGACGGGTTAAGCGGCGGCCGGCGCGGGTAGACAGCGGTGAGGATCTAGGGAGGCTAGAGACGAGGCTAGCAGGGTGAAAGGCTCGGGATTGGCCAACCCCCCATGACCGGTGGCCGAACGGAGGGAGGTGACGCAGCATGCGCGCGCGTGCGCGTCGGGTGTGTGCGCTAGGCTGCACTGGTCAGGCGTTCGGCGTCGGCCGCGGTTCCTGCGAACGGAGAGCACAGCTCGAAAGCTGGTGTTACAGAGCGACGGCAGCGCGCGCGGGTTCAAGGCTCGGCTGCTGGCTGAAGCGATAGAGTTCGGCGCACGGGCGCAAGGCCTCTCCTCGGTCTCGACCAAAGCAAGGACGGTGAGTGAGGGGGAGCAGTGCGCGGCAAGGTTCCAGAGAGCTAGGGGTGTGCTAGAAGGGAACAAGGTCGGGGCTTGAGCAGCTTTTGGGCACGGTGCACCCCATGCTGGTGAGAAAACAGAGCGGCGGTGCATCTTACTCACAAGCGCACGCCGGGCGGGAATGCCGGCTTGCACAGGATACGCGGCGGTGAGCGTTGCAAGCAAAAGGACAGGGACGACACGTGTAGAAGATGGTAGCGGCACTTGCAAAAGAATCTTGGCTCAAAGGCCGGGTCACAGACGGCGGCGGGTGCGAGCCGGTGGTGAGGCCACGGCGTGAGCACGACGACGGCACATGGGCGACCCATCACAACGCCGAGCAGGACTACGGTTGAGGGGGTGTTCCGGGTCGAGGCGGTCACCAAGGCTCGGTCTTGGGTGAGCAGGCTCGACGGACACGCGAGCGTCGGCGCGTGAGGTTCGCGGCGGCGGTTCGGCAGGACGTCGCACAGGGACGTGGACAGGGGCGAAAGGCTAACCAAGCGGGCAAGCGCGCGCATCGACGAAGGCAGCGGCTCCTTCAAACGAAAGCATGGCTCGAAGGCCGGCGACACAGGTGTCGGCATTTGCGCGGCGGCGCGGCGCGGGACAGCGGTCCAAGAACAGTACGGACGCAAACAAGGGCTTGGCCCTCTTTTCTCTGCTCGGCATGAAGGCCA
This sequence comes from Cenchrus fungigraminus, assembly GCA_036936925.1. Lineage (NCBI taxonomy): Eukaryota > Viridiplantae > Streptophyta > Magnoliopsida > Poales > Poaceae > Cenchrus > Cenchrus fungigraminus. Next base: position 759,917 of record CM072770.1, on the reverse strand, counting down.
AGCTCCACAGTGAGGAGGGAAACGCGGCGCTCACCTCGGACCCAAGGATGCGGTGGCGACGCGGCGACGAAGACGAGCGACGCAGAACAGCCTGGAGGAGGGGAAGCAGAGCGGGCGCAGACTGGTGCAGGCGCGGTGGTGATCTCCTGGTCTTCAGCAGCTCCGGCTCTCGCGGCGTCGTGGTCCACGCACGGGCGCTCCCTCGGGCGGCCTCATCTTCAGGACCGCTCGGCGGCGCGGTGCTCCGACGGCGCGGGCGACGTCGTCCCCGGCCGGTCCGGCTCCCCCACGGACGGTCTTCTCCTGCGGGCTCCAAACTCCTCCCTTCTTCCTCCCCCTTCTCTCCCTCTCTTCTCCCCTGATTCTGGTGGAGGCGGCGAACTGGGATTGGGGAAAATTCCCCAAGGGGCGGCGGCGGAACAGGGAGGGACCGGCGGTCGGCTTCTTATAGGGCGGCTGCTAGGGTTTGGGGAAAGCGGGCGGAGGGCTGGGATGCGGCATGGGGAAGACGCGGCATCCATCCGGCACGCCAGCGCGACAGGGGGCGGCGCCCATGGCTGGCGTCGGCGCCCCTTCCGCCCCCACGCTCGCGTCACGGTGGGGAAGAAGGAAAGCAGGGGAGGCCGGCTGTCTTGCGGGGCCCACTTGGCAGCGAGACAGGGGAGGTGCGGTTGGTGGTGGACGGGCCGGCGGGTTAGGTGGGTCGAAAGGCCTGGCAGGCCGGTGGTTCGTGCGGGTCGGCGGAGATAGAAGGAGGTGGCCTGGTAGACTTAGGTGGCAAAGTTTGGGCCTAAACTGAAAAGGAGGTTTTCCTATTTTTTTATCACCTTAACTCCTATTTAAACTATGATTCAAATTTGAATTAGCATCCAAATTTGAATCCCACTCAAATAAGATCCAAACAAAAACCAATAAACTCCAAAGTTCTCACACTAGCATTTTATATTTCCTAAATTTATTATTTAGCTCAAAATAAATTTAGGAAATTAGGGAAGGATCAAAGAAGATGACCTTATATTTTAATTATGCACTCAATTTCAATTCGAAATTTTGAAATCCACATTTTTGCATTGCTAACATTCCGGAGAAATTCCGGGATGTTACAGAACTCCCCCCCTCACAAGAATCTCGTCCCCGAGATTAAGAGCTGACTCCCGGTTTTTGAAGAGATGAGGAAACAAAAGAAACGAGTTGCTCCAGCATCAAAAATAGTTAGAGCCGAAGTGACCCAACTTAAAACTCACGGATCGCGGTGGCAGAAGCATCGGTAGCCTTTCCTTCCTTCAGGTGGGTAAGCCTTCCACAACCCGCAGACTGCTGAGGAGCAGACTGAGGGGGTCCTCCTCCTGGGGTCGGTGCTTTGGCGGGCATAGTGGCGGTCTTCTTGTCGGGGCACTGGAAGGACTTGTTCCCAGACTTGCCACAGGCGAAGCAAGTCGGGGTGAACCCTCCGGTGCTGGGTCTTGGAGTGTTCGGCTGCAGACGGTTGTATCCTCCAATCGGCTGCTGGTAGTTGAAGCTTCCTCCTCCTGAGTAGTGACTGCTGCCTCCTCCGAAGTTGCTTCCATGCTGGTTAAACCGCGAGCGGAAACTCCCTCTCATCATGCTGCTTGGCCCATCCCTCGGCCTCTGGGATGACCGGTCGAAGTTCTCCCGATCTCCCATCCTCTTCCTGTCCTTCATGCGGTCTTCATGACCCCTTCTCTCATCCTCGAGCATGATGGCGCGGTTCACGAGGTGACACAGAGACTTGTGCTCACTTGCCTTCAGTCCCTGGCGAATGCCGTGGTGAAGGCCTCGCAGGAACCAGAACTGCTTCTTCTGGTCGGTGTTGGTGTCATCGGGAGCGTAGCGCATCATTTTCATGAAGTGGCGCTCGTACTCCTCCACTCTCATCGCACCCTGCGTCATGGTGCGGAACTCTTGAGCCTTCTGGACCATCAGCTCGCTGGGTAGGTACTGCTCGCGGAACGCCTCGCAGAACTCCAGCCAAGTGATGAAAGCTAGGTTCGGGTGGCTGGCGGAGTAGTTCTCCCACCAAGACTTGGCAGGACCCTCCAGCTGGTGCGCGGCGATGGCGACGCACTCCTCGTCGGTGTAGACGGTGAGGTCGAGCTTGGTCTCGATCACCCTCAGCCAGTCATCGGCGTCGAGCGGCTGATCCGAGTAGCCGAAGGTGGGGGCCTTCAGGCGGATGAACCTCTCGATCTTCTTCGTGAGGTCCTCCTCTGGCGGGGCATTACGGTTCCCACCGTTGCCTTGGTGCTCCATGGCTTCCGCCATCCTCTGCATTAGCTGAGTCTGTAGGGCCATCACGTCCACCAAGTTGGGTGGTGGCGGGGGTGGCTGCTCCAGCTCAGGCTGGCCTTGCTCCGGTTCGGGCTCAGCTTCCTCCTCCTCGTCTCCAGCTTCAGGGCCCTCGAGCGGCGGTGGCGGCGGTGGCGCACCGGCTCCCCGACCTTGAGCTCCTCCACAGATCGGCGAGCGTCCACGGCCACGGGCGGGTGCACGTCCGCGTCCACGAGCGGCGGCACGACCACGACCATGGCCACAGCCCTGTAGGGCTTCTTCTTCCTTAGCAGCTTCTTCAAAGCGTGCCAACAGTCGACCAGACCTTCGGATCGACATCCTTCTGGAAATCATGACCACGGGAGGAAAAAACTTTAGACACGTCACTCACCAACCCATTGAGTCAGACACAAGCATGAAAATATTACTAATTATATAACCTATCACTCAATGAGAAGATGCATTAAGACACAATTAACTCCATTAAGAGACAAACACTCAGCAATCATGATAGATACACTTATAAGTTTCCTCTAGGCTGACTCGGGCCTCAGAGGTCGCGAGCACATCAACGACCTAATTTATCGGTAAGAGATCTCCAAGGGGTTGTGCCTAACATGGTGTGTCAACACTGCTCCACTTCATCGTGTTCAGGATAAGTTCTCGACCAAAAGGTCATGTCCTCGTAAGAAAAGTTGAAGCTCGTAGGTAAGAAAGAAGCTTTTCAAAGGGGGAAAGCTTTTATAAAATAATTCAAGGAGTTTATATAAAGCAAGGGAACGTTTAGAATCCTTATTTACTATCGGCCATTTCTAGGGATACGCGCTACGGTCAAGTACGGCTCTGATACCACCTGTAACACCCCGGATTTTTGGTGAGGAAAACCCGAGTCCCTGTACCTTTGCGATAGTCCCAGGATCAGTGGCTATCACGTACAGATCTCATCACAGAAGGTAAATCACAACCATACATCGCATCACACAAATATTAGTACATAATTTATTACATGTCCATAATGGAGTACAACATTACAAGCCTCTTGGCTGAATCAGAGTGAAATTCTACACAGCGGTAGCTAGCATCTCAGAAGGGTCTCCATCTTTTATTCTTCACACCCACAGGCATCCTTGAGCGCAGTGACGCATCCCTTAGTCGTACCATCCGTCAGCGTTGTTGTCGTAGTCAGACTCGTACCCTGCACACCCAAAGTCTATCTCCAAGGAGTGGGATAGGTTCACGTCACCGACTGTATGCAGCTTTAAGTGGCCTATCTTCTAAAGGGTAAGAAAAGAAGCAAGGTGGAAGCTCAGGTTTCCTATGCTGCAGCAGCAAAGTATAAATAGAAAACATCTCCATATAAGTCCCAAACCATACTCTCAAACACAGCTCAGAAACACCTGGTACCCCAGGGCCCCGTCTCCACAACCTATCTCCATCTGGGGTCGATGCGAGAACTTCCTCTCCTCGCACCTCAATGATTGCAATCGGATCCGTGAGGTAGAGGGAGCCACTCTCCTCTAACCGACTGCAACCACGGCTCACCACACTCTCAACTACAGGGGGAGGTAGAAATCCCAAAACATGAGAACAAAGCTATCAGGTGACATGTCCATGACCGAGGACGCGGCTATACGTATAGATCTAAACTCTGCAGAGCATGTACACCTGTACCCAACTCGGGATGGCGCCCGGCGGTGATCAGCTAACCGAACCCACCCTACCGTGCGAACTCTCGGTAGTTACGGTCCCATCTTGCATCTGGCCCTCAAAGCGATCCCCTCCGCAAAGGGAATTACACTGGAACTGTGAAATGCCCCCGTGTGGCCACACGGGAGACGCAGTGAGAGAAGGTGGTCTCATCCTGCACTGTCAGAGTGAAGAAATGAATCATTTTGGCTTCCGTTTGGGCAAGTAATTCTCGGTTGCAAAGGCACCTAAACGGGCCGAAAAAGGCCCAAAACATGTACCCTACGGTCCAAAATCAATAAAAACCTCACCAAATGTCTTCTACAAGGAGTCTGTGCACATCCGAGATGTTGCAAAAAAATTGACCAGAGTGGTGAAAATCGTGTGCTATAACCCACGAAAATGGCCCGAAATGGACGTTTTCGCGAAAACGCACCTGCGAGCCCTTTTGCCCAGGAGACCAACCCCTGGTTGTGTTATGCATTAAACTATGGTCGGTACGTGGAGGAGGGACCATCAGAGTGACGAAATGAATCATTTTGGCTTCCGTTTGGGCAAGTAATTTTCAGTTGCAAAGGCACCTAAACGGGCCGAAAAAGGCCCGAAATGTGTACCCTACGGTCCAAAAATCAATGAAAATCTCACCAAATGTCTTCTACAAGGAGTCTGTGCACATCCGGGATGTTGCAAAAAAATTGACCAGAGTGGTGAAAATCGTGTGCTATAACCCACGAAAATAGCCCGAAACGGAAGTTTTCGCTAAAACGCTCATGCGAACCCTTTTGGCCCGGAGACCTACCCCTGGTGGTCTTATGCATTAAACTATGGTCGGTACGTGGAGGAGGGACCGTCAGAGTGATGAAATGAATCATTTTGGCATCCGTTTGGGCAAGTAATTCTCGGTTGCAAAGGCACCTAAACGGCCCGAAAAAGGCCCGAAACGTGTACCCTATGGTCCAAAAATCAATTAAAATCTCGCCAAGTCTTCTACAAGGAGTCTGTGCACATCCGGGATGTTGCAAAAAATTGACCCGAGTGCTGAAATCGTGTGCTATAACCCACGAAAATGGCACGAAACGGACGTTTTCGCGAAAACGCACCTGCGAACCCTTCTGGCCCGGAGACCTACCCCTGGTGGTGTTATGCATTAAAATATGGTCGGTACGTGGAGGAGGGACCTTCAGAGTGACGAAATGCATCATTTAGACTTAAGTTTGGGCAAATAAATCTCGGTTACAAAGGCACCTAAACGGGCCGAAAAAGGCCCGAAATGTGTACCATATACGGTCCAAAAATCAATGAAGACCTCGCAAATGTCTTCTACAAGGAGTCTGTGCACATCCGGGATCTTGCAAAAAAATTGACCCGAGTGCTGAAAATCGTGTGCTATAACCCACGAAAATGGACCGAAACGGAAGTGTTCGCGAAAACGCACCTGCTGTGACGCCCCAGGTTTTCATTAAAGTTCTTTAACCCTAATGATCCGGTCAAACCAGTTGACTTTGGTCAAACAGGGGTCAACCTGGGCCATCACCTCGAAAACCCAACCAACAACCCCTAATGACCCACCTTGGTCAACTTTGGTCAAGATTGGTCAAAACCCTAGTCAAAACCCCACTTAAAGGCTTGACCCTCCTATGTCACCCGAGAACTTTTGCCGCGTTCTCCAAATTTCACCTAAACAGTTCAAATTCTCCCAATGTAAAAGTTGTGCACTTTGTCGAGGGACACAACTTTCATGTTGAGTGGCATTGCCAATTCGAAGTGTAAATGTGTGAAAATTCATGGTCAATGCTTGCAGGCACTATTCATCGGCGCCCAGAAAACTGCCAAGTTGGAATGCAGTTTATGCAAAATTGGTTGAGTCCTATACAACCTTTGTAGAAGTTGTAGAGGGATCAGAGATCTACAACTTTCCTTATTACCATTTGGTGCACTTTAGTTCAAAAATGTGGAGAAAAGATCGGTCAAACCGAGCCACACTGAATTGTTTTGCACCAGAACGCAGCAGGACACGCGCGTGCGCGACGTCGCGCCCGGCCACGTCGGCCCGTCGCCGTACCCCATCGTACACGCACGCCGAGGTGGGCCTCTGACCGTTGGTTCTTGCGCCGTGCCCTAGCTACTGTGCGGAACGCGAGGAGACCCCTTGGTCGGTGCCACGTGTCGCGCGCGCACCCGCCGGCCGGCTGCGCCGCCTTGCGCCATTGGGCCGCTGTCACCGCACGTCACCACACCATGCCGAGTCCATGCTGTGACCTTGCTTTAACTGGACCGTCACGAACCGCCTTACCACCCCGAGCAGGCTATAAAAGCCGTCGTTTTCCTCCCGCGCGAGCAAGACGTGCACCGCCGGCGCCATTGAAAGGGCAACCGCTGAGCTCGCCTCTCCGCTTGCCCCCGAGCTGTCCGAGCCTCCTAGACCCTGCCCTAGAGCCCCTAGAAGCTCGCACCGCAGCGCATTGCCCTGCCCCACTCCTACCCCCACCGGAATTTGGGCAACCGCGGCGGCTGCTGCCATTGACGCCTCCTCGGTGAGCTCCATGCTCCGGTTGTTCTCGCAGCCGACCGTCGCTTCGAACCTTCTCCTTAGGACCCCCTAAAGGTTCTACCGTTGCTTGTTGGCCAGCTCCGCCCGTCGGTTCGCCGGAGAGGAGTTTCCAGCGGCCGCCGTCGAGCAGCACCGCCGAGCCCCCTTGCCGGCGCCGCCCTGACCACGATTCCGGCCACCATCGGACCCGTGGTGAGCCCCTAGTCGCTTTCCCCACCTCCCCGGCCAGCTCCGCCGGCGGCCTTACCGGATTCCGGCGAGGACCGCCGCCGGTCGCATCCAAGGACTCAATTGCGTGAGCAGCTTTGTTTCCAAGGGTTGTTATGCAAAGCAGGGGTATAACTGTGAGAGTTTAAAAAGTTCCAAGGACCCCCTTTGAAATTAGATTCTTTCCCCCTTTTGTGTTTTGCCTGCATCTTGTAAATTCCATAGAAATTCGCAAAAAATCCAGAAAATTGTGAAACCAATTTTGTTAGTTTCCTGGTGAAGAGCACTACAACTTTTGTAAAGGTTGTACATACTTTTGTGTGATAATTTTTGCATGAAAAATTGAAATCATTTTACCCTAGATCTATTGTACTGCAAATTCTACATGTGTTCATGATCTAATTTTTGGATATGTTGTGCGTCATGCCATGTTTAGACAGTACAACAAAATTTGCAGAAAGTTTCTAAGTAAATCTTTTTATATGAATTATCTTGTTTTTATGATGAATCTGACTATATGAATTTTATAGCTTAAAATAAATTTATTTTTGTGCCCAACTTCTGGCTAATGTTTTTTTATGCTGAAATGCAACTCTGGTGAATTTACCATGATTTTATCTCTGATATAAATATTTATTCTTGATTTATGCTTAGTTTTATAAGTAATTGCATATCTCAAGTTATATAATAGCCCTAGATGTATATGTTGGTTGCTTAGCCTTGTTTTGGACCAGAGAAACAGTGAGAGAAAGTTTAGGTCCAGAAGTGCCTTATTTATTTTTATATGCATTTATCTTGCTTGTGGTGACTAGAAATGTATTATTTGGCATATTTATTTTTGTAGCTTAATCAAGTATGCATGTGTGATCAGTGGCTTGTATTAGAAATAATGAGCTTAGTGAACACCACCCATGGTGTTTTATAATTTGTTTTGTTGATTAAAAATGGAGGAGCCATTTTAAGCTTAATGTTAAGTTGAATTGGAAAACCATCACTACACCCCTAAGAACCATGTGTATGTGAAGTGAAACACGCTAACAAGTTTAAAACCACTCCTTTGCTGTTTTGTGGAAACTAAATTAATTTACTTATATAAATATATACACAGTCACTATTAAAAAGAGTGGATAATAAAGCATCGCATATTGTTCCTTTATTGGAAGAGTATGCTGAATGTATTATTATCTAGGTGAATGTGGTCAACCATGCACCCCATGGTTGTCATGTGTTGTCTGGTAATTAATTAAATCAAAATCGTCTTTTAAATCTTGCATTTGCATCCTCGTGTAGATCTTCCCGACGGTAGCTATACGCTCGTGCCGGAAGGAGGAGACGAAGGAGCTGACGGGGACGTGCACTACGTCGCTGTAGAGCAAGACCTGGACCAAAGTCCAGAAGGGCCCAAGGCCAACCTTGCCAACGAAGGCAAGCCCCGGTTTAATCATTAACCCATGTGTTTATTTAAACTTCTGAATTTATCATTGTTATTTTATGTGCATTTACGTTCAGGAGTTGATTGAAACCCTAGTTGCAAGATCCCTAAGTACCTATGATCTTTTACTAGCATGCTAGGTCGCTAGTTGCTATGCTCTAAGGATCCGGTACAAGTCGAGTGATGCTCGTCACTCGCGAGAATAGGATCTCCTTTATGGAATCACCATATTTATAAATGGATTGCTCATGTGGTAAGAGCATGGGATTTGGGCTCCGGTCCAGTGGCTTCGTGGGCTAAGCTTTTGAACGTACTAAGCACTTGTCGGGAATGGGACCGGTAAGCCTAGTACCTTAATGAGATGGTACGGGATTTTACTATTACTAATCTTGAGCTGTCTCCTGCTCGGCCCGCAACCGGGAGGAGGGTACATGTGTGAGGCTAGATGTACTAGGTGGGGCATACCAGATAGCCTTGTACCTGGGACTGTCAGCTTTTATCCCAAGCCGAGGATTTTTGGGAACCGTTTGGTTGGTGTCGGCTCTGTTGGGGCACCGCTCCGTGTGTTTAGGTCTACCTTGCAAGGTTTTTAATCAATCGATTGTCGGCCTCTCACCGTTATCTGAGACTGCTTAATCAACTGGCCATGATATCCCTTAATGATGGAACTATGTGAATTCTTCTGCGTGAATTAATTGTATTGTACAATTCTTGATTGCATTAGTTGCTCATTATAGTAATGGTAAACTTACTAGAATCTGAGCTAAAATACTGAAAGTAAGGATCCATGATCCTAGTTGCTTTTTGGCAAAACAAACCCACCAGCCAAAAGCCCTACATGTCTAAAGGGAACTTTTGTCGGGTAAGTCTTGCTGAGTATTAGTATACTCAGCCTTGCTATAATTATTGTTTTCAGGTGAAGTTGTTTGGCCTGGAGAGATTCCACCCGGCTGGGAGCTAGAATGGGTGGACGACGCCGAGTGATGGCATCACGGATGGCCTCCTGTGATGTCTTGTCGTATTGCTATTAGTATTTCCACTGTTTTAAAACTCTGAACCTTTATGTTCATGTCAAGAACCATGGTTTGTAATAATTAAACCCCTAAGGGTGAATTTGGATTTAATTTGTGTAATGCACTCTGGACTCTCCTTCGTGGGAGTTTTAATGCATACGTTCGATCCTCTCTGTGTTTTCAAGTGATTTACCAGGCTTTGACCCGGCAATGCTCAACGGGATGATTCTTTATTATCGCTTAATGACCAAATGGAGTGGTTTAGGCGATAGTACGGAATTATCTCGGATGGGGTTGTCACAGTTGGTATCAAAGCATCCGTATGCACCAGAGTGATTAGATTAATACTAATCACATGATTTATAATAAAACTTGCCAAGATTGCTTGGATTTTGAAAATACGTTGGATCGTTAAGGAATGATCTAGATCGAGAGGCCCTAGAGGGAATTTTTGGGTTCTTTAAGGTGGCTTAAGAATCTATGGTTTATTTTGCTAACTTCCAGCACTTTACTTTATGTTAGACTTACTTTCGTGCACAACCAAACTAGATGAAGCCACGTGTCTTATACGTGTGCTGTGCTGCATCACAAGAATGCGAGGGTTGATGGAGTGATCTATTCCACGGATCCCATCTTCTCGTCTGGTCGCTCACGTGTTTTATACGTGTGCTTTCCGTATGAAAGTCATACGAAGGATGACATGCTCTATTCAAGATGAACATGTCATGGGTTGTGATGTTGCCATGTTTTGCCATACGTGTGCATTCCGCATGACGAATATGCGAGGCAAGGATACACTCCATTCAAACGGAGGGTGTCCGAGGTTGGACGCTGTCCATGCAGCGGCTTGATGCATGGATACCGTTTCTATAGTGAACGGTAATGTATGTGGACGCTTCCGTGACGTGCTGGCACGGAAGGTTCTTTTCTGCAGGTACACTAACAACGTTTCGTAAGTCGCTAAGTGAGCATCGAGTAGTTCTCGACTAGTTATTATAGGGAGAAAAGTATGTAAGCCTTGCCACCGGCACTAACATCGAGTTTTGGCTTGGTTGCCTTGTGAGGACGCATAGGACGTCTTGCATCATGTTAAAAATCATGAAAACTTAAAACTGAACCCTACACATGTTTTGTGTGCTCTCTAGGTGAAATTTTGCTAGTGTGTGTTCTCTTTTATAGCTCTCTTGTCTAGATGTGTTGCTGCCCAAAAATCCAGTGTGGCTGTTTGCTTGAATTTTTGCCCCCTGTTCTAAAAATAATTAGACTAGATGTTCTATACCAAAGTTGCTCCATATCTAATCTAGTTTTTGCTCGCAAAAATTCATGGTCATAGCTTCTATAGATCTCAAGTTATGCCCAAATTAGTGAACCTCTGTCATGCTGTCTTCTTCCGGGAAACCTACTCTTAACTTCATTTAAGTTGAGCATCTTCCAAACCTTTTTAGATCAACCTTTGAATACCAAAAAGGTGCCTCATAACATTGCTGAGTTGCTACCAAAATTTGGAAATTTTTGGGGTCATAGGTTTTGAGTTATGAATTTTTGATTCACGACCTCCAAACTTTACGCCATGATTTTATGCGCACTCGTTTCGAGTTCCGGCATATCTTTGCACCTTGTGCAAATGGCTACCCCAAATCTTACCAACATGATGAGGATCAAACTTATTCCTTTTACTCACTGAAATCTTGTTGAAAGTTTGAAACTTTAGTAGTGGTCTTTGTATGCAACTCTCTTTTATAGTATGAGAATCTATCCTTGTGCACATGCTTGCATCTGGTTCTTACTTTTGTCACTTATTCCAGATGTCTGCCTCCGGATCCATGACCATTGATGCGCAGGTGTGGACTCACTTGAACTGCCTCGAGGAGGGTGGTTTTCTTGCACTTTTGTGGGACACCCTAAAGGACTTTGGGTACACCGCTTACCCAGAGTACTCGGCACGTGAGCTCATGACCACAGGCCAACTCCTTCGTTGGGAAGTGAAGGTGAAGATCCCCGTGTGCCCGACACATCCTGCTTGGGAAGAGTGGGAGATTAAGGCACAAGGGTTGAACTTGGCTGACACAGTGCAAAAGGCTACTTTGGAAGCACTCACAACTTTTTGTGGGAAGCACGCTGATTTGGTAGCTAGCACTACAGCCAAGGTGATTCCTTTACCTGAGCAGCATTCCAGACTTTGGGTCGAGCGGGAAGCTTTTCTCTCTGCTCAGGGCAATCCTCACTATAGTCTTGAACTTGTCACCTCAGTCCGTTTCTCCAAAGCTATGTATGACACCTATCAACTGAGGGTGGGAGAAAGCATGTTCTATCGACACCAAGTTTATAGGCAACAAGTTAATGGAGCGGAAGCTACCACCCAAGAGTTGAAGGAAGCTCGAGCAATGATAGCCCATCTCAAGAAGAGAAGACGCAAGGATAAAGCAAAAATACGAGAATTGAGTGATGTTATTCATGAGCAGAATTTCAAGTTGCAGCATAATGATCAATATATGCTTGAACTAGAGAATCAACTGGAAGCTGTAGCAGCTCCACCTCCTGAACCTGTCATTCCTGAACCGGAAGAGGAAGGGAATCTCGAGGACATCCAAGGAGAATCTGGAGTGGAGTCTGGACCTGCTTCACCTTGAGTGAACCTAGGCTAGCTTATTATCTAGTTGATGTTGGGCATGCTTTTAATAAAGTAATGAGTTGTATGAGTGTTGTAGTAGGACGGATAATGTAATGACATTGGTTGTGATCAACTTTGGACCTTATGTTGAATACCAAGTTGTGTGAAATGTTGTGGAGTTCATGCTCACCAAAGTTTGTCATGTTTACATATACGTACCGAGAGTTATGGCAATTTTAGTGCACCTCGGCCTCCTGTGAAAACAGCTAGGCAGAACCTCGGTTACGGAATTTTTTGGGCATGATAATGTTGGAAATTGACTCGGAGTTGAATACCAACATTGGAGCTTATGAAATCCTACCTCTACTGACCAAAAATGAGAATTTTTCGGTATAGAAGCAAGGATTTATGAATTTTATGCTTATGACCGCTGTGCTGTCCGGTTCCGAAAAATTTGCCATGAATGAGTTTTCGTCGTACATATTCTACTTGTTAATTTATGTGAGCAAGCTTATGAATATATGTTTAATGAGAACTCAATTTTTCAAATGGTTGGACCGACACGTAGCACTCCCAATGGTTTTGGTGCGTCGGGTAATGGTGACCTACCGCCGCCACCGCCCATGACGCCGGTGGAGACATTCATGGCCACCCAAACCGAAGTGTTGCGCCAGATCCTGCAGACGCAGCAGCAGATGGCCCAACAGATGCAACATAGACCTCCAATTGGGGTAAATCATGATGGACTGCATATGGTCACCACCTACACCCAGTTTATCGGGATGAAGCCCCCAACGTTCGCTAAAGCAGAAGAGCCCCTTGACGCTGACGCTTGGGTCAGGGCCATAGAAGCCAAATTTTCTGCATTTGTCCTACCTTGCTCTGAGGAGCGCAAGGCCAGCTTTGCGACCTTGCAGCTTCGCGGAGAAGCTTTAATGTGGTGGGAGCACTTTAAGTCCATGCAACCTGCTGGACATGAAGTCACTTGGGCTGAATTCAAGAAAGCTTTCAAGGACCACCACATCCCGAAAGGACTCATGGTTAGAAAGATGAAAGAGTTGCTTGCTCTTAAGCAAGGAGACAACACTGTGTATCAATATGCACAGAAGTTCAACAACCTCTGCCAGTATGGAGAACATCACGTGGACACCGATGCCAAAAAGATGGAACGTTTCCGTGATGGCCTTAATGCTGATTTGTATGAAAGGCTAAACCTACTGGAGCCCAACAATTATCATGAGTTGCTGAACAAAGCTATCTCTCAAGAGGATGCCATGATGAAGGTACAGAAGGAGAAGAAGAGACAGAATGACCTTGCTTCGGGAGATGGATCGGGTAAGAAATTCCATTTCGTCAAGAAGAATGCGCATGGTTCTTCCCAATCATCCGCATCGGGCCACTGGAGAGTGAGCCCGTCCCAGCATAAGCCTTCGGGAAATTTTCAGTACCGTCAAGCCCAGCAACAAGTTTCTAAGCCAGAGGAACTTCCACCCCGCATTTGCTACAATTGTAGGCAACCAGGGCATTATGCCAATGAATGCCCGAACCCTAGGAAGAACAAGCCCGAGCAGCAGAATCAGAACCCCGGAGTAGCCAAGGGCAATCGCGATAAGAAGCCCACGATTCAAGTGAAGCAAGGCCAGCTTAACTTCACGGGTAACCTTTCTATCCGAGAGCACCCCTCCTTACTGTGGACCTTTGATGATGGAACCTTGCTCCATCCTTACACCTTTGTTGCTTTTCAAGATAAATTCAGAAATCTTGGTAAACAAATTTAGCAAATATTTGTTTACTAGCCTTCCTTTTCTTCGTAGAAATCCCTTGTGGTAATCACTTTCTCAACTTGGTCTCTTTCCGCCTGATCTCAAAGTTCTCTTAGCATCAAATCAAATCAACCGGCTAAGTTGAAGAAGTAGGATCAGAGTTTTTCTTGAGCAATCACGGTCAGTTCTTCAGATCGTTGGACCCCATCCTTTTCAGTGCCATGACTGTATGACGTCGTGGCGTCGCTCTGCCATCTCTTTTCCGTGGCCATGATCACATCGCCGAGGCCTCACGGGCCGACCATTATCGAGCCCCGTGCTGCCACCGATGGATCGCTCCGCCAGTCCCTAACCCAGTTGGTTTTGGATGACCGTTGCGTTCCGTGGAGGCATAAAAGGGAAGCCCTCCCGCGGTGTCGCCATTACCAAGTCTCGCCTACCTTTTGAGCTCGACAACACCGTCGCTCTTTGTTTTCCCTCCGGCTAGTTTTTGGCCAACCCGCCACCAGCCCATCTCTATCGTCTGCTCTGCTCCTCGCTGAGCAAGCTGTCCCACCGTCTTCGTCGACAACCTCCAGAAGAAGCTCGGAAGAAGACCGAGAGAAGAACCCCAGCCTGCATCGCCAACCATGGCTCGGTTCTTGGAGATGTTCGAGTCCCTTCGCTGGACGCTTATAGGGATGTACCTCTGCATCGCCGACGGAATCTGTCTGCTTTTAGTTTTTCATGTGCACATTCATCACCCGCTTCCTCATGAGCTGCGTTGAGGCAGCAAGGAGAGCACCATGTATCTCTTACCCTATCTGAATTCTCGCTGTCAAGAAGTGTAAGCGAGTATGTCTTCCTCTTGTGTAACCTTTGTCTTGTTGGAAGGAATTGCTCTAATCTTGTGTCGAATCTCGGGACGAGATTCTGTTTAAGGGGGGTAGGCTGTGACGCCCCAGGTTTTCATTAAAGTTCTTTAACCCTAATGATCCGGTCAAACTAGTTGACTTTGGTCAAACAGGGGTCAACCTGGGCCATCACCTCGAAAACCCAACCAACAACCCCTAATGACCCACCTTGGTCAACTTTGGTCAAGATTGGTCAAAACCCTAGTCAAAACCCCACTTAAACCCTTGACCCTCCTATGTCACCCGAGAACTTTTGCCGCGTTCTCCAAATTTCACCTAAACACTTCAAATTCTCCCAATGTAAAAGTTGTGCAGTTTGTCGAGGGACACAACTTTCATGTTGAGTGGCATTGCCAATTCGAAGTGTAAATGTGTGAAAATTCATGGTCAACGCTTGCAGGCACTATTCATCAGCGCCCAGAAAACTGCCAAGTTGGCATGCAGTTTATGCAAAATTGGTTGAGAAAAACCCTATACGGCCTTTGTAGAAGTTGTAGAGGGATCAGAGATCTACAACTTTCCTTATTACCGTTTGGTGCACTTTAGTTCAAAAATGTGGAGAAAAGATCGGTCAAACCGAGCCACACTGAATTGTTTTGCACCAGAACACAGCAGGACCCGCGCATGCGCGACGTCGTGCCCGGCCACGTCGGCCCGTCGCCGTACCCCGTCGTACACGCACGCCGAGGCAAGCCTGCGACCGTTGGTTCGTGCGCCGTGCCCTAGCTACTGTGCGGAACGCGAGGAGACCCCTTGGTCGGTGCCACGTGCCGCGCGTGCACCCGCCGGCGGGCTGCGCCGCCTTGCGCCATTGGGCCGCTGTCACCGCATGTCGCCGCGCCATGCCGAGTCCATGCTGTGACCTTGCTTTAACCGGACCGTCACGAACCGCCTTACCACCCCGAGCAGGCTATAAAAGCCGCCGTTTTCCTCCCGCGCGAGCAAGCCGTGCTCCGCCGGCGCCATTGAAAGGGCAACCGCCGAGCTCGCCTCTCCTCTTGTCCCCGAGCCGTCCGAGCCTCCTATACCCTGCCCTAGAGCCCCTAGAAGCTTGCACCGCAGCGCATTACCCTGCCCCACTCCTACTCCCACCGGAATTTGGGCAACCGCGGTCGCCGCCGCCGCCATTGACGCCTCCTCGGTGAGCTCCATGCTCCGGCTGTTCTCGAAGCCGACCGTCGCTTCGAACCTTCTCCTTAGGACCCCCTAAAGCTTCTACCGTTGCTTGCTGGCCAGCTCCGCCCGTCGGTTCGCCGGAGAGGAGTTTCCAGCGGCCGCCGTCGAGCAGCACCGCCGAGCCCCCTTGCCGGCGCCGCCCCGACCACAATTCCGGCCACCATCGGACCCGTGGTGAGCCCCTAGTCGCTTTCCCCACCTCCCCGGCCAGCTCCGCCGGCGGCCTTGCCGGATTCCTGCGAGGACCGCCGCCGCCGCATCCAAGGACTCAATTGCGTGAGCAGCTTTGTTTCCAAGGGCTGTTATGCAAAGGAGGGGTATAACTGTGAGAGTTTAAAAAGTTCCAGGGAACCCCTTTGAAATTAGATTCTTTCCCCCTTTTGTGTTTTGCCTGCATCTTGTAAATTCCATAGAAATGCACAGAGAAATCAGAAAATTGTGAAACCAAATTTGTTAGTTTCCTGGTGAAGAGCACTACAACTTTTGTAAAGGTTGTACATACTTTTGTGTGATAATTTTTGCATGAAAAATTGAAATCCTTTTACCCTAGATCTATTGTACTGCAAGTTCTACATGTGTTCATGATCTGATTTTTGGATATGTTGTGCTTCATGCCATGTTTAGACTCCACACCAAAATTTGCAAAAAGGTGCTGAATAAATCTCTTTATATGAATTATCTTGTATTTATGATGAATCTGCCTAGATGAATTTTATAGCTTAAAATAAATTTATTTTTGTGCCCAACTTCTGTATAATGTCTTTTTATACTGAAATGCACCTCTGGTGAATTTACCATGATTTTATCTCTGTTAGAAATATTTATTCTTGATTTATGCTTAGTTTTATAAGTAATTGCATATCTCAAGTTATATAATAGCCCTAGATGTATATGTTGGTTGCTTAGCCTTGTTTTGGACCAGATAAACAGTGAGAGAAAGTTTGGGTCCAGAAGTGCCTTATTTATTTTTATATGCATTTATCTTGCTTGTGGTGACTAGAAATGTATTATTTGGCATATTTATTTTTGTAGCTTAATCAAGTATGCATGTGTGATCAGTGGCTTGTATTAGAAATAATGAGCTCAGTGAACACCACCCATGGTGTTTTACAATTTGTTTTGTTGATTAAAAATGGAGGAGCCATTTTAAGCTTAATGTTAAGTTGAATTGGAAAACCATCACTACACCCCTAAGAACCATGTGTATGTGAAGTGAAACACGCTAACAAGTTTAAAACCACTCCTTTGCTGTTTTGTGGAAACTAAATTAATTTACTTATATAAATATATACACAGTCACTATTAAAAAGAGTGGATAATAAAGCATCGCATATTGTTCCTTTATTGGAAGAGTATGCTGAATGTATTATTATCTAGGTGAATGTGGTCAACCATGCACCCCATGGTTGTCATGTGTTGTCTGGTAATTAATTAAATCAAAATCGTCTTTTAAATCTTGCATTTGCATCCTCGTGTAGATCTTCCCGACGGTAGCTATACGCTCGTGCCGGAAGGAGGAGACGAAGGAGCTGACGGGGACGTGCACTACGTCGTTGTAGAGCAAGACCTGGACCAAAGTCCAGAAGGGCCCAAGGCCAACCTTGCCAACGAAGGCAAGCCCCGGTTTAATCATTAACCTATGTGTTTATTTAAACTTCTGAATTTATCATTGTTATTTTATGTGCATTTACGTTCAGGAGTTGATTAAAACCCTAGTTGCATGATCCCTAAGTACCTATGATCTTTTACTAACATGCTAGGTCGCTAGTTGCTATGCTCTAAGGATCCGGTACAAGTCGAGTGATGCTCGTCACTCGCGAGAATAGGATCTCCTTTATGGAATCACCATATTTATAAATGGATTGCTCATGTGGTAAGAGCATGGGATTTGGGCTCCGGTCCGGTGGCTTCGTGGGCTAAGCTTTTGAACGTACTAAGCACTTGTCGGGAATGGGACCGGTAAGCCTAGTACCTTAATGAGACGGTACGGGATTTTACTATTACTAATCTTGTGCTGTCTCCTGCCCGGCCCGCAACCGAGAGGAGGGTACATGTGTGAGGCTGGATGTACTAGGTGGGGCATACCAGATAGCCTTGTACCCGGGACTGTAAGCTATTATCCCAAGCCGAGGATTTTTGGGAACCGTTTGGTCGGTGTCGGCTCTGTTGGGGCACCGCTCCATGTGTTTAGGTCTACCTTGCAAGGTTTTTAATCTATCGATTGTCGGCCTCTCACCGTTATCTGAGACTGCTTAATCAACTGGCCATGATATCCCTTAATGATGGAACTATGTAAATTCTTCTGCGTGAATTAATTGTATTGTACAATTCTTGATTGCATTAGTTGCTCATTATAGTAATGGTAAACTTACTAGAATCTGAGCTAAAATATTGAAAGTAAGGATCCATGATCCTAGTTGCTTTTTGGCAAAACAAACCCACCAGCCAAAAGCCCTACATGTCCAGAGGGAACTTTTGTCAGGTAAGTCTTGCTGAGTATTACTATACTCAGCCTTGCTATAATTGTTGTTTTCAGGTCAAGTTGTTTGGCCTGGAGAGATTCCACCCGGCTGGGAGCTGGAATGGGTGGACGACGCCGAGTGATGGCATCACGGATGGCCTCCTGTGATGTCTTGTCGTATTGCTATTAGTATTTCCGTTGTTTTAAAACTCTGAACCTTTATGTTCATGTCAAGAACCATGGTTTGTAATAATTAAACCCCTAAGGGTGAATTTGGATTTAATTTGTGTAATGCACTCTGGACTCTCCTTCGTGGGAGTTTTAATGCATACGTTTGATCCTCTCTGTGTTTTCAAGTGATTTACCGGGCTTTGACCCGGCAACGCTCAACGGGATGATTCTTTATTATCGCTTAATGACCAAATGGAGTGGTTTAGGCGATAGTACGGAATTATCTCGGATGGGGTTGTCACACCTGCGAACCCTTCTGGCCCGGAGACCTACCCCTGGTGGTATTATGCATTAAACTATGGTCGGTACGTGGAGGGACCGTCAGAGTGACGAAATGAATCATTTTGGCTTCCGTTTGGGCAAGTAATTCTCGGTTGCAAAGGCACCTAAACGGTCCGAAAAAGGCCCAAAATGTGTACCCTACGGTCCAACAATCAATGAAAACCTCGCCAAATGTCTTCTACAAGGAGTCTGTGCACATACGGATGTTGCAACAAAATTGACCAGAGTGGTGAAAATGGTGTGCTATAACCCACGAAAATGGCCCGAAACGGACGTTTTCGCGAAAACGCTCCTGCGAACCCTTCTGGCCCGGAGACTTACCCCTGGTGGTGTTATGCATTAACCTATGGTCGGTACATGGCGCAGGGACCGTCAAAGTGAGGAAATGCATCATTTTGGCTTCCATTTGGGCAAGTAATTCTCGGTTGCAAAGGCACCTAAACGGGCCGAAAAAGGCCCGAAACGTGTACCCTACGGTCCAAAAATCAATGAAAACCTCGCCAAATGTCTTCTACAAGGAGTCTGTGCACATCTGGGATGTTGCAAAAAAATTGACTAGAGTGGTGAAAATAGTGTGCTATAGCCCATGAAAATGGCCCGAAACAGGCGTTTTCGCGAAAACGCACCTGCGAACCCTTCTGGCCCGGAGACCTACCCCTGGTGGTGTTATTCTTTAAACTATGGTCGGTACATGGAGGAGGGACCATCAGAGTGACGAAATGAATCATTTTGGCTTCCGTTTGGGCAAGTAAATCTCGGTTGCAAAGGCACCTAAACGGGCCGAAATAGGCCAGAAACGTGTATCCTACGGTCTAAAAATCAATTAAAACCTCGCCAAATGTCTTCTACAAGGAGTCTGTGCACATCCGGGATGTTGCAAAAAAATTGACCCGAGTGCTGAAATCGTGTGCTTTAACCCAAAAAAATGGCACGAAACGGACGTTTTCGCGAAAACGCACCTGCGAACCCTTCTGGCCCGGAGACCTACCCCTGGTGGTGTTATGCATCAACCTATGGTCGGTACATGGCGGAGGGACCGTCAGAGTGAGGAAATGCATCATTTTGGCTTCCGTTTGGGCAAGTAATTCTTGGTTGCAAAGGCACCTAAACGGGCCGCAAAAGGCCCGAAACGTGTTCCCTACGGTCCAAAAATCAATGAAAACCTCGCCAAATGTTTTCTACAAGGAGTCTGTGCACATCCGGGATCTTGCAAAAAAATTGACCAGAGTGGTGAAAATCGTGTGCTATAACCCACGAAAATGGCCTGAAACGGGCGTTTTCGCGAAAACGCACCTGCGAACCCTTCTGGCTCGGAGACCTACCCCTGGTGGTGTTATTCATTAAACTATGGTCGGTACATGGAGGAGGGACCGTCAGAGTGACGAAATGAATCATTTTGGCTTCCGTTTGGGCAAGTAAATCTCGATTGCAAAGTCACCTAAACGGGCCGAAAAAGGCCAGAAACGTGTACCCTACGGTCTAAAAATCAATTAAAATCTCGCCAAATGGCTTCTACAAGGAGTCTGTGCACATCCGGGATGTTGCAAAAAAAATTGACCCGAGTGCTGAAATCGTGTGCTATAACCCAAAAAAATGGCACGAAACGAACGTTTTCGCGAAAATGCACCTGCGAACCCTTCTGGCCCGGAGACCTACCCCTGGTGGTGTTATGCATGAAACTATGGTCGGTACGTGGAGGAGGGACCTTCAGAGTGACGAAATGCATCATTTCGACTTAAGTTAGGGCAAGTAATTCTCGGTTCCAAAGGCACCTAAACGGGCCGAAAAAGGCCCGAAACGTGTACCCTACGGTCCAAGAATCAATGAAAACCTTGCCAAATGTCTTATACAAGGAGTCTGTGCACATCCGGGATGTTGCAAAGAAATTGACCGGAGTGCTGAAAATCGTGTGCTATAACCCACGAAAATGGCCCGAAACGGAACTTTTCGCGAAAACGCACCTGCGAACCCTTCTGGCTCGAAGACCTACCACTGGTGGTGTTATGCATTAAACTATGGTCGGTACGTGGAGGAGGGACCTTCAGAGTGACGAAATGCATCATTTCGACTTAAGTTAGGGCAAGTAATTCTCGGTTGCAAAGGCACCTAAACGAGCCGAAAAAGGCCCGAAATGTGTACCCTACGGTCCAAAAATAAATGAAAACCTCGGCAACTGTCTTCTACAAGGAGTCTGTGCACATCCGGGATGTTGCAACAAAATTGACCAGAGTGGTGAAAATGGTGTGCTATAACCCACGAAAATGGCCCGAAACGGACATTTTCGCGAAAACGCTCCTGCGAACCCTTCTGGCCCGGAGACCTACCCCTGGTGGTGTTATGCATTAACCTATGGTCGGTACATGGCGGAGGGACCGTCAGAGTGAGGAAATGCATCATTTTGGCTTCCGTTTGGGCAAGTAATTCTTAGTTGCAAAGGCACCTAAACGGGCCAAAAAAGGCCCGAAACGTGTTCCCTACGGTCCAAAAATCAATGAAAACCTCGCCAAATGTTTTCTACAAGGAGTCTGTGCACATCCGGGATGTTGCAAAAAAATTGACCAGAGTGGTGAAAATCGTGTGCTATAACCCACAAAAATGGCCGGAAACGGGCGTTTTCGCGAAAACGCACCTGCGAACCCTTCTGGCTCGGAGACCTACCCCTGGTGGTGTTATTCATTAAACTATGGTCGGTACATGGAGGAGGGACCGTCAGAGTGACGAAATGAATCATTTTGGCTTCCGTTTGGGCAAGTAAATCTCGATTGCAAAGTCACCTAAACGGGGCAAAAAAGGCCAGAAACGTGTACCCTACGGTCTAAAAATCAATTAAAACCTCACCAAATGTCTTCTACAAGGAGTCTGTGTACATCCGGGATGTTGCAAAAAAAATTGACCTTCAGAGTGACGCACCTGCGAAGTGACCCAAAAAAATGGCACGAAACGGACGTTTTCGCGAAAACGCACCTGCGAACCCTTCTGGCCCGGAGACCTACCCCTGGTGGTGTTATGCATTAAACTATGGTCGGTACGTGGAGGAGGGACCTTCAGAGTGACGAAATGCATCATTTCGACTTAAGTTAGGGCAAGTAATTCTCGGTTCGAAAGGCACCTAAACGGGCCGAAAAAGGCCCGAAACGTGTACCCTACGGTCCAAAAATCAATGAAAACCTTGCCAAATGTCTTATACAAGGAGTCTGTGCACATCCGGAATGTTGCAAAGAAATTGACCGGAGTGCTGAAAATCGTGTGCTATAACCCACGAAAATGGCCCGAAACGGAAGTTTTCGCGAAAATGCACCTGCGAACCATTCTGGCCCGAAGACCTACCACAGGTGGTGTTATGCATTAAACTATGGTCGGTACGTGGAGGAGGGACCGTCAGAGTGACGAAAGGAATCATTTTGGCTTCCGTTTGGGCAAGTAATTCTCGGTTGCAAAGGCACCTAAACGAGCCGAAAAATGCCTGAAACGTGTACCCTACGGTCCAAAAATCAATGAAAACCTCGCCAAATATCTTCTACAAGGAGTCTGTGCACATTCGGGGTGTTGC
Organism: Cenchrus fungigraminus; assembly: GCA_036936925.1. Lineage (NCBI taxonomy): Eukaryota > Viridiplantae > Streptophyta > Magnoliopsida > Poales > Poaceae > Cenchrus > Cenchrus fungigraminus. The sequence continues at coordinate 737,772 of CM072770.1, read as the reverse complement.
AAAAAAATTGACCAGAGTGGTGAAAATCGTGTGCTATAACCCACGAAAATGGCCCGAAACGGACGTTTTCGCGAAAACGCTCCTGCGAGCCCTTTTGGCCCGAAGACCAACCCCTGGTGGTGTTATGCATGAAACTATGGTCGGTACGTGGAGGAGGGACCGTCAGAGTGACGAAATGAATCATTTTGGCTTCCGTTTTGTCAAGTAATTCTCGGTTGCAAAGGCACCTAAACGGGCCGAAAAAGGCCCGAAATGTGTACCCTACGGTATAAAATCAATGAAAATTTCGCCAAATGTCTTCTACAAGGAGTTTGTGCACATCCGGGATGTTGCAAAAAAATTGACCAGAGTGGTGAAAATCGTGTGCTATGACCCACGAAAATGGCCCGAAACGGCCGTTTTTGCGAAAACGCTCCAGCGAACCCTTTTGGCCCGGAGACCTACCCCTGGTGGTGTTATGCATTAAACTATGGTTGGTATGTAGAGGAGGGACCTTCAGAGTAACGAAATGCATCATTTAGACTTATGTTTGGGCAAGTAAATCTCGGTTGCAAAGGCACCAAAACGGGCCGAAAAAGACACGAAATGTGTACCATATATGGTCCAAAAATCAATGAAGACCTCGCCAAATGTCTTCTACAAGGAGTCTGTGCACATCCGGGATCTTGCTAAAAAATTGACCCGAGTGTTGAAAATCGTGTGTTATAACCCACGAAAATGGCCCGAAACGGAAGTTTTCGCGAAAACGCACCTGCGAACCCTTCTAGCCCGGAGACCTACCCCTGGTGGTGTTATGCATTAAACTATGGTCGGTACGTGGAGGTGGGACCGTCACAGTGACGAAATGAATCATTTTGGCTTCGGTTTGGGCATGTAATTCTCGGTTGCAAAGGCACCTAAACGGTTCGAAAAAGGCCCGAAACATGTACCCTATGGTCCAAAAATCAATGAAAACCTCGCCAAATGTCTTCTACAAGGAGTCTGTGCACATCCGGGATGTTGCAAAAAAATTGACCAGAGTGGTGAAAATCGTGTGCTATAACCCACGAAAATGGCCCGAAACGGACGTTTTCGCGAAAACGCTCCTGCGAACCCTTTTGGCCGGGATACCTACCCCTGGTGGTGTTATGCATTAAACTATGGTCGGTACGTGGAGGAGGGACCGTCAGAGTGACGAAATGAATCATTTTGACTTCCGTTTGGGCAAGTAATTCTCGGTTGCAAAGGCACCTAAACGGGCCGAAAAAGGCCCGAAATTGGTACCCTACGGTCCAAAAATCAATGAAAATCTTGCCAAATGTCTTCTAGAAGGAGTCTGTGCACATCCGGGATGTTGCAAAAAAAATTGACCAGAGTGGTGAAAATCGTGTGCTATAACCCACGAAAGTGGCCTGAAACGGACGTTTTCGCGAAAACGGACCTGCGAACCCTTCTGGCCCGGAGACCTACCCCTGGTGGTGTTATGCATTAAACTATGGTCGCAACATGGCGGAGGGACCGTCAGAGTGATGAAATGCATCATTTTGGTTTCCGTTTGGGCAAGTAATTCTCGGTTGCAAAGGCACCTAAACGAGCTGAAAAAGGCCCGAAACGTGTACCCTACGGTCCAAAAATCAATGAAAACCATGCCAAATGTCTTCTACAAGGAGTCTGTGCACATCCGGGATGTTGCAAAAAAATTGACCAGAGTGGTGAAAATCGTGTGCTATAACCCACGAAAATGGCCCGAAACGGACTTTTTCGCGAAAACGCACCTGCGAACCCTTCTGGCCCGGAGACCAACCCCTGGTGGTGTTATTCATTAAACTATGGTCGGTATGTGGAGGAGGGACCGTCAGAGTGACGAAATGAATCATTTTGGCTTCCGTTTGGGCAAGTAAATCTTGGTTCCAAAGGCACCTAAACGGGCCGAAAAAGGCCCGAAACGTGTACCCTACGGTCTAAAAATCAATTAAAACCTCGCCAATTGTCTTCTACAAGGAGTCTGTGCACATCCGGGATGTTGCAAAAAAAATTGACCCGAGTGCTGAAATCGTGTGCTATAACCCAAAAAAATGGCACGAAATGGACATTTTCGCGAAAACGCACCTGCGAACCCTTCTGACCCGGAGACCTACCCCTGGTGGTGTTATGCATTAAACTATGGTCGGTACGTGGAGGAGGGACCTTCAGAGTGACGAAATGCATCATTTTGACTTAAGTTTGGGCAAGTAAATCTCGGTTGCAAAGGCACCTAAACGGGCCGAAAAAGGCACGAAATCTGTACCATACGGTCCAAAAATCAATGAAGACCTCGCCAAATGTCTTCTACAAGGAGTCTGTGCACATCCGGGATGTTGCAAAAAAATTGACCCGAGTGCTGAAAATCGTGTGCTATAACCCACGAAAATGGCCCGAAACGGAAGTTTTCGCGAAAACGCACCAGGGAACCCTTCTGGCCCGAAGACCTACCCTTGGTGGTGTTATGCATTAAACTATGGTCGGTACGTGGAGTAGAGACCTTCAGAGTGACGAAATGCATCATTTAGACTTAAGTTTGGGCAAGTAAATCTCGGTTGCAAAGGCACCTAAACGGGCTGAAAAAGGCCCGAAATGTGTACCATATACGGTCCAAAAATCAATGAAGACCTCGCCAAATGTCTTCTAGAACGAGTCTGTGCACATCCGGGATGTTGCAAAAAAATTGACCAGAGTGGTGAAAATCGTGTGCTATAACCCACGAAAATGGCCTGAAACGAACGTTTTCGCGAAAACGCTCCTGCGAACCCTTTTGGCCCGGAGACCTACCCCTGGTGGTGTTATGCATTAAACTATGGTCGGTACGTGGAGGAGGGACCGTCAGAGTGACGAAATGAATCATTTTGGCCTCCGTTTGGGCAAGGAATTCTCGGTTGCAAAGGCACCTAAACGGCCGAAAAAGGCCCGAAACGTGTACCCTATGGTCCAAAAATCAATGAAAATCTCGCCAAATGTCTTCTAGAAGGAGTCTGTGCACATCCGGGATGTTGCAAAAAAAATTGACCAGAGTGGTGAAAATCGTGTGCCATAACCCACGAAAGTGGCCTGAAACGGACGTTTTCGCGAAAACGCACCTGCGAACCCTTCTGGCCCGGAGACCTACCCCTGGTGGTGTTATGCATTAAACTATGGTCGGTACGTGGCGGAGGGACCGTCAGAGTGATGAAATGCATCATTTTGGCTTCCGTTTGGGCAAGTAATTATCGGTTGCAAAGGCACCTAAACGGGCCGAAAAAGGCCCGAAATGTGTACCCTACGGTCCAAAAATCAATGAAAACCTCGCCAAATGTCTTCTACAAGGAGTCTGTGCACATCCGGGATGTTGCAAAAAAATTGACCAGAGTGGTGAAAATCGTGTGCTATAACCCACGAAAATGGCCCGAAACGGACATTTTCGCGAAAATGCACCTGCGAACCCTTCTCGCCCGGAGACCTACCCCTGGTGGAGTTATTCATTAAACTATGGTCGGTACGTGGAGGAGGGACCGTCAGAGTGACGAAATGAATCATTTTGGCTTCCGTTTAGGCAAGTAAATCTTGGTTGCAAAGGGACCTAAACGAGCCGAAAAAGGCCCGAAACGTGTACCCTACGGTCTAAAAATCAATTAAAACCTCGCCAAATGTCTTCTACAAGGAGTCTGTGCACATCCGGGATGTTGCAAAAAAATTGACCCGAGTGCTGAAATCGTGTGCTATAACCCAAAAAAATGGCACGAAATGGACATTTTCGCGAAAACGCACCTGCGAACCCTTCTGACCCGGAGACCTACCCCTGGTGGTGTTATGCATTAAACTATGGTCGGTACGTGGAGGAGGGACCTTCAGAGTGACGAAATGCATCATTTTGACTTAAGTTTGGGCAAGTAAATCTCGGTTGCAAAGGCACCTAAACGGGCCGAAAAAGGCACGAAATGTGTACCATACGGTCCAAAAATCAATGAAGACCTCGCCAAATGTCTTCTACAAGGAGTCTGTGCACATCCGGGATGTTGCAAAAAAATTGACCCGAGTGCTGAAAATCGTGTGCTATAACCCACGAAAATGGCCTGAAACGGAAGTTTTTGTGAAAATGCACCTGCGAACCCTTCTGGCCCGAAGACCTACCCTTGGTGGTGTTATGCATTAAACTATGGTCGGTACGTGGAGGAGGGACCTTCAGAGTGACGAAATGCATCATTTAGACTTAAGTTTGGGCAAGTAAATCTCGGTTGCAAAGGCACCTAAACGGGTCGAAAAAGGCCCGAAATGTGTACCATATACGGTCCAAAAATCAATAAAGACCTCCCCAAATGTCTTCTACAACGAGTCTGTGCACATCCGGGATGTTGCAAGAAAATTGACCAGAGTGGTGAAAATCGTGTGTTATAACCCACGAAAATGGCCCGAAACGAACGTTTTCGCGAAAACGCTCCTGCGAACCCTTTTGGCCCGGAGACCTACCCCTGGTGGTGTTATTCATTAAACTATGTCCGGTATGTGGAGGAGGGACCGTCAGAGTGACGAAATGAATCATTTTGGCTTCCGTTTGGGCAAGTAAATCTTGGTTGCAAAGGCACCTAAACGGGCCGAAAAAGGCCCGAAACGTGTACCCTACGGTCTAAAAATCAATTAAAACCTCGCCAATTGTCTTCTACAAGGAGTCTGTGCACATCCGGGATGTTGCAAAAAAAATTGACCCGAGTGCTGAAATCGTGTGCTATAACCCAAAAAAATGGCACGAAATGGACGTTTTCGGGAAAACGCACCTGCCAACCCTTCTGACCCGGAGACCTACCCCTGGTGGTGTTATGCATTAAACTATGGTCGGTACGTGGAGGAGGGACCTTCAGAGTGACGACATGCATCATTTTGACTTAAGTTTGGGCAAGTAAATCTCGGTTGCAAAGGCACCTAAACGGGCCGAAAAAGGCACGAAATCTGTACCATACGGTCCAAAAATCAATGAAGACCTCGCCAAATGTCTTCTACAAGGAGTCTGTGCACATCCGGGATGTTGCAAAAAAATTGACCCGAGTGCTGAAAATCGTGTGCTATAACCCACGAAAATGGCCCGAAACGGAAGTTTTCGCGAAAACGCACCAGGGAACCCTTCTGGCCCGAAGACCTACCCTTGGTGGTGTTATGCATTAAACTATGGTCGGTACGTGGAGTAGAGACCTTCAGAGTGACGAAATGCATCATTTAGACTTAAGTTTGGGCAAGTAAATCTCGGTTGCAAAGGCACCTAAACGGGCCGAAAAAGGCCCGAAATGTGTACCATATACGGTCCAAAAATCAATGAAGACCACGCCAAATGTCTTCTACAAGGAGTCTGTGCACATCCGGGATGTTGCAAAAAAATTGACCAGAGTGGTGAAAATCGTGTGCTATAACCCACGAAAATGGCCTGAAACGAACGTTTTCGCGAAAACGCTCCTGCGAACCCTTTTGGCCCGGAGACCTACCCCTGGTGGTGTTATGCATTAAACTATGGTCGGTACGTGGAGGAGGGACCGTCAGAGTGACGAAATGAATCATTTTGGCCTCCGTTTGGGCAAGGAATTCTCGGTTGCAAAGGCACCTAAACAGCCGAAAAAGGCCCGAAATGTGTACCCTACGGTCCAAAAATCAATGAAAATCTCGCCAAATGTCTTCTAGAAGGAGTCTGTGCACATCCGGGATGTTGCAAAAAAAATTGACCAGAGTGGTGAAAATCGTGTGCTATAACCCACGAAAGTGGCCTGAAACGGACGTTTTCGCGAAAACGCACCTGCGAACCCTTCTGGCCCGGAGACCTACCCCTGGTGGTGTTATGCATTAAACTATGGTCGGTACATGGCGGAGGGACCGTCAGAGTGATGAAATGCAACATTTTGGCTTCCGTTTGGGCAAGTAATTCTCGGTTGCAAAGGCACCTAAACGGGCCGAAAAAGGCCCGAAACGTGTACCCTACGGTAAAAAAATCAATGAAAACCTCGCCAAATGTCTTCTACAAGGAGTCTGTGCACATCCGGGATGTTGCAAAAAACTGACCAGAGTGGTGAAAATCGTGTGCTATAACCCACGAAAATGGCCCGAAACGGACGTTTTCGCGAAAATGCACCTACGAACCCTTCTCGCCCGGAGACCTACCCCTGGTGGAGTTATTCATTAAACTATGGTCGGTACGTGGAGGAGGGACCGTCAGAGTGACGAAATGAATCATTTTGGCTTCCGTTTGGGCAAGTAAATCTTGGTTGCAAAGGGACCTAAACGGGCCGAAAAAGGCCCGAAACGTGTACCCTACGGTCTAAAAATCAATTAAAACCTCACCAAATGTCTTCTACAAGGAGTCTGTGCACATCCGGGATGTCGCAAAAAAATTGACCCGAGTGCTGAAATCGTGTGCTATAACCCAAAAAAATGGCACGAAATGGACATTTTCGCGAAAACGCACCTGCGAACCCTTCTGACCCGGAGACCTACCCCTGGTGGTGTTATGCATTAAACTATGGTCGGTACGTGGAGGAGGGACCTTCAGAGTGACGAAATGCATCATTTTGACTTAAGTTTGGGCAAGTAAATCTCGGTTGCAAAGCACCTAAACGGGCCGAAAAAGGCACGAAATGTGTACCATACGGTCCAAAAATCAATGAAGACCTCGCCAAATGTCTTCTACAAGGAGTCTGTGCACATCCGGGATGTTGCAAAAAAATTGACCCGAGTGCTGAAAATCGTGTGCTATAACCCACGAAAATGGCCTGAAACGGAAGTTTTTGTGAAAATGCAACTGCGAACCCTTCTGGCCCGAAGACCTACCCTTGGTGGTGTTATGCATTAAACTATGGTCGGTACGTGGAGGAGGGACCTTCAGAGTGACGAAATGCATCATTTAGACTTAAGTTTGGGCAAGTAAATCTCGGTTGCAAAGGCACCTAAACGGGTCGAAAAAGGCCCGAAATGTGTACCATATACGGTCCAAAAATCAATAAAGACCTCGCCAAATGTCTTCTACAACGAGTCTGTGCACATCCGGGATGTTGCAAGAAAATTGACCAGAGTGGTGAAAATCGTGTGCTATAACCCACGAAAATGGCCCGAAACGAACGTTTTCGTGAAAACGCTCCTGCGAACCCTTTTGGCCCGGAGACCTACCCCTGGTGGAGTTATTTATTAAACTATGGTCGGTACGTGGAGGAGGGACCGTCAGAGTGACGAAATAAATCATTTTGGCTTCCGTTTGGGCAAGTAAATCTTGGTTGCAAAGGGACCTAAACGGGCCGAAAAAGGCCCGAAACGTGTACCCTACGGTCTAAAAATCAATTAAAACCTCGCCAAATGTCTTCTACAAGGAGTCTGTGCACATCCGGGATGTTGCAAAAAAATTGACCCGAGTGCTGAAATCGTGTGCTATAACCCAAAAAAATGGCACGAAATGGACGTTTTCGCGAAAACGCACCTGCGAACCCTTCTGACCCGGAGACCTACCCCTGGTGGTGTTATGCATTAAACTATGGTCGGTACGTGGAGGAGGGACCTTCAGAGTGACGAAATGCATCATTTTGACTTAAGTTTGGGCAAGTAAATCTCGGTTGCAAAGGCACCTGAACGGGCCGAAAAAGGCACGAAATGTGTACCATACGGTCCAAAAATCAATGAAGACTTCGCCAAATGTCTTCTACAAGGAGTCTGTGCACATCCGGGATGTTGCAAAAAAATTGTCCCGAGTGCTGAAAATCGTGTGCTATAACCCACGAAAATGGCCCGAAACGGAAGTTTTCGCGAAAATGCACCTGCGAACCCTTCTGGCCCGAAGACCTACCCTTGGTGGTGTTATGCATTAAACTATGGTCGGTACGTGGAGGAGGGACCTTCAGAGTGACGAAATGCATCATTTAGACTTAAGTTTGGGCAAGTAAATCTCGGTTGCAAAGGCACCTAAACGGGTCGAAAAAGGCCCGAAATGTGTACCATATACGGTCCAAAAATCAATGAAGACTTCGCCAAATTTCTTCTACAACGAGACTATGCACATCCGGGATGTTGCAAAAAAATTGACCTGAGTGGTGAAAATCGTGTGCTATAACCCACGAAAATGGCCCGAAACGAACGTTTTCGCGAAAACGCTCCTGCGAACCCTTTTGGCCCGGAGACCTACCCCTGGTGGTGTTATGCATTAAACTATGGTCGGTACGTGGAGGAGGGACCGTCAGTGACGAAAACAATCATTTTGGCTTCCGTTTGGGCAAGTAATTCTAGGTTGCAAAGGCACCTAAACGGGCCGAAAAAGGCCCGAAACGTGTACCCTACGGTAAAAAAATCAATGAAAACCTCGCCAAATGTCTTCTACAAGGAGTTTGTGCACATCCGGGATGTTGCAAAAAATTGACCAGAGTGGTGAAAATCGTGTGCTATAACCCACGAAAATGGCCCGAAACGGACGTTTTCGCGAAAATGCACCTACGAACCCTTCTCGCCCGGAGACCTACCCCTGGTGGAGTTATTCATTAAACTATGGTCGGTACGTGGAGGAGGGACCGTCAGAGTGACGAAATGAATCATTTTGGCTTCCGTTTGGGCAAGTAAATCTTGGTTGCAAAGGGACCTAAACGGGCCGAAAAAGGCCCGAAACGTGTACCCTACGGTCTAAAAATCAATTAAAACCTCGCCAAATGTCTTCTACAAGGAGTCTGTGCACATCCGGGATGTTGCAAAAAAATTGACCCGAGTGCTGAAATCGTGTGCTATAACCCAAAAAAATGGCACGAAATGGACGTTTTCGCGAAAACGCACCTGCGAACCCTTCTGACCCGGAGACCTACCCCTGGTGGTGTTATGCATTAAACTATGGTCGGTACGTGGAGGAGGGACCTTCAGAGTGACGAAATGCATCATTTTGACTTAAGTTTGGGCAAGTAAATCTCGGTTGCAAAGGCACCTAAACGGGCCGAAAAAGGCACGAAATGTGTACCATACGGTCCAAAAATCAATGAAGACTTCGCCAAATGTCTTCTACAAGGAGTCTGTGCACATCCGGGATGTTGCAAAAAAATTGACCCGAGTGCTGAAAATCGTGTGCTATAACCCACGAAAATGGCCCGAAACGGAAGTTTTCGCGAAAATGCACCTGCGAACCCTTCTGGCCCGAAGACCTACCCTTGGTGGTGTTATGCATTAAACTATGGTCGGTACGTGGAGGAGGGACCTTCAGAGTGACGAAATGCATCATTTAGACTTAAGTTTGGGCAAGTAAATCTCGGTTGCAAAGGCACCTAAACGGGTCGAAAAAGGCCCGAAATGTGTACCATATACGGTCCAAAAATCAATGAAGACTTCGCCAAATTTCTTCTACAACGAGTCTATGCACATCCGGGATGTTGCAAAAAAATTGACCTGAGTGGTGAAAATCGTGTGCTATAACCCACGAAAATGGCCCGAAACGAACGTTTTCGCGAAAACGCTCCTGCGAACCCTTTTGGCCCGGAGACCTACCCCTGGTGGTGTTATGCATTAAACTATGGTCGGTACGTGGAGGAGGGACCGTCAGTGACGAAAACAATCATTTTGGCTTCCGTTTGGGCAAGTAATTCTCGGTTGCAAAGGCACCTAAACGGGCCGAAAAAGGCCCGAAACGTGTACCCTACGGTCCAAAAATCAATGAAAATCTCGCCAAATGTCTTCTAGAAGGAGTCTGTGCACATCCGGGATGTTGCCAAAAAAATTGACCACAGTGGTGAAAATCGTGTGCTATAACCCACGAAAGTGGCCTGAAACGGACGTTTTCGCGAAAACGGACCTGCGAACCCTTCTGGCCCGGAGACCTACCCCTGGTGGTGTTATGCATTAAACTATGGTCGGAACATGGCGGAGGGACCGTCAGAGTGATGAAATGCATCATTTTGGTTTCCGTTTGGGCAAGTAATTCTCGGTTGCAAAGGCACCTAAACGGGCTGAAAAAGGCCCGAAACGTGTACCCTACGGTCCAAAAATCAATGAAAACCATGCCAAATGTCTTCTACAAGGAGTCTGTGCACATCCGGGATGTTGCAAAAAAATTGACCAGAGTGGTGAAAATCGTGTGCTATAACCCACGAAAATGGCCCGAAACGGACTTTTTCGCGAAAACGCACCTGCGAACCCTTCTGGCCCGGAGACCAACCCCTGGTGGTGTTATTCATTAAACTATGGTCGGTATGTGGAGGAGGGACCGTCAGAGTGACGAAATGAATCATTTTGGCTTCCGTTTGGGCAAGTAAATCTTGGTTACAAAGGCACCTAAACGGGCCGAAAAAGGCCCGAAACGTGTACCCTACGGTCTAAAAATCAATTAAAACCTCGCCAATTGTCTTCTACAAGGAGTCTGTGCACATCCGGGATGTTGCAAAAAAAATTGACCCGAGTGCTGAAATCGTGTGCTATAACCCAAAAAAATGGCACGAAATGGACATTTTCGCGAAAACGCACCTGCGAACCCTTCTGACCCGGAGACCTACCCCTGGTGGTGTTATGCATTAAACTATGGTCGGTACGTGGAGGAGGGACCTTCAGAGTGACGAATTGCATCATTTTGACTTAAGTTTGGGCAAGTAAATCTCGGTTGCAAAGGCACCTAAACGGGCCGAAAAAGGCACGAAATCTGTACCATACGGTCCAAAAATCAATGAAGACCTCGCCAAATGTCTTCTACAAGGAGTCTGTGCACATCCGGGATGTTGCAAAAAATTGACCCGAGTGCTGAAAATCGTGTGCTATAACCCACGAAAATGGCCCGAAACGGAAGTTTTCGCGAAAACGCACCAGGGAACCCTTCTGGCCCGAAGACCTACCCTTGGTGGTGTTATGCATTAAACTATGGTCGGTACGTGGAGTAGAGACCTTCAGAGTGACGAAATGCATCATTTAGACTTAAGTTTGGGCAAGTAAATCTCGGTTGCAAAGGCACCTAAATGGGCTGAAAAAGGCCCGAAATGTGTACCATATACGGTCCAAAAATCAATGAAGACCTCGCCAAATGTCGTCTAGAACGAGTCTGTGCACATCCGGGATGTTGCAAAAAAATTGACCAGAGTGGTGAAAATCGTGTGCTAACCCACGAAAATGGCCTGAAACGAACATTTTCGCGAAAACGCTCCTGCGAACCCTTTTGGCCCGGAGACCTACGCCTGGTGGTGTTATGCATTAAACTATGGTCGGTACGTGGAGGAGGGACCGTCAGAGTGACGAAATGAATCATTTTGGCCTCCGTTTGGGCAAGGAATTCTCGGTTGCAAAGGCACCTAAACGGCCGAAAAAGGCCCGAAACGTGTACCCTATGGTCCAAAAATCAATGAAAATCTCGCCAAATGTCTTCTAGAAGGAGTCTGTGCACATCCGGGATGTTGCAAAAAAATTTGACCAGAGTGGTGAAAATCGTGTGCCATAACCCACGAAAGTGGCCTGAAACGGACGTTTTCGCGAAAACGCACCTGCGAACCCTTCTGGCCCGGAGACCTACCCCTGGTGGTGTTATGCATTAAACTATGGTCGGTACGTGGCGGAGGGACCGTCAGAGTGATGAAATGCATCATTTTGGCTTCCGTTTGGGCAAGTAATTATCGGTTGCAAAGGCACCTAAACGGGCCGAAAAAGGCCCGAAACGTGTACCCTACGGTCCAAAAATCAATGAAAACCTCGCCAAATGTCTTCTACAAGGAGTCTGTGCACATCCGGGATGTTGCAAAAAAATTGACCAGAGTGGTGAAAATCGTGTGCTATAACCCACGAAAATGGCCCGAAACGGACATTTTCGCGAAAATGCACCTGCGAACCCTTCTCGCCCGGAGACCTACCCCTGGTGGAGTTATTCATTAAACTATGGTCGGTACGTGGAGGAGGGACCGTCAGAGTGACGAAATGAATCATTTTGGCTTCCGTTTAGGCAAGTAAATCTTGGTTGCAAAGGGACCTAAACGAGCCGAAAAAGGCCCGAAACGTGTACCCTACGGTCTAAAAATCAATTAAAACCTCGCCAAATGTCTTCTACAAGGAGTCTGTGCACATCCGGGATGTTGCAAAAAAATTGACCCGAGTGCTGAAAATCGTGTGCTATAACCCACGAAAATGGCCCGAAACGGAAGTTTTCGCGAAAACGCACCAGGGAACCCTTCTGGCCCGAAGACCTACCCTTGGTGGTGTTATGCATTAAACTATGGTCGGTACGTGGAGTAGAGACCTTCAGAGTGACGAAATGCATCATTTAGACTTAAGTTTGGGCAAGTAAATCTCGGTTGCAAAGGCACCTAAACGGGCCGAAAAAGGCCCGAAATGTGTACCATATACGGTCCAAAAATCAATGAAGACCACGCCAAATGTCTTCTACAACGAGTCTGTGCACATCCGGGATGTTGCAAAAAAATTGACCAGAGTGGTGAAAATCGTGTGCTATAACCCACGAAAATGGCCTGAAACGAACGTTTTCGCGAAAACGCTCCTGCGAACCCTTTTGGCCCGGAGACCTACCCCTGGTGGTGTTATGCATTAAACTATGGTCGGTACGTGGAGGAGGGACCGTCAGAGTGACGAAATGAATCATTTTGGCCTCCGTTTGGGCAAGGAATTCTCGGTTGCAAAGGCACCTAAACAGCCGAAAAAGGCCCGAAATGTGTACCCTACGGTCCAAAAATCAATGAAAATCTCGCCAAATGTCTTCTAGAAGGAGTCTGTGCACATCCGGGATGTTGCAAAAAAAATTGACCAGAGTGGTGAAAATCGTGTGCTATAACCCACGAAAGTGGCCTGAAACGGACGTTTTCGCGAAAACGCACCTGCGAACCCTTCTGGCCCGGAGACCTACCCCTGGTGGTGTTATGCATTAAACTATGGTCGGTACATGGCGGAGGGACCGTCAGAGTGATGAAATGCAACATTTTGGCTTCCGTTTGGGCAAGTAATTCTCGGTTGCAAAGGCACCTAAACGGGCCGAAAAAGGCCCGAAACGTGTACCCTACGGTAAAAAAATCAATGAAAACCTCGCCAAATGTCTTCTACAAGGAGTCTGTGCACATCCGGGATGTTGCAAAAAATTGACCAGAGTGGTGAAAATCGTGTGCTATAACCCACGAAAATGGCCCGAAACGGACGTTTTCGCGAAAATGCACCTACGAACCCTTCTCGCCCGGAGACCTACCCCTGGTGGAGTTATTTATTAAACTATGGTCGGTACATGGAGGAGGGACCGTCAGAGTGACGAAATAAATCATTTTGGCTTCCGTTTGGGCAAGTAAATCTTGGTTGCAAAGGGACCTAAACGGGCCGAAAAAGGCCCGAAACGTGTACCCTACGGTCTAAAAATCAATTAAAACCTCGCCAAATGTCTTCTACAAGGAGTCTGTGCACATCGGGGATGTTGCAAAAAAATTGACCCGAGTGCTGAAATCGTGTGCTATAACCCAAAAAAATGGCACGAAATGGACGTTTTCGCGAAAACGCACCTGCGAACCCTTCTGACCCGGAGACCTACCCCTGGTGGTGTTATGCATTAAACTATGGTCGGTACGTGGAGGAGGGACCTTCAGAGTGACGAAATGCATCATTTTGACTTAAGTTTGGGCAAGTAAATCTCGGTTGCAAAGGCACCTAAACGGGCCGAAAAAGGCACGAAATGTGTACCATACGGTCCAAAAATCAATGAAGACTTCGCCAAATGTCTACTACAAGGAGTCTGTGCACATCCGGGATGTTGCAAAAAAATTGACCCGAGTGCTGAAAATCGTGTGCTATAACCCACGAAAATGGCCCGAAACGGAAGTTTTCGCGAAAATGCACCTGCGAACCCTTCTGGCCCGAAGACCTACCCTTGGTGGTGTTATGCATTAAACTATGGTCGGTACGTGGAGGAGGGACCTTCAGAGTGACGAAATGCATCATTTAGACTTAAGTTTGGGCAAGTAAATCTCGGTTGCAAAGGCACCTAAACGGGTCGAAAAAGGCCCGAAATGTGTACCATATACGGTCCAAAAATCAATGAAGACTTCGCCAAATTTCTTCTACAACGAGTCTATGCACATCCGGGATGTTGCAAAAAAATTGACCTGAGTGGTGAAAATCGTGTGCTATAACCCACGAAAATGGCCCGAAACGAACGTTTTCGCGAAAACGCTCCTGCGAACCCTTTTGGCCCGGAGACCTACCCCTGGTTGTGTTATGCATTAAACTATGGTCGGTACGTGGAGGAGGGACCGTCAGTGACGAAAACAATCATTTTGGCTTCCGTTTGGGCAAGTAATTCTCGGTTGCAAAGGCACCTAAACGGGCGAAAAAGGCCCGAAACGTGTACCCTACGGTCCAAAAATCAATGAAAATCTCGCCAAATGTCTTCTAGAAGGAGTCTGTGCACATCCGGGATGTTGCCAAAAAAATTGACCACAGTGGTGAAAATCGTGTGCTATAACCCACGAAAGTGGCCTGAAACGGACGTTTTCGCGAAAACGGACCTGCGAACCCTTCTGGCCCGGAGACCTACCCCTGGTGGTGTTATGCATTAAACTATGGTCGGAACATGGCGGAGGGACCGTCAGAGTGATGAAATGCATCATTTTGGTTTCCGTTTGGGCAAGTAATTCTCGGTTGCAAAGGCACCTAAACGGGCTGAAAAAGGCCCGAAACGTGTACCCTACGGTCCAAAAATCAATGAAAACCATGCCAAATGTCTTCTACAAGGAGTCTGTGCACATCCGGGATGTTGCAAAAAAATTGACCAGAGTGGTGAAAATCGTGTGCTATAACCCACGAAAATGGCCCGAAACGGACTTTTTCGCGAAAACGCACCTGCGAACCCTTCTGGCCCGGAGACCAACCCCTGGTGGTGTTATTCATTAAACTATGGTCGGTATGTGGAGGAGGGACCGTCAGAGTGACGAAATGAATCATTTCGGCTTCCGTTTGGGCAAGTAAATCTTGGTTACAAAGGCACCTAAACGGGCCGAAAAAGGCCCGAAACGTGTACCCTACGGTCTAAAAATCAATTAAAACCTCGCCAATTGTCTTCTACAAGGAGTCTGTGCACATCCGGGATGTTGCAAAAAAAATTGACCCGAGTGCTGAAATCGTGTGCTATAACCCAAAAAAATGGCACGAAATGGACATTTTCGCGAAAACGCACCTGCGAACCCTTCTGACCCGGAGACCTACCCCTGGTGGTGTTATGCATTAAACTATGGTCGGTACGTGGAGGAGGGACCTTCAGAGTGACGAATTGCATCATTTTGACTTAAGTTTGGGCAAGTAAATCTCGGTTGCAAAGGCACCTAAACGGGCCGAAAAAGGCACGAAATCTGTACCATACGGTCCAAAAATCAATGAAGACCTCGCCAAATGTCTTCTACAAGGAGTCTGTGCACATCCGGGATGTTGCAAAAAATTGACCCGAGTGCTGAAAATCGTGTGCTATAACCCACGAAAATGGCCCGAAACGGAAGTTTTCGCGAAAACGCACCAGGGAACCCTTCTGGCCCGAAGACCTACCCTTGGTGGTGTTATGCATTAAACTATGGTCGGTACGTGGAGTAGAGACCTTCAGAGTGACGAAATGCATCATTTAGACTTAAGTTTGGGCAAGTAAATCTCGGTTGCAAAGGCACCTAAATGGGCTGAAAAAGGCCCGAAATGTGTACCATATACGGTCCAAAAATCAATGAAGACCTCGCCAAATGTCGTCTAGAACGAGTCTGTGCACATCCGGGATGTTGCAAAAAAATTGACCAGAGTGGTGAAAATCGTGTGCTAACCCACGAAAATGGCCTGAAACGAACGTTTTCGCGAAAACGCTCCTGCGAACCCTTTTGGCCCGGAGACCTACCCCTGGTGGTGTTATGCATTAAACTATGGTCGGTACGTGGAGGAGGGACCGTCAGAGTGACGAAATGAATCATTTTGGCCTCCGTTTGGGCAAGGAATTCTCGGTTGCAAAGGCACCTAAACGGCCGAAAAAGGCCCGAAACGTGTACCCTATGGTCCAAAAATCAATGAAAATCTCGCCAAATGTCTTCTAGAAGGAGTCTGTGCACATCCGGGATGTTGCAAAAAAATTTGACCAGAGTGGTGAAAATCGTGTGCCATAACCCACGAAAGTGGCCTGAAACGGACGTTTTCGCGAAAACGCACCTGCGAACCCTTCTGGCCCGGAGACCTACCCCTGGTGGTGTTATGCATTAAACTATGGTCGGTACGTGGCGGAGGGACCGTCAGAGTGATGAAATGCATCATTTTGGCTTCCGTTTGGGCAAGTAATTATCGGTTGCAAAGGCACCTAAACGGGCCGAAAAAGGCCCGAAACGTGTACCCTACGGTCCAAAAATCAATGAAAACCTCGCCAAATGTCTTCTACAAGGAGTCTGTGCACATCCGGGATGTTGCAAAAAAATTGACCAGAGTGGTGAAAATCGTGTGCTATAACCCACGAAAATGGCCCGAAACGGACATTTTCGCGAAAATGCACCTGCGAACCCTTCTCGCCCGGAGACCTACCCCTGGTGGAGTTATTCATTAAACTATGGTCGGTACGTGGAGGAGGGACCGTCAGAGTGACGAAATGAATCATTTTGGCTTCCGTTTAGGCAAGTAAATCTTGGTTGCAAAGGGACCTAAACGAGCCGAAAAAGGCCCGAAACGTGTACCCTACGGTCTAAAAATCAATTAAAACCTCGCCAAATGTCTTCTACAAGGAGTCTGTGCACATCCGGGATGTTGCAAAAAAATTGACCCGAGTGCTGAAAATCGTGTGCTATAACCCACGAAAATGGCCCGAAACGGAAGTTTTCGCGAAAACGCACCAGGGAACCCTTCTGGCCCGAAGACCTACCCTTGGTGGTGTTATGCATTAAACTATGGTCGGTACGTGGAGTAGAGACCTTCAGAGTGACGAAATGCATCATTTAGACTTAAGTTTGGGCAAGTAAATCTCGGTTGCAAAGGCACCTAAACGGGCCGAAAAAGGCCCGAAATGTGTACCATATACGGTCCAAAAATCAATGAAGACCACGCCAAATGTCTTCTACAACGAGTCTGTGCACATCCGGGATGTTGCAAAAAAATTGACCAGAGTGGTGAAAATCGTGTGCTATAACCCACGAAAATGGCCTGAAACGAACGTTTTCGCGAAAACGCTCCTGCGAACCCTTTTGGCCCGGAGACCTACCCCTGGTGGTGTTATGCATTAAACTATGGTCGGTACGTGGAGGAGGGACCGTCAGAGTGACGAAATGAATCATTTTGGCCTCCGTTTGGGCAAGGAATTCTCGGTTGCAAAGGCACCTAAACAGCCGAAAAAGGCCCGAAATGTGTACCCTACGGTCCAAAAATCAATGAAAATCTCGCCAAATGTCTTCTAGAAGGAGTCTGTGCACATCCGGGATGTTGCAAAAAAAATTGACCAGAGTGGTGAAAATCGTGTGCTATAACCCACGAAAGTGGCCTGAAACGGACGTTTTCGCGAAAACGCACCTGCGAACCCTTCTGGCCCGGAGACCTACCCCTGGTGGTGTTATGCATTAAACTATGGTCGGTACATGGCGGAGGGACCGTCAGAGTGATGAAATGCATCATTTTGGCTTCCGTTTGGGCAAGTAATTCTCGGTTGCAAAGGCACCTAAACGGGCCGAAAAAGGCCCGAAACGTGTACCCTACGGAAAAAAAATCAATGAAAACCTCGCCAAATGTCTTCTACAAGGAGTCTGTGCACATCCGGGATGTTGCAAAAAATTGACCAGAGTGGTGAAAATCGTGTGCTATAACCCACGAAAATGGCCCGAAACGGACGTTTTCGCGAAAATGCACCTACGAACCCTTCTCGCCCGGAGACCTACCCCTGGTGGAGTTATTTATTAAACTATGGTCGGTACGTGGAGGAGGGACCGTCAGAGTGACGAAATAAATCATTTTGGCTTCCGTTTGGGCAAGTAAATCTTGGTTGCAAAGGGACCTAAACGGGCCGAAAAAGGCCCGAAACGTGTACCCTACGGTCTAAAAATCAATTGAAACCTCGCCAAATGTCTTCTACAAGGAGTCTGTGCACATCCGGGATGTTGCAAAAAAATTGACCCGAGTGCTGAAATCGTGTGCTATAACCCAAAAAAATGGCACGAAATGGACGTTTTCGCGAAAACGCACCTGCGAACCCTTCTGACCCGGAGACCTACCCCTGGTGGTGTTATGCATTAAACTATGGTTGGTACGTGGAGGAGGGACCTTCAGAGTGACGAAATGCATCATTTTGACTTAAGTTTGGGCAAGTAAATCTCGGTTGCAAAGGCACCTAAACGGGCCGAAAAAGGCACGAAATGTGTACCATACGGTCCAAAAATCAATGAAGACTTCGCCAAATGTCTTCTACAAGGAGTCTGTGCACATCCGGGATGTTGCAAAAAAATTGACCCGAGTGCTGAAAATCGTGTGCTATAACCCACGAAAATGGCCCGAAACGGAAGTTTTCGCGAAAATGCACCTGCGAACCCTTCTGGCCCGAAGACCTACCCTTGGTGGTGTTATGTATTAAACTATGGTCGGTACGTGGAGGAGGGACCTTCAGAGTGACGAAATGCATCATTTAGACTTAAGTTTGGGCAAGTAAATCTCGGTTGCAAAGGCACCTAAACGGGTCGAAAAAGGCCCGAAATGTGTACCATATACGGTCCAAAAATCAATGAAGACTTCGCCAAATTTCTTCTACAACGAGTCTATGCACATCCGGGATGTTGCAAAAAAATTGACCTGAGTGGTGAAAATCGTGTGCTATAACCCACGAAAATGGCCCGAAACGAACGTTTTCGCGAAAACGCTCCTGCGAACCCTTTTGGCCCGGAGACCTACCCCTGGTGGTGTTATGCATTAAACTATGGTCGGTACGTGGAGGAGGGACCGTCAGTGACGAAAACAATCATTTTGGCTTCCGTTTGGGCAAGTAATTCTCGGTTGCAAAGGCACCTAAACGGGCCGAAAAAGGCCCGAAACGTGTACCCTACGGTCCAAAAATCAATGAAAATCTCGCCAAATGTCTTCTAGAAGGAGTCTGTGCACATCCGGGATGTTGCAAAAAAAAATTGACCACAGTGGTGAAAATCGTGTGCTATAACCCACGAAAGTGGCCTGAAACGGACGTTTTCGCGAAAACGGACCTGCGAACCCTTCTGGCCCGGAGACCTACCCCTGGTGGTGTTATGCATTAAACTATGGTCGGAACATGGCGGAGGGACCGTCAGAGTGATGAAATGCATCATTTTGGTTTCCGTTTGGGCAAGTAATTCTCGGTTGCAAAGGCACCTAAACGGGCTGAAAAAGGCCCGAAACGTGTACCCTACGGTCCAAAAATCAATGAAAACCATGCCAAATGTCTTCTACAAGGAGTCTGTGCACATCCGGGATGTTGCAAAAAAATTGACCAGAGTGGTGAAAATCGTGTGCTATAACCCACGAAAATGGCCCGAAACGGACTTTTTCGCGAAAACGCACCTGCGAACCCTTCTGGCCCGGAGACCAACCCCTGGTGGTGTTATTCATTAAACTATGGTCGGTATGTGGAGGAGGGACCGTCAGAGTGACGAAATGAATCATTTTGGCTTCCATTTGGGCAAGTAAATCTTGGTTACAAAGGCACCTAAACGGGCCGAAAAAGGCCCGAAACGTGTACCCTACGGTCTAAAAATCCATTAAAACCTCGCCAATTGTCTTCTACAAGGAGTCTGTGCACATCCGGGATGTTGCAAAAAAAATTGACCCGAGTGCTGAAATCGTGTGCTATAACCCAAAAAAATGGCACGAAATGGACATTTTCGCGAAAACGCACCTGCGAACCCTTCTGACCCGGAGACCTACCCCTGGTGGTGTTATGCATTAAACTATGGTCGGTACGTGGAGGAGGGACCTTCAGAGTGACGAATTGCATCATTTTGACTTAAGTTTGGGCAAGTAAATCTCGGTTGCAAAGGCACCTAAACGGGCCGAAAAAGGCACGAAATCTGTACCATACGGTCCAAAAATCAATGAAGACCTCGCCAAATGTCTTCTACAAGGAGTCTGTGCACATCCGGGATGTTGCAAAAAATTGACCCGAGTGCTGAAAATCGTGTGCTATAACCCACGAAAATGGCCCGAAACGGAAGTTTTCGCGAAAACGCACCAGGGAACCCTTCTGGCCCGAAGACCTACCCTTGGTGGTGTTATGCATTAAACTATGGTCGGTACGTGGAGTAGAGACCTTCAGAGTGACGAAATGCATCATTTAGACTTAAGTTTGGGCAAGTAAATCTCGGTTGCAAAGGCACCTAAACGGGCCGAAAAAGGCACGAAATGTGTACCATACGGTCCAAAAATCAATGAAGACTTCGCCAAATGTCTTCTACAAGGAGTCTGTGCACATCCGGGATGTTGCAAAAAAATTGACCCGAGTGCTGAAAATCGTGTGCTATAACCCACGAAAATGGCCCGAAACGGAAGTTTTCGCGAAAATGCACCTGCGAACCCTTCTGGCCCGAAGACCTACCCTTGGTGGTGTTATGCATTAAACTATGGTCGGTACGTGGAGGAGGGACCTTCAGAGTGACGAAATGCATCATTTAGACTTAAGTTTGGGCAAGTAAATCTCGGTTGCAAAGGCACCTAAACGGGTCGAAAAAGGCCCGAAATGTGTACCATATACGGTCCAAAAATCAATGAAGACTTCGCCAAATTTCTTCTACAACGAGTCTATGCACATCCGGGATGTTGCAAAAAAATTGACCTGAGTGGTGAAAATCGTGTGCTATAACCCACGAAAATGGCCCGAAACGAACGTTTTCGCGAAAACGCTCCTGCGAACCCTTTTGGCCCGGAGACCTACCCCTGGTGGTGTTATGCATTAAACTATGGTCGGTACGTGGAGGAGGGACCGTCAGTGACGAAAACAATCATTTTGGCTTCCGTTTGGGCAAGTAATTCTCGGTTGCAAAGGCACCTAAACGGGCCGAAAAAGGCCCGAAACGTGTACCCTACGGTCCAAAAATCAATGAAAATCTCGCCAAATGTCTTCTAGAAGGAGTCTGTGCACATCCGGGATGTTGCAAAAAAAAATTGACCACAGTGGTGAAAATCGTGTGCTATAACCCACGAAAGTGGCCTGAAACGGACGTTTTCGCGAAAACGGACCTGCGAACCCTTCTGGCCCGGAGACCTACCCCTGGTGGTGTTATGCATTAAACTATGGTCGGAACATGGCGGAGGGACCGTCAGAGTGATGAAATGCATCATTTTGGTTTCCGTTTGGGCAAGTAATTCTCGGTTGCAAAGGCACCTAAACGGGCTGAAAAAGGCCCGAAACGTGTACCCTACGGTCCAAAAATCAATGAAAACCATGCCAAATGTCTTCTACAAGGAGTCTGTGCACATCCGGGATGTTGCAAAAAAATTGACCAGAGTGGTGAAAATCGTGTGCTATAACCCACGAAAATGGCCCGAAACGGACTTTTTCGCGAAAACGCACCTGCGAACCCTTCTGGCCCGGAGACCAACCCCTGGTGGTGTTATTCATTAAACTATGGTCGGTATGTGGAGGAGGGACCGTCAGAGTGACGAAATGAATCATTTTGGCTTCCATTTGGGCAAGTAAATCTTGGTTACAAAGGCACCTAAACGGGCCGAAAAAGGCCCGAAACGTGTACCCTACGGTCTAAAAATCCATTAAAACCTCGCCAATTGTCTTCTACAAGGAGTCTGTGCACATCCGGGATGTTGCAAAAAAAATTGACCCGAGTGCTGAAATCGTGTGCTATAACCCAAAAAAATGGCACGAAATGGACATTTTCGCGAAAACGCACCTGCGAACCCTTCTGACCCGGAGACCTACCCCTGGTGGTGTTATGCATTAAACTATGGTCGGTACGTGGAGGAGGGACCTTCAGAGTGACGAATTGCATCATTTTGACTTAAGTTTGGGCAAGTAAATCTCGGTTGCAAAGGCACCTAAACGGGCCGAAAAAGGCACGAAATCTGTACCATACGGTCCAAAAATCAATGAAGACCTCGCCAAATGTCTTCTACAAGGAGTCTGTGCACATCCGGGATGTTGCAAAAAATTGACCCGAGTGCTGAAAATCGTGTGCTATAACCCACGAAAATGGCCCGAAACGGAAGTTTTCGCGAAAACGCACCAGGGAACCCTTCTGGCCCGAAGACCTACCCTTGGTGGTGTTATGCATTAAACTATGGTCGGTACGTGGAGTAGAGACCTTCAGAGTGACGAAATGCATCATTTAGACTTAAGTTTGGGCAAGTAAATCTCGGTTGCAAAGGCACCTAAATGGGCTGAAAAAGGCCCGAAATGTGTACCATATACGGTCCAAAAATCAATGAAGACCTCGCCAAATGTCGTCTAGAACGAGTCTGTGCACATCCGGGATGTTGCAAAAAAATTGACCAGAGTGGTGAAAATCGTGTGCTAACCCACGAAAATGGCCTGAAACGAACGTTTTCGCGAAAACGCTCCTGCGAACCCTTTTGGCCCGGAGACCTACCCCTGGTGGTGTTATGCATTAAACTATGGTCGGTACGTGGAGGAGGGACCGTCAGAGTGACGAAATGAATCATTTTGGCCTCCGTTTGGGCAAGGAATTCTCGGTTGCAAAGGCACCTAAACGGCCGAAAAAGGCCCGAAACGTGTACCCTATGGTCCAAAAATCAATGAAAATCTCGCCAAATGTCTTCTAGAAGGAGTCTGTGCACATCCGGGATGTTGCAAAAAAATTTGACCAGAGTGGTGAAAATCGTGTGCCATAACCCACGAAAGTGGCCTGAAACGGACGTTTTCGCGAAAACGCACCTGCGAACCCTTCTGGCCCGGAGACCTACCCCTGGTGGTGTTATGCATTAAACTATGGTCGGTACGTGGCGGAGGGACCGTCAGAGTGATAAAATGCATCATTTTGGCTTCCGTTTGGGCAAGTAATTATCGGTTGCAAAGGCACCTAAACGGGCCGAAAAAGGCCCGAAACGTGTACCCTACGGTCCAAAAATCAATGAAAACCTCGCCAAATGTCTTCTACAAGGAGTCTGTGCACATCCGGGATGTTGCAAAAAAATTGACCAGAGTGTTGAAAATCGTGTGCTATAACCCACGAAAATGGCCCGAAACGGACATTTTCGCGAAAATGCACCTGCGAACCCTTCTCGCCCGGAGACCTACCCCTGGTGGAGTTATTCATTAAACTATGGTCGGTACGTGGAGGAGGGACCGTCAGAGTGACGAAATGAATCATTTTGGCTTCCGTTTAGGCAAGTAAATCTTGGTTGCAAAGGGACCTAAACGAGCCGAAAAAGGCCCGAAACGTGTACCCTACGGTCTAAAAATCAATTAAAACCTCGCCAAATGTCTTCTACAAGGAGTCTGTGCACATCCGGGATGTTGCAAAAAAATTGACCCGAGTGCTGAAAATCGTGTGCTATAACCCACGAAAATGGCCCGAAACGGAAGTTTTCGCGAAAACGCACCAGGGAACCCTTCTGGCCCGAAGACCTACCCTTGGTGGTGTTATGCATTAAACTATGGTCGGTACGTGGAGTAGAGACCTTCAGAGTGACGAAATGCATCATTTAGACTTAAGTTTGGGCAAGTAAATCTCGGTTGCAAAGGCACCTAAACGGGCCGAAAAAGGCCCGAAATGTGTACCATATACGGTCCAAAAATCAATGAAGACCACGCCAAATGTCTTCTACAACGAGTCTGTGCACATCCGGGATGTTGCAAAAAAATTGACCAGAGTGGTGAAAATCGTGTGCTATAACCCACGAAAATGGCCTGAAACGAACGTTTTCGCGAAAACGCTCCTGCGAACCCTTTTGGCCCGGAGACCTACCCCTGGTGGTGTTATGCATTAAACTATGGTCGGTACGTGGAGGAGGGACCGTCAGAGTGACGAAATGAATCATTTTGGCCTCCGTTTGGGCAAGGAATTCTCGGTTGCAAAGGCACCTAAACAGCCGAAAAAGGCCCGAAATGTGTACCCTACGGTCCAAAAATCAATGAAAATCTCGCCAAATGTCTTCTAGAAGGAGTCTGTGCACATCCGGGATGTTGCAAAAAAAATTGACCAGAGTGGTGAAAATCGTGTGCTATAACCCACGAAAGTGGCCTGAAACGGACGTTTTCGCGAAAACGCACCTGTGAACCCTTCTGGCCCGGAGACCTACCCCTGGTGGTGTTATGCATTAAACTATGGTCGGTACATGGCGGAGGGACCGTCAGAGTGATGAAATGCATCATTTTGGCTTCCGTTTGGGCAAGTAATTCTCGGTTGCAAAGGCACCTAAACGGGCCGAAAAAGGCCCGAAACGTGTACCCTACGGTAAAAAAATCAATGAAAACCTCGCCAAATGTCTTCTACAAGGAGTCTGTGCACATCCGGGATGTTGCAAAAAATTGACCAGAGTGGTGAAAATCGTGTGCTATAACCCACGAAAATGGCCCGAAACGGACGTTTTCGCGAAAATGCACCTACGAACCCTTCTCGCCCGGAGACCTACCCCTGGTGGAGTTATTTATTAAACTATGGTCGGTACGTGGAGGAGGGACCGTCAGAGTGACGAAATAAATCATTTTGGCTTCCGTTTGGGCAAGTAAATCTTGGTTGCAAAGGGACCTAAACGGGCCGAAAAAGGCCCGAAACGTGTACCCTACGGTCTAAAAATCAATTGAAACCTCGCCAAATGTCTTCTACAAGGAGTCTGTGCACATCCGGGATGTTGCAAAAAAATTGACCCGAGTGCTGAAATCGTGTGCTATAACCCAAAAAAATGGCACGAAATGGACGTTTTCGCGAAAACGCACCTGCGAACCCTTCTGACCCGGAGACCTACCCCTGGTGGTGTTATGCATTAAACTATGGTTGGTACGTGGAGGAGGGACCTTCAGAGTGACGAAATGCATCATTTTGACTTAAGTTTGGGCAAGTAAATCTCGGTTGCAAAGGCACCTAAACGGGCCGAAAAAGGCACGAAATGTGTACCATACGGTCCAAAAATCAATGAAGACTTCGCCAAATGTCTTCTACAAGGAGTCTGTGCACATCCGGGATGTTGCAAAAAAATTGACCCGAGTGCTGAAAATCGTGTGCTATAACCCACGAAAATGGCCCGAAACGGAAGTTTTCGCGAAAATGCACCTGCGAACCCTTCTGGCCCGAAGACCTACCCTTGGTGGTGTTATGCATTAAACTATGGTCGGTACGTGGAGGAGGGACCTTCAGAGTGACGAAATGCATCATTTAGACTTAAGTTTGGGCAAGTAAATCTCGGTTGCAAAGGCACCTAAACGGGTCGAAAAAGGCCCGAAATGTGTACCATATACGGTCCAAAAATCAATGAAGACTTCGCCAAATTTCTTCTACAACGAGTCTATGCACATCCGGGATGTTGCAAAAAAATTGACCTGAGTGGTGAAAATCGTGTGCTATAACCCACGAAAATGGCCCGAAACGAACGTTTTCGCGAAAACGCTCCTGCGAACCCTTTTGGCCCGGAGACCTACCCCTGGTGGTGTTATGCATTAAACTATGGTCGGTACGTGGAGGAGGGACCGTCAGTGACGAAAACAATCATTTTGGCTTCCGTTTGGGCAAGTAATTCTCGGTTGCAAAGGCACCTAAACGGGCCGAAAAAGGCCCGAAACGTGTACCCTACGGTCCAAAAATCAATGAAAATCTCGCCAAATGTCTTCTAGAAGGAGTCTGTGCACATCCGGGATGTTGCAAAAAAAATTGACCACAGTGGTGAAAATCGTGTGCTATAACCCACGAAAGTGGCCTGAAACGGACGTTTTCGCGAAAACGGACCTGCGAACCCTTCTGGCCCGGAGACCTACCCCTGGTGGTGTTATGCATTAAACTATGGTCGGAACATGGCGGAGGGACCGTCAGAGTGATGAAATGCATCATTTTGGTTTCCGTTTGGGCAAGTAATTCTCGGTTGCAAAGGCACCTAAACGGGCTGAAAAAGGCCCGAAACGTGTACCCTACGGTCCAAAAATCAATGAAAACCATGCCAAATGTCTTCTACAAGGAGTCTGTGCACATCCGGGATGTTGCAAAAAAATTGACCAGAGTGCTGAAAATCGTGTGCTATAACCCACGAAAATGGCCCGAAACGGACTTTTTCGCGAAAACGCACCTGCGAACCCTTCTGGCCCGGAGACCAACCCCTGGTGGTGTTATTCATTAAACTATGGTCGGTATGTGGAGGAGGGACCGTCAGAGTGACGAAATGAATCATTTTGGCTTCCATTTGGGCAAGTAAATCTTGGTTACAAAGGCACCTAAACGGGCCGAAAAAGGCCCGAAACGTGTACCCTACGGTCTAAAAATCCATTAAAACCTCGCCAATTGTCTTCTACAAGGAGTCTGTGCACATCCGGGATGTTGCAAAAAAAATTGACCCGAGTGCTGAAATCGTGTGCTATAACCCAAAAAAATGGCACGAAATGGACATTTTCGCGAAAACGCACCTGCGAACCCTTCTGACCCGGAGACCTACCCCTGGTGGTGTTATGCATTAAACTATGGTCGGTACGTGGAGGAGGGACCTTCAGAGTGACGAATTGCATCATTTTGACTTAAGTTTGGGCAAGTAAATCTCGGTTGCAAAGGCACCTAAACGGGCCGAAAAAGGCACGAAATCTGTACCATACGGTCCAAAAATCAATGAAGACCTCGCCAAATGTCTTCTACAAGGAGTCTGTGCACATCCGGGATGTTGCAAAAAATTGACCCGAGTGCTGAAAATCGTGTGCTATAACCCACGAAAATGGCCCGAAACGGAAGTTTTCGCGAAAACGCACCAGGGAACCCTTCTGGCCCGAAGACCTACCCTTGGTCGTGTTATGCATTAAACTATGGTCGGTACGTGGAGTAGAGACCTTCAGAGTGACGAAATGCATCATTTAGACTTAAGTTTGGGCAAGTAAATCTCGGTTGCAAAGGCACCTAAATGGGCTGAAAAAGGCCCGAAATGTGTACCATATACGGTCCAAAAATCAATGAAGACCTCGCCAAATGTCGTCTAGAACGAGTCTGTGCACATCCGGGATGTTGCAAAAAAATTGACCAGAGTGGTGAAAATCGTGTGCTATAACCCACGAAAATGGCCTGAAACGAACGTTTTCGCGAAAACGCTCCTGCGAACCCTTTTGGCCCGGAGACCTACCCCTGGTGGTGTTATGCATTAAACTATGGTCGGTACGTGGAGGAGGGACCGTCAGAGTGACGAAATGAATCATTTTGGCCTCCGTTTGGGCAAGGAATTCTCGGTTGCAAAGGCACCTAAACGGCCGAAAAAGGCCCGAAACGTGTACCCTATGGTCCAAAAATCAATGAAAATCTCGCCAAATGTCTTCTAGAAGGAGTCTGTGCACATCCGGGATGTTGCAAAAAAAATTGACCAGAGTGGTGAAAATCGTGTGCCATAACCCACGAAAGTGGCCTGAAACGGACGTTTTCGCGAAAACGCACCTGCGAACCCTTCTGGCCCGGAGACCTACCCCTGGTGGTGTTATGCATTAAACTATGGTCGGTACGTGGCGGAGGGACCGTCAGAGTGATGAAATGCATCATTTTGGCTTCCGTTTGGGCAAGTAATTATCGGTTGCAAAGGCACCTAAACGGGCCGAAAAAGGCCCGAAACGTGTACCCTACGGTCCAAAAATCAATGAAAACCTCGCCAAATGTCTTCTACAAGGAGTCTGTGCACATCCGGGATGTTGCAAAAAAATTGACCAGAGTGGTGAAAATCGTGTGCTATAACCCACGAAAATGGCCCGAAACGGACATTTTCGCGAAAATGCACCTGCGAACCCTTCTCGCCCGGAGACCTACCCCTGTTGGAGTTATTCATTAAACTATGGTCGGTACGTGGAGGAGGGACCGTCAGAGTGACGAAATGAATCATTTTGGCTTCCGTTTAGGCAAGTAAATCTTGGTTGCAAAGGGACCTAAACGAGCCGAAAAAGGCCCGAAACGTGTACCCTACGGTCTAAAAATCAATTAAAACCTCGCCAAATGTCTTCTACAAGGAGTCTGTGCACATCCGGGATGTTGCAAAAAAATTGACCCGAGTGCTGAAAATCGTGTGCTATAACCCACGAAAATGGCCTGAAACGGAAGTTTTTGTGAAAATGCACCTGCGAACCCTTCTGGCCCGAAGACCTACCCTTGGTGGTGTTATGCATTAAACTATGGTCGGTACGTGGAGGAGGGACCTTCAGAGTGACGAAATGCATCATTTAGACTTAAGTTTGGGCAAGTAAATCTCGGTTGCAAAGGCACCTAAACGGGTCGAAAAAGGCCCGAAATGTGTACCATATACGGTCCAAAAATCAATAAAGACCTCGCCAAATGTCTTCTACAACGAGTCTGTGCACATCCGGGATGTTGCAAGAAAATTGACCAGAGTGGTGAAAATCGTGTGCTATAACCCACGAAAATGGCCCGAAACGAACGTTTTCGCGAAAACGATCCTGCGAACCCTTTTGGCCCGGAGACCTACCCCTGGTGGTGTTATTCATTAAACTATGGTCGGTTTGTGGAGGAGGGACCGTCAGAGTGACGAAATGAATCATTTTGGCTTCCGTTTGGGCAAGTAAATCTTGGTTGCAAAGGCACCTAAACGGGCCGAAAAAGGCCCGAAACGTGTACCCTACGGTCTAAAAATCAATTAAAACCTCGCCAATTGTCTTCTACAAGGAGTCTGTGCACATCCGGGATGTTGCAAAAAAAATTGACCCGAGTGCTGAAATCGTGTGCTATAACCCAAAAAAATGGCACGAAATGGACGTTTTCGGGAAAACGCACCTGCGAACCCTTCTGACCCGGAGACCTACCCCTGGTGGTGTTATGCATTAAACTATGGTCGGTACGTGGAGGAGGGACCTTCAGAGTGACGACATGCATCATTTTGACTTAAGTTTGGGCAAGTAAATCTCGGTTGCAAAGGCACCTAAACGGGCCGAAAAAGGCACGAAATCTGTACCATACGTTCCAAAAATCAATGAAGACCTCGCCAAATGTCTTCTACAAGGAGTCTGTGCACATCCGGGATGTTGCAAAAAAATTGACCCGAGTGCTGAAAATCGTGTGCTATAACCCACGAAAATGGCCCGAAACGGAAGTTTTCGCGAAAACGCACCAGGGAACCCTTCTGGCCCGAAGACCTACCCTTGGTGGTGTTATGCATTAAACTATGGTCGGTACGTGGAGTAGAGACCTTCAGAGTGACGAAATGCATCATTTAGACTTAAGTTTGGGCAAGTAAATCTCGGTTGCAAAGGCACCTAAACGGGCCGAAAAAGGCCCGAAATGTGTACCATATACGGTCCAAAAATCAATGAAGACCTCGCCAAATGTCTTCTACAACGAGTCTGTGCACATCCGGGATGTTGCAAAAAAATTGACCAGAGTGGTGAAAATCGTGTGCTATAACCCACGAAAATGGCCTGAAACGAACGTTTTCGCGAAAACGCTCCTGCGAACCCTTTTGGCCCGGAGACCTACCCCTGGTGGTGTTATGCATTAAACTATGGTCGGTACGTGGAGGAGGGACCGTCAGAGTGACGAAATGAATCATTTTGGCCTCCGTTTGGGCAAGGAATTCTCGGTTGCAAAGGCACCTAAACAGCCGAAAAAGGCCCGAAACGTGTACCCCACGGTCCAAAAATCAATGAAAATCTCGCCAAATGTCTTCTAGAAGGAATCTGTGCACATCCGGGATGTTGCAAAAAAAATTGACCAGAGTGGTGAAAATCGTGTGCTATAACCCACGAAAGTGGCCTGAAACGGACGTTTTCGCGAAAACGCACCTGCGAACCCTTCTGGCCCGGAGACCTACCCCTGGTGGTGTTATGCATTAAACTATGGTCGGTACATGGCGGAGGGACCGTCAGAGTGATGAAATGCATCATTTTGGCTTCCGTTTGGGCAAGTAATTCTCGGTTGCAAAGGCACCTAAACGGGCCGAATAAGGCCCGAAACGTGTACCCTACGGTCCAAAAATCAATGAAAACCTCGCCAAATGTCTTCTACAAGGAGTCTGTGCACATCCGGGATGTTGCAAAAAAATTGACCAGAGTGGTGAAAATCGTGTGCTATAACCCACGAAAATGGCCCGAAACGGACATTTTCGCGAAAATGCACCTGCGAACCCTTCTCGCCCGGAGACCTACCCCTGTTGGAGTTATTCATTAAACTATGGTCGGTACGTGGAGGAGGGACCGTCAGAGTGACGAAATGAATCATTTTGGCTTCCGTTTAGGCAAGTAAATCTTGGTTGCAAAGGGACCTAAACGAGCCGAAAAAGGCCCGAAACGTGTACCCTACGGTCTAAAAATCAATTAAAACCTCGCCAAATGTCTTCTACAAGGAGTCTGTGCACATCCGGGATGTTGCAAAAAAATTGACCCGAGTGCTGAAAATCGTGTGCTATAACCCACGAAAATGGCCTGAAACGGAAGTTTTTGTGAAAATGCACCTGCGAACCCTTCTGGCCCGAAGACCTACCCTTGGTGGTGTTATGCATTAAACTATGGTCGGTACGTGGAGGAGGGACCTTCAGAGTGACGAAATGCATCATTTAGACTTAAGTTTGGGCAAGTAAATCTCGGTTGCAAAGGCACCTAAACGGGCCGAAAAAGGCCCGAAATGTGTACCATATACGGTCCAAAAATCAATGAAGACCTCGCCAAATGTCTTCTACAACGAGTCTGTGCACATCCGGGATGTTGCAAAAAAATTGACCAGAGTGGTGAAAATCGTGTGCTATAACCCACGAAAATGGCCTGAAACGAACGTTTTCGCGAAAACGCTCCTGCGAACCCTTTTGGCCCGGAGACCTACCCCTGGTGGTGTTATGCTTTAAACTATGGTCGGTACGTGGAGGAGGGACCGTCAGAGTGACGAAATGAATCATTTTGGCCTCCGTTTGGGCAAGGAATTCTCGGTTGCAAAGGCACCTAAACAGCCGAAAAAGGCCCGAAATGTGTACCCTACGGTCCAAAAATCAATGAAAATCTCGCCAAATGTCTTCTAGAAGGAGTCTGTGCACATCCGGTATGTTGCAAAAAAAATTGACCAGAGTGGTGAAAATCGTGTGCTATAACCCACGAAAGTGGCCTGAAACGGACGTTTTCGCGAAAACGCACCTGCCAACCCTTCTGGCCCGGAGACCTACCCCTGGTGGTGTTATGCATTAAACTATGGTCGGTACATGGCGGAGGGACCGTCAGGGTGATGAAATGCATCATTTTGGCTTCCGTTTGGGCAAGTAATTCTCGGTTGCAAAGGCACCTAAACGGGCCGAAAAAGGCCCGAAACGTGTACCCTACGGTAAAAAAATCAATGAAAACCTCGCCAAATGTCTTCTACAAGGAGTCTGTGCACATCCGGGATGTTGCAAAAAATTGACCAGAGTGGTGAAAATC
The DNA here is from genome assembly GCA_036936925.1 of Cenchrus fungigraminus. NCBI lineage: Eukaryota > Viridiplantae > Streptophyta > Magnoliopsida > Poales > Poaceae > Cenchrus > Cenchrus fungigraminus. The sequence continues at coordinate 706,337 of CM072770.1, read as the reverse complement.
GTGTGCTATAACCCACGAAAATGGCCCGAAACGGACGTTTTCGCGAAAATGCACCTACGAACCCTTCTCGCCCGGACACCTACCCTGGTGCAGTTATTCATTAAACTATGGTCGGTACGTGGAGGAGGGACCGTCAGAGTGACGAAATGAATAATTTTGGCTTCCGTTTGGGCAAGTAAATCTTGGTTGCAAAGGGACCTAAACGGGCCGAAAAAGGCCCGAAACGTGTACCCTACGGTCTAAAAATCAATTAAAACCTCGCCAAATGTCTTCTACAAGGAGTCTGTGCACATCCGGGATGTTGCAAAAAAATTGACCCGAGTGCTGAAATCGTGTGCTATAACCCAAAAAAATGGCACGAAATGGACGTTTTCGCGAAAACGCACCTGCGAACCCTTCTGACCCGGAGACCTACCCCTGGTGGTGTTATAAATTAAACTATGGTCGGTACGTGGAGGAGGGACCTTCAGAGTGACGAAATGCATCATTTTGACTTAAGTTTGGGCAAGTAAATCTCGGTTGCAAAGGCACCTAAACGGGCCGAAAAAGGCACGAAATGTGTACCATACGGTCCAAAAATCAATGAAGACTTCGCCAAATGTCTTCTACAAGGAGTCTGTGCACATCCGGGATGTTGCAAAAAAATTGACCCGAGTGCTGAAAATCGTGTGCTATAACCCACGAAAATGGCCCGAAACGGAAGTTTTCGCGAAAATGCACCTGCGAACCCTTCTGGCCCGAAGACCTACCCTTGGTGGTGTTATGCATTAAACTATGGTCGGTACGTGGAGGAGGGACCTTCAGAGTGACGAAATGCATCATTTAGACTTAAGTTTGGGCAAGTAAATCTCGGTTGCAAAGGCACCTAAACGGGTCGAAAAAGGCCCGAAATGTGTACCATATACGGTCCAAAAATCAATGAAGACTTCGCCAAATTTCTTCTACAACGAGTCTAAGCACATCCGGGATGTTGCAAAAAAATTGACCTGAGTGGTGAAAATCGTGTGCTATAACCCACGAAAATGGCCCGAAACGAACGTTTTCGCGAAAACGCTCCTGCGAAACCTTTTGGCCCGGAGACCTACCCCTGGTGGTGTTATGCATTAAACTATGGTCGGTACGTGGAGGAGGGACCGTCAGTGACGAAAACAATAATTTTGGCTTCCGTTTGGGCAAGTATTTCTCGGTTGCAAAGGCACCTAAACGGGCCGAAATAGGCCCGAAACGTGTACCCTACGGTCCAAAAATCAATGAAAATCTCGCCAAATGTCTTCTAGAAGGAGTCTGTGCACATCCGGGATGTTGCAAAAAAAATTGACCACAGTGGTGAAAATCGTGTGCTATAACCCACGAAAGTGGCCTGAAACGGACGTTTTCGCGAAAACGCACCTGCGAACCCTTCTGGCCCGAAGACCTACCCCTGGTGGTGTTATGCATTAAATGATGGTCGGTACGTGGAGGAGGGACCTTCAGAGTGACGAAATGCATCATTTAGACTTAAGTTTGGGCAAGTAAATCTCGGTTGTAAAGGAACCAAAACAAACCGAAAAAGGCCCGAAATGTGTACCATATACGGTCCAAAAATCAAAGAGGACCTCGCCAAATGTCTTCTACAAGGAGTCTGTGCACATCCGGGATGTTGCAAAAATATTGACCAGAGTGGTGAAAATCGTGTGTTATAACCCACGAAAATGGCCCGAAACGAACTTTTTCGCGAAAACGCTCCTGCGAACCCTTTTGGCCCGGAGACCTACCCCTGGTCGTGTTATGTATTAAACTATGGTCTGTACGTGGAGGAGGGACCGTCAGAGTGACGAAATGAATCATTTTGGCTTCCGTTTGGGCAAGTAATTCTCGGTTGCAAAGGCACCTAAACGGGCCGAAAAATGCCCGAAACGTGTACCCTACGGTCGAAAAATCAATGAAAATCTCGCCAAATGTCTTCTAGAAGGAGTCTGTGCACATCCGGGATGTTGCAAAAAAAATTGACCACAGTGGTGAAAATCGTGTGCTATAACCCACGAAAGTGGCCTGAAACGGACGTTTTCGCGAAAACGCACCTGCGAACCCTTCTGGCCCGGAGACCTACCCCTGGTGGTGTTATGCACTAAACTATGGTCGGTACATGGCGGAGGGACCGTCAGAGTGATGAAATGCATTATTTTGGCTTCCGTTTGGGCAAGTAATTCTCGGTTGCAAAGGCACCTAAACGGGTCGAAAAAGGCCCGAAACGTGTACCCTATGGTCCAAAAATCAATGAAAACCTCGCCAAATGTCTTCTACAAGAAGTCTGTGCACATCCGGGATGTTGCAAAAAAATTGACCAGAGTGGTGAAAATCGTGTGCTATAACCCACGAAAATGTCCCGATACGGACGTTTTCGCGAAAACGCACCTGCGAACCCTTCTCGCCCAGAGACCTACCCCTGGTGGTGTTAGTCATTAAACTATGGCCGGTACGTGGAGGAGGGACCGTCAGAGTGACGAAATGAATCATTTTGGCTTCCGTTTGGGCAAGTAAATCTCGGTTGCAAAGGCACCTAAACGAGCCGAAAAAGGCCCGAAACGTGTACCCTACGGTCTAAAAATCAATTAAAACCTCGCTAAATGTCTTCTACAAGGAGTCTGTGCACATCCGGGATGTTGCAAAAAAAATTGACCCGAGTGCCGAAATCGTGTGCTATAACCCAAAAAAATAGCACGAAACGGACGTTTTCGCGAAAACACACCTGCGAACCCTTCTGGCCCGGAGACCTACCCCTGGTGGTGTTATGCATTAACTATGGTCGGTACGTGGAGGAGGGACCTTCAGAGTGACGAAATGCGTCATTTTGACTCAAGTTTGGGCAAGTAAATCTCGGTTGCAAAGGCACCTAAACGGGCCGAAAAAGGCACAAAATGTGAACCATATGGTCCAAAAATAAATGAAGACCTCACCAAATGTCTTCTACAAGGAGTCTGTGCACATCCGGGATGTTGTAATAAAATTGACCCGAGTGCTGAAAATCGTGTGCTATAACCCACGAAAATGGCCCGAAACGAAAGTTTTCGCGAAAACACACCTGCGAACCCTTCTGGCCCAAAGACCTGCCCCTGGTGGTGTTATGTATTAAACTATGGTCGGTACGTGGAAGAGGGACCTTCAGAGTGACGAAATCCAACATTTAGACTTAAGTTTGGGCAAGTAAATCTCGGTTGCAAAGGCACCTAAACGGGCCGAAAAAGGCCTGAAATGTGTACCATATACGGTCCAAAAATCAATGAAGACCTCGCCAAATGTCTTCTACAAGGAGTCTGTGCACATCCGGGATCTTGCAAAAAAATTGACCCGAGTGCTGAAAATCGTGTGCTATAACCCACGAAAATGGCCCGAAACGGACGTTTTCGCGAAAACGCTCCTGCGAACCCTTTTGGCCTGGAGTCCTACCCCTGGTGGTGTTATGCATTAAACTATAGTCGGTACGTGGAGGAGGGACCGTCAGAGAGACGAAATGAATCATTTTGGCTTCCATTTGGGCAAGTAATTCTCGGTTGCAATGGCACCTAAACGGGTCAAAAAAGGCCCGAAACGTGTACCCTACGGTCCAAAAATGAATGAAAATCTCGCCAAATGTCTTCTAGAAGGAGTCCGTGCACATTCGGGATGTTGCAAAAAAAATTGACTAGAGTGGTGAAAATCGTGTGTTATTACCCACAAAAATGGCCCGAAACGAACTTTTTCGCGAAAACGCTCTTGCGAACCCTTTTGGCTCGGAGACCTACCCCTGGTGGTGTTATGTATTAAACTATGGTCAGTACCTGGAGGAGGGACCGTCAGAGTCACGAAATGAAACATTTTGTCTTCCGTTTGGGCATGTAATTCTCGGTTGCAAAGGCACCTAAACGGGCCGAAAAAGGCCCGAAACGTGTACCCTACGGTCCAAAAATCAATGAAAATCTCGCCAAATGTCTTCTAGAAGGAGTCTGTGCACATCCGGGATGTTGCAAAAAAAAATTGACCACAGTGGTGAAAATCGTGTGCTATAACCCACGAAAGTGGCCTGAAACGGACGTTTTCGCGAAAACGCACCTGCGAACCCTTCTGGCCCGGAGACCTACCCCTGGTGGTGTTATGCACTAAACTATGGTCGGTACATGGCGGAGGGACCGTCAGAGTGATGAAATGCATTATTTTGGCTTCCGTTTGGGCAAGTAATTCTCGGTTGCAAAGGCACCTAAACGGGTCGAAAAAGGCCCGAAACGTGTACCCTATGGTCCAAAAATCAATGAAAACCTCGCCAAATGTCTTCTACAAGAAGTCTGTGCACATCCGGGATGTTGCAAAAAAATTGACCAGAGTGGTGAAAATCGTGTGCTATAACCCACGAAAATGGCCCGATACGGACGTTTTCGCGAAAACGCACCTGCGAACCCTTCTCGCCCGGAGACCTACCACTGGTGGTGTTATTCATTAAACTATGGCCGGTACGTGGAGGAGGGACCGTCAGAGTGACGAAATGAATCATTTTGGCTTCCGTTTGGGCAAGTAAATCTCGGTTGCAAAGGCACCTAAACGGGCCGAAAAAGGCCCGAAACGTGTACCCTACGGTCTAAAAATCAATTAAACCTCGCTAAATGTCTTCTACAAGGAGTCTGTGCACATCCGGGATGTTGCAAAAAAAATTGACCCGAGTGCCGAAATCGTGTGCTATAACCCAAAAAAATAGCACGAAACGGACGTTTTCGCGAAAACACACCTGCGAACCCTTCTGGCCCGGAGACCTACCCCTGGTGGTGTTATGCATTAACTATGGTCGGTACGTGGAGGAGGGACCTTCAGAGTGACGAAATGCGTCATTTTGACTCAAGTTTGGGCAAGTAAATCTCGGTTGCAAAGGCACCTAAACGGGCCGAAAAAGGCACGAAATGTGTACCATATGGTCCAAAAATAAATGAAGACCTTACCAAATGTCTTCTACAAGGAGTTTGTGCACATCCGGGATGTTGTAATAAAATTGACCCGAGTGCTGAAAATCGTGTGCTATAACCCACGAAAATGGCCCGAAACGAAAGTTTTCGCGAAAACGCACCTGCGAACCCTTCTGGCCCGAAGACCTGCCCCTGGTGGCGTTATGCATTAAACTATGGTCGGTACGTGGAGGAGGGACCTTCAGAGTGACGAAATGCAACATTTAGACTTAAGTTTGGGCAAGTAAATCTCGGTTGCAAAGGCACCTAAACGGGCCGAAAAAGGCCTGAAACGTGTACCCTACGGTCCAAAAATCAATGAAAATCGCGCCAAATGTCTTCTAGAAGGAGTCTGTGCACATCCGGGTTGTTGCAAAAAAAATTGACCAGAGTGGTGAAAATCGTGTGCTATAACCCACGAAAGTGGCCTGAAACGGACGTTTTCGCGAAAACGCACCTGCGAACCCTTCTGGCCCGGAGACCTACCCCTGGTGGTGTTATGCATTAAACTATGGTCAGTACATGGCGGAGGGACCGTCAGAGTGATGAAATGCATCATTTTGGCTTTCGTTTGGGCAAGTAGTTCTCGGTTGCAAAGGCACCTAAACGGGCCGAAAAAGACCCGAAACGTGTACCCTACGGTCTAAAAATCTATTAAAACCTCCCTAAATGTCTTCTACAAGGAGTCTGTGCACATCCGGGATGTTGCAAAAAAAATTGACCCGAGTGCCGAAATCGTGTGCTATAACCCAAAAAAATGGCACGAAACGGACGTTTTCGCGAAAACACACCTGCGAACCCTTCTGGCCCGGAGACCTACCCCTGGTGGTGTTATGCATTAACTATGGTCGGTACGTGGAGGAGGGACCTTCAGAGTGACGAAATGCATCATCTTGACTTAAGTTTGGGCAAGTAAATCTCGGTTGCAAAGGCACCTAAACGGGCCGAAAAAGGCACGAAATGTGTACCATACGGTCCAAAAATAAATGAAGACCTCGCCAAATGTCTTCTACAAGGAGTCTGTGCACATCTGGGATGTTGTAATAAAATTGACCCGAGTGCTGAAAATCGTGTGCTATAACCCACGAAAATGGCCCGAAACGGACGTTTTCTCGAAAACGCACCTGCGAGCCCTTTTGGCCCGGAGACCTACCCCTGGTGGTGTTATGCATTAAACTATGGTCGGTACGTGGAGGAGGGACCGTCAGAATGACGAAATGAATCATTTTGGCTTCCGTTTGGGCAAGTAATTCTCGGTTGCAAAGGCGCACCTAAACGGGCCGAAAAAGGCCCGAAACGTGTACCCTACGAACTAAAAATCTATTAAAACCTCGCTAAATGTCTTCTACAAGGAGTCTGTGCACATCCGGGATGTTGTAAAAAAAATTGACCCGAGTGCCGAAATCGTGTGCTATAACCCAAAAAAAATGGCACGAAACGGACGTTTTCGCGAAAACACACCTGAGAACCCTTCTGGCCCGGAGACCTACCCCTGGTGGTGTTATGCATTAACTATGGTCGGTACGTGGAGGAGGGACCTTCAGAGTGACGAAATGCATCATTTTGACTTAAGTTTGGGCAAGTAAATCTCGGTTGCAAAGGCACCTAAACGGGCCGAAAAAGGCACGAAATGTGTACCATACGGTCCAAAAATAAATGAAGACCTCGCCAAATGTCTTCTACAAGGAGTCTGTGCACATCCGGGATGTTGTAATAAAATTGACCCGAGTGCTGAAAATCGTGTGCTATAACCCACGAAAATGGCCCGAAACGAAAGTTTTCGCGAAAACGCACTTGCGAACCCTTCTAGCCCGAAGACCTACCCCTGGTGGTGTTATGCATTAAACTATGGTCGGTACGTGGAGGAGGGACCTTCAGAGTGACGAAATGCAACATTTAGACTTAAGTTTGGGCAAGTAAATCTCGGTTGCAAAGGCACCTAAACGGGCCGAAAAAGGCCTGAAATGTGTACCATATACGGTCCAAAAATCAATGAAGACCTCGCCAAATGTCTTCTACAAGGAGTCTGTGCACATTCGGGATCTTGCAAAAAAATTGACCCGAGTGCTGAAAATCGTGTGCTATAACCCACGAAAATGGCCCGAAACGGACGTTTTCGCGAAAACGCTCCTACGAACCCTTTTGGCCCGGAGACCTACCCCTGGTGTTGTTATTCATTAAACTATGGTCGGTACGTGGAGGAGGGACCGTCAGAGTGACGAAATGCATCATTTTGGCTTCCGTTTGGGCAAGTAATTCTCGGTTGCAAAGGCACCTAAACGGGCCGAAAAAGGCCCGAAACGTGTACCCTACGGTCCAAAAATCAATGAAAACCTCGCCAAATGTCTTCTACAAGGAGTCTATGCACATCCGGGATGTTGCAAAAAAATTGACCGGAGTGGTGAAAATGGTGTGCTATAAGCCACGAAAATGGCCCGAAACAGACGGTTTCGCGAAAACGCACCTGCGAACCCTTGTAGCCCGGAGACCTACCCCTGGTGGTGTTATTCATTAAACTATGGTCGGTACGTGGAGGAGGGACCGTCATGGTGACGAAATGAATCATTTTGGCTTCCGTTTGGGCAAGTAAATCTCGGTTGCAAAGGCACCTAAACGGGCCGAAAAAGGCCCGAAACGTGTACCCTACGGTCTAAAAATCAATTAAAACCTCGCCAAATGTCTTCTACAAGGAGTCTGTGCATATCTGGGATGTTGCAAAAAAAATTAACCCGTGTGCTGAAATCGTGTGCTATAACCCAAAAAAATGGCACGAAACAGGCGTTTTCGCGAAAACGCACCTGCGAACCCTTCTGGCCCGGAGACCTAACCCTGGTGGTGTTATGCATTAAACTATGGTCGGTACGTGGAGGAGGGACCTTCAGAGTGACAGAATGCATCATTTTGACTTAAGTTTGTGCAAGTAAATCTCGGTTGCAAAGGCACCTAAATGGGCCGAAAAAGGCACAAAATGTGTACCATACGGTCCAAAAATCAATGAAGACCTCGCCAAATGTCTTCTACAAGGAGTCTGTGCACATCCGGGATGTTGCAAAAAAATTGACCCGAGTGCTGAAAATCGTGTGCTATAACCCACGAAAATGGCCCGAAACGGACGTTTTCGCGAAAACGCACCTGCGAGCCCTTTTAGCCCGGAGACCTACCCCTCGTGGTGTTATGCATTAAACTATGGTCGGTACGTGGAGGAGGGACCGTCAGAGTGACGAAATGAATCATTTTGGCTTCCGTTTGGGCAAGTAATTCTCGGTTGCAAAGGCACCTAAACGGGCCGAAAAAGGCCCGAAACGTGTACCCTACGGTCCAAAAATCAATAAAAATCTCACCAAATGTCTTCTACAAGGAGTCTGTGCACATCGGGGATGTTGCAAAAAAATTGACCAGAGTGGTGAAAATCGTGTGCTATAACCCACGAAAATGGCCCGAAACAGTCGTTTTCGTGAAAACGCACTTGCGGACCATTCTGGCCCGGAGACCTACCCCTGGTGGTGTTATGCATTAAACTATGGTCGGTACATGGCGGAGGGACCGTCAGAGTGATGAAATGCATCATTTTGGCTTCCGTTTGGGCAAGTAGTTCTCGGTTGCAAAGGCACCTAATCGGGCCGAAAAAGGCCCGAAACGTGTACCCTACGGTCCAAAAATCAATGAAAACCTCGCCAAATGTCTTCTACAAGGAGTCTGTGCACATCCGGGATGTTGCAAAAAAATTGACCAGAGTGGTGAAAATCGTGTGCTATAACCCACGAAAATGGCCCGAAACGGACGTTTTCGCGAAAACGCACCTGCGAGCCCTTTTGGCCCGGAGACCTACCCCTGGTGGTGTTATGCATTAAACTATGGTCGGTACGTGGAGGAGGGACCGTCAGAGTGACGAAATGAATCATTTTGGCTTCCGTTTGGGCAAGTAATTCTCGGTTGCAAAGGCACCTAAACGGGCCGAAAAAGGCCCGAAACGTGTACCCTACGGTCCAAAAATCAATGAAAACATCGCCAAATGTCTTCTACAAGGAGTCTGTGCACATCCGGGATGTTGCAAAAAAATTGACCAGAGTGCTGAAAATCGTGTGCTATAACCCAAGAAAATGGCCCGAAACGGACGTTTTCGCGAAAACGCACCTGCGAACCCTTCTAGCCCGGAGACCTACCCCTGGTGGTGTTATTCATTAAACTATGGTCGGTACGTAGAGGAGGGACCGTCAGAGTGACGAAATGAATCATTTTGGCTTCCGTTTGGGCAAGTAATTCTCGGTTGCAAAGGCACCTAAACGGGCCGAAAAAGGCCCGAAACGTGTACCCTACGGTCCAAAAATAAATAAAAATCTCACCAAATGTCTTCTACAAGGAGTCTGTGCACATCCGGGATGTTGCAAAAAAATTGACCAGAGTTGTGAAAATCGTGTGCTATAACCCACGAAAATGGCCCGAAACAGTCGTTTTCGTGAAAACGCACCTGCGAACCATTCTGGCCCGGAGACCTACCCCTGGTGGTGTTATGCATTAAACTATGGTCGGTACATGGCGGAGGGACCGTCAGAGTGATGAAATGCATCATTTTGGCTTCCGTTTGGGCAAGTAATTCTCGGTTGCAAAGGCACCTAAACGGGTCGAAAAAGGCCCGAAACGTGTACCCTACGGTCTAAAAATCAATTAAAACCTCACCAAATGTCTTCTAGAAGGTGTCTGTGCACATCCGGGATGTTGCAAAAAAAATTAACCCGAGTGCTAAAATCGAGTGCTACAACCCAAAAAAATGGCACGAAACAGGTGTTTTCGCGAAAACGCACCTGCGAACCCTTCTGGCCCGGAGACCTACCCCTGGTGGTGTTATGCATTAAACTATGGTCGGTACGTGGAGGAGGGACCGTCAGAGTGACGAAATGAATCATTTTGGCTTCCGTTTGGGCAAGTAAATCTCGGTTGCAAAGGCACCTAAACGGGCCGAAAAAGGCCCGAAACGTGTACCCTACGGTCCAAAAATCAATTAAAACCTCGCTAAATGTCTTCTACAAGGAGTCTGTGCACATCCGGGATGTTGCAAAAAAATTGACCAGAGTGGTGAAAATCGTGTGCTATAACCCACGAAAATGGCCCGAAACGGACGTTTTCGCGAAAACGCACCTGCGAGCCCTTTTGGCCCGGAGACCTACCCCTGGTGGTGTTATGCATTAAACTATGGTCGGTACGTGGAGGAGGGACCGTCAGAGTGACGAAATGAATCATTTTGGCTTCCGTTTGGGCAAGTAATTCTCGGTTGCAAAGGCACCTAAACGGGCCGAAAAAGGCCCGAAACGTGTACCCTACGGTCCAAAAATAAATGAAAACATCGCCAAATGTCTTCTACAAGGAGTCTGTGCACATCCGGGATGTTGCAAAAAAATTGACCAGAGTGCTGAAAATCGTGTGCTATAACACACGAAAATGGCCCGAAACGGACGTTTTCGCGAAAACGCACCTGCGAACCCTTCTAGCCCGGAGACCTACCCCTGGTGGTGTAATTCATTAAACTATGGTCGGTACGTAGAGGAGGGACCGTCAGAGTGACGAAATGAATCATTTTGGCTTCCGTTTGGGCAAGTAATTCTCGGTTGCAAAGGCACCTAAACGGGCTGAAAAAGGCCCGAAACGTGTACCCTACGGTCTAAAAATCAATTAAAATCTCACCAAATGTCTTCTAGAAGGTGTCTGTGCACATCCGGGATGTTGCAAAAAAAATTAACCCGAGTGCTAAAATCGAGTGCTACAACCCAAAAAAATGGCACGAAACGGGCGTTTTCGCGAAAATGCACCTGCGAACCCTTCTGGCCCTGAGACCTACCCCTGGTGGTGTTATGCATTAAACTATGGTCGGTACGTGGAGGAGGGACCTTCAGAGTGGCGAAATGCATCATTTTGACTTAAGTTTGGGCAAGTAAATCTCGGTTGCAAAGGCACCTAAACGGGCCGAAAAAGGCACAAAATGTGTACCATACGGTCCAAAAATCAATGAAGACCTCGCCAAATGTCTTCTACAAGGAGTCTGTGCACATCCGGGATGTTGCAAAAAAATTGACCCGAGTGCTGAAAATCGTGTGCTATAACCCACGAAAATGGCCCGAAGCGGAAGTTTTCGCGAAAACGCACCTGCGAACCCTTCTGGCCCGAAGACCTACCCCTGGTGGTGTTATGCATTAAACTATGGTCGGTACGTGGAGGAGGGACCGTCAGAGTGACGAAATGATTCATTTTGGCTTCCGTTTGGGCAAGTAATTCTCGGTTGCAAAGGCACCTAAACGGGACGAAAAAGGCCCGAAACGTGTACCCTACGGTCCAAAAATCAATGAAAACCTCGCCAAAAGTCTTCTACAAGGAGTCTGTGCACATCCGGGATGTTGCAAAAAAATTGACCCGAGTGCTGAAAATCGTGTGCTATAACCCACGAAAATGGCCCGAAACGAAAGTTTTCACGAAAACGCTCCTGCGAACCCTTTTGGCCCGGAGACCTACCCCTGGTCGTGTTATGTATTAAAATATGGTCTGTACGTGGAGGAGGGACCGTCAGAGTTACGAAATGAATCATTTTGGCTTCCGTTTGGGCAAGTAATTCTCGGTTGCAAAGGCATCTAAACGGGCCGAAAAAGGCCCGAAACGTGTACCCTACGGTCCAAAAATCAATGAAAATCTCGACAAATGTCTTCTAGAAGGAGTATGTGCACATCCGGGATGTTGCAAAAAAAAATTGACCACAGTGGTGAAAATCGTGTGCTATAACCCACGAAAGTGGCCTGAAACGGACGTTTTCGCGAAAACGCACCTGCGAAACCTTCTGGCCCGGAGACCTACCCCTGGTGGTGTTATGCACTAAACTATGGCCGGTACATGGCGGAGGGACCGTCAGAGTGATGAAATGCATTATTTTGGCTTCCGTTTGGGCAAGTAATTCTCGGTTGCAAAGGCACCTAAACGGGTCGAAAAAGGCCCGAAACGTGTACCCTATGGTCCAAAAATCAATGAAAACCTCGCCAAATGTCTTCTACAAGAAGTCTGTGCACATCCGGGATGTTGCAAAAAAATTGACCAGAGTGGTGAAAATCGTGTGCTATAACCCACGAAAATGGCCCGATACGGACGTTTTCGCGAAAACGCACCTGCGAACCCTTCTCGCCCGGAGACCTACCCCTGGTGGTGTTATTCATTAAACTATGGCCGGTACGTGGAGGAGGGACCGTCAGAGTGACGAAATGAATCATTTTGGCTTCCGTTTGGGCAAGTAAATCTCGGTTGCAAAGGCACCTAAACGGGCCGAAAAAGGCCCGAAACGTGTACCCTACGGTCCAAAAATCAATTAAAACCTCGCTAAATGTCTTCTACAAGGAGTCTGTGCACATCCGGGATGTTGCAAAAAAATTGACCAGAGTGGTGAAAATCGTGTGCTATAACCCACGAAAATGGCCCGAAACGGACGTTTTCGCGAAAACGCACCTGCGAGCCCTTTTGGCCCGGAGACCTACCCCTGGTGGTGTTATGCATTAAACTATGGTCGGTACGTGGAGGAGGGACCGTCAGAGTGACGAAATGAATCATTTTGGCTTCCGTTTGGGCAAGTAATTCTCGGTTGCAAAGGCACCTAAACGGGCCGAAAAAGGCCCGAAACGTGTACCCTACGGTCCAAAAATAAATGAAAACATCGCCAAATGTCTTCTACAAGGAGTCTGTGCACATCCGGGATGTTGCAAAAAAATTGACCAGAGTGCTGAAAATCGTGTGCTATAACACACGAAAATGGCCCGAAACGGACGTTTTCGCGAAAACGCACCTGCGAACCCTTCTAGCCCGGAGACCTACCCCTAGTGGTGTAATTCATTAAACTATGGTCGGTACGTAGAGGAGGGACCGTCAGAGTGACGAAATGAATCATTTTGGCTTCCGTTTGGGCAAGTAATTCTCGGTTGCAAAGGCACCTAAACGGGCTGAAAAAGGCCCGAAACGTGTACCCTACGGTCTAAAAATCAATTAAAATCTCACCAAATGTCTTCTAGAAGGTGTCTGTGCACATCCGGGATGTTGCAAAAAAAATTAACCCGAGTGCTAAAATCGAGTGCTACAACCCAAAAAAATGGCACGAAACGGGCGTTTTCGCGAAAATGCACCTGCGAACCCTTCTGGCCCTGAGACCTACCCCTGGTGGTGTTATGCATTAAACTATGGTCGGTACGTGGAGGAGGGACCTTCAGAGTGGCGAAATGCATCATTTTGACTTAAGTTTGGGCAAGTAAATCTCGGTTGCAAAGGCACCTAAACGGGCCGAAAAAGGCACAAAATGTGTACCATACGGTCCAAAAATCAATGAAGACCTCGCCAAATGTCTTCTACAAGGAGTCTGTGCACATCCGGGATGTTGCAAAAAAATTGACCCGAGTGCTGAAAATCGTGTGCTATAACCCACGAAAATGGCCCGAAGCGGAAGTTTTCGCGAAAACGCACCTGCGAACCCTTCTGGCCCGAAGACCTACCCCTGGTGGTGTTATGCATTAAACTATGGTCGGTACGTGGAGGAGGGACCGTCAGAGTGACGAAATGATTCATTTTGGCTTCCGTTTGGGCAAGTAATTCTCGGTTGCAAAGGCACCTAAACGGGACGAAAAAGGCCCGAAACGTGTACCCTACGGTCCAAAAATCAATGAAAACCTCGCCAAAAGTCTTCTACAAGGAGTCTGTGCACATCCGGGATGTTGCAAAAAAATTGACCCGAGTGCTGAAAATCGTGTGCTATAACCCACGAAAATGGCCCGAAACGAAAGTTTTCACGAAAACGCTCCTGCGAACCCTTTTGGCCCGGAGACCTACCCCTGGTCGTGTTATGTATTAAAATATGGTCTGTACGTGGAGGAGGGACCGTCAGAGTTACGAAATGAATCATTTTGGCTTCCGTTTGGGCAAGTAATTCTCGGTTGCAAAGGCATCTAAACGGGCCGAAAAAGGCCCGAAACGTGTACCCTACGGTCCAAAAATCAATGAAAATCTCGACAAATGTCTTCTAGAAGGAGTCTGTGCACATCCGGGATGTTGCAAAAAAAAATTGACCACAGTGGTGAAAATCGTGTGCTATAACCCACGAAAGTGGCCTGAAACGGACGTTTTTGCGAAAACGCACCTGCGAAACCTTCTGGCCCGGAGACCTACCCCTGGTGGTGTTATGCACTAAACTATGGCCGGTACATGGCGGAGGGACCGTCAGAGTGATGAAATGCATTATTTTGGCTTCCGTTTGGGCAAGTAATTCTCGGTTGCAAAGGCACCTAAACGGGTCGAAAAAGGCCCGAAACGTGTACCCTATGGTCCAAAAATCAATGAAAACCTCGCCAAATGTCTTCTACAAGAAGTCTGTGCACATCCGGGATGTTGCAAAAAAATTGACCAGAGTGGTGAAAATCGTGTGCTATAACCCACGAAAATGGCCCGATACGGACGTTTTCGCGAAAACGCACCTGCGAACCCTTCTCGCCCGGAGACCTACCCCTGGTGGTGTTATTCATTAAACTATGGCCGGTACGTGGAGGAGGGACCGTCAGAGTGACGAAATGAATCATTTTGGCTTCCGTTTGGGCAAGTAAATCTCGGTTGCAAAGGCACCTAAACGGGCCGAAAAAGGCCCGAAACGTGTACCCTACGGTCCAAAAATCAATTAAAACCTCGCTAAATGTCTTCTACAAGGAGTCTGTGCACATCCGGGATGTTGCAAAAAAATTGACCAGAGTGGTGAAAATCGTGTGCTATAACCCACGAAAATGGCCCGAAACGGACGTTTTCGCGAAAACGCACCTGCGAGCCCTTTTGGCCCGGAGACCTACCCCTGGTGGTGTTATGCATTAAACTATGGTCGGTACGTGGAGGAGGGACCGTCAGAGTGACGAAATGAATCATTTTGGCTTCCGTTTGGGCAAGTAATTCTCGGTTGCAAAGGCACCTAAACGGGCCGAAAAAGGCCCGAAACGTGTACCCTACGGTCCAAAAATAAATGAAAACATCGCCAAATGTCTTCTACAAGGAGTCTGTGCACATCCGGGATGTTGCAAAAAAATTGACCAGAGTGCTGAAAATCGTGTGCTATAACACACGAAAATGGCCCGAAACGGACGTTTTCGCGAAAACGCACCTGCGAACCCTTCTAGCCCGGAGACCTACCCCTAGTGGTGTAATTCATTAAACTATGGTCGGTACGTAGAGGAGGGACCGTCAGAGTGACGAAATGAATCATTTTGGCTTCCGTTTGGGCAAGTAATTCTCGGTTGCAAAGGCACCTAAACGGGCTGAAAAAGGCCCGAAACGTGTACCCTACGGTCTAAAAATCAATTAAAATCTCACCAAATGTCTTCTAGAAGGTGTCTGTGCACATCCGGGATGTTGCAAAAAAAATTAACCCGAGTGCTAAAATCGAGTGCTACAACCCAAAAAAATGGCACGAAACGGGCGTTTTCGCGAAAATGCACCTGCGAACCCTTCTGGCCCTGAGACCTACCCCTGGTGGTGTTATGCATTAAACTATGGTCGGTACGTGGAGGAGGGACCTTCAGAGTGGCGAAATGCATCATTTTGACTTAAGTTTGGGCAAGTAAATCTCGGTTGCAAAGGCACCTAAACGGGCCGAAAAAGGCACAAAATGTGTACCATACGGTCCAAAAATCAATGAAGACCTCGCCAAATGTCTTCTACAAGGAGTCTGTGCACATCCGGGATGTTGCAAAAAAATTGACCCGAGTGCTGAAAATCGTGTGCTATAACCCACGAAAATGGCCCGAAGCGGAAGTTTTCGCGAAAACGCACCTGCGAACCCTTCTGGCCCGAAGACCTACCCCTGGTGGTGTTATGCATTAAACTATGGTCGGTACGTGGAGGAGGGACCGTCAGAGTGACGAAATGATTCATTTTGGCTTCCGTTTGGGCAAGTAATTCTCGGTTGCAAAGGCACCTAAACGGGACGAAAAAGGCCCGAAACGTGTACCCTACGGTCCAAAAATCAATGAAAACCTCGCCAAAAGTCTTCTACAAGGAGTCTGTGCACATCCGGGATGTTGCAAAAAAATTGACCCGAGTGCTGAAAATCGTGTGCTATAACCCACGAAAATGGCCCGAAACGAAAGTTTTCACGAAAACGCTCCTGCGAACCCTTTTGGCCCGGAGACCTACCCCTGGTCGTGTTATGTATTAAAATATGGTCTGTACGTGGAGGAGGGACCGTCAGAGTTACGAAATGAATCATTTTGGCTTCCGTTTGGGCAAGTAATTCTCGGTTGCAAAGGCATCTAAACGGGCCGAAAAAGGCCCGAAACGTGTACCCTACGGTCCAAAAATCAATGAAAATCTCGACAAATGTCTTCTAGAAGGAGTCTGTGCACATCCGGGATGTTGCAAAAAAAAATTGACCACAGTGGTGAAAATCGTGTGCTATAACCCACGAAAGTGGCCTGAAACGGACGTTTTTGCGAAAACGCACCTGCGAAACCTTCTGGCCCGGAGACCTACCCCTGGTGGTGTTATGCACTAAACTATGGCCGGTACATGGCGGAGGGACCGTCAGAGTGATGAAATGCATTATTTTGGCTTCCGTTTGGGCAAGTAATTCTCGGTTGCAAAGGCACCTAAACGGGTCGAAAAAGGCCCGAAACGTGTACCCTATGGTCCAAAAATCAATGAAAACCTCGCCAAATGTCTTCTACAAGAAGTCTGTGCACATCCGGGATGTTGCAAAAAAATTGACCAGAGTGGTGAAAATCGTGTGCTATAACCCACGAAAATGGCCCGATACGGACGTTTTCGCGAAAACGCACCTGCGAACCCTTCTCGCCCGGAGACCTACCCCTGGTGGTGTTATTCATTAAACTATGGCCGGTACGTGGAGGAGGGACCGTCAGAGTGACGAAATGAATCATTTTGGCTTCCGTTTGGGCAAGTAAATCTCGGTTGCAAAGGCACCTAAACGGGCCGAAAAAGGCCCGAAACGTGTACCCTACGGTCTAAAAATCAATTAAAACCTCGCTAAATGTCTTCTACAAGGAGTCTGTGCACATCCGGGATGTTGCAAAAAAATTGACCAGAGTGGTGAAAATCGTGTGCTATAACCCACGAAAATGGCCCGAAACGGACGTTTTCGCGAAAACGCACCTGCGAGCCCTTTTGGCCCGGAGACCTACCCCTGGTGGTGTTATGCATTAAACTATGGTCGGTACGTGGAGGAGGGACCGTCAGAGTGACGAAATGAATCATTTTGGCTTCCGTTTGGGCAAGTAAATCTCGGTTGCAAAGGCACCTAAACGGGCCGAAAAAGGCCCGAAACGTGTACCCTACGGTCCAAAAATCAATGAAAACCTCGCCAAAAGTCTTCTACAAGGAGTCTGTGCACATCCGGGATGTTGCAAAAAAATTGACCCGAGTGCTGAAAATCGTGTGCTATAACCCACGAAAATGGCCCGAAAAGAAAGTTTTCACGAAAACGCTCCTGCGAACCCTTTTGGCCCGGAGACCTACCCCTGGTCGTGTTATGTATTAAACTATGGTCTGTACGTGGAGGTGGGACCGTCAGAGTGACGAAATGAATCATTTTGGCTTCCGTTGGGGCAAGTAATTCTCGGTTGCAAAGGCATCTAAACGGGCCGAAAAAGGCCCGAAACGTGTACCCTACGGTCCAAAAATCAATGAAAATCTTGCCAAATGTCTTCTAGAAGGAGTCTGTGCACATCCGGGATGTTGCAAAAAAAAAATTGACCACAGTGGTGAAAATCGTGTGCTATAACCCACGAAAGTGGCCTGAAACGGACGTTTTCGCGAAAACGCACCTGCGAACCCTTCTGGCCCGGAGACCTACCCCTGGTGGTGTTATGCACTAAACTATGGTCGGTACATGGCGGAGGGACCGTCAGAGTGATGAAATGCATTATTTTGGCTTCCGTTTGGGCAAGTAATTCTCGGTTGCAAAGGCACCTAAACGGGTCGAAAAAGGCCCGAAATGTGTACCCTATGGTCCAAAAATCAATGAAAACCTCACCAAATGTCTTCTACAAGAAGTCTGTGCACATCCGGGATGTTGCAAAAAAATTGACCAGAGTGGTGAAAATCGTGTGCTATAACCCACGAAAATGGCCCGATACAGACGTTTTCGCGAAAACGCACCTGCGAACCCTTCTCGCCCGGAGACCTACCCCTGGTGGTGTTATTCATTAAACTATGGCCGGTACGTGGAGGAGGGACCGTCAGAGTGACGAAATGAATCATTTTGGCTTCCGTTTGGGCAAGTAAATCTCGGTTGTAAAGGCACCTAAACGGGCCGAAAAAGGCCCGAAACGTGTACCCTACGGTCTAAAAATCAATTAAAACCTCGCTAAATGTCTTCTACAAGGAGCCTCTGCACATCCGGGATGTTGCAAAAAAAATTGACCCGAGTGCCGAAATCGTGTGCTATAAGCCAAAAAAATAGCACGAAACGGACGTTTTCGCGAAAACACACCTGCGAACCCTTCTGGCCCGGAGACCTACCCCTGGTGGTGTTATGCATTAACTATGGTCGGTACGTGCAGGAGGGACCTTCAGAGTGACGAAATGCGTCATTTTGACTCAAGTTTGGGCAAGTAAATCTCGGTTGCAAAGGCACCTAAACGGGCCGAAAAAGGCACGAAATGTGTACCATATGGTCCAAAAATAAATGAAGACCTCACCAAATGTCTTCTACAAGGAGTCTGTGCACATCCGGGATGTTGTAATAAAATTGACCCGAGTGCTGAAAATCGTGTGCTATAACCCACGAAAATGGCCCGAAACGAAAGTTTTCGCGAAAATGCACCTGCGAGCCCTTCTGGCCCGAAGACCTGCCCCTGGTAGTGTTATGCATTAAACTATGGTCGGTACGTGGAGGAGGGACCTTCAGAGTGACGAAATGCAACATTTAGACTTAAGTTTGGGCAAGTAAATCTCGGTTGCAAAGGCACCTAAACGGGCCGAAAAAGGCCTGAAATGTGTACCATATACGGTCCAAAAATCAATGAAGACCTCGCCAAATGTCTTCTACAAGGAGTCTGTGCACATCCGGGATCTTGCAAAAAAATTGACCCGAGTGCTGAAAATCGTGTGCTATAACCCACGAAAATGGACCGAAACGGACGTTTTCGCGAAAACGCTCCTGCGAACCCTTTTGGCCCGTAGTCCTACCCCTGGTGGTGTTATGCATTAAACTATAGGCGGTACGTGGAGGAGGGACCGTCAGAGAGACGAAATGAATCATTTTGGCTTCCATTTGGGTAAGTAATTCTCGGTTGCAATGGCACCTAAACGGGTCAAAAAAGGCCCGAAACGTGTACCCTACGGTCCAGAAATGAATGAAAATCTCGCCAAATGTCTTCTAGAAGGAGTCTGTGCACATTCGGGATGTTGCAAAAAAAATTGACTAGAGTGGTGAAAATCGTGTGTTATAACCCACGAAAATGGCCCGAAACGAACTTTTTCGCGAAAACGCTCTTGCGAACCCTTTTGGCCCGGAGACCTACCCCTGGTGGTGTTATGTATTAAACTATGGTCAGTACCTGGAGGAGGGACCGTCAGAGTGACGAAATGAAACATTTTGGCTTCCGTTTGGGCAAGTAATTCTCGGTTGCAAAGGCACCTAAACGGGCCGAAAAAGGCCCGAAACGTGTACCCTACGTTGCAAAAATCAATGAAAATCTCGCCAAATGTCTTCTAGAAGGAGTCTGTGCACATCCGAGATGTTGCAAAAAAAATTGACCAGAGTGGTGAAAATCGTGTGCTATAACCCACGAAAGTGGCCTGAAACGGATGTTTTCGCGAAAACGCACCTGCGAACCCTTCTGGCCCGGAGACCTACCCCTGGTGGTGTTATGCATTAAACTATGGTCGGTACATGGCGGAGGGACCGTCAGAGTGATGAAATGCATCATTTTGGCTTCCGTTTGGGCAAGTAGTTCTCGGTTGCAAAGGCACCTAAACGGGCCGAAAAAGACCCGAAACGTGTACCCTACGGTCTAAAAATCTATTAAAACCTCCCTAAATGTCTTCTACAAGGAGTCTGTGCACATCCGGGATGTTGCAAAAAAAATTGACCCGAGTGTCGAAATCGTGTGCTATAACCCAAAAAAATGGCACGAAACAGACGTTTTCGCGAAAACACACCTGCGAACTCTTCTGGCTCGGAGACCTACCCCTGGTGGTGTTATGCATTAACTATGGTCGGTACGTGGAGGAGGGACCTTCAGAGTGACGAAATGCATCATTTTGACTTAAGTTTGGGCAAGTAAATCTCGGTTGCAAAGGCACCTAAACGGGCCGAAAAAGGCACGAAATGTGTACCATACGGTCCAAAAATAAATGAAGACCTCGCCAAATGTCTTCTACAAGGAGTCTGTGCACATCTGGGATGTTGTAATAAAATTGACCCGAGTGCTGAAAATCGTGTGCTATAACCCACGAAAATGGCCCGAAACGGACGTTTTCTCGAAAACGCACCTGGGAGCCCTTTTGGCCCGGAGACCTACCCCTGGTGGTGTTATGCATTAAACTATGGTCGGTACGTAGAGGAGGGACCGTCAGAATGACGAAATGAATCATTTTGGCTTCCGTTTGGGCAAGTAAATCTCGGTTGCAAAGGCACCTAAACGGGCCGAAAAAGGCCCGAAACGTGTACCCTACGGTCTAAAAATCTATTAAAACCTCGCTAAATGTCTTCTACGAGGAGTCTGTGCACATCCGGGATGTTGCAAAAAAAATTGACACGAGTGCCGAAATCGTATGCTATAACCCAAAAAAATGGCACGAAACGGACGTTTTCGCGAAAACACACCTGCGAACCCTTCTGGCCCGGAGACCTACCCCTGGTGGTGTTATGCATTAACTATGGTCGGTACGTGGAGGAGGGACCTTCAGAGTGACGAAATGCATCATTTTGACTTAAGTTTGGGCAAGTAAATCTCGGTTGCAAAGGCACCTAAACGGGCCGAAAAAGGCACGAAATGTGTACCATACGGTCCAAAAATAAATGAAGACCTCGCCAAATGTCTTCTACAAGGAGTCTGTGCACATCCGGGATGTTGTAATAAAATTGACCCGAGTGCTGAAAATCGTGTGCTATAACCCACGAAAATGGCCCGAAACGAAAGTTTTCGCGAAAACGCACCTGCGAACCCTTCTGGCCCGAAGACCTGCCCCTGGTGGTGTTATGCATTAAACTATGGTCGGTACGTGGAGGAGGGACCTTCAGAGTGACGAAATGCAACATTTAGACTTAAGTTTGGGCAAGTAAATCTCGGTTGCAAAGGCACCTAAACGGGCCGAAAAAGGCCTGAAATGCGTACCATATACGGTCCAAAAATCAATGAAGACCTCGCCAAATGTCTTCTACAAGGAGTCTGTGCACATTCGGGATGTTGCAAAAAAAATTGACCCGAGTGCTGAAAATCGTGTGCTATAACCCACGAAAATGGCACTAAACGGACGTTTTCGCGAAAACGCTCCTGCGAACCCTTTTGGCCCGGAGACCTACCCCTGGTGTTGTTATGAGTTAAACTATAGTCGGTACGTGGAGGAGGGACCGTCAGAGTGACGAAATGAATCATTTTTGCTTCCGTTTGGGCAAGTAATTCACGGTTGCAAAGGCACCAAAACGGGCCGAAAAAGGCCCGAAACGAGTACCCTATGGTCCAAAAATCAATGAAAATCTCGCCAAATGTCTTCTAGAAGGAGTCTGTGCACATCCGGGATGTTGCAAAAAAAATTGACTAGAGTGGTGAAAATCGTGTGCTATAACCCACGAAAATGACCCGAAACGAACGTTTTCGCGAAAACGCACCTGCGAACCCTTCTGGCCCGGAGACCTACGCCTGGTGGTGTTATGCATTAAACTATGGTCGGAACATGGCGGAGGGACCGTCAGAGTGATGAAATGCATCATTTTGGCTTCCGTTTGGGCAAGTAATTCTCGGTTGCAAAGGCACCTAAACGGGCCGAAAAAGGCCCGAAACGTGTACCCTACGGTCCAAAAATCAATGAAAACCTCGCCAAATGTCTTCTACAAGGAGTCTGTGCACATCCGGGATGTTGCAAAAAAATTGACCAGAGTGATAAAAATCGTGTGCTATAACCCACGAAAATGGCCCGAAACAGACGTTTTCGCGAAAACGCACCTGCGAACCCTTGTAGCCCGGAGACCTACCCCTTGTGGTGTTATTCATTAAACTATGGTCGGTACGTGGAGGAGGGACCGTCATGGTGACGAAATGAATCATTTTGGCTTCCGTTTGGGCAAGTAAATCTCGGTTGCAAAGGCACCTAAACGGGCCGAAAAAGGCCCGAAACGTGTACCCTACGGTCTAAAAATCAATTAAAACCTCGCCAAATGTCTTCTACAAGGAGTCTGTGCATATCCGGGATGTTGCAAAAGAATTAACCCGTGTGCTGAAATCGTGTGCTATAACCCAAAAAAATGGCACGAAACGGGCGTTTTCGCGAAAACGCACCTGCGAACCCTTCTGGCCCGGAGACCTAACCCTGGTGGTGTTATGCATTAAACTATGGTCGGTACGTGGAGGAGGGACCTTCAGAGTGACAGAATGCATCATTTTGACTTAAGTTTGTGCAAGTAAATCTCGATTGCAAAGGCACCTAAATGGGCCGAAAAAGGCACAAAATGTGTACCATACGGTCCAAAAATCAATGAAGACCTCGCCAAATGTCTTCTACAAGGAGTCTGTGCACATCCGGGATGTTCCAAAAAAATTGACCCGAGTGCTGAAAATCGTGTGCTATAACCCACGAAAATGGCCCGAAACGGACGTTTTCGCGAAAACGCACCTGCGAGCCCTTTTAGCCCGGAGACCTACCCCTCGTGGTGTTATGCATTAAACTATGGTCGGTACGTGGAGGAGGGATTGTCAGAGTGACGAAATGAATCATTTTGGCTTCCGTTTGGGCAAGTAATTCTCGGTTGCAAAGGCACCTAAACGGGCCGAAAAAGGCCCGAAACGTGTACCCTACGGTCCAAAAATCAATAAAAATCTCGCCAAATGTCTTCTACAAGGAGTCTGTGCACATCCGGGATGTTGCACAAAAATTGACCAGAGTGGTGAAAATCGTGTGCTATAACCCACGAAAATGGCCCGAAACAGTCGTTTTCGCGAAAACGCACCTGCGAACCATTCTGGCCCGGAGACCTACCCCTGGTGGTGTTATGCATTAAACTATGGTCGGTACATGGCGGAGGGACCGTCAGAGTGATGAAATGCATCATTTTGGCTTCCGTTTGGGCAAGTAGTTCTCGGTTGCAAAGGCACCTAATCAGGCCGAAAAAGGCCCTAAACGTGTACCCTACGGTCCAAAAATCAATGAAAACCTCGCCAAATGTCTTCTACAAGGAGTCTGTGCACATCCGGGATGTTGCAAAAAAATTGACCAGAGTGGTGAAAATCGTGTGCTATAACCCACGAAAATGGCCCGAAACGGACGTTTTCGCGAAAACGCACCTGCGAGCCCTTTTGGCCCGGAGACCTACCCCTGGTGGTGTTATGCATTAAACTATGGTCGGTACGTGGAGGAGGGACCGTCAGAGTGACGAAATGAATCATTTTGGCTTCCGTTTGGGCAAGTAATTCTCGGTTACAAAGGCACCTAAACGGGCCGAAAAAGGCCCGAAACGTGTACCCTACGCTCCAAAAATCAATGAAAACATCGCCAAATGTCTTCTACAAGGAGTCTGTGCACATCCGGGATGTTGCAAAAAAATTGACCAGAGTGCTGAAAATCGTGTGCTATAACCCACGAAAATGGCCCGAAACGGATGTTTTCACGAAAACGCACCTGCGAACCCTTCTAGCCCGGAGACCTACCCCTGGTGGTGTTATTCATTAAACTATGGTCAGTACGTAGAGGAGGGACCGTCAGAGTGACGAAATGAATCATTTTGGCTTCCGTTTGGGCAAGTAAATCTCGGTTGCAAAGGCACCTAAACGGGCCGAAAAAGGCCCGAAACGTGTACCCTACGGTCTAAAAATCAATTAAAACCTCGCCAAATGTCTTCTCGAAGGTGTTTGTGCACATCCGGGATGTTGCAAAAAAAATTAACCCGAGTGCTAAAATCGAGTGCTACAACCCAAAAAAATGGCACGAAACGGGTGTTTTCGCGAAAACGCACCTGCGAACCCTTCTGGCCCGGAGACCTACCCCTGGTGGTGTTATGCATTAAACTATCGTCGGTACGTGGAGGAGGGACCTTCAGAGTCGCGAAATGCATCATTTTGACTTAAGTTTGGGCAAGTAAATCTCGGTTGCAAAGGCACCTAAACGGGCCGAAAAAGGCACAAAATGTGTACCATACGGTCCAAAAATCAATGAAGACCACGCCAAATGTCTTCTACAAGGAGTCTGTGCACATCCGGGATGTTGCAAAAAAATTGACCCTAGTGCTGAAAATCGTGTGCTATAACCCACGAAAATGGCCCGAAGCGGAAGTTTTCGCGAAAACGCACCTGCGAACCCTTCTGGCCCGAAGACCTACCCCTGGTGGTGTTATGCATTAAATTATGGTCGGTACATGGAGGAGGGACCGTCAGAGTGACGAAATGATTCATTTTGGCTTCCGTTTGGGCAAGTAATTCTCGGTTGCAAAGGCACCTAAACGGGACGAAAAAGGCCCGAAACGTGTACCCTACGGTCCAAAAATCAATGAAAACCTCGCCAAAAGTCTTCTACAAGGAGTCTGTGCACATCCGGGATGTTGCAAAAAAATTGACCCGAGTGCTGAAAATCGTGTGCTATAACCCACGAAAATGGCCCGAAACGAAAGTTTTCACGAAAACGCTCCTGCGAACCCTTTTGGCCCGGAGACCTACCCCTGGTGGTGTTATGCATTAAACTATGGTCGGTACGTGGAGGAGGGACCTTCAGAGTGACGAAATGCATCATTTAGACTTAAGTTTGGGCAAGTAAATCTCGGTTGCAAAGGCACCTAAACGGGCTGAAAAAGGCCCGAAATGTGTACCATATACGGTCCAAAAATCAATGAAGACCTCGCCAAATAACTTCTACAAGGAGTCTGTGCACATCCGGGATCTTGCAAAAAAAATTGACCCGAGTGCTGAAAATCGTGTGCCATAACCCACGAAAATGGCTCGAAACGAAAGTTTTCGCGAAAACGCTCCTGCAACCCTTTTGGCCCGGAGACCTACCCCTGGTGGTATTATGCATTAAACTATTGTCGGTACGTGGAGGAGGGACCGTCAGAGTGACGAAATGAATCATTTTGGCTTCCGTTTGGCAAGTAATTCTCGGTTGCAAAGGCACCTAAACGGGCCGAAAAAGGCCCGAAACGTGTACCATACGGTCCAAAAATCAATGAAAATCTCGCCAAATATCTTCTAGAAGGAGTCTGTGCACATCCGGGATGTTGCAAGAAAAATTGACTAGAGTGGTGAAAATCGTGTGCTATAACCCACGAAAATGACCCGAAACGAACGTTTTCGCGAAAACGTACCTGCGAACCCTTCTGGCCCGGAGACCTACCCCTGGTGGTGTTATGCATTAAACTATGGTCGGTACATGGCGGAGGGACCGTCAGAGTGATGAAATGCATCATTTTGGCTTCCGTTTGGGCAAGTAATTCTCGGTTGCAAAGGCACTTAAACGGGCCGAAAAAGGCTCGAAATGTGTACCCTACGGTCCAAAAATCAATGAAAATCTCGCCAAATGTCTTCTAGAAGGAGTCTGTGCACATCCGGGATGTTGCAAAAAAAATTGACCAGAGTGGTGAAAATCGTGTGCTATAACCCACGAAAGTGGCCTGAAACGGACGTTTTCGCGAAAACGCACCTGCGAACCCTTCTGGCCCGGAGACCTACCCCTGGTGGTGTTATGCATTAAACTATGGTCGGTACATGGCGGAGGGACCGTTAGAGTGATGAAATGCATCATTTTGGCTTCCGTTTGGGCAAGTAGTTCTCGGTTGCAAAGGCACCTAAACGGGCCGAAAAAGGCCCGAAACGTGTACCCTACGGTCTAAAAATCTATTAAAACCTCCCTAAATGTCTTCTACAAGGAGTCTGTGCACATCCGGGATGTTGCAAAAAAAATTGACCCGAGTGCCGAAATCGTGTGCTATAACCCAAAAAACTGGCACGAAACGGGCGTTTTCGCAAAAACACACCTGCGAACGCTTCTGGCCCGGAGACCTACCCCTGGTGGTGTTATGCATTAACTATGGTCGGTACGTGGAGGAGGGACCGTCAGAGTGATGAAATGCATCATTTTGGCTTCCGTTTGGGCAAGTAATTCTCTGTTGCAAAGGCACCTAAACGGGCCGAAAAAGGCCCGAAACCTGTACCCTACGGTCCAAAAATCAATGAAAACCTCGCCAAATGTCTTCTACAAGGAGTTTGTGCACATTCGGGATGTTGCAAAAAAATTAACCAGAGTGGTGAAAATCGTGTGCTATAACCCACGAAAATGGCCCGAAACGGACGTTTTCGCGAAAATGCACCTGCGAACCCTTCTGGCCCGGAGACCTACCCCTGGTGGTGTTATCCATTAACTATGGTCGGTACGTGGAGGAGGGACCTTCAGAGTGACGAAATGCATCATTTTGACTTAAGTTTGGGCAAGTAAATCTCGGTTGCAAAGGCACCTAAACGGGCCGAAAAAGGCACGAAATGTGTACCTTACGGTCCAAAAATAAATGAAGACCTCGCCAAATGTCTTCTACAAGGAGTCTGTGCACATCCGGGATGTTGCAAAAAAATTGACCAGAGTGGTGAAAATCGTGTGCTATAACCCACGAAAATGGCCCGAAACAGTCGTTTTCGCGAAAACGCACCTGCGAACCATTCTGGCCCAGAGACCTACCCCTGGTGGTGTTATGCATTAAACTATGGTCGGTACATGGCGGAGGGACCGTCAGAGTGATGAAATGCATCATTTTGGCTTCCGTTTGGGCAAGTAGTTGTCGGTTGCAAAGGCACCTAAACGGGCCGAAAAAGGCCCGAAACGTGTACCCTACGGTCCAAAAATTAATGAAAACCTCGCCAAATGTCTTGTACAAGGAGTCTGTGCACATCCGGGATGTTGCAAAAAAATTGACCCGAGTGGTGAAAATCGTGTGCTATAACCCACGAAAATGGCCCGAAATGGACGTTTTCGCGAAAACGCACCTGCGAACCATTCTGGCCCGGAGACCTACCCCTGGTGGTGTTATGCATTAAACTGTGGTCGGTACATGGCGGAGGGACCGTCAGATTGATGAAATGCATCATTTTGGCTTTCGTTTGGGCAAGTAGTTCTCGGTTGCAAAGGCACCTAAACGGGCCGAAAAAGGCCCGAAACATGTACCCTACGGTCCAAAAATCAATGAAAACCTCGCCAAATGTCTTCTACAAGGAGTCTGTGCACATCCGGGATGTTGCAAAAAAATTGACCAGAGTGGTGAAAATCGTGTGCTATAACCCACGAAAATGGCACGAAACAGACGTTTTCACGAAAACGAACCTGCGAACCCTTCTGGCCCGAAGACCTACCCCTGGTGGTGTTATGCTTTAAACTATGGTCGGTACGTGGAGGAGGGACCGTCAGAGTGACGAAATGAATCATTTTGGCTTCCGTTTGGGCAAGTAATTCTCGGTTGCAAAGGCACCTAAACGGGCCGAAAAAGGACCGAAACGTGTACCCTACGGTCCAAAAATCAATGAAAACCTCGCCAAATGTCTTCTACAAGGAGTCTATGCACATCGGGGATGTTGCAAAAAAATTGACCCGAGTGGTGAAAATCGTGTGCTATAACCCACGAAAATGGCCCGAAATGGACGTTTTCGCGAAAACGCACCTGCGAACCATTCTGGCCCGGAGACCTACCCCTGGTGGTGTTATGCATTAAACTGTTTTCGGTACATGGCGGAGGGACCGTCAGATTGATGAAATGCATCATTTTGGCTTTCGTTTGGGCAAGTAGTTCTCGGTTGCAAAGGCACCTAAACGGGCCGAAAAAGGCCCGAAACATGTACCCTACGGTCCAAAAATCAATGAAAACCTCGCCAAATGTCTTCTACAAGGAGTCTGTGCACATCCGGGATGTTGCAAAAAAATTGACCAGAGTGGTGAAAATCGTGTGCTATAACCCATGAAAATGGCACGAAACAGACGTTTTCGCCAAAACGAACCTGCGAACCCTTCTGGCCCGAAGACCTACCCCTGGTGGTGTTATGCATTAAACTATGGTCGGTACGTGGAGGAGGGACCGTCAGAGTGAAGAAATGAATCATTTTGGCTTCCGTTTGGGCAAGTAAATCTCGGTTGCAAAGGCACCTAAACGGGCCGAAAAAGGCCCGAAACGTGTACCCTACGGCCCAAAAATCAATGAAAACCTCGCCAAATGTCTTCTACAAGGAGTCTGTGCACATCCGGGATGTTGCAAAAAAATTGACCAGAGTGGTGAAAATCGTGTGCTATAACCCACGAAAATGGCCCGAAATGGACGTTTTCACGAAAACGCACCTGCGAACCATTCTGGCCCGGAGACCTACCCCTGGTGGTGTTATCCATTAAACTATGGTCGGTACATGGCGGAGGGACCGTCAGATTGATGAAATGCATCATTTTGGCTTCCGTTTGGGCAAGTAGTTCTCGGTTGCAAAGGCACCTAAACGGGCCGAAAAAGGCCCGAAACGTGTACCTACGGTCCAAAAATCAATGAAAACCTCACCAAATGTCTTTTACAAGGAGTCTGTGCACATCCGAGATGTTGCAAAAAAATTAACCAGAGTGGTGAAAATCGTGTGCTATAACCCACGAAAATAGCCCGAAACGGACGTTTTCGCAAAAATGCACCTGCGAACCCTTATGGCCCGGAGACCTACCCCTGGTGGTCTTATTCATTAAACTATGGTCGGTACGTAGAGGAGGGACCGTCAGAGTGACGAAATGAATCGTTTTGGCTTCCGTTTGGGCAAGTAAATCTCGGTTGTAAAGGCACCTAAACGGGCCGAAAAAGGCCCGAAATGTGTACCCTACGATCTAAAAATCAATTAAAACCTCGCCAAATGTCATCTACAAGGAGTCTGTGCACATTCGGGATGTCGCCAAAAATTGACCTGAATGCTGAAATCGTGTGCTAACCCACGAAAAGGCCCGAAATGTGTACCATACGGTCCAAAAATCAATGAAGACCTCGCCAAATGTCTTCTACAAGGAGTCTGTGCACATCCGGGATCTTACAAAAAAATTGACCCGAGTGATGAAAATCGTGTGCTATGACCCACGAAAATGGCCTGAAACGGACGTTTTCGCGAAAACGCACCTGCGAAGCCTTCTGGCTTGGAGACCTACCCCTAGTGGTGTTATGCATTAAACTATGGTCAGTACATGGAGGAGGGACCGTCAGAGTGACGAAATGAATCATTTTGGCTTCCATTTGGGCAAGTAATTCTCGGTTGCAAAGGCACCTAAACGGGCCGAAAAAGGCCCGAAACGTGTACCCTACGGTCCAAAAATCAATGAAAACCTCGCCAAATGTCTTCTACAAGGAGTCTGTGCACATCCGGGATGTTGCAAAAAAATTGACCAGAGTGGTGAAAATCGTGTGCTATAACCCACGAAAATGGCACGAAACAGACGTTTTCGCGAAAACGCACCTGCGAACCCTTCTGGCCCGAAGACCTACCCCTGGTGGTGTTATGCATTAAACTATGGTCGGTACATGGAGGAGGGACCGTCAGAGTGACGAAATGAATCATTTTGGCTTCCGTTTGGGCAAATAATTCTCGGTTGGAAAGGCACCTAAACGGGCCGAAAAAGGCCCGAAACGTGTACCCTATGGTCCAAAAATCAATGAAAACCTCGCCAAATGTCTTCTACAAGGAGTCTGTGCACATCCGGGATGTTGCAAAAAAATTGACCATAGTGGTGAAAATCGTGTGCTATAACCCACGAAAATGGCCCGAAACGGACGTTTTCGCGAAAACGCACCTGCGAACCCTTCTGGCCCGGAGACCTACCCCTGGTGGTGTTATGCATTAAACTATGGTCGGTACATGGAGGAGGGACCGTCAGAGTGAGGAAATGAATCATTTTGGCTTCCGTTTGGGCAAGTAATTCTCGGTTGCAAAGGCACCTAAACGGGCCGAAAAAGGCCCGAAACGTGTACCCTATGGTCCAAAAATCAATGAAAACCTCGCCAAATGTCTTCTACAAGGAGTCTGTGCACATCCGGGATGTTGCAAAAAAATTGACCATAGTGGTGAAAATCGTGTGCTATAACCCACGAAAATGGCCCGAAACGGACGTTTTCGCGAAAACACACCTGCGAGCCCTTTTGGCCCGGAGACCTACCCCTGGTGGTGTTATGCATTAAACTATGGTCAGTACGTGGAGGAGGGACCGTCAGAGTGACGAAATGAATCATTTTGGCTTCCGTTTGGGCAAGTAATTCTCGGTTGCAAAGAACCTAAACGGGCCGAAAATGGCCCGAACGTGTACCCTACGGTCCAAAAATCAATGAAAATCTCGCCAAATGTCTTCTAGAAGGAGTCTGTGCACATCCGGGATGTTGCAAAAAAATTGACCAGAGTGGTGAAAATCATGTGCTATAACCCACGAAAATGGCCCGAAACGGACGTTTGCGTGAAAACGCACCTGCGAACCCTTCTGGCCCGGAGACCTACCCCTGGTGGTGTTATGCATTAAACTATGGTCGGTAAATGGCGGAGGGACCGTCAGAGTGATGAAATGCATCATTTTGGCTTCCGTTTGGGCAAGTAGTGCTCGGTTGCAAAGGCACCTAAACGCGATGAAAAAGGCCCGAAACGTGTACCCTACGGTCCAAAAATCAATGAATACCTCGCCAAATGTCTTCTACAAGGAGTTTGTGCACATCCGGGATGTTGCAAAAAAATTAACCATAGTGGTGAAAATCGTGTGCTATAACCCACGAAAATGGCCCGAAACGGACGTTTTCGCGAAAACGCACCTGCGAACCCTTCTGGCCCGGAGACCTACCCTGGTGGTGTTATTCATTAAACTATGGTCGGTACGTAGAGGAGGGACCGTCAGAGTGACGAAATGAATCATTTTGGCTTCCATTTGGGCAAGTAAATCTCGGTTGCAAAGGCACCTAAACGGGCCGAAAAAGGCCCAAAACGTGTACCCTACGGTCTAAAAATCAATTACAACCTCGCCAAATGTCTTCTACAAGGAGTCTGTGCACATTCGGGATGTTGCAAAAAAATTGACCCGAGTGCTGAAATCGTGTGCTATAACCCACGAAAAGGCCCGAAATGTCCCGAAACGGACGTTTTCGCGAAAACGCTCCTGCGAAGCCTTCTGGCCCGGAGACCTACCCCTGGTGGTGTTATGCATTAAACTATGGTCGAGGAGGGACCGTCAGAGTGACGAAATGAATCATTTTGGCTTACGTTTGGGCAAGTAATTCTCGGTTGCAAAGGCACCTAAACAGGCCGAAAAATGCCCGAAATGTGCACCCTACGGTCCAAAAATCAATGAAAACCTCTCCAAATGTCTTCTACAAGGAGTCTGTGCACATCCGAGATGTTGCAAAAAAATTGACCAGAGTGGTGAAAATCATGTGCTATAACCCACGAAAATGGCACGAAACGGACGTTTTCGCGAAAACGCACCTGCGAACCCTTCTGGCCCGAAGACCTACCCCTGGTGGTGTTATGCATTAAACTATGGTCGGTACGTGGAGGAGGGACCGTTAGAGTGACGAAATGAATCATTTTGGCTTCCGTTTGGGCAAGTAATTCTCGGTTGCAAAGGCACCTAAACAGGCCGAACAATGCGGTCCAAAAATCAATGAAAACCTTTCCAAATGTCTTCTACAAGGAGTCTGTGCACATCCGGGATGTTGCAAAAAAATGGACCAGAGCAGAGAAAATCGTGTGCTATAACCCACGAAAATGGCCCGAAACGGACGTTTTCGCGAAAACGCACCTGCGAGCCCTTTTGGCCCGGAGACCTACCCCTGGTGGTGTTATGCATTAAACTATGGTCGGTACGTGGAGGAGGGACCGTCAGAGTGACGAAATGAATCATTTTGGGTTCCGTTTGGGCAAGTAATTCTCGGTTACAAAGGCACCTAAACGGGCCGAAAAAGACCTGAAACGTGTACCCTACGGTCCAAAAATCAATGAAAATCTCGCCAATTGTCTTCTACAAGGAGTCTGTGCACATCCGTGATGTTGCAAAAAAATTGACCAGAGTGGTGAAAATCGTGTGCTATAACCCACGAAAATGGCCCGAAACGGACGTTTTCGCGAAAACGCACCTGCGAACCCTTCTGGCCCGGAGACCTACCCCTAGTGGTGTTATGCATTAAACTATGGTCAGGACATGGCGGATGGACCGTCAGAGTGACGAAATGCATCATTTTGGCTTCCGATTGGGCAAGTAGTTCTCGGTTGCTAAGGCACCTAAACGGGTCGAAAAAGGCCTGAAACTTGTACCCTACGGTCTAAAAATCAATTAAAACCTTGCCAAATGTCTTCTACAAGTAGTCTGTGCACATTCAGGATGTTGCAAAAAAATTGACCCGAGTGCTGAAATCGTGTGCTATAACCCACGAAAAGGCCCGAAATGTGTACCATACGGTCCAAAAATCAATGAAGACCTCGCCAAATGTCTTCTACAAGGAGTCTGTGCACATCCAGGATCTTGCAAAAAAATTGACCCGAGTGGTGAAAATCGTGTGCTATAACCCATGAAAATGGCCCGAAACGGACGTTTTCGTGAAAACGCACCTGCGAAGCCTTCTGGCCCGGAGACCTACCCCTGGTGGTGTTATGCATTAAACTATGGTCAGTACGTGGAGGAGGGACCGTCAGAGTGAGGAAATGAATCATTTTGGCTTCCGTTTGGGCAAGTAATTCTCGTTTGCAAAGGCACCTAAACGGGCTGAAAAATGCCCGAAACGTGCACCCTACGGTCCAAAAATCAATGAAAACCTCTCCAAATGTCTTCTACAAGGAGTCTGCACATCCGGGATATTGCAAAAAAATTGACCAGTGTGGTGAAAATCGTGTGCTATAACCCACGAAAATGGCAAGAAACAGACGTTTTCGCGAAAATGTACCTGCGAACCCTTCTGGGCCGAAGACCTACCCCTGGTGGTGTTATGCATTAAACTATGGTTGGTACGTGGAGGAGGGACCGTCAGAGTGACGAAATGAATCATTTTGGCTTCCGTTTGGGCAAGTAATTCTTGGTTGCAAAGGCACCTAAACGGGCCGAACAATGCGGTCCAAAAATTAGTGAAAACCTTTCCATATATCTTCTACAAGGAGTCTGTGCACATCCGGGATGTTGCAAAAAAATTGACCAGAGTGGTGAAAATCGTGTGCTATAACCCACGAAAATGGCACGAAACTGACGTTTTCGCGAAAACGCACCTGCGAACCCTTCTGGCCCGAAGACCTACCCCTGGTGGTGTTATGCATTAAACTATGGTCGGTACGTGGAGGAGGGGCCGTCAGAGTGACGAAATGAATCATTTTGGCTTCCGTTTGGGCAAGTAATTCTCGGTTGCAAAGACACCTAAACGGGCCGAAAAAGGTCCGAAATGTGTACCATACAGTCCAAAAATCAATGAAGACCTCACCAAATGTCTTCTACAAGGAGTCTGTGCACATCCGGGATCTTGCAAAAAAATTGACCCGAGTGTTGAAAATCGTGTGCTATAACCCACGAAAATGGCCCGAAACGGAAGTTTTCGCGAAAATGCACCCGCGAACCCTTCTAGCCCGAAGACCTACCCCTGGTGGTGTTATGCATTAAACTATGGTTGGTACGTGGAGGAGGGACCGTCAGAGTGACGAAATGAATCATTTTGGCTTCCGTTTGGGCAAGTAATTCTCGGTTGCAAAGGCACCTAAACGGGCCGAAAAAGGCCCGAAACGTGTACCCTACGGTTGTTGACGCAAAAATAGGACGTCACCCTTGCGCGCGACAGACGTGACTCCCCGGTCTGTAGCGAGGCGTGCCAGCAAATCTGACCTGTTGATTGACAATGGAAAATATTAGGGATCGGCTACAGAACCGATGGCTTGTCAGCGACACGTGTACCAGCCAATCGGCTGATACGAAGTAAAGCGGGATCGGTCGGCTCGAGAGTGACCGAAGCGCGGGTGCGTAAGTAGATCGATCGGCTGAATCGGCCGATCGTGACGTCAGCACTCGAGTAGGTCGAAATCGGCTGCGATGTTAGATGCCGATAGGATCTAGATCGAGTGGATGGTAAAGATAATAGCTAAAACCACAAGAATTGGTACGAAAACTTGTAGATCTAGCTAATTTCGGTAAGGGGTGAATAAAGAACTTGATGAAACCTCAGTGATGCACCCGGGGGTTAAAGCCTAGGATTATTAGGTAAAATGGTACTCACAAGCTTGCCGGAGAACAGTTGATGCAGCCCGACGAACTTCGAAGCACGACGTTGTAGAAAAGAGAAAAACGAAATGGCGAAGTCGTCAAAAAGTAGATGCTGTAAAGGTAGATGCTGTAAAGTAGATGCAGTAAAAGTAAAGGGTTTGCCCGGAGGCGGTTTGTTTGATATTGGTGTGTACACTTTTTTCCGACCACGCAGGGTTGCTATTTATGTCCTGAGGACAACCCCGACTCCTAGCCGATCACGGCAATGTTTACTTGTATCTAAAGATAAAAAACTACTAAAAATAGAAAAGGACTCTCGTAGGAGACAAAAGACCCTCTAAAAACTGACTCTTGACCCGTCGCCAATCACGAATTGACCCGCCTCCACCGTACTTTCCATCTGGCACATTTCTTTGAATACCGCCTTCTTCATGCCCATCAGCCGATCCTCTGGTTTGCCATCAGCTGATCGCTCTGACCTACTGGCCCACTGTTAGGGCTGAATTCTTCTGACCATCGGTGGATCTCGTTGACTGCTCTGTTCTTCCTTCCATCGACCGATTACACTCTCGTTTTCATCGGCTGCTTCTCCTTATCCCTTTTTGACCCTATTTTCCCAAAAAATGGTGTCAACACATGCCCCCCAGTTTCGGAGTAAATGATCTTTTTGCTCCGAAATTTGCTTGATATCTTCTGAATAATAGTCGACCTGATCAATCTGCTTTGATAATGCCTTGTCCTTTCTGTCTGACTTTCCTTGGGGTTGTTCACCATGTGACTTCTTTGGCTCTTTCGTTCCCCTTCCCTATAAGACTCATCTGTTTACCCCAGGGTTCCTTGTATCTCCTCTTGCCTTTGGTTTTTTCCTGATGTAGGTGTTAGCTCTTTCAGTCTTATGGGTATGAGAGGCATCCTCCCCTGGAAAACTCTGCGAGCACCGATGATCATCACTGGCCATTGACAGATTTTAACTCAAAATAGCATTCCTCTTGAGTACTGCTAGTGAACTAGTAGACTCCGTTTGTGCTATTGGGTAGAAGACATCTGTGAACTATGCTCTGCAGTCTGTCGATGCGATAGAGAAACTTTCAATCGTCTAAGTGTATATGGGTCATCCTTTATTTGGGGGTGATTCCTCTGAATCGGTCAACCTTTGGAAACTGAGTCATTCACGGGTTATCTGTTTCCCCTTTTGCCGGATCTGGCGTCTTCAGTTTCTGTCTTTTCTGGCTCCTTCATCTCTATCTCTTCCGATGCTCTGGCTATACATAACCATCCTCATACCTTTACGGAGACCCCACCCTTCCGACTATGGCTCGAGATATAGGTCCAGGGAGCTTTAGACTCTTGTTCTTTGATTTTTCTCCCTTTCCCTGATTCAAGATGGCTAGAAGAATTCTTGTGAAATAGTCCAGAACATACTCCTCTCTCTAGCCTCCTTTTGTGAAGTCAGGAGGTCCAACAGCTAGAAGAAGCCTTGTGATGCAACTTAGGTGCATCAGCTGGTGGAGGAGGGCGGAAGTTGTTCCTGGATGTTGTGGAAAGAAGAACAACCCTATGTCTTCTTTCCCAACAATCTTGACGGGAAGAATTACCCCATCTGGTGATTCATCTTCGTCAAATTTGCACTTTCTTTTTTGTTTTTCTCTTTCTTCGTCCCTATCATCTGTTTCGTCGATAACTGATGTAATAGGCTTGTAATGGATCATCCAAGATATCTTCAGATGTATTCTTCAAATCTGTACTTGTAACACCATCACTGTAATCGAAGATGAGAGAAAATATATATATATTTTTTATTCTAAGGGCGATTTGTATATCGTCCATAACATAAAACCGAACATGCTTCGATGATTCAGCTTCTTGCTACTAGAGACGATTTTCCCACGATCGGCTGCAACTTGAGTCTCAAATCGGCTGTTTTTAGCCTCTGATTGGACTAAGCATCTACCCATATGCTTGGATAGTATTTCTTTAAATACTTTCCGTTCAATGTTCTGGCAAACTTTTCTCCTTCCAATGTTTCCAATATATATGTATTGCCTGGTACGCATTGACTGATCCGATATGGTCCTTCCCAATTAGGTGACCACTTCCCATATTTAGGATCCCTAGAGCCAATCGGTAAAATGAGCTTCCAAACCAGATCTCATTCAGCAAATTCTTTACCTTTGACCTTCTTGTCATACCATCTGGCTACCCTTCTTTTATTCTTTTCGATATTCTCTAAAGCTCTTAGCCGATTACCAGCAAGATCTTCTAATTCCTCCTTCATCATAGCTGAATAATCATCGGCCGATAGTTGATCTTGTAAAGAAGTCCTCCTGGATCCGGTTCTCAACTCCCAAGGTAGTACAGCATCATGACCATACACCAGTTGATATGGTGATACCTTGGTCGCTCCGTGGCATGCCATCCTGTATGCCCATAGTGCTTCATTAAGGACCATATGCCATCATTTAGGACTTTCATCAATCTTGCATTTAATCAATTTGATGATGCCTTTGTTTGCTGCTTCTGCCTATCCATTCGCTTGAGCATAGTAAGGAGATGAATTTAATAGCTTGATTCCTAAAGAATTCGCCTATTCTTCAAACTCCCCTGAGGTGAATTGTCTTCCTTGATCGGTTGTGATGGTTTGAGGTATACCAAACCGATAGACAATATGCTCATTGACAAAATCAATCATGTTGCCTGTTGTTACAGTCTTGATTGGGATGGCTTCAACCCACTTTGTGAAATAATCTGTAGCCACCAGCACGAATTTAGGACCTTTGCTTGATGGTGGATATATCTGTCCGATCAAATCAATTGTCCAACCTCTGAACAGCCATGGTTTGATTATTGGGTTCATCGCTGATGCTGGAACCCTTTGAATGCTTCCAAACTTCTGACACTCTTGGCATCCTTTGTAATATTTGAAGCAATCTTCCAATATCGTTGGCCAATAATAATTATTATTTCTGATCATCTACTTCATCTTGAATGCTGATTGATGAGATCCACAAACCCCCTCATGAATCTCTCCCATTAAAAATTTAGCTTCTTCTTCACCGAGACATTTGAGCAGAACTCCATCGATAGTACGATAGTATAACTCATCTTCCAGCAGAACATACTCAATGGCCCTGTACCTCAGTTGTTTATCAACTTTCTTAGATGGATCTTTCAGATAATTTATTATTTCTTTCCTCAAATCTTCAGCTGATAACTCCATAGTCAGAATCGGCCGATATCCTGATTCCCCTTGGGCCAGCCGATTAGCTTCACTATTCTAACACTTAGGGATATGTTCAAGTTTTACTATCTTGAACTCTCGAAGTAACTGAAGGCACTCTTCATGATAAACCCTTAATACATCATCTTTGCATTCATATTCTCCTGCTAATTGATTTATCACGAGCTGAGAATCTCCAAATATCTCAACGACTTCGGCATTGACTTCTCGTAGTAGTTTTATCCCCTTTAGTACTGCTTGGTACTCATCCTGATTGTTTGTTGAAGTCTTCTCAATCGGGATGGAAAACTCATAACTTGTTCCTTGAGGTGAGATAAGCATGATACCGATCCCAGCTCCTACTCCACATGATGATCCATCAAAGAACATAGTCCATGGAACAGGTTCTATGACTGCAACTTCAGGTCCACAATGCTGAGTTACCAAATCGGCCATTACTTGTCCTTTGATTGCTTTGGCCGATTGATAGGTCAAGTCAAATTCTGACAAAGCTAAGATCCATTTTCCAATCCTACCCTTCTAGATTGGTAATGATAGCATATATTTGACCACATCATCTTTGCACACCACAGTGCATTCAGCAGTTAATAGATAAGGTCTCAACTTCGTGCATGAGAAATATAAGCACAAGCATAGTCTTTCCACCACTGAATACCTTGTTTCTGCATCCAAGAGTCTTCTGCTCACGAAATACACAACTCGCTCTTTTCTTTCAAACTCTTGTACGAGGGCCGATCCAATAGCCTGCTCATCAGCTGATAAGTATAACTTGAACAGCTTCTTGTCTTGAGGAGGCATTAAGACAGGAGGAGATTTTAGGTAATGCTTGACATTATCTAAAGCCTTTTGCTGTTCTTCTCCCCACACGAATTTCTGATCGGCCTTGAGCTTCAGTAAAGGTGTAAATGGCTGAATCCTTTTTGACAGGTTAGATATAAACCTTCTGATAAAATTGATCTTGCCAATTAATGACTGGAGCTCCTTTTTGTTTGATGACGCTTTTATATTGTCAATCACGCTGATTGATTTCTGGCCCACTTCGATTCCTCTTTCGTGTATTAAGAAACCCAAGAATTGGCCAGCTGAAACACCAAAAGCACACTTGTTGGGATTCATTTTTAAACCATGCTTCCTTGTGCACTCCAGCGTTCTTCGTAAGTCTACCAAGTGTTCCTCGTAGCTCTTTGACTTGACAACTACATCATCAATGTAGATTTCTACTATCTTGCCGATGAGTTCATGGAATATGTAATTCATGGCTCTTTGATAAGT
This sequence comes from Cenchrus fungigraminus, assembly GCA_036936925.1. NCBI lineage: Eukaryota > Viridiplantae > Streptophyta > Magnoliopsida > Poales > Poaceae > Cenchrus > Cenchrus fungigraminus. Next base: position 667,475 of record CM072770.1, on the reverse strand, counting down.
GGCACCAGCATTCTTCAACCCAAAGGTCATGACAATCCACTCATACAATCCAACATGGCCAGGGCACCTGAAAGCAGTTTTTGCAATGTGTTCTATGGCCATGAATATTTGATTGTATCCAGCATTACCATCCATGAAGCTGATGACTTTGTGCCCTGCAGCAGTGTTGACCAATGCATCGGCTACTGGCATCGGATATCCATCCATCGGCGTTGCTTTGTTTAAATCCCTGAAATCAATGCACACGCGTAACTTGCCGTTTTTCTTGTAGACAGGGACTATATTAGAGATCCATTCGGCATATCGACATTGCCGAATAAAACCAGCTTCGAGTAACTTTGTTATCTCGACTTTTATGTCAGGATAAATCTTTGGATTGCACTGCCTTGGATGCTATTGAAATGGTCGATATCCTGGTTTAATGGGTAATCGATGCTCAACAATGGATCGGTCTAAACCAGGCATCTCATAATATTCCCAAGCAAAGCAATCCTTGAATTCTTTCAATAATATGATCAACTCTTTCTTGTATTCTTCTTCTAGCTTGGCACTGATATATGTCGGCCTTGGTTTACTTCCATCTCCAAGATCTATCTTTTCTAGTTCGTCGGCCGACGTAAATCCATGCCCAAGCTTCCCTTCATCTTCAATGAATTGATCCATTAAATCTTGTCATCAGAGCCGACTGCTTGAACCAGCTTTAGTCCAAAATCGGACACTTTGAGATACTTGGTATCCCATGATTTCCCAGATATGCAGCTCACTCGATCATAGGTCCATCCTTATGCTTCTGTAGCTGCTACCGTCAAGGAAGTTTCTCCTTGCACCATTTCCACTGAATCTCCGATCCATTGGATGATGCATTGATGCATTGTAGACGGTATGCAACAGTTGGCATGTATCCAATCCCGACCCAGTAGTAGATTATAAGATCCCCTCCCTTTAATGACAAAGAAATTGGTTGGAAGTGTCTTACTGCCGATGGTGAGCTCCACGCAGATGGCTCCTTGAGCCGGAGAGACATTGCCTTCGAAGTCCACCAACATCATGTCGGTTTGGGTCAAATCTTCACCAGATTTCCCAATCTTGCGCAGCATGGTGTAAGGCATCAGGTTAACGGCTGCTCCTCCATCCACAAGCATCTTGGTGACTAGTTTCCCATTAACATATCCTTTGAGAAACAGAGCCTTCAAGTGTTGTCTCTTCCCATCTTCTGGCTTCTCAAAGATAGCTTGTTTAGGTTCTAGTGTCAATTGAGCCATACCAAGCTCCTCGTCGGACGCATCCGAATCAACCGGAGCCATGAACTCTTTTGGTAGGAAGACAACCATGTTTATATCAGCTCGTGGTTTGTCTTATTCTTTACCATCGGCCTTAGGCTTTCGGCGCCAAACTTTAGACCGAACCTTCTTCTTGTCCAGCACAAGTCTCTCTGCTTCTTCATGCTGTTCTAGCTAACATAGGTGCTGGACTCTTCTCTTCTGGGACTTAATCAAGCCATCTGGACACCATTGTGGATTGGGCTTCTTACGTGTTTGGCTTGATCCTTCATCATCCAGTTGTAATGGCCGTCGACGTTCAGGGGCTCGGCACATGATGTCTTCATCAGGGACCAGAGAATCGGCCATCTCTTCCAGCTGATCATTTGATTCTTCATTGACTCGGCCTCCCAGCCGATCATGAACATTGGCCTTGCCCTCCAGCCGATCGTGGACGCTGGCTTTGCCCCCCAGCCAATCGTGAACCGAGACCCGTTGATTGTCGAATCCACGGTGATCCTTGGGTCTTCTGTCATAAAAGCAAACCTTTTTGGATGAGTTGCCATTATTGTAAGCCCCGTTGCATTCTGGACAGTTTTCTGCCGTCGGTAGCTTGATCCCTTCTTCCCAGCAATACTTGAAGAACGGACATCTCCAATGTCCTTCATTACGCCGTGCCCATTCTTCTCTTTCCTTTGCGTTCTCTTGTCGGCGCTGGAACTTGTTGATCAGCATCTGTGATGTGACGGGTCGGCGTGGCTTCAAATCTCTCTCTTCAAGCAGTAACCCTTTTCCTTTGACATCGGCAGTGGTTACTTGTACTTTGGGATCAATGGCTCCTTTATTTTGAGCCGAATTGGGTGTCAGCAACTTAACTCGTGACGTGTCTTTGCTAGACACTTCAACTATGTTGGTTGGGAAGGGGTGCTGATCAATCTTCATCAGCTTTTCAGCTTTGGTAGGAGTTTCAAATTTAAGCCTCCCTTGCTCAATAGCTGATTGGATCTGTTGTCTGAAGATCTTGCAATCATTGGTGTCGTGTGACGTTGCATTGTGCCACTTGCAATACTTCATCCTCTTCGGCTCTTCTGCAGATGGTATGGTATGGAACTGAGAGAGTTTAATCTGCCCTTGCTGAAGCAACAGATCAAATATGTTATCGGCCTTAGTGATTTCAAAGCCGAATTTCTTTGGCTCTTTCTTGCCAAAGGGACAGGACACCGTCTTCTTGCCATTGACCCACTCTGCGAGCCCTATCATATTGTCTTCATCTTCTGAGTCAGAGTAGTCCACATACGACACCTTCTTCTGAAAGTTCCTTCTAGGCTCATAGGACTTTGTTGTTTCTTGACTCATCTGACTGACCAACTGGCTGAGACTCTCGAAGTCATGTGATGCATATTTCTCCCTCAAAGTCGGCAAGAGACCTTGGAAAGCTAATTCAGCTAGTTGCTTGTCTCCCAGATTCAGACTGTAGCACTTGTTTCTGACTTCTCTGAATCTCTGAACGAATCCAGCTACTGTTTCATCGTTCCTTTGCTTGAGTCTGGTCAGATCAGTGATCTTCATCTCATTGATGCCAGAGAAGAAATAATTATGGAACTGCTGTTCCAAATCGGACCATTTAATTATGGAATTAGCCGGCAGTGATGTAAACCATGAGAATGCCGGCCCTGACAGAGATGAATAGAACAAACGTATCCTGAGTGCATCAATATTCCCTGCTTCTCCACATTGGACGATAAACCGAGTGATGTGCTCCATAGTGGATGTTTCATCTTGTCCAGAGAACTTGGTGAAGTCTAGCACTTTGAATCTTCGAGGGAACGGTATCTGATCGTAGACAGAGGGATATGGTGTTCTGTACATGCAGGACTGCTGCTTGGGTTTTATCCCATATTGCTTCAGTAGCATCTCTGAAAAGTGGTCGATTAACTCCTGCTTCATATGAGATTTCAACTCTGTAGCAACTTGCTCAATTGCTTGTATCTCAGCTGGAGTTTCTGGAGGTCGTTCTTCTCAGATTCTGGTCTTTGGATCTGGAGTTGTCCTTGCCTCAGTAGAACCTTGAGTGTTTGAATGACCTGTAATAGGTGTAACCTGTTCAATTGGCTGACTAGCTGATGGGGCTGGTTGCTGCATATTCAACTGGCTTAAAATAGCCAATTGATTTAGAAGTGTTTGCAGCAATTGTGCTGAATCCACCTGTGGGAACACTGGCTGCCTTGCTGCTCCTTGGTTAATCGACTGTTGAGGTGAAGATCTTGTATGAGCTACCGTATTAGCTGGGGTTAAGACAGCCTGCATTGTCGTTGACTGTTGAGGCGGAGCTGTCTGTATGGGCATCCCAAGCGTTGGTTGCTGTTGTGGAGCGGTTTGCACAGGCATCCCGAGTATCGGCTGCTGAGCCGATCTCTGAGGTGGAGTGAGATTTGGTCTTTGAGGTGCAATAAGAGGTCTTTTCTCTATTGGTATGACCATGTGAGCATGAGTTGGACTAATCTTGAATCTCTCAAAAGTTTTGCTCCCATGATTGAAGTAGACAAACACTACTCCTTCCCCAGTCATGTGCGCAGTCCCTGGAGTACCTCCAAATGTAGCTTGGTAAGACTGTGGGCATTTTACTTCTGGAATTTCTTCAATCACAGGCCCAAAGAAATTTGAGATGTTAGTCTCAAAGTGATCACGAGGTAAATCCCATCCTGCAAGCTTCCCATCTGGATCCCTCATAGCAAGATATTTATGTTGATCCTGCACTGGAAGCACCTGATCCGACTGGGCGTAGGCTTCGTCATCGTTGACTTTTCGTGTCCCACTGGGCGTGCCAAAAGTGTGTTGACGCAAAAATAGGACGTCACCCTTGCGCGCGACACACATGACTCCCCAGTCTGTAGCAAGGCGTGCCAGCCAATCTGACCTGTTGATTGACAATGGAAAATATTAGGGATCGGCTAGAGAACCGATGGCCTGTCAGCGGCACGTGTACCAGCCAATCGGCTGATACGAAGTAAAGCGGGATCGGCCGGCTCGAGAGCGACCGAAGCGCGGCTGCGTAAGTAGATCGATCGGCTGAATCGGCCGATCGTGATGTCAGCACTCGAGTAGGTCGAAATCAGCTACGATGTTAGAAGCCGATAGGATCTAGATCGAGTGGAAGGTAAAGATAATAGCTAAAACCACAAGAATTGGTATGAAAACTTGTAGATCTAGCTAATATCGGTAAGGGGTGAATAAAGAACTAGACGAAACCTCAGCAATGTGCCCAGGGGTTAAAGCCTAGGATTATTCGGTAAAACGGTACTCACAAGCTTGCGAGAGATCAGTTGATGCAGCCCGACAAACTTCGAAGCACGACATTGAAGAAAAGAGAAAAACACAATGGCGAAGTCACCGAAAAGTAGATGCTGTAAAGGTAGATGCTGTAAAGTAGATACAGTAAAAGTAAAGGGTTTGCCCAAAGGCGGTTTGTTTGATATTGGTGTGTACACTTTTTTCCGACCACGCAGGGTCGCTATTTATATCCTGAGGACAACCCCGACTCCTATCCGATCACGACAATGTTTACTTGTATCTAAAGATAAAAAACTACTAAAAATAGAAAAGGACTCTCGCAGGAGTCAAAAGACCCTCTAAAAACTGACTCTTGACCCGTCGCCAATCACGGATTGACCCGCCTCCACCGTACTTTCCATCTGGCGCATTTCTTTGAAGACCGCCTTCTTCATGCCCATCGGCCGATCCTCTAGTTTGTCATCGGCCGATCGCTCTGACTTGCTGGCCCACTGTCAGGGCAGAATTCTTCTGACCATCGGCGGATCTCGTTGACTGCTCTGTTCTTCCTTCCATCGGCCGATTGCACTCTCGTTTTCATCAGCTTCTTCTCCTTATCCCTTTTTGATGCTGTTTTCCAAAAAACGGTGTCAACAACGGTCCAAAAATCAATGAAAACCTCGCCAAATGTCTTCTACAAGGAGTCTGTGTACATTCGGGATGTTGCAAAAAAATTGACCAGAGTGGTGAAAATCGTGTGCTATAACCCACGAAAATGGCCCGAAACGGACGTTTTCGCGAAAACGCACCTGCGAACCCTTTTGGCCCGGAGACCTACCCCTGGTGGTGTTATGCATTAAACTAAGGTCGGTACGTGGAGGAGGGACCGTCAGAGTGACGAAATGAATCATTTTGGCTTCCGTTTGGGCAAGTAATTCTCGGTTGCAAAGGCACCTAAACGGGCCGAAAACGGCCCGAAACGTGTGCCCTACGGTCCAAAAATCAATGAAAATCTCGCCAAATGTCTTCTACAAGGAGTCTGTGCACATCCGGGATGTTGCAAAAAAAATTGACCAAAGTGGTGAAAATCGTGTGCTCTAACCCACGAAAATGGACCGAAACGGAGGTTTTCGCGAAAACGCACCTGCGAACCCTTCTGGCCCGGAGACCTACCCCTGGTGGTGTTATTCATTAAACTATGGTCGGTACGTAGAGGAGGGACCGTCAGAGTGAAGAAATGAATCATTTTGGCTTCCGTTTGGGCAAGTAAATCTCGATTGCAAAGGCACCTAAACGGGCCGAAAAAGGCCCGAAACGTGTACCCTACGGTCTAAAAATAACCTCGCCAAATGTCTTCTACAAGGAGTCTGTGCACATTCGGGATGTTGCGAAAAAATTGACCCGAGTGCTGAAATCGTGTGCTATAACCCACGAAAAGGCCCAAAATGTGTACCATACGGTCCAAAAATCAATGAAGACCTCGCCAAATGTCTTCTACAAGGAGTCTGTGCACATCCAGGATCTTGCAAAAAAATTGACCCGAGTGCTGAAAATCGTGTGCTATAACCCACGAAAATGGCCCGAAATGGACGTTTTCGCGAAAACGCACATGCGAAGCCTTCTGGCCCGCAGACCCACCCCTGGTGGTGTTATGCATTAAACTATGGTCAGTTCGTGGAGGAGGGACCGTCAGAGTGACGAAATGAATCATTTTGGCTTCCGTTGGGGCAAGTAATTCTCGGTTGCAAAGGCACCTAAACGGGCCGAAAAATGCCCGAAACGTGTACCCTACGGTCCAAAAATCGATGAAAACCTCTCCAAATGTCTTATACAAGGAGTCTGTGCACATCCGGGATGTTGCAAAAAAATTGACAAGAGTGGTGAAAATCGTGTGCTATAACCCACGAAAATGAATCATTTTGGCTTCCGTTTGGTCAAGTAATTCTCGGTTGCAAAGGCACCTAAACGGGCCGAGAAAGGCCCGAAATGTGTACCATACGGTCCAAAAATCAATAAAGACCTTGCCAAATGTCTTCTACAAGGAGTCTGTGCACATCCGGGATCTTGGAAAAAAATTGACCCGAGTGCTGAAAATCGTGTGCTATAACCCACGAAAATGGCCCGAAACGGAAGTTTTCGCGAAAACGCACCTGCGAACCCTTCTGGCCCGAAGACCTACCCCTGGTGGTTTTATGCATTAAACTATGGTCGGTATGTGAAGGAGGGACCGTCAGAGTGACGAAATGAATCATTTTGGCTTCCGTTTGGGCAAGTAATTCTCGGTTGCAAAGGCACCTAAACGGGCCGAAAAAGGCCCGAAACGTGTACCCTACGGTCCAAAAATCAATGAAAATCTCGCCAAATGTCTTCTACAAGGAGTCTGTGCACATCCGGGATGTTGCAAAAAAAATTGACCAAAGTGGTGAAAATCGTGTGCTCTAACCCACGAAAATGGACCGAAACGGACGTTTTCGCGAAAACGCACCTGCGAACCCTTCTGGCCCGGAGACCTACCCCTGGTGGTGTTATTCATTAAACTATGGTCGGTACGTAGAGGAGGGACCGTCAGAGTGAAGAAATGAATCATTTTGGCTTCCGTTTGGGCAAGTAAATCTCGATTGCAAAGGCACCTAAACGGGCCGAAAAAGGCCCGAAATGTGTACCCTACGGTCTAAAAATCAATTAAAACCTCGCCAAATGTCTTCTACAAGGAGTCTGTGCACATTCGGGATGTTGCGAAAAAATTGACCCGAGTGCTGAAATCGTGTGCTATAACCCACGAAAAGGCCCAAAATGTGTACCATACGGTCCAAAAATCAATGAAGACCTCGCCAAATGTCTTCTACAAGGAGTCTGTGCACATCCAGGATCTTGCAAAAAAATTGACCCGAGTGCTGAAAATCGTGTGCTATAACCCACGAAAATGGCCCGAAATGGACGTTTTCGCGAAAACGCACATGCGAAGCCTTCTGGCCCGGAGACCCACCCCTGGTGGTGTTATGCATTAAACTATGGTCAGTTCGTGGAGGAGGGACCGTCAGAGTGACGAAATGAATCATTTTGGCTTCCGTTTGGGCAAGTAATTCTCGGTTGCAAAGGCACCTAAACGGGCCGAAAAATGCCCGAAACGTGTACCCTACGGTCCAAAAATCGATGAAAACCTCTCCAAATGTCTTATACAAGGAGTCTGTGCACATCCGGGATGTTGCAAAAAAATTGACAAGAGTGGTGAAAATCGTGTGCTATAACCCACGAAAATGAATCATTTTGGCTTCTGTTTGGTCAAGTAATTCTCGGTTGCAAAGGCACCTAAACGGGCCGAGAAAGGCCCGAAATGTGTACCATACGGTCCAAAAATCAATAAAGACCTTGCCAAATGTCTTCTACAAGGAGTCTGTGCACATCCGGGATCATGGAAAAAAATTGACCCGAGTGCTGAAAATCGTGTGCTATAACCCACGAAAATGGCCCGAAACGGAAGTTTTCGCGAAAACGCACCTGCGAACCCTTCTGGCCCGAAGACCTACCCCTGGTGGTGTTATGCATTAAACTATGGTCGGTATGTGAAGGAGGGACCGTCAGAGTGACGAAATGAATCATTTTGGCTTCCGTTTGGGCAAGTAATTCTCGGTTGCAAAGGCACCTAAACGGGCCGAAAAAGGCCCGAAAAGTGTACCCTACGGTCCAAAAATCAATGAAAACCTCGCCAAATGTCTTCTACAAGGAGTCTGTGCACATCCGGGATGTTGCAAAAAAATTGACCAGGGTGGTGAAAATCGTGTGCTATAACCCACGAAAATGGCCCGAAACAGACGTTTTCGCGAAAACGCACCTGCGAACCCTTTTGGCCCGGAGACCTACCCCTGGTGGTGTTATGCATTAAACTATGGTCGGTACGTGGAGGAGGGACCGTCAGAGTGATGAAATGAATCATTTTGGCTTCTGTTTGGGCAAGTAATTCTCAGTTGCAAAGGCACCTAAACGGGCCGAAAAAGGCCCGAAACGTGTACCCTACAGTCCAAAAATCAATGAAAATCTTACCAAATGTCTTCTACAAGGAGTCTGTGCACATCCAGGATGTTGCAAAAAAATTGACCAGAGTGGTGAAAATCGTGTGCTATAACCCACGAAAATGGCCCGAAACGGACGTTTTCGCGAAAACGCACCTGTGAACCCTTCTGGCCCGAAGACCTACCCCTAGTGGTGTTATGCATTAAACTAAAGTCGGTACATGGCGGAGGGACTGTCAGAGTGATGAAATGCATCATTTTGGCTTCCGTTTGGGCAAGTAGTTCTCGGTTGCAAAGGCACCTAAACGGGCCGAAAAAGGCCCGAAATGTGTACCCTATGGTCCAAAAATCAATTAAAACCTCGCCAAATGTCTTCTACAAGGAGTCTGTGCACATCCGGGATGTTGCAAAAAAATTGACCCGAGTGCTGAAATCGTGTGCTATAACCCACGAAAAGGCCCGAAATGTGTACCATACGGTCCAAAAATCAATGAAGACCTCGCCAAATGTCTTCTAAAAGGAGTCTGTGCACATCCGAGATCTTGTAAAAAAATTGACCCGAGTGCTGAAAATCGTGTGTTATAACCAACGAAAATGGCCCGAAACGGACGTTTTCGCAAAAACGCACCTGCGAAGCCTTCTGGCCCGGAGACCTACCCCTGGTGGTGTTATGCATTAAACTATGGTCAGTACGTGGAGGAGGGACCATCAGAGTGATGAAATGAATCATTTTGGCTTCCGTTTGGGCAAGTAATTCTCGATTGCAAAGGTGAGAGCCAGGTGTGGTTCGAGGACCGGTGGATGGTCGCTTCCTGGTGTGATGAGTGATTGACAACGTGGTGTGGACTGATTCTTGGCTAAGTATTGCAGGTGCAGGTTGCGGCTTGACTGGTGCATGTGCAGGTGAAGAACAAGCGTGAAAGGTTGTTGTTGGTGAGGCCTCCAGGTGTGGAGAAGACAAGTAGGCTTGGTTCGAGGGACTCGGTGGCCAGCGGGGTCAAGTGCGGGCTGCATGGTGACAAGAACGGCAAGATGAAGTCATGGACGGTTTCTTGGTTGAGCCTCAAAACCAAGGTCGAGCCGGGACTACGTGGGAGCCGAGTCATGAGTGGTGATTGGCGCAGGCTACCCCGAGTTCGCAGGGTTTCCGGTGGTTCACCAGAAAACCACTGGGTTCCTTGGTTGATCCACAAAGCCAAGACCGAAGAACCGAAGGTGGAGGTGCAGCAGCTCCAGACCGGTCTGACCAGTGGGTCTGACCGGTCAGACCGGTCAGGAGCACCGGTCTGACCGGTGTGCGACGACGTAGTCCGGAATCTTCAAAGCGGAGGACACACGTTGGGATCGCAAGGCTTGCGTCGAGGCTAAGCAAGTTTGCGGTCGCTGGGCATCTGTCCGATGGAGCGAAGACAAAGATTTCCGAATTAGCCCTTGAGGGGCATGTATCCCTAGTTAGCTAGTAAGGGTATTTTCGTCTTTCGGTTGCCTCCATATAACCCAAGTGGTGAGAGGATGGCAGCCATCTCTTGGAACCCTAGCTCATTTGGTTTTCCTATTTTCGTTCCTATTTTCCTTAGGATTTTCGTAGGACTAGCTTGAGAGCTTCATGGTGAGATCTTGTGAGAGGGAAGGATGATCGGGCGGCAAGCTAGACCATGTATGAACCTCTTTGGTATGTATAGATGATTCGGCGTGGTTCCTCAAGGCTTGGATGTGTCTTTCCCGTTTCTCCTTTTTGATGATTTTCGGAGCCCTTTCTTGGTGATTTTCTTGGAGCGATTTCGAGGTCTTTCTCTTTGGGATTTGGTGGGGGATGTATGCATGAACCCTTCGTGGTTCTTTTCCCTTTGATTCCCCTTCCAAATCCGTGAGCAAAGGGGCTCGATTTTGGGGTTTTCGTGGCTCTAGGGTTAGAGGCGTTCTTTGTGGGATTTCTTCGATTCCTCTTGATTTAGCAAGTTTTGGTGGACCAAATCTTGGCTATGGAGTGCCCATGAGGTGTTCCTACTATTCCCAAAGTCTTGCACAAATCCGTGGAGTGATTCGGGAGATCGGGAGTTGGATTTGGGGGAGTTGACCCGCGGGTGCTGTTCATCCCCGAGCAGCCCAGTCTGACCGGTCTGACCGGTGTTGCTCACCAGTCTGACCGGTGCAGAGGCTCTGTGGGTTTTGCCTCAGGTGAACATTCTGGTGAGTTCGTTGTAGTTCCGTGTTGCTGTTGTTTCGAGTTTGGGTCTGTTTGGAGCTCGGTAGGCCTGTTTGGTGGATTTGGGGTTTCCTGGCTTGAACCGGTCTGACCGGTGAGCTACATCGGCCTGACTGGTGTAGGGGCCTTCTATGGAAGTTCTCAGGTTTTACCAGCAAGGACCAGTCTGACTGGTGCTGCTCACCGGCCTGACCGGTGTAGGTCAGTGGTGCTCGAGTTGGTGTTCCGCTGCGTTCTCGAGTCCGTGAAGGTAGTTGTTGGTTCCTAGGACCAGTAGCACTCCAGTGGCTGCGTGGCCTTGGCCAACTTGGGTAGTTGAGTCGGAGACGTGTTTTGGAAGTCGTGTTCGTCTTGTTGGAGTTCTCATCTCCTTCGAGAAGAATTTTTATCGGCTCCCATTCACTCCCCCCTCTCTGGTTCGCCTAATCGGTCCTTCAATTGGTATCAGAGCCGGTTCGGGTCTTTATTGACTCTTACCAGTCTAAGATCTAAAGATGGCGTACCAGGAACGGGGTTCGGTTCCTCCGCACTTCGATGGGAAGAACTACCAGATGTGGCAGAGGCGGATGGCAGCGTTCCTCCGTGGAAAGGGTCAGATCCTTTGGGACATCACAGTGAACACAGCTTATGTTCATCTGATGAACTTCCTTGCTCCAGGATCGAGGGATATGTTCAAAGCTAACAACAAGGCTGTCGACTACTTGTTTTGTGCTCTGTGTCAGCCTGAGTTCGATCGGGTTCAGACAGAGGACTTAGCTTATAGGATTTGGGAGCAGTTGAAGGATGCTCATGCTGGGAATGCTCAGGTTCAGGCTCGGATGTACGTGACTTACCGAAGAGAGTACGAGAACTTCACTCATCTCCCCGGCGAGTCCGTCGATGCCCTTTTCCAGCAGTTTACGGTCGTTGTGAACAACATGAGAGCCAATGTGGACGTGCTCTCATACGATGATCATGATAGAGCCATGAAGCTCTTGCACTCGTTGGATCGTACCGTATGGGACGGGAAGTTTGAGGCTATTGTTGAGTCCGAGAAGTATGACACCTTGATGGTGAACGAGCTGTTCTCGAAGCTCAAGTCGGCTGAGTTGGACCGTGGTATGATAGCCAAGATCGAGAGCCCGACTGATTCTCATAGTCTCACTCTCGTTGGTGGCAAAGGAGCTAAGTCTAACGCTAACGCATCCTCCAGGATGTACTCTCTGTCTTCTTTGATGTCTTTGCCAGACGAGGAGTTCGACGTGCTTGGAGAGGACGAGCTGGCGTTGCTGACCAGGCGGTTCGAGAGGCTGCACGAGAACCGGGTGAACACGAGGAGGACAGCACAGGCGTGCTTTCAGTGCGGCAAGCCAGGACACTTCGTCGCCGACTGCCCGGAGAAGATGGAGAACAAGGACGGCTACAAGGACGGGTACAGGCACCGGTCGAGCAAGGACGGCAAGTACCGATCGAGGCGCGATCACAAGCACAAGAACAAGCACAAGAACGAGCGACGGTCGAGGAAGAAGGACGGCCGCGGCAGGAAGGCCCGAGCGATGGTCGGAGCGAGCGACGTCGACTCCAGCTCCGCCTACTCTTCCTTGAGCTTGAGTAGCAGTGAAGATGAAGGTGATCGGCGCAAGAACATGAAGTCATCCAAGAACTTGAGCGGGTTGAGCTGCTTCGCGGGAGATGGCTTCTGCGGCATGGCTCATAGCTCCGGCAGCAAGAAGAGTCACCAGAGTGACTTGGACTCTGACTCCGAGGACGAGGTATGTGATGAGCTCACCTCTTTGCGCAAGGAGAATGATGAGTTGGTTGACTTGCTTGATAATCGCGATCACATGCTTAGAGAGGCCAAGAAGATGTGGAAAGAGCTTAGGGCCTCACTAGAAGATGCTAGGAACTGTGTGGATGAGCTAGAAACACAGAACCTAGATGCTAAGCTTGAGATTGATTCGCTTAAGGCTTCTCCTATGGTTTCTGATGAGATTGATTGCTGTGATTGCTCTGTGTACCTAGCTGATCTTACTGCTCTTAAAGATAAGCATGCTTCTACTTGTGATGAACTAGATATGCTTAGGGTCGAAGTGGCTGAGCTTAAGTCTAGACCTGCTTTGCTAGGTGATTGCACTTCTTGCCCTGTTTTGCATGGAAAGATTGATGAGATGCATGCTTACACTATTTTGCTTTAGGCTAAGTTGAAAGAGCCTATTCCCACTTCTTGCTCTACTTGTGAATTGCATGCGGTTAAGAATTTGGAGCTTGCGCATTATGTTGATCGCTTGCAGGATGAGAATGATGAGCTGAGGAAATGTATGAGCTGGTTGTCGGGCCAGGAGCCTCAACTTGATATCATGATAGCAGCTTTCAAACGCTATGATGGTCAGGCACTTGGGGTTGAAAAGCTTGGAGAGAACAGTGGTGAGGGAGTTGAGAGAGTTGGAGAGATTCCTATCCCACCACCAAACAGATACAAGAACAAGTTTGAGCCCAAGCCTAACCATCTCAGAAACAAACTTGACACTACTCCAGATCCACCAATATTCCCTCACCCAACAAATGATTTCCAGAAACCGGTGAAGTTTGTGAGCCCAAAGGGAGGTGAGGAAGGAGAGAAGAAGGGTGAGAAACCGAGTGGGCAGCCCCAACCCAAGCCTAAGCCTAAGCCACAGCCCATAAAGTTCCATTGTGGGTATTGTGGGAGAGATGGTCACAAGGATGAGTTTTGCTTCAAGAGGAAGCGTGAGGAGAGAATGGCTAGAGAGTAGGCTAACAAGGACAGATACCACTCCTCTAATGGTGTACCTGAGCCTCGTATGCAGATGCCCAGGGCCAAGGCGATTGTGAGGACGGTTCCGGCTTGGGGAGACCGGAAGGCGACAGGTGGTGCTGCTGGCCGAGCTACACCGGTCAGACCGGTGCACTACACCGGTCAGACCGGTGCAGGTCTGGGCAGACAGCGAGTTGGTTTTCGTGCTCGTGAGGATGCTCGGTTTGGTTCTGGTGGTCGTGGTTCTGGTGGTTGGTCTGGAAAGTTTGCAGGTGGTCAGTTTGCTAGGCGTTCTCCACCTCGTGCTCAATACGGGGGTGGGAGGAGTCGTAGCTTTGAGATGGAGAGGAGGAACGATCCATGGTTTTCCTTTCGTGGCTTTCGTCCTCCTCCAGCTAGAGAGGGTTGGTTCCCTCATAGTGGTTACCGTGGTGGTGTTCGTGGTGGTAGCTTTGATAGGCGTGATGATTTGGTTTGTACTAACCCCACTTTGGAGCAAATGGCTCGGCACTGGTTTTACTCTTTTGGTACTAACCCCAGTGCTGAGTTGTTTGTTCACTCACGTGCTCGCTTTTGAATTTCAGGTGGGAGACTTGAGGAACGTTTGGTTGATTGACTCTGGTTGCTCGAGGCATATGACCGGAGACAAGGGGTGGTTCTCAAGTCTCGTCCCGGTGGTGTCCAAGACATACATCACCTTTGGGGACAATGGGCGAGGGCGTGTGCTATCAGAAGGTGAGATCAGGGTAAGTGACAAGGTCACTCTCAGGCGTCTCGCTCTTGTTCAATCGCTGGGATTCAATTTGCTTTCTGTGTCTCAGTTGTTGGATGAGGGTTTTGAGGTGTTGTTTCGGCCTGGCGGTTCTCGGATTTTAGATTCTCGAGGGGACCTTGTTTGCATGGTCGTTCCCGAGGGTCAAGTGTTCCGAGCTGATTTCTCTCAGTCTTCTGGTGTGGAGCGTTGCTTTTTGGCTGGTTCTTCGAGTGAGTTGTGGAAGTGGCATAGGAAGTTGGGTCACTTGAGCTTTGACCTTTTGTCTCGCTTGAGTAAACTCAATTTGGTCCGAGGATTGCCACGGTTGAGGTTTGAGAAAGAGTTGGTTTGTGCGCCGTGTAGGCATACCAAGATGGTAGCCTCTTCTCACCCGCCTCTCACCGATGTGATGACTGAGCGTCCATGCGAGCTGCTCCATATGGACCTTGTTGGCCCAGCTCGTGTGCGATCTGCGGGTGGGAAGTGGTATGTCCTTGTTGTGGTGGACGACTACTCTCGGTATGCCTGGGTGTTCTTTCTTGAGGAGAAAGGGGAGACGTTTGGTTTTGTTCGAGATCTTGTCTTGAGGTTAAGAAACGAGAGGCACGGAGATGCCATACGAGCGATCCGCAGTGACAATGGCTCAGAATTCAAAAACTCTCGCTTCGAAACCTTTTGCCATGACTTGGGTCTTGAACACCAGTTTTCGAGTCTGTATACACCTCCTCAGAATGGCGTTATGGAAAGGAAAAACAGGACCTTGTGCGAGATGGCTCGGACGATGCTCGATGAGCATAGGACTCCGAGAAGGTTCTAGGCTGAGGCGGTCAATACCGCGTGCTATGTGTCGAACAGGATCTACCTCAGGGTTCATAAGAAGAAAACCTGTTACGAGTTGATGCACGGTCGCACACCTAAGGTGAGTCACTTCCATGTCTTTGGTTGTAAGTGCTTCATTCTGAAGAAAGGGAAGAAGTTGGACAAGTTCGAGGCTAGGTCTGTCGATGGCATTTTCTTTGATTATGCATCTCACTCTAGAGCATTTCGTGTGCTCAATCTTGAAACTAACCAAATCGTGGAGACTTGCGAGGTAACCTTCGACAAGACACAGCCACGTAGTCAGCTTGTTTTTGAGTGTGCAGGTGACGACGAACTTGGCGAGGAGATCTTTCAGGAGGAGGAGCATGAACATGGAGATGATGAAGATGGCGGTGTGGTGCCCGCAGCTGAACATGTACCTACTACTTCGACGACGATCGTGAACGGGCCCTCTCCCACACCTACAACGACAAACCCAGATCAAGGCGAAGCTGCTGTTGAGGGGGAGGTAGCATCAAGGCGAGAACCTCCCCGGCGAGTGCAAGTGGATCACCCAGCTTCGAGAATCATCGGCGACATGAATGAACGTACTACACGGTCGACGGTTCGGAACAATTCTCATTTCACTCATGCTACTTTTGTTGCCATCTTTGAGCCCAAAGACATTGGACACGCGCTATCTGATCATAATTGGGTTAATTCGATGCATGAGGAGTTGGAGAATTTTGAGAGGAACCAAGTTTGGGTGTTTGTTGACCCTCCTCTAGGGTGTAAGCCGATTAGGACAAAATGGGTGTGGAAAAATAAAGAGGGAGAGAAAGGAGAAGTGGTAAGGAACAAGTCGAGACTTGTTCCTCAGGGGTACAGTCAGAAAGAGGGGATTGACTACGAGGAGACTTTTGCTCCTGTAGCTCGTTTGGAGGCGATCATGATCCTTCTAGCCTTTTCCGTGGCTAAAGGGTTCAAGTTGTACCAGATGGATGTGAAGAGTGCTTTCCTGAATGGTGTGTTGGAGGAAGAGGTGTTTATGAGGCAACCACCGGGGTTTGAGAGTGAGAAGTACCCCCACTGGGTGTACAAGTTGAGGAAGGCGCTGTATGGGTTGAAGTAGGCACCTAGAGCTTGGTATGGTAGGTTGAGGGGGTTCCTGTTTGAGAGAGGGTTTGAGATCGGGAAGGTCGATCAGACCTTGTTTCTCCTCAGGCAGGGCAGAGATATCCTGATTGTGCAGGTATACGTGGATGATATTGTCTTTGGTAGCTCATCTAACTCTCTTGTTGCAAGGTTTGCAGAAGACATGAGCAGGGAATTTGAGATGAGCATGATGGGCGAGTTGCAGTTCTTCCTCGGGCTACAAATCAAGCAATCAAAGGAAGGAACATTTGTGCACCAAGCTAAGTACACCAAGGACATTGTGAGGAAGTTCAAGATGGAGGACTCCAAGGCCATGGTGACGCCTATGAGTACGACTACAGCTCTTGATGCGGACGAGGAAGGTGAACACGTGGACCAGAAGGAGTACCGGAGCATGATCGGGTCACTCCTCTACTTGACGGCGACGAGGCCGGACATCCAATTCTTGGTATGTCTGTGCGCTCGCTTTCAAGCGTCTCCGAGGACTTCACATCGGCAAGCAGTCAAGCGCATATTCAGGTATTTGCGACATACTCCCGACTTTGGTCTTTGGTACTCCACGTCTTCTTCTTTGGCTCTTCATGGATTTTCGGACGCGAATTTTGCCGGGTGTCGATTGGATAGGAAGTCCACTTCTGGGACTTGCCAGTTCTTGGGTTCTTCTTTGGTGTCTTGGTCTTCCCGCAAACAGTCAAGTGTTGCTCAATCCACTACCGAGGCAGAGTATGTGGCGCAGCTAGTTGTTGCTCTCAGCTCCTTTGGATCACATACACCATGAGTGACTTTGGTGAGGAGTATACCCATGTCCCACTTCAATGTGATAGCACCAGTGCCATAAGCGTTGCAAAGAACCCAATGCTCCATTCCAAAACCAAGCACATAGAAGTGAGGTATCATTTTCTGAGAGACAACGTAGAGAAAGGGAAGATAGCTTTGATCCATGTACCCACACATGACCAACTAGCCGATATTTTCACCAAACCCCTAGATCAAGCAACTTTCACTCGTTTGCGGGGGGAGCTTGGTGTTTGTTTGATTTCTTGAGTTGGCGTGTGGGAGCTCCTTTGTAGCATATGTATAGCTTTCCTTTGTGCATTTCTTGCATTTGGCATATGTAACATGATGTATAGGCATCTTTGTATCTTAGGTTGCCTGCATTTTATATCATATGCATTGTTTAGGAAATGCTTCTCCTATATACATTGTTCACCATGGAATGATATGTATGTCTTTGTGAGCTAGTGTGGTAAGCTATGGTTAGTTTGGCTTAGCTCTTGATGATCTTGATTTATATCCATGGTTGATGGCTATGCTTTTGAAAAATTTCATATGAATGCTCTCTTGTGAGTAAATGCCTTTACATGATCTTGACATGTTTTGTGGCTTGGCTATGCTTAATTTGTGGTTGGATAACTTATTTTGATCATATGGCGCCAAAGGCTCATTTGCCATCATGAATGTTTAGCCCCCATGCTTGATCTTGTGGAGGGGCATAAGTTCCTTTTTGTCGCAAAGACATTTCATGTACCAATTATAAATCTGAAAATGAAATGTAAATTGCTTGGAAAATGTGCTCCCATGTCATATGTGCTAATTTTAATTTGCTTTGGGTGCTAAACCATTGCATGATGCCTACCAATTAGAAGTCTCATATCTTGAAGTAGGCACATGGCTCGGTGGCTTTGACATGACATGAGGTGCTTGTGGGTGTTTATGATGGTCTTATGCTTAGAATGGTTGTCCTAGCATGAAGTTTGTGTGGCTTTGCCATTTTGACATGTTTTGCTCATGTTTAGGACTTTGCTCATGAGAGGGTGATTTTTCGCAAAATTACTCAATTCTATCTTAGCTTCGTCCAATGGTTGTGAAACTTGGTGATCATGAAGTTGATGTCATTACGAAGCTATAGAGTATCTAACTTGCTCATTTGGACATGTGTAGCATCCTTTGTTGAATTTTGTCTATTTGAGAAGCTCTAGGTTGCATTTTTTGCATTTTTGGCTTGATTCATGCATTGTCAACAAGGGGGAGAAGGTTGAGCATGTTTTGGCTTGCTGCATGCATTTAGAAGGTTTCCAAGTGGTTTCGAGCTAGTTTTGAGCTCGTGCAGTTCCCAGTTTTTTCCCAGGTGGTCATCGGCCTGACCGGTGAGGAACACCGGTCTGACCGGTGTGAGGTTCAGGTGCTGGACGATCTAGCACACCGGTCTGACCGGTGTGGTTGACCGGTCTGACCGGTCAGAACAAAGCTGAAGCAGCTGCTCTGTTTTGTGAGGTGGTTTGCATGCATTCGTCCAGGGGAAGTTGCATTGGTTCAGGGGGAGCTAGCATGTGTGCAGGGGGAGCTCTTTGTGGTTTTCGAGCTTTGGATTGGTGGTTTGTGCTCTTTGCTTGAGCATTTTTGTCTCGGATGTGTCGAGCCGTTGCCCTTGCCTAAGGGGTCCGAGACTTGTCTTCTTCAAGTGATCTTGCTCTTTGCCTTTTCTTTGGCTTTCGATCGCTTGTTGGAGTTTCTTTTAGTCGTTTCTTTTCTTTTTCTTTTCTCTTGGTTACCAAAACGTGTGTGTTGTCAATGCACTCATCAAGGGGGAGATTGAGAGCCAGGTGTGGTTCGAGGACCGGTGGATGGTCGCTTCCTGGTGTGATGAGTGATTGACAACATGGTGTGGACTGATTCTTGGCTAAGTATTGCAGGTGCAGGTTGCGGCTTAACTGATGCAGGTGCAGGTGAAGAACAAGCGTGAAAGGTCGTTGCCGGTGAGGCCTCCAGGTGTAGAGAAGACAAGTAGGCTTGGTTCGAGGGACTCGGTGGCCAGCGGGGTCAAGTGCGGGCCACATGGTGGCAAGAACGGCAAGATGAAGTCATGGACGGTTTCTTGGTTGAGCCTCAAAACCAAGGTCGAGCCGGAACTACGTGAGAGCCGAGTCATGAGTGGTGATTGGCGGAGGCTACACCGAGTTCGCGGGGTTTCCGGTGGTTCACCAGAAAACCACTGGGTTCCTTGGTGGATCCACAAAGCCAAGACCGAAGAACCGAAGACGGAGGTGCAGTAGCTCCAGACCGGTCTGACCGGTGGGTCTGACCGGTGGGTACCGGTCTGACCGGTGAGGAGCACCGGTCTGACCGGTGTGCGACGACGCAGTCCGGAATCTTCAAAGCGGAGGACACGCGTCGGGATCGCAAGGCTTGCGTCGAGGCTAAGCAAGTTTGCGGTCGCTGGGCATCCGTTCGATGGAGCGAAGACAAAGATTTCCGAATTAGCTCTTGAGGGGCATGTATCCCTAGTTAGCTAGTAAGGGTATTTTCGTCTTTCGGTTGCCTCCATATAACCCAAGTGGTGAGAGGATGGCAGCCATCTCTTGGAACCCTAGCTCATTTGGTTTTCCTATTTTCGTTCCTATTTTCCTTAGGATTTTCGTAGGACTAGCTTGAGAGCTTCATGGTGAGATCTTGTGAGAGGGAAGGATGATCGGGCGGCAAGCTAGACCTTGTATGAACCTCTTTGGTATGTATAGATGATTCGGCGTGGTTCCTCGAGGCTTGGATGTGTCTTTCCCGTTTCTCCTTTTTGATGATTTTCGGAGCCCTTTCTTGGTGATTTTCTTGGAGCGATTTCGAGGCCTTTCTCTTTGGGATTTGGTGGGGGGTGTATGCATGAACCCTTCGTGGTTCTTTTCCCTTTGATTCCCCTTCCAAATCCGTGAGCAAAGGGGCTCGATTTTGGGGTTTTCGTGGCTCTAGGGTTAGAGGCGTTCTTGGTGGGATTTCTTCGATTCCTCTTGATTGAGCAAGTTTTGGTGGACCAAATCTTGGCTATGGAGTGCCCATGAGGTGTTCCTACTATTCCCAAAGTCTTGCACAAATCCGTTGAGTGATTCGGGAGATCGGGAGTTGGATTTGGGGGAGTTGACCCGCGGGTGCTGTTCATCCCCGAGCGGCCCAGCCTGACCGGTCTGACCGGTGCTGCTCACCGGCTGACCGGTGCAGAGGCTCTGTGGGTTTTGCCTCGGGTGAACGTTCTGGTGAGTTCGTTGTAGTCCTGTGTTGCTGCTGTTTCGAGTTTGGGTCTGTTTGGAGCTCGGTACGCCTGTTTGGTGGATTTGGGGTTTCCTGACTTGAACCGGTCTGACCGGTGAGCTACATCAGCCTGACCGGTGTAGGGACCTTCTGTGAAAGTTCCCAGGTTTTACCAGCAGGGACCGGTCTGACCGGTGCTGCTCACCGGCCTGACCGGTGTAGGTCAGTGGTGCTTGAGTTGGTGTTCCGCTGCGTTCTCGAGTCTGTGAAGGTGGTTGTTGGTTCCTAGGACCAGTAGCACTCCAGTGGCTGCGTGGTCTTGGACAACTTAGGTAGTTGAGTCGGAGACGTGTTTTGGAAGCCGTGTTCGTCTTATTGGAGTTCTCATCTCCTTCGAGAAGAATTTTTATCAGCTCCCATTCACTCCCCCCTCTCTGGTTCGCCTAATCGGTCCTTCAAAAGGCACCTAAATGGGCCGAAAAATGCCCGAAACGTGTACCCTACGGTCCAAAAATTAATGAAAACCTCTCGAAATGTCTTCTACAAGGAGTCTGTGCACATCCGGGATGTTGCAAAAAAATTGACCAGAGTGGTGAAAATCGTGTGCTAACCCACGAAACTGGCACGAAACAGACGGTTTCGCGAAAACGCATCTGCGAACCCTTCTGGCCCGAAGACCTACCCTTGGTGGTGTTATGCATTAAACTATGGTCGGTACGTGGAGGAGGGACAGTCAGAGTGACGAAATGAATCATTTTGGTTTCCGTTTGGGCAAGTAATTCTCGGTTGCAAAGGCACCTAAACGGGCCGAAAAAGGCCCGAAATGTGTACCATAAGGTCCAAAAATCAATGAAGACCTCACCAAATGTCTTCTATAAGGAGTCTGTGCACATCCTAGATCTTCAAAAAAAATTGACCCGAGTGCTGAAAATCGTGTGCTATAACCCACGAAAATGGCCCCAAACCGAAGTTTCCGCGAAAACGCACCTGCGAACCCTTCTGGCTCGAAGACCTACCCCTGGTGGTGTTATGCATTAAACTATGGTCGGTATGTGGAGGGACCGTCAGAGTGACGAAATGAATCATTTTGCCTTCCGTTTGGGCAAGTAATTCTCGGTTGCAAAGGAACCTAAACGGGCCGAAGAAGGCCCGAAACATGTACCCTACGGTCCAAAAATCAATGAAAACCTCGCCAAATGTCTTCTACAAGGAGTCTGTGCACATCAGGGACGTTGCAAAAAAATTGACCAGAGTGGTGAAAATCGTGTGCTATAACCCACGAAAATGACCCGAAACGGATGTTTTCGCGAAAACGCACCTGCAAACCCATCTGGCCCGGAGACCTACCCCTGGTGGTGTTATGCATTATACTATGGTCGGTACGTGGAGGAGGGACCGTCAGAGTGACGAAATGCATCATTTTGACTTAAGTTTGGGCAAGTAAATCTCGGTTGCAAAGGCACCTAAACAGGCCGAAAAAGGCACGAAATGTGTACCATACGGTCCAAAAATCAATGAAGACCTCGCCAAATGTCTTCTACGAGGAGTCTGTGCACATCCGGGATCTTGCAAAAAAATTGACCCGAGTGCTGAAAATCGTGTGCTATAACCCACGAAAATGGCCCGAAATGGACGTTTTCGCGAAAACGCACCTGCGAAGCCTTCTGGCCCGGAGACCTACCCCTGGTGGTGTTATGCATTAAACTATGATTAGTACGTGGAGGAGCGACCGTCAGAGTGACGAAATTAATCATTTTGGCTTCCGTTTAGGCAAGTAATTCTCGGTTGCAAAGGCACCTAAACGGACCCAAAAATGCCCGAAACGTGTACCCTACGGTCCAAAAATCAATGAAATCCTCTCCAAATGTCTTCTGCAAGGAGTCTATGCACATCCGGGATGTTGTAAAAAAATTGACCCGAGTGGTGAAAATCGTGTGCAATAACCCACGAAAATGGCACGAAACAGACGTTTTCGCGAAAACGCACCTGCGAACCCTTCTGGCCCGAAGACCTACCCCTGGTGGTGTTATGCATTAAACTATGGTCGGTACGTGGAGGAGGGACCGTCAGAGTGACGAAATGAATCATTTTGGCTTCCGTTTGGGCAAGTAATTCTCGGTTGCAAAGGCACCTAAACGGGCCGAAAAATGCCCGAAACGTGTACCCTACGGTACAAAAATCAATAAAAACCTCTCCAAATGTCTTCTACAAGGACTCTATGCACATCCGGGATGTTTTAAAAAAATTGACCCGAGTGGTGAAAATTGTTTGCTATAACCCACGAAAATGGCACGAAACAGACGTTTTCGCGAAAACGCACCTGCGAACCCTTCTGGCCCGAAGACCTACCCCTGGTGGTGTTATGCATTAAACTATGGTCGGTACGTGGAGGAGGGACCGTCAGAGTGATGAAATCAATCATTTTGGGTTCCGTTTGGGCAAGTAATTCTCGGTTGCAAAGGCACCTAAACAGGCCGAAAAAGGCCCGAAATGTGTACCATACGGTCCAAAAATCAATGAAGACTTCGCCAAATGTCTTCTACAAGGAGCCTGTGCACATCCGGGATCTTGCAAAAAAATTGACCCGAGTGCTGAAAATCGTGTGCTATAACCCACGAAAATGGCCCGAAACGGAAGTTTTCCTGAAAACGAACCTGCGTAAACTTCTGGCCCGAAGACCTAACCCTGGTGGTGTTATGCATTAA
The DNA here is from genome assembly GCA_036936925.1 of Cenchrus fungigraminus. NCBI lineage: Eukaryota > Viridiplantae > Streptophyta > Magnoliopsida > Poales > Poaceae > Cenchrus > Cenchrus fungigraminus. The sequence goes on along the minus strand of CM072770.1, from coordinate 644,549 downwards.
ACTATGGTCGGTACGTGGAGGAGGGACTGTCTGAGTGACGAAATGAATCATTTTGGCTTCCATTTGGGCAAGTAATTCTCGGTTGCAAATGCATCTAAACGGGCCGAAAAAGGCCTGAAACGTGTACCCTACTGTCCAAAAATCAATGAAAACCTCTCGAAATGTCTTCTACAAGGAGTCTGTGCACATCCGGGATGTTGCAAAAAAATTGACCAGAGTGGTGAAAATCGTGTGCTATAACCCACGAAAATGGCACGAAACAGACGTTTTCGCGAAAACGCACCTGCGAACCCTTCTGGCCCGAAGACCTACCCCTGGTGGTGTTATGCATTAAACTATGGTCGGTACGTGGAGGAGGGACCGTCAGAGTGATGAAATGAATCATTTTGGCTTCCATTTGGGCAAGTAATTCTCGGTTGCAAATGCATCTAAACGGGCCGAAAAAGGCTCGAAACGTGTACCCTACTGTCCAAAAATCAATGAAAACCTCTCGAAATGTCTTCTACAAGGAGTCTGTGCACATCCGGGATGTTGCAAAAAAAATTGACAAGAGTGGTGAAAATCGTGTGCTATAACCCACGAAAATGGCACGAAACAGACGTTTTCGCGAAAACACACCTGCGAACCCTTCTGGCCCCAAGACCTACCCCTGGTGGTGTTATGCATTAAACTATGGTCGGTACGTGGAGGAGGGACCGTCAGAGTGTCGAAATGAATCATTTTGGCTTCCGTTTGGTCAAGTAATTCTGAGTTGCAAAGGCACCTAATCGGGCCGAAAAAGGCCTGAAATTTGTACCATACGGTCCAAAAATCAATGAAGACCTCGCCAAATGTCTTCTACAAGGAGTCTGTGCACATCCGGGATCTTGGAAAAAAATTGACCTGAGTGCTGAAAATCGTGTGCTATAACCCACGAAAATGGCCCGAAACGGAAGTTTTCGCGAAAACGCACCTGCGAACCCTTCTGGCCCGAAGACCTACCCCTAGTGGTGTTATGCATTAAACTATGGTCGGTACGTGGAGGAGGGACCATCAGAGTGACGAAATGAATCATTTTGGCTTCCGTTTGGGCAGGAAATTCTCGGTTGCAAATGCACCTAAACGGGCCGAAAAAGGCCCGAAACGTGTACCCTACGGTCCAAAAATCAATGAAAACCTCGCCAAATGTCTTCTACAAGGAGTCTGTGCACATCCGGGATGTTGCAAAAAAATTGACCGAAGTGGTGAAAATCGTGTGCTATAACCCACGAAAATGGCCCGAAACGGACGTTTTCGCGAAAACGCACCTGCGAACCCTTCTGGCCCGGAGACCTACCCCTGGTGGTGTTATGTATTAAACTATGGTCGGTACGTGGAGGAGGGACCGTCAGAGTGACGAAATGAATCATTTTGGCTTCCGTTTGGACAAGTAATTCAAGGTTGCAAAGGCACCTACATGGGCCGAAAAAGGTCCGAAACGTGTACCCTACAGTCCAAAAATCATTGAAAATCTCGCCAAATGTCTTCTACAAGGAGTCTGTGCACATCCGGGATGTTGCAAAAAAATTGACCAGAGTGGTGAAAATCGTGTGCTATAACCCACGAAAATGGCCCGAAACAGACATTTTCGCGAAAATGCACCTGTGAACCCTTCTGGCCCGGAGACCTACCCCTGGTGGTGTTATGCATTAAACTATGGTCGGTACATGGCGGAGGGACCGTCAGAGTGATGAAATGCATCATTTTGGCTTCCGTTTGGGCAAGTAGTTCTCGGTTGCAAAGGCACCTAAACGGGCCGAAAAAGGCCCGAAACGTGTACCCTACGGTCCAAAAATCAATTAAAACCTCGCCAAATGTCTTCTACAAGGAGTCTGTTTACATCCGAGATCTTGCAAAAATTGACCCGAGTGCTGAAAATCGTGTGCTATAACCCACGAAAATGGCCCGAAACGGACGTTTTCGCGAAAATGCACCTGCGACGCCTTCTGGCCTGGAGACCTGCCCCAGGTGGTGTTATGCATTAAACTATGGTCAGTACGTGGAGGACGGACCGTCAAAGTGACGAAGTGAATCATTTTGGCTTCTGTTTGGGCAAGTAATTCTCGATTGCAAAGGCACCTAAACGGGCCGAAAAATGCCCGAAACGTGTACCCTACGGTCTAAAAATCAATGAAAACCTCACCAAATGTTTTCTACAAGGAATCTGTGCACATCCGGGATTTTGCAAAAAAATTGACCAGAGTGGTGAAAATCGTGTGCTATAACCCACGAAAATGGCCCAAAACAAACGTTTTCGCGAAAACGCACCTGCGAACCCTTCTGGCCCGGAGACCTACCCCTGGTGGTGTTATGCATTAAACTATGGTCGGTACATGGCGGAGGGACCGTCAGAGTGATGAAATGCATCATTTTGGCTTCCGTTTGGGCAATTAGTTCTCGGTTGCAAAGGCACCTAAACGGGCCGAAAAAGGCCTGAAACGTGTACCCTACGGTCCAAAAATCAATTAAAACCTTGCCAAATGTCTTCTACAAGGAGTCTGTGCACATCCGGGATGTTGCAAAAAAATTGACCCGAGTACTGAAATCGTGTGCTATAACCCACGAAAAGGCCCGAAATGTGTACCCTACAGTCCAAAAATCAATGAAAATCTCGCCAAATGTCTTCTACAAGGAGTCTGTGCACATCCGGGATGTTGCAAAAAAAAATTGACCAGAGTGGTGAAAATCGTGTGCTATAACCCACGAAAATGGCCCGAAACGGATGTTTTCGCGAAAACGCACCTGCGAACCCTTCTGGCACGGAGACCTACACCTGGTGGTGTTATGCATTAAACTATGGTCGGTACATGGCGGTGGGACCGTCAGAGTGACGAAATGCATCATTTTGGCTTCCGTTTGGGCAAGTAGTTCTCGGTTGCAAAGGCACCTAAACGGGCCGAAAAGGCCCGAAACGTGTACCCTACGGTCCAAAAATCAATTAAAACCTCGCCAAATGTCTTCTACAAGGAGTCTTCGCACATCCAGGATGTTGCAAAAAAATTGACTCGAGTGCTGAAATCGTGTGCTATAACCCACGCAAAGGCCCGAAATGTGTACCATACGGTCCAAAAATCAATGAAGACCTCACCAAATGTATTCTACAATGAGTCTGTGCACAGCCGGGATCTTGCAAAAAAATGGACTCGAGTGCTGAAAATCGTGTGTTATAACCCACGAAAATAGCCCGAAACGGATGTTTTCGTGAAAACGCACCTGCGAAGCCTTCTGGCCCGGAGACCTACCCCTGGTGGTGTTATGCATTAAACTATGGTCAGTATGTGGAGGAGGGACCGTCAGAGTGACGAAATGAATCATTTTGGCTTCCGTTTGGGCAAGTAATTCTCGATTGCAAAGGCACCTAAACGGGCCGAAAAATGCCCGAAATGTGTACCCTACGGCCCAAAAATCAATGAAAACCACTCCAAATGTCTTCTACAAGGAGTCTGTGCACATTCGGGATGTTGCAAAAAAATTGACCAGAGTGGTGAAAATCGTGTGCTATAACCCACGAAAATGGCCCGAAACAGACATTTTCGCGAAAATGCACCTGTGAACCCTTCTGGCCCGGAGACCTACCCCTGGTGGTGTTATGCATTAAACTATGGTCGGTACATGGCGGAGGGACCGTCAGAGTGATGAAATGCATCATTTTGGCATCCGTTTGGGCAAGTAGTTCTCGGTTGCAAAGGCACCTAAATGGGCCGAAAAAGGCCCGAAACGTGTACCCTACGGTCCAAAAATCAATTAAAACCTCGCCAAATGTCTTCTACAAGGAGTCTGTTTACATCCGAGATCTTGCAAAAATTGACCCGAGTGCTGAAAATCGTGTGCTATAACCCACGAAAATGGCCCGAAACGGACGTTTTCGCGAAAATGCACCTGCGACGCCTTCTGGCCTGGAGACCTGCCCCAGGTGGTGTTATGCATTAAACTATGGTCAGTACGTGGAGGACGGACCGTCAAAGTGACGAAATGAATCATTTTGGCTTCTGTTTGGGCAAGTAATTCTCGATTGCAAAGGCACCTAAACGGGCCGAAAAATGCCCGAAACGTGTACCCTACGGTCTAAAAATCAATGAAAACCTCACCAAATGTCTTCTACAAGGAATCTGTGCACATCCGGGATTTTGCAAAAAAATTGACCAGAGTGGTGAAAATCGTGTGCTATAACCCACGAAAATGGCCCAAAACAAACGTTTTCGCGAAAATGCACCTGCGAACCCTTCTGGCCCGGAGACCTACCCCTGGTGGTGTTATGCATTAAACTATGGTCGGTACATGGCGGAGGGACCGTCAGAGTGATGAAATGCATCATTTTGGCTTCCGTTTGGGCAATTAGTTCTCGGTTGCAAAGGCACCTAAACGGGCCGAAAAAGGCCTGAAACGTGTACCCTACGGTCCAAAAATCAATTAAAACCTTGCCAAATGTCTTCTACAAGGAGTCTGTGCACATCCGGGATGTTGCAAAAAAATTGACCCGAGTACTGAAATCGTGTGCTATAACCCACGAAAAGGCCCGAAATGTGTACCCTACAGTCCAAAAATCAATGAAAATCTCGCCAAATGTCTTCTACAAGGAGTCTGTGCACATCCGGGATGTTGCAAAAAAAATTGACCAGAGTGGTGAAAATCGTGTGCTATAACCCACGAAAATGGCCCGAAACGGAGGTTTTCGTGAAAACGCACCTGCGAACCCTTCTGGCCCGGAGACCTACACCTGGTGGTGTTATGCATTAAACTATGGTCGGTACATGGCGGTGGGACCGTCAGAGTGACGAAATGCATCATTTTGGCTTCCGTTTGGGCAAGTAGTTCTCGGTTGCAAAGGCACCTAAACAGGCCGAAAAAGGCCCGAAACGTGTACCCTACGGTCCAAAAATCAATTAAAACCTCGCCAAATGTCTTCTACAAGGAGTCTATGCACATCCAGGATGTTGCAAAAAAATTGACTCGAGTGCTGAAATCGTGTGCTATAACCCACGCAAAGGCCCGAAATGTGTACCATACGGTCCAAAAATCAATGAAGACCTCACCAAATGTATTCTACAATGAGTCTGTGCACATCCAGGATCTTGCAAAAAAATGGACACGAGTGCTGAAAATCGTGTGTTATAACCCACGAAAATAGCCCGAAACGGATGTTTTCGTGAAAACGCACTTGCGAAGCCTTCTGGCCCGGAGACCTACCCCTGGTGGTGTTATGCATTAAACTATGGTCAGTACGTGGAGGAGGGACCGTCAGAGTGACGAAATGAATCATTTTGGCTTCCGTTTGGGCAAGTAATTCTCGATTGCAAAGGCACCTAAACGGGCCGAAAAATGCCTTAAATGTGTACCCTACGGCCCAAAAATCAATGAAAACCACTCCAAATGTCTTCTACAAGGAGTCTGTGCACATCCGGGATGTTGCAAAAAAATTGACCAGAGTGGTGAAAATCGTGTGCTATAACCCACAAAAATGGCACGAAACAGACGTTTTCGCGAAAACGCACCTGCGAACCCTTCTGCCCCGAAGACCTACCCCTGGTGGTGTTATGCATTAAACTATGGTCGGTACGTGGAGGAGGGACCGTCAGAGTGACGAAATGAATCATTTTGGCTTCCTTTTGGGCAAGTAATTCTCGATTGCAAAGGCACCTAAACGGGCCGAAAAATGCCCGAAATGTGTACCCTACGGCCCAAAAATAAATGAAAACCACTCCAAATGTCTTCTACAAGGAGTCTGTGCACATCCGGGATGTTGCAAAAAAATTGACCAGAGTGGTGAAAATCGTGTGCTATAACCCACGAAAATGGCACGAAACAGACATTTTTGCGAAAACACACCTGCGAACCCTTCTGGCCCGAAGACCTACCCCTGGTGGTGTTATGCATTAAACTATGGTCGGTACGTGGAGGAGGGACCGTCAGAGTGACGAAATGAATCATTTTGGCTTCCGTTTGGGCAAGTAATTCTCGGTTGCAAAGGCACCTAAACGGGCCGAAAAAGGCCCGAAATGTGTACCATAAGGTCCAAAAATCAATGAAGACCTCAGCAAATGTCTTCTACAAGGAGTCTATGCACATCCGGGTTCTTGCAAAAAAATTGACCCGAGTGCTGAAAATCGTGTGCTATAACCCACGAAAATGGCCCGAAACGGAAGTTTTCGCGAAAACGTACCTGCGAACCCTTCTGGCCCGAAGACCTACCCCTGGTGGTGTTATGCATTAAACTATGGTCGATACATGGAGGAGGGACCGTCAGAGTGACGAAATGAATCATTTTGGCTTCCGTTTGGGCAAGTAATTCTCGGTTGCAAAGGCACCTAAACGGGCCGAAGAAGGCCCGAAACGTGTACCCAACGGTCCAAAAATCAGTGAAAACCTCGGCAAATGTCTTCTACAAGGAGTCTGTGCACATCCGGGATGTTGCAAAAAAATTGACCAGAGTGGTGAAAATCGTGTGCTATAACCCACGAAAATGGCCCGGAACGGACGTTTTCGCGAAAACGCAACTGCGAACCGTTCTGGCCCGGAGACCTACCCCTGGTGGTGTTATGCATTAAACTATGGTCGGTACATGGAGGAGGGACCTTCAGAGTGACGAAATGCATCATTTTGACTTAAGTTTGGGCAAGTAAATCTCGGTTGCAAAGGCACCTAAACGGGCCGAAAAAGGCCCAAAATGTGTACCATACGGTCTGAAAATCAATGAAGACCTCGCCAAATGTCTTCTACAAGGAGTCTATGCACATCCGGGATCTAGCAAAAAAATTGACCCGAGTGCTGAAAATTGTGTGCTATAACCCACTAAAATGGCCCGAAACGGTCGTTTTCGCGAAAATGCACCTGCGAAGCCTTCTGGCCCGGAGACCTACCCCTGGTGGTGTTATGCATTAAACTATGGTCAGTACGTGGAGGAGCGACCGTCAGAGTGACGAAATGAATCATTTTGGCTTCCGTTTAGGTAAGTAATTCTCGGTTGCAAAGGCACCTAAACGGGCCGAAAAATGCCCGAAACGTGTACCCTACGGTCCAAAAATCAATGAAAACCTCTCCAAATGTCTTCTACAAGGAGTCTGTGCACATCCAGGATGTTGCAAAAAAATTGACCCGAGTGCTGAAAATCGTGTGCTATAACCCACGAAAATGGCCCGAAACGGACGTTTTCGCGAAAACGCACCTACGAACCCGTCTGGCCCGGAGACCTACCCCAGGTGGTGTCATGCATTAAACTATGGTCGGTACGTGGAGGAGGGACCTTCAGAGTGACGAAATGAATCATTTTGGCTTCCGTTTGGACAAGAAATTCTCGGTTGCAAAGGCACCTAAACGAGCCGAAAAAGGCCCGAAACATGTACCCTACGGTCCAAAAATCAATGAAAACCTCTCTAATTGTCTTCTACAAGGAGTTTGTGCACATCCGGGATGTTGCAAAAAAATTGACAAGAGTGGTGAAAATCGTGTGCTATAACCCACAAAAATGGCACGAAACAGACGTTTTCGCGAAAACGCACCTGCGAACCCTTCTGGCCCGAAGACCTACCCCTGGTGGTGTTATGCATTAAACTATGGTCGGTACGTGGAGGAGGGACCGTCAGAGTGACGAAATGAATCATTTTGGCTTCCGTTTGGTCAAGTAATTCTCGGTTGCAAAGGCACCTAAACGGGCCGAAAAAGGCCCGAAATTTGTACCATACGGTCCAAAAATCAATGAAGACCTCACCAAATGTCTTCAACAAGGAGCCTGTGCACATCCGGGATCTTGCAAAAAATTTGACCCGAGTGCTGAAAATCGTGTGCTATAACCCACGAAAATGGCCCGAAACGGAAGTTTTCGCGAAAACGCACCTGCGAACCCTTCTGGCCCGAAGACCTACCCCTGGTGGTGTTATGCATTAAACTATGGTCGGTACGTGGAGGAGGGATTGTCAGAGTGACGAAATGAATCATTTTGGCTTCCGTTTGGGCAAGTAATTCTCGGTTGCAAAGGCACCTAAACGGGCCGAAAAAGGCCCGAAACGTGTACCCTACGGTCCAAAAATCAATGAAAACCTCACCAAATGTCTTCTACAAGGAGTCTGTGCACATCTGGGATGTTGCAAACAAATTGACCAGAGTGGTGAAAATCGTGTGCTATAACCCACGAAAATGGCCCGAAACAGACATTTTCGCGAAAACGCACCTGCGAACCCTTCTGGCTCGGAGACCTACCTCTGGTGGTGTTATGCATTAAACTATGGTCGGTACATGGAGGAGGGACCGTCAGAGTGATGAAATGCATCATTTTGACTTAAGTTTGGGCAAGTAAATCTCGGTTGCAAAGGCACCTAAACAGGCCGAAAAAGGCCCGAAATCTTTACCATACGGTCCAAAAATCAATGAAGACCACGCCAAATGTCTTCTACAAGGAGTCTGTGCACATCCGGGATCTTGCAAAAAAATTGACCCGAGTGCTGAAAATCGTGTGCTATAACGCGCGAAAATGGCCCGAAACGGACGTTTTCGCGAAAACGCACCTGCGAAGCCTTCTGTCCCGGAGACCTACCCCTGGTGGTGTTATGCATTAAACTATGGTCAGTACGTGGAGGAGCGACCGTCAGAGTGACGAAATGAATCATTTTGGCTTCCGTTTAGGCAAGTAATTCTCGGTTGCAAAGGCACCTAAACGGGCCGAAAAATGCCCGAAACGTGTACCCTACGGTCAAAAAATCAATGAAAACCTCTCCAAATGTCTTCTACAAGGAGTCTATGCACATCCGGGATGTTGTAAAAAAATTTACCCGAGTGGTGAAAATCGTGTGCTATAACCCACGAAAATGGCACGAAACAGTCGTTTTCGCGAAAACGCACCTGCGAACCCTTCTGGCCCGAAGACCTACCCCTGGTGGTGTTATGCATTAAACTATGGTCGGTACGTGGAGGAGGGACCGTCAGAGTGACGAAATGAATTATTTTGGCTTCCGTTTGGGCAAGTAATTCTCGGTTGCAAAGGAACCTAAACGGGCCAAAAAAGGCCCGAAATGTGTACCATACGGTCCAAAAATCAATGAAGACATCGCCAAATGTCTTCTACAAGGAGCCTGTGCACATCCGGGATCTGGCAAAAAAATTGACCCGGGTGCTGAAAATCGTGTGCTATAACCCACGAAAATGGCCCGAAACGGAAGTTTTCGCGAAAACGCACCTGCGAACCCTTCTGGCCCGAAGACCTACCCCTGGTGGTGTTATGCATTAAACTATGGTCGGTACGTGGAGTAGGGACTGTCAGAGTGACGAAATGAATCATTTTGTCTTCCGTTTTGGTAAGTAATTCTCGGTTGCAAAGGCACCTGAACGGGTCGAAAAAGGCCCGAAACGTGTACCCTACATTCCAAAAATCAATGAAAACCTCGCCAAATGTCTTCTACAAGGAGTCTATGCACATCCGGGATGTTGCAAAAAAATTGACCAGAGTGGTGAAAATCGTGTGCTATAACCCACGAAAATGGCCCGGAACGGACGTTTTCGCGAAAACGCACCTGCGAACCCTTCTGGCCCGGAGACCTACCCCTGGTGGTGTTATGCATTAAACTATGGTCGGTACGTGGAGGAGGGACCTTCAGAGTGACGAAATGCATCATTTTGACTTAAGTTTGGGCAAATAAATCTCGGTTGCAAATGCACCTAGACGGGCCGAAAAAGGCCCGAAATGTGTACCATACGGTCCAAAAATCAATGAAGACCTCGCCAAATGTCTTCTATAAGGAGTCTGTGCACATCCCGGATCTTGCAAAAAAATTGACCCGAGTGCTGAAAATCGTGTGCTATAATCCACGAAAATGGCCCGAAACGGACGTTTTCGCGAAAACGCACCTGCGAAGCCTTCTGGCCCGGAGACCTACCCCTGGTGGTGTTATGCATTAAACTATGGTCAGTAAGTGGAGGAGCGACCGTCAGAGTGACGAAATGAATCATTTTGGCTTCCGTTTAGGCAAGTAATTCTCGGTTGCAATGGCACCTAAACGGGCCGAAAAATGCCCGAAACGTGGTCCCTACGGTGCAAAAATCAATGAAAACCTCTCCAAATGTCTTCTACAAGGACTCTGTGCACATCCAGGATGTTGCAAAAAAATTGACCCGAGTGCTGAAAATCGTGTGCTATAACCCACGAAAATGGCCCGAAACGGACGTTTTCGCGAAAACGCACCTACGAACCCTTCTGGCCCGGAGACCTACCCCAGGTGGTGTCATGCATTAAACTATGGTCGGTACGTGGAGGAGGGACCTTCAGAGTGATGAAATGAATCATTTTGGCTTCCGTTTGGGCAAGTAATTCTCGGTTGCAAAGGCACCTAAACGGGCCGAAAAAGGCCCGAAACGTGTACCCTATGGTCCAAAAATCAATGAAAACCTCGCCAAATGTCTTCTACAAGGATTCTGTGCACATCCGGGATGTTGCAAAAAAATTGACCAGAGTGGTGAAAATCGTGTGCTATAACCCGCGAAAATGGCCCGAAACGGACGTTTTCGCGAAAACGCACCTGCGAACCCTTCTGGCCCGAAGACCTACCCCTGGTGGTGTTATGCATTAAACTATGGTCGGTACGTGGAGGAGGGACCTTCAGAGTGACGAAATGCATCATTTTGACTTATGTTTGGGCAAGTAAATCTCGGTTGCAAAGGCACCTAAACGGGCCGAAAAAGGCCCGAAATGTGTACCATATGGTCCAAAAATCAATGAAGTCCTCGCCAAATGTGTTCTACAAAGAGTCTGTGCACATCCGGGATCTTGCAAAAAAATTGACCCAAGTGCTGAAAATCGTGTGCTATAAACCACGAAAATGGCCCGAAACGGACGTTTTCAAGAAAACGCACCTGCGAAGCCTTCTGGCCCGGAGACCTACCCCTGGTGGTGTTATGCTTTAAACTATGGTCAGTACATGGAGGAGCGATCGTCAGAGTGATGAAATGAATCATTTTGGCTTCCGTTTAAGCAAGTAATTCTCGGTTGCAAAGGCACCTAAACGGGCCGAAAAATGCCCGAAACGTGTACCTTACGGTCCAAAAATCAATGAAAACCTCTCCAAATGTCTTCTACAAGGAGTCTGTGCACATCCAGGATGTTCCAAAAAAATTGACCCGAGTGCTGAAAATCGTGTGCTATAACCCACGAAAATGGCCCGAAACAGACGTTTTCGCGAAAACGCACCTGCGAACCCTTCTGGCCCGGAGACCTATCCCAGGTGGTGTTATGCATTAAACTATGGTCGATACGTGGTGGAGGGACATTCAGAGTGACAAAATGCATCATTTTGGCTTCCGTTTGGGCAAGTAAATCTCGGTTGCAAAGGCACCTAAATGGGCTGAAAAAGGCCCGAAACGTGTACCCTACGGTCCAAAAATCAATTAAAACCTTACCAAATATCTTCTACAAGGAGTCTGTGCACATCTGGGATGTTGCAAAAAAATTGACCCGAGTGCTGAAATCGTGTGCTATATCCCACAAAAATGGCACGAAACGGACGTTTTCGTGATAACGCACCCGCGAACCCTTCTGGCCCGGAGACCTACCCCTGGTGGTGTTATGCATTAAACTATGGTCGGTACATGGAGGAGGGACCTTCAGAGTGATGAAATGCATTATTTTGGCTTAAGTTTGGGCACGTAAATCTCGGTTGCAAAGGCACCTAAACGGGCCAAAAAAGGCACGAAATGTGTACCATACGGTCCAAAAATCAATGAAGACCTCGCCAAATGTCTTCTACAAGGAGTATGTGCACATCCGAGATCTTGCAAAAAAATTGACCCGAGTGCTGAAAATCGTGTGCTACCCACGAAAATGGCCCGAAACGGACGTTTTCGCGAAAACGCACCAGCGAAGCCTTCTGGCCCGGAGACCTACCCCTGTTGGTGTTATGCATTAAACTATGGTCAGTATGTGCAGGAGGGACCGTCAGAGTGACAAAATGAATCATTTTGGCTTCCGTTTAGGCAAGTAATTCTCGGTTGCAACGAAACGTGTACCCTACGGTCCTGTTGACGCAAAAATAGGACGTCACCCTTGTGCGCGACACACGTGACTCCCCGGTCTGTAGCGAGGCATGCTAGCCAATCTGACCTGTTGATTAACAGTGGAAAATATTAGGGATCTGCTAGAGAACGGATGGCTTGTCAGTGACACGTGTACCTGCCAATCGGCCGATATGAGTAAAGCGGGATCGGCCGGCTCGAAAGCGACCGAAGAGCGGGTGTGCAGGTAGATCGATCGGCTGGATCGGCCGATCGTGACATCAGCGCTCGGGTAGGTCGGAATCGGCTGCGGTGGCAGAAGCCGATAGGATCTAGATCGAGCGGAAGGTAAAGATAATAGCTAAAACCACAAGAATTGGTACGAAAACTTGTAGATCTAGCTAATATCGATAAAGGGGTGAATAAAGAACTAGACAAAACCTCAGTGATGCGCCCGAAGGTTAAAGCCTAGGATTATTCGGTAAAACGGTACTCACAGGCTTGCCGGAGATCAGTTGATGCAGCCCGATGAACTCAGAGCACGGCGTTGTAGAAAAGAGAAAAAACGCAATGGCGAAGTCGCCAAAAAGTAGATGCTGTAAAGGTAGATGCTGTAAAGTAGATGCAGTAAAAGTAAAGGGTTTGCCCGGAGGTGGTTTGTTTGATATTGGTGTGTACACTTTTTCCCGACCATGCGGGGTCGCTATTTATGTCCTGAGGACAACCTCGATTCCTAGCCGATCACGGCAATGTTTTCTTGCATCTAAAGATAAAAAACTACTAAAAATAGAAAAGGACTCTCGCAGGAGTCAAAAGACCTTCTAAAACTGACTCTTGCCCCGTCGCCAATCACGGATTGACCCGCCTCCACCGTACTTTCCATCTGGCGTATTTCTTTGAATACCGCCTTCTTCATGCCCATCGGTCGATCCTCTGGTTTGCCATCGGCCGATCGCTCTGACCTGCTGGCCCACTGTCAGGGCTGAATTCTTCTGACCATCGGCAGATCTCGTTGACTGCTCTGTTCTTCCTTCCATCGGCCGATTGCACTCTGTTTTTCATCGACTGCTTCTCCTTATCCCTTTTTGACCCTGTTTTTCCAAAAAACGGTGTCAACACATGCCCCCCAGTTTCGGAGTAAATAATCTTTTGCTCCAAAATTTCCTCGAATTCGTTATCTCCCTTGATTTGAAGTCGGCCATAGAATCTTCAACAAATCTTCAGGGGTCATAAATACAACCGCCCTGGTTCTTTCTTTTCCCCCAAATCTTGTTGTTCCAGCAGCTCGAACTTTCAAGCGACAAACCCTAAGCTCCAAAGCTCTTTCTGATCCATGGCATCCTCAAGCTCCGCTGGAGGCTCTGACTCTGCTTCCGCTCCTCTGAAGGCATCCCTTTCTTCAGTTCCTCTGGTATTTTCTCGCTTTTGTCTTCCTTTGAATACTGCCGTCCTTCTTTGCCTCGAAGCTCAGATTTATCTGTCTCTCCAGGAACTTAGGTCTCATCTCACCATTCCCGTCAATGATAAGCCTGGTTTCGCCTTCCTTGGGCCAATGGGTGATACTGACCCCACCGAGATGATTAACCTTGAAACCGGCCGAATCCCCTTTAAGCACGCTTCTCTGAATTTGACCGATTGGGATGGTTGCTTCAGGTCTTGGACAGGCTATGTCAAAGGGTGGAGAGATCGGTACCGTAGGGTATCTGCCAAAAACAGAAGCTTTTCTGGTCCGATGCACTCAATGCTTTCTTATTCGGTCACGGGCCGATGACCCTGACTCTGGCTGATGTCCTCCTGTTGACTGGCTTAGACATATCCTCTCCAGACACCCTCTTCAGTTATCGTGGTGTCAAACCTTCTCATCGTCTGAAAACTAAAAATGTGGGCAGCTGGGCTGGATATATCACCGAGAATATGAAGGATGGCACCGTTAGTGATAGAGAACATGCGACCTTTCTGAATATGTGGCTTGAAAAGTTCGTCTTCTGTGGAAAATCTTTCGGCCCCACCTCCCATTGTCAGATTGTAGCCGAGCAATTGGCCCATGGTTCCTCCATCCCTCTTGGTAAATACCTTTTAGGGGCTATGTATAATCTCCTTCATCAAGTGGCTGTTAGCTTGTCGACCAATTCTCCAATAGGTTCCCCAGGAGGCCCTTGGTGGTTTATCAATTTGTGGTTGAATCTTTACCTCCGAGACAAACTAGAACAAGACATTTTTAGCATAAGTTTCCTGGGGGACCAACCAGATGGTGTTTCAGTCGTCAAACGTCGATGTATGAACTTTGGAGAAGCTGTCTCCATGTTCCCTGGACATAAGAAAACCCCATCTCGTATAGCAAAACACTTTAGGAGCTTTTACCTTGGCTTCAATCCAGGATCCATCATCTGGTTTGCGTACAGAGATGATGATAATAATTTTGAGACCTTGTTCAGTTTTGATGACATCCATAGAGATGATGAGAATAGGATTGCCTTTGTGGAGATAATTAAGCCAGGAATACTTCCATCCTGTGTCTTTGGCAAAGATCAACTGGCTTCTTATGAATTTTATAACCCATCAGTAAGTGCTCGTCAGTTGGGTTTTGGTCAGTTGCCGATTGGTCTCTATTTCTCTGATTTGATCAAGACACGAGAGATTATCCCCAACGATATCCATTATCGTCGTCTTTTAGATTGGGTTCCTGACTCTTCTACCATCAATCTTGACTCTTGGAGATTCTACAGTTTTTCTTCTCTTTTCAATATCTGGTGGGCAGAATGGTATGATCATCTTTTCTGCGTATCCCCCAGAATTTACTGTGAAAAGCTGGATCCTGATTACGTGGCTTCGGCTGACGAGGTATTCGACTGCCTTGTGTATCCTGACTGTTTATCCCTGTAACATATGCTGACTCGTTTTCTTTTCTTTTCAGCCTGACACCACCGAACCCCCTGCCACCAGCAGAAGTGGCAATCAGATTTATTATTGGCCACCGAGACGAACTCCATACATTAGTTATAATGCCCCTTCAATCTCTTCAGTCATGCAGGGTCCCAAGATCAATCCTTCTTCAGATAATCTACTTCTGTTGACTCTTAAGAGGAAAGGTGGATCTAGCAAGGTCCTTACTCATAGATCAAAGAAGAGGGTTGATACCAAAGTTGTCAATATCTCAGATATGGCAGGAGTACAGGCAAGTGCTTTTCAGGTAATGACTCTCAGTCTTTTCTCTTTCTTTCCGTATCCGTGATTGATCATCCCTTTTTGCAGTCCTCGGGATTGATTGACCAATCAGAACAAGCCAAAGTTACTGCTTCTGATAGAGGTCCAATATTGGAGCCAATTCAAGAAGCTTTAGCTGATGATACCTTGGTCGAGTCTTCTGAACAAGCTGGACCAGATAAAACTATGGAAGATATAATTGATGCTGTCTTGATTGATCAACCTGATCCTCAAAGAGTCAATATCTCAGATGCTCCTATTGGTCAACCTCAACGTCCTTTTGAACAAGCCGATCTTCAACCAGCTGAGGTACAATCTCTATTGGCTGTTCCTTCACCACTTTCATTCTCTGATTCCTTGTTTCTTGCTCCAGGATACTGCTCATGACAGGTCTTCGGGCGATGTTCAATAAGGTGTCATTGATCAATCACAGCTGCCGATTGTTAAAGCTCCTGAATCATTATCGGCCGAAAATTTAACTGCTCAGATTCGAGCAACACCTTCTGCTGTAGAGGTAAATCTCTTGACACATTTCACCTTTTAGCTCCCATGCTTCTTTTGCATACTTTGATAAACTTGCCTTTCTTTTCAGGGTACATCGGTAATCACCCTTCCAGATGAAGTGAAAGCCAAGCTGATTGAAGTGTTGCCATTGCTGAACCAAGACATTGGTCTACTTGTACAGGATGCTGAGCCGATTAGGACCATCTTTAAGCAAATTCAAGGCCAATTGCCTAGAGACCTTAAGGCGAAGATGCTTCAAGTCACTTTCATCGAGAATCGGCAGCTCGTGGTCCAGGAAGCCCAAGATCGGCTAGAAGAAAGAAGACATCAAGAACAGCTCATTCAAGATAGGGAGAAATTGGATCATAGTATGGCCGATCTTGACAATAAGATTGAACTCCTATCTTCCTTGCGTCCTGATATCGTCAGCAATATGGATCGCTTGAAGAAACGTCATGCTAAGTTGATTAAGGAACTTGATCAGATTGGTCAAGACTTGATAGCTGAAGAGCAGAAGTTAGCCGATCTCCCAGGCGCCATCGCTACCATGCAGGAACAAAGGAACTCTGTCGCACGTCAAGCTTAGGCCCTACGTAGTCAGGAGCAGCCGATTCCTGGTTCGGTCGATGCCGACCGTCGGGAGATAGAAGCGGTTGACCAGCTGCGCCTGGATCTTATCAATGCCATCCATCTCTTGGGCATAGTTTAAACTTTATTTGTAATTTGTAAAACTGTGATTGGCCTTTACTGGCCAACTTCCAACGCTCCGTTTTGAACGCTTTGACCGAACGTTTCAATCGGTCTTTATATATCGCTGTCCTCCTTCCAGTTCTTTGGAACTATCACTTTTCCTTTTGCGATGGCTTCCTCTTCTTCCTCCTCCTCTGTGAACCAGGTCGATCTCTTCTTTCTTTTCTTGTGTTTACGATTTTCCTTTCCTGACATCTTTTCTTTCCTCAGTCTCCAAATCATGATACCGTAGAGAAGATTATCTCGAACATTAACGCCCTTGGTGCAAATTAGCTGAACCATCCATCCAGGCAAGAACGTGGTCTCCGTCTGGTGATTGCCAACAAGGAGGAGAAGCTGGAGGTCCTTGAAGCTAGGAGGACAGCTCTTCTTCAAGAACTAGATCACATAGGTGAAGAAATAGCTCAAACTAGGGTAGAACTAGATAAAGCCAAGAGCCTTCTTTAAACTTTGATGTACTACTAGCCGATGCAATCGGCCTTTTTATGAATGAGAATTTCCTCCTCTTAATTGATTTAATGTACCACTTTCTAGCAATGAATTCTCATCCATATTTGTGGGTGTTGTTTTTATGGCTTGGTCCAACTTCTTTGCTATAAAAACTCATCTTCTTTGTGTAGCATCATCATTTTTCACCCATGAACCAAATCGGCCTTTTGTTAGGAATGAGAGGCATGTTCCTCCGAGAGAATCTTCAGGAAAACACAATTATTTCCACTCCTTGACAAGTTTCTCCTCAAAAATTTCTTGTATCTTAATGATGCATCGAAGCTTGTCGTTGTTGCTGGAAATGTTGAGGGAGAGATATCTGGACAGCCTCCTCTTCTGGAGTACAGAGTAGGGTCATGCAAGAATATTTAATTCTCCTTCAAAGCCAGCCCCTAAATTTTGGGAAACGTATCATTGCATGCCTGCCCACCGTCCAGTCTGAGACTTTCACGGGGAAACTGTTCTTGCTTTGACTGCATCAGATGCTCTTCATTTCCCCTTTTTCAATTCCCTCTTGTAGTTATCCCTTCTGTATTCTGAGGCTATAAATAGGCCTGAAGCCTGATGGAGGAAACTCACTCTCATCGACCATGTCTCAACTAACTCAGATAGATCACAGGCCCTTGTTGTATGATTGTTCTTCTCTTTCTTTTCTTCCTTGAGAACATGCATAACCTGTAGATCTGAGTTGTAATATCATTGTAATCCAGAGCAGAAGAGATAAACATGTATTTTTATTCTGAAGGTGATATATGTATCGGCTATAACCGAATATATTGATTTTGTACATCGGTTTTACATTTTTTGCACTAAAGGCGATTCTTTACAGATATCGGCTATTCTACGATTACAGTTTGCAATCGGCTATAGCTCGAAAACTCAATCGGCCGATAGGCACGATAAGATAATCGGCTTGTACAATTATTGATACACTTAGGCGACCAATCCATCAGCCGTTATGATTTCATGCCCAAGCTTCCTTTTGCCTTCAATGAATTGATTCATTAAGCCTCGTCATCAGGGCCGACTGCTTGAACCGGCTTTAGTCCAAAATCAGACACTTTGAGATATTTGGTATCCCATGTCTTCCCAGATATGCAGCTCACTTGATCATAGGTCCATCCTTGTGCTTCTGTAGCTGCTACTGTCAAGGAAGTTTCTCCTTACACTACTTCCACTGAATCTCCGATCCATTGGATGATGCATTGATGTATTGTAGATGGTATGCAACAATTGACATGTATCCAATCCCGACCCAGCGGTAGATTATAAGATCCCCTCCCTTTAATGACAAAGAAAGCGGTTGGAAGGGTCTTACTGCCAATGGTGAGCTCCACACAAATTTCTCCTTGAACTGGAGAGACGTTGCCTTCGAAGTCCACCAACATCATGTCGGTTTGGGTTAAATCTTCATCAGATTTCCCAATCTTGTGCAGCATGGTGTACGGCATTAGGTTAACTGCTGCTCCTCCATCTACTAGCATCCTAGTGATTGGTTTGCCATTAACATATCCCTTGAGAAACAGAGCCTTCAAGTGTTGTCTCTTCCCATCTTCTGGTTTCTCAAAGATAGCTTGTTTAGGTTCCAGTGTCAATTGAGCCATGCCAAGCTACTCATGGGACACATCCGAATCAACCGGAGCCATGAACTCTTTTGGTAGGAAGACGACCATGTTTATATCAGCTTGGAGTTTGTCATCTTCCCCACCATCGGCCTTAGGCTTTGGGCACCAAACTTTGGACCGAACCTTCTTCTTGTCCAGCATAAGTCTCTCTGTTTCTTCATGCTATTCTAGCTGACGTAGGTGCTGGACTCTTCTCTTTTGGGACTTAGTCAAGCCATTTGGACACCATTGTGGATTGGGCTTCTTCCGTGTTTGGCTTGATCCTTCATCATCCAGTTGTAATGTGCGTCGACGTTCAGGAGCTCGGCACATGATGTCCTCGTCAGGGACCAGAGAATCGGACATCTCTTCTAGCCGATCGTTTGACTCTTCATTGACTCGGCCTCCCAGCTGATCATGAACGCTGGCCTTGCCCTGCAGCCGATCGTGGATGCTGGCTTTGCCCCCCAGCTGATCGTGAACCGAGACCCGTTGATTGTTGAATCCACGGTGATCCTTGGCTGTAGGTCTTCTGTCATCAAAGCAAACCCTTTTGGATGAGTTGCCATTATTGTAAGCCCCGTTGCACTCTGGACAGTTTTCTGCCGTTGGTAGCTTGATCCCTTCTTCCCAGCAATACTTGAAGAACGGACATCTCCAATGTCCTTCATTACGCCGTGCCCATTCTTCTCTTTCCTTTGCCTTCTCTTGTCGGCGCTGGAACTTGTTGATCTGCATCTGTGATGTGATGAGTCGGCGTGGCTTCGATTCTCCTTCTACAAGTAGTAACCCTTTTCCTTTGATATCGGCAGCAGTTACTTGCACTTTGGGATCAACGGCTCCTTTATTTTGAGCCGAATCTGATGTCAGCAACTTAACTCGTGACATGTCTTTGCTAGACACTTCAACTGTGTTGGTTGGGAAGGGGTGCTGATCAATCTTCATCGGCTTTTCAACTTTGGTAGGAGTTTCAAATTTAAGCCTCCCTTGCTCAATATCTGATTGGATCTGATGTCTGAAGATCTTGCAATCATTGGTGTTGTGTGACGTTACATTGTGCCACTTGCAATACTTCATCCTCTTCAGCTCTTCTGCAGATGGTATGGTATGGAACTGAGAGAGTTTAATCTGCCCTTACTGAAGCAACAGATCAAATATCTTATCGGCCTTAGTGATATTGTTGACGGTGTATTTTGGTACACCAAACATGTTCATTACACTTTGGTTTGGATTTGATTATGGAACTAACCCGCCACTAGGCACACTAATCATATAACAAGTTCATCTTCGTGTGTGCATTTGGAAGTGTTATGTTTTTGTAGGAAAACATGGACATAAAGGACGGAGTCACAACAAGTTCAAAGGAGCAATTAAGGAGTCTTGTTCGTGTTTATGAGCTTGATGAAATCACTCCCAAAGGTGGTGAGGACTGAAGTGTTACAAAGGAACATCCCCGAGGATTGAGGCGTAAAAGACCGGACTTCAAGCAAGGAGAACCTCCATCTTGGACGTGAGGATGACATCGTCAAAATGGTACAAGTGGAGGGGGCAAAGTGCATAAATACATGAGGACCCACGGGAGCGAAGGGGCGACCGAACCGGGCCAGGATGGGCCTGGGCCGGTCGGCCCAAGCCGGCCGGCCTGGCCCACTCTGAGGGTCGGTTCGGCCTCCTTTTTCTTGCACCCGAAGATCCTTCAACCCTAAGTTGCTGGAGACGCCGCCATTCGCAAGACAGAGAGCCATTCGCCCGAGAGGCCATCCACAAGCTAGAGAGAAGAGGAGGGAGATCGTTCGCGAGGAGGATCGCCCTACTCGAAGGAAGCACCCGCAAGTGGAGGAGAAGGAAGACACCGTCGGAAGCGTCACCATGATCAACAGTGCCATGTCTAGCACCTTGATGGGGTAATCTTCTCATTTGTCCATGGGTTGTAATCGTACTTGAAGATGTAATTGCTACTTTGTTTGGTTATCTATCTATCATCTAGTGTTGAAGAAGCTTTGATGTTTAAGGTTAGCTACCATGTCGTGAAGGGAGTAAGATCTCAATGCTCCCTTGGATCCATTCAATACGCCGTGTCCATCATAGGTCTAGTCACGAATACCTCCGCGTAGTGACAGTACGGGGGGAGGGAAAGGGCGAAACCGTGGTCACAATCCCCGATAGATTAGATCGGTTTTCATATCTTAAGCGGTTGCATGTTCAAGTATCGTAGACCCTTGGGCAAGTGTCTTTTACATATCTTGTTGGTTTAATCATTCTCTCTAGTGTAGCGTAGTTGTTTTCTAGGTTAACTGTAGATTAGGGTTGGATATGTTAGTGAGTAGTGCTAGATCAAACGCGTGTAATCCCCTTGCTCCGCGGATTGATAAGAACCTAGGGAATCTCCGTGGTGAAAAAGGTGTAGGTCCGTATGCTTGCGGATCGTAGGTGGATACGAGTTTTATCCATCAACAAGCCCCTTTTTCTGGCGCCGTTGCCGGGGAGCAAGCCAGTTTACATCATTTGATTTTGCATCTAATTTTGCTTTAGATTTAGTTTATCGTTTATTTGCTAATACCTAACCACTATTGCCTAGAAAACCACTTTGTTTTGTTTTGTTTTTGTTTTTATTTTGTTGTCTAGATGGCGTTCATCAACCACCCCGTGGAAGAACCGGAGAAATCGCTAAGAGATTACGCTAGTCCTCGATGTGAAGACATAAAAGTACAAGAGTCGGATTCGAAGCTCGAAGCGACCAAGTATGAAATCAAAGCCAAGATCATCGAGATGGCGGCGGCAACCCCATTTAAAGGGATGGATACGGAGAACCCATATAGACACAGAAGGCATTTCACGACGCTATGCAACACGGTACGTCAATAAGGAGTTCCCGATGAATGGTACAAATGGAATCTCTTTCCCTACTCACTTGCCGACGAAGCAAAGACATGGTACTCGTTTGCGTCCTTTGAAGTTGAAGGCAATTGGAACAAGTTGACAAAGAAATTTTGCGAGAAGTTTTTTCCAATTAGCAAAGTTCAACATCTAAGGAGGCAAGTGATCACTTTCACGCAAGGAGAAGAGGAAGGGATAGACCAAGCTTGGAATAGATTTAATGAGTTGATTGAACAAGGACCAAGACTCGGCTTCTCCGGTGATGTACTCTTGCATACATTTTTCTTTTCCCTAACCCCTAGTTGCATGCAACACATTCAAATATGTGCAGGTGGGGATCTCATGGAGAAACACTCACGGAGGCCGCTAAACTTTTACAAAAGATTAGCAAAGCGGCGGCTATGTGAAGAGATTGGGAAACAAGACTTGCGAGAGAGCCAGAACACAATTCAAGGATGAAGACGTGTGCTGAAATTTCTAAAGAGGCAACCCCAGAAGTAAAGAAAGAGGAGCCAATCCCGGAAAAGCTTGAAGAAGTGCACATCAAGTCAAGAACTACCCCGAGCGTTGACTTCGCTGAATCAAATGAAACAAACAAGAGGAGTATGTCAAGCACGAAGCCATTAAGGGAGTTCGAACATATGGATTGGGTTCCAATCGATTATGGAGAGGTATTCGACAAGAGAAGACCGTTCCCTAACCAAAAAGGGATGGCAAGAGCATTGGAAGCGGATTTCCCACCGGAAAAGCAAGTGGAAGATTCGTACGATCTTGCAACCACCAGTGAGATCTTTCAAAAGCTCTTTGGTGATGATGAAGTGGATCCGGAACACATAGCCAAGGTGAAAAGAATCATGGGGATCAAGCCCGAAGCATCGCCATATGCTCGCCTCGCCGAAGTTTACGCGATAGGATCCGAAGAAGAGGAGAAGATGGCACCACACTTGAGTTGCGAGATCAATGGAGTTCAATGCAAAGCTTTATGCGACATCGGAGCCCAAGTAAGTGTTTTATCTTCTATAATTTACGATAAAGTTCAAGATCACAACCTAGACTTAGCTCCAACATCAACGAAGTTAATTATGGGAGATGGTAGAACTATTAGACCTCTAGGTATTGCTTGCAATATTAATGTAATCATCTCTGGAAAATGCATACCAACCGATTTCTTTGTTATAGATGCTTACCATAGTAATCATGATCACATAATCCTAGGTAGGCCCTTTCTTAAGTTGGCTGATGCCGTGTTGGATGCCGGAAAAGGCAAAGTAACAATGAATCTTAATGGAAAGAAGTACACATATAATTTTCTTCGCGTTTCTAAACATCCTTCACCTTTTCCTCCTGAAGACGAAGAAGTAGAGGAGGTAGGTAGTCTTTGTTTTGTTGAAACCCTTAGAGACCCGCTACAAAGAGCGATGGAGAATCAACCAAATGATCAACAAGACGAAGAACTAGAGGAAGCAATGAAGGGATTAGAACCACAAGATGGAAGCGTGGAGGAAGAAAAATTCGAAGACATTGGAGACATTAAACCCGAAGAGCCACAAGTGCCCGAGGTGGATCTTAAACCTTTGCCCAAAGGATTAAAGTACGAATTTTTGGGCCCAGACAAGACTTATCCAGTCATTGTGAGCGACGAATTGAGTCCCGAAGAAAATGAGAAGTTGCTGAATTTATTGAAAAAGCATAGGAAGGTGATTGGATATTCGATTAATGATCTCAAAGGACTTAGCCCAGCCTTTTACACTCATCGTATACCTATGGAAGACCAATGTAAGCCCGTAGTGGACCACCAAAGGAGGCTAACTCATGCCATGCGAGAGGTAGTAAAGAAAGAGGTCATCAAGCTACTTGATGCCGGAATCATCTACCCGGTTCCGCATAGCGAATGGGTGAGCCCGGTACATTGTGTACCGAAGAAAGGAGGTTTAACCGTGGTGAAGAATGAATTAATACCGCAAAGAACCATGACCGGATGGCGGATGTGTATCGATTACCAAAAGCTAAACAAAGCAACGAAGAAAGATCACTTCCCCTTACCATTCATTGACGAGATGCTCGAGAGATTAGCAAACCACGCTTATTTTTGCTTTCTCGATAGGTACACGGGGTTTATGCAAATTCCCATTCACCCGGATGATCAACACAAGACAACATTTACTTGCCCTTATGGAACGTTTGCATATAGAAGGATGCCCTTCGGTCTATGCAACACTCCGGCCTCTTTTCAACGTTGCATGATGGCCGTATTCTCAGAATTCATGGAAGAAATTGTCGAGGTGTTCATGGATGACTTTTCCGTTTATGGGAAGACATTTGTGGATTGCTTGGTGAACTTGGATAAGGTCCTCACGAGGTGTGCGGAGGTAGACTTGGTGCTAAATTGGGAAAAGTGTCACTTCATGGTAAAGCAAGGCATAGTGCTCGGACATGTTATATCCGAGAGAGGAATCGAAGTGGACAAAGATAAAGTGGAGACAGTTGAGCAACTCCCACCTCCAATGGATGTCAAGTCCTTGAGGAGCTTTTTAGGCCATGCCGTATTCTATAGAAGATTTATTAAGGACTTCTCAAAGATCACTAAGCCTTTAACACAACTCCTTCAAAAGGATGTGGCTTTTGACTTTGATGAGAAGTGTTTAGCAGCATTCCGGACCTTGAAAAGTGCTTTGGTGAGTGCTCCCATTATTCAACCTTCGGATTGGAGCCAACCTTTTGAGATCATGTGCGATGCAAGTGACTACGCTGTAGGAGCGGTTTTGGGTCAAAGAAAGGAAGGCCGAGTTCACGCCGTTTACTACGCTAGTAAAACTCTTAGTGAGGCACAATTAAATTATGCCACTACGGAGAAAGAGTTGCTAGCGGTGGTGTTTGCCTTTGAAAAATTCAGATCTTACATCGTGAACTCGAAGGTTATTGTTTACACCGATCACGCGGCTATCAAGTATCTCTTGGCTAAGAAGGACGCTAAACCAAGATTGATTCGTTGGATCCTTCTTCTCCAAGAGATCGATGTTGAAATTCGTGATAAAAAAGGGGTGGAAAATGTTGTGGCCGATCATTTGTCTAGGATGAACGGTGGACAAGATGATAAAGAGCCCATAGAAGACAAGATGAGAGATGACCACCTCTATCGAGTACTTGACAAAGATACTTGGATGATCGATATCATTCGAGCAATTCGGAAGATGCCTCTTGATCACTTAGACAAAAACACTCAAAGGAGGATAATCTCCGAAAGTCAAAAATACTTTTGGGATTCACCTTACCTCTTCAAACTTGGCAATGATGGAGTTATGAGAAGATGTGTGCTAAGAGAAGAGAGGCTAGAAATTTTGAGAAAGTGCCATTCGGCGGAGTACGGTGGACACTATAGCCATTTTCGGACCCAAGCAAAAGTGTGGTCCAGCGGATTCTATTGGCCGGAGATGCATGAAGATACTAAAAGATATGTTGCGTCATGCCCCGAATGCCAAAGAACCGGGAATATTTCTCAAAGGAATTCCATGCCCTTGAAATATAATCTACAAATCGACTTATTCGATGTGTGGGGAATAGACTTCATGGGGCTCTTCAAAAACTCACATGGGTTTGAGCATATCTTAGTCATGGTTGATTATGTGTCCAAGTGGGTAGAGGCCATGCCATGTCGTAAAGCTTCCACGGAGGAATCCATTGCAATGATCAAGAGAATGATTTTCCCTCACTTCGGTACTCCGAGGATCTTGATAAGCGATGGAGGAACTCACTTTACCGGGAAGAATTTCAAAAAGTGCTTGTCCAAGTTGGGGATTGAACATAGAGTCTCTACGGCCTATCACCCACAAACCAACGGACAAGCGGAAACATCGAATAGGCAATTAAAGAGCATCCTTAATAAAACCATAGAGAAGGGAGGCAAGGATTGGTCAAAGAAGTTAGACGGAGCTTTGTGGGCATATCGAATGGCGTTCAAGACACCGATAGGTATGACCCCTTATCAATTTGTCTATGGCAAAGCTTGTCACCTTCCGGTTGAGTTAGAGCATAAAGCCTATTGGGCGATTAAAGAGATGAACCTCGATCTAGACGTCGCGGTAGTAAAATGGAGAATCCAAATAAGCGAGCTAGAGGAGATGAGGTTGAAAGCCTATGAAAATGCGAGCATATACAAAGAGAGGATTAAAAGGTGGTATGACAAAAGATTGAAGAAAAAGGAATTCAAAGGAGATAAGGTCCTCCTCTACAATTCGAGGTTTAAAACCTTCGGAAATGGGAAATTGCAAAGCAAGTGGGACGGACCTTACATTGTTCATTCGATGCTCTCCAATGGAGCGGTAACCATCATGGATGTGAAAGGTGATCAATTCATGGTGAATGGTCAATGGCTTAAGGTTTATTACGAACCCGACGTTGTGCCTCTTCACCATATTGATGTCTTCACCATGGAGGAAGAGCCCGAACGTCAAGCCTAGGACGTAAAACAAGGTGAGGTTTTTGTAAATAGTTTTTCTTTTATTTTTCTGGAGTTTCTCGCGAAGTTTTACCGGGCCATCTTTTTCTCATGGGCTGAAAATGCGAAATAAGTGGGACACGCGAAAAACCGGACCGAACCGGCCCGCGAACCGAGGCAGGCCGGCCGGCCCGGTCCGACCGGCCCAGGGGGCCCAGGCTGTGGTTCGCCCCCGGTTTCCTCTGGGACGCGCGATTTTGACTTCCTTCTTTTGTCAGAAAATTCTAAGGGAAGTCAAGAAAAGGAAATTGAGGTTTCTAGAGTATTCCTTTCCGGACTATTTAAATGGCCGAGATAGGGGCTCGGGAATCCATCCCAATTCGCATCCTTTTGCACCCATGCAGCAGCCATGATGTCCCCGAAGAGCGTAGAGATGAAGCTAGGCGCCAAGGAGCCATTGGCGGAGGAGGCAAAGCGATGCGAGCTCAAGTTACCCATGGAGATCAAGAGGACCGCCCGCATCCGTTGCGGAGGGCGTGTCCCGACCGGGGCAATCGCATCTCGCTACCACGTCAAGGAGGAGAGGGTCTCTACTCCCGTTCGAAGGTCGGAGTGCATCCGAGGCATGAAGAGGAAGGATTACAAGGAGGTGTCGCCCGAGCCTAAAGACTACGGGGTGAGTGACTATTCCGATGACCGTAGCCCGAGCTCGTGGGCGGCCGCCGGAAGGGAGGACAATGACTTATATTATTAGGAAGAGATGCCCAAGGAGAAGACTCCCGAAGGCCCTAACGGCGGCGGCAATGACGACAGCGGCGGCGACGGCGGCGACGACGACGGCAAAGACCCTGGCGATGTCGACCCTTTCGGGATGCATCCGTTGTGTTGTGCGGCTTGCCGTCACTCCATCTCGGAGCTCTACGCATCGGTCGACGAGTGTTTCCAGGCCATGGAGGTGATGAGGCAGCGCATGGAAGATTTGGAACGCGTGGTCGAGGACGACTACAAATTTCTGAATCGGAACGTGCGGAAGTTGTTCGGCATGGTGGGGATCATGAAGAGCAAGTGGTGCAAGAGCTGCGGGAAGTTCCACTAGGGAATAGAGTTTCCCCCCTTTGGTTTTTTGTAAGATACGACGAGGACGTCGTATGGTTTTAGCGTGGGGGAGAGCTAGCTAGTTAGCCCTTTTGCTTTAAAGATTAGTTTGGTTTGGTTTAGTTTTCACGAGAGTGTGAGAGTCTTAAGTTTTAGGAGTGCGTTTTTTAAAATTTTCAAAAGTTTAAAGTGTCTTAAAGTTAGTGTTCATGTCAAGAAAATCAAATGAAAAGTGTCCTTTAAATTTTTGTCTCTTGCGATGCTTTTCTTCCTTTGCTTGTATGTTCGTCTTTAATTTTTTATATATAAACTTGAGCAATTGGTTTGAAATGTTTACCGTGGTGCTTAGTGGAGTTTCTACCTCTAAAAGTACCCGCATCATGCTTTGATCTAGAACTTCGTTTTGGTTGTGCTATGTTTGATGCTTAAAGTTGGAGGAATTTAATTCTGAAAATTATTGAAAACCCCTTGTAATAAAGGTTAGCGAATTCTCTTTTTCCAAGTTGAGAGCTTAAGAAAAATCCTATACAAAGCCAAATTCAATTTTCGCTCCACCATAAGTGCAATTAGCATAATGAGTTGGGCTAGGATCCTTCTCTCTTGGAAGTTTTAATATCGAGCAATGATCATGTCCTTGTGCTTATCTTTTATTGCTAGCCTCGTCATGCATTCGGTAACGAGACTTTCACACCGAAAGTCCCGTACATCGCCGAATTCCATACCCAAACCATCTCCACATTGGATAATAAACCGAGTGATGTGCTCCATAGTGGATGTTTCATCTTGCCCAGAGAACTTGGTGAAGTCTGGCACTTTGAATCTTGGAGGGAACGGTATCTGATCATAGCCAGAGGGATATGGTGTTCTGTACATGCAGGACTACTACTTGGGTTTTATCCCATCTTGCTTCAGTAGCATCTCTGAAAAGTGGTCGATTAACTCCTGCTTCATATGAGATTTCAACTCTGTAGCCACTTGCTCAATTACTTGTATCTCAGCTGGAGTTTCTGGAGGTCGTTTTGCTAAGATTCTGGTCTTTAGATCTGGAGCTGTCCTTGCCTCAGCAGAACCTTGAGTGTTTGAATGACCTGTAACAGGTGTAACCTGTTCAATCGGCTGACTAGCCGATGGGGCTGGTTGCTGTGTATTCAACTGGCTTGAAATAGCCAATTGATTTAGAAGTGTTTGCAGCAATTATGCTGAATCCACCTGTGGGAACACTGGCTGCCCTGCTGCTCCTTGGTTAATCGACTGTTGAGGTGAAGATCTTGTATGAGCTACCGTATTAGCTGGGGTTAAGACAGCCTGCATTGTCGTTGACTGTTGAGGCGGGGCTGTCTGTATGGGCATCCCAAGCGTTGGTTGCTGTTGTGGAGCAGTTTGCACAGGCATCCCGAGTATCGGCTGCTGAGCCGATCTCTGAGGTGGAGTGGGATTTGGTCTTTGAGGTGGAATAAGAGGTCTTTTCTCTGTTGGTATGACCATGTGAGCATGAGCTAGACTAATCTTAAATCTCTCAAAAGTTTTGCTCCCATGATTGAAGTAGACAAACACTACTCCTTCCCCAGTCATGTGCACAGTCCCTGGAGTACCTCCAAATGTAGCTTGGTAAGACTGTGGATATTTCACTTCTGGAATTTCTTTAATCACAGGCTCAAAGAAATTTGAGGTGTTAGCCTCAAAGTGATCACGAGGTAAATCCCATCCCGCAAGCTTCCCATCTGGATCTCTCATAGCAGGATATTTATGTTGATTCTGCACTGGAAGCACCTGATCCTGGACAGTAGATTGCACTGGTGACGTGACAGCAGGATCTTTATCTTTACCATCACCACTTTGATTCTGAATCGGCTGAACATCCAATGAAGAACCAGCAGCAGCTTGTGGAGATGGTGTAGCTTTTGTTGTTGGATCATCAATCGGCGGGTTGGCCGATTGGTTTTGCTGGAATACTAGAGGATTTTGTTTCGGTTGGTATTATGCAGGCCCCAGATGTCCTCCTTCTGCTCCTTTCTTGAGTGCATCAATTATGGCATTCTGAATTGAATTTGCGAATACCTTGGATTGATCAATCATTGTTTGATGCATAGCCCTGGTCATCATGTCTTGAAGCCCTTCAGGATCAGCTGAAAAGGTGACTTGCTTCGGTGTTGGCAAAGGATTCTTCTTGAAAACACTACTTTTAGTCTGACCGTATAATGCTAGACAAAGCTCTTCATAATGCTTCATGTGAGCCTCGAGCTCAGCTTTGTCTGAATCTTTCAGCTGATCCTTGGTGATTGGTTGAACATTCTCTGGATCGACTTCAGAAGGACCATTCTTCGTAGGCTTCGTGATTGTTGACTTTTTCGTGTCCCACTGGGCGTGCCAAAAGTGTGTTGACGCAAAAATAGGATGTCACCCTTGCGCACGACACACGTGACTCCCCGGTCTGTAGCGAGGCGTGCCAGCCAATCTGACCTGTTGATTGATAGTGGAAAATATTAGGGATCGGCTAGAGAACTGATGGCCTGTCAGCGACACGTGTACCAGCCAATCGCCCGGCTCGAAAGCGACCGAAGCGCGGGTGTGCAGGTATATCGATCGGCTGGATCGGCCGATCGTGACGTCAGCGCTCGGGTAGGTCGGAATCGGCTGCGGTGGCAGAAGCCGATAGGATCTAGATCGAGCAGAAGGTAAAGATAATAGCTAAAACCACAAGAATTGGTACGAAAACTTGTATATCTAGCTAATATCGATAAAGGGCTTAATAAAGAACTAGACAAAACCTCAGCGATGCACCCGGAGGTTAAAGCCTAGGATTATTCGGTAAAACGGTACTCACAGGCTTGCCGGAGATCAGTTGATGCAGCCCGACGAACTCGAAGCACGGCGTTGTAGAAAAGAGAAAAAACGCAATGGCGAAGTCACCGAAAAGTAGATGCTGTAAAGGTAGATGCTGTAAAGTAGATGCAGTAAAAGTAAAGGGTTTGCCCGGAGGCGGTTTGTTTGATATTGGTGTGTACACTTTTTCCCGACCACGCGGGGTCGCTATTTATGTCCTGAGGACAACCCCGATTCCTAGCCGATCACGGCAATGTTTTCTTACATCTAAAGATAAAAACTACTAAAAATAGAAAAGGACTCTCGTAGGAGTCAAAAGACCTTCTAAAACTGACTCTTGACCCGTCGCCAATCACGGATTGACCCGCCTCCACCGTACCTTCCATCTGGCGTATTTCTTTGAATACCGCCTTCTTCATGCCCATCGGCCGATCCTCTGGTTTGCCATCGGCCGATCGCTCTGACCTGCTGGCCCACTGTCAGGGCTGAATTCATTTGACCATCGGCGGATCTCGTTGACTGCTCTGTTCTTCCTTCCATCGGCCGATTGCACTCTGTTTTTCATCGGCTGCTTCTACTTATCCCTTTTTGACCCTGTTTTTCCAAAAAACGGTGTCAACACATGCCCCCCAGTTTCGGAGTAAACCCTTCTGGCCCGGAGACATACCCCGGGTGTTGTTACGCATTAAACTATGGTCGGTACATGGAGGAGGGACCGTCAGAGTCACAAAATGCATCATTCTGACTACCATTTGGGCAAGTAATTCTCGGTTCCAAAGGCACCTAAACGGGCCGAAAAAAGCCGGAAACGTGTACCCTACGGTCCAAAAATCAATGAAAACCTGGCCAAATGTCTTCTACAAGGAGTCTGTGCACATCCGGGATGTTGCAAAAAAATTGAACCGAGTGCTGAAAATCGTGTGCTATAACCCACGAAAATGGCCCGAAACGGACGTTTTCGCGAAAACACACCTGCAAACCCTTCTGGCCCGGAGACATACCCCTGGTGCTGTTATGCATTAAACTATGGTCGGTACGTGGTGGAGGGACCGTCAGAGTGACGAAATGCATCATTCTGGCTTCCGTTTGGGCAAGTAATTCTCGGTTCCAAAGGCACCTAAACGGGTCGAAAAAAGCCCGAAATGTGTACCCTACGGTCCAAAAATTAATGAAAACCTCGCCAAATGTCTTCTACATGGAGCCTGTGCACATCCGGGATGTTGCAAAAAAATTGACCCCAGTGCTGAAAATCGTGTGCTATAACCCACGAAAATGGCCGAAACGGACGTTTTCGCGAAAACGCACCTGCAAACCCTTCTGGCCCGGAGACTCACCACTGGTGCTGTTATGCATTAAACTATGGTCGGTACGTGGAGGAGGGACCGAAAGAGTGACGAAATGCATCATTCAGGCTTCCGTTTGGTCAAGTAATTCTCGGTTCCAAAGGCACCTAAACGGGCCGAAAAAGGCCCGAAACGTGTACCCTACGGTCCAAAAATCAATGAAAACCTCGCCAAATATCTTCTAGAACGAGTCTGTGCACATCCGGGATGTTGCAAAAAAAATAACCCGAGTGTTGAAAATCGTGTGCAATAACCCACGAAAATGGCTCCAAACGGACATTTTCGCGAAAACGCACCTACAAACCCTTCTGACCCGGAGACATACCCCTGGTGCTGTTATGCATTAAACTATGGTCGGTACGTGGAGGAGGGCCCATCAGAGTGACGAAATGCATCATTCTGGCTCCGTTTGGGCAAGTAATTCTCGGTTCCAAAGGCACCTAAACGGGCCGAAAAAGGCCCGAATCGTGTACCCTACGGTCCAAAAATTAATGAAAACCTCGCCAAATGTCTTCTACAAGGAGTCTGTGCACATCCGGCATGTTGCAAAAAAATTGACCCGAGTGCTGAAAATCGTGTGCTATAACCCACGAAAATGGCCCGAGACGGACGTTTTCGCGAAAAGGCACCTGCAAACCCTTCTGGCCTGGAGAAATACCCTTTGTGCTGTTATGCATTAAACTATGGTCGGTACATGGAGGAGGGACGGTCAGAGTGACAAAATGCATCATTCTGGCTTCCGTTTGGGCAAGTAATTCTCGGTTCCAAAGGCACCTAAACGGGACGAAAAAGTCCCGAAACGTGTACCCTACAGTCCAAAAATCAATAAATACCTCGCCAAATGTCTTCTACAAGGAGTCTGTGCACATCCGGGATGTTGCAAAAAAATTGACCCGAGTGCTGAAAATCGTGTGCTATAACCCACGAAAATGGTCCGAAATGGACGTTTTCGCGAAAAGGCACCTGCAAACCCTTCTGGCCCGGAGAAATACCCCTGGTGCTGTTATGCATTAAACTATGGTCGGTACATGGAGGAGGGGCCGTCAGCGTGACAAAATGCATCATTCTGGCTTCCGTTTGGGCAAGTAATTCTTGGTTCCAAAGGCACCTAAACGGTTCGAAAAAGGCCCGAAATGTGTACCCTACGGTCCAAAAATCAATGAAAACCTCGCCAAATGTCTTCTACATGGAGCCTGTGCACATCCAGGATGTTGCAAAAAAATTGACCCCAATGCTGAAAATCGTGTGCTATAACCCACGAAAATGGCCGAAACGGACGTTTTCGCGAAAACGCACCTGCAAACCCTTCTGGCCCGGAGACTCACCACTGGTGCTGTTATGCATTAAACTATGGGCGGTACGTGGAGGAGGGACCGAAAGAGTGACGAAATGCATCATTCAGACTTCCGTTTGGGTAAGTAATTCTCGGTTCCAAAGGCACCTAAACGGGCCGAAAAAGGCAAGAAACGTGTACCCTACGGTCCAAAAATCAATGAAAACCTCGCCAAATATCTTCTAGAACGAGTCTGTGCACATCCGGGATGTTGCAAAAAAATGACACGAGTGCTGAAAATCGTGTGCTATAACCCACGAAAATGGCCCGAAACGGACGTTTTCGCGAAAACGCACCTGCAAACCCTTCTGGCCCGGAGACATACCCCTGGTGCTGTTATGCATTAAACTATGGTCGGTACGTGGAGGAGGGCCCGTCATAGTGACGAAATGCATCATTCTGGCTCCGTTTGGGCAAGTAATTCTCGGTTCCAAAGGCACCTGAATGGGCTGAAAAAGGCCCGAAACGTGTACCCTACGGTCCAAAAATCAATGAAAACCTCGCCAAATGTCTTCTAGAATGAGTCTGTGCACATCCGGCATGTTGCAAAAAAATTGACCCGAGTGCTGAAAATCGTGTGCTATAACCCACGAAAATGGCCCGAAACGGACGTTTTCGCGAAAACGCACCTGCAAACCGTTCTGGCCCGGAGACATACCCTTGGTGCTGTTATGCATTAAACTATGGTCGGTACGTGGAGGAGGGACTGTCAGAGTGACGAAATGCATCGTTCTGGCCCTGTTTGGGCAAGTAATTGTCGGTTCCAAAGGCACTTAAACGGGCCGAAAAAGGCCCGAAACGTGTACCCTACGATCCAAAAATCAATGAAAACCTCGCCAAATGTCTTCTACAAGGAGTCTGTGCACATCCGGGATGTTGCAAAAAATTGCCCCGAGTGCTGAAAATCGTGTGCTATAACCCACGAAAATGGCCCGAAACGGACGTTTTCACGAAAAGGCACCTGCAAACCCTTCTGGCCCGGAGAAATACCCTTGGTGCTGTTATGCATTAAACTATGGTCGGTACATGGAGGAGGGACGGTCAGAGTGACAAAATGCATCATTCTGGCTTCCGTTTGGGCAAGTAATTCTCGGTTCCAAAGGCACCTAAACGGGCCGAAAAAGTCCCGAAACGTG
The DNA here is from genome assembly GCA_036936925.1 of Cenchrus fungigraminus. Lineage (NCBI taxonomy): Eukaryota > Viridiplantae > Streptophyta > Magnoliopsida > Poales > Poaceae > Cenchrus > Cenchrus fungigraminus. The sequence goes on along the minus strand of CM072770.1, from coordinate 610,968 downwards.
TACCCTACAGTCCAAAAATCAATAAATACCTCGCCAAATGTCTTCTACAAGGAGTCTGTGCACATCCGGGATGTTGCAAAAAAATTGACCCGAGTGCTGAAAATCGTGTGCTATAACCCACGAAAATGGCCCGAAATGGACGTTTTCGCGAAAAGGCACCTGCAAACCCTTCTGGCCCGGAGAAATACCCCTGGTGCTGTTATGCATTAAACTATGGTCGGTACATGGAGGAGGGGCCGTCAGCGTGACAAAATGCATCATTCTGGCTTCCGTTTGGGCAAGTAATTCTTGGTTCCAAAGGCACCTAAACGGTTCGAAAAAGGCCCGAAATGTGTACCCTACGGTCCAAAAATCAATGAAAACCTCGCCAAATGTCTTCTACATGGAGCCTGTGCACATCCAGGATGTTGCAAAAAAATTGACCCCAATGCTGAAAATCGTGTGCTATAACCCACGAAAATGGCCGAAACGGACGTTTTCGCGAAAACGCACCTGCAAACCCTTCTGGCCCGGAGACTCACCCCTGGTGCTGTTATGCATTAAACTATGGGCGGTACGTGGAGGAGGGACCGAAAGAGTGACGAAATGCATCATTCAGACTTCCGTTTGGGTAAGTAATTCTCGGTTCCAAAGGCACCTAAACGGGCCGAAAAAGGCAAGAAACGTGTACCCTACGGTCCAAAAATCAATGAAAACCTCGCCAAATATCTTCTAGAACGAGTCTGTGCACATCCGGGATGTTGCAAAAAAATGACACGAGTGCTGAAAATCGTGTGCTATAACCCACGAAAATGGCCCGAAACGGACGTTTTCGCGAAAACGCACCTGCAAACCCTTCTGGCCCGGAGACATACCCCTGGTGCTGTTATGCATTAAACTATGGTCGGTACGTGGAGGAGGGCCCGTCATAGTGACGAAATGCATCATTCTGGCTCCGTTTGGGCAAGTAATTCTCGGTTCCAAAGGCACCTGAATGGGCTGAAAAAGGCCCGAAACGTGTACCCTACGGTCCAAAAATCAATGAAAACCTCGCCAAATGTCTTCTAGAATGAGTCTGTGCACATCCGGCATGTTGCAAAAAAATTGACCCGAGTGCTGAAAATCGTGTGCTATAACCCACGAAAATGGCCCGAAACGGACGTTTTCGCGAAAACGCACCTGCAAACCGTTCTGGCCCGGAGACATACCCTTGGTGCTGTTATGCATTAAACTATGGTCGGTACGTGGAGGAGGGACTGTCAGAGTGACGAAATGCATCGTTCTGGCCCTGTTTGGGCAAGTAATTGTCGGTTCCAAAGGCACTTAAACGGGCCGAAAAAGGCCCGAAACGTGTACCCTACGATCCAAAAATCAATGAAAACCTCGCCAAATGTCTTCTACAAGGAGTCTGTGCACATCCGGGATGTTGCAAAAAATTGCCCCGAGTGCTGAAAATCGTGTGCTATAACCCACGAAAATGGCCCGAAACGGACGTTTTCACGAAAAGGCACCTGCAAACCCTTCTGGCCCGGAGAAATACCCTTGGTGCTGTTATGCATTAAACTATGGTCGGTACATGGAGGAGGGACGGTCAGAGTGACAAAATGCATCATTCTGGCTTCCGTTTGGGCAAGTAATTCTCGGTTCCAAAGGCACCTAAACGGGCCGAAAAAGTCCCGAAACGTGTACCCTACAGTCCAAAAATCAATAAATACCTCGCCAAATGTCTTCTACAAGGAGTCTGTGCACATCCGGGATGTTGCAAAAAAATTGACCCGAGTGCTGAAAATCGTGTGCTATAACCCACGAAAATGGCCCGAAATGGACGTTTTCGCGAAAAGGCACCTGCAAACCCTTCTGGCCCGGAGAAATACCCCTGGTGCTGTTATGCATTAAACTATGGTCGGTACATGGAGGAGGGGCCGTCAGCGTGACAAAATGCATCATTCTGGCTTCCGTTTGGGCAAGTAATTCTTGGTTCCAAAGGCACCTAAACGGTTCGAAAAAGGCCCGAAATGTGTACCCTACGGTCCAAAAATCAATGAAAACCTCGCCAAATGTCTTCTACATGGAGCCTGTGCACATCCAGGATGTTGCAAAAAAATTGACCCCAATGCTGAAAATCGTGTGCTATAACCCACGAAAATGGCCGAAACGGACGTTTTCGCGAAAACGCACCTGCAAACCCTTCTGGCCCGGAGACTCACCACTGGTGCTGTTATGCATTAAACTATGGGCGGTACGTGGAGGAGGGACCGAAAGAGTGACGAAATGCATCATTCAGACTTCCGTTTGGGTAAGTAATTCTCGGTTCCAAAGGCACCTAAACGGGCCGAAAAAGGCAAGAAACGTGTACCCTACGGTCCAAAAATCAATGAAAACCTCGCCAAATATCTTCTAGAACGAGTCTGTGCACATCCGGGATGTTGCAAAAAAATGACACGAGTGCTGAAAATCGTGTGCTATAACCCACGAAAATGGCCCGAAACGGACGTTTTCGCGAAAACGCACCTGCAAACCCTTCTGGCCCGGAGACATACCCCTGGTGCTGTTATGCATTAAACTATGGTCGGTACGTGGAGGAGGGCCCGTCATAGTGACGAAATGCATCATTCTGGCTCCGTTTGGGCAAGTAATTCTCGGTTCCAAAGGCACCTGAATGGGCTGAAAAAGGCCCGAAACGTGTACCCTACGGTCCAAAAATCAATGAAAACCTCGCCAAATGTCTTCTAGAATGAGTCTGTGCACATCCGGCATGTTGCAAAAAAATTGACCTGAGTGCTGAAAATCGTGTGCTATAACCCACGAAAATGGCCCGAAACGGACGTTTTCGCGAAAACGCACCTGCAAACCGTTCTGGCCCGGAGACATACCCTTGGTGCTGTTATGCATTAAACTATGGTCGGTACGTGGAGGAGGGACTGTCAGAGTGACGAAATGCATCGTTCTGGCCCTGTTTGGGCAAGTAATTGTCGGTTCCAAAGGCACTTAAACGGGCCGAAAAAGGCCCGAAACGTGTACCCTACGATCCAAAAATCAATGAAAACCTCGCCAAATGTCTTCTACAAGGAGTCTGTGCACATCCGGGATGTTGCAAAAAATTGCCCCGAGTGCTGAAAATCGTGTGCTATAACCCACGAAAATGGCCCGAAACGGACGTTTTCACGAAAAGGCACCTGCAAACCCTTCTGGCCCGGAGAAATACCCTTGGTGCTGTTATGCATTAAACTATGGTCGGTACATGGAGGAGGGACGGTCAGAGTGACAAAATGCATCATTCTGGCTTCCGTTTGGGCAAGTAATTCTCGGTTCCTAAGGCACCTAAACGGGCCGAAAAAGGCCCGAAACGTGTACCCTACGGTCCAAAAATCAATGAAAACCTCGCCAAATGACTTCACCAAGGAGTCTCTGCACATCCGGGATGTTGCAAAAAAATTGACCCGAGTGCTGAAAATCGTGTGCTATAACCCACGAAAATGGACCGAAACGGACGTTTTCGCGAAAACAAACCTGCAAACCCTTTTGGCCCAGAGACATACCCCTGGTGCTGTTATGGATTAAACTATGGTCGGTACGTGGAGGAGGGACCGTCAGGGTGACGAAATGCAACATTCTGGTAACGTTTGGGCAAGTAATTCTCGGTTCCAAAGGCACCTAAACGGGCCGAAAAAGGCCCGAAACGTGTACCCTACGGTCCAAAAATCAATGAAAACCTCGCCAAATGTCTTCTAGAACGTGTCTTTGCACATCCGGGATGTTGCAAAAAAATTGACCCGAGTGCTGAAAATCGTGTGCTATAACCCACGAAAATGGCCCGAAACGGACGTTTTCGCGAAAACGCACCTGCAAACCGTTCTGTCCCGGAGACATACCCCTGGTGCTGTTATGCGTTAAACTATGGTCGGTACGTGGAGGAGGGACCGCCAGAGTGACGAAATGCATCATTCTGGCTTCCGTTTGGGCAAGTAATTCTCGGTTCCAAGGGCACCTAAACGGGCTGAAAAAGGCCCGAAACCTGTACCCTACGGTCCAAATATAAATGAAAACCTCACCAAATGTCTTCTAGAACGAGTCTGTGCGCATCCGGGATGTTGCAAAAAAATGACCCGAGTACTGAAAATCGTGTGCTATAACCCACGAAAATGGACCGAAACGGACGTTTTCGCGAAAACGCACCTGCAAACCCTTCTGGCCCGGAGACATACCCCTGGTGCTGTTATGCATTAAACTATGGTCGGTACGTGGAGGAGGGACCGTCAGAGTAACGAAATGCATCATTCTAGCTCCGTTTGGGCAAGTAATTCTCGGTTCTAGAGGCACCTAAACAGGCCGAAAAAGGCCCGAAACGTGTACCCTACGGTCCACAAATCAATGAAAACCTCGCCAAATGTCTTCTAGAACGAGTCTGTGCACATCCGGCATGTTGCAAAAAAATTGACCCGAGTGCTGAAAATCGTGTGCTATAACCCATGAAAATGGCCCGAAACAGACGTTTTCGCAAAAACGCACCTGCAAACCGTTCTGGCCTGGAGACATACCCCTGGTGCTGTTATGCATTAAACTATGGTCGGTACGTGGAGGAGGGACCGTCAGAGTGACGAAATGCATCGTTCTGGCTCCGTTTGGGCAAGTAATTCTCGGTTCCAAAGGCACCTAAATGGGCCGAAAAAGGCCCGAAACGTGTACTCGACGGTCCAAAAATCAGTGAAAACCTCGCCAAATGTCTTCTACAAGGAGTTTGTGCACATCCGGGATGTTGCAAAAAAATTGACCCGAGTGCTGAAAATCGTGTGCTAACCCACGAAAATGGCCCGAAACGGACGTTTTCGCGAAAACGCACCTGCAAACCCTTCTGGCCCGGAAACATACACCTGGTGCTGTTATGCATTAAACTATGGTCGGTACGTGGAAGAGGGACCGCCAGAGTGACGAAATGCATCATTCTGGCTTCCGTTTGGGCAAGTAATTCTCGGTTCCAAAGGCACCTAAACGGTTCGAAAAAGGCCCGAAATGTGTACCCTACGGTCCAAAAATCAATGAAAACCTCGCCAAATGTCTTCTACAAGGAGCCTGTGCACATCCGGGATGTTGAAAAAAAAATGACCCGAGTGCTGAAAATCGTGTGCTATAACCCACGAAAATGGCCCGAAACGGACGTTTTCGCGAAAACGCACCTGCAAACCTTTCTGGCCCGGAGACATACCCCTGGTGCTGTTATGCATTAAACTATGGTCGGTACGTGGAGGAGGGACCGTCAGAGTGACGAAATGCATCATTTTGGCTCTGTTTGGGCAAGTAATTCTTGGTTCCAAAGGCACCTAAACGGGTCGAAAAAGGCCCGAAACGTGTACCCTACGGTCCAAAAATCAAAGAAGACCTCGCCAAATGTCTTCTACAAGGAGTTTGTGCACATCCGGGATGTTGCAAAAAAATTGACCCGAGTGCTGAAAATCGTGTGCTAACCCACGAAAATGGCCCGAAACGGACGTTTTCACGAAAACGCACCTGCAAACCCTTCTTGCCCGGAGACATACACCTGGTGCTGTTATGCATTAAACTATGGTCGGTACGTGGAGGAGGGACCGCCAGAGTGACGAAATGCATCATTCTGGCTTCCGTTTGGGCAAGTAATTCTCGGTTCCAAAGGCACCTAAACTGTTCGAAAAAGGCCCGAAATGTGTACCCTACGGTCCAAAAATCAATGAAAACCTCGCCAAATGTCTTCTACATGGAGCCTGTGCACATCCAGGATGTTGCAAAAAATTTGACCCCAGTGCTGAAAATCGTGTGCTATAACCCACGAAAATGGCCGAAACGGACGTTTTCGCGAAAACGCACCTGCAAACCCTTCTGGCCCGGAGACTCACCACTGGTGCTGTTATGGATTAAACTATGGTCGGTACGTGGAGGAGGGACCGTCAGGGTGACGAAATGCAACATTCTGGTAACGTTTGGGCAAGTAATTCTCGGTTCCAAAGGCACCTAAACGGGCCGAAAAAGGCCCGAAACGTGTACCCTACGGTCCAAAAATCAATGAAAACCTCGCCAAATGTCTTCTAGAACGTGTCTTTGCACATCCGGGATGTTGCAAAAAAATTGACCCGAGTGCTGAAAATCGTGTGCTATAACCCACGAAAATGGCCCGAAACGGACGTTTTCGCGAAAACGCACCTGCAAACCGTTCTGTCCCGGAGACATACCCCTGGTGCTGTTATGCGTTAAACTATGGTCGGTACGTGGAGGAGGGACCGCCAGAGTGACGAAATGCATCATTCTGGCTTCCGTTTGGGCAAGTAATTCTCGGTTCCAAGGGCACCTAAACGGGCTGAAAAAGGCCCGAAACCTGTACCCTACGGTCCAAATATAAATGAAAACCTCACCAAATGTCTTCTAGAACGAGTCTGTGCGCATCCGGGATGTTGCAAAAAAATGACCCGAGTACTGAAAATCGTGTGCTATAACCCACGAAAATGGACCGAAACGGACGTTTTCGCGAAAACGCACCTGCAAACCCTTCTGGCCCGGAGACATACCCCTGGTGCTGTTATGCATTAAACTATGGTCGGTACGTGGAGGAGGGACCGTCAGAGTAACGAAATGCATCATTCTAGCTCCGTTTGGGCAAGTAATTCTCGGTTCTAGAGGCACCTAAACAGGCCGAAAAAGGCCCGAAACGTGTACCCTACGGTCCACAAATCAATGAAAACCTCGCCAAATGTCTTCTAGAACGAGTCTGTGCACATCCGGCATGTTGCAAAAAAATTGACCCGAGTGCTGAAAATCGTGTGCTATAACCCATGAAAATGGCCCGAAACAGACGTTTTCGCAAAAACGCACCTGCAAACCGTTCTGGCCTGGAGACATACCCCTGGTGCTGTTATGCATTAAACTATGGTCGGTACGTGGAGGAGGGACCGTCAGAGTGACGAAATGCATCGTTCTGGCTCCGTTTGGGCAAGTAATTCTCGGTTCCAAAGGCACCTAAATGGGCCGAAAAAGGCCCGAAACGTGTACTCGACGGTCCAAAAATCAGTGAAAACCTCGCCAAATGTCTTCTACAAGGAGTTTGTGCACATCCGGGATGTTGCAAAAAAATTGACCCGAGTGCTGAAAATCGTGTGCTAACCCACGAAAATGGCCCGAAACGGACGTTTTCGCGAAAACGCACCTGCAAACCCTTCTGGCCCGGAAACATACACCTGGTGCTGTTATGCATTAAACTATGGTCGGTACGTGGAAGAGGGACCGCCAGAGTGACGAAATGCATCATTCTGGCTTCCGTTTGGGCAAGTAATTCTCGGTTCCAAAGGCACCTAAACGGTTCGAAAAAGGCCCGAAATGTGTACCCTACGGTCCAAAAATCAATGAAAACCTCGCCAAATGTCTTCTACAAGGAGCCTGTGCACATCCGGGATGTTGAAAAAAAAATGACCCGAGTGCTGAAAATCGTGTGCTATAACCCACGAAAATGGCCCGAAACGGACGTTTTCGCGAAAACGCACCTGCAAACCTTTCTGGCCCGGAGACATACCCCTGGTGCTGTTATGCATTAAACTATGGTCGGTACGTGGAGGAGGGACCGTCAGAGTGACGAAATGCATCATTTTGGCTCTGTTTGGGCAAGTAATTCTTGGTTCCAAAGGCACCTAAACGGGTCGAAAAAGGCCCGAAACGTGTACCCTACGGTCCAAAAATCAAAGAAGACCTCGCCAAATGTCTTCTACAAGGAGTTTGTGCACATCCGGGATGTTGCAAAAAAATTGACCCGAGTGCTGAAAATCGTGTGCTAACCCACGAAAATGGCCCGAAACGGACGTTTTCACGAAAACGCACCTGCAAACCCTTCTTGCCCGGAGACATACACCTGGTGCTGTTATGCATTAAACTATGGTCGGTACGTGGAGGAGGGACCGCCAGAGTGACGAAATGCATCATTCTGGCTTCCGTTTGGGCAAGTAATTCTCGGTTCCAAAGGCACCTAAACTGTTCGAAAAAGGCCCGAAATGTGTACCCTACGGTCCAAAAATCAATGAAAACCTCGCCAAATGTCTTCTACATGGAGCCTGTGCACATCCAGGATGTTGCAAAAAATTTGACCCCAGTGCTGAAAATCGTGTGCTATAACCCACGAAAATGGCCGAAACGGACGTTTTCGCGAAAACGCACCTGCAAACCCTTCTGGCCCGGAGACTCACCACTGGTGCTGTTATGCATTAAACTATGGGCGGTACGTGGAGGAGGGACCGAAAGAGTGACGAAATGCATCATTCAGACTTCCGTTTGGGTAAGTAATTCTCGGTTCCAAAGGCACCTAAACGGGCCGAAAAAGGCAAGAAACGTGTACCCTACGGTCCAAAAATCAATGAAAACCTCGCCAAATATCTTCTAGAACGAGTCTGTGCACATCCGGGATGTTGCAAAAAAATGACACGAGTGCTGAAAATCGTGTGCTATAACCCACGAAAATGGCCCGAAACGGATGTTTTCGCGAAAACGCACCTGCAAACCCTTCTGGCCCGGAGACATACCCCTGGTGCTGTTATGCATTAAACTATGGTCGGTACGTGGAGGAGGGCCCGTCAGAGTGACGAAATGCATCATTCTGGCTCCGTTTGGGCAAGTAATTCTCGGTTCCAAAGGCACCTGAATGGGCTGAAAAAGGCCCGAAACGTGTACCCTACGGTCCAAAAATCAATGAAAACCTCGCCAAATGTCTTCTAGAATGAGTCTGTGCACATCCGGCATGTTGCAAAAAAATTGACCCGAGTGCTGAAAATCGTGTGCTATAACCCACGAAAATGGCCCGAAACGGACGTTTTCGCGAAAACGCACCTGCAAACCGTTCTGGCCCGGAGACATACCCTTGGTGCTGTTATGCATTAAACTATGGTCGGTACGTGGAGGAGGGACTGTCAGAGTGACGAAATGCATCGTTCTGGCCCCATTTGGGCAAGTAATTCTCGGTTCCAAAGGCACTTAAACGGGCCGAAAAAGGCCCGAAATGTGTACCCTACGATCCAAAAATCAATGAAAACCTCGCCAAATGTCTTCTACAAGGAGTCTGTGCACATCCGGGATGTTGCAAAAAATTGCCCCGAGTGCTGAAAATCGTGTGCTATAACCCACGAAAATGGCCCGAAACGGACGTTTTCACGAAAAGGCACCTGCAAACCCTTCTGGCCCGGAGAAATACCCTTGGTGCTGTTATGCATTAAACTATGGTCGGTACATGGAGGAGGGGCGGTCAGAGTGACAAAATGCATCATTCTGGCTTCCGTTTGGGCAAGTAATTCTCGGTTTCAAAGGCACCTAAACGGGCCGAAAAAGGCCCGAAACGTGTACCCTACGGTCCAAAAATCAATGAAAACCTCGCCAAATGACTTCACCAAGGAGTCTCTGCACATCCGGGATGTTGCAAAAGAATTGACCCGAGTGCTGAAAATCGTGTGCTATAACCCACGAAAATGGCCCGAAACGGACGTTTTCGCGAAAACACACCTGCAAACCCTTTTGGCCCGGAGACATACCCCTGGTGCTGTTATGGATTAAACTATGGTCGGTACGTGGAGGAGGGACCGTCAGAGTGACGAAATGCAACATTCTGGTAACGTTTGGGCAAGTAATTCTCGGTTCCAAAGGCACCTAAACGGGCCGAAAAAGGCCCGAAACGTGTACCCTACGGTCCAAAAATCAATGAAAACCTCGCCAAATGTCTTCTAGAACGTGTCTTTGCACATCCGGGATGTTGCAAAAAAATTGACCCGAGTGCTGAAAATCGTGTGCTATAACCCACGAAAATGGCCCGAAACGGACGTTTTCGCGAAAACGCACCTGCAAACCGTTCTGTCCCGGAGACATACCCCTGGTGCTGTTATGCGTTAAACTATGGTCGGTACGTGGAGGAGGGACCGCCAGAGTGACGAAATGCATCATTCTGGCTTCCGTTTGGGCAAGTAATTCTCGGTTCCAAGGGCACCTAAACGGGCTGAAAAAGGCCTTAAACCTGTACCCTACGGTCCAAATATCAATGAAAACCTCGCCAAATGTCTTCTAGAACGTGTCTTTGCACATCCGGGATGTTGCAAAAAATGACCCGAGTACTGAAAACCGTGTGCTATAACCCACGAAAATGGCCCGAAACGGACGTTTTCGCGAAAACGCACCTGCAAACCCTTCTGGCCCGGAGACATACCCCTGGTGCTGTTATGCATTAAACTATGGTCGGTACGTGGAAGAGGGACCGTCAACGAAATGCATCATTCTAGCTCCGTTTGGGCAAGTAATTCTCGGTTCTAGAGGCACCTAAACAGGCCGAAAAAGGCCCGAAATGTGTACCCCACGGTCCACAAATCAATGAAAACCTCGCCAAATGTCTTCTAGAATGAGTCTGTGCACATCCGGCATGTTGCAAAAAAATTGACCCGAGTGCTGAAAATCGTGTGCTATAACCCATGAAAATGGCCCGAAACAGACGTTTTCGCAAAAACGCACCTGCAAACCGTTCTGGCCTGGAGACATACCCCTGGTGCTGTTATGCATTAAACTATGGTCGGTACGTGGAGGAGGGACCGTCAGAGTGACGAAATGCATCGTTCTGGTTCCGTTTGGGCAAGAAATTCTCGGTTCCAAAGGCACCTAAACGGGCCGAAAAAGGCCCGAAATGTGTACCCTACGGTCCAAAAATCAGTGAAAACCTCGCCAAATGTCTTCTACAAGGAGTTTGTGCACATCCGGGATGTTGCAAAAAAATTGACCCGAGTGCTGAAAATCTTGTGCTAACCCACGAAAATGGCCCGAAACGGACGTTTTCGCGACAACGCACCTGCAAACCCTTCTGGCCCGGAGACATACACCTGGTGCTGTTATGCATTAAACTATGGTCGGTACGTGGAGGAGGGACCGCCAGAGTGACGAAATGCATCATTCTGGCTTCCGTTTGGGCAAGTAATTCTCGGTTCCAAAGGCACCTAAACGGTTCGAAAAAGGCCCGAAATGTGTACCCTACGGTCCAAAAATCAATGAAAACCTCGCCAAATGTCTTCTACAAGGAGCCTATGCACATCCGGGATGTTGCAAAAAAATTGACACCAGTGCTGAAAATCGTGTGCTATAACTAACGAAAATGGCCGAAACAGACGTTTTCACGAAAACGCACTTGCAAACCCTTCTGGCTCGGAGACTCACCACTGGTGCTGGTATGTATTAAACTATGGTCGGTACATGGAGGAGGGACCGTCAGAGTGACGAAATGCATCATTCTGGCTTCCGTTTGGGCAAGTAATTCTCGGTTCCAAAGGCACCTAAACGGGCCGAAAAAGGCCCGAGATGTGTACCCTACGGTCCAAAAATCAATGAAAACATCACCAAATGTCTTCTAGAACGAGTCTGTGCACATCCGGGATGTTGCAAAAAAAATGACCCGAGTGCTGAAAATCGTGTGCTATAACCCACGAAAATGGCCCGAAACGGACGTTTTCGCGAAAACGCACCTGCAAACCCTTCTAGCCCGGAGACATACACCTGGTGCTGTTATGCATTAAACTATGGTCTGTACGTGGAGGAGGGACCGTCAGAGTGACGAAATGCATCATTCTGGCTTCCGTTTGGGCAAGTAATTCTCGGTTCCAAAGGCACCTAAACGGGCCGAAAAAGGCCCGAAACGTGTACCCTACGGTCCAAAAATCATTGAAAACCTCGCCAAATGTCTTCTACAAGGAGTCCGTGCACATCCGAGATGTTGAAAAAAAATTGACCCGAGTGCTGAAAATCGTGTGCTAACCCACGAAAATGGCCCGAAACGGACGTTTTCGCGAAAACGCACCTGCAAACCCTTCTGGCCCGGAGACATACACCTGGTGCTGTTATGCATTAAACTATGGTCGGTACGTGGAGGAGGGACCGCCAGAGTGACGAAATGCATCATTCTGGCTTCCGTTTGGGCAAGTAATTCTCGGTTCCAAAGGCACCTAAACGGTTCGAAAAAGGCCCGAAATGTGTACCCTACGGTCCAAAAATCAATGAAAACCTCGCCAAATGTCTTCTACAAGGAGCCTATGCACATCCGGGATGTTGCAAAAAAATTGACACCAGTGCTGAAAATCGTGTGCTATAACCCACGAAAATGGCCGAAACGGACGTTTTCACGAAAACGCACCTGCAAACCCTTCTGGCTCGGAGACTCACCACTGGTGCTGGTATGTATTAAACTATGGTCGGTACATGGAGGAGGGACCGTCAGAGTGACGAAATGCATCATTCTGGCTTCCGTTTGGGCAAGTAATTCTCGGTTCCAAAGGCACCTAAACGGGCCGAAAAAGGCCCGTGATGTGTACCCTACGGTCCAAAAATCAATGAAAACATCGCCAAATGTCTTCTAGAACGAGTCTGTGCACATCCGGGATGTTGCAAAAAAAATGACCCGAGTGCTGAAAATCGTGTGCTATAACCCACGAAAATGGCCCGAAACGGACGTTTTCGCGAAAACGCACCTGCAAACCTTTCTGGCCCGGAGACATACCCCTGGTGCTGTTATGCATTAAACTATGGTCGGTACGTGGAGGAGGGACCGTCAGAGTGACGAAATGCATCATTTTGGCTCTGTTTGGGCAAGTAATTCTTGGTTCCAAAGGCACCTAAACGGGCCAAAAAAGGCCCGAAACGTGTACCCTACGGTCCAAAAATCAATGAAGACCTCGCCAAATGTCTTCTACAAGGAGTTTGTGCACATCCGGGATGTTGCAAAAAAATTGACCCGAGTGCTGAAAATCGTGTGCTAACCCACGAAAATGGCCCGAAACGTACGTTTTCACGAAAACGCACCTGCAAACCCTTCTTGCCCGGAGACATACACCTGGTGCTGTTATGCATTAAACTATGGTCGGTACGTGGAGGAGGGACCGCCAGAGTGACGAAATGCATCATTCTGGCTTCCGTTTGGGCAAGTAATTCTCGGTTCCAAAGGCACCTAAACGGTTCGAAAAAGGCCCGAAATGTGTACCCTACGGTCGAAAAATCAATGAAAACCTCGCCAAATATCTTCTACATGGAGCCTGTGCACATCCAGGATGTTGCAAAAAATTTGACCGCAGTGCTGAAAATCGTGTGCTATAACCCACGAAAATGGCCGAAACGGACGTTTTCGCGAAAACGCATCTGCAAACCCTTCTGGCCCGGAGACTCACCACTGGTGCTGTTATGCATTAAACTATGGGCGGTACGTGGAGGAGGGACCGAAAGAGTGACGAAATGCATCATTCAGACTTCCGTTTGGGTAAGTAATTCTCGGTTCCAAAGGCACCTAAACGGGCCGAAAAAGGCAAGAAACGTGTACCCTACGGTCCAAAAATCAATGAAAACCTCGCCAAATATCTTCTAGAACGAGTCTGTGCACATCCGGGATGTTGCAAAAAAATGACACGAGTGCTGAAAATCGTGTGCTATAACCCACGAAAATGGCCCGAAACGGATGTTTTCGCGAAAACGCACCTGCAAACCCTTCTGGCCCGGAGACATACCCCTGGTGCTGTTATGCATTAAACTATGGTCGGTACGTGGAGGAGGGCCCGTCAGAGTGACGAAATGCATCATTCTGGCTCCGTTTGGGCAAGTAATTCTCGGTTCCAAAGGCACCTAAACGTGTCGAAAAAGGCCCGAAATGTGTACCCTACGGTCCAAAATCAATGAAAACCTCGCCAAATGTCTTCTACAAGGAGCCTATGCACATTCGGGATGTTGCAAAAAAATTGACCCCAGTGCTGAAAATCGTGTGCTATAACCCACGAAAATGGCCGAAACGGACGTTTTCGCGAAAACGCACCTGCAAACCCTTCTGGCCCGGAGACTCACCACTGGTGCTGTTATGCATTAAACTATGGTCGGTACGTGGAGGAGGGACCGTCAGAGTGATGAAATGCATCGTTCTGGCTCCGTTTGGGCAAGTAATTCTCGGTTCCAAAGGCACCTAAACGGGCCGAAAAAGGCCCGAAATGTGTACCGTACGGTCCAAAAATCAGTGAAAACCTCGCCAAATGTCTTCTACAAGGAGTTTGTGCACATCCGGGATGTTGCAAAAAAATTGACCCGAGTGCTGAAAATCTTGTGCTAACCCACGAAAATGGCCCGAAACGGACGTTTTCGCGAAAACGCACCTGCAAACCCTTCTGGCCCGGAGACATACACCTGGTGCTGTTATGCATTAAACTATGGTCGGTACGTGGAGGAGGGACCGCCAGAGTGACGAAATGCATCATTCTGGCTTCCGTTTGGGCAAGTAATTCTCGGTTCCAAAGGCACCTAAACGGTTCGAAAAAGGCCCGAAATGTGTACCCTACGGTCCAAAAATCAATGAAAACCTCGCCAAATGTCTTCTACAAGGAGCCTATGCACATCCGGGATGTTGCAAAAAAATTGACACCAGTGCTGAAAATCGTGTGCTATAACTAACGAAAATGGCCGAAACGGACGTTTTCACGAAAACGCACCTGCAAACCCTTCTGGCTCGGAGACTCACCACTGGTGCTGGTATGTATTAAACTATGGTCGGTACATGGAGGAGGGACCGTCAGAGTGACGAAATGCATCATTCTGGCTTCCGTTTGGGCAAGTAATTCTCGGTTCCAAAGGCACCTAAACGGGCCGAAAAAGGCCCGAGATGTGTACCCTACGGTCCAAAAATCAATGAAAACATCACCAAATGTCTTCTAGAACGAGTCTGTGCACATCCGGGATGTTGCAAAAAAATGACCCGAGTGCTGAAAATCGTGTGCTATAACCCACGAAAATGGCCCGAAACGGACGTTTTCGCGAAAACGCACCTGCAAACCCTTCTAGCCCGGAGACATACACCTGGTGCTGTTATGCATTAAACTATGGTCTGTACGTGGAGGAGGGACCGTCAGAGTGACGAAATGCATCATTCTGGCTTCCGTTTGGGCAAGTAATTCTCGGTTCCAAAGGCACCTAAACGGGCCGAAAAAGGCCCGAAACGTGTACCCTACGGTCCAAAAATCATTGAAAACCTCGCCAAATGTCTTCTACAAGGAGTCCGTGCACATCCGAGATGTTGAAAAAAAATTGACCCGAGTGCTGAAAATCGTGTGCTATAACCCACGAAAATGGCCCGAAACGGACGTTTTCGCGAAAAGGCACCTGCAAACCGTTCTGGCCCGGAGAAATACCCCTGGTGCTGTTATGCATTAAACTATGGTCGGTACATGGAGGAGGGACCGTCAGCGTGACAAAATGCATCATTCTGACTTCCGTTTGGGCAAGTAATTCTCGGTTCCAAAGGCACCTAAATGGGCCGAAAAAGGCCCGAAATGTGTACCCTACGGTCCAAAAATCAATGAAAACCTCACCAAATGTCTTATACAAGGAGTCTGTGCACATCCGGGATGTTGCAAAAAAATTGACCCGAGTGCTGAAAATCGTGTGCTATAAGCCATGAAAATGGCCAGAAACAGACGTTTTCGCGAAAACACACCTCCAAACCCTTCTGGCCCGCAGACATACCCACGGTGCTGTTATGCATTAAACTATGGTCGGTACGTGGAGGAGGGACCGTCAGAGTGACGAAATGCATCATTCTGGCTTCCGTTTGGGCAAGTAATTATCGGTTCCAAAGGCACCTAAACGGGTCGAAAAAGGCCCGAAATGTGTACCCTACGGTCCAAAAATCAATGAAAACCTCGCCAAATGTCTTCTACAAGGAGCCTATGCACATTCGGGATGTTGCAAAAAAATTGACCCCAGTGCTGAAAATCGTGTGCTATAACCCACGAAAATGGCCGAAACTGACGTTTTCGCGAAAACGCACCTGCAAACCCTTCTGGCCCGGAGACTCACCACTGGTGCAGTTATGCATTAAACTATGGTCGGTACGTGGAGGAGGGACCGTCAGAGTGACGAAATGCATCATTTTGGCTTCCGTTTGGGCAAGTAATTCTCGGTTCCAAAGGCACCTAAACGGGCCAAAAAAGGCCCGAAACGTGTACCCTACGGTCCAAAAATCAATGAAAACCTCGCCAAATGTCTTCTAGAACGTGTCTTTGCACATCCGGGATGTTGCAAAAAAATTGACCCGAGTGCTGAAAATCGTGTGCAATAACCCACGAAAATGGCCCGAAACGGACGTTTTCGCGAAAATGCACCTGCAAACCGTTCTGGCCCGTAGACATACCCCTGGTGCTGTTATGCATTAAACTATGGTCGGTACGTGGAGGAGGGACCACCAGAGTGACGAAATGCATCATTCTGGCTTCCGTTTGGGCAAGTAATTCTCGGTTCCAAGGGCACCTAAACGGGCTGAAAAAGGCCCGAAACCTGTACCCTACGGTCCAAATATCAATGAAAACCTCACCAAATGTCTTCTAGAACGAGTCTGTGCCCATACGGGATGTTGCAAAAAAAATGACCCGAGTACTGGAAATCGTGTGCTATAACCCACGAAAATGGCCCGAAACGGACGTTTTCGCGGAAACGCACTTGCAAACCGTTCTGGCCCGGAGACATACCCCTGGTGCTGTTATGCATTAAACTATGGTCGGTACGTGGAGGAGGGAACGTCAGAGTGACGAAATGCATCATTCTGGCTCCGTTTGGGCAAGTAATTCTCGGTTCCAAAGGCACCTAAACAGGCCGAAAAAGGCCCGAAACGTGTACCCTACGGTCCAAAAATTAATGAAAACCTCGCCAAATGTCTTCTAGAATGAGTCTGTGCACATCCGGCATGTTGCAAAAAAATTGACCCGAGTGCTGAAAACCGTGTAATATAACCCACGAAAATGGCCCGAAACGGACGTTTTCGCGAAAACGCACCTGCAAACCGTTCTGGCCCGGAGACATACCGCTGGTGCTGTTATGCATTAAACTATGGTCGGTACGTGGAGGAGGGACCGTCAGAGTGGCGAAATGCATCGTTCTGTCTCCGTTTGGGCAAGTAATTCTCGGTTCCAAAGGCACCTAAACGGGCCGAAAAAGGCCCGAAACGTGTACCCTACGGTCCAAAAATCAATGAAAACCTCGCCAAATGTCTTCTACAAGGAGTTTGTGCACATCCGGGATGTTGCAAAAAAATTGACCCGAGTGCTGAAAATCGTGTGCTAACCCACGAAAATGGCCCGAAACGGACGTTTTCACGAAAACGCACCTGCAAACCCTTCTTGCCCGGAGACGTACACCTGGTGCTGTTATGCATTAAACTATGGTCGGTACGTGGAGGAGGGACCGCCAGAGTGACGAAATGCATCATTCTGGCTTCCGTTTGGGCAAGTAATTCTCGGTTCCGAAGGCACCTAAACGGGTCGAAAAAGGCCCGAAATGTGTACCCTACGGTCCAAAAATCAATGAAAACCTCGCCAAATGGCTTCTACAAGGAGCCTATGCACATCCGGGATGTTGCAAAAAAATTGACCCCAGTGCTGAAAATCGTGTGCTATAACCCACGAAAATGGCCGAAACGGACGTTTTCGCGAAAACGCACCTGCAAACCCTTCTGGCTCGGAGACTCACCACTGGTGCTGGTATGCATTAAACTATGGTCGGTACATGGAGGAGGGACCGTCAGAGTGACGAAATGCATCATTCTGGCTTCCGTTTGGGCAAGTAATTCTAAGTTCCAAAGGCACCTAAACGGGCCGAAAAAGGCCCGAAACGTGTACCGTACGGTCCAAAAATCAATGAAAACCTCGCCAAATGTCTTCTAGAACGAGTCTGTGCACATCCGGCATGTTGCAAAAAAAAATGACCCGAGTGCTGAAAATCGTGTGCTATAACACACGAAAATGGCCCGAAACAGACATTTTCGCGAAAACGCACCTGCAAACCCTTCTGGCCCGGAGACATACCCCTGGTGCTGTTATGCATTAAACTATGGTCGGTACGTGGAGGAGGGACCGTCAGAGTGACGAAATGCATCATTTTGGCTCCGTTTGGGCAAGTAATTCTCGGTTCCAAAGGCACCTAAACGGGCCGAAAAAGGCCCGAAACGTGTACCCTGCGGTCCAAAAATCAATGAAAACCTCGCCAAATGTCTTCTAGAACGAGTCAGTCCACATCCGGTATGTTGCAAAAAAATTGACCCGAGTGCTGAAAATCGTGTGCTATAACCCACGAAAATAGCCCGAAACGGACGTTTTCGCGAAAACGCACCTGCAAACCGTTCTGGCCCGGAGACATACCCTTGGTGCTGTTATGCATTAAACTATGGTCGGTACATGGAGGAGGGACCGTCAGAGTGACGAAATGCATCGTTCTGGCTCCGTTTAGGCAAGTAATTCTCGGTTCCAAAGGCACCTAAACGGGCCGAAAAAGGTCCGAAACGTGTACCCTACGGTCCAAAAATCAATGAAAACCTCGCAAAATGTCTTCTACAAGGAGTCTGTGCACACCCGGGATGTTGCAAAAAAATTTGACCCGAGTGCTGAAAATCGTGTGCTATAACCCACGAAAATGACCCGAAACGGACGTTTTCGCGAAAAGGCACCTGCAAACCCTTCTGGCCCGGACAAATACCCTTGGTGCTGTTATGCATTAAACTATGGTCGGTACATGGAGGAGGGACGGTCAGAGTGACAAAATGCATCATTCTGGCTTCCGTTTGGCAAGTAATTCTCGGTCCAAAGGCACCTAAATGGGCCGAAAAAGGCCCGAAACGTGTACCCTACGGTCCAAAAATCAATGAAAACCTCGCCAAATGTCTTCTAGAACGTGTCTTTGCACATCCGGGATGTTGCAAAAAAATTGACCCGAGTGCTGAAAATCGTGTGCTATAACCCACGAAAATGGCCCGAAACGGACGTTTTCGCGAAAACGCACCTGCAAACCGTTCTGGCCCGGAGACATACCCCTGGTGCTGTTATGCATTAAACTATGGTCGGTACGTGGAGGAGGGACCGTCAGAGTGACGAAATGCATCATTCTGGCTCCGTTTGGGCAAGTAATTCTCGGTTCCAAGGGCACCTAAACAGGCTGAAAAAGGCCCGAAACCTGTACCCTACGGTCCAAATATCGATGAAAACCTCACCAAATGTCTTCTAGAACGAGTCTGTGCCCATCCGGGATGTTGCAAAAAAAATGACCCGAGTACTGAAAATCGTGTGCTATAACCCACGAAAATGGCCCGAAACAGACGTTTTCACGGAAACGCACTTGCAAACCGTTCTGGCCCGGAGACATACCCCTGGTGCTGTTATGCATTAAACTATGGTCGGTACGTGGAGGAGGGACCGTCAGAGTGACGAAATGCATAATTCTGGCTCCGTTTGGGCAAGTAATTCTCGGTTCCAAAGGCACCTAAACAGGCCGAAAAAGGCCCGAAACATGTACCCTACGGTCCAAAAATTAATGAAAACCTCGCCAAATGTCTTCTAGAACGAGTTTGTGCACATCCGGCATGTTGCAAAGAAATTGACCCGAGTGCTGAAAATCTTGTGATATAACCCACGAAAATGGCCCGAAACGGACGTTTTCGCGAAAACGCACCTTCAAACCGTTCTGGCCCGGAGACATACCCCTGGTGCTGTTATGCATTAAACTATGGTCGGTACGTGGAGGAGGGACTGTCAGAGTGACGAAATGCATCATTCTGGCTCCGTTTGGGCAAGTAATTCTCGGTTCCAAAGGCACCTAAACGGGCCGAAAAAGGCCCGAAACGTGTACCCTACGGTCCAAAAATCAATGAAAACCTCGCCAATTGTCTTCTACAAGGAGTTTGTGCACATCCGGGATGTTGCAAAAAAATTGACCCGAGTGCTGAAAATCGTGTGCTAACCCACGAAAATGGCCCGAAACGGACGTTTTCACGAAAACGCACCTGCAAACCCTTCTGGCCCGGAGACATACGCCTGGTGCTGTTATGCATTAAACTATGGTCGGTACGGGGAGGAGGGACCGCCAGAGTGACGAAATGCATCATTCTGGCTTCCGTTTGGGCAAGTAATTCTCGGTTCCAAAGGCACCTAAACGGGTCGAAAAAGGCCCGAAATATGTACCCTACGGTCCAAAAATTAATGAAAACCTCGCCAAATGGCTTCTACAAGGAGCCTATGCACATTCGGGATGTTGCAAAAAAATTGACCCCAGTGCTGAAAATCGTGTGCTATAACCCACGAAAATGGCCGAAACGGACGTTTTCGCGAAAACGCACCTGCAAACCCTTCTGGCTCAGAGACTCACCACTGGTGCTGGTATGCATTAAACTATGGTCGGTACATGGAGGAGGGACCGTCAGAGTGACGAAATGCATCATTCTGGCTTCCGTTTCGGCAAGTAATTCTCGGTTCCAAAGGCACCTAAACGGGCCGAAAAAGGCCCGAAACGTGTACCGTACGGTCCAAAAATCAATGAAAACCTCGCCAAATGTCTTCAAGAACGAGTCTGTGCACATCCGGCATGTTGCAAAAAAAATGACCCGAGTGCTGAAAATCGTGTGCTATAACCCACGAAAATGGCCCGAAACGGACATTTTCGCGAAAACGCACCTGCAAACCCTTCTGGCCCGGAGACATACCCCTGGTGCTGTTATGCATTAAACTATGGTCGGTACGTGGAGGAGGGACCGTCAGAGTGACGAAATGCATCATTTTGGCTCCGTTTGGGTAAGTAATTCTCGGTTCCAAAGGCACCTAAACGGGCCGAAAAAGGCCCGAAACGTGTACCCTGTGGTCCAAAAATCAATGAAAACCTCGCCAAATGTCTTCTAGAACGAGTCTGTGCACATCCGGTATGTTGCAAAAAAATTGACCCGAGTGCTGAAAATCGTGTGCTATAACCCACGAAAATAGCCCGAAACGGACGTTTTCGCGAAAACGCACCTGCAAACCGTTCTGGCCCGGAGACATACCCTTGGTGCTGTTATGCATTAAACTATGGTCGGTACATGGAGGAGGGGCAAGTAATTCTCGGTTCCAAAGTCACCTAAACGGGCCGAAAAAGGCCCGAAACGTGTACCCTACGGTCCAAAAATCAATGAAAACCTCGCAAAATGTCTTCTACAAGGAGTCTGTGCACATCCGGGATGTTGCAAAAAAATTGACCCGAGTGCTGAAAATCGTGTGCTATAACCCACGAAAATGGCTCGAAACAGACGTTTTCGCGAAAAGGCACCTGCAAACCCTTCTGGCCCGGAGAAATACTCTTGGTGCTGTTATGCATTAAACTATGGTCGGTACATGGAGGAGGGACGGTCAGAGTGACAAAATGCATCATTCTGGCTTCCGTTTGGGCAAGTAATTCTCGGTCCAAAGGCACCTAAACGGGCCGAAAAAGGCCCGAAATGTGTACCCTACGGTCCAAAAATCAATGAAAACCTCGCCAAATGTCTTCTAGAACGTGTCTTTGCACATCCGGGATGTTGCAAAAAAATTGACCCGAGTGCTGAAAATCGTGTGCTATAACCCACGAAAATGGCCCGAAACGGACGTTTTCGCGCAAACGCACCTGCAAACCCTTCTGGCCCGGAGACATACCCCTGGTGTTGTTATGCATTAAACTATGGTTGGTACGTGGAGGAGGGACCGTTAGAGTGACGAAATGCGTCATTCTGGCTCCGTTTGGGCAAGTAATTCTCGGTTCCAAAGGCACCTAAACAGGCCGGAAAAGGCCCGAAATGTGTACCCTACGGTCCAAAAATCAATGAAAACCTCGCCAAATGTCTTCTAGAACGAGTCTGTGCACATCCGGCATGTTGCAAAAAATTGACCCGAGTGCTGAAAATCGTGTGCTATAACCCACGAAAATGGCCTGAAACGGTCGTTTTCGCGAAAACGCACCTGCAAACCGTTCTGGCCCGGAGACATACCCCTGGTGCTGTTATGCATTAAACTATGGTCGGTACGTGGAGAAGGGACCGTCAGAGTGACGAAATGCATCGTTCTGGCTCCGTTTGGGCAAGTAATTCTCGGTTCCAAAGGCACCTAAACGGGTCGAAAAAGGCCCGAAATGTGTACCCTACGGTCCAAAAATCAATGAAAACCTCGCCAAATGTCTTATACAAGGAGTCTGTGCACATCCGGGATGTTGCAAAAAAATTGACCCGAGTGCTGAAAATTGTGTGCTATAACCCACGAAAATGGCCCGAAACGGACGTTTTCGCGAAAACACACCTGCAAACCCTTCTGGCCCGGAGACATACCCCTGGTGCTGTTATGCATTAAACTATGGTCGGTACGTGTAGGAGGGACCGTCAGAGTGACGAAATGCATCATTCTGGTTCCGTTTGGGCAAGTAATTCTCGGTTCCAAAGGCACCTAAACGGGCGGAAAAAGGCCCGAAATGTGTACCCTACGGTCCAAAAATCAATGAAAACCTCGCCAAATGTCTTCAACAAGGAGCCTGTGCACATCCGGGATGTTGCAAAAAAATTGACCCCAGTGCTGAAAATCGTGTGCTATAACCCACAAAAATGGCCGAAACTGACATTTTCGCGAAAACGCACCTGCAAACCCTTCTGTCCCGGAGACTTACCGCTGGTGCTGTTATGCATTAAACTATGGTCGGTACGTGGAGGAGGGACCGTCAGAGTGACGAAATGCATCATTCTGACTTCCGTTTGGGCAAGTAATTCTCGGTTCCAAGGGCACCTAAACGGGCTGAAAAAGGCCCGAAACCTGTACCCTACGGTCCAAATATCAATGAAAACCTCACCAAATGTCTTCTAGAACGAGTCTGTGCCCATCCGGGATGTTGCAAAAAAAATGACCCGAGTACTGGAAATCGTGTGCTATAACCCACGAAAATGGCCCGAAACGGACGTTTTCGCGCAAACGCACCTGCAAACCCTTCTGGCCCGGAGACATACCCCTGGTGTTGTTATGCATTAAACTATGGTTGGTACGTGGAGGAGGGACCGTTAGAGTGACGAAATGCGTCATTCTGGCTCCGTTTGGGCAAGTAATTCTCGGTTCCAAAGGCACCTAAACAGGCCGGAAAAGGCCCGAAATGTGTACCCTACGGTCCAAAAATCAATGAAAACCTCGCCAAATGTCTTCTAGAACGAGTCTGTGCACATCCGGCATGTTGCAAAAAAATGACCCGAGTGCTGAAAATCGTGTGCTATAACCCACGAAAATGGCCTGAAACGGTCGTTTTCGCGAAAACGCACTTGCAAACCGTTCTGGCCCGGAGACATACCCCTGGTGCTGTTATGCATTAAACTATGGTCGGTACGTGGAGAAGGGACCGTCAGAGTGACGAAATGCATCGTTCTGGCTCCGTTTGGGCAAGTAATTCTCGGTTCCAAAGGCACCTAAACGGGTCGAAAAAGGCCCGAAACGTGTACCCTACGGTCCAAAAATCAATGAAAACCTCGCCAAATGTCTTATACAAGGAGTCTGTGCACATCCGGGATGTTGCAAAAAAATTGACCCGAGTGCTGAAAATTGTGTGCTATAACCCACGAAAATGGCCCGAAACGGACGTTTTCGCGAAAACACACCTGCAAACCCTTCTGGCCCGGAGACATACCCCTGGTGCTGTTATGCATTAAACTATGGTCGGTACGTGGAGGAGGGACCGTCAGAGTGACGAAATGCATCATTCTGGTTTCGTTTGGGCAAGTAATTCTCGGTTCCAAAGGCACCTAAACGGGCGGAAAAAGGCCCGAAATGTGTACCCTACGGTCCAAAAATCAATGAAAACCTCGCCAAATGTCTTCAACAAGGAGCCTGTGCACATCCGGGATGTTGCAAAAAAATTGACCCCAGTGCTGAAAATCGTGTGCTATAACCCACAAAAATGGCCGAAACTGACATTTTCGCGAAAACGCACCTGCAAACCCTTCTGTCCCGGAGACTTACCGCTGGTGCTGTTATGCATTAAACTATGGTCGGTACGTGGAGGAGGGACCGTCAGAGTGACGAAATGCATCATTCTGGTTCCGTTTCGGCAAGTAATTCTCGGTTCTAATGGCACCTAAACGGGACGAAAAAGGCCCGAAATGTGTACCCTACGGTCCAAAAATCAATGAAAAGCTCGCCAAATGTCTTCTACAAGGAGCCTGTGCACATCCGGGATGTTGCAAAAAAATTGACCCGAGTGCTGAAAATCCTGTGCTATAACCCACGAAAATGGCCGAAACTGACATTTTCGCGAAACCGCACCTGCAAACCCTTCTGGTCCGGAGACTTACCGCTGGTGCTGTTATGCATTAAACTATGGTCGGTACGTGGAGGAGGGACCGTCAGAGTGACGAAATGCATCATTCTGGCTTCCGTTTGGGCAAGTAATTCTCGGTTCCAAAGGCACCTAAACGGGCCGAAAAAGGCCCGAAACGTGTACCCTATGGTCCAAAAATCACTGAAAACCTCGCCAAATGTCTTATACAAGGAGTCTGTGCACATCCGGGATGTTGCAAAAGAATTGACCCGAGTGCTGAAATTCGTGTGCTATCACCCACGAAAATGGCCCGAAACGGACGTTTTCGCGAAAAGGCACCTGCAAACCCTTCTGGCCCGGAGAAATACCCATGGTGCTGTTATGCATTAAACTAAGGTCGGTACATGGAGGAGGGGCCGTCAGCGTGACAAAATGCATCATTCTGGCTTCCGTTTGGGCAAGTAATTCTCGGTTCCAAAGGCACCTAAACGGGCCGAAAAAGGTCCGAAACGTGTACCCTACGGTCCAAAAATCATCAAAAACCTCGTCAAATGTCTTCTACAAGGAGTCCGTGCACATCCGAGATTTTGAAAAAAAATTGACCCGAGTGCTGAAAATCGTGTGCTATAACCCACGAAAATGGCCCGAAACGGACGTTTTCGCGAAAAGGCACCTGCAAACCGTTCTGGCCCGGAGAAATACCCCTGGTGCTGTTATGCATTAAACTATGGTCGGTACATGGAGGAGGGACCGTCAGCGTGACATAATGCATCATTCTGACTTCCGTTTGGGCAAGTAATCCTCGGTTCCAAAAGCACCTAAATGGGTCGAAAAAGGCCCGAAATGTGTACCCTACGGTCCAAAAATCAATGAAAACCTCGCCAAATGTCTTATACAAGGAGTCTGTGCACATCCGGGATGTTGCAAAAAAATTGACCCGAGTGCTGAAAATCGTGTGCTATAAGCCACGAAAATGGCCCGAAACAGACGTTTTCGCGAAAACACACCTCCAAACCCTTCTGGCCCGCAGACATACCCACGGTGCTGTTATGCATTAAACTATGGTCGGTACGTGGAGGAGGGACCGTCAGAGTGACGAAATGCATCATTCTGGCTTCCGTTTGGGCAAGTAATTCTCGGTTCCAAAGGCACCTAAACGGGCTGAAAAAGGCCCGAAACGTGTACCCTAAGGTCCAAAAATCATTGAAAACCTCGCCAAATGTCTTATAGAAGGTGTCTGTGCACATACGGGATGTTGCAATAAAATTGACCCGAGTGCTGAAAGTCGTGTGCTATAACCCACGAAAATGGCCCGAAACGGACATTTTCGCGAAAACGCGCCTGCAAACCCTTCTGGCCTGGAGACATACCCCTGGTGCAGTTATGCATTAAACTATGGTCAGTACGTGGAGGAGGGACCGTCAGAGTGACGAAATGCATCATTCTGGCTCCGTTTGGGCAAGTAATTCTCGGTTCCAATGGCACCAAAACAGGCCGAAAAAGTCCCGAAACGTGTACCCTACGGTCCAAAAATCAATAAAAACCTCGCCAAATGTCTTCTACAAGGAGTCTGTGCACATCCGGGATGTTGCAAAAAAATTGACCCGAGTGCTGAAAATCGTGTGCTATAACCCACGAAAATGGCCCGAAACGGACGTTTTCGCGAAAACGCACCTGCAAACCCTTCAAGCCCGGAGACATACACCTGGTGCTGTTATGCATTAAACTATGGTCTGTACGTGGAGGAGGGACCGCCAGAGGGACGAAATGCATCATTCTGGCTTCCGTTTGGGCAAGTAATTCTCGGTTCGAAAGGCACCTGAACGGGCCGAAAAAGGCCCAAAATGTGTACCCTACGGTCCAAAAATCAATGAAAACCTCACCAAATGTCTTCTACAAGGAACCTATGCACATCCGGGATGTTGCAAAAAAATTGACCCGAGTGCTGAAAATCGTGTGCTATAACCCACGAAAATGGTCGAAACTGACATTTTCGCGAAAACGCACCTGCAAACCCTTCTGGCTCGGAGACTTACCGCTGGTGCTGTTATGCATTAAACTATGGTCGGTACGTGGAGGAGGGACCGTCAGCGTGACAAAATGCATCATTCTGGCTTCCGTTTGGGCAAGTAATTCTCGGTTCCAAAGGCACCTAAACGGGCCGACAAAGGCCCGAAACGAGTACCCTACGGTCCAAAAATCAATGAAAACCTCGCCAAATGTCTTCTACAAGGAGTCTGTGCACATCCGGGATGTTGCAAAAAATTGACCAGAGTGGTGAAAATCGTGTGCTATAACCCACGAAAATGACCCGAAACGGACGTTTTCGCGAAAACGCACCTGCAAACCCTTCTAGCCCGGAGACATACACCTGGTGCTGTTATGCATTAAACTATGGTCTGTACGTGGAGGAGGGACCGTCAGAGTGACGAAATGCATCATTCTGGCTTCCGTTTGGGCAAGTAATTCTCGGTTCCAAAGGCACCTAAACGGGCCGAAAAAGGCCCGAAACATGTACCCTACGGTCCAAAAATCATTGAAAACCTCGCTAAATGTCTTCTACAAGGAGTCCGTGCACATCCGAGATGTTGAAAAAAAATTGACCCGAGTGCTTAAAATCGTGTGCTATAACCCACGAAAATGGCCCGAAACGGACGTTTTCGCGAAAAGGCACCTGCAAACCGTTCTGGCCCGGAGAAATAGCCCTGGTGCTGTTATGCATTAAACTATGGTCGGTACATGGAGGAGGGACCGTCAGCGTGACAAAATGCATCATTCTGACTTCCGTTTGGGCAAGTAATTCTCGGTTCCAAAGGCACCTAAATGGGCCGAAAAAGGCCCGAAATGTGTACCCTACGGTCCAAAAATCAATGAAACCTCACCAAATGTCTTATACAAGGAGTCTGTGCACATCCGGGATGTTGCAAAAAAATTGACCCGAGTGCTGAAAATCGTGTGCTATAAGCCACGAAAATGGCCCGAAACAGACGTTTTCGCGAAAACACACCTCCAAACCCTTCTGGCCCGCAGACATACCCACGGTGCTGTAATGCATTAAACTATGGTCGGTACGTGGAGGAGGGACCGTCAGAGTGACGAAATGCATCATTCTGGCTTCCGTTTCGGCAAGTAATTCTCGGTTCCAAAGGCACCTAAACGGGCCGAAAAAGGCCCGAAACGTGTACCCTAAGGTCCAAAAATCATTGAAAACCTCGCCAAATGTCTTAAACAAGGTGTCTGTGCACATCCGGGATGTTGCAAAAAAATTGACCCGAGTGCTGAAAGTCGTGTGCTATAACCCACGAAAATGGCCCGAAACGGACGTTTTCGCGAAAAGGCACCTGCAAACCCTTCTGGCCCGGAGAAATACCCCTGGTGCTGTTATGCATTAAACTATGGTCGGTACGTGGAGGAGGGACCGTCAGAGTGACGAAATGCATCGTTCTGGCTCCGTTTGGGCAAGTAATTCTCGGTTCCAATGGCACCTAAACGGGCCGAAAAAGTCCCGCAACGTGTACCCTACGGTCCAAAAATCAATAAAAACCTCGCCAAATGTCTTCTACAAGGAGTCTGTGCACATCCGGGATGTTGCAAAAAAATTGCCCCGAGTGCTGAAAATCGTGTGCTATAACCCACGAAAATGGCCTGAAACGGACGTTTTCGCGAAAACGCACCTGCAAACCCTTCTGGCCCGGAGACATACACCTGGTGCTGTTATGCATTAAACTATGGTCTGTACGTGGAGGAGGGACCGCCAGAGTGACGAAATGCATCATTCTGGCTTCCGTTTGGGCAAGTAATTCTCGGTTCGAAAGGCACCTGAACGGGCCGAAAAAGGCCCGAAATGTGTACCCTACGGTCCAAAAATCAATGAAAACCTCACCAAATGTCTTCTACAAGGAGCCTATGCACATCCGGGATGTTGCAAAAAAATTGACCCGAGTGCTGAAAATCGTGTGCTATAACCCACGAAAATGGTCGAAACTGACGTTTTCGCGAAAACGCACCTGCAAACCCTTCTGGCCCGGAGACTTACCGCTGGTGCTGTTATGCATTAAACTATGGTCGGTACATGGAGGAGGGACCGTCAGCGTGACATAATGCATCATTCTGACTTCCGTTTGGGCAAGTAATCCTCGGTTCCAAAGGCACCTAAACGGGCCGAAAAAGGCCCGAAACGAGTACCCTACGGTCCAAAAATCAATGAAAACCTCGCCAAATGTCTTCTACAAGGAGTCTGTGCATATCCGGGATGCTGCAAAAAAATTGACCAGAGTGGTGAAAATCGTGTGCTATAACCCACGAAAATGGCACGAAACAGACATTTTCGCGAAAACGCACCTGCGAACCCTTCTGGCCCGGAGACATACCCCTGGTGCTGTTATGCATTAAACTATGGTCGGTACGTGGAGGAGGGGCCGTCAGAGTGACGAAATGCATCGTTCTGGCTCCGTTTGGGCAAGTAATTCTCGGTTCCGATGGCACCTAAACGGGCCGAAAAAGTCCCGAAACGTGTACCCTAAGGTCCAAAAATCAATAAAAACCTCGCCAAATGTCTTCTACAAGGAGTCTGTGCACATCCGGGATGTTGCAAAAAAAATGACCCGAGTGCTGAAAATCGTGTGCTATAACCCACGAAAATGGCCCGAAACGGACGTTTTCGCGAAAATGCACCTGCAAACCGTTCTGGCCCGGAGACATACCCCTGGTGCTGTTATGCATTAAACTATGGTCGGTACGTGGAGGAGGGACCGTCAGAGTGACGAAATGCATCGTTCTGGCTCCGTTTGGGCAAGTAATTCTCAGTTCCAAAGGCACCTAAACGGGCCGAAAAAGGCCCGAAACGTGTACCCTAAGGTCCAAAAATCATTGAAAACCTCGCCAAATGTCTTAAACAAGGTGTCTGTGCACATCCGGGATGTTGCAAAAAAATTGACCCGAGTGCTGAAAGTCGTGTGCTATAACCCACGAAAATGGCCCGAAACGGACGTTTTCGCGAAAAGGCACCTGCAAACCCTTCTGGCCCGGAGAAATACCCCTGGTGCTGTTATGCATTAAACTATGGTCGGTACGTGGAGGAGGGACCGTCAGAGTGACGAAATGCATCGTTCTGGCTCCGTTTGGGCAAGTAATTCTCGGTTCCAATGGCACCTAAACGGGCCGAAAAAGTCCCGCAACGTGTACCCTACGGTCCAAAAATCAATAAAAACCTCGCCAAATGTCTTCTACAAGGAGTCTGTGCACATCCGGGATGTTGCAAAAAAATTGCCCCGAGTGCTGAAAATCGTGTGCTATAACCCACGAAAATGGCCTGAAACGGACGTTTTCGCGAAAACGCACCTGCAAACCCTTCTGGCCCGGAGACATACACCTGGTGCTGTTATGCATTAAACTATGGTCTGTACGTGGAGGAGGGACCGCCAGAGTGACGAAATGCATCATTCTGGCTTCCGTTTGGGCAAGTAATTCTCGGTTCGAAAGGCACCTGAACGGGCCGAAAAAGGCCCGAAATGTGTACCCTACGGTCCAAAAATCAATGAAAACCTCACCAAATGTCTTCTACAAGGAGCCTATGCACATCCGGGATGTTGCAAAAAAATTGACCCGAGTGCTGAAAATCGTGTGCTATAACCCACGAAAATGGTCGAAACTGACGTTTTCGCGAAAACGCACCTGCAAACCCTTCTGGCCCGGAGACTTACCGCTGGTGCTGTTATGCATTAAACTATGGTCGGTACATGGAGGAGGGACCGTCAGCGTGACATAATGCATCATTCTGACTTCCGTTTGGGCAAGTAATCCTCGGTTCCAAAGGCACCTAAACGGGCCGAAAAAGGCCCGAAACGAGTACCCTACGGTCCAAAAATCAATGAAAACCTCGCCAAATGTCTTCTACAAGGAGTCTGTGCATATCCGGGATGCTGCAAAAAAATTGACCAGAGTGGTGAAAATCGTGTGCTATAACCCACGAAAATGGCACGAAACAGACATTTTCGCGAAAACGCACCTGCGAACCCTTCTGGCCCGGAGACATACCCCTGGTGCTGTTATGCATTAAACTATGGTCGGTACGTGGAGGAGGGGCCGTCAGAGTGACGAAATGCATCGTTCTGGCTCCGTTTGGGCAAGTAATTCTCGGTTCCGA
The DNA here is from genome assembly GCA_036936925.1 of Cenchrus fungigraminus. Lineage (NCBI taxonomy): Eukaryota > Viridiplantae > Streptophyta > Magnoliopsida > Poales > Poaceae > Cenchrus > Cenchrus fungigraminus. The sequence goes on along the minus strand of CM072770.1, from coordinate 580,754 downwards.
TGGCACCTAAACGGGCCGAAAAAGTCCCGAAACGTGTACCCTAAGGTCCAAAAATCAATAAAAACCTCGCCAAATGTCTTCTACAAGGAGTCTGTGCACATCCGGGATGTTGCAAAAAAAATGACCCGAGTGCTGAAAATCGTGTGCTATAACCCACGAAAATGGCCCGAAACGGACGTTTTCGCGAAAATGCACCTGCAAACCGTTCTGGCCCGGAGACATACCCCTGGTGCTGTTATGCATTAAACTATGGTCGGTACGTGGAGGAGGGACCGTCAGAGTGACGAAATGCATCGTTCTGGCTCCGTTTGGGCAAGTAATTCTCAGTTCCAAAGGCACCTAAACGGGCCGAAAAAGGCCCGAAATGTGTACCCTACGGTCCAAAAATAATTGAAAACCTCGCCAAATGTCTTATACAAGGTGTCTTTGCACATCCGGGATGTTGCAAAAAAATTGACACGAGTGCTGAAAATCGTGTGCTATAACCCACGAAAATGGCCCGAAACGGACGTTTTCGCGAAAAGGCACCTGCAAACCCTTCTGGCCCGGAGAAATAGCCCTGGTGCTGTTATGCATTAAACTATGGTCGGTACGTGGAGGAGGGACCGTCAGAGTGACGAAATGCATCGTTCTGGCTCCGTTTGGGCAAGTAATTCTCGGTTCCAATGGCACCTAAACGGGCCGAAAAAGTCCCGAAACGTGTACCCTACGGTCCAAAAATCAATAAAAACCTCGCCAAATGTCTTCTACAAGGAGTCTGTGCACATCCGGGATGTTGCAAAAAAATTGACCCGAGTGCTGAAAATCGTGTGCTATAACCCACGAAAATGGCCCGAAACGGACGTTTTCGCGAAAACGCACCTGCAAACCCTTCTAGCCCGGAGACATACACCTGGTGCTGTTATGCATTAAACTATGGTCTGTACGTGGAGGAGGGACCGCCAGAGTGACGAAATGCATCATTCTGGCTTCCGTTTGGGCAAGTAATTCTCGGTTCGAAAGGCACCTGAACGGGCCGAAAAAGGCCCAAAATGTGTACCCTACGGTCCAAAAATCAATGAAAACCTCACCAAATGTCTTCTACAAGGAGCCTATGCACATCCGGGATGTTGCAAAAAAATTGACCCGAGTGCTGAAAATCGTGTGCTATAACCCACGAAAATGGTCGAAACTGACGTTTTCGCGAAAACGCACCTGCAAACCCTTCTGGCCCGGAGACTTACCGCTGGTGCTGTTATGCATTAAACTATGGTCGGTACGTGGAGGACGGAACGTCAGCGTGACAAAATGCATCATTCTGGCTTCCGTTTGGGCAAGTAATTCTCGGTTCCAAAGGCACCTAAACGGGCCGAAAAAGGCCCGAAACGAGTACCCTTCGGTCCAAAAATCAATGAAAATCTCGCCAAATGTCTTCTACAAGGAGTCTGTGCACATCCGGGATGTTGCAAAAAAATTGACCAGAGTGATGAAAATCGTGTGCTATAACCCACGAAAATGGCACGAAACAGACGTTTTCGCGAAAACGCACCTGCGAACCCTTCTGGCCCGGAGACATACCCCTGGTGCTGTTATGCATTAAACTATGGTCGGTACGTGGAGGAGGGGCCGTCAGAGTGACGAAATGCATCGTTCTGGCTCCGTTTGGGCAAGTAATTCTCGGTTCCGATGGCACCTAAACGGGCCGAAAAAGTCCCGAAACGTGTACCCTAAGGTCCAAAAATCAATAAAAACCTCGCCAAATGTCTTCTACAAGGAGTCTGTGCACATCCGGGATGTTGCAAAAAAAATGACCCGAGTGCTGAAAATCGTGTGCTATAACCCACGAAAATGGCCCGAAACGGACGTTTTCGCGAAAATGCACCTGCAAACCGTTCTGGCCCAGAGACATACCCCTGGTGCTGTTATGCATTAAACTATGGTCGGTACGTGGAGGAGGGACCGTCAGAGTGACGAAATGCATCGTTCTGGCTCCGTTTGGGCAAGTAATTCTCGGTTCCAAAGGCACCTAAACGGGCCGAAAAAGGCCCGAAATGTGTACCCTACGGTCCAAAAATCATTGAAAACCTCGCCAAATGTCTTATACAAGGTGTCTTTGCACATCCGGGATGTTGCAAAAAAATTGACACGAGTGCTGAAAATCGTGTGCTATAACCCACGAAAATGGCCCGAAACGGACGTTTTCGCGAAAAGGCACCTGCAAACCCTTCTGGCCCGGAGAAATACCCCTGGTGCTGTTATGCATTAAACTATGGTCGGTACGTGGAGGAGGGACCGTCAGAGTGACGAAATGCATCGTTCTGTCTCCGTTTGGGCAAGTAATTCTCGGTTCCAATGGCACCTAAACGGGCCGAAAAAGTCCCGAAACGTGTACCCTACGGTCCAAAAATCAATAAAAACCTCGCCAAATGTCTTCTACAAGGAGTCTGTGCACATCCGGGATGTTGCAAAAAAATTGCCCCGAGTGCTGAAAATCGTGTGCTATAACCCACGAAAATGGCCCGAAACGGACGTTTTCGCGAAAACGCACCTGCAAACCCTTCTGGCCCGGAGACATACACCTGGTGCTGTTATGCATTAAACTATGGTCGGTACGTGGAGGAGGGACCGCCAGAGTGACGAAATGCATCATTCTGGCTTCCGTTTGGGCAAGTAATTCTCGGTTCCAAAGGCACCTAAACGGGCCGAAAAAGGCCCGAAATGTGTACCCTACGGTCCAAAAATCAATGAAAACCTCGCCAAATGTCTTCTACAAGGAGCCTATGCACATCCGGGATGTTGCAAAAAAATTGACCCCAGTGCTGAAAATTGTGTGCTATAACCCACGAAATTGGTCGAAACTGACGTTTTCGCGAAAACGCACCTGCAAACCCTTCTGGCCCGGAGACTTACCGCTGGTGCTGTTATTCATTAAACTATGGTCAGAATGTGGAGGAGGGACCGTCAGAGTGACGAAATGCATCATTCTGTCTTCCGTTTGGGCAAGTAAATCTAAGTTCCAAAGGCACCAAAACGGGCTGAAAAAGGCCTGAAACGTGTACCCTACGGTCCAAAAGTCAATGAAAACCTCGCCAAATGTCTTATACAAGGATTCTGTGCACATCCGGGATGTTGCAAAAAAATTGACCCGAGTGCTGAAAATCGTGTGCTATAACCCACGAAAATGGCCCGAAACGGACGTTTTCGCGTAAAGGCACCTTCAAACCCTTCTGGGCCGGAGAAATACTCCTGGTGCTGTTATGCATTAAACTATTGTCGGTACATGGAGGAGGGACCGTCAGCCTGACCAAATGCATCATTCTGGCTTCCGTTTGGGCAAGTAATTCTCGGTTCCAAAGGCACCTAAACGGGCCGAAAAAGGCCCAAAACGTGTACCCTACGGTCCAAAAATCATTGAAAACCTCACCAAATGTCTTCTACAAGGAGTCCGTGCACATCCGGGATGTTGCAAAAAAATTGACCCTAGTGCTGAAAATCGTGTGCCATAACCCACGAAAATGGCCCGAAACGGACGTTTTCGCGAAAAGGCACCTGCAAACCGTTCTGGCCCGGAGAAATACCCCTGGTGCTGTTATGCATTAAACTATGGTCGGTACATGGAGGAGGTACCGTCAGTGTGACAAAATGCATGATTCTGGCTTCCGTTTGGGCAAGTAATTCTTGGTTCCAAAGGCACCTAAACGGGCCAAAAAAGGCGCGAAACGTGTACCCTACGGTCCAAAAATCAATGAAAACCTCGCCAAATGTCTTCTACAAGGAGTCCGTGCACATCCGGGATGTTGCAAAAAAATTGACCCGAGTGCTGAAAATCGTGTGCTATAACCCACGAAAATGGCCCGAAACAGACGTTTTCGCGAAACGCACCTGCGAACCGTTCTGGCCCGGAGACATACCCCTGGTGCGGTTATGCAATAAACTATGGCCGGTACGTGGAGGAGGGACCGTCAGAGTGACGAAATGCATCATTCTGGCTTCCGTTTGGGTAAGTAATTCTCGGTTCCAAAGGCACCTAAACGGGCCGAAAAAGGCCCGAAATGTGTACCCTACGGTCCAAAAATCAAGAAAAACCTCGCCAAATGTCTTCTACAAGGAGTCTGTGCACATCCGAGATGTTGCAAAAAAATTGACCAGAGTGGTGAAAATCGTGTGCTATAACCCACGAAAATGGCCCGAAACAGACGTTTTCGCGAAAACGCACCTGGGAACCCTTCTGGCCCGGAGACCTACCCCTGGTGGTTTTATTCATTAAACTATGGTCGGTACGTGGAGGAGGGACCGTCAGAGTGACGAAATGAATCATTTTGGCTTCCGTTTGGGCAAGTAATTCTCGGTTCCAAAGGCACCATAACGGGCAAAAAAGGCTCGAAACGTGTACCCTACGGTCCAAAAATCAATGAAAACCTCGCCAAATGTCTTATACAAGGAGTTTGTGCACATCCGGGATGTTGCACAAAAATTGACCCGAGTGCTGAAAATCATGTGGGCCCGAAACAGACGTTTTCGCGAAACGCACCTGCAAACCGTTCTGGCCCGGAGACATACCCCTGGTGCTGTTATGCATTAAACTATGGTAGGCACGTGGAGGAGGGACCGTCAGAGTGACGAAATGCATCATTCTGCCTTCCGTTTGGGCAAGTAATTCTCGGTTCCAAAGGCACCTAAACGGGCCGAAAAAGGCCCGAAACGTGTACCCTACGGTCCAAAAATCAATGAAAACCTCGCCAAATGTCTTATACAAGGAGTCTGTGCACATCCGGGATGTTGCAAAAAAATTGACCCTAGTGCTGAAAATCGTGTGCTATAACCCACGAAAATGGCCCGAAACAGACGTTTTCGCGAAAACACACCTCCAAACCCTTCTGGCCCGGAGACATACCCCTGGTGCTGTTATGCATTAAACTATGGTCGGTACGTGGAGGAGGGACCGTCAGAGTGACGAAATGCATCAATCTGGTTCCGTTTGGGCAAGTAATTCTCGGTTCCAAAGGCACCTAAACGGGCTGAAAAAGACCCGAAATGTGTACCCTACGGTCCAAAAATCAATGAAAAGCTCGCCAAATGCCTTCTACAAGGAGCCTGTGCACATCTGGGATGTTGCAAAAAAATTGACCCGAGTGCTGAAAATCGCGTGCTATAACCCACGAAAATGGTCGAAACTGACATTTTCTGGAAACCGCACCTGCAAACCCTACTGGTCCGGAGACTTACCGCTGGTGCTGTTATGCATTAAACTATGGTCGGTACGTGGTGGAGGGACCGTCAGAGTGACGAAATACATCATTCTGGTTTCCGTTTGGGCAAGTAATTCTCGGTTCCGAAGGCACCTAAACGGGCCGAAAAAGGCCCGAAACGTGTACCCTACGGTCCAAAAATTATTGAAAACCTCACCAAATGTCTTATACAAGGAGTCTGTGCACATCCAGGATGTTGCAAAAAAATTGACCCGAGTGCTGAAAATCGTGTGCTATAACCCACGAAAATGGCCCGAAACGGACGTTTTCGCGTAAAGGCACCTGCAAACCCTTCTGGGCCGGAGAAATACTCCTGGTGCTGTTATGCATTAAACTATTGTCGGTACATGGAGGAGGGACCGTCAGCGTGACAAAATGCATCATTCTGGCTTCCGTTTGGGCAAGTAATTCTCGGTTCCAAAGGCACCTAAACGGGCCGAAAAAGACCCGAAACGTGTACCCTACGGTCCAAAAATCATTGAAAACCTCACCAAATGTCTTCTACAAGGAGTCCGTGCACATCCGGGATGTTGCAAAAAAATTGACCCTAGTGCTGAAAATCGTGTGCCATAACCCACGAAAATGGCCCGAAACGGACGTTTTCGCGAAAAGGCACCTGCAAACCGTTCTGGCCCGGAGAAATACCCCTGGTGCTGTTATGCATTAAACTATGGTCGGTACATGGAGGAGGTACCGTCAGCGTGACAAAATGCATGATTCTGGCTTCCGTTTGGGCAAGTAATTCTCGGTTCCAAAGGCACCTAAACGGGCTGAAAAAGGCGCGAAACGTGTACCCTACGGTCCAAAAATCAATGAAAACCTCACCAAATGTCTTCTACAAGGAGTCCGTGCACATCCGGGATGTTGCAAAAAAATTGACCCGAGTGCTGAAAATCGTGTGCTATAACCCACGAAAATGGCCCGAAACGGACGTTTTCGCGAAACGCACCTGCAAACCGTTCTGGCCCGGAGACATACCCCTGGTGCGGTTATGCATTAAACTATGGTCGGTACGTGGAGGAGGGACCGCCAGAGTGACGAAATGCATCATTCTGGCTTCCGTTTGGGCAAGGAATTCTCGGTTCCAAAGGCACCTATACAGGCCGAAAAAGGCCCGAAACGTGTACCCTACGGGCCAAAAATCAATGAAAACCTCGCCAAATGTCTTCTACAAGGAGTCTGTGCACATCCGGGATGTTGCAACAAAATTGACCCGACTGCTGAAAATCGTGTGCTATAACCCACGAAAATGGCCTGAAACGGACGTTTTCGCGAAAACGCACCTGCAAACCTTCTAGCCCGGAGACATACACCTGGTGCTGTTATGCATTAAACTATGGTCGGTACGTGGAGGAGGGACCGCCAGAGTGACGTAATGCATCATTCTGGCTTCCGTTTGGGCAAGTAATTCTCGGTTCCAAAGGCACCTAAACGGGCCGAAAAAGGCCCGAAACGTGTACCCTACGGTCCAAAAATCATTGAAAACCTCGCCAAATGTCTTCTACAAGGAGTCCATGCACATCCGGGATGTTGCAAAAAAAATTGACCCTAGTGCTGAAAATCGTGTGCTATAACCCACGAAAATGGCCCGAAACAGACGTTTTCGCGAAAAGGCACCTGCAAACCGTTCTGGCCCGGAGAAATACCCCTGGTGCTGTTATGCATTGAACTATGGTCGGTACATGGAGTAGGTACCGTCAGCGTGACAAAATGCATGATTCTGGCTTCTATTTGGGCAAGTAATTCTCGGTTCCAAAGGCACCTAAACGGGCCGAAAAAGGCGCGAAACGTGTACCCTACGGTCCAAAAATCAATGAAAACCTCGCCAAATGTCTTCTACAAGGAGTCCGTGCACATCCGGGACGTTGCAAAAAAATTGACCCGAGTGCTGAAAATCGTGTGCTATAACCCACGAAAATGGCCCGAAACGGACGTTTTCGCGAAACGCACCTGCAAACCGTTCTGGCCCGGAGACATACCCATGGTGCGGTTATGCACTAAACTATGGCCAGTACGTGGAGGAGGGACCGTCAGAGTGACGAAATGCATCATTCTGGCTTCCGTTTGGGTAAGTAATTCTCGGTTCCAAAGGCACCTAAACAGGCCGAAAAAGGCCCGAAATGTGTACCCTACGGTCCAAAAATCAATGAAAACCTCGCCAAATGTCTTCTACAAGGAGTCTATGCACATCCGGGATATTGCAAAAAAATTGACCAGAGTGGTGAAAATCGTGTGCTATAACCCACGAAAATGGCCCGAAACAGACGTTTTCGCGAAAACGCACCTGGAAACCTTTCTGGCCCGGAGACGTACCCCTGGTGGTTTTATTCATTAAACTATGGTCGGTACGTGGAGGAGGGACTGTCAGAGTGACGAAATGAATCATTTTGGCTTCCGTTTGGGCAAGTAATTCTCGGTTCCAAAGGCACCATAACGGGCAAAAAATGCTCGAAACGTGTACCCTACGGTCCAAAAATCAATGAAAACCTCGCCAAATGTCTTATACAAGGAGTTTGTGCACATCCGGGATGTTGCACAAAAATTGACCCGAGTGCTGAAAATCATGTGGGCCCGAAACGGACGTTTTCGCGAAACGCACCTGCTAACTGTTCTGGCCCGGAGACATACCCCTGGTGCTGTTATGCATTAAACTATGGTAGGTACGTGGAGGAGGGACCGTCAGAGTGACGAAATGCATCATTCTGGCTTCCGTTTGGGCAAGTAATTCTCGGTTCCAAAGGCACCTAAACGGGCCGAAAAAGGCCCGAAACCTGTTCCCTACGGGCCAAATATCAATGAAAACCTCGCCAAAAGTCTTCTAGAACGAGTCTGTGCATATCCGGGATGTTGCAAAAAAAAATGACCTGAGTGCTGAAAATCGTGTGCTATAACCCACGAAAATGGCCCGAAACGGACGTTTTCGCGAAAATGCACCTGCAAACCGTTCTTGCACGGAGACATACCCCTGGTGCTGTTATGCATTAAACTATGGTCGGTACGTGGAGGAGGGACCGTCAGAGTGATAGAATGCATCATTCTGGCTCCGTTTGGGCAATTAATTCTCGGTTCCAAAGGCACCTAAACGGGCCGAAAAAGGCCCGAAACGTGTACCCTACGGTCCAAAAATCAATGAAAACCTCGCCAAATGTCTTCTACAAGGAGTCTGTGCACATCCCGGATGTTGCAAAAAAATTGACCCGAGTGCTGAAAATCGTGTGCTATAACCCACGAAAATGGCCCGAAACGGACGTTTTTGCGAAAACGCACCTGCAAACCCTTCTGGTTCGGAGACATACACCTAGTGTTGTTATGCATTAAACTATGGTCGGTACGTGGAGGAGGGACCCCCAGAGTGACGAAATGCATCATTCTGGCTTCCGTTTAGGCAAGGAATTCTCGGTTCCAAAGGCACCTAAACGGGCCGAAAAAGGCCCGAAATGTGTATCCTACGGTCCAAAAATCTATGAAAACATCGCCAAATATCTTCTACAAGGAGCCTATGCACATCCGGGATGTTGCAAAAAAATTGACCCTAGTGCTGAAAATCGTGTGCTATAACCCACGAAAATGGTCGAAACTGACGTTTTCGCGAAAACGCACCTGCAAACCCTTCTGTCCCGGAGACTTACCGCTGGTGCTGCTATGCATTAAACTATGGTCGGTACGTGGAGGAGGGACCGTCAGAGTGACGAAATGCATCATTCTGGCTTTCGTTTGGGCAAGTAATTCTCGGTTCCAAAGGCACCTATACAGGCCGAAAAAGGCCCGAAACGTGTATCCTACGGTCCAAAAATCAATGAAAACCTCGCCAAATGTCTTCTACAAGGAGTCTGTGCACATCCGGAATGTTGCAAAAAAAATTGACCCGACTGCTGAAAATAGTGTGCTATAACCCACGAAAATGGCCTGAAACGGACGTTTTCGCGAAAACGCACCTGCAAACCTTCTGGCCCGGAGACATACACCTGGTGCTGTTATGCATTAAACTATGGTCGGTACGTGGAGGAGGGACCGCCAGAGTGACGAAATGCATCATTCTGGCTTCCGTTTGGGCAAGTAATTCTCGGTTCCAAAGGCACCTAAACGGGCCGAAAAAGGCCCGAAACGTGTACCCTACGGTCCAAAAATCATTGAAAACCTCGCCAAATGTCTTCTACAAGGAGTCCGTGCACATCCGGGATGTTGCAATAAAATTGACCCTAGTGCTGAAAATCGTGTGCTATAACCCACGAAAATGGCCCGAAACAGACATTTTCGCGAAAAGGCACCTGCAAACCGTTCTGGCCCGGAGAAATACCCCTGGTGCTGCTATGCATTAAACTATGTTCGGTACATGGAGGAGGTACCGTCAGCGTGACAAAATGCATGATTCTGGCTTCTGTTTGGGCAAGTAATTCTCGGTTCCAAAGGCACCTAAACGGGCCGAAAAAGGCGCGAAACGTGTACCCTACGGTCCAAAAATCAATGAAACCTCGCCAAATGTCTTCTACAAGGAGTCCGTGCACATCCGGGATGTTGCAAAAAAATTGACCCGAGTGCTGAAAATCGTGTGCTATAACCCACGAAAATGGCCCGAAACGGACGTTTTCGCGAAACGCACCTGCAAACCGTTCTGGCCCGGAGACATACCCCTGGTGCGGTTATGCAATAAACTATGGCCAGTACGTGGAGGAGGGACCGCCAGAGTGATGAAATGCATCATTCTGGCTTCCGTTTGGGCAAGTAATTCTCGGTTCCAAAGGCACCTAAACGGGTCGAAAAAGGCCCGAAATGTGTACCCTACGGTCCAAAAATCAATGAAAACCTCGCCAAATGTGTTCTACAAGGAGTCTGTGCACATCCGGGATATTGCAAAAAAATTGACCAGAGTGGTGAAAATCGTGTGCTATAACCCACGAAAATGGCCCGAAACAGACGTTTTCGCGAAAACGCACCTGGAAACCTTTCTGGCCCGGAGACGTACCCCTGGTAGTTTTATTCATTAAACTATGGTCGGTACGTGGAGGAGGGACCGTTAGAGTGACGAAATGAATCATTTTGGCTTCCGTTTGGGCAAGTAATTCTCGGTTCCAAAGGCACCATAACGGGCAAAAAAGGCTCGAAACGTGTACCCTACGGTCCAAAAATCAATGAAAACCTCGCCAAATGTCTTATACAAGGAGTTTGTGCACATCCGGGATGTTGCACAAAAATTGACCCGAGTGCTGAAAATCATGTGGGCCCGAAACGGACGTTTTCGCGAAACGCACCTGCAAACCGTTCTGGCCCGGAGACATACCCCTGGTGCTGTTATGCATTAAACTATGGTAGGTACGTGGAGGAGGGACCGTCAGAGTGACGAAATGCATCATTCTGGCTTCCGTTTGGGCAAGTAATTCTCGGTTCCAAAGGCACTTAAACGGGCCGAAAAAGGCCCGAAACCTGTTCCCTACGGGCCAAATATCAATGAAAACCTCGCCAAAAGTCTTCTAGAATGAGTCTATGTACATCCGGGATGTTGCAAAAAAAAATGACCTGAGTGCTTAAAATCGTGTGCTATAACCCACGAAAATGGCCCGAAACGGACGTTTTCGCGAAAATGCACCTGCAAACCGTTCTGGCCCGGAGACATACCCCTGGTGCTGTTATGCATTAAACTATGGTCGGTACATGGAGGAGGGACCGTCAGAGTGATGAAATGCATCGTTCTGGCTCCGTTTGGGCAATTAATTCTCGGTTCCAAAGGCACCTAAACGGGCCGAAAAAGGCCCGAAACGTGTACCATACGGTCCAAAAATCAATGAAAACCTCGCCAAATGTCTTCTACAAGGAGTCTATGCACATCCCGGATGTTGCAAAAAAATTGAACCGAGTGCTGAAAACCGTGTGCTATAACCCCCGAAAATGGCCCGAAACGGACGTTTTCGCGAAAATGCACCTGCAAACCCTTCTGGCCCGGAGACATACACCTGGTGTTGTTATGCATTAAACTATGGTCGGTACGTGGAGGAGGGACCGCCAGAGTGACGAAATGCATCATTCTGGCTTCCGTTTGGGCAAGGAATTCTTGGTTCCAAAGGCACCTAAACGGGCCGAAAAAGGCCCGAAATGTGTATCCTACGGTCCAAAAATCAATGAAAACCTCACAAAATGTCTTCTACAAGGAGCATATGCACATCCGGGATGTTGCAAAAAAAATTGACCCCAGTGCTGAAAATCGTGTGCTATAACCCACGAAAATGGTCGAAACTGACGTTTTCGCGAAAACGCACCTGCAAACCCTTCTGGCCCGGAGACTTACCGCTGGTGCTGTTATGCATTAAACTATGGTCGGTACGTGGAGGAGGGACCGTCAGAGTGACTAAATGCATCATTCTGGCTTTCGTTTGGGCAAGTAATTCTCGGTTCCAAAGGCACCTAAACAGGCCGAAAAAGGCCCGAAACGTGTAACCTACGGTCCAAAAATCAATGAAAACCTCGCCAAATGTCTTCTACAAGGAGTCTGTGCACATCCGGGATGTTGAAAAAAATTGACCCGAGTGCTGAAAATCGTGTGCTATAATCCATGGAAATGGCCTGAAACGGACGTTTTCGCGAAAACGCACCTGCAAACCTTCTGGCCTGGAGACATACACCTGGTGCTGTTATGCATTAAACTATGGTCGGTACGTGGAGGAGGGACCGCCAGAGTGACGAAATGAATCATTCTGGCTTCCGTTTGGGCATGTAATTCTCGGTTCCAAAGGCACCTAAACGGGCCGAAAAAGGCCCGAAATGTGTACCCTACGGTCCAAAAATCAATGAAAACCTCGCCAAATGTCTTCTACAAGGAGTCTGTGCACATCCGGGATATTGCAAAAAAATTGACCAGAGTGGTGAAAATCGTGTGCTATAACCCACGAAAATGGCCCGAAACAGACGTTTTCGCGAAAACGCACCTGGAAACCTTTCTGGCCCGGAGACGTACCCCTGGTGGTTTTATTCATTAAACTATGGTCGGTACGTGGAGGAGGGACCGTCAGAGTGACGAAATGAATCATTTTGGCTTCCGTTTGGGCAAGTAATTCTCGGTTCCAAAGGCACCATAACGGGCAAAAAAGGCTCGAAACGTGTACCCTACGGTCCAAAAATCAATGAAAACCTCGCCAAATGTCTTATACAAGGAGTTTGTGCACATCCGGGATGTTGCACAAAAATTGACCCGAGTGCTGAAAATCATGTGGGCCCGAAACGGACGTTTTCGCGAAACGCACCTGCAAACCGTTCTGGCCCGGAGACATACCCCTGGTGCTGTTATGCATTAAACTATGGTAGGTACGTGGAGGAGGGACCGTCAGAGTGACGAAATGCATCATTCTGGCTTCCGTTTGGGCAAGTAATTCTCGGTTCCAAAGGCACCTAAACGGGCCGAAAAAGGCCCGAAACCTATTCCCTACAGGCCAAATATCAATGAAAACCTCGCCAAAAGTCTTCTAGAACGAGTCTGTGTACATCCGGGATGTTGCAAAAAAAATGACCTGAGTGCTGAAAATCGTGTGCTATAACCCACGAAAATGGCCCGAAATGGACGTGTTCGCGAAAATGCACCTGCAAACCGTTCTGGCCCGGAGACATACCCCTGGTGCTGTTATGCATTAAACTATGGTCGGTACGTGGAGGAGTGGCCGTCAGAGTGATGAAATGCATCATTCTGGCTCCGTTTGGGCAATTAATTCTCGGTTCCAAAGGCACCTAAACGGGCCGAAAAAGGCCCGAAACGTGTACCATACGGTCCAAAAATCAATGAAAACCTCGCCAAATGTCTTCTACAAGGAGTCTGTGCACATCCCGGATGTTGCAAAAAAATTGAACCGAGTGCTGAAAATCGTGTGCTATAACCCACGAAAATGGCCCGAAACGGACGTTTTCGCGAAAATGCACCTGCAAACCCTTCTGGCCCGGAGACATACACCTGGTGTTGTTATGCATTAAACTATGGTCGGTACGTGGAGGAGGGACCGCCAGAGTGATGACATGCATCATTCTGGCTTCCGTTTGGGCAAGGAATTCTTGGTTCCAAAGGCACCTAAACGGGCCGAAAAAGGCCCGAAATGTGTATCCTACGGTCCAAAAATCAATGAAAACCTCACCAAATGTCTTCTACAAGGAGCATATGCACATCCGGGATGTTGCAAAAAAATTGACCCTAGTGCTGAAAATCGTGTGCTATAACCCACGAAAATGGTCGAAACTGACGTTTTCGCGAAAACGCACCTGCAAACCCTTCTGGCCCGGAGACTTACCGCTGGTGCTGTTATGCATTAAACTATGGTCGGTACGTGGAGGAGGGACCGTCAGAGTGACTAAATGCATCATTCTGGCTTTCGTTTGGGCAAGTAATTCTCGGTTCCAAAGGCACCTAAACAGGCCGAAAAAGGCCCGAAACGTGTACCCTACGGTCCAAAAATCAATGAAAACCTCGCCAAATGTCTTCTACAAGGAGTCTGTGCACATCCGGGATGTTGCAAAAAAATTGACCCAAGTGCTGAAAATCGTGTGCTATAACCGATGGAAATGGCCCGAAACGGACGTTTTCGCGAAAACGCACCTGAAACCTTCTGGCCCGGAGACATACACCTGGTGCTGTTATGCATTAAACTATGGTCGGTACGTGGAGGAGGGACCGCCAGAGTGACGAAATGCATCATTCTGGCTTCCGTTTGGGCAAGTAATTCTCGGTTCCAAAGGCACCTAAACGGGCCGAAAAAGGCGCGAAACGTGTACCCTACGGTCCAAAAATCAATGAAAACCTCGCCAAATGTCTTCTAGAAGGAGTCCGTGCACATCCGGGATGTTGCAAAAAAATTGACCCGAGTGCTGAAAATCGTGTGCTATAACCCACGAAAATGGCCCAAAACGGACGTTTTCGCGAAACGCACCTACAAACCGTTCTGGCCCGGAGACATACCCCTGGTGCGGTTATGGAATAAACTATGGCCAGTACATGGAGGAGGTACCGTCAGAGTGACGAAATGCATCATTCTGGCTTCCGTTTGGGCAAGTAATTCTCAGTTCCAAAGGCACCTAAACGGGCCGAAAAAGGCCCGAAATGTGTACCCTACGGTCCAAAAATCAATGAAAACCTCGCCAAATGTCTTCTACAAGGAGTCTGTGCACATCCGGGATATTGCAAAAAAATTGACCAGAGTGGTGAAAATAACCCACGAAAATGGCCCGAAACAGACGTTTTCGCGAAAACGCACCTGGAAACCTTTCTGGCCCGGAGACGTACCCCTGGTGGTTTTATTCATTAAACTATGGTCGGTACGTGGAGGAGGGACCGTCAGAGTGACGAAATGAATCATTTTGGCTTCCGTTTGGGCAAGTAATTCTCGGTTCCAAAGGCACCATAACGGGCAAAAAAGGCTCGAAACGTGTACCCTACGGTCCAAAAATCAATGAAAACCTCGCCAAATGTCTTATACAAGGAGTTTGTGCACATCCGGGATGTTGCACAAAAATTGACCCGAGTGCTGAAAATCATGTGGGCCCGAAACGGACATTTTCGCGAAACGCACCTGCAAACCGTTCTGGCCCGGAGACATACCCCTGGTGCTGTTATGCATTAAACTATGGTAGGTACGTGGAGGAGGGACCGTCAGAGTGACGAAATGCATCATTCTGGCTTCCGTTTGGGCAAGTAATTCTCGGTTCCAAAGGCACCTAAACGGGCCGAAAAAGACCCGAAACCTGTTCCCTACGGGCCAAATATCAATGAAAACCTCGCCAAAAGTCTTCTAGAACGAGTCTATGCACATCCGGGATGTTGCAAAAAAAAATGACCTGAGTGCTGAAAATCGTGTGCTATAACCCACGAAAATGGCCCGAAACGGACGTTTTCGCGAAAATGCACCTGCAAACCCTTCTGGCCCGGAGACATACACCTGGTGTTGTTATGCATTAAACTATGGTCGGTACGTGGAGGAGGGACCGCCAGAGTGATGACATGCATCATTCTGGCTTCCGTTTGGGCAAGGAATTCTTGGTTCCAAAGGCACCTAAACGGGCCGAAAAAGGCCCGAAATGTGTATCCTACGGTCCAAAAATCAATGAAAACCTCACCAAATGTCTTCTACAAGGAGCATATGCACATCCGGGATGTTGCAAAAAAATTGACCCTAGTGCTGAAAATCGTGTGCTATAACCCACGAAAATGGTCGAAACTGACGTTTTCGCGAAAACGCACCTGCAAACCCTTCTGGCCCGGAGACTTACCGCTGGTGCTGTTATGCATTAAACTATGGTCGGTACGTGGAGGAGGGACCGTCAGAGTGACTAAATGCATCATTCTGGCTTTCGTTTGGGCAAGTAATTCTCGGTTCCAAAGGCACCTAAACAGGCCGAAAAAGGCCCGAAACGTGTACCCTACGGTCCAAAAATCAATGAAAACCTCGCCAAATGTCTTCTACAAGGAGTCTGTGCACATCCGGGATGTTGCAAAAAAATTGACCCAAGTGCTGAAAATCGTGTGCTATAACCGATGGAAATGGCCCGAAACGGACGTTTTCGCGAAAACGCACCTGAAACCTTCTGGCCCGGAGACATACACCTGGTGCTGTTATGCATTAAACTATGGTCGGTACGTGGAGGAGGGACCGCCAGAGTGACGAAATGCATCATTCTGGCTTCCGTTTGGGCAAGTAATTCTCGGTTCCAAAGGCACCTAAACGGGCCGAAAAAGGCGCGAAACGTGTACCCTACGGTCCAAAAATCAATGAAAACCTCGCCAAATGTCTTCTACAAGGAGTCCGTGCACATCCGGGATGTTGCAAAAAAATTGACCCGAGTGCTGAAAATCGTGTGCTATAACCCACGAAAATAGCCCAAAACGGACGTTTTCGCGAAACGCACCTGCAAACCGTTCTGGCCCGGAGACATACCCCTGGTGCGGTTATGGAATAAACTATGGCCAGTACATGGAGGAGGTACCGTCAGAGTGACGAAATGCATCATTCTGGCTTCCGTTTGGGCAAGTAATTCTCAGTTCCAAAGGCACCTAAACGGGCCGAAAAAGGCCCGAAATGTGTACCCTACGGTCCAAAAATCAATGAAAACCTCGCCAAATGTCTTCTACAAGGAGTCTGTGCACATCCGGGATATTGCAAAAAAATTGACCAGAGTGGTGAAAATAACCCACGAAAATGGCCCGAAACAGACGTTTTCGCGAAAACGCACCTGGAAACCTTTCTGGCCCGGAGACGTACCCCTGGTGGTTTTATTCATTAAACTATGGTCGGTACGTGGAGGAGGGACCGTCAGAGTGACGAAATGAATCATTTTGGCTTCCGTTTGGGCAAGTAATTCTCGGTTCCAAAGGCACCATAACGGGCAAAAAAGGCTCGAAACGTGTACCCTACGGTCCAAAAATCAATGAAAACCTCGCCAAATGTCTTATACAAGGAGTTTGTGCACATCCGGGATGTTGCACAAAAATTGACCCGAGTGCTGAAAATCATGTGGGCCCGAAACGGACATTTTCGCGAAACGCACCTGCAAACCGTTCTGGCCCGGAGACATACCCCTGGTGCTGTTATGCATTAAACTATGGTAGGTACGTGGAGGAGGGACCGTCAGAGTGACGAAATGCATCATTCTGGCTTCCGTTTGGGCAAGTAATTCTCGGTTCCAAAGGCACCTAAACGGGCCGAAAAAGACCCGAAACCTGTTCCCTACGGGCCAAATATCAATGAAAACCTCGCCAAAAGTCTTCTAGAACGAGTCTGTGCACATCCGGGATGTTGCAAAAAAAAATGACCTGAGTGCTGAAAATCGTGTGCTATAACCCACGAAAATGGCCCGAAACGGACGTTTTCGCGAAAATGCACCTGCAAACCGTTCTGGCACGGAGACATACCCCTGGTGCTGTTATGCATTAAACTATGGTTGGTACGTGGATGAGGGACCGTCAGAGCGATGAAATGCATCGTTCTGGCTCCGTTTGGGCAATTAATTCTCGGTTCCAAAGGCACCTAAACGGGCCGAAAAAGGCCCGAAACGTGTACCCTACGGTCCAAAAATCAATGAAAACCTCGCCAAATGTCTTCTACAAGGAGTCTGTGCACATCCCGGATGTTGCAAAAAAATTGACCCGAGTGCTGAAAATCGTGTGCTATAACCCATGAAAATGGCCCGAAACGGACGTTTTCGCGAAAACGCACCTGCAAACCCTTCTGGCCCGGAGACATACACCTGGTGTTGTTATGCATTAAACTATGGTCGGTACGTGGAGGAGGGACCGCCAGAGTGACGAAATGCATCATTCTGGCTTCCGTTTGGGCAAGAAATTCTTGGTTCCAAAGGCACCTAAACGGGCCGAAAAATGCCCGAAATGTGTATCCGACGGTCCAAAAATCAATGAAATCCTCACCAAATGTCTTCTACAAGGAGCATATGCACATCCGGGATGTTGCAAAAAAATTGACCCCAGTGCTGAAAATCGTGTGCTATAACCCACGAAAATGGTCGAAACTGACGTTTTCGCGAAAACGCACCTGCAAACCCTTCTGGCACGGAGACTTACCGCTGGTGCTGTTATGCATTAAACTATGGTCGGTACGTGGAGGAGGGACCGTCAGAGTGATTAAATGCATCATTCTGGCTTTCGTTTGGGCAAGTAATTCTCGGTTCCAAAGGCACCTAAACAGGCCGAAAAAGGCCCGAAACGTGTACCCTACGGTCCAAAAATCAATGAAAACCTCGGCAAATGTCTTCTACAAGGAGTCTGTGCACATCCGGGATGTTGCAAAAAAATTGACCCGAGTGCTGAAAATCGTGTGCTATAACCCATGGAAATGGCCCGAAACGGACGTTTTCGCGAAAACGCACCTGCAAACCTTCTGGCCCGGAGACATACACCTAGTGCTGTTATGCATTAAACTATGGTCGGTACGTGGAGGAGGGACCGCCAGAGTGACGAAATGCATCATTCTGGCGTCCGTTTGGGCAAGTAATTCTCGGTTCCAAAGGCACCTAAACGGGCCAAAAAAGGCCCGAAATGTGTACCCCACGGTCCAAAAATCAATGAAAACCTCGCCAAATGTCTTCTACAAGGAGCCTATGCACATCCGGGATGTTGCAAAAAAATTGACCCCAGTGCTGAAAATCGTGTGCTATAACCCACGAAAATGGTCGAAACTGACGTTTTCGCGAAAACGCACCTGCAAACCCTTCTGGCCCGGAGACTTACCGCTGGTGCTGTTATGCATTAAACTATGGTCGGTACGTGGAGGAGGGACCGTCAGAGTGACGAAATGCATCATTCTGCCTTCCGTTTGGGCAAGTAATTCTCGGTTCCAAAGGCACCTAAACGGACCTAAAAAGGCCCGAAACCTGTTCCCTACGGGCCAAATATCAATGAAAACCTCGCCAAAAGTCTTCTAGAACGAGTCTGTGCACATCCGGGATGTTGCAAAAAAAAATGACCTGAGTGCTGAAAATCGTGTGCTATAACCCACGAAAATGGCCCGAAACAGACGTTTTCGCGAAAATGCACCTGCAAACCGTTCTGGCCCGGAGACATACCCCTGGTGCTATTATGCATTAAACTATGGTCGGTACGTGGACGAGGGACCGTCAGAGTGATGAAATGCATCGTTCTGGCTCCGTTTGGGCAATTAATTCTCGGTTCCAAAGGCACCTAAACAGGCCGAAAAAGGCCCGAAACGTGTACCCTACGGTCCAAAAATCAATGAAAACCTCGCCAAATGTCTTCTACAAGGAGTCTGTGCACATCCCGGATGTTGTAAAAAAATTGACCCGAGTGCTGAAAATCATGTGCTATAACCCACGAAAATGGCCCGAAACGGACGTTTTCGCGAAAACGCACCTGCAAACCCTTCTGGCCCGGAGACATACACCTGGTGTTGTTATGCATTAAACTATGGTCGGTACGTGGAGGAGGGACCGCCAGAGTGACGAAATGCATCATTCTGGCTTCCGTTTGGGCAAGGAATTCTTGGTTCCAAAGGCACCTAAACGGGCCGAAAAAGGACCGAAATGTGTATCCTACGGTCCAAAAATCAATGAAAACCTCACCAAATGTCTTCTACAAGGAGCATATGCACATCCGGAATGTTGCAAAAAAATTGACCCTAGTGCTGAAAATCGTGTGCTATAACCCACGAAAATGGTCGAAACTGACGTTTTCGCGAAAACGCACCTGCAAACCCTTCTGGCCCGGAGACTTACCGCTGGTGCTGTTATGCATTAAACTATGGTCGGTACGTGGAGGAGGGACCGTCAGAGTGACGAAATGCATCATTCTGGCTTTCGTTTGGGCAAGTAATTCTCGGTTCCAAAGGCACCTAATCAGGCCGAAAAAGGCCCGAAACGTGTACCATACGGTCCAAAAATCAATGAAAACCTCGCCAAATGTCTTCTACAAGGAGTCTGTGCACATCCGGGATGTTGCAAAAAAATTGACCCGAGTGCTGAAAATCGTGTGCTATAACCCATGGAAATGGCCCGAAACGGACGTTTTCGCGAAAACGCACCTGCAAACCTTCTGGCACGGAGACATACACCTGGTGCTGTTATGCATTAAACTATGGTCGGTACGTGGAGGAGGGACCGCCAGAGTGACGAAATGCATCATTCTGGCTTTCGTTTGGGCAAGTAATTCTCGGTTCCAAAGGCACCTAAACGGGCCAAAAAAGGCCCGAAATGTGTACCCCACGGTCCAAAAATCAATGAAAACCTCGCCAAATGTCTTCTACAAGGAGCCTATGCACATCCGGGATGTTGCAAAAAAATTGACTCCAGTGCTGAAAATCGTGTGCTATAACCCACGAAAATGGTCGAAACTGACGTTTTCGCGAAAACGCACCTGCAAACCCTTCTAGCCCGGAGACTTACCGCTGGTGCTGTTATGCATTAAACTATGATCGGTACGTGGAGGAGGGACCGTCAGAGTGACGAAATGCATCATTCTGGCTTCCGTTTGGGCAAGTAATTCTCGGTTCCAAAGGCACCTAAACGGGCCGAAAAAGGCCTGAAACGTGTACCCTACGGTCCAAAAATCAATGAAAACCTCGCCAAATGTCTTATACAAGGAGTCTGAGCACATCCGGGATGTTGCAAAAAAATTGACCCTTGTGCTGAAAATCGTGTGCTATAACCCACGAAAATGGCCCGAAACAGCCGTTTTCGTGAAAACACACCTACAAACCCTTCTGGCCCGGAGACATACCCCTGGTGCTGTTATGCATTAAACTATGGTCGGTACGTGGAGGAGGGACCGTCAGAGTGACGAAATGCATCATTTTGGCTCTGTTTGGGCAAGTAATTCTTGGTTCCAAAGGCACCTAAACGGGCCGAAAAAGGCCCGAAATGTGTACCCTACGGTCCAAAAATCAATGAAAAGCTCGCCAAATGTCTTCTACAAGGAGCCTGTGCACATCCGGGATGTTGCAAAAAAATTGACCCGAGTGCTGAAAATCGTGTGCTATAACCCACGAAAATGCCCGAAACTGACGTTTTCGCGAAAACGCGCCTGCAAACCCTTCTGGTCTAGAGACTTACAGCTGGTGCTGTTGTGCATTAAACTATGGTCGGTACATGGAGGAGGGACCGTCAGAGTGACGAAATGCATCATTCTGACTTCCGTTTGGGCAAGTAATTCTCGGTTCCAAAGGCACCTAAATGGGCCGAAAAAGGCCTGAAACGTGTACCCTACGGTCCAAAAATCATTGAAAACCTAACCAAATGTCTTATACAAGGAGTCTGTGCACATCCGGGATGTTGCAAAAAAATTGACCCGAGTGCTGAAAATCGTGTGCTATAACCCACGAAAATGGCC
This sequence comes from Cenchrus fungigraminus, assembly GCA_036936925.1. Lineage (NCBI taxonomy): Eukaryota > Viridiplantae > Streptophyta > Magnoliopsida > Poales > Poaceae > Cenchrus > Cenchrus fungigraminus. The sequence goes on along the minus strand of CM072770.1, from coordinate 559,712 downwards.
CGAAACGGACGTTTTCGCGAAAAGGCACCTGCAAACCCTTCTGGATCGGAGAAATACCCCTGGTGCTGTTATGCATTAAACTATGGTCGGTACATGGAGGAGGGACCGTCAGCGTGACAAAATGCATCATTCTGGCTTCCGTTTGGGCAAGTAATTCTCGGTTCCAAAGGCACCTAAACGGGCCGAAAAAGGCCCGAAACGTGTACCCTACGGTCCAAAAATCAATGAAAATCTCGCCAATTATATTCTACAAGGAGTCCGTGCACATCCGGGATGTTGCAAAAAAATTGACCCGAGTGCTGAAAATCGTGTGCTATAACCCACGAAAATGGCCCGAAACGGACGTTTTCGCGAAACGCACCTGCAAACCGTTCTGGCCCGGATACATACCCCTGGTGCAGTTATGCAATAAACTATGGCCGGTACGTGGAGGAGGGACCGTCAGAGTGACGAAATGCATCATTCTGGCTTTCGTTTGGGCAAGTAATTCTCGGTTCCAAAGGCACCTAAACAGGCCGAAAAAGGCCCGAAACGTGTACCCTACGGTCCAAAAATCTATGAAAACCACGGCAAATGTCTTCTACAAGGAGTCTGTGCACATCCGGGATGTTGCAAAAAAATTGACCCGAGTGCTGAAAATCGTGTGCTATAACCCATGGAAATGGCCCGGAACGGACGTTTTCGCGAAAACGCACCTGCAAACCTTCTGGCCCGGAGACATACACCTGGTGCTGTTATGCATTAAACTATGGTCGGTACGTGGAGGAGGGACCGCCAGAGTGACGAAATGCATCATTCTGGCGTCCGTTTGGGCAAGTAATTCTCGGTTCCAAAGGCACCTAAACGGGCCAAAAAAGGCCCGAAATGTGTACCCCACGGTCCAAAAATCAATGAAAACCTCGCCAAATGTCTTCTACAAGGAGCCTATGCACATCCGGGATGTTGCAAAAAAATTGACCCCAGTGCTGAAAATCGTGTGCTATAACCCACGAAAATGGTCGAAACTGACGTTTTCGTGAAAACGCACCTGCAAACCCTTCTGGCCCGGAGACTTACCGCTGGTGCTGTTATGCATTAAACTATGGTCGGTACGTGGAGGAGGGACCGTCAGAGTGACGAAATGCATCATTCTGGCTTCCGTTTGGGCAAGTAATTCTCGGTTCCAAAGGCACCCAAACGGACCTAAAAAGGCCCGAAACCTGTTCCCTACGGGCCAAATATCAATGAAAACCTCGCCAAAAGTCTTCTAGAACGTGTCTGTGCAAATCCGGGATGTTGCAAAAAAAATGACCTGAGTGCTGAAAATCGTGTGCTATAACCCACGAAAATGGCCCGAAACGGACGTTTTCGCGAAAATGCACCTGCAAACCGTTCTGGCCCGGAGACATACCCCTGGTGCTATTATGCATTAAACTATGGTCGGTACGTGGACGAGGGACCGTCAGAGTGATGAAATGCATCGTTCTGGCTCCGTTTGGGCAATTAATTCTCGGTTCCAAAGGCACCTAAACTGGCCGAAAAAGGCCCGAAACGTGTACCCTACGGTCCAAAAATCAATGAAAACCTCGCCAAATGTCTTCTACAAGGAGTCTGTGCACATCCCGGATGTTGTAAAAAAATTGACCCGAGTGCTGAAAATCATGTGCTATAACCCACGAAAATGGCCCGAAACGGACGTTTTCGCGAAAACGCACCTGCAAACCCTTCTGGCCCGGAGACATACACCTGGTGTTGTTATGCATTAAACTATGGTCGGTACGTGGAGGAGGGACCGCCAGAGTGACGAAATGCATCATTCTGGCTTCCGTTTGGGCAAGGAATTCTTGGTTCCAAAGGCACCTAAACGGGCCGAAAAAGGCACGAAATGTGTATCCTACGGTCCAAAAATCAATGAAAACCTCACCAAATGTCTTCTACAAGGAGCATATGCACATCCGGAATGTTGCAAAAAAATTGACCCTAGTGCTGAAAATCGTGTGCTATAACCCACGAAAATGGTCGAAACCGACGTTTTCGCGAAAACGCACCTGCAAACCCTTCTGGCCCGGAGACTTACCGCTGGTGCTGTTATGCATTAAACTATGGTCGGTACGTGGAGGAGGGACCGTCAGAGTGACGAAATGCATCATTCTGGCTTTCGTTTGGGCAAGTAATTCTCGGTTCCAAAGGCACCTAATCAGGCCGAAAAAGGCCCGAAACGTGTACCATACGGTCCAAAAATCAATGAAAACCTCGCCAAATGTCATCTACAAGGAGTCTGTGCACATCCGGGATGTTGCAAAAAAATTGACCCGAGTGCTGAAAATCGTGTGCTATAACCCATGGAAATGGCCCGAAACGGACGTTTTCGCGAAAACGCACCTGCAAACCTTCTGGCCCGGAGACATACACCTGGTGCTGTTATGCATTAAACTATGGTCGGTACGTGGAGGAGGGACCGCTAGAGTGACGAAATGCATCATTCTGGCTTTCGTTTGGGCAAGTAATTCTCGGTTCCAAAGGCACCTAAACGGGCCAAAAAAGGCCCGAAATGTGTACCCCACGGTCCAAAAATCAATGAAAACCTCGCCAAATGTCTTCTACAAGGAGCCTATGCACATCCGGGATGTTGCAAAAAAATTGACTCCAGTGCTGAAAATCGTGTGCTATAACCCACGAAAATGGTCGAAACTGACGTTTTCGCGAAAACGCACCTGCAAACCCTTCTAGCCCGGAGACTTACCGCTGGTGCTGTTATGCATTAAACTATGATCGGTACGTGGAGGAGGGACCGTCAGAGTGACGAAATGCATCATTCTGGCTTCCGTTTGGGCAAGTAATTCTCGGTTCCAAAGGCACCTAAATGGGCCGAAAAAGGCCTGAAACGTGTACCCTACGGTCCAAAAATCAATGAAAACCTCGCCAAATGTCTTATACAAGGAGTCTGAGCACATCCGGGATGTTGCAAAAAAATTGACCCTTGTGCTGAAAATCGTGTGCTATAACCCACGAAAATGGCCCGAAACAGCCGTTTTCGTGAAAACACACCTACAAACCCTTCTGGCCCGGAGACATACCCCTGGTGCTGTTATGCATTAAACTATGGTCGGTACGTGGAGGAGGGACCGTCAGAGTGACGAAATGCATCATTTTGGCTCTGTTTGGGCAAGTAATTCTTGGTTCCAAAGGCACCTAAACGGGCCGAAAAAGGCCCGAAATGTGTACCCTACGGTCCAAAAATCAATGAAAAGCTCGCCAAATGTCTTCTACAAGGAGCCTGTGCACATCCGGGATGTTGCAAAAAAATTGACCCGAGTGCTGAAAATCGTGTGCTATAACCCACGAAAATGCCCGAAACTGACGTTTTCGCGAAAACGCGCCTGCAAACCCTTCTGGTCTAGAGACTTACAGCTGGTGCTGTTGTGCATTAAACTATGGTCGGTACATGGAGGAGGGACCGTCAGAGTGACGAAATGCATCATTCTGACTTCCGTTTGGGCAAGTAATTCTCGGTTCCAAAGGCACCTAAATGGGCCGAAAAAGGCCTGAAACGTGTACCCTACGGTCCAAAAATCATTGAAAACCTAACCAAATGTCTTATACAAGGAGTCTGTGCACATCCGGGATGTTGCAAAAAAATTGACCCGAGTGCTGAAAATCGTGTGCTATAACCCACGAAAATGGCCCGAAACGGACGTTTTCGCGAAAAGGCACCTGCAAACCCTTCTGGATCGGAGAAATACCCCTGGTGCTGTTATGCATTAAACTATGGTCGGTACATGGAGGAGGGACCGTCAGCGTGACAAAATGTATCATTCTGGCTTCCGTTTGGGCAAGTAATTCTCGGTTCCAAAGGCACCTAAACGGGCCGAAAAAGGCCCGAAACGTGTACCCTACGGTCCAAAAATCAATGAAAATCTCGCCAATTATATTCTACAAGAAGTCCGTGCACATCCGGGATGTTGCAAAAAAATTGACCCGAGTGCTGAAAATCGTGTGCTATAACCCACGAAAATGGCCCGAAACGGACGTTTTCGCGAAACGCACCTGCAAACCGTTCTGGCCCGGATACATACCACTGGTGCAGTTATGCAATAAACTATGGCCGGTACATGGAGGAGGGACCGTCAGAGTGACGAAATGCATAATTCTGGCTTCCGTTTGGGCAAGTAATTCTCGGTTCCAAAGGCACCTAAACGGGCCGAAAAGGGCCCGAAACGTGTACCCTACGGTCCAAAAATCAATGTAAACCTCGCCAAATGTCTTCAACAAGGAGTCTGTGCACATCCGGGATGTTGCAAAAAAATTGACCAGAGTGGTGAAAATCGTGTGCTATAACCCACGAAAATGGCCCGAAACGGACGTTTTCGCGAAAACGCACCTGGGAATACTTCTGGCCCGGAGACCTACCCCTGGTGGTTTTATTCATTAAACTATGGTCGGTACGTGGAGGAGGGACCGTCAGAGTGACGAAATGAATCATTTTGGCTTCCGTTTGGGCAAGTAATTCTCGGTTCCAAAGGCACCTAAACGGGCCGAAAAAGGCTCGAAACGTGTACCCTACGGTCCAATAATCAATGAAAACCTCGCCAAATGTCTTATACAAGGAGTTTGTGCACATCCGGGATGTTGCACAAAAATTGACCCGAGTGCTGAAAATCATGTGGGCCCGAAACGGACGTTTTCGCGAAACGCACCTGCAAACCGTTCTGGCCCGGAGACATACCCCCGGTGCTGTTATGCATTAAACTATGGTCTGTACGTGGAGGAGGGACCGTCAGAGGGACGAAATGCATCATTCTGGCTTCCGTTTGGGCAAGTAATTTTCGGTTCCAAAGGCACCTAAATGGGTCGAAAAAGGCCCGAAACGTGTACCCTACGGTTCAAAAATAAATGGAAACCTCGCCAAATGTCTTCCACAGGGAGCCTGTGCACATCCGGGATGTTGCAAAAAAATTGACCCCAGTGTTGAAAATCGTGTGCTATAACCCACGAAAATGGCCGAAACTGACGTTTTCGCGAAAACGCACCTGCAAACCCTTCTGGCCCGGAGACTTACCGCTGGTGCTGTTATGCATTAAACTATGGTCGGTACGTGGAGGTGGGACCGTCAGAGTGACGAAATGCATCATTCTGGCTTCCGTTTGGGCAAGTAATTCTCGGTTCCAAAGGCACCTAAACGGGCCGAAAAAGGCCCGAAACGTGTACCCTATGGTCCAAAAATCAATGAAAACGTCGCCAAATGTCTTCTACAAGGAGTCCGTGCACATCCGGGATGTTGCAAAAAAATTGACCCGAGTGCTGAAAATCGTGTGCTATACGAAAATGGCCCGAAACGGACGTTTTCGCGAAAACGTACCTGGAAACCCTTCTGGCCCGGAGGCATACCCCTGGTGCTGTTATGCATTAAACTATGGTTGGTACGTGGAGGAGGGACCGTCAGAGTGACAAAATGCATCATTTTAGCTTCCGTTTGGGCAAGTAATTCTCGGTTCCGAAGGCACCTAAACGGGCCGAAAAAGGCCCAAAATGTGTACCCTACGGTCCAAAAATCAATGAAAACCTCACCAAATGTCTTATACAAGGAGTCTGTGCACATCCGGGATGTTGCAAAAAAATTGACCCGAGTGCTGAAAATCGTGTGCTATAACCCACGAAAATGGCCCGAAACGGACGTTTTCGCGAAAAGGCACCTGCAAACCCTTCTGGCCCGGAGAAAAACCCCTGGTGCTGTTATGCATTAAACTATGGTCGGTACAGGGATGAGGGACCGTCAGCGTGACAAAATGCATCATTCTGGCTTCCGTTTGGTTAAGTAATTCTCGGTTCCAAAGGCACCTAAACAGGCCGAAAAAGGCCCGAAATGTGTACCCTACGGTCCAAAAATCAATGAAAACCTCGCCAAATGTCTTCTACAAGGAGTCCGTGCACATCCGGGATGTTGCAAAAAAATTGACCCGAGTGCTGAAAATCGTGTGCTATACGAAAATGGCCCGAAACGGACGTTTTCGCGAAAACGTACCTGGAAACCCTTCTGGCCAGGAGGCATACCCCTGGTGCTGTTATGCATTAAACTATGGTTGGTACGTGGTGGAGGGACCGTCAGAGTGACAAAATGCATCATTCTGGCTTCCGTTTGGGCAAGTAATTCTCGGTTCCAAAGGCACCTAAACGGGCCGAAAAAGGCCCAAAATGTGTACCCTACGGTCCAAAAATCAATGAAAACCTCGCCAAATGTCTTATACAAGAAGTTTGTGGACATCCGGGATGTCGCAAAAAATTGACCCGAGTGCTGAAAATCGTGTGCTATAACCCACGAAATTGGCCCGAAACGGACGTTTTCGCGAAACGCACCTGCAAACCGTTCTGGCCCGGAGACATACCCCTGGTGCTGTTATGCATTAAACTGTGGTCGGTACGTGGAGGAGGGACCGTCAGAGTGACGAAATGCATCATTCTGGCTTCCGTTTGGGCAAGTAATTCTCGGTTCGAAAGGCACCTAAACGGGCCGAAAAACGCCCGAAACGTGTACCCTACATTCCAAAATTCAATGAAAACCTCGCCAAATGTCTTATACAAGGAGTCTGTGTACATCCGGGATGTTGCAAAAAAATTGACCCAAGTGCTGAAAATCGTGTGCTATAACCCACGAAAATGGCCCGAAACGGACGTTTTCGCGAAAACACACCTGCAAACCCTTCTGGCCCGGAGACATACCCCTGCTGCTGTTATACATTAAACTATGGTCGGTACGTGGAGGAGGGACCGTCAGAGTGACGAAATGCATCATTCCGGTTCCGTTTGGGCAAATAATTCTCGGTTCCAAAGGCACCTAAACGGGCCGAAAAAGGCACGAAATGTGTACCCTATGGTCCAAAAATCAATGAAAACCTCGCCAAATGTCTTCTACAAGGAGCCTGTGCACGTCCGGGATGTTGCAAAAAAATTGACCCCAGTGCTGAAAATCATGTGCTATAACCCACGAAAATGGCCGAAACTGACGTTTTCGCGAAAACGCATCTGCATACCCTTCTGGCCCGGAGACTTACCGCTGGTGCTGTTATGCATTAAACTATGGTCGGTACGTGGAGGAGGGACCGTCAGAGTGACGAAATGCATCATTCTGGCTTCCGTTTGGGCAAGTAATTCTCGGTTCCAAAGGCACCTAAACAGGCCGAAAAAGGCCCGAAATGTGTACCCTACGGTCCAAAAATCAATGAAAACCTCGCCAAATGTCTTCTACAAGGAGCCTGTGCACATCCGGGATATTGCAAAAAAATTGACCACAGTGCTGAAAATCGTGTGCTATAACGCACGAAAATGGCCGAAACTGACATTTTCGCGAAAACGCACCTGCAAACCCTTCTGGCCCGGAGACTTTACCGCTGGTGCTGTTATGCATTAAACTATGGTCGGTACGTGGAGGAGGGACCGTCAGAGTGACGAAATGCATCATTCTGGCTTCCGTTTGGGCAAGTAATTTTCGGTTCCAAAGGCACCTAAACGGGCCGAAAAAGGCCCGAAACGTGTACCCTACGGTCCAAAAATCAATGAAAACCTCGCCAAATGTCTTCTACAAGGAGTCTGTGTACATCCGGGATGTTGCAAAAAAATTGACCCGAGTGCTGAAAATCGTGAGCTATAACCCACGAAAATGGCCCGAAACGGACATTTTCGCGTAAACACACCTGCAAACCCTTCTGGCCCGGAGACATACCCCTGGTGCTGTTATACATTAAACTATGGTCGGTACGTGGAGGAGGGACCGTCAGAGTGACGAAATGCATCATTCCGGTTCCGTTTGGGCAAATAATTCTCGGTTCTGAAGGCACCTAAACGGGCCGAAAAAGGCCCGAAATGTGTACCCTATGGTCCAAAAATCAATGAAAACCTCGCCAAATGTCTTCTACAAGGAGCCTGTGCACATCCGGGATGTTGCAAAAAATTGACCCCAGTGCTGAAAATCATGTGCTATAACCCACGAAAATGGCCGAAACTGACGTTTTCGCGTAAACGCACCTGCAAACCCTTCTGGCCCGGAGACTTACCGTTGGTGCTGTTATGCATTAAACAATGGTCGGTACGTGGAGGAGGGACCGTCAGAGTGACGAAATGCATCATTCCGGCTTCCGTTTGGGCAAGTAATTCTCGGTTCGAAAGGCACCTAAACGGGCCGAAAAACGCCCGAAACGTGTACCCTACATTCCAAAATTCAATGAAAACCTCGCCAAATGTCTTATACAAGGAGTCTGTGTACATCCGGGATGTTGCAAAAAAAATTGACCCAAGTGCTGAAAATCGTGTGCTATAACCCACGAAAATGGCCCGAAACGGACGTTTTCGCGAAAACACACCTGCAAACCCTTCTGGCCCGGAGACATACCCCTGCTGCTGTTATACATTAAACTATGGTCGGTACGTGGAGGAGGGACCGTCAGAGTGACGAAATGCATCATTCCGGTTCCGTTTGGGCAAATAATTCTCGGTTCCAAAGGCACCTAAACGGGCCGAAAAAGGCACGAAATGTGTACCCTATGGTCCAAAAATCAATGAAAACCTCGCCAAATGTCTTCTACAAGGAGCCTGTGCACGTCCGGGATGTTGCAAAAAAATTGACCCCAGTGCTGAAAATCATGTGCTATAACCCACGAAAATGGCCGAAACTGACGTTTTCGCGAAAACGCATCTGCAAACCCTTCTGGCCCGGAGACTTACCGCTGGTGCTGTTATGCATTAAACTATGGTCGGTACGTGGAGGAGGGACCGTCAGAGTGACGAAATGCATCATTCTGGCTTCCGTTTGGGCAAGTAATTCTCGGTTCCAAAGGCACCTAAACAGGCCGAAAAAGGCCCGAAATGTGTACCCTACGGTCCAAAAATCAATGAAAACCTCGCCAAATGTCTTCTACAAGGAGCCTGTGCACATCCGGGATATTGCAAAAAAATTGACCACAGTGCTGAAAATCGTGTGCTATAACGCACGAAAATGGCCGAAACTGACATTTTCGCGAAAACGCACCTGCAAACCCTTCTGGCCCGGAGACTTTACCGCTGGTGCTGTTATGCATTAAACTATGGTCGGTACGTGGAGGAGGGACCGTCAGAGTGACGAAATGCATCATTCTGGCTTCCGTTTGGGCAAGTAATTTTCGGTTCCAAAGGCACCTAAACGGGCCGAAAAAGGCCCGAAACGTGTACCCTACGGTCCAAAAATCAATGAAAACCTCGCCAAATGTCTTCTACAAGGAGTCTGTGTACATCCGGGATGTTGCAAAAAAATTGACCCGAGTGCTGAAAATCGTGAGCTATAACCCACGAAAATGGCCCGAAACGGACGTTTTCACGAAAACACACCTGTAAACCCTTTTGGCCCGGAGACATACCCCTGGTGCTGTTATGCATTAAACTATGGTCGGTACGTGGAGGAGGGACCGTCAGAGTGACGAAATGCATCGTTCTGGTTCCGTTTGGCCAAATAATTCTCGGTTCCAAAGGCACTTAAACGGGCTGAAAAAGGCCCGAAATGTGTACCCTACGTTCCAAAAATCAATGAAAACCTTGCCAAATGTCTTCTACAAGGAGCCTGTGCACATCTGGGATGTTGCAAAAAAATTGACCCCAGTGCTGAAAATCGTGTGCTATAACCCACGAAAATGGCCGAAACTGACGTTTTCGCGAAAACGCACCTGCAAACCCTTCTGGCCCGGAGACTTACCGCTGGCGCTGTTATGCATTAAACTATGGTCGGTACGTGGAGGAGGGACCGTCAGAGTGACGAAATGCATCATTCTGGCTTCCGTTTGGGCTAGTAATTCTGTGTTCCAAAGGCACCTAAACGGGCTGAAAAAGGCCCGAAACGTGTACCCTACGGTCCAAAAATCAATGAAAACCAGACCAAATGTCTTATACAAGGAGTCTGTGTACATCCGGGATGTTGCAAAAAAATTGACCTGAGTGCTGAAAATCGTGTGCTATAACCCACGAAAATGGCTCGAAACGGACGTTTTCGCGAAAACACACCTGCAAACCCTTCTGGCCCGGAGACATACCCCTGGTGCTGTTATGCATTAAACTTTGGTCGTTACGTGGAGGAGGGACCGTCAGAGTGAAGAAATGCATCATTCTGGTTCCGTTTGGGCAAGTAATTCTCGGTTCCAAAGGCACCTAAACGGGCCGAAAAAGGCCCGAAATGTGTACCCTACGGTCCAAAAATCAATGAAAACCTCGCCAAATGTCTTCTACAAGGAGCCTGTGCACATCCGGGATGTTGCAAAAAAATTGACCCCAGTGCTGAAAATCGTGTGCTATAACCCACGAAAATGGCCGAAACTGACGTTTTCGCGAAAACGCACCTGCAAACCCTTCTGGCCCGGAGACTTTACCGCTGGTGCTGTTATGCATTAAACTATGGTCGGTACGTGGAGGAGGGACCGTCAGAGTGACGAAATGTATCATTCTGGCTTCCGTTTGGGCAGGTAATTCTCGGTTCCAAAGGCACCTAAACGGGCCGAAAAAGGCCCGAAACGTGTACCCTACGGTCCAAAAATCAATGAAAACCTCGCCAAATGTCTTCTACAAGGAGTCCGTGCACATCCGGGATGTTGCAAAAAAATTGACCCGAGTGCTGAAAATCGTGTGCTATAACCCACGAAAATGGCCCGAAACGGACGTTTTTGCGAAACGCACCTGCAAATCGTTCTGGCCCGGAGACATACCCCTGGTGCTGTAATGCATTAAACTATGGTCGGTACGTGGAGGAGGGACCGTCAGAGTGACGAAATGCATCATTCTGGCTTCCGTTTGGGCAAGTGATTCTCGGTTCCAAAGGCACCTAAACGGGTCGAAAAAGGCCCGAAACGTGTACCCTACGGTCCAAAAATCAATGAAAACCTCGCCAAATGTCTTATACAAGGAGTCTGTGTACATATGGGATGTTGCAAAAAAATGGACCCGAGTGTTGAAAATCGTGTGCTATAACCCACGAAAATGGCCCGAAACGGACGTTTTCGCGAAAACACACCTGCAAACCCTTCTGGCCCAGAGACATACCCCTGGTGCTGTTATGCATTAAACTATGGTCGGTACGTAAAGGAGGGACCGTCAGAGTGACGAAATGCATCATTCTGGTTCCGTTTGGCCAAATAATTCTCGGTTCCGAAGGCACCTATACGGGCCAAAAAGGCCTGAAACGTGTACCCTACGGTCCAAAAATCAATGAAAACCTCACCAAATGTCTTCTACAAGGAGCCTGTGCACATCCGGGATGTTGGAAAAAAATTGACCCAAGTGCTGAAAATCGTGTGCTATAACCCACGAAAATGGCCGAAACTGACATTTTCGCGAAAACGCACCTGCAAACCCTTCTGGCCCGGAGACGTACCGCTGGCGCTGTTATGCATTAAACTATGGTCGGTACGTGGAGGAGGGACCGTCAGAGTGACGAAATGCATCATTCTGGCTTCCGTTTGGACAAGTAATTCTCGGTTCCAAAGGCACCTAAACGGGCCGAAAAAGGCCCGAAACGTGTACCCTGCATTTCAAAAATCAATGAAAACCTCGCCAAATGTCTTGTATAAGGAGTTTGTGCACATCCGGGATGTTGCAAAAAAATGGACCCGAGTGCTGAAAATCGTGTGCTATAACCCACGAAAATGGCCCGAAACGGACGTTTTCGCGAAACGCACCTGCAAACCGTTCTGGCCCGGAGACATACCCCTGGTGCTGTTATGCATTAAACTATGGTCGGTACGTGGAGGAGGTACCGTCAGAGTGACGAAATGCATCATTCTGGCATCCGTTTGGGCAAGTAATTCTCGGTTCCAAAGGCACCTAAACGGGCCGAAAAAGGCCGAAATGTGTACCCTACAGTCCAAAAATCAATGAAAACCTCGCCAAATGTCTTATACAAGGAGTTTGTGTACATCCGGGATGTTGCAAAAAAATTGACCCGAGTGCTGAAAATCGTGTGCTATAACCCACGAAAATGGCTCGAAACGGACGTTTTCGCGAAAACACAACTGCAAACCCTTCTGGCCCGGAGACATACCCCTGGTGCTGTTATGCATTAAACTATGGTCGGTACGTGGAGGAGGGACCGTCAGAGTGAAGAAATGCATCATTCTGGTTCCGTTTGGGCAAGTAATTCTCGGTTCCAAAGGCACGTAAATGGGCTGAAAGAGACCCGAAATGTGTACGCTACGGTCGAAAAATCAATGAAAACCTCGCCAAATGTCTTCTACAAGGAGCCTGTGCACATCCGGGATGTTGCAAAAAAATTGACCCTAGTGCTGAAAATCGTGTGCTATAACCCACGAAAATGGCCGAAACTGACGTTTTCGCGAAAACGCACCTGCAAACCCTTCTGGCCCGGAGACTTTACCGCTGGTGCTGTTATGAATTAAACTATGGTCGGTACATGGAGGAGGGACCGTCAGAGTGACGAAATGTATCATTCTGGCTTGCGTTTGGGTAAGTAATTCTCGGTTCCAAAGGCACCTAAACGGGCCGAAAAAGGCCCGAAACGTGTACCCTACGGTCCAAAAATCAATGAAAACCTCGCCAAATGTCTTCTACAAGGAGTCCGTGCACATCCGGGATGTTGCAAAAAAATTGACCCGAGTGCTGAAAATCGTGTACTATAACCCACGAAAATGGCCCGAAACGGACGTTTTCGCGAAACGCACATGCAAACCGTTCTGGCCCGGAGACATACCCCTGGTGCTGTTATGCATTAAACTATGGTCGGTACGTGGAGGAGGGACCATCAGAGTGACGAAATGCATCATTCTAGCTTTCGTTTGGGCAAGTAATTCTCAGTTCCAAAGGCACCTAAACGGGCCGAAAAAGGCCCGAAACGTGTACCCTACGGTCCAAAAATCAATAAAACCTCGCCAAATGTCTTCTACAAGGAGTCCGTGCACATCCGGGATGTTGCAAAAAAATTGACCCGAGTGCTGAAAATAGTGTGCTATAACCGACGAAAATGGCCCGAAACGGACATTTTTGCGAAACGTACCCGCAAACCGTTCTGGCCCGGAGACATACCCCTGGTGCTGTTATGCATTAAACTATGGTCGTACGAGGAGGAGGGACCGTCAGAGTGACGAAATGCATCATTCTTGTTCCGTTTGGCCAAATAATTCTCGATTCCAAAGGCACCTAAACGGGACGAAAAAGGCCCGAAATGTGTACCCTACGGTCCAAAAATCAATGAAAACCTCGCCAAATGTCTTCTACAAGGAGCCTGTGCACATCCGGGATGTTGCAAAAAAATTGACCCCAGTGCTGAAAATCGTGTGCTATAACCCACGAAAATGGCCGAAACTGACGTTTTCGCGAAAACGCACCTGCAAACCCTTCTGGCCCGGAGACTTACCGCTGGCGCTGTTATGAATTAAACTATGGTCGGTACGTGGAGGAGGGACCGTCAGAGTGACGAAATCCATCATTCTGGCTTCCGTTTGGGCAAGTAATTCTCAGTTCCAAAGGCACCTAAACGGGCCGAAAAAGGCCCGAAACGTGTACCCTACATTCCAAAAATCAATGAAAACCTCGCCAAATGTCTTGTACAAGGAGTTTGTGCACATCCGGGATGTTGCAAAAAAATTGACCCGAGTGCTGAAAATCGTGTGCTATAACCCACGAAAATGGCCCGAAACGGAAGTTTTCGCGAAATACACCTGCAAACCGTTCTGGCCCGGAGACATACCCCTGGTGCTGTTATGCATTAAACTATGGTCGGTACGTGGAGGAGGGACCGTCAGAGTGACGAAATGCATCATTCTGGCTTCCATTTGGGCAAGTAATTCTCGGTTCCAAAGGCACCTAAACTGGCCGAAAAAGGCCCGAAACGTGTACCCTACGGTCCAAAAATCAATGAAAACCTCAAAAATGTCTTATACAAGGAGTCTGTGTACATCCGGGATGTTGCAAAAAAATTGTCCCGAGTGCTGAAAATTGTGTGCTATAACCCACGAAAATGGCCCGAAACGGACGTTTTCGCGAAAACACACCTGCAAACCCTTCTGGCCCGGAGACATACCCTTGGTGCTGTTATGCATTAAACTATGGTCGGTACGTGAAGGAGGACCATCAGAGTGAAGAAATGCATCATTCTGGTTCCGTTTGGGCAAGTAATTCTCGGTTCCAAAGGCACCTAAACGGGCCGAAAAAGGCCCGAAATGTGTACCCTACGTTCCAAAAATTAATGAAAACCTCGTCAAATGTCTTCTACAAGGAGCCTGTGCACATCCGGGATGTTGCAAAAAAATTGACCCCAGTGCTGAAAATTGTGTGCTAACCCACGAAAATGGCCGAAACTGACGTTTTCGCGAAAACGCACCTGCAAACCCTTCTGGCCCGGAGACTTACCGCTGGCGCTGTTATGCATTAAACTATGGTCGGTACGTGGAGGAGGGACCGTCAGATTGACGAAATGCATCATTCTGTCTTCCGTTTGGGCAAGTAATTCTCAGTTCCAAAGGCACCTAAACGGGCCGAAAAAGGACCGAAACGTGTACCCTACATTCCAAAAATCAATGAAAACCTCGCCAAATGTCTTCTACAAGGAGCCTGTGCACATCCGGGATGTTGCAAAAAAATTGACCCCAGTGCTGAAAATCGTGTGCTATAACCCACGAAAATGGCCGAAACTGACGTTTTCGCGAAAACGCACCTGCAAACCCATCTGGCCTGGAGACTTTACCGCTGGCGCTGTTATGCATTAAACTATGGTCGGTACATGGAGGAGGGACCGTCAGAGTGACGAAATGTATCATTCTGGCTTCCGTTTGGGCAAGTAATTCTCAGTTCCAAAGGCACCTAAACGGGCCGAAAAAGGACCGAAACGTGTACCCTACATTCCAAAAATCAATGAAAACCTCGCCAAATGTCTTCTACAAGGAGCCTGTGCACATCCGGGATGTTGCAAAAAAATTGACCCGAGTGCTGAAAATAGTGTGCTATAACCGACGAAAATGGCCCGAAACGGACATTTTTGCGAAACGTACCCGCAAACCGTTCTGGCCCGGAGACATACCCCTGGTGCTGTTATGCATTAAACTATGGTCGTACGAGGAGGAGGGACCGTCAGAGTGACGAAATGCATCATTCTTGTTCCGTTTGGCCAAATAATTCTCGATTCCAAAGGCACCTAAACGGGACGAAAAAGGCCCGAAATGTGTACCCTACGGTCCAAAAATCAATGAAAACCTCGCCAAATGTCTTCTACAAGGAGCCTGTGCACATCCGGGATGTTGCAAAAAAATTGACCCCAGTGCTGAAAATCGTGTGCTATAACCCACGAAAATGGCCGAAACTGACGTTTTCGCGAAAACGCACCTGCAAACCCTTCTGGCCCGGAGACTTACCGCTGGCGCTGTTATGCATTAAACTATGGTCGGTACGTGGAGGAGAGACCGTCAGAGTGACGAAATCCATCATTCTGGCTTCCGTTTGGGCAAGTAATTCTCAGTTCCAAAGGCACCTAAACGGGCCGAAAAAGGCCCGAAACGTGTACCCTACATTCCAAAAATCAATGAAAACCTCGCCAAATGTCTTGTACAAGGAGTTTGTGCACATCCGGGATGTTGCAAAAAAATTGACCCGAGTGCTGAAAATCGTGTGCTATAACCCACGAAAATGGCCCGAAACGGACGTTTTCGCGAAATACACCTGCAAACCGTTCTGGCCCGGAGACATACCCCTGGTGCTGTTATGCGTTAAACTATGGTCGGTACGTGGAGGAGGGACCGTCAGAGTGACGAAATGCATCATTCTGGCTTCCATTTGGGCAAGTAATTCTCGGTTCCAAAGGCACCTAAACGGGCCGAAAAAGGCCCGAAACGTGTACCCTACGGTCCAAAAATCAATGAAAACCTCGAAAATGTCTTATACAAGGAGTCTGTGTACATCCGGGATGTTGCAAAAAAATTGTCCCGAGTGCTGAAAATTGTGTGCTATAACCCACGAAAATGGCCCGAAACGGACGTTTTCGCGAAAACACACCTGCAAACCCTTCTGGCCCGGAGACATACCCTTGGTGCTGTTATGCATTAAACTATGGTCGGTACGTGGAGGAGGGACCATCAGAGTGAAGAAATGCATCATTCTGGTTCCGTTTGGGCAAGTAATTCTCGGTTCCAAAGGCACCTAAACGGGCCGAAAAAGGCCCGAAACGAGTACCCTACGGTCCAAAAATCAATGAAAACCTCGCCAAATGTCTTCTACAAGGAGTCCGTGCAAATCCGGGATGTTGCAAAAAAATTGACCCGAGTGCTGAAAATCGTGTACTATAACCCACGAAAATGGCCCGAAACGGACGTTTTCACGAAACGCACATGCAAACCGTTCTGGCCCGGAGACATACCCCTGGTGCTGTTATGCATTAAACTATGGTCGGTACGTGGAGGAGGGACCATCAGAGTGACGAAATGCATCATTCTGGATTCCGTTTGGGCAAGTAATTCTCAGTTCCAAAGGCACCTAAACGGGCCGAAAAAGGCCCGAAACGTGTACCCTACGGTCCAAAAATCAATAAAACCTCGCCAAATGTCTTCTACAAGGAGTCCGTGCACATCCGGGATGTTGCAAAAAAATTGACCCTAGTGCTGAAAATCGTGTGCTATAACCCACGAAAATGGCCCGAAACGGACGTTTTTGCGAAACGTACCCGCAAACCGTTCTGGCCCGGAGACATACCCCTGGTGCTGTTATGCATTAACCTATGGTCGTACGTGGAGGAGGGACCGTCAGAGTGATGAAATGCATCATTCTTGTTCCGTTTGGCCAAATAATTCTAGGTTCCAAAGGCACCTAAACGGGCCGAAAAAGGCCCGAAATGTGTACCCTACGATCCAAAAATTAATGAAAACCTCGCCAAATGTCTTCTACAAGGAGCCTGTGCACATCCGGGAAGTTGCAAAAAAATTGACCCCAGTGCGGAAAATCGTGTGCTATAACCCACGAAAATGGCCGAAACTGACGTTTTCGCGAAAACGCACCTGCAAACCTTCTGGCCCGGAGACTTACCGCTGGCGCTGTTATGCATTAAACTATGGTCGGTACGTGGAGGAGGGACCGTCAGAGTGACGAAATGCATCATTCTGGCTTCCGTTTGGGCAAGTAATTCTCAGTTCCAAAGGCACCTAAACGGGCTGAAAAAGGCCCGAAACGTGTACCCTACATTCCAAAAATCAATGAAAACCTTGCCAAATGTCTTGTACAAGGAGTTTGTGCACATCCGGGATGTTGCAAAAAAATTGACCCGAGTGCTGAAAATCGTGTGCTATAACCCACGAAAATGGCCCGAAACGGACGTTTTCGCGAAACGCACCTGCAAACCGTTCTGGCCCGGAGACATACCCCTGGTGTTGTTATGCATTAAACTATGGTCGGTACGTGGAGGAGGGACCGTCAGAGTGACGAAATGCATCATTCTGGCTTCCGTTTGGGCAAGTAATTCTCGGTTCCAAAGGCACCTAAACGGGACGAAAAAGGCCGAAATGTGTACCCTACAGTCCAAAAATCAATGAAAACCTCGCCAAATGTCTTATACAAGGAGTTTGTGTACATCCGGGATGTTGCAAAAAAATTGACCCGAGTGCTGAAAATCGTGTGCTATAACCCACGAAAATGGCTCGAAACGGACGTTTTCGCGAAAACGCACCTGCAAACCCTTCTGGCCCGGAGACATACCCCTGCTGCTGTTATGCATTAAACTATGGTCGGTACGTGGAGGAGGGACCGTCAGAGTGAAGAAATGCATCATTCTGGTTCCGTTTGGGCAAGTAATTCTCGGTTCCAAAGGCACGTAAACGGGCTGAAAGAGGCCCGAAATGTGTACCCTACGGTCCAAAAATCAATGAAAACCTCGCCAAATGTCTTCTACAAGGAGCCTGCGCACATCCGGGATGTTGCAAAAAAATTGACCCCAGTGCTGAAAATCGTGTGCTATAACCCACGAAAATGGCCGAAACTGACGTTTTCACGAAAACGCACCTGCAAACCCTTCTGGCCCGGAGACTTACTGCTGGCGCTGTTATGCATTAAACTATGGTCGGTACGTGGAGGAGGGACCGTCAGAGTGACGAAATGCATCATTCTGGCTTCCGTTTGGGCAAGTAATTCTCAGTTCCAAAGGCACCTAAACGGGCTGAAAAAGGCCCGAAACGTGTACCCTACATTCCAAAAATCAATGAAAACCTTGCCAAATGTCTTATACAAGGAGTTTGTGCACATCCGGGATGTTGCAAAAAAATTGACCCGAGTGCTGAAAATCGTGTGCTATAACCCACGAAAATGGCCCGAAACGGACGTTTTCGCGAAACGCACCTGCAAACCGTTCTGGCCCGGAGACATACCCCTGGTGTTGTTATGCATTAAACTATGGTCGGTACGTGGAGGAGGGACCGTCAGAGTGACGAAATGCATCATTCTGGCTTCCGTTTGGGCAAGTAATTCTCGGTTCCAAAGGCACCTAAACGGGCCGAAAAAGGCCGAAATGTGTACCCTACAGTCCAAAAATCAATGAAAACCTCGCCAAATGTCTTATACAAGGAGTTTGTGTACATCCGGGATGTTGCAAAAAAATTGACCCGAGTGTTGAAAATCGTGTGCTATAACCCACGAAAATGGCTCGAAACGGACGTTTTCGCGAAAACGCACCTGCAAACCCTTCTGGCCCGGAGACATACCCCTGGTGCTGTTATGCATTAAACTATGGTCGGTACGTGGAGGAGGGACCGTCAGAGTGAAGAAATGCATCATTCTGGTTCCGTTTGGGCAAGTAATTCTCGGTTCCAAAGGCACGTAAACGGGCTGAAAGAGGCCCGAAATGTGTACCCTACGGTCCAAAAATCAATGAAAACCTCGCCAAATGTCTTCTACAAGGAGCCTGCGCACATCCGGGATGTTGCAAAAAAATTGACACTAGTGCTGAAAATCGTGTGCTATACCCCACGAAAATGGCCGAAACTGACGTTTTCGCGAAAACGCACCTTCAAACCCTTCTGGCCTGGAGACTTTACCGCTGGTGCTGTTATGCATTAAACTATGGTCGGTACATGGAGGAGGGACCGTCAGAGTGACGAAATGTATTATTCTGGCTTGCGTTTGGGCAAGTAATTCTCGGTTCCAAAGGCACCTAAACGGGCCGAAAAAGGCCCGAAACGTGTACCCTACGGTCCAAAAATCAATGAAAACCTCGCCAAATGTCTTCTACAAGGAGTCCGTGCACATCCGGGATGTTGCAAAAATATTGACCCGGGTGCTGAAAATCGTGTACTATAACCCACGAAAATGGCCCGAAACGGACGTTTTCGCGAAACGCACATGCAAACCGTTCTGGCCCGGAGACATACCCCTGGTGCTGTTATGCATTAAACTATGGTCGGTACGTGGAGGAGGGACCATCAGAGTGACGAAATGCATCATTCTGGCTTCCGTTTGGGCAAGTAATTCTCAGTTCCAAAGGCACCTAAACGGGCCGAAAAAGGCCCGAAACGTGTACCCTACGGTCCAAAAATCAATAAAACCTCGCCAAATATCTTCTACAAGGAGTCCATGCACATCCGGGATGTTGCAAAAAAATTGACCCGAGTGCTGAAAATCGTGTGCTATAACCGACGAAAATGGCCCGAAACGGACATTTTTGCGAAACGTACCCGCAAACCGTTCTGGCCCGGAGACATACCCCTGGTGCTGTTATGCATTAAACTATGGTCGTACGTGGAGGAGGGACCGTCAGAGTGACGAAATGCATCATTCTTGTTCCGTTTGGCCAAATAATTCTCGATTCCAAAGGCACCTAAACGGGACGAAAAAGGCCCGAAATGTGTACCCTACGGTCCAAAAATCAATGAAAACCTCACCAAATGTCTTGTACAAGGAGTTTATGCACATCCGGGATGTTGCAAAAAAATTGACCCGAGTGCTGAAAATCGTGTGCTATAACCCACGAAAATGGCCCGAAACGGACGTTTTCGCGAAATGCACCTGCAAACCGTTCTGGCCCGGAGACATACCCCTGGTGCTGTTATGCATTAAACTATGGTCGGTACGTGGAGGAGGGACCGTCAGAGTGACGAAATGCATCATTCTGGCTTCCGTTTGGGCAAGTAATTCTCGGTTCCAAAGGCACCTAAACGGGCCGAAAAAGGCCCGAAACGTGTACCCTACGGTCCAAAAATCAATGAAAACCTCGTCAAATGTCTTATACAAGGAGTCTGTGTACATCCGGGATGTTGCAAAAAAATTGACCCGAGTGCTGAAAATTGTGTGCTATAACCCACGAAAATGGCCCGAAACGGACGTTTTCGCGAAAACACACCTGCAAACCCTTCTGGCCCGGAGACATACCCTTGGTGCTGTTATGCATTAAACTATGGTCGGTACGTGAAGGAGGACCGTCAGAGTGAAGAAATGCATCATTCTGGTTCCGTTTGGGCAACTAATTCTCGGTTCCAAAGGCACCTAAACGGGCCGAAAAAGGCCCGAAATGTGTACCCTACGTTCCAAAAATCAATGAAAACCTCGTCAAATGTCTTCTACAAGGAGCCTGTGCACATCCGGGATGTTGCAAAAAAATTGACCCCAGTGCTGAAAATCGTGTGCTATAACCCACGAAAATGGCCGAAACTGACGTTTTCGCGAAAACGCACCTGCAAACCCTTCTGGCCCGGAGACTTATCGCTGGCGCTGTTATGCATTAAACTATGGTCGGTACGTGGAGGAGGGACCGTCATAGTGACGAAATGCATCATTCTGGCTTCCGTTTGGGTAAGTAATTCTCAGTTCCAAAGGCACCTAAACGGGCCGAAAAAGGCCCGAAACGTGTACCCTACGGTCCAAAAATCAATGAAAACCTCGCCAAATGTCTTCTACAAGGAGTCCGTGCAAATCCGGGATGTTGCAAAAAAATTGACCCGAGTGCTGAAAATCGTGTACTATAACCCATGAAAATGGCCCGAAACGGACGTTTTCACGAAACGCACATGCAAACCGTTCTGGCCCGGAGACATACCCCTAGTGCTGTTATGCATTAAACTATGGTCGGTACGTGGAGGAGGGACCATCAGAGTGACGAAATGTATCATTCTGGATTCCGTTTGGGCAAGTAATTCTCAGTTCCAAAGGCACCTAAATGGGCCGAAAAAGGCCCGAAACGTGTACCCTACGATCCAAAAATCAATAAAACCTCGCCAAATGTCTTCTACAAGGAGTCCGTGCACATCCGGGATGTTGCAAAAAAATTGACCCTAGTGCTGAAAATCGTGTGCTATAACCCACGAAAATGGCCCGAAACGGACGTTTTTGCGAAACGTACCCGCGAACCGTTCTGGCCCGGAGACATACCCCTGGTGCTGTTATGCATTAAACTATGGTCGTACGTGGAGGAGGGACCGTCAGAGTGATGAAATGCATCATTCTTGTTCCGTTTGGCCAAATAATTCTAGGTTCCAAAGGCACCTAAACGGGCCGAAAAAGGCCCGAAATGTGTACCCTACGGTCCAAAAATTAATGAAAACCTCGCCAAATGTCTTCTACAAGGAGCCTGTGCACATCCGGGAAGTTGCAAAAAAATTGACCCCAGTGCTGAAAATCGTGTGCTATAACCCACGAAAATGGCCGAAACTGACGTTTTCGCGAAAACGCACCTGCAAACCCTTCTGGCCCGGAGACTTACCGCTGGAGCTGTTATGCATTAAACTATGGTCAGTACGTGGAGGAGGGACCGTCAGAGTGACGAAATGCATCATTCTGGCTTCCGTTTGGGCAAGTAATTCTCAGTTCCAAGGCACCTAAACGGGCTGAAAAAGGCCCGAAACGTGTACCCTACATTCCAAAAATCAATGAAAACCTTGCCAAATGTATTGTACAAGGAGTTTGTGCACATCCGGGATGTTGCAAAAAAATTGACCCGAGTGCTGAAAATCATGTGCTATAACCCACGAAAATGGCCCGAAACGGACGTTTTCGCGAAACGCACCTGCAAACCGTTCTGGCCCGGAGACATACCCCTGGTGCTGTTATGCATTAAACTATGGTCGGTACGTGGAGGAGGGACCGTCAGAGTGACGAAATGCATCATTCTGGCTTCCGGTTGGGCAAGTAATTCCCGGTTCCAAAGGCACCTAAACAGGCCGAAAAAGGCCCGAAACGTGTACCCTACGGTCCAAAAATCAATGAAAACCTCACCAAATGTCTTATACAAGGAGTCTGTGTACATCCGGGATGTTGCAAAAAAATTGACCCGAGTGCTGAAAATCGTGTGCTATAACCCACGAAAATGGACGAAACGGACGTTTTCGCGAAAACACACCTGCAAACCCTTCTGGCCCGGAGACATACCCCTGGTGCTGTTATGCATTAAATATGGTCGGTACGTGGAGGAGGGACCGTCAGAGTGAAGAAATGCATCATTCTGGTTCCGTTTGTGCAAGTAATTCTCGATTCCAAAGGCACCTAAACGGGCCGAAAAAGGCCTGAAATGTGTACCCTACGTTCCAAAAATCAATGAAAACCTCGCCAAATGTCTTCTACAAGGAGCCTGTGCACATCCGGGATGTTGCAAAAAAATTGACCCCAGTGCTGAAAATCGTGTGCTATAACCCACGAAAATGGCCGAAACTGAGGTTTTCGCGAAAACGCACCTGCAAACCCTTCTGGCCCGGAGACTTTACCACTGGTGCTGTTATGCATTAAACTATGGTCGGTACGTGGAGGAGGGACCGTCAGAGTGACGAAATGTATCATTCTGGCTTCCGTTTGGGCAAGTAATTCTCGGTTCCAAAGGCACCTAAACGGGCCGAAAAAGGCCCGAAACGTGTACCCTATGGTCCAAAAATCAATGAAAACCTCGCCAAATGTCTTCTACAAGGAGTCCGTGCACATCTGGGATGTTGCAAAAAAATTGACCCGAGTGCTGAAAATCGTGTACTATAACCCACGAAAATGGCCCGAAACGGACGTTTTCGCGAAAACGCACCTGCAAACCCTTCTGGCCCGGAGAAATACCCCTGGTGCTGTTATGTATTAAACTATGGTCGGTACGTGGAGGAGGGACCGTCAGCGTGACAAAAATGCATCATTTTGTCTTCCATTTGGGCAATTCAATCTCGGATCCAAAGGCACGTAAACGGGCCGAAAAATGCCCGAAACGTGTACCCTACGGTCCAAAAATCTATGAAAACCTCGCCAAATGTCTTCTACAAGGAGTCCGTGCACATCCGGGATGTTGCAAAAAAATTGACCCTAGTGCTAAAAATCGTGTGCTATACGAAAATGGCCCAAAACGGACGTTTTCGCAAAAACATACCTGCAAACCCTTCTGGCCTGGAGACATACCCCTGGTGCTGTTATGCATTAAACTATGGTTGGTACGTGGAGGAGGGACCGTCAGAGTGACGAAATCCATCATTCCGGCTTCCGTTTGGGCAAGTAATTCTCGGTTCGAAAGGCACAAAAACGGGCCGAAAAAGGCCCGAAACGTGTACCCAACGGTCCAAAAATCAATGAAAACCTTGCCAAATGTCTTCTAGACGGAGTCTGTGCACATCCGGGATGTTGCAAAAAAATTGACCCAGGTGCTGAAAATCGTGTGCTATAACCCACGAAAATGGCCCGAAACGGACGTTTTCGCGAAAACGCACCTGCAAACCCTTCTGGCCCGGAGACATACACCTGGTGCTGTTATGCATTAAACTATGGTCGGTACGTGGAGGAGGGACCGCCAGAGTGACGAAATGTATCATTCTGGCTTCCGTTTGGGCAAGTAATTCTCGGTTTCAAAGGCACCTAAACGAGCTGAAAAAGGCCCGAAACGTGTACCCTACGGTCCAAATAACAATGAAAACCTCACCAAATGTCTTCTAGAACGAGTCTGTGCACATCCGGGATGTTGCAAAAAAAATGACCTGAGTGCTGAAAATCGTGTGCTCTAACCCACGAAAATGGCCCGAAACGGACGTTTTCGCAAAAACACACCTGCAAACCCATCTGGCCCGGAGACATACCCCTGGTGCTGTTATGCATTCAGAGTGACGAAATGCATCATTCTGGCTCTGTTTGGGCAAGTAATTCTCGGTTCCGAAGGCACCTAAACAGGCCGAAAAAGGCCCAAAATGTGTACCCTACGGTCCAAAAATCATTGAAAACCTCGCCAAATGTCTTCTACACGGAGCCTGTGCACATCCGGGATGTTGCAAAAAAAGTGACCCAGTGCTGAAAATCGTGTGCTATAACCCACGAAAATGGCCGAAACTAACGTTTTCGCGAAAACGCACCTGCAATCCCATCTGGCCCGGAGACTTACCGCTGGTGCTGTTATGCATTAAACTATGGTCGGAACGTGGAGGAGGGACCGTCAGAGTGACGAAATGCATCATTGTGGCTTCCGTTTGGGCAAGTAATTCTCGGTTCCAAAGGCACCTAAACGGGCCGAAAAATGCCCGAAATGTGTACCCTACGGTCCAAAAATCAATGAAAACCTCGCCAAATGTCTTCTACAAGGAGCCTGTGCACATCCGAGATGTTGCAAAAAATTGACCCAGTGCTGAAAATTGTGTGCTATAACCCACGAAAATGGCCGAAACTGACGTTTTCGCGAAAACGCACCTGCAAACCCTTCTGGCCCGGAGACTTACCGCTTGTGCCGTTATGCATTAAACTATGGTCGGTACGTGGAGGAGGGACCGTCAGAGTGACGAAATGCATCATTCTGGCTTCCATTTGGGCAAGTAATTCTCGGTTCCATAGGCACCTAAACGGGCCGAAAAAGGCCCGAAATGTGTACCCTACGGTCCAAAAATCAATGAAAACCTCGCCAAATGTCTTCTACAAGGAGCCTGTGCACATCCGGGATGTCGCAAAAAAATTGTCCCCAGTGCTGAAAATCGTGTGCTATAACCCACGAAAATGGCCGAAACTGACGTTTTCGCGAAAACGCACCTGCAAACCCTTCTGGCCCGGAGACTTTACCGCTGGTGCTGTTATGCATTAAACTATGGTTGGTACGTGGAGGAGGGACCGTCAGAGTGACGAAATGCATCATTGTGGCTTCCGTTTGGGCAAGTAATTCTCGGTTCCAAAGGCACCTAAACAGGCCGAAAAAGGCCCGAAACGTGTACCCTACGGTCCAAAAATCAATGAAAACCTCGCCAGATGTCTTCTACAAGGAGTCCGTGCGCATTCGGGATGTTGCAAAAAAATTGACCGGAGTGCTGAAAATCATGTGCTATAACCCACGAAAATGGCCCGAAACGGACGTTTTCGCGAAAACGCACCGGCAAACCCTTCTGGCCCGGAGAAATATCCCTGGTGCTGTTATGCATTAAACTATGGTCGGTACATGGAGGAGGGACCGTCAGCGTGACAAAATGCATCATTCTGGTTTCCGTTTGGGCAAGTAATTCTCGGTTCCAAAGGCACGTAAACGGGCCGAAAAAGGCCCGAAACGTGTACCCTACGGTCCGAAAATCTATGAAAACCTCGCCAAATGTCTTCTACAAGGAGTCCGTGCACATCCGGGATGTTGCAAAAAAATTGACCCGAGTGCTGAAAATCGTGTGCTATACGAAAATGGCCCGAAACGGACGTTTTCGCGAAAACGTACCTGCAAACCCTTCTGGCCCGGAGACATACCCCTGGTGCTGTTATGCATTAAACTATGGTTGGTACGTGGAGGAGGGACCGTCAGAGTGACGAAATGCATCATTCTGGCTTCCGTTTGGGCAAGTAATTCTTGGTTCCAAAGGCACATAAACAGGCCGAAAAAGGCCCGAAACGTGTACCCAACGGTCCAAAAATCAATGAAAACCTTGCCAAATGTCTTCTAGATGGAGTCTGTGCATATCCGGGATGTTGCAAAAAAATTGCCCCGGGTGCTGAAAATCATGTGCTATAACCCACGAAAATGACCCGAAACAGATGTTTTCGCGAAAACGCACCTGCAAACCATTCTAGCCCGGAGACATACACCTGGTGCTGTTATGCATTAAACTATGGTCGGTACGTGGAGGAGGGACCGCCAGAGTGACGAAATGCATCATTCTGGCTTCCGTTTGGGCAAGTAATCCTCGGTTCGAAAGGCACCTAAACGGGATGAAAAAGGCCCGAAACGTGTACCCTACGGTCCAAATAACAATGAAAACCTCGCCAACTGTCTTCTAGAACGAGTCTGTGCACATTCGGGATGTTGCAAAAAAAATGACCCGAGTGCTGAAAATCGTGTGCTATAACCCACGAAAATGGCCCGAAACGGACGTTTTCGCAAAAACGCACCTGCAAACCCTTCTGGACCGGAGACATACCCCTGGTGCTGTTATGCATTAAACTATGGTCGGTACGTGGAGGTGGGACCGCCAGAGTGACGAAATGCATTATTCTGGCTCCGTTTGGACAAGTAATTCTCGGTTCCAAAGGCACCTAAACGGGCCGAAAAAGGCCCGAAACGTGTACCCTACGGTCCAAAAATCAATGAAAACCTCGCCAAATGTCTTCTACAAGGAGCCTGTGCACATCCGGGATGTTGCAAAAAAATTGACCCAGTGCTGAAAATCGTGTGCTATAACCCACGAAAATGGCCGAAACTGACGTTTTCGCGAAAACGCACCTGCAAACCCTTCTGGCCCGGAGACTTACCGCTGGTGCCGTTATGCATTAAACTATGGTCGGTACGTGGAGGAGGGACCGTCAGAGTGACGAAATGCATTATTCTGGCTTCGTTAGGGCAAGTAATTCTCGGTTCCAAAGGCACCTAAACGGGGCGAAAAAGGCCCGAAATGTATACCCTACGGTCCAAAAATCAATGAAAACCTCGCTAAATGTCTTCTACAAGGAGCCTGTGCACATCCGGGATGTGGCAAAAAAATTGACCCAGTGCTGAAAATCGTGTGCTATAACCCACGAAAATGGCCGAAACTGACGTTTTCGCGAACACGCACATGCAAACCCTTCTGGCCCAGAGACTTACCGCTGGTGCTGTTATGCATTAAACTATGGTCGGTACGTGGAGGAGGGACCGTCAGCATGACGAAATGCATTATTCTGGCTTCCGTTTGGGCAAGTAATTCTCGGTTCCAAAGGCACCTAAACGGGCCGAAAAAGGCCCGAAACGTGTACCCTACGATCCAAAAATCTATGAAAACCTCGCCAAATGTCTTCTACAAGGAGTCTATGCACATCCAGGATGTTGCAAAAAAATTGACCCGAGTGCTGAAAATCGTGTGCTATAACCCACGAAAAGTGCCCGAAACGGACGTTTTCACGAAAACGCACCTGCAAACCCTTCTGGCCCGGAGGCATACCCCTGGTGCTGTTATGCATTAAACTATGGTCGGTACGTGGAGGAGGGACCGTCAAAGTGACGAAATGCACCATTCTAGCTTCCGTTTGGGCAAGTAATTCTCGATTCCAATGGCACCTAAACGGGCCGGAAAAGGCCCGAAACGTGTACCCTACGGTCCAAAAATCAATGAAAACCTCGCCAAATGTCTTATACAATGAGTCTGTGCACATCTGGGATGTTGCAAAAAAATTGACCCGAGTGCTGAAAATCGTGTGGTATAACCCACGAAAATGGCCCGAAACGGACGTTTTCGCGAAAACGCACCTGCAAACCCTTCTGGCCCGGAGACATACCCCTGGTGCTGTTATGCATTAAACTATGGTCGGTACGTGGAGGAGGGACCGTCAGAGTGACGAAATGCATCATTCTGGCTCCGTTTGGGCAAGTAATTCTCGGTTCCAAAGGCACCTAAACGGGCCGAAAAAGGCCCGAAACGAGTACGCTACGGTCCAAAAATCAACGAAAACCACACCAAATGTCTTCTACAAGGAGCCTGTGCACATCCGGGATGTTGCAGAAAAATTGACCCAGTGCTGAAAATCGTGTGCTATAACCCACGAAAATGGCCCGACACGGACGTTTTCGCGAAAACGCACTTGCAAACCCTTCTGGCCAGGAGGCATACCCCTAGTGCTATTATGCATTAAACTATGGTCGGTAAGTGGAGGAGGGACCGTCAAAGTGACGAAATGCATCATTCTAGCTTCCGTTTGGGCAAGTAATTCTAGATTCCAATGGCACCTAAACGGGCTGAAAAAGGCCCGAAACGTGTACCCTACGGTCCAAAAATCAATGAAAACCTCGCCAAATGTCTTATACAAGGAGTCTATGCACATCTGGGATGTTGCAAAAAAATTGACCCGAGTGCTGAAAATCGTGTGCTATAACCCACGAAAATGGCCCGAAACGGACGTTTTCGCGAAAAGGCACCTGCAAACCCATCTGGCCCGGAGAAATACCCCTGGTGCTGTTATGCAATAAACTATGGTCGGTACAAGGAGGAGGGACCGTCAGAGTGACAAAATGCATCATTCTGGCTTCCGTTTGGGCAAATAATTCTCGGTTCCAAAGGCACCTAAACGGGCCGAAAAAGGCCCGAAACGTGTAACCTACGGTCCAAAAATCAATGAAAACCTCGCCAAATGTCTTCTACAAGGAGTCCGTGCACATCCTGGATGTTGCAAAAAAATTGACCCGAGTGCTGAAAATCGTGTGCTATAACCCACGAAAATGGCCCGAAACGGACGTTTTCGCGAAACGCACCTGCAAACCGTTCTGGGCCGGAGACATACCCCTGGTGCTGTTATGCATTGAACTATGGTCGGTACGTGGAGGAGTGACCGTCAGAGTGACGAAATGCATCATTCTAGCTTCCGTTTGGACAAGTAATTCTCGGTTCCAAAGGCACCAAAACGGGCTGAAAAAGGCCCGAAAGGTGTACCCTACGGTCTAAAAATCAATAAAACCTCGCCAAATGTCTTCTACAAGGAGTCCGTGCACATCCGGGATGTTGCAAAAAAATTGACCCGAGTGCTGAAAATCGTGTGCTATACGAAAATGGCCCGAAACAGACGTTTTCTCGAAAACGTACCTGCAAACCCTTCTGGCCCGGAGACATACCACGGGTGCTGTTATGCATTAAACTATGGTTGGTATGTGGAGGAGGGACCGTCAGAGTGACGAAATGTATCATTCTGGCTTCCGTTTGGGTAAGTAATTCTCGGTTCCAAAGGTACATAAATGGGCCGAAAAAGGCCCGAAACGTGTACCCTATGGTCCAAAAATCAATGAAAACCTCGCCAAATGTCTTCTACAAGGAGCCTGCGCACATCCGGGATGTTGCAAAAAAATTGACCCCAGTGCTGAAAATCGTGTGCTATAACCCACGAAAATGGCCGAAACTGACGTTTTCACGAAAACGCACCTGCAAACCCTTCTGGCCCGGAGACTTACTGCTGGCGCTGTTATGCATTAAACTATGGTCGGTACGTGGAGGAGGGACCGTCAGAGTGACGAAATGCATCATTCTGGCTTCCGTTTGGGCAAGTAATTCTCGGTTCCAAAGGCACCTAAACGGGCCGAAAAAGGCCGAAATGTGTACCCTACAGTCCAAAAATCAATGAAAACCTCGCCAAATGTCTTATACAAGGAGTTTGTGTACATCCGGGATGTTGCAAAAAAATTGACCCGAGTGCTGAAAATCGTGTGCTATAACCCACGAAAATGGCTCGAAACGGACGTTTTCGCGAAAACGCACCTGCAAACCCTTCTGGCCCGGAGACATACCCCTGGTGCTGTTATGCATTAAACTATGGTCGGTACGTGGAGGAGGGACCGTCAGAGTGAAGAAATGCATCATTCTGGTTCCGTTTGGGCAAGTAATTCTCGGTTCCAAAGGCACGTAAACGGGCTGAAAGAGGCCCGAAATGTGTACCCTACGGTCCAAAAATCAATGAAAACCTCGCCAAATGTCTTCTACAAGGAGCCTGCGCACATCCGGGATGTTGCAAAAAAATTGACCCTAGTGCTGAAAATCGTGTGCTATAACCCACGAAAATGGCCGAAACTGACGTTTTCGCGAAAACGCACCTGCAAACCCTTCTGGCCTGGAGACTTTACCGCTGGTGCTGTTATGCATTAAACTATGGTCGGTACATGGAGGAGGGACCGTCAGAGTGACGAAATGTATTATTCTGGCTTGCGTTTGGGCAAGTAATTCTCGGTTCCAAAGGCACCTAAACGGGCCGAAAAAGGCCCGAAACGTGTACCCTACGGTCCAAAAATCAATGAAAACCTCGCCAAATGTCTTCTACAAGGAGTCCGTGCACATCCGGGATGTTGCAAAAATATTGACCCGGGTGCTGAAAATCGTGTACTATAACCCACGAAAATGGCCCGAAACGGACGTTTTCGCGAAACGCACATGCAAACCGTTCTGGCCCGGAGACATACCCCTGGTGCTGTTATGCATTAAACTATGGTCGGTACGTGGAGGAGGGACCATCAGAGTGACGAAATGCATCATTCTGGCTTCCGTTTGGGCAAGTAATTCTCAGTTCCAAAGGCACCTAAACGGGCCGAAAAAGGCCCGAAACGTGTACCCTACGGTCCAAAAATCAATAAAACCTCGCCAAATATCTTCTACAAGGAGTCCATGCACATCCGGGATGTTGCAAAAAAATTGACCCGAGTGCTGAAAATCGTGTGCTATAACCGACGAAAATGGCCCGAAACGGACATTTTTGCGAAACGTACCCGCAAACCGTTCTGGCCCGGAGACATACCCCTGGTGCTGTTATGCATTAAACTATGGTCGTACGTGGAGGAGGGACCGTCAGAGTGACGAAATGCATCATTCTTGTTCCGTTTGGCCAAATAATTCTCGATTCCAAAGGCACCTAAACGGGACGAAAAAGGCCCGAAATGTGTACCCTACGGTCCAAAAATCAATGAAAACCTCACCAAATGTCTTGTACAAGGAGTTTATGCACATCCGGGATGTTGCAAAAAAATTGACCCGAGTGCTGAAAATCGTGTGCTATAACCCACGAAAATGGCCCGAAACGGACGTTTTCGCGAAATGCACCTGCAAACCGTTCTGGCCCGGAGACATACCCCTGGTGCTGTTATGCATTAAACTATGGTCGGTACGTGGAGGAGGGACCGTCAGAGTGACGAAATGCATCATTCTGGCTTCCGTTTGGGCAAGTAATTCTCGGTTCCAAAGGCACCTAAACGGGCCGAAAAAGGCCCGAAACGTGTACCCTACGGTCCAAAAATCAATGAAAACCTCGTCAAATGTCTTATACAAGGAGTCTGTGTACATCCGGGATGTTGCAAAAAAATTGACCCGAGTGCTGAAAATTGTGTGCTATAACCCACGAAAATGGCCCGAAACGGACGTTTTCGCGAAAACACACCTGCAAACCCTTCTGGCCCGGAGACATACCCTTGGTGCTGTTATGCATTAAACTATGGTCGGTACGTGAAGGAGGACCGTCAGAGTGAAGAAATGCATCATTCTGGTTCCGTTTGGGCAACTAATTCTCGGTTCCAAAGGCACCTAAACGGGCCGAAAAAGGCCCGAAATGTGTACCCTACGTTCCAAAAATCAATGAAAACCTCGTCAAATGTCTTCTACAAGGAGCCTGTGCACATCCGGGATGTTGCAAAAAAATTGACCCCAGTGCTGAAAATCGTGTGCTATAACCCACGAAAATGGCCGAAACTGACGTTTTCGCGAAAACGCACCTGCAAACCCTTCTGGCCCGGAGACTTATCGCTGGCGCTGTTATGCATTAAACTATGGTCGGTACGTGGAGGAGGGACCGTCATAGTGACGAAATGCATCATTCTGGCTTCCGTTTGGGTAAGTAATTCTCAGTTCCAAAGGCACCTAAACGGGCCGAAAAAGGCCCGAAACGTGTACCCTACGGTCCAAAAATCAATGAAAACCTCGCCAAATGTCTTCTACAAGGAGTCCGTGCAAATCCGGGATGTTGCAAAAAAATTGACCCGAGTGCTGAAAATCGTGTACTATAACCCACGAAAATGGCCCGAAACGGACGTTTTCACGAAACGCACATGCAAACCGTTCTGGCCCGGAGACATACCCCTAGTGCTGTTATGCATTAAACTATGGTCGGTACGTGGAGGAGGGACCATCAGAGTGACGAAATGCATCATTCTGGATTCCGTTTGGGCAAGTAATTCTCAGTTCCAAAGGCACCTAAATGGGCCGAAAAAGGCCCGAAACGTGTACCCTACGATCCAAAAATCAATAAAACCTCGCCAAATGTCTTCTACAAGGAGTCCGTGCACATCCGGGATGTTGCAAAAAAATTGACCCTAGTGCTGAAAATCGTGTGCTATAACCCACGAAAATGGCCCGAAACGGACGTTTTTGCGAAACGTACCCGCGAACCGTTCTGGCCCGGAGACATACCCCTGGTGCTGTTATGCATTAAACTATGGTCGTACGTGGAGGAGGGACCGTCAGAGTGATGAAATGCATCATTCTTGTTCCGTTTGGCCAAATAATTCTAGGTTCCAAAGGCACCTAAACGGGCCGAAAAAGGCCCGAAATGTGTACCCTACGGTCCAAAAATTAATGAAAACCTCGCCAAATGTCTTCTACAAGGAGCCTGTGCACATCCGGGAAGTTGCAAAAAAATTGACCCCAGTGCTGAAAATCGTGTGCTATAACCCACGAAAATGGCCGAAACTGACGTTTTCGCGAAAACGCACCTGCAAACCCTTCTGGCCCGGAGACTTACCGCTGGAGCTGTTATGCATTAAACTATGGTCAGTACGTGGAGGAGGGACCGTCAGAGTGACGAAATGCATCATTCTGGCTTCCGTTTGGGCAAGTAATTCTCAGTTCCAAGGCACCTAAACGGGCTGAAAAAGGCCCGAAACGTGTACCCTACATTCCAAAAATCAATGAAAACCTTGCCAAATGTATTGTACAAGGAGTTTGTGCACATCCGGGATGTTGCAAAAAAATTGACCCGAGTGCTGAAAATCATGTGCTATAACCCACGAAAATGGCCCGAAACGGACGTTTTCGCGAAACGCACCTGCAAACCGTTCTGGCCCGGAGACATACCCCTGGTGCTGTTATGCATTAAACTATGGTCGGTACGTGGAGGAGGGACCGTCAGAGTGACGAAATGCATCATTCTGGCTTCCGGTTGGGCAAGTAATTCCCGGTTCCAAAGGCACCTAAACAGGCCGAAAAAGGCCCGAAACGTGTACCCTACGGTCCAAAAATCAATGAAAACCTCACCAAATGTCTTATACAAGGAGTCTGTGTACATCCGGGATGTTGCAAAAAAATTGACCCGAGTGCTGAAAATCGTGTGCTATAACCCACGAAAATGGACGAAACGGACGTTTTCGCGAAAACACACCTGCAAACCCTTCTGGCCCGGAGACATACCCCTGGTGCTGTTATGCATTAAATATGGTCGGTACGTGGAGGAGGGACCGTCAGAGTGAAGAAATGCATCATTCTGGTTCCGTTTGTGCAAGTAATTCTCGATTCCAAAGGCACCTAAACGGGCCGAAAAAGGCCTGAAATGTGTACCCTACGTTCCAAAAATCAATGAAAACCTCGCCAAATGTCTTCTACAAGGAGCCTGTGCACATCCGGGATGTTGCAAAAAAATTGACCCCAGTGCTGAAAATCGTGTGCTATAACCCACGAAAATGGCCGAAACTGAGGTTTTCGCGAAAACGCACCTGCAAACCCTTCTGGCCCGGAGACTTTACCACTGGTGCTGTTATGCATTAAACTATGGTCGGTACGTGGAGGAGGGACCGTCAGAGTGACGAAATGTATCATTCTGGCTTCCGTTTGGGCAAGTAATTCTCGGTTCCAAAGGCACCTAAACGGGCCGAAAAAGGCCCGAAACGTGTACCCTATGGTCCAAAAATCAATGAAAACCTCGCCAAATGTCTTCTACAAGGAGTCCGTGCACATCTGGGATGTTGCAAAAAAATTGACCCGAGTGCTGAAAATCGTGTACTATAACCCACGAAAATGGCCCGAAACGGACGTTTTCGCGAAAACGCACCTGCAAACCCTTCTGGCCCGGAGAAATACCCCTGGTGCTGTTATGTATTAAACTATGGTCGGTACGTGGAGGAGGGACCGTCAGCGTGACAAAAATGCATCATTTTGTCTTCCATTTGGGCAATTCAATCTCGGATCCAAAGGCACGTAAACGGGCCGAAAAATGCCCGAAACGTGTACCCTACGGTCCAAAAATCTATGAAAACCTCGCCAAATGTCTTCTACAAGGAGTCCGTGCACATCCGGGATGTTGCAAAAAAATTGACCCTAGTGCTAAAAATCGTGTGCTATACGAAAATGGCCCAAAACGGACGTTTTCGCAAAAACATACCTGCAAACCCTTCTGGCCTGGAGACATACCCCTGGTGCTGTTATGCATTAAACTATGGTTGGTACGTGGAGGAGGGACCGTCAGAGTGACGAAATCCATCATTCCGGCTTCCGTTTGGGCAAGTAATTCTCGGTTCGAAAGGCACAAAAACGGGCCGAAAAAGGCCCGAAACGTGTACCCAACGGTCCAAAAATCAATGAAAACCTTGCCAAATGTCTTCTAGACGGAGTCTGTGCACATCCGGGATGTTGCAAAAAAATTGACCCAGGTGCTGAAAATCGTGTGCTATAACCCACGAAAATGGCCCGAAACGGACGTTTTCGCGAAAACGCACCTGCAAACCCTTCTGGCCCGGAGACATACACCTGGTGCTGTTATGCATTAAACTATGGTCGGTACGTGGAGGAGGGACCGCCAGAGTGACGAAATGTATCATTCTGGCTTCCGTTTGGGCAAGTAATTCTCGGTTTCAAAGGCACCTAAACGAGCTGAAAAAGGCCCGAAACGTGTACCCTACGGTCCAAATAACAATGAAAACCTCACCAAATGTCTTCTAGAACGAGTCTGTGCACATCCGGGATGTTGCAAAAAAAATGACCTGAGTGCTGAAAATCGTGTGCTCTAACCCACGAAAATGGCCCGAAACGGACGTTTTCGCAAAAACACACCTGCAAACCCATCTGGCCCGGAGACATACCCCTGGTGCTGTTATGCATTCAGAGTGACGAAATGCATCATTCTGGCTCTGTTTGGGCAAGTAATTCTCGGTTCCGAAGGCACCTAAACAGGCCGAAAAAGGCCCAAAATGTGTACCCTACGGTCCAAAAATCATTGAAAACCTCGCCAAATGTCTTCTACACGGAGCCTGTGCACATCCGGGATGTTGCAAAAAAAGTGACCCAGTGCTGAAAATCGTGTGCTATAACCCACGAAAATGGCCGAAACTAACGTTTTCGCGAAAACGCACCTGCAATCCCATCTGGCCCGGAGACTTACCGCTGGTGCTGTTATGCATTAAACTATGGTCGGAACGTGGAGGAGGGACCGTCAGAGTGACGAAATGCATCATTGTGGCTTCCGTTTGGGCAAGTAATTCTCGGTTCCAAAGGCACCTAAACGGGCCGAAAAATGCCCGAAATGTGTACCCTACGGTCCAAAAATCAATGAAAACCTCGCCAAATGTCTTCTACAAGGAGCCTGTGCACATCCGAGATGTTGCAAAAAATTGACCCAGTGCTGAAAATTGTGTGCTATAACCCACGAAAATGGCCGAAACTGACGTTTTCGCGAAAACGCACCTGCAAACCCTTCTGGCCCGGAGACTTACCGCTTGTGCCGTTATGCATTAAACTATGGTCGGTACGTGGAGGAGGGACCGTCAGAGTGACGAAATGCATCATTCTGGCTTCCATTTGGGCAAGTAATTCTCGGTTCCATAGGCACCTAAACGGGCCGAAAAAGGCCCGAAATGTGTACCCTACGGTCCAAAAATCAATGAAAACCTCGCCAAATGTCTTCTACAAGGAGCCTGTGCACATCCGGGATGTCGCAAAAAAATTGTCCCCAGTGCTGAAAATCGTGTGCTATAACCCACGAAAATGGCCGAAACTGACGTTTTCGCGAAAACGCACCTGCAAACCCTTCTGGCCCGGAGACTTTACCGCTGGTGCTGTTATGCATTAAACTATGGTTGGTACGTGGAGGAGGGACCGTCAGAGTGACGAAATGCATCATTGTGGCTTCCGTTTGGGCAAGTAATTCTCGGTTCCAAAGGCACCTAAACAGGCCGAAAAAGGCCCGAAACGTGTACCCTACGGTCCAAAAATCAATGAAAACCTCGCCAGATGTCTTCTACAAGGAGTCCGTGCGCATTCAGGATGTTGCAAAAAAATTGACCGGAGTGCTGAAAATCATGTGCTATAACCCACGAAAATGGCCCGAAACGGACGTTTTCGCGAAAACGCACCGGCAAACCCTTCTGGCCCGGAGAAATATCCCTGGTGCTGTTATGCATTAAACTATGGTCGGTACATGGAGGAGGGACCGTCAGCGTGACAAAATGCATCATTCTGGTTTCCGTTTGGGCAAGTAATTCTCGGTTCCAAAGGCACGTAAACGGGCCGAAAAAGGCCCGAAACGTGTACCCTACGGTCCGAAAATCTATGAAAACCTCGCCAAATGTCTTCTACAAGGAGTCCGTGCACATCCGGGATGTTGCAAAAAAATTGACCCGAGTGCTGAAAATCGTGTGCTATACGAAAATGGCCCGAAACGGACGTTTTCGCGAAAACGTACCTGCAAACCCTTCTGGCCCGGAGACATACCCCTGGTGCTGTTATGCATTAAACTATGGTTGGTACGTGGAGGAGGGACCGTCAGAGTGACGAAATGCATCATTCTGGCTTCCGTTTGGGCAAGTAATTCTTGGTTCCAAAGGCACATAAACATGCCGAAAAAGGCCCGAAACGTGTACCCAACGGTCCAAAAATCAATGAAAACCTTGCCAAATGTCTTCTAGATGGAGTCTGTGCATATCCGGGATGTTGCAAAAAAATTGACCCGGGTGCTGAAAATCATGTGCTATAACCCACGAAAATGACCCGAAACAGATGTTTTCGCGAAAACGCACCTGCAAACCATTCTAGCCCGGAGACATACACCTGGTGCTGTTATGCATTAAACTATGGTCGGTACGTGGAGGAGGGACCGCCAGAGTGACGAAATGCATCATTCTGGCTTCCGTTTGGGCAAGTAATCCTCGGTTCGAAAGGCACCTAAACGGGATGAAAAAGGCCCGAAACGTGTACCCTACGGTCCAAATAACAATGAAAACCTCGCCAACTGTCTTCTAGAACGAGTCTGTGCACATTCGGGATGTTGCAAAAAAAATGACCCGAGTGCTGAAAATCGTGTGCTATAACCCACGAAAATGGCCCGAAACGGACGTTTTCGCAAAAACGCACCTGCAAACCCTTCTGGACCGGAGACATACCCCTGGTGCTGTTATGCATTAAACTATGGTCGGTACGTGGAGGTGGGACCGCCAGAGTGACGAAATGCATTATTCTGGCTCCGTTTGGACAAGTAATTCTCGGTTCCAAAGGCACCTAAACGGGCCGAAAAAGGCCCGAAACGTGTACCCTACGGTCCAAAAATCAATGAAAACCTCGCCAAATGTCTTCTACAAGGAGCCTGTGCACATCCGGGATGTTGCAAAAAAATTGACCCAGTGCTGAAAATCGTGTGCTATAACCCACGAAAATGGCCGAAACTGACGTTTTCGCGAAAACGCACCTGCAAACCCTTCTGGCCCGGAGACTTACCGCTGGTGCCGTTATGCATTAAACTATGGTCGGTACGTGGAGGAGGGACCGTCAGAGTGACGAAATGCATTATTCTGGCTTCGTTAGGGCAAGTAATTCTCGGTTCCAAAGGCACCTAAACGGGGCGAAAAAGGCCCGAAATGTATACCCTACGGTCCAAAAATCAATGAAAACCTCGCTAAATGTCTTCTACAAGGAGCCTGTGCACATCCGGGATGTGGCAAAAAAATTGACCCAGTGCTGAAAATCGTGTGCTATAACCCACGAAAATGGCCGAAACTGACGTTTTCGCGAACACGCACATGCAAACCCTTCTGGCCCAGAGACTTACCGCTGGTGCTGTTATGCATTAAACTATGGTCGGTACGTGGAGGAGGGACCGTCAGCATGACGAAATGCATTATTCTGGCTTCCGTTTGGGCAAGTAATTCTCGGTTCCAAAGGCACCTAAACGGGCCGAAAAAGGCCCGAAACGTGTACCCTACGGTCCAAAAATCTATGAAAACCTCGCCAAATGTCTTCTACAAGGAGTCTATGCACATCCAGGATGTTGCAAAAAAATTGACCCGAGTGCTGAAAATCGTGTGCTATAACCCACGAAAAGTGCCCGAAACGGACGTTTTCACGAAAACGCACCTGCAAACCCTTCTGGCCCGGAGGCATACCCCTGGTGCTGTTATGCATTAAACTATGGTCGGTACGTGGAGGAGGGACCGTCAAAGTGACGAAATGCACCATTCTAGCTTCCGTTTGGGCAAGTAATTCTCGATTCCAATGGCACCTAAACGGGCCGGAAAAGGCCCGAAACGTGTACCCTACGGTCCAAAAATCAATGAAAACCTCGCCAAATGTCTTATACAATGAGTCTGTGCACATCTGGGATGTTGCAAAAAAATTGACCCGAGTGCTGAAAATCGTGTGGTATAACCCACGAAAATGGCCCGAAACGGACGTTTTCGCGAAAACGCACCTGCAAACCCTTCTGGCCCGGAGACATACCCCTGGTGCTGTTATGCATTAAACTATGGTCGGTACGTGGAGGAGGGACCGTCAGAGTGACGAAATGCATCATTCTGGCTCCGTTTGGGCAAGTAATTCTCGGTTCCAAAGGCACCTAAACGGGCCGAAAAAGGCCCGAAACGAGTACGCTACGGTCCAAAAATCAACGAAAACCACACCAAATGTCTTCTACAAGGAGCCTGTGCACATCCGGGATGTTGCAGAAAAATTGACCCAGTGCTGAAAATCGTGTGCTATAACCCACGAAAATGGCCCGACACGGACGTTTTCGCGAAAACGCACTTGCAAACCCTTCTGGCCAGGAGGCATACCCCTAGTGCTGTTATGCATTAAACTTTGGTCGGTAAGTGGAGGAGGGACCGTCAAAGTGACGAAATGCATCATTCTAGCTTCCGTTTGGGCAAGTAATTCTAGATTCCAATGGCACCTAAACGGGCTGAAAAAGGCCCGAAACGTGTACCCTACGGTCCAAAAATCAATGAAAACCTCGCCAAATGTCTTATACAAGGAGTCTATGCACATCTGGGATGTTGCAAAAAAATTGACCCGAGTGCTGAAAATCGTGTGCTATAACCCACGAAAATGGCCCGAAACGGACGTTTTCGCGAAAAGGCACCTGCAAACCCATCTGGCCCGGAGAAATACCCCTGGTGCTGTTATGCAATAAACTATGGTCGGTACAAGGAGGAGGGACCGTCAGAGTGACAAAATGCATCATTCTGGCTTCCGTTTGGGCAAATAATTCTCGGTTCCAAAGGCACCTAAACGGGCCGAAAAAGGCCCGAAACGTGTAACCTACGGTCCAAAAATCAATGAAAACCTCGCCAAATGTCTTCTACAAGGAGTCCGTGCACATCCTGGATGTTGCAAAAAAATTGACCCGAGTGCTGAAAATCGTGTGCTATAACCCACGAAAATGGCCCGAAACGGACGTTTTCGCGAAACGCACCTGCAAACCGTTCTGGGCCGGAGACATACCCCTGGTGCTGTTATGCATTGAACTATGGTCGGTACGTGGAGGAGTGACCGTCAGAGTGACGAAATGCATCATTCTAGCTTCCGTTTGGACAAGTAATTCTCGGTTCCAAAGGCACCAAAACGGG
The DNA here is from genome assembly GCA_036936925.1 of Cenchrus fungigraminus. Taxonomy (NCBI): domain Eukaryota; kingdom Viridiplantae; phylum Streptophyta; class Magnoliopsida; order Poales; family Poaceae; genus Cenchrus; species Cenchrus fungigraminus. The sequence continues at coordinate 520,036 of CM072770.1, read as the reverse complement.
CTGAAAAAGGCCCGAAAGGTGTACCCTACGGTCTAAAAATCAATAAAACCTCGCCAAATGTCTTCTACAAGGAGTCCGTGCACATCCGGGATGTTGCAAAAAAATTGACCCGAGTGCTGAAAATCGTGTGCTATACGAAAATGGCCCGAAACAGACGTTTTCTCGAAAACGTACCTGCAAACCCTTCTGGCCCGGAGACATACCACGGGTGCTGTTATGCATTAAACTATGGTTGGTATGTGGAGGAGGGACCGTCAGAGTGACGAAATGTATCATTCTGGCTTCCGTTTGGGTAAGTAATTCTCGGTTCCAAAGGTACATAAATGGGCCGAAAAAGGCCCGAAACGTGTACCCTATGGTCCAAAAATCAATAAAAACCTCACCAAATGTCTTCTAGATTGAGTCTGTGCACATCCGGGATGTTGCAAAAAAATTGACCCGAGTGCTGAAAATCGTGTGCTATAACCCACGAAAATGGCCCGAAACTGACGTTTTCGCGAAAACGCACCTGCAAACCCTTCTGGCCCGGAGACTTACCGCTGGTGCTGTTATGCATTAAACTATGGTCGGTACGTGGAGGAGGGACCGTCAGAGTGACGAATTGCATCATTCTGGCTTCCGTTTGGGCAAGTAATTCTCGGTTCCAAAGGCACCTAAACGGGCCGAAAAAGGCCCGAAACGTGTACCCTACGGTCCAAAAATTAATGAAAATCTGGCCAAATGTCTTATACACGGAGTCTGTGCACATCCGGGATGTTGCAAAAAAATTGACCCGAGTGCTGAAAATCGTGTGCTATAACCCACGAAAATGGCCCGAAACGGACGTTTTCGCGAAAACGCGCCTGCAAACCCTTCTGGCCCGGAGACATACCCCTGGCGCTGTTATGCATTAAACTATGGTCGGTACGTGGAGGAGGGACCGTCAGAGTGACGAAATGCATCATTCTGGCTCCGTTTGGGCAAGTAATTCTCGGTTCCAAAGGCATCTAAACGGGCCGAAAAAGGCTCGAAACGTGTACCCTACGGTCCAAAAATCAATGAAAACCTCGCCAAATGTCTTCTAGAATGAGTCTGTGCACATCCGGCATGTTGCAAAAAAATTGACCCGAGTGCTGAAAATCGTGTGCTATAACCCACGAAAATGGCCCGAAACGGACGTTTTCGCGAAAAGGATCCTGCAAACCCTTCTGGCCCGGAGAAATACCCTTATTGCTGTTATGCATTAAACTATGGTCGGTACATGGAGGAGGGACGGTCAGAGTGACAAAATGCATCATTCTGGCTTCCGTTTGGGCAAGTAATTCTCGGTTCCAAAGGCACCTAAACGGGCCGAAAAAGGCCCGAAATGTGTACCCTACGGTCCAAAAATCAATGAAAACCTCGCCAAATGTCTTCTACAAGGAGTCCGTGCACATCCGGGATGTTGCAAAAAAATTGACCCGAGTGCTGAAAATCGTGTGCTATACGAACATGGTCCGAAACGGACGTTTTCGCGAAAACGTACCTGCAAACCCTTCTGGCCCGGAGACATACCCCTGGTGCTGTTATGCATTAAACTATGGTTGGTACGTGGAGGAGGGACCGTCATTGTGACGAAATGCATCATTCTGGCTTCTGTTTGGGCAAGTAATTCTCGGTTCCAAAGGCACATAAATGGGCCGAAAAAGGCCCGAAACGTGTACCCTACGGTCCAAAAATCAATAAAAACCTCGCCAAATGTCTTCTAGATGGAGTCTGTGCACATTCGGGATGTTGCAAAAAAATTGAACCGAGTGCTGAAAATCGTGTGCTATAACCCACGAAAATGGCCCGAAACGGACGTTTTCGCGAAAACGCACCTGCAAACCCTTCTGGCCCGGAGACATACACCTGGTGCTGTTATGCATTAAACTATGGTCGGTACGTGGAGGAGGGACCGCCTGAGTGACAAAATGCATCATTCTGGATTCCGTTTGGGCAAGTAATTCTCGGTTCCAAAGGCACCTAAACGGGCCGAAAAAGGCACGAAATGTGTACCATACGGTCCAAAAATGAATGAAAACCTCGCCAAATGTCTTCTACAAGGAGCCTATGCACATCCGGGATGTTGCAAAAAAATTGACCCCAGTGTTGAAAATCGTGTGCTATAACCGACGAAAATGGTCGAAACTGATGTTTTCTCGAAAACGCACCTGCAAACCCTTCTGGCCCGGAGACTTACCGCTGGTGCTGTTATGCATTAAACTATGGTCGGTACGAGGAGGAGGGACCGTCAGAGTGACGAAATGCATCATTCTGGCTTCCGTTTGGGCAAGTAATTCTCGGTTCCAAAGGCACCTAAACGGGCCGAAAAAGGCCTGAAACGTGTACCCTATAGTCCAAAAATCAATGAAAACATCGCCAAATGTCTTATACAAGGAGTCTGTGCACATCCGGGATGTTGCAAAAAAATTGACCCAAGTGCTGAAAATCGTGTGCTATAACCAACGAAAATGGCCCGAAACGGACGTTTTCGCGAAAACACACCTGCAAACCCTTCTGGCCCGGAGACTTACAGCTGGTGCTGTTATGCATTAAACTATGGTCGGTACGAGGAGGAGGGACCGTCAGAGTGACGAAATGCATCATTCTGGCTTCCGTTTGGGCAAGTAATTCTCGGTTCCAAAGGCACCTAAACGGGCCGAAAAAGGCCTGAAACGTGTACCCTACGGTCCAAAAATCAATGACAACATCACCAAATGTCTTATACAAGGAGTCTGTGCACATCCGGGATGTTGCAAAAAAATTGACCCGAGTGCTGAAAATCTAGTGCTATAACCTACGAAAATGGCCCGAAACGGACGTTTTCGCGAAAACACACCTGCAAACCCTTCTGGCCCGGAGACATACCCCTGGTGCTGTTATGCATTAAAGTATGGTCGGTACGTGGAGGAGGGACGGTCAGAGTGACGAAATGCATCATTCTGGTTCCGTTTGGGCAAGTAATTCTCGGTTCCAAAGGCAACTAAACGGGCCGAAAAAGGCCCAAAATGTGTACCCCATGGTCCAAAAATCAATGAAAACCTCGCCAAATGTCTTCTACAAGGAGCCTGTGCACGTCCGGGATGTTGTAAAAAAATTGACCCAGTGCTGAAAATCGTGTGCAATAACCCACGAAAATGGCCCGAAACGGACGTTTTCGCCAAAACGCACCTGCAAACCCTTCTGGCCCGGAGACATACACCTGGTGCAGTTATGCATTAAACTATGGTCGGTACGTGGAGGAGGGACTGCCAGAGTGATGAAATGCATCATTCTGGCTTCCGTTTGGGCAAGTAATTCTCTTTTCCAAAGGCACCTAAACGGGCCGAAAAAGGCCCGAAATGTGTACCCTACGGTCCAAAAATCAAAGAAAACCTCGCCAAATGTCTTCTACAAGGAGCCTATGCACATCCGGGATGTTGCAAAAAAATTGACCCCAGTGCTAAAAATCGTGTGCAATAACCCACGAAAATGGCCCGAAACGGACATTTCGCGAAAACGCACATGCAAACCCTTCTGGCCCGGAGAAATACCCCTGGTGCTGTTATGCATTAAACTATGGTCGGTACATGGAGGAGGGACCGTCAGAGTGACAAAATGCATCATTCTGGCTTCCGTTTGGGCAAGTAATTCTCGGTTCCAAAGGCACCTAAACGGGCCGAAAAAGGCCCGAAACGTGTACCCTAGGATCCAAAAATCAATGAAAACCTCGCCAAATGTCTTCTACAAGGAGTCCGTGCACATCCGGGATGTTGCAAAAAAATTGACCCGAGTGCTGAAAATCGTGTGTTATAACCCAGGAAAATGGCCCGAAACGGACGTTTTCGCGAAACGCACCTGCAAACCGTTCTGGCCCGGAGACATACCCCTGGTGCTGTTATGCATTAAACTATGGCTGGTTCGTGGAGGAGGGACCGTCAGAGTGACGAAATGCATCATTCTGGCTTCCGTTTGGGCAAGTAATTCTCGGTTCCAAAGGCACCTAAACGAGCCGAAAAGGCCCGAAATGTGTACCCTACGGTCCAAAAATCAATGAAAACCTCGCCAAATGTCTTCTACAAGGAGCCTGTGCACATCCGGGATGTTGCAAAAAAATTGACCCGAGTGCTAAAAATCGTGTGCTATAACCCACGAAAATGGCCGAAACTGACGTTTTCGCCAAAACGCACCTGCAAACCCTTCTGGCCCGGAGACTTACCGCTGGTGCTGTTATGCATTAAACTATGGTCGGTACGTGGACGAGGGACCGTCAACGTGACAAAATGCATCATTCTGGCTTCCGTTTGGGCAAGTAATTCTCGGTTCCAAAGGCACGTAAACGGGCCAAAAAGGCCCGAAACGTCTACCCTATGGTCCAAAAATCTATGAAAACCTCACCAAATGTCTTCTACAAGGAGTCTATGCACATTCGAGATGTTGCAGAAAAATTGACCCGAGTGCTGAAAATCGTGTGCTATACGAGAATGGCCCGAAACGGACGTTTTCGCGAAAACGTACTTGCAAACCCTTCTGGCCCGGAGACATACCCCTAGTGCTGTTATGCATTGAACTATGGTTGGTACGTGGAGGAGGGACCGTCAGAGTGACGAAATGCATCATTCTGGATTCCGTTTGGGCAAGTAATTCTCGGTTCCAAAGGCACCTAAACGGGCCGAAAAAGGCCCGAAACGTGTACCCTACGGTCCAAAAATCAATGAAAACCTCGCCAAATGTCTTCTACAAGGAGCCTGTGCACATCCGGGATGTTGCAAAAAAATTGACCCCAGTGCTAAAAATCGTGTGCTATAACCCACGAAAATGGCCGAAACTGACGTTTTCGCCAAAACGCACCTGCAAACCCTTCTGGCCCGGAGACTTACCGCTGGTGCTGTTATGCATTAAACTATGGTCGGTACGTGGAGGAGGGACCGTCAGAGTGACGAAATGCATCATTCTGGCTTCTATTTGGGCAAGTAATTCTCGGTTCCAAAGGCATCTAAACGGGCCGAAAAAGGCCCGAAACGTGTACCCTACGGTCCAAAAATCAATGAAAACCTCGCCAAATGTCTTCTAAAATGAGTCTGTGCACATCCGGCATGTTGCAAAAAAATTGACCCGAGTGCTGAAAATCGTGTGCTATAACCCACGAAAATGGCCCGAAACGGACGTTTTCGCGAAAACACACCTGCAAACCGTTCTGGCCCGGAGACATACCCTTGGTGCTGTTATGCATTAAACTATGGTGGGTACGTGGAGGAGGGACCATCAGAGTGACGAAATGCATCGTTCTGGCTCCGTTTGGGCAAGTAATTCTCGGTTCCAATGGCACCTAAACAGGCCGAAAAAGGCCTGAAACGTGTACCCTACGGTACAAAAATCAATGAAAACCTCACCAAATGTCTTATACAAGGAGTTTGTGCACATCCGGGATGTTGCAAAAAAATTGACCCGAGTGTTGAAAATCGTGTGCTATAACCCACGAAAATGGCCCGAAACGGACGTTTTCGCGAAAACGCACCTGCAAACACTTCTGGCCCGGAGACATACCCCTGGTCCTGTTATGCATTAAACTATGGTCGGTACATGGAGGAAGGACCGTCAGAGTGACAAAATGCATCATTCTGGATTCCGTTTGGGCAAGTAATTCTCGGTTCCAAAGGCACCTAAACGGCCCGAAAAAGGCCCGAAACGTGGACCCTACGGTCCAAAAATCAATGAAAACCTCGCCAAATGTCTTCTACAAGGAGTCTGTGCACATCTGGGATGTTGCAAGAAAATTGACCCGAGTGCTGAAAATCGTATGCTATAACCCACGAAAATGGCCCGAAACGAACGTTTTCGCGAAAACACACCTGCAAACCCTTCTGGCCCGGAGACTTACCGCTGGTGCTGTTATGCATTAAACTATGGCTGGTACGTGGAGGAGGGACCGTCAGAGTGACGAAATGCATCATTGTGGCTTCCGTTTGGGCAAGTAATTCTCGGTTCCAAAGGCACCTAAACGGGCCGAAAAATGCCCGAAATGTGTACCCTACGGTCCAAAAATCAATGAAAACCTCGCCAAATGTCTTCTACAAGGAGCCTGTGCACATCCGAGATGTTGCAAAAAATTGACCCAGTGCTGAAAATTGTGTGCTATAACCCACGAAAATGGCCGAAACTGACGTTTTCGCGAAAACGCACCTGCAAACCCTTCTGGCCCGGAGACTTACCGCTTGTGCCGTTATGCATTAAACTATGGTCGGTACGTGGAGGAGGGACCGTCAGAGTGACGAAATGCATCATTCTGGCTTCCATTTGGGCAAGTAATTCTCGGTTCCATAGGCACCTAAACGGGCCGAAAAAGGCCCGAAATGTGTACCCTACGGTCCAAAAATCAATAAAAACCTTGCCAAATGTCTTCTAGATGGAGTCTGTGCACATTCGGGATGTTGCAAAAAAATTGAACCGAGTGCTGAAAATCGTGTGCTATAACCCACGAAAATGGCCCGAAACGGACGTTTTCGCGAAAACGCACCTGCAAACCCTTCTGGCCCGGAGACATACACCTGGTGCTGTTATGCATTAAACTATGGTCGGTACGTGGAGGAGGGACCGCCTGGGTGACAAAATGCATCATTCTGGATTCCGTTTGGGCAAGTAATTCTCGGTTCCAAAGGCACCTAAACGGGCCGAAAAAGGCACGAAATGTGTACCATACGGTCCAAAAATGAATGAAAACCTCGCCAAATGTCTTCTACAAGGAGCCTATGCACATCCGGGATGTTGCAAAAAAATTGACCCCAGTGTTGAAAATCGTGTGCTATAACCGACGAAAATGGTCGAAACTGATGTTTTCTCGAAAACGCACCTGCAAACCCTTCTGGCCCGGAGACTTACCGCTGGTGCTGTTATGCATTAAACTATGGTCGGTACGAGGAGGAGGGACCGTCAGAGTGACGAAATGCATCATTCTGGCTTCCGTTTGGGCAAGTAATTCTCGGTTCCAAAGGCACCTAAACGGGCCGAAAAAGGCCTGAAACGTGTACCCTATAGTCCAAAAATCAATGAAAACATCGCCAAATGTCTTATACAAGGAGTCTGTGCACATCCGGGATGTTGCAAAAAAATTGACCCAAGTGCTGAAAATCGTGTGCTATAACCAACGAAAATGGCCCGAAACGGACGTTTTCGCGAAAACACACCTGCAAACCCTTCTGGCCCGGAGACTTACAGCTGGTGCTGTTATGCATTAAACTATGGTCGGTACGAGGAGGAGGGACCGTCAGAGTGACGAAATGCATCATTCTGGCTTCCGTTTGGGCAAGTAATTCTCGGTTCCAAAGGCACCTAAACGGGCCGAAAAAGGCCTGAAACGTGTACCCTACGGTCCAAAAATCAATGACAACATCACCAAATGTCTTATACAAGGAGTCTGTGCACATCCGGGATGTTGCAAAAAAATTGACCCGAGTGCTGAAAATCTAGTGCTATAACCTACGAAAATGGCCCGAAACGGACGTTTTCGCGAAAACACACCTGCAAACCCTTCTGGCCCGGAGACATACCCCTGGTGCTGTTATGCATTAAAGTATGGTCGGTACGTGGAGGAGGGACGGTCAGAGTGACGAAATGCATCATTCTGGTTCCGTTTGGGCAAGTAATTCTCGGTTCCAAAGGCAACTAAACGGGCCGAAAAAGGCCCAAAATGTGTACCCCATGGTCCAAAAATCAATGAAAACCTCGCCAAATGTCTTCTACAAGGAGCCTGTGCACGTCCGGGATGTTGTAAAAAAATTGACCCAGTGCTGAAAATCGTGTGCAATAACCCACGAAAATGGCCCGAAACGGACGTTTTCGCCAAAACGCACCTGCAAACCCTTCTGGCCCGGAGACATACACCTGGTGCAGTTATGCATTAAACTATGGTCGGTACGTGGAGGAGGGACTGCCAGAGTGATGAAATGCATCATTCTGGCTTCCGTTTGGGCAAGTAATTCTCTTTTCCAAAGGCACCTAAACGGGCCGAAAAAGGCCCGAAATGTGTACCCTACGGTCCAAAAATCAAAGAAAACCTCGCCAAATGTCTTCTACAAGGAGCCTATGCACATCCGGGATGTTGCAAAAAAATTGACCCCAGTGCTAAAAATCGTGTGCAATAACCCACGAAAATGGCCCGAAACGGACATTTCGCGAAAACGCACATGCAAACCCTTCTGGCCCGGAGAAATACCCCTGGTGCTGTTATGCATTAAACTATGGTCGGTACATGGAGGAGGGACCGTCAGAGTGACAAAATGCATCATTCTGGCTTCCGTTTGGGCAAGTAATTCTCGGTTCGAAAGGCACCTAAACGGGCCGAAAAAGGCCCGAAACGTGTACCCTAGGATCCAAAAATCAATGAAAACCTCGCCAAATGTCTTCTACAAGGAGTCCGTGCACATCCGGGATGTTGCAAAAATCAATGAAAACCTCACCAAATGTCTTATACAAGGAGTTTGTGCACATCTGGGATGTTGCAAAAAAATTGACCCGAGTGTTGAAAATCGTGTGCTATAACCCACGAAAATGGCCCGAAACGGACGTTTTCGCGAAAACGCACCTGCAAACACTTCTGGCCCGGAGACATACCCCTGGTGCTGTTATGCATTAAACTATGGTCGGTACATGGAGGAGGGACCGTCAGAGTGACAAAATGCATCATTCTGGATTCCGTTTGGGCAAGTAATTCTCGGTTCCAAAGGCACCTAAACGGGCCGAAAAAGGCCCGAAACGTGTACCCTACGGTCCAAAAATCAATGAAAACCTCGCCAAATGTCTTCTACAAGGAGTCTGTGCACATCTGGGATGTTGCAAGAAAATTGACCCGAGTGCTGAAAATCGTGTGCTATAACCCACGAAAATGGCCCGAAACGGACGTTTTCGCGAAAACACACCTGCAAACACTTCTGGCCCGGAGACATAGCCCTGGTGCTGTTATGCATTAAACTATGGTCGGTACGTGGAGGAGGGACCGTCAGAGTGACGAAATGCATCATTCTGGCTTCTATTTGGGCAAGTAATTCTCGGTTCCAAAGGCATCTAAACGGGCCGAAAAAGGCCCGAAACGTGTACCCTACGGTCCAAAAATCAATGAAAACCTCGCCAAATGTCTTCTAAAATGAGTCTGTGCACATCCGGCATGTTGCAAAAAAATTGACCCGATTGCTGAAAATCGTGTGCTATAACCCACGAAAATGGCCCGAAACGAACGTTTTCGCGAAAACACACCTGCAAACCGTTCTGGCCCGGAGACATACCCTTGGTGCTGTTATGCATTAAACTATGGTGGGTACGTGGAGGAGGGACCATCAGAGTGACGAAATGCATCGTTCTGGCTCCGTTTGGGCAAGTAATTCTCGGTTCCAAAGGCACCTAAACGGCCCGAAAAAGGCCCGAAACGTGGACCCTACGGTCCAAAAATCAATGAAAACCTCGCCAAATGTCTTCTACAAGGAGTCTGTGCACATCTGGGATGTTGCAAGAAAATTGACCCGAGTGCTGAAAATCGTATGCTATAACCCACGAAAATGGCCCGAAACGAACGTTTTCGCGAAAACACACCTGCAAACCCTTCTGGCCCGGAGACTTACCGCTGGTGCTGTTATGCATTAAACTATGGCTGGTACGTGGAGGAGGGACCGTCAGAGTGACGAAATGCATCATTCTGGCTTCCGTTTGGGCAAGTAATTCTCGGTTCCAAAGGCACTTAAACGGGTCGAAAAAGGCCCGAAACGTGTACCCTACGGTCCAAAAATCAATGAAAACCTCGCCAAATGTCTTCTACAAGGAGCCTGTGCACATCCGGGATGTTGCAAAAAAATTGACCCGAGTGCTAAAAATCGTGTGCTATAACCCACGAAAATGGTCGAAACTGACGTTTTCGCCAAAACGCACCTGCAAACCCTTCTGGCCCGGAGACTTACCGCTGGTGCTGTTATGCATTAAACTATGGTCGGTACGTGGACGAGGGACCGTCAACGTGACAAAATGCATCATTCTGGCTTCCGTTTGGGCAAGTAATTCTCGGTTCCAAAGGCACGTAAACGGGCCAAAAAGGCCCGAAACGTGTACCCTACGGTCCAAAAATCTATGAAAACCTCACCAAATGTCTTCTACAAGGAGTCTATGCACATTCGAGATGTTGCAGAAAAATTGACCCGAGTGCTGAAAATCGTGTGCTATACGAGAATGGCCCGAAACAGACGTTTTCGCGAAAACGTACTTGCAAACCCTTCTGGCCCGGAGACATACCCCTAGTGCTGTTATGCATTGAACTATGGTTGGTACGTGGAGGAGGGACCGTCAGAGTGACGAAATGCATCATTCTGGATTCCGTTTGGGCAAGTAATTCTCGGTTCCAAAGGCACCTAAACGGGCCGAAAAAGGCCCGAAACGTGTACCCTACGGTCCAAAAATCAATGAAAACCTCGCCAAATGTCTTCTACAAGGAGCCTGTGCACATCCGGGATGTTGCAAAAAAATTGACCCCAGTGCTAAAAATCGTGTGCTATAACCCACGAAAATGGCCGAAACTGACGTTTTCGCCAAAACGCACCTGCAAACCCTTCTGGCCCGGAGACTTACCGCTGGTGCTGTTATGCATTAAACTATGGTCGGTACGTGGAGGAGGGACCGTCAGAGTGACGAAATGCATCATTCTGGCTTCTATTTGGGCAAGTAATTCTCGGTTCCAAAGGCATCTAAACGGGCCGAAAAAGGCCCGAAACGTGTACCCTACGGTCCAAAAATCAATGAAAACCTCGCCAAATGTCTTCTAAAATGAGTCTGTGCACATCCGGCATGTTGCAAAAAAATTGACCCGAGTGCTGAAAATCGTGTGCTATAACCCACGAAAATGGCCCGAAACGGACGTTTTCGCGAAAACACACCTGCAAACCGTTCTGGCCCGGAGACATACCCTTGGTGCTGTTATGCATTAAACTATGGTGGGTACGTGGAGGAGGCACCATCAGAGTGACGAAATGCATCGTTCTGGCTCCGTTTGGGCAAGTAATTCTCGGTTCTAATGGCACCTAAACAGGCCGAAAAAGGCCTGAAACGTGTACCCTACGGTACAAAAATCAATGAAAACCTCACCAAATGTCTTATACAAGGAGTTTGTGCACATCCGGGATGTTGCAAAAAAATTGACCCGAGTGTTGAAAATCGTGTGCTATAACCCACGAAAATGGCCCGAAACGGACGTTTTCGCGAAAACGCACCTGCAAACACTTCTGGCCCGGAGACATACCCCTGGTGCTGTTATGCATTAAACTATGGTCGGTACATGGAGGAGGGACCGTCAGAGTGACAAAATGCATCATTCTGGATTCCGTTTGGGCAAGTAATTCTCGGTTCCAAAGGCACCTAAACGGGCCGAAAAAGGCCCGAAACGTGTACCCTACGGTCCAAAAATCAATGAAAACCTCGCCAAATGTCTTCTACAAGGAGTCTGTGCACATCTGGGATGTTGCAAGAAAATTGACCCGAGTGCTGAAAATCGTGTGCTATAACCCACGAAAATGGCCCGAAACGGACGTTTTCGCGAAAACACACCTGCAAACACTTCTGGCCCGGAGACATACCCCTGGTGCTGTTATGCATTAAACTATGGTCGGTACGTGGAGGAGGGACCGTCAGAGTGACGAAATGCATCATTCTGGCTTCTATTTGGGCAAGTAATTCTCGGTTCCAAAGGCATCTAAACGGGCCGAAAAAGGCCCGAAACGTGTACCCTACGGTCCAAAAATCAATGAAAACCTCGCCAAATGTCTTCTAAAATGAGTCTGTGCACATCCGGCATGTTGCAAAAAAATTGACCCGATTGCTGAAAATCGTGTGCTATAACCCACGAAAATGGCCCGAAACGGACGTTTTCGCGAAAACACACCTGCAAACCGTTCTGGCCCGGAGACATACCCTTGGTGCTGTTATGCATTAAACTATGGTGGGTACGTGGAGGAGGGACCATCAGAGTGACGAAATGCATCGTTCTGGCTCCGTTTGGGCAAGTAATTCTCGGTTCCAATGGCACCTAAACAGGCCGAAAAAGGCCTGAAACGTGTACCCTACGGTACAAAAATCAATGAAAACCTCACCAAATGTCTTATACAAGGAGTTTGAGCACATCCGGGATGTTGCAAAAAAATTGACCCGAGTGTTGAAAATCGTGTGCTATAACCCACGAAAATGGCCCGAAACGGACGTTTTCGCGAAAACGCACCTGCAAACACTTCTGGCCCGGAGACATACCCCTGGTCCTGTTATGCATTAAACTATGGTCGGTACATGGAGGAAGGACCGTCAGAGTGACAAAATGCATCATTCTGGATTCCGTTTGGGCAAGTAATTCTCGGTTCCAAAGGCACCTAAACGGGCCGAAAAAGGCCCGAAACGTGGACCCTACGGTCCAAAAATCAATGAAAACCTCGCCAAATGTCTTCTACAAGGAGTCTGTGCACATCCGGGATGTTGCAAGAAAATTGACCCGAGTGCTGAAAATCGTGTGCTATAACCCACCAAAATGGCCCGAAACGGACGTTTTCGCGAAAAGGCACCTGCAAACCCTTCTGGCCCGGAGAAATACCCCCGGTGCTGTTATGCATTAAACTATGGTCGGTACATGGAGGAGGGACCGTCAACGTGACAAAATGCATCATTCTGGCTTCCATTTGGGCAAGTAATTCTCGGTTCCAAAGACACGTAAACGGGCCAAAAAAGGCCCGAAACGTGTACCCTACGGTCCAAAATTCTATGAAAACCTCACCAAATGTCTTCTACAAGGAGTCTATGCACATCCGAGATGTTGCAGAAAAATTGCCCCGAGTGCTGAAAATCGTGTGCTATACGAGAATGGCCCGAAACGGATGTTTTCGCGAAAACGTACCTGCAAACCCTTCTGGCCCGGAGACATACCCCTAGTGCTGTTATGCATTGAACTATGGTTGGTACGTGGAGGAGGGACTGTCAAAGTGACGAAATGCATCATTCTGGATTCCGTTTGGGCAAGTAATTCTCGGTTCCAAAGGCACCTAAACGGGCCGAAAAAGGCCCGAAACGTGTACCCTACGGTCCAAAAATCAATGAAAACCTCGCCAAATGTCTTCTACAAGGAGTCTGTGCACATCCGGGATGTTGCAAGAAAATTGACCCGAGTGCTGAAAATCGTGTGCTATAACCCACGAAAATGGCCCGAAACGGACGTTTTCGCGAAAACACACCTGCAAACCCTTCTGGCCCGGAGACTTACCGCTGGTGCTGTTATGCATTAAACTATGGCTGGTACGTGGAGGAGGGACCGTCAGAGTGACGAAATGCATCATTCTGGCTTCCGTTTGGGCAAGTAATTCTCGGTTCCAAAGGCACTTAAACGGGTCGAAAAAGGCCCGAAACGTGTACCCTACGGTCCAAAAATCAATGAAAACCTCGCCAAATGCCTTCTACAAGGAGTCTGTGCACATCTGGGATGTTGAATAAAAAATTGACCCGAGTGCTGAAAATCGTGCGCTACAACCCACGAAAATGGCCCGAAACGGACGTTTTCGCGAAAACGCACCTTCAAACCCATCTGGCCCAGAGACATACCCCTGGTGCTGGTATGCATTAAACTATGGTCGGTACGTGGAGAAGGGACCGTCAGAGTGACGAAATGCATCATTCTGGCTTCCATTTGGGCAAGTAATTCTCGGTTCCAAAGGCACCTAAACGGTCCGAAAAAGGCCCGAAATGTGTACCCTACGGTCCAAAAATCAATGAAAACCTCGCCAAATATTTTCTACAAGCAGTCTGTGCACATCCGGGATGTTGCAACAAAATTTACCCGAGTGCTGAAAATTGTGTGCTATACGAAAATCGCCCAAAACGGACGTTTTCGCGAAAACGTACCTGCAAACCCTTCTGGCACGGAGACATACCCCTGGTGCTTTTATGCATTGAACTATGGTTGGTACGTGGAGGAGGGACCGTCAGAGTGACGAAATGCATCATTCTGGCTTCCGTTTGGGCAAGTAATTTTCGGTTCCAAAGGCACATAAACGGGCCGAAAAAGGCCCGAAACGTGTACCCTACGGTCGAAAAATCAATGAAAACCTCGCCAAATGTCTTCTAGATGGAGTCTGTGCACATCCGGGATGTTGCAAAAAAATTGACCCGAGTGCTGAAAATCGTGTGCTATAACCCACCAAAATGGCCCGAAACGGACGTTTTCGCGAAAAGGCACCTGCAAACCCTTCTGGCCCGGAGAAATACCCCTGGTGTTGTTATGCATTAAACTATGGTCGGTACATGGAGGAGGGACCGTCAACGTGACAAAATGCATCATTCTGGCTTCCGTTTGGGCAAGTAATTCTCGGTTCCAAAGGCACGTAAACGGGCCAAAAAAGGCGCGAAACGTGTACCCTACGGTCCAAAAATCTATGAAAACCTCACCAAATGTCTTCTACAAGGAGTCTATGCACATCCGAGATGTTGCAGAAAAATTGACCCGAGTGCTGAAAATCGTGTGCTATACGAGAATGGCCCGAAACGGACGTTTTCGCGAAAACGTACCTGCAAACCCTTCTGGCCCGGAGACATACCCCTAGTGCTGTTATGCATTGAACTATGGTTTGTACGTGGAGGAGGGACCGTCAGAGTGACGAAATGCATCATTCTGGCTTCCGTTTGGGCAAGTAATTCTCGGTTCCAAAGGCACCTAAACGGGCCGAAAAAGGCCCGAAATGTGTACCCTACGGTCCAAAAATCAATGAAAGCCTCGCCAAATGTCTTCTACAAGGAGTCTGTGCACATCCGGGATGTTGCAAGAAAATTGACCCGAGTGCTGAAAATCGTGTGCTATAACCCACGAAAATGGTCCGAAACGGACGTTTTCGCGAAAACACAACTGCAAACCCTTCTGGCCCGGAGACTTACCGCTGGTGCTGTTATGCATTAAACTATGGCTGGTACGTGGAGGAGGGACCGTCAGAGTGACGAAATGCATCATTCTGGCTTCCGTTTGGGCAAGTAATTCTCGGTTCCAAAGGCACTTAAACAGGTCGAAAAAGGCCCGAAACGTGTACCCTACGGTCCAAAAATCAATGAAAACCTCGCCAAATGCCTTCTACAAGGAGTCTGTGCACATCTGGGATGTTGAATAAAAAATTGACCCGAGTGCTGAAAATCGTGCGCTATAACCCACGAAAATGGCCCGAAACGGACGTTTTCGCGAAAACGCACCTTCAAACCCATCTGGCCCAGAGACATACCCCTGGTGCTGGTATGCATTAAACTATGGTCGGTACGTGGAGAAGGGACCGTCAGAGTGACGAAATGCATCATTCTGGCTTCCATTTGGGCAAGTAATTCTCGGTTCCAAAGGCACCTAAACGGTCCGAAAAAGGCCCGAAACGTGTACCCTACGGTCCAAAAATCAATGAAAACCTCGCCAAATATTTTCTACAAGCAGTCTGTGCACATCCGGGATGTTGCAAAAAAATTTACCCGAGTTCTGAAAATCGTGTGCTATACGAAAATGGCCCGAAACGGACGTTTTCGCGAAAACGTACCTGCAAACCCTTCTGGCACGGAGACATACCCTTGGTGCTTTTATGCATTGAACTATGGTTGGTACGTGGAGGAGGGACCGTCAGAGTGACGAAATGCATCATTCTGGCTTCCGTTTGGGCAAGTAATTTTCGGTTCCAAAGGCACATAAACGGGCCGAAAAAGGCCCGAAACGTGTACCCTACGGTCGAAAAATCAATGAAAACCTCGCCAAATGTCTTCTAGATGGAGTCTGTGCACATCCGGGATGTTGCAAAAAAATTGACCCGAGTGCTGAAAATCGTGTGCTATAACCCACCAAAATGGCCCGAAACGGACGTTTTCGCGAAAAGGCACCTGCAAACCCTTCTGGCCCGGAGAAATACCCCTGGTGTTGTTATGCATTAAACTATGGTCGGTACATGGAGGAGGGACCGTCAACGTGACAAAATGCATCATTCTGGCTTCCGTTTGGGCAAGTAATTCTCGGTTCCAAAGGCACGTAAACGGGCCAAAAAAGGCGCGAAACGTGTACCCTACGGTCCAAAAATCTATGAAAACCTCACCAAATGTCTTCTACAAGGAGTCTATGCACATCCGAGATGTTGCAGAAAAATTGACCCGAGTGCTGAAAATCGTGTGCTATACGAGAATGGCCCGAAACGGACGTTTTCGCGAAAACGTACCTGCAAACCCTTCTAGCCCGGAGACATACCCCTAGTGCTATTATGCATTGAACTATGGTTTGTACGTAGAGGAGGGACCGTCAGAGTGACGAAATGCATCATTCTGGCTTCCGTTTGGGCAAGTAATTCTCGGTTCCAAAGGCAACTAATCGGGCCGAAAAAGGCCCGAAACGTGTACCCTACGGTCCAAAAATCAATGAAAACCTCGCCAAATGTCTTGTACAAGGAGTCTGTGTACATCCGGGATGTTGCAAAAAAATTGACCCGAGTGCTGAAAATCGTGTGCTATAACCCACGAAAATAGCCCGAAACGGACGTTTTCGCGAAAACACACCTGCAAACCCTTCTGGCCCGGAGACATACCCCTGGTGCTGTTATGCATTAAACTATGGTCGATACGTGGAGGAGGGACCATCAGAGTGACGAAATGCATCATTCTGGCTTTCGTTTGGGCAAGTAATTCTCAGTTCCAAAGGCACCTAAACAGGCCGAAAAAGGCCCGAAACGTGTTCCCTACGTCCAAAAATCAATAAAACCTCGCCAAATGTCTTCTACAAGGAGTCTGTGCACATCCGGGATGTTGCAAAAAAATTGACCAGAGTGGTGAAAATCGTGTGCTATAACCCACGAAAATGGCCCGAAACGGACGTTTTCGCGAAAACGCACCTGCGAACCCTTCTAGCCCGGAGACCTACCCCTGGTGGTTTTCTTCATTAAACTATGGTCAGTACGTGGAGGAGGGACCGTCAGAGTGACGAAATGAATCATTTTGGCTTCCGTTTGGGCAAGTAATTCTCGGTTCCAAAGGCACCTAAACGGCCCAAAAAGGCCCGAAACGTATACCCTACGGTCCAAAAATCAATGAAAACCTCGCCAAATGTCTTATACAAGGAGTTTGTGCAGATCCGGGATGTTGCAAAAAAATTGACCCGAGTGCTGAAAATCGTGTGGGCCCGAAACGGACGTTTTCGCGAAACGCACCTGCAAACCGTTCTGGCCCGGAGACATACCGCTGGTGCTGTTATGCATTAAACTATGGTTGCTACGTGGAGGAGGGACCGTCAGAGTGACGAAATGCATCATTCTGGCTTCCGTTTGGGCAAGTAATTCTCGGTTCCAAAAGCACCTAAACGGGCCGAAAAACGCCCGAAACGTGTACCCTACGGTCCAATATCAATGAAAACCTCGCCAAATGTCTTATACAAGGAGTCTGTGTACATCCGGGATGTTGCAAAAAAATTAACCCGAGTGCTGAAATCGTGTGCTATAACCCACGAAAATGGCCCGAAACGGACGTTTTTGCGAAAACACACCTGCAAACCCTTCTGGCCCGGAGACATACCCCTGGAGCTGTTATACATTAAACTATGGTCGGTACGTGGAGGAGGGACCGCCAGAGTGACGAAATGCATCATTCTGGTTCCGTTTGGGCAAATAATACTCGGTTCCAAAGGCACCTAAACGGGCCGAAAAAGGCCCGAAACGTGTACCCTACGGTCCAAAAATCAATGAAAACCTCGCCAAATGTCTCCTACGAGGAGTCTGCGCACATCCGGGATGTTGCAAAAAATTGACCCGAGTGCTGAAAATCGTGTGCTATAACCCACGAAAATGGCCCGAAACGGACGTTTTCGCCAAAACGCACCTGCAAACCCTTCTGGCCCGGGGACATACCCCTGGTGCTGTTATGCATTAAACTATGGTCGGTACGTGGAGGAGGGACCGTCGGAGTGACGAAATACATCATTCTGGCTTCCGTTTGAGCAAGTAATTCTCGGTTCCAAAGGCACCTAAACGGGTCGAAAAAAGCCCGAAACGAGTACCCTACGGTCCAAAAATCGATGAAAACCTCGCCAAATGTCTTCTAGAAAGAGTTTGTGCACATTCGGGATGTTACAAAAAAATTGACCCGAGTGCTGAAAATCGTGTGCTATAACCCACGAAAATGGCCCGATACGCACGTTTTATCGAAAACGCGCCTGCAAACCCTTCTTGCCCGGAGACATACCCCTGGTGCTGTAATGCATTAAACTGTGGTCGGTACGTGGAGGAGGGACCGTTGTAGTGACGAAATGCATCATTCTGTCTTCCATTTGAGCAAGTAATTCTCGGTTCCAAAGGCACCTAAACGGGTCGAAAAAAGCCCGAAATGTGTACCGTATGGTCCAAAAATCAATGAAAACCTCACCAAATGTCGTCTAGATGGAGTCTGTGCACATCCGGGATGTTGTAAAAATTTTGACCCGAGTGCTGAAAATCGTGTGCTATAACCCACGAAAATGGCCTGAAACGGACGTTTTCGCGAAAACGCACCTGCAAACCCTTCTGGCCTGTAGACATACCCCTGGTGCTGATATGTATTAAACTATGGTCGGTACGTGGAGGAGGGACCGTCGGAGTGACGAAATGCATCATTCTGGTTTCCGTTTGAGCAAGTAATTCTCGGTTCCAAAGGCACCTAAACGGGCCGAAAAAGGCCCGAAACGTGTACCCTACGGTCCAAAAATCAATGAAAACCTCGCCAAATGTCTTCTAGAAGGATTCTGTGCACATCCGGGATGTTGCAAAAAAATGGACCCTAGTGCTGAAAATCGTGTGCTATAACCCACGAAAATGGCCCGAAACGGATGTTTTCGCGAAAACGCACCTGCAAACCCTTCTGGCCTGTAAACATAGCCCTGGTGCTGTTATGCATTAAACTATGGTCGGTACGTGGAGGAGGGACCGTCGGAGTGACGAAATGCCTCATTCTGGCATCCGTTTGAGCAAGTAATTCTCGGTTCCAAAAGAACATAAGTGGGCCGAAAAAGGCCCGAAACGTGTACCCTACGGTCCAAAAATCAATGAAAACCTCGCCAAATGTCTCCTACGAGGAGTCTGCGCACATCCGGGATGTTGCAAAAAAATTGACCTGAGTGCTGAAAATCGTGTGCTATAACCCACGAAAATAGCCCAAAACGGACGTTTTCGCGAAAACGCACATGCAAACCCTTCTGGCCCGGGGACATACCCCTGGTGCAGTTATGCATTAAACTATGGTCGGTACATGGAGGAGGGACCGTCGGAGTGACTAAATGCTTCATTCTGGCTTCCGTTTGAGCAAGTAATTCTCGGTTCCAAAGGCACCTAAATGGGTCGAAAAATAGCCCAAAACGGATGTTTTCGCGAAAACGCACATGCAAACCCTTCTGGCCCGGAGACATACCCCTGGAGCTGTTATACATTAAACTATGGTCGGTACGTGGAGGAGGGACCGCCAGAGTGACGAAATGCATCATTCTGGTTCCGTTTGGGCAAATAATTCTCGGTTCCAAAGGCACCTAAACGGGCCGAAAAAGGCCCGAAACGTGTACCCTACGGTCCAAAAATCGATGAAAACCTCGCCAAATGTCTTCTAGAAGGAGTTTGTGTACATCCGGGATGTTGCAAAAAAATTGACCCAAGTGCTGAAAATCGTGTGCTATAACCCACGAAAATGGCCCGATACGCACGTTTTCGCGAAAACGCGCCTGCAAACCCTTCTTGCCCGGAGACATACCCCTGGTGCTGTAATGCATTAAACTATGGTCGGTAAGTGGAGGAGGGACCGTCGGAGTGACGAAATGCGTCATTCTGGCTTCCATTTGAGCAAGTAATTCTCGGTTCCAAAGGCACCTAAACGGGTCGAAAAAAGCCCGAAATGTGTACCCTATGGTCCAAAAATCAATGAAAACCTCGCCAAATGTCTTGTAGATGGAGTCTGTGCACATCCGGGGTGTTGCAAAAAATTTGACCCGAGTGCTGAAAATCGTGTGCTATAACCCACGAAAATGGCCTGAAACGGACGTTTTCGCGAAAACGCACCTGCGAACCCTTCTGTCCTGTAGACATACCACTGGTGCTGATATGCATTAAACTATGGTCGGTACGTGGAGGAGGGACCGTCGGAGTGACGAAATGCATCATTCTGGCTTCCGTTTGAGCAAGTAATTCTCGGTTCCAAAGGCACCTAAACTGGTCGAAAAAGGCCCGAAACGTGTACCCTACGGTCCAAAAATCAATGAAAACCTCGCCAAATGTCTCCTACGAGGAGTCTGCGCACATCCGGGATGTTGCAAAAAATTGACCCGAGTGCTGAAAATCGTGTGCTATAACCCACGAAAATGGCCCGAAATGGACGTTTTCGCCAAAACGCACCTGCAAACCCTTCTGGCCCGGGGACATACCCCTGGTGTTGTTGTGCATTAAACTATGGTCGGTACATGGAGGAGGGACCGTCGGAGTGACGAAATACATCATTCTGGCTACCGTTTGAGCAAGTAATTCTCGGTTCCAAAGGCACCTAAATGGTCCGAAAAAGGCCCGAAACGTGTACCCTACGGTCCAAAAATCGATGAAAACCTCGCCAAATGTCTTCTAGAAAGAGTTTGTGCACATTCGGGATGTTACAAAAAAATTGACCCGAGTGCTGAAAATCGTGTGCTATAACCCACGAAAATGGCCCGATACGCACGTTTTATCGAAAACGCGCCTGCAAACCCTTCTTGCCCGGAGACATACCCCTGGTGCTATAATGCATTAAACTATGGTCGGTACATGGAGGAGGGACCGTTGTAGTGACGAAATGCATCATTCTGGCTTCCATTTGAGCAAGTAATTCACGGTTCCAATGGCACCTAAACGGGTCGAAAAAAGACCGAAATGTGTACCCTATGGTCCAAAAATCAATGAAAACCTCACCAAATGTCTTCTAGATGGAGTCTGTGCACATCCGGGATGTTGCAAAAAATTTGACCCGAGTGCTGAAAATCGTGTGCTATAACCCACGAAAATAGCCCGAAACGGACGTTTTCACGAAAACGCACATGCAAACCCTTCTGGCCCGGGGACATACCCCTGGTGCAGTTATGCATTAAACTATGGTCGGTACATGGAGGAGGGACCGTCGGAGTGACTAAATGCATCATTCTGGCTTCCGTTTGAGCAAGTAATTCTCGGTTCCAAAGGCACCTAAATGGGTCGAAAAATAGCCCAAAACGGATGTTTTCGCGAAAACGCACATGCAAACCCTTCTGGCCCGGAGACATACCCCTGGAGCTGTTATACATTAAACTATGGTCGGTACGTGGAGGCGGGACCGCCAGAGTGACGAAATGCATCATTCTGGTTCCGTTTGGGCAAATAATTCTCGGTTCCAAAGGCACCTAAACGGGCCGAAAAAGGCCCGAAACGTGTACCCTACGGTCCAAAAATCGATGAAAACCTCGCCAAATGTCTTCTAGAAGGAGTTTGTGTACATCCGGGATGTTGCAAAAAAATTGACCCAAGTGCTGAAAATCGTGTGCTATAACCCACGAAAATGGCCCGATACGCACGTTTTCGCGAAAACGCGCCTGCAAACCCTTCTTGCCCGGAGACATACCCCTGGTGCTGTAATGCATTAAACTATGGTCGGTAAGTGGAGGAGGGACCGTCGGAGTGACGAAATGCGTCATTCTGGCTTCCATTTGAGCAAGTAATTCTCGGTTCCAAAGGCACCTAAACGGGTCGAAAAAAGCCCGAAATGTGTACCCTATGGTCCAAAAATCAATGAAAACCTCGCCAAATGTCTTGTAGATGGAGTCTGTGCACATCCGGGGTGTTGCAAAAAATTTGACCCGAGTGCTGAAAATCGTGTGCTATAACCCACGAAAATGGCCTGAAACGGACGTTTTCGCGAAAACGCACCTGCGAACCCTTCTGTCCTGTAGACATACCACTGGTGCTGATATGCATTAAACTATGGTCGGTACGTGGAGGAGGGACCGTCGGAGTGACGAAATGCATCATTCTGGCTTCCGTTTGAGCAAGTAATTCTCGGTTCCAAAGGCACCTAAACTGGTCGAAAAAGGCCCGAAACGTGTACCCTACGGTCCAAAAATCAATGAAAACCTCGCCAAATGTCTCCTACGAGGAGTCTGCGCACATCCGGGATGTTGCAAAAAATTGACCCGAGTGCTGAAAATCGTGTGCTATAACCCACGAAAATGGCCCGAAATGGACGTTTTCGCCAAAACGCACCTGCAAACCCTTCTGGCCCGGGGACATACCCCTGGTGTTGTTGTGCATTAAACTATGGTCGGTACATGGAGGAGGGACCGTCGGAGTGACGAAATACATCATTCTGGCTACCGTTTGAGCAAGTAATTCTCGGTTCCAAAGGCACCTAAATGGTCCGAAAAAGGCCCGAAACGTGTACCCTACGGTCCAAAAATCGATGAAAACCTCGCCAAATGTCTTCTAGAAAGAGTTTGTGCACATTCGGGATGTTACAAAAAAATTGACCCGAGTGCTGAAAATCGTGTGCTATAACCCACGAAAATGGCCCGATACGCACGTTTTATCGAAAACGCGCCTGCAAACCCTTCTTGCCCGGAGACATACCCCTGGTGCTATAATGCATTAAACTATGGTCGGTACATGGAGGAGGGACCGTTGTAGTGACGAAATGCATCATTCTGGCTTCCATTTGAGCAAGTAATTCACGGTTCCAATGGCACCTAAACGGGTCGAAAAAAGACCGAAATGTGTACCCTATGGTCCAAAAATCAATGAAAACCTCACCAAATGTCTTCTAGATGGAGTCTGTGCACATCCGGGATGTTGCAAAAAATTTGACCCGAGTGCTGAAAATCGTGTGCTATAACCCACGAAAATAGCCCGAAACGGACGTTTTCACGAAAACGCACATGCAAACCCTTCTGGCCCGGGGACATACCCCTGGTGCAGTTATGCATTAAACTATGGTCGGTACGTGGAGGAGGGACCGTCGGAGTGACGAAATGCATCATTCTGGCTTCCGTTTGAGCAAGTAATTCTCGGTTCCAAAGGCACGTAAATGGGCCGAAAAAGGCCCGAAACGTGTACCCTACGGTCCAAAAATCGATGAAAACCTCACCAAATGTCTTCTAGAAGGAGTTTGTGTACATCCGGGATGTTGCAAAAAAATTGACCCGAGTGCTGAAAATCGTGTGCTATAACCCACGAAAATGGCCCGATACGCACGTTTTCGCGAAAACGCGCCTGCAAACCCTTCTTGCCCGGAGACATACCCCTGGTGCTGTAATGCATTAAACTATGGTCGGTACATGGAGGAGAGACAGTCGGAGTGACGAAATGCATCATTTTGGCTTCCATTTGAGCAAGTAATTCTCGGTTCCAAAGGCACCTAAACGGGTCGAAAAAGCCCGAAACGTGTACCCTACGATCCAAAAATCAATGAAAACCTCGCCAAATGTCTTCTTGAAGGATTCTGTGCACATCCGGGATGTTGCAAAAAAATTGACCCTAGTGCTGAAAATCGTGTGCTATAACCCACGAAAATGGCCCGAAACGGATGTTTTCGCGAAAACGCACCTGCAAACCCTTCTGGCCTGTAGACATAGCCCTGGTGCTGTTCTGCATTAAACTATGGTCGGTACGTGGAGGAGGGACTGTCGGAGTGACGAAATGCATCATTCTGGCTTCCGTTTGAGCAAGTAATTCTCGGTTCCAAAGGAACCAAAGCGGGCCGAAAAAGGCCCGAAACGTGTACCCTACGGTCCAAAAATCAATGAAAACCTCGCCAAATGTCTCCTACGAGGAGTCTGCGCACATCCGGGATGTTGCAAAAAAATTGACCCGAGTGCTGAAAATCGTGTGCTATAACCCACGAAAATGGCCCGAAACGGACGTTTTCGCGAAACGCACATCCAAACCCTTCTGCCCCGGGGACATACCCCTGGTGTTTTATGCATTAAACTATGGTCGGTACGTGGAGGAGGGACCGTCGGAGTGACGAAATGCATCATTCTGGCTTCCGTTTGAGCAAGTAATTCTCGGTTCCAAAGGCACCTAAATGGGCCGAAAAAGGCCCGAAACGTGTACCCTACGGTCCAAAAATCGATGAAAACCTCGCCAAATGTCTTCTAGAAGGAGTTTGTGCACATCCGGGATGTTGGAAAAAAATTGACCCGAGTGCTGAAAATCGTGTGCTATAACCCACAAAATGGCCCGATACGCACGTTTTCGCGAAAACGCGCCTGCAAACCCTTCTTGCCCGGAGACATACCCCTGGTGCTGTAATGCATTAAACTATGGTCGGTAAGTGGAGGAGGGACCGTCGGAGTGACGAAATGCATCATTCTGGCTTCCATTTGAGCAAGTAATTCTCGGTTCCAAAGGCACCTGAACGGGTCGAAAAAAGCCCGAAATGTGTACCCAATGGTCCAAAAATCAATGAAAACCTCGCCAAATGTCTTCTAGATGGAGTCTGTGCACATCCGCGATGTTGCAAAAAATTTGACCTGAGTGCTGAAAATCGTGTGCTCTGACCCACGAAAATGGCCTGAAATGGACGTTTTCGCGAAAACGCACCTGCGAACTCTTCTGGCCTGTAGACATACCCCTGGTGCTGATATGCATTAAACTATGGTCGGTACGTGGAGGAGGGACCGTCGGAGTGACGAAATGCATCATTCTGGTTTCCGTTTGAGCAAGTAATTCTCGGTTCCAAAGGCACCTAAACGGGCCGAAAAAGGCCCGAAACGTGTACCCTACGGTCCAAAAATCAATGAAAACCTCGCCAAATGTCTTCTAGAAGGATTCTGTGCACATCCGGGATGTTGCAAAAAAATTGACCCTAGTGCTGAAAATCGTGTGCTATAACCCACGAAAATGACCCGAAACGGATGTTTTCGCGAAAACGCACCTGCAAACCCTTCTGGCCTGTCGACATAGCCCTATTGCTGTTATGCATTAAACTATGGTCGGTATGTGGAGGAGGGACCGTCGGAGTGACGAAATGCATCATTCTGGCTTCCGTTTGAGCAAGTAATTCTCGGTTCCAAAGGAACCTAAGCGGGCAGAAAAAGGCCCGAAATGTGTACCCTACGGTCCAAAAATCAATGAAAACCTCGCCAAATGTCTTCTACGAGGAGTCTGCGCACATCCCGGATGTTGCAAAAAAAATTGACCCGAGTGCTGAAAATCGTGTGCTATAACCCTCGAAAATGGCCCGAAACGGACGTTTACGCGAAAACGCACCTGCAAACCCTTCTGGCCCGGGGACATAACCCTGGTGCTGTTATGCATTAAACTATGGTCAGTACGTGGAGGAGGGACCGTCGGAGTGACGAAATGCATCATTCTGGCTTCCGTTTGAGCAAGTAATTCTCGGTTCCAAAGGCACCTAAATGGGCCGAAAAAGGCCCGAAACGTGTACCCTACGGTCCAAAAATCGATGAAAACCTCGCCAAATGTCTTCTAGAAGGAGTTTGTGCACATCCGGGATGTTGCAAAAAAATTGACCCGAGTGCTGAAAATCGTGTGCTATAACCCACGAAAATGGCCCGATACGCACGTTTTCGCGAAAACGCGCCTGCAAACCCTTCTTGCCCGGAGACATACCCCTGGTGCTGTAATGCATTAAATTATGGTCGGTACGTGGAGGAGGGACCGTCGGAGTGACGAAATGCATCATTCTGGCTTCCATTTGAGCAAGTAATTCTCGGTTCCAAAGGCACCTAAACGGGTCGAAAAAAGCCCGAAATGTGTACCCTATGGTCCAAAAATCAATGAAAACCTCGCCAAATGTCATCTAGATGGAATCTGTGCACATCTGGGATGTTGCAAAAAATTTGACCCGAGTGCTGAAAATCGTGTGCTATAACCCACGAAAATGGCCCGAAACGGACGTTTTCGCGAAAACGCACCTGCAAACCCTTCTGTCCTGTAGACATACCCCTGGTGCTGATATGCATTAAACTATGGTCTGTACGTGGAGGAGGGACCGTCGGAGTGACGAAATGCATCATTCTAGCTTCCGTTTGAGCAAGTAATTCTCGGTTCCAAAGGCACCTAAACGGGCCGAAAAAGGCCCGAAACGTGTACCCTACGGTCCAAAAATCAATGAAAACCTCGCCAAATGTCTTCTTGAAGGATTCTGTGCACATCCGGGATGTTGCAAAAAAATTGACCCTAGTGCTGAAAATCGTGTGCTATAACCCACGAAAATGGCCCGAAACGGATGTTTTCGCGAAAACGCACCTGCAAACCCTTCTGGCCTGTAGACATAGCCCTGTTGCTGTTATGCATTAAACTATGGTCGGTATGTGGAGGAGGGACCGTCGGAGTGACGAAATGCATCATTCTGGCTTCCGTTTGAGCAAGTAATTCTCGGTTCCAAAGGAACCTAAGCGGGCCGAAAAAGGCCCGAAATGTGTACCCTACGGTCCAAAAATCAATGAAAACCTCGCCAAATGTCTCCTACGAGGAGTCTGCGCACATCCCGGATGTTGCAAAAAAAATTGACCCGAGTGCTGAAAATCGTGTGCTATAACCCTCGAAAATGGCCCGAAACGGACGTTTACGCGAAAACGCACCTGCAAACCCTTCTGGCCTGGGGACATAACCCTGGTGCTGTTATGCATTAAACTATGGTCAGTACGTGGAGGAGGGACCGTCGGAGTGACGAAATGCATCATTCTGGCTTCCGTTTGAGCAAGTAATTCTCGGTTCCAAAGGCACCTAAATGGGCCGAAAAATGCCCGAAACGTGTACCCTACGGTCCAAAAATCGATGAAAACCTCGCCAAATGTCTTCTAGAAGGAGTTTGTGCACATCCGGGATGTTGCAAAAAAATTGACCCGAGTGCTGAAAATCGTGTAACCCACGAAAATGGCCCGATACGCACGTTTTCGCGAAAACGCGCCTGCAAACCCTTCTTGCCCGGAGACATACCCCTGGTGCTGTAATGCATTAAATTATGGTCGGTACGTGGAGGAGGGACCATCGGAGTGACGAAATGCATCATTCTGGCTTCCATTTGAGCAAGTAATTCTCGGTTCCAAAGGCACCTAAACGGGTCGAAAAAAGCACGAAATGTGTACCCTATGGTCCAAAAATCAATGAAAACCTCGCCAAATGTCATCTAGATGGAATCTGTGCACATCCGGGATGTTGCAAAAAATTTGACCCGAGTGCTGAAAATCGTGTGCTATAACCCACGAAAATGGCCCGAAACGGACGTTTTCGCGAAAACGCACCTGCAAACCCTTCTGGCCTGTAGACATACCCCTGGTGCTGATATGCATTAAACTATGGTCTGTACGTGGAGGAGGGACCGTCGGAGTGACGAAATGCATCATTCTAGCTTCCGTTTGAGCAAGTAATTCTCGGTTCCAAAGGCACCTAAACGGGCCGAAAAAGGCCCGTAACGTGTACCCTACGGTCCAAAAATTAATGAAAACCTCGCCAAATGTCTTCTTGAAGGATTCTGTGCACATCCGGGATGTTGCAAAAAAATTGACCCTAGTGCCGAAAATCGTGTGCTATAACCCACGAAAATGGCCCGAAACGGACATTTTCACGAAACGCACCTGCAAACCCTTATGGCCCGGGGACATACCCCTGGTGCTGTTATGCATTAAACTATGGTCGGTATGTGGAGGAGGGACCGTCGGAGTGACGAAATGCATCATTCTGGCTTCCGTTTGAGCAAGTAATTCTCGGTTCCAAAGGAACCTAAGCGGGCCGAAAAAGGCCCGAAACGTGTACCCTACGGTCCAAAAATCGATGAAAACCTCGCCAAATGTCTTCTAGAAGGAGTTTGTGTACATCCGGTATGTTGCAAAAAAATTAACCCGAGTGCTGAAAATCGTGTGCTATAACCCACGAAAATGGCCCGATACGCACGTTTTCGCGAAAACGCGCCTGCAAACCCTTCTTGCCCGGAGACATACCCCTGGTGCTGTAATGCATTAAACTATGGTCGGTACATGGAGGAGGGACAGTCGGAGTGACGAAATGCATCATTCTGGCTTCCATTTGAGCAAGTAATTCTCGGTTCCAAAGGCACCTAAACGGGTCGAAAAAAGCCCGAAATGTGTACCCAATGGTCCAAAAATCAATGAAAACCTCGCCAAATGTCTTCTAGATGGAGTCTGTGCACATCCGGGATGTTGCAAAAAATTTGACCCGAGTGCTGAAAATCGTGTGCTATAACCCACGAAAATGGCCTGAAACGGACGTTTTCGCGAAAACGCACCTGCGAACCCTTCTGGCCTGTAGACATACCCCTGGTGCTGATATGCATTAAACTATGGTCGGTACGTGGAGGAGGGACCGTCGGAGTGACGAAATGCATCATTCTGGCTTCCGTTTCAGCAAGTAATTCTCGGTTCCAAAGGCACCTAAACGGGCCGAAAAAGGCCCGAAACGTGTACCCTACGGTCCAAAAATCAATGAAAACCTCGCCAAATGTCTTCTAGAAGGATTCTGTGCACATCCAGGATGTTGCAAAAAAATTGACCCTAGTGCTGAAAATCGTGTGCTATAACCCACGAAAATGGCCCGAAACGGATGTTTTCGCGAAAACGCACCTGCAAACCCTTCTGGCCTGTCGACATAGCCCTGTTGCTGTTATGCATTAAACTATGGTCGGTATGTGGAGGAGGGACCGTCGGAGTGACGAAATGCATCATTCTGGCTTCCGTTTGAGCAAGTAATTCTCGGTTCCAAAGGAACCTAAGCGGGCCGAAAAAGGCCCGAAATGTGTACCCTACGGTCCAAAAATCAATGAAAACCTCGCCAAATGTCTCCTACGAGGAGTCTACGCACATCCCGGATGTTGCAAAAAAATTGACCCGAGTGCTGAAAATCGTGTGCTATAACCCTCGAAAATGGCCCGAAACGGACGTTTACGCGAAAACGCACCTGCAAACCCTTCTGGCCCGGGGACATAACCCTGGTGCTGTTATGCATTAAACTATGGTCAGTACGTGGAGGAGGGACCGTCGGAGTGACGAAATGCATCATTCTGTCTTCCGTTTGAGCAAGTAATTCTCGGTTCCAAAGGCACCTAAATGGGCCGAAAAAGGCCCGAAACGTGTACCCTACGGTCCAAAAATTGATGAAAACCTCGCCAAATGTCTTCTAGAAGGAGTTTGTGCACATCCGGGATGTTGCAAAAAAATTGACCCGTGTGCTGAAAATCGTGTGCTATAACCCACGAAAATGGCCCGATACGCACGTTTTCGCGAAAACGTGCCTGCAAACCCTTCTTGCCCGGAGATATACCCCTGGTGCTGTAATGCATTAAATTATGGTCGGTACGTGGAGGAGGGACCGTCGGAGTGACGAAATGCATCATTCTGGCTTCTATTTGAGCAAGTAATTCTCGGTTCCAAAGGCACCTAAATGGGTCAAAAAAAGCCCGAAATGTGTACCCTATGGTCCAAAAATCAATGAAAACCTCGCCAAATGTCTTCTAGATGGAGTCTGTGCACATCCGGGATGTTGCAAAAAATTTGACCTGAGTGCTGAAAATCGTGTGCTATAACCCACGAAAATGGCCTGAAACGGACGTTTTCGCGAAAAAGCACCTGCGAACCCTTCTGGCCTGTAGACATACCCCTGGTGCTGATATGCATTAAACTATGGTCGGTACGTGGAGGAGGGACCGTCCTAGTGACGAAATGCATCATTCTGGCTTCCGTTTGAGCAAGTAATTCTCGGTTCCAAAGGCACCTAAACGGGTCGAAA
Organism: Cenchrus fungigraminus; assembly: GCA_036936925.1. Taxonomy (NCBI): domain Eukaryota; kingdom Viridiplantae; phylum Streptophyta; class Magnoliopsida; order Poales; family Poaceae; genus Cenchrus; species Cenchrus fungigraminus. Next base: position 490,289 of record CM072770.1, on the reverse strand, counting down.
AAAGCCCGAAATGTGTACCCTATGGTCCAAATATCAATGAAAACCTCGCCAAATGTCATCTAGATGGAATCTGTGCACATCCGGGATGTTGCTAAAAATTTGACCCGAGTGCTGAAAATCGTGTGCTATAACCCACGAAAATGGCCCGAAACGGACGTTTTCGCGAAAACGCACCTGCAAACCCTTCTGGCCTGTAGACATACCCCTGGTGCTGATATGCATTAAACTATGGTCTGTAGGTGGAGGAGGGACCGTCGGAGTGACGAAATGCATCATTCTAGCTTCCGTTTGAGCAAGTAATTCTCGGTTCCAAAGGCACCTAAACGGGCCGAAAAAGGCCCGAAACGTGTACCCTACGGTCCAAAAATCAATTAAAACCTCGCCAAATGTCTTCTTGATGGATTCTGTGCACATCCGGGATGTTGCAAAAAAATTGACCCTAGTGCTGAAAATCGTGTGCTATAACCCACGAAAATGGCCCGAAACGGATGTTTTCGCGAAAACGCACCTGCAAACCCTTCTGGCCTGTAGACATAGCCCTGTTGCTGTTATGCATTAAACTATGGTCGGTATGTGGAGGAGGGACCGTCGGAGTGACGAAATGCATCATTCTGGCTTCCGTTTGAGCAAGTAATTCTCGGTTCCAAAGGAACCTAAGCGGGCCGAAAAAGGCCCGAAATGTGTACCCTACGGTCCAAAAATCGATGAAAACCTCGCCAAATGTCTTCTAGAAGGAGTTTGTGTACATCCGGGATGTTACAAAAAAATTAACCCGAGTGCTGAAAATCGTGTGCTATAACCCACGAAAATGGCCCGATACGCACGTTTTCGCGAAAACGCGCCTGCAAACCCTTCTTGCCCGGAGACATACCCCTGGTGCTGTAATGCATTAAACTATGGTCGGTACATGGAGGAGGGACAGTCGGAGTGACGAAATGCATCATTCTGGCTTCCATTTGAGCAAGTAATTCTCGGTTCCAAAGGCACCTAAACGGGTCGAAAAAAGCCCGAAATGTGTACCCAATGGTCCAAAAATCAATGAAAACCTCGCCAAATGTCTTCTAGATGGAGTCTGTGCACATCCGGGATGTTGCAAAAAATTTGACCCGAGTGCTGAAAATCGTGTGCTATAACCCACGAAAATGGCCTGAAACGGACGTTTTCGCGAAAACGCACCTGCGAACCCTTCTGGCCTGTAGACATACCCCTGGTGCTGATATGCATTAAACTATGGTCGGTACGTGGAGGAGGGACCGTCGGAGTGACGAAATGCATCATTCTGGTTTCCGTTTGAGCAAGTAATTCTCGGTTCCAAAGGCACCTAAACGGGCCGAAAAAGGCCCGAAACGTGTACCCTACGGTCCAAAAATTAATGAAAACCTCGCCAAATGTCTTCTAGAAGGATTCTGTGCACATCCGGGATGTTGCAAAAAAATTGACCCTAGTGCTGAAAATCGTGTGCTATAACCCACGAAAATGGCCCGAAACGGATGTTTTCGCGAAAACGCACCTGCAAACCCTTCTGGCCTGTCGACATAGCCCTGTTGCTGTTATGCATTAAACTATGGTCGGTATGTGGAGGAGGGACCGTCGGAGTGACGAAATGCATCATTCTGGCTTCCGTTTGAGCAAGTAATTCTCGGTTCCAAAGGAACCTAAGCGGGCCGAAAAAGGCCCGAAATGTGTACCCTACGGTCCAAAAATCAATGAAAACCTCGCCAAATGTCTCCTACGAGGAGTCTGCGCACATCCCGGATGTTGCACAAAAATTGACCTGAGTGCTGAAAATCGTGTGCTATAACCCTCGAAAATGGCCCGAAACGGACGTTTACGCGAAAACGCACCTGCAAACCCTTCTGGCCCGGGGACATAACCCTGGTGCTGTTATGCATTAAACTATGGTCAGTACGTGGAGGAGGGACCGTCGGAGTGACGAAATGCATCATTCTGGCTTCCGTTTGAGCAAGTAATTCTCGGTTCCAAAGGCACCTAAATGGGCCGAAAAAGGCCCGAAATGTGTACCCTACGGTCCAAAAATCGATGAAAACCTCGCCAAATGTCTTCTAGAAGGAGTTTGTGCACATCCGGGATGTTGCAAAAAAATTGACCCGAGTGCTGAAAATCGTGTGCTATAACCCACGAAAATGGCCCGATACGCACGTTTTCGCGAAAACGTGCCTGCAAACCCTTCTTGCCCGGAGACATACCCCTGGTGCTGTAATGCATTAAATTATGGTCGGTACGTGGAGGAGGGACCGTCGGAGTGACGAAATGCATCATTCTGGCTTCCATTTGAGCAAGTAATTCTCGGTTCCAAAGGCACCTAAACGGGTCGAAAAAAGCCCGAAATGTGTACCCTATGGTCCAAAAATCAATGAAAACCTCGCCAAATGTCATCTAGATGGAATCTGTGCACATCCGGGATGTTGCAAAAAATTTGACCCGAGTGCTGAAAATCGTGTGCTATAACCCACGAAAATGGCCCGAAACGGACGTTTTCGCGAAAACGCACCTGCAAACCCTTCTGGCCTGTAGACATACCCATGGTGCTGATATGCATTAAACTATGGTCTGTACGTGAAGGAGGGACCGTCGGAGTGACGAAATGCATCATTCTAGCTTCCGTTTGAGCAAGTAATTCTCGGTTCCAAAGGCACCTAAACGGGCCGAAAAAGGCCCGAAACGTGTACCCTACGGTCCAAAAATCAATGAAAACCTCGCCAAATGTCTTCTTGAAGGATTCTGTGCACATCCGGGATGTTGCAAAAAAATTGACCCTAGTGCTGAAAATCGTGTGCTATAACCCACGAAAATGGCCCGAAACGAATGTTTTCGCGAAAACGCACCTGCAAACCCTTCTGGCCTGTAGACATAGCCCTGGTGCTGTTATGCAATAAACTATGGTCGGTACGTGGAGGAGGGACCGTCGGAGTGACGAAATGCATCATTCTGGCTTCCGTTTGAGCAAGTAATTCTCGGTCCCAAAGGAACCAAAGCAGGCCGAAAAAGGCCCGAAACGTGTACCCTACGGTCCAAAAATCAATGAAAACCTCGCCAAATGTCTGCTACGAGGAGTCTGCGCACATCCGGGATGTTGCAAAAAAATTGACCCGAGTGCTGAAAATCGTGTGCTATAACCCACGAAAATGGCCCGAAACGGACGTTTTCGCGAAACGCGCCTGCAAACCCTTCTTGCCCGGAGACATACCCCTGGTGCTGTAATGCATTAAATTATGGTCGGTAAGTGGAGGAGGGACCGTCGGAGTGACGAAATGCATCATTCTGGCTTCCATTTGAGCAAGTAATTCTCGGTTCCAAAGGCACCTAAACGGGTCGAAAAAAGCCCGAAATGTGTACCCTATGGTCCAAAAATCAATGAAAACCTCGCCAAATGTCATCTAGATGGAATCTGTGCACATCCGGGATGTTGCAAAAAATTTGACCCGAGTGCTGAAAATCGTGTGCTATAACCCACGAAAATGGCCCGAAACGGACGTTTTCGCGAAAACGCACCTGCAAACCCTTCTGGCCTGTAGACATACCCATGGTGCTGATATGCATTAAACTATGGTCTGTACGTGAAGGAGGGACCGTCGGAGTGACGAAATGCATCATTCTAGCTTCCGTTTGAGCAAGTAATTCTCGGTTCCAAAGGCACCTAAACGGGCCGAAAAAGGCCCGAAACGTGTACCCTACGGTCCAAAAATCAATGAAAACCTCGCCAAATGTCTTCTTGAAGGATTCTGTGCACATCCGGGATGTTGCAAAAAAATTGACCCTAGTGCTGAAAATCGTGTGCTATAACCCACGAAAATGGCCCGAAACGAATGTTTTCGCGAAAACGCACCTGCAAACCCTTCTGGCCTGTAGACATAGCCCTGGTGCTGTTATGCAATAAACTATGGTCGGTACGTGGAGGAGGGACCGTCGGAGTGACGAAATGCATCATTCTGGCTTCCGTTTGAGCAAGTAATTCTCGGTCCCAAAGGAACCAAAGCAGGCCGAAAAAGGCCCGAAACGTGTACCCTACGGTCCAAAAATCAATGAAAACCTCGCCAAATGTCTGCTACGAGGAGTCTGCGCACATCCGGGATGTTGCAAAAAAATTGACCCGAGTGCTGAAAATCGTGTGCTATAACCCACGAAAATGGCCCGAAACGGACGTTTTCGCGAAACGCGCCTGCAAACCCTTCTTGCCCGGAGACATACCCCTGGTGTTGTAATGCATTAAATTATGGTCGGTAAGTGGAGGAGGGACCGTCGGAGTGACGAAATGCATCATTCTGGCTTCCATTTGAGCAAGTAATTCTCGGTTCCAAAGGCACCTAAACGGGTCGAAAAAAGCCCGAAATGTGTACCCTATGGTCCAAAAATCAATGAAAACCTCGCCAAATGTCTTCTAGATGGAGTCTGTGCACATCCGGGATGTTGCAAAAAATTTGACCCGATTGCTGAAAATCGTGTGCTATAACCCACGAAAATGGCCTGAAACAGACGTTTTCACGAAAAAGCACCTGCGAACCCTTCTGGCCTGTAGACATACCCCTGGTGCTGATATGCATTAAACTATGGTCGGTACGTGGATGAGGGACCGTCCTAGTGACGAAATGCATCATTCTGGCTTCCGTTTGAGCAAGTAATGCTAGGTTCCAAAGGCACCTAAATGGGTCGAAAAAAGCCCGAAATGTGTACCCTATGGTCCAAAAATCAATGAAAACCTCGCCAAATGTCATCTAGATGGAATCTGTGCACATCCGGGATGTTGCAAAAAAATTGACCCTAGTGCTGAAAATCATGTGCTATAACCCACGAAAATGGCCCGAAACGGATGTTTTCGCGAAAACGCACCTGCAAACCCTTCTGGCCTGTAGACATAGCCCTGTTGCTGTTATGCATTAAACTATGGTCGGTATGTGGAGGAGGGACCGTCGGAGTGACGAAATGCATCATTCTGGCTTCCGTTTGAGCAAGTAATTCTCGGTTCCAAAGGAACCAAAGCGGGCCGAAAAAGGCCCGAAACGTGTCCCCTACGTTCCAAAAATCAATGAAAACCTCGCCAAATGTCTGCTACGATTAGTCTGCGCACATCCGGGATGTTGCAAAAAAATTGGCCCGAGTGCTGAAAATCGTGTGCTATAACCCACGAAAATGGCCCGAAACGGACGTTTTCGCGAAACGCACCTGCAAACCCTTCTGGCCCGGGGACATACCCCTGGTGCTGTTATGCATTAAACTATGGTCGGTATGTGGAGGAGGGACCGTCGGAGTGACGAAAGGCATCATTCTGGCTTCCGTTTGAGCAAGTAATTCTCGGTTCCAAAGGCACCTAAATGGGCCGAAAAAGGCCCGAAACGTGTACCCTACGGTCCAAAAATCGATGAAAACCTCGCCAAATGTCTTCTAGAAGGAGTTTGTGCACATCCGGAATGTTGCAAAAAAATTGACCCGAGTGTTGAAAATCGTGTGCTATAACCCACGAAAATGGCCCGAAACGGATGTTTTCGCGAAAACGCACCTGCAAACCCTTCTGGCCTGTAGACATAGCCCTGGTGCTGTTATAAATTAAACTATGGTCGGTACGTGGAGGAGGGACCGTCGGAGTGACGAAATGCATCATTCTGGCTTCCGTTTGAGCAAGTAATTCTCGGTTCCAAAGGAACCAAAGCGGGCCGAAAAAGGCCCGAAACGTGTACCCTACGGTCCAAAAATCAATGAAAACCTCGCCAAATGTCTGCTACGAGGAGTCTGCGCACATCCGGGATGTTGCAAAAAAATTGACCCGAGTGCTGAAAATCGTGTGCTATAACCCACGAAAATGGCCCGAAACGAACGTTTTCGCGAAACGCACCTGCAAACCCTTCTGGCCCGGGGACATACCCCTGGTGCTGTTATGCATTAAACTATGGTCGGTATGTGGAGGAGGGACCGTCGGAGTGACGAAATGCATCATTCTGGCTTCCGTTTGAGCAAGTAATTCTCGGTTCCAAAGGCACCTAAATGGGCCGAAAAAGGCCCGAAACGTGTACCCTACGGTCCAAAAATCGATGAAAACCTTGCCAAATGTCTTCTAGAAGGAGTTTGTGCACATCCGGGATGTTGCAAAAAAATTGACCCGAGTGCTGAAAATCGTGTGCTATAACCCACGAAAATGGCCCGATACGCACATTTTCGCGAAAACGCGCCTGCAAACCCTTCTTGCCCGGAGACATACCCCTGGTGCTGTAATGCATTAAATTGTGGTCGGTAAGTGGAGGAGGGACCGTCGGAGTGACGAAATGCATCATTCTGGCTTCCATTTGAGCAAGTAATTCTCGGTTCCAAAGGCACCTAAACGGGTCGAAAAAAGCCCGAAATGTGTACCCTATGGTCCAAAAATCAATGAAAACCTCGCCAAATGTCTTCTAGATGGAGTCTGTGCACATCCGGGATGTTGCAAAAAATTTGACCCGATTGCTGAAAATCGTGTGCTATAACCCACGAAAATGGCCTGAAACAGACGTTTTCGCGAAAAAGCACCTGCGAACCCTTCTGGCCTGTAGACATACCCCTGGTGCTGATATGCATTAAACTATGGTCGGTACGTGGATGAGGGACCGTCGTAGTGACGAAATGCATCATTCTGGCTTCCGTTTGAGCAAGTAATTCTAGGTTCCAAAGGCACCTAAACGGGTCGAAAAAAGCCCGAAATGTGTACCCTATGGTCCAAAAATCAATGAAAACCTCGCCAAATGTCATCTAGATGGAATCTGTGCACATCCGGCATGTTGCAAAAAAATTGACCCTAGTGCTGAAAATCGTGTGCAATAACCCACGAAAATGGCCCGAAACGGATGTTTTCGCGAAAACGCACCTGCAAACCCTTCTGGCCTGTAGACATAGCCCTGTTGCTGTTATGCATTAAACTATGGTCGGTATGTGGAGGAGGGACCGTCGGAGTGACGAAATACATCATTCTGGCTTCCGTTTGAGCAAGTAATTCTCGGTTCCAAAGGAACCAAAGCTGGCCGAAAAAGGCCCGAAACGTGTACCCTACGGTCCAAAAATCAATGAAAACCTCGCCAAATGTCTGCTACGATTAGTCTACGCACATCCGGGATGTTGCAAAAAAATTGACCCGAGTGCTGAAAATCGTGTGCTATAACCCACGAAAATGGCCCGAAACGGACGTTTTCGCGAAACGCACCTGCAAACCCTTCTGGCCCGGGGACATACCCCTGGTGCTGTTATGCATTAAACTATGGTCGGTATGTGGAGGAGGGACCGTCGGAGTGACGAAAGGCATCATTCTGGCTTCCGTTTGAGCAAGTAATTCTCGGTTCCAAAGGCACCTAAATGGGCCGAAAAAGGCCCGAAACGTGTACCCTACGGTCCAAAAATCGATGAAAACCTCGCCAAATGTCTTCTAGAAGGAGTTTGCGCACATCCGGGATGTTGCAAAAAAATTGACCCGAGTGCTGAAAATCGTGTGCTATAACCCACGAAAATGGCCCGAAACGGATGTTTTCGCGAAAACGCATCTGCAAACCCTTCTGGCCTGTAGACATAGCCCTGGTGCTGTTATAAATTAAACTATGGTCGGTACGTGGAGGAGGGACCGTCGGAGTGACGAAATGCATCATTCTGGCTTCCGTTTGAGCAAGTAATTCTCGGTTCCAAAGGAACCAAAGCGGGCCGAAAAAGGCCCGAAACGTGTACCCTACGGTCCAAAAATCAATGAAAACCTCGCCAAATGTCTCCTACGAGGAGTCTGCGCACATCCGGGATGTTGCAAAAAAATTGACCCGAGTCTTGAAAATCGTGTGCTATAACCCACGAAAATGGCCCGAAACGGACGTTTTCGCGAAACGCACCTGCAAACCCTTCTGGCCCGGGGACATACCCCTGGTGCTGTTATGCGTTAAACTATGGTCGGTATGTGGAGGAGGGACCGTCGGAGTGACGAAATGCATCATTCTGGCTTCCGTTTGAGCAAGTAATTCTCGGTTCCAAAGGAACCTAAGCGGGCCGAAAAAGGCCCGAAACGTGTACCCTACGGTCCAAAAATCGATGAAAACCTCGCCAAATGTCTTCTAGAAGGAGTTTGTGTACATCCGGGATGTTGCAAAAAAATTAACCCGAGTGCTGAAAATCGTGTGCTATAACCCACGAAAATGGCCCGATACGCACGTTTTCGCGAAAACGCGCCTGCAAACCCTTCTTGCCCGGAGACATACCCCTGGTGCTGTAATGCATTAAACTATGGTCGGTACATGGAGGAGGGACAGTCGGAGTGACGAAATGCATCATTCTGGCTTCCATTTGAGCAAGTAATTCTCGGTTCCAAAGGCACCAAAACGGGTCGAAAAAGCCCGAAACGTGTACCCTACGGTCCAAAAATCAATGAAAACCACACCAAATGGCTTCTTGAAGGATTCTGTGCACATCCGGGATGTTGCAAAAAAAATTTACCCTAGTGCTGAAAATCGTGTGCTATAATCCACGAAAATGGCCCGAAACGGATGTTTTCGCGAAAACGCACCAGCAAACCCTTCTGGCCTGTAGACATAGCCCTGGTGCTGTTATGCATTAAACTATGGTCGGTACGTGGAGGAGGGACCGTCGGAGTCACGAAATGCATCATTCTGGCTTCCATTTGAGCAAGTAATTCTCGGTTCCAAAGGAACCAAAGCAGGCCGAAAAAGGCCCGAAACGTGTACCCTACGGTCCAAAAATCAATGAAAACCTCGCCAAATGTCTCCTACGAGGAGTCTGCGCACATCCGGGATGTTGCAAAAAAATTGACCTGAGTGCTGAAAATCGTGTGCTATAACCCACGAAAATAGCCCGAAACGGACGTTTTCGCGAAAACGCACCTGCAAACCCTTCTGGCCCGGGGACATAACCCTGGTGCTGTTATGCATTAAACTATGGTCGGTACGTGGAGGAGGGACCGTCGGAGTGACGAAATGCATCATTCTGGCTTCCGTTTGAGCAAGTAATTCTCGGTTCCAAAGGCACCTAAATGGGCCGAAAAAGGCCCGAAACGTGTACCCTAAGGTCCAAAAATCGATGAAAACCTAGCCAAATGTCTTCTAGAAGACGTTTGTGCACATCCGGGATGTTGCAAAAAAATTGACCCGAGTGCTGAAAATCGTGTGCTATAACCCACGAAAATGGCCCGATACGCACGTTTTCGCGAAAACGCGCCTGCAAACCCTTCTTGCCCGGAGACATACCCCTGGTGCTGTAATGCATTAAACTATGGTCGGTACATGGAGGAGGGACAGTCGGAGTGACGAAATGCATCATTCTGGCTTCCATTGGAGCAAGTAATTCTCGGTTCCAAAGGCACCTAAACGGGTCGAAAAAAGCCCGAAATGTGTACCCTATGGTCCAAAAATCAATGAAAACCTCGCCAAATGTCTTCTAGATGGAGTCTGTGCACATCCGGGATGTTGCTAAAAATTTGACCCGAGTGCTGAAAATCGTGTGCTATAACCCACGAAAATGGCCTGAAACGGACGTTTTCGCGAAAAAGCACCTGCGAACCCTTCTGGCCTGTAGACATACCCCTGGTGCGGATACGCATTAAACTATGGTCGGTACGTGGAGGAGGGACCGTCGGAGTGACGAAATGCATCATTCTGGCTTCCGTTTGAGCAAGTAATTCTCGGTTCCAAAGGCACCTAAACGGGCCGAAAAAGGCCCGAAACGTGTACCCTACGGTCCAAAAATCAATGAAAACCTCGCCAAATGTCTTCTAGAAGGATTCTGTGCACATCCGGGATGTTGCAAAAAAATTGACCCTAGTGCTGAAAATCGTGTGCTATAACCCACGAAAATGGCCCGAAACGGATGTTTTCGCGAAAACGCACCTGCAAACCATTCTGGCCTGTAGACATAGCCCTGGTGCTGTTACGCATTAAACTATGGTCGGTATGTGGAGGAGGGACCGTCGGAGTGACGAAATGCATCATTCTGGCTTCCGTTTGAGCAAGTAATTCTCGGTTCCAAAGGAACCTAAGCGGGCCGAAAAATGCCCGAAACGTGTACCCTACGGTCCAAAAATCAATGAAAACCTCGCCAAATGTCTCCTACGAGGAGTCTGCGCACATCCCGGATGTTGCAAAAAAATTGACCCGAGTGCTCAAAATTGTGTGCTATAACCCACGAAAATGGCCCGAAACGGACGTTTACGCAAAAACGCACCTGCAAACCCTTCTGGCCCGGGGACATAACCCTGGTGCTGTTATGCATTAAACTATGGTCGGTACGTGGAGGAGGGACCGTCGGAGTGACGAAATGCATCATTCTGGCTTCCGTTTGAGCAAGTAATTCTTGGTTCCAAAGGCACCTAAACGGGCCGAAAAAGGCCCGAAACGTGTACCCCACGGTCCAAAAATCAATGAAAACCTCGCCAAATGTCTTCTAGAAGGATTCTGTGCACATCCGGGATGTTGCAAAAAAAAATTGACCCTAGTGCTGAAAATCGTATGCTATAACCCAGGAAAATGGCCCGAAACGCACGTTTTCGCGAAAACGCACATGCAAACCCTTCTGGCCTGTAGACATAGCCCTGGTGTTGTTATGCATTAAACTATGGTCGGTACGTGGAGGAGGGACCGTCAGAGTGACGAAATGCATCATTCTGGCTAACGTTTGAGCAAGTAATTCTAGATTCCAAAGGCACCTAAACGGGTCGAAAAAAGCCCGAAATGTGTGCCCTACGATCCAAAAATCAATGAAAACCTCACCAAATGTCTTCTAGAAGGATTATGTGCACATCCGGGATGTTGCAAAAAAAATTTGACCCGAGTGCTGAAAATCGTGTGCTATAACCCACGAAAATGGCCCGAAACGGACGTTTTCGCGAAAACGCACCTGCAAACCCTTCTGGCCTGTAGACATAGCCCTGGTGCTGTTAAGCATTAAACTATGGTCGGTACGTGGAGGAGGGACCGTCGGAGTGACGAAATGCAACATTCTGGCTTCCGTTTGAGCAAGTAATTCTCGGTTCCAGAGGAACCTAAGCGGGCCGAAAAAGGCCCGAAACGTGTGCCCTACGGTCCAAAAATCAATGAAAACCTTGCCAAATGTCTTCTAGAAGGAGTTTGTGCACATCCGGAATGTTGCAAAAAAATTGACCTGAGTGCTGAAAATCGTGTGCTATAACACACGAAAATGGCCCGAAACGGACGTTTTCGCGAAAACGCACCTGCAAACCCTTCTGGCCCGGGGACATACCCCTGGTGCTATTATACATTAAACTATGGTCGGTACGTGGAGGAGGGACCGTCGGGGTGACGAAATGCATCATTCTGGCTTCCGTTTGAGCAAGTAATTCTCGATTCCAAAGGCACCTAAACAGGCCAAAAAAGGCCCGAAACGTGTGCCCTACGATCCAAAAATCAATGAAAACCTCGCCAAATGTCTTCTAGAAGGATTCTGTGCACATCCGGGATGTTGCAAAAAAATTGACCCTAGTGCTTAAAATCGTGTGCTATAACCCTCGAAAATGGCCCGAAACGCTCGTTTTCGCGAAAACGCACCTGCAAACCCTTATTGCCCGGGGACATACCCCTGGTGCTGTTATACATTAAACTATGGTCGGTACGTGGTGGAGGGACCGTCGGAGTGACGAAATGCATCATTCTGGCTTCCGTTTGAGCAAGTAATTCTCGGTTACAAAGGCACCTAAACAGGCCGAAAAAGGCCCGAAACGTGTACCCTACGGTCCAAAAATCAATGAAAACCTCGCCAAATGTCTTCTAGAAGGATTTTGTGCACATCCGGGATGTTGCAAAAAAATCGACCCTAGTGCTGAAAATCGTGTGCTATAACCCACGAAAATGGCCCGAAACGGACGTTTTCGCGAAAACGCACCTGCAAACCCTTCTGGCCTGTAGACATAGCCCTGGTGTTGTTATGCATTAAACTATGGTCGGTACGTGGAGGAGGGACCGTCAGAGTGACGAAATGCATCATTCTCGCTAACGTTTGAGCAAGTAATTCTCGGTTCCAAAGGAACCTAATCTGGCCGAAAAAGGCCCGAAACGTGTACCCTACGGTCCAAAAATCAATGAAAACCTCGCCAAATGTCTTCTAGAAGGATTCTGTGCACATCCGGGATGTTGCAAAAAAATTGACCCTAGTGCTGAAAATCGTGTGCTATAACCCACGAAAATGGCCCGAAACGGATGTTTTCGCGAAAACGCACCTGCAAACCATTCTGGCCTGTAGACATAGCCCTGGTGCTGTTATGCATTAAACTATGGCCGGTATGTGGAGGAGGGACCGTCGGAGTGACGAAATGCATCATTCTGGCTTCCGTTTGAGCAAGTAATTCTCGGTTCCAAAGGAACCTAAGCGGGCCGAAAAATGCCCGAAACGTGTACCCTATGGTCCAAAAATCAATGAAAACCTCGCCAAATGTCTCCTACGAGGAGTCTGCGCACATCCCGGATGTTGCAAAAAAATTGACCCGAGTGCTCAAAATCGTGTGCTATAACCCACGAAAATGGCCCGAAACGGACGTTTACGCGAAAACGCACCTGCAAACCCTTCTGGCCCGGGGACATAACCCTGGTGCTGTTATGCATTAAACTATGGTCGGTACGTGGAGGAGGGACCGTCGGAGTGACGAAATGCATCATTCTGGCTTCCGTTTGAGCAAGTAATTCTCGATTCCAAAGGCACCTAAACGGGCCGAAAAAGGCCCGAAACGTGTACCCTACGGTCCAAAAATCAATGAAAACCTCGCCAAATGTCTTCTAGAAGGATTCTATGCACATCCGGGATGTTGCAAAAAAATTGACCCTAGTGCTGAAAATCGTATGCTATAACCCACGAAAATGACCCGAAACGGACGTTTTCGCGAAAACGCACCTGCAAACCCTTCTGGCCTGTAGACATAGCCCTGGTGTTGTTATGCATTAAACAATGGTCGGTACGTGGAGGAGGGACCGTCAGAGTGACGAAATGCATCATTCTGGCTAACGTTTGAGCAAGTAATTCTCGGTTCCAAAGGCACCTAAACGGGTCGAAAAAAGCCCGAAATGTGTACCCTATGGTCCAAAAATCAATGAAAACCTCGCCAAATGTCTTCTAGATGGAGTCTGTGCACATCCGGGATGTTGCAAAAAAATTTGACCCGAGTGCTGAAAATCGTGTGCTATAACCCAGGAAAATGGCCCTAAACGCACGTTTTCGCGAAAACGCACCTGCAAACCCTTCTGGCCCGGGGACATACCCCTGGTGCTGTTATACATTAAACTATGGTCGGTACGTGGAGGAGGGACCGTCGGAGTGACGAAATGCATCATTCTGGCTTCCGTTTGAGCAAGTAATTCTAGATTCCAAAGGCACCTAAACGGGCCGAAAAAGGCCCGAAACGTGTGCCCTACGATCCAAAAATCAATGAAAACCTCACCAAATGTCTTCTAGAAGGATTATGTGCACATCCGGGATGTTGCAAAAAAATTGATCCTAGTGCTGAAAATCGTGTGCTATAACCCACGAAAAAGGCCCGAAACGTGTGCCCTACGGTCCAAAAATCAATGAAAACCTCGCCAAATGTCTTCTAGAAGGAGTTTGTGCACATCCGGAATGTTGCAAAAAAATTGACCCGAGTGCTGAAAATCGTGTGCTATAACCCACGAAAATGGCCCGAAACGGACGTTTTCGCGAAAACGCACCTGCAAACCCTTCTGGCCCGGGGACATACCCCTGGTGCTATTATACATTAAACTATGGTCGGTACGTGGAGGAGGGACCGTCGGAGTGACGAAATGCATCATTCTGGCTTCCGTTTGAGCAAGTAATTCTCGATTCCAAAGGCACCTAAACAGGCCAAAAAAGGCCCGAAACGTGTGCCCTACGATCCAAAAATCAATGAAAACCTCGCCAAATGTCTTCTAGAAGGATTCTGTGCACATCCGGGATGTTGCAAAAAAATTGACCCTAGTGCTTAAAATCGTGTGCTATAACCCTCGAAAATGGCCCGAAACGCTCGTTTTCGCGAAAACGCACCTGCAAACCCTTATTGCCCGGGGACATACCCCTGGTGCTGTTATACACTAAACTATGGTCGGTACGTGGTGGAGGGACCGTCGGAGTGACGAAATGCATCATTCTGGCTTCCGTTTGAGCAAGTAATTCTCGGTTACAAAGGCACCTAAACGGGCCGAATAAGGCCCGAAACGTGTACCCTACGGTCCAAAAATCAATGAAAACCTCACCAAATGTCTTCTAGAAGGATTTTGTGCACATCCGGGATGTTGCAAAAAAATTGTCCGGAGTGCTGAAAATCGTGTGCTACCCACGAAAATGGCCCGAAACGGACGTTTTCGCGAAAACGCACCTGCAAACCCTTCTGGCCCGGGGACATACCCCTGGTGTTGTTATGCATTAAACTATGGTCGGTACGTGGAGGAGGGACCGACGGAGTGACGAAATGCATCATTCTAGCTTCCGTTTCAGCAAGTAATTCTCGGTTCGAAAGGCACCTAAACGGGCCGAAAAAGGCCTGAAATGTGTACCCTACGGTCCAAAAATCAATGAAAACCTCGCCAAATGTCTTCTACAAGGACTCTGTGTACATCCGGGATGTTGCAAAAAAATTCACCCGAGTGCTGAAAATCGTGTGCTATAACCCACGAAAATGGCCCGAAACGCACGTTTTGCGAAAACGCACCTGCAAACCCTTCTGGCCCGGAGACATACCCCTAGTGCTGTTATGCATTAAACTATGGTCGGTACGTGGAGGAGGGACCGTCGGAGTGACGAAATGCATCATTCTGGCTTCCATTTGAGCAAGTAATTCTCGGTTCCAAAGTCACCTAAACGGTCCGAAAAAAACCCGAAATGTGTACCCTATGGTCCAAAAATCAATGAAAACTTCGCCAAATGTCATCTAGATGGAATCTGTGCACATCCGGGATGTTGCAAAAAATTTGACCCGAGTGCTGAAAATCGTGTGCTATAACCCACGAAAATGGCCCGAAACGGACGTTTTCGCGAAAACGCACCTGCAAACCCTTCTGGCGCGGGGACATAGCCCTGGTGCTGTTACGCATTAAACTATGGTCGGTACGTGGAGGAGGGACCGTCGGAGTGACGAAATGCATCATTCTGGTTTCCGTTTGAGCAACTAATTCTCGGTTCCAAAGGCACCTAAACGGCCCAAAAAAGGCCGAAACGTGTACCCTGCGGTCCAAAAATCAATGAAAACCTCGCCAAATGTCTTCTAGAAGGAGTTTGTGCACATCCGGGATGTTGCAAAAAAATTGACCCTAGTGCTGAAAATCGTGTAACCCATGAAAATGGCCCGAAACGGACTTTTTCGCAAGAACGCACCTACATACCCTTCTGGC
This sequence comes from Cenchrus fungigraminus, assembly GCA_036936925.1. NCBI lineage: Eukaryota > Viridiplantae > Streptophyta > Magnoliopsida > Poales > Poaceae > Cenchrus > Cenchrus fungigraminus. Next base: position 474,939 of record CM072770.1, on the reverse strand, counting down.
CTGTAGACATACCCCTGGTGCTGTTATGTATTAAACTAAGGTCGGTACGTGGAGGAGGGACCGTCGGTGTGACGAAATACATCATTCTGGCTTCCGTTTGAGCAAGTAATTCTCGGTTCCAAACGCACCTAAACAGGCCGAAAAAGGCCCATAACGTGTACCCTACGGTCCAAAAATCGATGAAAACCTCGCCAAATGTCTTCTAGAAGGAGTTTGTGCACGTCCGGGATGTTGCAAAAAAATTAACCCCAGTGCTGAAAATCGTGTGCTATAACCCACGAAAATGGCCTGAAACGGACGTTTTCGCGAAAACGCACCTGCAAACCCTTCTGGCGTGGAGACATACCCCTGGTGCTTTTATGCATTAAACTATGGTCGGTATGTGGAGGAGGGACCGTCGGAGTGACGAAATGCATCATTTTGGCTTCCGTTTGAGCAAGTAATTCTCGGTTCCAAAGGCACCTAAACGGGCCGAAAAAGGCCCGAAACGTGTACCCTACGGTCCAAAAATCAATGAAAGCCTCGCCAAATGTCTTCTACAAGGAGTCTGGGCACATCTGGGATGTTGCAAAAAAATTGACCCGAGTGCTGAAAATCGTGTGCTATAACCCACGAAAATGGCCCGAAACGCACGTTTTCGCGAAAATGCACCTGCAAACCCTTCTGGCCCGTAGACATACCCCTGGTGCTGTTATGCATTAAACTATGGTTGGTATGTGGAGGAGGGACCGTCGGAGTGACGAAATGCATCATTCTGGCTTCCATTTGAGCAAGTAATTCTCGGTTCCAAAGGCACCTAAACGGGCCGAAAAAGCCCGAAATGTGTACCCTATGGTGCAAAAATCAACGAAAACCTCTCCAAATATCTTCTAGAAGGAGTCTGTGCACATCCGGGATGTTGCAAAAAATTTGACCCGAGTGCTGAAAATCGTGTGCTATAACCCACGAAAATGACCCGAAACGGACGTTTTCGCGAAAACGCACCAGCAAAACCTTCTGGCCTGTAGACATACCCCTGGTGTTGTTATGCATTAAACTATGGTCGGTACGTGGTGGAGGGACCGTTGTAGAGACGAAATGCATCATTCTGGCTTCCATTTGAGCAAGAAATTCTCGGTTCCAAAGGAACCTAAACGGGCCGAAAAAGGCCCGAAACGTGTACCCGATAGTCCAAAAATCAATGAAAACCTCGCCAGATGTCTTCTACAAGGAGTCTGCGCACATCCGGGATGTTGCAAAAAAATTGACCGGAGTGCTAAAAATCGTGTGCTATAACCCACGAAAATGGCCCGAAACGGACGTTTTCGCGAAAACGCACCTGCAAACGCTTCTGGCCCGGGGACATACCCCTGGTGCTGTTATGCATTAAACTATGGTCGGTACGTGGACGAAGGACCGTCGGAGTGACGAAATGCATCATTCTGGCTTCCGTTTGAGCATGTAATTCTCGGGTCCAAAGGCACCTAAACGGGCCGAAAAAGGCCCGAAACGTGTACCCTACGGTCCAAAAATCAATGAAAACCTCGCCAAATGTCTTCTAGAAGGAGTTTGTGCACGTCCGGGATGTTGCAAAAAAATTAACCCCAGTGCTGAAAATCGTGTGCTATAACCCACGAAAATGGCCTGAAACGGACGTTTTCGCGAAAACGCACCTGCAAACCCTTCTGGCGTGGAGACATACCCCTGGTGCTTTTATGCATTAAACTATGGTCGGTACGTGGAGGAGGGACCGTCGGAGTGACGAAATGCATCATTTTGGCTTCCGTTTGAGCAAGTAATTCTCGGTTCCAAAGGCACCTAAACGGGCCGAAAAAGGCCCGAAACGTGTACCCTACGGTCCAAAAATCAATGAAAGCCTCGCCAAATGTCTTCTACAAGGAGTCTGGGCACATCTGGGATGTTGCAAAAAAATCGACCCGAGTGCTGAAAATCGTGTGCTATAACCCACGAAAATGGCCCGAAACGCACGTTTTCGCGAAAATGCACCTGCAAACCCTTCTGGCCCGTAGACATACCCCTGGTGCTGTTATGCATTAAACTATGGTTGGTATGTGGAGGAGGGACCGTCGGAGTGACGAAATGCATCATTCTGGCTTCCATTTGAGCAAGTAATTCTCGGTTCCAAAGGCACCTAAACGGGCCGAAAAAGCCCGAAATGTGTACCCTATGGTGCAAAAATCAACGAAAACCTCTCCAAATATCTTCTAGAAGGAGTCTGTGCACATCCGGGATGTTGCAAAAAATTTGACCCGAGTGCTGAAAATCGTGTGCTATAACCCACGAAAATGACCCGAAACGGACGTTTTCGCGAAAACGCACCAGCAAAACCTTCTGGCCTGTAGACATACCCCTGGTGTTGTTATGCATTAAACTATGGTCGGTACGTGGTGGAGGGACCGTTGTAGAGACGAAATGCATCATTCTGGCTACCATTTGAGCAAGAAATTCTCGGTTCCAAAGGAACCTATACGGGCCGAAAAAGGCCCGAAACGTGTACCCGATAGTCCAAAAATCAATGAAAACCTCGCCAGATGTCTTCTACAAGGAGTCTGCGCACATCCGGGATGTTGCAAAAAAATTGACCCGAGTGCTGAAAATCGTGTGCTATAACCCACGAAAATGGCCCGAAACGCACATTTTCGCGAAAACGCACCTGCAAACCCTTCTGGCCCGGAGACATACCCCTGGTGCTGTTATGCATTAAACAATGGTCGGTACGTGGAGGAGGGACCGTCGGAGTGACGAAATGCATCATTCTGGCTTCCGTTTGAGCAAGTAATTCTCGGTTCCAAAGGCACCTAAACGGGCCGAAAAAGGCCCGAAACGTGTACCCTACGTTCCAAAAATCGATGAAAACCTCTCCAAATGTCTTCTAGAAGGAGTTTGTGCACATCCGGGATGTTGCAAAAAATTTGACCCGAGTGCTGAAAATCGTGTGCTATAACCCACGAAAATGACCCGAAACGGACGTTTTCGCGAAAACGCACCAGCAAAACCTTCTGGCCTGTAGACATACCCCTGGTGTTGTTATGCATTAAACTATGGTCGGTACGTGGTGGAGGGACCGTTGTAGAGACGAAATGCATCATTCTGGCTTCCATTTGAGCAAGAAATTCTCGGTTCCAAAGGAACCTATACGGGCCGAAAAAGGCCCGAAACGTGTACCCGATAGTCCAAAAATCAATGAAAACCTCGCCAGATGTCTTCTACAAGGAGTCTGCGCACATCCGGGATGTTGCAAAAAAATTGACCGGAGTGCTAAAAATCGTATAACCCACGAAAATGGCCCGAAACGGACGTTTTCGCGAAAACGCACCTGCAAACGCTTCTGGCCCGGGGACATACCCCTGGTGCTGTTATGCATTAAACTATGGTCGGTACGTGGACGAAGGACCGTCGGAGTGACGAAATGCCTCATTCTGGCTTCCGTTTGAGCATGTAATTCTCGGGTCCAAAGGCACCTAAACGGGCCGAAAAAGGCCCGAAACGTGTACCCTACGGTCCAAAAATCAATGAAAACCTTGCCAAATTTCTTCTAGAAGGAGTTTGTGCACATTCGGGATGTTGCAAAAAAATTGACCCGAGTGCTGAAAATCGTGTGCTATAACCCACGAAAATGGCCCGAAATGGACGTTTTCACGAAAACACACCTGTAAACCCTTCTGGCGCGGAGACATACCCCTGGTGCTGTTATGCATTAAACTATGGTCGGTACGTGGAGGAGGGACCGTCGGAGTGACGAAATGCATCATTCTGGCTTCCGTTTGAGCAAGTAATTCTCGGTTCAAAAGGCACCTAAACGGACCGAAAAAGGCCCGAAACATGTACCCTACGGTCCAAAAATTGATGAAAACCTCGCCAAATGTCTTCTAGAAGGAGTTTGTGCACATCCGGGATGTTGCAAAAAAATTGACCCGAGTGCTGAAAATCGTGTGTTATAACCCACGAAAATGGCCCGAAACGCTCGTTTTCGCGAAAACACACCTGCAAACCCTTATTGCCCGGGGACAAACCCCTGGTGCTGTTATACATTAAACTATGGTCGGTACGTGGAGGAGGGACCGTCGGAGTGACGAAATGCATTATTCTGGCTTCCGTTTGAGCAAGTAATTCTCGGTTCCAAAGGCACCTAAACGGGCTGAAAAAGGCCCGAAACGTGTACCCTACGGTCCAAAAATCGATGAAAACCTCGCCAAATGTCTTCTAGAAGGAGTTTGTGCACATCCGGGATGTTGAAAAAAAATTAACCCCAGTGCTGAAAATCGTGTGCTATAACCCACGAAATTGGCCCGAAACGGACGTTTTCGCGAAAACGCACCTGCAAACCCTTCTGGCGTGGAGACATACCCCTGGTGCTTTTATGCATTAAACTATGGTTGGTACGTGGAGGAGGGACCGTCGGAGTGACGAAATGCATCATTCTGGCTTCCGTTTGAGCAAGTAATTCTCGGTTCCAAAGGCACCTAAACGGGCCGAAAAAGGCCCGAAACGTGTACCCTACGGTCGAAAAATCAATGAAAGCCTCGTCAAATGTCTTCTACAAGGAGTCTGGGCACATCCGGGATGTTGCAAAAAAATTGACCCGAGTGCTGAAAATCGTGTGCTATAACCCACGAAAATGGCCCGAAACGCACATTTTCGCGAAAACGCACCTGCAAACCCTTCTGGCCCGGAGACATACCCCTGGTGCTGTTATGCATTAAACTATGGTTGGTACGTGGAGGAGGGACCGTCGGAGTGACGAAATGCATCATTCTGGCTTCCATTTGAGCAAGTAATTCTCGGTTCCAAAGGCACCTAAACGGGCCGAAAAAGCCCGAAATGTGTACCCTATGGTGCAAAAATCAATGAAAACCTCTCCAAATATCTTCTAGAAGGAGTCTGTGCACATCCGGGATGTTGCAAAAAATTTGACCCGAGTGCTGAAAATCGTGTGCTATAACCCACGAAAATGACCCGAAACGGACGTTTTCGCGAAAACGCACCTGCAAAACCTTCTGGCCTGTAGACATACCCCTGGTGTTGTTATGCATTAAACTATGGTCGGTACGTGGTGGAGGGACCGTTGTAGAGACGAAATGCATCATTCTGGCTTCCATTTGAGCAAGAAATTCTCGGTTCCAAAGGAACCTAAACGGGCCGAAAAAGGCCCGAAACGTGTACCCGATAGTCCAAAAATCAATGAAAACCTCGCCAGATGTCTTCTACAAGGAGTCTGCGCACATCCGGGATGTTGCAAAAAAATTGACCGGAATGCTAAAAATCGTGTGCTATAACCCACGAAAATGGCCCGAAACGGACGTTTTCGCGAAAACGCACCTGCAAACGCTTCTGGCCCGGGGACATACCCCTGGTGCTGTTATGCATTAAACTATGGTCGGTACGTGGAGGAAGGACCGTCGGAGTGACGAAATGCATCATTCTGGCTTCCGTTTGAGCATGTAATTCTCGGGTCCAAAGGCACCTAAACGGGCCGAAAAAGGCCCGAAACGTGTACCCTACGGTCCAAAAATCAATGAAAACCTCGCCAAATTTCTTCTAGAAGGAGTTTGTGCACATCCGGGATGTTGCAAAAAAATTGACCCGAGTGCTGAAAATCGTGTGCTATAACCCACGAAAATGGCCCGAAATGGACGTTTTCACGAAAACACACCTGTAAACCCTTCTGGCGCGGAGACATACCCCTGGTGCTGTTATGCATTAAACTATGGTCGGTACGTGGAGGAGGGACCGTCGGAGTGACGAAATGCATCATTCTGGCTTCCGTTTGAGCAAGTAATTCTCGGTTCAAAAGGCACCTAAACGGACCGAAAAAGGCCCGAAACATGTACCCTACGGTCCAAAAATTGATGAAAACCTCGCCAAATGTCTTCTAGAAGGAGTTTGTGCACATCCGGGATGTTGCAAAAAAATTGACCCGAGTGCTGAAAATCGTGTGTTATAACCCACGAAAATGGCCCGAAACGCTCGTTTTCGCGAAAACACACCTGCAAACCCTTATTGCCCGGGGACAAACCCCTGGTGCTGTTATACATTAAACTATGGTCGGTACGTGGAGGAGGGACCGTCGGAGTGACGAAATGCATTATTCTGGCTTCCGTTTGAGCAAGTAATTCTCGGTTCCAAAGGCACCTAAACGGGCTGAAAAAGGCCCGAAACGTGTACCCTACGGTCCAAAAATCGATGAAAACCTCGCCAAATGTCTTCTAGAAGGAGTTTGTGCACATTCGGGATGTTGCAAAAAAATTAACCCCAGTGCTGAAAATCGTGTGCTATAACCCACGAAATTGGCCCGAAACGGACGTTTTCGCGAAAACGCACCTGCAAACCCTTCTGGCGTGGAGACATACCCCTGGTGCTTTTATGCATTAAACTATGGTTGGTACGTGGAGGAGGGACCGTCGGAGTGACGAAATGCATCATTCTGGCTTCCGTTTGAGCAAGTAATTCTCGGTTCCAAAGGCACCTAAACGGGCCGAAAAAGGCCCGAAACGTGTACCCTACGGTCCAAAAATCAATGAAAGCCTCGTCAAATGTCTTCTACAAGGAGTCTGGGCACATCCGGGATGTTGCAAAAAAATTGACCCGAGTGCTGAAAATCGTGTGCTATAACCCACGAAAATGGCCCGAAACGCACGTTTTCGCGAAAACGCACCTGCAAACCCTTCTGGCCCGGAGACATACCCCTGGTGCTGTTATGCATTAAACTATGGTTGGTACGTGGAGGAGGGACCGTTGGAGTGACGAAATGCATCATTCTGGCTTCCGTTTGAGCAAGTAATTCTCGGTTCCAAAGGCACCTAAACGGGCCGAAAAAGCCCGAAATGTGTACCCTATGGTGCAAAAATCAATGAAAACCTCTCCAGATATCTTCTAGAAGGAGTCTGTGCACATCCGGGATGTTGCAAAAAATTTGACCCGACTGCTGAAAATCGTGTGCTATAACCCACGAAAATGACCCGAAACGGACGTTTTCGCGAAAACGCACCTGCAAAACCTTCTGGCCTGTAGACATACCCCTGGTGTTGTTATGCATTAAACTATGGTCGGTACGTGGTGGAGGGACCGTTGTAGAGACGAAATGCATCATTCTGGCTTCCATTTGAGCAAGAAATTCTCGGTTCCAAAGGAACCTAAACGGGCCGAAAAAGGCCCGAAACGTGTACCCGATAGTCCAAAAATCAATGAAAACCTCGCCAGATGTCTTCTACAAAGAGTCTGCGCACATCCGGGATGTTGCAAAAAAATTGACCGGAGTGCTAAAAATCGTGTGCTATAACCCACGAAAATGGCCCGAAACGGACGTTTTCGCGAAAACGCACCTGCAAACGCTTCTGGCCCGGGGACATACCCCTGGTGCTGTTATGCATTAAACTATGGTCGGTACGTGGACGAAGGACCGTCGGAGTGACGAAATGCATCATTCTGGCTTCCGTTTGAGCATGTAATTCTCGGGTCCAAAGGCACCTAAACGGGCCGAAAAAGGCCCGAAACGTGTACCCTACGGTCCAAAAATCAATGAAAACCTCGCCAAATTTCTTCTAGAAGGAGTTTGTGCACATCCGGGATGTTGCAAAAAAATTGACCCGAGTGCTGAAAATCGTGTGCTATAACCCACGAAAATGGCCCGAAATGGACGTTTTCACGAAAACACACCTGTAAACCCTTCTGGCGCGGAGACATACCCCTGGTGCTGTTATGCATTAAACTATGGTCGGTACTTGGAGGAGGGACCGTCGGAGTGACGAAATGCATCATTCTGGCTTCCGTTTGAGCAAGTAATTCTCGGTTCAAAAGGCACCTAAACGGACCGAAAAAGGCCCGAAACATGTACCCTACGGTCCAAAAATTGATGAAAACCTCGCCAAATGTCTTCTAGAAGGAGTTTGTGCACATCCGGGATGTTGCAAAAAAATTGACCCGAGTGCTGAAAATCGTGTGTTATAACCCACGAAAATGGCCCGAAACGCTCGTTTTCGCGAAAACACACCTGCAAACCCTTATTGCCCGGGGACAAACCCCTGGTGCTGTTATACATTAAACTATGGTCGGTACGTGGAGGAGGGACCGTCGGAGTGACGAAATGCATTATTCTGGCTTCCGTTTGAGCAAGTAATTCTCGGTTCCAAAGGCACCTAAACGGGCTGAAAAAGGCCCGAAACGTGTACCCTACGGTCCAAAAATCGATGAAAACCTCGCCAAATGACTTCTAGAAGGAGTTTGTGCACATCCGGGATGTTGCAAAAAAATTAACCCCAGTGCTGAAAATCGTGTGCTATAACCCACGAAATTGGCCCGAAACGGACGTTTTCGCGAAAACGCACCTGCAAACCCTTCTGGCGTGGAGACATACCCCTGGTGCTTTTATGCATTAAACTATGGTTGGTACGTGGAGGAGGGACCGTCGGAGTGACGAAATGCATCATTCTGGCTTCCGTTTGAGCAAGTAATTCTCGGTTCCAAAGGCACCTAAACGGGCCGAAAAAGGCCCGAAACGTGTACCCTACGGTCCAAAAATCAATGAAAGCCTCGTCAAATGTCTTCTACAAGGAGTCTGGGCACATCCGGGATGTTGCAAAAAAATTGACCCGAGTGCTGAAAATCGTGTGCTATAACCCACGAAAATGGCCCGAAACGCACATTTTCGCGAAAACGCACCTGCAAACCCTTCTGGCCCGGAGACATACCCCTGGTGCTGTTATGCATTAAACTATGGTTGGTACGTGGAGGAGGGACCGTCGGAGTGACGAAATGCATCATTCTGGCTTCCATTTGAGCAAGTAATTCTCGGTTCCAAAGGCACCTAAACGGGCCGAAAAAGCCCGAAATGTGTACCCTATGGTGCAAAAATCAATGAAAACCTCTCCAAATATCTTCTAGAAGGAGTCTGTGCACATCCGGGATGTTGCAAAAAATTTGACCCGAGTGCTGAAAATCGTGTGCTATAACCCACGAAAATGACCCGAAACGGACGTTTTCGCGAAAACGCACCTGCAAAACCTTCTGGCCTGTAGACATACCCCTGGTGTTGTTATGCATTAAACTATGGTCGGTACGTGGTGGAGGGACCGTTGTAGAGACGAAATGCATCATTCTGGCTTCCATTTGAGCAAGAAATTCTCGGTTCCAAAGGAACCTAAACGGGCCGAAAAAGGCCCGAAACGTGTACCCGATAGTCCAAAAATCAATGAAAACCTCGCCAGATGTCTTCTACAAGGAGTCTGCGCACATCCGGGATGTTGCAAAAAAATTGACCGGAATGCTAAAAATCGTGTGCTATAACCCACGAAAATGGCCCGAAACGGACGTTTTCGCGAAAACGCACCTGCAAACGCTTCTGGCCCGGGGACATACCCCTGGTGCTGTTATGCATTAAACTATGGTCGGTACGTGGAGGAAGGACCGTCGGAGTGACGAAATGCATCATTCTGGCTTCCGTTTGAGCATGTAATTCTCGGGTCCAAAGGCACCTAAACGGGCCGAAAAAGGCCCGAAACGTGTACCCTACGGTCCAAAAATCAATGAAAACCTCGCCAAATGTCTTCTAGAAGGAGTTTGTGCACATCCGGGATGTTGCAAAAAAATTGACCCGAGTGCTGAAAATCGTGTGCTATAACCCACGAAAATGGCCCGAAATGGACGTTTTCAGGAAAACACACCTGTAAACCCTTCTGGCGCGGAGACATACCCCTGGTGCTGTTATGCATTAAACTATGGTCGGTACGTTGAGGAGGGACCGTCGGAGTGACGAAATGCATCATTCTGGCTTCCGTTTGAGCAAGTAATTCTCGGTTCAAAAGGCACCTAAACGGACCGAAAAAGGCCCGAAACATGTACCCTACGGTCCAAAAATTGATGAAAACCTCGCCAAATGTCTTCTAGAAGGAGTTTGTGCAGATCCGGGATGTTGCAAAAAAATTGACCCGAGTGTTGAAAATCGTGTGTTATAACCCACGAAAATGGCCCGAAACGCTCGTTTTCTCGAAAACACACCTGCAAACCCTTATTGCACGGGGACAAACCCCTGGTGCTGTTATACATTAAACTATAGTCGGTACGTGGAGGAGGGACCGTCGGAGTGACGAAATGCATCATTCTGGCTTCCGTTTGAGCAAGTAATTCTCGGTTCCAAAGGCACCTAAACGGGCTGAAAAAGGCCCGAAACGTGTACCCTAAGGTCCAAAAATCAAAGAAAACCTCACCAAATGTCTTCTAGAAGGAGTTTGTGCACATCCGGGATGTTGCAAAAAAATTGACCCGAGTGCTGAAAATTGTGTGCTATAACCCACGAAAATGGCCCGAAACGGACGTTTTCACGAAAACGCACCTGCAAACCCTTCTGGCGCCGGGACATACCCCTGGTGCTGTTATGCATTAAACTATGGTCGGTACGTGGAGGAGGGACCGTCGGAGTGACGAAATGCATCATTCTGGCTTCCGTTTGAGCAAGTAATTCTCGGTTCCAAAGGCACCTAAACGGGCCGAAAAAGGCCTGAAACGTGTACCCTACGGTCCAAAAATCAATGAAAGCCTCGCCAAATGTCTTCTACAAGGAGTCTGGGCACATCCGGGATGTTGCAAAAAACTTGACCCGAGTGCTGAAAATCATGTGCTATAACCTACGAAAATGGCCCGAAACGGACGTTTTCGCGAAAACGCACCTGCAAACCCTTCTGGCCTGTAGACAAACCCCTGGTGCTGTTATGCATTAAACTATGGTTGGTACGTGGAGGAGGGACCGTTGTAGTGACGAAATGCATCATTCTGGCTTCCGTTTGAGCAAGTAATTCTCGGTTCCAAAGGAACCTAAACGGGTCGAAAAAGTCCCGAAACGTGTACCCTACGGTCCAAAAATAAATGAAAACCTCGCCAAATGTCTTCTACAAGGAGTCTGGGCACATCCGGGATGTTGCAAAAAAATTGACCCGAGTGCTGAAAATCGTGTGCTATTACCCACGAAAATGGCCCGAAACGGACGTTTTCACGAAAACGCACCAGCAAAACCTTCTGACGCGGAGACATACCCCTGGTGCTGTTATGCATTAAACTATGGTCGGTACGTGGAGGAGGGACCGTCGGAGTGACGAAATGCATCATTCTAGCTTCCGTTTCAGCAAGTAATTCTCGGTTCCAAAGGCACCTAAACAGGACGAAAAAGGCCCGAAACGTGGACCCTACGGTCCAAAAATCAATGAAAACCTCGCCAAATGTCTTCTACAAGGACTCTGTGTACATCCAGGATGTTGCAAAAAAATTGACCCGAGTGCTGAAAATCGTGTGCTATAACCCACGAAAATGGCCCGAAACGCACGTTTTCGTGAAAACGCACCTGCAAACCCTTCTGGCCCGGAGACATACCCCTGGTGCTGTTATGCATTAAACTATGGTCGGTACGTGGAGGAGGGACCGTCGGAGTGACGAAATGCATCATTCTGGCTTCCATTTGAGCAAGTAATTCTCGGTTCCAAAGGCACCTAAACGGGCCGAAAAAAGTCCGAAATGTGTACCCTATGGTCCAAAAATCAACGAAAACCTCGCCAAATGTCTTCTAAAAGGAGTTTGTGCACATCTGGGATGTTGCAAAAAATTTGACCCGAGTGCTGAAAATCGTGTGCTATAACCCACGAAAATGACCCAAAACGGACGTTTTCGCGAAAACGCACCTGCAAACCCTTCTGGCCCGGGGACATACCCCTGGTGCTGTTATGCATTAAACTATGGTCGGTACGTGGAGGAGGGACCGTCGGAGTGACGAAATGCATCATTCTGGCTTCCGTTTCAGCAAGTAATTCTCGGTTCCAAAGGCACCTAAACGGGCCGAAAAAGGCCCGAAACGTGTAACCTACGGTCCAAAAATCGATGAAAACCTCGCCAAATGTCTTCTAGAAGGAGTCTGTGCACATCCGGGATGTTGCAAAAAATTGACCTGAGTGCTGAAAGTCGTGTGCTATAAACCACGAAAATAGCCCGAAACGCACGTTTTCGCGAAAACGCACCTGCAAACCCTTCTGGACCGAGGACATACCGCTGGTGCTTATATACATTAAACTATGGTCGGTACGTGGAGGAGGGACTGTCGGAGTGACGAAATGCATCATTCTGGCTTCGGTTTGAGCATGTAATTCTCGGTTCCACAGGCACCTAAACGGGAAGAAAAAGGCCCGAAACGTGTACCCTACGGTCCAAAAATCAATGAAAACCTCGCCAAATGTCTTCTAGAAGGAGTTTGTGCACATCCGGGATGTTGCAAAAAAATTGACCCGAGTGCTGAAAATCGTGTGCTATAACCCACGAAAATGGCACGAAACGGACGTTTTCACGAAAACACACCTGTAAACCCTTCTGGCGCGGAGACATACCCCTGGTGCTGTTATGCATTAAACAATGGTCGGTACGTGGAGGAGGGACCGTCGGAGTGACGAAATGCATCATTCTGGCTTCCGTTTGAGCAAGTAATTCTCGGTTCAAAAGGCACCTAAACGGACCGAAAAAGGCCCGAAACATGTACCCTACGGTCCAAAAATTGATGAAAACCTCGCCAAATGTCTTCTAGAAGGAGTTTGTGCACATCCGGGATGTTGCAAAAAAATGACCCGAGTGCTGAAAATCGTGTGTTATAACCCACGAAAATGGCCCGAAACGCTCGTTTTCGCGAAAACACAACTGCAAACCCTTATTGCCCGGGGACAAACCCCTGGTGCTGTTATACATTAAACTATGGTCGGTACGTGGAGGAGGGACCGTCGGAGTGACGAAATGCATTATTCTAGCTTCCGTTTGAGCAAGTAATTCTCGGTTCCAAAGGCACCTAAACGGGCTGAAAAAGGCCCGAAACGTGTACCCTACGGTCCAAAAATCGATGAAAACCTCGCCAAATGTCTTCTAGAAGGAGTTTGTGCACATCCGGGATGTTGCAAAAAAAATTAACCCCAGTGCTGAAAATCGTGTGCTATAACCCACGAAATTGGCCCGAAACGGACGTTTTCGCGAAAACGCACCTGCAAACCCTTCTGGCGTGGAGACATACCCCTGGTGCTTTTATGCATTAAACTATGGTTGGTACGTGGAGGAGGGACCGTCGGAGTGACGAAATGCATCATTCTGGCTTCCGTTTGAGCAAGTAATTCTCGGTTCCAAAGGCACCTAAACGGGCCGAAAAAGGCCCGAAACGTGTACCCTACGGTCCAAAAATCAATGAAAGCCTCGTCAAATGTCTTCTACAAGGAGTCTGGGCACATCCGGGATGTTGCAAAAAAATTGACCCGAGTGCTGAAAATCGTGTGCTATAACCCACGAAAATGGCCCGAAACGCACATTTTCGCGAAAACGCACCTGTAAACCCTTCTGGCCCGGAGACATACCCCTGGTGCTGTTATGCATTAAACTATGGTTGGTACGTGGAGGAGGGACCGTCGGAGTGACGAAATGCATCATTCTGGCTTCCATTTGAGCAAGTAATTCTCGGTTCCAAAGGCACCTAAACGGGCCGAAAAAGCCCGAAATGTGTACCCTATGGTGCAAAAATCAATGAAAACCTCTCCAGATATCTTCTAGAAGGAGTCTGTGCACATCCGGGATGTTGCAAAAAATTTGACCCGACTGCTGAAAATCGTGTGCTATAACCCACGAAAATGACCCGAAACGGACGTTTTCGCGAAAACGCACCTGCAAAACCTTCTGGCCTGTAGACATACCCCTGGTGTTGTTATGCATTAAACTATGGTCGGTACGTGGTGGAGGGACCGTTGTAGAGACGAAATGCATCATTCTGGCTTCCATTTGAGCAAGAAATTCTCGGTTCCAAAGGAACCTAAACGGGCCGAAAAAGGCCCGAAACGTGTACCCGATAGTCCAAACATCAATGAAAACCTCACCAGATGTCTTCTACAAGGAGTCTGCGTACATCCGGGATGTTGAAAAAAATTGACCGGAGTCCTAAAAATCGTGTGCTATAACCCACGAAAATGGCCCGAAACGGACGTTTTCGCGAAAACGCACCTGCAAACGCTTCTGGCCCGGGGACATACCCCTGGTGCTGTTATGCATTAAACTATGGTCGGTACGTGGAGGAAGGACCGTCGGAGTGACGAAATGCATCATTCTGGCTTCCGTTTGAGCATGTAATTCTCGGGTCCAAAGGCACCTAAACGGGCCGAAAAAGGCCCGAAACGTGTACCCTACGGTCCAAAAATCAATGAAAACCTCGCCAAATGTCTTCTAGAAGGAGTTTGTGCACATCCGGGATGTTGCAAAAAAATTGACCCGAGTGCTGAAAATCGTGTGCTATAACCCACGAAAATGGCCCGAAATGGACGTTTTCACGAAAACACACCTGTAAACCCTTCTGGCGCGGAGACATACCCCTGGTGCTGTTATGCATTAAACTATGGTCGGTACGTTGAGGAGGGACCGTCGGAGTGACGAAATGCATCATTCTGGCTTCCGTTTGAGCAAGTAATTCTCGGTTCAAAAGGCACCTAAACGGACCGAAAAAGGCCCGAAACATGTACCCTACGGTCCAAAAATTGATGAAAACCTCGCCAAATGTCTTCTAGAAGGAGTTTGTGCACATCCGGGATGTTGCAAAAAAATTGACCCGAGTGCTGAAAATCGTGTGTTATAACCCACGAAAATGGCCCGAAACGCTCGTTTTCGCGAAAACACACCTGCAAACCCTTATTGCCCGGGGACAAACCCCTGGTGCTGTTATACATTAAACTATAGTCGGTACGTGGAGGAGGGACCGTCGGAGTGACGAAATGCATCATTCTGGCTTCCGTTTGAGCAAGTAATTCTCGGTTCCAAAGGCACCTAAACGGGCTGAAAAAGGCCCGAAACGTGTACCCTAAGGTCCAAAAATCAAAGAAAACCTCACCAAATGTCTTCTAGAAGGAGTTTGTGCACATCCGGGATGTTGCAAAAAAATTGACCCGAGTGCTGAAAATTGTGTGCTATAACCCACGAAAATGGCCCGAAACGGACGTTTTCACGAAAACGCACCTGCAAACCCTTCTGGCGCCGGGACATACCCCTGGTGCTGTTATGCATTAAACTATGGTCGGTACGTGGAGGAGGGACCGTCGGAGTGACGAAATGCATCATTCTGGCTTCCGTTTGAGCAAGTAATTCTCGGTTCCAAAGGCACCTAAACGGGCCGAAAAAGGCCTGAAACGTGTACCCTACGGTCCAAAAATCAATGAAAGCCTCGCCAAATGTCTTCTACAAGGAGTCTGGGCACATCCGGGATGTTGCAAAAAACTTGACCCGAGTGCTGAAAATCATGTGCTATAACCTACGAAAATGGCCCGAAACGGACGTTTTCGCGAAAACGCACCTGCAAACCCTTCTGGCCTGTAGACAAACCCCTGGTGCTGTTATGCATTAAACTATGGTTGGTACGTGGAGGAGGGACCGTTGTAGTGACGAAATGCATTATTCTGGCTTCCGTTTGAGCAAGTAATTCTCGGTTCCAAAGGAACCTAAACGGGTCGAAAAAGGCCCGAAACGTGTACCCTACGGTCCAAAAATAAATGAAAACCTCGCCAAATGTCTTCTACAAGGAGTCTGGGCACATCCGGGATGTTGCAAAAAAATTGACCCGAGTGCTGAAAATCGTGTGCTATTACCCACGAAAATGGCCCGAAACGGACGTTTTCACGAAAACGCACCAGCAAAACCTTCTGACGCGGAGACATACCCCTGGTGCTGTTATGCATTAAACTATGGTCGGTACGTGGAGGAGGGACCGTCGGAGTGAAGAAATGCATCATTCTGGCTTCCGTTTCAGCAAGTAATTCTCGGTTCCAAAGGCACCTAAACAGGCCGAAAAAGGCCCGAAACGTGGACCCTACGGTCCAAAAATCAATGAAAACCTCGCCAAATGTCTTCTACAAGGACTCTGTGTACATCCAGGATGTTGCAAAAAAATTGACCCGAGTGCTGAAAATGGTGTGCTATAACCCACGAAAATGGCCCGAAACGCACGTTTTTGTGAAAACGCACCTGCAAACCCTTCTGGCCCGGAGACATACCCCTGGTGCTGTTATGCATTAAACTATGGTCGGTACGTGGAGGAGGGACCGTCGGAGTGACGAAATGCATCATTCTGGCTTCCATTTGAGCAAGTAATTCTCGGTTCCAAAGGCACCTAAACGGGCCGAAAAAAGTCCGAAATGTGTACCCTATGGTCCAAAAATCAACGAAAACCTCGCCAAATGTCTTCTAAAAGGAGTTTGTGCACATCTGGGATGTTGCAAAAAATTTGACCCGAGTGCTGAAAATCGTGTGCTATAACCCACGAAAATGACCCAAAACGGTCTTTTTCGCGAAAACGCAGCTGCAAAACCTTCTGGCCTGTAGACATACCCCTGGTGCTGTTATGCATTAAACTATGGTCGGTACGTGGAGGAGGGACCGTCAGAGTGACGAAATGCATCATTCTGGCTTCCGTTTGAGCAAGTAATTCTCGGTTCCAAAGGTACCAAAACCTCGCCAGATGTCTTCTACAAGGAGTCTGCGCACATCCGGGATGTTGCAAAAAAATTGACCGAAGTGCTGAAAATCGTGTGCTATAACCCACGAAAATGGCCCGAAACGGACGTTTTCGCGAAAACGCACCTGCAAACCCTTCTGGCCCGGGGACATACCCCTGGTGCTGTTATGCATTAAACTATGGTCGGTACGTGGAGGAGGGACCGTCGGAGTGACGAAATGCATCATTCTGGCTTCCGTTTGAGCAAGTAATTCTCGGTTCCAAAGGGACCTAAACGGGCCAAAAAGCCCCGAAACGTGTACCCTACGGTCCAAAAATCAATGAAAACCTCGCCAAATGTCTTCTACAAAGAGTCTACGCACATCCGGGATGTTGCAAAAAAATTGACCGGAGTGCTGAAAATCATGTGCTATAAACCACGAAAATGGCCCGAAACGGACGTTTTCGCGAAAACGCACCTGCAAACCCTTCTGGCCCGGGGACATACCCCTGGTGCTGTTATGCATTAAACTATGGTCGGTACGTGGAGGAGGGACCGTCGGAGTGACGAAATGCATCATTCTGGCTTCCGTTTCAGCAAGTAATTCTCGGTTCCAAAGGCACCTAAACGGGCCGAAAAAGGCCCGAAACGTGTAACCTACGGTCCAAAAATCGATGAAAACCTCGCCAAATGTCTTCTAGAAGGAGTCTGTGCACATCCGGGATGTTGCAAAAAATTGACCCGAGTGCTGAAAGTCGTGTGCTATAACCCACGAAAATAGCCCGAAACGCACGTTTTCGCGAAAACGCACCTGCAAACCCTTCTGGACCGAGGACATACCGCTGGTGCTTATATACATTAAACTATGGTCGGTACGTGGAGGAGGGACTGTCGGAGTGACGAAATGCATCATTCTGGCTTCGGTTTGAGCATGTAATTCTCGGTTCCACAGGCACCTAAACGGGAAGAAAAAGGCCCGAAACGTGTACCCTACGGTCCAAAAATCAATGAAAACCTCGCCAAATGTCTTCTAGAAGGAGTTTGTGCACATCCGGGATGTTGCAAAAAAATTGACCCGAGTGCTGAAAATCGTGTGCTATAACCCACGAAAATGGCCCGAAACGGACGTTTTCGCGAAAACGCACCTGCAAACCCTTCTGGCCCGGGGACATACCCCTGGTGCTGTTATGCATTAAACTATGGTCGGTACGTGGAGGAGGGACCGTCGGAGTGACGAAATGCATCATTCTGGCTTCCGTTTGAGCAAGTAATTCTCGGTTCCAAAGGGACCTAAACGGGCCAAAAAGCCCCGAAACGTGTACCCTACGGTCCAAAAATCAATGAAAACCTCGCCAAATGTCTTCTACAAAGAGTCTACGCACATCCGGGATGTTGCAAAAAAATTGACCGGAGTGCTGAAAATCATGTGCTATAAACCACGAAAATGGCCCGAAACGGACGTTTTCGCGAAAACGCACCTGCAAACCCTTCTGGCCCGGGGACATACCCCTGGTGCTGTTATGCATTAAACTATGGTCGGTACGTGGAGGAGGGACCGTCGGAGTGACGAAATGCATCATTCTGGCTTCCGTTTCAGCAAGTAATTCTCGGTTCCAAAGGCACCTAAACGGGCCGAAAAAGGCCCGAAACGTGTAACCTACGGTCCAAAAATCGATGAAAACCTCGCCAAATGTCTTCTAGAAGGAGTCTGTGCACATCCGGGATGTTGCAAAAAATTGACCCGAGTGCTGAAAGTCGTGTGCTATAACCCACGAAAATAGCCCGAAACGCACGTTTTCGCGAAAACGCACCTGCAAACCCTTCTGGACCGAGGACATACCGCTGGTGCTTATATACATTAAACTATGGTCGGTACGTGGAGGAGGGACTGTCGGAGTGACGAAATGCATCATTCTGGCTTCGGTTTGAGCATGTAATTCTCGGTTCCACAGGCACCTAAACGGGAAGAAAAAGGCCCGAAACGTGTACCCTACGGTCCAAAAATCAATGAAAACCTCGCCAAATGTCTTCTAGAAGGAGTTTGTGCACATCCGGGATGTTGCAAAAAAATTGACCCGAGTGCTGAAAATCGTGTGCTATAACCCACGAAAATGGCCCGAAACGGACGTTTTCACGAAAACACACCTGTAAACCCTTCTGGCGCGGAGACATACCCCTGGTGCTGTTATGCATTAAACAATGGTCGGTACGTGGAGGAGGGACCGTCGGAGTGACGAAATGCATCATTCTGGCTTCCGTTTGAGCAAGTAATTCTCGGTTCCAAAGGCACCTAAACGGGCCGAAAAAGGCCCGAAACGTGTACCCTACGTTCCAAAAATCGATGAAAACCTCTCCAAATGTCTTCTAGAAGGAGTTTGTGCACATCCGGGATGTTGCAAAAAAATTGACCCGAGTGCTGAAAATCGTGTGCTATAACCCACGAAAATGGCCCGAAACGCTCGTTTTCGCGAAAACACACCTGCAAACCCTTCTTGCCCGGGGACATACCCCTGGTGCTGTTATACATTAAACTATGGTCAGTACGTGGAGGAGGGACCGTCGGAGTGACGAAATGCATCATTCTGACTTCTGTTTGAGCATGTAATTCTCGGTGCCAGAGGCACCTAAACGGGCCGAAAAAGGCCCGAAACGTGTACCCTACGGTCCAAAAATCAATGAAAACCTCGCCAAATGTCTTCTAGAAGGAGTTTGTGCACATCCGGGATGTTGCAAAAAAATTGACCCGAGTGCTGAAAATCGTGTGCTATAACCCACGAAAATGGCCCGAAACGGACGTTTTCACGAAAACGCACCTGCAAACCCTTCTGGCGCGGAGACATACCCCTGGTGCTGTTATGCATTAAACTATGGTCGATACGTGGAGGAGGGACCGTCGGAGTGATGAAATGCATCATTCTGGCTTCCGTTTCAGCAAGTAATTCTCGGTTCCAAAGGCACCTAAACGGGCCGAAAAAGGCCCGAAACGTGTAACCTACGGTCCAAAAATCGATGAAAACCTCGCCAAATGTCTTCTATAAGGAGTCTGTGCACATCCGGGATGTTGCAAAAAATTGACCCGAGTGCTGAAAATCGTGTGCTATAACCCACGAAAATAGCCCGAAACGCACGTTTTCGCGAAAACGCACCTGCAAACCCTTCTGGACCGAGGACATACCACTGGTGCTTATATACATTAAACTATGGTCGGTACGTGGAGGAGGGACTGTCGGAGTGACGAAATGCATCATTTTGGCTTCGGTTTGAGCATGTAATTCTCGGTTCCACAGGCACCTAAACGGGAAGAAAAAGGCCCGAAACGTGTACCCTACGGTCCAAAAATCAATGAAAACCTCGTCAAATGTCTTCTAGAAGGAGTTTGTGGACATCCGGGATGTTGCAAAAAAATTGACCCGAGTGCTGAAAATCGTGTGCTATAACCCACGAAAATGGCCCGAAACGGACGTTTTCACGAAAACACACCTGTAAACCCTTCTGGCGCGGAGACATACCCCTGGTGCTGTTATGCATTAAACAATGGTCGGTACGTGGAGGAGGGAACGTCGGAGTGACGAAATGCATCATTCTGGCTTCCGTTTGAGCAAGTAATTCTCGGTTCCAAAGGCACCTAAACGGGCCGAAAAAGGCCCGAAACGTGTACCCTACGTTCCAAAAATCGATGAAAACCTCTCCAAATGTCTTCTAGAAGGAGTTTGTGCACATCCGGGATGTTGCAAAAAAATTGACCCGAGTGCTGAAAATCGTGTGCTATAACCCACGAAAATGGCCCGAAACGGACGTTTTCACGAAAACGCACCTGCAAACCCTTCTGACGCGGAGACATACCCCTGGTGCTGTTATGCATTAAACTATGGTCGGTACGTGGAGGAGGGACCGTCGGAGTGACGAAATGCATCATTCTGGCTTCCGTTTCAGCAAGTAATTCTCGGTTCCAAAGGCACCTAAACGGGCCGAAAAAGGCCCGAAACGTGTAACCTACGGTCCAAAAATCGATGAAAACCTCGCCAAATGTCTTCTAGAAAGAGTCTGTGCACATCCGGGATGTTGCAAAAAATTGACCCGAGTGCTGAAAATCGTGCTATAACCCACGAAAATAGCCCGAAACGCACGTTTTCGCGAAAACGCACCTGCAAACCATTCTGGACCGAGGACATACCGCTGGTGCTTATATACATTAAACTATGGTCGGTACGTGGAGGAGGGACTGTCGGAGTGACGAAATGCATCATTCTGGCTTCGGTTTGAGCATGTAATTCTCGGTTCCACAGGCACCTAAACGGGAAGAAAAAGGCCCGAAATGTGTACCCTACGGTCCAAAAATCAATGAAAACCTCGCCAAATGTCTTCTAGAAGGAGTTTGTGCACATCCGGGATGTTGCAAAAAAATTGACCCGAGTGCTGAAAATCGTGTGCTATAACCCACGAAAATGGCCCGAAACGGACGTTTTCACGAAAACACACCTGTAAACCCTTCTGGCGCGGAGACATACCCCTGGTGCTGTTATGCATTAAACAATGGTCGGTACGTGGAGGAGGGACCGTCGGAGTGACGAAATGCATCATTCTGGCTTCCGTTTGAGCAAGTAATTCTCGGTTCCAAAGGCACCTAAACGGGCCGAAAAAGGCCCGAAACGTGTACCCTACGTTCCAAAAATCGATGAAAACCTCTCCAAATGTCTTCTAGAAGGAGTTTGTGCACATCCGGGATGTTGCAAAAAAATTGACCCGAGTGCTGAAAATCGTGTGCTATAACCCACGAAAATGGCCCGAAACGCTCGTTTTCGCGAAAACACACCTGCAAACCCTTCTTCCCGGGGACATACCCCTGGTGCTGTTATACATTAAACTATGGTCAGTACGTGGAGGAGGGACCGTCGGAGTGACGAAATGCATCATTCTGACTTCTGTTTGAGCATGTAATTCTCGGTGCCAAAGGCACCTAAACGGGCCGAAAAAGGCCCGAAACGTGTACCCTACGGTCCAAAAATCAATGAAAACCTCGCCAAATGTCTTCTAGAAGGAGTTTGTGCACATCCGGGATGTTGCAAAAAAATTGACCCGAGTGCTGAAAATCGTGTGCTATAACCCACGAAAATGGCCCGAAACGAACGTTTTCACGAAAACGCACCTGCAAACCCTTCTGGCGCGGAGACATACCCCTGGTGCTGTTATGCATTAAACTATGGTCGGTACGTGGAGGAGGGACCGTCGGAGTGACGAAATGCATCATTCTGGCTTCCATTTGAGCAAGTAATTCTCAGTTCCAAAGGCACCTAAACGGGCCGAAAGAAGCCCGAAATGTGTACCCTATGGTCCAAAAATCAATGAAAACCTCGCCAAATGTCTTCTAGAAGGAGTCTGTGCACATCCGGGATGTTGCAAAAAATTTGACCCGAGTGCTGAAAATCGTGTGCTATAACCCACGAAAATGACCCGAAACGGACGTTTTCGCAAAAACGCACCTGCAAAACCTTCTGGCCTGTAGACATACCCCTGGTGCTGTTATGCATTAAACTATGGTCGGTATGTGGAGGAGGGACCGTTGTAGAGACGAAATGCATCATTCTGGCTTCCGTTTGAGCAAGAAATTCTCGGTTCCAAAGGAATCTAAACGGGCCGAAAAAGGCCCGAAACGTGTACCCTACGGTCCAATAATCAATGAAAACCTCGCCAGATGTCTTCTACAAGGAGTCTGCGCACATCCGGGATGTTGCAAAAAAATTGACCGAAGTGCTGAAAATCGTGTGCTATAACCCACGAAAATGGCTCGAAACGGACGTTTTCGCGAAAACGCACCTGCAAACCCTTCTGGCCCAGGGACATACCCCTGGTGCTGTTATGCATTAAACTATGGTCGGTACGTGGAGGAGGGACCGTCGGAGTGACGAAATGCATCATTCTGGCTTCCGTTTGAGCAAGTAATTCTCGGTTCCAAAGGGACCTAAACGGGCCAAAAAGCCCCGAAACGTGTACCCTACGGTCCAAAAATCAATGAAAACCTCGCCAAATGTCTTCTACAAAGAGTCTACGCACATCCGGGATGTTGCAAAAAAATTGACCGGAGTGCTGAAAATCATGTGCTATAAACCACGAAAATGGCCCGAAACGGACGTTTTCGCGAAAACGCACCTGCAAACCCTTCTGGCCCGGGGACATACCCCTGGTGCTGTTATGCATTAAACTATGGTCGGTACGTGGAGGAGGGACCGTCGGAGTGACGAAATGCATCATTCTGGATTCCGTTTCAGCAAGTAATTCTCGGTTCTAAAGGCACCTAAACGGGCCGAAAAATGCCCGAAACGTGTAACCTACGGTCCAAAAATCGATGAAAACCTCGCCAAATGTCTTCTAGAAGGAGTCTGTGCACATCCGGGATGTTGCAAAAAATTGA
The DNA here is from genome assembly GCA_036936925.1 of Cenchrus fungigraminus. Classification (NCBI taxonomy): domain Eukaryota; kingdom Viridiplantae; phylum Streptophyta; class Magnoliopsida; order Poales; family Poaceae; genus Cenchrus; species Cenchrus fungigraminus. Next base: position 452,058 of record CM072770.1, on the reverse strand, counting down.
CCCGAGTGCTGAAAATCGTGTGCTATAACCCACGAAAATAGCCCGAAACGCACGTTTTCGCGAAAACGCACCTACAAACCCTTCTGGACCGGGGACATACCGCTGGTGCTTATATACATTAAACTATGGTCGGTACGTGGAGGAGGGACTGTCAGAGTGACGAAATGCATCATTCTGGCTTCCGTTTGAGCATGTAAATCACGGTTCCACAGGCACCTAAACGGGAAGAAAAAGGCCCGAAACGTGTACCCTACGGTCCAAAAATCAATGAAAACCTCGCCAAATGTCTTCTAGAAGGAGTTTGTGCACATCCGGGATGTTGCAAAAAAATTGACCCGAGTGCTGAAAATCGTGTGCTATAACCCACGAAAATGGCCCGAAACGGACGTTTTCACGAAAACACACCTGTAAACCCTTCTGGCGCGGAGACATACCCCTGGTGCTGTTATGCATTAAACAATGGTCGGTACGTGGAGGAGGGACCGTCGGAGTGACGAAATGCATCATTCTGGCTTCCGTTTGAGCAAGTAATTCTCGGTTCCAAAGGCACCTAAACGGGCCGAAAAAGGCCCGAAACGTGTACCCTACGTTCCAAAAATCAATGAAAACCTCTCCAAATGTCTTCTAGAAGGAGTTTGTGCACATCCGGGATGTTGCAAAAAAATTGACCCGAGTGCTGAAAATCGTGTGCTATAACCCATGAAAATGGCCCGAAACGCTCGTTTTCGCGAAAACACACGTGCAAACCCTTCTTGCCCGGGGCCATACCCCTGGTGCTGTTATACATTAAACTATGGTCAGTACGTGGAGGAGGGACCGTCGGAGTGACGAAATGCATCATTCTGACTTCTGTTTGAGCATGTAATTCTCGGTGCCAAAGGCACCTAAACGGGCCGAAAAAGGCCCGAAACGTGTACCCTACGGTCCAAAAATCAATGAAAACCTCGCCAAATGACTTCTAGAAGGAGTTTGTGCACATCCGGGAAGTTGCAAAAAAATTGACCCGAGTGCTGAAAATCGTGTGCTATAACCCACGAAAATGGCCCGAAACGGACGTTTTCACGAAAACACACCTGCAAACCCTTCTGGCGCGGAGACATACCCCTGGTGCTGTTATGCATTAAACTATGGTCGGTACGTGGAGGAGGGACCGTCGGAGTGACGAAATGCATCATTCTGGCTTCCATTTGAGCAAGTAATTCTCAGTTCCAAAGGCACCTAAACGGGCCGAAAGAAGCTCGAAATGTGTACCCTATGGTCCAAAAATCAATGAAAACCACGCCAAATGTCTTCTAGAAGGAGTCTGTGCACACTCGGGATGTTGCAAAAAATTTGACCCGAGTGCTGAAAATCGTGTGCTATAACCCACGAAAATGACCCGAAACGGACGTTTTCGCGAAAACGCACCTGCAAAACCTTCTGGACTGTAGACATACCCCTGGTGCTATTATGCATTAAACTATGGTCGGTATGTGGAGGAGGGACCGTTGTAGAGACGAAATGCATCATTCTAGCTTCCGTTTGAGCAAGAAATTCTCGGTTCCAAAGGAACCTAAACGGGCCGAAAAAGGCCCGAAACGTGTACCCTACGGTCCAAAAATCAATGAAAACCTCGCCAGATGTCTTCTACAAGGAGTCTGCGCACATCCGGGATGTTGCAAAAAAATTGACCGAAGTGCTGAAAATCGTGTGCTATAACCCACGAAAATGGCCCGAAACGAACGTTTTCGCGAAAAGGCACCTGCAAACCCTTCTGGCCCGGGGACATACCCCTGGTGCTGTTATGCATTAAACTATGGTCGGTACGTGGAGGAGGGACCGTCGGAGTGACGAAATGCATCATTCTGGCTTCCGTTTGAGCAAGTAATTCTCGGTTCCAAAGGGACCTAAACGGGCCAAAAAGCCCGAAACGTGTACCCTACGGTCCAAAAATCAATGAAAACCTCGCCAAATGTCTTCTACAAAGAGTCTACGCACATCCGGGATGTTGCAAAAAAATTGACCGGAGTGCTGAAAATCATGTGCTATAAACCACGAAAATGGCCCGAAACGGACATTTTCGCGAAAACGCACCTGCAAACCCTTCTGGCCCGGGGACATACCCCTGGTGCTGTTATGCATTAAACTATGGTCGGTACGTGGAGGAGGGACCGTCGGAGTGACGAAATGCATCATTCTGGATTCCGTTTCAGCAAGTAATTCTCGGTTCTAAAGGCACCTAAACGGGCCGAAAAAGGCCCGAAACGTGTAACCTACGGTCCAAAAATCGGTGAAAACCTCGCCAAATGTCTTCTAGAAGGAGTCTGTGCACATCCGGGATGTTGCAAAAAATTGACCCGAGTGCTGAAAATCGTGTGCTATAACCCACGAAAATAGCCCGAAACGCACGTTTTCGCAAAAACGCACCTGCAAACCCTTCTGGACCGGGGACATACCGCTGGTGCTTATATACATTAAACTATGGTCGGTACGTGGAGGAGGGACTGTCAGAGTGACGAAATGCATCATTCTGGCTTCCGTTTGAGCATGTAAATCTCGGTTCCACAGGCACCTAAACGGGAAGAAAAAGGCCCGAAATGTGTACCCTAAGGTCCAAAAATCAATGAAAACCTCGCCAAATGTCTTCTAGAAGGAGTTTGTGCACATCCGGGATGTTGCAAAAAAATTGACCCGAGTGCTGAAAATCGTGTGCTATAACCCACGAAAATGGCCCGAAACGGACGTTTTCACGAAAACACACCTGTAAACCCTTCTGGCGCGGAGACATACCCCTGGTGCTGTTATGCATTAAACTATGGTCGGTACGTGGAGGAGGGACCGTCGGAGTGACGAAATGCATCATTCTGGCTTCCGTTTGAGCAAGTAATTCTCGGTTCAAAAGGCACCTAAACGGACCGAAAAAGGCCCGAAACATGTACCCTACGGTCCAAAAATTGATGAAAACCTCGCCAAATGTCTTCTAGAAGGAGTTTGTGCACATCCGGGATGTTGCAAAAAAATTGACCCGAGTGCTGAAAATCGTGTGCTATAACCCACGAAAATGGCTTGAAACGGACGTTTTCGCGAAAACGCACCTGCAAACCCTTCTGGCGTGGAGACATACCCCTGGTGCTGTTATGCATTAAACAATGGTCGGTACGTGGAGGAGGGACCGTCGGAGTGACGAAATGCATCATTCTGGCTTCCGTTTGAGCAAGTAATTCTCGGTTCCAAAGGCACCTAAACGGGCCGAAAAAGGCCCGAAACGTGTACCCTACGTTCCAAAAATCGATGAAAACCTCTCCAAATGTCTTCTAGAAGGAGTTTGTGCACATCCGGGATGTTGCAAAAAAATTGACCCGAGTGCTGAAAATCGTGTGCTATAACCCACGAAAATGGCCCGAAACGCTCGTTTTCGCGAAAACACACCTGCAAACCCTTCTTGCCCGGGGACATACCCCTGGTGCTGTTATACATTAAACTATGGTCAGTACGTGGAGGAGGGACCGTCGGAGTGACGAAATGCATCATTCTGACTTCTGTTTGAGCATGTAATTCTCGGTGCCAAAGGCACCTAAACGGGCCGAAAAAGGCCCGAAACGTGTACCCTACGGTCCAAAAATCAATGAAAGCCTCGCCAAATGTTTTCTACAAGGACTCTGTGTACATCCGGGATGTTGCAAAAAAATGGACCCGAGTGCTGAAAATCGTGTGCTATAACCCACGAAAATGGCCCGAAACGCACGTTTTCGCGAAAACGCACCTGCAAACCCTTCTGGCGTGGAGACATACCCCTGGTGCTGTTATGCATTAAACTATGGTCGGTACATGGAGGAGGGACCGTCGGAGTGACGAAATGCATCATTCTGGCTTCCATTTGAGCAAGTAATTCTCGGTTCCAAAGGCACCTAAATGGGCCGAAAAAGGCCCGAAACGTGGACCCTATGGTCCAAAAATCAATGAAAACCTCGCCAAATGTCTTCTACAAGGACTCTGTGTACATCCGGGATGTTGCAAAAAAATTGACCCGAGTGCTGAAAATCGTGTGCTATAACCCATGAAAATGGCCCGAAACGCACATTTTCGCAAAACGCACCTGCAAACCCTTCTGGCCCGGAGACATACCCCTGGTGCTGTTATGCATTAAACTATGGTCGGTACGTGGAGGAGGGACCATCGGAGTGACGAAATGCATCATTCTGGCTTCCATTTGAGCAAGTAATTCTCGGTTCCAAAGGCACCTAAACGGGCCGAAAAAAGCCCGAAATGTGTACCCTATGGTCCAAAAATCAATGAAAACCTCGCCAAATGTCTTCTAGAAGGAGTCTGTGCACATCCGGGATGTTGCAAAAAATTTGACCCGAGTGCTGAAAATCGTGTGCTATAACCCACGAAAATGACCCGAAACGGACGTTTTCGCGAAAACGCACCTGCAAAACCTTCTGGCCTGTAGACATACCCCTGGTGCTGTTATGCATTAAACTATGGTCGGTACGTGGAGGAGGGACCGTTGTAGAGACGAAATGCATCATTCTGGCTTCCGTTTGAGCAAGAAATTCTCGGTTCCAAAGGAACCTAAATGGGCCGAAAAAGGCCCGAAATGTGTACCCTACAGTCCAAAAATCAATGAAAACGTCGCCAGATGTCTTCTAGAAGGAGTCTGCGCACATCCGGGATGTTGCAAAAAAATTGACCGGAGTGCTGAAAATCGTGTGCTATAACCCACGAAAATGGCCCGAAACGGACGTTTTCGCGAAAACGCACCTGCAAACCCTTCTGGCCCGGGGACAAAACCCTGGTGCTGTTATGCATTAAACTATGGTCGGTACGTGGAGGAGGGACCGTCGGAGTGACGACATGCATCATTCTGGCTTCCGTTTGAGCAAGTAATTCTCGGTTCCAAAGGCACCTAAACGGGCCAAAAAGCCCCGAAACGTGTACCCTACGGTACAAAAATCAATGAAAACCTCGCCAAATGTCTTCTACAAGGAGTCTGTGCACATCCGGGATGTTGCAAAAAACTTGACCCGAGTGCTGAAAATCATGTGCTATAACCCACGAAAATGGCCCGAAACGGTCGTTTTCGCGAAAACGCACCTGCAAACCCTTCTGGCCTGTAGACAAACCCCTGTTGCTGTTATGCATTAAACTATGGTTGGTACATGGAGGAGGGACCGTTGTAGTGACGAAATGCATCATTCTGGCTTCCGTTTGAGCAAGTAATTCTCGGTTCCAAAGGAACCTAAATGGGCCGAAAAAGGCCCGAAACGTGTACCCTACGGTCCAAAAATCAATGAAAACCTCGCCAAATGTCTTCTACAAGGAGTCTGGGCACATCCGGGATGTTGCAAAAAAATTAACCAGAGTGCTGAAAATCGTGTGCTATTACCCACGAAAATGGCCCGAAACAGACGTTTTCACGAAAATGCACCTGCAAACCCTTCTGGCGCGGAGACATACCCCTGGTGCTGTTATGCATTAAACTATGGTCGGTACGTGGAGGAGGGACCTTCGGAGTGACGAAATGCATTATTGTGGCTTCCGTTTGAGCAAGTAATTCTCGGTTCCAAGGGCACCTAAACGGGCCGAAAAAGGCCTGAAACGTGTACCCTACGGTGCAAAAATCAATAAAAGCCTCGCTAAATGTCTTCTACCAGGACACTGTGTAAATCCGGGATGTTGCGAAAAACTTGACCCGAGTGCTGAAAATCGTGTGCCATAACCCACGAAAATGGCCCGAAATAGACGTTTTCACGAAAACGCACCTGCAAACCCTTCTGGCCTGTAGACAAACCCCTGGTGTTGTTATGCATTAAACTATGGTTGGTACATGGAGGAGGGACCGTTGTAGTGACGAAATACATCATTCTGGCTTCCGTTTGAGCATGTAATTCTCGGGTCCAAAGGCACCTAAACGGGCCGAAAAAGGCCCGAAACGTGTACCCTACGGTCCAAAAATCAATGAAAACCTCGCCAAATGTCTTATACAAGGAGTCTGTGCACATCCGGGATGTTGCAAAAAAATTGACCCGAGTGCTGAAAATCGTGTGCTATTACCCACGAAAATGGCCCGAAACGGACGTTTTCACGAAAACGTACCTGCAAACCCTTCTGACGCGGAGACATACCCCTGGTGCTGTTATGCATTAAACTATGGTCGGTACGTGGAGGAGGGACCGTCGGAGTGACAAAATGCATCATTATTGCTTCCGTTTGAGCAAGTAATTCTCGGTTCCAAAGGCACCTAAACAGGCCGAAAAAGGCCTGAAATGTGTACCCTACGGTCCAAAAATCAATGAAAGCCTCGCCAAATGTCTTCTATATGGACAATGTGTACATCCGGGATGTTGCAAAAAACTTGACCCGAGTGCTGAAAATCGTGTGCTATAACCCACGAAAATGGCCCGAAAAGACATTTTCGCGAAAACGCACCTGCAAACCCTTCTGGCCTGTAGACAAACCCCTGGTGCTGTTATACATTAAACTATGGTTGGTACGTGGAGGAGGGACCGTTGTAGCGACAAAATGCATCATTCTGGCTTCCGTTTGAGCAAGTAATTCTCGGTTCCAAAGGCACCTAAACGGGCCGAAAAAGGCCTGAAACGTGTACCCTACGGTCCAAAAATCAATGAAAGCCTCGCCAAATGTCTTCTACAAGGACTCTGTGTACATCCAGGATGTTGCAAAAAACTTGACCCGAGTGCTGAAAATCGTGTGCTACAACCCAAGAAAATGGCCCGAAACGGACGTTTTCGCGAAAACGCACCTGCAAACCCTTATGGCCTGTAGACAAACCCCTGGTGCTGTTATGCATTAAACTATGGTTGGTACGTGGAGGAGGGACCGTTGTAGTGACGAAATGCATCATTCTGGCTCCCGTTTGAGCAAGTAATTCTCGGTTCCAAAGGAACCTAAACGGGCCGAAAAAGGCCCGAAACGTGTACCCTACGGTCCAAAAATCAATGAAAACCTCGCCAAATGTCTTCTACAAGGAGTCTGGGCACATCCGGGATGTCGCAAAAAAATTGACCCGAGTGCTGAAAATCGTGTGCTATTACCCACGAAAATGGCCCGAAACGGACGTTTTAACGAAAACGCACCTGCAAACCCTTCTGGCGCGGAGACAAACCCCTGGTGCTGTTATGCATTAAACTATGGTCGGTACGTGGAGGAGGGACCATCGGAGTGACGAAATGCATCATTCTGGCTTCCGTTTGAGCAAGTAATTCTCGGTTCCAAAGGCACCTAAACGGGCCGAAAAAGGCCTGAAACGTGTACCCTACGGTCCAAAAATCAATGAAAGCCTCGCCAAATGTCTTCTACAAGGACTCTGTGTACATCCAGGATGTTGCAAAAAACTTGACCCGAGTGCTGAAAATCGTGTGCTATAACCCAAGAAAATGGCCCGAAACGGACGTTTTCGCGAAAACGCACCTGCAAACCCTTATGGCCGGTAGACAAACCCCTGGTGCTGTTATGCATTAAACTATGGTTGGTACGTGGAGGAGGGACCGTTGTAGTGACGAAATGCATCATTCTGGCTTCCGTTTGAGCAAGTAATTCTCGGTTCCAAAGGTACCTAAACGGGCTGAAAAAGGCCCGAAACGTGTACCCTACGGTCCAAAAATCAATGAAAACCTCGCCAAATGTCTTCTACAAGGAGTCTGGGCACATCCGGGATGTTGCAAAAAAATTGACCCGAGTGCTGAAAATCGTGTGCTATTACCCACGAAAATGGCCCGAAACGGACGTTTTAACGAAAATGCACCTGCAAACCCTTCTGGCGCGGAGACAAACCCCTGGTGCTGTTATGCATTAAACTATGGTCGGTACGTGGAGGAGGGACCGTCGGAGTGACCAAATGCATCATTCTGGCTTTCGTTTGAGCAAGTAATTCTCGGTTCCAAAGGCACCTAAACGAGCCGAAAAACGCCTGAAACGTGTACCCTACGGTCCAAAAATCAATGAAAGCCTCGCCAAATGTCTTCTACAAGGACACTGTGTACATCCGGGATGTTGTGAAAAACTTGACCCGAGTGCTGAAAATCGTGTGCTATAACCCACGAAAATGGCCCGAAACAGAGGTTTTCGCGAAAACGCACCTGCAAAACCTTTTGGCCTGTAGACAAACCCGTGATGTTGTTAAGCATTAAACTATGGTTGGTACATGGAGGAGGGACCGTTGTAGTGACGAAATACATCATTCTGGCTTCTTCCGTGTGAGCAAGTAATATTCGGTTCCAAAGGAACCTAAACGGGTTGAAAAAGGCCCGAAACGTGTACCCTACGGTCCAAAAATCAATGAAAACCTCGCCAAATGTCTTCTACATGGAGTCTGGGCACATCCGGGATGTTGCAAAAAAATTGACCCGAGTGCTGAAAATCGTGTGCTATTACCCACGAAAATGGCCCGAAACGGACGTTTTCACGAAAACGCACCTGCAAACACTTCTGACGCGGAGACATACCCCTGGTGCTGTTATGCATTAAACTATGGTCGGTACGTGGAGGAGGGACCGTCGGAGTGACAAAATGCATCATTCAGGCTTCCGTTTGAGCAAGTAATTCTCGGTTCCAAAGGCACCTAAACGGGCCGAAAAAGGCCTGAAACGTGTACCCTACGGTCCAAAAATCAATGAAAGCCTCGCCAAATGTCTTCTACAAGGACTATGTGTACATCCGGGATGTTGCAAAAAACTTGACCCGAGTGCTGAAAATCGTGTGCTATAACCCACGAAAATGGCCCGAAACGGACGTTTTCGCGAAAACGCACCTGCAAACCCTTCTGGCCTGTAGACAAACCCCTGGTGCTGTTATGCATTAAACTATAGTTGGTACGTGGAGGAGGGACTGTTGTAGCGACGAAATGCATCATTCTGGCTTCCGTTTGAGCAAGTAATTCTCGGTTCCAAAGGAACCTAAACGGGCCGAAAAAGGCCCGAAACGTGTACCCTACGGTCCAAAAATCAATGAAAACCTCGCCAAATGTCTTCTACAAGGAGTCTGGGCACATCCGGGATGTTGCAAAAAAATTGACCCGAGTGCAGAAAATCGTGTTCTATTACCCACGAAAATGGCCCGAAACTGACATTTTAACGAAAACGCACCTGCAAACCCTTCTGGCGCGGAGACAAACCCCTGGTGCTGTTATGCATTAAACTATGGTCGGTACGTGGAGGAGGGACCGTCGGAGTGACGAAATGCATCATTCTGGCTTCCGTTTGAGCAAGTAATTCTCGGTTCCAAAGGCACCTAAACGGGCCGAAAAAGGCCTGAAACGTGTACCCTACGGTCCAAAAATCAATGAAAGCCTCGCCAAATGTCTTCTACAAGGACTCTGTGTACATCCGGGATGTTGCAAAAAACCTAACCCGAGTGCTGAAAATCGTGTGCTATAACCCATGAAAATGGCCCGAAACGGACGTTTTCGCGAAAACGCACCTGCAAACCCTTATGGCCTGTAGACAAACCCCTGGTGCTGTTATGCATTAAACTATGGTTGGTACGTGGAGGAGGGACCGTTGTAGTGACGAAATGCATCATTCTGGCTTCCGTTTGAGCAAGTAATTCTCGGTTCCAAAGGAACCTAAACGGGCCGAAAATGGCCCGAAACGTGTACCCTACGGTCCAAAAATCAATGGAAACCTCGCCAAATGTCTTCTACAAGGAGTCTGGGCACATCCGGGATGTTGGTAAAAAATTGACCCGAGTGCTGAAAATCTTGTGCTATTACCCACTAAAATGGCCCGAAACGGACGTTTTCACGAAAACGCACCTGCAAACCCTTCTGGCGCTTTGACATACCCATGGTGCTGTAATGCATTAAACTATGGTCGGTACGTGGAGGAGGGACCTTCGGAGTGACGAAATGCATCATTCTGGCTTCCGTTTTAGCAAGTAATTCTCGGTTCCAAAGGCACCTAAACGGGCCGAAAAAGGCCTGAAACGTGTACCCTACGGTCCAAAAATCAATAAAAGCCTTGCCAAATGTCTTGTACAAGGACTCTGTGTACATCCGGGATGTTGCAAAAAACTTGACCCGAGTGCTGAAAATCGTGTGCTATAACCCACGAAAATGGCCCGAAACAGACGTTTTCGCGAAAATGCACCTGCAAACCCTTCTGGCCTGTAGACAAACCCCTGGTGCTGTTATGCATTAAACTATGGTTGGTACGTGGAGGAGGGACCGTTGTAGTGACGAAATGCATCATTCTGGCTTCCGTTTGAGCAAGTAATTCTCGGTTCCAAAGGAACGTAAACGGGCCGAAAAAGGCCCGAAACGTGTACCCTATGGTCCAAAAATCAATGAAAACCTCGCCAAATGTCTTCCACAAGGAGTCTGTGTACATCCGGGATGTTGCAAAAAACTTGACCCGAGTGCTGAAAATTGTGTGCTATAACCCATGAAAATGGCCCGAAACGGACGTTTTCGCGAAAACGCACCTGCAAACCCTTATGGCCTGTAGACAAACCCCTGGTGCTGTTATGCATTAAACTATGGTTGGTACGTGGAGGAGGGACCGTTGTAGTGACGAAATGCATCATTCTGGCTTCCGTTTGAGCAAGTAATTCTCGGTTCCAAAGGAACCTAAACGGGCCGAAAAAGGCCCGAAACGTGTACCCTACGGTCCAAAAATCAATGAAAACCTCGCCAAATGTCTTCTACAAGGAGTCTGGGCACATCCGGGATGTTGCTAAAAAATTGACCCGAGTGCTGAAAATCGTGTGCTATTACCCACGAAAATGGCCCGAAACGGACGTTTTCACGAAAACGCACCTGCAAACCCTTCTGGCGCGGAGACATACCCATGGTGCTGTTATGCATTAAACTATGGTCGGTACGTGGAGGAGGGACCTTCGGAGTGACGAAATGCATCATTCTAGCTTCCGTTTGAGCAAGTAATTCTCGGTTCCAAAGGCACCTAAACGGGCCGAAAAAGGCCTGAAACGTGTACCCTACGGTCCAAAAATCAATGAAAGCCTCGCCAAATGTCTTCTACAAGGACTCTGTGTACATCCGGGATGTTGCAAAAAACTTGACCCGAGTGCTGAAAATCGTGTGCTATAACCCACGAAAATTGCCCGAAACAGACGTTTTCGCGAAAATGCACCTGCAAACCCTTCTGGCCTGTAGACAAACCCCTGGTGCTGTTATGCATTAAACTATGGTTGGTACGTGGAGGAGGGACCGTTGTAGTGACGAAATGCATCATTCTGGCTTCCGTTTGAGCAAGTAATTCTCGGTTCCAAAGGAACGTAAACGGGCCGAAAAAGGCCCGAAACGTGTACCCTATGGTCCAAAAATCAATGAAAACCTCGCCAAATGTCTTCCACAAGGAGTCTGGGCACATCCGGGATGTTGCAAAAAAATTGACCCGAGTGCTGAAAATCGTGTGCTATTACCCACGAAAATGGCCCGAAACGGACGTTTTAACGAAAACGCACCTGCAAACCCTTCTGGCGCGGAGACAAACCCCTGGTGCTGTTATGCATTAAACTATGGTCGGTACGTGGAGGAGGGACCGTCGGAGTGACGAAATGCATCATTCCGGCTTCCGTTTGAGCAAGTAATTCTCGGTTCCAAAGGCAACTAAACGGGCCGAAAAAGGCCTGAAACGTGTACCCTACGGTCCAAAAATCAATGAAAGCCTCGCCAAATGTCTTCTACAAGGACTCTGTGTACATCCGGGATGTTGCAAAAAACTTGACCCGAGTGCTGAAAATCGTGTGCTATAACCCACGAAAATTGCCCGAAACAGACGTTTTCGCGAAAATGCACCTGCAAACCCTTCTGGCCTGTAGACAAACCCCTGGTGCTGTTATACATTAAACTATGGTTGGTACGTGGAGGAGGGACCGTTGTAGTGACGAAATGCATCATTCTGGCTTCCGTTTGAGCAAGTAATTCTCAGTTCCAAAGGAACGTAAACGGGCCGACAAAGGCCCGAAACGTGTACCCTACGGTCCAAAAATCAATGAAAACCTCGCCAAATGTCTTCTACAAGGAGTCTGGGCACATCCGGGATGTTGTAAAAAAATTGACCCGAGTGCTGAAAATCGTGTGCTATTACCCACGAAAATGGCCCGAAACGGACGTTTTAACGAAAACGCACCTGCAAACCCTTCTGGCGCGGAGACAAACCCCTGGTGCTGTTATGCATTAAACTATGGTCGGTATGTGGAGGAGGGACCGTCGGAGTGACGAAATGCATCATTCCGGCTTCCGTTTGAGCAAGTAATTCTCGGTTCCAAAGGCACCTAAACGGGCCGAAAAAGGCCTGAAACGTGTACCCTACGGTCCAAAAATCAATGAAAGCCTCGCCAAATGTCTTCTACAAGGACTCTGTGTACATCCGGGATGTTGCAAAAAACTTGACCCGAGTGCTGAAAATCGTGTGCTATAACCCATGAAAATGGCCCGAAACGGACGTTTTCGCGAAAACGCACCTGCAAACCCTTATGGCCTGTAGACAAACCCCTGGTGCTGTTATGCATTAAACTATGGTTGGTACGTGGAGGAGGGACCGTTGTAGTGACGAAATGCATCATTCTGGCTTCCGTTTGAGCAAGTAATTCTCGGTTCCAAAGGAACCTAAACGGGCCGAAAAAGGCCCGAAACGTGTACCCTACGGTCCAAAAATCAATGAAAACCTCGCCAAATGTCTTCTACAAGGAGTCTGGGCACATCCGGGATGTTGCTAAAAAATTGACCCGAGTGCTGAAAATCTTGTGCTATTACCCACTAAAATGGCCCGAAACGGACGTTTTCACGAAAACGCACCTGCAAACCCTTCTGGCGCTTTGACATACCCATGGTGCTGTAATGCATTAAACTATGGTCGGTACGTGGAGGAGGGACCTTCGGAGTGACGAAATGCATCATTCTGGCTTCCGTTTTAGCAAGTAATTCTCGGTTCCAAAGGCACCTAAACGGGCCGAAAAAGGCCTGAAACGTGTACCCTACGGTCCAAAAATCAATAAAAGCCTTGCCAAATGTCTTGTACAAGGACTCTGTGTACATCCGGGATGTTGCAAAAAACTTGACCCGAGTGCTGAAAATCGTGTGCTATAACCCACGAAAATGGCCCGAAACAGACGTTTTCGCGAAAATGCACCTGCAAACCCTTCTGGCCTGTAGACAAACCCCTGGTGCTGTTATGCATTAAACTATGGTTGGTACGTGGAGGAGGGACCGTTGTAGTGACGAAATGCATCATTCTGGCTTCCGTTTGAGCAAGTAATTCTCGGTTCCAAAGGAACGTAAACGGGCCGAAAAAGGCCCAAAACGTGTACCCTACGGTCCAAAAATCAATGAAAACCTCGCCAAATGTCTTCCACAAGGAGTCTGGGCACATCCGGGATGTTGCAAAAAAATTGACCCGAGTGCTGAAAATCGTGTGCTATTACCCACGAAAATGGCCCGAAACGGACGTTTTAACGAAAACGCACCTGCAAACCCTTCTGGCGCGGAGACAAACCCCTGGTGCTGTTATGCATTAAACTATGGTCGGTACGTGGAGGAGGGACCGTCGGAGTGACGAAATGCATCATTCCGGCTTCCGTTTGAGCAAGTAATTCTCGGTTCCAAAGGCAACTAAACGGGCCGAAAAAGGCCTGAAACGTGTACCCTACGGTCCAAAAATCAATGAAAGCCTCGCCAAATGTCTTCTACAAGGACTCTGTGTACATCCGGGATGTTGCAAAAAACTTGACCCGAGTGCTGAAAATCGTGTGCTATAACCCATGAAAATGGTCCGAAACGGACGTTTTCGCGAAAACGCACCTGCAAACCCTTATGGCCTGTAGACAAACCCCTGGTGCTGTTATGCATTAAACTATGGTTGGTACGTGGAGGAGGGACCGTTGTAGTGACGAAATGCATCATTCTGGCTTCCGTTTGAGCAAGTAATTCTCGGTTCCAAAGGAACCTAAACGGGCCGAAAAAGGCCCGAAACGTGTACCCTACGGTCCCAAAATCAATGAAAACCTCGCCAAATGTCTTCTACAAGGAGTCTGGGCACATCCGGGATGTTGCTAAAAAATTGACCCGAGTGCTGAAAATCGTGTGCTATTACCCACGAAAATGGCCCGAAACGGACGTTTTCACGAAAACGCACCTGCAAACCCTTCTGGCGCGGAGACATACCCATGGTGCTGTTATGCATTAAACTATGGTCGGTACGTGGAGGAGGGACCTTCGGAGTGATGAAATGCATCATTCTAGCTTCCGTTTGAGCAAGTAATTCTCGGTTCCAAAGCCACCTAAACGGGCCGAAAAAGGCCTGAAACGTGTACCCTACGGTCCAAAAATCAATGAAAGCCTCGCCAAATGTCTTCTACAAGGACTCTGTGTACATCCGGGATGTTGCAAAAAACTTGACCCGAGTGCTGAAAATCGTGTGCTATAACCCACGAAAATTGCCCGAAATAGACGTTTTCGCGAAAATGCACCTGCAAACCCTTCTGGCCTGTAGACAAACCCCTGGTGCTGTTATGCATTAAACTATGGTTGGTACGTGGAGGAGGGACCGTTGTAGTGACGAAATGCATCATTCTGGCTTCCGTTTGAGCAAGTAATTCTCAGTTCCAAAGGAACGTAAACGGGCCGACAAAGGCCCGAAACGTGTACCCTACGGTCCAAAAATCAATGAAAACCTCGCCAAATGTCTTCTACAAGGAGTCTGGGCACATCCGGGATGTTGTAAAAAAATTGTCCCGAGTGCTGAAAATCGTGTGCTATTACCCACGAAAATGGCCCGAAACGGACGTTTTAACGAAAACGCACCTGCAAACCCTTCTGGCGCGGAGACAAACCCCTGGTGCTGTCATGCATTAAACTATGGTCGGTACGTGGAGGAGGGACTGTCGGAGTGACGAAATGCATCATTCCGGCTTCCGTTTGAGCAAGTAATTCTCGGTTCCAAAGGCACCTAAACGGGCCGAAAAAGGCCTGAAACGTGTACCCTACGGTCCAAAAATCAATGAAAGCCTCGCCAAATGTCTTCTACAAGGACTCTGTGTACATCCGGGATGTTGCAAAAAACTTGACCCGAGTGCTGAAAATCGTGTGCTATAACCCATGAAAATGGCCCGAAACGGACGTTTTCGCGAAAACGCACCTGCAAACCCTTATGGCCTGTAGACAAACCCCTGGTGCTGTTATGCATTAAACTATGGTTGGTACGTGGAGGAGGGACCGTTGTAGTGACGAAATGCATCATTCTGGCTTCCGTTTGAGCAAGTAATTCTCGGTTCCAAAGGAACCTAAACGGGCCGAAAAAGGCCCGAAACGTGTACCCTACGGTCCAAAAATCAATGAAAACCTCGCCAAATGTCTTCTACAAGGAGTCTGGGCACATCCGGGATGTTGGTAAAAAATTGACCCGAGTGCTGAAAATCTTGTGCTATTACCCACTAAAATGGCCCGAAACGGACGTTTTCACGAAAACGCACCTGCAAACCCTTCTGGCGCTTTGACATACCCATGGTGCTGTAATGCATTAAACTATGGTCGGTACGTGGAGGAGGGACCTTCGGAGTGACGAAATGCATCATTCTGGCTTCCGTTTTAGCAAGTAATTCTCGGTTCCAAAGGCACCTAAACGGGCCGAAAAAGGCCTGAAACGTGTACCCTACGGTCCAAAAATCAATAAAAGCCTTGCCAAATGTCTTGTACAAGGACTCTGTGTACATCCGGGATGTTGCAAAAAACTTGACCCGAGTGCTGAAAATCGTGTGCTATAACCCACCAAAATGGCCCGAAACAGACGTTTTCGCGAAAATGCACCTGCAAACCCTTCTGGCCTGTAGACAAACCCCTGGTGCTGTTATGCATTAAACTATGGTTGGTACGTGGAGGAGGGACCGTTGTAGTGACGAAATGCATCATTCTGGCTTCCGTTTGAGCAAGTAATTCTCGGTTCCAAAGGAACGTAAACGGGCCGAAAAAGGCCCGAAACGTGTACCCTATGGTCCAAAAATCAATGAAAACCTCGCCAAATGTCTTCCACAAGGAGTCTGGGCACATCCGGGATGTTGCAAAAAAATTGACCCGAGTGCTGAAAATCGTGTGCTATTACCCACGAAAATGGCCCGAAACGGACGTTTTAACGAAAACGCACCTGCAAACCCTTCTGGCGCGGAGACAAACCCCTGGTGCTGTTATGCATTAAACTATGGTCGGTACGTGGAGGAGGGACCGTCGGAGTGACGAAATGCATCATTCCGGCTTCCGTTTGAGCAAGTAATTCTCGGTTCCAAAGGCAACTAAACGGGCCGAAAAAGGCCTGAAACGTGTACCCTACGGTCCAAAAATCAATGAAAGCCTCGCCAAATGTCTTCTACAAGGACTCTGTGTACATCCGGGATGTTGCAAAAAACTTGACCCGAGTGCTGAAAATCGTGTGCTATAACCCATGAAAATGGCCCGAAACGGACGTTTTCGCGAAAACGCACCTGCAAACCCTTATGGCCTGTAGACAAACCCCTGGTGCTGTTATGCATTAAACTATGGTTGGTACGTGGAGGAGGGACCGTTGTAGTGACGAAATGCATCATTCTGGCTTCCGTTTGAGCAAGTAATTCTCGGTTCCAAAGGAACCTAAACGGGCCGAAAAAGGCCCGAAACGTGTACCCTACGGTCCAAAAATCAATGAAAACCTCGCCAAATGTCTTCTACAAGGAGTCTGGGCACATCCGGGATGTTGCTAAAAAATTGACCCGAGTGCTGAAAATCGTGTGCTATTACCCACGAAAATGGCCCGAAACGGACGTTTTCACGAAAACGCACCTGCAAACCCTTCTGGCGCGGAGACATACCCATGGTGCTGTTATGCATTAAACTATGGTCGGTACGTGGAGGAGGGACCTTCGGAGTGATGAAATGCATCATTCTAGCTTCCGTTTGAGCAAGTAATTCTCGGTTCCAAAGGCACCTAAACGGGCCGAAAAAGGCCTGAAACGTGTACCCTACGGTCCAAAAATCAATGAAAGCCTCGCCAAATGTCTTCTACAAGGACTCTGTGTACATCCGGGATGTTGCAAAAAACTTGACCCGAGTGTTGAAAATCGTGTGCTATAACCCACGAAAATTGCCCGAAACAGACGTTTTCGCGAAAATGCACCTGCAAACCCTTCTGGCCTGTAGACAAACCCCTGGTGCTGTTATGCATTAAACTATGGTTGGTACGTGGAGGAGGGACCGTTGTAGTGACGAAATGCATCATTCTGGCTTCCGTTTGAGCAAGTAATTCTCAGTTCCAAAGGAACGTAAACGGGCCGACAAAGGCCCGAAACGTGTACCCTACGGTCCAAAAATCAATGAAAACCTCGCCAAATGTCTTCTACAAGGAGTCTGGGCACATCCGGGATGTTGTAAAAAAATTGACCCGAGTGCTGAAAATCGTGTGCTATTACCCACGAAAATGGCCCGAAACGGACGTTTTAACGAAAACGCACCTGCAAACCCTTCTGGCGCGGAGACAAACCCCTGGTGCTGTTATGCATTAAACTATGGTCGGTACGTGGAGGAGGGACCGTCGGAGTGACGAAATGCATCATTCCGGCTTCCGTTTGAGCAAGTAATTCTCGGTTCCAAAGGCACCTAAACGGGCCGAAAAAGGCCTGAAACGTGTACCCTACGGTCCAAAAATCAATGAAAGCCTCGCCAAATGTCTTCTACAAGGACTCTGTGTACATCCGGGATGTTGCAAAAAACTTGACCCGAGTGCTGAAAATCGTGTGCTATAACCCATGAAAATGGCCCGAAACGGACGTTTTCGCGAAAACGCACCTGCAAACCCTTATGGCCTGTAGACAAACCCCTGGTGCTGTTATGCATTAAACTATGGTTGGTACGTGGAGGAGGGACCGTTGTAGTGACGAAATGCATCATTATGGCTTCCGTTTGAGCAAGTAATTCTCGGTTCCAAAGGAACCTAAACGGGCCGAAAATGGCCCGAATCGTGTACCCTACGGTCCAAAAATCAATGAAAACCTCGCCAAATGTCTTCTACAAGGAGTCTGGGCACATCCGGGATGTTGGTAAAAAATTGACCCGAGTGCTGAAAATCTTGTGCTATTACCCACTAAAATGGCCCGAAACGGACGTTTTCACGAAAACGCACCTGCAAACCCTTCTTGCGCTTTGACATACCCATGGTGCTGTAATGCATTAAACTATGGTCGGTACGTGGAGGAGGGACCTTCGGAGTGACGAAATGCATCATTCTGGCTTCCGTTTTAGCAAGTAATTCTCGGTTCCAAAGGCACCTAAACGGGCCGAAAAAGGCCTGAAACGTGTACCCTACGGTCCAAAAATCAATAAAAGCCTTGCCAAATGTCTTGTACAAGGACTCTGTGTACATCCGGGATGTTGCAAAAAACTTGACCCGAGTGCTGAAAATCGTGTGCCATAACCCACGAAAATGGCCCGAAACGCATATGGTCGGTACGTGGAGGAGGGAACGTCGGAGTGACGAAATGCATCATTCTGGCTTTCGTTTGAGCAAGTAATTCTCGGTTTCCAAAGGCACATAAACGGGCCAAAAAAGGCCCGGAAGGTGTACCCTACGCTCCAAAAATCAATGAAAACCTCACCAAATTTCTTCTACAAGGAGTCTGTGCACATCCGGGATGTTGCAAAAAAATTGACCCGAGTGCTGAAAATCGTGTGCTATAGCCCACCAAAATGGCCCGAAATGGACGGTTTCGCGAAAATGCAGTTGCAAACCCTTCGGGCCCGGAGACATACCCCTGGTACTGTTATGCATTAAACTATGGTCGGTACGTGGAGGAGGGACCGTTGTAGTGACGAAATGCATCATTCTGGCTTCCGTTTGAGCAAGTAATTCTCGGTTCCAAAGGAACCTAAACGGGCCGAAAAAGGCCCGAAACGTCTACCCTACGCTACAAAATTCAATGAAAACCTCACCAAATGTCTTCTACAAGGAGTCTGTGCACATCCGGGATGTTGCAAAAAAATTGACCCGAGTGCTGAAAATCGTGTGCCATAACCCACGAAAATGGCCCGAAACGCATATGGTCGGTACGTGGAGGAGGGAACGTCGGAGTGACGAAATGCATCATTCTGGCTTCCATTTCATCGAGTAATTCACGATTCCAAAGGCACCTAAACGGGCCGAAAAAGGCCCGAAAGGTGTACCCTACGCACCAAAAATCAATGAAAACCTCACCAAATTTCTTCTACAAGGAGTCTGTGCACATCCGGGATGTTGCTAAAAAATTGACCCGAGTGCTGAAAATCGTGTGCTATAACCCACGAAAATGCCCCGAAACGCACGTTTTCGCGAAAATGCACCTGCAAACCCTTCTGGCCCGGAGACATACCCCTGGTGCTGTTATGCATTAAACTATGGTCGGTACGTGGAGGAGGTACCGTCGGAGTGACGAAATGCATCATTCTGGCTTCCGCTTGAGCAAGCAATTCTCGGTTTCAAAGGCACCTAAACGGGCCGAAAAAGGCCTGAAACGTGTACCCTACGGTCCAAAAATCAATGAAAATCTTGCCAAATGTCTTCTACAAGGACTCTGTGTACTTCCGGGATGTTGCAAAAAAATTGACCCGAGTGCTGAAAATCGTGTGCTATAGCCCACGAAAATGGCCCGAAACGCACATTTTCGCGAAAACGCATCTGCAAAACCTTCTGGCGCGGAGACATACCCCTGGTGCTGTTATGCATTAAACTATGGTCGGTACGTGGAGGAGGGACCGTCGGAGTGACGAAATGCATCATTCTGGCTTCCGTTTGAGCAAGTAATTATAGGTTCCAAAGGCACCTAAACGGGCCGAAAAAGGCCCGAAACATGTACCCAACAGTCTAAAAATCAATGAAAACCTCGCCAAATGTATTCTAGAAGGAGTTTGTGCACATCCGGGATGTTGCAAAAAAATTGACCCGAGTGCTGAAAATCGTGTGCTATAACCCACGAAAATGGCCCGAAACGGACGTTTTGACGAAAACGCACCTGCAAAACCTTCTGTCCCGGAGACATACCCCTGGTGCTGTTATGCATTAAACTATGGTCAGTACGTGGAGGAGGGATCGTCGGAGTGACGAAATGCATCATTCTGGCTTCCGTTTGAGCAAGTAATTCTAGGTTCCAAAGGCACCTAAACAGGCCGAAAAAGGCCCGAAATGTGTACCCTACGGTCCAAAAATCTATGAAAACCTCGCCAAATGTCTTCTACAAAGACTCTGTGTACATCCGGGATGTTGCATAAAAATTGACCCGAGTGCTGAAAATCGTGTGGTATAACCCACGAAAATGACCCGAAACGCACGTTTTCGCGAAAACGCACCTGCATACCCTTCTGGCCCGGAGACATACCCCTGGTGCTGTTTTGCATTAAACTATGGTTGGTACGTGGAGGAGGGACCGTCAGAGTGACGAAATGCATCATTCTGCCTTCCGTTTGAGCAAGTAATTCTCGGTTCCAATGGCACCTAAACGGGCCGAAAAAAGCCCGAAATGTGTACCCTATGGTCCAAAAATCAATGAAAACATCGCCAAATCTCTTCTAGAAGGAGTCTGTGCACATCCGGGATGTTGCAAAAAAACTTGACCCGAGTGCTGAAAATCGTGTGCTATAACCCACGAAAATGGCCAGAAACGCATGTTTTCGCGAAAACGCACCTGCAAACCCTTCTAGCCCAGGGACATACCTCTGGTGCTATTATGCATTAAACTATGGTCGGTACGTGGAGGAAGGACCGTCGGAGTGACGAAATGCATCATTCTGGCTTCCGTTTGAGCAAGTAATTCTCGGTTCCAAAGGCACCTAAACGGGCCGAAAAAGGCCCGAAACATGTACCCTACGGTCTAAAAATCAATGAAAACCTAACCAAATGTATTCTAGAAGGAGTTTGTGCACATCCGGGATGTTGCAAAAAAATTGACCCGAGTGCTGAAAATCGTGTGCTATAACCCACGAAAATAGCCCGAAACGGACGTTTTCACGAAAACGCACCTGCAAAACCTTCTGTCCCGGAGACATACCCCTGGTGCTGTTATGCATTAAACTATGGTCGGTACGTGGAGGAGGGATCGTCGGAGTGACGAAATGCACATTCTGGCTTCCGTTTGAGCAAGTAATTCTAGGTTCCAAAGGCACCTAAACAGGCCGAAAAAGACCTGAAACGTGTACCCTACGTTCCAAAAATCTATGAAAACCTCGCCAAATGTCTTCTACAAAGACTCTGTGTACATCCGGGATGTTGCAAAAAAATTGACCCGAGCGCTGAAAATCGTGTGGTATAACCCACGAAAATGGCCCGAAACGCACGTTTTCGCGAAAACGCACCTGCAAACCCTTCTGGCCCGGAGACATACCCCTTGTGCTGTTATGCATTAAACTATGGTCGGTACGTGGAGGAGGGACCGTCGGAGTGACGAAATGCATCATTCTGGCTTCCGTTTGAGCAAGTAATTCTCGGTTCCAATGGCACCTAAACGGGACGAAAAAAGCCCGAAATGTGTCCCCTATGGTCCAAAAATCAATGAAAACCTCGCCAAATGTCTTCTAGAAGGAGTCTGTGCACATCCGGGATGTTGCAAAAAACTTGACCCGAGTGCTGAAAATCGTGTGCTATAACCCACGAAAATGGCCAGAAACGCAAGTTTTCGCGAGAACGCACCTGCAAACCCTTCTGGCCCGGGGACATACCTCTGGTGCTATTATGCATTAAACTATGGTCGGTACGTGGAGGAAGGACCGTCGGAGTGACGAAATGCATCATTCTGGCTTCCGTTTGAGCAAGTAATTCTCGGTTCCAAAGGCACCTAAACGGGCCAAAAAAGGTCCGAAACATGTACCCTACGGTCCAAAAATGAATGAAAACCTCCCCAAATGTCATCTAGAAGGAGTCTATGCACATCCGGGATGTTGCCAAAAAATTGACCCTAGTGCTGAAAATCGTGTGCTATAACCCACGAAAATGGCCCGAAACGGACGTTTTCGCGAAAACGCACCTGCAAACCCTTTTGGCATGTAGACATACCCCAGGTGCTGTTATGCATTAAACTATGGTCGGTACATGGAGGAGGGACCGTCGGAGTGACGAAATGCATCATTCTGGCTTTCGTTTGAGCAAGTAATTCTCGGTTCCAAAGGCACCTAAACGGGCCGAAAAAGGACCGAAATGTGTACCCTACGGTCCAAAAATCAATGAAAACCTCGCCAAATGTTTCTAGAAGGAGTTTGTGCACATCCGTGATGTTGCAAAAAAATTGACCCGAGTGCTGAAAATCGTGTGCTATAACCCACGAAAATGGCCCGAAACGGACGTTTTCGCGAAAACGCACCTGCAAACCCTTCTGGCGCGGAGACATACCTCTGGTGCTGTTATGCATTAAACTATGGTCAATACGTGTAGGAGGGACCGTCAGAGTGACGAAATGCATCATTCTGGCTTCCGTTTGAGCAAGTAATTCACGATTCCAAAGGCACCTAAACGGGCTGAAAAAGGCCCGAAAGGTGTACCCTACGCTCCAAAAATCAATGAAAACCTCACCAAATTTCTTCTACAAGGAGTCTGTGCACATCCGGGATGTTGCAAAAAAATGGACCCGAGTGCTGAAAATCGTGTGCTATAACCCACGAAAATGGCCCGAAACGTACATTTTCGCGAAAATGCACCTGCAAACCCTTCTGGCACGGAGACATACCCCTGGTGCTGTTATGCATTAAACTATGGTCGGTACGTGGAGGAGGGACCGTCGGAGTGACGAAATGCATCATTCTGGCTTCCGCTTGAGCAAGTAATTCTTGGTTCCAAAGGCACCTAAACGGGCCGAAAGAGGCCCGAAACGTGTACCCTACGGTCCAAAAATCAATGAAAACCTCGCCAAATGTCTTCTAGAAGGAGTTTGTGCACATTCGGGATGTTGCAAAAAAATTGACCCGAGCGCTGAAAAATCGTGTGCTATAACCCACGAAAATGGCCCGAAATGGACGTTTTCACGAAAACGCACCTGCAAACCCTTCTAGCGCGGAGACATACACATGGTGCTGTTATGCATTAAACTATGGTCGGTACGTGGAGGAGGTACCATCGGAGTGACGAAATGCATCATTCTGGCTTCCGTTTGAGCAAGTAATTCTCGGTTTCAAAGGCACCTAAACGGGCCGAAAAAGGCCTGAAACGTTTACCCTATGGTCCAAAAATCAATGAAAACCTCGCGAAATGTCTTCTACAAGGACTCTGTGTACATCCGGGATGTTGCAAAAAAATTGACCCGAGTGCTGAAAATCGTGTGCTATAACCCACGAAAATGGCCCGGAATGCACGTTTTCGCGAAAACGCACCTGCAAACCCTTCTGGCCCGGAGACGTACCCCTGTTGCTGTTATGAATTAAACTATGGTCGGTACGTGGAGGAGGTACCGTCGGAGTGACGAAATGCATCATTCTGGCTTTCGTTTGAGCAAGTAATTCTCGGTTCCAAAGGCACCTAAACGGGCCGAAAAAAAAACCGAAATGTGTACCCTATGGTCCAAAAATCAATGAAAACCTCGCCAAATGTCTTCTAGAAGGAGTCTGTGCACATCCGGGATGTTGCAAAAAAGTTGACCCGAGTGCTGAAAATCGTGTGCTATAACCCACGAAAATGGCCCGAAACGGACGTTTTCGCGAGAACGCACCTGCAAACCCTTCTGGCCTGTAGACATACCCCTGGTGCTGTTATGCATTAAACTATGGTCGGTACGTGGAGGAGGGACTGTTGTAGTGACGAAATGCATCATTCTGGCTTCCGTTTGAGCAAGTAATTCTCGGTTCCAAAGGAACCTAAACGGGCCGAAAAAGGCCCGAAACGTGCACCCTACGGTCCAAAAATCAATGAAAATCTCGCCAAATGTCTTCTACATGGAGTCTGTGCACATCCGGGATGTTGCAAAAAAATTGACCGGAGTGCTGAAAATCGTGTGCTGTAACCCACGAAAATTGCCCGAAACGCATGTTTTCGCCAAAACGCACCTGCAAACCCTTCTGTCCCGGGGACATACCCCTGGAGCTGTTATTCATTAAACTGTGGTCGGTACGTGGAGGAAGGACCGTCGGCGTGACGAAATGCATCATTCTGGCTTCCGTTTGAGCAAGTAATTCTCGGTTCCAAAGGCATCTATACGGGCCAAAAAAAGGCCTGAAACGTGTACCCTACGGTCCAAAAATCAATAAAAACCTCGCCAAATGTCTTCTTGAAGGAGTCTGTGCACATCCAAGATGTTACAAAAAACTTGACCCGAGTGCTGAAAGTCGTGTGCCATAACCCACGAAAATGACCCGAAATGGACGTTTTCGCGAGAACGCAACTGCAAACCCTTCTGGCCTGTAGACATACCCCTGGTGTTGTTATGCATTAAACTATAGTTGGTACGTGGAGGAGGGACCGTTGTAGTGACGAAATGCATCATTCTGGCTTCCATTTGAGCAAGTTATTCTCGGTTCCAAAGGAACCTAACCGGGCCGAAAAAGGCCCGAAACGTGTACCCTACGGTCCAAAAATCAATGAAAACCTCGCCAAATGTCTTCTACATGGAGTCTGTGCACATCTGAGATGTGGCAAAAAAATTGACTGGAGTGCTGAAAATCGTGTGCTATAACCCACGAAAATGGCCCGAAACGCATGTTTTTGCGAAAACGCACCTGCAAACCCTTCTGGCCCGGGGACATACCCCTGGTGCTATTATGCATTAAACTATGGTCGGTACGTGGAGGAAGGACCATCGGAGTGACGAAATGCATCATTCTGGCTTCCGTTTGAGCAAGTAATTCTCGGTTCCAATGGCACCTAAACGGGCCAAAAAAGGCCCGAAACGTGTACCCTACGGTACAAAAATCAATGAAAACCTCGCCAAATGTCTTCTAGAAGGAGTCTGTGCACATCTGGGATGTTGCAAAAAAATTGACCCTAGTGCTGAAAATCGTGTGCTATAACCCACGAAAATGGCCCGAAACGGACGTTTTCACGAAAACGCACCTGCAAACCCTTCTGGCGCGGAGACATACCCCTGGTGCTGTTATGCATTAAACTATGGTCGGTACGTGGAGGAAGGACCATCGGACTGACGAAATGCATCATTCTGACTTCCGTTTAAGCAAGTAATTCTCGGTTCCAAAGGAACCTAAGCGGGACGAAAAAGGCCTGAAACGTGAACCCTACAGTCCAAAAATCAATGAAAACCTCGCCAAATGTCTTCTAGAAGGAGTCTGTGCACATCCAGGATGTTACAAAAAACTTGACCCGAGTGCTGAAAGTCATGTGCCATAACCCACGAAAATGACCCGAAATGGACGTTTTCACGAGAACGCACCTGCAAACCATTCTGGCCTGTAGATATACCCCTGGTGCAGTTATGCATTAAACTATAGTTGGTACGTGGAGGAGGGACCGTTGTAGTGATGAAATGCATCATTCTGGCTTCCGTTTGAGCAAGTAATTCTCGGTTCCAAAGGAACCTAAACGGGCCGAAAAAGGCCCGAAACGTGTACCCTACGGTCCAAAAATCAATGAAAACCTCGCCAAATGTCTTCTACAAGGAGTCTGTGCACATCTGGGATGTTGCAAAAAAATTGACTGGAGTGCTGAAAATCGTGTGCTATAACCCACGAAAATGGCCGGAAACGCATGTTTTCGCGAAAATGCACCTGCAAACCCTTCTGGCCCGGGGACATACCCCTGGTGCTATTATGTATTAAACTATGGTCGGTACGTGGAGGAAGGACCGTCGGAGTGACGAAATGCATCATTCTGGCTTCCGTTTGAGCAAGTAATTCTCGGTTCCAAAGGCACATAAACGGGCCAAAAAAGGCCCGAAACGTGTACCCTACGGTCCAAAAATCAATGAAAACCTCGCCAAATGTCTTCTAGAAGGAGTCTGTGCACATCCGGGATGTTACAAAAAAATTGACCCTAGTGCTGAAAATCGTGTGCTATAACCCACGAAAATGGCCCGAAACGGACGTTTTCACGAAAACGCACCTGCAAACCCTTCTGGCGCGGAGACAACCCCTGGTGCTGTTATGCATTAAACTATGGTCGGTACGTGGAGGAAGGACCGTCGGAGTGACGAAATGCATCATTCTGGCTTCCGTTTGAGCAAGTAATTCTCGGTTCCAAAGGAACCTAAGCGGGACGAAAAAGGCCTGAAATGTGTACCCTATGGTCCAAAAATCAATGAAAACCTCGCCAAATGTCTTCTAGAAGGAGTCTGTGCACATCCGGGATGTTGCAAAAAAGTTGACCCGAGTGCTGAAAATCGTGTGCTATAACCCACGAAAATGGCCCGTGTGCTATAACCCACGAAAATGGCCCGATACGGACGTTTTCGCGAGAACGCACCTGCAAACCCTTCTGGCCTGTAGACATACCCCTGGTGCTGTTATGCTTTAAACTATGGTCGGTACGTGGAGGATGGACCGTTGTAGCGACGAAATGCATCATTCTGCCTTTCGTTTGAGCAAGTAATTCTCGGTTCCAAAGGAACCTAAACGGGCCGAAAAAGGCCCGAAACGTGTACCCTACGGTCCAAAAATCAATGAAAACCTCGCCAAATGTCTTCTACAAGGAGTCTGTGCACATCCGGGATGTTGCAAAAAAATTGACCGGAGTGCTGAAAATCGTGTGCTATAACCCACGAAAATGGCCAGACACGCATGTTTTCGCGAAAACGCACCTGCAAACCCTTCTGGCCCGGGGACATACCCCTGGAGCTGTTATGCATTAAACTATGGTCGGTACGTGGAGGAAGGACCGTCGGCGTGACGAAATGCATCATTCTGGCTTCCGTTTGAGCAAGTAATTCTCGGTTCCAAAGGCACCTAAACGGGCCAAAAAAGGCCTGAAACGTGTACCCTACGGTCCAAAAATCAATGAAAACCTCGCCAAATGTCTTCTAGAAGGAGTCTGTGCACATCCGGGATGTTACAAAAAACTTGACCCGAGTGCTGAAAGTCGTGTGCCATAACCCACGAAAATGACCCGAAATGGACGTTTTCGCGAGAACGCACCTCCAAACCCTTCTGGCCTGTAGACATACCCCTGGTGCTGTTATGCATTAAACTATAGTTGGTACGTGGAGGAGGGACCGTTGTAGTGATGAAATTCATCATTCTGGCTTCCGTTTGAGCAAGTAATTCTCGGTTCCAAAGGAACCTAAACGGGCCGAAAAAGGCCCAAAACGTGTACCCTACTGTCCAAAAATCAATGAAAACCTCGCCAAATGTCTTCTACAAGGAGTCTGTGCACATCTGGGATGTTGCAAAAAAATTGATTGGAGTGCTGAAAATCGTGTGCTATAACCCACGAAAATGGCCGGAAACGCATGTTTTCGCGAAAACGTACCTGCAAACCCTTCTGGCCCGGGGACATACCCCTGGTGCTATTATGTATTAAACTATGGTCGGTATGTGGAGGAAGGACCGTTGGAGTGACGAAATGCATCATTCTGGCTTCCGTTTGAGCAAGTAATTCTCGGTTCCAAAGGCACCTAAACGGGCCAAAAAAGGCCCGAAACGTGTACCCTACGGTCCAAAAATCAATGAAAACCTCGCCAAATGTCTTCTAGAAGGAGTCTGTGCACATCCGGGATGTTGCAAAAAAATTGACCCTAGTGCTGAAAATCGTGTGCTATAACCCACGAAAATGGCCCGAAACGGACGTTTTCACGAAAACGCACCTGCAAACCCTTCTGGCGCGGAGACATACCCCTGGTGCTGTTATGCATTAAACTATGGTCGGTACGTGGAGGAAGGACCGTCGGAGTGACGAAATGCATCATTCTGGCTTCCGTTTGAGCAAGTACTTCTCGGTTCCAAAGGAACCTAAGCGGGACGAAAAAGGCCTGAAACGTGTACCCTATGGTCCAAAAATCAATGAAAACCTCGCCAAATGTCTTCTAGAAGGAGTCTGTGCACATCCGGGATGTTGCAAAAAAGTTGACCCGAGTGCTGAAAATCGTGTGCTATAACCCACGAAAATGGCCCGAAACGGACGTTTTCGCGAGAACGCACCTGCAAACCCTTCTGGCCTGTAGACATACCCCTGAGCTGTTATGCATTAAACTATGGTCGGTACGTGGAGGATGGACCGTTGTAGCGACGAAATGCATCATTCTGGCTTCCGTTTGAGCAAGTAATTCTCGGTTCCAAAGGAACCTAAACGGGCCGAAAAAGGCCCGAAACGTGTACCCTACGGTCCAAAAATCAATGAAAACCTCACCAAATGTCTTCTATAAGGAGTCGGTGCACATCCGGGATGTTGCAAAAAAATTGACCGGAGTGCTGAAAATCGTGTGCTATAACCCACGAAAATGGCCCGAAACGCATGTTTTCACGAAAACGCACCTGCAAACCCTTCTGGCCCGGGGACATACCCCTGGGGCTATTATGCATTAAACTATGGTCGGTACGTGGAGGAAGGACCGTCGGTGTGACGAAATGCATCATTCTGGCTTCCGTTTGAGCAAGTAATTCTCGGTTCCAAAGGCACCTAAACGGGCCAAAAAAGGCCTGAAACGTGTACCCTACGTTCCAAAAATCAATGAAAACCTCGCCAAATGTCTTCTAGAAGGAGTCTGTGCACATCCGGGATGTTACAAAAAACTTGACCCGAGTGCTGAAAGTCGTGTGCCATAACCCACGAAAATGACCCGAAATGGACGTTTTCGCGAGAACGCACCTGCAAACCCTTCTGGCCTGTAGACATACCCCTGGAGCTGTTATGCATTAAACTATAGTTGGTACGTGGAGGAGGGACCGTTGTAGTGATGAAATGCAACATTCTGGCTTCCGTTTGAGCAAGTAATTCTCGGTTCCAAAGGAACCTAAACGGGCCGAAAAAGACCCGAAACGTGTACCCTACGGTCCAAAAATCAATGAAAACCTCGCCAAATGTCTTCTACAAGGAGTCTGTGCACATCTGGGATGTTGCAAAAAAATTGACTGGAGTGCTTAAAATCGTGTGCTATAACCCACGAAAATGGCCGGAAACGCATGTTTTCGCGAAAACGCACCTGCAAACCCTTCTGGCCCGGGGACATACCCCTGGTGCTATTATGTATTAAACTATGGTCGGTACATGGAGGAAGGACCGTCGGAGTGACGAAATGCATCATTCTGGCTTCCGTTTGGGCAAGTAATTCTCGGTTCCAAAGGCCCGAAATGTGTACCCTATGGTCCAAAAATCAATGAAAACCTCACCAAATGTCTTCTAAAAGGAGTCTGTGTACATCCGGGATGTTGCCAAAAAATTGACCCGAGTGCTGAAAATCGTGTGCTTTAACCCACGAAAATGGCCCGAAACGCACGTTTTCGCGAGAACGCACCTGCAAACCCTTCTGGCCCGGAGACATACCCCTGGTGCTGTTATGCATTAAACTATGGTCGGTACGTGGAGGAGGGACCGTCGGAGTGACGAAATGCATCATTCTGGCTTTCGTTTGAGCAAGTATTTCTCGGTTCCAAAGGCACCTAAACGAGCCGAAAAAAGCCCGAAATGTGTACTCTATGGTCCAAAAATCAATGAAAACCTCGCCAAATGTCTTCTAGAAGGAGTCTGTGCACATCCGGTATGTTGCAAAAAAACTTGACCCGAGTGTTGAAAATCGTGTGCTATAACCCACGAAATTGACCCGAAACGGACGTTTTCGCGAGAACGCACCTGCAAACCCTTCTGGCCTGTAGACATTGTCGGTGTTTTAGACCGGCAACCTACTAAGGGGAGTACCCGAGGTAGATGAATGTGGCATCGCTGAGATCGGTAACTCGAAGGAAGAGACACGTGGCACACAATTTAGACAGGTTCGGGCCGCAATGTGCGTAATACCCTACGTCCTGTATGCTGCGTAACTCTGGATTGATTGGGTGTGATTACAAGATGATGCGTATGAGAGAGAGAGGGGTCCCTGCCTCGCCTTATATAGCCCGGGAGGCTGGGTTACAAGTCAGTTTGGGGAGAGAGTACTAGTCGTGTACGTCTAGGAGTTCTTTTCATGGATCCGAACATGCGCAACTTCCTATCCGAGTACTCCTCCACCGCAGTCCTTGCGCTCCACGCCATCAGGTGCCGTGTAGCACAAGTCGAGTAGTCCCAGGGGCCCACCAAGTAGTCGGTCCTGGTACCCACCGGAGTAGTGGGCCCAGGGATGTCCATACGACAAGCCCCCGAGTACTTTGTAGTCGAGTAGGATAGTTTCGAGTAGTCTTGATGGCCTTGATGAGTAGTTCTCAAGCGTCCCCGAGTACTACTAGCCAAAAGTCCTCAAGAGTACCCGAAGCATCCCGAGGCTGGAAGGTACTCCAGCTGATCCTTGAGTAGTCTTGAAGTCTTCTCGAGTAGTCCCCAAGCGTCCTCGAGTTCTCCTCTTGAAGGTCTTCAATAGTACTCGTGTTGTCTTGACGAAGGAACCATATGGAAAATGCGATTCGAAGAATCGCATTCCATATGGAATGTAGCCCCCGAGCCTTAGGTCGAATCGTAGATTCAAGCTGAGGGTCAATCTGAAGTTCTGCCAAGCTTATCCCATAAAATCCAGAGAAAAAATCGAAGGACACGTGGCACGGAGCCCCCGAGCCTTGAGTCGAGTACTTCCTCTCGAATTGAAGGGTCATCTTGATTGTAGAATGTGTCCTGAGTGGGTCTTGAGTCATGTAGTAACCCATTAAATCAAACGGATGTAGCCGAGCCCCCGAGATGACTAGCATCGAGTACCGGAAGCTGAAAGGTCGGGCAGCCGCCACTGAGTCACCCGCCGACGCTTATCCATTCAGGCGTTGTAGTGCCGCCTGTTAGGTTATAAATAAGCGCCTAAGCCCTTAGGGTTTTTCATTCTCCTTAGTAGCAGCCGCTCGAATAGATCTGTTCGATAGGTTCTCCTTCACTGCTCTGCCAACACTGTCGCCGCGCGAGAGAGAGGAAATCCAAGCGCACTGCCACCGTCCGCCACCGGCATAGCCCCCGAGCGAATGCGAGTGAAGACCCCTTGCACTTGGAGGATGAAGGCATCGCCATCCAAGAGCTCGAAGACCGGTGCGGGGAAGAAAAGATCCCATAGTGAAACGGAGGGATCTGCCCCTGAATCGTCGCCGGCATCTCCTCCGCATCCCAACCCGGCCAAGGAATGGAAGAAGTCTAAACTCAAGACCGAAGATCTACTGGCCCTGGTTAATAGCGACTTCTTGCGGGAGAAGGAGCTGGATCTATGGCGCGCCGCCGCTGGCGACCCATATCCAATGGAGAAGAATCCGGATGAGATTCCGATGTTTGCCAGGTTCGCGGAGCGCGGACTAGCAGTTCCAGTCAGTGACTGCTTCAAAGGTCTTCTCAGGTACTACGGCATCGAGTATCTGAATCTTAATCCCAATGGCATCTTCCACGTTTCTGTTTTCGTGCACTTCTGCGAGGCATTTGTGGGAATCAAGCCCCACTGGATTTTGTTTCGGAAGTTTTTCCGAGTGAAGCCGTAGCCGAGTACCAATGACCCTCGAATAGTCGGAGGGTTAGGTATTCAAATGCGTGAAGATGCGGCTGACCAGTACTTGTCATATAAGCTGATAGAATCGAACCAAGACTGGAAGGCCAAGTGGTTTTATATTTGTAACCACCATCCGGAGCTGCCGAAGCCGAGCGGGAAGCAGCCGAAGCACAGGCCGTGGTGGAACACGGAGCCGACAATGCAAGAGGGTATCCAACTACCCGAGCTGATGAAGAAGATCAAGGCCCTTAGAGAGGCCGGGCTGAGGGCCGAGCACGTGGCCTTCAGCTTCATGAAGAGGAGGGTGCAGCCACAGATGGCTCGTGACACCCTCGGGTACCGGTACACAGGCGACAAAGACTCGTCGAGGATGCCCGGCGGCGAAGTCGATGATGATGACATTGTCGAGAGGCTGGGGAAGATATTCAAGGACATGCACTGTACACTCCTTGCCCAGTACTCGAGTACTCCACGTCACATCCGCCGAACAAGGTTAGTAGTCATGACTTCTGCCTCTGAGTACTGATTTGCCTGGTGTAGTCGTACTCACACGAGTTGTTGTTTGCAGGATGACATCGCCAAGTATATCTCCGATCCGCCTCCCCCCCTCGACTTGAAGATGTACCGGAGGAGGGGGAAAGGCAAAGTGAAGGAGCACCGCGAAGTCGGCAAGGGTGACGACACCGTCACCATTGAAGACACCTCCGACGACGAGGATGGGGAGACGCTCCAGGAGCGGTTTCAGCTGCGCTCCAGGTTCAGCCGCCCTGGACTGCCCAATATTCCCCTCATCGTCGAGAGGCCGGCTAGTCTGGAGGCTAGCCTTCCCGCGCCGCCGAGGAGGCCACGCAATGTGGCGCGAAAACGTGCCGCCAAAAAACTGAAGATTACCAAATCAACTGCCCAAGAGGTGAGTTCCTCGAGTAGTGTAGTAGAGTACTTTCCATAGAGTACTGGATGCTGATAGTGGATTCTTGAGTTGTCGCAGGATATTCCGTCATCCGATCCCGTGGACCAGGGAGAAGAAGAAACCTGGGACACGGTGGGAGTGACGACTGAAAGGAGCCGCAGTCCAACCCCCGCCCCTGAAGCATCTGTGCCGGAGACGGCACAGCGAGCGGCTGTCGCCGACGAGCCGCGGGCATCGGCAGAAGAGAGGAGGTCAGAACCCTCCTCAACTGCTGGAGCTGTAGAGCCAGAGGTAGCCCATGTTGAGGAAGATGCGCCCGCGGAAGCTGGAATTGTTGATATTGCCAGCATACTTGGCGCTCCGACCGTGACTGTTGTCCGGTCAAGCTTGTGAGTATAACCAATCTCCGAGTAGTTCATGTAGATCTATAATCTTGTTTGGCTGATCATCGGAGTTGTGTTATGCAGGAAATCCACTGATCTGTCCTGGGAAGGTGAAGAACCCAGTGCAGCAGCTGGTGAAGAAGACCGTTCGGCGGGAGTTGAGGAATCAGCACCTCTTCCGCAAACCGAAACCGTAGCACAGGCCGCGGAGGCTACGCCGTAGGAAGCCACCATGGTAGAGGGTACGTGAACTGCGCCAATGGTAGCCGCCCTGTGTAGTGGTCATAGACTTAGATTCTGACTTTGTGTGCTTTGTTGTGACAGAAGCACAAGTCGAAGGGTCCACGATCCCTGAAGCCGTAGCCATGGAAACGGCTGCAGGAGAAGATGAAAGTGCCGTGCCTGTAGCCGGTGTGCCGGAGGGAGTAGCTCCCGGTCCGGGAGTTCCCGTAGCCCCCGAGATCATATAGGGGGTAGATGTTGATGTGCTCCCAGAATCAAGCATGGACGTGGTCGTTCGATCACCGGAGATCCAGGATGCGGAGCCAATCCGTGCGGCGCCTATGTCAGAGGCGGCGGCAACCAGCCGTGATGGACTGGAACTTCTGGCCGACGACCTTGTTGACCCGGCGACCGTGGCTCGCAACCTGGAGTCAATGCGCCATGCGGAGCAATGGATGAAGGTACGTCGCAGCACCTTGAGTAGTCGAGTTCCCTGATCTGTTGAGTACTCGATACTGATTGCTGTCTTGTGTAGGATGTCGTGGAGAGATCCCGACGGAAATCTGACATGCTCCAGGGGTATGGTGACACGGTGCTCCGCGCAGAGGCGTTGGAGGAAGAGCTGAACAAGGCCAGGAAGCACTCCGCCTTGTTACAGTCCAAGCTGGATGGAGCCTTCGCCCAGTACCATAATGAGTTACAAGAGATGCAACCGAAGAGCGACGACTTGATTCGGAAGAACAAGTCGCTGCGCCAGAAGAACAAAGGTATGCCGCCCGCCAGACTGTTGAGTACTTATTGGGGGTACCTTGTAGTAGTCCAACATTGCCTTGGGTTATTTGCAGAGCTTATGGCCCGAGTAGACCAGCTGAAGGCATCAAGGACTGATCTGAAGAATATCGTGTACCGAGAGAAGGATGCCCATGAGGTACTTGAATATGAATATAAGCAGCTGTCCCATGAGTGCGTTTATCACATGGAGCTTCGCGAAGCCTCGGATCGTGATCTCGTGAATTGTTATAAATCTCTGCAGAAGCTGAATGAAGACTGTGAGAGGCTGCGCGGCCAGCTGAAAGAGCTTGAGGAAGCCGCGCTCCCGATTGCAAGGCTGCTGGTGCCTCATCCAGGCGGGCCCAAGATTGCTCCACTAGTGGACCAGTTGAAGGAAGCCCCTGGTCGTCTGGCGACCTATGTGAAGCATCTGGCGAGGTCGATCCCCAACCAGATCTTGGCGTACATGAAGTCGTACTTCCCCAAGGCCCCGGTAGATGTAGTCACCGAAGGACTTGCCGCGAATTGCACAGACGACCAATACAAGGAATTGCTGGAGCAGATGGCGCCGATTGCAGAACAAGTCGTGGGGAAGCTCAACCTTCAGTAGTGGGTCCTGTAGGGTTAGCTTTTGGTAGCATATGTAATATAAAAAAAGTTGTTTAGAACTTGTTTAAGTTATGAATGAAAGTTGTCCACGATGTGTGTGTGAAATAAGTACTCGTTGCCGCTGCTTGAAGTTAAGTGTGCAGAGTACCCAACCTTGAAATATCGCGAGTAGTAGTACTCGACAGTAGATGCCTGAGAGGTGCAGTAAATGAGTCGATTAGGAATCGAACTTTATTACTGAGAAAAGAGTACACCTGGATGGCCAGGGCTGTTTATAAGTGTAGTCGCCCGGACCCGGTGGCCGCCTATGGCTAAGTGGTGCTAGGACCCATGGCCGCTTACAGCTGGAGATCCGTTAGTAGCCGTATAGGCTGGATCTAGAATACATGGTCTTGTAGACCGCCGCTAGAGTCCTTGATGCTCTGAGCAGCCCGAGATCCGTTAGTAGCCGGTGACGCTGGATCTTGGAGTGGAGTAGTCCGAAGACCAGTGCCTGGACCAGGAGGCCGCTTACGGCGAGAAGCACAGGAGTAGTCGTACAGACTTGGATCCCGGAGTAGTCGAGCGACTACGCGTAGAATCGACAGAGCTGGTCGATGTTCCACGAGTTGCTGATGTCATTGCCTTCAAGTGTTTGGAGGCGATAGGAGCCTGGTCTGGTCTCCTTAGAGATTGAGAAGGGACCTTCACATGGCGAGCTGAGCTTGTGTAGTCCTTCCGTGTTCTGGATGCGGCGGAGGACTAGATCGCCAACGTTGAAGGATCGTTCCTTGACGTTGCGATCATGGTAACGTCGGATACCCTCTAGGTACCTTGCTGACTGGACGAGAGCGGCGCAGCGAGCTTCTTCGAGTCCATCAATATCAACTCGTCTGCTGTCTTCTGAGATGTCTTCGTCGTACTGTTCTACTACCGACGATTCCCACATTACGTCGGCAGGTAGAACAGCTTCGGAGCCATAGACAAGGAAGTAAGGTGACTGCCCTGTCGGCTTGGTAGGTTGTGTACGAAGCCCCCAGAGTGCATTGGGTAGTTCCTTGATCCACTTGCCCCCTTTTGTGTTAGCAGCGTCGTGCAGTCGCTTCTTGAGAGCGTCGAGTACCATCCCGTTGGCACGTTCGACTTGTCCGTTGGCCCTAGGATGGGTGACTGAGACATACCGGACGTCGATCCCGCTGTTCTCGCAGTACTCCCAAAACTGGTGATTGTTGAAGTTGGAACCCAGGTCTGTGATGATGCGGTGGGGTAGTCCGTAGCGATGCACGAGCTCGTCCAAGAAGTCGAGTACTATGTCAGCCTTTGGGTAGGTGACCGACTTGACTTCGATCCACTTGGTAAACTTGTTGATAGCCACCAGAACTCTGTTGAATCCTCCTGGCGCAGTCGGAGGAGGCCCAATCATGTCGAGCCCCCAGAAGGCGAAAGGCCAGGTTGGTGGTATAGTGACTAGCTTGTAGGCCGGGACGTGTTGTTGCTTGGCGAAGTATTGGCACCCTTGGCACCTTCTGATGAGTTCCTCGGCATCGCCCAGAGCTGTGGGCCAGTAGAAAGCTCGTCGGAAGGCCTTGCTGACCAGTGTGCGGGAAGACGCGTGGTTGCCGCAGACGCCTTTGTGGATCTCCTCCAAGATGTCCTTGCCTTCTTCCCGGGGGACACACTTCATGAGTACTCCAGAAGTGGCACCCTGCCTATAGAGCTTGTCTCCAACTAGTACATAGGACTTGGCTCGGTGGATGAGTTGCTCGGCCAAGTTTTTGTCTGAAGGAACCTTCTGCTCGCGGATGTAGTCGATGAAGGGTTGTCGCCAGTCCACGTCGATCATCATGACCTCCTGGCCGGGCTGAGAAGGCGCTGGGTCAGTGGTCGTGTGCGCCAGCTCCGGGATGGATGGCGCATGAAGCTCGTGGACAAAGACTCCCGCGGGTACTTGTGCGCGAGTAGAACCAAGCTTCGACAGGACGTCCGCTGCAACATTGTTGTCACGGATGACATGATGGAACTCGAGACAGTAGAACTTGTTCTCGAGCTTACGAACTTCTAGGCAGTAGGCGTCCATGTTCTCCTTGTTGCGATCCCAAGACTTGTTAACTTGGTTGATGACCACCGCGGAGTCGTCGTAGACTAGTAGTCGCTTGATGCCCAATGATATTGCGAGGCGGAGCCCATGTAGTAGAGCTTCGTACTCGGCTTCGTTGTTTGAGACCTTCCAAAAGATCTACAAGACGTACTTGAGGTGTTCGCCCTTTGGAGAGATCAAGAGTACCCCTGCACCTGCGCCCTCGAGCTTGAGTGAATCGTCGAAGTACATCACCCAATGCTCTGGTCGCTCGGTTGGAGTTGGTAGCTGATTCTCCCGCCACTCTGCCATGAAGTCGACTAGTGCTTGGGACTTGATGGCTGTGCGTGGCTTGAAGTCGATGTTGAGGGCGCTGAGTTCAACTGCCCATTTGGAGATTCTTCCAGTAGCATCTTGGTTCCGTAAGATGTTGCCGAGCGGGTAGTCGGTGACCACAGTAATCGAGTACTCCTGGAAGTAGTGACGTAGCTTTCGCGAGGTGATGAGCACTGCATAGAGTAGCTTTTGCACTAGCTGGTAGCATGCCTTTGACTCTGACAGGACCTCGCTGACGAAGTAGACTGGTCGCTGGACTGGGTAGGCGTGGCCGTCTTCCTGCCGCTCAACAATGATGGTAGTGCTGACCACATGAGTAGTCGCAGCGAGGTAGAGCAATAGCTGCTCCTGTTTGCGAGGAGCCGTGAGGACTGGTGGCTTGGACAGGAAGTCTTTAAGCTGAGCCAAAGCTTGATCCGCCTCTAGGGTCCACACGAACTTCTCTTGGTGTTTGAGTAGCTTGAAGAAGGGTAGCCCCCGTTCCCCAAGCCTCGAAATGAATCTGTTCAAGGCCGCCATACACCCGGTGAGTTTCTGCACGTCTTTGATGCAGGTGGGAGCTTTCATGTTGGTGATGGCGGAGATCTTCTTGGGGTTGGATTCGATGCCGTGATGGCTGATGATGAATCCGAGTAGTTTCCCTGAGGGTACGCCGAAGATGCACTTGTTGGGGTTGAGCTTCCACTGGTACTCCCGCAAGGATGCGAAAGTCTCTTCA
The DNA here is from genome assembly GCA_036936925.1 of Cenchrus fungigraminus. Lineage (NCBI taxonomy): Eukaryota > Viridiplantae > Streptophyta > Magnoliopsida > Poales > Poaceae > Cenchrus > Cenchrus fungigraminus. The sequence goes on along the minus strand of CM072770.1, from coordinate 414,583 downwards.
AGGTCGGCGATGAGCGTGTCGGAGTTTCGGGTCTTGACGACCACGTCATCCACGTAGGCTTCTACGTTCTTGTTGAGCTGCTTCTTGAAGCAGGCCTGGATAGCTCGCTGATAGGTGGCGCCGGCATTCTTCAACCCGAACGACATCGTAGTGTAGCAGTAGGCGCCGAACGGGGTGATGAACGCGGTCTTCTCCTGGTCTTCTTCCTTGATGGTGATCTGGTGGTATCCGGAGTAGCAGTCGAGGAAGCAAAGCAGGTCGCAACCCACCGTGGAGTCGATGACTTAATCAATCCGCGGCAACCCGAAAGGGTCCTTGGGGCAGTGTTTGTTGAGGTCGGTGTAGTCGACGCACATCCTCCACTCGTTCGTGTTCTTCTTGCGGACGAGGACGGGGTTGGCGAGCCACTCAGGATGGAAGACTTCTCTGATGAAGCCGGCCGCGAGTAGTTTGGCGAGTTCCTTCTTGATGGCGTCCCGTCTGTCGTCGGCAAAATGGTGGAGGTGTTGTCATTTGGGGGTAGCTTTAGGGTCGACGTTGAGTGAGTGCTCGATCAGCCTCCTGGGCACCCCTGGCATGTCTGCTGGTTTCCAGGCGAAGATGTCTCGGTTAGCCCGGAGGAAGCTGACGAGCGCGTCTTCCTATTTCGGGTCAAGACCCGCCCCAATCATGGTAGTCTTGCTGCTATCGCCTGTCCCAAGGTCGATTGCCTTGACTTGCACTTCCTCAGATGGTTGAGGCTTGTTGGCTGTGTCAGTCTTTTCTGGGATCTCGAGTTCAGTTGGGGCAAGCTTCTTGGATGCAGCATAGATCTCCATCATCACGTTGGGTACTTGATTAGTGGCTACGAGTTCTACAGCTTCTGTGTCGCAGTCGAAGGATATCTTCAAGTCCCCTTGCAATGAGAGTACTCCGGCAGGACTTGGCATTTTAAGTACCAAGTAGGTGTAGTGAGGTACCACCATGAACTTGGCGATAGCAGGTCTGCCAAGGATGGCATGGTAGGAAGTCTCGAAGTCCGCAACCGCGAACTTGATGTACTCGGTGCGGTAGTTCTCCCTAGTCTCCCCGAAGGTAACTGGCCGGACCACTGAGCCTAGTGGAATAGCCGCGTTACCAGGGATGATGCCGTAGAATGGCGATGTGCTCTTGGTGAGCATGTGGGTGATGTCGAGCTTCATCTTCTTCAAGGTCTTGGTGAAAAGGATGTTGAACCCGCTTCCACCGTCGATGAGCACCTTGTTGAGTCTGGAGCCCGCGACTACTGGTTTCAGGACGAGTGGGAAACACCCTGGCTCGGAGAAGCTTGTCCATTGATCCGCGCGGGAGATGGTGATGGGTACCTCCGACCACCTAAGAGGTGTTGGGACCGCAGGTTCAATGCTCAAGACTTCTCGTCGGGTGGCCTTTTGAGACCGTCTGTTGGGTAGTACGCCAAAGAGGACATTCACCGTCTTGTCAGGTTCTTGGAAGTCGCTGTTGCCCTCTTCGGCTTTCTTCTTGCCTTTCTTGTCGTGAGGAGGCCGTGGGTCTGGAGTGTCTTTGAGTGCTCGCCGGAGTTGGTAGCACTGCTCGGTGGTGTGATTGCCCTCCAGATGCCACAGACACTTCTCTTTCAGCAAGTCTTTGAAGCCGCCAGAGGTCTTCTTCGAGTTGTCTTTCGCAGGGCGCTGGATAGCCGCGACTGTGTTGTCTGGCTTGCGCTTGCGATTAGGACCCGAGTAGTTGTTGTTGTTGCGACCTCCTTGATCCCTGTTGTTGTTGTTGTTGTTGTTGTTGCCGCCTGTGTTGTGCTTGCTCTTGCCGCGAATGGAGTCGTACTTGGCGTTTGCCTTGTCATCTTCGTCGGCCCATGAGGTGATCATGTCCTTGAGCTTAGTAATGGAACTCGGGCGGCGGCGACCGAAGTCTTCGAAGGTGCGGCGGTGGTAGAGACCGTCTTGGAAGAGGTCGATGACCTCCTTGTCGGTGACGTCAACTACCGTAGCGCGCTTGTCGAAAAAGCGTCGCATGAACTGGCGTAGCGTCTCGCCTTGTTCTTGCTTGACCATTGCCAGGTCCATGCGAGTACCCGAGCGTCCCATGGCGCCCGCGAAGTTGCTGATGAACTGAGCCTTGAGCTGGTCCCACTCGTCGATCGAGTTCTTGTCGAGCGACTCGAGCCAGGTGAGTGGTGCTTGGTCCAGGCAGAAGGGGAAGTAGAGGCACTTCGTGTCGTTGTTGCCACCAGCGTTTTCAATGGATAGGGCATAACACCTAAGCCATTGAACTGGGTCTTGCTTCCTGTCATACTTGGTGATCCCGACAGGTTTGAATTTCTCTGGGAGAAGCAGGTCGCGAAGTCGAGCGGAGAAGGCGGGGAAGTCGTCGCTGTCGCTTGCCTCAGAGGCCTTCTTGCGACGTATTTATTCAATTCTGCGGCGGGCATCATAGCTACCGTGTGAGATGCCGGTGACGTGGCTGTTTGCGTGGCCTCGGCCCCCGCGATCGCCGCCGCCACCAGCTCTCTTGCCGACACCGTGTGATGAGCTCTCGCCGCTGCTGCCTCCGCCGCCGTCGCCGTGACTAGTGCCACCGCGGCTTCTGCCGGCGCCGCCAGCACTGTTGCTGCCCTGAGAAGGTCCTCCAGCTGATGCCCTGAAACGGTTGGGGTTCTGTGGTTGTTCTCCTCGGGAGCGGTTGCGTCCACCATCCGCTGGACTGCGACTAGTAGCTTCGTGGTGCCTGGGTTCATGAGTTCTGAGAGGAGGTACTTGAGTGACTCTGTTGTCCACCCTCATGAAGTAGGCGTCTTCAGCTAGCTTGGCGATGACTTTGCCCGCGCGTATCCCCTGAGCCTGACGCGCTATCATAGTGATAGACATGAGGCACTATTCGGGAGTAGTGTGCACCCGGTTGGCGACTTGGTCGAGAGTCTCTGCGAGATTCCGGATTGGGAGAGATTCACGGAGACGTCTGCGCCGTTTGTTTCGCTTCCTGTTGCGTTCACGTCGGGCGTTCTTGTCGTCGTTGGTTTCATCGGTGCGCGCATTGGCGGACAGCTCGTCTGCTGAGATGTCGTCGAAGTACCGGTCGGGTTGGGTCCCTGAAGGTCCTGGCGTCTCGCCAGCAGCCATGAAGACTTGGCGGTCAGGGGTACCGAGACCGGAGTCAGTAGTCGCCACCTCGGTTGTTGTATGCTCCTCTGTTGGAGCTAGGGGTGTTCCCTCCTGGAAGGGAAGCGAGTCGAGATAGGCGACGCAGCGTGAGTTGCCGTCTGTCAAGTCTGCAGGCTTGCGATCTGGCCAATAGAGGAATCTTCCGGCGGGCGTGGATGTTATAACCAGACCGGTGGCTGGTCCTGACTGCGGTTGCTCAGTCGTGATGACCTCGGATTCGGGCTCGACAGAGTCCGACCCGAAGTCGAACTCGTAAGAGGAGTCCGAGTAGTAGCCGGAGGCGGGGTTAGAGTCCGAAGAGTAGTTGGGGACGATCTCCTTGCCAGCCCGGCGTGCTGCGAGAGCTTCCGCGTGGGCCCTGCTAGCATTGCAGAGGCCATATGGGAAGTGCTCGTGGAGCGGGACGTCTTCACACGATGGCTCAGTAGCCGGCTCGCATGCGATGGCCCATGGGGACGTCGAGTTCGAGTCGGAGGCGGATCCCAGCTCGAAGTCAGCGTGTTGGTTATAGAGTGAAATTTCATCGAATTTTCCGGCGAGGGTGCCCGTGATCACTTCGGGAAGTGTCACGAGCCCGGTCTTCGGGTTGGGTGTCATGGTGAGGTGGCGTTGGAAGGAGCCAGCGCCGTCAGCTGTGCAGACCTAGGATCTGAAGACGAAGGTGTCGCCGCGGTTGAAGGCGATAGTTGGCTTGATGAAGATTGAAGCCGTCGAGTTCGCCATGTGATCTTCGGCGAGATCCCCTACCTGGCGCGCTAGCTGTCAGTGTTTTAGACCGGCAACCTACCAAGGGGAGTACCCGAGGTAGATGAATGTGGCCTCGCCGAGATCGGTAACTCGAAGGAAGAGACACGTGGCACACAATTTAGACAGGTGCGGGCCGCAATGTGCGTAATACCCTACGCCCTGTATGCTGCGTAACTCTGGATTGATTGGGTGTGATTACAAGATGATGCGTATGAGAGAGAGAGGGGTCCCTGCCTCGCCTTATATAGCCCGGGAGCCAGGGTTACAAGTCGGTTTGGGGAGAGAGTACTAGTCGTGTACGTCTAGGAGTTCTTTTCATGGATCCGAACATGCGCAACTTCCTATCCGAGTACTCCTCCACCGCAGTACTTGCGCTCCACGCCATCAGGTGCCGTGTAGCACAAGTCGAGTAGTCCCAGGGGCCCACCGAGTAGTCGGTCCTGGTACCCACCGGAGTAGTGGGCCCTGGGATGTCCATACGACAGACATACCCCTGGTACTGTTATGCATTAAACTATAGTTGGTACGTGGAGGAGGGACCGTTGTAGGGACGAAATGCATCATTCTGGCTTCCGTTTGAGCAAGTAATTCTCGGTTCCATAGGAACCTAAACGGGCCGAAAAAGGCCCGAAACGTGTACCCTACGGTCCAAAAATCAATGAAAACCTCGCCAAATGTCTTATACAAGGAGTGTGTGCACATCCGGGATGTTGCAAACAAATTGACCGGAGTGCTGAAAATCGTGTGCTATAACCAACGAAAATGGCCCGAAACGCATGTTTTCTCGAAAACGCACCTGCAAACCCTTCTGGCCTGGGGACATACCACTGGTGCTGTTATGCATTAAACTATGGTCGGTACGTGGAGGAGGTACCGTCGGAGTGACGAAATGCATCATTCTGGCTTTCGTTTGAGCAAGTAATTCTCGGTTCCAAAGGCACCTAAACGGGCCGAAAAAGGCCTGAAACGTGTACCCTACGGTCCAAAAATCAATGAAAACCTCGCCAAATGTCTCCTACAAGGAGTCTGTGCACATCCGGGATGTTGCAAAAAAATTGACCCGAATGCTGAAAATCGTGTGCTATAACCCACGAAAATGGCCCGAAACGCACGTTTTCGCGAAAACGCACCTGCAAACCCTTCTGGCCAGGAGACATACCGCTGGTGCTGTTATGCATTAAACTATGGTCGGTACGTGGAGGAGGGACCGTCGGAGTGACGAAATGCATCATTCTGGCTTGCGTTTGAGCAAGTAATTCTCGGTTCCAAAGGCACCTTAACGGGCCGAAAAAAGCCCGAAATGTGTACCCTATGGTCCAAAAATCAATGAAAACCTCGCCAAATGTCTTCTAGAAGGAGTCTGTGCACATCCGGGATGTTGAAAAAACTTGACCCGAGTGCTGAAAATCATGTGCTATAACCCACGAAAATGGCCCGAAACGGACGTTTTCGCGAGAACGCACCTGCAAACCCTTCTGGCCTGTAGACATACCCCTGGTGCTGTTATGCATTAAACTATAGTCGGTACGTGGAGGAGGGACCGTTGTAGTGATGAAATGCATCATTCTGACTTCCGTTTGAGTAAGTAATTCTCGGTTCCAAAGGAACCTAAACGGGCCGAAAAAGGCCCGAAACGTGTACCCTACGGTCCAAAAATCAATGAAAATCTCGCCAAATGTCTTCTAGAAAGAGTTTGTGCACATCCGGGATGTTGCAAAAAAATTGACCCGAGTGCTGAAAATCGTGTGCTATAACCCACAAAAATGGCCCGAAACGGACATTTTCGCGAAAATGCACCTGCAAACCCTTCTGGCGCGGAGACATACCCCTGGTGCTGTTATGCATTAAACTATGGTCGGTACGTGTAGGTGGGACAGTCAGAGTGACGAAATGCATCATTCTGGCTTCCGTTTGAGCAAGTAATTCTCGGTTCCAAAGGCACCTAAACGGGCCGAAAAAGGCCTGAAACGTGCACCCTACGGTCCAAAAATCAATGAAAGCCTCGCCAAATGTCTTCTACAAGGACTCTGTGCACATCCGGGATGTTGCAAAAAACTTGACCCGAGTGCGGCAAATCGTGTGCTATAACCCACGAAAATGGCCCGAAACGCACGTTTTCGCGAAAACGCACCTGCAAACCCTTCTGGCGCGGAGACATACCCCTGGTGCTGTTATGCATTAAACTATGGTCGGTACATGGAGGAGGGACCGTCGGCGTGACGAAATGCATGATTCTGGCTTCCGTTTGAGCAAGTAATTCTCGGTTTCCAAAGGCACCTAAACAGGCCGAAAAAGGCCCGAAAGGTGTACCCTACGCTCCAAAAATCAATGAAAACCTCAACAAATTTCTTCTACAAGGTGTCTGTGCACATCCGGGATGTTGCAAAAAAATTAACCCAAGTGCTGAAAATCGTGTGCTATGAGACCCACGAAAATGGCCCGAAACGCACGTTTTCGCGAAAACGCACCTGCAAACCCTTCTGGCCCGGAGACATACCCCTGGTGCTGTTATGCATTAAACTATGGCAGTACGTGGAGGAGGGACCGTCGGAGTGACGAAATGCATCATTCTGGCTTCCGTTTGAGCAAGTAATTCTCGGTTCCAAAGGCACCTAAACGGGCCGAAACAGGCCCGAAACGTGTACCCTACGGTCCAAAAATCAATGAAAACCTCACCAAATGTCTTCTAGATGGAGTTTGTGCACATCCGTTATGTTGCAAAAAAATTGACCCGAGTGCTGATAATCGTGTGCTATAACCCACGAAAATGGACCGAAACAGACGTTTTCACGAAAACGCACCTGCAAACCCTTCTAGAGCGGAGACATACCCTTGGTGCTGTCATGCATTAAACTATGGTCGGTACGTGGAGGAGGTACCGTCGGAGTGACGAAATGCATCATTCTGGCTTCCGTTTGAGCAAGTAATTCTCGGTTCCAAAGGCACCTAAACGGGTCGAAAAAGGTCTGAAACGTGTACCCTACGGTCCAAAAATCAATGAAATCCTCGCCAAATGTCTTCTATAAGGACTCTGTGTACATCCGGGATGTTCCAAAAAGTTGACCCGAGTGCTGAAAGTCGTGTGCTATAACCCACGAAAATGACCCGAAACGGACGTTTTCGCGAGAACGCACCTGCAAACCCTTCTGGCCTGTAGACATACCCCTGGTGCTGTTATGCATTAAACTATAGTTGGTACGTGGAGGAGGGACCGTTGTAGTGACGAAATGCATCATTCTGGCTTCCTTTTGAGCAAGTAATTCTCGGTTCCAAAGGAACCAAAACAGGCCGAAAAAGGCCCGAAACGTGTACCCTACGGTCCAAAAATCAATGAAAACCTCGCCAAATGTCTTCTACAAGGAGTCTGTGCACATCCGGGATGTTGCAAACAAATTGACCGGGGTGCTGAAAATCGTGTGCTATAACCCACGAAAATGGCCCGAAACGCATGTTTTTGTGAAAACGCACCTGCAAACCCTTCTGGCACGGGGACATACCCCTGGTGCTGTTATGCATTAAACTATGGTCGGTACGTGGAGTAAGGACCGTCGGAGTGACGAAATGCATCATTCTGGCTTCTGTTTGAGCAAGTAATTCTCGGTTCCAAAGGCACCTAAACGGGCCAAAAAAGGCCCGAAATGTGTACCCTACGGTCCAAAAATCAATGAAAACCTCGCCAAATGTCTTCTAGAAGGAGTTTGTGCACATCCGGGATGTTGCAAAAAAATTGACCCTAGTGCTGAAAATCGTGTGCTATAACCTACGAAAATGGCCCGAAACGGACGTTTTCGCGAAAACGCACCTGCAAACCCTTTTGGCCTGTAGACATACCCCTAGTGCTGTTATGCATTAAACCATGGTCGGTACATGGAGGAGGGACGGTCGGAGTGACGAAATGCATCATTCTGGCTTCCGTTTGAGCAAGTAATTCTCGGTTCCAAAGGCACCTAAACGGGCTGAAAAAGACCGAAATGTGTACCCTATGGTCCAAAAATCAATAAAAACCTCGCCAAATGTCTTCTAGAAGGAGTCTGTGCACATCCGGGATGTTGCAAAAAACTTGACCCGAGTGCTGAAAATCATGTGCTATAACCCACGAAAATGGCCCGAAACGGACGTTTCCGCGAGAACGCACCTGCAAACCCTTCTGGCCTGTAGACATACCTCTGGTTCTGTTATGCATTAAACTATAGTCGGTACGTGGAGGAGGGACCATTGTAGTGACGAAATGCACCATTCTGGCTTCTGTTTGAGCAAGTAATTCTCGGTTCCAAAGGAACCTAAACGGGCCGAAAAAGGCCCGAAAAGTGTACCCTACGGTCCAAAAATCAATGAAAACCTCGCCAAATGTCTTCTAGAAGGAGTTTGTGCACATCCGGGATGTTGCAAAAAAATTGACCCGAGTGCTGAAAATCGTGTGCTATAACCCACGAAAATGGCCCGAAACGTACGTTTTCGCGAAAACGCACCTGCAAACCCTTCTGGCGCGGAGACATACCCCTGGTGCTGTTATGCATTAAACTATGGTCTGTACGTGTAGGAGGGACCGTCAGAGTGACGAAATGAATCATTCTGGCTTCTGTTTGAGCAAGTAATTCTCGGTTCCAAAGGCACCCAAACGGCACGAAAAAGGCCTAAAATGTGCACCCTACGGTCCAAAAATCAATGAAAGCCTCGCCAAATGTCTTCTACAAGGACTCTGTGCACATCCGGGATGTTGCAAAAAACTTGACCCGAGTGCTGAAAATCGTGTGCTATAACCCACGAAAATGGCCCGAAACGCACGTTTTCGCGAAAACGCACCTCCAAACCCTTCTGGCCCGGAGACATACCCCTGGTGTTGTTATGCATTAAACTATGGTCGGTACATGGAGGAGGGACCGTCGGAGTGACGAAATGCATGATTTTGGCTTCCGTTTGAGCAAATAATTCTCGGTTTCCAAAGGCACCTAAACGGGCCGAAAAAGGCCCGAAAGGTGTACCCTACGCTCCAAAAATCAATGAAAACCTCACCAAATTTCTTCTACAAGGTGTCTGTGCACATCCGGGATGTTGCAAAAAAATTGACCCGAGTGCTGAAAATCGTGTGCTATAATCCACGAAAATGGCCCGAAACGCACGTTTTCGCGAAAACGCACCTGCAAACCCTTCTGGCCCGGAGACATACCCCTGGTGCTGTTATGCATTAAACTATGGTCGGTACGTGGAGAAGGGACCGTCGGAGTGACGAAATGCATCATTCTGGCTTCCGTTTGAGCAAGTAATTCTCGGTTCCAAAGGCACCTAAACGGGGCAAAAAAGGCCCGAAACGTGTACCCTACGGTCCAAAAACCAGTGAAAACCTCGCCAAATGTCTTCTAGAAGGAGTTTGTGCACATCCAGGATGTTGCAAAAAAATTGACACGAGTGCTGATAATCGTGTGCTATAACCCACGAAAATGGACCGAAACGGACGTTTTCACGAAAACGCACCTGCAAACAGTTCTAGCGCGGAGACATACCCCTGGTGCTGTTATGCATTAAACTATGATCGGTACGTGGAGGAGGTACCGTCGGAGTGACGAAATGCATCATTCTGGCTTCCGCTTGAGCAAGTAATTCTTGGTTCCAAAGGCACCTAAACGGGGCGAAAAAGGCCCGAAACGTGTACCCTACGGTCCAAAAATCAATGAAAACCTCGCCAAATGTCTTCTACAAGGACTCTGTGTACATCCGGGATGTTGCAAAAAAAATTGACCTGAGTGCTGAAAATCGTGTGCTATAACCCGCGAAAATGGCCCGAAACACACGTTTTCGCGAAAACGCACCTGCAAACCCTTCTGGCCCGGAGACATACCCCTGGTGCTGTTATGCATTAAACTATGGTCGGTACGTGGAGGAGGGACCGTCGTAGTGACGAAATGCATCATTCTGGCTTCCGTTTGAGCAAGTAATTCTCGGTTCCAAAGGCACCTAAACGGGCCGAAAAAAGCCCGAAATGTGTACCTTATGGTCCAAAAATCAATGAAAACCTCGCCAAATGTCTTCTAGAAGGAGTCTGTGCACATCCGGGATGTTGCAAAAAACTTGACCCGAGTGTCGAAAATCGTGTGCTATAACCCACGAAAATGGCCCGAAACGGACGTTTTCGCGAGAACGCACCTGCAAACCCTTCTTGCCTATAGACATACCCCTGGTGTTGTTATGCATTAAATTATAGTCGGTACGTGGAGGAGGGACCGTTGTAGTCACGAAATGCATCATTCTGTCTTCCGTTTGAGCAAGTAATTCTCGGTTCCAAAGGAACCTAAACGGGCCGAAAAAGGCTCGAAACATGTACCCTACGGTCCAAAAATCAATGAAAACCTCGCCAAATGTCTTCTAGAACGAGTTTGTACACATCCGGGATGTTGCAAAAAAATTGACCCGAGTGCTGAAAATCGTGTGCTATAACCCACGAAAATGGCCCGAAACGGACGTTTTCGCGAAAACGCACCTGCAAACCCTTCTGGCGCGGAGACATACCCCTGGTGCTGTTATGCATTAAACTATGGTCGGTACGTGTAGGAGGGACCGTCAGAGTGACGAAATGCATCATTCTGGCTTCCGTTTGAGCAAGTAATTCTCGATTCCAAAGGCACCTAAACGGGCCGAAAAAGGCCCGAAACGTGTACCCTACGGTCCAAAAATCAATGAAAACCTCGCCAAATGTCTTCTAGAAGGAATTTGTGCACATCCGGGATGTTGTAAAAATCGACCCGAGTGCTGATAATCGTGTGCTATAACCCACAAAAATGGACCAAAACGGACGTTTTCACGAAAACGCACCTGCAAACCCTTCTAGCGCAGAGACATACCCCTGGTGCTGTTATGCATTAAACTATGGTAGGTATGTGGAGGAGGTACCGTCAGAGTGACAAAATGCATCATTCTGGCTTCCGTTTGAGCAAGTAATTCTCGGTTCCAAAGGCACCTAAACGGGCCGAAAAAGGCCTGAAACGTGTACCCTACGGTCCAAAAATCAATGAAAACCTCGCCAAATGTCTTCTAGAACGAGTTTGTGCACATCCGGGATGTTGCAAAAAAATTGACCCGAGTGCTGAAAATCGTGTGCTATAACCCACGAAAATGGCCCGAAACGGACGTTTCCGCGAAAACGCACCTGCAAACCCTTCTGGCGCGGAGACATACCCCTGGTGCTTTTATGCATTAAACTATGGTCGGTACGTGTAGGAGGGACCGTCAGAGTGACGAAATGCATCATTCTGGCTTCCGTTTGAGCAAGTAATTCTCGGTTCCAAAGGCACCTAAACGGGCCGAAAAAGGCCCGAAACGTGCACCCTACGGTCCAAAAATCAATGAAAACCTCGCCAAATGTCTTCTAGAAGGAGTTTGTGCACATCCGGGATGTTGCAAAAAAATCGACCCGAGTGCTGATAATCGTGTGCTATAACCCACAAAAATGGACCAAAACGGACGTTTTCACGAAAACGCACCTGCAAACCCTTCTAGCGCAGAGACATACCCCTGGTGCTGTTATGCATTAAACTATGGTAGGTATGTGGAGGAGGTACCGTCAGAGTGACAAAATGCATCATTCTGGCTTCCGTTTGAGCAAGTAATTCTCGGTTCCAAAGGCACCTAAACGGGCCGAAAAAGGTCTGAAATGTGTACCCTACGGTCCAAAAATCAATAAAAACCTCGCCAAATGTCTTCTACAAGGACTCTGTGTACATCCGGGATGTTGCAAAAAAAAGTGACCTGAGTGCTGAAAATCGTGTGCTATAACCCACGAAAATGGCCCGAAACGGACGTTTTCGCGAAAACGCACCTACAAACCCTTCTGGCGCGGAGACATACCCCTGGTGCTTTTATGCATTAAACTATGGTCGGTACGTGTAGGAGGGACCGTCAGAGTGACGAAATGCATCATTCTGTCTTCCGTTTGAGCAAGTAATTCTCGGTTCCAAAGGCACCTAAACGGGCCGACAAAGGCCCGAAACGTGGACCCTACGGTCCAAAAATCAATGAAAACCTCGCCAAATGTCTTCTAGAAGGAGTTTGTGCACATCCGGGATGTTGCAAAAAAATCGACCCGAGTGCTGATAATCGTGTGCTATAACCAACAAAAATGGACCAAAACGGACGTTTTCACGAAAACGCACCTGCAAACCCTTCTAGCGCGGAGACATACCGCTGGTGCTGTTGTGCATTAAGCTATGGTAGGTATGTGTAGGAGGTACCGTCGGAGTGAGAAAATGCATCATTCTGGCTTCCGTTTGAGCAAGTAATTCTCGGTTCCAAAGTCACCTAAACGGGCCGAAAAAGGCGTGAAACGTGCACCCAACGGTCCAAAAATCAATGAAAGCCTCGCCAAATGTCTTCTACAAGGACTCTGTGCACATCCGGGATGTTGCAAAAAACTTGACCCGAGTGCTGAAAATCGTGTGCTATAAGCCACGAAAATGGCCCGAAACGCACATTTTCGCGAAAACGCACCTGCAAACCCATCTGGCCCCGAGACATACCCCTGGTGCTGTTATGCATTAAACTATGGTCGGTAAATGGAGGAGGGACCGTCGGAGTGACGAAATGCATGATTCTGGCTTCCGTTTGAGCAAGTAATTCTCGGTTTCCAAAGGCACCTAAACGGGCCGAAAAAGGCCCGAAAGGTGTAACCTACGCTCCAAAAATCAATGAAAACCTCACCAAATTTCTTCTACAAGGAGTCTGTGCACATCCGGGGTGTTGCAAAAAAATTGACCCGAGTGCTGAAAATCGTGTGCTATAACCCACGAAAATGGCCCGAAACAGACGTTTTCGCGAAAACGCACCTGCAAACCCTTCTGGCCCGGAGACATACCCCTGATGCTGTTATGCATTAAACTATGGTCGGTACGTGGAGGAGGGACCGTCGGAGTGACGAAATGCATCATTTTGGCTTCCGTTTGAGCAAGTAATTCTCAGTTCCAAAGTCACCTAAACGGGCCGAAAAAGGCGTGAAACGTGCACCCTACGGTCCAAAAATCAATGAAAGCCTCGCCAAATGTCTTCTACAAGGACTCTGTGCACATCCGGGATGTTGCAAAAAACTTGACCCAAGTGCTGAAAATCGTGTGCTATAAACCCACGAAAATGGCCAGAAACGCACGTTTTCGCGAAAACGCACCTGCAAACACTTCTGGCCCGGAGACATACCCTTGGTGCTGTTATGCATTAAACTATGGTCGGTACATGGAGGAGGGACCGTCGGAGTGACGAAATGCATGATTCTGGCTTCCGTTTGAGCAAGTAATTCTCGGTTTCCAAAGGCACCAAAACGGGCTGAAAAAGGCCCGAAAGGTGTACCCTACGCTCCAAAAATCAATGAAAACCTCACCAAATTGCTTCTACAAGGAGTCTGTGCACATCCGGGATGTTGCAAAAAAATTGACCCGAGTGCTGAAAATCGTGTGCTAACCCACGAAAATGTCCCGAAACGCACGTTTTCGCGAAAACGCACCTGCAAACCCTTCTGGCCCGGAGACATACCCCTGGTGGTGTTATGCATTAAACTATGGTCGGTACGTGGAGGAGGTACCATCGGAGTGACGAAATGCATCATTCTGGCTTCCGTTTGAGCAAGTAATTCTCGGTTCCAATGGCACCTAAACGGGACGAAAAAGGCCTGAAACGTGTACCCTACGGTCCAAAAATCAATGAAAACCTCGCCAAATGTCTTTTACAAGGACTCTGTGTACATCCGAGATGTTGCAAAAAAAATTGACCTGAGTGCTGAAAATCGTGTGCTATAACCCACGAAAATGGCCCGAAACGCACGTTTTCGCGAAAACGCACCTGCAAACCCTTCTGGCCCGAAGACATACCCCTGGTGCTGTTATGCATTAAACTATGGTCGGTAAGTGGAGGAGGGACCGTCGGAGTGACGAAATACATCATTCTGGCTTCCGTTTGAGCAAGTAATTCTCGGTTCCAAAGTCACCTAAACGGGCCGAAAAAGGTGTGAAACGTGCACCCAACGGTCCAAAAATCAATGAAAGCCTCGCCAAATGTCTTCTACAAGGACTCTGTGCACATCCGGGATGTTGCAAAAAACTTGACCCGAGTGCTGAAAATCGTGTGCATGGAGGAGGGACCGTCAGAGTGACGAAATGCATCATTCTGGCTTCCGTTTGAGCAACTAATTCTCGGTTCTAAAGGCACCTAAACAGGCCGAAAAAGGCCCGAAAGGTGTACCCTACTCTCCAAAAATCAATGAAAACCTCACCAAATTTCTTCTACAAGGAGTCTGTACACATCCAAGATGTTGCAAAAAAATTGACCCAAGTGCTGAAAATCGTGTGCTATAACCCACGAAAATGGCCCGACACGCACGTTTTCGCGAAAACGCACCTGCAAACCCTTCTGGCCCGTAGACATACCCCTGGTGCTGTTATGCATTAAACTATGGTCGGTACATGGAGGAGGGACCATCGGAGTGACTAAATGCATCATTCTGGCTTCCGTTTGAGCAAGTAATTCTCGGTTCCAAAGGCACCTAAACGGGCCGAAAAAGGCCCGAACGTGTACCCTACGGTCCAAAAATCAAGGAAAACCTCGCCAAATGTCTTCTAGAAGGACTTTGTGCACATCCGGGATGTTGCAAAAAAATTGACCCGAGTGCTGATAATCGTGTGCTATAACCCACAAAAATGGCCCGAAACGGACGTTTTCAGGAAAACGCACCCGCAAACCCTTCCAGCGCGGAGACATACCCCTGATGCTGTTATGCATTAAACTATGGTCGGTACGTGGAGGAGGTACCGTCGGAGTGACGAAATGCATCATTCTGGCTTCCGTTTGAGCAAGTAATTGTCGGTTCCAAAGGCACCTAAACGGGCCGAAAAAGGCCCGAAACGTGTAACCTACGGTCCAAAAATCAATGAAAACCTCGCCAAATGTCTTTTACAAGGACTCTGTGTACATCCGGGATGTTGCAAAAAAAATTGGCCAGAGTGCTGAAAATCGTGTGCTATAACCCACGAAAATGGCCCGAAACGCACGTTTTTGCGAAAACGCACCTGCAAACCCTTCTGGCCCGAAGACATACCCCTGGTGCTGTTATGCATTAAACTATGGTCGGTAAGTGGAGGAGGGACCGTCGGAGTGACGAAATGCATCATTCTGGCTTCCGTTTGAGCAAGTAATTCTCGGTTCCAAAGGCACCTAAACGGGCCGAAAAAAGACCGAAATGTGTGCCCTATGGTCCAAAAATCAATGAAAACCTCGCCAAATGTCTTCTAGAAGGAGTCTGTGCACATCCGGGATGTTGCAAAAAACTTGACCCGAGTGCTGAAAATCGTGTGCTATAACCCACGAAAATGGCCCGAAACGGACGTTTTCGCGAGAACGCACCTGCAAACCCTTCTGGCCTGTAGACATACCCCTGGTGCTGTTATGCATTAAACTATAGTCGGTACGTGGAGGAGGGACCGTGGTAGTGACGAAATGCATCATTCTGGCTTCCGTTTGAGCAAGTAATTCTCGGTTCCAAAGGAACCTAAACGGGCCGAAAAAGGCCCGAAACGTGTACCCTACGGTCCAAAAATCAATGAAAACCTCGCCAAATGTCTTCTAGAAGGAATTTGTGCACATCCGGGATGTTGCAAAAAAATTGACCCGAGTGCTGAAAATCGTGTGCTATAACCCACGAAAATGGCCCGAAACGGACGTTTTCACGAAAACGCACCTGCGAACCCTTTTGGCGCGGAGACATACCCCTGGTGCTGTTATGCATTAAACTATGGTCGGTACGTGTAGGAGGGACCGTTAGAGTGACGAAATGCATCATTCTGGCTTGCGTTTGAGCAAGTAATTCACGGTTCCAAAGGCACCGAAACGGGCCGAAAAAGGCGTGAAACGTGCACCCTACGGTTCAAAAATCAATGAAAGCCTCACCAAATGTCTTCTACAAGGACTCTGTGCACATCCGGGATGTTGCAAAAAACTTGACCCGAGTGCTGAAAATCGTGTGCTATAACCCACGAAAATGGCCCGAAACGCACGTTTTCGCGAAAACGCACCTTCAAACCCTTCTGGCCCGGAGACATACCCCTGGTGCTGTTATGCATTAAACTATGGTCGGTACATGGAGGAGGGACCGTCAGAGTGACGAAATGCATCATTCTGGCTTCCGTTTGAGCAAGTAATTCTCGGTTCTAAAGGCACCTAAACAGGCCGAAAAAGGCCCGAAAGGTGTACCCTACTCTCCAAAAATCAATGAAAACCTCACCAAATTTCTTCTACAAGGAGTCTGTGCACATCCAAGATGTTGCAAAAAAATTGACCCAAGTGCTGAAAATCGTGTGCTATAACCCACGAAAATGGCCCGACACGCACGTTTTCGCGAAAACGCACCTGCAAACCCTTCTGGCCCGTAGACATACCCCTGGTGCTGTTATGCATTAAACTATGGTCGGTACATGGAGGAGGGACCATCGGAGTGACTAAATGCATCATTCTGGCTTCCGTTTGAGCAAGTAATTCTCGGTTCCAAAGGCACCTAAACGGGCCGAAAAAGGCCCGAACGTGTACCCTACGGTCCAAAAATCAAGGAAAACCTCGCCAAATGTCTTCTAGAAGGACTTTGTGCACATCCGGGATGTTGCAAAAAAATTGACCCGAGTGCTGATAATCGTGTGCTATAACCCACAAAAATGGCCCGAAACGGACGTTTTCAGGAAAACGCACCCGCAAACCCTTCCAGCGCGGAGACATACCCCTGATGCTGTTATGCATTAAACTATGGTCGGTACGTGGAGGAGGTACCGTCGGAGTGACGAAATGCATCATTCTGGCTTCCGTTTGAGCAAGTAATTGTCGGTTCCAAAGGCACCTAAACGGGCCGAAAAAGGCCCGAAACGTGTAACCTACGGTCCAAAAATCAATGAAAACCTCGCCAAATGTCTTTTACAAGGACTCTGTGTACATCCGGGATGTTGCAAAAAAAATTGGCCAGAGTGCTGAAAATCGTGTGCTATAACCCACGAAAATGGCCCGAAACGCACGTTTTTGCGAAAACGCACCTGCAAACCCTTCTGGCCCGAAGACATACCCCTGGTGCTGTTATGCATTAAACTATGGTCGGTAAGTGGAGGAGGGACCGTCGGAGTGACGAAATGCATCATTCTGGCTTCCGTTTGAGCAAGTAATTCTCGGTTCCAAAGGCACCTAAACAGGCCGAAAAAAGACCGAAATGTGTGCCCTATGGTCCAAAAATCAATGAAAACCTCGCCAAATGTCTTCTAGAAGGAGTCTGTGCACATCCGGGATGTTGCAAAAAACTTGACCCGAGTGCTGAAAATCGTGTGCTATAACCCACGAAAATGGCCCGAAACGGACGTTTTCGCGAGAACGCACCTGCAAACCCTTCTGGCCTGTAGACATACCCCTGGTGCTGTTATGCATTAAACTATAGTCGGTACGTGGAGGAGGGACCGTGGTAGTGACGAAATGCATCATTCTGGCTTCCGTTTGAGCAAGTAATTCTCGGTTCCAAAGGAACCTAAACGGGCCGAAAAAGGCCCGAAACGTGTACCCTACGGTCCAAAAATCAATGAAAACCTCGCCAAATGTCTTCTAGAAGGAATTTGTGCACATCCGGGATGTTGCAAAAAAATTGACCCGAGTGCTGAAAATCGTGTGCTATAACCCACGAAAATGGCCCGAAACGGACGTTTTCACGAAAACGCACCTGCGAACCCTTTTGGCGCGGAGACATACCCCTGGTGCTGTTATGCATTAAACTATGGTCGGTACGTGTAGGAGGGACCGTTAGAGTGACGAAATGCATCATTCTGGCTTGCGTTTGAGCAAGTAATTCACGGTTCCAAAGGCACCGAAACGGGCCGAAAAAGGCGTGAAACGTGCACCCTACGGTTCAAAAATCAATGAAAGCCTCACCAAATGTCTTCTACAAGGACTCTGTGCACATCCGGGATGTTGCAAAAAACTTGACCCGAGTGCTGAAAATCGTGTGCTATAACCCACGAAAATGGCCCGAAACGCACGTTTTCGCGAAAACGCACCTTCAAACCCTTCTGGCCCGGAGACATACCCCTGGTGCTGTTATGCATTAAACTATGGTCGGTACATGGAGGAGGGACCGTCAGAATGACGAAATGCATCATTCTGACTTCCGTTTGAGCAAGTAATTCTCGGTTCTAAAGGCACCTAAACAGGCCGAAAAAGGCCCGAAAGGTGTACCCTACTCTCCAAAAATCAATGAAAACCTCACCAAATTTCTTCTACAAGGAGTCTGTGCACATCCAAGATGTTGCAAAAAAATTGACCCAAGTGCTGAAAATCGTGTGCTATAACCCACGAAAATGGCCCGACACGCACGTTTTCGCGAAAACGCACCTGCAAACCCTTCTGGCCCGTAGACATACCCCTGGTGCTGTTATGCATTAAACTATGGTCGGTACATGGAGGAGGGACCATCGGAGTGACTAAATGCATCATTCTGGCTTCCGTTTGAGCAAGTAATTCTCGGTTCCAAAGGCACCTAAACGGGCCGAAAAAGGCCCGAACGTGTACCCTACGGTCCAAAAATCAAGGAAAACCTCGCCAAATGTCTTCTAGAAGGACTTTGTGCACATCCGGGATGTTGCAAAAAAATTGACCCGAGTGCTGATAATCGTGTGCTATAACCCACAAAAATGGCCCGAAACGGACGTTTTCAGGAAAACGCACCCGCAAACCCTTCCAGCGCGGAGACATACCCCTGATGCTGTTATGCATTAAACTATGGTCGGTACGTGGAGGAGGTACCGTCGGAGTGACGAAATGCATCATTCTGGCTTCCGTTTGAGCAAGTAATTGTCGGTTCCAAAGGCACCTAAACGGGCCGAAAAAGGCCCGAAACGTGTAACCTACGGTCCAAAAATCAATGAAAACCTCGCCAAATGTCTTTTACAAGGACTCTGTGTACATCCGGGATGTTGCAAAAAAAATTGGCCAGAGTGCTGAAAATCGTGTGCTATAACCCACGAAAATGGCCCGAAACGCACGTTTTTGCGAAAACGCACCTGCAAACCCTTCTGGCCCGAAGACATACCCCTGGTGCTGTTATGCATTAAACTATGGTCGGTAAGTGGAGGAGGGACCGTCGGAGTGACGAAATGCATCATTCTGGCTTCCGTTTGAGCAAGTAATTCTCGGTTCCAAAGGCACCTAAACGGGCCGAAAAAAGACCGAAATGTGTGCCCTATGGTCCAAAAATCAATGAAAACCTCGCCAAATGTCTTCTAGAAGGAGTCTGTGCACATCCGGGATGTTGCAAAAAACTTGACCCGAGTGCTGAAAATCGTGTGCTATAACCCACGAAAATGGCCCGAAACGGACGTTTTCGCGAGAACGCACCTGCAAACCCTTCTGGCCTGTAGACATACACCTGGTGCTGTTATGCATTAAACTATAGTCGGTACGTGGAGGAGGGACCGTGGTAGTGACGAAATGCATCATTCTGGCTTCCGTTTGAGCAAGTAATTCTCGGTTCCAAAGGAACCTAAACGGGCCGAAAAAGGCCCGAAACGTGTACCCTACGGTCCAAAAATCAATGAAAACCTCGCCAAATGTCTTCTAGAAGGAATTTGTGCACATCCGGGATGTTGCAAAAAAATTGACCCGAGTGCTGAAAATCGTGTGCTATAACCCACGAAAATGGCCCGAAACGGACGTTTTCACGAAAACGCACCTGCGAACCCTTTTGGCGCGGAGACATACCCCTGGTGCTGTTATGCATTAAACTATGGTCGGTACGTGTAGGAGGGACCGTTAGAGTGACGAAATGCATCATTCTGGCTTGCGTTTGAGCAAGTAATTCACGGTTCCAAAGGCACCGAAACGGGCCGAAAAAGGCGTGAAACGTGCACCCTACGGTTCAAAAATCAATGAAAGCCTCACCAAATGTCTTCTACAAGGACTCTGTGCACATCCGGGATGTTGCAAAAAACTTGACCCGAGTGCTGAAAATCGTGTGCTATAACCCACGAAAATGGCCCGAAACGCACGTTTTCGCGAAAACGCACCTTCAAACCCTTCTGGCCCGGAGACATACCCCTGGTGCTGTTATGCATTAAACTATGGTCGGTACATGGAGGAGGGACCGTCAGAGTGACGAAATGCATCATTCTGGCTTCCGTTTGAGCAAGTAATTCTCGGTTCTAAAGGCACCTAAACAGGCCGAAAAAGGCCCGAAAGGTGTACCCTACTCTCCAAAAATCAATGAAAACCTCACCAAATTTCTTCTACAAGGAGTCTGTGCACATCGAAGATGTTGCAAAAAAATTGACCCAAGTGCTGAAAATCGTGTGCTATAACCCACGAAAATGGCCCGACACGCACGTTTTCGCGAAAACGCACCTGCAAACCCTTCTGGCCCGGAGACATACCCCTGGTGCTGTTATGCATTAAACTATGGTCGGTACATGGAGGAGGGACCGTCGGAGTAACTAAATGCATCATTCTGGCTTCCGTTTGAGCAAGTAATTCTCGGTTCCAAAGGCACCTAAACGGGCCGAAAAAGGCCCGAACGTGTACCCTACGGTCCAAAAATCAATGAAAACCTCGCCAAATGTCTTCTAGAAGGACTTTGTGCACATCCGGGATGTTGAAAAAAAATTGACCCGAGTGCTGATAATCGTGTGCTATAACCCACGAAAATGGCCCGAAACGGACGTTTTCACGAAAACGCACCCGCAAACCCTTCCAGCGCGGAGACATACCCCTGGTGCTGTTATGCATTAAACTATGGTCGGTACGTGGAGGAGGTACCGTCGGAGTGACGAAATGCATCATTCTGGCTTCTGTTTGAGCAAGTAAATTCTCGTTTCCAAAGGCACCTAAACGGGCCGAAAAAGGCCCGAAACGTGTACCCTACGGTCCAAAAATCAATGAAAACCTCGCGAAATGTCTTTTACAAGGACTCTGTGTACATCCGGGATGTTGCAAAAAAAATTGACCTGAGTGCTGAAAATCGTGTGCTATAACCCACGAAAATGGCCCGAAACGCACGTTTTTGCGAAAACGCACCTGCAAACCCTTCTGGCCCGAAGACATACCCCTGGTGCTGTTATGCATTAAACTATGGTCGGTAAGTGGAGGAGGGACCGTCGGAGTGACGAAATGCATCATTCTGGCTTCCGTTTGAGCAAGTAATTCTCGGTTCCAAAGGCACCTAAACGGGCCGAAAAAAGACCGAAATGTGTGCCCTATGGTCCAAAAATCAATGAAAACCTCGCCAAATGTCTTCTAGAAGGAGTCTGTGCACATCCGGGATGTTGCAAAAAACTTGACCCGAGTGCTGAAAATCGTGTGCTATAACCCACGAAAATGGCCCGAAACGGACGTTTTCGCGAGAACGCACCTGCAAACCCTTCTGGCCTGTAGACATACCCCTGGTGCTGTTATGCATTAAACTATAGTCGGTACGTGGAGGAGGGACCGTGGTAGTGACGAAATGCATCATTCTGGCTTCCGTTTGAGCAAGTAATTCTCGGTTCCAAAGGAACCTAAACGGGCCGAAAAAGGCCCGAAACGTGTACCCTACGGTCCAAAAATCAATGAAAACCTCACCAAATGTCTTCTAGAAGGAATTTGTGCACATCCGGGATGTTGCAAAAAAATTGACCCGAGTGCTGAAAATCGTGTGCTATAACCCACGAAAATGGCCCGAAACGGACGTTTTCACGAAAACGCACCTGCGAACCCTTTTGGCGCGGAGACATACCCCTGGTGCTGTTATGCATTAAACTATGGTCGGTACGTGTAGGAGGGACCGTTAGAGTGACGAAATGCATCATTCTGGCTTGCGTTTGAGCAAGTAATTCACGGTTCCAAAGGCACCGAAACGGGCCGAAAAAGGCGTGAAACGTGCACCCTACGGTTCAAAAATCAATGAAAGCCTCACCAAATGTCTTCTACAAGGACTCTGTGCACATCCGGGATGTTGCAAAAAACTTGACCCGAGTGCTGAAAATCGTGTGCTATAACCCACGAAAATGGCCCGAAACGCACGTTTTCGCGAAAACGCACCTTCAAACCCTTCTGGCCCGGAGACATACCCCTGGTGCTGTTATGCATTAAACTATGGTCGGTACATGGAGGAGGGACCGTCAGAATGACGAAATGCATCATTCTGGCTTCCGTTTGAGCAAGTAATTCTCGGTTCTAAAGGCACCTAAACAGGCCGAAAAAGGCCCGAAAGGTGTACCCTACTCTCCAAAAATCAATGAAAACCTCACCAAATTTCTTCTACAAGGAGTCTGTGCACATCCAAGATGTTGCAAAAAAATTGACCCAAGTGCTGAAAATCGTGTGCTATAACCCACGAAAATGGCCCGACACGCACGTTTTCGCGAAAACGCACCTGCAAACCCTTCTGGCCCGTAGACATACCCCTGGTGCTGTTATGCATTAAACTATGGTCGGTACATGGAGGAGGGACCATCGGAGTGACTAAATGCATCATTCTGGCTTCCGTTTGAGCAAGTAATTCTCGGTTCCAAAGGCACCTAAACGGGCCGAAAAAGGCCCGAACGTGTACCCTACGGTCCAAAAATCAAGGAAAACCTCGCCAAATGTCTTCTAGAAGGACTTTGTGCACATCCGGGATGTTGCAAAAAAATTGACCCGAGTGCTGATAATCGTGTGCTATAACCCACAAAAATGGCCCGAAACGGACGTTTTCAGGAAAACGCACCCGCAAACCCTTCCAGCGCGGAGACATACCCCTGATGCTGTTATGCATTAAACTATGGTTGGTACGTGGAGGAGGTACCGTCGGAGTGACGAAATGCATCATTCTGGCTTCCGTTTGAGCAAGTAATTGTCGGTTCCAAAGGCACCTAAACGGGCCGAAAAAGGCCCGAAACGTGTAACCTACGGTCCAAAAATCAATGAAAACCTCACCAAATGTCTTTTACAAGGACTCTGTGTACATCCGGGATGTTGCAAAAAAAATTGGCCAGAGTGCTGAAAATCGTGTGCTATAACCCACGAAAATGGCCCGAAACGCACGTTTTTGCGAAAACGCACCTGCAAACCCTTCTGGCCCGAAGACATACCCCTGGTGCTGTTATGCATTAAACTATGGTCGGTAAGTGGAGGAGGGACCGTCGGAGTGACGAAATGCATCATTCTGGCTTCCGTTTGAGCAAGTAATTCTCGGTTCCAAAGGCACCTAAACGGGCCGAAAAAAGACCGAAATGTGTGCCCTATGGTCCAAAAATCAATGAAAACCTCGCCAAATGTCTTCTAGAAGGAGTCTGTGCACATCCGGGATGTTGCAAAAAACTTGACCCGAGTGCTGAAAATCGTGTGCTATAACCCACGAAAATGGCCCGAAACGGACGTTTTCGCGAGAACGCACCTGCAAACCCTTCTGGCCTGTAGACATACACCTGGTGCTGTTATGCATTAAACTATAGTCGGTACGTGGAGGAGGGACCGTGGTAGTGACGAAATGCATCATTCTGGCTTCCGTTTGAGCAAGTAATTCTCGGTTCCAAAGGAACCTAAACGGGCCGAAAAAGGCCCGAAACGTGTACCCTACGGTCCAAAAATCAATGAAAACCTCGCCAAATGTCTTCTAGAAGGAATTTGTGCACATCCGGGATGTTGCAAAAAAATTGACCCGAGTGCTGAAAATCGTGTGCTATAACCCACGAAAATGGCCCGAAACGGACGTTTTCACGAAAACGCACCTGCGAACCCTTTTGGCGCGGAGACATACCCCTGGTGCTGTTATGCATTAAACTATGGTCGGTACGTGTAGGAGGGACCGTTAGAGTGACGAAATGCATCATTCTGGCTTGCGTTTGAGCAAGTAATTCACGGTTCCAAAGGCACCGAAACGGGCCGAAAAAGGCGTGAAACGTGCACCCTACGGTTCAAAAATCAATGAAAGCCTCACCAAATGTCTTCTACAAGGACTCTGTGCACATCCGGGATGTTGCAAAAAACTTGACCCGAGTGCTGAAAATCGTGTGCTATAACCCACGAAAATGGCCCGAAACGCACGTTTTCGCGAAAACGCACCTTCAAACCCTTCTGGCCCGGAGACATACCCCTGGTGCTGTTATGCATTAAACTATGGTCGGTACATGGAGGAGGGACCGTCAGAGTGACGAAATGCATCATTCTGGCTTCCGTTTGAGCAAGTAATTCTCGGTTCTAAAGGCACCTAAACAGGCCGAAAAAGGCCCGAAAGGTGTACCCTACTCTCCAAAAATCAATGAAAACCTCACCAAATTTCTTCTACAAGGAGTCTGTGCACATCCAAGATGTTGCAAAAAAATTGACCCAAGTGCTGAAAATCGTGTGCTATAACCCACGAAAATGGCCCGACACGCACGTTTTCGCGAAAACGCACCTGCAAACCCTTCTGGCCCGGAGACATACCCCTGGTGCTGTTATGCATTAAACTATGGTCGGTACATGGAGGAGGGACCGTCGGAGTAACTAAATGCATCATTCTGGCTTCCGTTTGAGCAAGTAATTCTCGGTTCCAAAGGCACCTAAACGGGCCGAAAAAGGCCCGAACGTGTACCCTACGGTCCAAAAATCAATGAAAACCTCGCCAAATGTCTTCTAGAAGGAGTTTGTGCACATCCGGGATGTTGCAAAAAAATTGACCCGAGTGCTGAAAATCGTGTGCTAACCCACGAAAATGGCCCGAAACGGACGTTTTCGCGAAAACGCACCTGTAAACCCTTCTGGCGCGGAGACATACCCCTGGTGCTGTTATGCATTAAACTATGGTCGGTACGTGTAGGAGGGACCGTCAGAGTGACGAAATGCATCATTCTGGCTTCCGTTTGAGCAAGTAATTCTTGGTTCCAAAGGCACCTAAACGGGCCGAAAAAGGCGTGAAACGTGCACCCTACGGTCCAAAAATCAATGAAAGCCTCGCCAAATGTCTTCTACAAGGACTCTGTACACATCCGGGATGTTGCAAAAAACTTGACCCGAGTGCTGAAAATCGTGTGCTATAACCCACGAAAATGGCCCGAAACGCACGTTTTTGCGAAAACGTACCTGCAAACCCTTCTGGCCCGGAGACATACCCCTGGTGCTGTTATGCATTAAACTATGGTCGGTACGTGGAGGAGGGACCGTCGGAGTGACTAAATGCATTATTCTGGCTTCCGTTTGAGCAAGTAATTCTCGGTTCCAAAGGCACCTAAACGGGCCGAAAAAGTCCCGAAACGTGTACCCTACGGTCCAAAAATCAATGAAAACCTCGCCAAATGTCTTCTAGAAGGAGTTTGTGCACATCCGGGATGTTGCAAAAAAATGGACCCGAGTGCTGAAAATCGTGTGCTATAACCCACGAAAATGGCCCGAAACGAACGTTTTCACGAAAACGCACCCGCAAACCCTTCCAGCGCGGAGACATACCCCAGGTGCTGTTATGCATTAAACTATGGTCGGTACGTGGTGGAGGTACTGTCGGAGTGACGAAATGCATCATTCTAGCTTCCGTTTGAGCAAGTAATTCTCAGTTCCAAAGGCACCTAAACGGGCCGAAAAAGGCCTGAAACGTGTACCCTACGGTCCAAAAATCAATGAAAACCTCGCCAAATGTCTTTTACAAGGACTCTGTGTACATCCGGGATGTTGCAAAAAAATTGACCTGAGTGCTGAAAATCGTGTGCTATAACCCACGAAAATGGCCCGAAACGCACGTTTTCGCGAAAACGCACCTGCAAACCCTTCTGGCCCGGAGACATACCCCTGGTGCTGTTATGCATTAAACTATAGTCGGTACGTGGAGGAGGGACCGTCGGAGTGACGAAATGCATCATTCTGGCTTCCGTTTGAGGAAGTAATTCTCGGTTCCAAAGGCACCTAAACGGGCCGAAAAAAGCCCGAAATGTGTACCCTACGGTCCAAAAATCAATGAAAACTTCGCCAAATGTCTTCTAGAAGGAGTCTGTGCACATCCGGGATGTTGCAAAAAACTTGACCCGAGTGCTGAAAATCGTGTGCTATAACCCACGAAAATGGCCCGAAACGGACGTTTTCGCGAGAACGCACCTGCAAACCCTTCTGGCCTGTAGACATACCCCTGGTGCTGTTATGCATTAAACTATAGTCGGTACGTGGAGGGACCGTTGTAGTGCAGAAATGCATCATTCTACCTTCCGTTTGAGCAAGTAATTCTCGGTTCCAAAGGAACCTAAATGGGCCGAAAAAGGCCCAAAACGTGTACCCTACGGTCCAAAAATCAATGAAAACCTCGCCAAATGTCTTCCAGAAGGAGTTTGTGCACATCCGGGATGTTGCAAAAAAATTGACCCGAGTGCTGAAAATCGTGTGCTATAACCCACGAAAATGGCCTGAAACGAACGTTTTCACGAAAACGCACCCGCAAACCCTTCCAGCGCGGTTGACATACCCCTGGTGCTGTTATGCATTTAACTATGGTCGGTAAGTGGAGGAGGTACCGTCGGAGTGACGAAATGCATCATTCTGGCTTCCGTTTGCGCAAGTAATTCTCGGTTCCAAAGGCACCTAAACGGGCCGAAAAAAGCCCGAAATGTGTACCCTATGGTCCAAAAATCAATGAAAACCTCGCGAAATGTCTTCTATAAGGAGTCTATGCACATCCGGGATGTTGCAAAAAACATGACCCGAGTGTTGAAAATCGTGTGCTACAACCCAAGAAAATGGCCCGAAACGGACGTTTTCGCGAGAACGCACCTGCAAACCCTTCTTGCCTGTAGACATACCCCTGGTGCTGTTATGCATTAAACCATAGTCGGTACGTGGAGGTGGGACCGTTGTAGTGACGAAATGCATCATTCTGGCTTCCGTTTGAGCAAGTAATTCTCGGTTCCATAGGAACCTAAACGGGCCAAAAAAGGCCCGAAACGTGTACCCTACGGTCCAAAAATCAATGAAAACCTCGCCAAATGTCTTCTAGAAGGAGTTTGTGCACATCCGGGATGTTGCAAAAAAATGGACCCGAGTGCTGAAAATCGTGTGCTATAACCCACGAAAATGGCCCGAAACGAACGTTTTCACGAAAACGCACCCGCAAACCCTTCCAGCGCGGAGACATACCCCAGGTGCTGTTATGCATTAAACTATGGTCGGTACGTGGTGGAGGTACTGTCGGAGTGACGAAATGCATCATTCTAGCTTCCGTTTGAGCAAGTAATTCTCAGTTCCAAAGGCACCTAAACGGGCCGAAAAAGGCCTGAAACGTGTACCCTACGGTCCAAAAATCAATGAAAACCTCGCCAAATGTCTTTTACAAGGACTCTGTGTACATCCGGGATGTTGCAAAAAAATTGACCTGAGTGCTGAAAATCGTGTGCTATAACCCACGAAAATGGCCCGAAACGCACGTTTTCGCGAAAACGCACCTGCAAACCCTTCTGGCCCGGAGACATACCCCTGGTGCTGTTATGCATTAAACTATAGTCGGTACGTGGAGGAGGGACCGTCGGAGTGACGAAATGCATCATTCTGGCTTCCGTTTGAGGAAGTAATTCTCGGTTCCAAAGGCACCTAAACGGGCCGAAAAAAGCCCGAAATGTGTACCCTACGGTCCAAAAATCAATGAAAACTTCGCCAAATGTCTTCTAGAAGGAGTCTGTGCACATCCGGGATGTTGCAAAAAACTTGACCCGAGTGCTGAAAATCGTGTGCTATAACCCACGAAAATGGCCCGAAACGGACGTTTTCGCGAGAACGCACCTGCAAACCCTTCTGGCCTGTAGACATACCCCTGGTGCTGTTATGCATTAAACTATAGTCGGTACGTGGAGGGACTGTTGTAGTGCAGAAATGCATCATTCTACCTTCCGTTTGAGCAAGTAATTCTCGGTTCCAAAGGAACCTAAATGGGCCGAAAAAGGCCCAAAACGTGTACCCTACGGTCCAAAAATCAATGAAAACCTCGCCAAATGTCTTCCAGAAGGAGTTTGTGCACATCCGGGATGTTGCAAAAAAATTGACCCGAGTGCTGAAAATCGTGTGCTATAACCCACGAAAATGGCCTGAAACGAACGTTTTCACGAAAACGCACCCGCAAACCCTTCCAGCGCGGTTGACATACCCCTGGTGCTGTTATGCATTTAACTATGGTCGGTAAGTGGAGGAGGTACCGTCGGAGTGACGAAATGCATCATTCTGGCTTCCGTTTGAGCAAGTAATTCTCGGTTCCAAAGGCACCTAAACGGGCCGAAAAAAGCCCGAAATGTGTACCCTATGGTCCAAAAATCAATGAAAACCTCGCGAAATGTCTTCTATAAGGAGTCTATGCACATCCGGGATGTTGCAAAAAACATGACCCGAGTGCTGAAAATCGTGTGCTACAACCCAAGAAAATGGCCCGAAACGGACGTTTTCGCGAGAACGCACCTGCAAACCCTTCTTGCCTGTAGACATACCCCTGGTGCTGTTATGCATTAAACCATAGTCGGTACGTGGAGGTGGGACCGTTGTAGTGACGAAATGCATCATTCTGGCTTCCGTTTGAGCAAGTAATTCTCGGTTCCATAGGAACCTAAACGGGCCAAAAAAGGCCCGAAACGTGTACCCTACGGTCCAAAAATCAATGAAAACCTCGCCAAATGTCTTCTAGAAGGAGTCTGTGCACATCCGGGATGTTGCAAAAAACTTGACCCGAGTGCTGAAAATCGTGTGCTATAACCCCACGAAAATGGCTCGAAAAGGACGTTTTCGCGAGAACGCACCTGCAAACCCTTCTGGCCTGTAGACATACCCCTGGTGCTGTTATGCATTAAACTATAGTCGGTACGTGGAGGGACCGTTGTAGTGCAGAAATGCATCATTCTGGCTTCCGTTTGAGCAAGTAATTCTCGATTCCAAAGGAACCTAAATGGGCCGAAAAAGGCCCGAAACGTGTACCCTACGGTCCAAAAATCAATGAAAACCACGCCAAATGTCTTCTAGAAGGAGTTTGTGCACATCCGGGATGTTGCAAAAAAATTGACCCGATTGCTGAAAATCGTGTGCTATAACCCACGAAAATGGCCCGAAACAGACGTTTTCGCGAAAACGCACATGCAGACCCTTCTGGCGCGGAGACATAACCCTGGTGCTGTTATGCATTAAACTATGGTCGGTACGTGTAGGAGGGACCGTTAGAGTGACGAAATGCATCATTCTGGCTTCCGTCTGAGCAAGTAATTCTCGGTCCCAAAGGCACCTAAACAGGCCGAAAAAGGTGTGAAACGTGCACCCTACGGTCGAAAAATCAATGAAAGCCTCGCCAAATGTCTTCTACAAGGACTCTGTGCACATCCGGGTTGTTGCAAAAAACTTGACCCGAGTGCTGAAAATCGTGTGCTATAACCCACGAAAATGGCCCGAAACGCACGTTTTCGCGAAAACGCACCTGCAAACCCTTCTGGCCCGGAGACATACCCCTGGTGCTGTTATGCATTAAACTTTGGTCGGTACATGGAGGAGGGATCGTCGGAGTGACGAAATGCATGATTCTGGCTTCCGTTTGAGCAAGTAATTCTCGGTTTCCAAAGGCACCAAAAGGGGCTGAAAAAGGCCCGAAAGGTGTACCATACGCTCCAAAAATCAATGAAAACCTCACCAAATTTCTTCTACAAGGAGTCTGTGCACATCCGGGATGTTGCAAAAAAATTGACCCGAGTGCTGAAAATCGTGTGCTATGACCCACGAAAATGGCCCGAAACGCACGTTTTCGCGAAAACGCACCTGCAAACCCTTCTGGCCCGGAGACATACCCCTGGTGCTGTTATGCATTAAACTATGGTCGGTACGTGGAGGAGGGACCGTCGGAGTGACTAAATGCATCATTCTGGCTTCCGTTTGAGCAAGTAATTCTCGGTTCCAAAGGCACCTAAACGGGTCGAAAAAGGCCCGAAACGTGTACCGTACGGTCCAAAAATCAATGAAAACCTCGCCAAATGTCTTCTAAAAGGAGTTTGTGCACATCCGGGATGTTGCAAAAAAATTGACCCGAGTGCTGATAATCGTGTGCTATAACCCACGAAAATGGCCCGAAACGGACGTTTTCACGAAAACGCACCCGCAAACCCTTCTAGCGCGGAGACATACCCCTGGTGCTGTTATGCATTAAACTATGGTCGGTACGTGGAGGAGGTACCGTCGGAGTGACGAAATGCATCATTCTGGCTTCCGTTTGAGCAAGTAATTCTCGGTTCCAAAGGCACCTAAACGGGCCGAAAAAGGCGTGAAACATGCACCCTACGGTCCAAAAATCAATGAAAGCCTTGCCAAATGTCTTCTACAAGGACTCTGTGCACATCCAGGATGTTGCAAAAAACTTGACCCGAGTGCTGAAAATCGTGTGAACACACGAAAATGGCCCGAAACGCACCTGCAAACCCTTCTGGCCCGGAGACATACCCCTGGTCCTGTTATGCATTAAACAATGGTCGGTACTTGGAGGAGGGACCGTCGGAGTGACGAAATGCATGATTCTGGCTTCCGTTTGAGCAAGTAATTCTCGGTTTCCAAAGGCACCTAAACGGGCTGAAAAAGGCCCGCAAGGTGTACCCTACGCTCCAAAAATCAATGAAAACCTCACCAAATTTCTTCTACAAGGAGTCTGTGCACATCCAGGATGTTGCAAAAAAATTGACCCGAGTGCTGCAAATCGTGTGCTATAACCCACGAAAATGGCCCCAAACACACGTTTTCACGAAAACGCACCTGCAAACCCTTCTGGCCCGGAGACATACCCCTGGTGCTGTTATGCATTAAACTATGGTCGGTACGTGGAGGAGGGACCGTCGGAGTGACTAAATGCATCATTCTGGCTTCCGTTTGAGCAAGTAATTCTCGGTTCCAAAGGCACCTGAACGGGCCGAAAAAGGCCCGAAACATGTACCATACGGTCCAAAAATCAATGAAAACCTCGCCAAATGTCTTCGAGAAGGAGTTTGTGCACATCCGGGATGTTGCAAAAAAATTGAGCCGAGTGCTGATAATCGTGTGCTATAACCCACGAAAATGGCCCGAAACGGACGTTTTCACGAAAAACGCACCCGCAAACCCTTCCAGCGCGGAGACATACCCCTGGTGCTGTTATGCATTAAACTATGGTCGGTACGTGGAGGAGGTACCGTCGGAGTGACGAAATGCATCATTCTGGCTTCCGTTTGAGCAAGTAATTCTCATTTCCAAAAGCACCTAAACGGGCCGAAAAAGGCCTGAAACGTGTACCCTACGGTCCAAAAATCAATGAAAACCTCGCCAAATGTCTTTTACAAGGACTCTGTGTACATCTGGGATGTTGCAAAAAAAATTGACCTGAGTGCTGAAAATCGTGTGCTGTAACCCACGAAAATGGCCTGAAACGCACGTTTTCGCGAAAACGCACCTGCAAACCCTTCTGGCCCGGAGACATACCCCTAGTGCTGTTATGCATTAAACTATGGTCGGTACGAGGAGGAGGTACCGTCGGAGTGACGAAATGCATCATTCTGGCTTCCGTTTGAGTAAGTAATTCTCGGTTCCAAAGGCACCTAAACGGGCCGAAAAAAGCCCGAAATGTGTACCCTATGGTCCAAAAATCAATGAAAACCTCGCCAAATGTCTTCTATAAGGAGTCTGTGCACATCCGGGATGTTGCAAAAAACGTGACCCGAGTGCTGAAAATCGTGTGCTATAACCCAAGAAAATGGCCCGAAACGGACGTTTTCGCGAGAACGCAGCTGCAAACCCTTCTGGCCTGTAGACATGCCCCTGGTGCTGTTATGCATTAAACCATAGTCGGTACGTGGAGGTGGGACCGTTGTAGTGACGAAATGCATCATTCTGGCTTCCATTTGAGCAAGTAATCCTCGGTTCCATAGGAACCTAAACGGGCCGAAAAAGGCCCGAAACGTGTACCCAACGGTCCAAAAATCAATGAAAACCTCGCCAAATGTCTTCTACAAGGACTCTGTGCACATCCGGGATGTTGCAAAAAACGTGACCCGAGTGCTGAAAATCGTGTGCTAACCCACGAAAATGGCCCGAAACGCACGTTTTCGCGAAAACGCACCTGCAAACCTTTCTGGCCCGGAGACATACCCCTGGTGCTGTTATGGATTAAGCTTTGGTCGGTACATGGAGGAGGGACCGTCGGAGTGACGAAATGCATGATTCTGGCTTCCATTTGAGCAAGTAATTCTCGGTTTCCAAAGGAACCTAAACGGGCTGAAAAAGGCCCGAAAGGTGTACCATACGCTCCAAAAATCAATGAAAACGTCACCAAATTTCTTCAACAAGGAGTCTGTGCACATCCGGGATGTTGCAAAAAAATTGACCCGAGTGCTGCAAATCGTGTGCTATAACCCACGAAAATGGCCCCAAACACACGTTTTCACGAAAACGCACCTGCAAACCCTTCTGGCCCGGAGACATACCCCTGGTGCTGTTATGCATTAAACTATGGTCGGTACGTGGAGGAGGGACCGTCGGAGTGACTAAATGCATCATTCTGGCTTCCGTTTGAGCAAGTAATTCTCGGTTCCAAAGGCACCTGAACGGGCCGAAAAAGGCCCGAAACATGTACCATACGGTCCAAAAATCAATGAAAACCTCGCCAAATGTCTTCGAGAAGGAGTTTGTGCACATCCGGGATGTTGCAAAAAAATTGAGCCGAGTGCTGATAATCGTGTGCTATAACCCACGAAAATGGCCCGAAACGGACGTTTTCACGAAAAACGCACCCGCAAACCCTTCCAGCGCGGAGACATACCCCTGGTGCTGTTATGCATTAAACTATGGTCGGTACGTGGAGGAGGTACCGTCGGAGTGACGAAATGCATCATTCTGGCTTCCGTTTGAGCAAGTAATTCTCGTTTCCAAAAGCACCTAAACGGGCCGAAAAAGGCCTGAAACGTGTACCCTACGGTCCAAAAATCAATGAAAACCTCGCCAAATGTCTTTTACAAGGACTCTGTGTACATCTGGGATGTTGCAAAAAAAATTGACCTGAGTGCTGAAAATCGTGTGCTGTAACCCACGAAAATGGCCTGAAACGCACGTTTTCGCGAAAACGCACCTGCAAACCCTTCTGGCCCGGAGACATACCCCTAGTGCTGTTATGCATTAAACTATGGTCGGTACGAGGAGGAGGTACCGTCGGAGTGACGAAATGCATCATTCTGGCTTCCGTTTGAGTAAGTAATTCTCGGTTCCAAAGGCACCTAAACGGGCCGAAAAAAGCCCGAAATGTGTACCCTATGGTCCAAAAATCAATGAAAACCTCGCCAAATGTCTTCTATAAGGAGTCTGTGCACATCCGGGATGTTGCAAAAAACGTGACCCGAGTGCTGAAAATCGTGTGCTATAACCCAAGAAAATGGCCCGAAACGGACGTTTTCGCGAGAACGCAGCTGCAAACCCTTCTGGCCTGTAGACATGCCCCTGGTGCTGTTATGCATTAAACCATAGTCGGTACGTGGAGGTGGGACCGTTGTAGTGACGAAATGCATCATTCTGGCTTCCATTTGAGCAAGTAATCCTCGGTTCCATAGGAACCTAAACGGGCCGA
Source organism: Cenchrus fungigraminus (assembly GCA_036936925.1). Taxonomy (NCBI): domain Eukaryota; kingdom Viridiplantae; phylum Streptophyta; class Magnoliopsida; order Poales; family Poaceae; genus Cenchrus; species Cenchrus fungigraminus. The sequence continues at coordinate 381,136 of CM072770.1, read as the reverse complement.
AAAAGGCCCGAAACGTGTACCCAACGGTCCAAAAATCAATGAAAACCTCGCCAAATGTCTTCTACAAGGACTCTGTGCACATCCGGGATGTTGCAAAAAACGTGACCCGAGTGCTGAAAATCGTGTGCTAACCCACGAAAATGGCCCGAAACGCACGTTTTCGCGAAAACGCACCTGCAAACCTTTCTGGCCCGGAGACATACCCCTGGTGCTGTTATGGATTAAGCTTTGGTCGGTACATGGAGGAGGGACCGTCGGAGTGACGAAATGCATGATTCTGGCTTCCATTTGAGCAAGTAATTCTCGGTTTCCAAAGGAACCTAAACGGGCTGAAAAAGGCCCGAAAGGTGTACCATACGCTCCAAAAATCAATGAAAACGTCACCAAATTTCTTCAACAAGGAGTCTGTGCACATCCGGGATGTTGCAAAAAAATTGACCCGAGTGCTGAAAATCGTGTGCTATGACCCACGAAAATGGCCCGAAACGCACGTTTTCGCGAAAACGCACCTGCAAACCCTTCTGGCCCGGAGACATACCCCTGGTGCTGTTATGCATTAAACTATGGTCGGTACATAGAGGAGGGACCGTCGGAGTGACGAAATGCATGATTCTGGCTTCCGTTTGAGCAAGTAATTCTCGGTTTCCAAAGGCACCTAAACGTGCTGAAAAAGGCCCGAAAGGTGTTCCCTACGCTGCAAAAATCAATGAAAACCTCACCAAATTTCTTCTACAAGGAGTCTGTGCACATCCAGGATGTTGCAAAAAAATTGACCTGAGTGCTGAAAATCGTGTGCTATAACCCACGAAAATGGCCCGAAACGCACGTTTTCGCGAAAACGCACCTGCAAACCCTTCTGGCCCGGAGACATACCCCTGGTGCTGTTATGCATTAGACTATGGTCGGTACGTGGAGGAGGGACCGTCGGAGTGACGAAATGCATCATTTTGGCTTCCGTTTGAGCAAGTAATTCTCGGTTCCAAAGGCACCTAAACGGGCCGAAAAAAGCCCGAAATGTGTACCCTATGGTCCAAAAATCAATGAAAACCTCGCCAAGTGTCTTCTAAAAGGAGTCTGTGCACATCCGGGATGTTGCAAAAAACTTGACCCGAGTGTTGAAAATCGTGTGCTATAACCCACGAAAATGGCCCGAAACGGACGTTTTCGCGAGAACGCACCTGCAAACCCTTCTGGCCTGTAGACATACCCCTGGTGCTGTTATGCATTAAACCATAGTCGGTACGTGGAGGTGGGACCGTTGTAGGGACGAAATGCATCATTCTGGCTTCTGTTTGAGCAAGTAATTCTTGGTTCCAAAGGAACCTAAACGGGCCGAAAAAGGCCCAAAATGTGTACCCTACGGTCCAAAAATCAATGAAAACCTCGCCAAATGTCTTCTAGAAGGAGTCTGTGCACATCCGGGATGTTGCAAAAAACTTGACACGAGTGCTGAAAATCGTGTGCTATAACCCACGAAAATGGCCCGAAACGCACGTTTTCGCGAAAACGCACCTGCAAACCCTTCTGGCCCGGAGACATACCCCTGGTGCTTTTATGCATTAAACTTTGGTCGGTACATGGAGGAGGGACCGTCGGAGTGACGAAATGCATGATTCTGGCTTCCGTTTGAGCAAGTAATTCTCGGTTTCCAAAGGCACCTAAACGGGCTGAAAAAGGCCCGAAAGGTGTACCATACGCTCCAAAAATCAATGAAAACCTCACCAAATTTCTTCTACAAGGAGTCTGTGCACGTCCGGGATGTTGCAAAAAAATTGACCCGAGTGCGGAAAATCGTGTGCTATGACCCACGAAAATGGCCCGAAACGCACGTTTTCGCGAAAACGCACCTGCAAACCCTTCTGGCCCGGAGACATACCCCTGGTGCTGTTATGCATTAAACTATGGTCGGTACGTGGAGGAGGGACCGTCGGAGTGACTAAATGCATCATTCTGGCTTCTGTTTGAGCAAGTAATTCTCGGTTCCAAAGGCACCTAAACGGGTCGAAAAAGGCCCGAAACGTGTACCCTACGATCCAAAAATCAATGAAAACCTCGCCAAATGTCTTCTAGAAGGAGTTTGTGCACATCCGGGATGTTGCAAAAAAATTGACCCGAGTGCTGATAATCGTGTGCTATAACCCACGAAAATGGCCCGAAACGGACGTTTTCACGAAAACGCACCCGCAAACCCTTCTAGCGCGGAGACATACCCCTGGTGCTGTTATGCATTAAACTATGGTCGGTACGTGGAGGAGGTACCGTCGGAGTGACGAAATGCATCATTCTGGCTTCCGTTTGAGCAAGTAATTCTCGGTTTCCAAAGGCACCTAAACGGGCTGAAAAAGGCCCCAAAGGTGTACCCTACGCTCCAAAAATCAATGAAAACCTCACCAAATTTCTTCTACAAGGAGTCTGTGCACATCCAGGATGTTGCAAAAAAATTGACCAGAGTGCTGAAAATCGTGTGCTATAACCCACGAAAATGGCCCGAAATGCACATTTTCGTGAAAACGCACCTGTAAACCCTTCTGGCCCGGAGACATACCCCTGGTGCTGTTATGCATTAAACTATGGTCGGTACGTGGAGGAGGGACCGTCGGAGTGACGAAATGCATCATCCTGGCTTCCGTTTGAGCAAGTAATTCTCGGTTCCAAAGGCACCTAAACGGGCTGAAAAAAGCCCGAAATGTGTACCCAATGGTCCAAAAATCAATGAAAACCTCACCAAATGTCTTCTAAAAGGAGTCTGTGCACATCCGGGATGTTGCAAAAAACTTGACCCGAGTGCTGAAAATCGTGTGCTATAACCCACGAAAATGGCCCGAAACGGACGTTTTCGCGAGAACGCACCTGCAAACCCTTCTGGCCTGTAGACATACCCCTGGTGCTGTTATGCATTAAACCATAGTCGGTACGTGGAGGTGGGACCGTTGTAGTGACGAAATGCATCATTCTGGCTTCTGTTTGAGCAAGTAATTCTCGGTTCCAAAGGAACCTAAACGGGACGAAAAAGGCCCAAAACGTGTACCCTACGGTCCAAAAATCAATGAAAACCTCGCCAAATGTCATCTAGAAGGAGTCTGTGCACATCCGGGATGTTGGAAAAAACTTGACCCGAGTGCTGAAAATCGTGTGCTATAACACACGAAAATGGCCCGAAACGGACGTTTTCGCGAGAACGCACCTGCAAACCCTTCTGGCCTGTAGACATACCCCTGGTGCTGTTATGCATTAAACTATAGTCGTTACGTGGAGGGACCGTTGTAGTGACGAAATGCATCATTCTGGCTTCCGTTTGAGCAAGTAGTTCTCGGTTCCAAAGGACCCTAAATGGGCCGAAAAAGGCCCGAAACGTATACCCTACGGTCCAAAAATCAATGAAAACCTCGCCAAATGTCTTTTAGAAGGAGTTTGTGCACATCCGGGATGTTGCAAAAAAATTGACCCGAGTGCTGAAAATCGTGTGCTATAACCCACGAAAATGGCCCGAAACGGACATTTTCGCGAAAACGCACATGCAAACCCTTATGGCGTGGAGACATAACCCTGGTGCTGTTATGCATTAAACTATGGTCGGTACGTGTAGGAGGGACCATCAGAGTGACGAAATGCATCATTCTGGCTTTCGTTTGAGCAAGTAATTCTCGGTTCCAAAGGCACCTAAACAGGCCGAAAAAGGTGTGAAACGTGCACCCTACGGTCCAAAAATCAATGAAAGCCTCGCCAAATGTCTTCTACAAGGACTCTGCGCACATCCGGGATGTTGCAAAAAAACTTGACCCGAGTGCTAAAAATCGTGTGCTATAACCCACGAAAATTGCCCGAAACACACATTTTCGCGAAAACGTACCTGCAAACCCTTCTGTCCCGGAGACATACCCCTGGTGCTGTTATGCATTAAACTATGGTCGGTACATGGAGGATTGACTGTCGGAGTGACGAAATGCATGATTCTGGCTTCCGTTTGAGCAAGTAATTCTCGGTTTCCAAAGGCACCTAAACGGGCCGAAAAAGGCCCGAAAGGTGTACCATACGCTCCAAAAATCAATGAAAACCTCACCAAATTTCTTTTACAAGGAGTCTGTGCACATCCGGGATGTTGCAAAAAAAATTGACCTGAGTGCTGAAAATCGTGTGCTATAACCCACGAAAATGGCCCGAAACGCACGTTTTCGCGAAAACGCACCTGCAAACCCTTCTGGCCCGGAGACATACCCCTGGTGCTGTTATGCATTAAACTATGGTCGGTACATGGAGGAGGGACCGTTGGAGTGACGAAATGCATCATTCTGCTTCCGTTTGAGCAAGTAATTCTCGGTTCCAAAGGCACCTAAACGGGCCGAAAAAAGCCCGAAATGTGTACCCTATGGTCCAAAAATCAATGAAAACCCCGCCAAATGTCTTCTAGAAGGAGTCTGTACAAATCCGGGATGTTGCAAAAAACTTGACCCGAGTGCTGAAAATCGTGTGCTATAACCCACGAAAATGGCCCGAAACGGACGTTTTCGCGAAAACGCACCTGCAAACCCTTCTGGCGCGGAGACATACCCCTGGTGCTGTTATGCATTAAACTATGGTCGGTACGTGTAGGAGGGACCGTCAGAGTGACGAAATGCATCATTCTGGCTTCCGTTTGAGCAAGTAATTCTCGGTTCCAAAGGCACCTAAACGTGCCGAAAAAGGCCCAAAAGGTGTACCCTACGCTCCAAAAATCAATGAAAACCTCACCAAATTTCTTCTACAAGGAGTCTGTGCACATCCGGGATGTTGCAAAAAAATTGACCCGAGTGCTGAAAATCGTGTGCTATAACCCACGAAAATGGCCCGAAAAGCACGTTTTCGCGAAAACGCACCTGCAAACCCTTCTGGCCCGGATACGTACCCCTGGTGCTGTTATGCATTAAACTACGGTCGGTACGTGGAGGAGCGACCGTCGGAGTGACGAAATGCATCATTCTGACTTCCGTTTGAGCAAGTAATTCTCGGTTCCAAAGGCACCTAAACGGGCCGAAAAAGGCCCGAAACGTGTACCCTACGGTCCAAAAATCAATGAAAACCTCGCCAAATGTATTCTAGAAGGAGTTTGTGCACATTCGGGATGTTGCAAAAAAATTGACCCGAGTGCTGAAAATCGTGTGCTATATCCGACGAAAATGGCCCGAAACACATGTTTTCGCGAAAACGCACCTACAAACCCTTCTGGCCCGGAGACATACCCCTAGTGCTGTTATGCATTAAACTATGGTATGTACGTGGAGGAGGGACCGTCAGAGTGACGAAATGCATCATTCTGGCTTCCGTTTGAGGAAGTAATTCTCGGTTCCAAAGGCACCTAAACGGGCCGAAAAAGCCCGAAATGTGTGCCCTATGGTCCAAAAATCAATTAAAAACCTCGCCAAATGTCTTCTAGAAGGAGTCTGTGCACATCCGGGATGTTGCAAAAAACTTGACCCGAGTGCTGAAAATCTTGTGCTATAACCCACGAAAATGGCCCGAAACGGACGTTTTCGCGAGAACGCACCTGCAAACCCTTCTGTCCCGGAGACATACCCCTAGTGCTGTTATGCATTAAACTATAGTCGGTACGTGGAGTAGGGACCGTTGTAGTGACGAAATGCATCATTCTGGCTTCCATTTGAGCAAGTAATTCTCGGTTCCAAAGGAACCTAAACGGGCCGAAAAAGGCCCGAAACGTGTACCCTACGGTCCCAAAATCAATGAAAACCTCGCTAAATGTCTTCTAGATGGAGTTTGTGCACATCCGGGATGTTGCAAGAAAATTGACCCGAGTGCTGAAAATCGTGTGCTATAACCCACGAAAATGGCCCGAAATGCACGTTTTCGCGAAAACGCACCTGCAAACCCTTCTGGCCCGGAGACATACCCCTGGTGTTGTTATGCATTAAACTATGGTCAGTACATGGAGGAGGGACCGTCGGAGTGACGAAATGCATGATTCTGGCTTCCGTTTGAGCAAGAAATTCTCGGTTTCCAAACGCACCTAAACGGGCCGAAAAAGGCCCGAAACGTGTACCCTACGGTCCCAAAATCAATGAAAACCTCGCCAAATGTCTTCTAGAAGGAGTTTGTGCACATCCGGGATGTTGCAAAAAAATTGACCCGAGTGCTGAAAATCGTGTGCTATAACCCACGAAAATGGCCCGAAACGGACGTTTTCGCGAAAATGCACCTGCAAACCCTTCTGGCGCGGAGACATACCCCTGGTGCTGTTATGCATTAAACTATGGTCGGTACGTGTAGGAGGGACCGTCAGAGTGACGAAATGCATCATTCTGGCTTCTGTTTGAGCAAGTAATTCTCGGTTCCAAAGGCACCTAAACGGGCCGAAAAAGTCGTGAAACGTGCACCCTACGGTCGAAAAATCAATGAAAGCCTCGCCAAATGTCTTCTACAAGGACTCTGTGCACATCTAGGATGTTGCAAAAAACTTGACCCGAGTGCTGAAAATCGTGTGCTATAACCCACGAAAATGGCCCGAAACGCACGTTTTCGCGAAAACGCACCTGCAAACCCTTCTGGCCCGGATACGTACCCCTGGTGCTGTTATGCATTAAACTACAGTCGGTACGTGGAGGAGCGACCGTCGGAGTGACGAAATGCATCATTCTGACTTCCGTTTGAGCAAGTAATTCTCGGTTCCAAAGGCACCTAAACGGGCCGAAAAAGGCCCGAAACGTTTACCCTTCGGTCCAAAAATCAATGAAAACCTCGCCAAATGTCTTCTAGAAGGAGTTTGTGCACATTCGGGATGTTGCAAAAAAATTGACCCGAGTGCTGAAAATCGTGTGCTATATCCCACGAAAATGGCCCGAAACGCATGTTTTCGCGAAAACGCACCTACAAACCCTTCTGGCCCGGAGACATACCCCTAGTGCTGTTATGCATTAAACTATGGTATGTACGTGGAGGAGGGACCGTCAGAGTGACGAAATGCATCATTCTGGCTTCCGTTTGAGCAAGTAATTCTCGGTTCCAAAGGCACCTAAACGGGCCGAAAAAAGCCCGAAATGTGTGCCCTATGGTCCAAAAATCAATTAAAAACCTCGCCGAATGTCTTCTAGAAGGAGTCTGTGCACATCCAGGATGTTGCAAAAAACTTGACCCGAGTGCTGAAAATCTTGTGCTATAACCCACGAAAATGGCCCGAAACGGACGTTTTCGCGAGAACGCACCTGCAAACCCTTCTGGCCCGGAGACATACCCCTAGTGCTGTTATGCATTAAACTATAGTCGGTACGTGGAGTAGGGACCGTTGTAGTGACGAAATGCATCATTCTGGCTTCCATTTGATCAAGTAATTCTCGGTTCCAAAGGAACCTAAACGGGCCGAAAAAGGCCCGAAACGTGTACCCTACGGTCCCAAAATCAATGAAAACCTCGCCAAATGTCTTCTAGAAGGAGTTTGTGCACATCCGGGATGTTGCAAAAAAATTGACCCGAGTGCTGAAAATCGTGTGCTATAACCCACGAAAATGGCCCGAAACGGACGTTTTCGCGAAAACGCACCTGCAAACCCTTCTGGCGCGGAGACATACCCCTGGTGCTGTTATGCATTAAACTATGGTCGGTACAAGGAGGAGGGACCGTCGGAGTGACAAAATGCTTGATTCTGGCTTCCGTTTGAGCAAGTAATTCTCGGTTTCCAAAGGCACCTAAACGGGCCGAAAAAGGCCCGAAAGGTGTACCCTACGCTCCAAAAATCAATGAAAACCTCACCAAATTTCTTCTACAAGGAGTCTGTGCACATCCGGGATGTTGCAAAAAAAATTGACACGAGTGCTGAAAATCGTGTGCTATAACCCACGAAAATGGCCCGAAATGCACGTTTTCGCGAAAACGCACCTGCAAACCCTTCTGGCCCGGAGACATACCCCTGGTGTTGTTATGCATTAAACTATGGTCAGTACATGGAGGAGGGACCGTCGGAGTGACGAAATGCATGATTCTGGCTTCCGTTTGAGCAAGAAATTCTCGGTTTCCAAACGCACCTAAACGGGCCGAAAAAGGCCCGAAACGTGTACCCTACGGTCCCAAAATCAATGAAAACCTCGCCAAATGTCTTCTAGAAGGAGTTTGTGCACATCCGGGATGTTGCAAAAAAATTGACCCGAGTGCTGAAAATCGTGTGCTATAACCCACGAAAATGGCCCGAAACGGACGTTTTCGCGAAAATGCACCTGCAAACCCTTCTGGCGCGGAGACATACCCCTGGTGCTGTTATGCATTAAACTATGGTCGGTACGTGTAGGAGGGACCGTCAGAGTGACGAAATGCATCATTCTGGCTTCTGTTTGAGCAAGTAATTCTCGGTTCCAAAGGCACCTAAACGGGCCGAAAAAGGCGTGAAACGTGCACCCTACGGTCGAAAAATCAATGAAAGCCTCGCCAAATGTCTTCTACAAGGACTCTGTGCACATCTGGGATGTTGCAAAAAACTTGACCCGAGTGCTGAAAATCGTGTGCTATAACCCACGAAAATGGCCCGAAACGCACGTTTTCGCGAAAACGCACCTGCAAACCCTTCTGGCCCGGATACGTACCCCTGGTGCTGTTATGCATTAAACTACAGTCGGTACGTGGAGGAGCGACCGTCGGAGTGACGAAATGCATCATTCTGACTTCCGTTTGAGCAAGTAATTCTCGGTTCCAAAGGCACCTAAACGGGCCGAAAAAGGCCCGAAACGTTTACCCTTCGGTCCAAAAATCAATGAAAACCTCGCCAAATGTCTTCTAGAAGGAGTTTGTGCACATTCGGGATGTTGCAAAAAAATTGACCCGAGTGCTGAAAATCGTGTGCTATATCCCACGAAAATGGCCCGAAACGCATGTTTTCGCGAAAACGCACCTACAAACCCTTCTGGCCCGGAGACATACCCCTAGTGCTGTTATGCATTAAACTATGGTATGTACGTGGAGGAGGGACCGTCAGAGTGACGAAATGCATCATTCTGGCTTCCGTTTGAGCAAGTAATTCTCGGTTCCAAAGGCACCTAAACGGGCCGAAAAAAGCCCGAAATGTGTGCCCTATGGTCCAAAAATCAATTAAAAACCTCGCCGAATGTCTTCTAGAAGGAGTCTGTGCACATCCAGGATGTTGCAAAAAACTTGACCCGAGTGCTGAAAATCTTGTGCTATAACCCACGAAAATGGCCCGAAACGGACGTTTTCGCGAGAACGCACCTGCAAACCCTTCTGGCCCGGAGACATACCCCTAGTGCTGTTATGCATTAAACTATAGTCGGTACGTGGAGTAGGGACCGTTGTAGTGACGAAATGCATCATTCTGGCTTCCATTTGATCAAGTAATTCTCGGTTCCAAAGGAACCTAAACGGGCCGAAAAAGGCCCGAAACGTGTACCCTACGGTCCCAAAATCAATGAAAACCTCGCCAAATGTCTTCTAGAAGGAGTTTGTGCACATCCGGGATGTTGCAAGAAAATTGACCCGAGTGTTGAAAATCGTGTGCTATAACCCACGAAAATGGCCCGAAATGCACGTTTTCGCGAAAACGCACCTGCAAACCCTTCTGGCGCGGAGACATACCCCTGGTGCTGTTATGCATTAAACTATGGTCGGTACAAGGAGGAGGGACCGTCGGAGTGACAAAATGCTTGATTCTGGCTTCCGTTTGAGCAAGTAATTCTCGGTTTCCAAAGGCACCTAAACGGGCCGAAAAAGGCCCGAAAGGTGTACCCTACGTTCCAAAAATCAATGAAAACCTCACCAAATTTCTTCTACAAGGAGTCTGTGCACATCCGGGATGTTGCAAAAAAAATTGACACGAGTGCTGAAAATCGTGTGCTATAACCCACGAAAATGGCCCGAAATGCACGTTTTCGCGAAAACGCACCTGCAAACCCTTCTGGCCCGGAGACATACCCCTGGTGCTGTTATGCATTAAACTATGGTCAGTACATGGAGGAAGGACCGTCGGAGTGACGAAATGCATGATTCTGGCTTCCGTTTGAGCAAGAAATTCTCGGTTTCCAAAGGCACCTAAACGGGCCGAAAAAGGCCTGAAACGTGTACCCTACGGTCCCAAAATCAATGAAAACCTTGCCAAATGTCTTCTAGAAGGAGTTTGTGCACATCCGGGATGTTGCAAGAAAATTGACCCGAGTGCTGAAAATCGTGTGCTATAACACACGAAAATGGCCCGAAACGCACGTTTTCGCGAAAACGCACCTGCAAACCCTTCTGGCCCGGATACGTACCCCTGGTGCTGTTATGCATTAAACTACAGTCGGTACGTGGAGGAGCGACCGTCGGAGTGACGAAATGCATCATTCTGGCTTCCGCTTGAGCAAGTAATTCTTGGTTCCAAAGGCACCTAAACGGGGCGAAAAAGGCCCGAAACGTGTACCCTACGGTCCAAAAATCAATGAAAACCTCGCCAAATGTCTTCTACAAGGACTCTGTGTACATCCGGGATGTTGCAAAAAAAATTGACCTGAGTGCTGAAAATCGTGTGCTATAACCCGCGAAAATGGCCCGAAACACACGTTTTCGCGAAAACGCACCTGCAAACCCTTCTGGCCCGGAGACATACCCCTGGTGCTGTTATGCATTAAACTATGGTCGGTACGTGTAGGAGGGACCGTCGGAGTGACAAAATGCTTGATTCTGGCTTCCGTTTGAGCAAGTAATTCTCGGTTCCAAAGGCACCTAAACAGGCCGAAAAAGGCCTGAAACGTGCACCCTACGGTCCAAAAATCAATGAAAGCCTCGCCAAATGTCTTCTACAAGGACTCTGTGCACATCCGGGATGTTGCAAAAAACTTGACCCGAGTGCTGAAAATCGTGTGCTATAACCCACGAAAATGGCCCGAAACGCACGTTTTCGCGAAAACGCACCTGCAAACCCTTCTAGCCCGGAGACATACCCCTGGTGCTGTTATGCATTAAACTATGGTCGGTACGTGGAGGAGGGACCGTCGAAGTGACGAAATGCATGATTCTGGCTTCCGTTTGAGCAAGTAATTCTCGATGTCCAAAGGCACCTAAACGGGCCCAAAAAGGCCCGAAAGGTGTACCCTATGCTCCAAAAACAATGAAAACCTCACCAAATTTCTTCTACAAGGAGTCTGTGCACATCCGGGATGTTGCAAAAAAATTGACCCGAGTGCTGAAAATCGTGTGCTATAACCCACGAAAATGGCCCGAAACGCACGTTTTCGCGAAAACGCACCTGCAAACCCTTCTGGCCCGGAGACATACCCCTGGTGCAGTTATGCATTAAACTATGGTCGGTACGTGGAGGAGGGACCGTCGGAGTGACGAAATGCATCATTCTGGCTTCCGTTTGAGCAAATAATTCTCGGTTCCAAAGGCACCTAAACGGGCCGAAAAAGGCCCGAAACGTGTACCCTACGGTCCAAAAATCAATGAAAACCTCGCCAAATGTCTTCTAGAAGGAGTTTGTGCACATCCGGGATGTTGCAAAAAACTTGACCCGAATGCTGAAAATCATGTGCTATAACCCACGAAAATGGCCCGAAACGGACGTTTTTGCGAAAACGCACCTGCAAACCCTTCTGGCGCGGAGACATACCACTGGTGCTGTTATGCATTAAACTATGGTCGGTACGTGTAGGAGGGACCGTCAGAGTGACGAAATGCATCATTCTGGCTTCCGTTTGAGCAAGTAATTCTCGGTTCCAAAGGCACCTAAACGGGCCGAAAAAGGCCAGAAACGTGCACCCTACGGTCCAAAAATCAATGAAAGCCTCGCCAAATGTCTTCTACAAGGACTCTGTGCACATCCAGGATGTTGCAAAAAACTTGACCCGAGTGCTGAAAATTGTGTGCTATAACCCACGAAAATGGCCCGAAACGCACGTTTTCGCCAAAACGCACCTGCAAACCCTTCTGGCCCGGAGGCATACCCCTGGTGCTGTTATGCATTAAACTATGGTCGATACGTGGAGGAGGGATCGTCGGAGTGACGAAATGCATGATTCTGGCTTCCGTTTGAGCAAGTAATTCTCGATTTCCAAAGGCACCTAAACGGGCCGAAAAAGGCCCGAAAGGTGTACCCTACGCTCCAAAAACAATGAAAACCTCACCGAATTTCTTCTACAAGGAGTCTGTGCACATCTGGGATGTTGCAAAAAAATTGACCCGAGTGCTGAAAATCGTGTGCTATAACCAACGAAAATGGCCCGAAACGCACGTTTTCGCGAAAACGCACCTGCAAACACTTCTGGCCCGGAGACATACCCCTGGTGCAGTTATGCATTAAACTATGGTCGGTACGTGGAGGAGGGACCGTCGGAGTGACGAAATGCATCATTCTGGCTTCCGTTTGAGCAAGTAATTCTCGGTTCCAAAGGCACCTAAACGGGCCGAAAAAGGCCTGAAACGTGTACCTTACGGTCCAAAAATCAATGAAAACCTCGCCAAATGTCTTCTAGAAGGAGTTTGTGCACATCCGGGATGTTGCAAAAAAATTGACCCGAGTGCTGAAAATCGAGTGCTATACCCCACGAAAATGGCCTGAAACGGACGTTTTCTCGAAAATGCACCTGCAAACCCTTCTGGCGCGGACACATACCCCTGGTGCTGTTATGCATTAAACTATGGTCGGTACGTGTAGGAGGGACCGTCAGAGTGACGAAATGCATCATTCTGGCTTCCGTTTGAGCAAGTAATTCTCGGTTCCAAAGGCACCTAAACGGGCCGAAAAAGGCCTAAAACGTGCACCCTACGGTCCAAAAATCAATGAAAGCCTCGCCAAATGTCTTCTACAAGGACTCTGTGCACATCCGGGATGTTGCAAAAAACTTGACCCGAGTGCTGAAAATCGTGTGCTATAACCCACGAAAATGGCCCGAAACGCACGTTTTCGCGAAAACGCACCTGCAAACACTTCTGGACCGGAGACATACCTCTGGTGCAGTTATGCATTAAACTATGGTCGGTACGTGGAGGAGGGACCGTCGGAGTGACGAAATGCATCATTCTGGCTTCCGTTTGAGCAAGTAATTCTCGGTTTCCAAAGGCACCCAAACGGGCCGAAAAAGGCCCGAAAGGTGTACCCTACGCTCCAAAAATCAATGAAAACCTCACCAAATTTCTTCTACAAGGAGTCTCTACACATCCGGGATGTTGCAAAAAAATTGACCCGAGTGCTGAAAATCGTGTGCTATAACCCACGAAAATGGCCCGAAACGGACGTTTTCGCGAAAACGCACCTGCAAACCCTTCTGGCGCGCAGACATACCCCTGGTGCTGTTATGCATTAAACTATGGTCGGTACGTGGAGGAGGGACCGTCGGAGTGACGAAATGCATGATTCTGGCTTCCGTTTGAGCAAGTAATTCTCGATGTCCAAAGGCACCTAAACGGGCCCAAAAAGGCCCGAAAGGTGTACCCTATGCTCCAAAAACAATGAAAACCTCACCAAATTTCTTCAACAAGGAGTCTGTGCACATCCGGGATGTTGCAAAAAAATTGACCCGAGTGCTGAAAATCGTGTGCTATAACCCACGAAAATGGCCCGAAACGCACGTTTTCGCGAAAACGCACCTGCAAACCCTTCTGGCCCGGAGACATACCCCTGGTGTAGTTATGCATTAAACTATGGTCGGTACGTGGAGGAGGGACCGTCGGAGTGACGAAATGCATCATTCTGGCTTCCGTTTGAGCAAGTAATTCTCGGTTCCAAAGGCACCTAAACGGGCCGAAAAAGGCCCGAAACGTGTACCCTACGGTCCAAAAATAAATGAAAACCTCGCCAAATGTCTTCTAGAAGGAGTTTGTGCACATCCGGGATGTTGCAAAAAACTTGACCCGAGTGCTGAAAATCATGTGCTATAACCCACGAAAATGGCCCGAAACGGACGTTTTCGCGAAAACGCACCTGCAAACCCTTCTGGCGCGGAGACATACCCCTGGTGCTGTTATGCATTAAACTATGGTCGGTACGTGTAGGAGGGACCGTCAGAGTGACGAAATGCATCATTCTGGCTTCCGTTTGAGCAAGTAATTCTCGGTTCCAAAGGCACCTAAACGGGCCGAAAAAGGCCTGAAACGTGCACCCTACGGTCCAAAAATCAATGAAAGCCTCGCCAAATGTCTTCTACAAGGACTCTGTGCACATCCAGGATGTTGCAAAAAACTTGACCCGAGTGCTGAAAATCGTGTGCTATAACCCACGAAAATGGCCCGAAACGCACGTTTTCGCGAAAAAGCACCTGCAAACACTTCTGGCCCGGAGACATACCCCTGGTGCAGTTATGCATTAAACTATGGTCGGTACGTGGACGAGGGACCGTCGGAGTGACGAAATGCATCATTCTGGCTTCCGTTTGAGCAAGTAATTCTCGGTTCCAAAGGCACCTAAACGGGCCGAAAAAGGCCTGAAACGTGTACCCTACGGTCCAAAAATCAATGAAAACCTCGCCAAATGTCTTCTAGAAGGAGTTTGTGCACATCCGGGATGTTGCAAAAAAATTGACCCGAGTGCTGTAAATCGTGTGCTATAACCCACGAAAATGGCCTGAAACGGACGTTTTCGCGAAAACGCACCTGCAAACCCTTCTGGCGCGGACACATACCCCTGGTGCTGTTATGCATTAAACTATGGTCGGTACGTGTAGGAGGGACCGTCAGAGTGACGAAATGCATCATTCTGGCTTCCCTTTGAGCAAGTAATTCTCGGTTCCAAAGGCACCTAAACGGGCCGAAAAAGGCCTGAAACATGCACCCTACGGTCCAAAAATCAATGAAAGCCTCACCAAATGTCTTCTACAAGGACTCTGTGCACATCCGGGATGTTGCAAAAAACTTGACCCGAGTGCTGAAAATCGTGTGCTATAACCCACGAAAATGGCCCGAAACGCACGTTTTCGCGAAAACGCACCTGCAAACACTTCTGGCCCGGAGACATACCCCTGGTGCAGTTATGCATTAAACTATGGTCGGTACGTGGAGGAGGGACCGTCAGAGTGACGAAATGCATCATTCTGGCTTCCGTTTGAGCAAGTAATTCTCGGTTTCCAAAGGCACCCAAACGGGCCGAAAAAGGCCCGAAAGGTGTACCCTACGCTCCAAAAATCAATGAAAACCTCACCAAATTTCTTCTACAAGGAGTCTCTGCACATCCGTGATGTTGCAAAAAAATTGACCCGAGTGCTGAAAATCGTGTGCTATAACCCATGAAAATGGCCCGAAACGGACGTTTTCGCGAAAACGCATCTGCAAACCCTTCTGGCGCGCAGACATACCCCTGGTGCTGTTATGCATTAAACTATGGTCGGTACGTGTAGGAGGGACCGTCAGAGTGACGAAATGCATCATTCTGGCTTCCGTTTGAGCAAGTAATTCTCGGTTCCAAAGGCACCTAAACGGGCCGAAAAAGGCCCGAAACGTGTACCCTACGGTCCAAAAATCAATGAAAACCTCGCCAAATGTCTTCTAGAAGGAGTTTGTGCACATCCGGGATGTTGCAAAAAACTTGACCCGAGTGCTGAAAATCATGTGCTATAACCCACGAAAATGGCCCGAAACGGACGTTTTCGCGAAAACGCACCTGCAAACCCTTCTGGCGCGGAGACATACCCCTGGTGCTGTTATGCATTAAACTATGGTCGGTACGTGTAGGAGGGACCGTCAGAGTGACAAAATGCATCATTCTGTCTTCCGTTTGAGCAAGTAATTCTCGGTTCCAAAGGCACCTAAACGGGCCGAAAAAGGCCTGAAACGTGCACCCTACGGTCCAAAAATCAATGAAAGCCTCGCCAAATGTCTTCTACAAGGACTCTGTGCACATCCGGGATGTTGCAAAAAACTTGACCCGAGTGCTGAAAATCGTGTGCTATAACCCACGAAAATGGCCCGAAACGCACGTTTTCGCGAAAACGCAGCTGCAAACCCTTCTGGCCCGGAGACATACCCCTGGTGCTGTTATGCATTAAACTATGGTCGGTACGTGGAGGAGGGACCGTCGGAGTGACGAAATACATCATTCTGGCTTCCATTTGAGCAAGTAATTCTCGGTTCCAAAGGCACCCAAACGGGCCGAAAAAGGCCCGAAAGGTGTACCCTACGCTCCAAAAATCAATGAAAACCTCGCCAAATGTCTTCTAGAAGGAGTCTGTGCACATCCGGGATGTTGCAAAAAAATTGACCCGAGTGCTGAAAATCATGTGCTATAACCCACGAAAATGGCCCGAAATGCACGTTTTCGCGAAAACGCACCTGCAAACACTTCTGGCCCGGAGACATACCCCTGGTGCAGTTATGCATTAAACTATGGTCGGTACGTGGAGGAGGGACCGTCGGAGTGACGAAATACATCATTCTGGCTTCCGTTTGAGCAAGTAATTCTCGGTTTCCAAAGGCACCCAAACGGGCCGAAAAAGGCCCGAAAGGTGTACCCTACGCTCCAAAAATCAATGAAAACCTCACCAAATTTCTTCTACAAGGAGTCTCTGCACATCCGGGATGTTGCAAAAAAATTGACCCGAGTGCTGAAAATCGTGTTCTATAACCCACGAAAATAGCCCAAAACGGACGTTTTCGCGAAAACGCACCTGCAAACCCTTCTGGCGCGCAGACATACCCCTGGTGCTGTTATGCATTAAACTATGGTCGGTACGTGTAGGAGGGACCGTTAGAGTGACGAAATGCATCATTCTGGCTTCCGTTTGAGCAAGTAATTCTCGGTTCCAAAGGCTCCTAAACGGGCCGAAAAAGGCCTGAAATGTGGACCCTACGGTCCAAAAATCAATGAAAGCCTCGCCAAATGTCTTCTACAAGGACTCTGTGCACATCCGGGATGTTGCAAAAAAATTGACCCGAGTGCTGAAAATCGTGTGCTATAACCCACGAAAATGGCCCGAAACGGACGTTTTCGCGAAAACGCACCTGCAAACCCTTCTGGCGCGCAGACATACCCCTGGTGCTGTTATGCATTAAACTATGGTCAGTACGTGTAGGAGGGACCGTCAGAGTGACGAAATGCATCATTCTGGCTTCCGTTTGAGCAAGTAATTCTCGGTTCCAAAGGCACCTAAACAGGCCGAAAAAGGCCTGAAACGTGCACCCTACGGTCCAAAAATCAATGAAAGCCTCGCCAAATGTCTTCTACAAGGACTCTGTGCACATCCGGGATGTTGCAAAAAACTTGACCCGAGTGCTGAAAATCGTGTGCTATAACCCACGAAAATGGCCCGAAACGCACGTTTTCGCGAAAACGCACCTGCAAACCCTTCTGGCCCGGAGACATACCCCTGGTGCTGTTATGCATTAAACTATGGTCGGTACGTGGAGGAGGGACCGTCAGAGTGACGAAATGCATGATTCTGGCTTCCGTTTGAGCAAGTAATTCTCGATGTCCAAAGGCACCTAAACGGCCCCAAAAAGGCCCGAAAGGTGTACCCTAAGCTCCAAAAACAAGGAAAACCTCACCAAATTTCTTCTACAAGGAGTCTGTGCACATCCGGGATGTTGCAAAAAAATTGACCCGAGTGCTGAAAATCGTGTGCTATAACCCACGAAAATGGCCCGAAACGCACGTTTTCGCGAAAACGCACCTGCAAACCCTTCTGGCCCAGAGACATACCCCTGGTGCAGTTATGCATTAAACTATGGTCGGTACGTGGAGGAGGGACCGTCGGAGTGACGAAATGCATCATTCTGGCTTCCGTTTGAGCATGTAATTCTCGGTTCCAAAGGCACCTAAACGGGCCGAAAAAGGCCCGAAACGTGTACCCTACGGTCCAAAAATCAATGAAAACCTCGCCAAATGTCTTCTAGAAGGAGTTTGTGCACATCCGGGATGTTGCAAAAAACTTGACCCGAGTGCTGAAAATCATGTGCTATAACCCACGAAAATGGCCCGAAACGGACGTTTTCGCGAAAACGCACCTGCAAACCCTTCTGGCGCGGAGACATACCCCTGGTGCTGTTATGCATTAAACTATGGTCGGTACGTGTAGGAGGGACCGTCAGAGTGACAAAATGCATCATTCTGGCTTCCGTTTGAGCAAGTAATTCTCGGTTCCAAAGGCACCTAAACGGGCCGAAAAAGGCCTGAAACGTGCACCCTACGGTCCAAAAATCAATGAAAGCCTCGCCAAATGTCTTCTACAAGGACTCTGTGCACATCCGGGATGTTGCAAAAAACTTGACCCGAGTGCTGAAAATCGTGTGCTATAACCCACGAAAATGGCCCGAAACGCACGTTTTCGCGAAAACGCACCTGCAAACCCTTCTGGCGCGAAGACATACCCCTGGTGCTGTTATGCATTAAACTATGGCCGGTACGTGTAGGAGGGACCGTCAGAGTGACGAAATGCAACATTCTGGCTGCCGTTTGAGCAAGTAATTCTCGTTTCCAAAGGCACCTAAACGGGCTGAAAAAGGCCTGAAACGTGCACCCTACGGTCCAAAAATCAATGAAAGCCTCGCCAAATGTCTTCTACAAGGACTCTGTGCACATTTGGGATGTTGCAAAAAACTTGACCCGAGTGCTGAAAATCGTGTGCTATAACCCACGAAAATGGCCCGAAACGCACGTTTTTGCGAAAACACACCTGCAAACCCTTCTGGCCCGGAGACATACCCCTGGTGCTGTTATGCATTAAACTATGGTCGGTACGTGGAGGAGGGACCGTCGGAGTGACGAAATACATCATTCTGGCTTCCATTTGAGCAAGTAATTCTCGGTTCCAAAGGCACCTAAACGGGCCGGAAAAAGCCCGAAATGTGTAACCTATGGTCCAAAATCAATGAAAACCTCGCCAAATGTCTTCTAGAAGGAGTCTGTGCACATCCGGGATGTTGCAAAAAGATTGACCCGAGTGCTGAAAATCATGTGCTATAACCCACGAAAATGGCACGAAATGCACGTTTTCGCGAAAACGCACCTGCAAACACTTCTGGCCCGGAGACATACCCCTGGTGCAGTTATGCATTAAACTATGGTCGGTACGTGGAGGAGGGACCGTCGGAGTGACGAAATACATCATTCTGGCTTCCGTTTGAGCAAGTAATTCTCGTTTCCAAAGGCACCCAAACGGGCCGAAAAAGGCCCGAAAGGTGTACCCTACGCTCCAAAAATCAATGAAAACCTCACCAAATTTCTTCTACAAGGAGTCTCTGCACATCCGGGATGTTGCAAAAAACTTGACCCGAGTGCTGAAAATCGTGTGCTATAACCCACGAAAATGGCCCGAAACGGACGTTTTCGCGAAAACGCACCTGCAAACCCTTCTGGCGCGGAGACATACCCCTGGTGCTGTTATGCATTAAACTATGGTCGGTACGTGTAGGAGGGACCGTCAGAGTGACGAAATGCATCATTCTGGCTTCCGTTTGAGCAAGTAATTCTCGGTTCCAAAGGCACCTAAACGGGCCGAAAAAGGCCTGAAACGTGCACCCTACGGTCCAAAAATCAATGAAAGCCTCGCCAAATGTCTTCTACAAGGACTCTGTCCACATCCGGGATGTTGCAAAAAACTTGACCCGAGTGCTGAAAATCGTGTGCTATAACCCACGAAAATGGCCCGAAACGGACGTTTTCGCGAAAACGCACCTGCAAACCCTTCTGGTGCGCAGACATACCCCTGGTGCTGTTATGCATTAAACTATGGTCGGTACGTGTAGGAGGGATCGTCAGAGTGACGAAATGCATCATTCTGGCTTCCGTTTGAGCAAGTAATTCTCGGTTCCAAAGGCACCTAAACAGGCCGAAAAAGGCCTGAAACGTGCACCCTACGGTCCAAAAATCAATGAAAGCCTCGCCAAATGTCTTCTACAAGGACTCTGTGCACATCCGGGATGTTGCAAAAAACTTGACCCGAGTGCTGAAAATCGTGTGCTATAACCCACGAAAATGGCCCGAAACGCACGTTTTCGCGAAAACGCACCTGCAAACCCTTCTGGCGCGAAGACATACCCCTGGTGCTGTTATGCATTAAACTATGGCCGGTACGTGTAGGAGGGACCGTCAGAGTGACGAAATGCATCATTCTGGCTTCCGTTTGAGCAAGTAATTCTCGGTTCCAAAGGCACCTAAACGGGCCGAAAAAGGCCTGAAACGTGCACCCTACGGTCCAAAAATCAATGAAAGCCTCGCCAAATGTCTTCTACAAGGACTCTGTCCACATCCGGGATGTTGCAAAAAACTTGACCCGAGTGCTGAAAATCGTGTGCTATAACCCACGAAAATGGCCCGAAACGGACGTTTTCGCGAAAACGCACCTGCAAACCCTTCTGGCGCGCAGACATACCCCTGGTGCTGTTATGCATTAAACTATGGTCGGTACGTGTAGGAGGGACCGTCAGAGTGACGAAATGCATCATTCTGGCTTCCGTTTGAGCAAGTAATTCTCGGTTCCAAAGGCACCTAAACAGGACGAAAAAGGCCTGAAACGTGCACCCTACGGTCCAAAAATCAATGAAAGCCTCGCCAAATGTCTTCTACAAGGACTCTGTGCACATCCGGGATGTTGCAAAAAACTTGACCCGAGTGCTGAAAATCGTGTGCTATAACCCACGAAAATGGCCCGAAACGCACGTTTTCGCGAAAACGCACCTGCAAACCCTTCTGGCCCGGAGACATACCCCTGGTGCTGTTATGCATTAAACTATGGTCGGTACGTGGAGGAGTGACCGTCGGAGTGACGAAATGCATGATTCTGGCTTCCGTTTGAGCAAGTAATTCTCAATGTCCAAAGGCACCTAAACGGCCCCAAAAAGGCCCGAAAGGTGTACCCTAAGCTCCAAAAACAATGAAAACCTCACCAAATTTCTTCTACAAGGAGTCTGTGCACATCCGGGATGTTGCAAAAAAATTGACCCGAGTGCTGAAAATCGTGTGCTATAACCCACGAAAATGGCCCGAAACGCACGTTTTCGCGAAAACGCACCTGCAAACCCTTCTGGCCCAGAGACATACCCCTGGTGCAGTTATGCATTAAACTATGGTCAGTACGTGGAGGAGGGACCGTCGGAGTGACGAAATGCATCATTCTGGCTTCCGTTTGAGCATGTAATTCTCGGTTCCAAAGGCACCTAAACGGGCCGAAAAAGGCCCGAAACGTGTACCCTACGGTCCAAAAATCAATGAAAACCTCGCCAAATGTCTTCTAGAAGGAGTTTGTGCACATCCGGGATGTTGCAAAAAACTTGACCCGAGTGCTGAAAATCATGTGCTATAACCCACGAAAATGGCCCGAAACGGACGTTTTCGCGAAAACGCACCTGCAAACCCTTCTGGCGCGGAGACATACCCCTGGTGCTGTTATGCATTAAACTATGGTCGGTACGTGTAGGAGGGACCGTCAGAGTGACGAAATGCATCATTCTGGTTTCCGTTTGAGCAAGTAATTCTCGGTTCCAAAGGCACCTAAACGGGCCGAAAAAGGCCCGAAACGTGCACCCTACGGTCCTAAAATCAATGAAAGCCTCGCCAAATGTCTTCTACAAGGACTCTTTGCACATCCGGGATGTTGCAAAAAACTTGACCCGAGTGCTGAAAATCGTGTGCTATAACCCACGAAAATGGCCCGAAACGCACGTTTTCGCGAAAACGCACCTGCAAACCCTTCTGGCGCGGAGACATACCCCTGGTGCTGTTATGCATTAAACTATGGTCGGTACGTGTAGGAGGGACCGTCAGAGTGACGAAATGCATCATTCTGGCTTCCGTTTGAGCAAGTAATTCTCGGTTCCAAAGGCACCTAAACGGGCCGAAAAAGGCCTGAAACGTGCACCCTACGGTCCAAAAATCAATGAAAGCCTCGCCAAATGTCTTCTACAAGGACTCTGTCCACATCCGGGATGTTGCAAAAAACTTGACCCGAGTGCTGAAAATCGTGTGCTATAACCCACGAAAATGGCCCGAAACGGACGTTTTCGCGAAAACGCACCTGCAAACCCTTCTGGCGCGCAGACATACCCCTGGTGCTGTTATGCATTAAACTATGGTCGGTACGTGTAGGAGGGACCGTCAGAGTGACGAAATGCATCATTCTGGCTTCCGTTTGAGCAAGTAATTCTCGGTTCCAAAGGCACCTAAACAGGCCGAAAAAGGCCTGAAACGTGCACCCTACGGTCCAAAAATCAATGAAAGCCTCGCCAAATGTCTTCTACAAGGACTCTGTGCACATCCGGGATGTTGCAAAAAAATTGACCCGAGTGCTGAAAATCGTGTGCTATAACCCACGAAAATGGCCCGAAACGCACGTTTTCGCGAAAACGCACCTGCAAACCCTTCTGGCCCGGAGACATACCCCTGGTGCTGTTATGCATTAAACTATGGTCGGTACATGGAGGAGTGACCGTCGGAGTGACGAAATGCATGATTCTGGCTTCCGTTTGAGCAAGTAATTCTCAATGTCCAAAGGCACCTAAACGGCCCCAAAAAGGCCCGAAAGGTGTACCCTAAGCTCCAAAAACAATGAAAACCTCACCAAATTTCTTCTACAAGGAGTCTGTGCACATCCGGGATGTTGCAAAAAAATTGACCCGAGTGCTGAAAATCGTGTGCTATAACCCACGAAAATGGCCCGAAACGCACGTTTTCGCGAAAACGCACCTGCAAACCCTTCTGGCCCAGAGACATACCCCTGGTGCAGTTATGCATTAAACTATGGTCAGTACGTGGAGGAGGGACCGTCGGAGTGACGAAATGCATCATTCTGGCTTCCGTTTGAGCATGTAATTCTCGGTTCCAAAGGCACCTAAACGGGCCGAAAAAGGCCCGAAACGTGTACCCTACGGTCCAAAAATCAATGAAAACCTCGCCAAATGTCTTCTAGAAGGAGTTTGTGCACATCCGGGATGTTGCAAAAAACTTGACCCGAGTGCTGAAAATCATGTGCTATAACCCACGAAAAGGGCCCGAAACGGACGTTTTCGCGAAAACGCACCTGCAAACCCTTCTGGCGCGGAGACATACCCCTGGTGCTGTTATGCATTAAACTATGGTCGGTACGTGTAGGAGGGACCGTCAGAGTGACGAAATGCATCATTCTGGTTTCCGGTTGAGCAAGTAATTCTCGGTTCCAAAGGCACCTAAACGGGCCGAAAAAGGCCCGAAACGTGCACCCTACGGTCCAAAAATCAATGAAAGCCTCGCCAAATGTCTTCTACAAGGACTCTGTGCACATCCGGGATGTTGCAAAAAACTTGACCCGAGTGCTGAAAATCGTGTGCTATAACCCACAAAAATGGCCCGAAACGCACGTTTTCGCGAAAACGCACCTGCAAACCCTTCTGGCCCGGAGACATACCCCTGGTGCTGTTATGCATTAAACTATGGTCGGTACGTGGAGGAGGGACCGTCGGAGTGACCAAATGCATGATTCTGGCTTCCGTTTGAGCAAGTAATTCTCGATGTCCAAAGGCACCTAAACGGGCCCAAAAAGGCCCGAAAGGTGTACCCTATGCTCCAAAAACAATGAAAACCTCACCAAATTTCTTCTACAAGGTGTCTGTGCACATCCGGGATGTTGCAAAAAAATTGACCCGAGTGCTGAAAATCGTGTGCTATAACCCACGAAAATGGCCCGAAACGCACGTTTTCGCGAAAACGCACCTGCAAACCCTTCTGGCCCGGAGACATACCCCTGGTGCAGTTATGCATTAAACTATGGTTGGTACGTGGAGGAGGGACCGTCGGAGTGACGAAATGCATCATTCTGGCTTTCGTTTGAGCAAGTAATTCTCGGTTCTAAAGGCACCTAAACGGGCCGAAAAAGGCCCGAAACCTGTACCCTACGGTCCAAAAATCAATGAAAACCTCGCCAAATGTCTTCTAGAAGGAGTTTGTGCACATCCGGGATGTTGCAAAAAACTTGACCCGAGTGCTGAAAATCGTGTGCTATAACCCACGAAAATGGCCCGAAACGGACGTTTTCGCGAAAACGCACCTGCAAACCCTTCTGGCGCGGAGACATACCCCTGGTGCTGTTATGCATTAAACTATGGTCGGTACGTGTAGGAGGGACCGTCAGAGTGACGAAATGCATCATTCTGGCTTCCGTTTGAGCAAGTAATTCTCGGTTCCAAAGGCACCTAAACGGGCCGAAAAAGGCCTGAAACGTGCACCCTACGGTCCAAAAATCAATGAAAGCCTCGCCAAATGTCTTCTACAAGGACTCTGTCCACATCCGGGATGTTGCAAAAAACTTGACCCGAGTGCTGAAAATCGTGTGCTATAACCCACGAAAATGGCCCGAAACGCACATTTTCGCGAAAACGCACCTGCAAACCCTTCTGGCCCGGAGACATACCCCTGGTGCTGTTATGCATTAAACTATGGTCGATACGTGGAGGAGGGACCGTCGGAGTGACGAAATGCATGATTCTGGCTTCCGTTTGAGCAAGTAATTCTCGATTTCCAAAGGCACCTAAACGGTCCGAAAAAGGCCCGAAAGGTGTACCCTACGCTCCAAAAACAATGAAAACCTCACCAAATTTCTTCTACAAGGAGTCTGTGCACATCCGGGATGTTGCAAAAAAATTGACCCGAGTGCTGAAAATCGTGTGCTATAACCCACGAAAATGGCCCGAAACGCACGTTTTCGCGAAAACGCACCTGCAAACACTTCTAGCCCGGAGACATACCCCTGGTGCAGTTATGCATTAAACTATGGTCGGTACGTGGAGGAGGGACCGTCAGAGTGACGAAATGCATCATTCTGGCTTCCGTTTGAGCAAGTAATTCTCGGTTCCAAAGGCACCTAAACAGGCCGAAAAAGGCCTGAAACGTGTACCCTACGGTCCAAAAATCAATGAAAACCTCGCCAAATGTCTTCTAGAAGGAGTTTCTGCACATCCGGGATGTTGCAAAAAAATTGACCCGAGTGCTGAAAATCGTGTGCTATAACCCACAAAAATGGCCTGAAACGGACGTTTTCGCGAAAACGCACCTGCAAACCCTTCTGGCGCGGAGACATACCCCTGATGCTGTTATGCATTAAACTATGGTCGGTACGTGTAGGAGGTACCGTCAGAGTGACGAAATGCATCATTCTGGCTTCCGTTTGAGCAAGTAATTCTCGGTTCCAAAGGCACCTAAACGGGCCGAAAAAGGCCTGAAACGTGCACCCTACGGTCCAAAAATCAATGAAAGCCTCACCAAATGTCTTCTACAAGGACTCTGTGCACATCCGAGATGTTGCAAAAAACTTGACCCGAGTGCTGAAAATCGTGTGCTATAACCCACGAAAATGGCCCGAAACGCACGTTTTCGCGAAAACGCACCTGCTATCCCTTCTGGCCCGGAGACATACCCCTGGTGCTATTATGCATTAAACTATGGTCGGTACATGTAGGAGGGACCGTCGGAGTGACGAAATGCTTGATTCTGGCTTCCGTTTGAGCAAGTAATTCTCGGTTTCCAAAGGCACCTAAACGGGCCGAAAAAGGCCCGAAAGGTGTACCCTACGCTCCAAAAATCAATGAAAACCTCACCAAATTTCTTCTACAAGGAGTCTGTGCACATCCGGGATGTTGCAAAAAAATTGACCCGAGTGCTGAAAATCGTGTGCTATAACCCACGAAAATGGCCCGAAACGCACGTTTTCGCGAAAACGCACCTGCAAACCCTTCTGGCCCGGAGACATACCCCTGGTGCTGTTATGCATTAAACTATGGTCGGTACATGGAGGAGGGACCGTCGGAGTGACGAAATGCTTGATTCTGGCTTCCGTTTGAGCAAGTAATTCTCGGTTTCCAAAGGCACCTAAACGGGCCGAAAAAGGCCCGAAAGGTGTACCCTACGCTCCAAAAATCAATGAAAACCTCACCCAATTTCTTCTACAAGGAGTCTGTGCACATCCGGGATGTTGCAAAAAAATTGACCCGAGTGCTGAAAATCGTGTGCTATAACCCACGAAAATGGCCCGAAACGCACGTTTTCACGAAAACGCACCTGCAAACCCTTGTGGCCCGGAGACATACCCCTGGTGCTGTTATGCATTAAACTATGGTCGGTACGTGGAGGAGGGACCGTCGGAGTGACAAAATGCATAATTCTGACTTCCGTTCGAGCAAGTAATTCTCGGTTCCAAAGGCACCTAAACGGGCCGAAAAAGGCCCGAAACGTGTACCCTACGGTCCAAAATCAATAAAAACCTCCCCAAATGTCTTCTAGAAGGAGTTTGTGCACATCCGGGATATTGCAAAAAAATTGACCCGAGTGCTGAAAATCGTGTGCTAAAACCCACAAAAATGGCCTGAAACGGACGTTTTTGCGAAAACGCACCTGCAAACCCTTCTGGCACGGAGACATACCCCTGGTGCTGTTATGCATTAAACTATGGCCGGTACGTGTAGGAGGGGCCGTCAGAGTGACGAAATGCATCATTCTGGCTTCCGTTTGAGCAAGTAATTCTCGGTTCCAAAGGCACCTAAACGGGCCGAAAAAGGCCTCAAACGTGCACCGTACGGTCCAAAAATCAATGAAAGCCTCGCCAAATGTCTTCTACAAGGACTCTGTGCACATCCGGGATGTTGCAAAAAACTTGACCCGAGTGCTGAAAATCGTGTGCTATAACCCACGAAAATGGCCCGAAACGCACGTTTTCGCGAAAACGCACCTGCAAACCTTCTGGCCCGGAGACATACCCCTGGTGCTGTTATGCATTAAACTATGGTCGGTACATTGAGGAGGGGCCGTCGGAGTGACGAAATGCTTGATTCTGGCTTCCGTTTGAGCAAGTAATTCTCGGTTTCCAAAGGCACCTAAACGGGCCGAAAAAGGCCCGAAAGGTGTACCCTACGCTCCAAAAATCAATGAAAACCTCACCAAATTTCTTCTACAAGGAGTCTGTGCACATCCGGGATGTTGCAAAAAAATTGACCCGAGTGCTGAAAATCGTGTGCTATAACCCACGAAAATGGCCCGAAACGCACGTTTTCGCGAAAACACACCTGCAAACCCTTCTGGCCTGGAGACATAGCCCTGGTGCTGTTATGCATTAAACTATGGTCGGTACGTGGAGGAGGGACTGTGGGAGTGACGAAATGCATCATTCTGGCTTCCGTTTGAGCAAGTAATTCTCGGTTCCAAAGGCACCTAAACGGGCCAAAAAAGGCCCGAAACGTGTACCCTACGGTCCAAAAATCAATGAAAACCTCGCCAAATGGCTTCTAGAAGGAGTTTGTGCACATCCGGGATGTTGCAAAAAAATTGACCCAGTGCTGATAATCGTGTGCTTATAACCCACGAAAATGGCCCGAAACGGATGTTTTCACGAAAACACACCTGCAAACCCTTCTAGCGTGGAGACATACCCCTGGTGCTGTTATGCATTAAACTATGGTCGGTTCGTGGAGGAGGTACCGTCGGAGTGACGAAATGCATCATTCTGGCTTCCTGTTGACGGTGTAAATCGTATCAAGTTTCGTTTGGACTCGCAAGCGTACAAGACCACCGTCGTAGCCAAGGGACCCTTCTTCCCTTAAGTGTGAACCCAAGGTATCGAATCCGTGGAACAATGTGTAACGCAACATCCAATCTAATAAGCGGAAAAGATTTGATCTCAAGAGGTTGTTTTTGCATCTAATCTACTAGATCATCAAGACTCATCTAGTCTACCGCAACCGGAGGTAGCAAGAGAAAGAGGGGAGAACCAATCTAGAGATTGGATTGGGTCTTTTGTTGAAGTTACAAAGTAAAGAAGAATGTAGCAAAACGAATCTCATTGAAAGCATGGCTCCCGTTCCGACTCCGAGGACGCCCGTTTTTCTCCATTACCGTACTGTCACTACGGGGGATAATCTTACGGGTTGGTACTACTCGGCGAGTTCAAGAAGAACAAGATGAAAACGTTTGGTAGATCGGGTATGCACCTCTAGCCACCATGGCTACAAGAACATCCTATGCAATCTACCCGCGGGATAGATCGAGGAGGAAAACACCCAAACGAAGACAAAATCACAACGAAAGCACTCGATGCTAAGAATCGGATTCAATCTACTAATTCAACATAGAAGTAATACATGGACAAGATCACCACCAGGATCCTACCTTGATCTTGATCCTAGCTCCTGGAACTCCGACGTGGTCTTCCATGCAAGGTTCCCACGCCGGCTAGGGGGACCCTAGTCAACCATCTCGACCCTCTCCTCTCCGGAATGGTGTCCTTCTCTTCTCTGCTCCTCGGCGGCGGATGACGAATGTATCTCTTCGTGGCTCTCGGCCAGGGGGCTATAAATAGCCTGAGAGGCGGCTAGGTCAAAGGGGGTGCCGAACCGGGCCCAGGATGGGCTGGGCTGGTCGGCCTAGGCCAGCCGACCCAGGCCCGTTTCGGGCCGGTTCGGCCCCGGTTTCCTCCAGGCTTGCTTCTCGCGTGATTCCTTATTTGTGTGCACTTGCATGTGGGCCTTTGACGTCGTTTCCTTCATGGTTAAGGCTTGAATCTTGCTATCCAAGCTTCGCCATTTCCTGGTTGAGTCCCTGAAGATTTGCATGTTGACGCTTCGGTCCTTGGGTCATTTGGAGTCATGTTCATCGCGTGTCTTGACTCTTGTCAGGCTTCATGATCTTCTCCCAAAGTGCTTGATGAACTTATCCCGAAAGTCTCCTCTGTAGCGTAGATTTCCTGCGTAAACAATAAACTCCAAAATCGACATGCAAGAGTGAACTTGTTATATACGGGGGGTTAGTTCCAGTGGTTAGAATAATAAATCAATGCCAACATTAAAGGTAAACTCATGGCTAGGTTGACGGAAATTCACCATCAACATCTCCCCCATGCTTAAACCTTGCTCGTCCTCGAGTAAGCCTTTAATGAATATAAGTGTTGCCTTTCATTGCTTATACCCTGCACTTGATCGTACATGAGAAAACATAATGCTCTCAAGGATTTAATTATTAAAGTTCCATAATGTACTAGCCTTCATCCTTATGGAGGGTTGATATTAATTTAAGCACTTCCCACAAGTAATTACCTCATGCTCCCAAATTTTAAATGAATCTTAGAAATTTTGAAATTAAGAGCGGGATGAAGAAAAAGAGCTAAACAAAGTTCAAAAATAAACTTCCTTGCATCTTGCTCTTGTACTCTCATCTCATCTTGTCTCTCAAAGCCTATTCATTCTACTCCTTTCCCCTCTCAATATATATATAGTGGAAGGCTTTATGTGGAGCTATATGGGAAAAGTTTAGTCCTACCAAGATATTATAAATGAGATGTTGTCAAAACAAGACAAGCTTCTCATGGTCTTACCGAGACTCGTCAAAAAGGTCATTGGAAAATAATGTTATATGAAGGAGGGGGAGAGAAAAATACACACACTTTGAGATAGGTGGACATGTGGAAATGGCAAAGAGTGATCCCGAGGCACAAAGGAAGTCCTCGTTATCGGATTGCACATAGTTGGAAAAATGAGTTTGGATCTTAAATCTTGAAACTTTTGAGATTCCTAATGCACTTTAGACAACCGGGGAGTTCACTTTATTTTATTTTTATAAACTCATATATATTTTTTCTTTTCTCATACATATTTTTTTTCTTTATCTTTTTTCTTTTCTTTATACTCATTTTTTCTTCTTTTTTTTCTTTCATCATTTTTTTATTTGCTCCCCTTGAACTCTAAATTGCATTGTACCTACCTCCTCCCCCATGCTTAGACGTTTGCTCGTCCTCGGGCAAAGAGGTGATAGATATAAGGTAGGTACTAGAAATATTTTTCCTTTGGAGAGATACTTGAAATCTTCAACCTTGGCACCATCTTGCGATCTTCCTTGAATTGACGATCCATACTCATATGATAGGTTGTGGTCAAGGAGGTAAACACAAAAGATGATATTTTTGGTTTTAAGGTGGATATCTGGCGAGGTTTGTGAAATCTTCGATGTGGGGATACACAATGCACAGATAGAAAGGCTAGCAAAAAGATAGATACGCAAAAACAGAATGACCAACTTCTTAGTCTCGGGCAAGAGAAATCAAGTCCTGAAATAACTCACCCAAGAATAATTCTTGTATACTAAGGTTTATGCACTCAATATATACATGGCTTTGGATAGGTAGAGCAAAATGCAAGTAGCATTAATGACAAGTTTAGCATATATATTTTTAAGAACAAATCATCTTTAACTCATCCAAAATCGAGAGCATGAAAATAATACTATGGGTCTTATTTTTATCATAACCTCCACAAAAGATTAAGCTAGCATTTAATTAATTTCAGATTCATATTAAAGAGAGCATTAGCTTAATCATGCATAAAACAAGTACAAAAGTTGAGCAAAGTGGCAATTTTTCATCATATATTATCATGGCATCTACTTAATATTTTTACCAAAGGTTGATCAAGGTGGGAAACTTTATTCATGGTGATCTTAAACTAACTCTACTATTATCACACATGCTGAAAATAAATAAAAACATAAAATGCTACGCATATATAAACTTGCACAAAAGCTGAAAATAAAGAAAAGGAAAAGGAGAAAATCAAACCGAATTTGGAAGCATTATTATTTTCTTCTCTTCCTCCTTCTTCCTTTATTTTCCGGAGGTTGATATTGATGGTTCGGCGCGTTGTATCCTTTCTTGTATTATGATTGTGCCGGTCCTCTTCTAAATTGCTCCAATGGTGAAGGCGACCAATTTGATAGGCAATGTTTGCGGTCCCTTCTTCTTGCATTTGTTGGATGGAGCGCCATAAAAACTTTGTTGGGAACATGTATGGTGGAGGATGTGGTGGCATGGCTGCCCCACTCCCCCATGCTTGCATTTGACATACTTCAAAATATGGTGGAGGCATTGGTATTCCTCCATAAGGTGGTGGCATCGGGATCCCTCCATGTGTTTGTTTATTAGCTTGATGTGCAGCCCCTCCTTCACCCTGGGCTATGGAGGATGATCCTTCTTCAACAATTCTTCCTTTTTATTCTTCTTTGCCAGCACAAGAAGTCCTTCCTCTAACCAAATTTTGTCTCCATTCAACAAATAATTTCAGCCCCATGTTGGAAAGAGGAACATCAACTTGCACCCTCTCCTCTCATCTCCACTAATATAATTTCCTTTCTTTATGTACTCGACCCCAAAGAAATCCCTACGAGGAGAAATTTTGGGTTCCTTGTAGACTTCTCCCGAAATCATTCTCCAAAATCCTTCTAGCATATTTTCTTGGACTTCAACTTGCTCCGGGGCTTCCTTCTTGGGACCGAGCAACTCTCCAATATATCCATAAGGAACTAGTTGCTCTTCATCTTCAAGGCAGAATGAGAGGCACGACACTCCTTCATTAAATATCGGTGCTAATGTCATAAGAACTTCCGAATCAAGCTCCTTGTGAGTATTCGCACCAACTCCATAAAGAATCGCACCCATCCAAGGTTGCTCAAGATTTGAGTAGAATCCAACACTTGGAGGGCGTCATCGAAATCAACATTTGGCTCGAGCCTCTTCTCAAGATGAACACGCCTCTCCTCCTCCTCCTCCGTCTTCATGATACATCCATTGGAACACCTCGGAGTGTATGGTGGTGGAGTGGATGAACAAGTTGAGCGTCATGGTGGAACGGGTGGCTCTTCCATGCCACCAAGGGGCAGCGTATCGCTCCTCGGTGGTGCCACATCTTCCTCCATGATTCGGGGAGACTCGGAGACCGAGTGCCTCCTCGAAGAGCTTGATGATGGCGCCTTGGATGATCGTGTCTTCTAGGTGAAGAAATTGGTGGCTATATTCCACATTGTTGTTGCACTAACTCACAACGAGTGCACCGGGGGTTTCTTGCCGGTGGGAAAAACACACAAGAGAAGTATATGGAGTGATGGAAATTATGGTGAATTTTCTTTATTGTTATTGTTGGAGGGTGGTGAGTGAGGTGCACAAGTTAGGATGGATATTAGCCCCATAGGGTTTATGGATTCTTGAACATGTAACCGCCTATTAAGGTGAAGCTAAACTAATTTATTGAGGTGTGTACATAAGGCCACTTTAGCTAAACCTACAAAATATATGTTGATGGGATCTACAGGAGCAGCGGACCCATACTCCCATTAAGCATGGTAGCTAGCCTTAGGCATCAAAGCATTATCAACATGAATGAAAAAGGTTCGGCGTTAACATGTCAAGATCCTACAACACCATGGAACTCAAATTTTTCTAGGTTGTTTATGAAACTTATGGGCTATGAACTCAAGAACACAAATTAACAAATGCATAA
This sequence comes from Cenchrus fungigraminus, assembly GCA_036936925.1. Lineage (NCBI taxonomy): Eukaryota > Viridiplantae > Streptophyta > Magnoliopsida > Poales > Poaceae > Cenchrus > Cenchrus fungigraminus. The sequence continues at coordinate 348,976 of CM072770.1, read as the reverse complement.
ATTACTTACCAGGCGAAGGGGAGCACCGGGGGCCATAAGTGGAGGCTAGGCCGGCCTAGGGGGCCTCCTACTCCATTTGCTTTGATCTTTCTCTAAGATACTTCTTGCCCCCTTCTTGCCTTGTGTCCGCGTGATCCACGAGATTCCATTGCCCGAACCGTTCACAAACACACCTTTGCTTGCGTGATTAATCTTCCACCTCCATTGTTTTACTTCACATCTTGTTCCCTTGCCTCTTGTGCTTCCAACAATTTCCTACAAAATAAGGCCCTTGCTTTCCCCCATGCTTGTCCTTTTCATGTGCCTAAGATGCCAAATGGTGGACACGTGATGCATCGTGAGGCACAATACGTTAATCAAGCTCAAAAACCTCCCTTAATCACGTTTAGATGCTAATCACTCCTCTAATTTTGAAACTTTAAAACTTAACTCAGTGCTAGCGATGAGTACAAATATATCATTAGAGGAGCTTTTAGGCATCAAAGACAATTATAAAGTTTATTTTGGTTGCACCGGGATCGATTGCTTTCATTACTTGATAGTAAGTTCCTCCGGCTTGACCGTGGAGGCATAGGTTTAGGTTCTATATATTTTTTTTGCCAAACATGAGAGAGATATTTTGAATAAAAATAAAGTTAATGGGGCTTAGAAAAATTCTAAATCTAGAGAAACTAATGAATGTGAAGTTGAATAAAACCAAAAATCAAGTTGCTTAGGTTCACGCGAGTCCTACCATGCATCAAAGATTAAAACATAAAGAAACATAGCAAGGCTCTACTCACGTGTTTTTATCATGTAAAACAAGCCAACCTTAACACCATGGAGAGGATGAAAGGTTGGGGTAGGTGCTGCATTTTTGGTACTAGTTTCTCTAAAAGATGCAAACAAAACTTGGGATGGCTCAAGTCATTGGTTTATGATCAATATAAAATTCAAGTAAAATAACCGAACAATTATAATGTCTCTAAAAATTATTCAACCACATAGAAATTTATAATATGTAATGCGTAGCAAATTCTAAGACCAACTTACTTGAAAAACTTGAAAATTTTCTTCGGGTTGCCCTCCCGGTAGCATGACTCTTCAACGGGTTGTCCTCCCGGTAGCTTATTCTTGACTCGACGAACGGGTTGCCTCCCGCCAAGCGCTTCGTTTATAGTCTATAGCTAGACTTCTTCTCTTCGCTCCGGATCAACGCTCTTTGCGGGCGTTGCAATCTTGGGGGCCCCACTTCTACACCATCCTTGGCTTCGGTGTAGATTTATTCTTCGGCTTAGTCATTTTTTTTTGTCTTCACTCGCGGGCGTTGATTCTTGGTCTTGACGGATGCAACAACTTTTGTGTCTTCTTTGCTTCATTCTCCCTTGACTCCTCCCTTCCGATGCGATGATGAGGTAGAATGTATTTAACATGAATCATGTTGCATACCTCGAATCATGGTTGACTTGAATGCACTCCTCACGCCATCGATGTCGAACATGACCTCCCCTTTTCCGATGTCGATTGCTCCGACAATCTTAAGGAACGATCTCCCTAGGATGAGTGGCGACGAGGTTGATCTCCTCTCGATCTTGGAGGTGGAGTTTCTCTTGGAGATTCCAACGCTCTTCGGCCTCTGCTTTTAGATCTTGTGTTGCACGTCACCTTGGCCTGCAAAATTTTTCTAGACCATCCACAAAATATATGTTTTTTTGTTGGAGATGTAGCCGTCCATCTCCGGTTAGGGTTAGCAATAAACAAAATATATACAAAAGCTAAAAGAAAACTGGGGTTAGCAAAACCCTAGATTGATTTTTTTTGTTTTGAGGATGATCAAAAATAAGAGATGCAAAACAAAAAAATCAAAAGAAAAACTTAAAATATTCACAAACGCAATACTAGATTGAATCTTGATTACTTGTTCCCCGGCAACAGCGCCAGAAAAAGGGGCTTGTTGACGGTGTAAATGCGTATCAAGTTTCGTTTGGACTCGCAAGCGTACAAGTCCACCGTCGTAGCCAAGGGACCCTTCTTCCCTTAAGTGTGAACCCAAGGTATCGAATCCGTGAAACAATGTGTAACGCAAGATCCAATCTAATAAGCGGAAAAGCTTTGATCTCAAGAGGTTGTTTTTGCATCTAATCTACTAGATCATCAAGACTCATCTAGTCTACTGCACACCAGAGGTAGCAAGAGAAAGAGAGGGGAGAACCAATCTAGAGATTGGATTGGGTCTTTTGTTGAAGTTCCAAAGTAAAGAAGAATGTAGCAAAACTAATCTCATTGAAAGCGTGGCTCCCGTTCCGACTCCGAGGACGCCCGTTTTTCTCCTTTACCGTACTGTCACTACGGGCGATAATCTTACGGGTTGGTACTACTCGGCGAGTTCAAGAAGAACAAGATGAAAACGTTTGGTAGATTGGGTATGCACCTCTAGCCACCATGGCTACAAGAACATCCTATGCAATCTACCCGCGGGATAGATCGAGGAGGAAAACACGCAAACGAAGACAAAATCACAACGAAAGCACTTGATGCTAAGAATCAGATTCAATCTACTAATTCAACATAGAAGTAATACATGGACAAGATCACCACCGGGATCCTACCTTGATCTTGATCCTAGCTCTTGGAACTCCGACGTGATCTTCCACGCAAGGTTCCCACGCCGGCTAGGGGGACCCTAGTCAACCATCTCGACCCTCTCCTCTCCGGGATGGTGTCCTTCTCTTCTCTGCTCCTCGGCGGCGGATGACGAATGTATCTCTTCGTGGCTCTCGGCCAGGGGGCTATAAATAGCCCGAGAGGCGGCTAGGTCAAAGGGGGAGCCGAACCGGGCCCGGGATGGGCTGGGCCGGTCGGCCCAGGCCGGCCGGCCCAGGCCCGTTTCAGCCCGGTTCGGCCCCGGTTTCCTCCAGGCTTGCTTCTCGCGCGATTCCTTATTTGTGTGCACTTGCATGTGGGCCTTTGACGTCGTTTCCTTCACGGTTAAGGCTTGAATCTTGCTATCCAAGCTTCGCCGTTTCCTGGTTGAGTCCCTGAAGATTTGCATGTTGACGCTTCGGTCCTTGGGTCATTTGGAGTCATGTTCATCGCGTGTCTTGACTCTTGTCGGGCTTCATGATCTTCTCCCAAAGTGCTTGATGAACTTATCCCGAAAGTCTCCTCTTTAGCGTAGATTTCCTACGTAAACAATAAACTCCAAAATCGACATCCAAGAGTGAACTTGTTATATACGGGGGGTTAGTTCCAATGGTTAGAATAATAAATCAATGCCAACATTAAAGGTAAACTCATGGCTAGGTTGACGGAAATTCACCGTCAACCCTTCCGTTTGAGCAAGTAATTCTCGGTTCCAAAGGCACCTAAATGGGCCGAAAAAGGCCTGAAACGTGTACCCTATGGTCCAAAAATCAATGAAAACCTCGCCAAATGTCTTCTACAAGGACTCTGTGTACATCCGGGATGTTGCAAAAAAAATTGACCCGAGTGCTGAAAATCGTGTGCTATAACCCACGAAAATGGCCCGAAACGCACATTTTCGCGAAAACGCACCTGCAAACCCTTCTGGCCCGGAGACATACCCCTGGTGCTGTTATGCATTAAACTATGGTCGGTACGTGGAGGCGGGACCGTCGGAGTGACGAAATACATCATTCTGGCTTCCGTTTGAGCAAGTAATTCTCGGTTCCAAAGGCACCTAAACGGGCCGGAAAAAGCCCGAAATGTGTACCCTATGGTCCAAAATCAATGAAAACCTCGCCAAATGTCTTCTAGAAGGAGTCTGTGCACATCCGGGATGTTGCAAAAAACTTGACCCGAGTGCTGAAAATCGTGTGCTATAACCCACGAAAATGGCCCGAAACGGATGTTTTCGCGAGAACGCACCTGCAAACCCTTCTGGCCTGTAGACATACCCCTGGTGCTGTTATGCATTAAACTATAGTCGGTACGTGGAGGAGGGACCGTTGTAGTGACGAAATGCATCATTCTGGCATCCGTTTGAGCAAGTAATTCTCGGTTCCAAAGGAACCTAAACGGGCCGAAAAAAGCCCGAAACGTGTACCCTACGGTCCAAAAATCAATGAAAACCTCACCAAATGTCTTCTACAAGGAGTCTGTGCACATCCGGGATGTTGCAAAAAAATTGACCGAAGTGCTGAAAATCGTGTGCTATAACCCACGAAAATGGCCCGAAACGCACGTTTTCACGAAAACACACCTGCAAACCCTTCTGGCCCGGAGACATACCCCTGGTGCTGTTATGCATTAAACTATGGTCGGTACGTGGAGGAGGGACCGTCGGAGTGACGAAGTGCATGATTCTGGCTTCCGTTTGAGCAAGTAATTCTCGATGTCCAAATGCACCTAAACGGGCCCAAAAAGGCCCGAAAGGTGTACCCTATGCTCCAAAAACAATGAAAACCTCGCCAAATGTCTTCTACAAGGACTCTGTGTACATCCGGGATGTTGCAAAAAAAATTGACCCGAGTGCTGAAAATCGTGTGCTATAACCCACGAAAATGGCCCGAAACGCACATTTTCGCGAAAACGCACCTGCAAACCCTTCTGGCCCGGAGACATACCCCTGGTGCTGTTATGCATTAAACTATGGTCGGTACGTGGAGGAGGGACCGTCGGAGTGACGAAATACATCATTCTGGCTTCCGTTTGAGCAAGTAATTCTCGGTTCCAAAGGCACCTAAACGGGCCGGAAAAAGCCCGAAATGTGTACCCTATGGTCCAAAATCAATGAAAACCTCGCCAAATGTCTTCTAGAAGGAGTCTGTGCACATCCGGGATGTTGCAAAAAACTCGACCCGAGTGCTGAAAATCGTGTGCTATAACCCACGAAAATGGCCCGAAACGGATGTTTTCGCGAGAACGCACCTGCAAACCCTTCTGGCCTGTAGACATACCCCTGGTGCTGTTATGCATTAAACTATAGTCGGTACGTGGAGGAGGGACCGTTGTAGTGACGAAATGCATCATTCTGGCTTCCGTTTGAGCAAGTAATTCTCGGTTCCAAAGGAACCTAAACGGGCCGAAAAAAGCCCGAAACGTGTACCCTACGGTCCAAAAATCAATGAAAACCTCACCGAATGTCTTCTACAAGGAGTCTGTGCACATCCGGGATGTTGCAAAAAAATTGACCGAAGTGCTGAAAATCGTGTGCTATAACCCACGAAAATGGCCCGAAACGCATGTTTTCGCGAAAACGCACCTGCAAACCCTTCTGGCCCGGAGACATACCCCTGGTGCTGTTATGCATTAAACTATGGTCGGTACGTGGAGGAGGGACCGTCTGAGTGACGACATGCATGATTCTGGCTTCCGTTTGAGCAAGTAATTCTCGATGTCCAAAGGCACCTAAACGGGCCCAAAAAGGCCCGAAAGGTGTACCCTATGCTCCAAAAACAATGAAAACCTCACCAAATTTCTTCTACAAGGAGTCTGTGCACAACCGGGATGTTGCAAAAAAATTGACCCGAGTGCTGAAAATCGTGTGCTATAACCCACGAAAATGGCCCGAAACGCACGTTTTCGCGAAAACGCACCTGCAAACCCTTCTGGCCCGGGACATACCCCTGGTGCTGCTATGCATTAAACTATGGTCGGTACGTGGAGGAAGGACCGTCGGAGTGACGAAATGCTTCACTCTGGCTTCCGTTTGAGCAAGTAATTCTCGGTTCCAAAGCCACCTAAACAGGCCAAAAAAGGCCCGAAACGTGTACCCTACGGTCCAAAAATCAATGAAAACCTCGCCAAATGTCTTCTACAAGGAGTCTGTGCACATCCGGGATGTTGCAAAAAAATTGACCGAAGTGCTGAAAATCGTGTGCTATAACCCACGAAAATGGCCCGAAACGCACATTTTCGCGAAAACGCACCTGCAAACCCTTCTAGCCCGGGGACATACCCCTGGTGTTGTTATGCATTAAACTATGGTCGGTACGTGGAGGAAGGACCGTCGGAGTGACGAAATGCATCATTCTGGCTTCCGTTTGAGTAAGTAATTATCGGTTCCAAAGGCACCTAAACGGGCCAAAAAAGGCCCGAAACGTGTACCCTACGGTAAAAAAATCAATGAAAACCTCGCCAAATGTCTTCTACAAGGAGTCTGTGCACATCCGGGATGCTGCAAAAAAATTGACCGGAGTGCTGAAAATCGTGTACTATAACCCACGAAAATGGCCCGGAACGCACCTTTTCGCGAAAACGCACCTGCAAACCCTTCTGGCCCGGGACATACCCCTGGTGCTGCTATGCATTAAACTATGGTCGGTACGTGGAGGAAGGACCGTCGGAGTGTCGAAATGCATCATTCTGGCTTCCGTTTCAGCAAGTAATTCTCGGTTCCAAAGCAACCTAAACAGGCCAAAAAAGGCCCGAAACGTGTACCCTACGGTCCAAAAATAAATGAAAACCAAGTCAAATGTCTTCTAGAAGGAGTCTGTGCACATCCGGGATGTTGCAAAAAAATTGACCCTAGTGCTGAAAATCGTGTGCTATAACCCACGAAAATGGCCCGAAACGGACGTTTTCGCGAAAACGCACCTCCAAACACTTCTGGCATGTAGACATACCCCTGGTGCTGTTATGCATTAAACTATGGTCGGTACGTGGAGGAGGGACCGTCGGAGTGACGAAATGCATCATTCTGGCTTCCGTTTGAGCATGTAATTCTCGGTTCGAAAGGCACGTAAACGGGCCGAAAAAGGCCCGAAACGTGTACACTACGGTCCAAAAATCAATGAAAACCTCGCCAAATGTCTTCTAGAAGGAGTTTGTGCACATCCGGGATGTTGCAAAAAAATTGACCCGAGTGCTGAAAATCGTGTGCTATAACCCATGAAAATGGCCCGAAACGGACGTTTTCGCGAAAACGCACCTGCAAACCCTTCTGGCGCGCAGACATACCCCTGGTGCTGTTATGCATTAAACTATGGTCGGTACGTGTAGGAGGGACCGTCAGAGTGACGAAATGCATCATTCTGGCTTCCGTTTGAGCAAGTAATTCTCGGTTCCAAAGGCACCTAAACGGGCCGAAAAAGGCCTGAAACGTGCACCCTACGGTCCAAAAATCATTGAAAGGCTCGCCAAATGTCTTCTACGAGGACTCTGTGCACATCTGGGATGTTGCAAAAAACTTGACCAGAGTGCTGAAAATCGTGTGCTATAACCCACGAAAATGACCTGAAACGCACGTTTTCGCGAAAACGCACCTGCAAACCCTTCTGGCCCGGAGACATACCCCTGGTGCTGTTATGCATTAAACTATGGTCGGTACATGGAGGAGGGACCGTCGGAGTGACGAAATGCATGATTCTGGCTTCCGTTTGAGCAAATAATTCTCGGTTTCCAAAGGCACATAAACGGGCCGAAAAAGGCCCGAAAGGTGTACCCTACACTCCAAAAATCAATGAAAACCTCACCAAATTTCTTCTACAAGGAGTCTGTGCACATCCGGGATGTTGCAAAAAAATTGACCCGAGTGCTGAAAATCGTGTGCTATAACCCACGAAAATGGCCCGAAACGCACCTTTTCGCGAAAACGCACCTGCAAACCCTTCTGGCGCGGAGACATACCCCTGGTGCTGCTATGCATTAAACTATGGTCGGTACGTGTAGGAGGGACCGTCAGAGTGACGAAATGCATCATTCTGGCTTCCGTTTGAGCAAGTAATTCTCGGTTCTAAAGGCACCTAAACGGGCCGAAAAAGGCCTGAAACGTGTACCCTACGGTCCAAAAATCAATGAAAATCTCGCCAAATATCTTCTACAAGGACTCTGTGTACATCCGGGATGTTGCAAAAAAAATTGACCCGAGTGCTGAAAATCGTGTGCTATAACCCACGAAAATGGCCCGAAACGCACGTTTTCGCGAAAACGCACCTGCAAACCCTTCTGGCCCGGAGACATACCCCTGGTGCTGTTATGCATTAAACTATGGTCGGTACGTGGAGGAGGGACCGTCGGAGTAACGAAATGCATCATTCTGTCTTCCGTTTGAGAAAGTAATTCTCGGTTCCAAAGGCTCCTAAACGGGCCGAAAAAAGCCCGAAATGTGTACCCTATGGTCCAAAAATCAATGAAAACCTCGCCAAATGTCTTCTAGAAGGAGTCTGTGCACATCCGGGATGTTGCAAAAAACATGACCCGAGTGCTGAAAATCGTGTGCTGTAACCCACGAAAATTGCCCGAAACGAACGTTTTCGCGAGAACGCACCTGCAAATCCTTCTGCCCTGTAGACATACCCTTGGTGCTGTTATGCATTAAACTATAGTCGGTACGTGGAGGAGGGACCGTTGTAGTGATGTAATGCATCATTCTGGCTTCCGTTTGAGCAAGTAATTCTCAGTTCCAAAGGAACCTAAACGGGCCGAAAAAGGCCCGAAATGTGTACCCTACGGTCAAAAAATCGATGAAAACCTCGCCAAATGTCTTCTACAAGGAGTCTGTGCACATCCGGGATGTTGCAAAAAAATTGACCGGAGTGCTGAAAATCGTGTGCTATAACCCATGAAAATGGCCCGAAACGCATGTTTTCGCGAAAACGCACCTGCAAACCCTTCTGGCCCGGGGACATACACCTGGTGCTGTTATGCATTAAACTATGGTCGGTACGTGGAGGAAGGACCGTCGGAGTGACGAAATGAATCATTTTGGTTTCCATTTGAGCAAATAATTCTCGGTTCCAAAGGCACCTAAACGGGCCAAAAAAGGCCTGAAACGTGTACCCTACGGTCTAAAAATCAATGAAAACCTCGCCAAATGTCTTCTAGAAGGAGTCTGTGCACATCCGGGATGTTGCAAAAAAATTGACCCTAGTGCTGAAAATCGTGTGCTATAACCCACGAAAATGGCCCGAAACGGACGTTTTCGCGAAAACGCACCTGCAAACCCTTTTGGCCTGTAGACATACCCCTGGTGCTGTTATGCATTAAACTATGGTCGGTACGTGGAGGAGGGACCGTCGGAGTGATGAAATGCATCATTCTGGCTTTTGTCTGAGCAAGTTATTCTCGGTTCCAAAGGCACCGAAACTGGCCGAAAAAGGACCGAAATGTGTACCATACGGTCCAAAAATCAATGAAAACCTCGCCCAATGTCTTTTGGAAGGAGTTTGTGCACATCCGGGATGTTGCAAAAAAATTGACCCTAGTGCAGAAAATCGTGTGCTATAACCCACGAAAATGGCTCGAAACGGACATTTTCGCGAAAACGCACCTGCAAACCCTTCTGGCGCAGAGACATACCCCTGGTGCTGTTATGCATTAAACTATGGTCGGTACTTGTAGGAGGGACTGTCAGAGTGACGAAATGCATCATTCTGGCTTCCGTTTGAGCAAGTAATTCTCGGTTCCAAAGCCACCTAAACGGGCCGAAAAAGGCCTGAAACGTGCACCCTACGGTCCAAAAATCATTGAAAGGCTCGCCAAATGTCTTCTACGAGGACTCTGTGCACATCTGGGATGTTGCAAAAAACTTGACCCGAGTGCTGAAAATCGTGTGCTATAACCCACGAAAATGACCTGAAACGCACGTTTTCGTGAAAACGCACCTGCAAACCCTTCTGGCCCGGAGACATACCCCTGGTGCTGTTATGCATTAAACTATGGTCGGTACATGGAGGAGGGACCGTCGGAGTGACGAAATGCATGATTCTGGCTTCTGTTTGAGCAAATAATTCTCGGTTTCCAAAGGCACATAAACGGGCCGAAAAAGGCCCGAAAGGTGTACCCTACACTCCAAAAATCAATGAAAACCTCACCAAATTTCTTCTACAAGGAGTCTGTGCACATCCGGGATGTTGCAAAAAAATTGACCCGAGTGCTGAAAATCGTGTGCTATAACCCACGAAAATGGCCCGAAACGCACCTTTTCGCGAAAACGCACCTGCAAACCCTTCTGGCGCGGAGACATACCCCTGGTGCTGCTATGCATTAAACTATGGTCGGTACGTGTAGGAGGGACCGTCAGAGTGACGAAATGCATCATTCTGGCTTCCGTTTGAGCAAGTAATTCTCGGTTCTAAAGGCACCTAAACGGGCCGAAAAAGGCCTGAAACGTGTACCCTACGGTCCAAAAATCAATGAAAATCTCGCCAAATATCTTCTACAAGGACTCTGTGTACATCCGGGATGTTGCAAAAAAAATTGACCCGAGTGCTGAAAATCGTGTGCTATAACCCACGAAAATGGCCCGAAACGCACGTTTTCGCGAAAACGCACCTGCAAACCCTTCTGGCCCGGAGACATACCCCTGGTGCTGTTATGCATTAAACTATGGTCGGTACGTGGAGGAGGGACCGTCGGAGTAACGAAATGCATCATTCTGTCTTCCGTTTGAGAAAGTAATTCTCGGTTCCAAAGGCTCCTAAACGGGCCGAAAAAAGCCCGAAATGTGTACCCTATGGTCCAAAAATCAATGAAAACCTCGCCAAATGTCTTCTAGAAGGAGTCTGTGCACATCCGGGATGTTGCAAAAAACATGACCCGAGTGCAGAAAATCGTGTGCTATAACCCACGAAAATGGCTCGAAACGGACATTTTCGCGAAAACGCACCTGCAAACCCTTCTGGCGCAGAGACATACCCCTGGTGCTGTTATGCATTAAACTATGGTCGGTACGTGTAGGAGGGACTGTCAGAGTGACGAAATGCATCATTCTGGCTTCCGTTTGAGCAAGTAATTCTCGGTTCCAAAGCCACCTAAACGGGCCGAAAAAGGCCTGAAACGTGCACCCTACGGTCCAAAAATCAATGAAAACCTCGCCAAATGTCTTCTACAAGGACTCTGTGCACATTCGGGATGTTGGAAAAAACTTGTCCCGAGTGCTGAAAATCGTGTGCTATAACCCACGAAAATGGCCCGAATCTCACGTTTTCGCGAAAACGCACCTGCAAACCTTTCTGGCCTGGAGACATACCCCTGGTGCTGTTATGCATTAAACTATGGTCGGTACATGTAGGAGGGACCGTCGGAGTGACAAAATGCATGATTCTGGCTTCCGTTTGAGCAAGTAATTCTCGGTTCCAAAGGCACCTAAACGGGCCGAAAGAGGCCCGAAAGGTGTACCCTACGGTCCAAAAATCAATGAAAACCTCGCCAAATGTCTTCTAGAAGGAGTTTGTGCACATCCGGGATGCTGCAAAAAAATTGACCATAGTGCTGAAAATCGTGTGCTATAGCCCACGACAATGGCCCGAAACGGACGTTTTCGCGAAAACGCACCTGCAAACCCTTCTGGCGCGGAGACATACCCCGGGTGCTGTTATGCATTAAACTATGGTCGGTACGTGGAGGAGGGACCGTCAGAGTGACGAAATGCATCATTCTGGCTTTCGTTTGAGCAAGTAATTCTCGGTTCCAAAGGCACCTATACGGGCCGAAAAAGGCCTGAAACGTGTACCCTACGGTCCAAAAATCAATGAAAACCTCGCCAAAAGTCTTCAACAAGGAGTCTGTGCACATCCGGGATGTTGCAAAAAACTTGACCCGAGTGCTGAAAATTGTGTGCTATAACCCACGAAAATGGCCCGAAACGCACGTTTTCGCGAAAACGCACCTGCAAACCCTTCTGGCCAGGGACATACCCCTGGTGCTGCTATGCATTAAACTATGGTCGGTACGTGGAGGAATGACCGTTAGAGTGACGAAATGCATCATTCTGGCTTCCGTTTGAGCAAGTAATTCTCGGTTCCAAAGCCACCTAAACGGGCAAAAAAAGGCCAGAAACGTGTACCCTACGGTCCAAAAATCACTGAAAACCTCGTCAAATGTCTTCTAGAAGGAGTCTGTGCACATCCAGGATGTTGCAAAAAAATTGAACCTAGTGCTGAAAATCGTGTGCTATAACCCACGAAAATAGCCCGAAACGGACGTTTTCGCGAAAACGCACCTGCAAACACTTCTGGCCTGTAGACATACCCATGGTGCTGTTATGCATTAAACTATGGTCGGTGCGTGGAGGAGGGACCATCGGAGTGACGAAATGCATCATTCTAGCTTCCGTTTGAGCATGTAATTCTCGGTTCCAAAGGCACCTAAACGGGCCGAAAAAGGCCTGAAACGTGTACCCTACGGTCCAAAAATCAATGAAAACCTCGCCAAATGTCTTCTAGAAGGAGTTTGTGCACATCCGGGATGCTGCAAAAAATTGACCCGAGTGCTGAAAATCGTGTGCTATAACCCACGAAAATGACCCGAAACGGACGTTTTCGCGAAAATGCACCTGCAAACCCTTCTGGCGCGGAGACATACCCCGGGTGCTGTAATGCCTTAAATTATGGTCGGTACGTGGAGGAGGGACCGTCAGAGTGACGAAATGCATCATTCTGGCTTTCGTTTGAGCAAGAAATTCTCGGTTCCAAAGGCACCTATACGGGCCAAAAAGGCCTGAAACGTGTACCCTACGGTCCAAAAATCAATGAAAACCTCTCCAAATGTCTTCTATAAGGACTCTGTGCACATCCGGGATGTTCCAAAAAACTTGACCCGAGTGCTGAAAATCGTGTGCTATAACCCACGAAAATGGCCCGAAATGCACGTTTTCGCGAAAACGCACCTGCAAAACCTTCAGGCCCGGAGACATACACCTGGTGCTGTTATGATTTAAACTATGGTCGGTACATGGAGGAGGGACCGTCGGAGTGATGAAATGCATGATTCTGGTTTCCGTTTGAGCAAGTAATTCTCGGTTCCAAAGGCACCTAAACGGGCCGAAAAAGGCCCGAAACGTGTACCCTACGCTCCAAAAATCAATGAAAACCTCACCAAATTTCTTCTACAAGGAGTCTGTGCACATCCGGGATGTTGCAAAAAAATCGACCCGAGTGCTGAAAATCGTGTGCTATAACCCACGAAAATGGCCCGAAACGGACATTTTCGCGAAAACGCACCTGCAAACCCTTCTGGCCCGTAGACATACCCCTGGTGTTGTTATGCATTAAACTATGGTCGGTATATGGAGGAGGGACCGTTGGAGTGATGAAATGCATCATTCTGGCTTCCGTTTGAGCAAGTAATTCTCGGTTCCAAAGGCACCTAAACGGGCCGAAAAAGGCTCGAAACGTGTACCCTACGCTCCAAAAATCAATGAAAACCTCACCAAATTTCTTCTACAAGGAGTCTGTGCACATCCGGGATGTTGCAAAAAAATTGACCCTAGAGCTGAAAATCATGTGCTATAACCCACGAAAATAGCCCGAAACGGATGTTTTCGCGAAAACGCACCTGCAAACACTTCTGGCCTGTAGACATAACCCTGGTGCTGTTATGCATTAAACTATGGTTGGTGCATGGAGGAGGGACCGTCGGAGTGACGAAATGCATCATTCTGGCTTCCGTTTGAGCATTTAATTCTCGGTTCCAAAGGCACCTAAACAGGCCGAAAAAGGCCCGAAACGTGTACCCTACGGTCCAAAAATCAATGAAAACCTCGCCAAATGTCTTCTAGAAGGAGTTTGTGCACATCCGGGATGCTGCAAAAAAATTGACCCGAGTGCTGAAAATCGTGTGCTATAACCCACGAAAATGGCCCGAAACGGACGTTTTCGCGAAAATGCACCTGCAAACCCTTCTGGCGCGGAGACATACCCCGGGTGCTGTTATGCCTTAAACTATGGTCGGTACGTGGAGGAGGGACCGTCAGAGTGACGAAATGCATCATTCTGGCTTTCGTTTGAGCAAGTAATTCTCGGTTCCAATGGCACCTATACGGGCCAAAAAGGCCTGAAACATGTACCCTACGGTGCAAAAATCAATGAAAACCTCACCAAATGTCTTCTACAAGGACTCTGTGCACATCCGGGATGATCCAAAAAACATGACCCGAGTGCTGAAAATCGTGTGCTATAACCCACGAAAATGGCCCGAAACGCACGTTTTCGCGAAAACGCACCTGCAAACCCTTCTGGCCCGGAGACATACACCTGGTGCTGTTATGATTTAAACTATGGTCGGTACATGGAGGAGGGACCGTCGGAGTGATGAAATGCATGATTCTGGTTTCCGTTTGAGCAAGTAATTCTCGGTTCCAAAGGCACCTAAACGGGCCGAAAAAGGCCCGAAACGTGTACCCTACGGTCCAAAAATCAATGAAAACCTCACCAAATTTCTTCTACAAGGAGTCTGTGCACATCCGGGATGTTGCAAAAAAATTGACCCTAGAGCTGAAAATCGTGTGCTATAACCCACGAAAATAGCCCGAAACGGATGTTTTCGCGAAAACGCACCTGCAAACACTTCTGGCCTGTAGACATACCCCTGGTGCTGTTATGCATTAAACTATGGTCAGTACGTGGTGGAGGGACCGTCGGAGTGACGAAATGCATCATTCTGGCTTCCGTTTGAGTATTTAATTCTCGGTTCCAAAGGCACCTAAACAGGCCGAAAAAGGCCCGAAACGTGTACCCTACGGTCCAAAAATCAATGAAAACCTCGCCAAATGTCTTCTAGAAGGAGTTTGTGCACATCCGGGATGCTGCAAAAAAATTGACCCGAGTGCTGAAAATCGTGTGCTATAACCCACGAAAATGGCCCGAAACGGATGTTTTCGCGAAAATGCACCTGCAAACCCTTCTGGCGCGGAGACATACCCCGGGTGCTGTTATGCCTTAAACTATGGTCGGTACGTGGAGGAGGGACCATCAGAGTGACGAAATGCATCATTCTGGCTTTCGTTTGAGCAAGTAATTCTCGGTTCCAAAGGCACCTATACGGGCCAAAAAGGCCTGAAACATGTACCCTACGGTCCAAAAATCAATGAAAACCTCGCCAAATGTCTTCTACAAGGACTCTGTGCACATCCGGGATGTTCCAAAAAACTTGACCCGAGTGCTGAAAATCGTGTGCTATAACCCACGAAAATGGCCCGAAACGCACGTTTTCGCGAAAACGCACCTGCAAACCCTTCTGGCCCGGAGACATACACCTGGTGCTGTTGTGATTTAAACTATGGTCGGTACATGGAGGAGGGACCGTCGGAGTGATGAAATGCATGATTCTAGTTACCGTTTGAGCAAGTAATTCTCGGTTCCAAAGGCACCTAAACGGGCCGAAAAAGGCCCGAAACGTGTACCCTACGATCCAAATATCAATGAAAACCTCACCAAATTTCTTCTACAAGGAGTTGGTGCACATCCGGGATGTTGCAACAAAATTGACCCTAGAGCTGAAAATCGTGTGCTAACCCACGAAAATAGCCCGAAACGGATGTTTTCACGAAAACGCACCTGCAAACACTTCTGGCCTGTAGACATACCCCTGGTGCTGTTATGCATTAAACTATGGTCGGTGCGTGGAGGAGGGACCGTCGGAGTGACGAAATGCTTCATTCTGGCTTCCGTTTGAGCATTTAATTCTCGGTTCCAAAGGCACCTAAACAGGCCGAAAAAGGCCCGAAACGTGTACCCTACGGTCCAAAAATCAATGAAAGCCTCGCCAAATGTCTTCTACAAGGACTCTGTGCACATTCGGGATGTTGCAAAAAACTTGACCCGAGTGCTGAAAATCGTGTGCTATAACCCACGAAAACGGCCCAAAACGGACATTTTCGCGAAAATGCACCTGCAAACCCTTCTGGCCCGTAGACATACCCCTGGTGTTGTTATGCATTAAACTATGGTCGGTACATGGAGGAGGGACCGTCGGAGTGGTGAAATGCATCATTCTGGCTTCCGTTTGAGCAAGTAATTCTCGGTTCCAAAGGCACCTAAACGGGCCGAAAAAGGCCCGAAACGTGTACCCAACTCTCCAAAAATCAATGAAAACCTCACCAAATTTCTTCTACAAGGAGTCTGTGCACATCCGGGATGTTGCAAAAAAATTGACCCTAGAGCTGAAAATCGTGTGCTATAACCCACGAAAATAGCCTGAAACGGATGTTTTCGCGAAAACGCACCTGCAAACACTTCTGGCCTGTAGACATACCCCTGGTGCTGTTATGCATTAAACTATGGTCGGTGCGTGGAGGAGGGACCGTCGGAGTGACGAAATGCATCATTCTGGCTTCCGTTTGAGCATTTAATTCTCGGTTCCAAAGGCACCTAAACATGCCGAAAAAGGCCCGAAACGTGTACCCTACGGTCCAAAAATCAATGAAAACCTCGCCAAATGTCTTCTAGAAGGAGTTTGTGCACATCCGGGATGCTGCAAAAAAATTGACTCGAGTGCTGAAAATCGTGTGCTATAACCCACGAAAATGGCCCGAAACGGAAGTTTTCGCGAAAATGCACCTGCAAACCCTTCTGGCGCGGAGACATACCCCGGGTGCTGTTATGCATTAAACCATGGTCGGTGCGTGGAGGAGGGACCGTCAGAGTGACGAAATGCATCATTCTGGCTTTCGTTTGAGCAAGTAATTCTCGGTTCCAAAGGCACCTATACGGGCCAAAAAGGCCTGAAACATGTACCCTACGTTCCAAAAATCAATGAAAACCTCGCCAAATGTCTTCTACAAGGACTCTGTGCACATCCGGGATGTTCCAAAAAACTTGACCCGAGTGCTGAAAATCGTGTGCTATAACCCACGAAAATGGCCCAAAACGCACGTTTTCGCGAAAACGCACCTGCAAACCCTTCTGGCCCGGAGACATACACCTGGTGCTGTTATGATTTAAACTATGGTCGGTACATGGAGGAGGGACCGTCGGAGTGATGAAATGCATGATTCTGGTTTCCGTTTGAGCAAGTAATTCTCGGTTCCAAAGGCACCTAAACGGGCCGAAAAAGGCTCGAAACGTGTACCCTACGCTCCAAAAATCAATGAAAACCTCACCAAATTTGTTCTACAAGGAGTCTGTGCACATCCGGGATGTTGCAAAAAAATTGACCCGAGTGCTGAAAATCGTGTGCTATAACCCACGAAAATGGACCGAAACGGACATTTTCGCGAAAACGCACCTGCAAACCCTTCTGGCCCGTAGACATACCCCTGGTGTTGTTATGCATTAAACTATGGTCGGTACATGGAGGAGGGACCGTCAGAGTGATGAAATGCATCATTCTGGCTTCCGTTTGAGCAAGTAATTCTCGGTTCCAAAGGCACCTAAACGGGCTGAAAAAGGCCCGAAACGTGTACCCTACGCTCCAAAAATCAATGAAAACCTCACCAAATTTCTTCTACAAGGAGTCTGTGCACATCCGGGATGTTGCAAAAAAATTGACCCTAGAGCTGAAAATCGTGTGCTATAACCCACGAAAATAGCCCGAAACGGATGTTTTCGCGAAAACGCACCTGCAAACACTTCTGGCCTGTAGACATACCCCTGGTGCTGTTATGCATTAAACTATGGTCGGTGCGTGGAGGAGGGACCGTTGGAGTGACGAAATGCATCATTCTGGCTTCCGTTTGAGCATTTAATTCTCGGTTCCAAAGGCACCTAAACGGGTCGAAAAAGGCCCGAAACGTGTACCCTACGGTCCAAAAATCAATGAAAACCTCGCCAAATGTCTTCTAGAAGGAGTTTGTGCACATCCGGGATGCTGCAAAAAAATTGACCCGAGTGCTGAAAATCGTGTGCTATAACCCACGACAATGGCCCGAAACGGACGTTTTCGCGAAAACGCACCTGCAAACCCTTCTGGGGCGGATACATACCCCGGGTGCTGTTATGCCTTAAACTATGGTCGGTACGTGGAGGAGGGACCGTCAGAGTGACGAAATGCATCATTCTGGCTTTTGTTTGAGCAAGTAATTCTCGGTTCCAAAGGCACCTATACGGGCCGAAAAAGGCCTGAAACGTGTACCCTACGGTCCAAAAATCAATGAAAACCTCGCCAAATGTCTTCTACAAGGACTCTGTGCACATCCGGGATGTAGCAAAAAACTTGACCCGAGTGCTGAAAATTGTGTGCTATAACCCACGAAAATGGCCCGAAACGCACGTTTTCGCGAAAACGCACCTGCAAACCCTTCTGGCCCGGAGACATACCCCTGGTGCTGTTATGATTTAAACTATGGTCGGTACATGGAGGAGGGACCGTCGGAGTGATGAAATGCATGATTCTGGCTTCCGTTTGAGCAAGTAATTCTCGGTTCCAAAGGCACCTAAACGTGCCGAAAAAGGCCCGAAACGTGTACCCTACGCTCCAAAAATCAATGAAAACCTCACCAAATTTCTTCTACAAGGAGTCTGTGCACATCCGGGATGTTGCAAAAAAATTGACCCGAGTGCTGAAAATCGTGTGCTATAACCCACGAAAATGGCCCGAAACGGTCATTTTCGCGAAAACGCACCTGCAAACCCTTCTGGCCCGTAGACATACCCCTGGTGTTGTTATGCATTAAACTATGGTCGGTACATGGAGGAGGGACCGTCGGAGTGACGAAATGCATCATTCTGGCTTCCGTTTGAGCAAGTAATTCTCGGTTCGAAAGGCACCTAAACGGGCCAAAAAAGGCCCGAAACGTGTACCCTACGGTCCAAAAATCAATGAAAACCTCGTCAAATGTCTTGTAGAAGGAGTCTGTGCACATCCAGGATGTTGCAAAAAAATTGACCCTAGTGCTGAAAATCGTGTGCCATAACCCACGTAAATGGCCCGAAACGAACGTTTTTGCGAAAACGCACCTGCAAACCCTTCTGGCCTGTAGACATACCCCTGGTGCTGTTATGCATTAAACTATGGTCGGTACGTGGAGGAGGGACCGTCGGAGTGACGAAATGCATCTTTCTGGCTTCCGTTTGAGCAAGTAATTCTCGGTTCCAAAGGCACTTAAACGGGCCGAAAAAGGCCCGAAACGTGTACCCTACGGTCCAAAAATCAATAAAAACCTCGCCAAATGTCTTCTAGAAGGAGTCTTTGCGCATCCGGGATGTTGCAAAAAATTGACCCTAGTGCTGAAAATCGTGTGCTATAACCCACGAAAATGGCCTGAAACAGACGTTTTCGCGAAAACGCACCTGCAAACCCTTCTCGCCCGGAGACATGCCCCTGGTGCTGTTATGCATTAAACTATGGTCGGTACGTGGAGTAGGGACCGTCGGAGTGACGAAATGCATCATTCTGGCTTCCGTTTGCTTAAGTAATTCTCGGTTCCAAAGGCCCCTAAACGGGCCGAAAAAGGCCCGAAATGTGTACCTACGGTCCAAAAATCAGTGAAAACCTCGCCAAATGTCTTCTAGAAGGAGTCTGTGCACATCCGGGATGTTGCAAAAAACTTGACCCGAGTGCTGAAAATCGTGTGCTATAACCCACGAAAATGGCCCGAAACGGACGTTTACGCGAAAACGCACCTGCAAACCCTTCTGGCCCGTAGACATACCCCTGGTGTTGTTATGCATTAAACTATGGTCGGTACATGGAGGAGGGACCGTCAGAGTGATGAAATGCATCATTCTGGCTTCCGTTTGAGCAAGTAATTCTCGGTTCCAAAGGCACCTAAACGGGCTAAAAAAGGCCCGAAACGTGTACCCTACGCTCCAAAAATCAATGAAAACCTCACCAAATTTCTTCTACAAGGAGTCTGTGCACATCCGGGATGTTGCAAAAAAATTGACCCTAGAGCTGAAAATCGTGTGCTATAACCCATGAAAATAGCCCGAAACGGATGTTTTCGCGAAAACGCACCTGCAAACACTTCTGGCCTGTAGACATACCCCTGGTGCTGTTATGCATTAAACTATGGTCGGTGCGTGGAGGAGGGACCGTTGGAGTGACGAAATGCATCATTCTGGCTTCCGTTTGAGCATTTAATTCTCGGTTCCAAAGGCACCTAAACGGGTCGAAAAAGGCCCGAAACGTGTACCCTACGGTCCAAAAATCAATGAAAACCTCGCCAAATGTCTTCTAGAAGGAGTTTGTGCACATCCGGGATGCTGCAAAAAAATTGACCCGAGTGCTGAAAATCGTGTGCTATAACCCACGAAAATGGCCCGGAACGGACGTTTTCGCGAAAACGCACCTGCAAACCCTTCTGGGGCGGAGACATACCCCGGGTGCTGTTATGCCTTAAACTATGGTCGGTACGTGGAGGAGGGACCGTCAGAGTGACGAAATGCATCATTCTGGCTTTCGTTTGAGCAAGTAATTCTCGGTTCCAAAGGCACCTATACGGGCCGAAAAAGGCCTGAAACGTGTACCCTACGGTCCAAAAATCAATGAAAACCTCGCCAAAAGTCTTCTACAAGGACTCTGTGCACATCCGGGATGTTGCAAAAAACTTGACCCGAGTGCTGAAAATTGTGTGCTATAACCCACGAAAATGGCCCGAAACGCACGTTTTCGCGTAAACGCACCTGCAAACCCTTCTGGCCCGGAGACGTACCCCTGGTGCTGTTATGATTTAAACTATGGTCGGTACATGGAGGAGGGACCGTCGGAGTGATGAAATGCATGATTCTGGCTTCCGTTTGAGCAAGTAATTCTCGGTTCCAAAGGCACCTAAACGTGCCGAAAAAGGCCCGAAACGTGTACCCTACGCTCCAAAAATCAATGAAAACCTCACCAAATTTCTTCTACAAGGAGTCTGTGCACATCCGGGATGTGGAAAAAAAATTGACCCGAGTGCTGAAAATCGTGTGCTATAACCCACGAAAATGGCCCAAAACGGTCATTTTCGCGAAAACGCACCTGCAAACCCTTCTGGCCCGTAGACATACCCCTGGTGTTGTTATGCATTAAACTATGGTCGGTACATGGAGGAGGGACCGTCGGAGTGACGAAATGCATCATTCTGGCTTCCGTTTGAGCAAGTAATTCTCGGTTCCAAAGGCACCTAAACGGGCCAAAAAAGGCCCGAAACGTGTACCCTACGGTCCAAAAATCAATGAAAACCTCGTCAAATGTCTTGTAGAAGGAGTCTGTGCACATCCAGGATGTTGCAAAAAAATTGACCCTAGTGCTGAAAATCGTGTGCCATAACCCACGTAAATGGCCCGAAACGAACGTTTTTGCGAAAACGCACCTGCAAACCCTTCTGGCCTATAGACATACCCCTGGTGCTGTTATGCATTAAACTATGGTCGGTACGTGGAGGAGGGACCGTCGGAGTGACGAAATGCATCTTTCTGGCTTCCGTTTGAGCAAGTAATTCTCGGTTCCAAAGGCACCTAAACGGGCCGAAAAAGGCCCGAAACGTGTACCCTACGGTCCAAAAATCAATAAAAACCTCGCCAAATGTCTTCTAGAAGGAGTCTTTGCGCATCCGGGATGTTGCAAAAAATTGACCCTAGTGCTGAAAATCGTGTGCTATAACCCACGAAAATGGCCTGAAACAGACGTTTTCGCGAAAACGCACCTGCAAACCCTTCTCGCCCGGAGACATACCCCTGGTGCTGTTATGCATTAAACTATGGTCGGTACGTGGAGTAGGGACCGTCGGAGTGACGAAATGCATCATTCTGGCTTCCGTTTGCGTAAGTAATTCTCGGTTCCAAAGGCACCTAAACAGGCCGAAAAAGGCCCGAAATGTGTACCTACGGTCCAAAAACCAGTGAAAACCTCGCCAAATGTCTTCTAGAAGGAGTCTGTGCACATCCGGGATGTTGCAAAAAACTTGACCCGAGTGCTGAAAATCGTGTGCTATAACCCACGAAAATGGCCCGAAACGGACGTTTTCGCGAAAACGCACCTGCAAACCCTTCTCGCCCGGAGACATACCCCTGGTGCAGTTATGCATTAAACTATGATCCGTACGTGGAGGAGGGACCGTCGTAGTGACGAAATGCATCATTCTGGCTTCCGTTTGAGCAAGTAATTCTCGGTTCCAAAGGCACCTAAACGGGCCGAAAAAGGCCCGAAACGTGTACCCAACGGTCCAAAAATCAATGAAAACCTCGCCAAATGTCTTCTAGAAGGAGTTTGTGCACATCCGGGATGCTGCAAAAAAATTGACCCGAGTGCTGAAAATCGTGTGCTATAACCCACAAAAATGGCCCGAAACGGACGTTTTCGCGAAAACGCACCTGCAAACCCTTCTGGCGCGGAGACATACCCCGGGTGCTGTTATGCATTAAACTATGGTCGGTACGTGGAGGAGGGACCGTCAGAGTGACGAAATGCATCATTCTGGCTTTCGTTTGAGCAAGTAATTCTCGGTTCCAAAGGCACCTATACGGGCCGAAAAAGGACTGAAACGTGTACCCTACGGTCCAAAAGTCAATGAAAACCTCACCAAATGTCTTCTACAAGGACTCTGTGCACATCCGGGATGTTGCAAAAAACTTGACCCGAGTGCTGAAAATTGTGTGCTATAACCCACGAAAATGGCCCGAAACTCACGTTTTCGCGAAAACGCACCTGCAAACCCTTCTGGCCCGGAGACATACCCCTGGTGCTGTTATGATTTAAACTATGGTCAGTACATGGAGGAGGGACCATCGGAGTGATGAAATGCATGATTCTGGCTTCCGTTTGAGCAAGTAATTCTCGGTTCCAAAGGCACCTAAACGTGCCGAAAAACGCCCGAAACGTGTACCCTACGCTCCAAAAATCAATGAAAACCTCACCAAATTTCTTCTACAAGGAGTCTGTGCACATCCGGGATGTTGCAAAAAAATTGACCCGAGTGCAGAAAATCGTGTGCTATAACCCACGAAAATGGCCCGAAACGGTCATTTTCGCGAAAACGCACCTGCAAACCCTTCTGGCCCGTAGACATACCCCTGGTGTTGTTATGCAATAAACTATGGTCGGTACATGGAGGAGGGACCGTCGGAGTGACGAAATGCATCATTCTGGCTTCCGTTTGAGCAAGTAATTCTCGGTTCCAAAGGCACCTAAACGGGCCAAAAAAGGCCCGAAACGTGTACACTACGGTCCAAAAATCAATGAAAACCTCGTCAAATCTCTTCTAGAAGGAGTCTATGCACATCCAGGATGTTGCAAAAAAATTGACCCTAGTGCTGAAAATTGTGTGCCATAACCCACGTAAATGGCCCGAAACGGACGTTTTCGCGAAAACACACCTGCAAACCCTTCTGGTCTGTAGACATACCCCTGGTGCTGTTATGCATTAAACTATGGTCGATACGTGGAGGAGGGACCGTCAGAGTGACGAAATGTATCTTTCTGGCTTCCGTTTGAGCAAGTAATTCTTGGTTCCAAAGGCACCTAAACGGGCCGAAAAAGACCCGAGACGTGTACCCTACGGTCCAAAAATCAATGAAAACCTCGCCAAATGTATTCTAGAAGGAGTCTTTGCACATCCGGGATGTTGCAAAAAATTGACCCTAGTGCTGAAAATCGTGTGCTATAACCCACGAAAATGGCCTGAAACGGACATTTTCGCGAAAACGCACCAGCAAACCCTTCTCGCCCGGAGACATACCCTGGAGCCGTCATGCATTAAACTATGGTCGGTACGTGGAGGAGGGACCGTCGGAGTGACGAAATGCATCATTCTGGCTTCCGTTCGCGTAAGTAATTCTCGGTTCCAAAGGCAGCTAAACGGGCCGAAAAAGGCCGAAATGTGTACCTACGGTCCAAAAATCAGTGAAAACCTCGCCAAATGTCTTCTAGAAGGAGTCTGTGCACATCCGGGATGTTGCAAAAAACTTGACCCGAGTGCTGAAAATCGTGTGCTATAACCCACGAAAATGGCCCGAAACAGACTTTTTCGCGATAATGCACCTGCAAACCCTTCTGGCCTGTAGACATACCCCTGGTGCTGTTATGCATTAAACTATGATCGGTACGTGGAGGAGGGACCGTCGTAGTGACGAAATGCATCATTCTGGCTTCCGTTTGAGCAAATAATTCTCGGTTCCAAAGGCACCTAAACGGGCCGAAAAAGGCCCGAAACGTGTACCCTACGCTCCAAAAATCAATGAAAACCTCACCAAATTTCTTCTACAGGAGTCTGTGCACATCCGGGATGTTGCAAAAAAATTGACCCTAGAGCTGAAAATCGTGTGCTATAACCCACGAAAATAGCCCTAAACGGATGTTTTCGCGAAAACGCACCTGCAAACACTTCTGGCCTGTAGACATACCCCTGGTGCTGTTATGCATTAATCTATGGTCGGTGCGTGGAGGAGGGACCGTCGGAGTGCCGAAATGCATCATTCTGGCTTCCGTTTGACCATTTAATTCTCGGTTCCAAAGGCACCTAAACGGGCCGAAAAAGGCCCGAAACGTGTACCCAACAGTCCAAAAATCAATGAAAACCACGCCAAATTTCTTCTAGAAGGAGTTTGTGCACATCCGGGATGCTGCAAAAAAATTGACCCGAGTGCTGAAAATCGTGTGCTATAACCCACAAAAATGGCCCGAAACGGACGTTTTCGCGAAAACGCACCTGCAAACCCTTCTGGCGCGGAGACATACCCCGGGTGCTGTTATGCATTAAACTATGGTCGGTACGTGGAGGAGGGACCGTCAGAGTGACGAAATGCATCATTCTGGCTTTCGTTTGAGCAAGTAATTCTCGGTTCCAAAGGCACCTATACGGGCCGAAAAAGGACTGAAACGTGTACCCTACGGTCCAAAAGTCAATGAAAACCTCACCAAATGTCTTCTACAAGGACTCTGTGCACATCCGGGATGTTGCAAAAAACTTGACCCGAGTGCTGAAAATTGTGTGCTATAACCCACGAAAATGGCCCGAAACTCACGTTTTCGCGAAAACGCACCTGCAAACCCTTCTGGCCCGGAGACATACCCCTGGTGCTGTTATGATTTAAACTATGGTCAGTACATGGAGGAGGGACCATCGGAGTGATGAAATGCATGATTCTGGCTTCCGTTTGAGCAAGTAATTCTCGGTTCCAAAGGCACCTAAACGTGCCGAAAAACGCCCGAAACGTGTACCCTACGCTCCAAAAATCAATGAAAACCTCACCAAATTTCTTCTACAAGGAGTCTGTGCACATCCGGGATGTTGCAAAAAAATTGACCCGAGTGCAGAAAATCGTGTGCTATAACCCACGAAAATGGCCCGAAACGGTCATTTTCGCGAAAACGCACCTGCAAACCCTTCTGGCCCGTAGACATACCCCTGGTGTTGTTATGCAATAAACTATGGTCGGTACATGGAGGAGGGACCGTCGGAGTGACGAAATGCATCATTCTGGCTTCCGTTTGAGCAAGTAATTCTCGGTTCCAAAGGCACCTAAACGGGCCAAAAAAGGCCCGAAACGTGTACACTACGGTCCAAAAATCAATGAAAACCTCGTCAAATGTCTTCTAGAAGGAGTCTGTGCACATCCAGGATGTTGCAAAAAAATTGACCCTAGTGCTGAAAATTGTGTGCCATAACCCACGTAAATGGCCCGAAACGGACGTTTTCGCGAAAACACACCTGCAAACCCTTCTGGTCTGTAGACATACCCCTGGTGCTGTTATGCATTAAACTATTGTCGATACGTGGAGGAGGGACCGTCAGAGTGACGAAATGTATCTTTCTGGCTTCCGTTTGAGCAAGTAATTCTTGGTTCCAAAGGCACCTAAACGGGCCGAAAAAGACCCGAGACGTGTACCCTACGGTCCAAAAATCAATGAAAACCTCGCCAAATGTATTCTAGAAGGAGTCTTTGCACATCCGGGATGTTGCAAAAAATTGACCCTAGTGCTGAAAATCGTGTGCTATAACCCACGAAAATGGCCTGAAACGGACATTTTCGCGAAAACGCACCTGCAAATCCTTCTCGCCCGGAGACATACCCTGGAGCCGTCATGCATTAAACTATGGTCGGTACGTGGAGGAGGGACCGTCGGAGTGACGAAATGCATCATTCTGGCTTCCGTTCGCGTAAGTAATTCTCGGTTCCAAAGGCAGCTAAACGGGCCGAAAAAGGCCGAAATGTGTACCTACGGTCCAAAAATCAGTGAAAACCTCGCCAAATGTCTTCTAGAAGGAGTCTGTGCACATCCGGGATGTTGCAAAAAACTTGACCCGAGTGCTGAAAATCGTGTGCTATAACCCACGAAAATGGCCCGAAACAGACTTTTTCGCGATAATGCACCTGCAAACCCTTCTGGCCTGTAGACATACCCCTGGTGCTGTTATGCATTAAACTATGATCGGTACGTGGAGGAGGGACCGTCGTAGTGACGAAATGCATCATTCTGGCTTCCGTTTGAGCAAATAATTCTCGGTTCCAAAGGCACCTAAACGGGCCGAAAAAGGCCCGAAACGTGTACCCTACGCTCCAAAAATCAATGAAAACCTCACCAAATTTCTTCTACAGGAGTCTGTGCACATCCGGGATGTAGCAAAAAAATTGACCCTAGAGCTGAAAATCGTGTGCTATAACCAACGAAAATAGCCCTAAACGGATGTTTTCGCGAAAACGCACCTGCAAACACTTCTGGCCTGTAGACATACCCCTGGTGCTGTTATGCATTAATCTATGGTCGGTGCGTGGAGGAGGGACCGTCGGAGTGACGAAATGCATCATTCTGGCTTCCGTTTGACCATTTAATTCTCGGTTCCAAAGGCACCTAAACGGGCCGAAAAAGGCCCGAAACGTGTACCCAACAGTCCAAAAATCAATGAAAACCTCGCCAAATTTCTTCTAGAAGGAGTTTGTGCACATCCGGGATGCTGCAAAAAAATTGACCCGAGTGCTGAAAATCGTGTGCTATAACCCCCAAAAATGGCCCGAAACGGACGTTTTCGCGAAAACGCACCTGCAAACCCTTCTGGCGCGGAGACATACCCCGGGTGCTGTTATGCACTAAACTATGGTCGGTACGTGGAGGAGGGACCGTCAGAGTCACGAAATGCATCATTCTGGCTTTCGTTTGAGCAAGTAATTCTCGGTTCCAAAGGCACCTATACGGGCCGAAAAAGGACTGAAACGTGTACCCAACGGTCCAAAAATCAATGAAAACCTCGCCAAATGTCTTCTACAAGGACTCTGTGCACATCCGGGATGTTGCAAACCCTTCTCGCCCGGAGACATACCCCTGGTGCTGTTATGCATTAAACTATGGTCGGTACGTGGAGGAGGGACCGTCGGAGTGACGAAATGCATCATTCTGGCTTCCGTTCGCGTAAGTAATTCTCGGTTCCAAAGGCACCTAAACGGGCCGAAAAAGGCCCGAAATGTGTACCTACGGTCCAAAAATCAGTGAAACCTCGCCAAATGTCTTCTAGAAGGAGTCTGTGCACATCCGGGATGTTGCAAAAAACTTGACCCGAGTGCTGAAAATTGTGTGCTATAACCCACGAAAATGGCCCGAAACGGACGTTTTCGCGATAACGCACCTGCAAACCCTTCTGGCCTGTAGACATACCCCTGGTGCTGTTATGCATTAAACTATGATCGGTACGTGGAGGAGGGACCGTCGTAGTGACGAAATGCATCATTCTGGCTTCCGTTTGAGTAAATAATTCTCGGTTCCAAAGGCACCTAAACGGGCCGAAAAAGGCCCGAAACTTGTACCCTACGCTCCAAAAATCAATGAAAACCTCACCAAATTTCTTCTACAAGGAGTCTGTGCACATCCGGGATGTTGCAAAAAAATTGACCCTAGAGCTGAAAATCGTGTGCTATAACCCACGAAAATGGCCCAAAACGGACATTTTCGCGAAAACGCACCTGCAAACCCTTCTGGCCCGTAGACATACCCCTAGTGTTGTTATGCATTAAACTATGGTCGGTACATGGAGGAGGGACCGTCGGAGTGATGAAATGCATCATTCTGGCTTCCGTTTGAGCAAGTAATTCTCGGTTCCAAAGGCACCTAAACGGGCCGAAAAACGCCCGAAACGTGTACCCTACGCTCCAAAAATCAATGAAAACCTCACCAAATTTCTTCTACAAGGAGTCTGTGCACATCCGGGATGTTGCAAAAAAATTGACCCTAGAGCCGAAAATCGTGTGCTATAACCCACGAAAATAGCCCGAAACGGACGTTTTCGCGAAAACGCACCTGCAAACCCTTCTGGCGCGGAGACATACCCCGGGTGCTGCTATGCATTAAACTATGGTCGGTACGTGGAGGAGGGACCGTCAGAGTGACGAAATGCATCATTCTGGCTTTCGTTTGAGCAAGTAATTCTCGGTTCTAAAGGCACCTATACAGGCCGAAAAAGGCCTGAAACGTGTACCCTACGGTCCAAAAATCAATGAAAACCTCGCCAAATGTCTTCTACAAGGACTCTGTGCACATCCGGGATGTTGCAAAAAACATGACCCGAGTGCTGAAAATTGTGTGCTATAACCCACGAAAATGGCCCGAAACGCACGTTTTCGCGAAAACGCACCTGCAAACCCTTCTGGCCCGGAGACATACCCCTGGTGCTGTTATGATTGAAACTATGGTCGGTACATGGAGGAGGGACCGTCGGAGTGATGAAATGCATGATTTTGGCTTCCGTTTGAGCAAGTAATTCTCGAATCCAAAGGCACCTAAACGTGCCGAAAAAGGCCCGAAACGTGTACCCTACGCTCCAAAAATCAATAAAAACCTCACCAAATTTCTTCTACAAGGAGTCTGTGCACATCCGGGATGTTGCAAAAAACTTGACCCGAGTGCTGAAAATCGTGTGCTATAACCCACGAAAATGGCCCGAAACGGACGTTTTCGCGAAAACGCACCTGCAAACCCTTCTGGCCTGTAGACATACCCCTGTTGCTGTTATGCATTAAACTTTGATCGGTACGTGGAGGAGGGACCGTCATAGTGACGAAATGCATCATTCTGGCTTCCGTTTGAGCAAGTAATTCTCGGTTTTAAAGGCACCTAAACGGGCCGAAAAACGCCCGAAACGTGTACCCTACGCTCCAAAAATCAATGAAAACCTCACCAAATTTCTTCTACAAGGAGTCTGTGCACATCCGGGATGTTGCAAAACAATTGACCCTAGAGCTGAAAATCGTGTGCTATAACCCACGAAAATGGCCCGAAACGGACATTTTCGCGAAAACGCACCTGCAAACCCTTCTGGCCCGTAGACATACCCCTGGTGTTGTTATGCATTAAACTATGGTCGGTACATGGACGAGGGACCGTCGGAGTGATGAAATGCATCATTCTGGCTTCCGTTTGAGCAAGTAATTCTCGGTTCCAAAGGCACCTAAACGGGCCGAAAAAGGCCCGAAACGTGTACCCTACGCTCCAAAAATCAATGAAAACCTCACCAAATTTCTTCTACAAGGAGTCTGTGCACATCCGGGATGTTGCTAAAAAATTGACCCGAGTGCAGAAAATCGTGTGCTATAACCCACGAAAATGGCCCGAAACGGTCATTTTCGCGAAAACGCACCTGCAAACCCTTCTGGCCCGTAGACATACCCCTGGTGTTGTTATGCATTAAACTATGGTCGGTACATGGAGGAGGGACCGTCGGAGTGACGAAATGCATCATTCTGGCTTCCGTTTGAGTAAGTAATTCTCGGTTCCAAAGGCACCTAAACGGGCCGAAAAAGGCCCGAAACGTGTACCCTACGGTCCAAAAATCAATGAAAACATCGTCAAATGTCTTCTAGAAGGAGTCTGTGCACATCCAGCATGTTGCAAAAAAATTGACCCTAGTGCTGAAAATCGTGTGCCATGACCCACGTAAATGGCCCGAAACGGACGTTTTCGCGAAAACGCACCTGCAAACCCTTCTGGCCTGTAGACATACCCCTGGTGCTGTTATGCATTAAACTATGGTCGATACGTGGAGGAGGGACCGTCGGAGTGACGAAATGCATCTTTCAGGCTTCCGTTTGAGCAAGTAATTCTCGGTTCCAAAGGCACCTAAACGGGCCGAAAAAGGCCCGAGACGTGTACCCTACGGTCCAAAAATCAATGAAAACCTCGCCAAATGTCCTCTAGAAGGAGTCTTTGCACATCCGGGATGTTGCAAAAAATTGACCCTAGTGCTGAAAATCGTGTGCAATAACCCACGAAAATGGCCTGAAACGGACATTTTCGCGAAAACGCACCTGCAAACCCTTCTCGCCCGGAGACATACACCTGGTGCTGTTATGCATTAAACTATGGTCGGTACGTGGAGGAGGGACCGTCAGAGTGACGAAATGCATCATTCTGGCTTCCGTTCGCGTAAGTGATTCTCGGTTCCAAAGGCACCTAAACGGGTCGAAAAAGGCCCGAAATGTGTACCTACGGTCCAAAAATCAGTGAAAACCTCGCCAAATGTCTTCGAGAAGGAGTCTGTGCACATCCGGGATGTTGCAAAAAACTTGACCCGAGTGCTGAAAATCGTGTGCTATAACCCACGAAAATGGCCCGAAACGGACGTTTTCGCGAAAACGCACCTGCAAACCCTTCTGGCCTGCAGACATACCCCTGTTGCTGTTATGCATTAAACTATGATCGGTACGTGGAGGAGGGACCGTCGTAGTGACGAAATGCATCATTCTGGCTTCCGTTTGAGCAAGTAATTCTCGGTTTTAAAGGCACCTAAACGGGCCGAAAAAGGCCCGAAACGTGTACCCTACGCTCCAAAAATCAATGAAAACCTCACCAAATTTCTTCTACAAGGAGTCTGTGCACATCCGGGATGTTGCAAAAAACTTGACCCGAGTGCTGAAAATCGTGTGCTATAACCCACGAAAATGGCCCGAAACGGTCATTTTCGCGAAAACGCACCTGCAAACCCTTCTGGCCCGTAGACATACCCCTGGTGTTGTTATGCATTAAACTATGGTCGGTACATGGAGGAGGGACCGTCGGAGTGACGAAATGCATCATTCTGGCTTCCGTTTGAGCAAGTAATTCTCGGTTCGAAAGGCACCTAAACGGGCCAAAAAAGGCCCGAAACGTGTACCCTACGGTCCAAAAATCAATGAAAACCTCGTCAAATGTCTTGTAGAAGGAGTCTGTGCACATCCAGGATGTTGCAAAAAAATTGACCCTAGTGCTGAAAATCGTGTGCCATAACCCACGTAAATGGCCCGAAACGAACGTTTTTGCGAAAACGCACCTGCAAACCCTTCTGGCCTGTAGACATACCCCTGGTGCTGTTATGCATTAAACTATGGTCGGTACGTGGAGGAGGGACCGTCGGAGTGACGAAATGCATCTTTCTGGCTTCCGTTTGAGCAAGTAATTCTCGGTTCCAAAGGCACCTAAACGGGCCGAAAAAGGCCCGAAACGTGTACCCTACGGTCCAAAAATCAATAAAAACCTCGCCAAATGTCTTCTAGAAGGAGTCTTTGCGCATCCGGGATGTTGCAAAAAATTGACCCTAGTGCTGAAAATCGTGTGCTATAACCCACGAAAATGGCCTGAAACAGACGTTTTCGCGAAAACGCACCTGCAAACCCTTCTCGCCCGGAGACATGCCCCTGGTGCTGTTATGCATTAAACTATGGTCGGTACGTGGAGTAGGGACCGTCGGAGTGACGAAATGCATCATTCTGGCTTCCGTTTGCGTAAGTAATTCTCGGTTCCAAAGGCCCCTAAACGGGCCGAAAAAGGCCCGAAATGTGTACCTACGGTCCAAAAATCAGTGAAAACCTCGCCAAATGTCTTCTAGAAGGAGTCTGTGCACATCCGGGATGTTGCAAAAAACTTGACCCGAGTGCTGAAAATCGTGTGCTATAACCCACGAAAATGGCCCGAAACGGACGTTTACGCGAAAACGCACCTGCAAACCCTTCTGGCCCGTAGACATACCCCTGGTGTTGTTATGCATTAAACTATGGTCGGTACATGGAGGAGGGACCGTCAGAGTGATGAAATGCATCATTCTGGCTTCCGTTTGAGCAAGTAATTCTCGGTTCCAAAGGCACCTAAACGGGCTGAAAAAGGCCCGAAACGTGTACCCTACGCTCCAAAAATCAATGAAAACCTCACCAAATTTCTTCTACAAGGAGTCTGTGCACATCCGGGATGTTGCAAAAAAATTGACCCTAGAGCTGAAAATCGTGTGCTATAACCCATGAAAATAGCCCGAAACGGATGTTTTCGCGAAAACGCACCTGCAAACACTTCTGGCCTGTAGACATACCCCTGGTGCTGTTATGCATTAAACTATGGTCGGTGCGTGGAGGAGGGACCGTTGGAGTGACGAAATGCATCATTCTGGCTTCCGTTTGAGCATTTAATTCTCGGTTCCAAAGGCACCTAAACGGGTCGAAAAAGGCCCGAAACGTGTACCCTACGGTCCAAAAATCAATGAAAACCTCGCCAAATGTCTTCTAGAAGGAGTTTGTGCACATCCGGGATGCTGCAAAAAAATTGACCCGAGTGCTGAAAATCGTGTGCTATAACCCACGAAAATGGCCCGAAACGCACGTTTTCGCGAAAACGCACATGCAAACCCTTCTGGCCCGGAGACATACCCCGGGTGCTGTTATGCCTTAAACTATGGTCGGTACGTGGAGGAGGGACCGTCAGAGTGACGAAATGCATCATTCTGGCTTTCGTTTGAGCAAGTAATTCTCGGTTCCAAAGGCACCTAAACGTGCCGAAAAAGGCCCGAAACGTGTACCCTACGCTCCAAAAATCAATGAAAACCTCACCAAATTTCTTCTACAAGGAGTCTGTGCACATCCGGGATGTGGAAAAAAAATTGACCCGAGTGCTGAAAATCGTGTGCTATAACCCACGAAAATGGCCCGAAACGGTCATTTTCGCGAAAACGCACCTGCAAACCCTTCTGGCCCGTAGACATACCCCTGGTGTTGTTATGCATTAAACTATGGTCGGTACATGGAGGGACCGTCGGAGTGACGAAATGCATCTTTCTGGCTTCCGTTTGAGCAAGTAATTCTCGGTTCCAAAGGCACCTAAACGGGCCGAAAAAGGCCCGAAACGTGTACCCTACGGTCCAAAAATCAATAAAAACCTCGCCAAATGTCTTCTAGAAGGAGTCTTTGCGCATCCGGGATGTTGCAAAAAATTGACCCTAGTGCTGAAAATCGTGTGCTATAACCCACGAAAATGGCCTGAAACAGACGTTTTCGCGAAAACGCACCTGCAAACCCTTCTCGCCCGGAGACATGCCCCTGGTGCTGTTATGCATTAAACTATGGTCGGTACGTGGAGTAGGGACCGTCGGAGTGACGAAATGCATCATTCTGGCTTCCGTTTGCGTAAGTAATTCTCGGTTCCAAAGGCCCCTAAACGGGCCGAAAAAGGCCCGAAATGTGTACCTACGGTCCAAAAATCAGTGAAAACCTCGCCAAATGTCTTCTAGAAGGAGTCTGTGCACATCCGGGATGTTGCAAAAAACTTGACCCGAGTGCTGAAAATCGTGTGCTATAACCCACGAAAATGGCCCGAAACGGACGTTTACGCGAAAACGCACCTGCAAACCCTTCTGGCCCGTAGACATACCCCTGGTGTTGTTATGCATTAAACTATGGTCGGTACATGGAGGAGGGACCGTCAGAGTGATGAAATGCATCATTCTGGCTTCCGTTTGAGCAAGTAATTCTCGGTTCCAAAGGCACCTAAACGGGCTGAAAAAGGCCCGAAACGTGTACCCTACGCTCCAAAAATCAATGAAAACCTCACCAAATTTCTTCTACAAGGAGTCTGTGCACATCCGGGATGTTGCAAAAAAATTGACCCTAGAGCTGAAAATCGTGTGCTATAACCCATGAAAATAGCCCGAAACGGATGTTTTCGCGAAAACGCACCTGCAAACACTTCTGGCCTGTAGACATACCCCTGGTGCTGTTATGCATTAAACTATGGTCGGTGCGTGGAGGAGGGACCGTTGGAGTGACGAAATGCATCATTCTGGCTTCCGTTTGAGCATTTAATTCTCGGTTCCAAAGGCACCTAAACGGGTCGAAAAAGGCCCGAAACGTGTACCCTACGGTCCAAAAATCAATGAAAACCTCGCCAAATGTCTTCTAGAAGGAGTTTGTGCACATCCGGGATGCTGCAAAAAAATTGACCCGAGTGCTGAAAATCGTGTGCTATAACCCACGAAAATGGCCCGGAACGGACGTTTTCGCGAAAACGCACCTGCAAACCCTTCTGGGGCGGAGACATACCCCGGGTGCTGTTATGCCTTAAACTATGGTCGGTACGTGGAGGAGGGACCGTCAGAGTGACGAAATGCATCATTCTGGCTTTCGTTTGAGCAAGTAATTCTCGGTTCCAAAGGCACCTATACGGGCCGAAAAAGGCCTGAAACGTGTACCCTACGGTCCAAAAATCAATGAAAACCTCGCCAAAAGTCTTCTACAAGGACTCTGTGCACATCCGGGATGTTGCAAAAAACTTGACCCGAGTGCTGAAAATTGTGTGCTATAACCCACGAAAATGGCCCGAAACGCACGTTTTCGCGAAAACGCACCTGCAAACCCTTCTGGCCCGGAGACGTACCCCTGGTGCTGTTATGATTTAAACTATGGTCGGTACATGGAGGAGGGACCGTCGGAGTGATGAAATGCATGATTCTGGCTTCCGTTTGAGCAAGTAATTCTCGGTTCCAAAGGCACCTAAACGTGCCGAAAAAGGCCCGAAACGTGTACCCTACGCTCCAAAAATCAATGAAAACCTCACCAAATTTCTTCTACAAGGAGTCTGTGCACATCCGGGATGTGGAAAAAAAATTGGCCCGAGTGCTGAAAATCGTGTGCTATAACCCACGAAAATGGCCCGAAACGGTCATTTTCGCGAAAACGCACCTGCAAACCCTTCTGGCCCGTAGACATACCCCTGGTGTTGTTATGCATTAAACTATGGTCGGTACATGGAGGGACCGTCGGAGTGACGAAATGCATCATTCTGGCTTCCGTTTGAGCAAGTAATTCTCGGTTCCAAAGGCACCTAAACGGGCCAAAAAAGGCCCGAAACGTGTACCCTACGGTCCAAAAATCAATGAAAACCTCGTCAAATATCTTGTAGAAGGAGTCTGTGCACATCCAGGATGTTGCAAAAAAATTGACCCTAGTGCTGAAAATCGTGTGCCATAACCCACGTAAATGGCCCGAAACGAACGTTTTTGCGAAAACGCACCTGCAAACCCTTCTGGCCTATAGACATACCCCTGGTGCTGTTATGCATTAAACTATGGTCGGTACGTGGAGGAGGGACCGTCGTAGTGACGAAATGCATCATTCTGGCTTCCGTTTGAGCAAGTAATTCTCGGTTCCAAAGGCACCTAAACGGGCCGAAAAAGGCCCGAAACGTGTACCCAACGGTCCAAAAATCAATGAAAACCTCGCCAAATGTCTTCTAGAAGGAGTTTGTGCACATCCGGGATGCTGCAAAAAAATTGACCCGAGTGCTGAAAATCGTGTGCTATAACCCACAAAAATGGCCCGAAACGGACGTTTTCGCGAAAACGCACCTGCAAACCCTTCTGGCGCGGAGACATACCCCGGGTGCTGTTATGCATTAAACTATGGTCGGTACGTGGAGGAGGGACCGTCAGAGTGACGAAATGCATCATTCTGGCTTTCGTTTGAGCAAGTAATTCTCGGTTCCAAAGGCACCTATACGGGCCGAAAAAGGACTGAAACGTGTACCCTACGGTCCAAAAGTCAATGAAAACCTCACCAAATGTCTTCTACAAGGACTCTGTGCACATCCGGGATGTTGCAAAAAACTTGACCCGAGTGCTGAAAATTGTGTGCTATAACCCACGAAAATGGCCCGAAACTCACGTTTTCGCGAAAACGCACCTGCAAACCCTTCTGGCCCGGAGACATACCCCTGGTGCTATTATGATTTAAACTATGGTCAGTACATGGAGGAGGGACCATCGGAGTGATGAAATGCATGATTCTGGCTTCCGTTTGAGCAAGTAATTCTCGGTTCCAAAGGCACCTAAACGTGCCGAAAAACGCCCGAAACGTGTACCCTACGCTCCAAAAATCAATGAAAACCTCACCAAATTTCTTCTACAAGGAGTCTGTGCACATCCGGGATGTTGCAAAAAAATTGACCCGAGTGCAGAAAATCGTGTGCTATAACCCACGAAAATGGCCCGAAACGGTCATTTTCGCGAAAACGCACCTGCAAACCCTTCTGGCCCGTAGACATACCCCTGGTGTTGTTATGCAATAAACTATGGTCGGTACATGGAGGAGGGACCGTCGGAGTGACGAAATGCATCATTCTGGCTTCCGTTTGAGCAAGTAATTCTCGGTTCCAAAGGCACCTAAACGGGCCAAAAAAGGCCCGAAACGTGTACACTACGGTCCAAAAATCAATGAAAACCTCGTCAAATGTCTTCTAGAAGGAGTCTGTGCACATCCAGGATGTTGCAAAAAAATTGACCCTAGTGCTGAAAATTGTGTGCCATAACCCACGTAAATGGCCCGAAACGGACGTTTTCGCGAAAACACACCTGCAAACCCTTCTGGTCTGTAGACATACCCCTGGTGCTGTTATGCATTAAACTATGGTCGATACGTGGAGGAGGGACCGTCAGAGTGACGAAATGTATCTTTCTGGCTTCCGTTTGAGCAAGTAATTCTTGGTTCCAAAGGCACCTAAACGGGCCGAAAAAGACCCGAGACGTGTACCCTACGGTCCAAAAATCAATGAAAACCTCGCCAAATGTATTCTAGAAGGAGTCTTTGCACATCCGGGATGTTGCAAAAAATTGACCCTAGTGCTGAAAATCGTGTGCTATAACCCACGAAAATGGCCTGAAACGGACATTTTCGCGAAAACGCACCTGCAAACCCTTCTCGCCCGGAGACATACCCTGGAGCCGTCATGCATTAAACTATGGTCGGTACGTGGAGGAGGGACCGTCGGAGTGACGAAATGCATCATTCTGGCTTCCGTTCGCGTAAGTAATTCTCGGTTCAAAGGCAGCTAAACGGGCCGAAAAAGGCCGAAATGTGTACCTACGGTCCAAAAATCAGTGAAAACCTCGCCAAATGTCTTCTAGAAGGAGTCTGTGCACATCCGGGATGTTGCAAAAAACTTGACCCGAGTGCTGAAAATCGTGTGCTATAACCCACGAAAATGGCCCGAAACAGACGTTTTCGCGATAATGCACCTGCAAACCCTTCTGGCCTGTAGACATACCCCTGGTGCTGTTATGCATTAAACTATGATCGGTACGTGGAGGAGGGACCGTCGTAGTGACGAAATGCATCATTCTGGCTTCCGTTTGAGCAAATAATTCTCGGTTCCAAAGGCACCTAAACGGGCCGAAAAAGGCCCGAAACGTGTACCCTACGCTCCAAAAATCAATGAAAACCTCACCAAATTTCTTCTACAGGAGTCTGTGCACATCCGGGATGTTGCAAAAAAATTGACCCTAGAGCTGAAAATCGTGTGCTATAACCCACGAAAATAGCCCTAAACGGATGTTTTCGCGAAAACGCACCTGCAAACACTTCTGGCCTGTAGACATACCCCTGGTGCTGTTATGCATTAATCTATGGTCGGTGCGTGGAGGAGGGACCGTCGGAGTGACGAAATGCATCATTCTGGCTTCCGTTTGACCATTTAATTCTCGGTTCCAAAGGCACCTAAACGGGCCGAAAAAGGCCCGAAACGTGTACCCAACAGTCCAAAAATCAATGAAAACCTCGCCAAATTTCTTCTAGAAGGAGTTTGTGCACATCCGGGATGCTGCAAAAAAATTGACCCGAGTGCTGAAAATCGTGTGCTATAACCCACAAAAATGGCCCGAAACGGACGTTTTCGCGAAAACGCACCTGCAAACCCTTCTGGCGCGGAGACATACCCCGGGTGCTGTTATGCATTAAACTATGGTCGGTACGTGGAGGAGGGACCGTCAGAGTCACGAAATGCATCATTCTGGCTTTCGTTTGAGCAAGTAATTCTCGGTTCCAAAGGCACCTATACGGGCCTAAAAAGGCCTGAAACGTGTACCCTACGGTCCAAAAATCAATGAAAACCTCGCCAAATGTCTTCTACAAGGACTCTGTGCACATCCGGGATGTTGCAAACCCTTCTCGCCCGGAGACATACCCCTGGTGCTGTTATGCATTAAACTATGGTCGGTACGTGTAGGAGGGACCGTCGGAGTGACGAAATGCATCATTCTGGCTTCCGTTCGCGTAAGTAATTCTCGGTTCCAAAGGCACCTAAACGGGCCGAAAAAGGCCCGAAATGTGTACCTACGGTCCAAAAACCAGTGAAACCTCGCCAAATGTCTTCTAGAAGGAGTCTGTGCACATCCGGGATGTTGCAAAAAACTTGACCCGAGTGCTGAAAATCGTGTGCTATAACCCACGAAAATGGCCCAAAACGGACGTTTTCGCGATAACGCACCTGCAAACCCTTCTGGCCTGTAGACATACCCCTGGTGCTGTTATGCATTAAACTATGATCGGTACGTGGAGGAGGGACCGTCGTAGTGACGAAATGCATCATTCTGGCTTCCGTTTGAGTAAATAATTCTCGGTTCCAAAGGCACCTAAACGGGCCGAAAAAGGCCCGAAACTTGTACCCTACGCTCCAAAAATCAATGAAAACCTCACCAAATTTCTTCTACAAGGAGTCTGTGCACATCCGGGATGTTGCAAAAAAATTGACCCTAGAGCCGAAAATCGTGTGCTATAACCCACGAAAATAGCCCAAAACGGACGTTTTCGCGAAAACGCACCTACAAACCCTTCTGGCGCGGAGACATACCCCGGGTGCTGCTATGCATTAAACTATGGTCGGTACGTGGAGGAGGGACCGTCAGAGTGACGAAATGCATCATTCTGGCTTTCGTTTGAGCAAGTAATTCTCGGTTCCAAAGGCACCTATACAGGACGAAAAAGGCCTGAAACGTGTACCCTACGGTCCAAAAATCAATGAAAACCTCGCCAAATGTCTTCTACAAGGACTCTGTGCACATCCGGGATGTTGCAAAAAACTTGACTCGAGTGCTGAAAATTGTGTGCTATAACCCACGAAAATGGCCCGAAACGCACGTTTTCGCGAAAACGCACCTGCAAACCCTTCTGGCCCGGAGACATACCCCTGGTGCTGTTATGATTTAAACTATGGTCGGTACATGGAGGAGGGACCGTCGGAGTGATGAAATGCATGATTTTGGCTTCCGTTTGAGCAAGTAATTCTCGATTCCAAAGGCACCTAAACGTGCCGAAAAAGGCCCGAAACGTGTACCCTACGCTCCAAAAATCAATGAAAACCTCACCAAATTTCTTCTACAAGGAGTCTGTGCACATCCGGGATGTTGCAAAAAACTTGACCCGAGTGCTGAAAATCGTGTGCTATAACCCACGAAAATGGCCCGAAACGGACGTTTTCGCGAAAACGCACCTGCAAACCCTTCTGGCCTGTAGACATACCCCTGTTGCTGTTATGCATTAAACTTTGATCGGTACGTGGAGGAGGGACCGTCATAGTGACGAAATGCATCATTCTGGCTTCCGTTTGAGCAAGTAATTCTTGGTTTTAAAGGCACCTAAACGGGCCGAAAAACGCCCGAAACGTGTACCCTACGCTCCAAAAATCAATGAAAACCTCACCAAATTTCTTCTACAAGGAGTCTGTGCACATCCGGGATGTTGCAAAACAATTGACCCTAGAGCTGAAAATCGTGTGCTATAACCCACGAAAATGGCCCGAAACGGACATTTTCGCGAAAACGCACCTGCAAACCCTTCTGGCCCGTAGACATACCCCTGGTGTTGTTATGCATTAAACTATGGTCGGTACATGGACGAGGGACCGTCGGAGTGATGAAATGCATCATTCTGGCTTCCGTTTGAGCAAGTAATTCTCGGTTCCAAAGGCACCTAAACGGGCCGAAAAAGGCCCGAAACGTGTACCCTACACTCCAAAAATCAATGAAAACCTCACCAAATTTCTTCTACAAGGAGTCTGTGCACATCCGGGATGTTGCTAAAAAATTGACCCGAGTGCAGAAAATCGTGTGCTATAACCCACGAAAATGGCCCGAAACGGTCATTTTCGCGAAAACGCACCTGCAAACCCTTCTGGCCCGTAGACATACCCCTGGTGTTGTTATGCATTAAACTATGGTCGGTACATGGAGGAGGGACCGTCGGAGTGACGAAATGCATCATTCTGGCTTCCGTTTGAGTAAGTAATTCTCGGTTCCAAAGGCACCTAAACGGGCCGAAAAAGGCCCGAAACGTGTACCCTACGGTCCAAAAATCAATGAAAACATCGTCAAATGTCTTCTAGAAGGAGTCTGTGCACATCCAGCATGTTGCAAAAAAATTGACCCTAGTGCTGAAAATCGTGTGCCATGACCCACGTAAATGGCCCGAAACGGACGTTTTCGCGAAAACGCACCTGCAAACCCTTCTGGCCTGTAGACATACCCCTGGTGCTGTTATGCATTAAACTATGGTCGATACGTGGTGGAGGGACCGTCGGAGTGACGAAATGCATCTTTCAGGCTTCCGTTTGAGCAAGTAATTCTCGGTTCCAAAGGCACCTAAACGGGCCGAAAAAGGCCCGAGACGTGTACCCTACGGTCCAAAAATCAATGAAAACCTCGCCAAATCTCCTCTAGAAGGAGTCTTTGCACATCCGGGATGTTGCAAAAAATTGACCCTAGTGCTGAAAATCGTGTGCTATAACCCACGAAAATGGCCTGAAACGGACATTTTCGCGAAAACGCACCTGCAAACCCTTCTCGCCCGGAGACATACCCCTGGTGCTGTTATGCATTAAACTATGGTCGGTACGTGGAGGAGGGACCGTCAGAGTGACGAAATGCATCATTCTGGCTTCCGTTCGCGTAAGTGATTCTCGGTTCCAAAGGCACCTAAACGGGTCGAAAAAGGCCCGAAATGTGTACCTACGGTCCAAAAATCAGTGAAAACCTCGCCAAATGTCTTCGAGAAGGAGTCTGTGCACATCCGGGATGTTGCAAAAAACTTGACCCGAGTGCTGAAAATCGTGTGCTATAACCCACGAAAATGGCCCGAAACGGACGTTTTCGCGAAAACGCACCTGCAAACCCTTCTGGCCTGCAGACATACCCCTGTTGCTGTTATGCATTAAACTATGATCGGTACGTGGAGGAGGGACCGTCGTAGTGACGAAATGCATCATTCTGGCTTCCGTTTGAGCAAGTAATTCTCGGTTTTAAAGGCACCTAAACGGGCCGAAAAAGGCCCGAAACGTGTACCCTACGCTCCAAAAATCAATGAAAACCTCACCAAATTTCTTCTAGAAGGAGTCTGTGCACATCCGGGATGTTGCAAAAAAATTGACCCGAGTGCTGAAAATCGTGTGCTATAACCCACGAAAATGGCCCGAAACGGTCATTTTCGCGAAAACGCACCTGCAAACCCTTCTGGCCCGTAGACATACCCCTGGTGTTGTTATGCATTAAACTATGGTCGGTACATGGAGGAGGGACCGTCGGAGTGACGAAATGCATCATTCTGGCTTCAGTTTGAGCAAGTAATTCTCGGTTCCAAAGGCACCTAAACGGGCCAAAAAAGGCCCGAAACTTGTACCCTACGGTCCAAAAATCAATGAAAACCTCGTCAAATGTCTTCTAGGAGTCTGTGCACATCCAGGATGTTGCAAAAAAATTGACCCTAGTGCTGAAAATTGTGTGCCATAACCCACGTAAATGGCCCGAAACGGACGTTTTCGCGAAAACGCACCTGCAAACCCTTCTGGCCTGTAGACATACCCCTGGTGCTGTTATGCATTAAACTATGGTCGGTACGTGGAGGAGGGACCGTCGGAGTGACGAAATTCATCTTTCTGGCTTCCGTTTGAGCAAGTAATTCTCGGATCCAAAGGCACCTAAACGGGCCGAAAAAGGCCCGAAACGTGTACCCTACGGTCCAAAAATCAATGAAAACCTCGCCAAATGTCTTCTAGAAGGAGTATTTGCACATCCGGGATGTTGCAAAAAATTGACCCTAGTGCTGAAAATCGTGTGCTATAACCCACGAAAATGGCCTGAAACGGACCTTTTCGCGAAAACGCACCTGCAAACCCTTCTCGCCCGGAGACATACCCCTGGTGCTGTTATGCATTAAACTATGGTCGGTACGTGGAAGAGGGACCGTCGGAGTGACGAAATGCATCATTCTGGCTTCCGTTTGCGTAAGTAATTCTCGGTTCCAAAGGCACCTAAACGGGCCGAAAAAGGCCCGAAATGTGTACCTACGGTCCAAAAATCAGTGAAAACCACGCCAAATGTCTTCTAGAAGGAGTCTGTGCACATCCGGGATGTTGCAAAAAACTTGACCCGAGTGCTGAAAATCGTGTGCTATAACCCACGAAAATGGCCCGAAACGGACGTTTTCGCGAAAACGCACCTGCAAACCCTTCTGGCTTGTAGACATACCCCTGGTGCTGTTATGCATTAAACTATGATCGGTACGTGGAGGAGGGACCGTCGTAGTGACGAAATGCATCATTCTGGCTTCCGTTTGAGCAAGTAATTCTCGGTTCCAAAGGAACCTAAACGGGCCGAAAAAGGCCCGAAACATGTACCCTACGGTCCAAAAATCAATGAAAACCTCGCCAAAAGCCTTCAACAAGGAGTCTGTGCACATCCGGGATGTTGCAAAAAAATTGACCGGAGAGCTGAAAATCGTGTGCTATAACACACGAAAATGGCCCGAAATGAACCTTTTCACGAAAACGCACCTGCAAACCCTTCTAGCCCGGGACATACCCCTGGTGCTACTATGCTTTAAACTATGGTCGGTACGTGGAGGAAGGACCGTCGGAGTGACGAAATGCATCATTCTGGCTTCCGTTTGAGCAAGTAATTCTCGGTTCCAAAGGCACCTATACGGGCCGAAAAAGACCTGAAACGTGTACCCTACGGTCCAAAAATCAATGAAAACCTCGCTAAATGTCTTCTACAAGGACTCTGTGCACATCCGGGATGTTGCAAAAAACTTGACCCGAGTGCTGAAAATAGTGTGCTATAACCCACGAAAATGACCCGAAACGCACGTTTTCGCGGAAACGCACCTGCAAACCCTTCTGGCCCGGAGACATACCCCTGGTGCTATTATGATTTAAACTATGGTCGGTACATTGAGGAGGGACCGTCGGAGTGATGAAATGCATGATTCTGGCTTCCGTTTGAGCAAGTAATTCTCGATTCCAAAGGCACCTAAACGGGCCGAAAAATGCCCGAAATGTGTACCCTACGCTCCAAAAATCAATGAAAACCTCACCAAATGTCTTATACAAGGACTCTGTGCACATCCGGGATGTTGCAAAAAACTTGACCCGAGTGCTGAAAATCGTGTGCTATATCCCACGAAAATGGCCCGAAATGCACGTTTTCGCGGAAACGCACCTGCAAACCCTTCTGGCCCGGAGACATACCCCTGGTGCTGTTATGATTTAAACTATGGTCGGTACATTGAGGAGGGACCGTCGGAGTGATGAAATGCATGATTCTGGATTCCGTTTGAGAAAGCAATTCTCGGTTCCAAAGGCACCTAAACAGGCCGAAAAAGGCCCGAAACGTGTA
The DNA here is from genome assembly GCA_036936925.1 of Cenchrus fungigraminus. Taxonomy (NCBI): domain Eukaryota; kingdom Viridiplantae; phylum Streptophyta; class Magnoliopsida; order Poales; family Poaceae; genus Cenchrus; species Cenchrus fungigraminus. Next base: position 305,742 of record CM072770.1, on the reverse strand, counting down.
CCCTACGCTCCAAAAATCAATGAAAACCTCAGCAAATTTCTTTTACAAGGTGTCTGTGCACATCCGGTATGTTCCAAAAAAATTGACCCTAGTGCTGAAATTCGTGTGCTATAACCCACGAAAATGGCTCGAAACGGATGATTTCACGAAAACACACCTGCAAACCCTTCTGGCGCGGAGACATACCCCGGGTGCTGTTATGCATTAAACTATGGTCGGTACATGGAGAAAGGACCGTCGGAGTGACGAAATGCATCATTGTAGCTTCCGTTTGAGCAAGTAATTCTCGGTTCTAAAGGAACCTAAACGGGCCGAAAAAGGCCCGAAACTTGTACCCTAGGTCCAAAAATCAATGAAAACCTCGCCAAATGTCTTCTAGGAGTATGTGCACATCCGGGATGTTGCAAAAAACTTGACTCGAGTGCTGAAAATCGTGTGCTATAACCCACGAAAATGGCCCGAAACGTACGTTTTCACGAAAACGCACCTGCAAACCCTTCTGGCCCGGAGACATACCCCTGGTGCTGTTATGCATTAAACTATGGTCGGTACATGGAGGAGGGACCGTCGGAGTGATGAAATGCATGATTCTGGCGTCCGTTTGAGGAAGTAATTCTCGGTTCCAAAGGCACCTAAATGGGCCGAAAAAGGCCCGAAACGTGTACCCTACACTCCAAAAATCAATGAAAACCTCACCAATTTCTTCTACAAGGAGTTTCTACACATCCGGGATGTTGCAAAAAAATTGACCCGAGTGCTGAAAATCGTGTGCTATAACCCACGAAAATGGCCCGAAACGGACATTTTCACGAAAACACACCTGCAAACCCTTCTGGCCCGTAGACATACCCCTGGTGCTGTTATGCATTAAACTATGGTCGGTACGTGGAGGAGGGACCGTCGGAGTGACGAAATGCATCATTCTGGCTTCCGTTTGAGCAAGTAATTCTCGGTTCCAAAGGCACCTAAACGGGCTGAAAAAGGCTCAAAACTTGTACCCTTGGTCCAAAAATCAATGAAAACCTCGCCAAATGTCTTCTAGAAGGAGTCTGTGCACATCCGGGATGTTGCAAAAAAATTGATCCGAGTGCTGAAAATCGTGTGCTATAACCCCCGAAAATGGCCCGAAACGGACATTTTCGCGAAAACGCACCTGCAAACCCTTCTGGCCCGGAGACATACCCCTGGTGCTCTTATGCATTAAACTATGGTCGGTACATGGGGGAGGGACCATCGACGTAACGAAATGCATCATTCTTGCTTCCGTTTGAGCAAGTAATTCTCGGTTTCAAAGGCACCTAAAGCGGCCGAAAAAGGCCTGAAACGTGTACCCTACGGTCCAAAAATCAATGAAAATATCACCAAATGTCTTCTAGAAGGAGTCTGTGCACATCCGGGATGTTGCAAAAAAATTGACCCGAGTGCTGAAAATCGTGTGCTATAACCCACGAAAATGGCCTGAAACGGACGTTTTCGCGAAAACGCACCTGCAAAACCTTCTGGGCTGTAGACATACCCCTGGTGCTGTTATGCATTAAACTATGGTCGGTACGTGGAGGAGGGACTGTCGGAGTGATGAAATGCATCATTCTGGCTTCCGTTTGCGCAAGTAATTCTCGGTTGCAAAGGCACTAAACGGGCCGAAAAAGGCCTGAAACGTGTACCCTACGGTCCAAAAATCAATGAAAACCTCACCAAATGTCTTCTATAAGAACTCTATGCACATCCACGATGTTGCAAAAAATTGACCCGATTGCTGAAAATCGTGAGCTATAACCCACGAAAATGGCCCGAAACGGACATTTTCGCGAAAACGCACCTGCAAACCCTTCTGGCCCGAAGACATACCCCTGGTGCTGTTAAGCATTAAACTATGGTCGGTAAGTGGAGGAGGGACCGTCGGAGTGACGAAATGCATCATTCTGGCTTCCGTTTGAGCAAGTAATTCTCGGTTCCAAAGGCACCTAAACAGGCCGAAAAATGCCCGAAATGTGTGCCTACGATCCAAAAATCAATGAAAACCTCGCCAAATGTCTTCTAGAAGGAGTCTGTGCACATTCGGGATGTTGCAAAAAAATTGACCCGAGTGCTGAAAATCGTGTGCTATAACCCACGAAAATGGCCCGAAACGGACATTTTCGCGAAAACGCACCTGCAAACCCTTCTGGCCCGTAGACATACCCCTGGTGTTGTTATGCATTAAACTATGGTCCGTACATGGAGGAGGGAGCGTCGGAGTGATGAAATGCATCATTCTGGCTTCCGTTTGAGCAAGTAATTCTCGGTTCCAAAGGCACCTAAACGGGCCGAAAAAGGCCCGAAACGTGTACCCTACGCTCCAAAAATCAATGAAAACCTCACCAAATTTCTTCTACAAGGAGTCTGTGCACATCCGGGATGTTGCAAAAAAATTGACCCTAGAGCTGAAAATCGTGTGCTATAACCCACGAAAATAGCCCGAAACGGATGTTTTCGCGAAAACGCACCTGCAAACACTTCTGGCCTGTAGACATACCCCTGGTGCTGTTATGCATTAAACTATGGTCGGTGCGTGGAGGAGGGACCGTCGGAGTGACAAAATGCATCATTCTGGCTTACGTTTGAGCATTTAATTCTCGGTTCCAAAGGCACCTAAACGGGCCGAAAAAGGCCCGAAACGTGTACCCTACGGTCCAAAAATCAATGAAAACCTCGCCAAATGTCTTCTAGGAGTATGTGCACATCCGGGATGTTGCAAAAAAATTGACCCGAGTGCTGAAAATCGTGTGCTATAACCCACGAAAATGGCCCGAAACGGACATTTTCGCGAAAACGCACCTGCAAACCCTTCTGGCCCGGAGACATACCCCTGGTGCTCTTATGCATTAAACTATGGTCGGTACATGGAGGAGGGACCATCGACGTAACGAAATGCATCATTCTTGCTTCCGTTTGAGCAAGTAATTCTCGGTTTCAAAGGCACCTAAACCGGCCGAAAAAGGCCTGAAACGTGTACCCTACGGTCCAAAAATCAATGAAAATATCACCAAATGTCTTCTAGAAGGAGTCTGTGCACATCCGGGATGTTGCAAAAAAATTGACCCGAGTGCTGAAAATCGTGTGCTATAACCCACGAAAATGGCCCGAAACGGACGTTTTCGCGAAAACGCACCTGCAAAACCTTCTGGCCTGTAGACATACCCCTGGTGCTGTTATGCATTAAACTATGGTCGGTACGTGGAGGAGGGACTGTCGGAGTGACGAAATGCATCATTCTGGCTTCCGTTTGCGCAAGTAATTCTCGGTTGCAAAGGCACTAAACGGGCCGAAAAAGGCCTGAAACGTGTACCCTACGGTCCAAAAATCAATGAAAACCTCGCCAAATGTCTTCTATAAGAACTCTATGCACATCCACGATGTTGCAAAAAATTGACCCGAGTGCTGAAAATCGTGAGCTATAACCCACGAAAATGGCCCGAAACGGACATTTTCGCGAAAACGCACCTGCATACCCTTCTGGCCCGAAGACATACCCCTGGTGCTGTTAAGCATTAAACTATGGTCGGTAAGTGGAGGAGGGACCGTCGGAGTGACGAAATGCATCATTCTGGCTTCCGTTTGAGCAAGTAATTCTCGGTTCCAAAGGCACCTAAACGGGCCGAAAAATGCCCGAAATGTGTGCCTACGATCCAAAAATCAATGAAAACCTCGCCAAATGTCTTCTAGAAGGAGTCTGTGCACATTCGGGATGTTGCAAAAAAATTGACCGGAGTGCTGAAAATCGTGTGCTATAACCCACGAAAATGGCCCGAAACGGACATTTTCGCGAAAACGCACCTGCAAACCCTTTTGGCCCGTAGACATACCCCTGGTGTTGGTATGCATTAAACTATGGTCCGTACATGGAGGAGGGAGCGTCGGAGTGATGAAATGCATCATTCTGGCTTCCGTTTGAGCAAGTAATTCTCGGTTCCAAAGGCACCTAAACGGGCCGAAAAAGGCCCGAAACGTGTACCCTACGCTCCAAAAATCAATGAAAACCTCACCAAATTTCTTCTATAAGGAGTCTGTGCACATCCGGGATGTTGCAAAAAAATTGACCCTAGAGCTGAAAATCGTGTGCTATAACCCACGAAAATAGCCCGAAACGGATGTTTTCGCGAAAACGCACCTGCAAACACTTCTGGCCTGTAGACATACCCCTGGTGCTGTTATGCATTAAACTATGGTCGGTGCGTGGAGGAGGGACCGTCGGAGTGACGAAATGCATCATTCTGGCTTCCGTTTGAGCATTTAATTCTAGGTTCCAAAGGCACCTAAACGGGCCGAAAAAGGCCCGAAACGTGTACCCTACGGTCCAAAAATCAATGAAAACCTCGCCAAATGTCTTCTAGGAGTATGTGCACATCCGGGATGTTGCAAAAAAATTGACCCGAGAGCTGAAAATCGTGTGCTATAACCCACGAAAATGGCTCGAAACGTACGTTTTCGCGAAAACGCACCTGCAAACCCTTCTGGCCCGGAGACATACCCCTGGTGCTGTTATACATTAAACTATGGTAGGTACATGTAGGAGGGACCGTCGGAGTGATGAAATGCATGATTCTGGCTTCCGTTTGAGCAAGTAATTCTTGGTTCCAAAGGCACCTAAACGGGCCGAAAAAGGCCCGAAACGTGTACCCTACGCTCCAAAAATCAATGAAAACCTCACCAATTTCTTCTACAAGGAGTTTGTGCACATCCTGCATGTTGCAAAAAAATTGACCCGAGTGCTGAAAATCGTGTGCTATAACCCACGAAAATGGCCCAAAACGGACATTTTCGCGAAAACGCACCTGCAAACCCTTCTGGCCCGTAGACATACCCCTGGTGCTGTTATGCATTAAACTATGGTCGGTACGTGGAGGAGGGACCGTCGGAGTGACGAAATGCATCATTCTGGCTTCCGTTTGAGCAAGTAATTCTCGGTTCCAAAGGCACCTAAACAGGCTGAAAAAGGCCCGAAACTTGTACACTAGGTCCAAAAATCAATGAAAACCTCGCCAAATGTCTTCTAGAAGGAGTCTGTGCACATCCGGGATGTTGCAAAAAAATTGACCCGAGTGTTGAAAATCGTGTGCTATAACCCACGAAAATGGCCCGAAACGGACATTTTCACGAAAACGCACCTGCAAACCCTTCTGGCCCGGAGACATACCCCTGGTGCTCTTATGCATTAAACTATGGTCGGTACATGGAGGAGGGACCATCGACGTAACGAAATGCATCATTCTTGCTTCCGTTTGAGCAAGTAATTCTCGGTTTCAAAGGCACCTAAACCGACCGAAAAAGGACTGAAACGTGTACCCTACGGTCCAAAAATCAATGAAAATATCACCAAATGTCTTCTAGGAGGAGTCTGTGCACATCCGGGATGTTGCAAAAAAATTGACCCGAGTGCTGAAAATCGTGTGCTATAACCCACGAAAATGGCCCGAAACGGACGTTTTCGCGAAAACGCACCTGCAAACCCTTCTGGCCTGTAGACATACCCCTGGTGCTGTTATGCATTAAACTATGGACGGTACGTGGAGGAGGGACCGTCGGAGTGACGAAATGCATCATTCTGGCTTCCGTTTGCGCAAGTAATTCTCGGTTGCAAAGGCACTAAACGGGCCGAAAAAGGCCTGAAACGTGTACCCTACGGTCCAAAAATCAATGAAAACCTCGCCAAATGTGTTCTACAAGGACTCTATGCACATCCACGATGTTGCAAAAAAATTGACCCGAGTGCAGAAAATCGTGTGCTATAACCCACGAAAATGGCCCGAAACGGACGTTTTCGCGAAAACGCACCTGCAAACCCTTTTGGCCTGTAGACATACCCCTGGTGCTGTTATGCATTAAACTATGGTCGGTACGTGGAGGAGGGACCGTCGGAGTGACGAAATGCATCATTCTGGCTTCCGTTTGCGCAAGTAATTCTCGGTTGCAAAGGCATTAAACGGGCCGAAAAAGGCCTGAAACGTGTACCCTACGGTCCAAAAATCAATGAAAACCTCGCCAAATGCCTTCTACAAGGACTCTATGCACATCCACGATGTTGCAAAAAATTGACCCGAGTGATGAAAATCGTGTGCTATAACCCACGAAAATGGCCCGAAATGCACGTTTTCCCGAAAACGCACCTGCAAACCCTTCTGGCCCGGAGACATACTTCTGGTGCTGTTATGCATTAAAGTATGGTCGGTACATATAGGAGGGACCATCGACGTAACGAAATGCGTCATTCTTGCTTCCGTTTGAGCAAGTAATTCTCGGTTTCAAAGGCACCTAAACCAGCCGAAAAAGGCCCGAAACGTGTACCTTACGGTCCAAAAATCAATGAAAACATCACCAAAATTCTTCTAGAAGGAGTCTGTGCACATCCGGGATGTTGCAAAAAACTTGACCCGAGTGCTGAAAATTGTGTGCTATAACCCACGAAAATGGCCCGAAACGGACGTTTTCGCGAAAACACACCTGCAAACCTTTCTGGCCTGTAGACATACCCTAGTGATGTTATGCATTAAACTATGGTCGGTACGTGGAGGAGGGACCGTCGGAGTGACGAAATGCATCATTCTTGCTTCCGTTTGCGTAAGTAATTCTCGGTTCCAAAGGCACCTAAACGGGCCGAAAAAGGCCCGAAACGTGTACCCTACGGTCCAAAAATCAATGAAAACCTCGCCAAATGTCTTCTAGAAGGAGTCTGTGCTCATCAGGGATGTTCCAAAAAAATTGACCCTAGTGCTGAAAATCGTGTGCTATAACCCACGAAAATAGCCCGAAACGGACGTTTTCGCGAAAACGCACCTGCAAACCCTTCTGGACCGGGGACATACCCCTGGTGCTGTTATGCATTAAACTATGGTCGGTACGTGAAGGAGGAACCGTTGGAGTGACAAAATGCATCATTCTGGCTTCCGTTTGAGCAAGTAATTCTCGGTTCTAAAGGCACCTAAACGGGCCAAAAAAGGACCGAAACGTGTACCCTACGGTCCAAAAATCAATGAAAACCTCGCCAAATGTCTTCTAGAAGGAGTTTGTGCACATCCGGGATGTTGCAGAAAAATTGACCTGAGTGCTGAAAATCGTGTGCTACCCACGAAAATGGCCCGAAACGGACGTTTTCGCGAAACCGCACCTGCAAACCCTTCTGGCTCTCTCGGTTCCAAAGGCACCTAAACGGGCTGAGAAAGGCCTGAAACGTGTACCCTACGGTCCAAAAATCAATGAAAACCTCGCCAAATGTCTTCTACAAGGACTCTGTGCACATCTGGGATGTTGCAAAAAAAATTGACCCGAGTGCTGAAAATCGTGTGCTATAACCCACGAAAATGGCCCGAAACGCACGTTTTCGCGAAAACGCACCTGCAAACCCTTCTGGCCCGGAGACATACCCCTGGTGCTGTTATGCACTAAACTATGGTCGGTACGTGGAGGAGGGACCATTGGAGTGACGAAATGCATCATTGTGGCGTCTGTTTGAGCAAGTAATTCTCGGTTCCAAAGGCACCTAAACGGGCCGAAAAAGGCCTGAAACGTGTACCCTATGGTCCAAAAATCAATGAAAACCTCACCAAATATCTTCTACAGGGACTCTATGCACATCCGGGATGTTGCAAAAAAATTGACCCGAGTGCTGAAAATCGTGTGCTATAACCCACGAAAATGGCCCGAAACGCACGTTTTCGCGAAAACGCACCTGCAAACCCTTCTGGCCCGGGGACATACCCCTGGTGCTGTTATGCATTAAACTATAGTCAGTTCGTGGAGGAGGGACCGTCGGAGTGACGAAATGCATCATTCTGGCTTCCGTTTGAGCAAGTAATTCTCGGTTCCAAAGGCTCCTCAATGGACCGAAAAAGGCCCGAAACGTGTACCCTACGGTCCAAAAATCAATGAAAACCTCGCCAAATGTCTTCTAGAAGGAGTTTGTGCACATCCGGGATGTTGCAAAAAAATTGACCCGAGTGCTGAAAATCGTGTGCTATAACCCACGAAAATTGCCCCAAACAGACGTTTTCGTGAAAACGCACCTGCAAACCCTTCTGGACCGAGGACATACCCCTGGTGCTGTTATGCATTAAACTATGGTCGGTATGTGGAGGAGGGACCATCGGAATGACGAAATGCATCATTCTGGCTTCCGTTTGAGCAAATATTTCTCGGTTCCAAAGGCACCTAAACGGGCCGAAAAAGGCCCGAAACGTGTACCCTACGGTCCAAAAATCAATGAAAACCTCGCCAAATGTCTTCTAGAAGGAGTCTGTGCTCATCAGGGATGTTGCAAAAAATTGACCCTAGTGCTGAAAATCGTGTGCTATAACCCACGAAAATGGCCCGAAATGGACGTTTTCGCAAAAACGCACCTGCAAACCCTGCTGGCCTGTAGACATAACCCTGGTGCTGTTATTGAAACGAACCGAATTTCTGCAAACGGAAACTCGACTCTCTGCATCTCCGTGATAGTCCCAGGAAGCGGCTATCACGTGCAATCCCTGTCTCAAGTGGTACAAATCCATACAACACGGGAATAAAAGAGACATTACATTATATTATTACAACATCAGTGTACAACTCTCCGGCACAAGCTGGGTACAAGTCCAACAGGACTGAAATAAGAAAGGTAAACCATCTACGCAGCGGATCTATCAAAGCGAAGCGTCTCCAGCTCCACAGGCAAACTCGAGCATAGGACCAGCTCTAGTCTTCACACCTTCGTCGTTGAAGTTGTAGTCGTAGACGGTTACCAAGTCTGAAACGCCAGCATCTACCCGATAAGCGGGTAGGTCATGTCAGCTTCCCAACAAAGAGCAAAAGCAGTGGTTGAATCTAATATGCATGGATAAAACCTACATTTGGCTGTAGAAAGCTATGCATGCAGCAGCGCGGAAGCAACAATCAAGGTATGCAGAATAAGCAGCGAGGTCCACACCTCCGGGAGGTCCACACCTCCGGGAGGTCCACACCTCTGGGGTCCACACCCCTCAACAAGGGAAGTCCACACCAAAGCACTGAATCACACCCGCGATCCAGCTCCCAACTCTCATCTGCGATGTGGGGCCCACCTGCTCCTATCCCCACATCTCAACGGCCTTAGCCGGGCTCACTCACTCGGGGGAGAGAAGAAGCACAAGAAAAGAATGTCTAGCCAGAATAACAGATCTCAGGACTGTCCATAACCAGTGGACACGGACTATAACTATAGGTTTAAACACTCTACAGAGGTTGTACAACTGTACCCGCCCGAATAGGACCTACCATACGGCTGAAGTCCAAGTAAGTGGATAGTACCCTCCTGCGTCTCCGAGTCTGGTGCAGCCTCCGCTGTAGAGCTCGTACTGCCAGTGAGAGGTCCCTCGAAGCTGTGGAACCCTTCCCCGGCCTCGTCGGGGCAAAGTCTTCTAAGGAGGAACACCGTCTGCCATCACGATCACGCCGATCCGCCTACAGGAGGGGTGCTATCCACTACGAGTCTCGCCCCGCACCCCCGCCCATAACAAGGCGGGCGGTTTGTACGGTAAGAGTCTAAAGAAGCATGGTTAGACTGACGATCAGTCCTTAAGGGCCGAGAGCGAGCACTCCCCATCTCCATCCCGTCTGACACGCCGCTCGGGGAAGAGGCCAGATCGCATCTTCCCGAGGCAGGCGTTCACAAGTAACCAAAAGGCTCGCTCCCGCCAAAACACGTCAAGGAGGAACGCACCCAGAACTCACGCTAGAACACACCGAGATCTCCCGCATCTTAGTTCAAACCCAGAATACCATCCATAATCAAACAACAAAAGTATGGATAGTTGGTGTATGGGACTAGCTAGGGGTCTGTAGCTAGCCCCGAAGTAGGTAAAACAAGGAATCAGGATATATCAAATAATCAAGGCAAGGCTAATCAAATGGCTATGCAATTCATCCAAGTAATGCATTAAAAGTAAAGCACTAGCATCTAATTATCAACATGGGATCTACATGGTTGGGAGTGACATGACACCTGCGCGATAGTCGACGTAGAATAGTAGGGGTTGAGCGTCCTCTCGGGCAAAGTCGGGGTAGACGCATCTCCTCAGTCGTCGAAGCTTGGGTCTTCAAACAAGAACACAAGCCTACACGAGATGCGACGCGGAAATAAATAATGAGCATTCATCTAATGCAAAAACACTGATAAGAACCAATTTAGAAGATCCAAAAAAACTCCAGAGTAAATACAAGCAGCACTGGTTTAAATAATGAAAATAGAGCAATTGGTTTTAAAACAAAAGTAGTTTAAGCAACTAGTTTTATATGCTAGAAAACAGGGTAGGTTCGGGAGTTAGCTCAAAGTCAGTTTACGAGTCTCACGGCTAATATCTCAAAAGATCATGCTTGCAAGCGGAAGGCGGAGAGGCTGAGTCAAGCACTTGCAAGGTTTAAGTTCACAGAGGGTCAAAGTGGTAGCGCAAAGGATGATGATAGCAAGGCGAGACAAGGATAAACTTGGAAATGCATAACCATAACAAGGTATGCGGCAGACACGTAGAAGAGATGGAAGGATCAACTAGTGGTCGATATTGGGTGGCGGAGCGACAAGGCATGCTCAAGAGCGTAGCAAGGCATGTGCTAGCGATACGGTGATAACCATGGCGAAGTAGCTAGGTTGCGACGCGGGGTTGCCGAGCGTGAAGCAGAGGCCTCTGCTCACGGCACGGCCGTCCATCATGCGCGGCATCCCAATTACAAGCACATGGCATGGCACGCACTTCGCAACACGAAACAAGGTTGAGCGAGAGCGAGAGCGAGCATGCGGTTTGTAGCAAAGCAGGCGTGAAGAGAGGCGACAAAAGTCCCTAACTTGTCTGGGCAACAAGGTCGCTCACACGTGCGTGTCCACAGCGTCCCATGTTCACGACATGTTCATGGCGTGCACGGGGCACTAGCGTCCTAGGGCCCGCGCAATGCCCGTCGACTTGTTGACCGGCAAGCACAGAGGATAGGTGTGGTAGTGTGGGAAAAGCGAGGTAGAGAGCAGCAAGGCGGCACGCGTTGCGTGGCAACAACGAGCGGAAATAAGGCAATGGTTGGTCCACAACCTCTCGGTCCATCACAGCCAAGATGATAAGCGGCAAGCGACGGCGAGCGGCACCTACAAGAAAATGCACGACTCGAAGGTCGGCAACCCAAGGCGACGGCGGTTTGCGAAAGTGGTGAGTGCGTGTGGCATGGCCACGACTAGGAAAGAGCGGCTCAAAGGCCGGAAGTCACAAACACAATAAAAGGCGAAAGCTTCAGCCTCTTAGGTGCTCAAGGTTTCATTTAGGCAAAACATCGAACAGGTGGTGGGCATGCCATGACTGCAACAAAAGGCATGCCCTCCATGGCCACTCGTGTTCTGGAGAAAACAGAAGCATGCACGGCACAAAGGCCGACCATCACAGGCAGGTAAAACGGGATAAAAGGAGATGGTTGTGTGCGTGCTGCTCATCGGGGACTCGTTGACATGGTTCAGGTGTTTCGACGAACACAACGAGAGCGACCAAGGTGGCAGCTTGCGGCACTGTGTTCGTCTGTCTTGAAGTCGTTGGTGTCATCCACGGTAGCAGCTTTGGTTCGGCTTGAGCTCATCGAGGTGCCGTGCTTGATGAAGAAGAAGCAGAACGACATCAGCTCGTGGTTCGGGCACAGGATCGAACACGTTGTGGGCGTCCAAAGGTAACAGCTTCATCCATGGCAGCCACTGACGTTGGTGTTCCAGGGAAAACAGTGAGCAACACAGCACGATGGCTGGTGACAGACAAGCACACAAGGTGAAACAGACAGCTAGTTCGGTTGCGTGCTGCTCACCGAGGGGTTCGGGGATGGCAGGGTCGCCATGGCGAGGTGAGGTGATGGCGACCGTGTGCGGTGTAGGCAGGCAGACTGGTGCTCGCGGTTCCATGGCCAGCGTCGTACCCGGCGGTGAGGACACGGCTCGGTGGTGCTCCAAAGCCCCAGCGTGGCGTGAAGCTCCAGGATGGTGATGGCATGGTGGCGACGTCGTGTGAAGGTGTACACGGCTTCCTCGGCGGCGACGGCGTCTTGGGCGTTTCCCCCAGTGGTGACGACGCAGTGCTCCTCCACTGCGATGGTGAGGTGCTCTGGGACAGCATCGGCGTGGCGTAGGTGGTGAAGACGCGGTCGGCTCGACGTCGTGGCGCGGTGTGGCTCGGCACCGTCGTCCTTGGCGGCGTGGACGCAGTCTGACGACACAGGTGCTCCAGGTGCGTGGCGTCTTCGATTCCTCCCATGGCATCGGCTTCCTTCTTCCGCGTGTGCCGGCGTGAAGGTTGCAGGACGGCGTGGGCTCGGCGCGAGCAACTCCTTGGGCCGGCGGTGAGGCATCGGCTCGGCGCGCTCCGAGCTTCAGTGCGGCGCAGAGCTCCTCAAGCGCGCCACGGTGTAGATCTTCGAGCGGCTTGCCCCCCCTGCTGGCCCTTGGCGCCAAGGGCGCTACTCTCCTGACGCGGGGCGGTCTTCCGGGTGTGGTGCGGTGCAAGGCAATAAGAGAAGGGGCGGCGGCGTAGAGCAAGGAGCAGAGGAGCAAAGCGCAAGGGCAAGAGGGCCTGGTGGCGGCGGCTTGGGAAGGTGGAGCGGGTGCGGCGTCTTGGGGTTTTATATGCCGCGCAGCAGCCTAGGGTTAGGGTGCCGGCGGCGGACGACCGAGATGGCGCCGCGGCTTGGCGAGGCGATGTGGAGGGCATCCAACAGGGCCAGCGCATCAGCAAGGGATCAGGGCGAGGCCTTGGGTGCGCACACGACCGCAGGAGTGCGCGCCAGCTCGGGCACCCCGTCGAGCCTGTCCCATCGATGAGCACGCACGGTGCGCGTGCCCTGTACGGCCAGAGGTGGAAGAAAGGGGCACAAGCGCCACTGACGGGCGGGGCCGGTTTGGCAGCGTCAGAAGGATAAGGGCGACGGCGCTGCAGGTGTTAGGCTGCCCTGGGTCGGTTGCTGGGCTGGCCCGGCTAGCTTGGTGGGCCGGCGTGAGAGGTGAAGGTTTGGTGGTTCGCAGGCCAGGAGTCAAGGGATCTCTGGTAAACTCCCGCTAGAGTTAGCTGGCCCAAGTTAGAAGTTAGCTTTGAAAAGGGTTTTGAATTTAGGTTCGATTATAGTTTGAATTTGAATTCCATTCAAATTCAAACCTCACACAATTTGAAACTCCAAATTAAAATTCAAAAAGATCCAACTCACAATTTAAACCATAATTTGAAAATAATTTTATAGGGTTTGTATTTTTAATGGGATTTAAGGTGAGAGGCTAGCAAATTGGGACCAAATTTGGTAGCACACAAGTCCAAACAAAAAGTTTTAAATTTTTGCGAAAATTCACACATGGTAAATCATTCAAATTTCTAGTATGTTACATTCTACCCCCCTCACGAGAATCTCGTCCTCGAGATTAAGCTCATAACAGGGGTGGTGAGGGTCTTCACTTAGGTATGCCTTCTGTTTCTTCTTTAAGTTCAGGTTCCGAATGTCGATGACTTGATGACGTGGGTCTCCATTGACAGTTTCTTTATTCCAAGGATACACTTGTGCTTAATCTCAACATATCTCGTTTCCAGGCGAGGGCCGCTGTTGCTAAGTGCCATTGTGTGTCCTTTTTCCGTTAGCATCCACAGGCATTCTCCATAATAATCCATTTATCCTGCAACTATACTCTGGTTCAAGCACGTGAGAAATTCCAACTACGACTAGATTCCCTTTATCTCAATCCATCTCATCTAGCCATGTTGCATAGGCTTGGTAAGCTTAAGATTAAAATCTCTGATGGTAGAATATGACACTTCCATATTATTCCAATCCCCACGTTCGAGGTCACAAACTTCTTATTAATTTAACTCATTCCAAAATTATCGCTTATGAACTTGGCCATATCCTCACGACATCCATTCCGTACCATTAATCCAAATTGGCCTGATTCTCCCACTTCTTTCCATATGAGGGAGTCATATATTCTCTCGATTTCCCTAGTTGATCCAATAAATCTTCTTGAAGCCATATCCATCTGGGATATGTTGAAGATGTATAATGTTATCTCTTGATCCATGGGTCGATATCCTGGTTTTTCCCAAAGTATTGGTGCAATCGCACCTCTTATGGCGTGCACTCTCAGCAACTAGCTGATCCTGGGTGAACATAACTTCCTCTTTGGATCCAATAATCCTTACCAACTTCGTACGTCCCTCATGTAGTAATCCATCTGTTGGCTTAGCACATCTGCTACTATTCTCGTTAGGTTGCTGGCGATATCCAACATATCCGATTAACTTATGGTCATGAGCACTATGATTGGTTACACCCCATTCATGATAGTTCATGTTAAGAGGGGTCGTCTGCAGCACCCTCGTCTGTGTGAGTGACTCTATCCATCCGAATCTCACATTAGTCCTTTTGATTCCAACTTCTTCAGATGGACCCTCTCGACAAAGTCACATCTATTTTACTCATGCACATTTAGCAAACTCAGGATACATGGTTGGTGTCATTTCTTAGGAATACCATCAAAGCTCAATTATTTCCTCAGAACGTCCGTAGTTATCATAACTTTGAGGAAGGATCGGTTCACTTGGGCAACTTTAGTGTAGACCATGATCCTTTACCATTCCTTTGACTCCTCATGATGGTATTCTCACTTTAGGTATCCTGGAAATATTCATAGCTTCATGGCTTTGCCATGCTTATTCAACAATTCCAAATAACAACACCCGTTTAGGTGAGCAATATTCCTCACTTATGCTCACCAACTCTTATTACCAATTTCCCAATAGGGTGGTAGGTTCCAGCTGCGAGGTCGAACGAATAACTTACGTCTAGTAGTTGTCGGAGTTATTCTCTTTCCCATTAGTTCAGTATACGGTGTCCAGTAGAGCTTCTTTATTAATTGCTTATTCCAAAAATGGGATCGACTGAACTCCATATCTTATTCCAAGAGTCGACCTCGTAATTCCTTTACATACCCTCCGGGCATCCTATTCCAGAAGCACAACTTGTGGTGCACAGCTGTTTACTGCTTACACAGTAGTTTCCAAAACAACTGCTTAGGGGTGTAAGAGGGATTAATCCAATAAAAATGACTCTAGGATGACTGCTCGTGCAGTGCAAACCTTATATCCTTTGAGTTTAGTCATTCGAATCACATCCAAAACCTCAACAATACCTTCCAGGTCGAGGTACTATCTACTTAGGGATGATCCCTTATGCATGGATTTGTTACTTCCGAATACATGGTCGGGGGCGCAATTCCATAAAACATGCGTGATTGTCCGTCCGTGGAGAGTTCGATGCACTTATATCCACTCCCTCGATATCTTGGGTTGTCTTCTGATATGTTAATCGTTCTCGTCGATGGATCCATTACCAAGATATGAGGTTACCATGTTCCTTCGAGTCTCCACATGGGTCAATCCGCGGTTAGGCGAAGAACCTTATCGGCAAACGTTGTATTCCATTAGCAAATTCCAAAGCGAGTCATTCATAAGGTACCTCACGGAAGCTAAAGTACTCGAATAAAACTTCCTATATTGATTGTTGTTCCATGTGGAGTACTTCGTCTTTATCTGATAATTGAGTTCCGACTGAAATTATCCAAAATGCATCGCTGACATCTTAGGGTACTCAATTGATCTTAACCAATTTATGCTTCCATAAAGGTACATGCACTTTCGAGCTTCAAAAGTTACGAATTCTTGAGGTACTCATTTTCTGGTTTACGAAATTGAGTCCAATGTTCTTAGGATATCTCATCCAAAGTATTGGTCTGATTGGCCGAGGTTGCAAGAAATCCTTCATGTCTTCTAAAGTTTGAGCTTGTTAAGCTGGCTTGAGCATGTTGATCTTCGTTCCGCTAGCTTGATCTTGTAGGATGGGAATCTCAGGCCTCTAAAGGAGACATCTAAAGATCTAGCAAGCATAAGCACTCAATACAAATTCACACAAACATGAAGAGGCATATCAACCATAAGACCAAAAAGATCCAATCACTCAAGCAATGCACCAAAACAAATGTGTACCTCGAGGCTGACTCCTAAGACCTTCGAGGTTACACCGGCGTAAGCATACTAGTATATCGTGGGCACTTGAGGGATTTTTCCTAATGTTAGGGATAACACACTTGAAAGAACACATGCCATCTGTTGTTTCGATACTGATCTTTCTGAAGCAGGTTGGTGGAACTTTTCTTCGTGCTGGCTCTCATGGCTTGGACTTGGAAGAAAGGGGTACTCTGTATTTATTGCTGTATCCATGCCCCCTTGTTCCTCATTCGTTCATCTTATTCCAGTCGTCGACCTTGGTAGAGCATCCAAGTTTCATACTGCTTACCGAGGGGAAAGTCCATAGGGTCAATTATCCAGCTGTTATTCCGAGTACGTGATGCTCGCTTGTAGGATGGTGCTAGCTTGATCGTTCAATCCATTGGCCGCCTCATGTAGCTACAGCCCGTTATGATATCTTAATCCTCTGCGACTCGGCTATCCGTATGGCTTCGAGTCTTTGGGTCTTCACCCAACTGCTGTGCTACGGCATCTCAAGAGTCTCCGACTCCTTCATCCAAACTTATGTGTGCCGGTTCCATATAGTAGACTGCCAGTTTCCTTATATTGGCACACTTGGATTCAAGATCTTAACTCCTCATTATCCTCGGAGTATGCACCTAGTGTCATCCAAGCTCCGTTTCAAGCAAGAGGTGGAAGGGTGCATCCTGTTGTTGTAGCATCATCTGTATGCAGACTTCATGTATCACGGGGGCAGTCTGATCAGTATTTGATAGATTGAGATCCAAAGTAGGGTCAACCATGTTGGCATAACATTACACTGAAGAGTCACCAAGGATAATCCAACTAAGTCATGTAGATTCAGCTTCATCTCGTCCTCGTACTCCATCTTCACGGGTGCTAATGACGTAGTTGTCTTTCCCTACTATCGGACATCATTCCGCAGAGTTGCAGGGTCTTGAAGCATGTGACACATGTTGTTCTCCTTAGGTCACCAACTGAGCGACGGGGTGGTTAGTGAGTCAGTTAGTGAGTTCACAAGAAGGTAATAGTAGAATTCAAGGGGTTTGTATAAAAGTCAAGGAGTATATACTCAAGCAAAGATGTTTAGGCTGTCCTAAACTAACGGCCATTGCTAGGGCTCGTCCTACGGTCAAGTATGGCTCTGATACCACCTGAAACGAACCGAATTTCCGCAAACGGAAACTCGACTCTCTGCATCTCCGTGATAGTCCCAGGAAGCGGCTATCACGTGCAATCCCTGTCTCAAGTGGTACAAATCCATACAACACGGGAATAAAAGAGACATTACATTATATTATTACAACATCAGAGTACAACTCTTCGGCACAAGCCGGGTACAAGTCCAACAGGACTGAAACAAGAAAGGTAAAACATCTACGCAGCGGATCTATCAAAGCGAAGCGTCTCCAGCTCCACAGGCAAACTCGAGCATAGGACCAGCTCTAGTCTTCACACCTTCGTTGTTGAAGTTGTAGTCGTAGACGGTTACCAAGTCTGAAACGCCAGCATCTACCCGATAAGCGGGTAGGTCATGTCAGCTTCCCAACAAAGAGCAAAAGCAGTGGTTGAATCTAATATGCATGGATAAAACCTACATTTGGCTGTAGAAAGCTATGCATGCAGCAGCGCGAAAGCAACAATCAAGGTATGCAGAATAAGCAGCGAGGTCCACACCTCCGGGAGGTCCACACCTCTGAGGTCCACACCTCCGGGAGGTCCACACCTCTGGGGTCCACACCCCTCAACAAGGGAAGTTCACACCAAAGCACTGAATCACACTCGCGATCCAGCTCCCAACTCTCATCTACGATGTGGGGCCCACCTGCTCCTATCCCCACATCTCAACGGCCTTAGCCGGGCTCACTCACTCGGGGGAGAGAAGAAGCACAAGAAAAGAATGTCTAGCCAGAATAACAGATCTCAGGACTGTCCATAACCAGTGGACACGGACTATAGCTATAGGTTTAAACACTCTGCAGAGGTTGTACAACTGTACCCGCCCGAATAGGACTGAAACCGGACGTCACCAGTTCCAGGCCCTACCATACGGCTGAAGTCCAAGTAAGTGGATAGTACCCTCCTGCGTCTCCGAGTCTGGCGCAGCCTCCGCTGTAGAGCTCGTACTGCCAGCGAGAGGCCCCTCGAAGCTGTGGAACCCTTCCCCGGCCTCGCCGGGGCGAAGTCTTCTAAGGAGGAACGCCGTCTCCCATCACGATCACGCCGATCCGCCTACAGGAGGGGTGCTATCCACTACGAGTCTCGCCCCGCACCCCCACCCATAACAAGGCGGGCGGTTTGTACGGTAAGAGTCCAAAGAAGCATGGTTAGACTGACGATCCGTCCTTAAGGGCTGAGAGCGAGCACTCCCCATCTCCATCCCGTCCGACACGCCGCTCGGGGAAGAGGCCAGATCGCATCTTCCCGAGGCAGGCCTTCACAAGTAACCAAAAGGCTCGCTCCCGCCAAAACACGTCAAGGAGGAACGCACCCAGAACTCACGCTAGAACACACCGAGATCTCCCGCATCTCAGTCCAAGCCCAGAATACCATCCATAATCAAACAACAAAAGTATGGATAGTTGGTGTATGGGACTAGCTAGGGGTCTGTAGCTAGCCCCGAAGTAGGTAAAACAAGGAATCAGGATATATCAAATAATCAAGGCAAGGCTAATCAAATGGCTATGCAATTCATCCAAGTAATGCATTAAAAGTAAAGCACTAGCATCTAATTATCAACATGGGATCTACATGGTTGGGAGTGACATGACACCTGCGCGGTAGTCGACGTAGAGTAGTAGGGGTTGAGCGTCCTCTCGGGCAAAGTCGGGGTAGACGCATCTCCTCAGTCGTCGTAGCTTGGGTCTTCAAACAAGAACACAAGCCTACACGAGATGCGATGCGGAAATAAATAACGAGCATTCATCTAATGCAAAAACGCCGATAAGAACCAATTTAGAAGATCCAAAAAAACTCTAGAGTAAATACAAGCAGCACTGGTTTAAATAATGAAAATAGAGCAATTGGTTTTAAAACAAAAGTAGTTTAAGCAACTAGTTTTATATGCTAGAAAACAGGGTAGGTTCATGAGTTAGCTCAAAGTCAGTTTACGAGTCTCACGGCTAAGATCTCAAAAGATCATGCTTGCAAGCGGAAGGCGGAGAGGCTGAGATCAAGCACTTGCAAGGTTTAAGTTCACAGAGGGTCAAAGAGGTAGCGCAAAGGATGATGATAGCAAGGCGAGACAAGGATAAACTTGGAAATGCATAACCATAACAATGTATGCGGCAGACGCATAGAAGAGATGGAAGGATCAACTAGTGGTCGATATTGGGTGGCGGAGCGACAAGGCATGCTCAAGAGCGTAGCAAGGCATGTGCTAGCGATACGGTGATAACCATGGCGAAGTAGCTAGGTTGCGACGCGGAGTTGCCGAGCGTGAAGCAGAGGCCTCTGCTCACGGCACGGCCGTCCATCACGCGTAGCATCCCAATTACAAGCACATGGCATGGCACGCGCTTCGCAACACGAAACAAGGTTGAGCGAGAGAGAGAGCGGGCATGCGGTTTGTAGCAAAGCAGGCGTGAAGAGAGGCGACAAAAGTCCCTAGCTTGTTTGGGCAACAAGGTCGCTCACATGTGCGTGTCCACAGCGTCCCATGTTCACGACATGTTCATGGCGTGCACGGGGCACTAGCGTCCCAGGGCCCGCGCAACGCCTGTCGACTTGTTGACCGGCAAGCACAGAGGATAGGTGTGGTAGTGTGGGAAAAGCGAGGTAGAGAGCAGCAAGGTGGCACGTGTTGCGTGGCAACAACGAGCGGAAATAAGGCAATGGCTGGTCCACAACCTCTCGGTCCATCACAGCCAAGATGATAAGCGGCAAGTGACGGCGAGCGGCACCTGCAAGAAAATGCACGACTCGAAGGTCGGCAACCCAAGGCCACGGTGGTTTGCGAAAGCGGTGAGTGCGTGTGGCATGGCCACGACTAGGAAAGAGCGGCTCGAAGGCCGGAAGTCACAAACACAATAAAAGGCGAAAGCTTCAGCCTCTTAGGTGCTCAATGTTTCATTTAGGCAAAACATCGAACAGGTGGTGGGCATGCCATGACTGCAACAAAAGGCATGCCCTCCATGGCCACTGGTGTTCTAGAGAAAACAGAAGCATGCACGGCACAATGGCCGACCATCACAGGTAGGTAAAATGGGATAAAAGGAGATGGTTGTGTGCGTGCTGCTCACCGGGGACTCGTTGACATGGTTCAGGTGTTTCGACGAACACAACGAGAGCGACCAAGGTGGCAGCTTGCGGCAACATGTTCGTCTGTCTTGAAGTCGTCGGTGTCGTCCACGGTAGCAGCTTTGGTTCGGCTTGAGCTCGTCGAGGTGTCGTGCTTGATGAAGAGGAAGCAGAACGACATCAGCTCGTGGTTCGGGCATAGGATCGAACATGTTGTGGGCGTCCAAAGGTAACAACTTCATCCATGGCAGCCACTGACGTTGGTGTTCCAGGGAAAATAGTGAGCAACACAGCACGATGGCTGGTGACAGACAAGCACACAAGGTGAAACAGACAGCTAGTTCGGTTGCGTGCTGCTCACCAAGGGGTTCGGGGATGGCAGGGTCACCATGGCGAGGTAAGGTGATGGCGACCGTGTGCGGTGTAGGCAGGCAGACTGGTGCTCGCGGTTCCATGGCCGGCGTCGTACCCGGCGGTGAGGACACGGCTCGGTGGTGCTCCAAAGCTCCAGCGCGGCGTGAAGCTCCAGGATGGCGATGGCATGGTGGCGACGTCGTGTGAAGGTGTACACGGCTTCCTCGGTGGCGACGGCGTCTTGGGCGTTTCCCCTGGTGGTGACGATGCAGTGCTCCTCCACTGCGACGGTGAGGTGCTCTGGGACAGCGTCGGCGTGGCGTAGGTGGTGAAGACGCGGTCGGCTCGACGTCGTGGCGCGGTGCTGCTTGGCACCATCGTCCTTAGCGGTGTGGACGCAGTCCGACGACACAGGTGCTCCAGGTGCGTGGCGTCTTCGATTCCTCCCATGGCGTCGGCTTGCTTCTTCCGCGTGCGCCGGCGCGAAGGTTGCAGGACGGCGAGGGCTCGGCGCGAGCAACTCCTTGGGCCGGCGGTGAGGCGTCGGCTCGGCGTGCTCCGAGCTTCAGTGCGGCGCTGAGCTCCTCAAGCGCGCCACGGCGCAGATCTTCGAGCGGCTTGCCCCCCTGCTGGCCCTTGGCGCCGAGGACGCTACTCTCCTGACGCGGCGCGGTATTCCGGGTGTGGTGCGGTGCAAGGCAACAAGAGAAGGGGCGGCGGCGCAGAGCAAGGAGTAGAGGAGCAAAGCGCAGGGGCAAGAGGGCCTGGTGGCGGCGGCTTGGGAAGGTGGAGCGGGTGCGGCGCCTTAGGGGTTTATATGCCGCGCCGCAGCCTAGGGTTAGGGCGCCGGCGGCGGACGACCGAGATGAAGCCGCGGCTTGGCGAGGCGATATGGAGGGCATCCAACAGGGCCAGCGCATCGGCAAGGGTTCAGGGCGAGGCCTTGGGTGCGCGCGCGACCGCAGGAGTGCGCGCCAGCTCGGGCGCCCGTCGAGCCCGTCACATCGATGCTCACGCGCGGTGCGCGTGCCCTGTACGGCCAGAGGTGGAAGAAAGGGGCACAAGCGCCACTGACGGGCATGGCCGGTTTGGCAGCGTCAGAAGGATAAGGGCGACGGCGCTGCAGGTGTTAGGCTGCCCTGGGTCGGTTGCTGGGCTGGCCCGGCTAGCTTGGTGGGCCGGCGCGAGAGGTGAAGGTTTGGTGGTTCGCAGGCCAGGAGTTAAGGGATCTCTGGTAAACTCCCGCTAGAGTTAGCTGGCCTAAGTTAGAAGTTAGCTTAGAAAAGGGTTTTGAATTTAGGTTCGATTATAGTTTGAATTTGAATTCCATTCAAATTCAAACCTCACACAATTTGAAACTCCAAATTAAAATCCAAAAAGATCCAACTCACAATTTAAACCATAATTTGAAAATAATTTTTATAGGGTTTGTATTTTTAATGGGATTTAAGGTGAGAGGCTAGCAAATTGGGATCAAATTTGGTAGCACACAAGTCCAAACAAAAAGTTTTAAATTTTTGCGAAAATTCACACATGGTAAATCATTCAAATTTCTGGTATGTTACAGTTATGCATTAAACTATGGTCAGTATGTGGAGGAGGGACCGTCGGAGTGACGAAATGCATCATTCTGGCTTCCGTTTGAGCAAGTAATTCTCGGTTCCAAAGGCACCTAAACGGGCCGAAAAAGGCCCGAAACGTGTACCCTACGGTCCAAAAATCAATGAAAACCTCGCCAAATGTCTTCTAGAAGGAGTCTGTGCTCATCAGGGATGTTGCAAAAAAATTGACCCGAGTGCCGAAAATCGTGTGCTACCCACGAAAATGGCGCGAAACGGACGTATTCGAAAAAACGCACCTGCAAACCCTTCTGGCGCTCTCGGTTCTAAAGGCACCTAAACGGGCTGAAAAAGGCCTGAAACGTGTACCCTACGGTCCAAAAATCAATGAAAACCTCGCCAAATGTCTTCTACAAGGACTCTGTGCACATCCGGGATGTTGCAAAAAAAATTGACCCGAGTGCTGAAAATTGTGTGCTATAACCCACGAAAATGGCCCGAAACGCACGTTTTCGCGAAAACGCACCTCAAACCCTTCAGGCCCGGAGACATACCCCTGGTGCTGTTATGCATTAAACTATGGTCGGTACGTGGAGGAGGGACCGTCGGAGTGACGAAATGCATCATTCTGGCGTCCGTTTGAGCAAGTAATTCTCAGTTCCAAAGGCACCTAAACGTGCCGAAAAAGGCCTGAAATGTGTACCCTACGGTCCAAAAATTAATGAAAACCTCGCCAAATGTCTTCTACAAGGACTCTGTGCACATCCGGGATGTTGCAAAAAACTTGACCCGAGTGCTGAAAATCGTGTGCTATAACCCACGAAAATGGCCCGAAACAGACGTTTTCGCGAAATGCACCTGCAAAACCTTTTGGCCTGTAGACATACCCTGGTGCTGTTATGCATTAAACTATGGTCGGTACATGGAGGAGGGACCGTTGTAGTGACGAAATGGATCATTCTGGCTTCCGTTTGAGCAAGTAATTCTAGGTTCCAAAGGAACCTAAACGGGCCGAAAAAGGCCCGAAACGTGTACCCTATGGTCCAAAAATCAATGAAAACCTCGCCAAATGTCTACTACAAGGAGTCTGCGCACATCCGGAATGATGCAAAAAAATTGACCGGAGTGCTGAAAATTGTGTGCTATAACCCACGAAAATGGCCCGAAACGCACGTTTTCGCGAAAACGCACCTGAAACCCTTCTGGCCCGGGGACATACCCCTGGTGCTGTTATGCATTAAACTATGGTCGGTACGTGGAGGAGGGACCGTCGGAGCGACGAAATGCATCATTCTGGCTTCCGTTTGAGCAAGTAATTCTCGGTTCCAAAGGCACCTAAACGGGCCGAAAAAGGCCCGAAACGTGTACCCTACGGTCCAAAAATCAGTGAAAACCTCGCCAAATGTCTTCTAGAAGGAGTTTGTGCACATCCTGGATGTTGCAAAAAAATTGACCCGAGTTCTGAAAATCGTGTGCTACCCACGAAAATGGCCCGGAACGGACGTTTTCGCGAAAACGCACCTGCAAACCCTTCTGGCGTTATCGGTTCTAAAGGCACCTAAACGGGCCGAAAAAGGCCTGAAACGTGTACCCTACGGTCCAAAAATCAATGAAACCTCGCCAAATGTCTTCTACAAGGACTCGGTCCACATCCGGGATGTTGCAAAAAAAATTGACCGAAGTGCTGAAAATCGTGTGCTATAACCCACGAAAATGGCCCGAAACGCACGTTTTCGCAAAAACGCACCTCAAACCCTTCAGGCCCGGAGACATACCCATGTTGCTGTTATGCATTAAACTATGGTCGGTACGTGGAGGAGGGACCGTCAGAGTGACGAAATGCATCATTCTGGCGTCCGTTTGAGCAAGTAATTCTCGGTTCCAAAGGCACCTAAACGGGCCGAAAAAGGCCTGAAACGTGTACCCTACGGTCAAAAAATCAATGAAAACCTTGCCAAATGTCTTCTACAAGGACTCTGTGCACATCCGAGATGTTGCAAAAAACTTGACCCGAGTGCTGAAAATCGTGTGCTATAACCCACGAAAATGGCCCGAAACAGACGTTTTCGCGAAAACGCACCTGCAAAACCTTCTGGCCTGTAGACATACCCCTGGTGCTGTTATGCATTAAACTATGGTCGGTACGTGGAGGAGGGACCGTCGTAGTGACGAAATGCATCATTCTGGCTTCCGTTTGAGCAAGTAATTCTCGGTTCCAAAGGAACCTAAACGGGCCGAAAAAGGCCCGAAACGTGTACCCTACGGTCCAAAAATCAATGAAAACCTCGCCAAATGTCTTCTACAAGGAGTCTGTGCACATCCGGGATGTTGCAAAAAAATTGACCGGAATGCTGAAAATCGTGTGCTATAACCCACGAAAATGGCCCGAAACGCACGTTTTCGCGAAAACTCACCTGCAAACCCTTCTGGCCCGGGGACATACCCCAGGTGCTGTTATGCATTAAACTATGGTCAGTATGTCGAGGAGGGACCGTCGGAGTGACGAAATGCATCATTCTGACTTCCGTTTGAGCAAGTAATTCTCGGTTCCAAAGGCAGCTAAACGGACCGAAAAAGGCCCGAAACGTGTACCCTACGGTCTAAAAATCAATGAAAACCTCGCCAAATGTCATCTAGAAGGAGTTTGTGTCCATCCGAGATGTTGCAAAAAAATTGACCCTAGTGCTGAAAATCGTGTGCTATAACCCACGAAAATGGCCCGAAACGGACGTTTTCGCGAAAACGCACCTGCAAACCCTTCTGGACCGGGGACATACCCCTGGTTCTGTTATGCATTAAACTATGGTTGGTACGTGGAGGAGGGACCGTCAGAGTGACGAAATGCATCATTCTGGCTTCCGTTTGAGCAAGTAATTCTCGGTTCCAAAGGCACCTAAACGGGCAGAAAAAGGCCCGAAACGTGTACCCTACGGTCCAAAAATCAATGAAAACCTCGCCAAATGTCTTCTAGAAGGAGTCTGTGCTCATCAAGGATGTTGCAAAAAAATTGACCCGAGTGCTGAAAATCGTGTGCTATAACCCACGAAAATGGCCCGAAACGGACGTTTTCGCGAAAACGCACCTGCAAATCCTGCTGGCCTGTAGACATACCCCTGGTGCTATTATGCATTAAACTATGGTCGGTACATGGAGGAGGGACCGTCGGAGTGACGAAATGCATCATTCTGGCTTCCGTTTGAGCAAGTAATTCTCGGTTCCAAAGGCACCTAAACAGGCTGAAAAAGGCCTGAAATGTGTACCCTACAGTCCAAAAATCAATGAAAACCTCGCCAAATATCTTCTACAAGGACTCTGTGCACATCCGGGATGTTGCAAAAAAATTTGACCCGAGTGCTGAAAATCGTGTGCTATAACCCACGAAAATTGCCCGAAACGCACGTTTTCGCGAAAACGCACCTGCAAACCCTGCTGGCCTGTAGACATACCCCTGGTGCTGTTATGCATTAAACTATGGTCGGTACATGGAGGAGGGACCGTCGGATTGACGAAATGCATCATTCTGGCTTCCGTTTGAGCAAGTAATTCTCGGTTCCAAAGGCACCTAAACGGGCCGAAAAAGGCCCGAAACGTGTACCCTACGGTCCAAAAATCAATGAAAACCTCGCCAAATGTCTTCTAGAAGGAGTTTGTGCACATCCGGGATGTTGTAAAAAAATTTGACCCGAGTGCTGAAAATCGTGTGCTGTAACCCACGAAAATGGCCCGAAACGCACGTTTTCGCGAAAACGCACCTGCAAACCCTTCTGGCCCGGAGACATACCCCTGGTGCTGTTATGCATTAAGCTATGGTTGGTACATGGAGGAGGGACCATCGGAGTGACGAAATGCATCATTCTGGCGTCCGTTTGAGCAAGTAATTCTCGGTTCCAAAGGCACCTAAACGGGTGAGGACCATGTGTGGTTCGAGGACCGATGGATGGTCACTTCCTGGTGTGATGAGTGATTGACAATGTTGTGTGGACTAATTCTTGGCTAAGTATTGCAGGTGCAGGTTGCGGCTTGACTGGTGTTGGTGCAGGTGAAGAACAAGTGCGAAAGGTCATTGCCGGTGAGGCCTCCAGGTGTGGAAAAGACAAGTAGGCTTCGTTCGAGGGACCCGGTGGCCAGCGGAGTCAAGTGCGGGCCGCATGGTGGCAAGAACGGCAAGATGAAGTCATGGACAGTTTCTTGGTTGAGCCTCAAAACCAAGGTCGAGCCGGGACTACGTGGGAGCCGAGTCATGAGTGGCGATTGACGGAGGCTACACCGAGTTCGCGGGGTTTCCGGTGGTTCACCAGAAAACCACTGGGTTCCTTGGTTGATCCACAAAGCCAAGACCGAAGAACCGAAGACGGAAGTGCAGCAGCATCGGACCGGTCTGACCGGTGGGTACCGGTCTGACCGGTGGGGAGCACCGGTCTGACCGGTGTGCGATGACGCAGTCCGGAGACTTCGAAGTGGAGGACACGCGTCGGGATCGCAAGGCTTGCGTCGAGGCTAAGCAAGTTTGCGGTCGCTGGGCATCCGTCCGATGGAGCGATGACAAAGATTTCCGAATTCGCCCTCGAGGGGCATGTATCCCTAATTAGCTAGTAAGGGTATTTTAGACATTCGGTTGCCTCCATATAACCCAAGTGGTGAGAGGATGGTAGCTCTCGATTGGAATCCTAGCTCATTTGGTTTTCCTATTTTCCCTTCCTATTTTCCCTAGGATTTCTATAGGACTAGCTTGAGAGCTTCATGGTGAGATCTTGTGAGAGGGATGGATGATCGGGCGGCAAGCTAGACCTTGTATGAACCTCTTTGTGATGTATAGATGATTCGGTGTGGTTCCTCAAGGCTTGGATGTGTTGTTCCTGTTCGTTTTTTTGGTGATTTTTGGAGCCCTTTCTTGGCGATTTTCTTGGAAAGATTTCGAGGCCGTTCTCTTAAGGATTTGTTGGGGGATGTATGCATGAACCCTTCGTGGTTCTTTTCCCTTTGATTCCTTTCCCAAATCCGTGAGAAAAGGGGCTCGATTTTGGGGTTTTCGTTGTCCTAGGGTTTGGTGTGTTCTTGGCGGAAATCCTTCGATTCCTCTTGATTCAACGAGTTTTGGTGGACCATAACTTGGCTATGGAGTGCCCATGAGGTGTTCCTACTATCCCCAAAGTCTTGTTCGGATCCGTGGAGCGAATCAGGAGATCGGGAGTTGGATTTGGAGGAGTTGACCCGCGGGTTCTGTTCATCCCGAGCTGCCCAGGTTACACCGGTCTGACCGGTGCTCGTGACCGGTCTAACTGGTGAGAGCCCTTTGTGGGATTTGCCTTAGGTGAGTTGCTTAACTTGTGTGTTTTTGGGTCGTGTTCGTGCTGGTCAGTTCTTGGCAGTTTTGGAGGTGTTTTGCTTGGGTTTGTGAAGGGTTCTTCTTCCTTGTAGGTTGTGTTTTGGGGGTGTTCTTATTCCAGGGCCTAGAGAAGTCTGGAACATTTGTTGTGCGGCTGCTGTAGCCACTGGCCTGACCGGCTCTGTCCATCGGTCTGACCGGTGTCACCGGTCTGACCGGCGCAGGCCATCGGTCTGACCGGTGTAGCACAGGCAGCAAGCCGTGCAAGTTTCCGCTGTGTGTGTTAGTGAGTTTTGGCTCGGAAGGTTGTTTGTTGGTTCCTAGGATCAGTAGCACTCCAGTGGCTACGTGGTCTTGACCAACTTGGGTAGTTTAGTCGGAGACGTGTGTTGGAAGCCGTGTTCATCTTGTTGGAGCCTCTATCTCCTTCGAGAAGAATTTTTATCGGCTCCCATTCACTCCCCCCCTCTCTGGTTCACCGTTTCGGTCCTTCAAGTGGTATCAGAGCCGGTTACGGGTCTTGATTGACTCTAACCAGTCTAAGATCCAAGGATGGCGTACCAGGAATGGGGTTCGGGTCCTCCACACTTCGATGGCAAAAACTACCAGATGTGGAGTAAGCGGATGGCAACGTTCCTCCGCGGAAAGGGTCAGATCCTTTGGGATGTCACGGTGGACACAGGCTATGTCTAGCCGATGAACTTCCTTGCTCCAGGATCGAGGGACATGTTCGACGCCAACAACAAGGCGGTCGACTACTTGTTTCGTGCTCTGTGTCAGCCTGAATTCGATCGGGTGCACACGGAGAGCTTGGCTTGTAGAATCTGGTCGGTGTTGAAGGAAGCTCATGTTGGAAACGCCCAGGTTCAGGCTCGGATGTATGCGACTTACCGGAGAGAGTACGAGAACTTCACTCATCTCCCCGGTGAGTCCATCGATGCCTTGTTTCAGAGGTTCACGGTTGTGGTGAACAACATGAGGGCCAATGTGGACGTGCTCCCGTACGATGATCATGATAGAGCTGTCAAGCTCTTACACTCGTTGGATCGTATGGTTTGGGGCGGAAAGTTCGAGGCCATTGTGGAGTCGGAGAAGTATGACACTCTGACCGTGAACGAGCTGTTCTCGAAGCTCAAGTCGGCTGAGGTGGATCAGGGCATGACAACCAAGATTGACGGCCCGACTGACTCTCATAGTCTCGCCCTCATCGGTGGCTCAAAAGGAAAGTCTAACGCTAACCCATCCACCAGGATGTTCTCCTTGTCCTCTTTGATGTCTGTGCCAGATGAGGAGTTCGACATGTTTGGAGAGGACAAGCTGGCGCTGCTGACGAGGCGGTTCGAGAGGTTGCACGAGAACCGGGTGAACATGAGGAGGAACACGAGGACATGCTTCCTGTGCGGCAAGCCAGGACACTTCGTCGCTGACTGCCCCAAGAAGGTCGAGAACAAGGACAGCTACAAGCACAAGTCGAAGACAGATGGCAAGTACCGATCAAGGCGCGACCACAAGCAGAAGCACAAGAGCAAGCACAAGGATGAGCGACGATCAAGGAAGAAAGAGAGCCGAGGCAAGGCCCGAGCGATGGTTGGAGCGAGCGACATCGACTCCAGTTCCGCGTACTCCACCTCGAGCTCGAGCAGCAGTGAAGATGAAGGTGATCGGCGCAAGGGCAGGAAGTCGTCCAAGAACCTAAGCGGGCTGAGCTGCTTCGCTAGAGACGGCTTCTGCACCATGGCACTTAACTCAGGCAGCAAGAAGAGCAACCAGAGCGACTCGGACTCCGACTCCGACGACGAGGTGCGTGATGAACTTCCCTTCTTGCGTCAGGAGAATGAACGGCTTGGCTTGTTGCTTGATAATCGTGATGATATGCATAGAGAGGCTAAGAAGATGAGGAAAGAGCTTAGGGCTTCGCTTGAGGATGCTAGGACTAGAGTGGCTGAGTTAGAAACACAGAACTTGGATGCTAAATTTGAAATTGACTCGCTTAAGGCCTCACCTGTTGTTTCTGATGAAGTTGAATGTGCTGATTGTTCTATTTTTCTAGCTGATCTTGCTATGTTTAAGGAAAAGCATGCCTCCAAGTGTGAGGAACTAGATGTGCTTAGGGTTGAAGTGGCTGAGCTTAAGTCTAGACCTGCTTTGCTAGGTGCTTGAACTTCTTGCCCTGTTTTGCATGGAAAAATTGATGAGATGCATGCTTACACTGTTTCGCTTGAGGCTAAGTTGAAAGAACCTATTCCCACTTCTTGCTCTACCTGTGAACTGCATGCTTTGAAGAATCTAGAACTTGCACATTATGTTGATCGTTTGCAGGATGAGAATGATGAGTTGAGAAAGTTGATGGGTTGGTTGTCTGGTCATGAGCCTCAATTGAGGATAATGATCGAGACATATAAACGCCAGGATGGTGAGGGGCTTGGGGCAAACAAGGTTGGTAAGGGAAGTGGTGAGAATATTCCAGAGCCACTAAAAACCCACCACAAAAATGCTTTTGTCCCTAAACCGAACTATCTTAGGAACCGACTAGACACAACCCCAGCTCCACCCGTGTTTCCCCCGCAAACCGACGATTTCCAAAAACCCATCAAGTTCATGAGCACTTCGGGAAAAGTGTTCTTTGGGAAAGAGAGTGAGAAACCAAGTGAGGAGAAACCGGTTGAGAAGCCGAGTGGAGAGAAACCAAATGAACAGCTCCATCCCAAGCCTAAGCCTAAGCCCATAAAGTTTCATTGTGGCTATTGTGGGAGAGATGGTCACAAAGATGAGTTTTGCTTCAAGAGGAGGCGTGAGGAGAGAATGGCGAAGGAGTGGGCTAACAAGGACAAGTACCACCCTTCCAATGGTGTACTTGAGCCTCGTGTGCAGATGCCCAGGGCCAAGGCGAGTGTGAGGACAATTCCGGCTTGGGGAGAGCGAAAGGTTGCAGGAGGTGCTGCTGGCCGGGCTACACCGGTCAGACCGGTGTGCCACACCGGTCAGACCGGTGCAGGTCTGGACAGACAGCATTTTGGGTTTCGTGCTCATACAGATGCTAGGGTTGGTTCAGGGGGTCGTGGTTCTGGTGGTTTGTCTAGAGAATTTGCAGGTGGTCAGTTTGCTAGGCGTTCTCCCCCTCGTTCTCAATACGGGGATGGGAGGAGTCGTAGCTTTGAGATGGAAAGGAGGAACGGTCCACAGTCTTCCTTTCGTGGTTTTGGTCCTCCTCCAGTTAGGGAGGGCTGGTTCCCTCATAGTGGTTACCATGGTGGTGTTCGTGGAGGTAGCTTTGATAGGAGGAATGTTTTGGATTGTGCTAACCCTACTTTGGAGCAAATGGCTCGGCATTGGTTTTACTCTTTTGGTACTAACCCCAGTGCTGAGTCGTTTGTTCACTCACGTGCTCGTTTTTGAATTTCAGGTGGGAGACTTGAAGAACATTTGGTTGATTGACTCTGGTTGCTCGAGGCATATGACTGGAGACAAGGGGTGGTTCTCAAGTCTCGTCCCGGTGGTGACAAAGAGGTACATCACCTTTGGGGACAATGGGCGAGGGCGTGTGCTGTCAGAAGGTGAGATTAAGGTGAGTGACAACATCACTCTCAGGCGTGTTGCTCTTGTTCAATCGCTTGGATACAATTTGCTTTCCGTGTCCCAGCTATTGGATGAGGGTTTTGAGGTGTTGTTTCGGCCTGGTGTTTCTCGGATTTTGGATTCTCGAGGGGACCTTGTCTGTATGGTCGTTCCCGAGGGTCAGGTGTTTCGAGCTGATTTTTCTCAGTCTTCTGGTGTTGAGCGTTGTTTCTTGGCTGGTTCTTCGAGTGAGTTGTGGAAGTGGCATAGGAAGTTGGGTCACTTGAACTTTGACCTTTTGTCTCGCTTGAGTAAACTCAATTTGGTCCGAGGATTGCCACGGTTGAGGCTTGAAAAAGAGTTGGTTTGTGCGCCGTGTAGGCATGCCAAGATGGTAGCCTCTTCTCACCTGCCTCTCACCGATGTGATGACTAAGCGTCCATGCGAGCTGCTCCATATGGACCTTGTTGGCCCAGCTCATGTGCGATATGCGGGTGGGAAGTGGTACGTCCTTGTTGTGGTGGATGACTACTCTCGGTATGCGTGGGTGTTCTTTCTTGAGGAGAAAGGGGAGACGTTTGGTTTTGTTCGAGATCTTGTCTTGAGGTTGAGGAATGAGAGGCACGGAGATGCCATACGAGCAATCCGTAGTGACAATGGCTCGGAATTCAGAAACTCTCGTTTTGAAACCTTTTGCCATGACTTGGGTCTTGAACATCAGTTTTCGAGTCCGTATATGCCTCCCCAGAATGGTGTTGTGGAAAGGAAAAATAGAACCTTGTGTGAGATGGCTCGGACGATATTTGATGAGCATAGGACTCCGAGAAGGTTCTGGGCTGAGGCGGTGAATACCGCGTGCTATGTTTCGAACAGGATCTACCTCAGAGTGCATAAGAAGAAAACCTGTTACGAGTTGATGCACGGTCGCACACCCAAGGTGAGTCACTTCCATGTTTTTGGTTGCAAGTGCTTTATCCTTAAGAAAGGGAAGAAGTTGGATAAGTTTGAGGCTAGGTCGGTCGATGGTATTTTCTTTGGTTATGCATCTCACTCTAGAGCATATCGTGTGCTAAATCTTGAAACTAACCAAATCGTGGAGACTTGCGAGGTAACCTTCGACGAGACACAGCCACGTAGTCAGCTTGTCTTTGAGTGTGCAGGTGATGATGAACTTGGCGAGGAGATCTTTCAGGAGGAGGAGCATGAACATGGAGATGATGAAGATGGTGGTGTGGTGCCCACGGCTGAGCATGTACCTACTACTTCGACTACGGTGATGAATGGCCCCTCTCCCACACCTACGACGACAAACCAAGATCAAGGAGAAGCATTTGTTGAGGGGGAGGTAGCATCAAGGCGAGAACGTCCCCGGTGAGTACAAGTGGATCACCCAGCTTCAAGGATCATCGGCGACATGAACGAACGTACTACACGGTCGAGGGTTCGAAACAATTCTCATTTTGCTCATGCTGCTTTTGTTGCCACCTTTGAGCCCAAAGACATTGGACACACACTATCTGATCATAATTGGGTTAATTCGATGCATGAGGAGTTGGAGAACTTTGAGAGGAATCAGGTTTGGGAATTGGTTGACCCTCCCCCAGGGTGTAAGCCGATTGGGACAAAATGGGTGTGGAAGAACAAAGAGGGAGAGAAAGGTGAAGTAGTGAGAAACAAGTCAAGGCTTGTTGCTCAGGGGTTTAGTCAGAAAGAGGGGATCGACTACGAGGAGACCTTTGCTCCCGTAGCCCATTTGGAGGCGATCAGGATCCTTCTAGCTTTTTCCGTGGCTAAAGGGTTCAAGTTACACCAGATGGATGTGAAGAGTGCCTTCTTGAATTGTGTATTGGAGGAAGAAGTGTATGTGAGGCAACCACCGGGGTTTGAGAGTGAGAAGTACCCCCACAGGGTGTACAAGTTGAGGAAGGCGCTGTATGGGTTGAAGCAGGCGCCTAGAGCTTGGTATGGTAGGTTGAGGGGGTTCCTGTTTGAGCGAGGATTTGAGATGGGGAAGGTCGATCAGACTTTGTTTCTCCTCAGGCAGGGCAGAGATATCCTGATTGTGCAGGTGTACGTGGATGATATTGTCTTTGGTTGCTCGTCTAACTCTCTTGTTGCAAGGTTTGCAGAGGATATGAGCAGGGAATTTGAGATGAGCATGATCGGTGAGTTGCAGTTCTTCCTCGGGCTACAAATCATGCAATCAAAGGAAGGAACATTTGTGCACCAAGCTAAGTACACCAAGGACATTGTGAGGAAGTTCAAGATGGAGGATTCCATGGCCATGGCGACACCTATGAGTACGACTACAGCTCTTGATGCGGATGAGGAAGGTGAACACGTGGACCAGAAGGAGTACCGGAGCATGATCGGGTCACTCCTCTACTTGACGGCAACGAGGCCGGACATCCAGTTCTCGGTATGTCTGTGCGCTCGTTTTCAAGCGTATCCAAGGACTTCGCATCAGCAAGCGGTCAAGCGCATATTCAGGTACTTGCGTCACACTCCCGACTTCGGCCTTTGGTACTCCGCGTCTTCTTCTTTGGCGCTTCATGGTTTTTCGGACGCGGATTTTGCCTTGTGTCGGTTGGATAGGAAGTCCACTTCTGGGACTTGCCAGTTTTTGGGATCTTCTTTGGTGTCTTGGTCTTCCCGCAAACAGTCGAGTGTTGCTCAATCCACTACCGAGGCAGAGTACGTTGCCGCAGCTAGTTGTTGCTCTCAGCTCCTTTGGATCACATACACCATGAGTGACTTTGGTGAGGAGTATACCCATGTCCCACTTCAATGTGATAGCACCAGTGCCATAAGTGTTGCAAAGAACCCAGTGCTCCATTCCAAAACCAAGCACATAGAAGTGAGGTATCATTTTCTGAGAGACAACGTAGAGAAAGGGAAGATAGCTTTGATCCATGTACCCACACATGACCAACTAGCCGATATTTTCACCAAACCCCTAGATCAAGCAACTTTCACTCGTTTGCGGGGGGAGCTTGGTGTGTGTTTGATTTCTTGAGTTGGGTGTGTGGGAGCTCCTTTGTAGCATATGTATAGCTTTCCTTTGTGCATTTCTTGCATTTGGCATGGCATATGTAACATGATGTATAGGCATCCTTGTATCTTAGATTGCATGCCCTTTGTATCATATGCATTGGTTAGGAAAAGCTTCTTCTATATACATTGTTCACCATGGAATGATATGTATGTCTTTGTGAGCTTGTTTGGTAAGCTATGGTTAGTTTGGCTTAGCTCTTGATAATCTTGGTTTATATCCATGGTTGATGGCTATGTTTTCGAAAAGTGTCATATGTATGCTCTCTTGTGAGTAAATGCCTTTATATGATCTTGACATGTTTTAGTGGTTTGACTATGCTTAATTTGTGGTTTGGATAGCTTATTTTGATCATATGGGGCCAAAGGCTCATTTGCCATCATGAATGTTTAGCCCTCATGCTTTATCTTGTGGAGGGGCATAAGTTCCTTTTTGTCGCAAAGACATTTCATGTACCAAATATGAATCTGAAAATGAAATGTAAATTGCTTGGAAAATGTGCTCCCATGTCATATGTGCTAAATTTAATTTGCTTTGGGTGCTAAACCGTTGCATGATGCCTACCAATGAGAAGTCTCATATATAGAAGTAGGCACATGGCTCGGTGGCTTTGACATGACATGAGGTGCTTGTGGGTGTTTGTGATGGTCTTATGATTAGAATGGTCGTCCTAGCATGAAGTTTGTGTGGCTTTGCCATTTTGATATGTTTTGCTCATGTTTAGGACTTTGCTCATGAGAGGGTAAATTTTCGCAAAATTGCTCAATTCTATCTTAGCTTCGTCCAATGGTTGTGAAACTTGGTGATCATGAAGTTGATGTCATTACGAAGCTATAGCGTATCTAACTTGCTCATTTGGACATGTGTAGCATCCTATGTTGAATTTTGTCTATTTGAGAAGCTCTAGGTTGAATTTTTTTTGCATTTTTGGCTTGATTCATGCATTGTCAACAAGGGGGAGAAGTTTGATCTTGTTTTGGGCTACCGGATGCATTTAGAAGGTTTTCAGGTGGTTTCGAGCCATTTCTGGGCTCTGTTGTGCACCGGTCTGACCGGTTGAGGTCACCGGTCTGACCGGTCAGAGTGCTGGTCCTGTGCACATGTTGAGCACCGGTCTGACCGGTGGTGGTGACCGGTCTGACCGGTGAGAGCTGAGCTGATGCAGCTGCTCTGTTTTCTTCAAGTGGTTGGCATGCATTCGTCCAGGGGGAGTTGCATTGGTTCAGGGGGAGCTTGCATGTGTGCAGGGGGAGCTCTTTGTGGTTTTCGAGCTTTGGTTTGGTGGTTTGCGCTCTTTGCTTGAGCATAGTTTTGTCTCGGATGTGTCGAGCCGTTGCCCTTGCCTAAGGGGTCCGAGACTTGTCTTCTTCAAGTGATCTTTCTCTTTGCCTTTCTTTGGCTTTCGATCGCTTGTTGGAGTTTCTTTTTATTCGTTTCTTTTCTTTTTCTTTTCTCTCATGTTACTATATGTGTGTGTTGTCAATGCACTCATCAAGGGGGAGATTGAGGACCATGTGTGGTTCGAGAACCGGTGGATGGTCGCTTCCTGGTGTGATGAGTGATTGACAATGTTGTGTGGACTAATTCTTGGCTAAGTATTGCAGGTGCAGGTTGCGGCTTGACTGGTGTTGGTGCAGGTGAAGAACAAGTGCGAAAGGTCATTGCCGGTGAGGCCTCCAGGTGTGGAGAAGACAAGTAGGCTTCGTTCGAGGGACCCGGTGGCCAGCGGAGTCAAGTGCGGGCCGCATGGTGGCAAGAACGGCAAGATGAAGTCATGGACGGTTTCATGGTTGAGCCTCAAAACCAAGGTCGAGCCGGGACTACGTGGGAGCCGAGTCAAGAGTGGCGATTGGCGGAGGCTACACCGAGTTCGCGGGGTTTCCGGTGGTTCACCAGAAAACCACTGGGTTCCTTGGTTGATCCACAAAGCCAAGACCGAAGAACCGAAGACGGAAGTGCAGCAGCATCGGACCGGTCTGACTGGTGGGTCTGACCGGTGGGTACCGGTCTGACCGGTGGGGAGCACCGGTCTGATCGGTGTGCGACGACGCAGTCCGGAGACTTCGAAGCGGAGGACACGCGTCGGGATCGCAAGGCTTGCATCGAGGCTAAGCAAGTTTGCGGTCGCTGGGCATCCGTCCGATGGAGCGATGACAAAGATTTCTGAATTCGCCCTCGAGGGGCATGTATCCCTAATTAGCTAGTAAGGGTATTTTAGACTTTCGGTTGCCTCCATATAACCCAAGTGGTGAGAGGATGGCAGCTCTCGATTGGAACCCTAGCTCATTTGGTTTTCCTATTTTCCCTTCCTATTTTCCCTAGGATTTCTATAGGACTAGCTTGAGAGCTTCATGGTGAGATCTTGTGAGAGGGATGGATGATCGGGCGGCAAGCTAGACCTTGTATGAACCTCTTTGTGATGTATAGATGATTCGGCGTGGTTCCTCAAGGCTTGGATGTGTTGTTCCCGTTCGTTTTTTTTGGTGATTTTTGGAGCCCTTTCTTGGCGATTTTCTTGGAGAGATTTCGAGGCCGTTCTCTTGGGGATTTGTTGGGGGATGTATGCATGAACCCTTCGTGGTTCTTTTCCCTTTGATTCCTTTCCCAAATCCGTGAGAAAAGGGGCTCGATTTTGGGGTTTTCGTTGTCCTAGGGTTTGGTGTGTTCTTGGCGGAAATCCTTCGATTCCTCTTGATTCAACGAGTTTTGGTGGACCATAACTTGGCTATGGAGTGCCCATGAGGTGTTCCTACTATCCCCGAAGGCTTGTTCGGATCCGTGGAGCGAATCGGGAGATCGGGAATTGGATTTGGAGGAGTTGACCCGTGGGTTCTGTTCATCCCGAGCTGCCCAGGTTACACCGGTCTGACCGGTGCTCGTGACCGGTCTAACCGGTGAGAGCCCTTTGTGGGATTTGCCTCGGGTGAGTTGCTTAACTCGTGTGTTTTTGGGTCGTGTTGGTGCTGGTCAGTTCTTGGCAGTTTTGGAGGTATTTTGCTTGGGTTTGTGAAGGGTTCTTCTTCCTTGTAGGTTGTGTTTTGGGGGTGTTCTTGTTCCAGGGCCTAGAGAAGTCACTGAGGCTCTCTGGAACATTTGTTGTGCGGCTGCTGTAGCCACCGGCCTGACCGTCTCTGTCCATCGGTCTGACCGGTGTCACCGGTCTGACCGGCTCAGGCCATCGGTCTGACCGGTGTAGCACAGGCAGCAAGCCGTGCAAGTTTCCGCTGTGTGTGTTGGTGAGTTTTGGCTCGGAAGGTTGTTTGTTGGTTCCTAGGATCAGTAGCACTCCAGTGGCTACGTGGTCTTGACCAACTTGGGTAGTTGAGTCGGAGACGTGTGTTGGAAGCCGTGTTCATCTTGTTGGAGCCTCTATCTCCTTCGAGAAGAATTTTTATCGGCTCCCATTCACTCCCCCCTCTCTGTTTCGCCGTTTCGGTCCTTCAACGGGCCGAAAAAGGCCTGAAACGTGTACCCTACGGTCCAAAAATCAATGAAAACCTCACCAAATATCTTCTACAAGGACTCTGTGCACATCCGGGATGTTGCAAAAAACTTGACCCGAGTGCTGAAAATCGTGTGCTATAACCCACGAAAATGGCCCGAAACGGACATTTTCGCGAAAACGCACCTGCAAAACCTTTTGGCCTGTAGACATACCCCTGGTGCTGTTATGCATTAAACTATGGTCGGTACGTGGAGGAGGGACCGTCGGAGTGACGAAATGCATCATTCTGGCTTCCGTTTGAGCAAGTAATTCTCGGTTCTAAAGGCACCTAAACAGGCCGAAAAAGGCCTGAAACGTGTACCCTACGGTCCAAAAATCAATGAAAACCTCGCCAAATGTCTTCTACGAGGACTCTGTGCACATCCGGGATGTCGTAAAAAAATTTGACCCGAGTGCTGAAAATCGTGTGCTATAACCCATGAAAATTGCCTGAAACGCACGTTTTCGCGAAAACGCACCTGCAAACCCTGCTGGCCTGTAGACATACCCCTGGTGCTGTTATGCATTAAACTATGGTCGGTAAGTGGAGGAGGGACCGTCGGAGTGACGAAATGCATCATTCTGGCTTCCGTTTGAGCAAGTAATTCTCGGTTCCAAAGGCACCTAAACGGGCCAAAAAAGGCCTGAAACGTGTACCCTACGGTCCAAAAATCAATGAAAACCTCGCCAAATGTCTTCTACGAGGACTCTGTGCACATCCGGGATGTCGCAAAAAAATTTGACCCGAGTGCTGAAAATCGTGTGTTATAACCCACGAAAATTGCTTGAAACGCACGTTTTTGCGAAAACACACCTGCAAACCCTTCTGGCCCGGAGACATACCCCTGGTGCTGTTATACATTAAACTATGTTTGGTACGTGGAGGAGGGACCGTCGGAGTGACGAAATGCATCATTTTGGCGTCCGTTTGAGCAAGTAATTCTCGGTTCCAAAGGAACCTAAACGGACCGAAAAAGGCCCGAAACGTGTACCCTACGGTCCAAAAATCAATGAAAACCTCGCCAAATGTCTTCTAGAAGGAGTTTGTGCACATCCGGGATGTTGCAAAAAAATTGACCCGAGTGCTGAAAATCGTGTGCTATAACCCACGAAAATGGCCCGAAACGTACGTTTTCGCGAAAACGCACCTGCAAACCCTTCTGGCCCGGGGACATACCCCTGGTGCTGTTATGCATTAAACTATGGTCGGTACGTGGAGGAGGGACCGTCGGAGTGACGAAATGCATCATTCTGGCTTCCGTTT
This sequence comes from Cenchrus fungigraminus, assembly GCA_036936925.1. Lineage (NCBI taxonomy): Eukaryota > Viridiplantae > Streptophyta > Magnoliopsida > Poales > Poaceae > Cenchrus > Cenchrus fungigraminus. The sequence goes on along the minus strand of CM072770.1, from coordinate 266,881 downwards.
GAGCAAGTAATTCTAGGTTCCAAAGGCACCTAAACGGGCCGAAAAAGGCCCGAAACATGTACCCTACGGTCCAAAAATCAATGAAAACCTCGCCAAATGTCTTCTGGAAGGAGTCTGTGCACATCCGGGATGTTGCAAAAAAATTGACCCGAGTGCTGAAAATCGTGTGCTATAACCCACGAAAATGTACCCGGATGTGCACAGACTCCTTATAGCAGCCATTTGGCGAGGTTTTCATTGATTTTTGGACCATAGGGTACACGTTTCGAGCCTTTTTCGGCCCGTTTAGGTGCCTTTGGAACCAAGAATTACTTGCTCAAACGGAAGCCAGAATGATGCATTTCGTTACGTCGATGGTCCCTCCTCCATGTACCGACCACAGTTTAATACATAAGAGCACGAGGGGTATGTCTCCGGGCCAGAAGGGTTTGTAGGTGCATTTTTGAGAAAACGTGCGTTTCGGGCCATTTTCGTGGGTTATAGCACACAATTTTCAGCACTCGGGTCAATTTTTTGCAACATCCCGGATGTGCACAGAGTCCTTGTAGAAGACATTTGGCGAGGTTTTCATTGATTTTTGGACCGTAGGGTACATGTTTCAGGCCTTTTTCGGCCCGTTTAGGGCCTTTGCAACCAAGAATTACTTGCTCAAACGGAAGCCAGAATGATGCATTTTGTCACTCTGACGGACCCTCCTCCACATACCGACCATAGTTTAAAGCATAACAGCACCAGGGGTATGTCTCCGGGCCAGAAGGGTTTGCAGGTGCGTTTTCGCGCAAACGTCCGTTTCGGGCCATTTTCGTGGGTTATAGCACACGATTTTCAGCACTCGGGTCATTTTTTTTTCAACATCCCGGATGTGCACAGACTCCTTCTAGAAGACATTTGGCGAGGTTTTCATTGATTTTTGGACAGTAGGGTACACGTTTCGGGCCTTTTTTTCGGCCCGTTTAGGTGCCTTTGGAACCAAGAATTACTTGCTCAAACGGAAGCCAGAATGATGCATTTCGTTACGTTGATGGTCCCTCCTCCATGTACCGACCACAGTTTAATACATAAGAGCACCAGGGGTATGTCTCCAGGCCAGAAGGGTTTGCAGGTGCATTTTCGTGAAAACGTGCGTTTCGGGCCATTTTCGTGGGTTATAGCACACGATTTTCAGCACTCGGGTCAATTTTTTGCAACATCCCGGATGTGCACAGAGTCCTTGTAGAAGACATTTGGCGAGGTTTTCATTGATTTTTGGACCGTAGGGTACACGTTTCAGGCCTTTTTCAGCCCGTTTAGGGCCTTTGCAACTGAGAATTACTTGCTCAAACGGAAGCCAGAATGATGCATTTCGTCACTCCGACGGTCCCTCCTCCACGTACCAACCATAGTTTAATGCATAATAGCACCAGGGGTATGTCTCCGGGCTAGAAGGGTTTGCAGGTGCGTTTTCGCGCAAACGTCTGTTTCGGACCATTTTCGTGGGTTATAGCACACGATTTTCAGCACTCGGGTCATTTTTTTTTCAACATCCCGGATGTGCACAGACTCCTTCTAGAAGACATTTGGCGAGGTTTTCATTGATTTTTGGACCGTAGGGTACACGTTTCAAGCCTTTTTCAGCCCTTTTAGGGCCTTTGCAACCGAGAATTACTTGCTCAAACGGAAGCCAGAATGATGCATTTCGTCACTCTGACGGTCCCTCCTCCACGTACCGACCATAGTTTAATGCATAACAGCACCAGGGGTATGTCTACAGGCCAGAAGGGTTTGCAGGTGCGTTTTCGCGAAAACGTCCGTTTCGCGCCCTTTTCATGGGTTATAGCACACGATTTTCAGCACTCGGGTCAATTTTTTTTGCAACATCCTGGATGTGCACAGACTCCTTCTAGAAGACATTTGGCGAGGTTTTCATTGATTTTTGGACCGTAGGGTACATGTTTCGGGCCTTTTTCGACCCGTTTAGGTGCCTTTGGAACCGAGAATTACTTGGTCAAACGGAAGCCAGAATGATGCATTTCATCACTCTGACGGTCCCTCCTCCACGTACCGACCATAGTTTAATGCATAACAACACCAGGGGTATGTCTACAGGCCAGAAGGGTTTGCAGGTGTGTTTTCGCGAAAACGTCCGTTTCGAGCCATTTTCGTGGGTTATAGCACACGATTTTCAGCACTCGGGTCAATTTTTTTGCAACATCCTGGATGTGCACAGACTCCTTCTAGAAGACATTTGGCGAGGTTTTCATTGATTTTTGGACCGTAGGGTACACGTTTCGGGCCTTTTTCGGCCCGTTTATGTGCCTTTGGAACCGAGAATTACTTGCTTAAACGGAAGCCAGAATGATGCATTTCGTTACGTCGATGGTCCCTCCTCCATGTACCGACCACAGTTTAATACATAAGAGCACCAAGGGTATGTCTCCGGGCCAGAAGGGTTTGCAGGTGCATTTTCGCGAAAACGTGCGTTTCGGGCCATTTTCGTAGGTTATAGCACACGATTTTCAAGGACCGATTAGGCGACCAGAGAGGGGGGAGTGAATGGGAGCCGATAAAAATTCTCCTCAAAGAACTCGGCCTATGTCCCAATTGCAACTCCAAAAGTCACACACCAACACCAATCGCCAAGACAACGTAGTTATGGATCAACTACAAGTCCTAGGAACGATTCCTCAAAGCACACGCGGAAGCACTAGAGAAGAGGCAAAGGAACCGATCAAACTTGGCAAGAAACTGCATACAGATCGGACTGTCCGCCTAGCTGCCGCGGATTGTCCGCCAGAGAAGGGGCGGACTGTCCGGTGCACAGGGCGCGGACGGTCCGCAGTACAAAAGTCGCCTCCAACCGAAAAACAGCGTCTCTGTCTAAACGGTCCGCAGAACGGTCCGCCGACCCCTAGCGGACTGTCCGCCAGCCGCGGACTGTCCGCCAACCACGAGCGGACGGTCCGGAGAAGAACTGCGCAGAAAAACGCGAACCCGCAAAAACAGCTCCCCAAACTCGTCACCAGATCTCCCAAACGGCTGAAGCTCTTGAGGCAAGATTTTGGGGAGTTGATATGCGTCACTAGGTGATGCTATGCCCCAAAACTCTCGGCCTCTCACTCCCTAGAACGACGGGAATCGCGGATCACACGAACTCAACCACGAACAAGGAACTCCACCCAAAGACCATCGAATCGAGGAGGTTTCCCGGCATTTGAGGGGTCAAGATCATCCACAAAGAGGCACAAGGCACTCACCCATGATCCCCTCAAAGAAATCTGGAGAAAAACCCTCTCAAATCCGCGGAATCAACCGAAGAACGAAAACACCAAAGAGGCACAAAAAGACCCACGGGAATGACAACGCTGAAGCTTCTATACAAACCATGAAAGATTCATACAGGTCTAGCTTGCCTCCTCAACATCCATCCCTCTCTCAAGATCTCACCATGAAGCTCTCAAGGTAGTCCTATGGAAATCTTAGGAAAAATAGGAAGGGAAATTAGCAAGAGCAAATGAACTAGGGTTTCGAGAGGTGGCTGCCATCCTCTCTCCTCTAAGTTTATATGGAGATAGCCGAAAGACTAAAATACCCCTAAAGCTTAAACTAAGATACACGCCCACCAAGGGCACTTTGGGAATATGTCTTTGTAGCACCATCGGACGGATGCCCGGCGACCGCCCTTCGCGTAGCCTCGACGTAAGCCTTGCGATCCCGACGCGTGTCTTCCGCTTCGAAGCTTCTCGGCACGCCCAGATCCCGTCTCTCTGCCCGCCGAGCCTCTGGTCTTGGTTTTGTGGCTCAACCAAGTAACCCGGCCGGTTTTTTGGTGAACCGCCGCAAACCCCGCGTGCAGACTTCGGTTGTGAGCCGCTACCCTACACCGGCTCCAATCGACGACTTCGTCTTGCTTTTCTTGCCACCATGCGGCCCGCACTTGACCCCGCTGGCCACCGGGTCCCTCGAGTCAGGCCTACTTGTCTCTCCACTCCTCGGAGGCCCCGCAAGGCATAGACCTTTTGCGCCTGCTCTTCACCTGCACCAACGCAAATCAAGCCGCAACCTGCACCTGCAATACTCGGCCAAGAGTCAGTCCACACCACGTTGTCAATCACTCATCACAGCCAGGAGCGACCAACCACCGGTCCTCGGACGCTCTGGTCCTCGGACGCTCTGGTCCTCAGATTTTCAGCACTCGAGTCAATTTTTTGCAACATCCCGGATGTGCACAAAGTCCTTGTAGAAGACATTTGGCGAGGTTTTCATTGATTTTTGGACCGTAGGGTACACGTTTCAGGCCTTTTTCGACCCGTTTAAGGCCTTTGCAACCGAGAATTACTTGCTCAAACAGAAGCCAGAATGATGCATTTCGTCACTCCGACGGTCCCTCCTCCACGTACTGACCATAGTTTAATGCATAACAGTACCAGGGGTATGTCTCCGGGCCAGAAGGGTTTGCAGGTGCGTTTTCGCGCAAACGTCCGTTTCGGGCCATTTTCGTGGGTTATAGCACATGATTTTCAGCACTCGGGTCATTTTTTTTCAACATCCCGGATGTGCACAGACTCCTTCTAGAAGACATTTGGCGACGTTTTCATTGATTTTTGGACCGTAGGGTACACATTTCGGGCCTTTTTCGGCCCGTTTAGGTGCCTTTGGAACCGACAATTACTTACTCAAACGGAAGTAAGAAGGATGCATTTCGTCACTCTGACGGTCCCTCCTCCACGTGCCGACCATAGTTTAATGCATAACACCACACGGGGTATGTCTACAGGCCAGAAGGGTTTGCAGGTGCGTTTTCGCGAAAACGTCCGTTTCGCGCCATTTTCATGGGTTAGCACACGATTTTCAGCACTCGGGTCAATTTTTTTGCAACATCCTGGATGTGCACAGACTCCTTCTAGAAGACATTTGGCGAGGTTTTCATTGATTTTTGGACCGTAGGGTACACGTTTCGGGCCTTTTTCAACCTGTTTAGGTGCCTTTGGAATCGAGAATTACTTGCTCAAACGGAAGCCAGAATGATGCATTTCGTCACTCTGACGGTCCCTCCTCCACGTACCGACCATAGTTTAATGCATAACAACACCAGGGGTATGTCTACAGGCCAGAAGGGTTTGCAGGTGCGTTTTCGCGAAAACGTCCGTTTCGGGCCATTTTCGTGGGTTATAGCACACGATTTTCAGCAATCGGGTCAATTTTTTTGCAACATCCTGGATGTGCACAGACTCCTTCTAGAAGACATTTGGCGAGGTTTTCATTGATTTTTGGACCGTAGGGTACACGTTTCGGGCCTTTTTCGGTCCGTTTAGGTGCCTTTGGAACCGAGAATTACTTGCTCAAACGGAAGCTAGAATGATGCATTTCGTCACTCCGACGATCCCTCCTCCATGCACACGATTTTCAGCACTCGGGTCAATTTTTTTGCAACATCCCGGATGTGCACAGACTCCTTGTAGAAGTCATTTAGCGAGGTTTTCATTGATTTTTGGACCGTAGTGTACATGTTTCGGGCCTTTTCGGCCCGTTTAGGTGCCTTTGGAACCGAGAGTTACTTGCTCAAACGGATGCCAGAATGATGCATTTCATTACGTTGATGGTCCCTCCTCCATGTACCGACCATAGTTTAATGCATAAGAGCACCAGCGGTATGTCTCCGGGCCAGAAGGGTTTGCAGGTGCGTTTTCGCGAAAACGTGCGTTTCAGGACATTTTCGTGGGTTATAGCACACGATTTTCAGCACTAGGGCCATTTTTTTTCAACATCCCGGATGTGCACAGACTCCTTCTAGAAGACATTTGGCGAGGTTTTCATTGATTTTTGGACCGAAGGGTACACATTTCGGGCCTTTTTCGGCCCGTTTAGGTGCCTTTAGAACCGAGAATTACTTGCTCAAATGGAAGCCAGAATGATGTATTTCGTCACTCCGACGATCCCTCCTCCATGCACACGATTTTCAGCACTCGGGTCAATTTTTTTGCAACATCCCGGATGTGCACAAACTCCTTGTAGAAGTCATTTAGCGAGGTTTTCATTGATTTTTGCACCGTAGCGTACACGTTTCGGGCCTTTTTGGCCCGTTTAGGTGCCTTTGGAACCGAGAGTTACTTGCTCAAATGGAAGCCAGAATGATGCATTTCGTTACGTCGATGGTCCCTCCTCCATGTACCGACCATAGTTTAATGCATGAGAGCACCAGGGGTATGTCTCCGGGCCAGAAGGGTTTGCATGTGCGTTTTCGCGAAAACGTGTGTTTCGGTCCATTTTCGTGGGTTATAGCACACGATTTTCAACACTCGGGCCATTTTTTTTCGACATCCCGGATGTGCACAGACTCCTTCTAGAACACATTTGGCGAGGTTTTCATTGATTTTTGGACCGTAGGGTACACATTTCGGGCCTTTTTCGGCCCGTTTAGGTGCCTTTGGAACCGAGAATTACTTGCTCAAACGGAAGCCAGAATGATGCATTTCGTCACTCCGATGGTCCCACCTCCACGTGCCGACCATAGTTTAAGGCATAACAGCACCAGGGGTATGTCTACCGGCCAGAAGGGTATGCAGGTGCGTTTTCGCGAAAACGTCCGTTTCGCGCCATTTTCGTGGGTTATAGCACACGATTTTCAGCACTCGGGTTAATTTTTTTGCAACATCCCGGATGTGGACAGGCTCATTCTAGAAGACATTTGGCGAGGTTTTCATTGATTTTTGGACCGTAGGGTACACGTTTCGGGCCTTTTTCGGCCCGTTTAGGTGCCTTTGGAACCAAGAATTACTTGCTTAAACGGAAGCAAGAATGATGCATTTCGTCACTCCGACGGTCCCTCCTCCATGCACACGATTTTCAGCACTCGGGTCAATTTTTTTGCAACATCCCGGATGTGCACAGACTCCTTGTAGAAGACATTTAGCGAGGTTTTCATTGATTTTTGGACCGTAGGGTACACTATTCGGGCCTTTTCGGCCCGTTTAGGTGCCTTTGGAACCGAGAATTATTTGCTCAAACGGAAGCCAGAATGATGTATTTCGTCACTCCGACGGTCCCTCCTCCACATACCGACCATAGTTTAATGCATAACAACACCAGGGGAATGTCCTCGGTCCAGAAGGGTTTGCAGGTGCGTTTTCGCGAAAACGTCTGTTTCGGGCCATTTTCGTGGGTTATAGCACACGATTTTCAGCACTCGGGTCAATTTTTTTGCAACATCCCGGATGTGCACAGACTCATTCTAGAAGACATTTGGCGAGGTTTTCATTGATTTTTGGACCGTAGGGTACACGTTTCGGGCCTTTTTCGGCCCGTTTAGGTGCCTTTGGAACCAAGAATTACTTGCTTAAACTGAAGCCAGAATGATGCATTTCGTCACTCCGACGGTCCCTCCTCCATGCACACGATTTTCAGCACTCGGGTCAATTTTTTTGCAACATCCCGGATGTGCACAGACTCCTTGTAGAAGACATTTAGCGAGGTTTTCATTGATTTTTGGACCGTAGGGTACATGTTTCGGGCCTTTTCGGCCCGTTTAGGTGCCTTTGGAACCGAGAATTACTTGCTCAAACGGAAGCCAGAATGATGCATTTCGTCACTCCGACAATCCCTCCTCCATGCAGACGATTTTCAGCACTCGGGTCAATTTTTTTGCAACATCCCGGATGTGCACAGACTCCTTGTAGAAGTCATTTAGCGAGGTTTTCATTGATTTTTGGACCGTAGTGTACACGTTTCGTGCCTTTTCGGCCCGTTTAGGTGCCTTTGGAACCGAGAGTTACTTGCTCAAACGGATGCCAGAATGATGCATTTCGTTACGTCGATGGTCCCTCCTCCATGTACCGACCATAGTTTAATGCATAAGGGCACCAGCGGTATGTCTCCGGGCCAGAAGGGTTTGCAGGTGCGTTTTCGCAAAAATGTGCGTTTCGGGCCATTTTCGTGGGTTATAGCACACGATTTTCAGCACTCGGGCCATTTTTTTTCAACATCCCGGATGTGCACAGACTCCTTCTAGAAGACATTTGGCGAGGTTTTCATTGATCTTTGGACCGAAGGGTACACATTTCGGGCCTTTTTCGGCCCGTTTAGGTGCCTTTAGAACCGAGAATTACTTGCTCAAACGGAAGCCAGAATGATGCATTTCGTCACTCCGACGATCCCTCCTCCATGCACACGATTTTCAGCACTCGGGTCAATTTTTTTGCAACATCCCGGATGTGCACAGACTCCTTGTAGAAGTGATTTAGCGAGGTTTTCATTGATTTTTGGACCGTAGTGTACACATTTCGGGCCTTTTCGGCCCGTTTAGGTGCCTTTGGAACCGAGAGTTACTTGCTCAAATGGAAGACAGAATGATGCATTTCGTTACGTCGATGGTCCCTCCTCCATGTACCGACCATAGTTTAATGCATAAGAGAACCAGGGGTATGTCTCCGGGCCAGAAGGGTTTGCATGTGCGTTTTCGCGAAAACGTGTGTTTCGGGCCATTTTCGTGGGTTATAGCACACGATTTTCAGCACTCGGGCCATTTTTTTTCAACATCCCGGATGTGCACAGACTCCTTCTAGAAGACATTTGGTGAGGTTTTCATTGATTTTTGGACCGTAGGGTACACATTTCGGGCCTTTTTCGGCCCGTTTTGGTGCCTTTGGAACCGAGAATTACTTGCTCAAACGGAAGCCAGAATGATGCATTTCGTCACTCCGATGGTCCCTCCTCCACGTGCCGACCATAGCTTAATGCATAACAGCACCAGGGGTATGTCTACAGGCTAGAAGGGTATGCAGGTGCGTTTTCGCGAAACCGACCGTTTCGCGCCATTTTCGTGGGTTATAGCACACGATTTTCAGCACTTGGGTCAATTTTTTTGCAACATCCCGGATGTGCACAGACTCATTCTAGAAGACATTTGGCGAGGTTTTCATTGATTTTTGGACCGTAGGGTACATGTTTCGGGCCTTTTTCAGCCCGTTTAGGTGCCTTTGGAACAAAGAATTACTTGCTTAAACGGAAGCAAGAATGATGCATTTCGTCACTCCGACGGTCCCTCCTCCATGCACACGATTTTCAGCACTCGGGTCAATTTTTTTGCAACATCCCGGATGTGCACAGACTCCTTGTAGAAGACATTTAGCGAGGTTTTCAATGATTTTTGGACCTTAGGGTACACGTTTCGGGCCTTTTCGGCCCGTTTAGGTGCCTTTGGAACCGAGAATTATTTCCTCAAACGGAAGCCAGAATGATGTATTTCGTCACTCCGACGGTCCCTCCTCCACATACCGACCATAGTTTAATGCACACCAGCACCAGGGGAATGTCCTCGGTCCAGAAGGGTTTGCAGGTGCGTTTTCGCGAAAACGTCTGTTTCGGGCCATTTTCGTGGGTTATAGCACACGATTTTCAGCACTCGGGTCAATTTTTTTGCAACATCCCGGATGTGCACAGACTCCTTCTAGAAAACATTTGGCGAGGTTTTCATTGATTTTTGGACCGTAGGATACACGTTTCGGGCCTTTTTCGGCCCGTTTAGGTGCCTTTGGAACCAAGAATTACTTGCTTAAACGGAAGCTAGAATGATGCATTTCGTCACTCCGACGGTCCCTCCTCCATGCACACGATTTTCAGCACTCGGGTCAATTTTTTTGCAACATCCCGGATGTGCACAGACTCCTTGTAGAAGACATTTAGCGAGGTTTTCATTGATTTTTGGACCGTAGGGTACATGTTTCGGGTCTTTTCGGCCCGTTTAGGTGCCTTTGGAAACGAGAATTACTTGCTCAAACAGAAGCCAGAATCACTCATTTCATCACTCCGACGGTCCCTCCTCCACATACCGACCATAGTTTAATGCATAACAGCACCAGGGGTATGTCTCCGGGCCAGAAGGGTTTGCAGGTGCGTTTTCGCGAAAACGTGCGTTTCGGGCCATTTTCGTGGGTTATTGCACACGATTTTCAGCACTCGGGTCAATTTTTTTGCAACATCCCGGATGTGCACAGACTCCTTCTAGAAGACATTTAGCGAGGTTTTCATTGATTTTTGGACCGTAGGGTACACGTTTCGAGCCTTTTTCGACCCGTTTAGGTGCCTTTGGAACCGAGAATTACTTGCTCAAACGGAAGCCAGAATAATGCATTTCGTCACTCTGACGGTCCCTCCTTCATGTACCGACCATAGTTTAATGTATAACAGCACCAGGGGTATGTCTACAGGCCAGAAGGGTTTGCAGGTGCATTTTCGCGAAAACGTCCGTTTCGGGCCATTTTCGTGGGTTATAGCACACGATTTTCAGCACTCGGGTCAATTTTTTTGTAACATCCCGGATGTGCACAGACTCCTTCTAGAAGTCATTTGGCGAGGTTTTCATTGATTTTTGGACCGTAGGGTACACGTTTCGGGCCTTTTTCGGCCCGTTTGGGTGCCTTTGGAACCGAGAATTACTTGTTCAAACGGATGCCAGAATGATGCATTTCATCACTCCGACAGTCCCTCCTCCAAGCACACGATTTTCAGCACTCGGGTCAATTTTTTTGCAACATCCCGGATAGGCACAGACTCCTTCTAGAAGACATTTGGCGAGGTTTTCATTGATTTTTGGACCGTAGGGTACACATTTCGGGCATTTTTCGGCCCGTTTAGGTGCCTTTGGAACCGAGAATTACTTGCTCAAACGGAAGCCAGAATGATGCATTTCGTCACTCCGACGGTCCCTCCTCCACGTGCCGACCATAGTATAATGCATAACAGCACCTGGGGAATGTCTACAGGCCAGAAGGGTTTGCAGGTGCGTTTTCGCGAAAACGTGCGTTTCGGGCCATTTTCGTGGGTTATAGCACACGATTTTCAGCACTCGGGTCAATTTTTTTGCAACATCCCGGATGTGCACAGACTCCTTCTAGAAGACATTTAGCGAAGTTTTCATTGATTTTTGGACCGTAGGGTACACGTTTCGGGCCTTTTTCGACCCGTTTAGGTGCCTTTGGAACAGAGAATTACTTGCTCAAACGGAAGCCAGAATGATGCATTTCGTCACTCTGACGGTCCCTCCTCCACGTACCGACCATAGTTTAATGCATAACAGCACCAGGGGTATGTCTACAAGCCAGAAGGGTTTGCAGGTGCGTTTTCGCGAAAACGTCCGTTTCGGGCCATTTTCGTGGGTTATAGCACACGATTTTCAGCACTCGGGTTAATTTTTTTGCAACATCCCGGATGTGCACAGACTCCTTGTAGAAGTCATTATCAAGGTTTTTATTGATTTTTGGACCGTAGGGTACACGTTACGGGCCTTTTCAGCCCGTTTAGGTGCCTTTGGAACCGAGAATTACTTGCTCAAACGGAAGCCAGAATGATGCATTTCGTTACGTCGATGGTCCCCCCTCCATGTACCGACCATAGTTTAATGCATAAGAGCACCAGGGGTATGTCTCCGGGCCAGAAGGGTTTGCAGGTGCGTTTTCGTGAAAACGTGCGTTTCGGGCCATTTTTGTGGGTTATAGCACACGATTTTCAGCACTCGGGTCAATTTCTTGCAACATCCCAACAGTGTGGAACTGGAGACAAAATTTAGGGGGGGCTAGGCAAACATTTGTCAGTTTTAATTTGATAATTAATGAAACGATAATATAGTAGTTAATTATGAAACGATAATATAGTAGTTAATTATGAAACGATAATATAGTAGTTAATTATGAAACGATAATATGGAAGAATGATAATGATTTTTGGACCGTAGGGTACACGTTTCGGGCCTTTTTCGGCCCGTTTAGGTGCCTTTGGAACCGAGAATTACTTGCTCAAACGCAAGCCAGAATGATGCATTTCGCCACTCTGACGGTCCCTCCTCCACGTACCAACCATAGTTTAATGCATAACAACACCAGGGGTATGTCTACAGGCCAGAAGGGTTTGCAGGTGCGTTTTCGTGAAAACGTCCGTTTCGGGCCATTTTCGTGGGTTATAGCATACGATTTTCAGCACTCGGGTCAATATTTTTGCAACATCCCGGATGTGCACAGACTCCTTCTAGAAGACATTTGGCGAGGTTTTCATTGATTTTTGGACCGTAGGGTACACGTTTCGGGCCTTTTTCGGCCCGTTTAGGTGCCCTTGGAACCGAGAATTACTTGCTCAAATGCAAGCCAGAATGATGCATTTCGTCACTCTGACGGTCCCTCCTCCACGTACCAACCATAGTTTAATGCATAACAACACCAGGGGTATGTCTACAGGCCAGAAGGGTTTGCAGGTGCGTTTTCGTGAAAACGTCCGTTTCGGGCCATTTTCGTGGGTTATAGCACACGATTTTCAGCACTCGGGTCAATTTTTTTGCAACATCCCGGATGTGCACAGACTCCTTCTAGAAGACATTTGGCGAGGTTTTCATTGATTTTTGGACCGTAGGGTACACGTTTCGGGCCTTTTTCGGCCCGTTTAGGTGCCTTTGGAACCGAGAATTACTTCCTCAAACGAAACCAAGAATGATGCATTTCGTTACGTCGATGGTCCCTCCTCCATGTACCGACCATAGTTTAATGCATAAGAGCACCAGGGGTATGTCTCC